>CM039428.1:10708338-15708338 GCA_022379115.2 Bauhinia variegata | reverse complement strand
TGTTGAAAGGGGGGAATGAAAAATTCCAAACCAGAGAGTTCTGGATTTTAACTTTAGGAAACATACAACTATGCGTTTAATTAATTAAAGTCGATAGAAATTTCAAAAGTCTTTTTTTCTTGTTTTGAAGATATTTCAAAGATTCTAACTTTTGAATAGCAATAGTAGAAGAATTAGAGTCCATGTATTTGCTTATTTCATCAAATGATAATGAAGCAACTTATAGATTACTTTTCAAGTTGGTTTTGGGTTCATTTATCCATCCAAGTGACCCATTAACTTAACCTATACGATCAATCCCATGCAACTCGTTAACAATTCTAAGTCCTGGTATCCACAGCCTAGTCTGTAATATTTGTTAGGGTATACATGTAATTTTATGTTATTGGTTCAGTTGATAAAAATTCACATCGCTCTCAACCACAACCATGAGATTTGTGATTTCCTATTAATTTCATGAACGATCTGGTTACTTGTCGTACAGGATACGTTAGGAAAGAAAGTTGGTGTGGAAAGGTTGGTATTTGAATATTCTGGTTATATATAGATAATCTAATTCTTCAAAACATGCAATTGAATTGCTTGAAATCTAAAGAATTTTTAAAGTTTCTTTTATTTGTTGTTTTGCTTCTAATTTTCTAGGCCACTAATTTTTTTGAAAACAACTGCCATAGAATTGTAATCCATGTCTTTTGATCAATGCTTTGATACTTGGTCCCCTACTTACTTTTCAGAAATTGCTTTCAATTAAAAAGGTAGTGCTTTATGGGTAATCCAACACTATTTGGCATATAATAGCAATGAGATTCTTAACTTTGATAGAACAAAACTATTTTAGGAGTTATTGATTAAGCTTTATAAGGTCTCTATGTTTTATAAACTAATAATTGGAAATGTACATTTTTTTTTTTTGTTTACTTAAGTGAAGTAAGATTGAGTGATAAGTATTTGTCATGAGACTCAACCTTTGAATTTATTTTAGGGAGAAAATCTCTTTGTTTAATGTATTCATAACGGTAAAAAAAATTAAAAAAATAATTATACATTTAATTACTTAAATTTTATAAAAATTTTAGAAGTCTGTTTTCTTCTCAAAGATCTTTATTTTTGTTATATGTGGCTCTAATATGCAAAAACTTTATTTGGGTCCATATAACTGTCAAGAGATTTGTTAATGTAACTAATATCTAACTAATTATGGTGAAATGTGATTAAAAAATCTTTTAATTTGTTAACCTTTCAGAGTCTACACAACATTTTTTCTTTTCACGTGTCCTAACATCTAAAACCAGTCAATTATGTTTTGTTTAATTAGGTGCCATTTGTTTTTTCCTTTTTATATTTAGATCTCCAATTAAAGATTTAAAATTACTATAAAAATATGTTGTATTACTTATACAACAGGAGAAAATATGATCAAAATAAATATAATTTTTCATAACAAAGTATTTTTCATATATACTGTTAGATATTGAATTTTTGTCAATATATTTAGAAGATTTAACTATCTATCTATCCACGTGCTTAAGAATTAGGAACAATTTCTTATTTTCATGTTCTAGAGCTCCAAATTAAATTTCAAAATTTTGTACTTTTATCATGAAAATAAGTAAACAAAATTGGAGACTGACACACAAGATAATAACATAACAGAAAATTAGATAAAACACTTTGCTCGTACATAAATAAACTGGATTCTGCTAGTAAATTCTTGACTTTTATATTCTTTAATTAAATTTTTCCATTTCAAATTTAGATTAAAACTTCTGAAGCCAAAAAGGAAGTAGAAGAATAAATTTTAGATTATATTATTCATTGTTTAAGGCAAACAATACTTAAAAAGGAATAAAACAAAATAAAAATATAATTAATCAAACTAACTATGAGACAGGATTTTATATAAAAAATGAGACAAACAATTTCATTTCCAATTTATTATAAAAGCTTAGACGTAAAAGAAGAGACCAATTGCGTCAATTGGGGAGGAGGTAGAAATCTTTTAAAGAAATACAAAAAATAAACTAATTATTAAAATACTTTTATTTCAAAATTACTTCCCAATATATTGATTAGTCATATGTAAAAACCAAGGAGAAGCGTTTCAACAGTCGGAATCTTACTGGGTTTAGAAATACTTAACCTATAGCTCATCACCAATCCTTGCGGGGTAGACCAAGTGAAAACTCTCAAAACCCAGATCAACCAAATAAAATCTAAATTTTACTAAATATCTAACAGGACTACATGTTAAGTCAATTTCTTATTTACATGCCATGTCCAGAAACCATGGCTATAATGTTGCCAAATATTAATATCCATCCATATTGATAATATCCTAATCAATACGTTACATTGAAAAAGAGCTCTCAATGAGAAGAGACATTAATCAATAGTCATAGACTTTGAGTCACCATTGTTGGTAATTTCGAGCAACTCTTGGTCACTAGCACCTAAATTCTACACTAAAAGATACGTTAAAGCAATGAGGCTACTGCAGCAATTGACGAGCAATTGCATGTCATACAACTCATCCTTTTATTTACTCTAGGGACACAATCTCTTTCTTCCAGGGCTTAACATTAAAGTCTGTAGAATTTTCCAAGTCTTCCTTCTCTGTTTTTTTGCTCCCAATTTTCTATGTCGCCAACTCTTTGATGGCAACGTACTGCAGCAGCTATATACAACTTTCGAAGTTGATTTTGGAATTTTATTAAAAGTCATTAGTCTTCTATGGCTCTAATGCAACGACTTTATTTGGGTCCAAACGATAAAATCAAGTACTCCTTTGTCATTCAAACTCATCTCTTTGTTCAAAGTTGGCTAGTTGATTTAGGAGATCAACTCTACAGCTAATTACAAAGTAATCCCTATAATTGTGCCAAGATAATTATATAGGAACAAACAAAATAAATACAATAGAATACAAGTTATCCCGTATTAATTCTTGTTAATTTATTAGTTGTTAAAAGATGGAAGCACTTAAGGTTTTTGGAAATAATAAATATTTTCATGGCCAGAATTTCTGGTTGAAATGTTTCTCAAATATTAATATCCATCTACATTTCATGGAAAAAGAGCTCTAAGTAAGAAATTACATTAATCAATAATCATAGACTCCAAGAATGTTGGTCATCACTAGTACCTGAATTCCACACCAAAAAATACGTTAAAGCATATATGGGCGTCCTCTTTTACGGCATTGGTACTAATCTTTTTCTGCATGCAGGAGTCTTTACTGCACCAAATAGCAGATGCTATAAAATATAATATGCGTTTGAGTGAAAACGATACTCACCATATAGGCCAAGATACATTAATCCTCTGTTGTGTTGCTATCAATAGGCTATTGATCGATTTCTTGAGATTTTACCAAACCTCGGGAAAAATTTCATATATTACATGAGTTGAGTTGAGGTTAATCGCCTCTTCATATAATGAAATCTATCGTAAATGTAATGTGAGGTTTCTATTTCAAGAAGGATCCAGTTAACTTGTATTACAAATTGGTTAATGCAATTAGAGATGAAAGGGTCAATTAGTACTTGAATATTCTGAGGCTCAATCATAAGAAATATAGGCTCTGAATTATCGATATATTTTAGGGCCTGTTTGCTTTGGTTTAGCTATATTTTTTTTCTTTTTTTTTTTATTTCCAATCAATATGAAAAATTAAAAATAAAAATGATGAAAACATATTTACTTTAATAAAATGGAAAATGTTTCTATTGAAAACAATTTTCTAAAATACACTAAAAACTAAAAATAAAAAATGTTTTGAACTTTAAAAAATTATTAATGGCAATTTTATAATTTTATTCTTCTTTTATTCTTTCTTCTTTGCTTAAAGTTATAAGGCATATTTAACCGAATTACGCATATTAATAAAATTAGTTAATTTTATTGAAATTTTAAAAAATTCTCTAATATTTTAATTTTACTCTTATTTAATATGATTTTTTATTGATGAACAGCCAATAATACAAAGTATTTGTTAAAGGTAACCTATGAAAAAATAAAAATAAATACCTCGTTAGAATTGTAAAATACCTTAACTATAATAAGAATCATTAAAATATTTTAAAATGTGCCTTATAATAAAGACTAAATGGAGATGGAGTATATAAAATTTTCAAAGTCTCTTTTTTTTTATTAATAGATATTTTTTAGAGCACTAACTCTTAGATAGCAAGAGTTGAAAGACTAGAGTCTATGTCTTTTTAAATAAATGCTTTTGACTTATCAACTTGTACTAAAAGCATCTTATAGACAACTTTCCAATTTGATTTTAGACTTTATTTGGGTCCATGTATTTCTCAAGTGATATATTAGAACAAACAACATAAAACTAAATAAGTAAAATTACAGTTATATACCTCAATGTGTTAATTGATAAAATAAAATTTTTTGGACTACATAAGAAAATAGAATCTCAAATCTTTCTAATATTGTCCAAATTAATCTCTCACCACTAACTTACATCCAGTGGCTTAAAGATAAGTTAAAATTATACAACAATTATAAGAAATAGAATTTGTGGAGATATAAATTTGTATTCACTTTTTATTCCCCATATATTCCTAACTGAAAAAAATCTAATTATGGCCAAGATAATAAAAGAAAGGAAAACAGTTTACATTAAACATATGAAAGCCTTAAAGGGAAACACATGAAAAATAAAACAAAGTTACGTTAAGTGTTGTTGATTAAGCATCAGAATATCTTACGTTGTATAGACTAATCAATGAAAAAAAAAAACTATATATTATGATAGCACATTCTCACATTATATATTTTTGTTTTTATCGGTATGCTCACAGCGTACTTGGTTCATATAGTACCAAGTTGGATTTTTTTCCTTATATATATGTGGCAATTTACTATAAATTAGAAAAATCTAACTTTTATTTTATGTTGTCCAGAAAAAAAATTTACATATAATTCAAGGAATAAGATTTTTTTAATAAAAAAACTGAGATCAAGCCGTTATTTCAATACTATATAGTAAATGGAATAATTCAAGAAAATGATGTTAAGTAATTATACACCACTTCCACAAAATATAGTTAGTTGACACATCAAGCTGGATTCTTTACCTCTTAGATATATTTAACTAAAAAACTTTAAGGTGACACGTAAAATTTTAAAAAACTAAGGTCAAGTTATTATTCAATTATTTTAGTCAAAATCTGTGCGTCCCGCCCACCAAAAGAAATGAATAGTAACCTCCCTCTCCCGCACACTAAACCGAAAGAGGCTACTTTGATTTAGATAATTGATTTGAGTGTCAAAGTTTAATATCCAACTCAACTTTTTTTCTTTTTGTTAAGACTTACAGAACTCTGACCTTGGAATCTGTTCGCAACAAGTTTTATGTTCTAAAGTGCCTTATTTCGTACAAAATTTTCAAGCTTATGATGTATAGTTCGATTCTTGTTCTCTCAAATAATAAAAAGAAATTAGTATTGTTTAGTTGGCACGTGCAATTGTAGAATTAATTTTTGGCTCAACTGATTTGTTCTTTCACTTGGACATGAGAAAGAAGGAAACTCCAGCATGCCCATGTTCTTAAATGCTAGCTAGAGCATTGAAAACCCATGAACGGCTTGTGGTCTTGGAGGCACCTTATTTCGAGCACAAGCACAAAGCTTAATGGGATTTGTTCACCAAGACCAAGAACCCAGAATTGAAGAAAAGGAAGAGAGGTTGGAAATTATTAACAGGGAAAAAAGAGAGAGCTCTCAACATTGCCTATGCTTATCTCGATTATTTTGTGGAGATATATTGATGAAGCAATGCCGGTGTCGATGGCATGGTGGATGAGGAAGAGAGAAAGCCAGCAAGAGAGGTAGAGTGAGAGATAGCTCGATCGAAGGCGGGTGACTGGTTGGGTCATGCAAAAATCAAGCTTTTTGTTTGCAAATTGGGAAGAGATTGAAAGTGAGGTAACTGAGGGAAAAAGAGATACAGGAATGGTAGAGTTAAGAGTATTTAAAAAAAAAAAAAAATCTGATAATATTCACTGTCTCTCCTGTTAATATTAATAGAAGAATGGAAAGAAGTATTTTTTTTATAGCAAAATTTTTGTTAAGTCTTTGAAGAATTTCACTAAGTTGGTGATGCTAAATGTGGAAGAGAATAGATAATAAGAACATTCAAACAGTTGAGGATGTTATGAGAATTAATCACTTCATTGGTAGCATACCAATGGATATTTGTCATTTAACAACCCTTAAGTTCTTGGATCTCTCCTTGAACAACCTATCAGGAGAAATTCCCAAATACTTGAAGAATCTTACAGCAATGAGCCAAAAGGGAAGTGTTACATAAATCAATATTCTTGAATATTTTATCAGCATTAGATTAGTTGGAGGACCACAAGGTTATTTGTTTGACTTGAATGCACTATTGATGTAGAAAGGTGTGGAACAAGAGTTCAAAAATAGAGCATTCCTTTTAAGGAGTATTGATCTCTCAAACATCACTTGAATTTCTTAATTTATCAAGAAACCTTTTTTATGGTAAAATTCCTCCAAGTCTTGCTCAGATTTATGGTCTCACAATGTTGGATTTGTCACATAACCAACTAGTTGGAAGAATCCCAACAAGCGCACTGTTACAAAGTTTTAATGTCTCAAGTTATGATAAAAACCTTGATCTTTGCATAAAGCCACTGGACAAGGAGTGTCCAAAAGAAGAAGCAACTCAAAATCCACCAAAAGTTGAAAAAAAAATGAGCATTCAATTTTCCATTTTAGATGAGCATGACATTGGATTTATCACGGGATTTTTGAAAATCTTTGGCTCCATACTTGTAAATCATTCTTGGAGATATGCATAATTTCGGTTCTTGAACAATTTAACAAAAGTTAGTTATACCATGGTAACAATCATTGTGGCTAAATGCAGTGGGTGTCTCGGCTGGCAGGTAATAGTTCCCTAAGCATTTAGATATGTTATACTGAGGGCGAAATTATGAAATTCTGAAGCAAGTTGTTTTCAATAGTTGTCGATATATATATATATATATATAAAGAAATATGTTTTAAAAAACAAATTTTACATATAATATTTTCTGAAAATTGAAATAGCATTTAGATATATTATAGTATCAGGTCGAAATTATGAAATTCTGAAGCAAGTTGTTTTCAATAGTTGCTCATATATAAATATTTTTTAATTTTAGAAGAAATATGTTTTAGAAAACAAATTTTACATATAATATCTGAAAATTGAAACAGTACAATATTCTCTTAGATAATATTACTCTATAATAGGTGTAGCAGCCGAGGGAAAAAATGATCAATATAATTACTATCAAGAAGTGATATAAACAGAATATGAATTTTGTATGGCATTGTGGTTTTCATTCAATTTATTACTATTAGCCATAGATCCTAACATCTTTTGAAATTTTGTTGCTTATAGAATATTCCAACAAGTGAGAAATAGATATAATGGTAACATGTATGTGCTTATAAGAAATTACTGCAATATGCTGAAATGCTGCAATATTATTTATGCCACTATCCTCAGATAAAGAATGTTTACTAATACATATATAAATCATTGCAAATTTCTGCTTATTTGTAATGAAATAATTGAAGTGTATTAATTTTCTGTGGAATATATATATGGTTAGTAATCATTTTGTAATAATTTAAGCAGCAGTTTTATATCATTTTGTATTAAACTCTAATGTAGTTTAACTGTAAAGGCATATCCTCGTAGGAAAGGAGTGTAAGATAATCACTCTCACGAAAATGCTTGCAAGTGCCTGGGAATCTTAATGGTCTAAGGAACAATACATGTCCTTGTTATGCTTCTTAACTTGTGTAGCAGCCATCTGGAAGGGACAGCATGAGAAACACCAAAGAAAGATGCTACTTTGATTTAAGCACTTGTCTCAAGTCTGTAGAATTTTCAAAGTATTCTTGGTTTGTTATTTTGCTCCCAAGCTCTTGTCATGCACTTATTTCAAGTTGGTAGAATTTTCAAAGTTTTCTTGGTTTGTTATTTTGCTCCCAAGCTCTTGTGATGCACTTATTTCAAGTTTGTAGAATTTTCAAAGTCTTCTTGGTTTGTTATTTTGCTCCCAGGCTCTTGTCATGCACTTATTTCAAGTTTGTAGAATTTTCAAAGTTTTCTTGATTTGTTATTTTGCTCCCAAGCTCTTGTTATGCACTTATTTCAAGTTTGTAGAATTTTCAAAGTCTTCTTGGTTTGTTATTTTGCTCCCAGGCTCTTGTCATGCATTCATTTCAAGTTTGTAGAATTTTTTAAGTCTTTTTTGTTTTTTTTTTTAACCAATTTTCTAAGCCACAAACTCATTGAAGGCAACTTGAAAGAATTGGAGTCCATGTTTTTGGATCAATAACTATATTGTACATTTTCAAGTTGCTTTCACCAGTAAAACTAATAGTTTACCTTGTTTAACAAAATATATAAAACAAAACTTTATTACAAGTTATTGATTAAGCATTAAAAGGTCTTTATATATATTATAAATAAATCACTGACAATATGAAATTATATTATGATCGCGTCAATCAGGAAAGCACATGCTCTCACAAGAGTTGGTTCAAATACTAAAATGGGTCTTTTATTTTATACATATTCGTATAAAAAATTTAAATTTCACACTCAGTTGGCTAAAAGAAAAAGAAAAAGATTGGAAAAAAAATTACATATAATTAGATGAAATCTTTCAAAAGGTAGCTCACGAAAAATTTTGACGAAACTACGAAAAATTTTGCCGAAACTATGATATCATGGCGTAATTCCAATACTATATACATATTCATGTATAACATACGATGACTAGTTATTTTCATCTTGAAGTGGGAAAAATGAGAAAATTCAAATTAAAGAGTTATAGTTTTTAATTTTAGGAAATAGAAAACTATGCATTTAATCAATTAAAGTCTTCTTTTCTAGTTTAGATTTTTTTAAGAAATTTTAAAGAGGTTAACTCTTGAATAACAAAGGTGAAAGAATTGGAGTCTATGTATTTGGATCAATGCTTTTGGCTGATCAAAGAATACCGAAACAACTTATAAATTACTTTGCGAGTTGATTTTAATTTTTTTTTCAATAAAATCTCGTCTATTTATAGTTCTATGGCAGAGGCTTTGTTGGATATCAGTCTAAGAGATTTATATATAAAAACAAAGTAATTGAAAAATACGGCCACCCACCATTGACTCCATAAATTAAGGTCAGTGTAGTTGCATCTTTAATTTGTTAATCATTTGGATGCTATGAAAGTGAATTAAATATAGTACTCCATAAACTTTATACGCTCTTAATTTATTTTATCTACTATTTCCCTAAGCAATTAGTAATTTGCAATATTAGTTAAGAATGACAGTGGTATGACTGAAAAAAATAGAAATAAAATGTTATCTTGATCTTTTAAATTTACAAACTAATGATTTTTTTTTTTAAATGTGATAGTTAAAAATAAATGGAGTACATTGCACGAGGATATTCAAAATTTTATGTTTTATTTTACTTTTTCTGTTTCAAAGCTATTGCTCTTTAAGCTATGATTCGTGAATTAGTGATAAAGGATTTGAGTAATATTTAAGATGTTTAATGTTTACTTTTTTCATATAACAAAAAAATAAAAAACTGTTGCACTTTAATTTTTAATATACTTCCCTTATTTAATCTTCCTCTATTTCATCAGAGGAAAAGGAACCTTCTAAAATAAAGAGAAGAGAAAACTTGGATACTTTATAAGACATATTTAATCTAATTACATATATCAATAAAATTAGATAGTTTTATTAATTTTTTAAAAAATTCTATAACATTCTAATTTTTATCATTATTTTTATATCATTTTTATTTATAACGACTGAAAATAAAAATGATCAAAATATTTATTAAGAGTAAATTATGAAAAGTTATATTAAATGATTCATTAAAATTATAATATATCTTATAACGAAGACTAATATAATTTTTTAAAATATCCCTTATAAAAAAAAAAAAACGAAAAGGAGAATTTCTTTATTAATTTCATATGAGTACGACGAAAATACAATTAAGTAAACCATTAACTTAACCCAAAATCACTAATTCAACCCGTAACATTCTTAGTCCTGGTTTCCATAGCCTAGTCCGTAACATTCTGCATTGCAAAATTTCTAGTGATATAAATAATCTAATTCTTCAAAACATGCAATTGAATTGCTTTAAAATCTCTAGAATTTTCGAAGTTTTCTCTTTTTGTTGTTTTGCTCCCAAATTTTCTAAGCGACCAATTCTTTGAAAGCAATTGTGGCAGAATTGTAGTCTATGTCTTTTGATATATGTTTTAATTCTTGGTCCCATATATATTTATTTTTCAGAGATTGCTTTCAATAAAAAATGTAGTATTTTAAGGATAATCCAAGAATAACACTAGTTGATAAAATAGCAACGAGATTCTTACCAAAATCACCTGTTCACTTTGTTTAACATACAGAACAAAACTACATTAGGAGTTATTCATTAAGATTTACAAGATCTCTATGTTTTATAAACTAATAATTGGCAATATAATTTTTTTTACTTTTATGATAATTTTTTTTAATGAGAAATGAGAATAGAATGCTTTAAACTAAAACAGAAGCAGGACTGAGCAACAAGTATTAATCATAACACTCAACCCTTCAATCTATTTAGAGGAAGAGAGATGGCCATACATTTAATCACTTAAAATTGTTCAAAGTACTAAGAAAAGTAAAATTTCAAAAGTATGTAGAAAAAGATAACCAATAACCAACTAACAACATTGGTTCTAATGATAAGGAGTTAGAATTATTTAAATATATTAACTTAAGTTCAAGTTCCTATATATACAAAAAAATATCTTTGAAAAAGCTCATCTCAATTGAGTCCTCCAAATAACTTAAATCGAATTAGTTGTGATTTAATAAATCCGATAATAAATTTGTGCCTTGTATGTACACTTATAAAAAAATAATAATAATCGTACATTTAAACCTTTAGATTTTATAAAAATTTAAAATATTCATTTTTTCTTATTTTTTCCTGGAAATATTCTAAAACCAACTCTTAGATAGCGACACCGAGGAATTGGTAAATTCCAAAAGCATACTAAAGCACGTATAGAAAATTAACTTTCCAAATTGATTAAAAAGTTTCTTCTCAAAGTAATTAGTGTGTTGTGGCGCTATTGTAGAGATTTTATTGGGTCCATATATCCATCACGAGCTAATAATGAAATCTATCGTAAATGTAATGTGAAGGATCCAGTTAACTTGTATTACAAATTGGTTAATGCAATTCGAGATGAAAGGGTCAATTAGTACTTGAATATTCTGAGGCTCATTCATAAGAATATAGGCTCTGAATTATCTGTATATTATAGGGTCGGTTTGCTTTAGTTTAGTTATATTTTTTTTTTTTGTTTATTTCCAATTATTATGAAAAATTAAAAATAAAAATAATGAAAACATATTTACTTTAATAAAATGGAAAATGTTTCAATTGAAAACAATTTTTTAAAATGCACTCAAAACTAAAAATAAAAAATGTTTTAAAAAAATTATTAGAGGTAATTTTGTAATTTTATTCTTCTTTTATTTTTTTTTTCTACAAGGGATTACTAGTGATTTAATACAATTCTTTTTAATGTGACTATTACAAAAATAAATAAATATAAATACATGTGAAAAAAAAACACACACACACACACATATATATATATATATATATATATATATATATATATATATATATATATATATATATATATATATATATATATATATATATATAAATTAAACCAAATATGCTTTCTGTATTCAGTTTCTCCCTAGTTACATTAATGTGTTCCTAATCCTATGCAATCAACGCATTAATCATAAGGTTATAAAAGCACTTGTAGTTAATACTATTTATTCTACTAACGTGGTTCATTGATTTAGCCTTTTTTTCAAAGAAAAGAAAAAATAAAGTTTAGCTATTGAATTTTAGTCATGTTAAGTGTTGTTGATTAAGCATCGGAAAACTATATATTATGATAGCACATGCTCACATTACACATTTTTGTTTTTATCGGCATGCGCAAAGCATTTTTTGTTCACATACCAAGTTGGATTTTTATTCCTTACATATATGTGGGTAATTTACTATAAATTAGAAAATTTTAACTTTCATTTTATGTTGTCAGAAAATGTAGAGAGAAAAACAATTTACATATAATTCCTGGATCACCATTTTTTTTAATAAAAAAATCAAGATCAAGCCATTATTTCAATACCATATGTAATAAATGGAAAAAATTCAAGAAATATTTACATACATGAGTTACTTAGTACTTACTCTAGGAACATTTGCATACAAGGATTACTTAGTACTTACTCTAAATATGTGGATCCCCTAACGAAATAGTGGTACTTTGCATAAGGAATGATCTTGGTTAATTATACAGTGCAAACTTACTCTAATTTTGTTGGTCCCCACACAAAAGAAATTAGTTGTAGCTTCTAAACGATGATGATGGATAGCATCAATTTATATATATATGGGTTAGAGTAGTCTTTGATAGCATCGATCTATCTTACCAATAATTAAAGAGAATGATGATGAATACAGTTTTTCTCAGATTGCTTCAAGCAATGCTTCTGTTGCTATTTCAGTTGCAGCTTCAGCTCCTTGTATCCCATTCATGGAGCGCTGTTGGGTGCATAGAGAGGGAGAGGCAAGCACTGCTCGACTTAAAGGCTGGGTTCGTGGGTGAATCTGGCTTTCTGTCTTCATGGGGGAATGAAGAGGAAAAGAGAGATTGTTGCCAATGGGAACGTGTTCGCTGTAGTAACCAAACTGGTCATGTCCAAATGCTCTACCTTCAAGGTGAACACTTCAAGGTTTACTTGGATGGTTATGAACCGTATCTTTATGATGCCCGTCCTCTTTTGAGAGGTAAGATCTCAGCATCATTGATGGAATTGCAGCACTTAAGGTATTTGAATCTCAGCCTTAATGATTTTAAATACAATAATATCCCTGAATTCTTTGGTACCTTACACAACTTGAGATACCTTGATGTCTCACATTCTTTTTTTGCTGGTAAAATTCCAAATCAACTTGGAAGTCTTTCAAATTTGCATCATCTTGATCTTTCTGGAAACTTTCTAGAAGGTGCAATCCCTTCTCAACTTGGAAGTCTTTCAAATTTGCATCATCTTGATCTTTCTGTAAACTCTCTAGAAGGTGCAATCCCTTCTCAGCTTGGAAGTCTTTCAAATTTGCATCATCTTGATCTTTCTGCAAACTCTCTAGAAGGTGCAATACCTTCTCAGCTTGGAAATCTTTCAAGCTTGCAGAAGCTTCATCTTGGGTACAATCAAGCTCTTAAAATTCATAACGGAAATTTTGCTAATACTCAATGGTTGTCCAATCTCACATCTTTAGCCATACTTGATTTGTCTGAGGTACTTAATCTCAACCATTCTCATAACTGGTTTCAAACTATCAATGAACTTCAAAAATTAAGAGAACTATATCTAGTTGGATGTGATCTTCCAAATGATGATCTCCTTCTTTTTCCAGACCCTTCAAAATTCAATTTTTCTTCTTCTCTTACAATCTTAGATCTTTCTGGGGCATTTAATCTCAACCATTCTCATTACTTGCTGCAAATTATTGGTAAGCTTCCAAACTTAAGAGAACTATATCTAGTTGGATGTGATCTTCCAGGTGATGATCTCCTTCTTTTTCCAGACCCTTCAAAATTCAATTTTTCTTCTTCTCTTACAATCATAGATCTTTCCTGGGTATCTAATCTCAACCATTCTCATTACTTGCTGCAAATTATTGGTAAGCTTCCAAACTTAAGAGAACTGTTCTTACATGGCTGTCAACTTTCTGATCAAGATCTATTTTTTCTAGACCATACAAAGTTCAACTACTCTTCTCTTACCATCCTAGATCTCTCTTTTAGTAACATTCCGGCTACTTTTCTCAAATCCGTGGGGAATATATGTACCTTGAGCACGTTAATCCTTAAGGATGTCAGTCTTAGTGTAGACTTTCCAACAATTCTTCATAACCTCTTGGGGTGTGCCAGTAACACATTGCAAGAATTGGATCTAAGGGACAATCAAATTACAGGCTTATTGTCTAATGTTTCAAAATTTCCATCTTTGAAATCATTACGCCTTTCAGGAAATCAATTGAATGGAATAGTTGATGGCGGAACCCCAGACACATGTTCCTTAAATTCATTAGACCTGTCCAATAATAAGTTAAGTGCAGAGCTTCCATCGATGATTCAAAACTTGTTTGGGTGTAGATCGACATTGCAAGATTTATATTTGGATGGAAACCAAATCACTGGTAGATTGCCTGATCTCTCAAAATTCTCTTCTTTGAAAATTTTATACCTCAGCTATAATCAATTAAATGGGATGCTTGAAAATTCTAGACTGCCAACTCAGCTAGAACTTTTGGATGTTTCTTCCAACTCTATAGAAGGTGGAATTCCAGAAACATTTGGGAAGATATGTGACTTACGCTCCTTACTCCTATCCAACAATAATTTGACCAATGAGCTTCCAATGATAATCCATAACTTGTTCGGTTGTGCTAGATCATTGGAAATATTGGATCTTTTCTTAAACCAAATCATTGGCACAATACCTGACCTTTCAAAATTCTCATCTTTAAGTTATTTAGACATTGCTGACAATCAATTGAATGGTGAGATACCAAAGGATATCAAATTCCCATCTCAATTGGTAACTTTGGTCCTTGCTTCAAACTATATGTTGAAAGGTGTGATCACGGACTCACATGTTGCTAATTTGTCCAAGTTAAAGTACTTAGACTTATCTTTCAGTGCATTGACCTTGACATTTAGCCCCGATTGGGTCCCTTCTTTTCAATTGCAAATAATAAACTTGCGATCTTGTACTGAGCTTGGTCCAGAGTTTCCCAAATGGCTTCAAACTCAAAATACCCTCACTACACTTGATATTTCTGATTCCAGACTTTCAGATACAGTTCCTGAGTGGTTTTGGTTCTTATCTCCCGAGTTGAGTTTCTTGGATATTTCATACAACAATTTAACTGGCACAATTCCAAATTCCTCAAAAAGGTTTACTGCATACCCTCATATAAATTTAGCTTCAAATCAATTTGAAGGTTCAATTCCACCATTTTTCAGTAGTGCTACATCCGTTGATCTGTCCAAAAATAAGTTTTCATCATTTGGTACGTTTGCTTGTGCTAATAGTTCTTTAGAAAGTTTGGTCAAGTTAGATCTTTCAAGCAATTACTTATCAGAGCAGCTTCCTGATTGTGATTGGAATAATATCAAATCATTAGTATATCTTGATATGAGTAATAATAATTTGTTAGGAAACGTTTCTCACTCTATAGGATCACTCGTGGAACTTAGAGCTTTGAATTTACGATATAATAAATTGAGTGGGGCCTTGCCATTGTCCTTGAAGAATTGCACAAAGTTGGTGATGCTAGATGTGGGAGTGAATAGATTCTCAGGGAAAATACCTTTTTGGATAGGAAATGCATTCAAACAGTTGAGGATGTTAAGCTTGAGATTTAATCGCTTCAATGGAAGCATACCACTGGCTATTTGTCATTTAACAAGCCTTCAGTTCTTGGACCTCTCTTTGAACAGTTTATCCGGAGAAATTCCCAAATGCTTGAAGAATTTGACAGCAATGAGTCAAAAGGAGAATTCTACAAATGATATATTGATTGAAGGATATGAATATGTTTTTAACATTAGTGGGGGAATACAAGAAATTTTTGAATTTGACTTGAATGCACTATTGATGTGGAAAGGTGTTGAACAAGAGTTCTTTAATGCAGTAATCTTTTTAAGGAGCATTGATCTCTCAAGCAATCAATTAATTGGAGAAATTCCAGCAGAAATAACAGATTTAGTTGAACTGGTTTCTTTGAATTTATCAAGAAATAATTTGACAGGAAAAATCCCATCAAAGATTGGCAAGCTAACATCACTAGATGTTCTTGATTTATCAAGAAACCATTTTTGTGGTAAAATTCCTTCTAGTCTTGCTCAGATTGATCGTCTTTCAATGTTGGATTTGTCTCATAACCAACTATTTGGAAGAATTCCAACTAGCACACAGTTGCAAAGCTTTAATACCTCATGCTATGATGAAAACCTTGATCTTTGTGGAAAGCCACTAGAGAAAAAGTGTCTAGAAGAAGAAGCAACTGAAAAGCCACAAAAAGTTGAAAAGATTGAGCATTCAATCTTGTCTCAACCATTTTATATAAGCATGGCATTGGGATTCATTGCAGGGTTTTGGGGGATCTTCATCTCCATACTCGTAAATCGTTCTTGGAGATATCTATACTTCAAGTTCTTGAACAATTTAACAGATGTTGTTTATGTGATGATAGCATTGAATGTGGGTAAATGCCGTGTTTCACTCAATAACTATCAGGTAACAGCTTCTTCTTCTTTTTTTCTTTTATAGCATTTAGATATGTATTGTATGAAGTTGAAATTATGAAATTTTAGAATAAATATGTTTTAGAAAACAAATTGTACATATAATATAAAAAATTGAATACAAATTTTTCATGATGTTATCTTTATTTCTTTAATTTTGTTATTGTGAGTCATAGCATCTTTTGAAATTTGTTTACTTATAGAGTATTCCGTAAAACCAAAAATAGATATAATCTTAACATGTTATAAACAATTATTAGAATACTAAAATGCTGCTGATATTATTTTATAATGGTGATTTGCAGGGGAAAGGACTTGCATACCTATATGCCACTGTCCACAGATAGAGAATGTTTGCTCATACAGATGTTAATAATTTCAGTAAAAATAATTAAATTGTAATAATTCTCTGTAGAACATATAGCATTAATTCTTAGTAAGCATTAGCAGTTTCATGTCATGTATTGTGTGAGTATAACTATATTAAACTGTGAAACTACTAATGTATTATGTCAAATGTTTTATTAAGTTACACCCCAAAGACTCTAATTGAACTTCAAATGAAATGAGGTATCAACTAGAGAACAGGAGTGTACAACTTCATATTGGGAATCAACTTCAGTCATCAGACTTTGAAAGAGTAAATTGAGGTCACTTGGGTTCGGGCAATTAAAATCCTTCAAGTTAATACTCAATTGTGGCTACAAGAGACTTGAAAGTGTTTAACACAAAAAGAATATATCAAAATCGTCGTATCAAAGAAGACTATTCCAGGTAAATTCTATTTTTTCAAGTCATGAATTACATACATATTGTCATACTATGGCGAATTCAGTAATTATGACTTCATCATTGTAACATACTCTTAATGAAAGAGATCTAGCCGTTCTATCTTGTTTAGATTAGTAATAAGAGAGTATTTCCCTAGAGTGTGAAATCTGATACATGAAAGGTAGAGGATTCGTTAAGAATCCAGAATTCTCTACCAAAGGAGTGTGTGATGACTCTCTTGTAAAGGTGTTGCAGAGATAGTGGATATTGCTCAAGTGTGGCTTGAGCAAGAGGATGTAGACTTGGATTGAAGCCGAACCTCTATAAATTCCTTGACTCATCTTATCTCTTTAATTTCTATTCTACTGCTACTATATATATATCATCCATCTTGTTAGAACCCTTAAACCGGAAATACCAGAGAAATCCCACACAATTTCAGTGACGGTAACAGATTCAGACAGGGAAAGCATAAGAGAAAAATACAAGATCTCCCGTAGCTGGTTCCAAGCCAGTAGCCAACTATCATACACACCCACATAATAAACTATTAGCTTTTCACAACCACGTCTGTACAGATTGGCACAATGAATTAACTTAGACGAACAAGACAAGCACAAAACAAATATTCTAACCAGTTACTCAAAAAAACATGTGAGGGCATATCTTACTCAAAAAAGAAACTTCATGTCATAACTTGAACCAACTCAAAAGCAGCTGCCAATATTTAAAACATCTATAGGATGAATCATTGAGCATCCAAACCCAAAAGCAGCTTTTCCGAATCCCTACTATATAAAGAACATATCAACATATAAGACCCTTGTTCTCAATTTTGTGAATTCAAAGAGAAGGAGAATGAACTTAGTAATGGAATTCTTAAAATTGAAATAGAATTCTAACAAACTATTCCAATCTACAACCAACAACCAGCCAAGCCAAACAGATTATGGAACAGTACACAGAAAAAAGAACGGCTACATTACAGAGTATAGAAAATTCCAATTATGTAAGTCAAGTCGAGGGCTCACCGAGATTCCAATTCCATGACTAAAATTTGATCCATTAATTCACATGAACTCCAAATCAGAACTCCCAAACAGAAAGTGGAATAGTCCCAAAAGTTTCAACTGTCGCCGGATTTCAAGCATCAATTACCTGATGAGATGTGGGGACGCTGGTTCTGGGTTCCTCCACTGCTTGACTGGTTTAGCTTGAGGAGCTGTGACAAGCATGAAATCGGTGGCTAGTGGAAGTGGGCGAATCCGTTTCTGGTAGCTGCAGCTATGGATTTTGGTTCTCTGTTTCTTAACCCTCCCGATTCCTTCCGCCGTGCACCGACCACCATTGATATGGTGTTCCAGGGGAGGGTGCTCTCTCACTCCCTGTCTTGCTCAATTTTTTTAGAAACGTAACTTATTTTTACATTTTTGTATTTCTTTATTTATCAATCACAAATCAAAAAATCTAGTCATGTTACCTTGCTTAATTTGGCTCCGGAGACACGAAAGGATTTACCATTTATATTTAAACAAATATAAACTATACTATATTCATTTAATATAAAAAATTACATATTAAATAAGTTATAAAATATCACCTATTATCTATAAAAAATACTAATTACCATGTAAATTAACTATTATAGTAAAAAAATTATTTTGGTTTAATTAAAAATTTTAAGTTTTATCACATTTATAATTTTATTTAATTTAAATTAAATTAATTGATATTTAATATAATATTAATTAAATACTCATATAAATTTTTTTAATATCAAATAAATACTTAACAAAATATTTGTTATCAAAAAAGTTCATCCATTCTATATTAATATTAACCAGACTCATCGAGCTAGCATCACAGTTGGTCTTTTCCTTATTCATCTCTTTCTCCTTGCTTTAACAAAAATCTTTATAGCAACAGAAAGTATTTAACTGTAATTTTAGAAAAATTCAAACATTTCTCAAAAGAATTTGAAAAATCCATATAATATAAGCCATATATTATTTGGTTGGAACAAAATTTTACCTAACAAAAACCTATAAAAGAAGGAAATTTCAACAGGCTCATGTCTTGCTTCGGACAAAATTTTCAAACTCATAAAATACGGTCAGATTCTTATTCTCCCAAATAATAAAGAGAAATTAGGATTGTTTGATTGGCACACGCAATTGTCGAATCAGTTTTCGCCTCAACTGATTTGTTCTTTCACTTGAACATGATAAAGAAGGAAAGTCCAGCTCGCCAATGTTCTTAAATGCTGGCTAGAGCACAGAAAACCCATGAACGGTTTGAGGTCTTGGAGGCACCTTATTTGGAGCGCTAAACGCAAAGCTTAATGGGATTTGTTCACCAAGACCAAAAACCTAGAATTAAAGAAAAGGAAGAGGGGTTGGAAATTTTGAACAGGGAAAAAAACAGAGAGCTCTCAACGCCGCCTGTGCTTATCTCGATTATTTTTTGGAGATATATTGATGAAGCAACGCCGGTGCCGATGGCATGATGGATGAGGAAGAGAGAAAGCCATCAAGAGAGGGAGCCTCAGAGATAGCTTGACTAGAGGTGACTTGGCGGGTAATGCAAAAATCAAGTGCTTTGTTTGGAGATTGGGAAGAGATTAGAAGTGAAGTAAGTGAGGGAAAGAGAGATACAGAAATAGTAAGAGAAATAAATTTGAAGTGGGATTAAGTGTATTTTATATAATAAAAAAAATCATAATAACAAAGAAATGGCAGAAGTCATTTTCTTATGGCAATTTTTTTTTTTTTTTTTTTGTGAAATCTTTATTTAATGTCAAAAGAGTTAATGACATATATGTGATGTAATTTTATTTGACAAATACTAAAATAAATATTTATTCAAAAATATTTTAGTATGATAAAAATTTCAAAACTTATTATCGTTATAGTTCTATAAAAATTAAATCTAACTATAATTCCGTATATTTTAGTTGCTAAACTATAAATTGCTGCACACCTACCTTGAGATAAGCCTCTTCTAACCCTAAATCTTTCTTCACTAAAATAAATATGACATTAATAGTAAAAATATTACTAGTTCCCATTGATTTTTATGGTGGACGTACAAAAAGTTTGCCTAAAACAAAGTCTACAATGTCTTATAAAAAGCTTGTCTTATGGATAACGATTAATTTGGAGTTCGTACTAATTTTTTATTTTTAATCTCCTAGAGTTTGGACTGTTGAAGGCTATTAGGTGTAAATAAAATAGTTTCTATTAAAATGTTACTCCACGTGGTTACTTTTGAATTTTTATCTTTGAAATGATAGTTTTCAAGTCAATATCCATATCTAATTGAAAAAAAAAAATGGATAAAACTTTCCTAAAATACATTTCTGAACATAGGATATCTTTTCTTAACGTGTATTCACTTTTACTTTTTTTAAGAACTTGATGTTTGTATATGCAAACATATTCTATTTTTATCTTATTTGCTTTTATCTTTTTTATAAAAAATAAATATTTAAGATGTGTGAAGTATGTTTATACGAATAGATATTGTATTTGATGAGTTTAAAATTCTAATTATTAAACTAAATTCTTTACTTTTTATTTAAATTTTTTTTCTTCACGATGCTATATAATGCGTGACTTGTGAGGTTTACGTAGAATACATTTACAAAGAAAAAGACAATGAGAGCTTCTAGAGAGGTTAGAGATATGCTATATAGATTCAAAAGTATATATTTACTTTTTCCATTTTTTGTATTTTTTTTAATTTTTATAGTTTTATCTTTGTGTTATATTAAAAAAAATTATATGTACAATTTGAGTGTAAAATTTTAAGTTTGTAAATAGTATATTCTTAAAGGTTATGCTCTGTTTATTCTTATTTTTTTTGTGTTTAATTATTAATATTTATAAAATATAAATTTATTGTTAAGTTTTTTAATTTATGATTAATTTTATTTTAAGTTATTGGAGAATCAAAGAAGGGAAGCTCTTACAAAGACTTTTTCCTTTTTTTGTAAAATTAAAATAGTTAATAAAATTTAAGTTTAACATAATAAAAAAATTAATAATTTTAGGATTCGAGTTCTTAGTGTTATAAGCAAACCATTTTTTGTTGATGTAAATTATTCACAAACAATTTTTTTATAAGAAATTTTCACAAACAATTTGCATTAGTGTTATTTGTACAATCTAATTAACACAGATTGTTCAAAATTAATTATAATATTATTATTTACATAATATAACCATAACTAGTGTCTCTCGTATTTATTTTACCACATATTTTTCAACTCATTAGTATAACATAATATTCAACCAATAAAAAAAAGTAATACCAAAAATTTGATATAATTTTTTCTTTGAAAAAAAAAAATAGTGCCACAATTAACTTGTGTGAATGATCTGAATCAGTCAGCAATGGACGACCAAGATCAAAATCCTTTTGCTGAGTCAGCAATATGTAAAATCGGCATTCGCTTTGGCATTCTCAAAATAAACCACAATGATATCTGGAAAAGTCCTTCTAGGCAAAGATAATTACCAGTTTACGCCTCTCATCTCCATTTATTTATAAAGCATCGCTGTGCCGCCTCTCTATCACTCATCCGTCTTCACCACCATCTCAAACCCTAGCTTTCACCCTCGCCTATTCTTCTCCCTGAATCTCCATTCTTCTGCTTGTTTCTGATCTCAATCGGCGGCAGGTAAGAGCCATGTCGTTTATCTGATCGGCTTTTTTTCCCCTAATTTTCATTGATTTGTTCTTATTCTCTAATTTTTGTTATTATATTGTTTTTGTTTCGATTTGTTCTGCAACGCTGATTGAGCTAGCGTAGATCGTGAGAATATCCGATTCAGGCTTATATCTGTTTCAGATTCGGTTGGATTGATGTAGACATAATGGGATTGAATTTATTTACTGATGTATTTATCGGAAATTTTAGTAGTTTCTAGGTTTTACATATTGTTAATTTACTTAGTATTTGGGTCTGGGTCTGATATGGGTGACTTTGGCTGATCTGTTGTAGATTTCATTGAGAAGTGTAAACGATATTTGGTTTGGATATTATAGATTGTTAGATTTCACTTATGGGTAATGCCGTCCTGCAATGAGATGCTGCTTTATTTTTCTTCATTGTTCAGTTTGATGCTTTCCTGAAAAATCACGTGGTGCCTTATATAGCAATATAATGCTTGTGTTTGTCATGGATTTATCAATACTAGATTGGAGTCCCTGTTTTATGGAGAGTGGTTTGGTTAATTTATTTTTTGGTTGGTTTGTAATTTCCAATAAGTTAATGTTGACAGTGAACCCATAGCTTGTGTATGATACTGTCCTAGTCTTGATTCATCTATTTTAAAGATCTGTGCGAGGCCAATATGACGTCCATTCATCATCTGAGTTACTTTTCCAGATGGAGATAGGTGTTATATCAATGGAAGTAATTATTAGCTTTTAGCCATGAGTGGGATGAGTGAAAAGATTGGCATTTAATGATTCCTAAACTGTATTTTGGGCTTAGTTCTTTCATTTAAAAATTATTTTGTGATACTCAAGTATTTATTTTGTATAGGCTTTACTACTTTTTCTAACTTAAGAGTTTTATACTTCTGGTATTATTAATATCATAGATAGTAGCCCATGTCATCCAATTAATGAAGCTTCTCATTGCTGCCTCAGGATTCCTGCAAGTTCTGCTGTAGCAGATTCCAAGGAGAAGGTGTCACGTTGAAGTCTCTAAGTTTCTTTTATGTCCGAACAGGCCATCATCCATTTAGGAGCAATTGGGTTGCTTGGAGAGTATTTTCCTTCTTCGAGAATAAAGTACCGACCCTCTACTTCAAGAGTTAGCTGCATGCATCGTGAGCCACATCAGGATACCCCTGAATCTTGTGGTTGCTGTTGGCGACCTTCAATAATTGCAGAAGGAGGGCCTTTGCGTGTCCAAGGAGCTTCAGAAACCTTGAATTTTAGCATCTGCTTCCTGTGACATCCAGTTTGCTTGTGATCTGATCATCATGGCTTTACAAAACATTGGTGCTGGAAACAGCGATGATGCCTTCTACAGGTATAAGATGCCTAAGATGATTACCAAAATTGAGGGGAGAGGTAATGGCATCAAAACAAATATAGTCAATATGGTTGACATTGCAAAGGCATTGGCAAGGCCCGCCTCTTACACTACAAAGTATTTTGGTTGTGAGCTTGGAGCCCAATCGAAGTTTGATGAGAAAACTGGAATTTCTCTTGTCAATGGGTCACATGATACTGCAAAACTTGCTGGCCTTCTTGAGAACTTCATCAAGAAATACGTCCAGTGTTATGGTTGTGGTAACCCTGAAACTGAGATCATAATTTCTAAGATTCAAATGCTCCAGCTCAAATGTGCTGCTTGTGGTTTTGTGTCTGATGTGGATATGAGAGACAAGCTGACTACTTTTATTCTCAAGAACCCTCCTGAACAGAAGAAAGGATCCAAAGACAAGAAGGCCATGCGGAGAGCTGAGAAGGAGAGACTGAAGGAAGGTGAAGCAGCTGATGAAGAACAGAAAAAACTTAAGAAAGAGATTAAGAAGAAGGGCTCTACCACTTCCAAAGATGGCTCAACAAAGTCTAACTCCTCAAAGAAGAGAGCAAATGGCTCTGATGAAGAGCGTGCATCGCCTACTCACAGTCAAGTTGATGAGAAAGAGGAGGCCCATGATGACGATGGTGATGATGATGTCCAATGGCTAACAGACACATCTGCAGCAGCTGCTCAGCAACGTATCCAAGAACAGCTGAGTGCTGTGACAGCTGGTATGGTCATGCTCTCCACAGATGAGCCAGAAAAGAAGGCAAAAGCAGCAAATAAAGAAAACGGTGCTTCTGAGAATGGTAACTCAATGCCCTGTAAGACTCTAGTTGAGGAAGTTAAAGCAAACCTGAAGAAAGGCGTTACTGCAAAAGAACTACAATCCCAGCTAGCTGTACTTTCTGCATCTGCCCAAGAGAAGATTAATGCTCTGTATGAAGCACTGTTTGACGGTGTTGAGAAAGGGTTTGCTAAAGAAGTGGTGAAGAAGAGGAGCTACCTTGCTGCTGCTGTTGCTGCTCAAGAAGAGGGATCACAGTTGTTATTGCTTCATGCAATTGAGGATTTCTGTCACAAGTCCAGTTCCAGTGCTTTGAAGGAGATTGCTTTGGTTCTGAAGGCACTCTATGATGCTGATATTTTGGAGGAAGAGTACATAGTGCAGTGGTATCAAAACGGTCTGAAAGGTGATAAAAAGGATTCTCAGATTTGGAAGAATGCTCAACCCTTCATCGATTGGCTTCAGACTGCTGAGTCAGAAACAGATGAAGAATAATGTGGTCAAGTTAGTTCTCTGTTGTTTCTGTTGCTTTGCTTGTGTCCTTTATTTTAAATAAAAGGTCTCGCTGGCCCTCTGCTTGTTGAACTTTTGTGATGTCTCAGTTTGTGGTGTCCACGTGTCTGTACTATGGAGTAGCCGTATCCGGCAGAGATTCTTATTTGAGTACATCTTCATTAACATAAGTGATATTGTGATGTACCCTTGTGTTTGAGCATATCTTATAATTTACTTTCCTTGTCATGTCTTATATTATGACTGTATTGTCAAACTTGCCTGGTATGAAAGGTGACCACATTTATTTGGCTTTTCGTGGAGATTGCATAATAGTAATATTGCTTGTTTGGCTCGGCCAAATCACACCGAACCAAGTAATTACAAACTAAAATTTGGTTGTTAGTTTGAATTAGTTTAGTGCAGTTCAGTTCAATTTTAAATTGTTGGATTACGTTGGTTTGTGAAAATTTGTAATTTTTTTTTTATTGGTTTGGAGGCTTTTTTAGGTGGTTTGAATATTAAAATTTGTGATACAAATACATAGTTAGTTGGGGCAGTTTGAAATCAACAAACAAAACCACGGTTTGGTTATATTTAGAACCATTTCGAACCACCCTTGCAAAGTTTTAGTATTATTTGGTTTAGGTCGATTTTTAAACACCCTTACTTTGAATGTGTCAGTGTAAGCTTGTGGGGTTTTCTTTGAGGTACATAGAAATGAGTTGCTATTAGTTCTAATAGTAGATTCGCAGCATAATGCCCAAATCCTTGTCTTACTGCTTACAAGGTTGGGCATATTCTAGTGGATAGGCAACACACTCAGATCCTTATGTTACTGCTAGCATAAGGTTGTGTGAAATTTACCTCTACTAGTTTTTTTTCTTTACATAGAAGTTGCGTGGTGATTCTTATAATTTAGAAAATTCCGTTAACATGGATTGCATCTATTCCTTACAATTTGCTTTGTCCAGAATCCGAATTGTAGCTAGCCCCAATTCTCTACCAAAAAACATTAGTAATACTTCATTTTATTATTACTACTTTTTTTTTAAAAAAAAAAAAGAGAGTAAGCATTCAAAGATTGCCGCTTTGCAATAAAAGGTACTTAGTTATACATTTGGCTCAACAACGTGAAATTCAGATCAAACCACTTGGCTATTCAGGTGTTGTAACATCTGAAGCATAGATCTCAAATGGCCATTTTGCGTGCCAGTCCCATGCTCTTGTCCACTCTGCTGTCATGGATCACCAAGATCTAAGCGCCATGGCGAATTCTACTTCCAAAGGTGACCATGGACTCACCAAACATGAATGAAACCTAATTGACAGGGACAAGATCAGTGTCCAGGAATTCACGGTCAGCGGCAATCATAGGTATGAATTGATGCTTTTTTAGATCCTTTCTGAATATCTCCCAATTCTCCGAGATGACGATTGTGTGGGAAATCATCATTTGACAAGAGATCAGGTGCTATGAAGCACAAACTCTCACATGACACCGTTGCCAATACAAAGACACTAGTTATATTTAAAATGTAGGACACTGTTAAATTTATTATAATATTTTAATACAAGACTATGAAATAAATATAGATAATTATATATTAAAATTATATGTAAGTAGTTTTTTTGGTTTTTAAGGCTTATGGTTGTCAAAAATTGCAATTCTAAACCTTAAAATTCTTATGTGATTATTTGTTAAAATTTTGAAAAAAAAAAGAAGGAAGAAAAAATCAGGCAAAGATGTCCAATCTTTGTGTTTAATCTATTTTAAGGTAATGACATAAGTGTTCAAGTTATTTTAGGATGTTGACTCAAACACCTGAGTTGACAAAGAGGTGTTCAACACATATATCACGTGTTAGTGTTGGTGTATCAAACAGGTCGGATACCTTGACACTACTAAATCAAGAGAATCATGGAATTTTTGATTTTTTGTTAGGTATATTTCAACAAATCAAGAGGTGTCTATGCTTCCTAACTCGAGACATATCATGGGAAGCCCATGTAAAAACTATAATTACAAATCCAGTGATAAATCAAAAAATACCCGTAATTCAATGGAGTAGCACCATAATGAAATAGAGGAGGTGTTGTATAGCCCAGGCTCAAACAGCTGCAGTCCACATAAACAAAGGAAATTAGAATTAAGCATTTTCTTGCAATTTTGACTGTTTTTATAGCAAATATATGAATAAGCAACTGCAGACCTGTTGACAAATCTCAGAAATAGTATCGCCTTTCTCATTGCACCATCTTTCAACACATTTAAGATGTGCATACTGTAATAATCAAGAGGAAGAGTAGAAAATCAGATATAAGGAACACCATACACAGAAATTTTTAAGAGAGCCTAAAATTCAATTTGTAGCAGTAGAAAATTTTCAATCCATTGATTCTTCAACCCAACAAAAATCGATCGACCCACCGGGTTTGTCTGTTTATCCTATCAATATTAGTTAAGGAAAAAAAGGCATTCAAGTAAGATAAGTAGAATTGACTATAATACAAACTAAACCAAACACTCTTACTCTACACTTTTCCTTATAGAATGAGCTTACAAACAATATATATAAAAGCTAAGCAGCTTTCAATGTCTAAGCTTAACAAAGAGGGAGATGGGGTAAAACATACTTTCGTAAGCACAACGCTGATAATTAAGAAATCACTTAAGGTTCTTTACAGTATTAAGTTTTTATTACGTAATCAAGAAGTCAAATAAATAAAAATTTCTACAAATAAATAAGCTAGTTAAAGTAGGAATGACAATTTTCCCCAGTAGACTGGGGATCAGCAAAGATTGATCAAAGGGTAAAATTTCCCTTGCAGGGGATAGGGGAGAATTTTTTTTCCAAAAAAATTTTGAAGCTGAAGATTATACTCCTTACCCCGTGGGATCTTGAATTAATAAAAGTACAAAAATACTCTTTATTTTAAAATAAAAATATATATAATAGGAGTATTTTTTAATTTTATAAATTATTTTTTATTAAATTAAATTTATTTATTTAAAAATATTATATTTTTATAAAAATATTTTTAAAAAATTCTCCACAATAACCCTCGGGTCCCAAATCCAATTTTCTCCTATGTTATGGGTAAAGGCAAGACTGGAGAAAAGTCCTTTGACAGAAACTATATTTTCTACCTTCCTCGGTTACCATCTCTAAGTTCAATGATGGAAATTTTATGAAAATAACTTTTATAATATATATTAAATGAGCAATAAAAAGAACACTCTTACCTCTAGGCTGCCACTACAAGAACAAGGAGACTCCATGTTTGAGTCTTCATCCTCGTCATGGCATATTCCACACTCTACTATCTTAATTGGAGAAGATCTATTTTCTACATCCATTTTATCATATCATCATTGGTTGATGAAGTAATGGCCTGCTGCATTTTCCTTTCATCCTCAATCACAGCTTCAAGAGTAGATTCAGTGAGTTGCAGAACAACTAACAGTAATAAGTTTTATCTTATTAAGTGAGGTCGGCTACATAGATTGTATGACATTATTATATTTTATCAAAAACTAAATGTTCTAAAATATTATTAATCATGAAATCTCTTTTTATAACTTTCCCAAATATTTTTTTAAATCTCTATACTTTTCATAGGACTAAAACCTATAAGATCAACTTTTCTCACTAGTAGTATCTCCGGTGGCCTTATCTATATATGTTCAAACCACCTTAACCCATTTTTTATCATCTTCTCATCAATTTGTGTCACTATAATAACTCCTCTTATGCAAACATTTCGTATCCTATCATTTTTTGTACAACCACACATTTATTTTAACATTCTCATTTTAAATACTTCATTTTGTGCTCTTATTGCCCTTTCAAAACTTGACATTCACTCAAAAGCATAACTAGTCGAATAACAGATCAACCAACAGAACAATGTGATCTGACATTCTTCAATACAGAAAAATATTGTTAGAAATTGCAATCAGAAGATAAATTAATTCCAATTAAGTCGATTTTGAAGGTGGCACATTTTGAAATACTTAAGTAAGGAACTAAAGGCAAGGAAAAGAGAAAATGAAAGGAAGTAACTTTTAAAGGCAATCTCTTTACTGCTATTATTACCTCTACTGATTTTGAAACAACATAATGATCTGCAATAGAAATGAAACATTCTTCTCAAATGAAGAATGGAAAATGTCTGATACTAGAATATACTAGAAAATAGCCTTATGTCAGATGAATATGGAAATGCCACTTTTAAATAATTGATTATCTATATCAATGTCTCAATGGTATCTTTTATTCAAGGTAAAGTCTATTTGAGGCACTGATCATATATTAAACATGAATATTTCTCCTAAGTAATGAGGATTCGAATTATGATTTTTCACTTTGTAAAGAACTAGTCCTTTTTATTAAACAAGTCTCGCATTAATTTTTACATACACAGTAATTATTAATAATTTGTACAAAAATAAGATTGCATAAAAGGTTTCCAACATCTTTTATTTAAGGTATTATTTGAACCCTTGTTTTAAATAAACAACTCATATTTACAAAAAAAAAAAAAAAAAAAAACTCAGCAAATAAAGAGGGTACTCATGTTAAAAATAAATAAATTCTTTAATTTTGTTATAAATTTTGCTTGAGTCGATATATACACTGTTAAATTACCCAAGTTTGTAAAGTCAGCCATCAATTTATAGTGAAAAATGATATAAAATATCTATAACACTCTAAGTTAGCAATTAAGTTCTCATTCGTTCTGTGTTCATCTAGTTACATGGGTAATCACAATTGCAAAATTGACACATTATGAGAAAAATTCTAAGTACGGACTTAAAATTTATATCTTGGTCATATAGCTTAAATAAATTTATTGCATCATCTTGGCAATGAATTTTTTCTTTTCTTTTTTCTTTTTTTAACAAAGAAGTGGTTTACACCGCATACACACATATATGATATTGTAAAAATATTATGTTCAATGATAACCATGATAAACATATATAAATGATAAGAGCACATATTATAAAACCAAAAAAAATAGCCACATAATATTGAGAAGTATTTTAGTCATTTCACATAATATAATTGGCATATAATTAAGAAATAATGTCTTTAAGCTTTACTTCTCAACTTGAAAATAAATATTTATACCCAAAAACTAAGGCTAAACGATGACGTTTCATTGCCTATTTCCTTCCATTTCTCCCTTTTTTATTCTTCTGCTCTTTACGGTTCCAGTTTCGTCTACACTCCTTCGTGCAGCGAGGGCAACCCTTCTTGTTTGGTTTTCCTGATTGTCATTAAAAGTTCATATCCAAAGATCAATCCATTTGATTAAACAATCAAGTAAAGGCGTGAAGATGCTGAATACAAGGTATGCCTTTACCTAATTTTCTACCCTTCTTGCTAATTTGCCCAATGCCCAAACTGTGAGATTATATGAGAAATCCCCATTGCCATTACAACCGCGTAAAGTCGAGACAGTTGATGATGCCGTAGCTTCATTTACTCGACTGTTGGATAATATGCGTCCTCAATCATCCACTTCAAGAGACCCATGCTTTGAATTAAACAAGATTATAGGATCAATTGTGAAGATGAAACATTATTCCGCTGTCTTTTCTCTATGTAGAAGAATGGAGTTGAGGGGAATTAACCCTTCGCTGTTTACACTGAACATCTTGATCAATTGTTACTGTCATTTGGGTCAGATAGATTTTGCTTTCTCTTTACTTGGGAAGGTTTTTAAATTTGGTTTCGAACCCGATATGATAACTTTGAACACAATCATGAAAGGGATATGTATTATTGGCAAGATAAGGAAAGCGCTGGAGTTCCATGATGAAGTAGTGGCGAAAGGATTTCGATTTGATATAATTAGTTATAGGACCTTCATCAACGGGATGTGTAAAACAGGGAACTCAAGAAGTGCTGTTATATTGCTTCGAAAGATGGAGGGGAGAGTAGTTAAGCCTAATTTAGTGATATACAGCAATATCATTGATGGTCTATGTAAAGATGGACATATTAATGAGACTCTTGATTTATATTTTGAAATGACTGCTAAAGGAATTTCTCCCGATGTTGTCACCTACAACTCTCTAATTCATGGTTTTTCTGTTGTTGGAAACTTGCAAGAAGCTGAGAGATTGCTAAATGAAATGCTTCAGAAAAATATCAACCCAGATGTGCAGACCCAATTGATGCGTTATGTAAAGAGGGAAGGGTCATGGAAGCTGAAGATGTATTTGATACGATGATGAAAAGAAGCCATAAACCAGGTATTTTCACTTTCAATTTAGACAAAAACCTTTAACCAAAAGATTCTGAAATAATTCTTGAGCAGTCTTAAGCCTTCCACCCTTGCACAAGCCATCAATGATTATGTTGTATGTGAAAACATCAATCTTCAGTCCTTGATCAACAATTTGCTTAAATAGTCCAATTGCCCTGTCCAGATGCTTGTTTTTGCAGAAAGCATGTAATAAGAGACCATAAATGACTAAATCAGGAGGTTGACCCCTATCACGCATCTCATCAAGAAGCTCCCACACATAAGAGATTCTCCCACACTTGCATAAGCCATCTATAAGAGTATTGTATGTTATAGTATTAGGAACCAAATTTTTCTGTTGCATTTCTTTGAAGAGACAGAGGGCCTCATCCACCATTTTGACCCTACAGTATCCATTAATCAAGGTGGAATAACTAATAACATCGGGTGTCAAACCTCTCTCAATCATTCTATTAAATATCTTTTCAGCTTCATTCATATTATTGACTAAGCAATACCCATTTGGACATATAATGTTATGATTAATGGACTTTGTAAAGAGGGCTTGATTGAAGAAGCAATGCCTTGCTTTAAAAAATGGAAGACAATGGTTGTCTCCCTGATGCTGTATCTTTTCAAACAATTATTCATGTTCTTTTAAAGAAAAATGAGAATGATAAGGCAAAGAAGCTGATTGAAGAAATGATTGCTAGAGGTCTACTGTAGTGATACGGTAAGGTGAGATAGTTGTTTTCAATTTTTTATTCAGAACATTTGTTTTTCTATTGATGGGAATTATCCGATTTTTCAGCTCTGATGTAATGAGGAATATACCTGCTAATGGGACTTACTAAATGGCTTTTATACTGGTTTTCATACTATCAATTAAATCCATACTCTGTTTATGGGTTTTGGTATTACTGCTGGATTGATAGTGTTGTCAGGAGTTTTTATTAATTTATGTTTGGATTTTTTGTGCCATATTTTAACTCTTCCTGCTTTGTGCTTCCCTTCACTTTGTCTTGTGTTGTTCTTCCCTTATCTATGTGGTAGTTCATAGGTGCTACTATTCTTTCTTGGTCAAGGCAGTGTCTATCAAAGCAGTGACTTTACTTTTATTTTAAATCCTTAAGTATTCTAAGGTACTTGTTTCTTCATGTAGTAACATGAGAGAAAAACTCAGTCTAAGGAACTTTGCATCTTGTTCTAGAATACTACTGCAACTTTACACTTGACATTCTGATATTAAATCACCATCTTTATTGTACAAGAAACTTGCTGCGTTGTTCATGTCATCATTGACACTGTCAATCATCTTTATTATTCTGATATTAAAACTCAAATCATTTGCTGTGTTACTAAATTCAACACGCGTCTATGAATTTTTGTTAAGATGCTTCATGTAACAAATAGAGGCACCTAGATTTTGGTTTTGTAGCAAAAATGTTCAAACTTCCTCGGTACCACCTCTGATGGCTGAGTGCTGTCGTCATGGTCAAATGCTATATCTAATGTTCTTTACATCTAATGGATTCTTACAACCTTTGTCAATACATGTTTATGCCAATGTCTTGGCTGGCAAGACCTGAAGGACACCTTGCTGATGTTGATTATGAATTTTAGTTAAAAGACATTTAATGGATGGGTATTGCTTAGTCAATAATGTGAATGAAGCTAAAAAGACATTTAATAGAATGATTGAGAGAGGTTTGACACCCAATGTTATTAGTTATTCTACCTTGACTAATGGATACTGTAGGGTCAAAATAGTGGATGGGGTCTTTTGTCTCTTCAAAGAAATGCAACAGAAAAATTTGGTTCCTAATACTGTAACATACAGTACTCTTATAGATGGCTTGTGCAAGTGTGGGAGAATCTCTTATGTGTGGGAGCTTCTTGATGAGATGCATGATAGGGGTCAACCTCCTGATTTAGTCATTTACAGTATCTAATTACACGCTCTCTGCAAAAACAAGAATTGGGACAGGGCAATTGGACTATTTAAGCAAATTGTTGATCAAGGACTGAAGATTGATGTTTTCACATACAATATAATCATTGATGGCTTGTGCAAGGGTGGAAGGCTTAAGACTGCTCAAGAATTATTTCAGCATCTTTTGGTTAAAGGTTTTCTTCTTAATGTTTGGACATATAATGTTACGATTAATGGACTTTATAAAGACGGCTTGATTGATGAAGCAGTGACCTTGCTTTCAAAAATGGAAGACAATGGTTGTCTCCCTAATACTGTATCTAATGAAGCAATTATTCAAGTTCTTCTAAAGAAAAATGAGAATGATAAGGCAAAGAAGCTAATTGAAGAAATGACTGCTAGAGGTCTACGGTAGTGTTATGGCAAGGTGAGATACGTTATTTTCAATTTTTTATTCATACCTTTAGTGTTTGTTGTGTTGGTATGCTCCAGCTTCTTAAAAATATTTAGGGTCATTAATCATAGCACATTTCTGCTGTATTAAACCACCATGGCTGTTGTAATTTTTATTGTTTGACATATGAATGGTGTGAAGCATTTGTTTTTCTAATGACTAGAATTATCTAGTTTCTGCTGGTATTGTTGTAATGAGGAATGAACTTTCTGTTGGGAGTTCGCAAGGGGCCTATTTGCTGATTTTCTAACTTGCCAATTGAATCCTCACCTTGTTTATGGATTCTAGCATCACTGCTGAAATGATAATTTTGTCAGGATTTTTAAACTAATTTGTGCTGTGATTTTTTGTGTAATATTTTAACTCTTGTTGCTTCCTATCCCTTTGTTCTCTCTTATTCTTCACTGATTTATGTGGTGTTTGATAGGTGGAACAATTCTTTGCAATGGTAAAGTCATTGTCTTTCTAAGAGTGATTTTACTTTTACGTCCAATCCTTAAATATTCTAATGTACTTGTAACTTTATCAAATAACTAGAGAGAAAAACTCAGTCTTAAGGAATTTTGTGTTGTGTTCTAGAATACTACTACAACATTACGTTTTTAATTGATGACATCCTGGTATTAAAACAGTATCTTTATTGTATAAGAAGCTTGCTAATTGTTCTTGTTGTCAATAGTACTGCCTATAATTTCTCTGCATTTTTGTTCAGAACTCATATCTTTACATAGTTAATGTCTCTGTTGCTTCTTTTTTTTTAAAAAAAAAAAAGTTTCTTCAAGGAACTAAGAGAGGCACCTTGTCTTTGATATCGCAGCAGACGTGCAAGTGTTTATGGAGAGTTCCATGGTGGAAGCTTCATCTATGATGCTTATCGTGTGATTGAGTAACACCTTGATGCTGAAATGCCACATCTTATGCTTTTTTGGAAAGATAATCATTGAGACATAGCTGATGGAGGGCTTTATTGATGAGGCAATTCCTTGCCTTGGTTTCAAAAATGGAAGACAATGGTCGACTGCTGATGCTTTTAACTTCCGAAATAATTATTCGAGCTCTTCAGGAGAGAAATGAGAATGTTAAGTCAAAGTTGCTTCTTCAGGGAAACATTGTTGGAGGTTTACTGAAGTGACTTAGCAGGGTCAGATACTCTGTGTTGTAATATGCTTTATTAACTCCCAAGTGCTTCTCAGTTATTAATTACTAGTGTTACTGCAATCCTAATGGAAGCTAAAATGCGTTGCATTACTAGAAATCATCATCTTGATTCCTTTCTCTCCAACTATATTGACATTAACAGAACCTTGAAAAACTTTTAGATTCAACCATTTCCTCAAAGTGACAGATAATGGGTCCAATTTAAATGAGTTTACTTTACTTGTTTCTAATTAAAAGAAATCTTAATATATATATATATATGGGCTACATTTAGTTTTTCATATCATATAAATTAATGTATTAAAGAAAGTGAAAGCACGCTTATTTCTTTAGCTATTTGAATTAAACAAAATATTATGAAGCTATAAAATGTATGGCTCATTTGAATTCATCTTCTTCACTAGAATAATTGCCTATTAGTATAGTTTTTTTGTATTTTGGACATCACTTGAAGATGCCATATTAGATATAACACTTTTTTTTTATGCCCAAAAGAGTCAGATTAATTCCTTTTAAAGTAGTATAGGTTCTTATTATTGTACTTAAATGATTCAATTAGTCAAAGATACAACTTCTTTTCTAGTAAAAAATTTGCTCTTTTACTTTATATGTAATGTAAGTAAGATTTTGTATTAAAATGGGTTGGTTTAAAGACAGGAGAATACCCAATAAATCCTCCTCCCAATAAAGGAGGTTGCAAGGTTTCAATACAAGACCTTTTCTCATAAAAAAAAAAAAAAAAAAACAATTTACAAGACTTTTGACATGATTTAGCCTATGATTATTAAGTTAACATCTTGTTAATTGTTTGCTTCTAAATAACTGAATTAATAATTTTTTTTTTTTATAAAGTGTAAGAATTTTTTATTAGAATATTGTACACAATTACATCAGGAGGAGGTTTCCTTGATAAAACCACCTTTTAAGAAGGATTCTCACTAAAGCAACCTCAAAAAGAAAAGATACTAATCAACATGGACTCAAGAACCTTATCAATCTACAAAGTAGTCACTTAGTTCTTTCTCTACTAATATCAAAACATTCCTTAAGAAATTCCTCCTCTACTCTATTCACTTTGTCCTTACAATATTTTTTCACCCGCATCCCACTTCCCATTTGATCAATTGAAAAATAGTCTCAACATATATCACTTCATTCTTGAAAATTCTATGATTTCTTTCTTCTCAAATGTGATAAATTGTAGCCATTACTAAGAAAAGAGATAATCTTCTGCATTTGATGTGCTTCCAAATGTAGAGTAATTTTGTCCACCTTCTCCCCTTAATTTGATAGCTTCTTATTCTCATCAAGTCCATTGCCATTTTCACAATAGTCAAAGAAAATTGGCATTCAAAGAACAAGTGTTGGATGGTTTCAATTTCAGATTTACATAAGTCACACTTCATATCATCCACTATGTAGTTTAATTCACAATGATTGAAACACTCTACTTATAAAACCCTAGGTTTGGTTCTTCCTACTAGGAATCCCTTTTGGTAGTTGTTTTGCAAAGCTATGAACTAAGCCGGACCTGTGATTCAAGTACGGTTTCAATGAGTACTTAGATTTGAAACTTGTGCAAGATGACAATCGTCAAATGTGGCATTAGACCACTTTGATATTTAAGTTAGAATGACAATTGACAATAGCAATAAATCGATAAAAATGAAAAAAAAAAAAAAAAGTCCATTTATGTAAACAATAAATATTTATAAATTAATATTGATATCATATTAAAAATAGATTGAATTTATTAGTGTTATAAATTAAAGACTCAGTACATTACAATAAGTAATCAGCAAAAGCCATTCAAAACTCTTGGTTGAGGGTTTTGGACCCATGCCCCAAACTTTTGAGTGGCTAACAAAAACTCCAAGACAAGGCACACCTAAAACAGGTTAAAATTTATTGTTTTATTTTTCATTTCACTTCTAATTATTGGTAAAAAAATAAAATAAAATGATAATGTTGTTCTATTATTCTATATTTTTGACTAATCATTATTAATAGTACAATTTATAAGATTTGACACATAGATTTAATCCCGATAAAATAAATGTTTATAAAAAAAAAAATCATCGAGATAACCCATAATTTTAATTGAACTCAGTTAATCACTAGAAAATCAAGATTTGGCGAGACACCATGGGTCTATCATTCTCATTATCTAGAAATGGAATCACTAGTCTATGCATTATGAGAATATTATATGCCGTCCCACACTACATAATTTATTACTTTCATATATATTAATAGGAACCTAATTTTCTAGACACTGCTTTTTGCCTGTAAATCCTCTGTCTGATTCTCTTTGACCCTCCTATATAAACACCAGACACTCATTCTCTGATCCCTGTCTGTCTTCTCTCTCTATCTCTCTCCCTTTGCTTTCTGGAAAAAGAGAGAAGCAAAATGGGTGCACTTGATTACCTCTCCAACTTTTGCACTGTAAGAAGCAAAAAGAGCAAGCGCAAACCAATGCAGGTACTCATTACAACTCAAGTTCAACCTTTCATGGATTCTTTACAGTTGATTTTTTACGCAGTCACTATACTTAATGCATCACGTTGTCAACTATGTCAAATATGATTGTAGTGAATCTAAATTCTATTGTTTTCCCTACACTTTTGCTTCCTTCTTGTTTCCATTTCTATCTAAAGAGGAAAAAATAAATAAGTTTTCTTTATCTCTCTATCTAGTTTCACAGCAGCTAATTTTTTACGTATCACTGTAGTCTATCACGTTGTCCACTGTGTCAAATGTGATTTCCTTGATTCTACATTCTATCGTTTTCCTTATTCTTTTGCTCCCATCCTGTTTCCATTTCTATCTAAAGAGGAAAAGGTTAATAGGTTTTCATTAATTCTCTGTCTAGTTTTATTGTTGTTCCAATATTCTCTGTCTTATTTTTCTAGACTGTGGAGATCAAAGTCAAAATGGACTGTGATGGTTGTGAGAGAAGAGTCAGACATGCTGCAAAATCCATGAAAGGTTCAGTTGCTGCACATCAACAGCTAACTTTCTCTTCTCTCTGTTCAATTCATATGAAACCTAAATATTTGTTAGGAAAAAGGACATTATTCATTATGAGAAGGAATAATGAAGACAATGGAAGGAAAAAAGGATTGATCTGAAATTGTTATATTCTCTATTTTCTAGACTATTTCCTTCCTATTATCACAAAGTTGGGATACTGGGAATTTTTCTTCCGTGATGTTGATAAATTTTTCCTCGATATTATTTAATTACCCTCTTAATTATTTTATTTGATTAGTATATTCCCCATTATATTAATTTGTAATGTAATATTTATCTTTTCATACATGCAAATCGAAAAGAGAAAGTGAACTGAAAACACAAGAAAATGCCGACCAAACTCACTTAATCATAGATGTGCTTCTTTTTTTCTTTTCTTTTTTTTTTCAAATTTAGATGTTATTTTTTTTTAATGTAGTTAGATAAGTCTAAGAATTTTGATATATCTTCTCTATTTAATATTTATGCATGCATGTTTTGTAGGAGTAAAGTCTGTGGAGGTGAACAGAAAGCAAAGCAGGGTGATGGTTAGTGGATATGTTGATCCAAACAAGGTCTTGAAGAGAATAAGGAGCACTGGCTTGAAAAGGGCAGTTTTTTGGCCCTATGTGGAGCAACATCTGGTCTATTATCCTTATGTCTCCGGAGTTTACGACAGAAGGGCACCGGCCGGCCATGTTCGCAACGTTGTGCAAGCTTTTCCGGCGCCGAATGCACCCGAAGAGAAAATCATGTCATTTTTCAGTGATGATAATGTAAATGCATGTTCTATCATGTAATAAATTTCGTAAATTACATATATTAATCAATAAGTCTTTTTTTTATTTTTTATTGACGAGTTATTAATAATACTTCCAAATAATAATTCGTTTCAAAATAATTTTTGATTTATAATGACTCTAAATTCAACTTATTTTTCATTGAACTAACACTTTATTGATTACCATCTTTTCCTATAAATGTTTGGATCACCACTCAAATTAAAGTATGATAAATTAAGATTATGAAATTTGAACTGTACAAGACAAAAGTTTTAAACAGAGTTCAATTTTATCTGTGTAGCTCAACTAATGTACTGACGAGGAGTGTAATAAGAATAACATTTTTCTTGTAAATTTGAAAACTTCTGTGAGATTCAAACTTTAAAGGTATATTAACGTAGAAGACATTTTTGAAGGTTGTGGAAAGAATTTGACTCTTGCTGCCCATCACAAACAAATCGAATAATGCAATGTAAAAATATCACTCTTACTCATAAGTCATAACTATTCAGGATCACTTTAATCAAACCACTTCTTTTTTGCATTAGCAGGTTTATTATATCATGTTTGGGAGCCCAGTAGAAAAGTTAGATTCTCATCTTCGTTGTGATTTTGGCACAGGGTCTGAATATATGCCAAATTAATCTCTAGAGAAGTTTTGCTCATGAGCTAATTATATATTTATCTGTGTTTTCAAATTTCTTCTACATTTATTTACATGCAAACACATATCTGATTAAAATGGGTCATTATATATAATATATATATCCTTTTTATCCTCACTTTCATCTTTTGAATCCAAGAGACTCCATATTCTCCTTTCTCTCCATATTCAAACACTTGGATCAAAGTGCAGGTATGGGGTCCAATTTAGATGAGTTTATTTAACTCATTTTTAACCAAAAATATTATTATATATATAAGTAAATCATATCTCATAGAGGCTCATGTATGGGATATATTTAGTTTTTCAAGTTATTATATTTATACACACATATATTTGGTAATTAAAAGTTTAGTGAGTTAGGTTTTTAAGATTTATTAGGATTAAAGTTAACAAATACATTTATAAATTATTTATTAATAAGTTCTTATTATTGACAATTAGACTCAGCCTTGTATTCTTATCGGATATAGTTCTAATCTTTAAAAATATACCAATCAATCTTGTTTGGTTTTTCATGTTACTATATAAAGCTTACTTAAGTAAGTAAAAAACACACTTATATCTTATGCTATATAATAAATTTATGGAATGTCGTATGCCTCAATTAAATTCATCTTCTTCAGTAGAATAATTGTCTTTGTTTCGTTATGTACATTGTACATCATTTGGAGAAGCCATCTTAAAGATGTAGCTATTTTCAAAAGATTATCTAATAATTAAAAAATTATTATTGTTAAACAATATATTACAGCAAATCCGAATCCCTAAAATTTGGCTTTAATGCTATTGCTGTGACGTAACAAGCATTTGCAGCAGAAAATTATGTAGAAACCCACACAAGACTCTTGTATTTGAATGAGAAGTAATAATTGCAATCTTATCTAATCAATTTTAGTTGATTAGAACCAGCCAAATTACACAAGACAAGAGGAAACAAACTTTAATAATGCTTTGTTTTGACAATAAGCAAATATATTCCACTTTATTTGGTGTTTGTACAATCAACCAACGCCGCTTAGCATGATTATATATACATATTCCCAGTTAATCGGTGTCCCTTTTGTCCACTAACTTCCTTATATTATTAAGTCATATATACATTAACAATTGTTGTAGGACCAAGCCCTAATTAAATACAGGATTAATATAAATATGTAGATAAATTGTTTCGAACTAAGAGTTTACTCGAATTGAATAACCAAGACTTGGTATACTATAATAAAGATGCAATAGATTCATTTCAATTTGTCAAGGTTTGAATTTTGAGGTTACCGCTCATGATAATTTTTTTTAATTATATTATAGACTAATTCTGATATCTTATATAATATTTTATTATAATAGATTGATGAAAAACATAATAAAAAAATATAACAACAATATTAATTTATATATTTTAACCATAAAAAATTAAAAAAAATAACACAACAAATTTTAATATTATATTAGATAATAAAAGGGTTTTCTTTGAAAATTAAGTTACCTGAGCATAATATACACATTATTGACAATTCTTGAGATTACCAAGAAAAAGTATATTAATTCAGTAAAAGATAAATTGAGCTTAAAGATATTTCAAATAAAAAATTTTAAGTGTGAAACTTTAGAGTCATATATTGAGAAGAATCATTATTCAGTTTTTCATATCACAAATATAAATTAGCCTCACACTTAAAGAGTACAAAAATATATATACTAAAAAAAACCAATTCTGAAGAATTTGACCGTCATAGTAAAGAAGATGCAATAGGTTCATTAGTTTAAGTTCAAATCTTTCGGGTAATATCCAACAAAAATTTTCTCCTACATGAAAGTTAGCTCAAAAATTATATTACCATTAAGGCCAACGTGGAAGATATGCTCTTAACATTTCAAAGGGAGATACTTAATATTAGTGTACAAAAACTTGTTCCAACATATTCTACATTAAAACTTAGTAGGTAAATTTTTTTTACTTTTATAGTTGATGCCAATTGTGATATTAAATAACAAATGCATCCAACAAATATATATATATATATATATATATATATATATATATATATATATATATTAACAATATTTGATTTGTGTAGCATATCATGCTTTCATAATTATATATTAGTAAAGAAATGACGCGTGATTACTTTGTTGCTAAAGCTAAAAGTGAAGAAATGATGACAATTGGGGCAGTGCTAGCTCTCTTTGGTTTAAAATTGCCTAAGGCGTTAATATTGTGAAAGAAGTTTCGGCTAAAGGGTTAACCTTTTCGTAGCTTTTTCAACAAAATATTGTGCGTTTATTATCATATAATTGAATCCACTAATCAACCATTTTAGTTAAAAATTCATTCTTTTGCATATAAACTAATATATTTATGTCTTTGGGATTGCAGCCAATGGAGAAAGATAATTGTTTGGGACAAAGTAATGGGTCGGCTTGTGGGGAGAGAAGAAATTTTTTTGACTTAAGGAGACTGATTTCTTTAATGACGGTTCTTATCATTTGACTTAAAAAATTCAAGGTAAACTCTAGCTGGAAAAAAAAAAAAAAAAACTAATAGATCATACAATTCTTCTAATTAATTTTATTATATCAATGATATATGAATCTAACAAATAGATTTTTTTTTTTTTTCCAGTTTTGATGTTTGGCTTTCTCGATTTTGTTGGAGTATAGTAACCCGATAATAACCAACTGATTGGGTTATAATAAATTCTGGTCGGTGGCGGTTTTAAAAAAATCGCGAGTTAAATTAACTTGACTTATTAATAATTTAATAAACTATACTTATAAATTAATGAATTAAGTTTGAATTTAAAATAGTTCAAACTTTGAGTTTATATAGTTTTAGATTATAAGATTATTTATTTATTTTATTTTATATTAAATTAATTAATATTTAATATAATACTAAATGCTAAATTATTTTTTTAAAAAAAAAAATTTCAATACATATCTTTACATTGCAATTATTTAAAAAGACGTTTTCCCTGCCTTTTTTAATTAGCAGACCATTTAGTGGGATGATTATGAGCTTCTTAATCAATTTTGCAGCCTCTTGATGAGTTGTTCGACGTTTAAGTTAATTGGGCTTGGCTGGGTTATACAGGCCTAGCCTCTTTAGATGGGCTGAGCTTATTTTTAAATCAATATGTGCAGAAGCGTGTGAAGAGAAAATTTCTATAGAAAATCATTGCAAGGTTGCACTTTTTTTTTTTTTTTTTCTCTACATGTATCTTTTATTATTATTATTATTATTAGAGACAAGCTTCCCGTGTAAAGGTATTTTGGAGTATTAAATATGAACATTCCTTTCATACAAAATTTGAATCTTGGTTTATTCTATGATGGAGAAGTAGCTGTTTTTATTAGATCTAATTCTTGTTGGTTACAAATTAATACTTTAATGGTATTTTAGTAAAGTTATGTAATTATGCAAGATTAGAACTTAAGCAAAGAAATTTGTAAAACCTTTGTGAATGAATAACAACTACTAACACAGTGTTTGATTGGAGGGGTGTAGAGGGAAGGGAAGGAGTTTTTATCTTCAACTTTCCCTCCCTGCCCTTCTATTTCTTTACCCGTTAGAAAAGAGAAAAGTAATGATAAGATTTAGACAAAAACACCTTTATATTTTATCTTCTTTTATCATTTATAAGGTTATGATAGTGTATTTACACATTTCCTCTCCTTCCCTCCACTTCAAACAAAACAAAAAATACTATTTCTCTCCCCTCTTTTCTCTCTATTTGAACTAAACACTCCTTAAATTAACCTTTTTTAAAATGAAAAATAAGAGACAAAATCTTTTATATAAAATTTTTTATAATTATTATAAAAAATTTAATAAATTTAACTTGTGATATTATTTTATTATATATTAATTATTAGGGATTAAACATAAATAAAGTTGGAGAAAAAAAGTGTGAAAAGAGAATTTTATCCAAAAATAAAATGCTCGTATTCAACGGGCAACAGTTATTCAAAAAAAAACTCACATCACAAACCCAAACTCACCTCAATTTCCCCCGTCCGCTGAGACTGCTGAGCGGGTAACAAGTTTTCCCGCCACCACGCAAAATGGTTCAAAATTAGCAGAGCCCACTGCTTTGTAATCACCATTCTCAATCACTTCCTCCCAATACCATCACTACCTTTTTCTCTTTCCTTATCCCTTTCTTCTCTTCCTTTCTCTGGCTTTCTTCCACGCCTAAATACAGCTGAAACCCTAGATCCTTTGGATTTCTCAGAGATGGCTGGGCAATCTGATCCTCAATTCTCACTATTTTCAGCCGAGGATGTATGGATTTTCCCACTATCTATCATTTTTCTTGGAAATTGTTCGGTAATTGATTATGGGTAGCTGGAATGTCTGAATATGGATGGTGTTTCTGTTTGTTTATGTATATTATTTTTAATTTTTTATCAGCTTGAGTTTATTGCGGAGGACGAGATGGTTGAGATCGTACCCAATCTCAGAATGGAGCCTCTTAATCTGATTTGTGTAAGCATTTCTTGGTTTGTAATTTTCCAACTCCCACTAGGGGGTGCACTTGGGAAGGAGGAAAGGTGTTACTTTATGTGATTTAAGCTGATACACTTAAGTTTGGTAACAATGGCAGGGGGATTTTGGCCCATTTTTCCCGCAAATTGCTACTCAAGTACCTCTTTGGCTCGCTGTGGCTTTGAAAAAGAGAGGGAAGTGTTCTATTCGTACTCCGGACTGGATGTCAGTTGGTGAGTTTAATTTTCTTAATTTAGTCTAGTATGGTAATTACACATTTGTTGTTTGTCAGTTGATAGATGTGCTCAATTTGAATATTAGAGAAAGTGGGGATGAGTAGGAAGCAATAGGTTTATTGAGAAGATTTGCTTGTTGTAGTTCCGCCTTCACACTCACTCACCTTCTTTTCACATAGTTGTTTCTCAAAAGTAGGTCGTTTTAAAATTCATTGTTATTATGACTCATAAAATTCATTGTTATTGAGAAGATTTGATGTATGAATAAAGAAAAGTATCAGGATGATAGATCTTAGCTTGTACGATTATTTGATATCAGTAACTTGTTCTTTCATATCCTGGGAACACATATTTTGGTTTCAAGTACTTCCAATTCAATGTTTTCCTTTCAGTTTTAGTAGCTTATCCTTTCTACATATGTCCATATCTCTTTTATAATACAATGTTTGCAAGATTGTTGGTAAAATGTGACCCAAAGATTAGAAGCTTTGCGGAGAGATTGCTTGAATACAGTTCCCTTCTTCTGCGTGTGTATGTTTTTTGTTGCTTCTTCTTCAGTTATTGTCATTTACTTTCTCCCCTTGTTTCATTTCTCTTCTCTGATTGCTCATAGCTATCAGTATATTCCTATGTGTCTTTTCAACTATAAGTTCTATTACATGCTCTTTTCAGTGAACAATTTTTTTTAATATTATTTTTGAAGTTTGGTGATTTGCTACTAGACTAGGAAACAACATTTTTTCCTTTAAGAATTACTAGTTCTTTGAGTGGTCAGTTACATATAGACATGGTAGTCAGAAATAAAGCTGTTTCCTTCTGATATATTTGAGATTTGCAATATACTGAAATTGAGATTTTAAAATTGAGGTATAACTAATATAATAAACCATTTAAATCTAATGTTACTCCCACAACTTTGTTTATGACTAGAAAAGTTGACTCAAATTCTAGAGGCAGAAAGAGAATCCCAAGAGATGTCTGACCAATTGCCATTTCATTATGTAGAAATCTCGAGACTTCTTTTTGACCAGTAAGTCTAAAGACATTATATGTTGTTGTTTAGATACCATTTATTTTTTGATACCTTTATATTGACTTATATATTTGTGAACGTTAGTGCACGTGAAGACATTCAAGATTTATATATGGTGAGTTTAAAATCTCTCTCACCTTCTTAAACCACAGTCCCCGGGCTTTTCTTCTGAGTTTACCTTCTCTGCAGGTGAGGTCTCTAATTGAGGACATCAGGGATGTAAGATTTCATAAAGTTGAGACAGACTTAGAAGCATTTAACGGTCGCACAATTGCTGTCAAGGTAATTTCTACAATTTTATTTATGCTTCTATCACTGAAATGCCAATCTTCCTGCTACGATATCAAATGCCAATCCTTGATTAGGAGTGAGGGCTGAAACTTATTATTTGCAAAACATAAGAATCTAAACCCTTTACATCCTGGATGAATGTTGTATCTGTTAACTTTATTTTAAGCTTGTATCTTGTAATATCAGAACAGTTACGAATCTAATGCAAGCCTCTATCATTATATATATATTTATGGAAATCAAGTTCTTGGGATATTCAATGTAGAATGCATATAGTTGGGGGCTTTGAGTTGTTTTCTCAAGCATGGAACTTTGTGCTGGGGCTTGGAGGGTTGGGATGTGTATTATTCTGGTAATTGATTTATAGTTAATGCATTGAGTATCATATGAGAGAGAAAAAGAGGAGGGGGGAAAGAGAGAGAATGAGAACACTGCACAAGGACCACAATTCTGATTACGCTGCTGTTATCTAATCAATCTCACTGTGTATCCCTAATTTTTGGGACAATGCAGATTAAAAATTTGTCAGCAATGGAAGTGAATATCGTTCGCCCTTTTATTGGAAGAGCTCTACAAGCATTTTATAAGCATGATAGTCCAGAATTGATACCAGATCCAGAGAGAGTTTCTGACAGACGTCCACAGGCAGTCAACAATGCCCCCAGAGTATGTTTGTTATCTAATACAAACTTAGAAACATTTTTAAAGTATGATTTATTTATATTTATTTATTGGTTTTCTTATGCTTGTGAAACTGTGACGGCTAATGATAATTTCTATACCACTTCCATCAATTGTTCATTTTATGATTTACTTTGCCGTAACCAATTATGATATTTGGTGGCAAAGGAAGTCCCAGTCTATTATAGGTGTCTTTCCAATGAAAGAATTTATAAAACTATTTGTTTGCTTTAACAGCGACAACTAAGGCGGTAATCTTGGTTAACTAACATGATCACCTACAAGTCATCCAGAATCATAACTACAACCAGAGTCAAAGGTACAATCATCTTGTCGAGAACTTCACAGCAGGATCCTTGCCGAGTTCATTATAGAATTGTAATGTGATTTGAAACTTATGAGAGTAATGTTATTTTCTCACAGATTTTCTTATAATTGTTTGTGAAGAACCAATAAAAGCAAAACATACTTCATTTAGAAAAGCATGCTTGTACCCCTACTACTTTTATATTTTGTTGTTTTCTTTTAACTTAGGGTGAAGACTAATGCATTGAACCACCCTAGTTCTTATGCATACATAATATAGCTTTTTATTTTGAAGTTTCTGAGAAAAGCATACTTGTACCCCTACTACTTTTATATTGTTCTTTTCTTTTAACTTAGTGTAAGGACTAATGCATTGAATGACCCCAGTTCTTAGGCATACGTAATATAGTTTTCTATTGGAAGTTTCTGGCATCTTATTTTTGCTCCAACATTAATTATAGTGGTTTTGCTGGCCATAGGATACCTGTCTTGCCTAAGCATTTCTTAGAGATTATTAAGATTCTGTCTGTGGATACAACTTTTCCTCTATTTCTCAGAGTCACCTCAATCTGTACTTCTATACCCTCCTAATAGACTTTGTAAAATGCGATTCTTTCCTCTTTTGGTGTGTGCACGCGCGTATGTTTTGGCTTCATTGAGCAGGTTTTCAATTTTCTTAACTCCTTAAGCGTTACTATTCTTATCTTTGATAAAGGTTAGCAGTGCTATCAATTTTCATCAGCAAAGTGTATACTGTGTCAGACCAGCAATTACAGTTTTATGATTGATCAGCATTAGTTAACACTAGTGTAATTTGGCTGTTGTCTTCGAGAAGATCATTTAGCCTTCTATAATTGAAAGTCATTTTATGTCATTTGCTTAAACCCCTGCTTCAATTAGAGGCAGAATTATATCCACCAAAAGACTATTGACCAAGCTTGCATCTTAAGCTCTATATTTTCTAACATCTTAATGGTTGCATTGATAAGAAATGATTGTGAAGATACACTGGCATCAGATTTGCAAAACCAATTTCACTTTGTATTGTATCTACGTCCAGCTGGAGATTGCCCTTCTATTTATTGTATATCATGGAGAATACCCTTCATCTGATAGAACAGTAAAGGAGGAAAATAAACAAACAATAGTGAAATAACCATCTTTTTACTGTATCTTGAGACACTGTACATGAAATTTCGCAACAATGCTTTGCCAAAAATGTTATAGATAAAGAAGTGCCTCTAATCTTTTTGTCTCCCTTGTATCCTTAATTTCCCTTTGATCTACTATGTTCAGTGAAATAGCATTGGTGCATTCCGGTGCATGCTGCCATCCTTTCATAAAAGAAAGGTATATTTTCCAATTTACCTCTGCCTGATTTCTAAATCAGACATCTTAAATTTGCATTGGTTCTCTCTCTTGCATCTTACTCTTAAAGTGAAAATCTTTAGTATCTTTTGATGTTCTCCAGTGTTAGCCTTTATGACTCTTGCAGTTTACTTTTATTCCATCACATCCAAAGGCCTCTATATATTTTTATCTGACTGGATTTCCTATCAACATCATTTCACACCTTCTATAGATGGCTCATTTTCATGTGCTTATGGTGATGCCATGTTGCATGCTCTGAGCTGTATGTGATTATTGTTGCATGAGACTATTTTGTCATCTAGTACACCTTACCTTATCCTTTGCTGAAGTCTCTTTCCAAGAAATTACAGGAGCCAATTTGGGTTGTTGACTTGTCATTTGAATTTATTAAGTTTTGCCAAAGACTGGTGAGAATGGAGTCTTTCATTTCTGGTCCAAGCTCTGTTCTCTCTCTCTCTTTATTATTCCATGCCAAATGTCCATCTTGAACACCAGAAATCACCCAGAAGAATCCATCATGTTCATGAGGATTGATAATGATTTTTAAATTTTCTTAAAGTAGCCAGGCAGGATGAAAGATAAGATTCCCTGTGTTATGTCCCCTAGTGAGTTCCCATCCTAAATGATAGGGGAATCAAGATAATATTCCTTTATGCTAGGCACATGGCCGTTGGTCCTTTTCTTGTGGCAGCCCTGAGGTAATTCTGTTTTCATGTATAATGTCTCTAGGACATAATCATGCTGTTCAAGGAATTATTGCTAAGGTGATATAACGTTAAGGCAGTGTTTGGTTGGGGGGGGGGGGGGGGGGGGGGGCGGGGGTGGGGGGGGGGTTTGGAGGGGAGGGGACCAGTTTTTGACAAAATATCTTGTTTGGTTCAAACTTAGGAGGGAAGGGAAGGGAAGGGATTTTTATCTTTAGTTTTCTCTCCCTTCCCTTATATTTTTTCACCCCTAAAACTAGGGTTCTGGAGGAGAGAGAAATATTTGCTAATACTTGACGAAAACACTAATATTTTATCTTTCTGTTTTTTTTTTTTACTTATAAAGTTATAATAATAAATTTATTCATTTATTCTCTCTTCCTCTACTTACAAACCTAATAAAGGGAGACACTTCCCTTCTATTAGAATCCCTCCCCTTCCTTCCGGTGAACCAACAAGGATTTCATTAGTTACTCCTATTTTTCTTGAATTTATGAGAAGTAGACATTTTAATAATAGCCAACTAATCATTCACAGGTTCTAGGATTTGTTATTTTTGCACGACAACTCCGCAGAATATGCAATGCTTGTGCCCCACCTACAATTGTCTTGTAAAATAATGCTGTTATGAATATTAGTATATTCACTCTACATATTTTAAGCCATGAGTATATTCCCTGTACAAGGTTTACTTTATAGATAATAATTAGATGCCCTTTTGATGATGTACAAGCTCAATTAACATACTAGAGCTTCGAACTCTCCTATTATCATTTATATTAGATAACCAACTATATAGGGGAAAAAATTCCCTATCCTCAAATTTCTCTCAAACTTTATTTCATAGGTAATAATGTGTTGAGTTGTATTATTTTATTATATGTTCTTTAATCATTATTTTATAAAATATAGAGTAAATATATATTTTAGTTCCTCACACTTAAAACTCTTATGAATTTAGTCATTCACACTTTTAAGTTTATTAATTTGATCTCTTATATTTTAAGTTTATTAATTTGATCCCTTATATTTTAAGTTTATTAATTTGATCCTTTACATTTTAAGTTTATTAATTTTGTTCCTTACACTTAAAATCCTAATCAATTTAATCTTTTCTACTAAAAATCTTAATTAATTTAGTTTTTTAAACTTGTAAAATTTATTAATTTAATCTCTCACACTTCAAAAATATTAATAAGTTTAAGGGACGAAATTGATAAAAAAAATTGAAGTGTGAAGAACTAAATTAATAAATTTGAAATGTGAGAGATGAAATTGATTAGGGTTTCAAATGTAAGAAACTAAATTAATAAATATAAAGTGTGAAGAATTAAATTGATAAGAGTTTTAAATGTGAGAGATCAATATTTATTCTAAAATATAATTTAGGACATAAAATTGTGTCTTACTATACAAGTGTCGCCTTTATGATGAGACATGTGAACACCATTAGAACTCATGTATACGCTTGAATAATATAGTGCTACAATGCTCTCATTACCTTTTCATTAATATCTTATAGCTTGTACTAATTTTATCAATATAGCGTCTTTCTTGGGCTTTCAATTTAGACATCTTTTACAACTTTTTGGTTCAAAGAAACAGAGGAGCGAGAAAAGATTTTTAATGAAAGGATGGGAAGGGGAGAGTTTAGTTTGTAAGAAGGTTGAAGGAAATATAAATTTATTATTATAATTTTATAAATGAGAAATAAATATAAAATATAAATAATAACCTAATCATTTTAGAGATACCCTCCAAGGCTCCATTTTTAAAGGGGAAGGATAGGTTTTTCCCCCTCGCCTCTTCTCGCTCCTCCCGACCTCTCCAATCAAATGCTATTTTAAGATCTCTAAGCTATTTTCATTTGTTTTTGGTGTTGGTAATTTTTTTTTAGTAACTTAGTTTTATTTTAATCTTTGTAAAGAGCCAAACTTATCCAACCTGTGGTGATGCATCTCTGTTCAAGGGGTCTTATTGTGGAAACAACCATAATTATAATTGTGTTAGGAATAGTTTGAATTTCAAAGTTTCAGCCGAATTGTTTGGAATCTTTGGATAATTTGACGCTGTTTTTTTGTTTTCCCTGATAACCCAAGTTTTCATTGGTTGAGTTGGTCCAACCCAATCCATAGAATTTATATTCTATTCTATTCGATTCTATATTTTTATACATGTTTTATATTTATAAAAAAAAAAAAAGAAGATTTTTTTAATATGAGCAGCATTTTTTATTTATTTATTTACATGTGTTCTTTGGTAATATTCTTATTTGTCGATACGTGTTTTTTGCAATATGAGTTATGTTTCTCTTGATTAGATAGATATATTATTATTTTTGTTATATTAGTGTTAGATGTAGATTTAGTTGAAGACTTAATACTATAGTTTTTCATTCACAAGGGTGCCGCATGAGATAGCGCCATTCAATATTTTTTTAAAAAAATAAAATTTCCATTCCTACTTTATTTTATTTTAATTATTTTTATACAATTTTTTTTTCTCTCTGCTCAGTTAATGTTGATGATTTTTTTTTTTGTTTGAGCAAATATCTTTAAAACTCCGATTGCACGGTCAAATAATCCTCAACATTCAAAAAAATTTAGTTATATGTCCAGCAGGCGCTTTTTCCAACTATTTACCAACTCAAATTTAATGGAGGTTCGTGTTGAAAGGTTTTGGTTTGGTCCACTTTGGCCACCTTCTACAGTTGTAGTGACATTTGTCGTACGCTCATGGACTCCTTTAAAAGTAAAAAGAGAAAGAAAGAAAGATATCCTTCTATCGCGTGGACCCCTCACGTGCCTCCCGTGACCTTCCCACTCAATTTATTATTTATAATAATAATAATAATAATTAAAACAGGAAATCCATATCCATCCATGTCTATCTAATCAATCTATGAATCTAATTTAATTATATAACAGTCTGTAAGGTTTTGCTCACATAGTTCTAGATCCCATGTTCTCTTTATTAACACGCATTTATTTTTACTTTTTTAAAAGTTTAACATGTGCTCATATATTACTGTAATTTTTTTTTTGTTTTTATCTATTTTAGTTTTTTATTTGTCATATTTTTTTAAAAAAATTAAATATTATATTTAAATGATTGAAATTTAAAACTCTAGTGAAACGATAAAATCATGTTAAAGCATTTACAACTTTTTCTTTTTCTTAAAAAAAATCATAAATAAGAATAACAGCAGAATAAGGTAAAAATTGTAATTTATAATTTTGAAGGAATTTAAATCTAGATGAAAAAAATTTGAAAATCCTTGAAAAAGATAAATCATTATTCCAAATCCAAGTTCTCACTTACCATTACAGCCTTGTTTTTTAATTCTTAGTAATTAAATCCACCCATTATAAAATGTATGGTTTAGGTTCTCTTGTGTTGAAAAAAAAAAAATTATCACTCATTGCAGACAAATCACTAAAAGAAAATTTTCATTTTGTTGTTTTACAATTACATTATCCTTATTTTAAATTTATTAATTTAATTTTTCTTAAATTTATTAATTCTATAATTATTTATGAGTTTAGTTATAATTTAAAAAAATTTAAAATGTGAAAGTGTAAACTGATAAATTTAAAATATCATTAATAAAATTTATTAAAATTTTAGGTACAAACTGAAAATTTTTCCTTACTAATCCGAACGAAGCCATTATTTATGGCAATCAACTTGACTGTATTGTGATTTGAAAATTGAACGGTTGATCCAAATAATCCAACGGAGCTGTCACTTATTGGATATTAAATGTGACGTTAAAGTGGGATCATCCGTGTGGCTCACGGCCTCTATTGTGGTCATTTATGTCACGCAACATTTTGCTTTCTCTCATTTTCAAGTTGATTAAAAGTGACTTGGTTCCCAAGAAAGCATATTTTATTTGCGAAATTACTATAATGCCCACCCTTTTTTTCTCAAACATCAAAGTCATTACTACCCTCCTTTTCAGTTAGTTACATAATAATGAAGTCAAAATCCGTGTACAGTCAAAAATATCCCAAAACTCATTTGTGATTATATGTTAAATTAAAGATTTTAAGTTTAAAGTTTTCAATTTCAAATATTTTTACTAAAAAGATATTACCTTATTCTTGTACTTAGAGGCTATAAAATAAAACTCCTGTGATGCAGATTAAAAAAATATCCAAAGCCAATTGGATAATCCAAACTTGATGTCTTTGCTCATATATAAAAACAAGAAGATACTATATATGAAAGAATATAATTTAATGGCAAAGTAAATTTTTTTATTGCAGATGTCAAGGAGATTTTAAATATTAGGTGGTAGCATGAATTAAGTTTTTGGTTTTAACACATGGGATACAAATTTTTTAATATCTAATTAATTCGATTTGAACTAAATAAAATTATAAATACGATAAAATTTTATTTATTAAATTTTAATATAATTATATTTTTAAGATTTAAATTTAAATTTTGTGTAAAATATATGTGTATTAAAATTAATTAATTTTTTTATTTATATATAATTTAAATTAAATTAATTTATGTTTAATATAATATTAAATATTAAATAATTTGTAAAAAAAAAAATTAGGTGGCTGATGATGTTGTCATCGTGGTGATACTATGAAACATTATAAAAATTTGTTCTCTTTCATACTAAAGTTGAACTATACAGTCAACAATGGAAAAAGTCAAATTAAAATTTGAGTATAAAATAATAGTATTTTTTTTTTCCCAAAAATTTTATAACTAATTTAATGTTCTCTCCTAAGACGAAGACAACTAATTGAAAGCAAAAACTAGCAGTAACGACAACGGAATCGTTGTGTGTTCCGGAACTGAAATCCAGTTCAATTCAAAGTAAGAACAAGGAAAAGAAAACCAAATCCAGCACATATTATACCCGGGGATATATCCTACATTCCCGTCCAAATGCAACCACCGTTCTCCACTTCTCCAAATCCTCGAGATTTTCGTTTACCAGAAAGGGACCTACTTAACCCGGGAAAATTTCTTGAGGGTCAAATCGTCATTTCACTTCATCTACCTCTTTATATTTTGCCTCCTCCTCCGTCATATTCGCCTTCCATCTTTTGGGTTTATACAGAGGAAGCATTTTCTCTGATTCTACCTTCTCCCCCTTCCCCTCTGGATCGAAAGGCCTTGTATCAAATACCTTAGAAGCAATTTTCGTGGAAACCCATAGAGAAAAACACAGAATTTAGAACAATTCATTGTATTTTTCCGATGAAATTTGTTTAAAATGAACAAATTCGATTTTTTTTTTTGTTTGGATTAATTTGGAGAAAATTCAATCGTTTTGGTTCCTGGGTTGTTAAATTTTAGGCAATCGAACCTGGGTTTAGGAGAGTTTTCATTTTTGGTTTTATGGTGCTGAGGGAGATAATGGATTTTCTTGTGTGCCATGGAAATTAAGTGTTCCCCTCGTGACTTTTATTGGACGGTGCCGTTGGGTTGTGTTAGGTGGTAGAAATAAGCTGGGGACTTGGGGTGGTCATAACGACGCCATTTACGGCGGAGGGATGGATTGCAGGGTGTGTGTGCCTGCCGGGGATTTTTGGGTCAGTGTGTGTGGTGATGGTGTGGGTCGGACCGATGGAGGGTTCAGCCATGAGAGCGAAAGCGATTTGGCGATGATGGTCAGCGATTTCTTAGAGAATGGAAGTAGTGGCGCTGAGTCTTGGTGTAGTAGTGACAGCGATACTTGTATCTCTGATTTTGCTCACCTTGCAGAAAAGATTCAGGTAAGAAAGACCCTCAATTTTATTTTCAAGATTTTAATTTAAATTGTTTTGCTCAAATGGAAACCAGTTTGATTGTTTCTATAAATTTGATGGTTTGAAGTTGTCTGAACTTGAAGAATTGTTGCAATATGTTGTAGAGGCACAGCTACAAAGATATCCTTATATTCACCTAGTTATAATTTTCTTTCATTTACACCATCAATAATAGCGTATATGGAGCTTAATCAGATTTAAGCATGTAGATACAGAGTCTTTCCCGCCTTGGATGGGAAGAGGGCAGTGAAGTTACAATATGATATTGCATAAAATAATTTGGTTTACTGTTCTATATATATGATTTTGGTGGTTCTCCTTTATGTCACTTGTAATTTACGGCTGCCCAGTTTTTTTAATGCTTTATGGCTTCAATGTTTTGCTAGAGAGGATTGATTGATACGCTCTATTTTCTTCTAATTACTTCTTAAAAACTCCATGCTCAGAGTTAGAAGATATTTACTTAGCTTTAGATGATATCTAATATATGTTGAATTATTTGGTGTTGCATGGTTGTCTTTTGGAACTGGATTCCCAAGAGTGAGGGGTATATTTTAGAGAGTAAATTACACTTTTATGGCTTATAGTGGGATTGTCAGGGGAGTGAATTTTGAAAAAGTTAGATTCCCATCCAAGTATATGCACTTTCTTACTATCTTAATCTTTGATTTTTTATTTTTTTTCATCAATGGCCATCCTCACTTTACTCTTTGGAGTGCTCCCTTAACTTTAGAGGATCCAAATCCATATCCTATTTTGTTTGAAACACTGCTACAGTTGTGCACTTCTCTATTTAGAAACATCTCCATAACCACAAAAGCAAAGGGCCCTAAAGACAAAGCAATGTTTGAATAGATTTTATCAATATATGAGGGGCTTACATTCACATCTTAATGTGTTTTTTTTTCTTCAAACTGGCTGATTCCTTGCTGCTGTGTTCTTTGCCCATTCGCAATAATTGGTAGCGTTGTTAAAATTCCACCATAGTAACTTCTGGAAATTATGTAGAAGAGAGTGTCATGCAGATAAGGGTTATGGATGCCTGTTTGAGATGCCCGGTTATCTAATTTTATCAAGGAATCAGACTTCCACTTGGTTTTTTCAGTTTGTGTAGGATGTGGGTTGTATGGGAAGTCTGCACTAACCCTTGACAGACAGAGAAAGACCTTTGGAATTACTTGTATGAGATCTTGGGGTTGATAACCTCTTCGGTTTGATTGTAGTGGACTCCTATGTATTAACCCTCATTATTAGTTATTATTCCAACCTATTCTTGAATTCCTCGACAATAATTCACCATGTAAATTTTTCCCTTGAGGCTATTTACTGAAATATGTGGTATGATGTGCCTAGTTTTTCAATGACATGGATTTTAGGATTAGCCATGTGGGATTGCTCAAGGTGTTGGTGGATGTGTTGGTGGATGTGCATACTAAGTATCTTGCAAACAATGATTTTCTGCTGCTGATTAGCTCTTGGCAAGATTTACTATTGATTTACAACTTTTAAATGACTTTACTATCTGTCATGACACAGATCTGTAAGCTCTCGGTGGCTCAATATGAGAGTGATTTGCAATCTGTGGTTCAGTCACTTATACAGTCAATGAAGGAGAGCTGCCTTCAATCTTTCAATTCTGGTCTTTGTTATGCGAGCTGTATTAGGTTTTACCTGGTGAAGCTTTTGAGACTTTCTGGCTATGATGCTGGTGTTTGTGCATCCAAATGGCAAGCTATTGGAAGAGTCCCTGGAGGTATGTCATTAAATATTGTCACTAATTTCACCAAAGATGAGTTTCTTTTGATGTCTGCCTGGACATCAATTTATAAATATGCTTCCCCACATGGCCAGATCAATTGCCTTAACCATCCAAAAATGTTATGACTATCTACTATCTAGATAAAATGGAATAACATACTAGTGGAGATATGGTCTTTGTATGTTCTATGTCCATGGCACACTTCCCTGCTTATGCTTCCATCTGATGTTCTTTATCTTTTCAACTTGTGATACAGGTGATTATGAATATATTGATGTAATCAACTGTAATTCTGGAAACTCCGAGCGTTTGATTATTGATATTGATTTCCGAAGCCACTTTGAAATAGCTAGAGCTGTTGAATCATACGATAGGATATTGGATTCTCTTCCAGTAGTTTATGTTGGTTCCTTTACCAGACTGAAACAGTTTCTCGGAATAATGGCGGAAGCTACCGTCACATCCTTGAAACAGAATTCTATGCATGTTCCACCATGGAGGACATTAACGTATTTGCAAGCAAAATGGCAATCACCCTACCAAAGATATATACATCCAGAAGGAAAAGGTAACATCAATGGCAGTGCCTTTAACCACAAGCAATGCAGTGGACATTTGAAGAGGCTTCAATCATGTCTTGTATCAGAAAGGGAAGCAGATCGCATGTTGAAGCTTAGAAACTGTGAAAATAACTGGAGAATGAAGCCTGACAAAAGGAGACACTCCTTCTTCAGACCTCTTTGAGATGTACAGATTTTGGCCTTCCAAGTCCCTGAGAGAGTGATGAAAAAATTTTGCGGCTTTTCGTTTTTCCCACGATTTTTCCCCATAGATACTTAATAAGTATGGTCCCTATATCACAGGTTCATATAGTCAATCTAAGCAGCAATAAGCTATAAAATGGTGCAGCAGATCTTTTCACACTTTGAGAATATTTGTTTTGGTTCCCAGTGTCAGGCCAAGGTTATTGGGTTGTTGAACTGAAGCTGAGAACTTGATACTGGGTTAGTTTTCCTATAGATCATATCTGTTATACTCATATATCCCTCTTCAATGTTCCTTGCCTTGTATTTTTGTGGGTCTAGGAAATTTTGGTATTTGTTATCCTCATGTTTTAATTACATTCCATTATTTTATATTCTGTGACTGACAGTACAGTGGATTCAATACAATAAAAAAAGAAAAAAGATTGATAACTTTGTTCAGTGCTGTAACAATCATTTTGATGTTTCTGTGTTCTGTATTCCGAGTTCTGCTATGATTTTGTTTAACTAATACCTAGTACTTTATGTTTCTTAGCTTTATTCATGCAGGTATGTGATTGTAGATTGCCCACAGTTCATTGCATTGTAATTGGCTGTGTGGTGTGATGACAATTATTGAATTAACTGTCGTTGATGTGGTATTGCAGTTCAATTAAATAGTTGTTATTGTGTCATGCAGCCGTTTTCTATGCATTGTGACTTATGTTTATATTAATAAGAGTGTCTTTCGGCAGTAAAATACAATTTTTTTTTTTTCCTTTTCTTTACATCAGTTATTAAATGAAGCAATCAAGTTTCTAGAAACAGTATTAGTTTTCTCTTTGTAAAGACGAAAAATAAAAATTGAAAAAAGCCATTACACATCCCTTTTGCCAAAAAAAACATGAAGATTACCTCTTAGTTTCAATGAAATAATAAAACACTAATTCTTAAATCAATCACAAGTCTCTTACCCTAGAAGACAATTTAAAAATTAGAATAGAGTAAAATTTCAACCATTTTAAATATCATTCTGATTAAGAACTATAGGAAATGTCATCGAGTTTTCCAGAGTGTATAAATTGAATGGAAGGTCACCACATTGTGTACATTTCCATGAAAGAGTGAGATCCAGGAACAAAGTAGAAAATATGAGAGTTACATTAACGCAATTCCAAGTCATATTGGTGGCAGAATAGTGATAACAGTTCAAGTTGGCTGAGCCATCAACCCTAACCCACTCTTTAGCCATCCAATGGCGAATTTCTTGCAACCTTAACAAGTTGCATCGACCATGGTGGTTCGTTGTGCCACCGGACCGGTCCACGTCATGGAAACCTGCATCACCACACTCATTGACACTATGTTTTGAATGATATAAAAGTGTGGCTAAGGTGTCTCATTCCATATACACAAGATCACCACAATCACCATGGTTCTCTTTACCTGTGCGAATTTGAACAGTTATTCGATTAAAATTTGTTTTATGACATAATAGATGAAGAGCAGAAACCCATTGATCATGTGTTGCTGGAAAAGTTTGAATAATAATAGTTTCAAAATTAAAAAATATGGGTTGAGTACCTCATTCCAGATATACAAGATTGCATCATTCATAATGCAGTTTGTCCAATTGTCCTAATACATTCCTTTTAGAGTTTATTATTAAAAAGAAAAAGTTTTATTTGAATACTATCAGTGAAAATAGATTGCTCTAATTTAGAGTTAATGGAATCATGAAATCCAGGTTTCTAAAGGTGTACTAATGTTACAAGATGTGTGGCATGCTAAGGTCTAATGCATATGGATTATTCGTATGGATTTAATTAGGATGAATAATGACTATGAAGAGAGATGGAACTACCTTTTGCTTCAGTAAAAAGTAGTGGACAAGGCTGTTAATACAAGAATCTTCGGCATATAAAGGTCTTCGAGAAGGAAATTTACGGCTCGAGGAAAGTGCTTCCATTGAAATTACAGAAGCTTATCAAGATTTTGAGCTTTTGGTAATGAAGGAAAAAGAAAAGGCAATTGATTTTCTCCGGTATGGTGATTAATTAAATGTTATGGTGATACCATATACTGAAAAGGAGAAGTTGAGCAAAATTTTGAAAGTTTACAGCCAGAAGCAACTATGTGAGATTTAATTATAGATCTAATCATATGCAAGAGAAGCATGTAGCCAGAAGCAACTTGTGTTTCCCTTCTTCATGCAAATATCTAGGCAATATTTCCTATAGAAGATAGAATGTATATCTTCCATTTCTTTTAGTTCATACCCTTTCCCATGTTTTAAACCTATATATAATGTGTCAGAAAAATAAATTTAGCTAGGGCAGAAAAGAAAAATTCAACATATGTGTGTGTACCAACTCTATGGGCCCAAATGCAAACCCAAAAGCCCAAGGGCCTAAGAGCTCACAGCCACCAATTACTGCATCGTCAACCACGTATAAAAGGTCAGAACTTTGTGGAAGAAGACAATTAATCTAAGACAAGGCTAAACAGACCTTCCTCGTTATTAACAACAAAGCACTACCCAAAGAGAGATCACGTTGAATCTCTCTTTATTGGTCAGAATCGCTTTAATCCTTTATTGACCAAACCACAATCATCACAACACTTCAAGAAATAATAAAGTTTTGAGAGATCCAGTTAATAATGGTGGTGATTTCTAATTGCAAAAGAAATTCAACACAAAAAGAAAATAATTGTCGTCCAGTAGAAACTTCTAACAACACATTTTCTTAGAAAAAAAGTTTGATTAGATAATTTAACTAATTGCTCTAGTCCAGCTACAACTTCGAAGGTAGGGCAATTCTTATACTCACGCTTCTTAATTGTAATACAGAAATTGAAAATGGCCTTTACCGTGTCTTGATATTCAATTGCTTTAAATATACAAGCTTATGAAGTGTCTGTTACGTACAGAATCAGAAAGCAATCTGTCCAATATCTACATGAGTAATAATAGAAATTGGCAATAACAAGATAAGAAAGATTTGAAAATATTTAAATTAATTGCTGACTTTCCCTTTACGCCCCCTCAAGATGGTGGAGGGACGACACCAATCTTGCATGTGAGGAGCTGATGCCGTGGTGCTGACAAAGGTTTGGTGAGAAGATTTGCAAACTGCTGGCCAAGTGGAAAGTACGTGACCGACACCGAGTTCATAGAACCTCAGCAGTTATGGATTGCGTTTAACATGAATGAATACCATGCTAAATGGTGTCCGAGACATTGAAGCACACATTTTAATGCCTAAAAATGATCATGAGTTGGAGTTTGCATGTGTTGAGCCAACTGATTGACTGAAAAGGCTACATCTAGCTAATTGAGTGAGTGAAAGAAATTGGAGGGAACCAACAACACTGTGTTAGGTTGTGGAGTCTATAGATGGTGAGTCACCAAGAAATTTGCATGATGGCGGACATGAACTTATCCAAGAAGGAAGAATTGTTATCATTGAATCATAAATCATCTACATAAACCAAAAAATAAGCAATGATATTATGTGCTTGTATACAAAAAGAGAGGTGTGCCTATGAGAGAATTTGGGAAGCAATATGGGAGTAGAAAATTGCAAAGAGAAAGATACCACGCACGAGGAGCTTGCTTTACGACATAAAGTGCTTTTTTTAATTTGCATACATGTGAGGGAAATTGAGAATGAATGAAACCTAACGGTTGTCTCATATACACCTCTTCAATGAGGGTACCATGAAGAAAAGTGTTATTTACATCCATTTTACGAAGAGATCATCTATATGGAATAGGGCAATGATGAGCAAAACTTTTATAGTTTGTGTCTTGATAACCAGATTGAAGGTTTCAGAATACTCCAGGGTTTGATATCCCTTGGCAACTGGTCGAGTTGTATAGCGAGAGTTGTTGCCAGCAAGATTTCGTTTGATGTGAAGCGCCCACTTGTTGCCATCAACATTGAAGTGGGGTTTGAGAGGAACCAAGTTCCATTGGCCATGAGAGCATTGAATTCTTCAGTTATTGCTTGGTGTCACTAAGGGGATCACAAGGCTTGGGAAACACAACTGGGTTCAGTTGAAAAAGATTAGGGGTGGTGGTGGTGGTTGTAGAGTAATCTTTCAAGGTGGCCAAGCCATCAACCCTAATCCACTCTTTAAGCAACCTAGCTCTAAGCCTAACATCTATACTGAATTTCTAGTAACCTTAACGAATTGCATTGAGCATGGTAGTTCGTTTTGTCATCAGGTTGGTCATACATCATGAAGAACTGCATCATCACACATAATAATGTGTTGCCAGAACAGTTTGAATGATAATAGTTTCAAATTTCAATAATATGGGTTGAGTGTCTCATTTCACATATACAATATTCCTTTAGTCACAATGGAGTTTGTGCAATTCTTTGCTAAAACAGACACTAAATGCTATAGAAAGTCCACAATTATTGATGGTATTAAATCTTCCTTCGTTAGACCCATATGGCTTTGTCTTTAAACCCCATTTCCCCATTGTAATACTCCCCAAGCCGAAGTTCTCAACTGTGATGGAGAGTACTATGAGTATCGATAAAGAACCATACGAAGATCCCTTTTATTGTTCTAGATCTTAGAGAGGCTGTGTTAGATGAATATATAGAATAGACCCGTTTCAACTTTCCATCCAACCTATTGAAGAAAAACATAGTCATAGTGAAAAAATATGGAATTTCCCTTTGCTTCATACAACAAGGAGTGGACAAGGATATCAATAGAAGAATCTGTGGCATATATCAAGGCCAAGCAGTTAATCATAGGATGGACTGTCTTCAAGAGAAATTTTAGGCCTCGAAGAAAGCTGGTTTCTTTCTAATTACAAAACCTATTTCAAGATTATTTTTCAGCTATTGATAATAATGAAGGAGAATGAAAAAGGCTATTGATTTCTCCAATAGGGTGGTTAAAATTGTTAATCAAAAAGTATGGTGATACTATTGTAGAAAAGGAAATTGTTGAGCAGATTTTAACAAAATTTCAGCGACAAGAAACTGTGTGCATGATACCTATTTATAAATCCAATGATATTCAAGAGGAGCACGTAGCCCTAATAGGAATATCAATGAGATACTCCCGGCCCGAGAAGGGTTTCCCTGCTGCTTCATGCAAATGTCTAGGCAATATTCCCTTTAGAAGATAAAATGTATTTTCCATTTCTTCTAGTACTCTACCCTTTTTTAGGTGGCCATAATCCAAATCAATTTGCTTAAACTGTTTGAACCAAACCAAACCACATTAAATCCGAACCAATTCAATTATATTTGGTTTGAATTGATTTAAAAAATTCTAAACCGTAACCTGTGATTCAATTTGTAGTTTAGCTTTTTCAAAATTCACAAAAAATTGAACTGCACTCATATAAGTATTTTTAAATTTTTAAACAAATAATTATATGTATATGAATTTTTATACATATAATTACATATAAAATAGAATAAAACTTTAAAGGCTTATAAACCAAAATGACTTTTTTAACCAAATCTGTAACCATAACACCAACAATTAAATAAAACTAAGCATGAATGTGAAAATGCTTAATATAGATATAATGCAACTTTTTTTATTTAATGTTTTCAAACTATATAATGAACTATTATTTTTGAAATGTGATTTAGATATGTTGATTTTGAAGCTTTGTGTAGATACATTTAAATGTTTGTAACTTTTGTAAAATAAACTGTTCATTAAACCATTATCTTGCTATAACTTTGTAGCTTGGATGATTGTCAAATTTTTTATTTATTAGATAATTTAGTGATTTCATAAACCATTCAAACTGACCAAACCGCAACTAAGTCTCTTAGTTTGGTTTTCATTTAAAGTTTTAAAAATCTAAACCAAATTGCACTGCAAATTATTGAGTGGTTTGATTCGCAATTTTACTAAAATCCGCACCAAACTATACCGCAGCCACTCTTACCCTTTCTCATGTTTTAATATCAGAAAAAAAAATTATCAGCAAGGGAAGAAAAATAATAAAATATAACATATGTACCCACCTCAAAAATAATAAAGTTTTGAGAAATCTTGTAAATATAGTGATTACTAAATTATGATAGAAATTCAACATAGAAAGAAAATAATTCTCACATAATTGTCTTCAGGAATAAACAGCTAACAACAGTTTTCCTGAGAAAAGATGTTAGAATTGATAATTTTGATTGAAACTAATAGCTCGGGTTTTGCTACTCGATCTAGCTGCTACAACATCGAAGGTAGAGCAACTCGTTCCAATCTCTTTTCCTGCTTGGAGTAACATGAGTATGGTTAATTAGCGGTGAGAAACAGATAAAACCAGGATATAAAGAGCGAACAATAACCATTTTCAATAAGCATGTATAGTTTATGTTCATTTGTAGGAAAATAGGAGAATTACAAGAAGTTTATGTTTAAAAGCTAAGCCATTTCATTATATATTACCTTGTTCACTTCTTGATAAAGACCATGCTAGCTTCTTCCGCATCAATAACTTCAGCTTTGGTATTGTAAACATTCCCATCTGGGTCATAGTAATACTGCAAGCACAGCATCAATAACTTGAAACACAGTAAATGAAACAACATACAATATATACACATATTGTCGTACAACTCTATGTAGTATATTGCGTTGGGAATCCAGCACATACCTTTGTTAGCTTAAGTGAATATGCCCATGTGAATAAGAAAGCTCAGTTGGCTAAAGGGTTCTAGATTAGGGTTTTGTATCTCTCTCAGGTGCTGAGTTCAAATACACTACAAGCAACAATTTGGCTTGTAGTTTTCTCTAAGGGCAAAAATCCCATTGTAGATCCCCATATTTCCCACTTGTACCTTATCCGATAGTATTGGACTAAACTTACTACTATAACAATATCAAGACTACGAATGCGAGGAAGCAGTAATTCAAGATCTTAATACACATTTTGTCACTTTAACCCATAAGGCAATGTTTGGGAGTTTTGGGAGGACATGGAGACAGGCTGAGGTAGAGGAAGAGGGGGACTAGCAAGGGCCATGGTCCCCTCCCCCAAAGTTGTCATTTTTACCTTATATAATATTATATGGTTATTGCATATTTAATCCACGAAAATTTGTGTAACATTTACATTGGCCATCATAAATCTTAAAATTTTAATCCCAAGTCCCTTTTTATTCAAATCCTAACTTTAGCTCTGGAGAGAGGGTAATTGGAAGGGATTATCACCCTTCCTTTTTCTTTCCTTTACCCATCCAAACAACAAAGGAAAACAAGTTTCCTTAATCCCCTCTTTTCAATTTCTTCTTCTCTCATGAACTTCTTCCTTTCTATTCTATCTCCAAGACATTGCTTTCTAAGAGCTTTCAAATCAAACCCTAAACATGAGGTTTCAGAAGGTAATTTATTATAAATAGACTCAAAAACACAATTACTAGAGCAATATAAAATATATGTGAAAAGCACAAATGCTGGCTAGATTTTAAACCAGACATCAATCAAGTAACAAATTAGAGTATTAAAGTTTAATCTCCACCAAACTTTTGATTGGATCATGAAAACCTTTAACCAAAAAGTGATAACGGTTAATTTGAAGAAACTAAATATACATAAATAAGAAAATGGTAATTTTTTGTACCCTATAGACCCTGCCAGATTCCATTTGGCGTTCTTCAGCAACCCAACCAGGAAGCAACCACTCGTACTGTGATGCTCGGTTGTCAAGGTAAATCCTTCTTGATCTTGGGTTCAATCGCCTTCTTCTTTGTTGAGAGATTTTAGCAATTGTAGCCTCTGTTAGTGGTGACGGTGGTAATGATGGTGTTTCAGTTTCATTTCTCCTCTTCTTGCCCTTGCCATTTTGTGCCCTAGCCTCCATGCTTGAGTGTTCAAGACGAGACAGCAGCAATATTTGTTTTGGCCCTTTATAATAAAAATAATACACGCACACACTTTAAGGCAATAAAAATCAAGCATGTTATTAGCTGGCATATGTAACTGATCGATTTCGATACTATTTGGGGTAAACAACTCTAAAATTGTTTTCTTTCCTGCCCTTCAAGATAGCTTCATTATAATTTGACCAATTTGTGTATTTTGCACCCTTTTTTTTCTGATTAAGTTGTTCTTATTGAATTTCTATCTCATTTTTATCTTTAGGTATGGTCTCGGGCATATTGGGTAAATAAAATTTTATCCAAAATTTTTTACTTTAAGCACTCCCAAAGAAAAGTTTTAACTCCAAGGTTTTAATTTGTCTCTTATATTTATGTGTGTGTGTGTGTGTGTGTGTGTGTGGATATATGTTTAATTCTCAAACTCTCATGTTGAGAAATGTAGCATGCTCTAATGTTTACTCAAATTAAGAAGAGAAATGCAGCTTTCTTATGTGATAAAAGCTGGAAATATTTTGAGAATGAACCTAATTTTTTAGTTATGTGACATAATCAAACTCCAAACATTTTATGTGTTACCCAAATTGTCAATACTAAAGCAATTTAGAGGCTTCAATAAAAGTCCTTTAAATCCAAAATCAAATTAAAGAAAATACTGGATAAACATAAAATAAAATTGATATGATTGAAAATAATCTCTAAATCCTGGCCAAAAATAAGAATCTAAATAAAATGTATGTCTTTTTGCTAATATTCACTTATGGAGGAATTCACAATAAATAAATGTCCTAGTCCTATATGAACTATTTAAAGAAATTATTACCACACCAAATCTAGAGATATATAACACTGGCAGGATACGGGAAAATTCAAGTATAAATTTATAATTTATTTATTTCCTCGTAATCATTTTTGTAAAGCTTATTAATGAAATAGATCTGCCTAAAAATTTTCTCATCTCTCAGAAGGGATACAACTGATTCCATCAAAAAAGAAAATTTAAAATATAACTACCTCATTTATTTTCTTTATTTTTCATAAATAATTGAATGCATCCCATTCGAAAACTTTCCATGCACGTATGTCGCCAAAAGAATATTAATGAAATTATATTTTTTTTTGAAAAACAAAACCCGAAGGATTAATTTTTTTAAAAAAAAGAATTACATTTCATAGGTGTAGTAATTTTTCTTTTTTTTAAAAAAAATAAAAATCAACCATGGTTTGTAGGTTGATTGTTGCACGTTGCAGCTGATGAGGATGAAGAATACTAAAATCTAGCATGTCTACAAAAGAGGAAACTATTTAGCTGATGTTATAGTTGGAATATCCATGGGATACACCTGCCCACAAGTTCTCTACTTCATGCAAAGTATATTTCTCCACATCATGCAAAGTATTTTCTTTAGAAGATAGAATATATTTCTAATTTTTTTATAAATAAGATTAAAACACAAATTTTTAATATTAATTTAAATATTTTTAAAAAATTAATTTAATTTTTACTAAAACCTCATCTCTAAAGTCATATTTTCCATTTCTTTTAGTTCATACCCTTTGTCATGTTTTAATCGTTTGATGTATTAGAAAAGTAAATTCAGCAAGGGCAGAAAAATAATTTAAAAAGACATATGTGTACAAATCCCAAAAAAAGTTTTCAGATATCTTGGAAATAATGGTCATTTCAACACAGAAAGAACATAATCTTCACATAATTGTCGCCGGCAAGAAACAGCTGCAATAGACTCAAGGGATTAATTAATTAAATGAAATCTTCCATGAGTAATTTTTAAATGAATTATGCAAAGCTTTAAAGATATCTATATTAATAACTAATGCCTCCTAACAAAAAAATGTGGAAATTTTTTTTTAAAAAGAAGAGATACATTAAAGATTAGGTGGTTTAAATAAAAAGATGCCTATACGAAAAATTATATAAAATGTTATCATATTATTTTAAAGGACATAATATAAAAAGTTATTTAGTTTGTTTAATTAATCAAAAGACACAAAGCTTGTTATGATACTTTTTGGAAATGAAATTGTTTGATAGAGATTTAGCCGGCCAACTTAAAGATTTCCTGTAAGAAATTGAAAGTCTCATAACTAGAGTCAAGACAAAAAGGATGAAACAAGCATTACAAGACCTAATTATGGAGATCCAAGAGAAAGAAGTTTAGCATGGAATAGAGACTGCACTAAAATAAAGTCAATTTCTTACAACTTGAAGAAGAGGATTTAAGCCCAAACTGAGGAGCAATTTGAAAGAGTCCAATTAGAATGTCCAAGATACATTCATGGGCTACACTTGTGAAGATTAGAAGTCCATTATAGTTGGACCAAGCTAGCTATTAAATAAAGTCTAATTTTCTTATTTTTCTATCTATTTTCGTGGGTATTTTTGGGCTTAATTTTTAGATGATTTTTTTAATCCCTCAAGTCAATGTTTACAATGCCTTTTAGTTCCTCAAGTAGTGATAATTGTTTATGGGTTATTTCTTTCTAAGCGTCTATATTATTTTTAGGGAAATAAATGCATTTATCAACTTATTGGTAACTGCACAACAATAAAAGTCTTATTATTGTAAAAGTCTATTAAGGCATCTCTAGAGGAGGTATTTATAGGATGCATATTTTGTGCATTAGCAATTGGAAGGATGCATGACTAGAGAAGAGTGAGGTGGAGGAAAGAGAGGAAAGAGGGATGCTTTGGAGATTGACGTTACACAGCTAGTGAGAGAGTGTTTTTTGTATTTTTTAAGAAGAAAGAGAAGGTTTATAAGGAAAAAGAGATAGTTTGTGGGACCTATTTAAAAAAGTTTTAGAGTTGTATGAGTAGAGAAAAAATTATATAAATTGTATAGAGTGATGTGTCATCGTGGGACCTATAAAAATAATATAAATAATAAAGATATGAAACCTTGATGAGTACCATGACTAAAGATGCTCTTAGGGTTTCAAGAGGATGATTTAGCCCCTAATATTATAAATAGGACTATTGTAATTCAAAAATAACAAGACTTTTATAAATGATAGTTTGAGTTATCTCATAGTGAAAGCTTCCTTTTGTTCTTGGGTAAAGAACTACACCTTATAGTGTTAGTTCTATCGACAAGTTACGGTTAGAGTCACGCTTCTTTGATAACTTTAGTTCTAACAACAGATCGTGTTCGGGGTCAAATTCCTTTATTTGTTAACTTATTTCAAGATGATATGAGTGTTGGATTGAGTATTGGTTTCTCCCAACTAGGGAAAACCCATTAGAAATCCATCATTGTTGAAAGGTTATGTTGGTTCATAAAAATCTTATGCAATTAGAGTTGTAATTTTTTATGGAATAGTTAATAGTTATTGACAAAAAGTTATGTTGGTTGATGAAAATTTTTCATTTGAAAAATTATATATATCTTCAATGAAGAGATGTGTCTTTTTAACTAGAGTTATGGCTAATAAAAAATATATTTTTTTATAAAATAACATAACTTATTTTTTTATTAAAAAGTTCTATCTATTTATGAAACATTACCTCAAGTCTATAAATAGATAATTCTCACAAACATTAAAACAAGTTTTGGACTTACAATTTAGATTCAATAAATGTTTATAAATTTATTTGTCTTTATATTAAGTGCTCACAAAATAAATAACAAGTCATCACTTTGTAAAAATTATCGTTATTTTTGCTTAGATTTTAAGAATATAACCTATACTCAAGGATTTTCATTATATCTTCAAAAAATTTATTATCAAACCTAATTTGTACCAAAAATTTGAAATTGGTGAAGGTGATGCTCATGCTTTGAACACATGTGCATATCTTATCTTCTCTCTAATTCTTTACTTGAAAGAGCTATTTTCACCCAGCAATTTTTAGACTTAATGTCTAACAATCTTTAGGCTTGATTTCACACATGAATGCGAAGTGGTTGACCAATTCACTGAAGCTTAAAAATTATTAGACATTAAACATAAAACTTGTTGGTGAAAATGATTTTTTGAAATTAAGTAGAGGGAAGAAAGGCAGAAATCTAAAAGACGTGTGAAACGGCACGTGAAAGCGCGTTCTGACATGAGATCTAGAATCATCCTATCTATCCATAGCTCAGTAACAGTTACTTTCCACGTGGCAAGTCTTTCCACCTCATGTTGCGTGTTGTTTACAGCACACCTGACCTGAGACATAGATATTCCACTGCGCTACGCCAGCCAACAGCTTTTGACGAAAACACAACACGCTTCGGATTCCCCTTTCCCGTTGGGTTCAATTGAATCCGATGCCATACATAGCTTTACCCTTCTATTTATGTTTTTGTTCCTTTCTTTCTTCCCTAATTCGAAAATAATCTTGCCATTATTGGTAACTGAATATTATTCAAAAACAAAACATTATTTATTAAAATAAATTATTTATTTTGAAATGGTTTTTCATAAGTATTTTCCAACTACAGATTATATTAGATTAGATTATTATAGTGGTCTCTTTCGGTTGTTCTAGGATAACACCCCAATAATTTTCTCTTGTCTCCGTTCGTAATCAACTTACTACAAGATGGCGCTGTCAATTTTAGAAGATTTGTCTTTTTCTTTTCCAAATCAAAATCAACAGTGTCAACCATGACCACCCTATAATAATATGATGTTGACAGATAAAAAAACCATTAAAATTTAAAAAATATATATCATGTTATAAATTACCATATATATATATATATATTAATAAAAATTATAAATAGATTCTTACAAATCCCTGATGCAAAATAACTAATAAAAAAAATTCAAATATAAGTATTTTTTTTTATTTTAGTAGTTCATTATTTTTTAATAACAAAAAAAATATTATTTTATTTTTTATTGATTTATGAATATTTTCATTTTTATATTAAAAAATTAAATTAAATTTATTAAAATAATGGAATAATTAAGATTATTTTTTTTAATAATATTTTTATATTACTTCAAAGTTTTGTTATTCCAGATATTTTAATTGAGTAAAAGTTTAAATCTTGATAAATAGGTTGAGCATAATAGCACAATTTTAAGGTGAAAAAGTTATATTCTTATATCTCAAGTTTAAATTTATCTTTATTTTTTTATGTTGAAATTTCTAAATTCCTCCTCTGACAAAAAAACATTCTTTGAAAAAGGATTATGCTTATTAAAATTTGAGATAAGAGGCTATTACATTCTAAAACTGCAACATTTAACATATTGTTTAGTATTGTGACTTGTTTGGGTGATTTTTATGTCTCAGGAAAATATTAGCCTTCAATTGTAAGCTAATACACTTTTGGTGTATATAAAAAATATATATATTTTTGATTATTATTTATTAAACCTATTTAGTCGACTTAAGTAGTCTAACTTTTCCTTATTAATCCAACAAAATTAATTTGTATTATCTCTATTTCCATAGTGCCATCATTAACCAATAGTGCCACAGCATACTCGCCTCTTTGACCACGGGTCGTAAACGGCTCCTGAGTCTATGTTCTTCCCCTCTCTCTCTATATAAACAAACAGCCTTTATCCCGAAGAGTCCCTACTCTTCTCCTACCTTAGCAAAATACCATGTCTACCCCTACGACAACCTGTGCGGTGTTCCTCCTCCTCTTCCTCCAGCTCGCCGCCACTGCTTACTCCATCGGAGTCAACTATGGCACACTCGGCGACAACCTGCCGCCGCCTGCTGAGGTGGCGAACTTCCTCAAAACCAGAACCACCATAGACCGTGTTAAGATCTATGATGTGAGCCCTCAAATCCTTCAGGCTTTCGCCAACACCGGCATCTCCGTCACCGTCACCGCCCCCAACGGTGACATCGCCTCCCTCACCGACATCAATTTCGCTCGCCAGTGGGTTCAAACTCACATCAAGCCTTTCCACCCTCAAACAAAAATCAATTACATTCTCGTGGGCAGCGAAGTTCTTCATTGGGGTGATGCAACCATGATCCAAAAGCTTGTCCCTGCCATGAGAAGTCTCTACAGCGCTCTACAAGCTGAGGGTATTAGAGACATTAAGGTAAAATCAATTATTTCCTATGAATCTATTTTTATTTTATTTTGCATTCGAGATTAGAGCATGTTTGGAGTCTCTAAACTCATATGGGGAGCGATAATTGTTTTCTTGGCTAGGCTTAAGAACTTTACCAAACACGGTCTTAGCTGTAGCAATATTTTATTTAAAAAAATTGGTTTTTAAGGCTGTCTTTTTTATTATTACAATTTTTTATGCGAATTATTACAAGACAAAATTGAACCATGTAATGATTCAGCATTGTAGCTAAAATCAAGCGGATGTTTTTATGTGAATTATTACAAATTTTAATTTTTCTTTGAAATTCCAGTGTCAAAGTCTAGCTAGTATCACGTTTTTTAAAAGTATGTAAAAAATTGATTTTACCAAAAAAAAATTCACGTTTGAGAGCAACTATAATGCAAGACTTATTTGACACTATTAATTTTTTTTTTTAAAATTCTTGGCTTATATTTTCTAAATCAAGCATTTTTTTTAATCATAGCCTAATAACGTTAGCTTGACTGTATTAATTATTATTAAATTGAACAAATTATTTTGAATGATTCAGGTTACAACGGCTCATTCTTTGGCGATTATGAGATCATCCATTCCACCAAGCATGGGCCGGTTCAGACCGGGTTTTGCGAAGCACATATTGGGTCCAATGCTCAAGTTCTTGGGGGAAACCAAGGCACCATTCATGGCAAACCCGTACCCATACTTCGGGTACAACCCGAAAAACGTCAACTTCGCCCTCTTCAAACCCAACCGTGGCTTATACGACAGGTTCACAAGACTCAATTACACCAACCAATTCGACGCCCTTCTTGATGCCGTTTACTCCGCAATGAAAGCCATCGGATATGCTGACGTGGACATTGTCGTTGGCGAGACCGGTTGGCCCAGCGTGTGCGATGGGTGGGACGCTTGCAGTGCGGCCAATGCGGCATCGTATAACGGACAGCTCGTGAAACATGTGGAAGCCGGTAAGGGAACGCCACTGATGCCGAACCGCCGGTTCGAGACTTACATCTTTGCTCTGTTTAACGAGAACCAGAAACCCGGTCCGATCGCTGAGAAGAACTGGGGTCTGTTCCAACCGGATTTCACGCCCGTTTACGACAGTGGAATCTTGCGCAACGGACAGGTTAGATTTACGTTGCTTTAGAACAAGATTCTCGGAAACGGGAACTAGTTCACATGTTCTTTTTACTCTGTCTTCACTTTTTTTTTTTTTTAAATGTCTTAAGGTTTCTTTTTCTTCTTTTTTGATTCTCGCATTTTTTTTTTCCCCTAAATCAATTATATCTGCTTTACAGCAAATCAAATTTGGTCTGCATAACCAATAAGATTGTCGGTCTAAATGGGTGTCACATGCTTACTGTCGGGCCACCATACAGATAAATTAAATTATGCATTGGTGCTTTTAGAGTTTATGATTTTTGAATTAGATAAAAATAAGAGATTAATATTTACATGTCATTATATCTTAAATTTTTTGTTAAATTTATAAATGTTATTGTGTATTATTGAACCAACTGTGTGTTATCCTACACATTGTGACTTTTTTGGTAATGACATTATGATTTCTTAAATTTTCCTACACATTAATTTAATGAATGAGTGTTTTATGTTTAATAACAAAAAACATAAATATCTGTTTTATTTTAAATATAATTAAAAAAGAAGTATGAATGAGTATTCTCATAGTGACATGTAGAATTGCTCATTCCATCCTATGAAATAAGCACTTTATTTTACCCATATTATCCTTTTTAATCTTACAAAAAGAAATAATTTTGTTTTATTTTTAATAGCAAGTATTATCGTTTCTTATACTAAATATAGTATAATTTCATTTTATATTAATGTTATGCATAAAATGATAAAATAACTTAAAAAGTTATGCCATCCAAAACCATAAAATGAAATAGGCATTTTGTTTTATTCTACTTTTATGTGAATGTATTTTATTCTTATTCTTATCTAAATTATGATTATATGATATTTTATTGTAAAAATTTTAATTCATAATTTGTTAAATTAAAACACTAATATAAATGTAATTATATTTTTTATTTGTGTGATTGTATCAGAGCGTCCCTGTGGCTGGATTACCAAGACCAGCACCAAAAGAAAGCCGCCAATGGTGCGTGCCGAAGCCAGGTGCAAGCATCCAAGCCCTTCAAAATAACATCAATTACGTGTGCAGCCAAGGCGTTGATTGCCGACCCATCCAGCCCGGTGGGGCCTGCTATGCTGCTAACGACGTCAGGTCTCTCGCCACTTACGCCATGAACGCTTACTACCAAGCCAAGGGTCACGCCAATTTCAACTGTGATTTCGCTGGTACCGGTGTCGTAACCTCCGTTAATCCGAGTAAGTTTGAGAAATAAACACTTTTTTTTTTTATTACTTATTTATTTTATTAAAGTTTCTTTTTTTGTGGTAATAATATGTGCATTGATTTATTTTTTTGCCTTTGCAGGCCGTGGTGGTTGTAAAATCTGAATACTTATTACGTCATGAATATTACAATGCCCAGGATGAAATTGGCTACGGGAGTGGTTGTTTCAAGGAGGATATTTGATGAAGTATTATTATTATTATGTATTATTTAATTTATTTTTCACTAATTAGTATGTATATTTTTCTCAAATTAAACATGTTAAACAGACAACTTGCATTACTAAAGCTGATTTCTATTATGATTGTCCTAATTATTATAGGTTAATGCACCTCTTTTGGTCTCTTTTGGTTATAAGTATTTTTGAAGGGCAAAAAATTGTTCTTTTGGTAATAAGAAAATTATTTTGGTACAAAAAATGAAAAAGTTTTTCCTTAGTAAGATCAGTATGTTTAACAATAGTATACCAAAATAAAAGTTCGAAAGAACAAAAAATTAGCTTATGAACCATGACTCAATATAACACAGACTAGATTTTCTGTGGTCTAAGTTAATACTATTGAGTTTAGAATTTTATGGTCATAATTTATTGTTTATTATTTCATTAATAAACTAGCTCAGCCCAATTAAAAGTGGGTTTAGGCCTCTTATTTTGAGGCTTGATTGGAATCAGACCCAAAATTAATCGGGTGGCCCCCTTTTTATTAAATTGGTTCTAAACCATAACTATTCTCAAAATTATATTACATCATGGCCTGAATTTTAAATGACACAAGTATCTTAGACTAAAAGTTTAGCATTTTATTCCATTGGGTTTATTTTATAAGACATGTTTAATTGAATTATACAAGAAAAACAATTAATTTTCTTAATTCTTTAAAAAAATTTACAACATTTTAATTTTACCTTTATTAATTATTATTGAACTTAACTAATAGTCTTGAAGTCATTAAACTTTTCAATAAATCCCGCCTTCAACATTTTAATTTACAAAATGTTGGAAAGTTGAAAGGGTGTGTGGGAAAATGGTCCATAGGAAAGAAATGGCCTTTTAGAGAAATGGACATGGAAGACTCCAAACATATACCACTATCTCATACTACTCTTCTATTGGTTTGTCTTGCCAATCGTGGAAGAAGGTAATAATTGATAAACATAAAATAAGGATGATAGGGATTATTAAGGAAAAAAATACTTTTTTAAAAAAATAAAATGATTTATTTTTTAAAACACTGTAAACAAAAACTTTTACAAACTAACTTATAACGAGGGACAAAGGGAGTAGTCCTAAAAAAAGTCTAGCATTTTAGACTAAAAAGTTTATATCATATGGTAGTGTAGAATGTCACAAGCATCTTGGACTAAAATGTTTGTTTATTATATCAAATGGTAGATTGAATAATATCATACATGTTATACTAGAAAGTTTATTCATTAACTTCGTATCTACAAAGATTTTTCACGTTTGTGTCTTTTGTATTCTCCTCATGATCATGTCAACTTCACTTTCAATATGAATATGCCTTTTAGTGTGTATATGCTGATCTCAACAACATACTCATGCTTTTGTTTTTGCTATATAATACATGAGGATGGGACATTTTGTTAATGCTTTTATCACAAGGCATTTTATTTTTTTTTTTTCTATTTATTTGCATAGATTGGACTTCAAATTACTATAGGATTAAATATCATGGATCAAATTTACCTTTTCTTCTCGTACTTTTGTTTTCATTTTAAATTCATATCCAGATGAATTTTTAAAATTATTCGCATTCAAAGATGTTTAACAACACAAAAAGAGAGAAGATATAGAAGTTGAAAAACATGCCAAAGTTTCAAAGTTTAAGTATTTAGGTTTAATATTATAAAGTGATGGAGAAATTGATGGAGATGTCACACATAGGATAAAAGTTGGATGGTTAAAAAAAAAAAAAAAGTTTTTGGAGTTATTTATGACTATAAAATACCTACCAAACTTAAAAAGAAGTTTTATCATATTATTATTCAACTAGCTATGCTTTTATAAGAGTGAATGTTGGGCTTTGTAAGAATAACAAAAGCACAAAAAGTAAGCGTAGCAAAAATGAAAATGCTAAAAGAGATATGTGGTTGCATAAATAATTATAGAATACCAAAATGATTGCATAAGAGGAGATATTGAGGTGACACATATTGAGAAAAAGATAATAGAAAATCAATTAAGGTAATTTAGATTTATGTAGAGAAGGTCACTGGAGGCTCTAGTGATAAAAGTTGATCTTATGGTCTTTAGCCAATGGAAAAATGCAAAGTGAGACGTAAAAAGATATTTGAAGAAGTCATGAATAAAATCTCATGGTTAATAATATTTTAAAAAAAATTTGATTTATAATAGAATAATATCATGCAATTTATATAATTAACCTCATCTAATGAGATACATGCTTCTTCTTGTTATTTTATGTCAACTAAACATAGGTATTAGGGAAGTAATCACTTATTACTGGGAACGTTTGTACTAGAACCAAAATGGGAATAAAACAATCTCATTCATTAAATTTCATACATCACATTACTAGTATTATGCTCAAAATCATTTTATGTACCAAACACTGCCTAATAGTATATCAAACTCAAGACATATATCATCATGCTTGTATTTGAGTCTTAAGTTCAACATGTAAACATTGCAATCTCGTTTGAAAGTGCATTTTATTTTTGAAAGTTTAAATATTGTATGCACCAAACTTTCTTTTTAGATGTGGGTATAGTTTGTTATGCACGGGTTTGATCCATCAACCATATCAAGGATGATAAGCAAGATAACTTGTAAATTATGAAAAATTACAACTATACCTTTAATCTCTATCCCTATAAATACCAGTTACGTTTTACTCTTTTTGACACATCTTTCAATTCATCTACTATAACTCTATTCTCTTGTCCTATCCATCTTGGTTAAATATTAACTTAAATATAAGAGCGGTTTATTTACAATATAACCTAATTAACAATATTAAATATTTTTATTTAATGTGTGTATACATTGAACTTTTTGACAGCATAGAAATGTCCAATATTAACTTTTAATCAACATCAAAAGTTGCATATATAATAATTTGGGAGATGTCTTAGAAACTAAGGTTTTAGGTTTGGTTCTCCAGATTATACTCTCCTAAAATTTCTGCAGCTAAATTGTCTGACAATCAATTATAACAGATGTGGGGGGTCAGTTGCATGTTGTTTTGGAGAGAAATTCTGCACTTTTGATTACTGACAATGATTGGTAGTTCTCTTGTCAATTAATTAATTTAAATAGCAGCAGAAACAGTCCAAAGCTCATCAAATAATTAATTGATTAGCCTCTGAATTAAGCAGAGCTAACTTTTAGTTGGAACCTTTGTGTCCCCATGCCTATCAATTCTGGTGTTTGAAATTGATAGACCCTTCAACAAAAATTGATATGAGCCATATATTTCATAACTAACTAGAAGTGAACACAATATCTTTTTAGACCCAAAAAAATAAATAAAAGGATATTCAAAATGTGGAATGTATAAAAAAGATACTAAATAAAGTATAAAGCTCCCTTGTGTTATCTTAGTTCTACAAAGTGTTGTTTTGGTCCTATTCTAATTCAACTCTAAATATTTTTGTCGTGTGTTGTCTTTGTTTGGTTTATTATTATTTTTTTTTATAAAGATATATACATCTTAGATAAAAAAAAAAAAAAAAAGAGAGAGTATTTTTACCATTAAATTGAGATCAGATCAAGATGAGACAACGTCTTAAAATAAGGGCACTTAGACTTTTTTATGGTCTTGGCTCCATTCCAAATTTTACCTGGGACTTAAATCTCCCTCTCAATCCCTTTTAGTGTCATACTAAGAAGTCCTTTCCATGTCCTCCCCTAATTTAAAACAATCCATCTCAAACTAACAAACTCACAATTTTAATAAGATATATTTGTATTATTTATTTATTTATTTATTTTTCATTATTCTACATTGAATTCATAAAATATTCGAATGGTTATCAATTGTAGCCTCTCATTCTTGTTCCAGTAATTAATCTGTGGAATTTCGTGTTATATATAAAATGTACGAACATAGTATGAAAAGGTATAAATATTGCGCAACCAAACAGACGTAACCATTTTAGGAATTTTCTTTGTTCAAAACATTAAATATTTTCATATAAAAATATTAAATATTTTTTAAAGAATGTGAGATTAATTTTTATTTTAAAAAATTAACAAGTAATAATTTTTTTCTAAATAAGACAATTTCAGTGATTTAATCTTATATTTTTTAACTTGAAATCACCCGAGACTTAATATGTTTTTTCCTGAGCTTTACACCTTCCTGGTCCTTGGGCATCTATTTGGCATTCTTTAATCACATGAAATTGATTGAACCTAGAGACTTCGATATTTTCATACCTTTATTATAGTATTGCTGACTTCTAATTCCTCAAAAGCAAATTGAAAGGTAATGATCAACTCAAAGCATATCCTATTTTTTGGGGCTACAAGCTTGAGTTGAGAATTTTTTTTTTTACCCTTAATTTGTTTATTTTTTTAATATGAAATTAATTTTTATTTTAAACAAGAACAATGATTATCAATACACCTATTTCAAAAATGACAGCTCAAAAAATATAACTTTAAAAAATTAGGTGCATAAAATTTAACCTTTTGGCTTTTAAAACAAAACCTAAATGTTCTATTAAAATTAAAATAAACTCAAAACTAAGTGCACGAAGTCTACTAAATGCAACATATTATAATGTGCAAGTATATGGGTCGGAATAAATTCATTATCTCATTTCTATGTTTTATTTCTTATGTTACTCTTCATAAATTGGCTAAAAATAAAATAAAATAAAAATATTATTTTACTTTCTTATATATTTTAATCAATTTATTGTAACGGTACAATGCATGGTACACTTTATGATATATCAAATTTGTTCCCGACTCATACAAGTTTGGTTGGATGCAAGGCAGATTCTGGCCCATCTATGCTAAAGTAATTGCTTTGTTGTCCCCTAAGTACCACAGGAATTGTAGACAAAGAAAAAAGTGGACCTCTGGAATTTCTTTCCATCCCATGATATGATTAAAGACAGAGCCTTCCTAAGGAAATAACTTTATGAGATTCCTTTTGGGTTGTCAATAGAGGTAAGCCTACATTATCTTTCCACCAAAGAAAATCAATCAAATGCAACTAGCAAGTGGCAACCACTTCCTTGCGGTGTACAGTATAATCTTCGCGAGATTGATATAAAATTAATCTCGATATAAAATATGAGCAATAAACGATAATATCTTTTCTATGTTAATAACTTACAATCAACCAAACTTGACAAAAGATGGGGTCGGATTTCAAGAAACAAAGACTAAAACTATCTTAGATTTTGATATTATTTATTAAAATATTATTCTGAATTAATGTATTATTATAACCTTGAAGCTTCCATGGCACTAGCAATTAAAATATATCTAGCAACTGTAAAGGGATTGGAGAAAATGGGTGCTATTATGGTTGCTGGAAGCAGCTCAACTTCCCAGTGAGATCATCATTATGTGGCCCCAATCTCAATTAACAAACACATTTGAAGGTTAATTTTACTTTATGAGCACAATCCCCTTGGGGCTGCACAGGTTATCATTCCAAATTAAATTTATTAAATTAGATGACAAAATCTATTTTTTAAAAAAAAAATTTGGAAAATATTATTTTATTCAGAGATATAATATCTTATAAGCTTTAACCACAGCTTACAATGATATTCATAAAGTTACTTATTGAAAAGGGATTGCTAGATATAATATTTAATGCTAAGTTTTATATGCCAAGTGCTTCAATTATTTTTTATTTTATTTTAGTTTTTTTTTTTTTTTTTTTGAGAAGTGCTTCAATTCTTAATACCTAAATCAATGCTTGTAGATGAGAAAATCAAATAACTGCAGACTTAATTAGTCTTATACCTGCATATAGGTCATAACCCAAATTCATGATTCTTAATTTATCAAGGGGAAAGTTAAAACTTTTTGGTTTTGGTAAATGAGAAATTTAAAATATGATAGGAGTTAGTTGTGATATTTATCAATTCAAGGTCATATTGTTATTATTAATTTTTAGTATTTAGTCCTTCTTAAAGTAGTATTTTTATTTTTGTGAAAACTAACTACTTAATTTTTAATATACACTGAATTTTGATAAATTTAAATTCAAGTCATATAAAATTACAAAGATGATAATTTTTTTTTTAAAAAAAAGTATTTTTATATTATGAATTGTAAATATTTAATTATATATTTTAAATTCAACCAAAAAAAATTGATGACTTCAATGTGTCGGTTCTGAAAGTACTCACAGATCACTAACACAGTAACACCTGATTCCTCTTCTGAGAGGTAACTTGAATATGATATTAATTTAGTGCAATGTTGTTGACAAGAATGCATTCACACATTAGTAGGTGCAAGAAAGTGCTATTATCTTTTTACACCAGAAAGTACATGCACCACATCCCAAAGATTCCAATGCTCTCACTTGTTATCGAGGGCTAGCATTAATTAATTTCATTTGGAGAAGAGAGGGGAGGAATTCTTTTAAGTCATGTAATCTGGTTCAAAACCTAGAAAAAGGTGGATCCTTCTCTAAAAGTAGGAGGTTTAAAGTTTGGGAAATGATATATGTAGGTATAAAATATCTTTGGACCAAATTATCTAAATGTGATAATAATTAAATGTAGGTGAAAGAAAAAGAATCAAATTACTCATTTCATTTTGATATAGTAATACCTAAATATATGTCTTAGGAAAAAAAAAATAAAAAAGAATGTTCATTGTCACTCAAAGATTCTTAAGGATTACTATTTTTCAGAGCCAAGAGAGATAGTAATGTATTATTATACATCTCATGTCAACAACTAAAAAGACAATGAAACTTAATAAATATGTTTACATTTTCCCATTTTCTTTTTTGATTTTAATTTATGTCCGAAATTTAATGGATATATATATAAAAAAAAAAACTTATTACCCTTAACTTTTTGACTGTAATCTTCTCTGAAATGAAAAAGAAAAGAAAGCACTCCATAGGTTTTGTTAAGATATCCACTCACAAAACCCATCAATATCTCTCTCCTCCAAAACCACTCTCACTTTCTCTCTCTCTCCCACCATGGCAGAAAAAGAGAAGAACAAGAGCAAGAACAAGAACAAGAAGCAAAAGCATCAACACCCAAATGACCAAACCACCAAACAAACCTCTTCTTCTGATTTCTCATTCAAGCCAAGCTCAGAAGTAAAGGGCCTAAGATTTGGAGGCCAATTCATTGTAAAATCCTTCACAATCCGAAGAGCAAGGCCTCTAGAGCTTCTAAAAGTTCTTTCTTTCCCAACAATAAACAAAAACAAGCCAAAAGACCACAAGCTCCCTTTCCCTTCCACCATAGCATTCTTGCCCACAAATTTCACCATCCTAGCCCACCATGCTTGGCACACCCTCACCCTAGGCCTTGGCACAAAGAAATCAAAAGTGCTTCTCTTCGTGTTCGAAACCGAAGCCATGAAGGCTTCTGTGGATCGTGTTTGGCCTGCAGAGATTCCATTAGGGGAAGTGAACAAGAAGCTGATAAGGGGACTTGCAGGGTGTGAGATGGCAAGGTTCAAGTTCAGAAAAGGGTGTATCACTTTCTATGTGTATGCAGTTAGGAAAGAGGGTAGTTTTGGGTTTTCATGTGCTGAGGATCTGAGGACTGTTCTGCAATCTGTCGTTGATCTTAAGGATTTCTTGGATCATACTGCTATGCTTGCCATGCCCAACCAGAGAAGCATAAGTTACTCACATCAGGTAGCCATGGCTCATTAATTAGGCAAAGTTATAGGTTTGTTCGTCATCAATCATCGTCATCTTCTTGTTCATGTTAACATGAATCATGATTAGATTGTTAGGAAATTTTCTCTTTTTTTTTTTTTTTTTCCTTTTGGATTTTTGTAACTTTTGTCTTACTCTTTGGGATTTTGGGGGAGGCTTATTGTTATTGGTTTATGATCTTTGCTTGAAATGTATTCTTTTGTTTTGTTTGGGGGAAAAGAAGAAAATGTAATTTAGTAAAAATAATGATGGCTTATCAAAATAATACAGCTGATTAATTAATCCATGCATATGCTGCCCTAATTTTTTTTTTTTTTATGTTGTTATGTGCAGAGTTTGATCATAAATGCTATGTAAAGCAGTAGATTGTTCTGTTTCTATCATATTAGTTCAACTTATTTATTTATTTTAATTATCTACTCTGTACTAGCGGCCAATAAGTGTAAATTTAATGGGGTGTAAGCATATTTATTTAAAAGTACATTATACTAAAATGACAATGAAATCAAAATATAACCATATATTGCACTTTCTTAATGGTTGTTTTTTTGATACATGAGGGGTCTGATAGTCTACAAGAAGTTGAGATTTTGATAAAGTTATGTGAGAAAAGAAATATGTATCAAAATAGTCATTAATTTCCATATGATCAATTTATAGATGCCAAATGGTCAATGACCAGAAAGTGATATTAGGTGGTTTTGAGGACTTTTGTGAGTTTGTTGGAACTTTTTTTTTTTTCTTAAATTTTAATTGGAAGTTCTATGCTAGATTTTTTTTTTTTTTATTGGAAGTTCTATGATAGAATTTAGAGTTATATATATATATAGTTAAAAATGCAAAAAAAACAAAAAAACTTATTGTTTTTGTTTTTAATGATTATTCATCCATGATAGTTAGAGTAATATATAAAACCAGATTAAATGTTAAACCAAATATGAGTATGATAATTAAAAAAATATTTGTCAACAAAATTTTAATACAGTTAATAAGGGTTAAAGCCATATATTATAAAGATAAAGATATAAATTCTATCTTAGATGTAAGAACTTTTTTCATGAATAATTCGTAAATACTTTGATGAATCCTAGGGTGGCTAAAGGATATGGCCGTTAAAGCTCTTACTTTACACCTAAAAAAATGTTTTAATTATTAAATATAATAATATTCTTTACTCATAAAAATTTTAATTAGTGTCAAAAGGGAGTTTGCGTTAGGTCTAAATATACATTAGGCCAACCTAGAATGAGCATTAATTAAAGGCTTCGTATTAAAACTTGTGTGCTGGTTTATTAAAGCAAAAAATAAAAAAAATGAAGTATCATATTATGTTTTTTTTTTTTTTTTAATTGGTTTACACTTTCCATGTATACATCTTCACATTGAGATTATTGTTTATAGCGTGGGTGGAAATCGTTAAATTTCTCTTAAAAAAAATAGTATAAGATTTTAAATTCAATATGAAATATCTGGAAGATTCAACTTTATAGAATTGATATTTTATACATTAATATTTTATAACATTTTATTAATATTATTATTATATTTAATTCATAGGACAAAAACTGACCCATTTTTATCGTATCTCCTTCAATCACTGTTTTCTAGTAAATTGCACCAGAATATTACTCGTGAACTACAGTCTCTATATATATTTTTCTTTAATCAGAACTGCCTCAGGATTATAGTATTTTTTTTATAAGTATCTTATATTATTTTTTATTTGAAGTGTTATTTTTAAATTAAGCAAAATGCCAAATATTCTCGAAATGTTAAAAGAATCACTTGCTTTGTTGATTCCCTGCCTCCTTCCCTTGTGGTAACTGGCAGAGCTACGTTATGGAGTTCTGAAGAGGACGAGACAGTGACAAATATAAAAATAATTTGATAGTACAAAAGTTAGAGTTCTTAAAAATTATCAATAGAGGGTTTGGAAGTAACTCTTCATTTGATTTTTTTTTCATATCTTCAAATTAATTAAGGGGTTTTAGAAATAATTACTTCCTTTTTTTTATCCTACACATCTAAAGAAATACATTATTTAATATATCCCTATGATCTTTGGGTAATAATTTGGTGTGAAATTAATTCTTCTTTAAGATTAAATAAAAGATTATTGGTAATTTTAAAACTCAATCATTATTTTATTGATTAATGAAAAGGATATTTAAACCCTCGTTAGTCCCTTTGTTCTCCTCCCTTACCCTTTATATACCCAAAATATAACCAAGGTAATTTTGGAAATGAAAAACTTTAGTTGGATTATTCTAGATTGAACTACTGGATATAGAAGTTAGATAAAGTAATGATGATATGATAGTTTTACAAACAAACTTAGTATATACAAATTTTCTCTTTAACACTTTCCTCTTTCCTTATAGTATAAAAATAGAAGATCCTTTCCTCTTTCCTTGCCACTTTTAGAATTTGTGATGTGCTTAATTTTGTACATAACATTAGTGTAATTTGTGATGTGCTTTAGGGAAAAGACTCAAAGATAAAGGCCTAGCGATAGTTCTTAATACTTAATTCACTTAAATTTTTTATTAAAACATGATCATATTATATAATCTTTAGTAAAAAAAAATAAAACAAACAAAATGTTTGAGAAAGAGTTTCTTACTCAAAATGATTTAAAGTTAAAATATTATTTAGGTCTTTTACATTTTAAATTTTTTATTAATTTCATTGCTTATACTTTGAACTTTATTAATACACAATTTTAGTAAAAGTTTTAAAATATAAAATTAATTAATTTAATAACTTTAAAGTATAAAAAATTAATTTAATAATAATTTTAAATATAAGAAATTAAAATGATATTTAACCGAACTCCACCCATTTGTCATTTTTGGGCTTATACTTTAATGCACCTATCTATTTGCTTATGTAGCAACAGCATTCTATTTGCAGCGTTTTGAATGGATGTGATTATATAACAACCATTAGGGTAAGGATATTTGATGAAAAGACTCATTGGCACAATATAAAAGCTAAGAAGGGTTTAGGACAAAAGCTAACTTCTCCATGTCCAAAAGTCTTCTATGGTTCAGAAAAGTGGAAAAAAAAAAAGAAGAAGAAAAGGGAAAGCATTCTTTTATCTTGTGCCCACCTCTGGCTTTAATCATGGAAGGAGAAGGCCAGGACCCCATGCATGTCAATTGCACGCTTACTTTTTCTTCACAAGAATAATCATTCATTGATTTGTTACCAAAAGCAGGAATCATTGACATCCCTGTCTCCTGATGCAGCGTTGTTAACAAATTTACGTGTTTTTGGTCATCTAGCTATCCACAATATCTTATTGAAAATACAATTATATTAAAATATATATAAAGAAATATCTTTTATCTCCTTTTTTATTTTTCTAAAAGTTGTACAACATTTTTTATATAGTTAATTTTCTATAAGAAAAAAATTGTGTATCTGTTATATATTAGGTGATACATTCTTTTCAATGACGTAAGAATCATTGATTGAATCCTACCAAAACCTATAGCTAGATCAATTGTTAAAGAAGATATAGCATAACACCCACCTATAATTATAAGATTGGATTGGGCGAATGAAGTGTGTAGATGTTGACTCTTTAGGTGTGCCACCATTACGCATGGTATGGTATCACAAGTTTGAGAACTTCCATTTTGGTAAGAAAAAAGTTATGCACACACTTGTTACTTTTTTTTAGATATATATATATATATAAAATTATAAAAAAATAAAAATAAAAAAAATAAATATAAAAAGTGGGTTTGAACAAAAAAAAGAAAAGTATGCATATATCACAATTTTTTTGGTATTGTTATTCCTTAGAGGCCACTTTAGCTTGCCTTGGAGCCACGATTCAGCCTTTGCTTGACCCATTCATACATCATAGCCAGTGTTGGACTATTTTAACACATGAGCTATATAAGAAAGTACTATTTTTGTTCCAAATATAAGTTTGTTTTGAGATGCTGATAGAATAGAATAGCAATTCTGAAAAAGTAACTATATCCCATCACCTCTATACCTCAAATTCAAGGTTAAGAGGTTTTGATAAATGGGAGAAAGAAATAGAATTAGGACTAACTATTTTGCTTGCCCCATTTAGGGCCCAAGCCCAAACTTTGGGCCTGGTATTTTTCAAAGACAGCTTGGGTAGAAGGGCCAGTGAAAACCCAAAACAAAAGGATTAAAATAAAAATTATTCTAATTTCTTTTTTTAAAAACTTAGAAACAGGTCGGCTTTGGGTCGTCTTCTTCCCCGATTTGATCTTATACAGGTAGACTCTGGCAGCACTACGGTGCACGGAAGTGCCTGCCACCGTCGATTTTGAGGTCTCTTCCCCCATAGGAGAATAGCTGCAGCATTCTATAGAGCTCTTAGAGGAATGGAATCTGTATGGATGATGATTGACATTGTTGTCATCTTCGTACTGATTGCAGTTTCGGGGTTTGGTTTTATAATCTTCCTTGAAGCATATAGAAGAAGAAACAACCATGAGTAAGTTCATTTTTTCTTTTTCTTGCGTAAAAAGCAATGATTTTTATGATAAATGCATCATTCCACATACACATTGACTGATAATCTTATTTTTATTTGGATTTCTTCAAGGCATGTTGATGCTCCAGCAATTTTTGAGGACCCCAATTCATTGAAAGAGGTAAATATGCCATTTTGGTTCCAATTTGAGTTTATTATGGTTATGCAAGACTTAGAAAATTTAATTGAGTGGTGGGAAAATCTGGACTGTAAGACTTAGTCAATTCAGTAGTGAGAAAATGCTAGTGTTATTGATTTCTCTGTTGATTGTGCAATGGTCCTGAAATATGTTAATTTGGGATGTCATGTGCTGAAATGATTGAACTGAAGTGTATGTGGTTTGCCTGTAAGTGTACAAGTTTCAACAAGTGAAGTTTGAAGGTAATATAATGGGTTCTTGGGGAAGTCAATCCTGAGGTAAGAATTTAAAGGGTTCATGGATTTTACAAACTTGTGAAAAATTACAAATTTACAAAGCGAACTAATAATTTAACAAATAGAAGTAAATGAGCGGCCTTTTTTGGTTTTGTTTTGATTTTGGATTCACTATTTGCATTAGGTAGTAGGACATCTTATCCTCTTTCATGTAATTTTCTTTTTGGGTCAATAATATATCTTTTCTATGTCCTAGGGTAGAAACTTACGGCTTATTTGGAATTAGAACTTACAGACAATTCTATTAATTTCTTAAAAGTTTACGTGAGATGGAAAATAACAGCTTCCTTGAGATATATCTAATTTGTTCCCCCATGAAATTTGTTTGTTATCATTTATCAAATTGCTGTCCTGTCTTATAAATGTAAGTATTGAACAGAAAAATCCTGCTCTCCTTGAACTAGTGAACAAATATGATCAACATAGTGAAGTATGCTTTCCAGTGGCCTTTTTAATTGGTCTGGCTAAATTCAGCTCTGCTTATTTAGGTTCCTTGCCCACATATTGTTGATCCAGCATCAAAATATATATCTTTAATAATTCCTGCGTTCAACGAGGAGCATAGGCTTCCTGGAGCTCTTGAGGAAACTATGAAGTAAGCTGAAGCATGTGATTTTTCCAACATTAAATATTTCAATGCTAATATCAATAAACTTCTTAATCTGTTATGCGACTTTTCTCTTATCTTTCTGTATGTGAGTATTGTGTTGTGTGGGTTGATTGGTTTTGGTAAGGTGGCTGGTGCATATACATGCTTCATGCAGATCTGGAAATTCTTACCCCTGGCCCCAATAAAAATATAAAGAAAAGAAAAGAGTGAAAACAATGAACGAGCCATTAAAATGGCACTGGGTTTCTTAGAACATGACTGTATTTCTTGGGAAAGGATTTTGTAGAATATCTAGTTACTTAAGCACTGGTTTTATATGATTGACTATTTTCTCTATATAATTAATACTGAGAGGCTCTATATGGATTCATAATGATATATTTATGTGTTTACTTTGTAGTTATCTTCAACAACGTGCCTTAAAGGATCCTTCATTTTCATATGAGGTATCACTGACTCCTATCATTTTCTTAGCCTATGTTTTGATGTCTGTGAGAGCTGATGGTATGTTTATTCCATCTATAAGGATTTAATTTAGAATCTAGCTTCACTGTGAGGTGATAATGGTAGTCTCGGTAGATATAAAAATAGACTAGATAATTTATCCTTTGCCAATGAAACAATGACTTAAGAAGAATAACATGTCAGGAAAAAGAATTTGCACCTTATGAAAAGATTTAGTAATAGTTTTGAGTCTGAGTAAAAGATGTAAGGTTATGTTTTAGCCAGTATTATTTAAAGCTGAAATGCATATGTTAAAGCAGGTGAACTGCTTGATTCCTGGTGGTTGAAAAATCTATCTGCATCCTGCTTAAGATTTGTCTCTTATTTTAGTCTTACACTCTTTGTTTTATGTCATCACTACAATGCCATTGCCTCGAGGAAATCATATTCTTGTACTGTAAATTTTTATATTGCTCTTGTATTTGAAACTAGGGAAAGTAGCTTTTGATAATCAATTTAATTAGTATGTAGTATAGACACTGTCAGACTCAAATAAGCTTTCTGTTGTGAAAAATAATAAATTCTATATTAAAAGTACTTTTCATATCTATCCAACGCGTATTATCCTAACATAGCATATTTGAATCTTCTGCCCAACTTTAGTCTAGCTGCATTTTTAATTTTTTCTTGGATATGTTTATACATATTTTCAACCAATGAGCATTTGAGCAGGTTGTGATTATTGATGATGGAAGTGTTGATGGGACTAAGAGAGTAGGATTTGACTTTGTAAGGAAATATACAGTAGACATCGTGAGGGTTATCCTTCTTGGGAAAAATCATGGCAAGGGAGAAGCAATTAGAAAAGTGAGTTTATTCAAACAATTAAATTTTATGATTTTCTCATCACATTGAAAACTCCATGTTGTACTGTGTGCTTGTTGAGAATTAATAAAAGCTTTCTTCTTCCGTGAAAGCATTAATTTACAGGGAATGCTGCATTCACGTGGTGAATTACTTCTTATGCTGGATGCTGATGGTGCAACAAAGGTCACTGATCTTGAAAAGCTTGAAAATCAGGTGATGCTTCTGTAAGATCTTTGATTTCCTAATTTTCTTGTATTCAATATTTGAGCTTTAATTTATTGCTGATATTATTGTCTATCAGATCCTATCAGTTGCCAAAAAGGAGTTACATCGTGGAGATTCTTCAAAAAACGATTCAAGTTTTAGAATAGCTGATGTCCCTATTGCTGCATTTGGCTCTAGGGCTCATCTGGAGGAGAAGGCTTTGGCCACTGTTAAGTTTTGCCAATTTGGTTTTCTTCATTTTATCTTTTTTCTGTTTTCATATTTTTGAAGAACATTTGGTTGACCCATTAACTTAATCTTTCCAGAGGAAGTGGTACCGCAATTTTTTGATGAAAGGTTTCCATCTTGTGGTTCTCTTGGCTGCTGGTCCGGGAATTCGTGACACACAGGTAATCTCTTGCCACATTCTTGTTTGGCCTTTCAGTCCGACATCAACTGTCGAAATCTAAATCTACTGAGCAACCTCTATAAGATTCACTAGAAATATTACTTGCATACTGAATGTTGTAGAATTTAACAGGGTTAGTTTTTTTGACCTGTATATTTGATGTTGGTTTTAAAACTTGCCGTGACATGGACTTGCATATCTACAGTGTGGTTTCAAGATGTTTACTCGGGCTGCGGCGAGGAAGCTTTTCACTAATGTCCGCTTAAAAAGGTAATTGCACTCTGGACTGTATAGGATGTCTTTGGATTAGAAATATAAGCCTTATTGATAATGTTATTTTATTATTAAATTGTTTGTCTAATGTTTCCTCCATAGTATTACCTCAGTAGCTACTTCTGGGTATAAAATATTTCATATATATTGAATCATGATAAGAGAATTCCTCAGTCAAATGCTGTTTGCAGAGGTTAAACATTTTTGCAATCGTTTGTTTTTTCATTGATAAAAAAACTTCTATTTTTTGCAACCTTTTTTTTCCTTTTGTCCTATTGATGAAAGAATTTTCATATTTGCCAATCATTCTCTGCAGATGGTGCTTTGATGTTGAATTAGTGTTTCTGTGCAAACATTTTCGTATTCCGATTTCAGAAATCTCGGTCAACTGGACCGAGATTCCGGGATCCAAGGTCAACCTTTTGAGTATTCCAAACATGCTTTGGGAGATAGTGCTCATGTCTGTGGGCTACAGGACTGGTATGTGGAGAATTTCTTCCTAAGCTTCCATATTGGATTTTAACTGGGAAGAATCTTGCTGTACATAGAGGATTTTTCCCATAGAAGAAGTAACATGATCAGGGAACATAGATTTTCCACATTGCTTCTCATGAAAGGATTTCATGGTCAAGAATTCCAATATTTAAAAGCTTGTAGGGTAAACTATACATCTAGGTTTGGGGGGCAAGGAGAGGCCTTGGATAATTTTCTATTAGTATTTTCTGTTTTATTATTTATTTCCTTCAACTGGCTAGATGAATTGAACAATTTTAAGCTCACAGTTGTTAAGAGAGTATTTTCTTGAAATATATCAGTACAATACACACTTGATTCTGCTGAACAGGTTATGTTGGTTTTCCTTTTATGCTTTTAAGATATTGGTTTCCATAGAATTGTTACCATTGATTCCATTTGAAGACATATAGTCTCAGATGTGCTTTCTGCACAGAAGGTAGAAGAAATTTTGCTACATTCTAAGTGTTGCCATCATTGACAAAGATTGGTTGTTATTCTTAAAAGTGATTATTGATTTTAGATGTCCTAAAATTGACCGTTGACTGAGAATATCTTAACCATAGTTGTATAAATTTCACATGACCGTTGCGTAAAGATACTATCATGGCTTGTTTGTTTGTTATACAAAATGAAAATTAATAAGAATTGGAAGAGGAATTATAGCTCAACCCTCGTTAAAAAAGAAAACGGAAGAAAGTACAATTAAAGATGGTAGGTCAGCAGGTTATTATAGTTTAACCGAAAGTTTCGAGTTTAAGCCTTAAAAACATAATTGCATCAAAACTTGGTTGGGAGAGTTTTACTTTTCTTGTGGTCCTATCTAACTTGAATTTAGATTAGTTGCATCAAAAAGGTAGAATCTTGATTCTTACTTTTATGGAATTAGGCTTGGAATAAAATGATTATTCTATGTCTCTCATTATATTTTATTTTATTTATTTTTACTGCCAAACATAGGAATGTTGATAGAATAGAATCACTATTTTGAGTACCAAACGAGGCATTATTTACCAATTTTACGTGATTGCAAAGGAAGCATTCTAGTTCTGCTTGGATACACCACTAAACTTTGCTCTACCGCTAACCTTCCTCAATGGTTGATTCGTAGTTGAGTATGATTCCTCTCAACCTTCCTTGTGGTAGAAAAGGGTAGGTGCCACTTGATGGACACTCAACATTCAAAACTTGAAAGGGAAGAAAGAGAACACAAATAAAATTATGATTATGAGTTTCATGTTTGAATTTAAAATTATAAAAGAAACAAATAAAAAAAGAGTAATGTTTTAAGCAACAAACTCAAGTAATGCTTTTCATTATGATTAAGAATTTTGGTATTATTTCACAATGTGCATTTACAGTAACATTTGATTTGAACTTAACCTACCAATCTTAATTGTATCCACCCCAATTTTTCATTTTAACATTATATTATCATAGAGGTGTCATTCATTGCTTAAGACTAATGTTTTAAAATATATTTTAAAAATTAAAAATATATGATTGAGATTTAGCCATATCAACTTAGATTAAACTGAGTTTGGTACAAGTCAACTCAATTTTTACTAATCAATAATAATGTTATCCTGAATCCTAAATTAATCAGTTAAACCAATTGATTTGGTTCAAAAAACAATACTTTGTCTTTTAGGTTTAAACACACCAAAACATGGTACCCTTTGAAATATCTAATGTTGGTTGAGAACTAGGGTCAACTCAATCTTTATACACTTCATTTTGAAAAAAATTTCCTTTTTCATCTATGAGTATTTTAAGGCACTCTTCTAAATGGCATTACCTTAAAGTGTCTCATTTGCATGGAATTCTTATTGGGGAAGTGCTTAATGCACTCTCCCATTTTTTTAATACACTTCCCTTATTGTGTGTTTAAAAAATACATTTCCTGTGTTAAGAAGTGTCTTAAGTACTCCCTTTCTTTTTGTTTATATTACCATCAAAATGAAGAAAGGAAAGATACCCAAGATTTCATATGGGAAATAGAAAGGAATAAAAAATTCACAAAAACATGGATTCAAAACTCCTAAAGAAAGAAAAGAAACACAATTTTGAAGATGGATATGACATAGAAGATCACCCATTTGTAAAGGAAGAGACAACATCATTGCTTCTGATGCAATGAGAAAATTACTTAATTTCAAACCAGAATTTGAGGGAGGAAGCAAAGGAGCCACTTTCAAATAAACATTACTAGATTTATTGTGAATATGGATGACAATTTCTTGGATCAATATTTTGTTGACAAAATTACATGGATGAGTCTAGAAAATTGAAAATTTTGTAAGTGTATAATAATTTTGTTAGGTGGATTTATTTGAAAATAAAATTATATCCTAGACGCAACAAAATCTAAGTCATTAAATTAGAAATTAACGTCTCATTCAAGCAGGTAGTGTAAGACAACGCGAAGCTGGAGAAATTCTCCGGCAGGATCAAGGGAGGAGTAAGGAAGTATTCCCACCCTGCCCCATTGTCATTCCCGATTGAGATTAGTGTATTTGAAGTGGATGTAAATGGCAAATCGTTTAACTTGCAAGTACAAAACCAAGAAAGAACTCCAAATTGGATATGGTAATTTTCAAGTCCAACATCAGTAAGTTTGGAGGGTTAATGAATAGACAAGTATTAAAAGCAGCCAATAGTTCTAGTTCTTTGTCTTTGAATATATAGAAAGAGCAATTCTTCTAACTACTGCTACACCAAAGCTTGTACAAGATAATCCTTTAGAAAATCTTCTCACCCGCCATAACATTAGCTCAGAGTAGCCAATTATGTTTAAAAGAATTTTTGCATAGCAGAGTCACACTAGGACAATGTATTTAAAATCTCTAGTTAATTTGGATGCAAATTGAAACCGTTTCAAGAACATGGAAATATATATAATACTCAAAAGAATTGGGCCAAATTTAAAAAAGAAAAAAATAAAACTCCTCGCCTCCTCAAAGTCATCAATTCAACATTAGAACAAAAAAAAAAGGACAACAAAAACTAAAATGAAACAGACTGCAGTTTTTCACAGTGATTCATAAAGTCTTTCCCTCAATGATCCTATCCTCAATTACTTTAGAAGCACTTTCTATGCACAATGGATGGTCCAGACTCGTCATATTCTGCCTTTGCAATCCACATCTGCATACACATGATTGAGTCATTAGCAATCATAGAGAGGCGAATTGAGAGAGAGAGACTTTGTAACAACATTCCAAGAGAAAGAGAGAAGAAGAAATGGCACAAACCTGCTGGAAGGTGCTAAGGGAAGCCAAGATAGAACCACCAATCCAGACACTGTACTTTCTCTCAGGTGGTGCTACCACCTTGATCTTCATGCTGCTGGGAGCTAATGCGGAGATTTCCTTGCTCATTCTATCAGCAATGCCCGGGAACATAGTTGAACCTCCTGAGAGCACAATATTACCATACAGGTCTTTCCTAATATCCACATCGCACTTCATGATAGAGTTGTATGTCGTCTCATGAATGCCTGCTGCTTCCATTCCTATCATAGATGGCTGGAATAGGACTTCTGGACATCTGAAACGCTCAGCGCCAATAGTGATGACCTGCCCATCAGGCAACTCGTAGCTCTTCTCCACCGCAGAGCTGGTCTTGGAAGTCTCTAGCTCTGCCTCGAAGTCAAGAGCGATGTAAGCCAGCTTTTCCTTCATATCCCTCACAATTTCACGCTCTGCGGAAGTGGTAAATGAATACCCGCGTTCCGTCAGAATTTTCATCAAGTTATCAGTGAGGTCACGACCGGCCAGGTCAAGACGAAGGATGGCATGTGGGAGAGCATAACCCTCGTAGATAGGGACTGTGTGGCTGACACCATCACCAGAGTCCAACACGATACCTAGGAAGAGAACAGAAATGTATGAATCAATATGAAAAGGGAAAGGGAGAAAAATTGTGTTGACCCTTAAAATGTGAATAAGAGAACCAAGAAAAATGCACCACTTGGATGAAGTGACAACTACTCTTAAATATAAAAGTCTCCATAGCTGAGTTCAAACAATTAGAAGAATCACTTACCAGTTGTACGACCACTTGCATAAAGTGAAAGAACAGCCTGAATGGCCACATACATAGCTGGTGTATTAAAGGTCTCAAACATGATTTGAGTCATCTTCTCACGATTGGCCTTGGGATTAAGAGGAGCCTCAGTTAGCAAAACTGGGTGCTCTTCTGGGGCAACTCGAAGCTCATTATAGAAGGTGTGATGCCAAATCTTTTCCATATCATCCCAATTGCTCACAATTCCATGTTCAATTGGGTACTTTAGAGTAAGAATACCTCGCTTAGATTGTGCCTCATCACCAACATATGCATCTTTCTGGCCCATGCCCACCATCACACCTGTGTGACGAGGACGACCTACAATGCTGGGAAATACAGCACGTGGAGCATCATCTCCAGCAAATCCAGCCTAACAAGATACAACGCAACTGATTATTTTAGACAATGTAAAATAGTTTGCAGAAAGCAAATGATATCTTTTTACATTTCAAAAAATTAACCAAATAAAACATGATCCATTTAATACCTTAACCATTCCTGTTCCATTGTCACAAACAAGAGGTTGAATGTCCTCAGAATCTGCCATCTTCAACTAACTGCTAATAAACAACTAGTCAGCAGAATATTATAATTTTCTAATAAATAAAACAAGTAGCACACTAACAGTAAAGGGTGCACCCAGAATGAGAATAAAAATGGATAAATAAATAACAAGCAACCATTCTAAACTTTTCATTTCTTTACTTCCTTAACTTACAACTTTAAGCTAGAAATAACTTAAAATGATTAAAGCTAAACAACACCAAATATTCATTGTGTACATATCATGATACTAGAAAATTTGCCAAATTTTCAGTTTCATTTTAATTTAATGTCATACAAATTAAGGAAAAAAATGTTTCCAAGTTGTCAACAGACTTTTGGCCAAGGATAAAGCGTAAAAGAAAATAATAAATTGCCTCGAAACAGCTACATTTTAGTTTTTAAGCACAAAGAAGCAGAAGCACAGATGCAGATAGGATCAACATGGATTAGATATGTACCAATAACCGTTCGTACTCTCAGGTTCTGTACATTAATCTTACATTTCATAAAAGGAAAAGAAAGATGGAGAAATATGCAAACATCTTCCCATTTTTTATTAATTCAGTACTGCTATCAAAAAGGACTTATCCCAGACTCCAGATTTCACCATCATTTCTGATTTTAGTCTTTTAAACATCACAAGTGTTCTCAACAACAAACCACCAGAAACATCAAATCAAATAGATTGAGAAAAGGACTGTGACAGATCCAACCCACTGACAAAAAAATCCCAAAGAAACCAACAGAATGTAAGAAAATAAACCGATCCAAAGCAAAATTTCACCAAGCATTCAATCTGTAAAAAACCAGATCAACAACTAAACGGAAAATCCAAAGAAAAAAAAAAACAAAGTAAAATTAAAATGCAGAGAAAAATCAATCCAAAATCCTAGAACCTACCAATCGAAATACCAAAACGAGTAAAAAATTATCCAAATTTAGAAACAAAAAGCACAAAAATTTAAACCAATCACCAATCAGTCGTGAAATCAGCGAACAGATCGAGGCGAAAACAGAAAGCGAAATGCAGAGGGATCGAAAAGCTCACCTGGGTAATTTGCCGACGGCGACGGAAGGCGAGAGAGTGAGAGGAGAAAGCAGAGAGCAGTGGGGAAGAGAAGAGAGGGAGACTTAGAAACGAAATGGAAAACTGGAATTCAATATATGAAGCAGGAGATTCAATATGGACCGTTGGATGGCGAGGTTACAGTCTGGAGATTTGATTTAAAATTGTTGGTAGGAAATTGAGAACGCGTCCATGGGAATGAATGGGATGGGCTGGGCTGCTTTCTCTTTCTCTCTCCACAAATCCTATGTGCTATTTGGTGGTGGCAATCATTATTTGCCACATTTGCCTTCCGTTTTTCCAGTCTAGTCATTCTTTCTCCTTTGCCATTTTTTGACTGGCTTCATGTGAAATCTTGAGATTATCCTCGTCTTCATCCAAAATGCCAAGGACATATTTGTCCAATACATCCATTATTTCAATTCACAAGTAGTCTTAATCCAGCCATGGTGGAGTTGGGAAAGCTCAAATGGTTTAAAAACACTTTTGGAGCCATTGTGTTAGCTTTTACGCTTTCTTTGAGTTTTTACTGGACTATGTTAAAATTTGTAACAGATTTATCCCTTTTTACATAGATTTAGATATGTAATAACAATTTTTCAGATGAGAATGTAACATATACAATAAATATTACAAATTCAAATTCTTAATTTTATATGTGGACATTTTTATATATACTTATTTATATATTTTTTATTTATAATATCGACTTTACAAATTACTAATACATATAAATTTAGTGTGCAACTTATAAACATGCAAATAACATTTTCCTTTGTTAACATTGATACACATTTGTGAAGTCATGCAAAGTTGGTGTGAAATAATAGCAAGGTCTTGGTTTTGATACCAAGTAGACAAAACCACAAAAGCGTTCAATGTTTCCTAAATTCAAAACTTAACTACATGTTAAGAAAAACTTATTGATTATTAATTCAAATTTTAAACAATTATTAGTCTAATACTAGAAAAAATATAGGACACTCTAAACTTATAATATGGTAAAGTCTGATCTTTTGATGTTAAAAGTTTCAAGTAGATTTAGTTGTGTTCTCATTTGATTACAAGTTATAGTTTTGTAGTTTCAGATGGTCTAGATACACATTATATCTTTACTAATAATAGGTATAATTTGAATTTAAATAGTTCTATGCGTAAGTATCATCACCCTGATTTTAATAGGAGGTAACTTCTCCTTGTTTATTTACTTTTAATTTACACTCAAAATATTGTTATATATATATATATATATAATATAAGACTAATGATTACTTCATTTGAGATAAGAAACGGTAAACAAAAAGTTTTTTAAGAAAGCAACTTCAACCTTCCCCTCTCACTTTAATAGTACACTCTTTCTATTTAAAATTATAAAATACTATTTGAAAAATTTTATATTTTAAAATATAAGACATTCTTTTGATTTTAGATAGTGATTAATGATATTTTTCTAAAAATGCTATTACCTTAAATGTCCATAATTAAAGTTATGTTTTAATTATTCACGATGCATTTATCTCAAGAGTAATTATTTTCACTATTTTTCAAAATTTTAAATAAAGACACCCATACGAAGAATGTAGTATTTTTTAATTACATAACTATATTCTTGAAGGTGTAAAGGAGATAATAATATCTTATAATTTTAAATAGATAGAATATAATTTTTTACTATAAAAAAGGGACTAATATCTTACGTCCCATAGTATGTTAATAGTGTATTCTATTGTTTCTAATTAAGATTTAAGAAAGTAATTTATAAATATTACAAATATTATTACAACAATAACCCTTATCTCATTTTGTCTTGAACAATTCATGCTTAAGGCTTCAACAATTTTATGTTAGTTGTCGAGAATCTAATATAACCCTTGTCTTTTGGAATTATTATAATGTAATAGCATCATTCTAACTATTAGATGAAACTGCATTAAAATTTTATTACAATTTGATCCAATGACCAAGAAGTCATTATTACACTGCAATACATTTAGATCCTCTCTTCCTTAGAGTTATTACAACTATTATTAAGTAATTAAAAATTAATTTCTTAATTAATTAAAATGAGTGATATATATTATGACCCAAGATTGTCGGACAGAAAATATTATTAAAAAAATAAATCAAAAGACCAAAATAGGGACAAAGTCTAAGTACATTGGCAAGTGGTTTATTGTGGGACACAACATGTTAAGACAAAGTTATTAGATTAGTAAAGAGATATTTGCGCGGTGACAAGGGAATAGATGAGTAATAGATTTGGGTTAGTTTGAGAAAGAATAGGAATCTTGATGGAAGAGAATTCTCTGTATCATAAATCATTAAATATCTTATTTATGTTAATTAGGTAATATTTATTAATAAATTAATTAAAAATTACTTTAATAATAAATAAATTTTAACTAATCACATAAATATAAAATAAAATTTAAAACAAAAAATTTTATCCCATAATTAACCATTTGTTTCTCCCTACCATATGTAGAGAAAAGAATGGACAAGAAAAAGATAAAACCAACCTTTCCTCTGATTATGGAGTGGCATATGAAAGTTTCTAGAGATACCACTCTTTTTAGGATATGCTACTTTTTTTAATGATCAACTTTCAGTTTAGTATCTATTTTCTTTGGCATAAAATAAGTGTTAGTTTTTGGGAATGTAGCTTCCTTGAGATATATCTAATTTGTTCCTCCGTGAAATTTGTTTGTTATCATTTATCAAATTGCTGTCCTGTTCTTTGAACTAGTATATCAACATTTTCTCTATATAATTAATACTGAGAAGCTCTATAAGGATTCATAATGATATGTTTATGTGTTTACTTTGTAGTTATAATCAACGACGTGTCTTAAAGGATCCTTCATTTTCATATGAGGCATCACTGACTCCCATTATTTTCTTAGCCTATGTTTTGATCTCTGTGAGAGCTGATGGTATGTCTATCCATCTATAAGGATTTAATTGTGTTGACCCTTAAACTGTGCATAAGAGAATCAAGAAAAATGCACCACTTGGATGAAGTGACAACTACTCTTAAATATAAAAGTCTCCATCGCTGAGTTCAAACAATCAGAAGAATCACTTACCAGTTGGACGACCACTTGCATAAAGTGAAAGAACAGCCTGAATGACCACATTCATAGCTGGTGTATTAAAGGTCTCAAACATGATTTGAGTCATCTTCTCACGATTGGCCTTGGGATTAAGAGGAGCCTCAGTTAGCAAAACTGGGCTCTTCTGGGGCAAACCGAAGCTCATTATGGAAGTTGTGATGCCAAATCTTTTCCATATCATCCCAATTGCTCACAATTCCATGTTCAATTGGGTACTTTAGAGTAAGAATACCTTGCTTAGATTGTGCCTTGTCACCAACAGATGCATCTTTCTGGCCCATGCCCACCATCACATCAGTGTGACAAGGACGACCTACAATGCTGGGAAAGTATAGGAGCTAACAAAAAATATATTTTTTAATTACACAATTTAAAAGGTGTTCGACACATATTATATGAGTGTCATGTCGAAAATTTTGACACTTAAATCAAGAAGTGTTTATGCTTCCTAATCTAATACTATTGGCATAAAGTAGGCTCACTGGTGATGTCTCTAATATTGTTCTTGTTATGCTATTGTCTTAAAACTCGAAAACATAATTTGGTGCTTGTGTGGGCATCCTTCTGGGTTACCATAATACAAGCGGTAATTGTCTCTAATCCGCTGTGCATGTTGGTGATGTTTCAGCTGATGCCATGGTGGAATAGATGTGATATAATGTTCATAACATGAATTTTGATCATTGTGCTATCTAGTAATACTAGTCTGCACAGAAGGTCTGTGAGAAAACTATTTTCCCTTCTGCATGTAGGTTAGGATAGGGGTAAATCTGGATGTAAGAGTGAAATTGCTCAGGAATAAAATATTGTAATCTGATCCTTGGAATGTTAGATTAAGTAATTGATTGAATTTTTTATTTATATTATTATTAAGTGATTGATAGTGTGTTCAAGTATTCTCATGATTAAGGCTTTGCTGCTGCAGGGTATCAGAAACTTGAGTTGTCAATCTCTTGTTTTAGCTCCTAAACTTTGGGTATCAAGTTGCACATTTGCTACCCCTATTGAAGCCATACATGGGTGAAGAATTAGCTTTATTTTCTTTGTACTACTATTTGTTGATTTTGTGAATTGATTGTTGAGTTGTCACTGGAAAAACAGTATCTCCATGAATAGAAATATTGGAAGAATGAACTTTCATAGTCTTAATTTTTAATGTGGGGTAGGATAATTATGGAAAAAACCAAAAATAATTGTCATTGTAGTGGCCTATCTAGCAAGTTAGCAACTGGCAGCAAGGACTGTATTTAGTGGACTGCAGAGAATTTAATTTTGGGTATTAATTAATACACACATCAAATTATTAAAATTACATAAATAACTCTCATTAAAATAATATATTTCTCATTTACTTTCTTCTCTAGCTCAAACAGTTTTATATAACTATTTGCTATAGAAACAGCCCTATAAAACTATTTGAGCCATAAAATGAACGATCAACATCTAAATAGTTCTCTAAGCTGTCTTGCACAATTCATGAACACTAATTAGCTTTCTAGGTCGTTTAATCTATTGAGAACAAAAAAAAAAAAAAAAAATACACCCATCCAATCTCATGCACCATGTCCGAACAGAATGGAAAATAAAGGGGAAATGAGAAAAAAAAAATTATGGAAAATTATCAGAAGAAAGTAGACCTTACTTGGTGCCGCTGGCTAGGTGAATGCAAGATGGAGGTTGGCATCATGCAGAAGCGCGGGACAGCTCCCCTTGGTTGCCGTCGGTCTCGGTGGGTCATAGAAATGGGGTGGGGGAGTGTGTGCTTAGGGCTTAGGTGAAGAAGGGAAGAAGAGAAGTGTGTGGTTAGGGTTTTTGGTTAATAAGATAAGAGGAGTGTGTGATTTTGGTTGGAAGGGATAATTTGGGATTTATGTTATGTTAAATTTAAATGAGGAGTTTGTTTATTAAAAATAGGATTGTCTTAATTAATATTTTAATTTGGTCTTATACCTATATTAAAGATATAACTAATCTCATTTAAAAATTAAAATACATATAATTATTATTTTTCTCAATACAAGTATTTTTTAAAAAAATTTATACCTTTAATATTACATTGATATTTCAACTGTTAAACTAGGCTTTCAATGTAACACATTAATTTTTATTGTTTTTTATGCAATCATAATTTCTCTATTACATGAAGGTAGGATACTTATAGGTCAACTAAGAAAAATGTTTAATGTTTTTTTGGAAAATCTTAAGATAAATTTTAAAAAATTTCAAAAATGTTTTGAGACAATACACCACCTCTGTGTTGTCATTATAATATCTTCCAAGCATAACATTCTTCCATTGCTTTCCCAAGTACTGTGGATTACTAGCTACTGCTTTGGAAAAAAAAAAGCCCGATGAAGGATTTCTGACATAGAACAGTCAACGTAACAGACTAAGACTAAGTCAATGTAAAATGGCCATTGGCCACGGTATACCTATTCATAGTCAATGGACATTTTGTTGGCGTTACCATTCTTTTATCTGTACCAAGCAAATTTTGAATGTTCAAATCAAAATTATTTATCATCCGTCGCAATCTCAACAGAAGACCATGTTTATTTCCTAAGTAAAAATTTCAAGCTAAGTACCAATAATTTTAAAGATGGTATTCATTCTTCATACGTCTCTCTTAACACTTTTTTTTTTTTTTTAATTTATAAATAAATAAATAAAAATAAAAAATGTGTAAAAGTAAGGATACACTTAATATTTTCCAAGAAGACGGCATTGAGGTTCTTTTCTTATGTTACCTGTCTTGCACTTCTGCAACTAGGCACCATGAGAACTGTCAATATTTCTTCCCTGTTCTCTCTGTCCTTGCAGCTTTTACTTTCTGTTTCCATAACAGCAAACTTTGCTGCCTCTTGTATTGATAGTGAGAGAGTAGCCCTTCTTAGATTCAAGCAACATCTCAATGATTCTTCAAACAGACTTGCCTCATGGAGTGAAGATGGAGAATGTTGCAACTGGGACGGCGTCGTATGCAGTAACCTCACTGGACATGTCCAGGAGCTCCATCTTGGAAGTCCTACATCAAAGACAGGTGCACTCTTGGGTGGTAAGGTAGATGCTAATTCATTGTTGAATTTAACCCAGTTATCTTACTTAGATCTTGGCAACAATGACTTTGGAGGGAGTAAAATACCCAACTTTCTTGGCTACATGAGAAGTTTGAGGTATCTTAATCTCTTCAATTCAGGGTTTCAAGGGAAGATTCCTGATCAACTTGGGAATCTTTCAAACTTAGAGTTCCTTAATCTCCATGGAAATGGATACGTCGAGAATCTTCGGTGGCTTTCGGGGAATTTTAAGTTAAGATACCTTGACTTAAGTGGTGTGAACCTTAATAAAAGCCATGACTGGATTCATGTGCTAAACACACTTCCTTTTCTGAAAAATTTGTACTTGTCAAGTTGCCAACTTCATTCAGTGCCTTCTTTACCTCTTGTTAATCTTTCATCTCTTGCCATCCTTGACCTCTCTTATAATCAACTCACTGGAACCATTCCAGAATGTCTTGGAAATTTGAGTAACCTTGAAGAGTTAAGGATTGGTAATAACTTGATGGATGGAAATGTTTCGGACTTTCATTTTGCCAAACTCAGAGATCTCAAGATTTTCCATGCACCAGAAAATTCATTAGTTTTGAAAGTGAGTCCCAAATGGGTCCCACCCTTTCAAATTTCTGCCCTGGCATTGAGGAATTGGCACCTTGGACCACACTTTCCCTCATGGCTCCATACACAGAAGCAGCTCAGATATCTAGATATATCTAACACAAGTATATCAGATATCTTTCCAACTTGGTTTTGGAGTGTAACATCACAAATTTATTACCTTAATCTCTCGCGTAATCAAATCCGAGGACCTGTCCCTGATGCATTGACAAATGCTGATTACCATGCAGTATATGACCTTAGTTATAATCAATTTCAAGGCCCATTACCTCATTTTTCCTCAAACCTCACTGCACTTGATCTGTCATTTAACTCTTTCTCAGGATCTCTTCGTCGTTTCTTGTGCAATAAGACGAATGATTTGCAGAATATGGAGGTTCTAAATCTCGGTAAAAATCTTCTCTCTGGTGAAATACCAGAATGTTGGGAGAAATGGCAAAAGTTGGTGGCAATAAAGCTGTGCGATAACAATTTTACAGGTTCTATTCCAAAGTCATTTGGTACACTTGCTAATCTCCAATCTTTACACCTTAGAAACAATAATGTCTCTGGGAAAATCCCTTCTTCCATAGCAAAATGTACTGAGCTTTTGACTGTTGATTTTGGAGGCAATAAACTCACTGGAGTGATACCATCATGGATTGGAGAAAGGTTATCAAAATTGATCATTCTCAGTCTACATACTAATGGTTTGCATGGAAGCATACCAAACCAAATTTGTTCATTGCCTTCTCTCCAAATCTTAGATCTTTCTCACAACAATCTTTCTGGAGCCATACCGAGCTGTATTGACAATGTAAGAGCCATGGCTTCCACCAACAAATCTGACCAAAATATATTCTATAACACTTGCAGAGGAAGGTTTATGGAGGAGATAATTCTTGTGATGAAAGGAAGAGTGCTTAATTATAGCACAACTCTCAAGCTCGTGAAAACTATGGATCTTTCAGACAACAGACTATCAGGAGAAATACCCCAAGAGGTGACAAGTCTTTCTGGTTTGCAATCACTGAATCTGTCACATAACCGATTGATTGGGAGGATTCCAAGCAATATCGGTGCCGTGAAATCACTAGAATCATTTGATTTATCTGATAACCAAATTTGTTGCGACATTCCTACAAGCATGTCCATTATGACATTCATCAATCACTTGAACTTATCAAATAACAAACTTGTTGGGAAGATCCCAACAGGCACCCAGATCCAATCCATGGATGCATCTTGCTTTAGCGGCAATAAGCTTTGTGGACCTCCACTGAGTGAGAGTTGTGAAGAAAATGATGGATTCAGAATCATTCGTGACAAAGAGGAAGCAATTTGCACCGAAAGAAATGAAGTAAACTGGTTTTATGTAAGCCTGGCACTGGGATTTGTAGTTGGCTTTGGGACTGTAACCAATTACATGCTTTTCAGAAATTATTAATCAAATAATCATGGGCAGTTATGTACTTTCCTTTCAAGAGTTTAGCTAAAATAAGCTGTAGTACGTGTGAACAAATGGACTCAAAGTCAACAGAGCAGCTCACCTGACATGTTACAAGCTCATTCAATTGGTAACTATAATGTTCATGGTTAGTTAATTAGAGCATACATACATAAATCCTTTTTGTTTAAGTGTCTTTGTAATACTACTTTGGCAAAGAAGAATCTTCTTGAGGGCATAGAGGACCAATATCAGCAGCATTCAGAAAGATAATTTAAGAGAATATATGGAATTGGTAAAATAAAGTACTTACAAGTTACAACATTAGAATTGGTAAGCATGCATAAAGACAGACCAATCTCATTGAGATATTTCTTGCACTGTGCACTTGTGAATGCAAAACATATTTTTCATTTTTTTTTTTTTTTGTGATAAATCAATCAAACTTTTTTATATACTGATAGACATATCAGAGTTTATCTGAATAATACATATAATTTAGAACTCATATTATATATATTGATATTGTATCATGAACCAATAAGGTAGTGGTTTATTAAAGAACAAACAAAACTCTAGATTTTCTTAGTCAAATATTTTAAATTTAAAACTTTAAAATCGTAGTTATTAAAAAATTCATTATTTATTACTTTTTGTTTTATTTAGATACGGATTTTATACCAAAAGGCATAAAGATATTTAAATGTAAAAAATACATTTATTTTATTCTCACGTTACTTTTCCCTAAACAAAAGTTACGTAACAACATATGTAGTCTATAAACTTTTTTATTGAACATCCAAAGGGTAGCTTATCAAGTGCCCTGACGTTATTATTTCCAACAACTTATGATATTGGCAAAATCGATACAGGCAAATTAAACAAAACAGGATGAATAAGATACCTTATAGACGTGCGTAGAAATTTTTTGATACCAAGAACAAGCCATATATATTCCCATAGTCTATTTCACACACTTCCAAAATAAGCATATTCTCTACATACAAAATATATCTCTATGCATTGTTTTTATATTTAAGGTAGACTAATATGTTGTTCTTAAGCCTGCAAAATTAGAAATAAACCACATACCAATATAATTAATGGAAAATCAAACTAGTTTAGTGTATGAATTAATAGATTAAACCATAGGCATTTTATTCTCTCTAAATCAATTCACAACTCTCAAAAGTGTTTCAATTTTGCACAATAACTTCATGCCCATTTAAGCTTGAAATGTGACTATGTATTAAAATTTTTAATTTAATTAAGAACTTAGTTGTAAAAAGATGTTATCTCTAGACCATTTAGGTGTACTATATTTTAGAAATAAGTCATCTTAAAAGCTTGAACCATTAGATGAAAGACTTAGAAATAGTTTTTATATTATATCTAGAGTCCCAACTTGCTTTTATATAATCAAACTCACTTTTCCACCTTGAGTTTCAAGCTTCATTAGAAACGATGCCTACAACTAAAATGCTTCCCTTGCTGCCTTTCTCTGCTTTGCCCTTCTGCTCTCTTCAATCACTGGCTAGTTTCAATATCAAGAAACAGTTATTTAGTGTGTAAAATCTATCATCTATATTTTCATTATTATACTTCGAAACTGCTAATTCTTTTCTTTTATATTTTATGTAGCAGAGGGACGAACTGGGAGGATGGAACTTGTACAGTGTCTAGTCACTGTGATAATCATTGCAAGGTTTGGGAGCATGCAGATGGTGGAGACTGAATTTGGTTAGAGAATATGGTTCAGTGTTTGCCACTTCGCAAATCCTTGTCAAGAAGTGAAACTTCGGAAGGAAAAAAAAAACATCACTGTCTACTTTGTGCAATAAATGTACCATTACCACTACAGAGAGCTAGATATTGTTTTGTAGCTCATAATAAAATCAACAATAAAAAATTATCACTTTTTTTTTATCTCAAACTTTATTTTATAAATTTAGAATTAATTTTATAAATAATATAAAAAAAATACTGTAAGTAGAGTTTAAAGTAGGAAATAGGATAAAAAACATTATCATAGTAATAAGTGATTGTGTCAATATCATATGATCACCTCACTAGCATTCTCAGCTAACACTAAATCCCCTCTAGACTCTAGGTTTGAAGCCCTATATTGCCTCCCCAAGAATTTTACTACAAGAATAATGGTTTGTAGTCATGTATGAAGCGTCCCCTAACATGTTTATAAAAAAGTAGGTTTTTCTGATTTTAAAAATGTTTTTACTTTTTTCTATGAGCTAATTCAAATAATTTAAAATTGTATAGGAGTTTTTTTTTTTTTTTTTTTTCCAATTAAAGGATAGAATTGAGCTAAGCTAACCTAAACTCAAGCTTAGCTTTTCTAAAACTTAGTGAACACAAGCTTAGCTCATTTAATTGATAAGTTAATTTTTTTAAATTCAAACTTAGCTTTTTTTAAGTTTGTGAGCTGTTTGAGCTAGTTTGCAAGTTAGTTCAATTATATAAAAAAAAATTCCTAATTAAAAAGTAAACACCAATGATATTCATATTTAACAAAATAAATAAAATAGCATTACAAATTATCAAAAATTAAACATTACAAATAGTCATAAAATCTAGATTAAGATAATTTCATCTTCTTGATACTTTACTTGTTATTGCTTGATGATACTGGCAAGGGACAGTGAAACCATGAAACAACATAGTTTCTTATTGGTACTTTGTTGAAATGAGATAAAGCCGGTATGTTTGTGATCTCAAGCACTATGAGAAAAAATGAAACCATCATCTAAGTCTATCTATTTAATAATATATTCATTTAGTATAGTTCATACGCAATGAGGTAATACGTATACATCATAACATAATAAATATAAAATTAATACATAATTACTTCTAAAGTTAATGAGTTAAACATATAAAAACTCAAATTCAGCTCATTTAATAAATAAGTCAGAATTATTAGCTCAAATTCAGCTTATTAGTTTGTGAGCTTAATTTTATTGAACCAATTCCAATTTAGCTCAACTTATTGCCATCCTTATTTCCAGCAAATAAGTGTTTTTAGCGGAAGTGAAGCTTATTTCCATAAAAGAGTTCTGTTTAAAAAACCTGAATTTTAATCGGGATTACCCTAGTTTTAAATAAGTCAAGCTTGACGGGCACTCTTGTACAACTTGACGAGGGACCGACGCAGTGGAATATTTCTTTTACTGTGCACTTGTGAACGCAGAACATATCTCTCAAATTGTAACGTATTTTATAATTTTGACATAACTAAAAAGATAGATTGTAAAAGGAGCATGTCTATTATAGCACAGCAAGTGCCTTGATAATTGTTTCTTTCAGGAAAAAAAAAAGAAAAAAGAATGAGTAAGAGACCTAGCTAGCTACAAGTTAGATCCTCAGATTTGATATCCAGGATCAAAACAAAAAAAAAAAAAGAAGCCACCAACAAATTGCAGCTATATTGTTACTTTAGATTTTAGCCCTATTATTTGATGACAAGATCTTTTGCAGATTTGAAAGAGAATCAAGACGGACTATAGTAGCTAGAAGATAAGCTGCTTAAGCATTGGCACAGATGGAAAGAACGATATAAATCTAATTTTCACTTATATTTTTAGTTTACTTTATTTTTTCTAAAATTTCTGCTGCTATATAATCAATTCTTTTCCACCTTGAGTTCCAACCAACCCTAGCCAACATGGCTACAACTAAAATGCTTCTCTTGGCTGCTTTTTCACCACTGGTTAGTTCCTCTCAAGTAAAAATTATTCAAGAAATGAGTGCAGACATGTTCTTGTACCACTTCTAGCCTTTCACGTACATTACAATTTAAGCATTTATGTTGAAATGGTTTATGAAATAGTATTAGAACCTCTTTTACTAAACAATCTTTCTTAAAAAAACTTCCAACTTTTTTGTCGATACTTAAACATCTCTTTCTGAATTTCATAGAACTAACCTACACTTTTCTATGCTTAGGACATACTTTACAGAATGTTTCCTATTAGTGTGAGTGTGTCACACTTGGAAGAAAAACCAATACAAGTGTATAGGGAATTAATGTGAATACTCTCTCTCTATATATTATGATCCAAATTTCTTACCCAACATGGTCGGGTGTCTGCAGACTCTCCATCATTGCCAATTCTCAGATCATCCAGAACATGGAGTCTGCCGTTGGTCTTGGAGAGGATGGGCTTGCTTCTGCTACTTTGCGAATCCTTGCAAGAAGTAAAACTTTTGCCAATCAGCATCTCCTTTGTGTAATACCACTACCATAAAAGCTACTTCTAGTCCTGCAGAAAATTTCTGAAGCCATAATAAGGGTTTCAGATAAATAAAACTACGTACCTGTATGTGAATGTAACTTACTATGGTTGTGGATTAAATAAAACGAGAAATGCTCTATATATATATATATATATATATGCATTTCATTCCTAAAAGTGACTTACCTTTCAAAACCTGTATATAAGTTAAGAAGTGGTTTAACCTAAAAGGAGTTAAAAGGCTCAGGAATTGTTTTATATTTTTTTATCTAGAGCATACCTCGTATGTAAACACCCTTTTAGCCTAAAGTTTGGTCCATGCAAAGGCTTGGGTTGATGGCCAACAAGTGGAGATAGAAGGATTCCATTTCTTCACCGAAAGGTCAAAAAGGGTTTGATGTACATACTTTGATACCAATTGTTATGGATTAGGAGAAACCTTACACATTAGGAGAAGCCCACCTTAAACCTACCTGCAAAAGCATATATTAATAGGTTCATACCATTCAAAATTAGACAACGAATTAATAAGTCTTTTCTACTTATCTATACGTGACTTCTTTCTATTATAACCTTTTTAACTCACACTTGCATACCAAAAAGATGCAAATGGTTCAACTTTAGTAGGTAGTTACTTAGATCACAAGTCATTTTTGGATATGCGGTACATGTAAGAAAATTAGAGTGAGAAAAATAAGAGAAAGAAACTAGACAGATAAAAAATTTGAAAAAGAGAAACTAGGAGGTACAATTTCATTCTGACTCTCAATTCTTACCATAATTATGGGTGCCAAATGCAACTTTATTATCAAATGTTTCCAAGTCCAGGCCAACTCTAGTTGACCAAGTACAACGAATATCCTAGTTTCTCCTAGCACATGTTGCAGAGTATTTAAGGCATTGAAAAAAAGCTTATCAGTATGATACATGAATCTTCTCTGCCATTTTGTTAAATAAATATATATATTTTTTATGTACTAAGGATATGCCTAGCTCATACCGAAAGACACATCTCTTTTGAGGTGAAGAAATTGCCAAAGTAAACATAATATCTCTTAACAAATCTTTTGTACACATAAGGTTAAAAATTGGTTCTTTATTAACTTGTTTAAGAGACTTAACTATCTATTAATTATGTTAAACTTTATTAGTGTACATAAATATATATATATATTGTGTATATTAGTATTGCAAGATAATTTGCATCAATAAGGATCTTCAATTCCAATTGTACTCTATCAAAAATCAATTCAACCTTAAAAATTTAAACAATTAGATGAAGGCTATACATGATTTTATATTTTAACCAACATACCTCTATACGTGAAAGTCCTCTCAACATGAAGTTAGAAAGCAGAAGTTCGTCCATACTAAAATTTTATAAAAGAATAAGTTTTTTTTTTTTTTGATAATGATAAAAGAATGAGTTTTGATATCTTATCAAGAATATATTTAATTAAAAAGCTTATATTATTAAGTAAAGGCTCAAGAATAATTTTATATTTTATTCAACGTATCCCATCAAACAAATTCTATGTTCCCTTTAGAGCTAAGTCAAGTAAAATTATAGGAAGGAAGTAAGTCACACTTATTGTATATTTTGTCTTTTGGTTTTAAAAATACACAATAGGGAGGAAATTGTAGGCTTTTAAATATGTGCAAAGTATAGATTTACCCATATCATGAGCTTGGAATATTAATTTATTTCAATTGAGAAAGTGGATGTAAGTTTTAGTCACTTAAGAGGCTCCAATACAATATATAAAAGAACTATATTTTTTAAAAACCAAAATTATTAGATGAAGACAAATGATTTTATATCTTGTAATATAAAATATTAACAACCATTGTTAGAGGCGAAGGGAGAGGGACCGGCGGAAGTTATGCTCTTTCAAGTTTCTTAATTTTGTTTTAGTATTATATATTTAACTTTAAAATTTATGTAAAATTTACATTAAACCAACTTAAATCTTTATTTTATAATTTTGGCCTCCTCTTATCTAAACCCTTTCCCCACTTGAGTCATTCGCCACCTATACTAGAGTTGTTTATACAAGACACTATACATATCTAGCTAGTCTAATGTATAGTATAATTAATCAGAGGTAAGTCAATACATAAATACAAATCTACTAAAAAAGGATTTTAACTTTGAGAAAGCTCCTAATTCAAATGCTAGGTATATTTTAAAGAGAATTAAAGTGACTCAGCTTACTTGTAATTTTTCTTCTAGTTTTTCACATGGATTCTCCTTTAAAGATGATAATCTTTCTTGAGGTACTAGTTGAGCAATAAATGTAAGGTCACCGTTCTTGACTCAACAAATGCTAATGGAGAGATTCGAATCTTAGTGCCTGACTTTGTGAGGATAGACCCAACCTTGTTGAAACTCTTACTTCTAAAATTATGATATACATAATTTTGGAACAAAATTTGATATTTCATAAGTTATTTTATTCTTTATCTTACTCTCTTTATATTAATCAAAACATTATTAACATAATACGAGTATTCATAAAGTATATTTTAAAATACATTTTTTGACTAATAGGATGAAAATGGAATAACAAATAAGACACATTGTGAAGTATGTAATTCTATTATATTCTATTCTTTTTTCTCATGTGATATGATGGAAAGCCTCCACTTTATATACCCAAATCTCACCTACAATCTTAAAAGCATAACATGGGGATAATTAACATGTCACTTTCTATTAAATTAGTATGTTGAACAGTTATTGGCCTATGTAGTGGTTTGCCTATTTGTCTCTGCCATAAATGGCTCTTATCTACTTTTCTTGATGTGAAGCAACTTGTATGTAGACATATCATTTATTGCTTACCAAGACAAATAGGATACAGAAAAATATCTATTACCAGCAAAAAATATCAATTAGTGGTCCTTCAGTGAAGTTTTCAGTGCACGCAAACTGCAGCACTTGAAGACGTATTTGTTTGTTTTTTTTTTTTTTTTTTTTTTCTAGATTGGGTTTATGCTAGGTATATTTTAGTTTTTTTATTTAAAGTATTTAAATATAATGTTATTATATATATATATATATATATATATATCTTGAGTTAATTTGAGATATTTATATATTATCCAGTAAAAAATAACAAAAAGAACTTAATAAACAAGTTAAATCCCTTCAAACATATCTATTTTTGAATAGAGAAAGAAATGTAACTTATACCCTTTAAATTCACATGATTTACTGCACAAAAAAACTTCGGATTATTTTATTCTATCATAATATATATTACATATATGCACATATTTTTTTAGTCAAAACACTATTTTGCTTTATCACAAATTCGTCCAAATAATAATAAAAATCCATGTTTCAAGTTTTTCAACTAAGATCCTCAAACTAAAAAAATCCTCTCAAAATCAATCCTCTATACAAGTCTCAGTCTTATTTGATAATTAAGGTTTTTTTTATCTTGCTTTGATAAAATTTTATAATGTGAGAATTTTATTTAAAAAATTTAAAACGTAAACATTTTTTTTTTTGGTTTCATGAAGAGACAAAATAAAATTTTATTCTTTTTTTTAAAAATAGAACTTTCATAGGTTTGAGAAAGCTAGAACAAACGTTTAAGTCGTTAATACTATTATTATATATATCATAATACAACCAAAATTACTTAAAGTAGCTAGTTACACTTGAATTTCATTCTTTGTCTTGAGAACCTCCCCGACCTAAAAGGTTGGATATATGAACACTTGAATAATTGAACAAGAATTTATTTAATTAAACTCTTTGATAGAAGTTATTCAATCCATCAGTATCGAAAATACAGTATAATGAATCTAAAACTTTGACTGATTGTTATATTTATTGCGCGGATAATAAAATTTCATAATATATAAACGTTGGATATTAAATACTAGAATACAGCTGGGTGGTTGTACTTGTAGCTTTAAAAATTCATCTACTATGAAAAAGAAATTAACTATTTCTTCCAAGATTATTTATCATGTGGTTGATAGATATACACCTCTTCACATTTATGGTTCACACCAAATTAATGCATATGCCAAGCAAAACTCAATCCTCGTGTTCACTTCATTTTTATTTATTTTTTAACAAAATAGACTCACATCTTCTTTCTCATAATACTTATTATAATGTATGTCACTTTTTTTAATTGATTAAGAAATTTATTCATAAATATTGCAAAAATTATTCATAATTAAAATTAATTTTTTAACCACATACATGGTAGCTTTTGCATATTATTTTCACGACTGACATAGTATTTTAGGTTGAATTGGTATCTGTCTCTTCATTAATGTTCCTTGACCCTTCAGCTGATTTGATATTTGGATTAATTTCTACTTCTCTGTAAGAGAAATATTGTATAACATTGAAATTCTTAAATTTCTTTTTATCATACACAATGCATTCTTGAAGCTATTAATACAATACACTCTCTTAACTATCTTCTTCTTTAAAGTGAGATGGACAAAGGTTCACTCTCTTAGAAAAGAAAACAGTAGAAGTAATGTCAATTTTAGCCTAAGGATGATTCATAGCACTTAGTACCGGAACATTTTATTGGTAAAGTGTTCACAAATTTGTTCTTATGTGTTTTTTTCTTCTTTTTTTGTTTTTTTACATCTATAAGATATTTTTACAAATTTTGGTTATAAAATTAATCTCTACTAGCACTTATAGTACTTAAACATGTTATTGATGGTTGTTATTTTGCCATTTGAGTTTGTTCCTAAAATCTCTTGAAAATATTTCAAACTAATTGGATCCTCTTAAAAACTTCTTCAATAAAAAATAAATGGCACTACAATTATTAGTCCAAAGATTCTGAAAATGAATTTGTGAATCATCGCCTAGGTGTACTGAAGTTGCAGTTGGGATCCAATTTGCCGTCAGTTAAATGCTTTGACCTACTCAATCACCAACTAAACATGAGTAGTTGAACTTGAAAAGCTGAAAATAACCAACGAATCACAAGATTTTCAAGACTTTTATATTTAAGGAATTATTTTTATTTACAAATTTTGTGGGGATGATAATTAATTCGATTTAAAGCTAGGGCATGCAAATACATAAAAAGCTAGGGCGTACAGAAAAAAGTGTTAATGATTTTTGGGTAACCCACAAATATTCTTATTGGAGGCAATTTTATTAAGACATTATTAAGTATTAAATGTAAATACTTCTCTTAATAAAGATTTAAATTTTGTTTCACCATATTATAAAAGATTAGCTCTTCAAATAGATTCAACTCCAATTGGTAAAAACGAAAATTGTTAGTAACAAAAGCTAAACATAAGAAAATATTTCGATCCTTAACTAATTATACCAATGTATTAATATTTTTAAAGAGAACCCATATTTAATTGGAAAAATGCTGGTAAAGATTTTTTAAAATGAGTCCCGGGCTGACACTCTCTTCTTATAACATCTATCCACTTTTACCATTTTAAAATGTTGCACGTATATATGCTAACATAAATTTTTTTATCTTATCTACTTTGCTTTTTATTTTTATTTTTTTTGGTTTTTTTTGGTTTTAAATTTTAAAAATGTTATATTTACATAGATAAAGCAACTTTACACAAGATAGGTATTTAAACAGGTAGAATAAATTTTCAACAGGTGCTATGCTTAGCGAGAGTTTAAAACTCTAATTGAATATAATTTTCTGGGGAGACTTGATAAACTAGTCAATCATTTTAATTGAGTTGGGTTTCAAAGGATTTTAATTGTATTTGTTACCAATTACTACACCATTGACTTGAGCCTCAGGAAAACCATTGACTAAGGTTTTAATGATCATCAGCACAACCGTATTTGGAGTTATCTATAGAGTGACATATGAAAGATTGAATTTATTTATGATATGTTTGACTGATCAACTGAATATACGGCTGGGCTTAAGGTACAATTATATAATAGCTATTTATTCTATGGGTTGACTTCTTATTCTTTTCAAAATTTACTCATAAATCAATTAAAAGAGTGTTAGAATAAGATATTTTAAACAAGTCATACAACTTTTATGAGTCATTAAGTTAAAATCTCAAAGCAATGTAGAATTGTATGTTTGACACAACTTCCAATCCTATACAGTATTTTTCTTTGTTTCTGGTAAAAAAGAGTTTAAGTTGAGATGATATTACTTTATTTTAACACCAGGACATACCTTATAAGCAAAGAATTATAGTATGACTTATAGATTATATATCTATTAAAAATGAACTGTTTGTAGTGAAATTTATTAGGTCTTTTAAACTAAACAATTTAATATTTGTCAGCGGAATCGACGCATTAACAACCTTACCCAGTGTTCAATTGTAACTTATTCCTATTGACCATTAATTTTAAAGGGGACCAATGTCGGAAAGGCAGAACCACGGAAGTAGGTAGAGAAATTTTATCATAGAAATGACAGCAAATAAAAACACCAAACCCATCAATAATTGTCCTTGCATCAGTTGTGTATATATTTAGATAGAGGCCACATTATCTCTTTGATGTAAACCTTTTTCTGCAAAACCTGTTTTATTCTTGTAGTCTTTTGATGAGTTCAAAAGCCAATAGTCACACACTTAAAAGTTTAAAAATAACACAATTATATATATATATATATATATATATATATATATATATATATAGTGCATTTCTTTCTTTTTTTCTTATCCATTATATATGTTATTTGAGATATGTATTTATTTAGCCCTCAATATCAAATGTCTATTTCAATCAATGTTCCAGCAACTTGTGCTTATTAACAACTGGCAAACATGTTTAAATCACATGAAGTTTCCTCGTATATATATATATATATATATATATATATATACTTAGCTTGGTACTCTCCCAGTAGAAGCAAACACCAATTATAACTTCCCTTCTTTCTTAGTCATGGATATTTTTTTCTTATGCCTTTCTCTATTCTATTCTCTTTTCTGCCTCTTCAACTATTTTCTTCGACGCAGAAATCAATCTTGTTTCATGTTAGCCTATGAGTGCTTCAAACCCCCAGAAGACAGGAAACTTGATACAGATTCCTGCGCGAGAATCGTGCTACGAAACCAAAACCTAGGCTTGGAGGAATACCGATTCCTCCTTAAAGTCATTGTGAGTTCAGGGATTGGAGAAAACTCCTACTGCCCCAAAAACATTGTTGAGGGAAGAGAAGAGAATCCTACACTTGAAGATGCTTTGCAAGAATTGGACGAGAGCATGTTTGACACACTTGACAAGCTCTTTGAAAGGACTGGCTTTTCTCCCTCTGAGATAGACATTCTTGTTGTTAATGTGTCAATGTTTGCTACATCTCCTTCTCTAACCTCACGTATCATAAACAGGTACAGAATGAGAGAAGATGTTAAAGCTTTCAAACTTAGGGGAAGAATAATGATATACATATACTTCTTTAATTATATTTACTTTTGTGCTTTTTTCTTTTCTTTTTTATCTGTTTTTTTTATTTCTTTTTTTTTTTATTGTTAGAATTTTATCTCTGCAAGTAATTAATACACACAAAGTGTACACCTACAAGTGTGCAAATAGCATTTTCTTCGCACAAATAAGTTGTGATCCAATGAAAAATTACAATGACGTGTGAATTGTGTTGGAATTTTTTTTGAAATTTTTTGCTTCATCACATATAAAAATTAGAAAGAAGATTCCAATGGTAGGTGAATATTCCACTGTAATTTTTACTTTATTAAAAACTAAATTAGAAAAAAATTCTGACAAAAAGTTCAACAAAAAATTGCAAAAATATGTGAATTATGTTGAATTTTTTAAAATATAGTGTTGCTGGAATTAAATTTCACTTTCTGTAAAAAAAAATCATTTCTCTTGTGGTGGAGATGGACAAGAGTTCATTGTTTGAGAAAAGAAAACAGCAGCAATAATGTTATATTAATTTTTTTCATCTCTTTCTCTAACTTCACTTAGTCATAAACAGGTACAAAATGAGGGAAGATGTGAAGGCTTTCAACCTTGCAGGAATGGGTTGCAGTGCAAGCACAATAGCTATTGATTTGGTGCAGCAGCTATTCAAAACCTATGAGAACTCACTTGCCATTGTTGTGAGCACAGAATCTTTAGCTCCAAATTGGTATAGTGGGAAATCTAGAAACATGATGCTCTCCAACTGCCTCATCAGATCTGGAGGCTGTTCTATGCTTTTTACAAACAACAAAACCCTAAAGCACAGAGCAATCTTGAGACTCAAGCTATTGTCGCGAACCCATCTCGGTGCAAATGATGAAGCATATGGATGCTGCCTGCAAGTGGAAGATGAACAAGGGAAGCAAGGCCTTTATCTCAAGAAGAGTCTTGTTGAGGCTGCTGCTCAAGCATTGGAAGCAAACCTTAGGGATGTTGTGCCTAAAATTCTTCCCTTGTGGGAACTTGTCAAACTTTCAATGATCTATTTCCAACAGAGTAAAATGAACAAAGGTCAAACAAAGAATTTAATGGGTGAAGTTTTGAATTTGAAATCTGGGATAGAGCATTTTTGTCTACACCCAGGAGGGAGGGCTGTGATTGATCAAATTGGTAAAGGGTTAGGGCTCAATGGCTATGATCTTGAACCAACTAGAATGACACTTCACCGTTGGGGCAACACTTCTGCTGGTGGCCTTTGGTATGTTTTGGGTTACATGGAGGCAAAAAAGAGGCTTAAGAAGGGTGATAGGGTTTTGATGATTGGCCTTGGAGCTGGATTCAAGTGCAATAGCTGTGTTTGGGAGGTGACGAGGGATTTGGAGGATAGTAATGTGTGGAAAGATTGTTTGGACAATTATCCTCCAAATACACCAAGGAATGCTTATAGGGAAAAATATAGTTGGTTGCATGAAGAGTATCTTAGCTTTGTAAGGTTTGATTTTAGCAAGTTAATAGCATGAATTAGGAAGTGAGAGTTATAAGATTGCTAAATTATTAAGAAAAGGAAAATAAATAAGCGAAGTCATAAACTAGAGAGTGTGCTAGTCAATGTTGTCTTCATTGTTCAACTTTATAAGTGAATATATATATGTGTGTGTAAAAAGTATTAATTTTTCTGTCATACACCTTGTTCCATGCCAAAAACTTCTAAAATAGAAAATGATACAAGACACGAGACAAAGATATTATTCTTAAACGTTGACTCTATATACTCTACATAGGTTGTAAGTTTATTTTGTTTTCCTTTTGTTCAATAAATACATGATTTCGTGTCTTCTGTAGTTGTGTCTTCTTTTAGTTGGAGTTGTCAATTAACTATATTTGTAACATGATTCTCATGCTAAAATCTTATTTGCGCTTTCTATTTTTCCTTGATGTTCCATTTATTCTTGAATCTTTAAAAACGTATGAAATGGTTATTAATTTTCTTGAGTGACATGATAATTTCGAAACTAAATTGATGGAATTCAACATATGCTAGTTGTAAGAGAGATCATTGCACTAATAATTGATGTTGTTAATTGAATTTTCATTATACAACAATAAATATCATCCAAATAAGTGAGATTGACTATATAAATTACATTATGTTACTCGATTTTATCAAAAATCTATATTTTCAAAAATATTATTAACACAAGGCACATGGAATAGATGTACTGTATCTCCCTCTATTGAAAGATTAGGGGCTTTCTCTCTCCTTTGAAAAGGGAGAAAATAGCAAGTGGTACTAACCATGGATGCTGGCATGGAGAGAGTTACAGCTAGGGTTATGGAGATTTGCAACTGCGAAGTTTCCTGCTGTATTCAAACATTAGGGATAGAAAGGAACTTGAGGTGAAGGCTTGTTAGTTGTGGTAGTTATGGGTCACCAAATTGCTACCTCTTTTGTTGCTTGGCATGAACCCTAGCTAGCCCCACTAAAGGATTTGAAAAAGTCATGGATTGATGGGAAAAGAACAAAGCATTAAGTGATATAGCTATGTTATGCTAGCAACACATACATTGACATTGGTGGTTGGAATATGATTTAGGATTTAGCGTTTAGATTAACTTTTTGGGTGAAAGTATTTTTATAAAGGAAAAAAAAAAAAAAAAAAAACACATATAAGCATAGAATTGACTTCTCTAATGGCAAAACTTTTGCTAGATACATATAGACCATTTAAAATCTATTGAGTTAATAGAGTTATTTATATATTGCTTAATAGATAAACAACATAATGCATCTAAAAATATAAATTTAAATTATTTGCAATCAATTGTAGTATAATTATTGCGGCCAACAGTTGAATGAAACATTTTAGTTGTAATTTCATCAAACGGCTAACAACAATGACTACAATCCAATTAATTACAAAGCATTTGAATTCCTTAAATGTATTGTTTAATCCTCCCCCACGCTTCTCCTTTGACACAAGTATCTTTTGCTGTGTTATTGAAGTTAAGGGCCTTTTGAGTTGGCTGAGTCACAGATGCCAACTTACTTAAAATATAAAATGAGTCTCCAATAAAAGAAGCAACAGCTTGTGATTGTTCTCTAGAATCATAGATAGGACCACCACCAGCAGCACAACTTGGACTACTCCAATCCCCAAAGTTTTGTGTTTGATTTTTTTTATATTACAATGGATTTATGTTGAACACATCTCAATTATTTATTTAAACACATATAAATAATATTATTTAACACAATTTTCTTTAATTAATTTAAATTATTTATTTGTTACTCAAAAAAAAAAGTCTAATAGACAAATCGAATCTTAAAATTCTTACCTTCTAATATAAAAAAAAAAAAAAGTGTAGTAAAACATATTTATTGTTATTTCATATTTTTTTAAATCCATTCAATCCTATATATATATATATATATATTAAAATTTTAAGTTGTTAAGTAAAAACTTATGAATAATTTTATATTTATCATTTTTATTTTGTTATGATCAAACTTTTACTGCTTCAATTGTCTTGGTGTTGATTATAACTTAAACGTAACTCTGTAAGAGGAAGACTATGTAGAGTAAAATGAAAACAGAAGGGAAATTGGAAAGTGGCTTGTGACTCGAGTCACGCGTGGTGCTAGTGGCCTCATTATTACCAACTAAAAGAATGTGCTGTAGTAGAACAAAAGTAGTCTGCAGAGTTTTGTTTTAGTTTATAGGTTCTCAGGTACTTTCTGTGAAAGGACAAAAAGATATAAACTTTTCAATACCATATAAAGAAACTAAAACCCTCTCAAAAATTTCGTGTCCGACAGTTGCTCAAACAAGTTTAAGACAACAATATTATGATGGAAAACGAGTTAGATTAATTGGGAAAGGAGTCGTATAGTTTTGTTAGAGAGGTCTCCAATTTAAGTTTTAGAAATGGAAATGTAATTTTATTAAAATTTTGATAGAGAAAGATTTATTACCTCGTTAAATTCTAATGATTTGTAAAAAAAAAAAAAAAAAAAGTGTAGAAAAATAAGTCAGGATTAATTATGTATATTATGCCACAAGTGTCTATGTATAAATATTTGAGATCAATATTGCAAAACAATGAGAAAATTGATGGAGACGTTACACATTAAGTTTGATGGTTAAAATGCAATGAGATATTAAGGGTTATTTGTGATTGTAAAGTTTTTAATTCTTACCAAGTTCAAAGAGAAGTTTTTTTAGAACTACTAGAAAATCAACTATGCTCTATGAAAGTAAATGTTGAGCTTTGAAGAGTCAAGGGCCAAAAAAAAAAAAAAAGAGAATGTTAAAATGAATATGTAGTTATACATGAAAAGATAAGATACAAAATGGTTGCATACAAGAAAAGATTGGCATGACATCTATTAAAGAGAAAATAATAAAAAATTGATTAAAATGGTCTTGATATATGTAAAGAATATTGCTAAAGCCACCAATAAGGTTTTAGTCATGTGAAAATATATATGCAAAGAGAATCTAAAAACGACACTCTAAAAAAATTATAAAAAAAAGAATCTTGTGATAAGTAAATTAAACAATATTTTTTAAAAATCAAGTTGCTGATAAAGTCCAATGAGATCAAACTAGTTGTTGAATTATGTTTCACAAATTTAAAAGATTATGCTAACTGAAATTTATTAGACTCTTGCACCTTGCAAGTGTTTGAAGATGATGGAGATTTGGATTTGAGAAGCATTATCCATTTGGATGTAAGAGGATTATACTTACGCTTGAATTGGTCCAGAAAATAAAAATCAAGGTTATTGTTTGGCATTGATTATCATCTTTTTTCTATCAAACTGTAATTCTAATAAATAATACACTTGCAGATGGTTCCTGATGAATATCAACATACTTACACAGGAAAAGAAAGTACAGATGGTTCCTTTCAAAATCTAATGAACTTATCAATCAGTTTTTCTCATTATTAAACCTGTGTGACCATAAATGGACACAGTTTTCCAACTAATGCAATCAAACATCTGATCTAACAATTTTCATTATGGTCCCTTGCAAGCTGGGGTCTACACCCAGGTCAACTCTACCTGCTGGTCGAGCCTCCGCCCCAATGTGGGTGGTTTGGGCTCTGCCGGTTCCCTTGCCCAAAATAAAAATGAAGGGATCATAGGCACTTGGCCTCTATTTCTTCAAGAGTAAGCCCCTTGGTTTCTGGTATAACAAAGTATATAAATACAAGAGAGGCCACACCTATTATAAAGAATATGTAGAACAAGATTCCAGCTCCCAACCATGCCTGTCATAAAATTAAAGCATATCACAACATGTTGCAAAGTTCATACAAATTCATCAAAAAGGTTGAGTGAATGAATTAATTATTTCAAATTTTAACTTGAACCATGGTTTGTGTTGTTTGATATGAATCAACCATAACATGTTTCAGACTATGTTTAAGCTTGGCTTACCTACTCCAATATCAATATTATAAAAAGGGGTCTCTTTATTCAAGGTCAGTTTGGTTTCAATCAAACTAATGATAGAAACTTGACATAGAGCCATTTGGATTGGTTTTCGCTATCTTGCTTTTACTTTTAATTTTTTTAAAAAAATATTTTATAAAAAATTTATTATTTAGATTGGCTTTTTGTAAAAGGAAAAACACCTCTAGAAGCCAAAATCTTGCTTTCTTTTTTTTAAATGAAATGAGACTGTCATGGGGAGATTTTAGAAATGCTTATTACATACTAGTGCTTATTACGTTGGCTAAGTTGGTGTTATCTTAGCCATACAGTTAAATCTCAAATATGAAGAAGATTATAAACTTTGGAATCATCTTCCAATATAAGAAGAAGCTTGAAGATCTTATCACCTTGAGAGGAGAAAAGGCAAATGCCACAAGAGCATTGGCACCGAAGTTGACAAGTATTGCAATACTAAGTCCTCGCCCTCTTAGACGCAGAGGGAAAACCTCTGACATCATAAGCCAGCCAATTGGACCAAAAGATATCTGCCAGAATAGAATGATGCATTACAGAGAATCATTAGAAGAGGTATCCAAAACTCATAACATGATTTACAATGGACCAATTGACTATTTCTTATAATTTGACATGGACACCAGAAGACTCAAATGCATCTAACATTATTTACAATGGATAATACCCCATTCATATAAAGGATAAAGCCATGCCTCACAAATTTTACAATTACCGCCATAGATTTAAAATCAGTTCTTTGCCGGAACAAACCAATGTATTTGCCGAAGCATGGAGTTTAATTAACCATGTCACAATGAAATAAGAAACTAACACAACTCTTCGAATATAAATTCATAGCAATAATTAAAATGAGAAAAAGAAAAGAATTAAAAGATATACCTGATAACACCCCACATACAACAAAAGACCAACTATAGCAACAACCAATGTATCTTCCAAGAACAAGTAATATGAACCCAGAAGGAATAAAGAGATAACCTGTAAAATCAGCAAAACCAATCAGTATAAGCTTTTAAATTTTTGAAGATAGTTGATCATTAAACATCTCATGTCCTGATCATTCCCCCTCCTTTGGTAAGATACAGATAATCAAAAGAAAGAACAGGGGAAGTAATATTGACCATTGACCTCTAGAAGTGATAACAACAGAAAGTCTTCTTCTTCAGAAAATTCCCATGAAACCTAGGAACAATCAGAGATAAAACGATACTTACCATCCCTGAAACCCCTCCGAGTAATAAGGGTCTCCTTCCAAGAGTATCAACAAGAATGACAGCAGTACCAGTCATAATCAACTACAACAACAAATGAAATGGGAAAGAATAAAGAACTAAGTGCCTTGACAGGAAAATACAATGACATATTATTTGGGCAGTAAGAGAGAGAGGGTAAATTAAAACAGCTTGAAGGAGAGGAAAAATTTGAAGGATCTACCTTTAATTTTCTATCTTGGTCTGTAATTGATATAAAAGGTGTTTAAAACATGGCAGTTGAATAGGAAGAAATATGGAAAATGATAAAATATAAGCAGCCCCCAATCAAGTTAATTCAAACATTATCTTTATCTTGTAGTTCTAAACGTGAATTTACAAGTATCCCCCTTAAAAAAAAGCAGGGCACAGCATCAACATGCTTAGAGAGAGGGAGACATGAAGCACCACCTCATACAACGCCCTAGGGACAAGACAGCACTAACATTCCCAAAAACCACTAAAACCTTTTCTTAGTTCAATATTTCACTAATAATAAGCAAATTGATGATCATAAGTTTTAAAGAGGAACATGCAAGATGTTCATCTTGAGACCATAATATGAATCCTTTATCACAACATAAAATAATCTAATAACATGTAACTTGCATGGAAATTTAAAGCTTAAACAAGCATATCAAATGTGTGCTTCCTAAGTTCAGCAAACTACTAGAAGAAATTTCATTGACTTCCTAAAATGTTTTATAAAAGATTAAGAAGCATACATAATTGAATAATTTGAATTTCATATATTACAGGAATGTTAAATCTACCTTCAGTAAACCAAGGAAAATAGAGATACGGGTAGCATCATGTGCTGCCGAGAATCCTGCACTCTACCAATTTGTATGGGATTACATTGTAAGTAGACTACCGTGATAACCAAGTAAAATAAAGAATCTTTGTAACTTTGCACCCATTTTCCTACATCTAGGTTAATAAAATACCTGAAAGATTGAGGCAGCATAATAGAGCACGCTTGGTTGTCCAGTAATCTGTCATAGATTCCACCATATAAACACACCAAAGATTGGTATCTCAAATAATTTGTATTATTTTACTTGAGCAATATAAATTACCTGCTGAAACAAGAACAAACCTGCACCAATCACAAGTGCTTTCAAGCATTTTCCTGGAAAATCTCTCCCATTGTAACTTCTTTCTCTTCACCTATGTAAGAAAGCTCAGCCAGAATCTCATCCACTTGTTGAGGAGCTGAATCTCCTATAGCTAAACCTCTAAGCCGGTGCAAGGAATGAATTGCTCTCTCTCTTAAGTCATCCATATTTTCTTTTCCTTGTATGGCTCTTAAAAGTAGCCATCTAGGAGACGGTGGAAGCCACAACATGCCAATTCCCATGATGACTGCTAATGGAGTACTAGCACCATACATATAACGCCATCCAGCAACCAAGTCAACCAAAAGGCTCCCCACGCCAAAGCCTCCCTACACAAGATTATAGACAGGAACCACTCCTAATGAAGGCAACCTTAAAATAAAAGTTAACCTGAAAATAGCTAACTGCTCTGAGATATCAAAAGAGGAGATGAGGAGAAGCATCTTGTTGGCTTCACGGCATCTATAGACCAAAGCAAAGAGAATTCAAAGTCTGAGGATAAAGAACTTACAACCATCCCAAGTACAATAAAGAACTCTTTGAGAGAAATTAATCGACCACGAATCTGAGTTGGAGCTGTTTCAGCAATATACATTGGAGCGGCATGCATGGCCTAAAAGAGATGAAATATCATGTACCTTGCTTAGATATTATAGAGACTATGTAAAATAGAAGGACACACATTCTTTTCCAGTTTTATCTTTATGAAAATACAGCAATGAATAAATCTTATAATATGTAGGGAGAATCATTTTTCTCTACATTATAATTACTGTGCAATAATAAGAATGAGCTAAGAAGTAAATTTTAAAAGAGAGGCATACCATTCCAATCCCCATACCATATATGAATCGCCCAACCACAATAATTGGCAAACCAGTTGCTAGTGCTGTTATAAGGGCTCCAGCAAGATACAGCAATGCAGCCACAATCAATTCTCTTCTTCTTCCTTCACATCCAATTTGTCACTTCAATTTCATCAAGGAAGGAAAATATCAAAAATTTGCAATTGTTAAGGTGGGGACAAATCACCTAAGAAATCAGCAACATTGAATGCCAGCAGCGATCCCGTCAAGGCCCCATACAATGATCCACTAGTCTGCAAAAGTGACCATGCCAGTAGAAAACAAAATCTGAGTGCTTGCACTCCTTATATATATAGCAGTAACTATGAATATATATGTTAATTCATAATATTGATGAAATAAAAATACATCAATAATTTATAATTATAGAAGGACTACTCTAAAAGTCAGTATTTAACTTACTATTAGACCTATTTGCACTGAAGACAAGTTATACCAAGATGTTCCACTAAGTGTTGCTGACTGCAATGGAAGAAAGGGTATAGATAAGCCAAAAGGGAAAAAGAAAGAAAAGAAAGACAGAAAAAGGGCAGGGGGGAATAGTTGATTGAAGTCTCAAGACCAACATTGTAAACAGCAAAGGGGCATACCATGATAGAAATTGTAGCACATGAAGTAGAACCAATGTCATAGCCATAGAGTAGCCCCCCAAATGCTGGAAATAGAAATCTGAGATTTTCAAAGTGTTTCATCAATGGCAAGCCACAAGAAGATGATTTGATAAAAAAGAATCAACAATTTGATAAAACAGAATAACAATTGCAACTTGCTAGCTATACAAAGTGACCATAAGCAGATATGCATAATTTCTTTGTAAACAAGACTTATTATGATGGTGAAAGTACAAAACCATAAAGGTTCAAACAGGAATGCTCAACCTAACATGATTAAAAAAAAACTAGGAGAGCCTTCTATTCGTCCAGCCACTATGAAGCAGTTTATAATGGTTAAGTACAGAACAGGTACTTCAAGAAAAGCAAGGGAATGCTTTATGGAACTTTTCTATGTTTGCAGCTAATAGATGTATTTGAGGGAGAATGGCGCCAAAATAATTCAAAGAAAGGTTCTTCCTTGGCCTCTTTTGTGAGATAGGGTGGTTTTCTTGGCCTTTTTCGTGGGTGTTTGGCTACAAGTTATTTTCAGGGGATGTCATTATCCCATATGCAGAGTGTTGCAGACCTTTTAATGGTTGATTTGATTTTGATCTGTTGTAGTTTATTTTCTTTCCTTTTCTTTTGGAGGATTGCATCATCCTCACTCTTTTGTCCTTCTTTCTCTCTTACCAATAAAACCTTGTTGCCATTTTATATAATATATTTAACTTTTTCCTTTGTAGGACTACAGAAATCGGGCTTGAAACTAGTTGCTTTTGGTTGGCAAACTAAAAAACAGTTTGAAATGATAAGCAGCTAAAGCATGTGGATCATCTCCTACTATGTACTAGTGTACTACAGATATATCAGTTGAGCATATTCAAATCATAAAACTACATCAAATGAAGAGGTATATTTAAAATTTCAGAATAGGCCACGGCTTCAAATTCTCTTCTCAAATCCACAGACTCTTTACCAAGAGTGTCATACTAAATAGTGACTTCACATGTAACAATGTATCACACACCTTATTAATTGTTATATTCATATGCAGACTTGTCTTAAATCTTGATAGAATGGAACTATCAGAAAACAATACATACGGCAGGATTGCAGCGGAGGCAGAATAGTTTTCAGAGTCATGAATCCGATTGAGAAGAGGTTCCTGAGTGCTACCAGCATCACCAGATGATTTTACTTCCTATTAAATAGCAACAAGATAAACAAATTATAGAGAACAAAAGCCACCAAAGACAATAAGAATTTAACTTGTGATGCCAGGAAAACAGCAATCCTTTATATGTATGAGCCTACATGTTTCTATGTTCAGCTTCTAGGACTTTTTCTTTTATCATGGAATACCAAAATTGGGCTACTTTTCAGCTGCTTCATACTTCAATTTGAGTAAGCATTGCATCAACTTTTTAACTTAATAGAGTCTCAAATAATGAAAGTATGAAACTTCCACATCTTTTTTCTACAGCATTTTCTCCGCATCCAAACAATTAACTTTTTAACACAAAGTTATGCAATAACATGAGACATGGAAACAATTTGAACCAGTTTGACTAAAAACAAAAAGATAATCTCAGAAAAAGCTTCTTAAAAAAAAAAAAAAATTTTTCCCCTCTAAATTCCTTTCACGAATCCACATTGCACTTTCCCCTGTTTTCCAACACCCATTCTTCCAATACACCTTCTCAGAAGGGCTATGAATTCAACATACAATAATGTAGGAGATTCTAAAGGGCATTGAATAACAGTAGGAGCTTCACCTTGGCGACAGAGGGGAGCGTTGGGAGCTGGTGATACGACGCCATTGCTGTGAATTATGAAAAGAAAGTTCCACGATGGGCTCAAAAACAAAAGGGACCATATCTAATTATGAAAAAGAAATAATAAAGGAAATTAAATTATTATGGGATTGGGGGAAAGGTGAACAACTTTTGCAGGTGGAAAGGGAGAGAGGGAGGAGAGGGAAAGGAAAGATTTTTCCAGGTAGGCAACACGGAAAAGGATACTCGGTGAACGTGAATGAATGACAAAAGGAAAATCTTTCATTAATTTAGGATTTAAATATAAATATAATTAATTTATTCACCTTTAATATAATTTTTTTTCAAATGCAAAAATCATATCAACTTGACCATACTTAATCTAATTCAATCTAATTTAATATTAAAAAATATAATACTATCAATTAACACAAATTATTTTAATTTAATTATAAATTTCAAGTTTGACTCTAAAAATATTAGTCAAGTTAAAATTTAATATGAAAAATATAATTACTTTTGTAGTCTTATTTAACTTAAATCATTTAATCACTTTTATAGTCTTATTTAGCTTGAATTAAATTAATTATAAATTTGTAAAGTATGACAAATAAAACTTATTTCATTCACTTAAATATCTATATTATGTATTAATTAATTTAAAACTTGAGTATTTATATATATTTGGAAAAAAGTAATTTTTTTTAAAATGATCTATTGACCTAATACTTTTGGTCATGCTATATATTCTCTTTTAACGTGTCTATTTATTAAAATGCACACACAAATTTACAAAATAATACAATAATACAATATCTACATGTGAATAATACAGATTTAAAATTATAGTAAGAAAGGAAAATTTACATATTAAATTAAAAAAAAATGGAGAAATAATGCTAATTTAAGGGGAGTTTTTTTTTTTTTTTTGGAATAGTACTTGTGTTGCAACTGTTAGTTTAAATTGACTTATCTATTAAATTGAGTTTCTATGAAGTATACTTTAAGTCATTCATCTAAAATATATGTGTTGGGCTAACGTCATTTTATCTTCTATCTAATATAATACATAAGACCATAGAATACATTTTGTCAAAATATAATTTTTGTGTTTTTTTTTTTTTAAATGAGATGTTATTTTTTGAACATAAAAAAATTTTAAAAATTAGGAGTTTGAAATAAACTAAAAACTTAACAAAAATAGGAAATTGATTAGAATTTTTTTAAATAAAATAAAAATTATTTTTTAAAAAAATTCTTTTTAAAAAATAGGAAAAAGTAATTTTTGAAAAAATAAAAAATTATAAATAAATAAAAATAACTAATATTATTTTTTTTTAAAAAAATCAACACTTACAGACCGACTTAATAAAAACGCAGAGAAAGCCTGCGCACCGACTTACAGCTATTATAAATAAACAAACCAAAACAAATTTTGATGTGTGACAAGGGTATCTGGGTAGAATCTTGGTCTAGAAACCTTGGTTTTCTCTGGGAGGTATTGTGGTCGCAGAATCGTGGAGCATGTCGGGGCAAAGGAGAAAGAAGATGGACCTATTCTCAACAACCATAATGAACTCACCTTTCTTCTCTCATAATACTCCAACCTGAGCAGAAAGTGGAAAGAATTCCTCAAGAACTGCAGAAGTAACGGTAAAAAAGAGAAAATACTTTCCTCAAAACTATGTTGTGTTAGGTCTTACTTTGTTCTGGGTTGTGTATTTCTTGATCTTTCCTTCTTGGTCAAAAAGGTGCATGTTGCTTGTGTTGATAGTACTAGTCAATTTAAATTCTTCATCACGCCCTCTTGCATGATCGTCATTATTTTTTCCTACTTCATTCTCTCTTCTATATCTACAATGGCAAAAAAACATCAAAACACAGAAGATTCTTGCAGAAAAACAAGCATTTACTACTAAGGAGGAACTGAATTCAATCTGACTGTACATGACAATCAAATTTTGGAATGGAATAGTGGATACTTGCCTGTCATGGGCGGATTTCAAGAATAGCAAAGACCTAAAGAAGACTGATGGAACAAAGACTCAAAGAGTTCGTGGGATTGTAAAACTAGAAGATGCCAATGATGCAGGAGGAAAGAACTCTGACAAATGTACCTTGATATTGACTGAGGGAGATTCAGCTAAGAGGCTCTTGCAGTAAGTTGTCATGCTTCTTACTGACAAACATTTGACTAAATTATTATGTTCTTGAATATTAACTTAACTTGGCTTATGATAAGATTGCTGGGCTGTCTGTTGTGGGTCGAGACCATTATGGTGTCTTTCCATTGAGGGGAAAATTGCTCAATGTACGGGAAGCTAGCAGTAAACAGATCATGGAGAATGAAGAAATTCAAAGTATTAAAAAGATTCTTGGACTTCGGCAGAATATGGAGTACAACACTGTGAAGTTTTTGAGATATGGTCACTTGATGATTATGACGGGTCAGGTTGGCTTCTTCAGTTTGTCATGGGGGGCGCGTTTGGAGGTGAAGGTGGATTCTTTTGCAGTTGGTACAGCATTTACATTGGGTACAAGCATATAACAATTCATTCTCTCTGTATGGAAAATCAATTGAACCACACTGTTATAGTATTGTTATTTTTTTAATGATCTATTATTTTAGTTGTACATATGAACTACCTAAGCATAGCATAGAACTTTCCTTTTGTTTGGTCAATGTAGGTACATACCAGTTATGCCAATAGTTCTTGTCAATGGTAGTGAGGGATTCGGGATTGAGTGGAGTTCTTACATTCCTAATTACAATCCCAGAGACTTTATTGCCAATATAAGGCGCTTGTTGAATGTTGAGACATTAATGCTAATGGATCCCTAGTATCGAGGATTTAAAGGATCCTCTAATCGAGGTACACTGAGCTAGGCATTTCATTACAATATTAACAGTAAGTTTGCTTGTTTTGTCTTCTGATATTAAGCTTTTTATGTCAACAGGATTTCAGGCAGAATGGAGATGATGCCATTGTAGATATAGAAGTGAGGATGCAAGAGGGCGTGATGAAGAAATTTAAATTGACTAGTACTATCAGCACAGGCAACATGCACCTTTTTGACCAAGAAGGAAAGATCAAGAAATACGACAACCCAGAACATAGTAAGACCTAGCACAACAGAGTTTTGAGGAAAGTATTTTCTCTTTTTTGCCTTGTACTTACTCTTACCATTACTTCTGCAGTTCTTGAGGAATTCTTTCTGCTCGGGTTGGAGTATTATGAGAGAACAATAGCAGCTAAGTCATGTTTTAAATTTTTATTTTCTGTTTTCATTCTCATGTTTTCTGTTCTCATGTTTTAGTTTATTAGTTGTTTTTACATTTATTTAGTGTATTTTTTTTTTTTAGTATATTTTGAAAACTATTTTCATATTATATTTTTGGAAATAATTTTTTGTTAAAATGTACTTTTTGTTTTCTTTTTGATTTTTTAGAAAATGTTGAAAATAATTTCTGTCTTTATTCATTTTTGTGAAAATGTATCTTTTGTTTTTTTATTAACTTTGTAGAAATCTAGAAAATATTTTGTTTTATTTAGTGTATTGAAAATGTATTATTTACCGAGATATTTTTACTGAAAAAAAAAACTAAATGTCCAAATCATATTATTTTTTTAAGGATGTTTAAATTCACATTATATGTTTTTTTTTAGTGTATTTTGAAAAATACCTTTATAAAAACATTTCTTTTTTATTGAATTGAAAATGATTTTTCTATTATGTACTCACACAATAACTATCAATAAAAATTTATTATATTCACAAATTTTTTAAATTATATTTTTTATTATAAAGTTGTATAATTTTAAAGTTACCCTTCTTCATTTAAGATTTATATTTTAGAGTTAGTGTTTAGGGTTTAGATTAGAGTCTAATATTAACTTTTAAGGTTAACGGTTAAGATTTAAGACTTAAGCTTAAAAGTTAAGGTCTAGGACTTAGAATTTGAGTAAGTTGTGGGGTTAAAGTTTTTTTAAGGTTAGTGTTTAAGTCCTAAAATATAAATTTTTATATTTGAAGATAAGGGTAATTTTAAAATTATTAATAAAATAGCTTATAAAATATGCATTTGATTTTTGAACTCTTTTTTTAAAAAATTATATTTTAAAAGGAGTATATTTTAAAAAATAAAGATAAATGCAAATAAAAGGTTTGCAGGGCCATCACCAAGTTTTCCATTTAGAAACATTGAAGAGATGAAAAAGAAGGATGATATTATGATCATTGATTCTTCTCTTGGTTCATCAAATCTGACCCATGATGTACACTCCACCGTCTTCCCCTATTTTTCTCGCTGGCAGAATTGACATGGTAATTCTTAGCCTTCAAAGTGATCATGGATAGTTCATAATTCAGAAATTTATGCATTTTATTTGATTATGCTGTACAGGGAAAGTGTTTGTCTACTGGATTGGCACAGAGCCATTTCTGTACATTGCAAATGTCCACACATGTTATGGCGAAGAGTTGGGGAAAGCCCAGTGTGTTTTAGAAATGACAGAGACCCCATGTTTCGAAATGGTTTGGTTATGGTGGAAGGCAACGACTGAGTTTGCCGTCACCACCTCATTGCTCCAGCATTCTCTCCCCGTAACTTGAAGGTATAACTCTCTTTCTAACCATTTATTTGGAGTCTTGATAATTGGAAGACATTCTTATGATCTCGAAAGTCCCTAGAGTTCAATTGTGGATCCCCATTTTTTTTAATAGTTTTCTTGTCAGGCTACAACATTCTTCTAGTTTACTGTTTAGAGTAATTTGCATCCAGTTGTTCAATCTGTTTGGTTAGAAGAAATAGGTACCAAATTTCTTTTGTTTGCTGTTTAAATGGATAACTAATTTGGAATCTTTTCGTTGTTAGTGGGTTGCGTATTGCACAAGACAGCTAGGCATGGAACAAAGACTCAAGATGAAGGCAGGCTTAGATTTCATTTTCAGTCATTCGGTGCTGCCTGCCTCCAGGTAGTAGTTCTAAATCAATCAATCAGTCTCTTGTGGCATTTCTAACAAATATCAATCAACTTAGCATCATGTGCATTAAATTGAAGCACATTGTTTCTACAACAGGACAATAATGGCCTTATGGAGAACTAGACTGTTAACCCCTGAGCAGAAAGCACAAATTGCAGAAGACTAGGAATATCAAGAAGACTTTTTAATTTCTGACGACTTTGGAATGTCTATAATTTACACTGCAGAACTTCCGATCAAGGTAAATAGTGAATTTTTTCCCCATTCATTTCTTCTTTGTCATGAGTTTATAATCATTCTCTTCACAATGCATCTGTAGGCAGTGTCTGTTTTTGGTGAAATTCTTGTCTTTGTGTTGATATGTGCTTTTTTGTCTTGGACACTCTTGAAGATGAGATCAATGATGGAAATGTTTCTTACAGATTGGCAACAATGAAGGCTGGATTGTGAATGAAGTCATGACCCTTCATGGTGTCCCATTTGCTGAAGTTCTTGACTTAGCTGGCTGCCTTTGGAAAACTGTGAAGGTTGAACTTAATGGGCGCTTGATTCGTGTAACGTCATTCCGTGATTATGCTGATCTTCATCTTAAATCTGCTGAGAAATCTAGACCATTACCTCTTCCAAGGTCCTCCCGCAAGGTTTATTGGAGAATTAGTGCATTTCTTTTCTCTCCTGCGATCCTCAATTGGTTATCTTATTTATTAGGTTTCACGCAAAAGTGGGTGATAGGTGGGAGATATGTGTCAACCTTAGTGATGGACAGTTTCAACATGTAACCAGATCATTCTCAAAGTGAATTAAAGAAGTTACTATGAAGTGTATTGTAATTGTTCTTTCTTATGCCCTGAATTGGTTTGTACCAGGTTAGCTTTGTGAATTTGATTGATAAAATCAAGGGAGGAACCCATGTAGACTACGTTACCAATGAGATCACAACCTATGTGATGAATAAAGTTAATAAGAAGAAAAAGTATGCCAACGTCAAAGCTCACTCTCTGAAGAATCGTCTAGGGGTTTTGTCAATGCTTTTATTGACAACCCTGCTTTTGATTCCCAAACTAAAGAAACTCTAACCACTCAACAAAGTAGTTTCGGCTCCAAATGTGATCTTCCAAAATCAATATTGAAGGATGGTTCGTTATGTTCCTCTATACGTTATCTTCCAAAGTAGTGCTTACATACTCTCCTGTCATGTGCAGATTTCAATAATAGCAAAGACCTAAAAGGAGACTGATGGAACAAAGACTCAAAGAGTTCGTGGGATTGTAAAACTAGAAGATGCCAATGATGCAGGAAGAAAGGACTCTGACAAATGTACCTTGATATTGACAGAGGGGGATTCAGTTAAGAGGCTCTTGCAATAAGTTATCATGCTTCTTACTGACAAACATATGACTAAATTATTATGTTCTTGAGTTTTAACATAACTTGTCTTATGATAAGATTGCTGGGCTGTCTGTTGTGGGTCGAGAGCATTATGGTGTCTTTCTATTGAGGGGAAAATTGCTCAATGTACGGGAAGCCACCAGTAAACAGATCATGGAGAATGAAGAAATTCAAAATATTAAAAAGATTCGTGGACTTCAGCAGAATAAGGAGTGAAGTCCTTGAGAGATGGTCACTTGATGATTATGACGGATCAGGTTGGCTTCTTCAGTTTGTCATTCATTATTTTTTATTTATTTATTTATTTATTTTTTTGGTTTTGTTTTTTTTTGGGGGGGGGGGTGTTTGATGACTTGGCAGGATTATGATAGTTCTCACATCAAAAGGCTACTGATAACTTCATTCATTCTTTCTGGCCATCATTGGCAAAAGCAACATCTTTCTTAGTTGAATTCACCACTCCAATCTTAAAGGTTAGTCAGCTTGAAAGTGTTTTTTTTTTTTTTTTTATGTCAATTCGCAGGACATATAAACTTTTAATTGTAGAATAGAAGTTTTTAATTATAATCTCTGCAGGCTTTCCACTTAAACGGAACAAAATTATCATTCAATTCCATGCCTGACTTTGAGTCATGGAAAGAAAGCTTGGGAAATAATGCATATGGTTGGAAGATAAAGTACTATAAGGTTTGCTAGATCCTTAAAAATGGAATTCGTTGCAGAGTTTAAAATTCTGGCTTCTCTCATTTGTTGTTTTGGTTATTTGTATGCACTGATTTTGTTTCTGTTCTTCCCAGGGGCTTGGAACAAGTTCTCCACAGGAAGGGAGAGAATACTTCCGCGACCTTGTAAAACACAAGAAAGACTTTGTTTGGGAAGATGATCATGATGGGGATGCAATTAAGCTGGCATTTAGTAAGAAAATGGCAAAAGATAGGAAAAACTGGATACGTGGTTTTTGATGTTTGAAGTGGTACTAATCCAAATAACACACTGTATTTTTTGTAAGAGCTTAGTGTGGAGAGCATATTCTAATACTACCCTTTTTTTTTTTTTTTGTTCTCCAAGGCGGATCTTCAAAGATCCATTCCTTCAATGGTTGACGGCCTCAAGCCTGGTCAGAGGAAGATTCTCTTTTGTTCATCCAAGAAAAAGTTGTTCAAGGAAATAAAAGTGGGCCTGTTCATTGGTTATGTGTCTGAGCAGTCAGCCTACCACCATGGTGAGCAGAGTCATGCAAGAAACGCCTCCAATGTCTATGTGGTTGAAGGATCTCGATGAGCTTGAGAAGAAACTTGATGTAGGAAACTTCACTAAATTTCATGATGCTTTCTTATTATATTTGAATGTGGTCATCTATTAATGCGGTGTGTATTTCAGGACATAGATAGCAAAGAGGCAGAGGAGGAAAGAAGGAGGTTAAGTCAAGCAAACAAAAGGGCAACTAGTCGTGGGGTTACTCTAGTTGCTAAGAAGCCACCAAGAAAGAATAACAAGAAAGCCAACAATGTTGAGTTAGAAGCTGATATAGTGGCAAATTCTTCGATGGATGTTGGTAAGCATGGATTATTAGTTATAATCTACATTTCTGAAATATTACACGCAAGTGTTGATACTCATTTGAATTTCTCCATTTGAATCAACAGGGAAAGTTGCAGAGGTTGCCAAACCAAAAGGTAGGGGTGGCTCTAGGAAAGCTCCTCCTAAGAAGGTATGCACAGTTTCCATCTTCCACTTCCCCTGCAAATGATCTTGTGCACTAATAGTTACTCTGTTGTATGCCTATTATCAGGATGATGATGAAGTGCAATCTCTTCAAGAATGCCTTGCTGCGTATAAACTGGACCTTCTGGTGATCCATCAGCAGGTAAATTCTTTATATACTCGGCTTCTGTATTATAAAGTACGTTGTGCTCATCCCAGAGTCCAGCACTAAGCTATTATTTGCTTTATACAGCCATGAAAACTGAACAGCCCCAAGAGCCAGCCGGTAAGAAAGTTAGTAAGAGGGCCTTATTGGAGAACAAAACTGTTAACCCGTGAGCAGAAAGCACTAATTGCAGAAGACCATGAAGATCAAGAAGACTTTTTAATTCCTGACAACTCTAGATCTATCCTGGACGATGAACCAAAGATGTCTATAATATACTCTGCAAAACTCCCTATCAAGGTAAACAGTCAATTATTCTCCCATTCATTTCTTCTTTGTCATGAGTTTATAATCATTCTCTTCACGATGCATCTGTAGGCAGTATCCCGTTTTGGTGAAATTCTTATCTTTGTGTTGATATGTGTTTTTGTCTTGGACACTCTTGCAGATGAGATCAGTGATGGAAATTTTTGATGGGGGAAACTTTGAGCGAAGGATTATGGAGAAATCCAGATGTAGTAATTATGCAACTTACTGATTGGGAGTCTGAAAAGTCTGGTCTCTTTGAGCGACATGTTCCTTACAGATTCAACTGCCCCGTGTCAGTATTTGGAGGAGAGGTAACATGCACTCAGAAAAAATTTCCGATTGGCAACATTGAAGGATCAATCGAATGGACCAACAGAATGTGTAAGTCACATGTTTTCCCATCTACAATGTTTGCGCTTCTTTCTAACCATTTATTTGGAGTGGAAGACATTCCTATGAAATTTAACTAAATAGAATGTACCTTCAGTGAATCTTTTCATGCATCTTATAGCCTTTTGTTGGTGAATTTCTGTTATGGTTGACATTTCCTACCGTACTAAAGAGTTTTGGTTGCATTTGGCATGAGTATAGATCAATCCAGATTCTGATTTTTTTTTGTTTTCTATTGACAGAATTGTCATTTTCTTGTAACTCTTACGGGTTCCACAAATCTCCGGTTGCAAAACTGTTTCAAGACAACAATAGCAGCTAAGTTATGTGTTTTAATTTTTATTTTCTGTTTTCATTCTCATTGTTTTCGTTTTTTGAAAAAGTCTATTTGACAAGTTTCAGTTTATTGGTTGTTTTTATATTTATTTAGTGTTTTTTTTTTTTAGTATATTTTGAAAACTATTTTCATATTATATTTTTGGAAATCATTTTTTGTTAAAATGTGCTTTTTGTTTTCTTTTTGATTTTTTAGAAAATGTTGAAAATAATTTCTGACTTTATTCATTTTTGTGAAAATGTATCTTTTGTTTTTATTAACTTTTTAGAAATCTAGAAAATATTTTTTATTTAGTGTATTGAAAATGTATTATTTACCGAGATATTTTTACTGAAAAAAATAGCTAAATGTCCAAATTCATATTATTTTTTATTTTAGTGTATTTTGAAAAATACCTTTATTAAAACATTTCTTTTTTATTGAATTGAAAATGATTTTTCTATTGTGTACTCACACAATAACTATTAATAAAAATTTATTATAGTCATAAAATTTTTAAAATTATTTTTTTATTATAAAGTTGTATAATTTTAAAGTTACCCTTCTTCATTTAAGATTTATATTTTAGAGTTAGTGTTTAAGGTTTAGATTAGAGTCTAATGTTAACTTTTAAGAGTTAAAGGTTAAGGGTTAAGGTTTAAGATTTAAGCTTAAAAGTTAAGGTTTAGGATTTAGAATTTGAGTAAGTTGTGGGGTTAAAGTTTTTTAAAGGTTAGTGTTTAAGTCTTAAAATATAAATTTTTTATATTCGAGGGTAAGGGTAATTTTAAAATTATTAGTAAAATAGCTTATAAAATATGCATTTATTTTTGAATTTTTTTAAAAAATTATAATTTAAAAGGAGTATATTTTAAAAAATGAAGATAAATGCAAAGAAAAGGTTGCAGGGCCATCACCAAGTTTTCCATTTAGAAACATTGAAGAGATGAAAAAGAAGCATGATATTGTGATCACTGATTCTTCTCTTGGTTCATCAAATCTAACCCATGACGTACACTCCACCGTCTTTCCCTATTTTTCTCGCTGGCAGAATTGACATGGTAATTCTTAGCCTTCAAAGTGATCATGGATAGTTCATAATTCAGAAACTTATGCATTTTATTTGATTGTGTTGTACAGGGAAAGTGTTTGTCTACTGGATTGGTACAGAGCCATTTCTGTACATTGCAAATGTCCACACATGTTATGGCGAAGAGTTGGGGAAAGCCCAGTGTGTTTTAGAAATGACAGAGACCCCATGTTTCGAAATGGTGTGGTTATGGTGGAAGGCAACGACTGGGTTTGCCATCGCCACCTCATTGCTCCAGCATTCTCTCCCCTTAACTTGAAGGGATAACTCTCTTTCTAACCATTTTTTTAATAGTTTTCTTGTCAGGATACAACATTCTTCTAGTTTACTGTTTAGAGTAATTTGCGTCCAGTTGTTCAATCTGTTTGGTTGGAAGACATAGGTACCAAATTTTTTTGTTTGCTGTTTAAATGGATAACTAATTTGGAATCTTTTCGTTGGCAGTGGGTTGCACATTGCACAAGACAGCTGGGCATGGAGCAAAGACTCAAGATGAAGGCAGGCTTAGATTTCATTTTCAGTCATTCGGTGTTGCCTCCCCGTAGTAGTTCTAAATCAATCAATCAGTCTGTTGTGGTATTTCTAACAATATCAATCAACTTAGCATCATGTGCATTAAATTGAAGCACATTGTTTCTACAACAGGACAATAACGGCCTTACGGAAAACAAGACTGTTAACCCCTGAGCAGAAAGCACAAATTGCAGAAGGCCAGGAAGATCAAGAAGACCTTTTAATGTCTGACGACTCTGGAATGTTTATAATTTACTCTGCGAAACTTTCGATCAAGGTAAATAGTGAATTTTTGCCCCATTCATTTCTTCTTTGTCATGAGTTTACAATCATTCTCTTCACGATGCATCTGTAGGTAGTATCTGGTTTTGGTGAAATTCTTGTCTTTGTGTTGATATGTATTTTTGTCTTGGACACTCTTGCAGATGAGATCAGTGATGGAAATGTTTCTTACAGATTGGCAACAACGAAGGCTGGATTGTGAATGAAGTCATGACCCTTCATGGTGTCCTATCTGCTGAAGTTCTGGACTTAGTTGGATACCTTGGGAAAACTGTGAAGGTTGAATTTAATGGGCGCTTATTGACAACCCTGCTTTTGATTCCCAAACTGAAGAAACTCTAACCACTCGACAAAGTAGTTTCGGTTCCAAATGTGATCTTCCAGAATCAATATTGCAGGATGGTTCGTTATGCTCCTCTATACGTTATACACGCACACATTTTTATACATCACTTAACAAAAGAGAACTAGGATTGTACTTACATGCTACAAATGTTTGCAGTTTCAAATTCTGGAATGGAATAGTGGATACTCTCCTGTCATGGGTAGATTTCAAGAATAGCAAAGACCTAAAGGAGACTGATGGAACAAAGACAGAGTTCGTGGGATTGTAAAACTAGAAGATGCTAATGCTAATGATGCAGGAGGAAAGAACTCTGACAAATTTACCTTGATATTGATGGAGGGAGATTCAGCTAAGAGGCAGATGAGGAAAGAAGGAGGTTAAGTGAAGCAAAAAACAATGTTGAGTCAGAAGCTGATATAGTGGCAAATTCTTCAATGGATGTTGGTAAGCATGGAGTATTAGTTATAATCTATATTCCAGAAATATTACGTCGTAAGTCTTGATACTCATTTGAATTTCTCCATTTGAATCAACATAGATTGCCAAACCAAAAGGTGTAGGGGTAGCTTTCGGAAAGCTCTTCCCAAGGTATGTACAGTTTCCATATTTACTGGAGATGCATTTTTCTAAAATAATATTTTTTTACGGAAATTCTATTTTGAAAAAATCATTTTTCTCAAAATGTATGTTTTAATTTTAGTTTGATTTTTTAAAAATTTTGAAAATAATTTTTGTCATTCAACACAATTTTAACTTGGGAAATATTTTTGTTGTTTTTCTATAGACTTTTATTAAAAAAATTTATTTATCTCTAGAATTATTTTTTTGAAAAGAATCTTCTTGTCAGAATGTATTTGTGTTTTCCTATTGACTTTTTTTAAAAAATAATTTGTGTTTATTTAGTATATTTCTAAAAGTATTTTTACAAAATTTGATTCAATATATTTTAGTTTTGATATCTATTGTGTATTTCTTTTTGAAAAATATTTTTAACGTTTTTAGAAATTTAAGTATTTTATAGAATTTAATTCAGAACATTTTTAATGTGTTCTTGAAAATATTTTTATAAAAGTATTTTAATTAAAAACGATTTTTTTCGTTTTTCATAATAATTATATTAAATATAAATATATATATATATATATATATATTTATTATAAAAACATTTTTATTATTATTAATATTTTTAAAATTTTAAGGTTATCTTTCTTCTTAATTTTAAATTTATATTTTAGAGTAAGTGTTTAGAGTTTAGATTAGAGTCTAAAAGGTTAAAGTTTAGGATTTATGTTAATTTTAGAGTATGTGTTTAGAGTTTAGATTAGAGTTTAAGAGTAATATTGAGTGTTTAGATTTTAAAATATAAATTTTCATATTTAAGAAGGAAAGATAATTTTAAAAAATATTTTTTGAGATTTTAAAAAATTATATTTCGTTAGAAATTATTATTTTATCATCCAACGTGTAAAACAGTTTTTTATCTTTTATTTAGTATGTTCTTAAAAGTACTTTTAAAAATTTGATTGAATATGTTTTTAGTTTTTATTGACGGTTATAAAATAAATTTTTTCACTTTATTTTGAAAAATTATTTTAAAAGATTTTTTTTTTCGTTTTAGAAAAGATTCTTATAACTATTACTACAAGGGCTATGATAATCGCGTATGATTTCAAAAATTGTTCCAAGCTATTTTTTGTCAAAATGTGTTTTTTTTTTATTCTTTTTTTTTCGAAAGTCATTTTTATATGTTTTTAGGTTTGTTAATTGTTTTTATATTCATTTATTATATGGTTTTATTTTTTATTATATTTTGAAAATATTTTCACTGAAAGTATATTTTAAAAAATTATTTTGTCTTAAATGTATATTTTGTTTTGAGTTGTTTTCATTTATTTTAAATTTTTTAATTATTTTTATTGAATTTTTTTTTTTAAATCGTTTTCCTTTTATTTTGTAAATGTCAATATGTATTATTAAAATATTAAAAATAATGTTTTTATTTAATGTATTTTTAAAAATATTTTACGAAATCTAATTCGTTATATTTTTCATTTTATTAATTGTTTCTGTCAAAATATATTTTTTTATTGACATTGCTAGGAAATTTTGAAAATGATTTGTGTATTTGAAATTATATATTTTTTTAGCTCTTAATAAGATATTTATCTATGTATTTTAAATTTTAAATGTAATTACCTTACTCTATTGAAAAACTGCAAACAAAACATATATCTTACAACATATCCATTTGATTTATCTTTCTTTTTTGAAAGAATTATATTTTAAAATTAATTTTTTAAAATATATGTTATTTTTTTGATAAAAATAGTATTTTTCATCATGAGGTATATTTAAAAGAAAAAATTGTTTTTAAAACACTATATTTTCATTAAAATTTATGTTAATTTTATTAATTTTTTAGTGAGAACCCTCTTTTGGTGTATATTTTGAAACATTCCTTTTATTTTGTAAATGTCAATATGTATTATTAAAATATTAAAAATAATGTTTTTATTTAATGTATTTTTAAAAATATTTTACGAAATCTAATTCGTTATATTTTTCATTTTATTAATTGTTTCTGTCAAAATATATTTTTTTATTGACTTTGTTAGGAAATTTTGAAAATGATTTGTGTATTTAAAATTATATATTTTTTTAGCTCTTAATAAGATATTTATCTATAAATTTTAAATTTTAAATGTAATTACCTTACTCTATTGAAAAACTGCAAACAAAACATATATCTTACAACATATCCATTTGATTTATCTTTCTTTTTTGAAAGAATTATATTTTAAAATTAATTTTTTAAAATATATGTTATTTGTGATAAAAAAATAGTATTTTTTCATCATGAGGTATATTTAAAAGAAAAAATTGTTTTTAAAACACTATATTTTCATTAAAATTTATGTTAATTTTATTAATTTTTTAGTGAGAACCCTCTTTTGGTGTATATTTTGAAACATATTTTTACTTGAAAATTGAAAAATTATTTTTTCTCAAAATGTATTTTAAAAGCTATTTTCATATTTATTTTGTTTGAAATAGTTTTTTTTGGGCAAGTCTGTTCTTTTTTTAAAAAAAACTTTTTTAGTGTATTTCCAAATTTTTGTTTGCTGGAAATGAATTTTGTGAAATGTTTTTGTTGGTTGTCTATTGACTTTTTCTAGTAATATTAAAAATAACTTTTGTATTTACTTAGTACATTTTGGAAAATATTGTCTTATTTTTATACTTATTTATTATATTTTTGAAATACATTAAATGAATACAGAAATAAGATTAAAAGTATTTTTTAATTCGTTAACTAAATAAAATAAACAATAAATGTATTTTTTCAAATATTTTTTACAATATTTTACGGAAAATGTATTTCAAAAACGATTCCATTTTGTTTTCTTTAAAAAATCAATTTTCAGTAATAAAAGAAACAAAAAAATATTTTTGAAATATTTCTAACCGAATACGTATTTCAAAAAGGATTTCATTTTGTTCCGAAAATATCTTTTATTGACTTTTTTAGGAAATACTGTTTTTCCAGTAATATTTTTTACAATTTTTCACCAAAGACATATTCGGTATTCTTTTCTAGATTATTTAAGAAGATTTCTGCAAAATCTTTTAATATTTACTTAAAATGTACTTTGTTATTTTTTCTTATTTACCATTTTGTGAAAATATTGCAAAAAAATTATGTTTTATTTTTATTCTGATGTTTTTTTAAAAATTTTGAAAATAATTTTTGTAACCTAATCCAATTTAACACAATTTTTGAGTGTATTTAAAAAAAAATCATATTTAGCTTTTTTTTTTTAGTTGAAAATGATTTTCCTCAAAATATTTTTGTTGTTTTTTTATTTATATTTAGTTTATGTTTTACTTTTTAAGCCAAAAACTTTTCTTTAAATATGCTTTAGGTTTCTTATTTAGTGATAATTACTTGTATAAATTTAATTTGGATTAGATATTAATTATCTTTTTTAATTCTAAAATACTTTTATTTCCATGATTTTTAATTAATCAGATTCTTCCTCCTATTTTAATATTCTTTTTTCTCCTGATTTGATTTTTTTTCTGTCTTCTCTTCTACTTTTTCCTTTTGCATAGCCTTCTTTCTCCTTCTTTCTTAAAAAGAAAAATTTTAATTACAAAAGCCTCATCTTAAAAGTTTGCTTTAGACTATTATATATATTGAGCCACCCTATCAAATTTTTTAATTCAAAATTAATCCCAAGTTGGTAAGGTTATAAAAATAGTAAAAAAAAAAAATTATTAAATTTTAATGTAATTATTTTTTAAAAAAAGTTACATAGCAACTAAATAAAAAAAAAAAAATCAAAGATCGAACGACTTAAAATTGACTGTAGTAACTACAGGAAATTTGGGTACCTGGCATTAGGGATTTGGCCATTGGTACATGATGCATTGTATGTTGCCTCACATCGACTAACGCAGTTGCTTGGTTCAAGATACATCGAATGAAAGATATTTTAGTATTGGTGATATTTGTTTGGAATAATATTTTGTCTCGTACTCATACTAACTTCTAAAAGTTTTTTGTATTGATCAAGTAAAAAAAAAGTTGTCCTAAAATTGTATTTTTTATCAATTAAAAACTTGGAAAGGAAATAAGATAAATCAAAGATATTAAGGCATGTGCAAAAAGCAATGTATCTTCATTGTGGATTGTTGTTTTGGGTGTCTTCAAATTTTTAAAATGTTGATATCACTGTTCTTAAACTTAATTTATAATAAAAAATTGAGAAAAAAAAAAGTTAAATGTAATTTACTGTATTTCTACTAACTCATTTTTTTTAGACAAATAAAAATAATAATTAAAAATAAATTAGTGAAATATAGATAATTTTTTATTAAATTTTTAACAAAAATTATAATTTAAAAAGGTAACTGCACATTTTAAAAACTCAAAAATATTAAGTGCACCTAGTGATAAAAAAAAAAGAAGTAAGTGTACCTTTTAAAAATTTTAGGATAAAGAGTGGGTTTGATAAAGAGAGTTATTAGTTTTTAAAATGCTATTTGAAGTAGTATTTTATTTTAAAAGTTAATTATTAATAATTTATTTTTTATTTTTACTCATGAATTTTTATCAAATTATAAATTTTATCTTCACACAACTAGTCATAACAATTTAACTTCACTCTTTCTTTTACAAAAACTTCACAATTACACATTATAATCTTATAATCTTTAACTAATTTGTAAAAAAAGTCCAAAGTACACATTACACAAAATTTTAAAAACTTCGTATACTTTTTCCAAATTTACTTAGTCAACCGCAGAATAAAATAAGAAATAGTTTATTTTCTAATTGCTGAATCTTTAAGCAATTGACTCAAAACCTATAGACTATAGTTGCTAAGAATTTCCAGGGAAAGCTATCACTCATCATTGGCTTCCCAATCGGTGTCTGCATGTGCGTGCTCTGTGGCTAAAATAATTCTCAGCTTTTTTCTTCTTATTTTTTTTGTTGATCAAGAAACTCAGTTAAATTAAAAGTCGTCAATATCATGTTCATTTTGTTTCTATAATTTTACAAAATTTTAGATTAATTGGTCTTATTTTATTCCAGACTGCAATATGATTTTACAATATGATAAATGCCATCAATCATACAATCACACCAAAACAAGTACAATTGCGAGTAACAACAAAAAATTCTGAGAAAATCTAAGGTAGGTGAGACCAAATCAACTATTTTATATAGTGTTTGAAAAAAAAATAATATTTAATATTTTTGTAACTAAAAAAAGGAGAGTGAACAACTAATTTCAATCCAATATGGAAACATACAAGGAAATACAATGAGTGTGAAAGCTACAAAGCACCATTATATTACATTTGATTACTGTATATAAGTAGATGATTTAAAAAGGAAGCTTTGCTCAACACTGGAAAAGAATTGACTAAAATAAATATCCATAACAAGATAGCTTTCCTTGTGCAGCAAATTAATAAGCCTTTTTGGGCAATGCATAAGAAGAGAAAATAGAAGCCACAGCAGTGAATAGAAATCCAAAAAGGAGGAGGCTAGCCGAAGCATATGACTTGGCAAAAAAGTTACTTAGATCATAGCCATCTGTCGCATTGTGTAGATCTTTGGAGGCACCAAATCCAGCACCACAACCAGTTGCTAAGAGATATGAAATAACCTGTCCCAAAAAAAAAAAAAAAAATTAGAAGCTATCATGCAGAGATTTACTAGTTATTTTTGGCTGTGCTAATCTTGCTGTACCTTGTCACCATAGAAATCAAAAAGATAGCCACCATTCCCAGTTATAACGCGGTTTCCTGAGACCAAACCGAAGAAGGAGAATGCCATTTGCAGCAGGTTATACGCAAATCCGATGACTATGGTGGAAATCATGTATCTGCATTAAACAAAATCATAACCCTAGTTAATTCATTTGACAAAAATTTACTAATTGAATGAAATGTTCATTTTAGAACAAAACATAGAGATTGTATTTTTTTTTTTTAAATTTCATTATTCTATCTTTAAATTACTATAATTAGTCATTACACAATGGTCTTTTCAATAATGCTTTTTAATATATTCTAAGAAAACAATGAGTGAAAATATATTGAGATAAAGAATGAGATAGAAAACATGATAAAATATATTATCATATTTTCGGTAATATAAAATAGAAAAGAAAGGTGTTAGATTCAACTAATATCTGGCCATATTTTAAGATAAAAAGAACAACAGAGATGAAAACGTTACTGGAATTTCTCAAGAAAATTCTTGCAAACATAGAATTTTGAAAATTTTTATATTAAATTAAAATCAATATATTACTATAAATGAGAGAGAGAATAACATATAACAAAATAAGACAATAGATATAAATCCATGACAATATGATGAGAAATTCTATGAGAATTATGATGGAAGTGCAGCCATAAGAATTCTTATGGTAAATATTATTCCATAAGAAAATGAGCATAAACTTTCCCACAAGTTGCATTTGAAGAGCAATCCCAACAATTATCGAAGAATTAACAACTATTACAATCATATTACAGAAAGATCAAAGTATTTTATCAATGAAACCGAACAAAGTTTTTAAAGATAATACACAAAATCGGAGATAGAAGACTCACCGATAGGAATAAACATCACTGAACTTGACACCAAGATCAGAATCTTTGTTTATGGCAATGAGTATGAGAGCTATCAACAAGAACACAAACGTGAGAATCCTCAAAACAAGAACAGCAGTTCTTGAAACTGTGGATCTTGAAGGAGGAACGCCACTGGTTTCCATCTTTAATTAATTAATGAACCTGTGATTTCATGTGCAGTTTGTGACCCTTTTATATTACAACCTAGGACTACCTTATGGCCATATTGTTTACTTTGGGAGTGGGGAATGAGAGCCAAGTGGGTAGAAAAAAATAACACCTAAAAAATTAAAAAATAGATTTGGTTTACTTTGAAGTTTGAAGAAGATATTGGCAGCACATGAACGTGTTGAGCAACTGGATAATCGTTGACCCAAAATCTATGGCTAATTGTAGAATCTCTCAAGGAAAGCTCTTTGTTATTGATGTCATTGACTTTACATCGGCTTGGGATGATGAGCTTGCTTGGTCAAGTCTATTTTGTTTGCTTTAAATCTCTTTTCAGTTCACACTGAGGCAATAAGTGTACAAGAGAAAAGAGAAGATTAAAGTTGGAATATTAATGTATAGGTTTGAATATTTGGGTGAAGGAATTATTATATACTTCGTTTGTTTGAAAAATAACTAAGATATAATTAAACTCAAGTGATATAGTTGTTGTGTTTATCATGTTAAGCAGTCCATCAATATGAAATTCTCATTACCAACAAAGTGTTGGCACGGTGATAGTAAAATAAGTCTTAAGATATTTTATTCTAAAGCTTATGAATTTGAAGTCTTTGAGATTATTCATGTTTTGAGGAATCAATAAGTTATTGTTTCTATTTTGAATAAAAATTAGTTTTATGTCTAAAAAGAATAAGAATACTTAAGTTTAATTAAAATATAAAAATTATCATTAACTTCAAAGAGGGTTTGACTCAATAATGAGCAAATAATTTTAAATTTTAATATCAGTGACAAGCTTTAATTTTAATACAATTACATTTTTAGATATCAAATTTAGAACTTGATTATGTTAAAACAACTCCTATCAACCTAATAGACATGTTTGGTAATAATCATTTTAGTTTTTTTTTTTGTGACATTGGTCTATACATTTATCCATTCAAATTTGACTTGGTAACACTCTTCTGCACATGGACTTTGTGATTATGACCTGTCATTCGTTGATAATTGAGTATGAAGTGTACAAATAGAATGTCAACCATCACTGTAGCAAAAACAAAACCAAAAAAAAAAAAAAAACACTTCAACCAAAGAATATATAAAAATTACACCACAAGTTCTCAATGATGCGTCCTTCTAAATTCTTATTATGACCGAGACCAGTCAACGCGGTTTTGTGCCAAAATCAAAGAAAAATGTTTGGTGTGAGTTAATACAAGAATAAAATTGTAAATAATATATATATATATATATATATATATATATATATATATGATTTTATTCAATAATTAATTTATCAATTGAAACTAAATAAAAAGGTTAGTCTTTTATAATATAGTGAATCAAGATTTAAATTTTTATTAATTTTTTTTTATATTTAGTGTTTAATAATATATCAAATAAGGATTACCTTTAATGAGATAATACACATGAGAAAACCCAAAAAATGCACCCTAGTTGGGACAGCTTGGACTCAATCATGTCGCATGGGCAATGTTAAGGAGATCTGAATCGTCCATTTAATTTAATGTTGATGTAGCAGTACATATCAATGATCGAAATTCACTTAATAATAAATTAACACAGTTTAGATCTCCACAACATGACTCGTGTGACATTCCAACCTAGTTGCATATGAACGATTGAAATGTTCACAGCAACAAAACCTTCTCAAGCAAGAAGGATGATTCTGCAATAACCTTTCAAGATGTTCTTCAGTATGTTACAGCAATCTTAAGACCCCACGAAGTCTTTTCTTGTAAATTTTCACAAAAAAGAAAACTAATATATGATCAATTCAAAGCTGGCACCAGTATCAGAATAATGCATGATTGATTTCATTTCAGAGTAGTGGTTAGAGCTCAGAATTGCATAAGGAAAGGGGAAAGAGCACCAATTTTTCTTACAGAACCCAACATTATGTGTGAAAGGGAGGGGAAATTATTACTCCAAAAAACAAAATTAATCAATTACATATTAAATTAAAATTTCTTAATTAAATTTTTAAGGTTTTAAATCACGTTAAATCTAGTATTCTATTCATATTTGTTAAAATTATTAAACAGAACATACTAATGTATTATTATAAATGATAATATAAACTATTATTCGTAATATGTTAACATTTACATTTAATTTTTCTCTCTCAGTTTTTTTCTTCCTTCTTTCTTTCTCTATTTTTTCTTTTACATCAATTTCATAAATTTTGGTATTTGAAGAAAAGATGAAAACAATATAAGCATATAGAGATTGTTGAAAGAACATATTTTGAGTGTTCCTTTAAAAATTATAAATAAGATGTAAGGTTTGCGAGAACTTTTCTATACTTTAGTAATCTTTATGAAATAAATTATACAATAATTTTTTAAAAACAATTAATTATACAACTTCATTGTATTATTTTGATCACAGCCATTCCCCTAATCCTGAATCCAATTTCTACAAAACATAACTCACAACCCTATCAAGTAATCATATCACTGCATTACAATACAAACCAATATGAAAGACCAGAAAAAACAAATATAAAGAATGAGTAGTGGGTGCTTATTCATATTGCCAGGGGTTGAACTCTGTTCTGTTATCAGCATCCTCAACAACATCAGAACTATCTATGGCGGCGCGATGAGCAGAATATTTAGCATTGTACTGGTAAACTTCCAAGTCACCCCAAGGGGTCTGAGAAACTTCACTTGTTAGATCAAACCATCTAGGACTGAATTTATGGCCCTTGGCCTCTCGGTTTCTCTTCTCGACTCTTTGCCTCTCCTCTAGACTGAAAAGTGATTAAACAAGCGCATTTTTAAGATTCAGGCAAATGCATATGAAGATCTGTCAAATGCTATACGCTATGGTTAAGCATAATTTTCCAAAATGCAATATCAGATTCCATGTAACCTTTGATTACACTTGTTTGTATGTATTGTATTGCACACTGAAATTCATGATTACACCCTGTAATGTAATATCACCTGAGAGGCGCCACATGGCATTGGTGTTCCACCATGTGACAGCTTTTGTTTATATTAAATAAACAAAGGATTTAAATTTTCTTAAATTACATTACTCAAGTTTATTTAATTTAGACAGTGTATTTAATAAGATCTCATCTTAACGATTGATAGTGAACTACCACGTGAACTTTTACAGTTCTGATAAAGCAAATATGAGTCATGTCATTTTCTAAACATAAGACAATTCTGATCCATTAACAACCAAACTACAATATTCACATAGTTAAGGTCCTAAATTGCAATATTCCTAATTAATCTTTGTGGGAAGGTAGATGGACTTACCCGCTCTTCTCATATCCAGAAGTAGAGAGGTCTCCCTTCTCAAGCGCCATTCTATCAGGACGTAACCGAGAATCTGATGCCAACAACTTCTTGGGAGCAGTGTCAAAGCTGTTTATCTTGTGTGCAAAATGTGTGTACTGGAACTTGTCATTTTTGGGAACATCTGCAACTCTCCAACTCTGCAGAATGAAACAACTTTAATTCACAAAATTGCTCAAGTTGCTAATACATACCATATATGGATTAAGAAAATCTCAACTCCAAATCATCAAAAGAAAACAACACACAAACACTAAAAAGAACAATCAACCCTGTCTATGATTATCATAGCCCTTTCTAAGCTTGGGTAAAGAAGGAGAGGTTTTTTTATTTAGGCTTTTGACAACCTATGTAAAACCATGTCAAATCTAGCAACATGAAGCATAACAAATTGAAGGCCAGGATTAAAGATGGGTTCTCATATACACCCAAAACAAATTAGATTAAATGCTTGATTTGTATATCCAAACAAGAAATTGCATTAAGATATGTTGACCTTCAGGAAAAAAAAAATTTCAGACTCAATCCAACCAGCAATCCAAAAAAACAGATTGAAACATCCTTTGCATGTCTCCTCAGAAAATATAAAATTTAAATGCTCAGCAAAAGAAAGAGAAGTGAAGAGTTACAACACATTCCCAAATTGGGAGAAATAAGCATACTTTAGCAAGGCCGCTGATTTACATACAATATCACAGGCATCATCAATTATTAAAGAGATTTGATGCAACCAATGAGGACCAATTCATTTTGGACACTCTAATTTCTAATGAGTAAACCATGCTTTGCATTTTCTTCTATAGAATTAGAGGGGCAGTGGTAACATCTATGTAATTAGTAAATGATTAGGCATAAAGCCAACAAGAGAAGATAACCAACCTCTTTCAGCTCAGTGCCTGGAAGTGGTTCACCTTCCAGGTCACAGGCTTGGTAACTCATATATTCATTCCATTTTCCAGTCATCAGTATCTTGGGTTCATCAGCAGCATTATATACATATCCATCCACTTCATATCTGCTAGCACTGTAAAAGCAAATGCCTTTTGAGAAGGATAATATGACAGAAACAGGGAGAAAAGTAATTCAATAGCAGTAGCACACAGGGTAAGAAAAATGAGAAATCAACAGAGAAATACGTGTAAGGTTCTGAACAATGTTTGCAAATATCAAGGATTGTGCTGCTTAGGGAATAGACTGGTAAATATGATTTGATCATGCCTTAAGGCACTCAAATGGAGAAATTCAAGCATAAAAGAAGAAACAATTGCTTTTAGTGTCTTCTGTGAATATTGGCTCACATAAGCCAGAGGGAAGATTAAGAAGTTTCAGAAAACTGATTCCTTAGTCCTCTAAGAACATCCATAATGATATCCACCGTGCAATGTAGGTTTTGTAAACGTCTTATGGCAAGAAAAGTCAACAGTAATTGAATAGGAAAAAGTCGTACCCAAACCAGCCACATGGTTGAAAATATAGCACAACTTTGTCCCCCGTGGTCAAATTTGTCAGGACCATCTCCCCGGGTGAATCAATCCATGTTCGGCCAAATATCAAGTTATTAACTTTCGTAGGAGGGGGCACTAAATCAAGGACCACACCATCTCTTTTGAGGGTAACACGAGTCCTGCACCCAAGTCATAGCATGTTATAACTTTATATATAAACAAATTACTCAAGAAAATACTTGATCTTGAGCAGATGAAGTGCATTGCTTAAGACAGAAAGCATTATAAGAATTTTCAAGCTAAATTGTTCTAAGCATGAGTTTGATATTTCAAATTGGAAGCAACAAAAAAGTTTCGGTCTCAGGTCATCAGTCCCAAGTACTAAAGAAGAATTGAAATTGTTTCTGACTTCATAGGATTTCAAAATTTCTTTTTGCATATTGTACTGGCAAATTCAGTTGAGATCACTAAACAAAAATAAATATGGCTGAAGATAGTCAAATCTCCGAAAAAAAATATATAATTCCCTAAAAATCTAAATAAGTTACTTCATAAATTTAGATAAGGAATATTAAAGGAAAGAATTAAAGAACAACACGACTTGACATAAAACAGCAAATTATAGCAAGTTCTAGCACATCTAATTTTCAACACCCTAGGACATTGGAACCTCAAAAGTTACAACATAGCTCTAACTCAAATAGAAAATTTTCTATATCAAAACTTCTTTTCTTTTCTTTTTTCTTTTTTGTTTTTTTCTTGAGTAAATAATTGAAATAACAGAAGTCCTTCAGATTTGAGAATTAAGATAGTAACAAAAAATGAGGAAGTTTCGTGATACCGAGTAACAAACATTTCGGTAAATGAACATAAACCAAAAAGGAAGATAGAACAAGTTTTACCTTCCAACAGGATATACATCAACTGAGTTGCCAAGTAATTTGGTTTTCAATTTTGATGTCACATCATAAGTGAAATGTTCATTTTCAGCATGTCCAGCACTCATTGGAGGGTGATGACTGACCTGGAGAAATTCCAAGTAAACTTAATTCAGAATCATACTTAGCAAGAGATGGATCAGAAAATAAGTGTGACATTTATGTCTTTGAAACTATAATCTAGATTGCAGGGAGACTAATTGCTTCAGCTTTTTATTTAAAGCAGACAGGGTAAAAAAGTGAATACACATTTAAACGTACCTGCTCTGCTATAAATGTTAAACCACCATGATTAACCATTTCATAAGTCTCACCAAGGATTGGATTGAATGGTTTCCATGTTCGCTGGTAGGCATAGTAAACTGATATAAAGAATGATGCTGCAAAAAGGACCAATAAAGTTAGATGCCACGCAATACATCACAAAGTAAGGTTTAGGAGAAGAGAGAGAGAGTGGAATGGGGGCAAGAAGAAAAGGAAGTGTGCTCACATGCATATACTAATCGCATGTATGGATCCTCACACTTATCTGCCATATCTAACAGGTAAGAATACTCCATCAGCTGTAAAATGATAATACAAGTAATGAGAATCTACAGACAGAACCCTTGGTACATAACAGGTAAAGCATGATTCCTAATTCAGTTGGGTAACTTATAACACGGACCTCAGCCATTTTCTGCAGCATTGTCATCGGCTCAAAAATAATAACTGGAAGTGTCACCATTGATGTAATATCAGAGCCAATATACTTTTGCATCATTCTCCAATAACTATCGCGTTCCTGTAAGGGATAAGGGAAAATTTTAGCAGAAGCTTTCATAAAAGAATAATATAAGTATGATTTTTTAATGTTATGTTCAGCATAATTTAAATGTAGACTCTAATCCATGCAATTAATCACTGAAAATTGTTATATTCCATATTATCCATATAGCACGGGATGTCTTAGCTAGAAATTTTCCTTAACATGCCAAGCCTACTTAACAAACTGATTTGAAGTCTAAAACTGGAGAATACTATAAGTTTCACTAAGGTCATACCCCCTGCTTACTAAAAGGAACTAAGAGTAACTTCTATATCTATGCTAGAATTTAAGTTGCTCCAGTCCAGCTCAATGCAAAAGGTTCCTCATAATGAAAGTTTACGAGCTTTGGGAATTGAACATCTCTACAGAAAGCTTGGGTAAATAGTGAAATACTTTGAGATAGACCACATGCAGTAAATAGTTGATTCCCTCATGCCTCATCAATCACTCGTTGCAATTAGACTGTCATTGAATGATAAGTGATCCAGCACGGCAAGTTTCCTTGAATGCATATGTTGTTTAGGCAACCACTTCTCTACTTTTTTTTGTCTGCCATACAATACAAAGCTGGAGGTTAAGTACTATACCTCCTGTTTCCATCTTCCCTTTCTTGCTTCCTCTTCAGTATCTTCAGTGCCTCCCTCTGGATTAACGACCTCCAACCCCTCATAGCCATTTCTGAACAATAACAGCACAAAATTGTCAATATGTTAAAATCATCAGATCATGGAACTAATACTACAAGCTTTGAGAAATAAAAGAAAAAGGCAACAGCCTACATTTCCTGTAAATAGTTTATGGCAAAACCATCAATTGACATAAGCACAACTTCATAATACAACTACTAACTACTAATATATGCATACATTACGTACAGTTGAGAGCACATGTGTGTGCAGTACGGACTAAAGCCGAAATCATAATCTCGAATGATAGGCTGAATTCAACAAACAATACTCAAAAACAAGGATCCAGGGCAATAAAGATCAAATCAACAGAGATCATTAGTCTAGCAGTGTCAGTAAGCAGAGAAAAGGGCAAAATTTTGATTGTGAACCACTTACTAGATTGAATTTCTGAAGAGCAAAACAAAAACAAAAGCAAAAATAAGACTTTCTTTTCTTTCTGAAATCAAAGGTGCCCAAAAGAATTATACCCATTAACGGATTTAGTCATGGCGCTGCTGAAATTAGACAAACTCGAGGCAATTGAGGCAAAAAACCCACTCCCACCAACATTTTCCTTCGGATCCTTAGGAGCCATCTCTGAATCCTCGATGCCAACAGCAAATTTGCACAAAACCAATTGAAAAGAGAGAAGCTTTTATTTGAATAAGATCTAAGGAGCTAATAGGTATTCGACTATACAATTATAATATGCAATTGAGAACAGCGTGGAAGAGCAACGATGCTCGTTGGCGGTTCTTTGGTTTGACAAGTCCAAGAAAATGTGATATGAAGTTGGCAGGGTGTCTCTGATGTGGGATGCGAATAAAAATGGCAAACTTTTCAACGCGTTTGTTGAAGAGCGTGAGGCTTTGGAGAATCCATTTAGGCGGCGGAAGAAAACTAATATGTGCTGTCATCGTATTGGTCTGACGCTAAAGGGCCACTTGCCTTGGTGGAGCACGTTACTCTACATTCTAGAACCATTTCAGTTTAGAATGCCTGAAGAAGAGTCAGCATTTCTTACCGTATAATGCAGGCGACTCTACCCTAGGCCAGCTGATGTCGGACAAAATTTGTTTGAAAGTATGTTTTATATTTCATAATTTTAAAAAATAATTAAAATTAGCTAATATATTAATAAAAAATTATTACAAGTTTTTAAATTTATCTTTATTTAAAAGTTAAACTTTATATTGATTAAAATTAAAAATAATTAATAATAATTACAAACAAATTTAAATAAAATGAAAAATGCTTCTAAAACTTTATAAATAATATTATATTAATGACCATCGAAAATTTTTAGTAAGAACCTTATGAATAAAATTGGAAGAAATAATATATTGTAAATTTTTTTTTTATTGATACTCATTTATATAAATTAAAAAATGTAATTAATAAGTCAATTTTTTTTAATGCTAATCAAATTTATAATAAGTGTATGAAATATTTAAAATTAGTGAAAATAAAGGTATAACTGAAAATAATAATTATTATTATTTTGAACTTTAAAGTTAAAAAACAAATAGAAACAAAAAAAAATTCTTAAATGAAAGATAAAAAAAGACAAAAATAATACAAAATAAAAAAATAATATTAAATATATATTATTTCAGTAATTTTTAATTAATAAATTTTTTTAAAATAGATTGTGAAACATATTTATAACGTCACTAAAAAATTGAGTTGATTGAATGCAATTTAGAGGTGAAATTTTATAATCATTTATAAAATGTGACATATATTAAGATGTGGACAAATAAGGGACGAAATCTTCAACGAGTTTACATGAATTTCCTTTATGCTGCTTCTTTTCTCACACTCTATTTTTCTTTTCAAACACCTCAAACTTCTCTAGCTGAGCCCGACCACCATTGTTATTCGTCATTGCCTCCTTCCCCCGCTTGTCGTTCACCATCACCCATCGCACCCATGCAGGAGTTGAGAAAAATGAACTAGCTTACACAATGGGGAAGGAAAAAGAAATAAATCCGAAGAACCAAACACAAAATCCGAAAGCCCACTTACAATATCGGATTTTCAAAGTTTGGTGTGCAAATTTGTTTTGTTATATGTTTATAGTTCCGGATTTCTGTAATCGAAAAACACCCAAGTAAAATCGAACACCCAACTTGGGAAAGCATGGGTCTTTGCTTTATCCTGCAGTTGCAGCTTCGACACCAATAGCTACTTATGCCTTGTCTCTTGGTTTTCGCTCCAATGCAAGGTCAGGCTTTGGGACCCTTGCTTCGCCCTTTCTAGCCTCTCCTTCTCGCTTTGGGGTTTCCATTCCTTATGTGTTGCTAGGTGCCCTCTTTTGTACTCTCGTGATTTTGCCTTCAAATTTTTGATTTCAGCGTTTTTTGTTCACACAGTTATCCAGACCATCGTGGGCAATACTCTTGAAAACTCTTCTGTACCCCAATAACTATAATGGATTTTCAAATTATGGAAAGCTAGCTATAAAGTGGTTACTGCTTGATGGTCAAGCATCTATTATGCAGCATTAGACAAAGAGAAAATGTATGTGCTATTTGGGTGTCTGAAAAACAACTTCAATAGAGAGAGGAGATGTCTCCTCCAGCTAGTCGCTATCCACTCTTCAGTTTCTCCCCATCCAAACAGTCCCCAGTGCTTTGTAAATTTCAAGGCTCCTCCTGATAAACGGGTCTATGAAGGTTAGTTTTGCTATGAATTGCTAAATATGACTACCCATTTTGTTATAATGATACATGAATCTCAAAGTTTTGTGCTTTACGTGCTGTTCTTAAGAGTCAGAGAATGGAGTGAAACTGCAACTTAAGTCCATGGAAAACACATGTTAATTTGTTATTGAATTACAAATATATGTCTCGCTTCTCCCTTTATCAGGGTTGTAAATCTATGTAATGTCAATTGTTACATGCGTAATTATATATTTATATAAATTTTTTGTGTACATAATTTAGGGAAGGCATCAAATGACAGTTGTCTCATTATTCTATTAATATTTTTTTTTCTGTCCAAATGACAATTAGGAGCTATGTCACACTTTTTGAGTAATTTGACTACTCTGTTGCATGAATGCATCAGAATGTCAAGTTCTTCTCTCTTCATTTTCAACCTGAAAAATTTAATCAAGTTGATATTATCATAACTTGAGTTTGTCTTTTCAATTCACTAGCACTCCCTACACCTACTACTGTTTTTGTCTTACCTCTCTTCCCTCTCGGGCCAAAAGGTAGAGATAGAATTGAAGCTAGAGGAATCTCTTACAGTCCATACTGAAGAGTGAAGTTAACACCATTTTTGTTTGTTGTATAACGAGTAGTCAATTTGTATGTGATGTTCTTCTTTTAAGAATTGTACTGTTGTCGAATCATGTTATATATTTATCCATAATCCTAAACTTTGAATCACTTTATATACAAAATATATTATTTTCTAGATGCCTTATCAATTGTAGATGAGTTAATAATGATTTAAAAGTATTCAGATAAGCTATGCATGGCTCTTTTACAACAAGCTTGTTTTGAAAATATTTACAGGAACAGGCATCATATGTACGGACATGGTCTTGCAAACAAAACCAGAAGATCTAGCTCCCACCACATATTCCGTTCATAGTATGAATATGCTTGAACTTAACTCTCAATTGAAGCATTTAGTAAAAAGGGGTCAATTATGTGAAGCTAAGAACACGTTTGATAAAATGCCTCACAGAGATGAGGTTTCATGGACTACAATGATAGCTGGTTATGTCAATGCCAAAAACTCCAATGAAGCATTGAGCTTGTTCTCAAATATGTTGGTCCAGCCAGGACTTAAAATGGACCCATTCATGATTAGTATTGCACTCAAGGCTTGTGCTATCAGCATGAACATGTATAATGGAGAATTACTGCATGCCTTTTCAGTTAAATCTGGTTTGATAAACTCAGTATTTGTTGGTAGCGCGATACTAGACTTGTACATGAAAATAGGCAAACTTGAGCAAGGTTGCCAAGTCTTTGAAGAAATGACAGAAAGAAATATAGTATCATGGACTGCCATTATAGTGGGGCTTGTACACGCCGGTTACAGCAAGGAGGGATTATTGTACTTTTCTCGAATGTGGAGTTCAAAAGTGGGCTGTGATTCATATGCATTTGCCATTGCTTTAAAAGCATCTGCTGATTCAGGTTCTTTACTTCATGGGAAAGCCATACACACACAAGCAATGAAAAATGGATTTGATGAGAGCTCTTTTGTTGCTAATTCTCTTGTTACCATGTACAATAAATGTGGGAAACCAGACTATGGCTTGCAATTGTTTGAAAGAATGAGGATGCCAGATGTGGTTTCATGGACAACCATTATTACAACATATTCTCAGATGGGTGAAGATGAGCATGCAGTGGAAGCATTTAAAAAAATGAGAAAATCAGATGTCAGTCCCAATGAATACACTTTTTCAGCAGTAATTTCTGCTTGTGCAAATCTTGCTATAGCTGAATGGGGGCAACAATTGCATGCCCATGTGTTCCGTCTAGGTCTGGAAGATGCTTTATCAGTGGCCAATTCCATTATGACTTTGTATTCAAAAGTAGGGCAGTTAACTTTAGCTTCAATGGTGTTTCATGATCTGACTAGGAAAGATATTGTTTCCTGGAGCACTATTATTGCAGGCTATTCTCAAGGTGGCTACGGAAAAGAAGCTTTCGACTATGTCTCTTGGATGAGAAGGGAGGGACAACAACCTAATGAATTCGCTCTTGCTAGTTTGCTGAGCGTGTGTGGAAGTATGGCACTTCTTGAGCAAGGGAAGCAAGTTCATGCACATTCCCTGTGCATTGGCTTTGATCATGAAGCAATGGTTCAAAGTTCTCTAATTAATATGTATTCAAAATGTGGGAGTCTACAAGAAGCTTCGAGAATCTTTTATTTGACAAAACATATAGACATTGTATCATGGACAGCCATGCTTAATGGATATGCCGAACATGGATGTAGCCAAGAGGCCATTAATTTGTTTGAGAGCATTTCCAGGATTGGTTTGAAACCTGACCCTGTGACTTTCATTGGGGTTCTGACAGCTTGTAGCCATGTTGGACGCCTTGACCTTGGTTATTACTACTTTAATTTAATGACTGATAAGTACCAGATCAGTCCTTCAAAAGAACACTATGGTTGCATGATTGATCTTCTATGCAGAGCAGGACGTTTGAGTGAAGCTGAACATTTGATACGAATCATGCCTTTCCAAAGTGATGATGTTGTGTGGTCTACCTTGCTTAGAGCATGTAGGGTTCATGGAGATGTTGACTGTGGAAGGCGAACAGCAGAAGTATTACTCCACTTGGATCCAGATTCTGCTGGAACTCACATCACCCTGGCTAACATATATGCTGCCAAGGGGAAGTGGAAAGAAGCTGCATATGTGAGGAAGTTGATGAAGTCAAAGGGAGTAATAAAGGAGCCTGGATGGTCTTGGATTAAGGTCAATGATCAATTAAATGCATTTGTTGCTGGGGATCGGTCTCATCCACAAATTGAAAACATCTTAGCCATTCTAGAGTTACTAAGTTCAGGAAGAGAATTTGCTAGGGTGAAAATTGGCCCTCTTTAAGAAGAGCTTTATGGTTAGTAAAGCCTGAGTTCATTTTTCATATCTTATGCACAGATTTCAAATGATGATTGTTGGTTTCCCAGCTTAAATTATTTGACCACTCTAATGGTACTTTAAGATGGATTCACGTTTGAATCTGTAGAAGTCATAGTGTAGCTTGCATAGTTTGGTTTTCACAAAGAAAATGAAACCAAAGGTAATTTTTATCAGTGAATGAATTATTTCTGTATAGAATATAGGTTATATATCTATGTGTCTGTGCATATAAATATTATGAAGTATATTACTGATTGGTCATCTATAGAAATGTCCAAATTTATTTATTTATTTTTCCAATTGTTATGTTAAATTTCGTCCAATTACCCTTTTGATGTTTCTGTTATTTGTTTGAATTTGAATCTAAAGGCATTCTCATCCACAGAGTTGGCTGTCATGAAGTGTATGGATATGGTAGAAATGGTGTAGAGGGAGGCCAAAAAATACCCTAGGGAAGTTATAAAAAGGGATTTCACAGTGAATCATATTCCTAAAAATTTGGTTTTTGATAGAACCTAATGGTGTTGTGCAATCCATGTAGCCAACTTCATTTAATGAGATAAGGCTTGTTATTGTTAGTATTTGAACATAGCAGCATGTTTTGAGATATGTTGCCAGTCTATTGCCAAGTGTAGTTTTTTCCAAGAACTTGCCTGGAATAATTTATTCAGGATTTTCTACAGGTTAGTTTGAGCTTGTTTTGTGGTTATGCCTGACTCTATCAAAAATTTGAAGTTAAGATTTTCTCTTATCTCCTATCTATATCCTACACTGACCTCTGTATCTCTGTTTTCAGAACATCTGGTCAAAATCTCAAAAGTTTGTATAACGAATTAGTGACCTTGGGGATGACTAACTTTATGTTTCTAATATCTGATTTGAGATAAGAGATGCTATTACAGGGTATTTGTTAATGAGAAATCTATCCATAAGGAGAACATCATTCTACTTTTCTTTCCCGTAGATGCCTTTTTTTTTTTCCCTGGAAAAACAAAGCCAAAGAGGATGATCAATTAGTTTCTCATGTTAGATTAATTGCAATTGCAATTTTAGTTGAAAGTATTGTCTCTTGGTTGGCTTCAGTGTTTTCAAATCATTTAATTTAAAATAGAATATATTCTAAGGTATAATTTTATTTGTTGAACTAACAAATTGTTTAATTTCTGTAGATACAAATTCTGTAACATTATCATGGAGATTCCCATTGAATATGGTAATCATGTCATTTTCAGTTGACTTAAACAACACCCTTTTAATGAAAACTCCCTCACAGGTTAGGTTTTTCTTTAGAACAGCCGTGCATAAAGGGATGACGAAGTTTCCTGCTGATAGGTGTGCTATGTGTGGTGCTAGTTTGGATTCAGAAAACAGCCACCTGTATGTTCTTGTGTTGTACAGCAGCAATATCTATTTGGAGTACCTTGTTTGGTATTTTTGGAGAATGTTGGTGTGTGTCCCTCAAATTTTCTTGTTTAGTTTTAGAGGTTTTGGGAGGAGCAAGGAGGGTAGAACTTTATCTCAACGTGCTATTTATGCAATCATTCAATATATTTGGTACCGTTTGGGATTTGAAAATGTCTTGAGAAAAAAAAAATTCCTGGCTTTTCTTTGGTGTGCAATATTTGGTCAGTGTTTCTTTGACAGACATGATGCAATTGGAGTGATCTTTTATATGATATTTTCTTCTTTTCTTGCTGTTTTTTTTGGTGTTTTTCTCTGAGGATAGGTTATTCTCTTTTCATCTACTACTTTTCCTTTTTAAATATAATCATTGTTGTTGTTGTATCCAAAAAAAAAATTGTCCAGTTTGTCACTGCCAATCGTCAGTGGGTAACAACCAATTGGACGCATATCTATCAATTCATCTACCCTACATTCAATTACTATATTTTTTGGAAGATTATCTATAAATAGATTTTAGTTTAGCCTGGAGATAGAAGAACTCTATAGAATTTAATATCTTGTGGATGATTTAGTTAAAATTTGAACACCGTTCAGGTTGAGTACAATAGTAAATTCTTTTCCTGTCCATCCCTTCCAAATTTCTTTATCTTTTTCATGGATAAAAGAACTTACATCAAGGTGTTTTGTTTGCTTTGACAGAGACGGGCATTAGAGAAGTTGTCTCTGATGCGCTCCATAGTCATTTGCTTTGCATTGGTATGCAATTGTTGAAAGTGAAGTTATGAAAAAGAGTACCATTAAACTCTGCCAAGGAAGGAGGAGGACACTCAATGATAATATGCTATGTGGTATTTGTGCATTTAAGTCCTGGATTCTGGTTTGTATTTCAAGGAAATATACGAAGTGGGAATATCTCCATTGAAATCAATGAAATGTACCTCTATGCGCCTTGGGTAGGAGAATAGCTGCCATTTGAAATCATTCTTGCTCTCTCTTAGATGACTCTGCCAATGCTTATGGTTTCAGTTTGAATTGTGCAATAATGGCTTTCCTTCCACTTACTTCAGATTTCATATTTTCTTTTACATGGCAGAAAATTAAGGTGCAAGGAGGTCTGTTAAACTTAATATTTTCTTCAACCTCTTTGACTCTTCAGGCGTTTGTTGGACTCTTTCCTATTTCCATCTAGAATGCTGGTGCACACGCCAATATTAATATCGTGGTTTCCTCAAGGTATCAGCATATGGATGATCAAGGTGCTGAATTTCATTCTTCCAGATATATTTCTGTACTAAAACATCTCTTTACATATTTCCTTGTTGCAATGTCTTGTGTTGGAATAGGTGTGATGTGGGCAATGACCAGTCTTGGAGTGTATAATCACTTAAAAAGGTTGGAAATCGGGAGTTAAAAGCATTTGGATTGTCTACTGCTGCTGCATAGCAAACCTTCCCAGCCTATATTTTAGTTTCTAGTATTAAGATCGCGACGAAGAGGTACAAGCTTTAATGTTACTGATACTATACAGGATTATACTGTAAGAAAACTATGTTTAGAACAGCGGTTGCTTCGAGAGGGCCCGCAGTCGAGTGGTATCAAGGTTTGTTCTCAGATTTTATGTGTTGTGTTTAAATTCAAAGTTGTTGCTGAAATACCAAAGAATAGCAGTTGCTGCTGCTATTGTGATTTTTTTTGTACCGGCATCTGTTGATAGTTGGGTTTCAAATGATGTGTTGTGTTTGTTTCACAACTTGTGGATTTACTGTCTTTGAAAAGTGTTCTACTACTTCTATGTACTTAATACTTTTAAGTTGAAATATTTGCTCTTTTATCATGACAATCATATTCAGTTCAGTAACACAACTCTGTCCAATTCCAGCAAGAGGTGATCGTTTCTTGTGATACCTGGAGAATGGTGAAGCTTAATTGGAATTTTATTTAATTATATGATGAATACAAATCAGAAGCTAAAACTTTTCTATTAAAGAGTCCTGTTTCAATTGGTATTTGGAAATGATAGTTCAATGCTAACCGTCAATTAATTTAGTCTCCGAAGGCTTATCTGCTAGATTGATGATTGATCCAATGCTGAGTAACAAAAATCAGATAAGATAACAAAACACTTTGACCCATATTCAAGCATAGACTTGCCCATTAGCTTATTTTTTGAGAAAAGTATATTTTTATTTTACCTATGGTGATCACTTTTGTTATTGGACTTCTTTAAGCACTTCAACAAAACATGATGTTGTCTTTACACACGTACCATTTTCTCTGTATTCACAAATCTAAAGATTTGTATGTTCATTTTTAATTTTTGTAGAGTCATAAGATTTGTTAAAAGAATTAGTCATAAAACATAAACCATTATAGTATGGACCTTATATATAAACTTTATATAGCTAGAGGTTAGCCCCTATCTATTGTGTTATGATCCGAGGGAGACTTTCAATACCGAAAGAAAGAAGCACACCTTGAAGCTACCTTTTCTTACAAGTATTGTGGCTGCTCTATTGAAATCATACATGAAAATGCTTTCAAGGAAAAAGGCTAGATTTTTCTCTATTAGCTCACACAAAGTTAAGCTAACCCTAACTATTTCCCCTGTTGTTTTTTCATGTTTTCATCTTTCCAGCCAATGGATTCCATAGTAGTGCCACGTAATCACAAACAAAATAAGGCTAAGTTATGAAGTGGGAAAATAAAAAAATTTAGAAATAAAGAAACAATTTGCAATCCCCCTTTAGAATCTTCACAAGATGATTTACACGTGGCAACAATTAACAGTGAGATGTGTCAGTACCTTAAATCCCGTATATATCCATAACTTACTTTACCAAAAGACAAAAAGCCTGCAAATTAATAAGAGAATGATTTATTAACTGAATAGGTAATGGAGAGTTTTGCTTTTTGTGGGAAGGGAAGGTGACAGGAAATGAAGAGCAAACGGAAAGGGAGGCAAAAGCTGCAAAGCTTAAGCTCTGTGCTTTCAAATTATACAAATGGGTTTTATAATAATACAAAGTGATGCTTACTTTATGCATGAAAATGAGTTAAAGTTAAGGAATTAGATTCCATCTCCACCAACCTTCAATTTTCTTTTCTTATCTTTATAGCTAATGGCATGTCAAAGAAAAGATAGATAGATGGATGGATGGATCAAATTCTTATCAATGTTTCCTTCCCCATTTCTCTGATTGATTTATCAAATTTAAAGTTCTATAACCACTTTTATATCTTATAGTGCAAGTGGGTTTGGAGATTTGATTGTTAATTGAACTGAAATTTGTAGCCAAAGGAGATATTATACTTTATATAGTTTATATATACTACGTCTTTTTGTATGTATTTCTTAGAAGGGAGGTTAACTAAGTAAATGAAGGATAAGTTAGTTGGTAGTTTGTTGGATTATTGAATCTTAACTTACAATAACATTTTAGAATATAAATAAATGCCATCAAGTTTTTAAATACTTTATAATAAAGAGTAACATTTAAACTAATTAACATATAAAGTAATGACATATTCTCAGAAATTCTCATGTATGTTGTTGTGGCCTGAGTTCAAACTAAGTCAATAGCCTTCAAGTAAAGAATTATAGTCAAGGGCTGCTTAAGTCAGTATTGCTCTATGAGAGAGCTCATTTAGGGAGAGGAGTCCTACATATGTGATAAGGGCATCTGGTTATTTCAGTGTAATAAGTGTAATTATGTATTGATAGTTCTTATTGTATAAAAGAGACACATTTTCCTATGAATCATATATCCTCAAGTAGGTTATTAATTTCCAATAATGTGACTTAGAATTATAATAATCTTACATTATTTCTTAAACCAAACAATCCCTTAAAGTTTTGATTCCCTCACTGGTAATAACTTATAGCCATACTCAACTTATTGAAACTAGACAATGCATCCCTCATAACTTTGTCTCTATTTTTCTGTGAGAAATTAATAATAAGAATCAGATCTTAAGAGAAAAGAGACAAATTAAACAATGGACACGGTTACATAGAGGGGATCATTAGTGCAATAATTGGCCCCGTCGACAAGCCTCTCAGCCAAAACCATACACAAAATTAATATCTAACAATTAAGAAAGCTTCACCAACTTTAGAGTTTAGATTTTTCTCTTATAATTTATGGAAATTGCCTAGCATTGTCAGTCAACATACAAAGGCTAAAGAGAGGAAGAAATCTGCTGTGTCTTTATTAATAGACAACTGTTTTGATAAAGTCCCCTCTATCTTTCTCTTTGATTTTTGCTTTTAGCCTCTGTTTCTTCCAAACATGAAAAAAAAAAAAAAAAGGTTGTCCCATTTTGATTGTCATTTTACTAAAATATTTTTGTCTCACTTTGGCTATTTTACAATATTAATACATAATTAAATACTCTTTTTTTCACTTTTACCCTTAACAAGTAATTAATGTGTGGTTTTTAAATACTTAAAATTGAATAATGAGAACATCTATTATTAAGGATAATTTAATAAAATTGAACCACTTATTAAATTATTCATTATCTTTTTTAATCTTTGAACAAAAACCTTAAACGATGATAAAAATGGGATAAAAGAAATATAAAACATCGTATTCTCAATAATGGAGGTGAATAATGTTAAAATAATTTTACACTGGACTAACACATAACTATTGCATGATTAATCAATGAGTAATATTTCCTTGGTTGAATTCCTATAGTTCACTCCTTTTAATTTTAATGGTAAAGATATTCTCAGGTCATCTTTTGTGCATCGAGACTAAGTCCTTCCATAAGAGGTCCTATGACTGATCTCTTTATATCAATCTGCATTATGCCACAAGAATATTTTACAGCGTATATTTTACAATGTTTAAGGAAAAATTGTTACTCACATAGACAGTGCTTCAAAGCTTAAGTGCTGTCTATATCCAACTGCACTTCAAAAAGCACGGTCCAACATGACAAGATTTACTATGATGCTCAAATAAACATTACTTGGAGGTGATGTAAAAGAGTTAATTTAACTGTTGTAAAAGATCTTTCTTGGCATTGTGCTAATGCATCCTCTTAAGTGTTCAAACCTTGGCTAGCTTGAATAAAGCTTTTGCATCTTTGCTACAAAATTAGATTTCTTGTAGTCTATATGTCATGAAGTTGATTAGATGTAGGTGTTGATGTTTTTTAGATCACTGCACTTCCCTCTTCATCCAATAGCTCATTTTGTATCATGTTAAAAATGGTATCTATTTCACAATTTTAACTGCAAGAAATCTGAGTCTTCTTTTTAATTAGTCCAAACCCTTTAATTCTTTGTCTTTCTTAACTCTTATCTTTTATCCCCAAAAGAGCCAATACAAATTTATTTTGGTCACATTCAATTTGGTGAAAGCTTCAATATGTCACTCTCTTTGCTCTTATCTTCCAAGATATACCATAAAGTTACACGTCTCCAGCTTTCTAAGATATTTCCTTGAAAGTTCAATTTGCAGTGCTTAGCTAATAGAAAGAAGAACATTTTCTTTAAATAAATGAAACACATTAACCATAGATTATATCCGTACCTGGTGTCACTCTCACTTGGCCCTTCTCATATCTGATTAGACATTCCGCGTAAATGTCCATCTCAGTATATATTTCCATTAACTTACAGTCATCATCAACTTAATATTATCATAAAAAGTAAGGTCAATTTGATTCCAAAAAAATGATCTTTACCTACTGATAACAACAAAACAGCAGTATAGTCAAAAGTATGCTCCTTACGAAAGTCAATTAGGGTTTTGATTGTTTGATTAATCTGAGAATAATCTTCCAATTCGAGAGGGAAAATAGTATAGTTAGCTAGCTACTTCCAACTTGCTGTTTTGAAATAGCTAGCATACTAAATATATTCATTATTATATTTTATTCTTATTCATCTTTTCTTAACGGTATAAGATTTTAGGTGAAATGATTTTTAATATAGTATTATAACTTTGACTAAATATAGAAGAGATGAATTTCCTTTACATCTCAATTAAATTAAAATTTTAACATAAGATATAAGTGAAAAATGTAACAACATCTAATTGAGAAAATTGGTGATGTGTTCTCTAAGAAAGTAGCTAGGTGTTAATATCTAATATCAAAGAATATTATTTAGATGATAGGAAGATATATTTCTTTATCATGCTGCTACAGAGTTCGTACAATTTATTGCCGCATGGAAGAACCATAGTGCCGTCATTAAATTTTCAATTTCTCAGGAAAGTTCTTGCACATTAATGTTTGATAAGAGATTCCTTTCCATTGAAAAAATGTAGGTTGTCTTTATGCTGTTTTTGCTTTTTGTCATTTTCATTGGAAATTGGTAAGAAAATTGATATGATTTTTGTGGGTCGTAGAGATTCAAACTAGAAAATAGTATTGTAAAAAGTGAATTCTATTGCTGATTTGATATTAAGCAATAAAGGAAGTATTGCTAGCTTATTCAATTCAAGTAATGAGCTATTTCCCTTTGTATTAGTCCAACCAAAGGCTGTTTCTATGTTTATAAATCTAACCACTGAGAGCCATCTGATTAACTTTAACAAATTGCTTTTCAAATATAAAAATAGAAGCAAAAGAAAAAAAGATAATTAGACAAAAGTAGAAATTGTTTTGCACCTAGAAGTAACATTTAAAAAGTGCTTTTATCTTTTGAAAAATGTAAGAACAATTTTATCATTAAAGGGCATTTATGAATAGAGGCTTACTTTTGCTTACATTTTTTTCTTTTTTCAAAAGCATTCATTACATGTTTATTAAAAAATAAATATTTTTACTTGTAAAGATTTTTTTCTAAAAAAAAAAGGTTAGCCCAAATACTAAAAATACAAAATAAGTGCTTTATTCTATTAGAAGCATTTCTAATAGGGAAAAACAAAAAGAGAACTAGTTCAAATTGACTCTAAGAGTTAATTGTTGTATTGAGTTTAAAAATGTTTTTTAGAAACAATAAATAGAAACAAAAACAAAAGCAATTTAACTTTCAAGGTTTTCTTTTTTAATAAACAGTGAACCCTCACAATCTAATTTGATATACAAAAGCAAAAGCAATTTTCTAGCTTTTAAATTTGACTTGGTTTCAAACTTTTTAAATTGAACACTATTATATCAGATTAAACATCCTATATAAACAAACAAACAAAAAAAATTCAAAGGATTGACTTTAGCAAAATTTTATATTATGATAGTTCAATTTTAGAAATAAAAAACGTGGGTTATTTTCTTACAAAATATTAGAGAACAAAAATGGGTTTTATATTATTTTTAGATCCATGGGACTATTGTTAATATAGGGAGGGGGGAGTACCTTGAAGTTATATTCTTTATTCTCACTGGATATTACCTAGAGTTGAGTCTTTTGGGGCAATGAATGAAAAATATTTGAATACTCAAAACGACAACGTAGGACAAGGTACCCCAAGTAGAATTGTACTTTTCTACGTAACGAGGAACCAAGCTCTATAGAATAGGATAGAGTAATTATTGGTTCATAGAGAATATGACAAATTAAAATGAGGATTTGGATTCTGTCCTATTTGAAAATGATTTATGCTAGACATGCGTATGTTCATCACTAGCAAAAGGGTATGTATCTAATCATTGAAATAGTATATGATAGAATCACGTAACTGCGAGGAAATACTCATCAACTAATGGTTTTCACAATAATGAAATAATATCTATATCTTAAATTAAATGTATCAAGATCATTTATTAGAGGATGGACTTAATCGTAATAAGTGAGATATACGAAAATATCTTAACAGGGCATTTGGTGTATTTTTTGAATTTTAAAATTTATAAATTCTAAAAAAATAAATTCTAAGATTATAAATTATGAAATTGTTCAAAATTTGTTTGCTAAGGCAGATTCTTAATCAAGTTTCTTGAGTTTCTCAAAAAAAAAAAATCTGTGAATTATGAAGAAATTAAGAATTCTAACCCCACCGATAGAAATTTTTTTTGCAAGAAACTTCATTAAAAATAATTCTAAAAAATAAATTTGTCTCCCACTTATATTAAACAAAAAATAATGGTCTGATGCCACTTATATCACCATAGATAGATAATGTGTGATGTAGGATAAAAATTCAGATTTCCCACGATGACTTAGATAAATTGTATGAATTTTTAAAAGAGAAGATGTAACTTAATTTCAGCTACTAGTTGAAAATTGAATAAAATACATTTGCTTAACTTACAAGAATTTCTAACAGTATGAAATTTGAATTTTGTCAAATAGCAATACTAAAAAAAAAAAAAAAAACCTGGAGATGATAAAGAAAATTTGGTATCGTCCTAACTCAAGTGTTCATTTCAATGCTCGCCAACGTAAAGAGAGTTCAATTAAGCAATGATTAATAAATGTATAGTCTCCATTAGTGTTCTCTCTCTCATCTTCTTGTTTGTCTTTATATATATAATAATTTTTATCTCATGAATATCTTTATTTTATATTAAAAAATTTAATTTTATTTGACAAATAAAATAATTATAAATATTTTTTTTTATGTACTCAAATCTTTAAAATTAAAAAGATATTTTAACTGCTTAACTCAATTAGCTTATCTTATCAGTGATTGTCATTATATTTACTATTTCATGTGTTTGATTTTAGAACAAATTAAAACATATTATTTCCTCTCTCTCTCTTTTGTGGTTATACTCTGTAATTTCAATGAATGCTTTTGCTAAGATATATATATATATATATATGATGATATAACTGTTGAATATGTTATATGCTTTTTGAAGGGGCCAGAAAACATGCAGCTTGATTAGACGAATCTCCAGAAATATATATGCTTTGCAAGAAAAAGCATTGACAGAAGGACCCCTTCAACCATCACACTCATCTTTGCTTAAAAAGAAAGTTATATTTAATCGTTTTTAATATTTTTGGGATATATTCCCTTATTTATTATTATTTTATTTTTGATTATGCTGCAAGCTATATAAAACAGATAGTTACTGTATCCATTTTCAATTGAATTTAAACTTGGTATTTCTACGAACACCAAATTATTTAATAATTATTCCCTTAAAGACACTTGAATTTGCATTTTAAATTCTCTGGAATTAACTGTGCGCTCGTTACTGTATATCTAATCATAAAATCATAGATCTATAAGTAAAAGTGAATTTTAAATTCTAGGGGGAGCATACAGAAATTTTAAAAAATATAAGGACTAGAAAAATAGTTAAAATTTTTGAATAAAAAAGAATTAACATTCAGTTAGGAATAAAAATAAGTTAAACTGGTTGACGAGATAAATTAGATTGGCTCACCTAATAACTTAATAAGTTAAGCTCACAAGCTATAGCTTGATAATTTAGTAGGAGAAATTTTTTTATTCTACTTTAATGTTTTATTCTTTATCTCACAAGTGATGAGTTTAAAAATTATAAAATAATATTATAAAAAAGAGTAAACATACTTATTTTAAATCAATCAGAATAAATGAAATAAAAGAAGAGACATTTTATAAAATAATAAATTTACTCCTAATTTTAGTTAATTTATTAAATAAATTAAATTTGAGTTTTTATAAGTTTAGTTTATTTTTTTTTTAAATAAGTTCAACATATTAGTTAATGAACTAACTCATTTATATCAATATATCTATATGTGTGCGTGACTATGTATTGATTTTATATTTATTATTTATGTTGTATTTGTATTATATAATTAAATAAGTCTATGATATAGCTGATGACTTATTGATCCAGTGGCACTTCCATTTGGCATAAGTACCAAAGAGTTTGACGAAACGAATCTATTCTCACATAGACACTCCCCTTCTATTTCCCCAGCACTTTGTGCTTCTATATAACACAAAATTGTGTCGATGACATTTAATAAAATTTGTCCACGTGTCATATATTTTTTAAGATGACATGCATACAAACTCCATTAAGATTTATGAATAAACATATAAGTATATACGTGTACGAGATGTGCTATTGTACATTTATATATGTACACTTTATTTTTACATTTTTTTATTTTTTATAATTTTATTTTTATAATATAACTTAAAAAAATTAAAATATACATAGGACTGTAGATGAATGTAGAAAATAGGGTGTGTACGTAGAGTTTCTGATCATATATCTTGTCCTGACTTAAAAGTAGGCTCCCCACTGAACAAGTTGAATGTTGTAAAAATATCAGCAATTTAATAATGTAATGTTGGGTGGATGTGGGGTTCTGAAATGGAATCAAGGAAGAGTCAGAATCAATCTTAAAATCAAGATTTGAAGCACTATTACTACATATGCATGTTTCTATCATACATGTCTTTGTCCATGCATCTCATCTCATCTCAATGATCTCATCATGCAATTTCATGGGAAGCTTCATCCTTAATCTTAGCCTCATGTTTCATGAGGGGACCTTCCAACACCCCTAGCTAGCCGGTGGTCACGCTGCATTTATCTTTAACCGACCAATATAGTATTCAAAAATCTTATTCATATAAATTTATCTTGTTCTCTCTCTCTCTCTCTCTCTCTCTATATATATATATATAAAAGATTCACTTACTTTATTTTCACACATAAAAATGACTTATCATATTTGCATACATTTGTAACTTTTTTATAAAATATCAATTTATATATTATAAATCATATTCTTAAAATTTCGTAAATTTTAATACTTACTCGATACTTTTATCATATTAAATATTTAATAAATTATTACGTTCTAATAAATACCATCGTAAACTGAATTAAATAATTAATAATTTTGAATTTTTATACAATTTAACATAAATTATTAAAGTCATAAAATAATATAATTTAACAATTAAATGGTTTTATCTATTTTTTTAAAAATATTATTTTGTTTTTTGACACTTATCTATTTTTAACATTTTAAATTTATCAAAACAGTATTTAACATTTAAAAATTATTATCAATTATATTCCTCCTTCACTTTTTATCATCTAAACAAAAACAAAAATTACTAAATTATATTGTTTGTTGATTATGTGATTGTTTTCTATTATTTCAGTTACTTATATTTTACTAAATCATTTAAAAAAAATATAAAAGTAGTGATTTTTTAAAATTTTATTTTATTAGTGTCTTCAAAATAAGATAATATTTTTAATATTATTCAAAAAGATATAAGTGATTGAATTGGCAAATAACAATCACACTAACAATAAACAACACAAATTAATAATTTATGTTAATGATTTAGTGACATTGAAATATAATTGGTAATGATTTTTAAATATTAAAAACTATTTTAATAAATACTAAATTTAATGATAAACATGAGTATTAGGAACTAAATAAATATTTTCCACAGGTAGAGATTTCAACCTATTGAAGAAAGACCATATCTAAATTTAATCTCAAGTCTTAAAACTCTTGCTTGTGCCACTTGCCAAATCGTGTGCTCAAATTACATCTAGATTGATGTGTAAGAAAAAATTAAATAAATTTTTTTTATTACATGTGGGTTGGCATTAGTAGTATGATAAGAGCTGCTGGGACCCACTGAATCTGACGGGGGACTAGTATTAAAAAGTAAGTGTGGGCCCGAGTAGAGTGGGCATCTGATGACGACTATTCCTTCCAACGCATGTTAGCCGGCGGCTTTGGCCACCACCACAACTATTTGTCCCTATCATGCTTCATTTACTCCTTTTTATATTTTTACATATAAAATAAAAAGTTCGAAGAGATATTACAAATCTAGCAAGATTTTGTAATGGTACTTATAATCAAAAGTTATAGTAAGGTTTAAGCCTTCTATAAGTGAGATATTTTAATCTTTACAAGATGTACTATCAATTCCTCTTAGTCTTTTTTTTAAAAAAATAATTTAGAAATACGTGATCACGAAGTTGAATTAAATATAACTCTAAAATGGACAAAATATTTTTTATATAATTACATTTCTAAAGTTTAAACTAAGTTTAATGATAATTGCATTTCTAAGATATATATACACTTATGTACACCTTTTTTTTTTTACATTTATTTTTTTATTATATTTTTATCTTTATAATATAATTGAAAAATAAGTGGATATTTAGGGTGTGCAATTTTCTCGATATATAAAAAAAGGTAATGTTTTGGCATTTTTTCTTATATTATGTAGTTCTAATACTTTATAGGAAATTAAATGGTCTAACATACACAATGTTATTTAATTTTAAAGATTTTCACAATTATTTTAAAGTTCACTAATGTTACATAAATATCATGTATCCCAAAAAGAAAATAATTGTAGGATAGAAATAAACATTCATAATGCTATGAGTGAGATGCATGCAATATTGTGTATATATAACACCAATTAAATAATTAAATCAATTAGTAAAAGGGTTATTTTTGCTTAATCAAAAAGTTTTTGGTTCATTAACAAAGTCTAACATAATTGATAAATAGCTAAATTTCTTAAATATATTGATAAGATGCAATCCCTAGCCGCATATTTAGAAAAAAGCTTTATTGAGAAATATTTTATTTACTTTGTGATCTCTTTACCTCAAAAAAAAAAAAAAAACTTTCAATCAAGCCTTGTAAATATAATTATATTAAAATTTAAAAAATATATTTTTTATCTTTTTATACTATGACCAATTTTAAAAAGGTTTTTACGTTTTAAATTAAACAAAATAAACTTTTACATTTTAAATCAAAAATAAAAGTTAATCTTATTAAAATATTTTTTACTTTTATTTTAAGCTTAAAATATAAAAATTTATTTTATTTTTATCCAATTTAAAAGATAAAAAATCATTTTTATTATTAATAACAGTGCGAGGGAAAATCCAATAAACACACATGAACAACTTAATTAATTTAGGAGACTTTCAAGAGCAACTCTACTTTTATTTCTTATACACTGATTTTTATTTTTTTTTTAAGAAAATGATAGGTATTTCGTATTATATATGGTAGACACCTACTTTATCTTGCACTTTTTGATTTTTTTTTTCCTTGTTCACATGAAAAAAATCTACTTATTGTTTCTTCTACACTAATTTTTATTTGTGTTCATAAAATAATTGATATTTTGTATGGTAGAGAGCTCTTTTCTTTTGCACTTTTTGATTTATTTCCTTCCTTATATTGAACCATGCATAGGAAAAACTAAGTATTTCTTGTACACTATTTTATTTTGTAAAGAAAATGATAGATATATACTTTCTTTTGCCCTTTTTGATTTTCTTCTTTGTTCTTACTTATTTATTAATTCTAGACTAAATTTTTTGAGAAAGAAGTTGACAAATATTTTATCTTTGTTTAATAAAAAGTAAGTTGAGCTTTAAGGTATCTTAAGTCAAAAAATTCTTAATTCAAAATTTTAAAATTATATTTATTAAGAGAGATTTATTGTAAAATACAAATTAATCTCGTATCTATAAATTATGAAGATGTTTTGGATATAAACAAAGAAAAATTTATATAAATATTTTGTATTATACGGTAGACACCTTCTTTCTTTTTTATTTTTTATTTAACAAAAAGAAAAATAAAATTCTACTTTTTACGCTAATTATTTTATGGTCAAGAAAATTATAGGAAATCAAGTCTTCACCAATAGACAAGCAAAATTGTGCCATCTTTCACACTCATATATAAATTTGGAAGAACATTCACGGCACTTGTGTCCAAAATTGATAAAGGGTTAACTTCACTTGATCTGTAGCAAGTCTAAGGACGTAGCCATTCCACCACACCAAAGATAAAGGACTTCTGCTGCAAATTGAACCAAGACTTTTAGCAACGTGGAAAATTCAAATAGCCACTCAATTCATCCCTTTAGGGGATGTTTGGGAGAGTGATGCATTTTTTTAATCCTAAGATTCATGAATAATGAAAAACTTAAATGTTAAGATTTATGAATTATGAAAATTTTAATTGTATTTAGTTAGATTAGTAATTTTTTTTAAAAAAATATTTTTAAAAAGTTGAGAAATTAAAACTCCACCCTTCCATGGAATTCTTTTTAATAAAATTTAGATTAAAAAAGAATATTGAGAAACATGTTTTTTGAAATTTTATTTTTTAAAATATTTCATACTAACCATGAAATCCTAAATTTAGATTTTTAGGATTAAAAAATAATCCTTCTACCAAATACCTCCTTAAAATCTATTTGGGAGTTGAAATGATAAGCAAAAAGAAAAGAGACAAGAGGAGGAAATTATCGATATATGTTGTGTCATATTCTATGTTACTCATTGTCAAATAATCTTTTGATTAATTGGTATTTTATTTTAATATAAAATTATTTATTGGTTATTTATTTTATATTTAATAAATGACAAATTAAAAATTCATGGAATAGAGTGAAAATAAGGTATGGTGTAAGAGAAAAGCTATATCCAATATACACTTCTTTTTTATTATGTTATAAGAGTAAAATTATAAATAAAAAATTAAGAAAAATATAAAAAAAAAAGGTGTACGTGTAATATTTTTCACGGAATAAGTAAGAAGGAAGAGGAATATGGAAATGATGAGATATCACATTACAAATGCACTTTCGTAAATTTACCTTTTATTAATAAACTTTTGTAATATAATATGTATACTTATCCTTCTCTTCAATAAACTAATAATTTTTCTAATGCTCTCATAAATTAATTATTAAAACAAAAAATGATCAATTTTTATAAAATAGATAAATTGAACAATTGATTTACAAGGTTAAAAGTCTTGGGGTGGCTAAGTCCTAATATATAATTATATGAATTAAAGATAAACGACTCCCCCTAATCAATTAATTTTGACCACTTCTTTTCTATGTAGGTATAGAAACTTAATTATAATCTTTAAATAAACTTGAAAATCAAATAAATAAATACATAGATTCCATTTTTTTGTATTTTAAAGTTTTGGCACATGGATTAAGGAATTATTAGTTAGTGTAATAGTTTGACTATAATATTCTTATTTAATTTATTTGATAAATAGTCTATAATTTAATTTATGATGTGGTTAAAAGGAAGAATGAATGAATTATTATTAATTATATAAGAGTATAATAAAATAATTTTGATCAAATTTTAATATTCTAAATTATTATAGTTACACCATAAGAAGATCACAACCTGAAAAGTAAAGAATTTCTATTTGAAAATTATATGAATTTTGAACAAGAGTTGCATGGCCAAAAAAGTCCCAAGCACGTCCTTAGGGGTTCAATCTAAAAGAAAAACATTCTTAGGGGCAATACATATAACATAATTTGAATTTAATTGTATTCATAATTTTATTAAATTATTTTTTTTTGCCCATAAAATATTAAAATAATTTTTCATGCATTAATAAGTCATCTAAAATACAGAATAAGATAAAATTTAGAATAAATTGTGGGATATAAAATTTTGTCCCATATTAATGCCACTCAAAGTGATCACACTTGAAGGTCTATTAGTAATTCTCCAGTAATATTTGCCTTAGTTTGATTATTTTGAAGTGCAACATAAATTGATTATTTTTTTTTAAAAGTGGTGTTATAATGGTTGAGTATTTAGTATTAATTTTATCATAAAAAATATCATGTAGCTTTCAATAGACATAAAAAAAAAATATCTTGGCATAAATTCATGAAAAAAAAATCTGTATTTTGGTCCTTTTGGTATAATTTAATTCATAAATCCTTCTAAATAAAATATTTATAACACAGACAAAGATATTTCTGTATGAAAATAACATATGTTAAATAGAGTTTGATTTTTTTAATTGAGGATATGGAGTAATAGATATTTTTGAACCTAGACCTCAACATTTTTAGGAGATCCTTGGACAATTTTGGGATTCAATTAAGTATTTTACTATTAGATATATGTCATAGTAGTTGATTGATCCATTTTACATGAAATTTGCCCCTATACCATCAAATTTATTTTTGTGAATGATAAGTTGTATAGTTATTGATATTGATGCGAAAATGTCTACACAAGGAAAAAATTGAAATAGACATGAATGTGTAGATGAAATAATAAAAACATTAGTTTAAATATACGCGGGTGTGTTTCTACTTCTATGTCATTATAGTTTCACCCAATTGTCAATGTAATTTCAATTTTTTTTTGGTATTATCCACAAATCTCCCACTTTATATTAACCATAGAAGTAACTTTATTTAAAGAATAAAATAATTATAATTACTTTTTTTTAATAACATGCATTTTTTTGAATATTCAGTAATGTTTCAGCCATTAATATGACGGTCCTATTTAAATTTAGATTATTTATCTATTATCATACACATATCCTAGTGCATCATGTGGGACTATTCAAACTAATGAACGGTCTAAATCTAAACATGATTATCATTTTAATAGTGAGAATATGAATGAATTAATCTATTTATACTTTCTTGCAAGTTCAAAAACATTATAAAAATATTTTCACTATTAAACTTTATTTACTTATCAATTCACCCTAATCGTGTTGGTCATATATAATTTCAGTTTTATTTAACAATATCTGGTCCTAGACATAGACACCATTATGTAAATGCTTACATTGTAAAGTATTTGACAATATCTAATTAAGATTTATCTAATTAACAAAGTACATTTAAAAGAAAGGAAAGAAAAGTATTTGACAATATCAAAATACTTATAGTGAGAACCAAATTATTAAAAGATAGATAGATAAATATTAAATAGTGTAAAAGCGAACGAAAAAGAAAGGTCAAACCATAAGAATGTAAAGCAGGTTCCAATAACAAAAAAAAAAAAAATCTACTTTCTGCTAGTTAATAAGAATTTACTATTTTAAATTAAAAATATTTAACAATAAAACTTAATAATTAAAAAGATTTTGTTAGAAGAAATATATCAACTTTAGTGATTTTTATGACTAAAAAGGATTAAATGTTTGATCTGCAGTTAGGGATACTCCTTAGTCTATACAAAAAGATACACTTGATAGATTACAAGTGAAATTGATATTGTTAGACTTTTAGAGACAGTTAAAAAAAAAAAAAAAATTGATTGAGAAAAAAGAAGACTACTCAATTCAAAATCAGGGTATACCATGAACCTCAACAAGAACTCACAAACACACTCATAATTCAATACATTTATGGCAAGTACATCATATATTTTTGTTGTGTGCTTTTGTCACAAAATTAAGTTCTTATCTTTTAAGGATAAATTTATGGCTGGTTTTGGTACAATAATATCTATAGAAGGCAACTCTATTTTGTTTGTCCAATGACAGTAAGCTTGAGAATGTGATAGGCTAAATTATATGCACGTTTATATGCCTTTCAATATATAACACACCAGTGAAACCATCCATCATTTTCAACTCTATAATTATTTGTATTTCAATTTCGGCAGTTTGGTAGAACATGACTATTCTAAAATTAAAGCAACATAATTATTTGGTTGCTGCTATCTCATATGGGAAGGGTTATCATGGTAAGTAGACATCCAGTGTGCAGACCATGATTCAAGATTTTATTTTGGGATAGTAGAAATTATGAGTAAGATATTATCTTAGATTTATGTTGCAGCATGATTAATTTCTTGATGCTCTAGATGAGGATAATAATCTTTGATCGATGGATCCATGATTAATTAATTCATGAACTCCTTTTAAAACTTCTAAAGCTAAGCTGGCCGACGCAGTGATAATATGTTGGCTCAGTGATAATAGATTAAGTTTAAAAATATTATAAACTAAAAAGGCCTTAATTTCTAAATTTTAAAGTGGTTTTCGAGTGAAAATATCAATTATTACATTTGATTATCTTGGACATAAATTAAATGCAGAGTGTGGGGTTTGACGTGGTGAAAAAACTGACTCCAAGATATGCTATGGTTACTTCATTGCTCAAAAGTAGCTTCTTAGCAATTTGATAAAATTATTATTACAGTTGCAATTTCATTTAATGAGTGAGAAATTAAATTACAGTATAGTAATTAAGATATATCCAGGTTTTGCTTGCTTTTGCATCAATTTCGATTCCTTTTCTCTTCTAGAATGAAATCCCTGGTCCCTTCTCTTATCTATTGTAGCATTAATCTATACATTTACAAAATTACTGCTATTTGTGGACCCTATATATTAAGTTTATTAATCCATTAATTGTTATTAATTCGGGTAAAACGACGTAGCCAAATAGCAGTGCTCTTGTTACCATTGCTGCATGCCAGCTTGGCACATGTGGACTAATCTAATTAACGTCCTAATCTTGTTATTTCTCACTGCTTGGCCTATATTAACCATGATAAAGGTAGAATCCAAATTAGTGACAATTCACTTAACCAACTAATGACATCAATTAAAATAAATAAATTATATAGACTTAGTTAAAAATTTCGTAAATTTATAAGGTTACTTTCAGTATGTTTAAAAAAATAAAAATAAAAAACTAACCTAGACACCAATTTCTAGGCCAAGGATTTGTGAAATCATTTGCTCTACTTAATATTCTTTGACTTAAAACAAGACTTTTAATTAGGAAGATTCTTTGTGTTGGGAGAGGGAGAAGAAAAAAAGGATGATAACAAAGTAAATTCAATTAATCACGCAGTAAACCTATGCTTGATTAGTGCTACTTATTCCATCTTCTGTCTCAAGTCTATCAATTTAGAGTACTCTATTCACATTAATTATTGCAAGGATACAATGTATGTCTAGCTTTGTCCTTTGATTGAAGTTGAGAGAGTGTATATATGATTCCCTTATAATTTATGGACTGAGCAGAAGGCATATGCATAGACACTGAATAATTTAGGTTAAAGAAAAAGTAAACAGATGAAAAATAAATAAAGAAAATTAAAATTCATAGCTTTTTTTCTGCAGCAGACCGTAAGAGAAACAAAGGTACATTCGATTGTGACACTTCCACCCAAGACCTCCCCACCATGAATCCATGACTCGTCACCTTTTTACTTTTTTAGATACCAAATTATTATTTTATTTATATTCAAGGCTTTTTCACATTTTTAAAATATAAGAATAATTCTTATTGCAACAACGAGTCTATTGTAAACAATAATTTCTCTAAACAAGCAAGACTAAAGTTTTAAATTTATAACTTTTAACTTAAAATATTTTTGAGCTCAGTTTATTTCTTATTAAAAATTTGGATTTATTGTCATTACTTCATTGTAAAAATAACTTTTCAACAACTCAATGAATTTATTACTACAATTACAATTTTATTCAATGACTAAGAAATTATTATTGTAGTATAGTAACTATAGTATATTTAAGTCCCCACTAAACTAACACTTTGTTAATATTATATTTTTACTATTTTAACACCTCAAACTTCATGGTCCCAATGTTTAATCTTAATTTAGGGCTAGGGTTACACTTTCTCTTTGTCTATCTCTCTCTAAACATGCATGGGATTGAAGCTAGTTCCAGTAAAAACAGTGAGATAAAGGTGCTTATGGATTAAGAAACTAGTTTCTTTGGTGGCCTTCAATCCCACCAATTTAATAAAAACAAAAAGAGGTAGAGAAAGTGGGAGAGAAGGAAGAGAAAAGAGAGAAAACAAAGAACAAAAATAAATAAAACGCCTCCCACAAACACTCCTTTATCTTTCCGTCTCCTTGTGATCTCTTTCTCTTTCTCTGCAACTCTCTCTTGTTGATGTGATTCTCCACCCACACACCTCCAAAGAGAACCCATCATATTAACTTTACAAAAGAGAATTAAAGCCTTTGTAATCAAAGAGCTATGGTCTTCCCATCAGTTCCAGTCTATCTAGATCCACCCAACTGGCCAAAACAGGTAAGGATTAATTCTTCATTCTCTTGTATTTTTTTCTTGCTTTTTTATCTCCTTTTTATTTCTTTAGCTTCTTCACCAATAAAGTACAATAAATGAACAACAAATATTCCTAAATCTTTTCCTTTATCGTTCTTCTTTTGTCTTTCTAGTTGAATATACTGAATTTTTTCTAAAAGAAATTTGTTTTCTTTGTGCTTTTACCATAGCAACATCATGGGGTTGGCTCGGAGAATCCCCAGCTTCCACCACCACCGCAGCCGCCACCTTCAACGGTTGTTGTTGGAGGTCGCGGGAGCTCAACCAGACCAGGATCAATGACTGATCGAGCCCGGTTAGCAAAGATGCCGCAGCCGGAGACAGCACTCAAGTGTCCACGATGTGAATCTACAAACACCAAGTTCTGCTACTACAACAATTACAGCCTTTCGCAGCCTCGCCACGTCTGCAAAACTTGCAGGCGATACTGGACAAGAGGAGGTGCACTGAGGAATGTTCCGGTTGGTGGTGGCTGCAGAAGGAACAAAAGAAGCAACAAAGGAAGCAGCAGATCGAAATCTCCGGCCAAAGCTGATAATCGCCAAGGTGGTTTGAACTCTACAAGTGGAAATTCTTCTAGTAGCTGCACTACTGATGTACTAAGTCATTTTCCAACTCCATCCTCATCTCAATTACCCTTCTTGCCCACTCTAAATGAGTTTAGTGATTACGTTTCTGGAGACATTGGATTTCATTTCGGCGCGATTTCGCCCTCTATGTTAGCTACAAATGGCAATCCCAGCAGCAGTAATGTTCAATATCACATTGCAAGAGCAAACGGTGGTTCTTTATTAACAAATGGTCAAAATGAGCAATGGGGTTTGCCAAATCTGCAACAAGTTGTTCATCATCATCATCATCAGCAGCAGCAGCAGCAACTGTTTCCTTTCTTGACTAATTTGGAATCACCAACTGGGTTATTTCAGGTTGGAGGAGAAAATGCTGGACCGGCGAGTTATGCCGGAGAAGGAGGCCAGCTCCGGTCGAAGACATTAGATTCTGGTGTTAGTGAAATGCCTCAGCTTACTTCAGTGAAAATGGAAGAAAATCATGGCCTGAGTTTGTCAAAAAATCTCTTAGCTAGTTCTGGAAATGATCAATTCTGGAGTGGTGGCAATACATGGAATGACATCCCCAGTTTCAATTCTTCTACAAGCCGTATATTGTGATGATACATATGAAAGCAATGCCCATTTTGATTTCTAATTGCTACATATACTGTTATGAATATCAGAAAGGTACGTAAGAATTAGAACCAAGAAGGAAAGATGAACGAAAACAAGTTGCATATCCTGGAGATGTGGAAAATTGGTAGGCTACTCTTGAAGATATTTTCTGTTATGCCACAAAATTGAGATATTTTCTTCTTGTAATCCATATATGAAAATGTTGATGAGATAAAGTTGATGTATTTGTTTGTGTGAAGGTTGTGATAGCATTAAGGGTTATATTAATATTGCTTATGTAGAATGCATGCAGCTGTGTAGAAAGTGATTTCCTTAATTGCATTTATGAGAAAATGCCATCATTTTATGATTTGTACCTATAGTAAGCATAAATTTAGAACAATGACTATCCTATCATTAATGTTTAATAGCAAAATATTAGTTGATGAACATTATCTAGAATATATATTTCATGTTCAAGTTTCATAAAGATGCAGTAAAATGATTTTTTTTTTGTGGAGAAATAAGTTATTTCTTTTTTAGCTTATTTACATTTAGGGTATTTTCACATTCTTTAGATATGAAACTAATCTTTATTTAAAATGATAACAATAATTAATAGATTTTTCTCAACAAAGATGACCCCAAGATTTTAAAAGTTAGACCTTACGGCTTAGAACTCTTTAAGACTCTACTTGTTATCACTAAGTCAATACTTTGTAAGTAAAACTAAGTTATTTCTATCATAGCGCTCGTATGAGAAGAAAAAGAGACAATTAACTATGCACACACCAGCTAATAGGAACATACATGTGCAAGCGGGCTTGGTTGAGATAGCATCACTCTCTAACTTTGTTACTTGGCACTCGGATTTGATTCTCCCCTCCTCTTTGAGTTGAAATTCCTCGTTCCACATATGTTTACCTACAGGAAAAAAAAAAAAAAAAAGTGGAAAATGCAGGTTGCATATGATAACTAGAAAATGTGATGGCAAGTTAAACCTATGATCATAGGGTTCAATTCTTTCATATACCTAATTCTTGAAGTTTAATCATGTATCGAATTAACATTAGTCATCAAGCTAGATACCCAAAAGAAAAAATAGAAGTGGCTAGTTGTTGAGGGTCAGAATTCAATATATTGGGCACTCTTAAACTTGCTTGCTAAGTTTCAATCTGCATTTTCTAAAGTTGTTTTCTTAACTAAAAAGTCACAATAGGTATCCTGTAAGCCCTTCCATCTCCTACATATCTCTCTCTCTCTCCATATTCATTATATAGATAATACCAACAAGGAACTGAACTCTGGAGCAGGCAGACACAACTGATATAAGATTTTTTTCTTTGAAGGACAATGCAAGGAAGGCCTGAAGATTCCCATATTTGGCGGGTTCATAAGGGTGTGGTGGCTTCTATCTGATACCTCAGGTTCATGAAAACATGAGTTATTCATGCATCGGTTTATTCACCTTCAAACTCTAGTTTGCACTGACTCACTGATCGTACTACTTCTAACTTGGTTTCTTTAATCATCCAATTGACAACTCCAAATTCCTAGACTCCTTTTGGTCTCATATTTGGAGTCCTTTTCACCTTTTTTTTTTTTACCCTTCCGAGGAGGAAAAAATAAGAAGAAACAACAATGTGAATTGGGACCCATCTCTAAGGATACCATGTACAAGAAACTAAATTTTCTACCTAAAAAAATTATATAATGATTGATGTGATATGTTATCAGTCATTGAATAACTAATTGATATGACATTTTATATTATTTAATAACTTATAGTGTATCATATTAATAAAATTATATATTTTTTATTTTGATCACTTATATATGTGAAATATGAACTAATTATTAAGGATTTCAACTCATATCTAATATAACTCGAACTAACTAGAGGAGTCAAATGAAAATAGAGTTTTTCCTAAAACATTTTCTACATACATACAGATTCATTTTTTTTATACAGATAATTTCAAAATTGAGTCAATGTTAACATATTTAAGTAAAACTAAAGAATCAATGTTAAATTAATTACATTAACAACTATATTAATTGCAATAATTTTTTTATTACTAGAGATCTAGATCCAATTTACTCGGGTAAGAGTGATAAAGGTATTATAATTTTAAGAAAGTGTAACCATTTGGTGGCTGAATGATTATCTAATTATGTGGAAATTGACCAATTTTGGATCGTACTTGTTTGTTGTAAATGTTAACTATATGAGTTCAAAGGAAAGACAAGGGAGAAGAAAGCTGAAAGAAACGCCAAAATCCCGCTCACAACCATGCAACTCCTCCTTTATACATGGGACTTAAATTCTAAGTCTGAAATTATACAAGGAGAAAAGTACTAGACAGAACAAGAAAAAGAAAAAGAAACTGAAAGAGAAAAGGTTGAAATACTATAAACCACAGAGTAAAACAAGAACAAAAAGAAATAGGTTTTCTTTCTAGCCTCTTTTCCTTTGTAGCTAGTTACTAGCTCTGTTTGGATTAAAAAAACAGAAGAAAAAAGACACTTTCTCTTCTTCTTTTTTTTAATATATACATACATACATATATATACATATATATATATATATATATATATATATATATATATATATATATTCGCATTATTTGTGCTTAATAAGAATCATTTGAAATATTGTAGCAAATAAATTATGACTAAATGAAGTTTAAATTATTTTCGTATAATTTTCATATTCAATTTTAAAACTAAAATATAAAAGGAAAACTAAAATCTCAGCAAAAATTCCAACTTGTTAGCATACAACCATTGATGTTCTTCTAGAATTTTCTAGTAAAATATGAAGAAAAAAAAAACCCTCATTTTATTTTTTTATATTATTGTTAATTTTAAAATAAATTTTTACATTTTAAATTATACAAAATAAATTTTTACATTTTACGTTAAAAATAAAAATAAATTTATTGAATTTTTTTTATATGTATAAAAAATTTACTTTTATTTTTAATATAAAACATAAAAATTTATTTTATTTAATTTAAAACATAAAAATTATTTTTAAAATTAGTGACTATGTGAAAAGAAAAGAAAATAAAAAAAAAACAAGAGAGATGATGCATCCAAATCAATCTAGATTTCCCAAAATCAAATTATGATTATGATGTCATTCAAATGATAGTTTGGTGGTGGGGTTTGAAAATGGAATCTAGGGCATTTGTTAGTGAGTTGCTTTTTGCCATTACCAAAGCTAGCTGATTTTTTCCATTACAAGCAATAAAGCAGTCATAAAACAGTCAAAAAAGCGAATCTCTATGCATCTATCTCTCTCACACACACCCTGTCGTAGAAATAACAAACGAAGCTCATTTTTGTGGTTTTGGCGATTATAGTGTACTGACTGTATGAGTGATAGGATAGGATAGTGATCCCAAAAATGTGTATATCACAATGGAAATGGAGAGTCCAGATTCCCTAAAATCAATTGAAGACGCATCCATTGCCGTTAACAAACTTTTAAATGTACGTAACATTTTATTAATCTATTTAAGGATTTACGTTAACTATAGTAAGGTTTTGAGAGTAATAGTGTTGGTTTGGTGAACATTGGAACTTGGATATTGTTTGCACTTAATTATTGTTATTTTTGTTAATCTTTAAATAAAGTATTACAAACATTTAACTTGTACAACAATTAATTATAAAAAATTTAAATTTGTAAATATTACTCTTAACAAAAACTTTTTGAGTGTTTTTATTCAAGATCAATTTCTTTAATTAGGATTAAGTTAAAATTAGTAGATTATGACACAAAAAAAGTTGGATCCGGAGATGGATACCGAAAGAGTGAAAAGGATAAGAAAGATAAGGTAAGAAGAAACAGAAAGAGAATAAATTGGGTAGAAAAGAAGAAATGGAAGAAGAAGAAGAAACAGAAGCAGCGAGGAGAGCTCGGAATTCCAAGCAAAGTTGCTGATGCCCACATGTGTAGGCGTGAATATGTTCTCTCTGTTTCCTTGGCAGCTTTTACTTTTTGTGACGTCTTTGTTGATGATCAATAATCTTGCTTTTCTTCTCTTTTCTTTTCTCTCTCTCGCTTTCTTTCTTTCTTTTCTTTCCATCTGTGATTCCAGTCCATGCACCTTCTTGCTTCTCAGGCCTCACGTTGTCCCACATTTGCCCAATCATGCATCTATTAAGATTCTTCGTCGTTTAATTTCCAGAACACATATATTCTTCTACAATTACCGTATTAAAGATATAATTAATCTTAAGTACTAAACTCAATCAAAAAAGGAATGTAATAAAATTAAAAATATATATATGAAGTAAACAATAAAATCCTGGCTCAGAAACAGGAGATAAAGAGAGAATACTCACTCAATTGAAAACTTAATTCAATGTTTCAAGCTACACTATAATGGGGTATTTATACTAGTTTTACAATAGAATTAAATTAAAACTCATTTGGTGTTTTTATTGGCACTTTTATTTGTGCATTATTTCCGATAAATTCTGCACTATAACTTCTAAAACGCTTTTAACTCTTCTGGTTTGGACACTTTGCCCTTGAGTCTAATTGTCCACCTTCATTTTATCCTTGATGCTTAACTCGCAATGGTGGAATATTTTGCATAGGTGGTATATAGCTCAGATGAAATTTCTTCGAGCACATCATCAATATATTAAGTGAGCAGTGACTCATTCTTTAGTGAAAGAGTTATTTCATTGTTTAGGATGATGTTGCAAACTTGGGTTTGGATAGGATATTGGAAGATGTTAGATTGCAACCGTAGTTCTTTTCTGAGACAAACAATTGGCATGATTACCAAAGTTTATTGAAATTTTGTGAGTTTGGTGTGATTTGTAAATTTAGAGAAAATTCTCAGATATATTTGAAAAAAAAATTTGGTGGTTTGAGGTATTTTCATAATTTTTAAAAATGTTTGGACATTGGGAGAGGGTTGCTCAGCCTACACCCATAAAACCTTGAAATTCCAACAAGTTTTCATAAATAATTTTTTATCTCATCATGTGTGTCAAACTCTAACGGAAAGCTTGTGATTAGTCCAAAAATTTTAATTTTAATAAATTAATACAATTTGTAATATTCATTTAACTAATCTCAATCCTTCAGCAGAAGGCTTTGCAAACCTAGTGGGACAAAATTTTACCCCAAAATTTCCAAGCACAAGGGATCTCGAAACCAGGTCTGATCACAAACTAGCTCAAAAACTAAGGGAATAAAGACAGAACACTCTCTCAAATGAAAACTCAGTTGATACTCAGCTCAAGGATACTTCAAATCAAATTACACTATGAGGGACTACTTAACCAGCTCTAAAATGGAAAAAATATAAAATTAAAATTGATTTTGGTGCTTTTATTGGCACTTTTATTTGTGCTTTTATGTACTACTAGTAACCAATCTTGCTTTATCCCTCCTTTCCCATCCTCCACCCAATGAAGCTATGCCCAGGAATCTAGAAATAACTCTGGCTTGACCCAAAATACAATCATACCCCAATTTATTGGGCCTATGGCCCAAAATTTTGTCACATTACCCAAATCCAGCTTGTAACTTTGGGCCTACTTCCTCTCTATCCTCTACTCTCTTCAACGCCTACCCGTTTGCAAGTGTCCGATATGAATTTATGGTTTTTCTCCCCAGGACATTGTTTCAAAATGGTCAAATGTTTAAGCTACAGATTTTTTTTTTTTTTTTTAAGTTATCTTTCTCTTAAGAAAAATGTTAGGTATATAAAACAATATTGCCCCTACTTAAATTTTTTAATATATATATATATATATTGAATTAGTAACAAATGAATTATTTTACTTGTAAACTTTGAATCTTACTTGTAAACAAGATTTGTTCAATTGCAAGAGAATAAATTTTTTTTTTACAAACATGAATCTCTTTATAAATAATCTTTTTTTTTCTAATAACAATTTGTAAATATTATAAACTTAAATTCCACTATAAATCTCACCAAAAACAATAGTTGGTTTAGTGGTTTTTACCTCTCGCAAAAGCTTTGCTAACTTATTTATACAAGTTTTAATTCCCAAAATCCTATATATATCTCATCCTCTCTTATTTATAGCAAAAAAAAAAAAATAGTTTTTTTTTTTTTTAATGAGCAATTTGTAAACCTTTGGTTGTGTCATGTTTCCTTTTGGCTCCTTTTGGTACTTGAAATGATAATTCCATCCTATGTATTATTCTAAGAAATGAATATTCTTATAGCTAAATATTATTTTTGAATTTTATTCTTAAAATTCTAATCAAATTAGTCTCTCACTTTTTAAATTTATCAATTAGTCTTTCATATTTTAAAATACATATCAATTATATTCCTTACACTTTAAGCTTATTATTTATATTTTAAACTTATTAATACATACTATTATTTATGTGCTTAGTAGCAATTTAAACCCTTAGAAAATATTAAAAGGGTAAAATTAATAGAGATTTTAAAGTATGAGATATTAAATTGATAAACTTTGAAATGTGATCAGACTAAATTTATTAAAGTTTTTAAGTGTAAAAGACAAAAATTATATTTAACTCATATTCTTATATTTGATAGCAAAAAGAAGACATGGTATACATTCCATTTCTTTTATGGTAAGCAAAACTTGAATCAAACTACTCAAATATCTGGAATTGAACCGTTTTGCACTATAACTAAACCAATATGTTTAGTATTTAATTTGGTTTAGATTGAGAATTTCTCAAATTATTGTCTATTGTTTGGTTGTAGTTTAGATAATTTTTAATCCGTTAAAACTAAACTCAACTATATATTTAACATATATATATATTTTGTTAATTTATCAAATACTTATTATAATTAAAAATATATTATTTGTATGCCAATTCCCTCAATGACAATTATGAAGAACAACACACATTTTAAAAAATAATACAAGACATCATCCAATGAAGCAAAAGTCACAAAACACGTTTACACAGTTCAACGTGAACTCTAAGCTCCCCTATCCCTCATTTTAATTCTCTCCAACATCAACAAGGTGGGTATAGCCTTCTCTTATGGTATTAGCCTTTTACCAATACCACAATTGGTGTTGCAGGCTTTGGCTCTATTAAGCAACTTTTATCTTAGTTTTTAATTCTTTCGAATTAATAAAAGCCAAACTTACGCAATCAAACCACAATTAAATGATTTGGTTATTTATTTATTTATTTTTTTAAAAAAATAGTTTTAGAAACCTAAACTAAACTACATTACAAGTATTTAAATAGTTTGGTTTGGGATTTTTCTAAAAGTCATGCCAAAACATACCACGTTTGTCACTAATAAAAAAGTTTAAGTAAATTAAGTTTTAAGAATTCAAAATAATTAGAATTTTTATATAAATAACAAGATTCAAATTTACATCATTTTAAAATATGAATTATACCTTTTCTAACTAAAACAACTTTTATCACTATTCTAAACGCAATTCCATAAAAGTGAAAATTTTGTATTCCTGCTTCAAGAGGTCCATACTCATTGGAATGAACATTTAATTATTTTTCCCAGCCTATTCTATTTAATTATTTTATTTTTAATGAAATACATTGTTATCTTTGAAACTAATTATACTTCATCTCATATTGCCTTACATGAACTACTAAACTATGAAATGATTTAATCAACCATTGCATTTCTATTATTATTTCCATTCATATCTCATGATTTTCATTTCATGGATCAAGCAAATCATTAGTTAGATTTTCTCACCCTAAAACTTTTCATAAAAATAAAATTAACTAAAGAAAAAAGTAAATTTGCTTCACTACTTGCAAAAGAACGCGTAAGCCGACTTGCCTGACCAATATAGAACCACACGTGCAAAAATGTACAAAATCTCCCTTGCGAAGCAAAAGGGCTGAAAAGTTCAGCCGACCATGTAGGAAGAGATCGCAACCGTCCACACAAATACCCACATCAACGGCTTGGGACCCTTTCTGTTCCATCGAACATTCTAGACACACTCTCTGAAACTTATATAAGTCCCAACCCCTCCGCATTTCAACAACATTCATAGTCTTAAACTCACTCTACTCCGTCTCCTTCTCACGCTTTGCTTTTTCTTCATTGTAAGTCTCTTTTAAGGTTTCATATATCGGCGAGATAATGGCCGGAAAGGGCGAGGGTCCGGCGATCGGAATCGATCTCGGAACAACGTACTCGTGCGTCGGAGTGTGGCAGCACGATCGGGTTGAGATAATTGCCAATGACCAGGGAAACAGAACGACACCGTCTTATGTCGCCTTCACAGACTCCGAAAGGTTGATCGGAGATGCCGCTAAGAACCAGGTCGCCATGAACCCAATCAACACAGTTTTTGGTATCGATCTGAACCTTTTTCTCTTTCTTTTTCTTTTTTCCACTTCGTTCGAGATCTTTGATCGTTGTATTGGGTTTCTTGCATCTTTCTTTAGCACCTTTTGATCGAAAGAGATTGTAGGTTGTTTGTAGTTTGCACATTCTTGATTATTGGTTCGCCTTTTGGTAAGGATCTAAAATGGCGTAGTCTTTGCCCAATTAATTTGAAGGAAAAGAATAAAGGATGAAAAATTATCATTGTACAATTATGGAAATGGTTGGTTGTTCTTTAATTTAATTATTATTATTATTATTATTTGTAGCTGTTTCCTTGATCAATTGTTGTTGTAGAAGTTTTAAGAAATGGTTCTTTAAGAAATGTTTATATTTTTTTTTTCTATGTCTGATCCATTAATAATATGTACCAAAGGGTTCTTCAAGAAATGTCTAATCCAATGATGTACTTACTGTCGATGGGCAATTTTTATCTTCAAGTTTCTCTTTCAGGATAGCGTTGATATTTTTGTTTAATTTATGTTTTGTTTGGATTGATTGCAAGTGGTGTAAATGGCAACTGTTTTTTTGCAGATGCAAAGAGGTTGATTGGTAGAAGAATCTCTGACCCCTCTGTTCAGAGTGATATGAAGCTGTGGCCATTTAAGGTCATTGCTGGTCCTGGTGAAAAACCCATGATTGTTGTGACTTATAAGGACGAGAAGAAGCAATTTGCTGCTGAGGAAATCTCCTCTATGGTCTTGACAAAGATGCGTGAGATCGCAGAGGCATACCTTGGGTCAACTGTGAAGAATGCAGTTGTCACTGTTCCGGCCTACTTCAATGACTCCCAGCGTCAAGCTACCAAAGATGCTGGTGTTATTACTGGACTCAATGTCATGAGAATTATCAATGAGCCAACTGCTGCAGCTATTGCATATGGTCTTGACAAGAAAGCTACAAACGTTGGTGAGAAAAATGTCCTGATCTTCGATCTTGGTGGTGGGACTTTTGATGTCTCTCTTCTCACCATTGAGGAGGGTATCTTTGAAGTTAAAGCCACTGCTGGAGACACTCATCTTGGAGGAGAAGACTTTGATAATAGAATGGTGAACCACTTTGTTCAGGAGTTCAAGAGGAAGAACAAAAAGGACATAATTGGAAACCCAAGGGCTCTTAGGAGGTTGCGAACTGCATGTGAGAGGGCAAAGAGGACACTCTCATCCACTGCCCAAACAACCATTGAGATAGATTCTTTATACGAGGGCATTGACTTCTATTCAACCATCACTCGTGCTAGGTTTGAAGAACTCAACATGGACCTTTTCAGGAAATGCATGGAGCCTGTTGAGAAGTGTCTGAGGGATGCCAAGATGGACAAGAGCACTGTCCATGATGTTGTTCTTGTTGGTGGCTCTACTAGGATTCCCAAGGTGCAGCAGCTACTGCAGGACTTCTTTAACGGGAAGGATCTCTGCAAAAGCATCAACCCCGATGAAGCTGTAGCTTATGGTGCTGCTGTTCAAGCTGCTATCTTGAGTGGGGAGGGCAATGAGAAGGTTCAGGATCTATTGTTGTTGGATGTTACCCCTCTGTCTAACGGTTTGGAGACTGCAGGAGGTGTGATGACTGTGCTCATTCCAAGGAACACTACCATTCCTACCAAGAAGGAGCAGGTTTTCTCAACCTACTCCGACAATCAGCCCGGTGTCCTGATCCAAGTCTATGAAGGTGAGAGAACAAGAACTAGGGATAACAACTTGTTGGGCAAGTTCGAGCTTTCCGGCATTCCTCCAGCTCCCAGGGGTGTCCCTCAGATCACGGTTTGCTTTGATATCGATGCCAATGGTATCTTGAATGTCTCTGCCGAGGACAAAACCACCGGGCAGAAGAACAAGATTACCATCACCAACGACAAAGGAAGACTATCAAAGGAGGAAATTGAGAAAATGGTTCAAGAAGCCGAGAGGTACAAGGCTGAAGACGAGGAGCACAAGAAGAAGGTGGAAGCCAAAAATGCCTTGGAGAACTATGCCTACAATATGAGGAACACCGTAAAGGATGACAAGATCAGCTCAAAGCTTTCTGCTGCGGACAAGACAAAGATTGAGGATGCAATTGAGCAGGCCATTCAATGGCTTGATAGCAACCAGCTTGCTGAAGCCGATGAATTTGAGGACAAGATGAAGGAGCTTGAGGGCATTTGCAATCCCATTATAGCCAAGATGTATCAAGGTGGGGCTGATGCTGGTGCTGGCATGGATCATGATGCCCCACCTGCTGGCGGTAGTGGTGCTGGCCCCAAAATTGAGGAGGTCGACTAAGCGGACAAGCCATTTTGTCCTGGAAGCTATATAGGTTTATGTTCTGATGAATTCTCTATATTTTCTTTTTTTTTTTTGCCCTTTTGAAATTTTGCTGTGATAGGAAACTTGGATTTATTTTGTTCCTATTTTGATTCTGCGTTTTGCAATGCAAAAACAAGCATATTTTGCCCAGGATTACCATTTGTATTTCCTTGGTTTAGAGTCGGAAAAGTCATTTGATCATTAATTGTTCGGTTGGCCATTGCCACACAATCTATCCAGACCAAATTGACTTGTCATTCTCTTGAGGATGATTACTTGAATCTAATAGCAGAAGATATTGGTGCTTAATTTGACATTCGCAAGATCATGGTAAATATGGTAATTCGTACTTTTTAGACAAGCTATAATTCTAAACCAGCAGGGAGACCAAACCATGTACTCAGCAGCCAGCTTTGATGAATGAAAAATCATTTGGAGTCCTCCATAGTCAGAGCTGTCTGGGTTTTGGAAGTTTCTAGTTAAAAAATCAATTAAGTCAAATGTCATCTTAATCAATGACTTTCTATGGATGAATTTAAGGACACCAAGCTGAACTATAATTTATAACAGAAGAATAACGATGTTCATTGTACTACACCAAAAAAGATCTCACTGTATGTTCTTGTGAAACCTAAATAAAAGAAATCAAAAAGGGAAAAAAATATATATATATATATATATATATATTAGCCTAGTACAAGGTAGGCTAAGTGAAAAAGCAAAGCTCTAAATTATATCTGAAAAATCACTGACACCCTTGTACTGGTTTATTTTAACATAAATACGTTGAATCATAACCACTAAATATGCAATGGATCCATAATAAATACAATCTTTGGCGATTGTTTCTACAAGATAAAACCTCTTCTAGGAACAAAACTGCATTCTGAGGCTAATCCAAGTCCAGACTCATTTATCCTAATCCACTGTAACTTGAAGCCATTTTTATGGCCTCCTCTTCCATTTCAACTAATTGACGACAGAATGTTTCGACATCAGTGGCTTCTTCCTTAAACATGAACCGGAACCTTTTCCATTCATACTGACCAACGCTACCCTTCGAAACTTGAGGAAGAACCTTTCCCAGCACATTAAATCCCTTGCGATCAATAGATGCTATATATGCATCCTTGATATGACATTAGAGGAACAGTTAGTTACATATCCATAGAATCTCATTAACCTAAAAAAAAATATAGCAAACTAGCAAATAGTCCAGCTATGGAGAAATGGGCTCTGACTCTGCATGCATTGGCACTATTCAAATTTGGTTATCATGAGTAATTATTTTGCATAAATCCATTTATGATGTTAGATATGAGAGAGGATGGTACTATTTGGTATAAACACTAATAAAACAGTAAGATTGCTTGATTCATAAAGTGAGCAGTATTTCAGAGTTAATCTCTTTAAGGATCACAAGACTAAACTAGGATCTTGAAAGAAGCTATAGAAGTTTCATCACAATAATCAACAAAAGGGTTGCACATACTCATTATGCAAATGTCTTAATCCTGATGTAAGAGGAATAGGATCAGTAGGATTTTCAGTTCGTCATAAAAGTAATCTATAATCTACTTTTCTGTCACTAAAATGGTATAAAAATTTCAATTATCTGAACCAACATTTGCCTCAATGTATCATGAAAGACTGTACTTGCAACTGACAAGATAATATTTGGACAAATTGCAGCATTTCACACAATGGACAAACAGTATAAAGAGTTACCTTTGCATTGGCATTCATGTAGACTATACAAAAAAGCATGAGGGCTCTACGCCTAGCCTCACTTTGGTTAATCCCGTCAATCAGCTCCGCAGAAAAGGGTGCTATACAAGAAACAAATTAGATATGTGAATCTTTTCCCTCTTTTATTTCGGTTAAAAAAAAAAAACATTTACCTAATAGATCGGCTTTGGATCTTTGAAAATCTTCAACATCCACTTCAAAATTTCCTCCATGGCCGTCAATATATGTGCAGGATCTGAGCATAAAACTCTTACATTAGATGAAACTGACAATTAAGACTTTAAATTCTATTTCTAGCTTCCTTATTCTCCTCATCACTGGATATATAAACCACTCATAGTTTGTAGTAAAAGTGAATGTAGGACTTTGGCGGACAACATTCTCTGTCTCACAAGTTCTCCCAAATCATGTACAACTATCTTCTTATTGGTCAGAAAATGTATTTTAAATAACTTAATAATACTAGAAAATTTGCAATATGATTTTAATATTTTCAAACCATTACAAGCATAGTGAGATAGGATTTGGGACAACCTGTGAAATAGAGAATCTTGTCCCAGACTTTAGATGTACTAGAAAAGTTTGGTCAAGTAAGCGTAGATTTTCTCAGCAAGCAAGCTCTAATATTTTGATGACTCACCTCAGCCACAGTCCAACTAGCACATATTATATCCTAAATGGGATCTCAAAAATCTAGTATCCTTTTACTTTAAAGTAAAACTGTCACTTCATTGTAATCCATAAATTTAACAACTCAAAAAGAAGGAAAACCATACGAGGTATACATTTGAGCGAAGAAGTTCTTACCTCATATCAAATTTATACACTGTGTATTTTTCATCCTCACTCAATAGCTCTTGGAGTGCATCTCTTCGGGATGTACAGCTAGAAGTTAATACTCCAGAAACAGTATAAGTGAAGTCATTAGCCACTTTTTGTTCAGAAAGTATGACTTGCTGAAGTTTTTCTCCAAGAGACTTAGCCTACATGAAGAACAAATAATTGAGAAGAAAGAGATCAAGTGCATAGCTTATTTTGTATTAACCGTCAGGGCCCAAGATTATGAAAAGCCATCTTTTAAAAATTCAGACCAGTCTGGCTTGAGGATTCAGTGTCAGCACACAGTAGGACTTGCATACTTTAGAAACAGTAGATCGACAAAAGTGAAACTGTTATTGATCATCATTATAGTAGTTTTGATAACATGTTATACAGGTGAGAGATGGAGGCTCACCATGCTATGAAGCCATCAATTACTGCTTTTAAATGAAATACAACAAATGAAAATAACAGAGAAGTCCATCATCCTTTTAGGTATCAACTATCACCCATATGAGTAATTAAATTTTACATGTAAAGTTTTTAAAGTTAAACTGAACAATTTTGATACAATAGATGTTAAAATATAATGAAACGTTTAAAATATAGCTGATTAATTTATTACCTGACAAAATGTTTCCTTTTGGATGGTGGTATAGTACATCTATAGTCATGCATTTTGAATAAACAGAAGATGATTCCTTTTTGATTAAAACATTAATGTAACAAATTGGTATTTTATTATAACAGAGCTATAATGCCAGCCTCTACCACAAAATTATAAAGTTTGCTAAATGTCCTCCTGGGAGGCCATTTTGTCCTATACGCATACTCCATATCTGATAGCATTCACTACATAATAGTCGCTTTTGCGAATCATATAGTGTAACATAAATGAAAGTAGTAAGCATATGAGACTGTTAGTACAGTGTTACCTTATCTTCTTTCAGAGGCACTACGTCACCAGTTAAAGCAACACGAGCTGGAAACTGTGGCATGTGAAGAAATCAACCAATAAGTTGATAAGTCTGTATTGTTCAAATGATACAAGAATTTTATAGTAAGCTCCATAAGGACAAAGAGCTTTCCTGTCCTATCCCACATTTTATGTAAATTTTAGCTGGGGTGTTAAAAAGTTTTCTTTAAGAGATTATACACTTCAAGTACTAGTTCCAAAGGAATTAAAATAGTTGTATCATACCCAACCTTTTTCATTGACTTAAGTAAGCCTCCTAGTTGGCCTGGAAAGGGACTGGTCACAGCAAATGAACCGCGCTCATCAATGATTGTATTCTGCATGAGACCAGAAAAAGAAAAATGCATCACCCTTTCAACTACAAAATTATAAGATGATTTGTCCACCTCCTAGTTTTCAAGAACCAAAATAAACATTTTGCTGAAAAGAACAAAATATATGACTGATTTCATCTCTTAAATGGTAGCCTTGGCAAACTATCCCAACTACCACAACCCTGATCGATATCCTACTAACAACATAAGCCTGTGACCTCGAACTAATAGACAGAATAAGCAGAGAAGCAGATAAATCACTATAAAAGCAATCATTGATGTTAAAATAAATGATAAAAAATGAGAATAAATACAAAACATCTTGTTTTCCCTCAGAGATGAAAGAACTTTCCTTAAATAAGGTAAACTTGGAAATAACAAACCCTTCAACTGCAATGGTACATTATGCTTGTACTCTTCCTAGGAAAGATACTCACAAATTATGAGCTATGGGGATCTTATAGTAAGAAATTTAATATTTCAGAGAACATGTATACTTTTGATTGTACAAGTACAGATGGCGAAAGTGCAGACTGTCTTTGAATGTCCTCATGGGTGCAAAGCTCAGTTATTACATAAAATAAAATAAAATACTGTGTTTAAATACCCTTGAAACATTGCCACACATCGCATCTAGCAAACACATGTCAAAGAATCTACTTCACACAAACTAATCACCTATATTTTCCCTCTGAAAACCTAATATTGATTTGTGTTTTCTGGGGTTACCCAGTGCCATTTGGTAACATTTTATATTGCTGGAGATTCTGTCATTTCAGTAACCTGCTCCAATATAATGCCTGTGAGAAGAATCTTTAAACGGACTGTAAATAAAAATACAGGAACAGAAACTTAAAACTTCATATTGTATCATACAAGTCAAAATCTAAAATCATACAGAATTTTCTTTTACCAGTCAAAATTTTACGAAAATTTCCAGGATTATCCAGTGCCACCAAGTATAGGTATGATAATATATTACAGTGCTTAGATATTATCAATAATTTTATTTTAAATTTTGACTTAACATCACAAAGACAGGGAAAATTACAAGTTTAAGGTGTGGGCTTCCTTGTTCCACTAAATCCAAAGCATTAATCAATCAAAGCCAGTGATTCTGCCTTTCTGAACAGAAGCATCAACACCCAGTACTGATAAAAAGGACATCCTAATCATAGACACAAAAAACATACCAAGGTCATTTTACAGCAGAAAAACAATCCTGTTTCACCTAAATTGAAGCTAAAAGCATGATCATCATGTAGAACTCCATCTCATCGCAAGGCAACTGTTCTCGTGTTGGTTCACCCTAACTACAGCATGGATTTTATGCTTGTTCAATATTAAAGAAAAGTTGTATGACATTTATATCATGAACTGAATAACGACATACCATATTGTGTAAATCGTTCTCCGGAACCCAAATGTATGGCATCCCTTTCCTGATAATGTAGTTAACCTTGGATGTATAGATGTCCCCCTTGCTGTCGTAACATACAAAGAAGCAATCATTGATTAGCCAAACGCTAATGCTGTGGCTGAAACCCAAAGATAGAAGGAACTACTGTACTCCATTCTATTCTCTCTATACTAATGTTAATATTTGGCTATCTACTCAAAATCTTAGACATTTTGAACATCTAACCATAACATTTACTTGACATTTTTCCAGGCGGGTAGTTAAGAGTTGTAACTAATGAATAGGGAACAAAACAAAGAGACCAACTTGGTACCTTCCTTTGGCGTCGGCTTTAATGGTATTGAGGTAACCTTGCCAGTTTGATGCCAATATATTCTGCATAACAAAAAGCCACTTTAACAACCTTGAGCAGCAATTGAATTAAATATATCTCTGCTGCTATTATAGGTTGTACAAAACTTAAGAAAGAATAGATAGAGAAAAAGAGAGAAGAAAAAGAGAACCTTGCATTTCTCAGCAAATGTTAAGACCATTGCCTTGTTCCCTTTCATGGCTTTTTGAAGTCTGCAATATGCACACCACCTGCTCGATAAAATTACGACCCACGAGAGTTCATTAACAAAGAGAGGTTGGTTGTTTTCGAATTCTGCGCCAAACAGGTAACTTGTTTACTGAGTAAAGAAGTTCAACTCCAGAGCCCGTAGACTCAATTTCTAATTTCCGTTGGCTCCACTGAAATGTTGCTCAAGGTTGGTGTACTGTAATTTGTGTCTCAACCGTGCAGTGGGAGCGTTTCTACTACGAAAATAGATAGAAGCGGCAAGCGAAATTATTTTTTGGGGTGTCGCCGGGCTGGGCACGTTTAACTCGGCCGGGTAGGATCTTCTTGATGCCGAAAAGGCCCAAAGTTTTTTTTATTTTTTTATTTTTATTTTTATAGTTTTGAGATGAGAACAGAACAGCCTCTTCTAAAAAAGTTTTTTTTTTTTTTTTTATTCGCTGCTTTTTTCTCTTTCCCTTACAAACCAAACAATGAAAAATTCCTGAACGGAAAATCGCTTCCCTCCTCTTCTTTGAACCAAACACTCTTACCAACACACTCAATGGAAGTTCAGTCAAAATCTAGCTACTCTGAAGTCTCCAACTGTTCTGATTGAACTACTTGAACCCAGAACCCGTTTTGTTTACAGAGCCTCGATGGGGGATTCATCAGAAGCACCACCTTCGAATTCTCTTGAGACATTTGATAAGGATCGTCATGTGACATTTCTAGAGATGATGTACAAGTTATTGCCTTTACCTTACCAGATCCAAGAGATCAATCGCCTCACTCTCGCTTACTTCGTCATCTCTGGACTTGATATCCTTGGCGCTCTCGATAGGGTATTCTTACTTTGATCTTTTCCCAGAAAATTTAGCAATTTAAAGCCATAGGAGATTTAAATTTTGGGTCTTTCTGGACCCAATATATCGATATATGTTGTTTGGTTATTGCAAAGCTAGATAGGTACTTGAGCTTTCTTATATGGAAGTGCTTTTCTTTGTTATCACTCTGTCTTTCTCCAATTGTTTTCCCAGAAAATTTGGGAATTCAAAGGTATAGATCATATCAATTTGGCAATTTGGACATTCATTGTTATTACTCTATCTTACTTTGATTTTCCCCATAGTAAATTTTGCTATTGGAAGGTATAAGGAATTGAATTATGGGTCTTTTTTAATGGGCTCAATGTTTTGATTTATATCGTTTGCTTTTGTGATTCTGCTTTTAGCTAGATTTTATCATTAACCTTTCAGACATGTATTGGGATGTTATATTGTATGAATACTTTTCATAGTTATTACTCTCTCTAGATCCAAATTATTTTCATGGAGAATCTAGCAATTTAAAGGTGCAAAAAGATATGAAAATTGGTCTCTATTTCTAAGAATTTTCTATAGACCCAATGTTTTGGAAGTTTTGATTGGCATTCTATTTTTCTAGACCAACTTGAACTTAATTATACACAGAATTCAATTAAATGTATAGATTGGCTATATAACAAATATGTTCAGCCAATAAAGAGTCTACGACTTCTACTGCTACGTATTTGAGTCCACTCAAGCATTTCAATGCAATCTTGCTTGTTCTCCGTTTACTCTGCTAAGAAATCCACTCAAATATATATATATATATATATATATTGGTCAAATAGTTTCTAGTCCATGACATTATCTGCATATTACAATTGATACCATTGGTTGTCTTAATAAGTTGTGTTAAAGGTCAGGTTAAGGTTATGATTTACTTTTAAATTATACTGATTATTCTGCATTATTTTAGGTAGACAAAGATGCTGTTGCTGATTGGGTGTTATCCTTGCAAGCTTTCCCTAGAGACAAAGAGGACCTAAACAATGGTATTGAAATGCTTCCTATAAAATTGGATTACATTGTTGACAGCATATATCTCTAATATGATTACTGACCCTATTGGAAAGGAAATTTGTCAAAGTAGCTACATGATTGCTGCAGGACAATTCTATGGATTTCATGGTTCTAGAACATCACAATTTCCTCCGGATGAAAATGGGGTATGAGAGCATACAAACTGCTAATTGATTTCAAAAGTTTAATCTGTTTGTAAACATGCCTAACTTCTTTCTTTATGCTTATCTTGAGAAGTGATTTAATTATTGTAGTAAACTCATAAATTTCATTTTTTGTCAATGACTTATGTTGGTTACTTATAACTTCATTCTGTTGGTAGGTTTTGCTTCGCAACAATAGTCACTTGGCAAGTACTTACTGTGCCCTTGCCATATTGAAAATTGTTGGCTATAAGATGTCTAATATTGATTCTGATTCAATATTGACATCAATGAGGAACCTTCAACAGCCTGATGGAAGGTACACTTTGGATTTACTGCCATTAGAATCATGCCTTTTTTGCTCATATAATAGTCATATAAGTTGCATCAGTCATGTTACTCAATTTTGTGAATATATTGTTCAGAAAGTTTTATGTAAGAATTACAGCCATAGTAATGTGCAATTCATTCAAGACTGATCTCCTAACGTGTGATTGGAGTTTACTGCTTGTTCCCTAAACTTCTTCTCTTGGACAGTTTTATGCCAATTCATACTGGGGCAGAGACAGATCTTCGCTTCTTATATTGTGCAGGTATGAGCAAAAAAATTGCAATGTAGACACTAGTACTTAGCTAATTACTCAAAAGACGCTGTTATATCATCTGATTTTAGCTAATTAAATATATCAGCTGTGATCTGCTTCATGTTGGATAACTGGAGTGGCATGGACAAGGAGAAAGCCAAGGATTACATATTACTTTGTCAGGTTGGTGGAGCAAATGCTTTAATTATTGAGACGCTTAGCAATATTATCTCTCATGATTTGCTGATATTCTGGTGGTACATGATCTGTATACACGAGTATATATGCACATAAATGAAATTGATAGCTTTCTCTGACCATTTTCTTTTATTTCAGTCTTATGATGGTGGCTTTGGATTAGTTCCTGGTGCAGAATCTCATGGTGAGTATAAATAACACTTTTGTATTTAACTAGATTTCTCTATTTCTAGTGAGGCCGTTTGATATGTTGACATGTTGTCAGTAACATAATAATCAATTATGGTAATCTTTTCTCTAAAAGATTTTATGTTCATCTCTGTTCATTTCTTTAAGATGCGTACAGTATCTGGTCAATAGATCTTAGATAACAGAAACAATTATGGTAATCATAGGTAACAAAAAGTTGTACTGGGTTTTCTTGTGATGTTATCCTTCCTTTGTAGTTTATTGTGTGGGTTGGTTTCTATAAGTATGTGTTAACAGAATTTAGAAGTACACCAGGTTTTAAGTTGTCCTTTTTCAAAACATCTCAAAATATTTCAAATTAGCTAGCATGTCAACCAACCAGTTAGCTTCTCTCCTGTAAACTTGTGGTAATCATTGTAACGCAAAGTGGACTTCTTTCGTCATTCTTATTGGCTGATTATGTAATGGGCATACTTGTGACAACTTGCTCTAGTTCTATCAATGTAAATTTCATGTTCCTTGAACATGTAATGCTTCTGTGCATGCAATTAGAAAACTCAGAGCAAGATGCAGGACAGTTGTCTTCCTCTAGCATTACATTTTTAATTTCTTAGATGATATTCATCTAAAGTACTTTAGTGTCTCAGGTGGTGCAACTTATTGTGCTATCTCTTCTCTCCGGTTAATGGGATTCATTGAAGATGATCTTCTCTCCAGTTCTGCTTCATCTTCCCTGATAGATGTGCCATTGCTCCTTGACTGGATCTTGCAGGTTTGTATTCTTTTCATATAAATGATTTCACCATAAGGTGAAGATAATATGATACTTCCAAATAAACATCGTGGAATTAAAGGCTGGATTGAACAACAGCTTATTTGTTAATTTCTTGGAAAGAATGGTTTAGTGCTTGTTTTTCATTGATCATTCGCTGTTTAATTAAGTTTTAGCACTTGTTTACCTCTTTCAGAGGCAGGCAGCTGATGGAGGATTTCAGGGTAGACCTAACAAGCCTAGTGACACATGTTATGCATTTTGGTAGGTGATACAGAGCCTTTGTGAATTTCCATGGTATTGCATATTTAGTTTTTAAAACTTGACAGCATAGAATACTTCTATAGGATTGGAGCAGTTTTGAGGATTATTGGGGGGCACAACTTTGTTGACAATAGAGCTCTACTCAGTTTCTTGCTTACTTGTCAATCTGAGGTATTACTGTTGTTAATTTCTGTTTGCTTTATGTTTTGTTTTAATCAAACAATGTACTATATTGTGATATTAATATCTATGTTTGCATAAATGCCTATTGAATCTTCCATTGGCTGATTGAACCAAATTTGGAACTCTGATTCTTGTATCTATTTTTCGCCAGTTTGGTGGCTGTTCCAAATTCCCTGGAGAGTTGCCAGATCTATACCACTCCTACTATGGATTTACTGCCTTCAGCCTCTTGGAAGAATATGGCTTGAATTCACTTTGTTCTGAACTGGGAATCACAGAAATAGCTGCCAGCCATTAGATGAAACTACATTGCCTTTCGTGCAGTTGATCCAACAGCTGGTGGTAATGAGTGTAGTGCAATCGATTACACTGAATCCGCATTCCTTCTCTTGGCCATGGGATTGTTTGAATTTGGGTTTATTGCCATGCCTAAAGCAACAGTGGCTTTTGTCTTTCAATTTCTAGATTCAGGTTGCTATGTATTACTTACATTGGCAATAAAAGAGAATAGTAGCATTCCTGGCCTCGTGACCCATATTGCATGTAAAATATTTATATTTATATGATAAAAATTTTACCATTTGTTGTTAGTTAATATAAATACATAGAATATAAAATATATATACTGAAATTCAAAATATTTATTTTCTTATATGATTTATTTTCTCATTATAAAGAAGCTACTATGTAGTATAGCGAACAAATATTTGTCTCACAAGTTATACTAAATCATGTCTCATTTTGTTTTTATTATTTAGAAAATGTTAGAATAATGTGTGTAGGTGTTAATAAATTATTTAAAATATATACTTTCACCAGTAAAAATATATTAGAATAGGATTTGATATAATTTGTGGGAGAGGATTTTTTCTGTTTCTCTGACGTAATAAAAGAATATTTATTTTCTTGTACAAATATAATTTCTTTTAATTATGCTAACTAGCTTATTTTGCATGATATAAATAATATAAATGTGAAAAATAAATATTTTTTTAAATTCGAATAAGATGTAATTAATTATACGATACAATTATGCAGTTAATGTGGTTAAAGGCAAATCCAATGAGTATGAAGCTAACTAGAGGATGCAATGATTACTGTTCACGTATTTCCCATTTCTTGTACTATACAATACATGTGCATGCATATGAATGCGATGTGCACAGCACATAAACCATATGCAACCAAAACTTCACTTTCAACTAGTTGTCACTGCAAAAAACAGCTATGCCCTGCTTTCTCGTTTTGATTCAAACTTCTACCCTTCCCTTTTTGTGAAGAATGAGGTGATGTTTCATACAGACATTGTTCCATTGTCTGCGTCATCAAGTTTTTTGCATCGTTGGATGCTTTATTTTCCAACCACTTTTTTTTCTCACAATCTGCTTTCCTTTCTTGCTAAGTAATTATTCCTAGAAATTCTTACTAAAAAACCTTCCCATAATTAAAATACCCTTAACATCTATCTCTTGCTATTGGAGCTTGGTTCAAGGAAATATAAAACATTTAAATAGATTTGATTCTTTATCTCCGATGATCTCTTTGAGATCCAACATCAAATGTAACAATTCGATAAAACCTCTTTTGGTTCAAACATTATAAGAAGAAGGGAGGGAAAGTTTCAATAAAATTACTATCTTGTCCTTTATGTTTTGTCTCTTTCTCTTATTTACAAAGTTACGATAAGAAATTTTTTTTTTTTTCTTCCTTCATTTTTTTACAAACTAAACAAAAAAAAAAAAGACTACTCCTTTTTTCTCTATTAAAATCTCTTCCCTATCTTTCGTTGAACCAAATATTCTGATAAAGTCATCCACACCATAGCCTTATATGGTCATGCAACACAGAAAGTTATGGCTAAAGCCATTTTTCTAATTCTTGAATCTGACCTGTGATGATTCTTCACCGTGGGTGGTGGGGTTAAGATGAGAGCCACTTTCGGTTTATGTCCAACGAGACAGATTCACGGGTAACTTCATCCCTTGTTATTTGGGAAAAAGCCCAAAAAGCATCTACCAATAGCAACTCTATCTTTCTTTTACCAATTTTGTCACTTAGTTCTGTGGTGCTTTCCTGAGACACATGAAGATTAATCAAACTCCTGCAAACCCTTCTTCCATCTTGGTCTGATTTTGGCTGATATCACCCCATCATAGAATCTTAGTGGCTATAACATGAAGAAAAGTAAGAGAAATATTTGGGGAGAAAAGAGAGGATCCAGATTGACTCGTGTTTCCGCCCGCCAACATAACCGTCGTGTTTTAATTTAAATTATTTATCACTTATTTTATATTTATTTTACCAACATTGATAAATGATTCAAATACAAACATAAAAAAAAAATTAAACAAATCCATTTCCAAAAGGGAAAGGGGGACAATTTTGGTTTCAGAAATGTCTCATTCACCAAAAATGTAGTGAGAAAAAGAATTGGGAAATTTCCTCTTTGGAAGAATTCATTTAGTGCCCTTTTGATAAATGCATGTGTTAGAGGAGAGAACACCATAATATCACACATAAAACAATAATTACAGTATCAGGGAAATTGGAGATATAATGATAAAAGGGATAGCCCCATATGTTTGCCAATTGCATCAGACTCACTTTTCAGTATTTCTCAGCAGAAAAATATTGTCCCCTTATCTTTTTGAACATTGAAGATACATTGCATCAGTGGGTTTTGCAGATTAAACCCTTAATCGCATTCCCAAACAATTCAAAGGGGAGAAAAATAAAGCCCCAAATTAAAAAAAAAAAAAAAAAAGTCAATGTAGAGAAAAACTCTAATTATTTTGACTCTCAGAACTCTGATGTTAGATGGTTTCTTCTGGTGTGTTGAACTGAACAGTGAATGTCAAGAAGCTAAGGGAAGTACCTGTGAAGTGTTTGAATGGTGATTAAGCTCAGTGTCTCTTTTCCTGTCAACAATAACTGTGATGAAATTAGAATCATCTACTTCACCATCTCCATTGCCCTCACTCTCTTCTTTTAGTTTTCTTCTGAGCTTCTCTTCTGCATCTTGTAAAAACTTGAACTTTGGAGGGGGTGATGACTTCATCCTATTGAACTCTGCATCAGTTGCTGATTCAAAGAGAGGGTTGAATCCATGGTGGTTATAATGGGCCATGGGAGTAAGAGGTGGAGTGAAGAAAGGTGGAGAAGCCATGGGAGTCAAGTATGGAGTCTCCACTGTAAAGAGGAGATCATTCAAGCTTCTACCTCTTGAGCCCTTTCCACTTAAGTCACCCCTAGATTTGGCATCCTCAGACTCTAAATCTTCCTTTGTTTCTTCAACTATTGTGAACAAGAATCTTGGAGGACCTGAGAGGTCATGCTGCCTCATGTACTCTTCCTCCATGGAATCTTGCCCAAAGGGTTTGAAAACAAAATCCTTGTTGTTAGCCTGAGATTGAAATTGCCCTTCTGGGTTATGAACAAGGGTTTCACTGATTCTCATTGAATTGCAAAGTTCTCCAGGATTCAAAGCAGAGTGCCTCAAAGAAGATGGCCTTTTCCAGCAAAACATATAGAATAGCTCCTTCACCGGGCTTCTGTAGTCACTTTCAATATCTCTGTTGGTTATCCTCTTCTTCCACCATAACAAGTAGTAAACTTCAGCTACCAGAGCCAACAGAAGGCAACCAAAAACTACACTAAGACCAAGGCCTACACTACTCAAAGATTTCATCTTTAGCCCCAAATCACATTGAAAAACTGTTTATCTTACTCAACGTCCCAATCCAAAGCAATAAGTATCTCAGCAGGGAAAACGTATCAAGAAGCCTAACTTTCTGTAAAACAAAGCCCAAATCCAACAAATTTGAAACAAACAAGTCACGCAGTTCAGAAAAAGCTTACTGGGTAACTTCCCAACAGTTTAATTCCTCTCTGAATGTGATCACTGAAAAATGCACACCACCTTTTCGACAAAAAACCCCGAGTGAATAATATTATAATTACATCTTCTACTCAACAAAAGCTTGACATAATAACAAGCTTCCCCTGCAAATTTTTTAAGCCTCCAAAACACACCTAATCTCCTCAGAAGGGCCTACCCAAAAGCTCTCTTTCTCTTGAAAGCAACACCTGAGAATGATTAAGAATGAGGCTTTTACTTTAATCCCACTTAAGATTAAACACACTTCTGGGGTATTTGTCCCATCATTGCCCTCAAAGATGGTAACTTTTTAAAGAGGAAAGAAAGCAAAGAGCCCTTAAACCATAAACCCAGTTGTGGGCGAACACAAAAACAAGGAGCCAGAGAGAAAGGGTCCAGGCAATAGGGTCGGCGTGTAGTACCTCAATGGTTAATGGAATTGGTTGGAGGGGTCGCGTCCTTCAAGAGAAACTCACATGGGATGGGATCAGAAATAAAGGAACGGTGACGTGTCAATAGATATTTTTTACAATAAAACTTAGTATTTAAGATCCCAAATATAGAAAATAAATAATAATATTTCCCATATCTTAATTGGTTTTGAAGATAATAATGTATGTATTTAGACAAACTGGGAGAGACAATGATTGAGAATATTTTCCATGGTTCCGTACAATAATTTTGCACAATATTTTCTCTTAAACATTTTTATTTTATTAATTTTATTAACAAAAAATTTTAAAAAAAAATTATAAAATATTATTTCACTTTAAGATAATATCTTTTATGTTGTATTCTAATTTTAATCATTTTATTTTTGAATAGTTTGCATATATATATATATATATATATATGATTTTGGTTTTGACTGAAAGAAGATTTCGCTGCTAAGCAACACTAGTTGCGTCCTTGATTTTGAAGATTAATTATTAAGCAATAAGAAAATAGAAGAGATTTTTAAAAGGAGACAAGGGGAAGAGGAAGGATGTCCTTGATTCCATTATTTCATGTACAATTCGTGAATTAATATAAGAAGAGGACCAACATAATACAAGGCTGTCAGTACATGTTGGTTTGAGATTTGTGAATACAGCTACTCCTTTTAGAATTTTTAATTATGGGAATCAAGTCTTACACTTAGAATTTTAGGGTTTTTTTTTAGTTTAATTATTTTTTTTCATTTTCAATGAATATGAAATTGAAAGCTTAAATACATGTTTGATTATTGTCTTTCATTGCTGCAAATATATTAACCAATACCCAATGTGCCCAATGTAATAATGCTCGAGACAGATGATTTATACCTAGTGTGCTCAATGAATAAGAAATGTTTGATTCAATAAACTATATTGAAAACATTTATTAAAACACACTAAAAATTCTACAATATCAAAATTTTAAATTTATAATATATATATATATATATATATATATATATATATATATATATATATATATATATATATATATTAAAAAAATAATTATAATTATTTTTTATTTTTAAATAAAATTAATTTTACTTAGTGGAAAGACTTTTTAATTAAAAAAATACTAAAAACAAAAAAAAAAAAGTTTTTAGTCTATTAAGAAATGACTTGTGTAACAAATTTGTAATTTGCTAATGAATTGATAGTCTAATAGCACCTCCTTTAATACTTTTTGCCCTCTTATGTAAAAAAAAAAAAATTTACAATTTTATTAATTTTTTTTTATAAGAATTGACCAATGATTCAATTAAATATATTATTAAAGGTTATCGTTGAGTAGTAAATAGATATAAAATAGATGAAAATGAAAATAGAAAATAAAAGCAAACATGTTTTAAGAAATAAAAAATGAAAACACATTTTTAAGATCCTATCAAAAAAAAGAAAAAAAGAAAACACGTTTTAAGAAGCTAAACATACTCTTAATTTTTGCTAAATATAAAATGACCGAGTGATACTAAACTTGTTCTCATGATTTGTAGGCTTCGTGTTTAATAATCACATTAGTTAAATATAAAACTAATTAAATATGAATACTTTCTCTAGAAAATGCAATTCTAAGTTCACCACAAAAAAAGAATTAGAAACATTAATTTGTTATTTTGCACCTATGAACATGAATAAATATTATTTTTTTCAAACATTAAACAATAATTATCTCATAATATATAAGCAATATAGCTTAATTGGCCACAAAATCACTAATTCAAGTTCTTAAATTAAACTAAGATGCCTCATAGTCCTTGTTATGATAACTTTCTTTTTGGGTTTAAGACTAAATTTTTTATACTTTCTAGTGTCAACCAATTTTCCTTGTTATTTCTTATAATAAATATTTCACAGTCTAAATAAATAATTCATTGCATTTTGTTTTATCTCTGCTAAAATTCAATTGAAATAGCCCATTAAATGAGTTAGTGTAGCCGTACTTTGAATTTAACTTAAATTATAAAGACATGTTTTATGTTTTCAAAACTGAAATAAACTTCTCTAACAATTGAAAAGGTATTGCAAAATATTGATCAAATGTTATATATACTATCTTTATCTCAAAAAAAAAAAAATGTTACATATACTATATATAGATAATTTGGCTTAAAACCATTTTAAGTGAGTCAAAACTCTTAACATTCAGTGTCTGGTTCAAAGCAGGAGAGGAGAGGAGACAAATTTTTATAGGGGATGAGAAGAAAGGATCTTAACATTCAGTGTCTGCCTTCCATTGTTTGTTTGTAAAAAGAGTATGGATCCAATCCCATTCCAACAAGGAACAGGAGAGAATCCATTTTATAAAAATAAAAGAAAATAGGAGATGAGAGCATAACAATAAATTTATTATTATAACCTTATAAATAAAAAAAATAAGACAAAAGTACAATGGAGAATTTAGTTATTTCATAAGTTATGTTAATCTTTCTATCAAAAGTCCTCACTTTTAGGAAAAAAAAAAAAAACACCTATAAGTATATTTATAATTTTACAACTATTTTTATATATATATATATTTTTTTCTTTTTTGTTTTTTTTTTATTTTTGTTTATTTTTCTATTTACAATTTCATCTTTCCAATTATCATAAAACAAAGTGTACAAAATGGATCTACACCATTGAGTGTACATCCATCTTTTCCCAAGAAAGAATGAAGAGGAGAGGAGGAATTTTTTTACTTCAAAAAAATAAAGCTAAGGAGCATTGGTTGAACAGATGAAGTGACAATTAATATACATGACTTCAATTTTAACAAAACTAACGAAGTGAAATAACAAGGTGTTTACTCGGTAAAAATAAATCGAGTTTTGAAATATTTTAGATTAAAAGTCGTATTTGAAATTTGAGGTTACTCTTATTTGAAGTAATCTATTGTTTACTATTCTCATTCTAATAGTGATTTGCCTTATGCATGTTGAATATAAAGATGGAATGTATTAATCTTTTTTTCAGTCACTTTCTCTTTTCTTGTTTTATCCAGTTCCCCTTTTGCACAACTTGTGTGTTGTTGCAAAAGAAAACCAACTTTTGTGAACACTAACAAATAGAGAGCAAAGTGATGGTTGGTGTTAATGGTGATTGTTTTGTTATCATTGCACAAGAAGAAAAAATTGACCCAAGGAAGGAATTATCTAATAGAAATCACCTCTCATTTTAGTTGTTTATAGTTAATAAAAATGAAGTGCTAGTTTTGTATTAAGAAAGGATATTTCTGTTTTATATTCCATTACATAAAATCAACATTTCTATACTTAGTAGTAAAAAAGCTATGACATAGAAATTACTTTTTAAGTCTAATTCTATAAAAGCAAAAATTAATATTGGATCACTCTAATATCTAAGTCAAGAACTTGTTAAGTAAGAGTGGCTCAAGAAATAAGATTCCAACTTAGAAGTTGCATATATGAGTGAGTAACTAGGTATTTATAGAAACAATCTCTAGGTCAAACTAGTAAATATGGGCAAAATTTTGGGCACCACATAAAAAGCTCATCAAAATTTTTGCAATGCCTATTAGAATTTGCACACTTGACAGCATATAAATTTGACTGAACCCATCAAATTTTTTACAAAATTCTTCTAAGACTTTAAATAATAGCAAAACAAGGAAGTGAGTTTAGTGCAGTAATTCAAATCTTGAGAATTAAGATTTTAATATTTTCATATTTCAAGTTAAAACCTAATCTGTCTTTTTTATCAAAAGAAAAAATGCCCCATTAAAATAAAATAGGATTACATGAATTTTAAGAGAAATTTATTTAGCTAGGAAGACTAAGGTTTTGTTTAATTCAATGCCTTCTCTTATATTGAGTTTGTGGTTGTTGGGTCACCTAACGTCTCCAATATTGATGAGTAGGAAGACAGCAAAAGGAAGAACAATTTTGTATTCTTACTGAGGTGATTGGTTTGGTGAATAATATATCTGCTGCAATGTATAGATCTTATGAGACTTGCTTAGAAATTATCCATAATTTATTCTGCATAAGGACAAAATAAAACATGGTGTCACAATCTGTGTTTGGTATGATGTATAATATTCACTTTGTAATCTCAAATTCTATGTAATTTTAGATTATAGAATTAAATTTTTGTATTTGAGTACATGGTATAATTCAAGAATCAAATACACAATGTAAGTTATTTCAATACAAAAGGTACAACTCCTCATAAGAATCACGTCATCCAATATTATGTACTAATAATAGCGTGAATTTAGTATTATGTCATATAAAGAGAATTTTGTTATTCTTATAATTCTATTTAACTTAAATTTAAATCAGTCAATATCTAATGTAATGTTAAAAATAAATAATTATCACAAAAAATATTATATTATATGATATAAAATTGTATAACTGAAAGATTACACTGATTAATCTAATTATTAATTCGGGTATGTTTTATTATTTAAGACTATGTGAATGCAAGATTACACGCTTCTAATTTTATAGCAAACTAGAATATCATACATTTTTATAAATGTTTAATTTCTGTAAACTAAAATATTATTATGGTTCATCCAATATTAGGATTGGCATGAAATAGTCTCTCAAAAATTAGTGGCTATAAAATATTATTTACTAGATTAAAATGGTCACAAATAAATTCCTTCACTGTAACACTGTCTAATCTTTGCCAACGTAGCAATTTTTTTCACACGTAGACATTTACAAACTATGTTTTATGATATTAACAATGACTGAGTGGGCTCAATTAGCTTAATCTCCTTTCTCTCTCCCTTCTGCCCAAAATTTCTTCTCTGTTCAATTAACAATGACTTGGTATTTTATTTTGTCTTAACGTGATTAGATTAGTTAATTATGCATATAATTAAAAAGTTAAAATATTATTTTTATAATTTTAAAATTAATTAACTTTAGTAAAATAATAAGTGAAACAACAAAATTTCTTTAGGCTTCCATAAGATCAGGTGCTTCTTGGTGCTCTTCTAGGTTGCAGTCTATTGAAATGCAGTCGTGGCTGTTACGGTGGTTCCACATCTTCAATTCGTTAACAAGTAAGTCACTAAATGTGATCAAGTAGCAAGTGATTTGAGTAAAATGCAACATGAAAATTCGAACCTCTTGCCGTTATGGTGAAAAAAAAAAAAAAGTTAATAATTAGTTCCATTTAATTGGCAATTTGACAAGAGAAAGCAGACTTGATACTATATGAACTTTCATGTTTAATTCTGCAAAAGTTAAGTATATATTAATAATTTTTAGATGTGCCTTTAAAATAAAATTGGAGCTTCAAAAATAAGTAAAATTGGACTTGAAATGATCTACAAAAAAGTAAGTAGTGCTGCATAATATCACACCTCCTCAACTCTAATATTGTTATAGTAAATTAAATCAAATTCTCTTTTTAAACACTTGAATTAATATTAAAAAAATTAACATAATCATCTTATTTATTAAAAAAAAAAAAAAGGAAATGGTGTACTGAGATATTCCAAGGACAACCTTAATGTATTTTTCTAGTTTCTTCAATGGACCTTTTTCAATGGTGGGTTGAGTTACTAGAATGCATTGGTCATTGCTGTAATAGTATAAAGCAGTAGCCTAACTTTAAGTGCAGTCTAGAATCTCTTTTCAATCTCCATACAGTTTTGGAATCTTTTGAAGAATCTTGAATAGATCATCTAAAAACATCAGTGAAAGAAAAATCAACAGACAGATTTGTGGACGGGTGCTTTATAGTTTAAAGGCAGGAAATTTGGATGAGAAGGTTTTAAGGGAGAGGAAGAATGGTGAGGAGAAAAGGGAATTTTGAAAATTTTGGAGCAAGAGATGAACCCACCATGTTCCGTGTCCACATCATGGCAACATATACAGAGCTAGAGATTAATTTCAAATTTTCACAACTTGGATTCAAAAATAACCAAACTGACATTTTTGTTAATTACTCTATTGTTATATTAAATTTCATAATCTCCCAAACTATAAGGCTACATGGTAAAAGAATTGGCGGAATCAAAGATCATGCAACCTTATCTATGTTTAAAGACAAGTTACAATTTCTGATTAAAGACAACGAAACAATAAATTTTCAAGTATCAAAATTAAACTTATGAAATTACTAATCCACTTTCTACTCGAGGCATCAAACGATAAACAGAATATGACTTGTAAATTCCTGTCAAGTGCAGCAAAAATTAAACATGTAAACTAAAATCACAAAAATCAAAATTGGCAGAAATCATCCAAAAAGATAAACAGCCAGAAGACAGGTGCCAAAACATTAAATTACATATTGCAATTTACCATCATAAAAAATCCATCAAGGGGTAAATCCCTTTAACACCAAAAACCATATAATATCACGCCCATGAGAGGGCACCAAATGCAATAACGCAAGTTTCAAAAGACATAAAATAAAATCCCTAACTATTACTTTCCATCAAATTTAAAAATTTAATCAACTTCCTCAATCTTTGGGCCAGCACCACTGGAACCAGAAGGAGGAACATCATCGTCCATTCCACCAGCCATGTCTGGAGCAGCACCACCACCCTGGTACATCTTTGCAATGATTGGGTTGCAAATGCCTTCTAGCTCTTTCATCTTGTCCTCGAACTCGTCAGCCTCGGCAAGCTGGTTTCCTTCCAACCATTGAATTGCCTGCTCGATAGCATCTTCGATTTTCTTCTTGTCGGCATCAGAGAGTTTCGAGCTTATCTTCTCGTCCTTGACGGTGTTCCTCATGTTGTAAGCATAGTTTTCCAAAGCATTCTTGGCATCAACCTTCTTCTTGTGCTCCTCGTCCTCAGCCTTGTACTTCTCTGCTTCTTGGACCATCTTCTCAATTTCCTCCTTGGAAAGTCTTCCCTTGTCGTTGGTGATTGTGATCTTGTTCTTCTGGCCGGTGGTCTTGTCCTCGGCAGAGACGTTAAGGATACCGTTGGCATCAATATCAAAGCACACGTTGATCTGAGGAACACCACGAGGGGCTGGTGGAATGCCGGAAAGCTCGAATTTCCCCAACAGATTGTTGTCCCTGGTTCTGGCTCTTTCTCCCTCGTAAACTTGGATCAAGACACCCGGTTGGTTGTCGGAGTACGTTGAGAAAACTTGCTCCTTCTTTGTAGGAATGGTTGTGTTCCTTGGAATGAGAACGGTCATGACACCTCCAGCAGTCTCCAAACCGAGAGATAGAGGAGTGACATCCAACAGCAAAAGATCCTGAACTTTTTCGTTACCCTCACCGCTCAAGATAGCAGCTTGGACAGCAGCTCCATAAGCAACAGCCTCGTCAGGGTTAATGCTCTTGCAGAGCTCCTTGCCGTTGAAGAAGTCCTGCAATAGCTGCTGCACCTTTGGAATTCGGGTCGATCCACCAACAAGAACAACATCATGGACATGGCCCTTGTCCATCTTAGCATCCCTCAAACACTTCTCTACAGGCTCCATACATTTTCTGAATAGATCCATGTTGAGTTCCTCAAACCTAGCACGCGTTATTGTTGTGTAAAAGTCAACACCTTCATAGAGAGAGTCAATCTCAATTGTGGTCTGTGCAGTGGAGGAAAGAGTCCTCTTTGCACGCTCACAAGCAGTCCTTAACCTTCTAAGAGCCCTTGGGTTTCCACTGATGTCTTTCTTATGCTTCCTCTTGAACTCTTGCGCAAAGTGGTTCACCAGTCTGTTGTCAAAGTCTTCACCACCAAGGTGAGTGTCTCCGGCAGTAGCCTTAACTTCAAAAATACCCTCTTCAATGGTAAGAAGAGAGACATCAAAAGTACCACCACCCAAGTCAAAGATCAATACATTCTTCTCGCCAACACTAGTGGCCTTCTTGTCAAGACCATAAGCAATGGCAGCGGCAGTGGGTTCATTGATGATGCGCATGACATTAAGACCAGCAATAACTCCGGCGTCCTTTGTAGCCTGACGCTGAGAGTCATTGAAGTAAGCTGGAACTGTAACAACAGCGTTCTTCACGGTTGAACCGAGATAAGCCTCAGCTATCTCACGCATCTTTATAAGGACCATAGAAGAAATTTCTTCTGCAGCAAACTGCTTTTCCTCGCCCTTATAGTTCACTACAATCATGGGCTTGTCACCAGGACCAGCAATAACTTTAAAGGGCCAGAGTTTCATGTCACTTTGAACAGATGCATCAGAGAATCTCCTACCAATCAAACGCTTAGCATCTGGCAAGCATCCACAAATAACCATTCAGTAAACAGAAACAGAAACTGAGACAATCATTTAGCTACAATTCCCAGAATATCTTTATTGATCAATTTAATTATTAAAACCCAACATAACAAAACAAAACAACACACCCTTCCTTAAGGGTTCAATCGTACCAAATAGCATTTCTTTATTGAGAAAAATAGACAGGAATACAACCTCAAAACAATATATTAAAAAGAATAGCTTCCATATATCAAATACCAAAGCCAGAGGACGCTATCACCAAATATAAATCCACTGACAAGGAAAACAGCAGATACCTTACCAATTTCATATACGAAAATTACAAGCATCAGCTCAAACCACAATCTAATCAATAAATAACACTACTAAACAGAATCCGGTTCCAAAAGAAATTAAAACCAGTAAAATCCCATTAATTTGATGCACTAGAATAACAAGCATCATAGGTTAAAAATCAGATCTAGAAGAACTAGAAAGAGAATCTTACCAAAAACGGTGTTAATGGGGTTCATGGCGACCTGGTTCTTGGCGGCATCACCAATCAACCTTTCTGTGTCAGTGAAAGCAACATAAGACGGCGTGGTTCTGTTTCCCTGGTCATTGGCTATGATCTCAACACGGTCGTGCTGCCACACTCCGACGCACGAGTAAGTAGTTCCGAGGTCGATTCCGATGGCGGGACCGTCTCCTTTTCCGGCCATTGTTACAGAGACTACAACGCAGCGAAGCAAACGAGAAAAAAAAATCTTACGGCGGAAGAAGAAAATGCTAGGGTTTCTCCTCAGAGAGTTGTAATATGTAGAAAAAGAGGTGAGAGGGGGCTTATATATGGTTTTGCGTGGGAATTTGAATTTTAAAATTCTAGAAGATTCCGGGAGAGATTATTGTTGACCCAAGGATTCGTGATTAGACCGACGTGGAAAATACCCAATTTCGTGGGTTCTCGTTGGTTCGAGAGGGTTCTTATCTGCCCAGCTGTTTCAGATTTTATTTTTTTTTGTCAATTTTGGAAAATTTTATCGGATTCTCATTGGTTCGAGAGGATTCTCGTTGTTAACTTTTCCTCCTTAGCTCCTCTTTTAAATTTTTTATCAACTTTTTCTTTTTGTGTGAGAAATTCGAATTTGCCTCGTCCTGCGCCTCAGTGAACGTGGACGATATTTAGCCACGTTTTATAACTAAATAAAAGGTGTCTCCTACACTTAAAAAAATAGATGTGATTCTCGTAACTTTTTTCTTTGAGTGAAGACATTATTGGCTATGCTAGTATAAATATTTTTCACATTTTCATTTCTTTTCCTTTTTTATATTTTTTTAAAAGATATTTATTTAATTATTATATTTGTTATCACTAAGTGTATAAATTAACTAGCATAAAATTATTTTATTTTAATTAAAATTCTTGAGTTTGAGTTATAAAATTATAACTTCATTAAAATTTAATAAGAGTTTAGTTGCTTTTGTCATTTTATTTAACTCAAATTATATTAGTAAGTTGAAAGACTTAATAATAAATTCATAATTCATATATACTAGTAGTGAAAATAAATAAATAAATAAGAGTAATTATTGTATATGTTTTCATTTTCACTTGTTTTTTATCCATTCAATATCTATATACCTTTTTTGTTGAATTTTATTCAACTATTAATTATTTATTGTCAAAAAGGCAATAAAATTACTTTATTTTTAAAAACGTTGGAAATATTTTTTTGATTTGTCAATTTTTAGTGTATTTTAAAAAATATTTTCAATAAAAATATTCATTGTTTTTTATTCAAAATAAATTTAAATCAACTAGATATGAACTTGTGATAAAAGGCACTATTTCCGAGAAGAATTTCAATTTCAATTTTCTCATATAAAAAAAAATAAAAAATTCAAGGCCACTATAGATTATTTTCTTATAAAAGCATTGAAGATGAATTTAGCAGAAGTTAAAAGACTGGTATTTGGGTTTTCCTAAGAAATTATTTTCTTTTGTAAATGTTTGATTAACTTGATTCTAGATACATTGAGATCTAGATTTACAATTTTATATCTATGATTCCGTGTGAAGTTCAAGCAAAGGATTGAGCCCATTCTTATGATCCAAGATGAAGTCATAGGCTTCTTCATTGTGTTATTTTAGTGTTTTAATCGAGTTTTGGGTTTTAAATAAATGTGGACTTAGTTTTAAGGCTCTAAGACTTGTTCTTTTAATCAAATTGGGCCAATCTTGTTTGAGCTCAAACAAGACTTTAGAATTGGAGTTTAAATTTTTAATCAAATATTCAAAACAAATTTGGCCCAAAATTATCTTAAGATCTATTTGGCCCAATTTCGAGCACAACAAATCAATTTCTTAAATATAAAGAAAACAAATTTCCAAATGCATTGGTTCAAAACAATCTCAAAATCCATTTAATAGAAATTTATACAAAATGAATCTCAAAAACCATTTTGAACAAATTTTTGTTAAACAGATGTCGTTTTGATAAAAAAAAATGTTGAGTATATGGATTTGAAATCAGTTTACTTTGTGAACGTGCTTATATTTGTAGAAATTATGATTTACTTCGATTTTATTTATTTATTCTCTAATTTGTCTAATTCAAATGCATTAGAAGTGAAAAGAAAGAAGAAAATAATAAAATGTACCCCTTTCCCGCCCTTTCTGCACGATGATCGAAAGAAGGGGGTGTGTGTCCTCTCCTCTAACAACAGTATAAACACATGGGTGTGTCAAGAAAAGATAGGGTGTGTGTAAAGAAATGACCTTACTTTAATGATGGATGTTTTAGAGGAATGGGGCGCTCTAGCCATTTTGTCAATTCTTTCATAGAAATGCTGACTTAGAGTTGTTCAGAACCTTCTAATTCCTATTTCAAAATAGGTCGTATGATTGCTAACAGATTACATTTGATTTCGTTAGGTCATAATCGTTATCCTTATTTTCTATTATATATCGTTGTTCTTTGCACACCAATTGGTATCAGATATATTGGTGTAGATTTTGCATTTCTCATATATATTTCTACTTTTTTCTTTTCAACTTGTGAATAAATCAAATATTGGGGAAGAGAAACTAAATAAATGAAATATAACATCCCTTTTAGTTTAGTAATTAAGAATATATAAGCCCATTCCTCCCTCTTCTCTTGAAAATGATCACAATATATACTATGCATCACATGATTAATCTGTGAAAGTTTCAACTATTAACCAATTTAATTATCACTTTTTTTAATAAAAAATATAAGAGCTCTTTTAAAAAATGAGATCCCTCCTCCCGAATAGTATGATGGTCTTCAAATAAAATTTTAAGATAAAGAAATGCCAATGTCATTTAAGAAGGTGACAGACATGTTACATTAAGACAGGCTCATTCATGATCAAAATCTAAAATAGTTTATAAAACATAAAGTCATAAACCTATATGAAGCTATATATGCACCGTGGTTGTTTCCTTGCTGAACATATAGGACTGAGTAGTTAGCTGTCCTCTCAGAATTTATGCTGTGGTGGTGGATGCAAATTTCCAATGGGGCTGGGTCCTGATGGAGTCTTTCGAGTCTGTTCTTGGACCACTGTTCCCGACTTGAACGTTTCCTTGAGGAAAAAAAAATTATAATTAATAATGGAAGAGGATTGATTTAATATTAAAAAATAAATATTTTTGAGATGTAAAATTATATTAAATAAGTGTTTTTTTTTTTTTCTCACACACTGTGACATGCTTATGCTTTTGATTGTTTTTTAGAAGTAGCTCATATTATGCTTCTAAAAAATAGGCTTTTCTTTTAGAAATGTTTATGTTTTTTTTAAAAGCTAATCAAAACAGTGAAAATTTATGTAAAAATGTTTTCTTCTTATTGCTATAAGGGCTCGAGCAAGACAAAAAGTTGATCCAAATATACATTAAATCTTAAGCTATGTTTGAGAGTTTTAAAAGCAATAGAACAGAATCAAATATAATGAAATAGAAAGAAAGGGGAAGAAGAGGAACGGAAGAACAACTACTTTTTCATTATTTGAATGTTTAAGTAAAAAAATAATCGAAAGTATCCTCCAATTTTTGACAGTCAATAGAAAGTGAATGAAATGGAAACTTTAAAAACAAATTTTCAATATTATCAATTATAAATCAATTACTTTTTAAACAAATAATTTAGCCTTTATGGTGTATGTATACATAGATATGACACACATCAACTATTTTTGTATAGGACAATTTGAAGTAGTTTTGATGTAAACACTCTCACTAGGTTTCTAATGAAATTTCTTATCTTTATCTCAAAAAAATTTCTTAGTCTGTCAAAAAAATATGCACAAACCTCAAAGAAGAAATTAGTTTACACTAAGTATATAACTATCAAGAACTAAAGAACTAAATGATGAAAAGGAGTGAAAATGAGGTGGGTCATGGGAAAGAAAAAATTGGAGCCAAAATGAGAAGGGGTTGACTTGTAATTTTAATTTTAATTTTCTTAAGTAAAATAGATTATCATTTTATCCATTACATCCCCATTTAGAGAGATGAATTTTAAGATTTTGGATGGAAAGGAATGGAACACTTCCCATCCATTTCCATTAGTTCCCTTTATTTAAAAAATCTTAAAAAATATAAACTTATTTTATTCTATTTTTTTTCCATTCATTTCCATCTTGTTCCATCCATCCAAACATAAACTTAAAAGAAGAAATGTGAATTTTGCAAGAAAAATGAATCACTAGATTGTTGAGAGTTTGTTTAGATTGAATTTTTTGTTCTCCTGTCATTAAGCGTTTTTGAAAAAGAAAAAAAAATCAAAAACTAAAATACATATTTTCTAAGAAGCATGTCAGGAATACTTATAAAAGAAGAAGAGAATACTACATTTAAATCACTTTTCTTTTAAAGCCAATCTCCAAATGGACTGTAAACTCATTAATGCTCTTACCGATGTTGCTTTGGAGGCAAATTTAGCTGCAAAAACACACGTAAGATAAGTAAAATCAACACCAGTCAGCTGTAAGCTGTATATAAATTCAAGTAAACATCAGTTTAGGAAGCAAAACTTTGACCAGGGCTAGTACTAGCTCACTTGCCTGGTATTGCAGCTTGATACTTCACAGCTCGAGAGTGATAATATTCAGAAGCAAAGAGAATGAGAGCCATAAGAGTATAAACTTGAACACACTTCAACTTTGACATATGAGTTTTTGAATCATAAGCCAATGAAGAACTCAAGTTTTGGGTATTTATGCTTTCAAATAATTGTATATATAGTACTTGAAATCACTCACAGGTTGGTTTGAAATTTTGGCACTTCTTGTAAAAGATGTCTTGGAATCCTATGCCCCAAGGATGATTTAGATTATGAGAGGTTAAGATTGTCTCATTTTCGTTGTCATATTGCCCTTTGAGAATAAAAAGGTCAGTTAAACTAACTGTATCATAGAAGCTATTTCTGTTTGCAGTGACAGATCCAAATGCGACAAAGGGTGGGGCTTTGGCCCCTCCTTCAAAATTTTTTAAACTTTTATATATAAATTTTTTGATAATTCAACTCGATTAACTCTTTTTAATTCATTTTTGGAGTCGTCCCTTATTGGAAGGGACAAAAAAGTTTAGAGTCAAAGTTTAGAGTCAATGCCTTTGTCGGGTTAATTAATTGATTTTGAAATCTAGCATAAACTAGTTGCTAGAAACTCTTTTAGGATAATCTAGCTCGGCACATAATATATTTTAGCTTAAAAATCTTTTAAGTCTTAGACCAAATTTTCTTTTTGAAACCATTAATTTCTATATTAGAACAAGACTTTAATTTCTATAATGTCTTGGAATCCTATGTAACATGGATTTAGATTATGGAAGGTTGAGATTGTCTCATTTTCATTGTCGTTGTCCTTTGAGAATAAAAAGGTTAGTCACACTAACTCTATATTATAGAAGCTCTTTCTGTTTTCTCCTATTGCACAGCATAACAACTGTTGCCTCATCAAATGCTGGGATTAGAATCAGTGACAGATCCAATGGGCAATGGTGCATGGGTTTTGGCCCCCTCCTTCAAATTCTTTAATAACTTTTATTTATAAAACTATTTGATATTTAATTAGACTTGGTCTCTTATTTTTTTTTTTTTTAGTATTATTTTGGCTCTTCTAATTAATTCTTGGATCATCTCTGATTTGAAGATTGAGAATTGAAGGAAATGAAGGGACAAAGAAAGTTTGAAGTCAATACCTTTGTTTGGATTCTTTGATGTTCAAATCTAGCATAAAGTAAGTACTAAAAATCTCTTTTAATAGATCTTATTCAATTGCTTTGTGGTAGGGGTGAGCAAAATTCTTCAATTGCTTTGTCATAGGGATAAGCAAAATTCAATTAACCGACCGAACCGAAAATAAATTGGTTTAATTGGTCGGTTAGTATCAATTTAGTCAGTCGGTTATGGTTTTGAAATTTGAAAAAATTGATTAATGTCAGTCGGTTTCGGTTTTACATTTTTTCTAACTGATGAAAACCGAACTGACCGACTAAAACATTATAAACTTTAATGTTTTCATATACCATGTTAATTAGTGATTCAATTATTTTATTAATTGATTAAATCACTCAAATACTGTGTCATCTTGATGTATAAAAATAATTATATATTGTTAATTTGATATGTATTTTAGTTTTGTATAAATATGTTTACTGAAAATAGTAATTTTTAGTAAATAAATTAAAAAAAATGTTATTTTTGTTATGTATAGACATTTGTTTATGTTAATTTTGCCTTCTCCAAGAATTTGTGCATATGTTTGGAATAGAAAAAAGTTAGCTTTCATAAATATCTTTATATATTTTTAGGTTTGTTATTTATGTATTTTTGTTTTTACTTATATGATTCTTAGTAAAATATCATAAATATTTTTTAAAAAATAACTTATTTTAACTTATTTAATAGCCACATTCTTAATTTACGATAAAGCAATTAAATATATATTCTAAGTAGACACAACACTAAAATAGAAACAAAATTTAAAAAAAAAAAATTGTTAATGTCGGTTAACTATTAATCCATCGAAACTAACCGCTTAACAGACTAAAATCAAACTATCGGTTTTAAGGTATAGTCGGTCGGTTATCGATTTAACAAAATTACACAATCAATTAGTATCGGTCGGTTAAAAAAATAGTCAAAACCAACCGTAACCGACCAACGCTCACCCCTACTTTGTCGCCTTTAAAATCTTACTTGGTTCAAACCGAATTAATTATAAGTTTAATTATGAGTTGAAGGACTTGATAATATATTCGTGTCTTATAAATACTGATGATCAATAAAAAAAAAATCCTTTTTAGTTAGGATATACAGCTAGGCACACAATATATTTTCAATTATACTTATGAAGAAATTTAGCACTAATAGCCACTATTTTGAGGTGGGAAGGCCAGTCATTCACATGGCAACAACGCTGCTTGTTTGTTTGATTTCTAGTAAGACAACAAATAATTATACTTAAACAGATTATCTGCTTGAATTATTATAGATTCATGATAAGACTCTTGAGGATATTGTCTTTAAACTTTAGGTTGATGAAAAGTTGCTTGTCTATACTTTTGATGACTATTTGACTTGTGGTTAAAGTTTGCCACAAATCAAGACCTTAATTTTCGCTATGAGAATAGAAGAATAAACCTTATTGTAGCTCCACTAATTAAGCCTTTGTCAGGCTAAAAAAAATTGGTAGCTGAACCTCAGTTTTTCTTTTTTTTTTTTTTTTTTTTTTTTTGTTTTTTTTTTTTTTGGTATTAAGCTATGACTAAGGAAAAAGTAGTTTATTTTATTTTGCACTATAAGGGTTTTCTTTTAGTCAATATTTAAAAACTAATAACTTTCAAAATAAGGAAATCATCCAAATAAGCACAATCCTTTTAACCTTATTATAAATAGAAGTTATATATATTTTATTAGATATATAAATAGAGCTTTACTTTTTTAGCCGAGATTTTGATATATAGAATGGTGATTTTATTCCATATCTATTTCATGAAATAAGCATTCCTATTTTTGGTTGAATTTCATTCTAAACCTGATTCTCATGTAATTAAATGGGAATGAGAATTCTCACCTTCAAAGATAGTTATGGATTTGGGTCTAAGGTGGCCTTGATTGTGGCTTGAGATCAAGCTCGCAATCTGCTTCACCTTCGCACACTATTGATGAGATGAGTTGGAGGCACTAAGGTCCTCCAAGAGAATGCAAAGTTTTTTTTTTTTTTTTCATGTATATATATATACACACACACACACATATATATATATACACACACAAAAGTATAAATCAAGTTATTTTGTACTATGACCACTTAATGATCTCATGGATCATAGTTTATTTTTTTATAAACTATTAGTATTTAATATTATATTAAATACTGATTAATCTAATTTAAGTTAAATATAATTATAAAAATAGTAAAATTTTTCATACCAAATTTAATGCATTAATTGTTGTAAACTTAGAGTTGATACGGGAATATTTAATTTTAGTAATGATAAATAGCTATTTTGTGAGGGTTAAGTGCAAGTTCGTCATGAGATTAACTTGCCTTGTTATGTGAAAAGTATTAGAGTGAGCAGGGCCGTGGGAAGCACAAGGCAGCTTAGGCTGCTGCCTCAGGCCCTCATTTTTTTTTAAAAAAAAAAAATCATACTAATATTTAAGTATTGGGAATCAGTGAAATTTGTATAGATGATTATTTTATTACTTTGTTAGTTCCATATATAACAATAGGCCTAATATCAATAGTTATTGATTGGAGTTTGAAAATAATCTATTTTAATGGTAAGTAGTATTATCAGTTCTTAATATTATCTCTAAATTATTGCTATAATTTCTTTATCAAAGTATTTAATTTTGTCTAATTATTTTTCCAAAGAACTGTCGTCTTTTCTTTCAAACTTTTCTTATCTATCTCATTATATTTTCTCTCTTCTTCGTATATTGATCTCACGTTAATTTAAATTGAATTCTCAAAGTAGATAATTAATATCAAATTGTAAAAAATTTCTGTAGATTATATTAATGTGCAACTTCACTTTTTCTATATTTTTAGATTCTATCTTTTCATTAATTTTTTCCTATTGACTTGCACTTCTAATAATTTTGCTAAGGTGACAAATTTTCTAGACACCACGCTGAGAGTGAGTCATCAATTAAACCTTGTATATAATATACCAGTGAAGCATAACCTGTTGAAATGTAGAGTCGCAAGCAATGTACTTGACATTTACCTTGGGACCCAACTATGCATAGGAAAAGCAAAGAAAAGAAAAGAAAAGAAGAAAAACAAAATGCAAATAGAAAAGAAAGTTTGTTTAGCTCTCTTTGTTATGTGGCTAGTTGAATAAGTTGAGTCAATAAGGCACAAGTTAGTGATTCCTGCTTTAGTTTTTGAGAATCTATGGATGGTTTGAGAAGAGTCTTGAGCCTGAGGATTGATCAATTAATGATGTGTGGAAAACTTGATGGTAAATGGTTCATTTGATAGAAATTAATGGTGGATACGCGATAGAGGTTTTCTCTCTTTGAGCTCTTTCACTTTCCCTCAACTTTCTCATTAACCCAACACTTTTCTTGTCTTGATTAATAATTCTCTCTTCTTCATTCTATTACAGAGAATTTCATTTTCTTTCTGTTGTTAGCTTGCTCTGCTTAATTTTTGGCATTTTCGTGACCATGTTCTTATAGTTATTGCTGTTTAGTTTGCTTATATTTTGTGGCATTTAAGTGCCTGGTTATATTTTGCTTACACTTTATATGAGATTGTTGTTTGCCCTTTAAGTGTTCAACGAAATGCTTGATGGAGATTTTCTAGGGTTCATATGCTTTCCTTATGGGTTTTCCCGCTTGCTTGTGGAGGTTTGATTAAAGAAAAAAAATTTAAAAAAAATCAAGTTGGGTACATACGCTTATATTCATGTAGTAATTAGAATAAAATACTTTATCACACTCACATCTTATGGTGTTCAATTTTTTTATTGGATTGGGTTTTTATTGGGCATATCTTAGTTATTCATTTTTGTTTGATGCCTAGTACATCACTCAACATACATTTTTTGATTGAATCTAGGCTTTTCATCTGTAATCCAGCAAAAGAAAATGGCGAAAGCCCAATAGAGAAGTCGAATTCCATTCTATGCCAACCCTATTGGCTTGTTATCAATCCCAATTGCATCTTTATTTTATTATTTTTGAACCAATCACAAATATTAACCTATATTTAGCACAAAGTTTAGAATTAAGGATGTTCATAACCCAACTCAACCCATTCAATCCAAATTGATCCAACTAGGTTAGTTTGGGTTAGGTTTTGCATTTAATTGAATTGGATTTTAACATGACAACACACAACCTATTCGGTTAGGTAGTAGGTTTTAGGTATATGAATCCAACCCAATTCATATAAACTCATTTGACATATACATTAAAAATCTTAAAATTAAAAATATAAAATATAAATTAAATACGTCAAATTAAATATTTGTGTTCCATAACCTATAGGAGGGACAAATGTTTATATTATGGATAAGAAAGTTTTTTGTCTTTATTTAGTGAAAATTTCTTATGTAATATTTTTTTTGTTAGTTTATATATATTTAGTTGTCTAAGTAATAATGTTTTACTTCATTTATCTCAATTAAAAAGCTTATAATATATATTCTTGTATTTTAATATTTCTTCATTACAAATTTCACAACTAATTTAATTTGTTTAAACTATGATTTCTTTTTTAAATTATATACATGTTTTTGTATTAATAAAAAAAAGTCTGTACTGACCTATTAACCCAACTCAAAAATCTATTGAGTTAAATTTGTAAGTTTTTATTCTCAAACCCAACCTAGATCAATATTTTTTGTATAGGTTAGGTAAGAAAATATGTTTAACCCTACCCAATCCAACCTATGTATATCCCTATTTAGAATCGAAAGTGAAAAGAGAATTATCTCGTAGCAATTAGGAAATCTCTTATATTTGACAAGTTGAGACTTTGATGTCTACATTTTCTTTTGCTTTGATATCAGTAACAATGCTTTTTATGATGTACTTATTTATCATAGTTGGTGACAGATTATATATGAATTTATTATTGGATACAAAGAACATATTTAAATTATAAGTTGCATATAAAATCTAAAGAATCAGAAAATTGGCCAAAAACAGGGAACATGGGTGCCAAAATCACGGGTGTTTACAAACTAATTGAAACCATATCTAATCAACCAAATTGAATTGAATTCGAAATTGATTAAAATTTTATCTCACTTTAAATTAGTTTTAAATATATTCAAATTGCCAATTTTATCTTATTTGACTATTGTAAAAAATTTTAAACTATCAAACTAACTTTCTCTCTATATATTTATTATATATAATAAAAATATATTAACAAGAAATTTATAAATATTTTATCAAATGGACAGTTTTAAAACACTTTTAAACTAAATCAAATCATCTTAAATCTTAAGCCACCAGCATAATTTTGGTTTATGTTCTCTCTAAATCAATAATTTTACTTGACGTGGTTTGTAAGTCAAATCACACTGAACTGACAAATAATTCTAACGAAAATGTCCTCAAAATTGTTCTTTCTAGTTGCTACATCATTGGACCCCAAAAAACCTCTTTAATGATTTATAAATAATAGCAAAAATTCCTCCCAAACACACTGTCATGACTCAAATTGTGTTAGTTTATTTAGGCGTGCTGGGCTTAGATTTGAGCATAACAACAAATCTTCTTTAGGAATTTATTTAAGTATAGAGTTAGGTATAACAACCGTTAATTGTTAAACAAATGAGAGATGATGTCAAATATAAACATCATGTTCCCTCCTTCCCCACCTCATGATGATGTTGAGACCGATGATTTCGATGACTTAGGATGATAATGATGATGTAGAGCATGACTTTTAAAGGACATTATTTTATAATTTATCCATGTATTTTTGTGAATTTGTATTTACATTTAAATTTTATGAAAGTTTTACTTTTATTTTACTACTTTAATAATATGAATACAAAAAGTGGGTTTTATTATTACTAAACGTTTAAATCAATTAATCGAATAAAATTACTTGTCTCATATGTTATCTCGTACTTTATCTCACTATATATTAATTGGGTAATCAAACATAAAATAACAGGGTTAAAAATATTTTTTTATAAACAAAATATATAACAACTAATTTTGTCCTTCATTTAACCTGAGTTGTTTCATCTTAACTAAATATCTTAGATTCAATTTTTAAAAATGCAACTACATAAAAGCATCATAGCCAATACTTTTACCAATTTGATGGCAGTATAAAAGACATACCATAATTTTAGTCCTCACATTTTTCCCCACATTTAATTGCTTACTATTTCTTTTATACCATAGCTAGGGCCGGCTTAATCAAATATGAGCCACTAAAATGTATTTGACAATAAAATAAGCCATTTAGATTTCTAGAATACTTTAACGACACTAGACTTTAACTTCCATTTAATTAAGTTGACATAGACTAGTTGATTTCTAGCTTTCACATTGTGTATTCATAACTGTACCTAGGGATGGGCACCGGGCGGTTTGGTTCGGATTTTAAAAAAAATTCAATCCAAACCGCAAAATAATTTTCAGTTCGATTTAGTTCGGATTTCTCAAATTTTTTAAAAAAATCCAAACCAAACCAAACCACTCAAATGCGGTTCGGTTCAGTTGGTTTAATCGATTTGTGAATAATATTGTAAAAAAAAAATACACATATATACACAAATACAAAGTCAAAGTCATTATAAAAAATTTAAACAAATTATAATTTTTATCTAAGTAATAAATAAACATAACATACTATTTATATTTATTTTCTTCCAAACTTCATCAGTTAGCTTCAAGTTTCTGTTTCTTGAGTGATAGTAGATGATATATCTAATTTAAGCATCAAAATTAATACAATAAATTTGTTAATAATTAAAATATAAAATTCATATTTTTTTAAAAAATAAGAATGCAAAATAATAAGAATTCACTTGAATCTACTTGCTCACTTTTTTCATTAAGATCTTTAAACTTGGTAGGTGATTTTATCTAATTTTGGAGACAAATAAAAGCCTCCACCATCGCAGCAACCAGCAGACGACGGCGAGGAAGAGAAAGGGAAAACAAGTTAGGGATTTTGATTTCGAAAAGGAAAAGCTTGAGTTAAATGTTTATTGTTTACTAGTTTTTAGATTTATTAATATAAATTTATATTTATAATAAACTATTTCATAAATATATAATAAATTTTACTTATATTTAATATATTTAAATCATATAATATAATTTTTGATCAGTTCAGATTAGTTCGGATTTTAAACATCTAAATTCGAAAATCGAACCGCTGTAATCGGATTGACAATTTTGTAATCCAATCCAAACCGTTAGTCAATCGAATCAGATCGGTTTCTATACAGTTCGGATCAGTTTGGGCGGTTTAAGCGAATTGGTTCGGATTTTGCCCACCCCTAACTGCACCCTTACTATAAAAATAACTTCTGTTCTTCAATGGTATTCACCATCCTAATCCAGAGAAAGCCTTTCAGTTTAAATTAACGTTATCACTTTCTTCCATGGATTCAACCTCTAGTGAAATAGCCATAGATCTCACCCCTTTACTGATAATATACAAAGATGGTCGCATACAAAGACTCCAAGGGCTCGAGAATGTTACCCCATCAACCGAAGTTGATTCCAAAGACGTTGAAATCTCGAAAAAAGAAAAAGAATCCATATCTGCAAGGCTTTTCCTCCCAAAAAGCACTTGCCCAGGTCAAAAACTCCCTCTTCTTGTTTACTTCCATGGCGGCGGCTTCCTTGTTCACAGCCCTTTCACACCAATATACCATAACTATCTTATCTCCCTTGTTTCCAAGACCAATGTTATAGCTGTCTCTGTCCATCACAGGAGAGCTCCAGAGAACCCTATTCCTATAGCTTATGAAGATTCATGGGCTGCGCTGAAATGGGTCGCTTCCCATTCCGGTGGAAGAGGTCCCGAGGCGTGGCTGAACCGCCACGCCGATTTTGGGAAGGTGTTCTTCGCCGGAGATAGCTCCGGAGCTAACATATCACACCACATGGCGACTCGGGTTCGGGTAGGGTTGGGAGGATTACCGGGTGTTCGTCTTAGAGGGGTTGTGTTGGTGCATCCATATTTTTGGGGCTCTGAGCCTATTGGGGATGAGCCTAGGGATCCAGAGGGGAGAAAATTTCCTGAGCTTGCATGGCGGACTGCATGCCCGAGAACGAGTGGAAGCGATGACCCGTGGATCAACCCAGCAGAGGATCCGAAAGTGGGAGAGCTAGGGTGTGAGAGGTTGCTGATTTGTGTTGCTGAGAAGGATATATTTAAGGATAGAGGTTATTATTATAAGGATTTGGTTGTGAAGAGGGGGTGGAGAGGTCATGTGGATCCAGTTATGGAGGCAAAAGGGGAAGGCCATGTGTTTCATTTGATAAACCCTAATAGTGAAAATGCAGTGGCTATGCTCAATCGCATTGATTCCTTCATCAACCAGGATTAAGCATTAAGCATGAGCTTTCATTGTCATTACTCCCTTGTTTGGTTGGATGGAATAACATATCTGTGGAAAGCTATTTTTCTATCATTTCGCATAGTTAAACAATTTGTTTTACAATTATTCTAAAATCGGTTTATATTATCTCTTACGGTCAAACAAGTTATTATTATTGAAAACCTATCCAAAGAAAAACATTTTCATATTACTTTAGTTCTTTGATTTGTTAGACTCTCTTCTGTTTTGAAGGCCAAACTTATATATAAAGAACAAATATATTTTGCAAGAGTGCTATTCATTTGTCCTTATTATTATTTATTTTTTATGATTATTCTCTTATTAGAGAGAATCTCATTGAAGACAGATTAAATGTAAGTATCTCTCTCAATAAAAATTTATCTTTATTCAAGCATTTGGGTTTTCTTCATATCACAATAATGAGTTGGAGGAAGGAACTACATATATATTTCAATGGTATTATTTGAATAATCCTATTAGACACATTGCTGGTTACTAACTTAGGCATTACAATAATCCTGAGACCAGAATAATTTCTTCCTTTTTTTTTGGTTTCTCAATATTTTTTTTATGTATTTTTCTCCATTAAGGCAATTGCCTTGGTCCAACATCTCCTATAATATCTAGGTCTAAAGCTTAAAATAAGTAAATAATTATAAAATATAAAGTTTGAGAAATGAATCATTAAAAGTGTAGAAATTATTTGAAGAAATATGATTATCTCTAATAAAGAGTCTACCGTGAAAATAACCATGACCAACATTCTTTACAGCCAGCCCAAAAGTGTGCATCGAGAAAGATCAGCAAGTCATATAACATGAAACTCTTAATTCCTCTATTGACTTGTAAACAGAGAAGAAAAGAGAAAGGTGAAGTAACTGCATCAAGTTTCTTATCAAACATTTAATTAAAGAGAACCAGCATGCTGCGCAATCTTCCTTTCAAGCGAACTTTTATCTGCCCCCGCCATGCTATCAACCTCTTTGCCATTCTTTAGAAAGAAAAAGGTAGGAACACTACTAATATTATACCGTGCAGCCACATCCCTTCCTTCATCTATGTCAACTTTCAAAAAGACAATCTTTGGGTACTTTTCAGCCAAGCTTGTAAAAACAGGGGAAATAACACGACAGGGACCACACCATGTTGCAGTGAAGTATAGGATGGTCAGGCGAGAAGTAGTTGATGCAGCACTTAACTTCTTTTCCAATTCGCCAGTAGAGTGAATGCCAATAACTTGTCCTGCATCAAAAGTTATTTTAATATAACTATTCATTTAATTCTAAGAAGAAGATACATTTTCAGTGTAAACCAAAATAAAGGAAAGACATGAGGATTTACCATCTTTTAAAGCAGACAATGTTTCTTGAACCTGCCAAAAAATCAACAAGAAATTCAGCATTAACTAGTTCACATCACTATCTTGGATTACTAGAATAGAAGTAAGGCTCATAGATTTGATGCAATATATTTTTCATAGTATAAGCCACTGTTTTTCATAATGGTGCAAGGACAAAATTAACTACATTAGACTCAATTTGAATAGACACCGCAATCAAAAAATGAAGCAACATTCTTAAAGGCATGTTCATAAAAGCAATGAACCCTAAACAACAGAAGCATCAGACCCATCATCTTAACTGTAGTATTGTTTTGAAAAAGATAGTGATAAATTAATCCTAATATATAACCCAGTACAGCTTCAATGTTAACAAGTTCACTTTCCACGATGGCAACTCCAATTATACTTACTTGGGCCTCAGCTTGTCGTTGCCTCTCAAGTTCAACTCTTTTCTGTGCCTTTTGCTTCCACAAGCGTTCATATTTTCTCCTATGCTCTTCAATTTTGTGGGCATTAGGTTCAACCTGTAAAATCAAGAATAATTATAAAATGGGTTTCTTTTGCAACTCCCACCTCTCTCTCTCCCTCCCTCTTAATAAAGCTTGGTGGGTTACCTTTTTAAGAGCCACAGCAATCTCTTCATCATAGTCTAACTTTGAAGCTACATGAAGATCACTTGCAGCTTCTTCCCAGAGTCCCAACATAGCCCTGGCCAATCCTCGGATTTTGTATCCTTTGGATGAGTCAGGATTAATCTGGAACATTTAATATACCTTTTGAGTCAAAAACATACACGTCATAAAGGGTAAGTTAAAAGGTCAGATTCATCAAAGTTTCCTAGCATTAACAGTTAAACATATTCTGTGCAATGCTCTCTATACAACAAGTTGAGGAGAGCCAATAAATCAACCTTTAAGGCAGTATCAGCGTCATGGATCGCAGCATTTGGTTTCTTCAATTTGATAAAGGCACTACCTGAAAAGAATGAATTGGGGTTTGCAAGGAATGATTCAAAGGCAAAACAAGAAAGAAGAAGAAATCATAGAATAATGAAAAATGAAGAGAATTTAGAATTAGCTATTTAGTTCTGGAAGATAAATAAAAGGGTACCTCTAGTAGCATAAAGTATAGCTGAATGTGGATTCAACATAATGGCTTCTGTTAGCTGATGTACTGCTTCCTCCAGCTTACCTAAAAAGTATAGACAATTAAGTTGACAGACTAAACAGATTTCTTACAAAACACAATATGTGAGAATAAAGGAAGGAAATATCTACAATTTACTATGTTGAAATGAATGCCATACCTTCTGAGATAGCATCCATTGCTTTGGACTTTGCTTCTTGGGCAGCATCCTGCTGCTCTTCGGTTACCTCAACTGAAGGATTTCCCATCTGCCATTAAATTATAGGCAGCGTGTAAATTTGTTAGAAGTGGACTTTATGAGATAACAACCACCACCCCCTTCAAGGGAAAGGGAAGAAGATACTTGGGCAGAAAGGCAAAATATAAGACTATATGGTACATGCTGGATATCCACCACAATACCTTCTGAGGAGGATCATCATCAGGTTCCACAACATCAGTATTATCCAACTCAATGTCAGACTCTACAATGTCATCTTCATCTTCTCTGGATAAATCAGCTCTTTTAGCATCAACTTTTTCTTCAGTATCTGACATGTTATCACCAACACTATCCTGCATACACAATCTGTTATGATTAGAACATGCACAGTGAAAATTATTTTCCAACAAACTTTCAATAGAGGTTCTAAAAGAATATTATCATTCACTAGCAGTTTCTCATTGTGTCTTCAGCACTAAGAAATTCAACTCAACTACTTAGGCGTCAAGATGTATAAGAAGCTCATACGCTATTTCAAAAGCCTCCTTGGATAGAATCTTCAGCTCCCTTAGGCAAGGAAAACCTTAACAGAAAGGTGGGACAGGTCATGTATACATGAGCATCAGAATCCATGACTATGCTCTAAAAGCATAAACATTGGAAAGTTAAAGGATCCTAAATTAACAGAAGGGTTACTGTAACCCATATTCTCAAGTAGGATATAATGAGATGGCTACTAAAGTAACCTAACCTAACAGGGAGAACTTTTATAGGGAAACAAATAACTGACCAGAAGAAAAAGGACATAGTATGGAGATTTATAATTAGAAAGTTGAATATCATTACAATGCCATTAAACTATTTTCTGATAATTTCAAGCATTTTAACTCGTTAGGATAAGTTTGAAAAGAACTTAACAACAATTGAAGGACTCCAAATTTTATAAATCATGGCACCAAAAGAACTCACGAGCAATTGACCAGTTGAAGGTGAACTTGGAACATATAAGGAAGTAGTAGGATGCGGTTATAGGTATTTATGTGGTTTAGCTCTTCAACTGAAGCAGAAAAATAACTGGTGGTAACTGACAAATGATACTGTAATGGAAATTTTAATAGGGATTTAGGAACATGTTTAAACAGTATAGTATACAACACGAGCCCAAAAATCAAAAAGCTTAGCTCTAAAACTAAAAATAAACTAATGTCACGAGTTTACAACTTATTTTCTCCGATTATATTGAAGTTGAAGTACAATAACCAGGAAGGCCAGGTAAGTTATTTAGTATTTAAAAAGACCTGGCTACAACCAACCATATTTTCGTCCTATTCTTTTTGTTACATAATGTACCCAACCTACTGCAAACTGTTAAACCCGCTCACTATGAGTGTCAGCGGATTTTACATGCAAAATAACTGGTCAAAGGAAGAAAACCAAATCAAAGATGCAAAGATACAGTACGAAAATCATTTCTGGGTCATATCATTAAGCCTTCCTATACAAGAATCTCTATGATCATCAAGAATAGTATCCAAAATGCATAAATAAATGAACTATCAAAATCTAATCGTTCATGAATAAGGAAGAAATAAAAGACAAAGATGATTCGAGAAATTGGGGACTCACCATTTCCGGTTTTGGTGGTAATCGAGCACCAAGGCTGTAAATTCGAATACACAAAAAGGAATTAGTCAATTAACAATGAACAAACACTTAAATACACAAGTATATAGAGATATAGTACCTGAGAAGATAAGTCTTGAAGAAACCAAGAGATGGATTGTGGAGAATTGAAGGGTTTGACTTGCACCCATCGATAAATTGCTTTAGTTCTGCAACTTTGGCAGATTCGATTCCCATTGACGCTCCTCAGTCTCTGACTCTCTCTCCCCCTCTCCCTTCCGATTCCACAGCAGTGCCGCACTCACCGAAAGCACTTGAAGTCTGTAGAATTTGGGTTTCTATCTGGTGTAGCTAAGCATTATCGGTTCTGAACTGATCGACCTCACCGACGTGGCAATTTACATGTGCAGGTATCATCAAATGCAATTAGATCTTGGTTCGTTAGATATATACAGGGCCCACGTTCCTTACGTTCTAAATCAGGATCGTTGAATCACATTCGTGGGCTTTTCAGAATTATTTCTTGCCGTAAATTTGGATCCCTAAAGTAAATGGTATATAGTTTAAAGACAAAAAAATGTACAAACAAAGAAAAGAAAGAAAAAAGATCGGTTCTTTAAATAATAATAATAGTTTTGTAAAATACGTATATACATTATAATCTTGTCTTTTATATTACTATTACTACTATGCTTAGTATTATTTTAAGTTATTTTTTCTTTTTCTTTTTTTATATGTGAATGTTTTACAGTAAATTATCTCGTGTAAAAAAAAAAAAAAATCTAAACTTCAACTCCACTTGATATTTATGAAATTTTTGAAATAAAATTTTAAGTACTCAATTATTTAAATACCCCTTTCAGATTTTTTTTTTAAAAAAAATCATTAAAATAACTTAAAAGTAATAATAGTTATGTTAAATTTTGAGTTAAGGCAAGTTTAAAAATTTAGATAGAATTTTAGCATGTATGAATGAAAATTCAGACAAGCTCCGAAAGTGAATAAAGAATTTTATCTAAGATATTACTTATGGAATAAATACTGTGAAATTTTGATGGAGGATGGCAAGTTCATAAATAAAGAAAGATTTATTTAAATATTCTATCCACTGTCATCCGTGAAAATAGAACATAATCTAATCTCATCAGAAAAGGGTCGACAACTTTAAAGGATGAAGAATCAAATGTCCCTTTTTCTTCGTTTTTCTCCCCATTCGAGAGACAAATGCTATATGACTTGGATAATTCCAATCATCAACCGCGACACTGTTATTTATATTTTGAATGATTTGCAAATTTTAATAAAAGGAACCAAAAAAAGATATTAGCTAAATATCTTTAATCGAACTTATCGGGTGTTGTAAAGTTTGAAACTTTAAATCAATCTCATACTCAAATGGTATAAAAATATTCAAGTAATTAGAGCTATTTGAACAAAATGTATGGACAAGATGTTTCACCGGTTTATTTTACAGAAAGAATACCGATTTTACAAGCCAACAATTGATTTTTATGTCTAAGAAACCATATCAGGAAACAGTTAATCAAGCTCTGCCATGCAAATAAACAAGCCTAAGCTTGATTTGACACTAATAACCACGTTCAATGAATCTGGAGATGATTAATTATTGTCCTTCTGAGTTCAGATGAAAGAATAATAGAAATACATGGCAGATATAATCATTTCCAAGATCTTTACAGTGAAGTAGAATACTCAGAAAAATAAGCTCTGACAATGAATAGAATCCAAAACTGAGACAAGGGACGTCTAATCTGTGAGATACTAGAGACCAAAAGAATTGATCACATGATTGAAAGACGTATCTACAGAAAGTTTGACATGCCTTCTCTTCTCTTCTTGAAGGGCTAGTCGACGGCTCGTAGAGGAAAAAAACCAGAAGAGTTGAGAGAGAAGAAGCAATCTCTACCAGATCCAGGCCTCATATTCGTGGAGTATGGTGATACACTCGACAGCCTGAGTAATGAATTCCAAAAGCATTAAACAGCGTGTAATTTAAAATAAAATGTAAATGTGCATTACAAGAGAACAATTAACATATATTCCATACATGCCCAGATTTGCTATATAGTCAAAGAATGATGCAGCCAGTACATTTATTAATATAGCACACTATAGATCATTAGACAGTACAAAGTTATAGAGTGAATCCAACGGCAAAAGCTGCAATTCCACTGACTGCACCAATTTTTTGCCTGCAGCGAATATAGTTTCTGTCCCTCCAGGATATATCATATAGCCAAGAGAGAAAAGAGAGCATCAATTACCTATCTTTGCGCTTCTCTAGAAACCGAGCCAAGCTTTTCTTACGTGCTTGAGGCACCTGAGGCACGACTGAAGGAAAGACATAGAAACTTTGTTATCCATCGTCTCAATGCCTAACTCAATTTTGTTTTTCAAACTTTGGACATATAGATGACAGTGTTTACCTGAAGAACCAACTGGTGTAGGAGACTCCAACAGGTTACTTCGGGTAACTGAAAATGCTGCTGGTGTCATTATATTGAGTTCATTGTTGGTAGAAGATCCTCTCCCTGGAAGAGGGCTAGGTAGCGATGTGGGATAGGATTGGCTCATGATAAAAGCATTATCTTTGGAGGGCACAGAGATCGGTGCTTGCACTTGAGATGAGGAAACTGTCTTGTTTTGACTTGAATTAGACCCCTTTCCAGCCAGTAATATGAGATCTTGAGCCTGAATATAAGACAACATTAGAAAACTCGAAACGTATAAATTTAGAAATAGGATTAATCTGAGATTTTAACAGGGAAGTACGTACCTTCTCCGGAGTTATGTCATTGTAAACATTCACTGAACCACCGTAGAAAATGGTGAGCTGAGCAGGCGCGCCAGTAGCAGAAGATTTGGAAGAATTCCTACAAAAGAAACTCGAATTTCAGCTTTGACAATATCATTATCGTTATATGAATGTTTTCATTGGAATTTCAGAAAAGCTTTGCAGACCTCAAGTCAGTGGTTCCAACATTGGAGCTTGAGCCTCTAAAAGGAAGAACAGGTACTGGGGTCATGGGCGGCAATCCTCCAAGATGTCGTGTTTTAATGGCAGAATTGAGCATATGATGGTCGCTGGAAACAAGGTTAGAAGATTGTAGAACCTGTCTACTCATTTGATTTGATTGCTTAGACACTCCAAACATCGATGCTTCCTGAGGGAATGCTGAGTGTCCACCCAAATGTTGCATAGGATACACTGTCGTTCCATGTCTATTTCCTCTTTGCTTAGCTACAATCATATTTTTCTGCAAGAAAAAAAGAAGATCAAATTCTCATTAGGAATTCCCTCAGAACGTAGCTGCATGAAAACTAGGTAGAGAGTTTGCTGTCCTTGTTGTCCTTCCTAGCAAATACAAAGTTGTAAACTTTATTAGAAGTAGAAACAAACCTGCATAGCGCCCAAGAGTGTTCTGTTGTTGTTGGAGTCAACAGCATCAGCAGTTGATACGTTTATGTATCCCTGTGATGCTACTGGATCAACCATGGTCTTCCTTGTCCTATCTTCCTGAGCGGCCTTAAAGGACAGCAACTGAGGAACCCCAGAGACTCTGTTTGAGAATGGCCACTGCATTCTCGAACCCCTAGCTGAAAAAAAAATAATGGTGGACGTCACCAGATCATACCCATCAGCCATCAAAACATAAGAATCCGGGAATCATGATGATTATAACATATTGCAAAGATACCTCAAAGTTTACGAATTTGGTGTAATACGAGTCACCAACCACATTACACTATGAAACAAGAAAAGTACACCTTGTCTTCAAGCTAATCTGAACTAAGTAATGCAGAACCATTTTTACAAAACATCAAGGGAACAACTAATGACCTGTAATATGACTCTGATCAACTGCAGTGAAATACTAAAACACATGAATCCTCAAAAACAAAACCCATACACTAGAGACTCTGCCACCACTTTCCTCGTAAGATACAAAGTCCTTGTATTATATTATTATTTTTTTCTGGACAGCATCTGAGAATCGAGGGGACAAAACTGCAAATCTAAGAATCAAAAAGGGGAAAAGTAATAATAACCATTGAAGATCAGCATATTTTAGTCATAGTCAACCATTTTATGAGTATTGATATATTCAATGCTATAATTTTATTTTACTAATTTTCAATATTTTATACTGTCACACTTTGTTTATTTTATTAAAATTGTACCTTTATTGAGTGATTTATATAAATTTTATTGCACCGAGCCGGGCATTCCCATCGAAGATAGTAGTTTATTTCTGAAGCAATTCACAGCACGGCAAATTAAATTAAGAAAACACCTCTAAATTGATTAAAATAATGAAATAGGGATTAAAAAAGAAAAAAAAAATGAAGTAGCACATTTGATAACTTTATCAAATCAAAAAGGCAATCATTAAATTAAACAATTTGGTCCCCTCGTACTGTCGCTGTATAAACTTTTAATCGAACCAACCTCATTAACAATGACAGCTATGAACCCTTTTTTTTTTTCTGAGTGGTTGATAAAAATTTTAACTGAAGGAGGCCCCCGCTTTTGGTTTTAGAGAAAATGTAGAATAAACAAAACTTGACAGCTCAAAGCACTCAAGTTCTGATTTTTCTTCACTTACAAGACTAAATTATGAACATATAACCAGAAAACTGAATTTCCCGAGAGACAAACAGAAAAATTCCAAGACTTTCCAGTATCAGAGCTCAATGAATTCAGAAAAAGACTTCTGAAGCTGAAAGTTTTCAGTGAAAAAAAGAATCAGAGCAAAAATCCTACCTGAGTCCTTGGAACTAGAAGCTGCATCCTCTTCATTATTCTTTGAACTCAAACCCAAGAAATCCCACTCCATATGTGGAAAAAATGAGAGACGCACAAAATTATTTATCTATAAAAAAAAGAATTTCTGGAACCGAGAAAAAAAATCAGACTTTCAGAGTTTTTGAGTAAAAGCTTGCTTCAGCAGCTGGGAAGAAGGGAGCAAAGAGCAGGGAAATATATAGAAAATTGGCAGTAAGATTTGTGTGGTTTTGAAATATGTAATCTGAACATAAAGAAATTCGATTTGTTTGTACTATCGGCTTACCACTCGGCCCGGTTGAAGGAACGAGACCGGTCTTGCAAGTCACCACGTGCGCCACCGATCCCGACTCTCGTGGATTGGTGGTAACACAAGATTGATGCTGGATGTGACACGTGCGGATGCTCGATGCCTATAGTAATTATTTTAATGATTAATGATGTGACACGTGACGAGAAATCAGCAGGGAGATTCTTTGATTGTTTCCGGTTGAATTCGCTAATGTCTCGGTTAAATTATGAGCAGAAAATAAATTGGATGCTCGTTATCAACATTTTTCTCAATTTAGTTTTGGATACACTAGGCCATTATGAGATGATTTAAGCGCATTTCGCTCTTTACCTTAAACCGTTCTAAGTTAGAGCAAAACTTTAGGATCACGTTAATAAATTAACCAACCCACTTTGAACTTGTTGAATAGCAATAATTATTGGATTCTTTATGTTGACATCTCTTAGAATAAAATATGAAATAGAATCATAATTTGTTTTACTCATAATAATATAATTAAAAAATAATGGGTTCAAAAATTAAATATTAATTTTAATGTGCTTAAAGTGGATAATCTTACATATTTCAAGCTAGTTATGTTAATTTTTATTCTCATGGAATCAGGCTTTAAATATATTAACTTCTTTTTTTTTTTTACCATCTAACATAAAAAGCCTTATTTTATGTAACAAAGCTTGAAATAAAATCACAGTTAATAAATCATTCATTAATACTCAGCTTCCCATAATGGGGTTATACTCAAGGTGAGACAAAATTTGATGTCTCATTTTTATCCTCTACTTAGAAGTGAGATAAAATTTTATGTTTTATTTTGGTCTTTCATTTCCTATCCTGTATAATAAGATTGATTAAAAAACTATAAAATAATACTATTTAAAAAGGAATGAAAATTTATTATCTCAAAAGAGTGTCTCATATTTTGTTTCACGACATCTTATTAACTAAACAATTATAGAAGAATGTACATTCAATACTTATACTATTATTTTATTAACTAATAACATGTCTTAAAACAAATTATGAAATACTTTACGACATAATAAATTTTATTTATTAAGAAGTGAGCTTATTATTTTGAAACAATTATAACAAGTGCACAAAAAATAACACCTTGTGACAACAAATTTGCTTTCCCAGCAAGAGAAGAGAAGGTATTATATATTTATTCCCACAAAATATATAAATCTCATCCTTTTCCCCTAGATTCTGACTCCCCGGCCCCAGTTTACATGAGAACTCCACTGATATTATCTTTCCTTACCTGCATGGATTCAAATATCTCTGCCTTAAAAATTGACACCTATTGTTTCTTTTCCCAAGCTTTTACCACTCCATCTTCCTCCATGATCTGTTGGAATTGACGGGAGGACGTTGGATTACAATTTGTGTTTCACTAGATTGCTTCATTGACAAAGAAAAATGTGAAAAATTATAAAATGTTAAAATTTGGGGTAAAGTCAAAATTTAGATAAATAATTTAAGATTAAAAGCATATAATATATAATAATAGAAAATCTTTTAAAATATATAATAATTATATAATATTACAACAAATTTGAAAAGTTAAAAAGTTACAATACTAAGAAAAGGGAGGAAAAGGGAAAGGGATATATATATATATAAGGACAAAAGACTGCAGAGGGTTTGTGTGGTTTGAAATATGCAATCTGTACCGTTGAAATAAATAGATTGATGGTAGTGATAGTCGCTGGCTTACTACTCGGTCCGGTTAGAGGAACAAGTGCCGAAGTGCGGGCTTGAAAGTCACCACGTGCGCGACCTATCCCGACTCTCGCGGATTGGTGGTCTCTTGAGGTATTCACTCTGGATGTCACACGTGCTTAAGTATTTTTTTTTAAAAAAAAAAACTTCACGAGAGTTCAGGGAGATTCTTTATTTTGATTGTTTTTATGTGATGGGAAAGCTGCTTATTTAGTATTTGCTGAATTTGCCAATTTCTCCGTTAAATTATGAGTAGAAAATTAAAGAAAGAAAAAAATTGACGCTGGTTTTCAACATTTTCTTAATTTAGTTGTGGATATAATGTAATATTATTAGGCTATTTTATGAGGTGATTTAAACGTGCTCCAGCTCATCACCATAAAACATTCAAACTCTAACAGAGAGTTAGAATCTGTAATCAAAATTGACCAACCCACTTAAACTTATGAATATAATAGATAAATTTTTGACTTAACATATCTTAAAATTTAATTTATTACTATTGAGTCAATAATTCAATAATTAACATAGGAATATGCTAAAAACTGCATGAATTAAAATATCTCAAACCCATCCATCTCTGCAATGAGTAATTTTCCCTCTTCCTCGGGAGTTGACGGGAGTGAGAATAGAATGGAAGAACATTTGTGAGTTCGGTTTTGACAACATTAATTTCTTTTACTTAATGAAGAAAAATGTCAAAAGTGCTTGGAACATGATATTTTTTAAAATTAATAAAACAAAAAAATTAAATGCACGTGGATGGATAATAAACATCGGAAAGAGACTCTGGAATAAAGAAAATACTCAAAAGAGTGATGATGAAGATTGCATGTGCATGTGCCAGAGATGGAGATGGGGCACGCAAACGTCACTGCCTGGTCCCCGCGTATCTACTGGCAAAAACCCTCTATGCTTTTCAAAATGCTTATTTCTGCAGTTAAAATTTCACGATAATAACACCGTTGGATGGCTCTTAAGGGAGAAGTATTTTCTTTTATTATAAAAAAAGCACTTTAACCAAAGATTAGAGTGTTTAGATAGATTTTTTTTTCAAAAAAAAAAACAAATCAGACAAAAAAGTACTTAAGAGTGTATTTTTTAGAAACATCATATGAGTTTTTTTTTTTTTTAAAAAAATAATTACAATAAAGAGAGAGTATGCATGAAAAAAAAAAATTAAAAGTATTGTTTTAATTTTTACATATAAACATTTTTTTTAAAATTTAAAATATTTTTAATATTATATTTAAATGTAAAATAATTTATACTTCAAATTTTTTAATGAAAGAATGTTAAAAAAAATATTTAAAAAAAAAATCCATCCAAAGGAGGCAAAGAGAACACTTAGTTTCATTTTAATTTTTTTTATGTGTTTTAATATTTTATGTGTTTATCTTCTTCTTTTTTTATTATAAATTTTACTGTGAACGATCTTTTACTTTTATTTGCCTAAGTTTATGCTAAATTGCAGATTAATCCCTTTCATCCATCTTCTTTCGATTCCAATATATTATCTTATATCCGATCATTATTTTTTATAATTTAATAATATTACTTTATGAATTTTAATTAATTGAAAAGTTAGACAAAATATGGAGTGCATTGAGAGTATAGTAATTCTAAAAGGTATCCGATGAACCGAGGCCTCATCGTACTATAGTATCTGTCTATAACTGAGGCTCATCTCATGTTTACTAAATTGGTCATATAGATAAGAACAAGGTAGCATTCATTATTGGCAATTTGGCAGAGACATGGACTGCATTCATTATAATGGTAGATGCAATTCCTTTTCATCAGTTGGTGTGAATGATAACGGAGTTGACAATTTTTTTTTTTTTTTTGGTTTATTTTGATTATCTTCAAAAATATCACCCTTTCTTAATACTCTTATAAACAGTGAAATCGATAAGTGATATTGTTGAAATAAGATAAATATCTTTAAACATTACTTTACTTTTTGTGCAAACATTTAATTAACTAAAATTATAATCACAATAAAACTTTTATTATTAAGTTTAATACATATGCATTCTCAAAAATACTTTACTACTTTAATTTTAGAGAAAAATAATATTTAAAAAATTAAACTTTATTTTATCTTAAAGTTATCAAATAATATAAAAAAAAATAAGATTCACTCTTTTCATTTCCCTTCCAACGTACCAAACCCATTCGAAGAGAGTGAATGCCCAAAAAGATGCCCTGTCCACATGGAGGCTTAAACTTTGTTTGGAGAAATCTTATTGTGGGGCATATAATCCAACTTGTATCTTCTCCAAATTTCTCATGTGTCAAACGGCAGCAGTTATTGTTGGTCCAACAAGTATCATTTATTTGGATTCAATCATAGAGAAAGAATAGACCAAACAAACACGTTCTTAACATTTTTCTTGTTCTTTTGATAGATGAGTGCATTTATTTAGTTATTTATTTATATTCTTTGGATATTAAATTAATTTTTATTTTAAAAATAATAGTAATTAACAGATTCCTTCTAATAACAGTAACTCTAGACATCCTAACTTGAAATATCTTACAAATTAATTTACTTTTGTTAAATCATTGTTGATGACAAGTATACCTATTAAAAAATGAGTGGGTCAACAATATCTTTTTACTCCTATTAATATCTATATAAAATTTAATTTTTTTGTTCATCGTGTCATAATAATAATAATTAAAAAAAGGGGGAGAAGAAAAACAATAAATTGACCACAAAGAAATTGGACTGAAACCAGAATGCAAGCGAACTCTATTGTGGCTCATAGCCCAGAAGGTTCCGCCGAGGGCAATTGTGGGCTTATACTTGGTCAACTTTTGGGCTCTTGTTAAAATTACTCAATAGGCCAAAACTTATGATAATGAAACATCACAGGACATTTCTCAACACACACCCCGTTTTTCTCCAAACAACCCAAACATTAATATTCCCCAAATATCCCAAATATACCCCTCCATTCATTAACCTCGCCACACACCCCATATTTCCTTTTCTTTCCTCCACCATCAACATTGCACATACCAGCACCGTCTCGGCAATCTGCATTCCTCTTTGAGGATTGTTTTTGGGTTTAGGGTAGTGTTTGATTCTTACTTTTGGTGTAATAAAACATGGGAGGGTTTAACTAATAGAATGTATTTCATGGTTGATGGACTAAATGAATTGTATTTTGAAGAATAGAGAATAAAAATGGATTTTGAAATCTATTAATTTGTATTTTAAGCTAAATAAATCTTGACTTTTATTAGATTTAAAATATATGTCAATGAATTAAGTTTCACTTGTTGTTGTGTATTTTGTAAATGTTGATGTCATATGCTTAAAGGTTCAGAATTAGATAATAAATATTTCCATTTATCTTATTGTTTTTTGACAATCAACTTTGAAATTTATTTGTGAAAATTTTTAATAAATAAATTTGAAAATTCGTTGATTTGAATATTCATTAAACTAATATTAATATCCAATTAATCTATCTTCTACTAAAATGAATTTTGATATTCGTTTGGGGAAACGACTTGGTAATTTAGATCTTAGAAATTCGTTTCTTGTGATTTGTAGAATAATTTATTTGCTTCGATTTTAACCATTTATTCTCTCTAGGTCAAATACCTCATAAGTGAAAAGGAAGGAGAAAATAGCACAATGTATCTTATCTCCCATTTTGGACAAAGAAATCGGGGCGTGGTCTATTCTTCTTTGATGACATGATGAACATGATTTTTAAATTATAAGGGTATAATTATCTTTTCATCCAATCAAGGTGTGTGTTGAGATATTGTCAATATCACATTTGTTTACCCAACTAAAAATGAAACAAGACCCTAATCTAAACTCATTTTGAATTCAGTTTCTCATTTAATCTGGTGAAAAATAAAGTTGATACAGTAGTCATCACTTTTTTTATAAAAGTTTTAGGAGTTTTTTCACTTAAATTCTAATCCCATAAGATTGTAAATTGAAATTTATGCATATATCTATCTTTCCCTCTCATCGTGATGCAAAAAATATTAAAACTATTTCACGTTGGTAAAAGACATTAGTTACTTTAATTATTATTATTATTATTATTATTTTATATTTGATGCTAGTGTGTTGAGAACTATATGCTGACAATATATTAATTTAAATTTAAATTTCTTGATGTTCAATGTATGACCATTACAGTCTGCTTTTAAGGCTAGTGAGATTCTTAAAATCTGGAGGTTTATATTTAACTCGTCAGATTATATGCATTTTATTTTTTTGGTGATGAGATATATGCATTCTAGATTGGCACATCGTCCTTTGATTTGCTACTAGATATGCATATATATTTTAATACTTTAGTGACCAAAAAAAAAAAAAACGATACTTTGATCACTGCTGATAAATGATAATAATAGATAATATGAAATTTACTTGCAATTATTATAGTCATTAACAAATTTTTGGTCCCAAATTTAGACCAAAATCTCTCGAAATTTAAATTAATTTATTTGCATTAATTATAGCTTGTATTTTTATAAAAATTATGATAAATTTTTGTCAACATTGCAAACACCTTTCAACGTGGTCAGACAACCTTCCATGCGACTTCAAAGTTTCCACTTTTAATTTCTTTCTGGCTCCATTTTGCTATCTTCCTGTAGTCATATATTTTATCCACCGAGTCCACAATCCAAACTTTGAAGACAACCACCCTTTATTTTCTCTCTCTTGAACACCTTCCTTGTTCTCACTGTCTTTGTCTGAAACTGTCTTTGTCTGAAAATTTTACTTTCATCTTCAATGTCACTCTCTGCAGCCCTGCATCTATGCTAGGGCTGCACCAGTTTTGGAACCTTTCTTCACCGTGCTTCTCGATCACTCCCTCGACATGGTGTTCAAAGGTAGGTTCTTCTCCTCTAAGAAATCTGATACTTCTAGCCCCGATGGATCATCCCGTAGCCCCCGATTATTTGGGTCCAATTCCCTCAGCAGATCCGAGAAGAAGAAGGCTAAATCAACTTCCAAAGAAGCCCAGATCGCTAACACCACTTCTGGTGATGGCAGTGGCAGCGGCTTCGGTTCCGCGGCATGCCGCCAAACGCAAGTGAAGGATGGTGCGAAGAAGAATGATGTCAAAGGGAAAGAAAGTCAAACTTCAACAGATTCTCGGTTCATGCCTTCTAAGGCAAACTCTGGCGGGGAATCGGGTAAGAGTTTGTTACCAACTTCCGGGTCCAAGACGGCTGCGGCGGCGGATGTAAAGGACTTGCCGTCGTCATCGTTTTCGCCAATTTTGGTATCGTCTCTTAAATTGAATAAGATTAAGACGAGATCAGGGCCACTGCCACAGGAGAGTTTTTTCGGGTTTAGGAATGATAAGGGGTCGTCACTTGGTGCCAGTAACCTCTCAAAGCCTGGTGCTGATGGCGGCTCGAGTTCGGGAAGTGGGGGTAAGAAGAAGGAGTTGATGAATCAGCGCAAAGTTGGGTTTCAAGAGAGCTTTGGCAGCGGACCTTGGGTTGATAATGGGAGTAATTCGGATAGTATGTCAACTGGGAGTGCACCTTCCAGGGACCAGAGCCCCAATGTATTGGCACGGTCGCGGCTGCAGAATGCCGAGTCATCCGCCGAGGCAGGTATGCATTTTCACCAAGGCTTCGTTATGAATCAACTGTGAATGTCTCTAAATGTACATCGAAAGTAACTTGAAATGATCTTTGAATTTATATAGTTCGTATATTCGTTCACATTGACTAGGTTTAAAGACGTCCCTTGTGAGCGTGCATATGTGTATATCGGGAAAAGATTATTCATCCAACGACTTCATTATTGTTATGAACAAAAGCTTGAGAAAACCTCTTTTCTCATGCTTATTTATTTTCTACGATCAAATGGGTTCTGGATTTCGGACTTGGAGACTAACAGCTGGAAATTGAAAGGCTGCAGAATTATGCCAAAAGATGAAAATGCATATAGGCGTTAGAAGAATAACAAGGCAATAGAGGAACTGCCAGGGAAAGGAACGATTTTCATTCAATGGGTTCTCTCCTTGTCCCTTGAATAATCTCAATTACAAAAATATTGAATGAATGGTTCTTCCTCTCTCAAATCCCCTTCTTATACCGCCTTACACTCTAATAGACTAACCGCCCAGACTAACAAAGTTTCTATTGGCTAACTGAATAACAGATACAGCTGCTGCCATGTATATACACTTCACTCTACTGCTAGCTACTCCTTTAACAAAACATTGCATTTTATTTTGAGTTATAACAAGGCAAGACTGGATGTTAGTATAGTTAGTCCTTGTACAAACTACTATAATTTTTGGAGTCAGAGGGGAACCCATGAATAATACGTCCCTTTTCTTTTGCTTCTAAATCTCAATCCAAGTCTTGAATTCCCACCTTTATAGAGATCATAGATTTTGTGAATTCCTATGCAACTTGAATTTTTACGAATAACACCCTAACAATATGCCCATTTATAAAAAAAATATGTGATAGAAAAAATGTCGCAAGAGATGCTGGATTCATGGTTAATCAGACCCCACCATATCTTGTTTGCATCCCCAGTAGTATTGGTGAGGAAAAAGGATGGCTGTTGGTGCTGTTGCGATGACTACAGAAAATGAATGCCATCGCAGTGAAAAAAAAAAACCTATTCCACTAGTTGAGGAGCTTATGGATAAGATACAACAGGTATCTTTCTTCAGTAAACTAGATTTAAGGACAAATTGTCATCAAATTCGTATGGATCCAGCAGATATAGAAAAGACTTCTTCCAAGATGCACAATGTTCATTACGAGTTGGGACTTAAATTTTCTAAGTTCTTTGAAAGGAAGCCTGGTCTACATGCATTCACATTACAAAAGGAAATTATGATGTTGAGAGTCCCATTCTCATTCTTCTTTTATCCCAAGTCATTGGCTTCTTTATTGAGTAAATGATAACTTAAAAGGTATTAACTATCAGATAGTTTAAGTTTCCCGTTTTGCAAAGGCTCACAAAACAGCTAGACCTGCAACCAGAAGGTCCAGAACTAATCTATCTGCTTCCATTGAGAATATCTTTTGGGAAGAGTACTTTGAAAGGAGACTGGGTAGCCTAAATGTAGTGCTATAAGAGCATGGTCCTGCTGGTAATCCTTTTTTATGCAACAATCCATGCAAAAACTTTACAGAAATTTTTTCTTGCAGTTTTGCACAATGCTAGTGGCAGCTTGTTGGAGCCACTTTAAGAGTTCATCTTCCAAAACTCTTTTCCTTTTTTTTAATTAGGTCCCTCAATTGACTGTTCCTTTTTTTTTTTTTTTAAAAAAGAAATTATAATAATTGTTGATTTCTATATTTAAGGGGGAAGTTTAGCAGTGAAATCCTGTAGTGTTGCTGCCCTTGGGTTTAGGAGTGAAATCCTGTCTTTAGGTTGAGGTGTTTATTTGTTCAGTTTTACTTATACCAATCAAAAAAGTGGTGCTAATTGTTTCTGTGTTTCATTATGCTGAAATAACTGTCAGATCTACAATGTTTCATTTCTCTACATGTTACACTGGACAGGGAGGCAAGAACCGTCATGGGCTCATTCTGGAGGCATAAGAAGTTCAGATGTTTGCACACCAGAGGTATTGTGGATATATATACTTTCTTATTATGTTACTTATTCCATTTAACTTCTTCCTCAAATAGGTGTTGTATTCTATATATTCCACTAATCTGGCTGAGAAGTTGAGTATTTTTTTTTTCCCAGACTGCATATGATTATGAAAACCCAAAGGAATCTGAATCTCCTCGTTTTCAAGCTATATTACGTGTCACAAGTGCACCTAGAAAGAGGTTTCCTGGCGACATTAAGAGTTTTTCTCATGAATTGAATTCTAAAGGTGTCCGACCTTTTCCATTTTGGAAGCCTCGACGGTTAAATAACTTGGAGGTACTCTAGTCTCCATATTAAGTTAATCATCTAGATGATGAATTATCTGGGAAGAAATTCTTTGTAATCACTTTGCTTGTTTATTATGCAGGAGATCTTGGTTGCTATTCGGGCAAAATTTGATAAAGAAAAGGAAGAAGTGAACTCTGATCTGGCTGTTTTTGCAGCAGATCTAGTTGGAATTCTTGAAAAGCATGCAGATACTCATCCTGAGTGGCAAGTGACAATTGAGGATTTGCTAATTTTAGCTAGGAGCTGTGCTATGACTTCGCCTGGGGAATTTTGGCTTCAGTGTGAAGGCATAGTTCAGGAGTTGGATGATAGGCGTCAAGATCTACCTCCGGGGATGCTGAAGCAGCTCCACACCCGAATGCTTTTCATTCTCACAAGGTGTACCAGATTGTTGCAGTTCCACAAGGAAAGTGGTTTGGCTGAGGATGATGATGTTTTTAATCTCCGTCAATCTGGAGTCTTGCGTTCTGCTGACAAATGGATTCCTCCTGGTCCGGGAAGGGAAGCAAAAAGTTCTAGTGCTGCAAAGGCTTCAAAGTCTACAACCAAAAAATCTTACAGTCAGGAGCAGCATAGCTTGAATTGGAAGAGAGATGATGTTATGCCAGCGGAGAATCTTTTGCTTTCTGCTGATGAAAGTTCAAAAAATTTGGATTCTTCCTCAGACAGACATAGAATGGCTTCTTGGAGGAAATTCTCACCTCCAACAAAAAGCCCAAAAGAAGCTGCTCAGTTGAAGGACCAGAGTTATGGGAAGGTTGAACCTTCTAAGATATCAAACATTAAACAATCAACTTCTGACGTGGACCTGTCTGCTCCTAAGCAGTCTGAAATTCCTATCAGAGATTCTCAGGAACATGCTTCCAAGCACCATCACAAAGTTTCTTGGGGTTACTGGGGTGATCAACAGCATGTTGAGGAGAGTTCAATAATTTGTCGTATATGTGAGGAGGAAGTTCCTACTATACATGTCGAAGAACATTCCAGGATTTGCACAATTTCTGATAGATGTGATCAGAAGGGTTTGAGTGTCAATGAGCGTCTTTCTAGAATTGCTGAAACTCTAGAAAAGATGATGGAATCATGTGCACAGAAGGATGTCCAACATGTAGCAGGAAGTCCTGATGTTGCAAAAGTGTCAAATTCTAGTATGACTGAAGAATCTGACGTGCTCTCTCCAAAACTTAGTGATTGGTCTCGCCGAGGCTCAGAGGATATGCTAGACTGTTTCCCTGAAGCTGATAACTCAGCTTTTATGGATGACCTAAAGGGATTGCCTCTGATGTCTTGTAAAACCCGTTTTGGTCCAAAGTCTGACCAAGGCATGACAACCTCATCTGCGGGGAGCATTACTCCTAGATCTCCTTTATTGACACCAAGGACAAGTCAAATTGACTTGCTCTTGGCTGGGAAAGGTGCTTATTCCGAAAATGATGATCTTCCACAGGTATGTTTATTTCACTTTTTTTTTTCAATATTAAATTAAAAGGATTATCATTTCTATTATCTTGCAATAACATTAGTGCTGGAATTGGTCATCGAAGTCAGTCTCTTCTTGTTTTTGTATCTGATAGTGTCTCTACGTGTGCTCTCACTTTGTTTGGAGATAAATGATTTAGTGATTGTAACCATCACTAAATTATGGGTTGTTGCTGTTCTGATTTTAGTCATCATTTACATGCCTCTTATTTGAAACTAGCCAAATTCTTCTTTCATTGAGAAAATTATTTTCAGAGCAGATAACTTCTTTACCTTTGTCATTCTTCTGCAACAAAATGACTTATTTTTGCCTCAAAGAGTAGTCACGATGATATATGATTCTTCTGTGGTTCATAAGGCAGCAAGCTCCACTTTACGAATTTACTTTTCTCCTCGTCTTTGTTTTTTAAGCCCCTTTCATGAATATAATTACTATCCTGTCCAAAAAGAGCATTTTGCTGGATATTGAAGGGACAGAAGTTGTTAAATAATCTCTTTGTGGATTAATATTAGAAAAAAAGTATTGAGAATTTGACCTTGTAAGGTTTTGTGTTCCATCTAGTATCTAATTCATTGGCCAGCTTATCATTACTGCCTGGAATTTATGATGCACTTTAGAGAGACTTGTGGTATTGTCATGCTTTCTCATATTGAACTATGAGTTTCTATATAAGTCCACTATTAATGGAGTTAGGCTACTTGTGGCATCGTAGATGAATGAACTTGCTGATATAGCACGATGTGTAGCCAATGCTCCTCTGGACGATGATCTCTCAACATCATATTTATTATCTTGTCTTGAAGACTTACGGGTTGTTGTAGACCGGAGGAAATTTGATGCACTTACTGTGGAAACCTTTGGAACACGCCTTGAGAAGCTAATAAGGTTAGTATTTTGCTGCTACACATTACATCCTTTTGCTGTTTTAAGGAAAGCACTCTAAGTAAACTATATATATATATATATATATATATATATACATATTCTTGATGAATAGGTTAGATTCTCATCAAAGTCTCAAGAGATCAATTGTTAGAAGATAAGGTCTAAACCACATTTTATAACTGAACAACTACTGGTGGTGATAATGTAACCACTACCATGTCGTTACTCCTTTTCTGTAAAACTTCTGCCTCTGGCACCCCTAATCAGAATTCTCCTGTGGTTTCACCAAAATTATTTTCTGAAATATTCACTTATGGTTTCCAACTTGTTTCATTTGGTAATTTTTCTTAATAAATTGTGGTTTTCCAGAGAGAAGTATTTACAGCTTTGTGAGATGGTGGAAGAGGAAAAGATAGATATAACAAGCACTGTAATTGAGGAAGATGCTCCCTTGGAAGATGATGTGGTTCGTAGCTTGAGAACAAGCCCTACCCATTCTTCCAAGGACCGGACCTCTATAGATGACTTTGAGATTATAAAGCCCATTAGTCGTGGGGCATTTGGACGGGTTTTCTTGGCTAAAAAGAGGACAACTGGAGACCTTTTTGCTATAAAGGTATATCTTATGCTGTTTATGTTTATATATATTTTGATGATATAAGAATACAAGAATTTGGTTATGAGATAGAAGATATACAAAGTTGTAGGAGAAAAGATTGCACTCAAAAAAAGAAAGCATGTCAAGAAACTAAACCTTTGAGCTCAATACATTAGCAGCTATCCAATTGCCTGAAATCCCTGGGCCATAAAGACAACCTTATCCTGTAGGATCTGAGAAGATAAATTTATAATATTTTGTGATATAAGATAAATATATAATATATGCTCCAGGAACATTTGAATTCTTTTTTGATACTACTTTCTGGCATTTTTTTTGTTGTTGTCCTGTATTGTAAACTTGTCTCTGTTTCTCCTTTGATGCTTTTACTCTTTTGTCTTTACCATACTGTGTACTAATTTGTCAACAGGTTCTCAAGAAGGCAGATATGATCCGTAAGAATGCTGTGGAAAGTATTTTAGCAGAACGTGATATTTTAATTACAGTGCGCAATCCTTTTGTGGTGAGCTAGTCTTCTTATTGTTATATGTTGCTTTTAGAAACGGTGATCTTGTTCTAACATGAATTTGAACTATATCAGGTTCGTTTCTTCTATTCTTTCACTTGTCGTGAGAACTTGTATCTTGTTATGGAGTATCTTAATGGAGGTGACCTGTATTCCTTATTAAGGAATTTGGGTTGCCTAGACGAGGAAGTTGTGCGTGTATACATTGCTGAAGTGGTATTCTCTCTCTCTGTCTTTCTCTATGTGTGTGTGTGTGTGTGTTTGGTGGGGTGGGTGATGTAAAGAAATCACTTTATGTTATTGTATTGTGCATCCTAGAATTTAATTTTCTATTGAATGATAGGTGCTTGCATTGGAATATTTACATTCACTCCATGTGGTTCATCGTGATTTGAAGCCTGACAATTTGTTGATTGCACATGATGGTCACATTAAGGTAACCCTGGTTCTCATTTCTTCACTTTGTTCTCTTGGAGTGAATGACAACTGTCTCACATTTTTAGCTGATTGAGCAGAGAGATATTTGATTTTTGTTTGATTGCCTGTTTTGAGTAGGTTGATGGGGATTTGGAATATATTTTAGGTCTAATACTATCCCAGAAAAAGAATTGGCCCAGGTCTAGTAATGGGTTAGTGAGGTGGATCTTCTTAATTAGTACTAGACTTCTTCAGTCATGTTACTTTTTTTCCCACACTATATCAGTTTTACATCTAATAAACTGTATTTTCTATGTACAAATATATAATATATATTTAAAAGGTCAGAAAGCTTTCTCCTGGCACTGTTGTGTCTTTTTGGGATCTAGGGAACCAGATGATTTATGAACTTGAGAATTCTCACTTGGCCTCTTATTAAGAATTACATGATAAATATTCATGTAACCATGATATATCGAATAAATTATACTCGCATATAATCTTATTGTCGACTTGTTAAGATCTCTATCATGCAGTTGACGGATTTTGGGCTTTCAAAAGTTGGTCTCATCAACAGCACTGATGATTTGTCTGGTCCCGCTGTGAGTGGGACATCTCTACTCGTGGAGGATGAACCTCAGTTATCTACTTCTGAACATCAAAGAGAAAGGAGGAAGAAACGTTCTGCAGTGGGTACACCTGATTATTTGGCACCAGAAATACTTTTGGGAACTGGCCATGGTTTGTATAGCCCCTATTTTATGTTTAAGGTGGTTTTATATTCTTTTCCTTATTTTGTCTTAAATCATGGGAAGCGTTTTAATCGACTGTCTAGAATAAAGTTCTTAATGATGCTGAAGATAGTCTGGAAGGTTCTTTGAGTTTATCTATGAAATTTATTTATTTATTTTTATAGTCCGCAGAGCTGAATTAATGATCTTCCTTATGTACTTTTTAAGCTTCTTTCTTTTTTTTGTTGTAATTTTTATTACAAGCATAATATGAACAAATCATTTGTGCAAATTTTACAGGGTATACTGCAGATTGGTGGTCTGTTGGTGTCATTTTATTTGAATTGCTTGTTGGCATTCCACCCTTCAATGCAGAGCATCCTCAGGTTCATACCCTGCTTTTTATTGTGATGTGTATCTGCAATTGGTATCAATTTTATTTATATTTGTTTTACCTTTACTTGGTTAACCATTCCTCCAGCTGAGTTTGATGACCATCTATGTTAGCGTTTATATATCTTCAGGGCAATCAAATACCCAGTTTCATGGGATTAAATTGCATATTGAATAGGGCATTATTGATCTTTCAAGTATTCTAAACTGAGGAGCTGTGAAGCTCCATTGCTTTGTGGGGGACCTAACTCAAATAGAGATTGGTACCCTTTTGTTTTGATGTTGGTGTGATATTATTGTCTCAATCCTTAAGTAGCCCTGCTCCAATACATTTGCTTGCTGTGGTACTCATAATTGTAACTGACAGTAATTAATGTGGTTGAGTTCTCACAGACAGCTGTGGTTGTTTCTTATATTTCAGACTATATTTGATAATATTCTTAATCGCAAGATACCCTGGCCACGGGTACCTGAAGAAATGAGTCTCGAAGCACAAGATCTTATTGATCGGTAAATCACAATGTTCTGGTCATACTTCCACTGTTATTTATAGAGAACCTGGAGTCATCTATTGTTTCAATTTGTTTAGCGACTGGGATGTTAAATTTTCAGATTATTGACTGAAGATCCTAATCAGAGACTTGGAGCCCAAGGTGCATCGGAGGTGATTTAAATGCTTTACATGCAATCAAACTATGAAGCTTGTTCTTATTTTGATGATCCTTTTTCTTGAAATCCCTTAAAATGTCAAAATAATAGAAACTAAATCATCCAGGTGAAGCAACATGTTTTCTTCAAGGATATAAATTGGGACACACTAGCCAGGCAGAAGGTACGAACTCCTTTTGTTTAGTCCTAAATGTACCACTTAGAGGTTGTATCGATGTCCTGGATTGAACAGTTTAGGACCTTTGCTGTTCTTGCAGGCTGCATTTGTTCCTGCTTCTGAGAGTGCTCTAGATACTAGTTATTTCACAAGTCGCTATTCATGGAATACATCTGATGGCCTTGTATATCCACCAAGTGATTTTGAGGATTCTAGCGATGCTGACAGCTTAAGTGGCAGCAGTAGCTGCCTGAGCAATCGCCAAGATGAAGTGGTATTATATCTATTATTTATAGACTGTTAAAAAAGTAAATTTCCTAGTATTGGAGGATGACCTGCTCTTGTCATCACTAAACAGGGAGACGAATGTGGGGGTCTTGCTGAGTTTGAATCTGGTTCATCTGTCAATTACACTTTTAGTAATTTCTCGTTTAAGGTAATTCTTTCACATACATTATATTCCTCTTTTGCAGTCTAACCAATTCCTCAATTAGCGTATTCATATCATTTTATAGCATGTCATATTGTGAATTAACATGTGATGAATAGGGAAAAGGCTTCTTTTATTAAGGCTAATTTTAGCAGCAGCATATGCCTTCATGTTATTCTTAGTTTCTTCTTGAGTTGATGCTCTGCAACCCAATTTATGCCTAATTAATATCCCATTTTTCGTGAGAAAATGGCATTTTTCTCTGTCATGTTTCATCTGTTCCCTTTTGGTTTTCAGAATCTGTCCCAGCTTGCATCTATCAACTATGATCTTCTGACCAAGGGGTTGAAAGATGATACATCTACAAACTTAAGCGGTTAACCCATCTGGTCGTCTGTCAGTCCAGCATTGTTTTTTAACTTGTGATGATTTGGGCAATTTTGGGGGCAAAAGCACCTTCCTTGTTTGTATAACCTGTAAAGTACATGTATGATTCCTCAAAGCTTCTATATCTTCATCTTGACTTGTTGATGTTTTCTGCTGATCTCAATTGATATTTTTTTGGTATTACAGAATTTAGAAGCTTAAACTGTTGAGGATGTGCTCTTTACTGATCTAGTCAAACAGGTCAGCACTAGGGAATTTCAATTGAGGACTGTAAAGTACTTTAATTTCCATACCAGTGTTGGTTGTGCACATCGTTTCATGCACTGTACCTGCTGTAATTTACTCAATATTAATAGTAATGAGATCACATCCCTTTTTTTGTTTCAGGTCACTGTAATTTGGACACTATAGTGAAAATTTTGTGTGGCTTTTGCAAATTTTTCTAGGCATTACATTGTTTAATATCATGATAGTGTCCAGAAAACTCAGGAATTGGGTAAAAATTTAAGTACATTTAACTTATCCAATTGCTGTCTCTATTGGAGACAAATTACTGCATTTGAATGCTTCAACAGAACATGCATTCTAGATCAAATATATAATTAAGACATAGGCATCATTTGCTGCTTCTTAAATCTTAACCCATTGAAAGTATTCAGTCAAAAATATTATTAAAGAAATTTTCTTTTATCATATAACATAAGATTGAAAAACTAAATGAAAGTTAAAATACCTTATGCTTGGCAGGACATTCAGGGTTATAAGGTGGTGTTACTATTATTATTAGTGGTGTCTTACTTCTTGTTAGAAAATTATTGAATACTGTTTTAGGTATTATTAAAATCTTAAAAATATATATGATAAAAAAATATTGAAATTGTATTACCTTTTCATCCCTTACATTCCATCATTTTTACTAAACGAAGCCTCAATCTACTAAAAAAAATTAATCACAAGTAAACTCACATCAAATAGTTGCATATATATTACCAAATAAAATAAAATTTTCATCTTACAATGTAACGTCAAAGAATTCACTATATTGCAAGTAGGTCAAAGGTCTTTGTCTTTATCCATTACCATAAAAACTAATTATGAAGGCAAAGTCATTTTCAGTGTTACAATCCCAATTTGTTACGGCAAAGCAACTGCAGTGAAAAATATGCTTCAAGCAAAGAACAAACCAACCATACTGTTTGTTAGAGAGATCATAAGCTTCCAATCTTTGTATTTATATGATCCTCTGCAAAATTTGTTTGTCCCACTAAATCGGTCACTAATTTTGTAGGGAGATGAAGAGAGACAGCAAAGCCATGGTTAGGAGACAAAGGTATCCCATGCAGTAATTTGGTGGCATGTCCATCTTTTGTTTCTCCTATCACTTTCTTCAATATTTTCCAGAAGAAAAGAGAAATGGGCCTCAAGAGATGTAGGACCACAGTATCAAAATGCTCACTTTAAGCAGCCACTCCACCATGATGGAATATGAGTACTCACTCACATGACAAACCATTTTGGTCCACCATAAAGTTCCCCATTATTATTACCGCCAGAATGCATCTCACATGAACATTATTTATGAGCTCTGAACCCTCTCTTGTACTTTGTCAACAATTTCTTGTAGAGTTCCCATTAAATAATAGGAACCCATGTTTACCAAACACGTCAAATTAAATTTTTTTGTTAACGTGAGAATCTTACTATAAGTATTTATATAAAATACTATTTGAGTCTGAAAGTTTGTTATAGTGCTGATAAATTTCAAGATGTAATTCATCTAAATTTTTATTTACCCAAAAAAAATAAATAAATAACCACTATATTCAAAATTTTTATTATCTACATAGGGAAAGCATCGTAAGAAAGGAATTGCTTGACTCATGCCTAGCCATTCTATTAAAGTAACCTTTGAAGTTGTACAATGACAAGTCTGCCAACCACTGTAACCCTCATTGCCTAAATTAAAAAGCTCTGCTTGCTAAGATAGGCGTTTGCATTTGGGATCTTTTGACTTGGATTTTATAAGTCATAACATAATTTAATTTTTACATTGATATCAGCATGTAGGTCTCTCTAAAAAGGTCAAGCCACTACACACCTTGATATAAAATAAAATATAAATAAAAAAAACATTGTTTAGCAACTATTACAGAAGACTACAAAAACAATATATACAATTAAAAAAATAAAATTCATACTGTTAAACTATTACCAAGCAATTTTAAAATCGTGTAACATAATTGTTGATAGTTTCAATGATTTACCCAAATGAGCGCTGTAAATTTTACGATGAAGAACTGTTATTCTTACGTTTGACTGCAGTACTCTAAAATCGTTCGTCTACCAGAAGAAGACGAATTCATTAGAAAGTGGGTTCTGGGTAGAAATCATAGTCCATACAGAGCTTTACCAAGGTGGGGTTCACGTCCGCAACAAACCTTTTTGGCAACAAATAAAGAGGTGATGCTGCACGCCACGGACTAGACATCACAACAAACCAATGACAGCAGCTAGAACATATGAATTTCAACAGACACAACCAAAAGCAAAAGGCAAAAGTGAATGTTAAAGCAAATGTAATAATTACATCAACCAGAATCCACCACCAACAATAACTAATGGAACAGATATCCCACCCCCAAAGTATTAATTGGGAAAAAAAGAAACAAAAAAGGGAAAAAAAAAATTGAAGTTGGGGGCTTAAGAAATTAGAGAGCCAAGTTAAGCGAAAAAAAAATACAACATAAACACAGGATTTAGCATGCAAAATATGGCCTTTGATGAAGAAAAGATGACCCTTTTACAGTCCCTCAAAGAAGGTTGAGCAGCTCAGCGTGAAAAAACACCATCTATGATTCTATATCATTGATCATATCAGGCTGTTGGATTTGGTCTTGATCCTCTTTGACACTAGAATGACGCAACTCTTGAATGCGCCTTGTGACTTCAGGCATTGAAGGGCGCTTGTCAGGATATTGAGCTGCACAATCCACTGCAAGTTGCAACATCTGAACCATTTCCTCTTCAACATTCTGGTACCTAAGGAGCTCAAGGTCGAAAACTTCAGATGTCCACTCTTCTCTTACAACGGATTGCACCCATCTGGGAAGGTCCACTCCTTCCTCGTTTAGGAGAGCATGGGTGGGAGCCTTTCCAGTGAGAAGTTCCAACAGCAACACTCCAAAACTGTACACATCTGCCTTTTGGGACACTTTCCGTGGGTCAGTTACCTCGGGTGCACGGTACCCAGCAACTCGGTTGGGAGTCGAGGAGGGACCAACAAGGTGTGCAAGACCAAAATCAGACACTCTGGCATCATAGGATTTTGTTAGGAGGATGTTAGATGATTTTATGTTTCCATGAGAAACGTTAGGGCCTTGTGAATGCAAGTACTCGATTCCACGAGCAGCTCCAAGTGCAATGCCTGATCTAGTTTCCCAGTTCAATGGCGTTCTGCCTGCCCCTTTGTTTCCTGTAAATGTTTTATTATAATGTTATTGTTGGAGCTGTGCAGGATTCCAATCCAATTTCATGAAGCTATGCTATAACATAGTTTACATGAAAATTGAAAACTCTAAATCACTATATGATGTAATGCAATAGAATGAGCAAAATTCAAAGAAAAATAAAAAGGGATTGAATTGCTATGAACCATCCCCAATGAAAATGATAGCAAAAGCAAATGCAAACCACTATCGAAAGCATAAGCCTGATAATAACTGGATGCAGACTGCATTACTTTAAGGATACGATGCCGAATTACATGGAGTTATCCCATTTAACAAACCCAGAAGGGTCTAGGAGTACGGAATCGAAGTTAATTGTGAATGTGAAGCATAAGAGACGATAAAGCAAGCCACTCCCTCATCCTCCCTTTTTTCTTTTCAAAGATGCAGTGTAATAACAATCAGTGATAAGAGACCCAAAACAATTATGCAATCGCTGGAGGAAATAAAAATAAACTCTAAAAGAACGAAAACTGCAGTAATCATTCTAAAAAGGATTGATGTATATAAAATCATTGAAGAAGATCTGAAATCATAACCACAAATCTTAAAAGACAGAACAGGAAAGAGGTAAAAAGAAAGCAGAAGATATCCAAAATGCTCACCATGCAAAAGTGCAGATAAGCTTCCCATGGGCATGTAATCATAGACAAGAAGCTTTTCATCCCTGCTAAAATAGTAAGCCCTGAGAGGGACCAGATTCTCTTGATCCATTGCACCCACAGATTCAATTTTCTCCTTGAATTCCTTCTCAGTAATTGTCACATCCTTCAACCTTTTTACAGCCACCACAGGCCCGATCTCCATAACAGCCTTATATGCTGTGCCAAATGTCCCTTTGCCTAAAACCTCAGCGGAAGCTCTTAGCAAATCCTCTAGATCAAAAACCCTTGGTGAATTACCAAAGAATACCAACTTCTTAGCTCCAGTACTGTTAGCTTCTACTTTGGTATTCCCTGTCATTGCTGCTGCCGCTGCCGCAGCCACTGAAAAACCATTATTGTGACCACCGTTCTCCACATCAGAGACAGGTTTCTCACCAGGAATTTCCACTTCTGGTTGCTTAACAGTTGCAATATCAACTGAGCTTGTCTTCTTGCTGCTCTTCTTTCTGCACAGAAGGATCAAGACGAATAGAATGAACAAAAGACACACAGCAGATCCAACAACGATCCCGGCAATGGCACCGCCAGACAATTTCTTCTTCTTGCCCCCTTCATTGGTTTCAATCCCACCCGGCAAAGCTGCGGAAGTTCCATTATCTCCCGGACAAAGATCAAGGGGCTTCCCACATAACGAATTACCCAGGAATGAGTCTTGAGAAAAAGTCTGCAACTTTTCTGGTACTGACCCATTTAGCAAATTGTTCGAAACATTGAACTGCTCAAGCTTTAATGCGTCCCATTCAGGGATGGAACCTGAAAGCTTGTTATTCTCCAGAAAAAGAGTCTTCAACCTTACCAATTTGTTGAAATCTGGTGGAATCTCACCGGAAAAATTGTTGGACGCCAAATTAAGCCGCACCAAATCGGGTAGACTAAACAAAAGGTCTGGAATTTCCCCAGAAAACAAATTTTGCTGCAAGTAAAGGTTGCGAAGATTGACACAAGAAGCGAGATCTGAAGGCAACCCACCAGTTAAGGCATTAACACGAAGACTAAGAGTGCGCAGGTGAGTCAAGTTGCCGAAAATGCCAGTGGGTAATTGGCCTGAAAGCGCTACACCAGGAAGATGAATCTCAACGACTTGGTCCTTCTCGCATTGTACACCAGCCCACTTGCAGTGACTCGGCTCTGTAACGTTCCATAACAGGGTTCGGCCACCCAACGCCTTACGGAGAGCCAAGAGAGCAGCTCGCTCGGAACCCAGATCTGGTTTCACCAGAGGAAGCAGAACGAGCAAGAGGGGAAGCAAAATAAGGAGTTTCAGAAGCTGCATTGCTCCGTTAGTTTTGCTCTTTCACAACACTGTTGTAGCGTTTGAGAAAATGGATTGGTGGTGGTTTATGCTTCAATTTTATGGCATTGCTGAGCTCTAAGATTCGGAGAAGGAGATATAGAGTGACCAAGACAAAGTTGGGCAAGCTGCATTTTCTTTTTAACTTTGTGAATCACAATTACACAGAGAGAGAGAGAGAGAGAGAGAGAAGTTGAAGGTCCAGGCTGTGTGTGCTTATCAAGACACCTTACCGAAAAGAAACCCTAGTTGTTATAAAGTAAAGTGGTAGTCAACTGGTCTATTTTTTTAATTGCTTTTGTCTTTTCCCTTTTTTATTTTTAGTTTATTCTCTTTTAACTGGATAATCCTCTTTTCTACTTTTTTTTTCAAAAAAAAAAAAAATGCCAGTTCTGCTTATTTATTGTTTTTTATTTTTACTTTTTAACTAGTCTATTATTTTTTCAATTTTATTACCATATGTGACTTGTGCTATTTTACAGGCTAAGCCATTTATTTCCCTTCCACAAGTTGTGTGCTTAGTTGGAGGAGAACATCATTCTTACTGTTTAATATTTGGTAGCACAAAGTCATAGATAGAAAATGTAAATAGATTGTTTAGATTTTTTTTTTTCTTCCATAGGGAAAGAGATGTATAGTTATGTATGATTCACCATTTATATTTTCTCATTCTTAGTTTCAATTTTTTTTTTTTTTTTGCATTTTCTTCCTTTAATCAGTGATTATAAAAATATTTTTTAATATATTAAGAATATTCTTCAATTAGCAGCCAAAGATAATTGTTTTTCAAAACAAGGAAATCATCCAAAGTAAGTGTAGTCTTTGTCAACAATTTTTTTTTAATATATATATACACAATTAAAGATTGAGCGATTATTAGTATGCTTAAAAAATTTGATTATTTATTGATTATATTAAATTTTATTGATAAAAATAATAGTTATAAAGATGGTTTATTTTACTTTTTCTTTTTTAATATTTTATTTTGATCGATGATTGATATAAAATAATAAATAAATTGTTTATATACATATATCAATAATCTATAAGTTTAATTGCAACTCCTTCATTTATTTAAATATATAAGAGTTGTCCAGTAATGCCAACAGCCAATCGTATAAACAAATTAAGTAGTCTTACAAGTATTGTTTTCTTGCAGAAAAGGAAGAAAGGGTTCATACATGATCAATATGTTCCAACTATTACAAGATTCCCCCTCCCCTTATACATGTATTACATGTTAAATTCATATTAATAAAATGTTAACGAGTTCTAAAATATTATAGATTAAGAATTTTAAATTTGAAAAATTTAAAGTTGTATTTATAAGAATTAATTTTTTATTTAAATGATGTAAAAATATTTATAAATGAGGAGAAAATAAGATGTTAAATCTATTAGGAAGATTTTCATTTAGTTGATATATTAGAAAACTTTTGAATATTCTTTTATAAAGATTTGCAGAATCATTTTAGAGCTGGATTTTCCACCATAGTGATCGCCTCGCTTGGCTGTTATATAAAATGGTTTTTAAATTTTAAGTAGTTAGATGAGGTGTGTCCATAATCTTCATTTATTTATTTATTTTATGAAAAGTAAGATATTTAAGTGATTTTTTTTTTTTTTTACAAATTTTTAAGCTAAAAGTAACCTTTGAACGTCATGATATCTCTTATCTCTTCTTAGAACACGAATTAATTTATCAAATAAATTTCGTGCATGGAGAATTTGGTGAAAAGTGGTAATAGCATAATATTGGGGACTCATATTAGACGTTGAAAACTTTTTTCCAATTCACAAACCAACGAATTTAAAAAGTAACCAATTAAGCTCAAATCAATTGTCACAATTGACTAATAGCCAATTTCTTAAATATATTAATAAGAATTTCATAATCATGTATATAGAAAATGTTTTATAGATACATCTTGTGTTTACTTTGATGATTTTTTTATTTTAAAATAAATTAATCTTTAAACTTTGATTAAAATACCCTTACTTTGTACATTATCATTTGAATGGATTGATGATATTTATGAAGCGAAATGGTATATTATTCTCATAAAATTTAATTTTATGTACTTAAGCATAAATAAGTTTATGAAAATTTAATTTGTGAATCTAATGATGTATATATATTTTTGTTATAAGAAAGTAGGAATACTAATAAAAATATTTAATTTGTGAGGGGGCATTTTGACAAAAGATAATGAAGAAAATGAAAATTAAGTGAGATATTTTGAAGTAAATTTTATGCAGTGATTATTATTTTTATGAAAGATTGAAGTTGAGTTTCCTAGTCAGTGAAAGTTGGTGAAGTTAATCATGTAGGCTTCATTTCACATGTATGTGTACTTGTTACGGCTGAAGCTGATTAACACCATGACCAAGAGGAGGCAAGTTATATTATGTGCTAACAAACGATAGATAGAGAAAGGAACGTTTTAGTACCTTACAACTCTTATGATGAAAGACTTAGACATTATACCCATAATTTGGTCCAAAGTTTGTCTCTACAACTACAGATTTATTTATAAGATAATACCAACGGTCACTTATCATGCCTATCTTGTTTAGGGTTATATTTTTGTATGTATTCTTGCAGCCTTTAAGACTTGTTTTAACATTAATAAACTTCCAAAACTCTATCAAAACCTAGTTTTTCTCAAAGAAAAAAAAAAAGAATAGGTTAATTAAAAAGAGAGCAACTGCATTGGATTTGGCAATCCCTTTGATCTCAAAAGAATGAAATTGATTTTACCAAAAGGGGAAGATGATAAACCTTCATCATTGCCAAGGCATATGTGTGAACCGATAAGAGCAGAACTAGTGCCATTTCCACTTGTTAGTTTGGGGCACCCCAATTTTTGAACGATGCCATTCTCTTCCCACAAATTTAATAAGTATAGTTGGGAATTATTCTTGAAAACTATTCACCATATATATATAACCAAAGCTTATTATTGTTATAAGGGAAGTTTTTTTTACCATCTTTATAATAATTAACTTATTTGGACGTTCTTATAATATGATGCCCTCGTGATGATGATGATGATGATGGTAAACTTAATTTAAAAGCTTATTATATATTAAATAGCATCATTGGTACTGAGTTAAGTTTACACTCAACAAATAATTGATAAGTCACGCAATATGGTATTAATGATATGATAAGAATGGTAGATGTATGACCATCCAACAAACAGCTACAAGCTCCCTTCATAGTATTAGTGACTAGTTTTTCAATTTGGGCAAAGACTAATTCATAACTTAAAGTTTTGAAAGTAGTTGAGTATGTTATTTTGTGTATATGACCACCCATCTCATTAAACCAAAAGGGGAAAAAATATATAAATAAATCACAAAACAAGTGAAAACTAGTAAGGGAAAAGATTTCAACCACAAATCTTAATAAGGGTAGAAAATTGAATATATATGAAGAGAAATTATTTATATATAGAAAAGAGATTAAGTGTACGTAGGAAAGATTATGGACACTTTCTTGATGGCTTTTGATAGTATTAATTGTCCAAACCCTCAAAACACATGCACCAACAACAAAAGTTGGCTTCTTGAAGAAAGAGTATTGTCTCACATCTCTTAAAGAGATGTACAAAAATTTAGTCCATATAAAGAAAATATAAAACATGAATTTAGGGTCAATGTAGAATAAATTTAAATCTTATTAGATACATTAATGTAAATAAATATGACAAAACCAAAACATGTTGATCAATGGAAGCAAAACAGGTTTTATTAAAACATTCTATGTTAAAAGTCTTGAAATTAACTTTGTTGGGAAGAATCAGATTTACTCACTTTTCTAACTTCTTGTATAAATTTATTATGTAGGTTTCAAAGTTGTAAACAAAATTTGCTGCATAACTTGTTGATACAACAAGCAAGAAGGGCATAATATTTCTTGTACCAATGGAAGTTTTTTTTTTTATTATTAGATTTTGTTGAGAAAATCCATAATTAAGTAATGGATAAGGTAGTTAATTACTCCAATAAGTTATGGTTAATTATTGAAGGAATTAATTAGATTTATCACTTAAGGTACATGACAATTGCACTTTATATTGCACATATTTTATAGGAAGAATGATTTACAAGAAAAGAAAGAGTTGGGAGGTGAGGTTGAAATACATTGCATAATTGGGTCCCCTATGAAAAAGAGAGACGACATCTGTTTTGTCTTGTCATTCCCTTTGCCCAATATTAACGGTGGATATGAGACTAGATGAGACATGATATTGCTTGTTCTGATTCCATTTGGGAAAAAAATCTCGGAGTCTTATAAGATTATATCAATCAATCTATCTTGATCTTTTTGCATAACAACATTTTTGATAAATTATACAATTTCATCGATTCATTTTAAGAGAAATTATTTTAATTTTCTTACAGAAAAATTATTTATTTATGTCGATTCTTTTTATTGATCACAAGTTACTCAACTTTAATCAATCATTATGTCTTAAATTTTTATATAAATCATAATTTTACCTTCTAGGAAAAAGGTTGTAAATTAAAATTTTGGAGTTGTTTTATTTTTTATTTTTCATATCGATTGACCAAAAGGTACAAACACTTAAAAATTATTTATTTTATACCAATATTTTCATCTTGAAAAGATTTTTATCATTCACAAACAGAATTGTAGCCGATTGCCCAGAAAGAAAGGGCATCATTAACGCCAATGCACATTGGATTCTGTTGAGAGCACCATCATTAATTTTTTTTTTTTGGGCTTTCAACATGAAATTTGATTACCTCGAGACCAATACAAAGGGGGTACTGATTTGATTCCATAGTTTGAATTGGAATTGCACCGTTTCGTAGGTGGGCCACATCTTAATGCATATATAGATATAGGATATCTTCATCCATTTAAATAATATTATTAGGCTAATCATTATGATACAATATATGTCATTGACTTTTTTTTTTTGCATTTATATTTCCACTAGTGATATGACTTGAAGAAACTTGTTGACATTGTAACAAATTTTAATCATTAAATTTAATTTATTTATTAACAACATCTTGTTAATTAATTTTTTTTAATAAAACAAAAGGAGTAAAATTCTAATTCAACTGCTCAAGTTAATTTAAACTATTGTGATGTGTAATATAAGGTTTTCATACAAAAATTGAAACCTCAAAGGAAGTACAAACTATTGAATATTTGGATGATGTTATGTGCACATCATCTTCGTACCTTCTGTGCATATTTTATGATTAAATACATCTTTAATAAATTCTTTGGGAGAATTATTCATCCGTTGAAAACTTAAAAGAAGACCGGAAACATTATTTTTTTTTCAAATTTTGTTATAATATGAGAAATTATTATTTACTATTAATAATTATTTTTTTTACATAGTTGTTATGTGGTTTAACGATGAAATGTTTAAATAATACGTAGAAGTAGATCCTGAACTTTAACTTTTTTACAGTCATGTAAAAAAAAAAAAAAATCTAATTAAATATACCATTATTTATTCTTTCTGGTAGGAGTTAAAAAAAAAAAAAGGTAGACACAACAAGCGTGCGAGTAACATAAATGCAAAGGACTACATTTGGAGGAAAGTATCAAAGAATTATTCAGTGAAGGAGTACGAAAGTCATATGCCAGATTGTAAAGTGAGTATGGTTAGGTTGGAGATAATAGACCTAATTATTATTTTATCTATCTATACAGTTGTTCATTCACTTTGTCTAAAGAAAAGTCATATAATTTTCTAATTAAATGTTTAAAGATCTAACATAATTATACACACACTTTTGCTGAATCCCATGAGGAATTTCCAGCCACACCTGAGGGACTGAAAAGTGAAAACCAGCACTTGAATCAACTCCTGCTTCCCTCAGATTACAGCATTAAAATTTTTGATGTATCAAATGATAGTTTCAATCCCATAAACCCAATTGGGAATAGGAGACAATACTTGGTTATAGTAAATTCTGGCAATCAAAGAGAGAAAGCAGGAAAGGGAAATAAAACTACAGAAGAACCAAACCAGTATATTTCTTTTATGTTTGCTTCAGCAATGCCTTCTCTATTTATTGAACTGTCTTCAACATCCCATTTGGGCTTCCTCTATACAACATAAAAACAACGAAGAATGCCATGAATAGATTGAAAGAGCCAAAGATAAGAGAAAGCTCTTCCTATTCATGAGTCTAGTTGTATTTCTAGAACCAAACAATCTATATGCAAAATTCAGTTGTTCAATTCATATAGGCAACTTGTCTGACAACAAAGTAGTTGCCATTCAAATAGAATCTGTCCCAAAGTTTGCTGAAATTTATGTAAATCTCAAAGGTTATACACAGAAGTGAGGCAGAGTGATCATTCACTAGTGTCTTCTTCCATCGTTAAATGATCAGATCACATAGAAAGGGTAACGTTATCAGATTATGCTATTCATCATGTGCAAACATTTTAAAATATCAGTTATAATACTCATGATCATCCATGCTACAAACTAACCATCATTCAGTTTAACATCTGCAAACTAAAGGAAGGGAAGAGAGAGGAAATTATCAGAATTGGATCATAGCACCCATGGTTCATATATATTAACAAGAATGAGATAGTCGGTTACAACATTTCATTTTGCCACAACAAACAAGCTACAAACCAAAATATCCTATAAGCATGCAAAGGAGAAGTGAAAAATCTCCACAAACTTGCTTAATTAACTAAGCCCGAGATGAATTAAATATAAATTCCTAAACTTCCCGTGTATTCTTCGATTTCCAGGGATCGAACACTGACCTCAACCTCAAAAATAGCAGTATACAAAAACCAGTTCAGACTAAGGTTGCCGCTCTTAACCAAACACACCCAATATGTAAAAGATCCTAATTCTATCTCCCTCAATCTGAATTCTCCTTCAATTTGTCCACCTGATTCTTGAGCTGCTGGACCCTAACCACTAGCCCAGTCACAGAGTAGAGAAGCCAATAAAATATGAGAGCAGCTGCAATCAAAAGGGCATTGCGCTGGCTCTTGATGACGGATTTCTGAAAACGAAGGTACTCAGATGGACTGCAAGAATCGGGGGATTCACAAGAGGTTCTTGTCTCGTACTTCCAGTATATGTCCATCAACAAGTAGATGCAAAAGGGAACAATTGAAGAGAAGGGTTTAAGGAGGTTTTCTGTGACAGAGATAAGACCCTTGCGAAGAGGGTCGAGGCCCGGGAGAGTGAGGAGAAGAAGCATTACGGCTTCTGCACCGGCAGCGCAGCCTAGCATTACCCATTCTAACGCCATTGCGGGAGAGGAGAGGAGAGGAGATGTGTGAACTTCAGTAAGAGAAGAAATACAAGAAAAGAAGGAAGGATGGGATTGGATGGGAAATCTTCTGGGAACGTTTGGAAGAAAATTGGGATATTAACTGGACCAAAGATTCAACTTTGATTTGAAGTTTGAAGGAAGCAGAGACAAGAATTTAAATAGAGGGGTTTTTGATGGAATTGCCGCGTCGCCGACGATGACCTATCATATCTTAGCAGCTAAGCAAGTAACCCGAGAGAGACGAAGAAATCAAAACGCAGGTGCGGGGGAAACACGAACGAACAAATTTTGGACCCAACAAAAATGGGCCCAGAGCCCACAAAAAAAAATACCTTCTGACATTCTCCTCCTTGACCATGAGGCTAGAATTTCCATTTCCACGGTCAGAAGAATTTAGCTTTTATCATACGAGTTTAGAAAAAGAAAGAAAGAAAGTTAGTTTAAGTACAGTAGAAAATATATTTCAATGATGAAAACAAGTTCATTTAAATTAGGACTTATATGTAGAAATTAGAGACATTCTCTTTGTATTTCCTTAAATTAGCTTAATCCATCCATCAAATCGTAAGTTTGAATTACTCAATTTATATAAGATTTAAACCTATTAACACAACTAATCACATTTGAGCTGTAACCCCAAAATATATTTGACACTCAGTTAAGTTTTATATGTAGAGTCTAACTAATTATGTTAGTTTACACAGGATGAGATCCAACAACCCAAGTTAGACGAAAAAGAGGATCAAAGATGGAGAAAGACAGGTTGAATATGAATTTGGGATGATTAGTATATAAGCAAGGACAGCCAATTGCCACACGAAAATTGTAGAATATGAACTTCAAAGTTTTTATTTTTATTATTATTTTGGTGAAAATGTCATGAACAAATTAGAATTTTCATATTTCTCAAGACATAATTTAGTCATGTAAAAGAAAATTCTTATGGCCTGCTGGCAGAAAACCCAGTACCACTACCAAAAGTGGGCGAAAATGTTGAAAACCCCGAAGCTGCAGCACTTGTGTCTTCATTTGGTGGACCCTTACACTCGGTTTTGTTAAAAGGAATAACCGACTTGTCGTTTGAACTCACAGGCACCTTCAAATTACACACCAGATTCCAACTTTCATGATACTTGATCAAGCCCACCTTCTTCCTCACTCGAATATCCAGATCAACATCAATATTATAAACCCCAGCACTTGTCTCTTCATTATATTCAGTAACTTCCTTAGTCTTAAGTTTAAGAACTTGTTGCCCTTGGATCACTGGCAACATCAACGATGTTGTGTTCTTGTGAGCTTGGTGAAACGGTGTCACAATCAAATTCAGCTTATCAAATTGGTTTTCCTTGTAAGAAGCAGTAACTGTGATGCGTTTGTAGTCGAAAGTGACTCTCTTGCTGGGGTTTCTGGCGGTGGCGTTTAGCCTGAGATTGTAAAAGAGGGTGTTGTTGGCAGTGAGATTGAACTGCTTCAGGGAAGCTTCTGTTACATGGAAGGTTACATCAGAAGGAAAAGTGAAGGACCAGATAGCAACAGCCAGAATGAAAATGAAAACGGCGATGATTATTATAAGGAAGGACAGGTAAATGCACATGAAACTGCAGCATGAGTTCCATCTATTTCTACAAAAGATGCAGTTAATGTGACGAGGCATGGCATGCCTAGACAGACTAAGGAAATAAAACAGAAAACAATTGGTTTTGTTCAAATGATATTTGTCCTATATATAGAGATGGAGTTGCTTCTCTCTGTAAACGTTTTGCTAGATTTGCTTTCTTTCTTATGAAATTTCCAGGTATTTGATGGAAGCATTGACTTACTTAAAATCATGCATATTTCCATTGGTTATTTTAAATTTGGTAGACGTTGTTTTGCAATTAGTACTTTTATACGAAATTTCCATGTCTTCTTCAGAGACGTTGACTTAATTATTATATTCCCCTTGGAAATTCTTCAATTATATCTTGCCAATAAACAAAAAAATTCCAGATCATAAAGACCAGCATACATATGGAAATCAACAAAGCCCAGCCATAATAACTGAGTTTCCTATGCATACATACAAATAGTTTGATATTTAGTTGTGTGTATAAAAAAAAAAAAAAAACTTGAGAGAAGTTGTGGTTAATTTTAGTGATTTCCTTATTCTAAAATAGACTAGTTTCTGGTTATTTGTGAGGATATTTTAGGGCGACAACTAAATATTTTCAAAAATAAATAAATTACTCCCTTAAATTTTATTTCTCTCTCTTTTTTTTTTTAAAAAAAAAAAAATTATTTACACAATCAGAGTATGTGTGAGATTAAATTCTATAAAGACATGATGATAAATTTTATCTTTTGTTCCTTTGTCAAAATACCCTTAACATCAATGACAATAGAAATACTATTGTTTCTTCATAATACTGCATGCTGTAGGATTGTCGAGAACTAATTTATGCCTCAACAGCTTAACAGAAACCTAAATGAGCCTTCATAGACTAAGCCAACTCCTGCAGAAGCTTGGCCCTCGCGACACAAAACAAACCCTTTTGGGCCATAAACGTGGACAAGGAAAGATGTGCTACGTAAATTTCATAATTAAATGGTAAGGATAGTGGCATGAGTGTATATCAGAATGATCTGTGTTCATATTTATAGTACACAGAGTGATGATTATATTTCATAAAGTGAAAGTGCAAGTTATTATACGCCCACCATATCCTTCACATTTCACATTGGAAAGAATATCTCAAAAATGGGCAGAAGAAAACTTCAAACTGATCCAAATGCCAAATATATTATTCATTTTATATTACTTATAATAGATCTTTATATTTTCCACCAACAAAAAAAAAATTAAATATTTTATAAGCTTGGTTACTAGCACTTCAATCTTTCTTGTTGGGCAAACAATATTTGAAGAGATCCTTGTAGTTCTCATATACTCGGTGCAAAAAGTCAATGCCACCAGCTCCATAGACTGTACATTACCTGGACCTCTCCTAGAAAATGTCAAGCAACATAACTTTTTGAAAAATCTCTGGTGGGTATATATCGATCTCTCCATAGCCCATAAATATGTTCAATTTTTTAATAACTTGAGCTCACAATTCACAATCCACACTGTTGCTCAAATATTCTGTCCAAAGAACAATTAATTAAGGAGCAAATAGCTTATATAGGTACCAATTCAGAGCCTCTCATCATGAGCAGATACGGCTGTCCCTGCAGTTTCTGCTGCATTTACTGGACAATCGACACCATCTTCCCTTTCCATGTTCATCTTATGGCTAATATTCACACCTTCCAGTGTGAAGTTCTACGTGACAGATACCTCCCTCACCCAGTTCAATCTCACAAGCAACAACACACTCTTCTACAACCTCAAAGTTAACATCACGCGGTGAGGACCCCAACAAAAATATTGCTGTCTACTAGCCTTTAGCAATTAGCTTTGCTTTGTATCTTTCAATCTCTCCTTCTGCATTCTTCTTCACCTTGTTGACCTATTTGACTCTAATTGCCTCATGACCTTTGGGAAGAGATGCCAACTCCCAAGTGTTGTTATTCTCAATAGCTTCAATCTCCTCTTGCATGGCTAACCTCCATCTTTTATCTTCCAAGGCCTTTTCAAATTTCTCAAATTCACTATCTAGAAAGAGACAATAATTTGTTCAAAATTTTATCGGTCTCATTAATGTATAAATCTTCAAGCCTTTTATATTTTTGAGGCTTTTTACAAGAACTTTCTCCAAAGAATGATGATGATGCTCCATGAGTATGTGTAAACGCATGAAGTTGTAGATGAAAGAGGTGGAGTAGCCTCATGAACCACGGTCTATTAGTTATGTAAAAGAAAATTCTTATGGCCTGCTGGCAGAAAACCCAGTACCACTGCCAAAAGTGGGCGAAAATGTTGAAAACTCCGAAGCTGCAGCACTTGCGTCTTCATTTGGTGGATTCTTGCACTCGGTTTTGTTAAAAGGAATAACTGACTTGTCGTTTGAACTCACAGGCACCTTCAAATAACACACCAGATTCCAATTTTCATGATACTTGATCAAGCCCGCCTTCTTCCTCACTCGAATATCCAGAACTCGTCTCTTCATTATATTCAGTAACTTCATTGGTTTTAAGTTTCAGAACTTGTTGCCCGTGGATCACTGGCACCATCAAAGATGTTGTGTTCTTCTGAGCTTGGCGGAATGGCGTCACAGCCAAATTCACCTTATCAAATTGGTTTTCCTTGTAAGAAGCAGTAACTATGATGCGTTTATAGTCAAAAATGGCTCCCTTGCTGGGGTTTCTGGCGGCGGCATTGAGAGTGAGATTGTAAAAGAGTGTTGTTGGCGGTGAGATTGAACTGCTTGAGGGAAGCCTCTGTTACATGGAAGGTTACGTTGGAAGGAAAAGCGAAGGCCCAGATGACAACGGCAAGGGTAAATGTGAAAACGGTGATGCTTATTATAAAGACGAACATGTAAAAGCACATGAAACGGCGGCGTGTGAGTTCCATCTATCTCTGAAACAGATGCAGTTAATGCGACACAACATGGCATTCATAGACAGATGAAGAGATTAAGAACACAGAACGTATGATTTTTGCTAGTGTGATATTTGCATTACATATAAGAGAGATTGAGTTGCTGATCTGTTGATGTTTTTAAAATCCCTACACGTTGCTTGATTTGCATTGTTTCTGATGAAATTTCCAGGTATTTGATGGAGTCATTGACTTATTTGCGTATTTCAATTGGTGTTTTTAAATTTGGTAGACGTTGTCTTTGCACTCTTACGAAACTTCCAAGTCTTTTTCAGAGGCATTGACTTGCTTATAATTATATTCCCCCCAGAAATTCTTCAATTATGACCAATAAGCAAACAGATTCAGATCATGGAGACCAGGTTAAATATGGAATCCCGGTCAACAAAACACGCATAAGTTGGCAAAAAAAAACACTATTTCTTTAAGCAATAATTTAATCCTAAGCCATATGTGAATGTAAAAATTTGTCAGGACAAGTTGCATCCCACTTGGGTGATCTTCTCAGTTTGAAGGGAATTACTCCTTCCCATCCTAAATAGAGGGTGTTATTTATTAATTCACATATTTAAAAATAATTATACCTAATTTTTTTTAAAAAAAAATACAATATTTTTTTATTTTTTATTTATTATAATAATTAAATAACTTATTTCAATCTTTCTTTATTAATAAAAAATAATAGAGGCATCATATCTTATATTCTCCATATGCAGTAATTAATATAGAATGGTAAACAAAAAATTTTCTATTATTTCAATATATTGCCTTATAAAATAAACCAAACTTTTTTTTTTTCTAGAAGCCGCCCTATATATATTTAGGACCGCAGGAAATAATCTCTAACTGTCAAATAAAATGCCCTTAGTGTATAATACTCACTCCCTTTAAAAGACATTATTTGAGAAGTTACATGTTTGAAAATACCAGGCAATTTCTTAATTTTGAAGAGTAGTTAACGATATTTTTTTAAAAATGCTCTTATTTAAAATCTTGTTTTAATCATTCACAATGCACTTAACTTAAGAAACAAAATATTAAATAGGAACATCATAAGAAGAATGCATTCTTTTTTAGTTACTTAATTATATTGCTTGAGTGGTAGAATATGTAAAAATGTCTTATAATTTTATATATATATATATGAAAACGGAGAAGGGAGAGAATAAGTCCAATAAAGTGTTTCTTAATTAAATAATTTCTTCATTTTATTCTCACAAACTAAGTATTTAGAAATATTAAATTATACTCAAAATTTTATTTCTCCTTTTTTTTTTTACACTCAAAATATGTGTGAGATTAATTCCTAGTTAAGGTACGAGTACTAATCAAATAAATTTTATTTCGTTATCAAACATACCCTAATGACAATAGAAAAACAATTTTCTTCGTCACTGCATGCTATCAGACTGTCAAGAACTAATTTATGCCTCAACAGCCTAATGGAAACCTAATATGAGCTTTCATATACTAATCCAATTCATGCAATAGCTTGGTCCTCACTATACAAAACAAACCCTGCACGCCCACCATATCCTTCGCATTTCACATTGGAAAGAACATCTCAAATGGGCAATAGAAAACATCAAAGTAATCCAAATGCGAGATATAGTATTCATTTGATATTACATACAGTAGATCTTTATATTCTCTACCTATAAAAAAATTGCATATTTTATAGACTAGGTTACTAGAATTTCAATCTTTCTTGTTGGGAAAACAATTGAAGAGATCCTTGCAGTCCTCATATACTCGGTGCAAAAAGTCAATGCCACCAGCTCCATAGACTGTAGATTACGTGGAACTCTCCCAGAAAATGTCAAGCAAAATAACTTTGAAAAAACTCTGGTGTGTGTCAATCTCTATATCCCATAAATATGTTCAAATTTTCAATAACTTGATCTCACAATACACAATTCACAATCCACTCTGTTGTTCAAATATTCTGTCTAAAGAAAAATTAATTAAGAAGCAAATAGCTTTATATAGATCATACCAATTCATAGCCTCTCATCATGAGCAGATACCGTTGTCCCTGCAGTTTCTGCTGCATTTACTGCACGATCTACACCATCGTTTTCTTATTCATCCTTTCCATGTTCATCTTCTGGCTAATATTCACACCTTCCAGTGTGAAGTTCCACGTAACAGACACCTCCCTCACCCAGTTCAACCTCACAAGCAACAACACACTCTTTTACAACCTCAAAGTTAACATCACGGTGAGGAACCCCAACAAAGACATCGTAGTCTACTACAGGAGAATAACGTTAATTGCTTGGTACAAGAAGAGGGCGTTTGGTTGGCTGAGCTTGGCACCCTTTGACCAAGGCCGCAAGAATACCACTTTTCTGCAGGCACAGTTTCAAGGGCACCAAGCAATTAAGCTCAAACCTCGTCACATCGCTGAGTACAACGAGGAGACACGACAGGGGATTTATAATAATTTAGTTGTGGATTTGGATCTTGCAGTTAAAGCTAAATACGGCAGGATCAAGGTTGGTCGTTTTGAACCCCCTGTTGTTCAGTGTCGTCTTAGAGTTCCTTTGGTTACTAGTGTAAAATCAGCTGCTGCTCTTTTTAATGTTACCAGATGTAAGACTGGTTATTTCTTTGTAGATCGTAATCAAGAAGCGGGATAGTATAGTATACCTTTCAAAAATCAAAATCTCACTGCACAATTTTACCATATAAATATGTTGAAAAATGAATTTTCAGGGCCATCTGTAAAAACTATGCAGTCAATTTACGCACTTAGGCAAGTCTGTGCATTGAAAATTATGCAACATGGCTTATTTTCTGTAACTAGTGTCATTTTTGTTTTTTATTTGATGGTTAACTTTTAAAAATTATTTCTTTTATCTTTTTCTCCCCTTGATGTGGGCCGATCCAGTCATAATTGATGCTTACCACTTCACTGGAAGGTGCTTCAACACTAATAATTAGGTGGAATTAATGCAGATAGCAACGTCAATGGCTTGAAAGACTTTTAGTGTCCTAAACAATAAATTATAGCTGAGATAGACATCCTTCTCAACTTTTCGGTCCACCAATCACCGTCGATTATAATGTCAACCTTATCATCTTTGTCCTAACAGAATCCAGGAATCTTCTCAATTATAATGGCTCTTCCAGAACAAAAGTATCCCAAATTTTCAGTCTACTTGAAGATCAATAATATATCAAGCTTTGTCTTTGGTCTGTGCCGGAAGTAGTTAGTTCAACTAACAGCCGCAGTTTTATCCTGAACCACATAAGCACTTTGTGCTAAAGTGCTTATGTGAACTGAAAAACTTCTTTTGCTTACCATTTATTAAACTGCTTAGGTGCAAGCATGTTATTGTGCTAAAGTGCTTATGTGAACTGAAGAACTTCTTTTGCTTATCATTTATCAAACTGCTTAGGTGCAAGCATGTTCTTGAGACCTTCATCTCATCATATACCCTATGTTAAGGCAGCCTCAATCATTCATCCTACCATGGGAACTTTGGCTAGAATCCATTCTTTACCTTTTTAAGAAGAATAAAAAGGAGATATAATTAATATCACAGTCATCAGCAGAAAAGCAAGGAGCTACTTTAGTAGATTAATCTTTTCCCTTCAAATTGATGTGATCATGAAATATATTCCATGAAATTGTTTGAACAAAAGGATTTACAAACTAGAAATAAATTACACTTCAAAAGAATGAATTGAATTTCCACATCTACAACCGACTTCTGGTTCTAGATCTAAACTAGATCCTAATATTTGTAATCCGGTGCTGCAATTTAACTCAAAAATTGATGAAGGAACAAAACTTTGCAAAGCAACACAGGAACAACCGCGTTGGCAAAACACCATCAATTTCGGCATCCTTGTTGACAATTTCAGCATCTTTGTCCCAAAATCTTCGTAGTGTCTCTCTCTGGCTTGCAGATTCCAAAACCAAGAGAAGGACTAAAATGTACAACTACTTTCATCTCCACTTAGCTGTAGTTGTGATTGTCTGCTAACTAATTCATCTAGAGCTTCCTTCATCCAAGAATGTGGACATATTTCTTTTGCTTCAGCCACAGACATCTGAATGATGCAAATCAATGATTTTAGGACACCCGTAAAATGAAGGTTACCCAATTGATATTTTGCAATTTTCATTCATAAACTGAGGTAAATCAGATACACACTTACCCATCTTCGTTTCCGGATGTTCTTCTCTGGCCAATCCTCTAACTGCTTTGTTACATGCAGAGGGAACATATATCCCTCATGTATTGTGCTTTGTCGTTTGCTCTTATATCGCCATTTACCCAAATTTTTCTGCGAAAGCATCCAAAACATAGAGGTTAAGAAACTGAAAATGAGGTGAATTATTTGTGAGGGAAATGAATTTAAAAAGTGTTTGCAGATACTCACTTCAACATTGCCAACAACCCCAGCTTCCTCTAGGGTTTCCCTTGAGGCAGCCTGTTCCATGGACTCATCAATTTCCCAACCTCCCTGAATAAAAACAATAATATATGTCAGATGCAAAGTCGAAATCGAAGCAGTTCCGTGTCAAGTAGCTAAAAGCTTAGGAAACACAAGTATTCATTCATGTTAAGAAACAATACCTTTGGGAACAACATTCCATGACCATTTTGAGCACTGATCACAAGAACCTCTAATTCCTTATTTGGGGTTCCATCAACATTCGTTGTCCTATATCTGTATGGAATGCATCTGCTCATTACAAAATTAAAAAGGGAGAAGTCAGATTAACCATAAAATTGAACACAGAGACAAAGGTATAGGACAATATTAGTGTCATCAAATCAAAGACAACAACTTTTAGCCATTTCAGAAAACCCAAATAAGAAAATCAACCAAGTTTCAGATTTCGTCTAGAAGTCCCAAAAATTGGGAAGCCGTCATCTTCAATTTCAGGGATTAAAGTTGTGATTTTTATTCAAAAGAAGAAAGCCCAGAACAAAAAATACATAAAACAGAGAGGCAAACCCACCCGACAACTAGGCGACAGCCTTTATCATAGCGCTGCAATTGCCTGCCAGTGCGAGAAACCAAGCACACCATTTTTTCTAGCTGCTTGGGGAAGAAACTCCCATGATACTTTTTGGGATAAAGAACGGGAATTAACTTGTTTGTCAACTGCCTAGAAATAAAGAGACCCATGAAGCCCTTCGCCGAAGACACGAGGGAGAAAGCAGAATGATAAGGAGAAACAGAGAGCATAAGAAAAATGAGAGCCGGAATTCGCTTGAATGGCAGAGGGAAGTGGTGGCATATATGTATGTGGATAACTAACTAGAGCGTTGAAAGCCAACGCGATGACTAGAGCGTTTGCTCACGCGCAGAAATAGAATTTCTTCGGACGATTTTTCAAAAATGGTTCCTGGGTTTTAAATATTTTGGGCAAATGAATCTGAATCACGGGTACAGGTCAGAATTTACTAATTATTTTTTATTATAAGAAAATGGTCTGGTATAACAGAGCGTGTGGACGCAGGGGCGGAATCGTCGGGTGGGTGTTCGATGAAAGGCCAGAGTGAGACGCGTTGAGTCAAAAGTATTTGCAACTCGAGATGAAGCGGACAAACATCAAACACGGTTATAGGTGGGAATTATTATTATGCAAGGGCGCTTTGACCTGGATTGACGTACTGTTCCGCTGATTGCTTTGCTTACTGCCATGTCTGTTTTCCTCGTTGTTTCTTAAACTAAAAAACAACCAGACACACCCAGTGTTAAAATATCTTAAACAACTCTCCTACCATTTGATCGTGATTTTGAGATAAGACAATAAAATAATATAATTTTATTAAATTTTAATTTAAAAATAATAATCAATATAACATATTATGTCTTAATATTTATTTTTTTCTTGTATCATTATTTTATATTTTTTCCAATTACAAATGAGATATTATTATATATATATGTTGTTGTCTCAAGTGTGTGTATTTACATATCAGTTATCTTTTTACTTTCTTTTGGGATATTGGCATTGAGTTAGATGGATTTCCTAATCATGCTTACTTTACTTTATCCTATTTCTTATTGGTGTTCTCTAGCATTTGGTTTCCAACGTAACGAACACAAACGTCCACATAAGAACTGCCAATTTCTTTTAAATGGCTCCACAAAAAAAGTACCCAAAAATCTTGGGTATATGATTTTATGCCAAAATCATTTCAAATTAAATTAAGATGCTTGGATGATAAGATGTCACTTTAATTAATAAACAATTTCTTCAAATATATATATATGCTTTTTGCATGTGATAGTGGGATGTGATCGAACAATCAGGGCACTCAGAAGCTTTATGCAAAGCAAGTCGGAATCATCCCACTCAGGCAAAAGAGTACACACCCCCACACCCAAAGCTAAAACTCAAAAAGAGAAATGAAGATAAACTTATTTGGATTATCATTAAGTCATTGGTCATTCATTACAGTTCCTGTTTTGAATGTCACAATCTTAAGGAAACATATTAGGATTGACGTTAAGGGCACGTCTTTTCCATTTGGTTCAAAGAGGGTAAATAAAACAAGATTACTTTGATACCCTTACAGTGTGTTTGTTTGGAGGGAATAGAAAGGGAGGAGAGAGATCTTGATTGGTTCATTAAAGTAGAGGGAAGAGAGAAAAGTTGGGGTTAAAAATCTCTCACTTTCCCTCTATTTTTTTTTTCTCTAAAAATAGAGTAATGTAAAATTATTATATTGTGTTGAACTAAACATAACCTATATATTTGAGAGGAGACAGGGCCAAAATTATCTTTTCCCTCCAAAGTTCCCAATTTCCTTGGATACGAGAGAAAATAGTTCCTCATTTCTTTTCCCCTCCAAATTGCAAAGCAAACAAGAGAATATAGGAAAAATCCCTCTCTCATCTTCTCCCCTGCCCTCTATTCGATCCCCTCCAACCAAACACAACACATGGATGATAGCAACAAGACAACTTTGTAAGGAAAAAGAGATGGCATTTGTTCTAGGACTCACAACGTTGCATGTCCTCTCATCAATTGCTTTATTGTCCACCATGCATGTGTGTTGTGCGTATGACAGCCAATAGGGATATATAGTACTACTCTTTGCATCTCTACTTTTGGACATAATATTAATCTTAATAAAGATTCTTCCTTTCTGGGATTCGCCTTTTCTTCTCAATGGAATAATGGCCCCCACCACTTCTACTTATTATTTATATATATAAAAAAAAAAAAAAAAAAAAAACAAAACAAAATTTTAATGAACAAAGAAGAGTTTCATTCTTGTTTGTTTGCGTGGTAGAGTGTAGACTACTCTCTTGTGATGCTAATGCTAGCTTACAAACACAGCCATGCATGTTGAGTTGATCAGCAACTTGGCTTCTTCTTATATGTGAAAATTAGACAATAGCTTCTAGATGGTCTCTCCAACAAATATTTCAAGTCACAGGTTAATTATGTTCCCATTGCTCACTTTGAATTTGCAAATTAATGCTGCACTGCAATCCAATCCTTGGAGACAAAACAATAAATTAGGGGGAGAAGATTTAAAACTTTGCTTCCTTTTTACGTCCAAGTACGAATTTTCCGACTTTCTTTAACTTTAATCAGTAGATAGTCAAAGAGTAATTCATGAATCATGATGCTCTTACCAGTAGATTAGCATGAAGCACGAAGCACGATCAATGCTGCTCAACATTTTCCATTAATGCAGCCGTTGCAATTGTTCAAAGGTTCACTCTAGAAAAAAGAAATAAATAAATCATCCGTACAAATCCCAGCGGAGAAATTTCTATTAGCGACTCGGTGCCTTTTTCTTTTCAAAAGACTTGATCTTGTGTCGCATGCTTCCTTGTTATTCTCTACGTCTCAAGCAAGTTAGTAATGCCAACACGTACGTAATTTGTTTATAGCCGCAAAGCAGACTTTTTCGCCGGGAGAAAATTTTACTGAAAGCGAATTTTTATATGCGCATATTCCTTCCTTTAATTTGTGTTTAAGATTAATATGTAACCCTTTCTTATGGTGATGTGCATAATATTGTTCGTTAAATATCACTAGCTTTGATTTGCACGATGTTGACAATGACAGCCACGTGAGATGATGGAGCTGTTAAATTTAGTTCTAGAATTTTCTGGATGTTTATTGAGTATTTCGACAACTCTAGCGTTAATATGAAAGTTCAAAGAAAATGGAGTCTAGTGGGCTTCTCTTTCGGCTTTTAATATTTCAAGGGTCCAGCCACAGCCAGTGGCAATCACTTTGTTCTGGGCTTTCCTCTTTCCATTGAGGACTCTCAATTTGGGCTCCCCCTTTGTTAAGGACTTTAGTAATTAATTTTGACGTACCCCATTTTTTAATGGCACACCCAAGCCCTATCCAACCTAAAAAACTAACCTTCCCCACACACCCCATCCCACCCAAGCCAAATCCACTTCGCACCCTAGGAGAACAGAACATGTTAAATGGTTACAAATTCTGGTATGTAACATGACAGAGGTTGGTTGTGAAAGCGGACCTAAACAAGCTAAGTGCAGACAAATCAAACCTTAACTTCCACAACAAACCGACCTGGTTGGATGAAGTGTCGGTTAGGTTTGTTTCAAGCTGACCTAACTAACATAACATGCTACACACTTAAATCAGAAGAACCAGTCAAACTTTTTTATCTATATTGTATTCACTTTAATTAGATCAAATCTGATAGAATAATAATTTGTATTGCTTTTTTTCTTCGGCACACTTGGTTAGACAAATTCAGATAAAGCTAGCTAATATAAATATATTGTATAAAATTTGAAATAACGCAAGTGTGAACACAAAAGTTGAGGCGACCAACTATTACTATGACAGCCTCCTTCTGGCCGATGCACACCAACAAACTTAACCGCCACGTCGACCGTGACCTCGTCAAGGTCAAGGGTAGCAATGAATGTTTCGGCGTTCGTAGGATTACCGTTGGACCCTTCCCAAAGAACCACGAAGATTCCAACTTTCAAGTTGTGGAGCAAATTGATAAGCTTGCCCTTTCAACTTGGAAAACAGAGATCATTTGCGTGCTTGACTTTTTCATTTGCTTTCTATCTGATTCCTCGTTATCTCTAAGGAAATAACTTCCAATTTTACATAGTATACTTTAAAGTCATACTCTTCAAAAAAATTTAATAAATTAAACATAATCACTAGAATGGAACATTTAATATACCTAGTTTAATTGTTTATGCAAACTAGAGGTAATCGATAGGAATTTGAAAAGGGTACATCCATCATTTCAAATTGATTTTTGGAGGGAGATTTATCGTTACATAAAGTTGAAAATTATGATACAATTATATTTACTATATGCCCAAATTAATGATTACGCACGTCGCTTATCCTTTAACTATATTGGCTCCGGATAATTATCATACGCTTGAAATCTATGCTTAACCAATATTTTATCTAACATACCAAATACAAGTCAATAGACACGGTCTTCTTCCTGTTTCAGAGAACCAGATATTCAATATGCTGCATGATTTTCACATGCTTCGTATGTTTAGTATTTAATAAATTTGGCTATATTTTGGCCATGACAAAAAAAGAAAAAACTTGTGTGTAAATGTTAACTTGTTAAAATAGCATAGTAAATAATATTCATTTAACTCTAAGTCAGACTGTTTGAGTTTAAAAAATTAAAAAAAAAAAAATTACAAGAAGATATTCCAAACATAAATTTTAAAAAACAAATAAAAAAAAATACCCCAGCTACGGATAAGATAATTCCTAGTCTTCATCCAAGTTGACAACTTGGTAAGAAATAGCATGTATATCCGGATATACGAATGATCATTAATAGGATTTATTTCCATTTATGTCGATTTTCAAAATAAAAAAAAAAAGAAATAGGAGATTCATCTGATGAAAGCAATCAACGGTTCAAAATGGTTTGGCTATTGGTTTTAAGTGTAGCGGCGCACCTGGTAAAGAAAGCCATCCCTGTCAACGACACGGTCCTATTCAGTCGTCTTACGGAGAAGATCCCAAAAGATAAGAGCTTTCCCACCAAACTTCTCTACTCTCTTCTCGCTTACGTTTCAACCTTGAATTCCCTCTCACGTTTTTCTATCATTACAGCACCTTCCCTCTATATATATATACCAACATTACTGGTTCTTCTCCTTCGAGACTTGTAAACAGAATCTCAGAGAAGATCTAAAATTTGAAGCTTTCTTTCTTGCCGAGTCAAAAAATGGAGAACGTGAAGATCAACTACAGCAGCATGAAGCAAGATGGTTTTGATCGAAAGGGTGTCCCTGTTCATAGCCAGGTTAGAAGGATCAAGCAAGAATCAGAGAAAATCCCAGACTTGTCGCCGGGTCAGCCCGAAACCAGACCAGCTCTCCGGGAGATTATCCGGCAGATCCCTAGGTCGCCGTTGGGGATTTCCGGCGGAGCTTTATCATAGGATGTCGGAGCGTTATATATCTAGAGCTTTTTCCATAGTTATAGTATTGGTAGCCAGAACAGAGGACTCTGTTTATTTTTCTCTGCTCTGTTCCAGAAGAGGATATTTAGCAATATTCTCCTTTCTGTAAATAGTATAATGAATCTATGGTTTTTGCTAGTTTTTTTTTTTTTGGGTTTTAATGCAATTTTCTTTTTGTTCTATCAAAATTGAGTAACTGGGCCTTGGGAAGTTGCAATTTTTATATTCATGGCTTCTAAATTTTGAAAGGTTCAGTTAATCTCTTTTGATGTATGAATATATGAGCTATGAATATCTGGTTAGAATCCGTTTATTTACAAGTTTCATGCGAATCTTAATTAACAATAAGATAAGATATGCTGGATATCAAACATAAAGCATAATGATTTTGCCTTGAATAGCAGAAAACATCAAGAAGAAGCAACATAGGATAGATAGGCTTGGTGGGTGGGACAGGACAGCAACGGTGGGAAACAGCGAAGGCCAAGGGTTATGCACAAAATGATTTTATTTTGATAAAAAAAAAATACAAAAAGTGAATTAAAATCTTTCCCTGAAAGCGAAAGCAATCCCTTGAATGATCATATATTTTTTGATAAGATTGAATTGAATGATTCTGTCCATAATTTAATTTGTCCACAGTTGCAAAATTCATCTTTGATATTTTTTTGAGTCGCCTATTACATGGAAAGGCTTATTTCTAATGGGACATTCCAAAGGTCAAACAAATCTCTTCTATGAATTCCACTAGTTCATAGAATCTAAAAATATATATTTATTATGCCAATCAAAATTTTGTTAATATATATTAATCTTAAAATATTTGTTCCTGCTTGATCACTTTTGCCTCATGTTGACACAAGCAAGCATAATATAATATAATATAATTCTACAAAGTCAAAAAATCAAATTCAAGCTGTTAGAGGTAATTGAGACAAACATGATTTTTTGGATCCTTATCTCAAAATTTGTGTCATTCATTATCTTATTCGATTCTAATTGATTACTTTATTTATACCAATATATTTAAATAAAAATTTTTGTGCAGATTTCTTCTGAATATCTTTTTTCGGCTAATCAAAATACACTTTTAGAAACTAGCCGCGTTTCTGATGGGCTTTTGACATACCAGACCCAAACGACAATTTGGCACACCCCCGGGAATTCTTTTGGCACTCCCATAAATTTCTAACCACACACCCCTCACTTAGAAAAACATTTGGGTTGCAAACACGTAATTTCCTTTTCTAAACGAGTGCGTTACGTGGAATCCGTTCCAAGGTAGTGAAGAGAGTTGAAGAGGAAAAGAAATGAGTATGAGAGGTATACCAATATACCATCATTCTCCGACAAAGATCAAATCAAAATCCTTTTCAATTTGAACAGAGATAGAGGAGTTTGCGTTTTCACTTTGAAGAGATTTCCTGCAAGCTCAAGACAAGGAAAATATTGTGGGAGACAGTGTATGGTGCAATAAGAATAGGCATATCACCATTAATCTAGAACGAGAAAACAAACAAACCAAGAAACAATCATGGAACATGACTTGTCCACAACTAAAACTTAGAATGCTTACTCATATCATCTTTGGTTTATAGATTCGGACAATCTTAGAATGCTCAATTTCTATATTGTGCATATTTGGTTATTATTGACACGAGAATGATCCATTCTAAAAATGTTTTATTTTTTAAATTTGAAGAACTATGATTCTCAAATATTTAGTAGTATTAGACCATTCACATGATCATTTTAGTCATGTTGGGTGGTTGAGTATTTTCTTATATTGGATGAGGGTTTTTTTAATTAAAAATTATAAAGGTTATTTTAGTCATTTTGTTAAGAATTTCATTTAATTTCATTTTTCACATAAAAAAAAGTATTTATCTACTCTCATTGTGTATCGAACGTAATAATAGAGTTTTCTATTCCTCTTTTCATTTTTACATTGAACAATTTCTCAAACCAAACATTCTCTTAGTTTATTAAAAAATGTATGAGGTTAGTCTAGTTGTTAAAAATTTAAATAATATCTAACAAAAGATGTGAGTTTAAGTTTTGTTGCTAATATGATAACCTTATTAATAGATAATTTACAAGTATCTATGTAAGTATTCTCTTTTCCTTGAGGCTTGTCTTTCCTAATTTGAGAGGGGTAAAACACAACTCTCAACTTAAAGTAAGGATCTATGGTAATGAAGTTTCAACCAAGGGTTACATATTTGCATGTATATAAAACTATTTTTAATAGAGATATCATAAAAAGTTGTTTATTTTATGAAATTTTTTAAAAAAAATGAGTTATAACTATTAAAATATAAATATAAAAATTCATGTTAACACATAAGTTGTTTTACTCGAAAACAAAGTTTTATAATTTATTAAATAAGTCATAATTTTTAATTATAATTAATTTTTATAATGATATGAGATAAGATAAAAAATTATTTATAAAATTATATTATTAAAGTAAAAAATTATAAAAATTACGTAAAAAAAAAGTGATATTATAAGATTCATTAAAAAAATTAAAATAAATATAAATAATTTAACAAAAATTGTACAATTAAAGATATCCTAAAGAGATAAGTGAGTTGGGCATTACAATTTATAGGTGCTTTTACTTTTACGTTTGGTAAGTTTAGAAGCAGCTGATTTTAATTTGGTGTTGATTTCCCATTTTCAGAGTAAGACATTGCTCTCTCTCTCTCGCTGTGTCCTTGGCCATGGGTGCATATAAGACAACGGGAACCTCCATTTCTGGGAATGCGTGTTAATAGCAGAGAGGTAGAGATTGGTGGCCACAGAACATGAGAATCAGTTGCGGTGAATGTGAAATTGGAAGCCCGGAATGGTACGGCATCTTATTTTCAGCCATAATTATTCACCAGTCAGTGTAGCAAGATACGTGATCCAAAGGCACGCTCACTCCCAACAACTTTCTGCGATTGGTGGACACAGACAGCTCTGTCCTTTAGCATCCACATGTGAAAGGTAAGTCTCTGCGGCTAATTTATAAATGCGTCTCTCTCATAGTTGCAGAAAATATCAGAATCTCCCGCACTGTGTTCGATAACACTCGTGATTGGACCCCTTTTCTTCTATCAAGCCCCACCACTTACCAAACAAATTATTATTATCATACTAAAGTTGGTGTTTTATGATCAATCACGCTAAAAGAAGCCTGTATAAGCTCCCAACGACTCACCAAATCCAATTTTACCTAACTTTCTTCTGTCAAAGAGTATACAAAGTCAAAAAAGGAGAAAAAAAAAATCATCCCAGCCACCGCCCGTGAGGTTTGAGTCAGAAAAGTAGAAGAGGCTATACATGATAAGAACATTGCACTGGCACACTACGCACGCAAGTCAGAAGTACGCAATAGATGCGTAAAGGAAATGCACAAAGAACCACTAAACTCTACTCACACAAGCTTTGAATGATGAGTTATAGGCCCACTTTGATCAAATTGTATTTTATTATTTCATCCAAACTCAAAGGAAGCATAAATGAGCCAATGTTTACTTGAAAGACAAGTATGGAAATTGGGAAAGGACTAACTGAAAACAACAACTCGAAGATGAGAAAACAGTGAAGTCTACATAGGATGAAGAGACATAGAATTGTAACGTCAATAAAGACAAATGGTTTTGGAGTATTCATTTTCATGGTTTAAAGAGAATGGTAGTTTCTGCAATCAATGAGGTGACCACGTATGGATCCATGTTGGAAGCTGGCCTCCTATCCTCAAAGTAACCTTTACCGTTCTTCTCTGTTTCTCTCCCAACTCTAACCGAAGCTCCACGGTTTGCCACTCCCTATCAAATCAAATGCATAAAGCATTACATTAATAAGCTTCAAAGGTTTAAATATTTTTGGCAGCCCAAATAAAATGTTTGAATCTTTTATTATTGTAACTATTGCACTTACCCAAGAGAAGGTGTTGATATCAGCAGTTTCGTGCCTTCCGGTGAGGCGGCGTTCATTGCCTTCTCCATAGGCAGCAATGTGCTCCTTGTGCCTCAGTTGAAGCTTCTCGATCGCCTTCTTGATAACCTCATAACCACCATCGTTTCTCATTGACTTGGTGCTGAAACATCACCATTCACAACACAAGCATGACAAATTGTAACCAGAATGAATAAAACACACAGCTCAACCAATATATATGCACGTTATAATACCTGTAGTTTGCGTGAGCACCAGCACCATTCCAGTCACCCTGAATTGGCTTGGGATCAAATGAAACCACAACTCCAGCGATCTCTGCAATCCTCTGTAACAACCCAGAAAATATAAATTACTAAGGAAGAAGATAAAGAAAAATAAATAAATAAATCTTTTTGTTTACCTCCAGAATGTAGCGAGCACACCATATCTCGTCTCCAGCAGAAATCCCAACAGAAGGGCCAACTTGGAACTCCCACTGTAAAACATTACACAAGCAAAAACCTTTAACTTTGCCTAGAAGCTAAGTAGACAGTAACCAAAACAAAAACAGGGTCATTTTGTTTACCTGGCCAGGCATCACTTCTCCGTTGATGCCACTGATGTTAATACCAGCATAAAGACAAGCTTTGTAATGTGCGTCAACAATGTCACGCCCATAGGCTTTATCAGCACCAGCTCCACAGTAGTATGGACCCTGTTTTATTCATTCTAATGTCAGATACAAACAATGGCCATCATTCGTAACACAATCAGCATGGTTAAAGTCACCAAAGTATGTCTTTGTTTACATAGTTGACAGTTAGCTAAAATCAAGAATGTTAACGTCAGAAGTAGTTTTGTCTTTCTCAATTGTCAATAGTATTAATGGAGCAGCCCAACGTCTTACGAAGATTAAATGCCACAATTAAGGTTACGGTCAAAGGGGTTGTTGGTATGCCCGTAGCTTATGCCGTACCCGTAGATATTTTTACAAAGGACTATCTTATCTGTGGTAGATATAATGTTAACTTCTACCACCTACCATTCAAAGGCAAGAAAAAAAACTTTTTTTTTTTTTTCAAAATGAAAATTGGGAAATTTTGTACCTGTGGTCCAGGGAAACCACCAACTGGCCATCCCAGTGGCCAGTTTATGTCTTTCTGCAGAAGGGTATACTCCTGCTCAATCCCATACCTGCATATATTTATAAAAATCGGTAAAAAAGCAAACTTGATAAGCTTTAAAGCTATAATAAATAAGAGGGTTTCTTATAGATTTGATGTAAAAAGTTATACCAAAAATGGGTTAAAGAATTTTGAAAGAAATGGAAAAAGAGATTGAGTGCTCAAAAATAGAACACATACCAAGGTTCCTCTTTAGCAACCTCAGGGTGGCTGAAAATTTTGGCAGCATTGTACCTCTTGTTAGTTGGAATTGGTTCTCCAGCTGGAGTGTAAGTGTCGCAAATGACCTATTGAATTTTTACCAAAGTGAATAAGTGAATCACCATTAATGGATAAGTGGATTATAAGCTAATTAATTTAAGGTGAACAACTCACGAGGATGTTATTGCCTCTCCTGAATGGGTCCCTGAAAATTGCTTGTGGGCTATTTTATAATAATTATATCCCAAAATTCAAAAGTAAAAACCATTCATTAGTCTTTGAAAAAGTTTGTAATTTTTTTTTTATAAAAATAAAAAGATAGGGGAAGGGGAAGATGAAGAAGGAAAACAATCATACTATAGGATGACTTCACTGTCTTCCCCGGGAGCTTGGCCTGTGCTAGACCCATCGTAGTTCCACTTGGGAAGCTTTGCAGGGTCAGTCACTGGTCCAGGAAGAGTCTGTTTATTCAAAAAATAACAATCAGTAATCGACTAACAACAACTCTACGAAACTTTGATCATTGTAAAAGAAAAACTACAAAACTACTTACCCTGGCTTTGCTTCTGATATCCATACCAGATCCACCGATCCTGTTTATCAGTAGAAAAAAGCTTTAGTTTTTCTTTATTTTTCAGTAAAAGCAGACTAACCCAGGAAGAGTTTCCAAGAACTCGGCCATAATCGGTTGACTTTTCTTAGCCATATGATTCATCGATTATGCTAAAAGGAGAAAGATGAAGACGCAAGCTAAAGTTCCAAAAGAATCCTCACCATTTGAATATACCCAGAATCAGAAAGAAGAAAACATCCCCCCCCCCCCAACAAAAAAAAAAAGTTTGGGAGTGATATTTTGGTCAAAGTTTTAATTTTGCACAACAACCTCGACGACAAACATAAAACCAGAGTCCCCCGTTTTCCAAGGTCGTAGTGAAATGTTAAAAAAGTAACCAATAAGTGGGAGAGATTAAGATCCATGGAAGCTCACCATATGTATTCGGCGATCACCTTGTCGGTGGTCTCAGAGAGGTTTAGATTGATGAGATCTGTAAGCAGAGACATCTTCTGGGGAAGAAGTGAAGAAGAACAGGAGGAAAGAACAGAGGCCGCTCTTGCTCTGGTAGGCTACAGACTCTGCTCTTGCTGATGTAATCATTTTATAGAAAGAGTATGTATTGACAAGACTCTCACAGACTGCAGCTGTAATCTTGACAAATTTACACAAATATATCAATTTTTTTTTTTATAAATATATATAATTTTTAAAAATATTTATTACTATATATAATTTTTTAATATCACAATAATATCGATGCTTTGATGTATGATATTAATTAAAAAAATAATTAAATTATTTATTTTTATTTTTTATAAATAAAAATAAAAAAAATTATAAATTTTTTAAAATATATATACAACATCTAAAAATTATTATTAATATATATTATTTTTATAAATTATCATTAATTTTTTTTATTTTTAACATGTATTATTTTTTAATTTTTTTAAATTAAAGTAAAAAAAATACACTAAAAAATAATAATTTTTATCTTTATTTCTTTTAACATATATTTTTATTTTTTAAATAAAATAAAATAAAATAAAAAATAAAAACATGTTAATAATAATAAAATAAAATAAATAAATAATAAAACATGTGATAGATATAAAGTTGATTTTTTATTATTTATTTTATTTTAATTTAGAAAATAAATAAATAATATATGTTAAAACAAATAAAGATAAAAATTTTAATTTTTTAATATATTTTATTTTATTTTAATTTTAAAAAATTTAAAAATGATACATGTTAAAAATAAAAAAAAATTGTTGATAATTTATTAAAGTAATATGTATTAGTAATAATTTTTGAAATGTTGTATATGTATATAAAAAATTTTATAAATTTTTTTATATTTTTATTTTAAAAAATAAATAATTTAATTAATTTTTTTAATTAATATCGCATTATTATAATACGATATTCGAATATCGTATTACCGTATCGTATTATCGTACTGCGATATTCGAATATCGCATTATCGATATTCAAATATTGTTAACTTTTTAATCATATATCACATTATAATAATGCGATATCAGAATAATATCGCATTACCAATATATGAAAAAATTGTATATATTAATAAATATTTTTAAAAGTAATATATATTAATAAATATTTTTTTTTGCTATTTGTGTAAATTTATCTAGAATCTTTGAGATATTCAAATCTAGAAAATTAATTTTCGTAATAATTATAGAAATTAGTTATACTGATTTTAATATTTTCCTTATTTTAAATTTTAAGTGGAGTATTTAGAATAAAAAAAAAATGTTTGACATTAAATTGGTAGTTACGATTCAATTATGAACGGTAGGTAATGGGAGGAACGTGCAGAGGTTAGTCAGGCTCGGACGTTGGCACCTAAATATGTTCATTCTTTTATTGAAAAATAAGATATTTTGGTGTAAAGTAAAAAAAAAAAAAAAAAAAAAGAAAAAAGAAAGAAAGAAAGAAAGATTGCATTTCCAGGAAAAAGTGTTAAATGTAAAATAAGTAGTTAATGAGATTTTTTTTTTATTAATTATAAACTTTGAGTAGAATACCCTTTTATTATTATATATAATCAATATTGTAGAAATGCTACTATGACTTATTTATATTTGTGAGTTACACATTAATAATAAAATATTTAGTAATGAATAGTTTAATTTAGTGAGGTAATAATATATATATTTTTTCTAGCTTGCAAGGAAAAAAATCTAAGATTCTATGCTAAGTTCAATCATAAAAAGACCCTTTTGACATCGTGGATAGAAGGAGGATTGTTGCCCATGTCTTGGGTCGGAGGTTGTCTTAACAAAATTAAAATAATTCATATTTTAAAAGAAGTGAGTTTGAATTTTTTATTAATAATTATAATTTATAAAAATATTTAATTATTTTTTAAATTCAAAAGTATATCATTGAAACTTAAACTATGGACATTTTACGTATCTCAACCTACTTTACGAGGAAGTAAATGCTTAGAATGGAACATAATTTTTTTTATGATAACTACTTGCGGCTATTAAAAGAAAATTTAGAAAATGAATCGATTTTAAAGATGATAGTGGAATAAAAATATAGAGTCTCATAATTGTGTATGATTGCTGCAATGTCCTTATAAACAAATAAAAAGAAACAAGCGCAGCAATGAGATAAAAAGGAAACACAACTGGCAACAGCATTGTTATTACATTTGGCAACAACACCACTCTTATAATATGAGATTTTTGAGTTTAAATTTTGTAAATGTACTTTCGATGAAATTTAATAATTTTGTTGGTAATAAAATTACTTGACTCAAATTTAAAATAATTTTAAAAAAAATTGAAAAGTGACACTTAGCCTTGCAGACATGCTTGGTTGCAATGAATGTAGAGGCAAAGCTTGTACGCTGGATGCTGGCTTTGTTCTTTGTAAGTGCCAAAATTCTTTGTGATTTCTTGTTGGTGACAGTGATAGCATCTTTTACTTTATCTTCCAATTTCAGAGTAAAGAAGAAAATGAGTTTCTTTTGGGAACACAAAATCATAATGCTTTTGTTAAAGAAATGTAAGTGGGGAAGATGGTTTTCCAATTTCCTTGTTAAAATAATTTGTTTGCCATTTTTTTAAGCAGAATCAACGTTGTCTTTTCTCCAAGGACTTGCATTGCCATTTGCAAACTTCGGCATTTCCAAAGTAAAATTTAGTGTAATATGTTTAATAACGGGAATAAAGATTAGACAAAACCGGACACCTTGAGGCGTAAGAATCTAAGCCTAGCTTTGCTAATGCTTTTTTTTTTTTAATAATAATTAAAAGTTGAATATAATTTGAACTAACCAGTCAATGTATTCCAAATAAATATTGGAGACCACAGATTGCGCGATGAGTGATGCATGGCTGCCAACAGCTCCAGGTTCCGATATTCACAATCACTCAAATTAAAGATTCCTTTATCTCATTCTTTTGACTTTCCCATGTTTAAAGTAATTGATGTTTTTGGTCACATTACACTGCCCAAACAACTACAACTCTTAAACTAACCCAAACTATAATGGATCAGGTTCGACCATTTCTTTTGGCACCTCTCATTTGTTCTAACCACACACCTCATCCCTATATTCAAACTTTAACAGGAATATGCTACTAAAAAATAGGGTGTGCCAAAAGAAATTAAACATGTTAATTCTTTTAGCACACCCCATGTTTTCTAACCACACCTCCCTTCCTCTCAAACCTTTTTTGTTTTTATCATAATAAATATGCCCAAAGAATTAACACAAATTAGGCCCATTAAAGCCCAATCCTGTCATCCAAATTAAGCCCAACTTGATAGAGTCTAAATTCTAAAACGGGGAAAACCCAAGAATGGCGGTTTGAGCTTGTGTGCGCACCACGCACATCGACGAGTGAACCGAGTGGGAGAGACCGACCCACTTCTCCTCATTTCCTGTACCTTTCCATAATTCCTTTAGCCCCAAGCACCCTGCCCCTATATAAACGCCTTCTGTGATTCTATCCCGTCCTCACGCTCCATTTTCGGGTTGGAGCTCCTCAACAATATTGCAGCTTTCCCATCCAAGCAACTCCAGAAACTCCGGGGGGTAAACGAAAGCAAGAAAGCTGAATCACACACCACACCAGGCACCACCGGCTCAAGCTTCATTTATCGGGTATCGCATTATTTCTCTCCTCGTTGAAATTTTAATCTCCAATATCGACTTAGTTAGGTCTATGTTTATTTTAGTCGGTTTCATGTTATCTGTAACTTCTATTGATGTTTGGTTTCCGAGAATATGAAAATCTAATTTCATCGGAGTCGGAGAGGGAAAGATGAATCGTCTAACAGCTTTTAATGATTGAAAGTTAATACATATTGTTTAGGTTGTGAATCATGCGACTGTTGATTTGTTCTCAACATTTCATATTCTTACCTTGATTTCCTCTTTAATACTTCTTCTTTCTTTGCTTCATATCACTCGTGACCTCAGGAAATGGGATATATGATTTTTGTTGGTTTAGTTTTAGTTATTCGTAATTGATCATTTTTCCTTTTCAATTAATGGTATTTTAATTTTCCTTCGTCGGTTTTAATTTATTACAGTTGGAAAGGAATTGAGGATAGTTTCTATCTTCTGGTCTAGCTGTGTCTGATTTGATTGAACTAGCTGTGTCGGGGGAGACGAGCTTTGGGTGTGCGAGATCATCACATAAAATGAGCGAGCAAGTTCGAAGCGAACGAAGGGATAATAGGTCCAGGGGCCCTGGCCAAAGTACTCGTCAGGAGTGGGTTCCTAGAGCATCCACCACCACTGCCCCACCATCAAATGTTAAATTAGATCAGAATGGTGACGGTGGTTGCTCAAATAATAGTGTTGCTCCACCAGCAAGTCGGCATAGAAACAATCATGGTTCAAGTGGTTACACAAATCGTCCTGTGAATCAGAGAAGGGAAAGGGAAAAAGGAAGGAGTGAGAATCAGGCAGGGAAGGAATTCAGAGACCCTAATTTGCCTCAATTGGTACAAGAGATTCAGGAGAAGCTAATGAAATGCAGTGTTGAATGCATGATTTGCTATGACATGGTCCGGAGATCTGCACCTATCTGGTCTTGTGTGAGCTGCTATTCTATTTTTCATCTGAATTGTATTAAAAAATGGGCTCGGGCGCCCACTTCAGTTGATTTATCTGCAGAGAAGAATCAAGGATTTAACTGGCGGTGTCCTGGTTGTCAGTCTGTACAACTCACATCATCTAAGGAGATTAGGTATGTTTGCTTTTGCGGAAAGAGGCAAGACCCACCATCAGATTTTTACCTGACACCACATTCATGTGGAGAACCATGTGGGAAGCCTCTTCAGAGGGAGGTGTTGGTTGCTGGAGTGAGTAAGGAGGATCTTTGTCCTCATGTTTGTGTCTTGCAATGCCATCCAGGTCCATGCCCTCCTTGCAAAGCATTTGCTCCTCCACGTTTGTGTCCTTGTGGGAAGAAAACAATTACCACAAGGTGCTCTGATCGGCAGTCTGTTCTTACCTGCGGTCAGCGCTGTGATAAGCTTCTAGAGTGTAGGCGTCATCGTTGTGAGCGCATTTGTCATGTCGGTCCTTGTGATCATTGTCAGGTCCTTATAAATGCCTCTTGCTTTTGCAGTAAAAAGATGGAGGTTATTCTCTGTGGGGAGATGGCTTTGAAGGGTGAGATTGAAGCTGATTCTGGTGTTTTCTCATGTGGTTCCAATTGTGGGAAAAATCTTGGTTGTGGTAATCATACTTGTAGTGACATTTGTCATCCAGGCAGCTGTGGAGAGTGTGCTTTATTGCCTAGCCGAGTTAAGACTTGTTGTTGTGGGAAAACAAGGTTGGAGGAGGAGCGGCAGAGTTGTTTGGATCCAATACCAACCTGTTCACAAGTTTGTGACAAGCCTCTTATCTGTGGCATCCATCATTGTAGAGAGGCATGTCATGCTGGAGATTGTCCACCATGTTTGATTCTAGTATCCCAGAAGTGTCGATGTGGCTCAACTTCCAGAACTGTGGAGTGCCACAAGACTGTGATGGAGAATGAGAAATATACTTGTGAAAAGCCATGTGGACGGAAAAAGAACTGTGGAAGGCATCGATGTAGTGAAAGGTGCTGTCCACTTTCTAATCCCAATAATCATCTCAGTGGGGATTGGGATCCTCACTTTTGTTCCATGCCTTGTGGAAAGAAGCTAAGGTGCGGGCAGCATGCATGTGAATCCCTCTGTCATAGTGGCCATTGTCCACCTTGTCTTGAAACTATTTTCACTGATCTGACATGTGCTTGTGGGAGGACGTCAATCCCTCCTCCACTGCCTTGTGGTACACCTCCTCCTTCATGTCAGCTTCCATGCTCTGTCCCTCAGCCTTGTGGCCATTCAGCCTCCCACAGCTGCCATTTTGGAGACTGTCCACCTTGTTCAGTGCCTGTAGCAAAAGAATGTATTGGTGGGCATGTGGTTCTTAGAAACATACCTTGCGGGTCAAAAGATATCAGATGCAATAAGCTATGTGGGAAGACCAGACAGTGTGGTTTGCATGCTTGTGGCAGAACTTGTCATCTCCTGCCTTGTGACAATTCATCTGGATGTGAGCAAGGGCTGCGATCTTCTTGTGGGCAAACATGTGGTGCTCCAAGGAGAGATTGTAGGCATACATGTCCATCCCCATGTCACCCTTTATCTCCATGCCCTGATTTAAGATGTGAATTCCCAGTCACAATCACTTGTTCTTGTGGCCGTATAACAGCAAGTGTTCCTTGTGATGCTGGTGGTAGTAGTGGTAATTATAATTCTGATGCCATACATGAAGCTTCCATAATTCAAAAGTTGCCTGTGCCACTTCAACCAGTGGATTCAAATGGCAAGAAAGTCCCGCTTGGACAAAGAAAGCTGGTGTGTGATGATGAATGTGCTAAGTTGGAGCGTAAGAGGCTTCTCGCTGATGCTTTTGACATTACCACTCCAAATTTAGACTCCCTCCACTTCGGTGAGAATTCTGTTGCCTCTGAATTGCTTTCTGACCTGTTCAGGCGTGATCCTAAGTGGGTTTTATCTGTGGAGGAGAGATGCAAATTTTTAGTACTTGGCAAGAGCAGGGGAACTGCACATGGTTTGAAAGTCCATGTTTTCTGCCCTATGCTGAAGGATAAGAGAGATGCAGTGAGGGTGATCGCTGAGAGATGGAAGCTTGCGGTGAGTGCTGCTGGTTGGGAGCCAAAGCGTTTTATTGTAGTTCATGTTACACCAAAGTCAAAGGCTCCAGCACGGGTGCTAGGGGTTAAGGGTACCACAACTGTAAATGTGCCCCTTCCTCCTGCATTTGATCCCTTGGTAGACATGGATCCCCGGCTTGTTGTCTCTTTCCCTGATTTACCAAGGGATGCTGATATAAGTGCATTGGTCTTAAGATTTGGTGGTGAATGTGAACTAGTCTGGTTGAATGACAAAAATGCATTGGCTGTTTTTAATGATCCTGCCAGAGCTGCTACTGCAATGAGGAGGTTGGATCATGGAACAGTTTATTATGGAGCTGTTGTATTTGCCCAAAATATTGGGTCATCAGCGGCATCTTCAGCCACCAGTGCGTGGGGAGGAATTGGGACAATGAAGGAAGGAGGAGCACTGACAGCATTGAAGGGTAATCCATGGAAAAAGGCGGTGGTTCAAGAAGCAGGTTGGAGAGAAGATTCTTGGGGCGATGAAGAGTGGACAGGTGGTTCTGCTAATATCCAGCCATCTGTGTGGAAGAAAGAAGCCCCAATTGCTGCTTCATTAAATCCTTGGAGTGTCTTGGACCAAGAGTCATCTTCAAGTTCATCTGTGGCAACTGTGAAAACCGAAGTTCCTGGGAAGCAGCCAGCAAGTTCAGCCGTTTCAAGGGTAGAGTCTGATCCAGAAAGGCAGAGTGGAGGAAAGTTGGATGAAACAGAAGGTTCTGAAGTAGTAGATGACTGGGAGAAAGCTTACGAATGAGGGAGAATGGACAAGAGGCCTAGACACATTTTTTTTTGGTCTTTTTATTGAATTTAAATTTGTAACAAAGAAAAAAGGAGATTATATGGCCTCCCTGCCTTCCTTGTTTATAATTTTTGGCATGCTGAGGCCATTTTTTCAATTTTAGTTAAAGTTTCTGATATAGCATCATATCAGGTGGAAGAAAAGATTTCTTGTCACTCTTCTGCCGCAAGAGTGAGTTTGTAGTTGTATGCATTTTCTCTTTGACCAAACGGTTTGAAATATCAATGATTGATTGAGCTGCCGTCTTAACTTAAATTTATAGTTATTTTTGCAGGGCCGCATCTCGGTTAGACTAGAGTCTTAGACGGTTGCCACATGAAAGTGCGTCCTCATTTAATGCTTTAAATATTGAATATTTTAACGAATATTATTCTTTTGTACTTGGATACTGCTAAAGACAGATTGCTATCTTGGAGATTACGACAGTAACAAGCAATTTTAACCCATAATGTTTGTATGATGGGAATATTTAAGTTTATTCGATTTACTTAGCTTTCTCGTTCAAACATCGTTAAAATTTTCTTACAATTTCTGTTGTCTTTGACTTTGACTTCTTGTATTCGATTATATCTCTACGTGTCAGTTACTTCATTCTTTCGTAATCACATCCACATGGCATGAGGGAAGAATTTCTGTAACAGCAACGTGAATATCCATGTGATCTGACTTGTGAAAAATGACAGCAACATTGCAGAAGCTGCTAAAAGTTGCCTTGATTGTTGCAAATGGATATTTTATTAATCACACTACATGTGCACTTGACAGCACTACATGTGCACTTGTTCTTCCTTTCTCACTATCCTTTGAAAGAAAGGCATGTGATGTTAAAGGTAATCAATCATTCAATTATCCATTTTCCACTTTCTAAATTATATGGCATTTTGAAGTTTCATTTATATACAAATTTCATTAAAATAATTAAAGGGTGTCATTGTCATTTGTCAATTCGGCATTCCCTCCCTACTACTTCTGATAAAACAATAAACTATTCTGTAAGGCAATTAGACTCCGTTGTCTGGTGGAATGTGCCGAATCACGGAATCAATAAGAGAGCCACAGGCAGGAAAGTGATACGTGAATATCACTATGTGAGAACCTCACTCCTGATATTTCCTCTGCAAATAGTGTCTAGAGAGCTCATCGTGCATATCACTATTTTTTCTCTCTCTCGTGCTTCTAGAGCATTGGCTGAACCGCTACGCCTTCCTTTTACTGTCCTTTTGCTGTGTTCTTATATTTAACGCACTGTTAAATTTATCTTTCTCTTATCATATTTCCTGTATTACAATGGATCCTCGGCTGTTTCCTGATGCAATCTCAGATGAGGTTAAGGTAAATCTAGCACCTATTCTCTGTGGGTACATTGTATGTTTTCTTAGATTCAATGATTGAACACGACATGTGAACTCATACAAGTACTTGTCAATCTCTCTGTTTCTTTTTTCTCTGTAAATTGGTTGAATTTGTTGTTTTGAATAAAGGCAAAGATGAAACTCTCTTAGATTCAATTGATTGTGGATACAAATGCAAAAATGATCCAACAATTATGATTAAGTTTTCTTCCCTTATCACCTTGGTTTCTCAGAAGAAAACATGGATGCAAACAATCCTCGTGTCGTTTCAAATTGTTGGAGTGGTTTATGGTCAACTGAGCACTGCACCGTTGTATGTTTTTGGGACAATTCAATCAGTCGATGACATATCAGAAGAGGTTGTTTATGAACTCTTCTCCTTTATTTTCTGGACCCTGACAATCATTTCGTTGATGAAGTATGTCTTCATAGTGCTGAGAGCTGATGATAATGGAGAAGGTAATAATTATAATTATCTTCAGTAAAGATATATATATATTTTTTTTTTCAGAAAGAAATGAGCGGTGGAGTAACTTATCTTAATGAATTTTGCAGGTGGTATTTTTGCTTTATACTCACTCTTGTGCAGACACGCAAAAGTTGGCCTGCTCCCATGTGAAAGAAGCACCAGTGAGGTTATGCGTCGCGAGGAGGGAATCTCTAAAATCAAGGTGGAATCAAGGGCTCGAAGGGCCATTGAGCAGCACAAAAGTTGTCACTATTTACTTTTGTTCTTAGCACTCTTTGGTTCCTGTATGACAACTGGTGATGCGGTACTTACTCCAGCGCTTTCTGGTATAGAAATCTTTTATCAGAAATATTTACATGATTCACTTTCAGGAGTTTTATTTTGTTGTCTTATCAACTCCATCACCTCAAATAACTTATTTCTCTTGCTGCTTACCAGTATTATCAGCTTCATATGGTGTTCAGAGATCATTGTCAGATATGTCACACTTATGTAAGTTTGCACCGAGGCTTAAACTTTTGAAGATCATATCTTCTATGCCATGTAGTTTTTCTTACCTTGTTGTCCATAACCAGTTTCCTCTTCGCTCCAAGCTCGGGAGTCCATCTCAAAAGCTATAAAAAGATGTAAGTACTTTTTTATGTCAGTGGATATCTTGATTTGAACAATGCGCATTATCCATCTGTGCCATTAACCTTGTCAACCAACTCTTACTTTCAAAACTTGTTTATGTCAAACTCGAATTTTGATTATGTTCAACTTAATTTGTTTCAGACGTACCTGTTCCCTGTGCTTGTGTTATATTGGTTGGCCTTTTCATGCTGCAGTCCTGTGGAACACGCAGAATTGGATTCATTTTTGCTCCAATCATCGCCATTTGGGTGTTATTTATCGGTGGAATGGGAACTTATAATATTTTCTTTTGGGATGCAAAAATCATCCATAAAATATGCCCAGTGTACATGTTCCGCTTCATCAGAAAAATTGACCTCTCCAGATGGAGGTTGTTGGGGAGCATCATTTTATGTGTAGCAGGTGAGTTTCTCTACCACAGAACTTAACTGAATGGTTAAGATTTATAAATATAGAGGTTTCTGTTCTTTCACGGCCATTTTGATTGATATCATGAGATGCTTTGCTCTTTTGCAGGATCAGAAGCAATGTTTGCAGATCTGGGTCATTTCTCAAAGAAATCAATTAAGGTATAATACAAGCATTAACTAGAATTCTCAAAGTGCAGTCGATACTAACTTGTCCATGATATGTCTGTTGCAGATTACATTTATCTGCTTCATCTATCCACTTCTTATAGTATGCTATGCGGGGCAGGCTGCATTTATCTCCAAAAACTTGCACGTTGAAAACTTTATTCATCTTAGTGAATCTATGCCAAGTAAGTTAGTCAAGCAGTTTATCCCCACACTCTCTTGAAAATTTGTATTGCTAAAGTAGCGCTTGGTAATTTCAGGTCACTGGAAGCATGTGTGCATAGTAATGTCCCTATTTGCTTCAGCTGTAGGAAGTCAAGCAACCATAACGGCGAGTTTCTCCATCATTAACCAGTGTCTGGCATTAAATTGCTTTCCCAGAGTAAAAGTTATTCACACATCGAAAACAATACATGGGCAGATTTACATACCAGATGTAAACTGGTTATTGATGATCCTCAGTCTCACTGTCACAATTGGATTTCAAGACATGGTGAAAATTGGTAATGCAACAGGTATGCTTTTGTTAATCACATCTCGGTTTTCATGATCATGGCGATGTCTTAATGCTTGTTTATTGTCTCTGTACAGCTTTGGCTATAATCAGCGGGATGCTCGTGACGACTAGCCTGATGTCACTAATCATTGCTCTGTACTGGGAGAAGAACTTAACTCTATCGTCATGCTTTCTTATCTGTTTTGGCTTTTTTGAGGCTGCATATTTGTCAGCATGCTTACTAGAATTTCACAAGGGAGCTTGGTATCTGGTTGTCCTTTTGGTTCTGTCCATGACAGTCATGCTTGCATGGCATTATGGAACTGTGAAGAAGTATGAGTTTGATTTACAAAACAAGGTTGACTCAGAATGGCTTATAGATATTACCCCAAGCCTTGGGATTTCCAGGGTGCCTGGAATTGGCTTCATTTACACTGACTTGGTATCAGGAATCCCAGCCTTCTTCTCACATTTCATCACCAATCTTCCTGCATTCCATCAAGTGTTGATCTTTGTGTCCTTCAAGTCTCTGCCAGTGCCTTGTGTCCCAGCCAGTGAAAGGTACCTCATAGGCAGGATTGGGCCTAAACATTACAGAACTTATCGATGCATTGTGAGATATGGATATTGTGATCATATCAGAGACACCGATGATTTTGAGGAGCAGATCATTCGTTCTATTGGCGAGTTTATTTCCATTGAGGAGAATGACATAGAATCCAGGGAATCCACAGATGGAAGAATGATCATTGTTGGAAACAAGTCATCAATAGAAGGAAATGCTTTAGTTCCTCTGGATGAAGATATCTTGTGCAAGTGGCCAAATCCAGTGAACCATGATTCTCAGATAAGCCCAGAAATTGAATTATCTGAGAGAAGTCCTCGTCCTCCGGTGAAGAACAAAAAGGTGAGGTTTTTGCTGCCTGCTAATAGTCCTAAAATGCAGGCATCAGTGAGGCAGGAGCTACAAGAGCTAATTGATGCCAGGGAAAGTGGCAGTGCTTATTTTCTAGGCCAGTCACATTTAGTGGTGCATCATGGTTCAAATTTTCTTAAGAAATTCCTGATTATGACCTATCGATTTAGTGACAAAAACTGTCGAGAGCCTCCGGTGGCACTCAAGATTCCTCATGCTGCTCTTGTAGAAGTTGGCATGGTCTGTACTATATAAAGCTCATGAGTTGAGTCAAGCTTTTAGTGACAAAGAATGAAGAGAGTTATATATCAGAAAAATATGTGTACTAACATCTGTGCTAAGTTGTAGTTCATAGACTATCAAGATATAAAAGAAAAGGAAGATTAAGGGAGATAGCACAACTCTATCTTGCTTTCATATCTAGATATCGTTAAGCTTTTAAACAATGTAGTTCGGCTCCTTGTCTTGACCCCATTTATCAACGGAAAAACTAAAAAAACAAGTCATAGTTCAGATTGTTAATTATTAGTTTATGTAATTAGTGGGCCAAACCTAATATGTCCAGTGTTGGAATGGTAAAACAACCCATTTTTCAACCCAAAAACCAAAAAATAGAAAGGGATAATATAATATTTTCGGTTAATCTTCTATTTCTTTTCGCATCAAAAATAAAGAAAAAAATTAAATTTCTTTTATTTTGTGTAGATCATAATATATACTTTACTTTCTCAATTTTAAATCGATATTCTTTTTTAAACAGTGACTAAGTTGAGAGAATTTGAATTGGAGAAGGGGATAAATTAAAAGACCAACTTTATGACTACAAACATGCTCCAATAACTCCATGATATGGATAAGATAGTAGAAGACTTGATATATGTTAAATGAATCACCAGAAGTATAAATCTAGGCTTAAATGTGTACATAGTGTGGCACATAACTTTTATTGGCCTTGTTTTAGTGTCCAAAATCTCTCCAGAAATGACAGTTTTTGCCATCTCTAATATTTAGACTATCCTTTAAAGTGAATTTTGTGTAATTTCTTATTTTAGAGCAAAACTCATTAAGACTAATGTGATCGTCATGAAATTTTTGTTGTTTAAACCATCATATTAGTAGATCAGTTTCAATTAATCAGAATAACAATTCAGCTGTCTTTCATTTTGAGTTCTAGATTTCTTTATTCACTCTTATACATTGGAGCCTTTTCTCTAATTTTAAAAAGATCATTATAATTTAAACAAATAATAATAAAAAATAAGCCACTGCTCCTTTCAACTTATTAAAGTGAATTTAGAAGCATTTTGTTGTGTAATTAATTGAAGATCGACACACGCCAAGCATTACAATATATATATATATATATATATATATATATATATATATATATATATATATATATATATATATATATATATATAGCATTTTTCTTATTAAGGGTGGAGAAGCAAAGGGCGCATTCTTCATGTCATGGATTTGCATTAACATTACAGCATGCTTGAGGAGGAGGAGGAGGAGAGAAGGAATTGTCCGCCTTTCCACGAATCTGTACATTCATCCATTCATGCATCAAATCAATTACATATATATATATACACACACACACACAGGTGTTTGTAATTTAGAGAGAGTGTTACCTGGCAGCAATGGAGGGATGGAAAAAAAGTAGCAGCAAAAAGAGCAAGCGTAGAAGAAACCAGAAAAGCTTCATTTCTTTCTTTAGCTATGAAACCAAGTGATGAAAGATGGAAACCAATCAATGTTGTTGCACTAGATAAATAAACAGAGATAGATATATATAGAAGAGAGCAGAGCTAGCTTGGAATGAAAATAGTAAAGAATTAAAGTGGATAAGTTTTGTAATTGTAGGCGTGAATTGCGTGGTGATCGTTCCCATTCACAGCCTGACCACACCAACCCTTTCATATTAATTAAGCAGTGCATGATCTAGTGGGAAAAAGAAGATATCATTGAATGGAGGGGGCACCAATTGCTAGAGTGTTTTGAGGGCAAGTTGGCAACTAAGTACTTTATATAACGAAAAATCTATCTTCTAATCACTGCAGAAATTTGGAACACAAGTAAACGCGTTCTTTTCTATTTAACCTTCCTAATTTTTAATCCACCACACGTTTATCATAAAGAAAGGTCAAGAGCCTGATAATAACCCATCGACGAATATATTGCAACATGTTAACGAGAATATATATTTAACAGGGAAAAACGTCGACAAACCACTGAGCGTGCAGTGCAAGGAAACAAAGCAAAAAAGGAAACAAGAAAACAGGGGTCGGCCAACAATCTAAACAATATTAATCCATATATAATGTTCATACTACTAATTAAGGCTAGTTCAACATGCTTTTCCCTCGTTCACATTGATATTCACACTATATAAATCCACTTTTCTTTAATGTTGCATTGCCCTGGAGATGATAGAAGCTCACTTGTCGGTTCTGCTGCATCTTCATCACTCCAAAAGTTTGCCTTTCACACTAATATCATGATTGAATGAAATTATGATTTGTCATTAATTATTATTATTTTTTATTAATTTCTTTTAGGGTTTTGATCCAAACAGTTGTTATCTTATAGTTAAAAAAAAAAAAAATCACTTTTGTAAATGTTTCATATGTATGAACAAATAATAGAGAGCTATAAGAAGTGGGTTGATTAGGTTAATTCACATGTATATATACATACGTAGCTGCAGCAAATGGAGGGATGGAAAAGAAGCAGCACAGTAAGTGTAGAAGAAAACATAAAAGCCGATCATCTGTAGAAAATTTACTAAAGTACAAAATTATTATGATAATTAATTCATACATAATACTATTACACGTACTGGTCATATATAGAGTGATCATGTCTCTTAAACTCACTAAAATATATAATTCAATTCTAAGAGTGACTTCATGTGGCTCTGCCTGTGAGGTGAGAGTGAATAATGCTCAAGGGCTGAAGGATTATTTCTCCAATTTCTTGCCAAATGGATATCGTTTGTAAAACATGTTTTGATACATGTTAACGTAGGTGGAAATAGAATATTGCAGGTAACCGGCTGGAAAAATAATGAAGTAGAGTTCATCGGTGGTCTAATGAAAGGCCAGCAAAAAGTATTCTTTTTTTTCTTTAATGGCTATAGTGATACTGATGACTGACCATTAAAACGCAGTTATAAATAGCTAGATTGATTGATCACTGTTACAAATTATTCTTTTAATTACTAGGTAGGTATTACATTACATAGTAGTACAGACTTTATATAAATACAAACGAAACTATATATAGAAGAGAATTTTAACTCAAATAGAGACATGCAAAATTATTACAGATGAGATGTTGAATGCAGCAGGGGCCATAAATTTTCTATATAGGCTGCCATTATTGGTCCTGACTCGTGACTTCTGAGGGTGTCCTTGGACAACTGTTGGGTAAAGGAGGTGCAACCCAGGCGTCCTATGACACTAGTAGCTAGTGGGGGTGGTGTATGGCAGCCTGCTCAAACTCGTATACCTGCCACTAGCCAGCAGAAACAAACATGAACCAGCTCAGGGCAGTACTGAAGAAACCAAAACATCTGAGTCTTTTATATTTGATATGAGGAATCTTTTTTCAGTAGGGAACTTTTACAGAGGCTGAACTAATAAACTGTTCATTGGCATATATGCATGCATGCTCACTAAATGTTCATTAATTGTGATCCATGTTCTTCTGATCTGGTATTATAAATATTGATTTATCAACTCAAGTGATGCAAGCGCCATCATTCTCTCTGCAGTTCATGCAGTGTCTCACATTACAAGCATAAGCATTTTAAAAACAATAGCTTCTCCAATCTTCTTAATGAGCATATAATCCCTAATGAATAATAAAACTCATCATAATCTTATACGATGTAAGAGTTTTCCATCTTATACTCTTTAGCCTTTTTCCCAAGTAAACCTAGCCTTGCATTCAACATTTTAAAAACAATATGAAATTCAATTGAGCACAATATATGCACAATTCTGCCTATTTTAAACATATAATATCCTTTTCCCATATCGATATATGTTGTTCAATCATGGCTTGTTAAACCTTTTCTTAATTTACTAAAAACCCATACAAAGAAATATGAAAAACCATCAATTTGAAGTTAAATGACCTATATGAGAGCTTAAGAAAATCATACACTAAGGTATAAAATGTGAAAACTCACCTAAAAGGCTTTTGTCTCTCTTTCTTGTGGTTTGTGTATAGGCTTCTGTGCCTCTCAACTACTAGTCCCCTCCTCCCCCTCCCCCCTAAACCCCTCTCACAATTACGAGCGAGTAAACATTTACAAATTACCATTAATGATATTTTATTTAAGATTTTTATGATGTTTGGAGTCTATAAATATCTCTAATTTCTATTTATGATATTTATAAGTAAAAAATTTTAATCACAGTAAATATCAATAAATTTAAAACTTTATTACCATTAGAAAAATCACCAAACATATCTCTTAAAATATTTCTTAATTATCTTTATAAAAAATGTCTTAATTAGATATTTGGATTTTTCAAAATCATTATGAGCCCACAAACATTTCCAAATAACCATTGATAATATTTTATTTAGGATTATGGCCCTTAAAAATCTATAAGTATCTCTTATTTCAATTAGGATATTTCTAATTGCATATTAATTAGGTGATTTCCAAAATTTACTATCAACCACAGTCTTTTATATATTTTATAAGTATTTTTTATGATCTCATATATCGGATTTTCATTTAGGATGTGTGTAATTACCTATTATTCTAGATATTTCCTAAAATCATTATAAACCCTAGTCTCCTATACATTTTCTAATTACAATTTATGATTCCTTAATTACTATTAGGGGATTTTGGGAAATAAATGAAAACAATTGTGATCACCTCAAATGCGCTTATTCAAATTATAATAATTATGTTCATTACATCTTTAAATTACCATTCATAATATTTTCTCTTTTTTTTTTTAATCTAAAGTTTGATATCTTTCTTACCAGTCCACAAACATGTCTGAATTACCGTTCATAATATTTATTTAGATTTTTTATAGCCCTTATAAATCAATAAACATCTTATTTCCATATGATATTTCTAATTACATATAAATGAGGAGAGTTTCAAAAATCGTTATCAACCATAGTCTTTTATATATTACAACTCTCTTCCTTTTGGCCTTTAGGAGAACTTTACTAATTTTAAACAAGTCAATATTTTATTCTTTTAAAAATTTTGATCAGATAAAAGTTCAGCTACAATTAGGTCAAGTCCCTTGTGATTATTCACTTCCATTTTAAAATAGGATATATTTACCACAATCTAGTTGTGCTATTTTTTATTTGACAAATTACAACACTACTCAACCTTTTACGCAGTTGACTAATATTTTTTTACCTATCCAATTGATGTTTTTTTTTTTCAAATTAGTAATTATCAGAATCTCTTTATTTACTCACTTTCATCCTACAATAGGACATATATTTTACCACAACTTCTAATTGTGCTTTTTTCTTTTTTGATAAATTGCAACATTATATATATAACTTTTATAGGATTAACTGATACTTTTACTTATTTAGTTGATAATTCTTATTTCAAAATAATTGCAAGAATCCCTTGATTTATTCAATTTTTGCAAGAACTTCTATTTTATGTTTATTGATTTTGCATCATCTTAACTCTCACTTTCTACTCAAATAGAGAGTTTTTGTTTGTGACTTGGTGTGATTAGTAATTCAAAATTCTTGGCCGCTCTATGCATATACCACATGGTTGTGGCAGAGTTAATTTGAAGCATATATAAATAAAACATCAATGAAACAAAAATTGATGATTGTAAAATGTCTACTGGTATATGCAAATATAATAATAAACTATATTGTAATTACAACTCTAAGAAGAATCAATAATTATTTTTCCTATTGCTTTCTACGTAAGAACAAAAGTACGAAAAGACAAAAAAAAAAAAAAAAACAAGATTAATTATCATGAGAAGGTTTTGGTAAAAGTTCATACCTCATGCAAAATAACATTATCAGAAAAAACTTGCAATAGTCATGATCGGCCTTTGCTTAAAGGTGATGATGTTGATGGTGGTTCCTTAAAGGCCAATACAAAACTTAAAAGATTTATTGGGCAAGAATGCATCCCTATGCACTGCTCTATCCTTCATTGCTTCTCTTTCACAAAAGTTAGCAAAATCAAGTAAAACAAAGACAAAAAGATAAATCACTTGCTGAAAACAAAGACAAATGAATAAACATTTAACATTCAGTTATAATTCGCATAATAATTAAACAAATAACAAACAAACCCGGGAACAAAATCTGGTATAAGAACCTACAAATACTAAACACCCAAATAGATGAAGACAATTGATAGAAAATAGATGAAAAGAGAGAAATTGAACTTAGTTTTATTTCCATTGCAGCCATGAGGAGGCTACCTAATGGGGCTATCTATTTATAACCAAACATGAATGGACAAAATTCTAAAAATGATTTTTGTTTCAACCACCCAAATTTTTTTATCTCAATTTTATGGAAAATTAGTTCTAAGAATACCTAATTTTGTGACAATTAATCATAATACTAAAAATTTAGGAAAATCAAAATGATTAATTAATACATCCAAATTTATTGTAACTCATTTATTAATTTAATATAATTTTTTTATATGATTTGAATTATAAAATTTTAAAAAAATTAATTTCACATTGTCACGTGTCATTCAAATAGAATGACAAATATTGACATCACAATAATGCAATAAACAAATATAAATATACATATATATGTATATATATATATATATATATATATATATATATATATATATATGTGTGTGTGTGTGTGTGTGTGTGTGTGTGTGTGTGTGTGTGTGGCGACCAACTATACACCCAAAATACAGTCCTTTCGGTGAAGGGTTTTCTAAGTATAACACATTCCTCTCGTCTTTCCTCTCCCTTGCACCTCAAAAAGCCAAAAGACATGGCCATAAACTCTGGTATGCCTGATACAAAACAAGGAAGAAAAGGCAAACCCAAATTCTTAATCCGATCAAACTATGCAGATAACATCAAAGTGTCATACTATGATCATTTTGAAAGAATTAAAGCTTTACCAACACAGCTAGCTGCACTGGATTTCCGGAGAATTGCCGCAAGACAAGATCACCAATCTTGGCTTCCCCTGATTGCCATTGATGACAATGTTATCTCACTTGAGATATCTGTGGATTATAGGAGGGGTTACAGCTATGGAGATAGAGCAGCCCTTCCAAAATCTACCTGTGTTTTAGCCTATACCTGCTGAAAAAAATAAGCCTAAACAAATTAGAAAATATGAAATGATTTGACTAATAGTATCAAATGCAACTATTCAAATGGAAGAAAGATAAGACTTACTATCTAAGGGTCCCAGAAGTAAACATCTCAATGACAAAGTTAATGTGCCTATTAGAAGTATCAACACATCAAGTATGAAACTTAGTTTGCAAATCCTACGTAGACATTATTGTTCTTGTAAGAGTACAAATTTGATTATTCAAAACAGTAGCTTAGATTCATGAAAGGAGACTGAAACTCGCGAATCCAGTTACGTTTTATATTGTTCAGGAAATTCCAAATTCAAGTGCAGACTGAATCAAGTGCCCACGCTTTTTCTTAAGCTTCATATATATGACGAATTCCTTTGTGGGGCTTTGTTATTTTTATTTATTTATTTATTCTGAAAGGTCATAATGGCGTCGTTTGGAAAGGGTTCCTAAGGACATGTGTGTTTTTTTTCTGAATTTTCTGTAGCTGCAATTTGACCTAGACTTTTTATTAAGAAAATCATGAACCTTATTTCATTTCAATGAAATTAAAATGTATAAAGAAATAGACATAAGCATATATACAGGAGTACAGATTCAGAACCCTAATTAGATTACCAAAAGACTCTTGCCACGAAATTGCTTTCGAAAAAGAAAAAAAAAAAATCTGCTGCGCATCAATTAATAATGACGACACAAACTGATCGAAGATGTCCTAATTCTGTAGAGACATATAATGCTGGCTGCTGGGGCCATAAATTCTACATATAGCTTGCCATTATTGGTCCTGACTAAGTGACTCGTCATGATTTGTAATGTAAAATATAATATAAAACTAGTTTTATGTTTTTTTTTTTTAATTTAAATTTTAAGTTAAATTGGTTTTTTTCAATAAGTATGTCCTTGGACCCTTATTGGGCGATGGAGGTGCACCACAAGGCTCATTAGCTGCTCAGGCGTCCTATGACATTCATGGTGTTATAGAAGGATGACATGTATGGTGGTGGTGGTGGCGGTGGCAGCCTCCTCATACACGTATACCTGCCACACTTGGTGACTCACTGGAATTGCAGAACCAAACAGCACAAATGTAGAAGAAAACGAAACATCTTTTTCTTTGAGTCTATTTGATATATATGAGGAATCTCTTACAGTACTAGTGAATTTTTATAGAGGGTGAATTCATAAACTGTTCATTTTCTCTCCTCTTTTATGCTTTCAGTATTAGATGGCACATATATCCTAAATTCACGTCACAAACACGGACTAAAGACTAGAGATCCACACTGATTGAGGAAGATAAGAGTACGACTATATATCATTAATATTCCTTTCCTCTTAATTAACCATTCAAACCCTAACCCCAATACACCAAATCTAATTACTTCAACAAACTTTACCACCAACGTTGGCATGTGCTTTCAGTTCATGCAAACCCAGCTCGGTGCCAACAACACAGGAAAAATTAGAAAAATATATTAATTAGGATTTGCAGATAAGCCTTCTATAGTCGGACTTTTATGTAATTTAAGACATGCTCGGTCAAACATATATATTTAATTATATTATAAAAATGCTGTGGTTTTGCAAAAATAGTTAACCAGGAGAAGGAAGAGAAAAGAAACTTTAACGGGGGGACAAGTACCTCTACAGATACAAATAAAAGCATAATTAAATGAATTTTATTAAAATATAGATCCAAATAACACTAGTACTTAATTTATCTTATAAGAGTTTAGTTGTGTATGGGAGACCTCTTTCTTGCAGGAGCATAATCCATGTCTAGCAAGCCTTCTCCCGGCCTCTGGTTCTCTTCATTGCTTCTGCATGCATTGAAATCACTGCTCTCAAGCCTTTGGTTTAAAACAATAGCTTCTTCATTAGAATTAGAAGGGCCAGTTACCTTATTACCTGCAAGAACAAAACGGACACAACCACCTTCTCAAGTTCAAATGGAAATCAACACAACACTCTTTAGTTATTTACTTCAAACTCAAATTAGTTAACATAGAGTTTTCTTCAAATTGAAATACGTATTACTTGAACTTAAAAACATTAAGATATATAAAAGTAAACTTTACCCATGTTAGCTGAATATGAGATGATGAAGAGTAGCAAAAGTGCAACAAGGGCAATACGCTTGTATGACAGAAAAGCCCCCATATGTCCTGGGAGTGTTAATTTGCTCTCTTGGGATTAATAATATATAAACATACAGATATCTATATATAGCAGCTTTCTACCCTTAGCTTCATCCTACACTTACGGATATTAGCATGATTGTCAAATATATATTGACATGTGGGGCAACCCCTAGTCGTTTAAAGACTTAGAAAGAAACATAGAAGCGAAAGGCTCATATGGGACTACGTGTGGTCATTTGGGTGATTCCTATATGTCGATATCAACGTACTATTCTATTATTTATAAAGCAGGCACTAGCAGGCTGGGCCCTATAGTTGGGCAGCATATGCTGTTTCTTGAACGTTTCTTTGAACAGCAAATTGCCTATAGTGATGAAATTGTATGCATGCATGTAGTATATATGCTATCTGTATACTAAAGCCAGGAAGGGTCAGGAACAACATGTTATATATATATATATATATATATATATATATATATATATATATATATATATATATATATATATATATATATATATATATATATATATATATTATTTTTTGCATGAAAGGTAATTTTCATTTATGCAAGTACAATTTCTTTTAACAAAATTTTTCATCTTTTTGGGCTTGATGGGAATATATTTTTTGTGAAAGTAACCTACAAGAAGACCATATAAAGAAAAGAAAAGGCATTAATAATTAAGATATTTGAGTATTTATTTAATATTACAGCGATCAGCATTAAAGAAACACAATATATATGTATATATATACATGACACCATTTAGTTAGTCAAGGATCTGGATTATATGCAGTCGATTTGTTGGCCGTCTGATCTACTTGAAGCTGCACAATCAACACACCTTTAAGTAGATCAAATGACTAACAATCGACTGTATTGTACAGTAACTACAATTAAGCCGTTTCCTATGGTCAAAGATATTGACTGACTTTGAAGCCCTGATTTTTGCAGTCTGCACAGGCCACCTGGGGGCAACTGTATGAGCACAGTGTCGCAAATCGGTGAGTTTGGTCTACCAATTACTTGATATAGATCTCAAGCTTTGTTCCCCACTAATAATTGTGAGAAATATAATATTTCCTATGGTTACTTAGAAACTTAGTAATATTTACAACTTATCAAGAAAAAAATATTTTTATAAATTTTAAGACTTTAAGCATCCTTCGTTTGAATTTAAGTGATTCTAATTCTAAATTCTAATAACGTAAAACTTAAAACTATTTACAGTTATTCATAATTTTCATAGTAAATACTAAGAAAATAAAATTATTTTAGATCCTTAAGAGGAAAAGAATCTTTGGTTATAAATATAGAAGAATTTTAAATTTAGTTTCCTCCCGTATAGTTATCTATTTATTTTTTAAAAAGTGATGACTGCATATATAAATAGATTATAAGCACGTAACACCAAAAATAATAATTACTATACATATGTCAATAAAATATCTATATGATATCAAGAAATATTTTAAATATATCATTCCATAGAAAAAGAATCAATTTTAAACTCTTCATAATATATTTAGACATGTTCTCTTCTTCCAACATTAAAAATAAAAACGGAAGAGTCTTCTTCTTTAAAAGCTATAATTTCTAATCCTGTACAAATTGGTTGCCGAAAAATTAATCACTTATATAAACAAATCTTATTGTATATATTTATTTGTATATTTTTTAGTATTTTATCTCTCTTTTATTTTTTTTTAAAATTTATTGATATAAATAATTAAAAAAATAAATATACACAAATAATCATACAACTAATATTTCTTTGCATAAGTAGATATGGTTAAACTTTCTTGTCATTTTTTTGTCAATAGATATAAGTGGTATACAAAAATTTCATGAATTTATGATTAGTGAAATAATAAAGTTTCAAAAAAATAATTTGGTACAATGACACAAATATTAAAGATAAAATTTTAAAATTTTATATTTTAAAATTAAATTCAACTTTTCCTTTATACACTTAAATTAATATTAAAAAGTTTATATATTCATCTTATATATTACTAAAATAAAAAACCTAAAATTAAAAATTAAATTTAGTCTAATAATTCACCACCTTCCTTAAAGCTCTCGAAACTTTCTCCCCCAACTATAAACCCTCCAAGAACTGTGGGTTTGCAATTTCCTCTTTATGGGGCTGCTCAACTATCTAAAGCCAAAAACCCTGAAACTTTGGGATTCCAATGCTAAAATGGTGATATAAATTATCATGTCTAGGTAGATCACGTGCATAAGGCATGCCATATGTGGATATTTGAGCATTGGTCAGGATCGGGGGTATGCTGTTCCCTTGAAATGACCTCACATGTCTTCATGGTCAGCATGGAAATGTCCTATTCCTAATAAATATACAAGTATATTTCCCCCCAACATGGGGGCCCTCATCTCCTACCAACCCACGTGCCTATGCAATACGTCCTACATCACCCCACAAAGAAAAGGACTAGCCCAATAGGCCCAATTTGGATCTAAAGTGACGATACTGGGCCTGGCCTCATACCAAGTCCAAGATCACATTAAAAAAAAAAACAAAATGTTCGGTTGAAGTCTGACAAGCTCGTACGGTGTAATCCAAATAAAGGGATTTCATCACAATCTTTTGTTCCTTTTTGTTGTTAAAAAACGAACGAGTGCAGATGCAAAGTGTCTTCATTCATTCGTGATCTGCTGCGGATATATTTAAAACTTTACATTCACTTTTTATTTTTATAATTTTATTTTTTCAAAAGTAAAAAAGTAATATATATTATCAAGTGTAGTCAGCATTTTTTCATTCTTACACTGAAACCGTAGAAAGCTTACCTTACCTTATGTAGGGGACCCATGCCCGTGACAAGGATAATTCGGGGCAGCCATCCCAAAGCATTTAGCCACCAACACCCTTCCGATCCTTACGTCATAATCAAATTAACCTTATTTAAAACCATCATTTTCTCTTCATCTTTGATAATTAAAGATTAATTAAGATAAAAATATTATTAAAGTGAACATAATGTCTATTATTTTTTCTTTTGTGAATGATTATATAGTTGTGCTGACTTTACTTTGTAAGAAGTGTCATAGACTTTAGGATATAGGGAAATTCTACTTTATTGCTTTAGTCAGGTTGGCATTTAGCAGGTGTGTAAGTTCTGCCATTAAATTTGGAATACGAACATTAAGAGGAATACGAATAAGGGTGGAATCCCTTTACCGTACTTTTGCCTGCGCCATAAATAAAGGTTCATGCATGATGAATCAAGGGTCGAGGATATAATTATAGGGGGAAAAATAGATTTTCAGACTCAAATTTGATTGAATAATAACACTCTTCTTTGGTATTTTTTATGCTATTTCTACGTTTATAAATACAAATTTATATAATCTTTTAAGTCACCACTACACATATGATATTATTTGTTATGCATGTGCCTTTGACCCAGGACAATATCGAGCTCAGTCTACAAATAATTATATATATAATAAATTTATCTTGGGTTACAATAAAAGGTTAATCCTTTTTTTTAGGCATAAAAATCACTACACACATTCCAATTACACATAACTAATAATCAAACTCTTACTAATACAGTTAAGGGCCTAACTATATGCTTTATATGCTAATTTTGTTAGTGATAATAATAGTACATATTTGTCAGTGCACCATTGCTACTTATTTGTAGATAGCCTCTTTTTTTTTTTTTCTTGTTATTTTTAACATTCATTCTTCTCATTATCTTTATCATATTGATTTAAATATGAAAATGTTCTTACAACTCACCTGTTGTCTTCTCTTGCAAATTTTCATTTTATACCACCCAAGCCCCTTATAGATTCAACCACAACTTTAAATAAACATAATTTCAGTTGAGAGAATTTTTTTTTCGATTTTTAAAAAGACTCTCACAATTTAAAATAAATAAATAAATTTTATATATTTTAAATCAAAAATAAAAATTAATTTTATTAATCTAATTTAAATATTTCTTCAACTCAAATTTTTTACGTCATAAGTACACAAACATTTTTTTTTTTATAATAGGAACAATCAATGTTGCTTTCTTTATACTTATTATTTTTATATATAAGATGAAAACTAAGAACTATCGTGATATTTTTTACGAGGCAGTGGAATATAATAATATATATACACTAACTTTACCCTGGAATTGTCCTTTTCTTTTATTATGGTAAATCTTTGTCCTGTTCTTTTATGGACATACATATGGAACAGTAACGGAAACAGGAGTGAACAATGAAGTGATAAGGAAGAAGCAACCAAAGTGAACAGTACTGGTTTTGGCAGTTTTGGCGAACATAAGAGAGAGAAATAGTGACTTAGTAAAAAAGTAGAAAAGAAAAAGACATAGAAAACTGGCTATATAAGGATTAGTGTACTAACAAAGGCTCTCCTTTGCTCGAGAAACCCTTTGAAGAGTTGCTTTCATGAGTGGAAAAAAGAGAGTGAAAGAGAGGATGGAAAAAGGCCACACAGTCCCTTAGGCTTAGCCCCTCTTCCCTTCATTCATCTTCTGACTGCATTCCCCAATTTCTCTTAACACGTATGCATGCAATTGTCATTCGCTTGGTTACTTCCAAAAATGGGAGCATCTCACTGACCTCATCCCACTAGCTAGGGACTTAGATAGTACAATATACTCATCATCTCACACCTAGCTAGCTAGCTCTGAACAGATATATAATATACCAGCACATTTATATATATAGCTTCTGCTATATTATAACAAAGTAAACTTCAATTTTATAAAGAGAGGTGTACCTATTAGCTGGGCATGGAATCTGAGAGGAACAGTGAGACTAAACTAGTAGTAGAAGAAGAAGAAGAAGAGAGGAATGAGATCCTCAAGAGAAGAATCTCCAGCCATCCTTTGTATGGACTACTGCTTGACGCTCACATGGAGTGCTTGAAGGTCTCTCTTCAATTCCATCTTTAATCTTCTCCTCTATATATAGCTCCCCATTACTACTTACTTGTCTGTAAATTTAATGAATTTGTTGTACAACCTCTTGTGTTTCATGTTCTTAATTTCCAAAAGAAAAATTTGAGAATATAAATCCAAACTGATAAAAAGTGGACAATAGGTCAAGACGAAGCTTCATAATCTTGTGGAAATCTCTCTTTTCTCCTTCTTGTGAAGAAAAGGCTTTATCTTTCTCAAGTTTTTGAAACTGTGGCTGCAAAGAAATCAAAGGGTCTCCAGATTGAGGCCCAAGATATTATATTTTACTTCCAATATATCATCAAACCAATGAAGAATGAACTAGCTATTCAATAAATTGCTTAGCTTGGAAGTTCAAAGTTCAATCCCTTCTTCGTGATAAATTGAGTTGTCTTTGTCGTGTTAGTGCAGTACTATAGATGACAAGAAAATAAGACCTAATGATTTTACTTTATTAATTTGAACATGAAAGTTAGCTGCAGGTAGTAAGTTCTCTTGTTTTGTTCAGGTTGGTGACATGGCAATAAACATGGACAACGAGCAGAAGATAGCCCAGAAAGAAGCCACGAAAAAGCACAACTTGGGCATGTTAAACCAGAATGAGCTTGATCTCTTCATGGTATATAGTACTTTCCCATATCTCTTTCTCTCCCACAAATGAATTATATTACACAGACACCAATGAATATTGAATGCTTTAGTTTATAGGATCTCAGTAATGGGTCATTGGTCAAATTACCTAATATGATGTGATATCTCCACTGATATCTAGGGTTGGTTAAAGAGCATGTGTGAAAGAGACTATACTAAGTGCTGCGTGCATTGTATTTTGTTCCAATTCCATGACTTTGACGTTTCTATCTATCTGTCTCTGTGTCTGTGAGCTCAGAACATGACTACTGTGACTATTACTTGAAACACCTAAATGTTAACGTTAGTAGGTTGCTTAGAATATACAGATCAATGTTACTGTTAATTTATATATATATTCTTATCGAAACGTGACAAAGTTTTACTTTTTCCAGAAACGAATTAATTTTTCATGTATAGACTCTTAAGTAGAAAAACAAAACTAGAGGCCAATGAAACTTTAAGTGCCCGAGTCAATTTGTATAGCCATTAATTACATTGAAGTAATGTAACTTTCATAATTTTTGTTCTACTCTTTTTTAATAGATACAAAATTAATAAATATTTTTTTAACTAATCAAAAGAATGATGATGGCAAAAGAGATAAAGGAGTGAAATAGAAAAAAATAGACTCCATTTTGTAAGCCATGCATTATTAAAATTTGAATTATTATTATTATATATCAAATTGGTATGACTTAGTTACATCAATTTTTCATATTCAACTGATTGTGAAGAAAAAAATTGTGAATTGTGCAAATAGATTTATCTCTAACCATTATTTCTGTTTTTTATTCTTGTTAAACTTTTAGAGGATAGTGCTAAATTTTAGTTAGTCATTGAAATCTCCTTCGTGGGTAGGTGAGGGACATCAATATCTTCATACTCATATATGCACATTCTTGAAATGGAGCTAGATTGCTCCCATCACTAATTAGATATTAGTTCAAAGACACTTTGACATGTGTAGTATCAAGTTTCACGCTATAATTATATGTTATAAGACTTTCAAATATGGATTCCCACGACCACTATATATGCATTAGTCAATTAATAATTCATTTCATTTATTAAAGATATATGTATGACCTACCAATAATTAACTCATCAGAATTTCTAGCAGACTCTACACATATATATAGCACAATAATTTTTTCATATATTAATAATTGCAAAACCTCCTCTACATCTATGTAAATGTAATAGTTTTATTTAGACTCACTTAAAATTTTGTTATTAGATCTCAATATAAATGTGCAAATATGTGCAAGTTCTTTTTTTTCTTTTACCTCTTTTCTTTTTGAGAACATGAATGGGTAGGATGAAAGAGAAGGAAAAAAAAAATGACCTCCAAGCTTCACTTTGAACTCTATTATCTATTAAGAAGTAGCCATTAGCAAAGTCTCATTTTGCATGTTGGTTGTTTTTTTTAAGTTACTATGAGTAAGAAAGATGTGATTTATATGATATACATTCATATTATACGTAATTCATTGTGCTGGAAAAGAAAAAACACTGCGACTTTTATGTCGTAAGCTTTCCTTCTTTAAATTTTCCACATTATAGCTCTTGCTTTGATAGTAGAACAAAATTAATTAATTTCCTTAATGGTCCTTATAAGCTGAAACGCGGAATTAATATAATTTTTTTATGGAAAATTAAGATAAGTTTTTTAAAAACAAAAAAAGATACCTGATGTCTTTTATAATGAAAGCTTGCATATTTACATACTTTATAAAAAAAAAAAAGTCCAATTAATAACATTTTTAATTTTTTTTTTAATATAACAACTTAATTAATGCCTAAATATGTTATAGAATAAAATGAGCCTTTTTTAATATGAAAAGTTTAATCATTAAAAAAATCCATATTGAATGAAGATTTTTAAACTAATTAAAAAAATTCTATAAGAAATAAGGATAATTTAGTCGTATCATATTTAATTAGACATCAAATGAAATGTGTTATTAACAAATTAAAATGTGGAAATAGCAGCTCTCTTACAAAAATTATGGTAAAATTCTTCATGTCACAAAGTAATTGTAACAGTATAAGCACAATATATATGGTTCAAGCTATATTTTGCTCAAGTAAAAATAGGGGTTTAGTTTAATATATGGGTTTGCTTTTAGCCAATGTTGTCATATTGACTGCATCACAATGCACAGGAAGTCTAATTTGTGTCAACATTTTCCATCACCACTGACTGCTATCTTGATTGAAACCATTGAACAGGAAGCATATTGCTTGGCACTAGGCAAGCTCAAAGAAGCAATGGAGGAACCTCAACAGAGGTCCATGGCTTTCATCAACAGCATGCATTCTCAACTTAGGGAGCTGACTATTGAGCATGCTGCTGCAACATCTTCTGATGACAGCAAAAACCAAGATGATTCTTCAATTTAGAGTTAAGATTTAGAAATTTTCTGAGTGTGGCAAGGTAATATTATATATATCCCACCATGGGTTCAAGAGCTTCAATTAGCAATGCCTAGTTTGAATTAATCATATATATGTATATGCACCAGTTTGTAGATTGGATGGGCATGACTGATATGTATAATTTACCACATTTTCTCCCTTTTTAATTGATGACTCTGGTTTTAATTATATATATAACTGTGGTAATTTATTATTACTTATTTTACCAAAAAAAAAAATGAAATTCTAATATCACCGCTTTGGATGATTTGTTTTATGCTGATATATTACCTCTGAAACATAGTTAACTTCAACTTAATGCCTGGAGTTCTGCAGATGAGAATCAATGTGTTCATATTCTCACTCCTTTCTTTTTCAGTTAGTCTATATTTCCCTATTCATTCTCTCAACAAGAAGTGAGTATGGAGGAAGATGGTAGGATTCTATAATGCTGCATCTTAATGCTATGCTCTTGTTCAGAACTTTTAGTGATGACTGTTATTCAATAATTTCTATAAAAATGCAGAAATATTCACACAACATAACTCAGATAAAATCGATTCTCTAAAAAACCAGAAATTTTTTTTGTGGACAATCAATTTATTTCTAGTCTCAGAAAAATAGAAGCATTTTCTTCCTTGCATAGCTCAGTTAGAAACCATGCTTTCAGACTCCCTTACAAAACCATCTCCTGTCCAATCTTTGTCAGACTGCAAACCTTTCTTTATAGCTTTTCTTTGTCGAATTGCTTCCTGCTGCCTCCGCACCAAGTCAGTGTGAGTAGTGAAATATGGAAGAGAGGCCCTGCAAATTCACCCAAAACAAAATGGGTAAAATTCAACATCGTATAACTTAATTTTCTCTTGTTAACACTAACAGCTATTGGAAACATTCAGTTAAGTTCATACCCTCTAAAATCTTCTATTGATTTGAAATTATGCTTTTTCATGAAGTCTTTAAGCTCTGCACACAGTTTCTTCACAAGGCCATAGCCATGCATCATAACCCCAGTGCATACCTACAAACAGGGTTTAAGAATGCAAGATGATTAGAGAGCTCCTTGATATTTCGCAAAGTGAAAGGTAAAGATCAAAAACCATCATATACAACAATCAGAAACATCTGAAGCTTAGAGATAGTAAATACCATGACTTTGTATTTTGAACTCATTGCAATAACTGACGGTTTTTGTTATTTGTTAAGCATCTAAACTTACGTATTAGGGAATCATATAACTTGAGATAAGAAAGAAATAGGTCCTCTTGATCTTCCAAAAGTACTTTAATGATAACAGATATCTCAGTATTGGTTAAGATAATCAGTTCAGCAAAAACAAAAGTACAGCACATAAAAAAAAATCATAATAATTCTCTTGTGAAGTCTGCACTCTAGCTCTAAAACCAGTAATCCAAGTTCAATTGTTAGGCTGACATTGTTTCAGGGTGATGTCAATGTCATGCTTTTGAGGGAGAAGGATCTTTCATTGAAAAAAGATAAACCTGGTGGACTAATGCATTGAGGCCTGAGGAGTTATTCGCTCATCTTACCTGAACAGTATTTGCCCCGAGAAGAATAAATTCAGCAGCATCATTGCCTGTCTCAACACCACCAATACCAGAAAGAGAATAGTCCCCGCCATCAAACTCCGATTTCATCATTTTTGCAATAGTCATCACCTTCCCAAGTGCAATGGGATGGACTGCCTTTGCAGAATAGCCTCCAGGAGTTGAGTATCTGATAATAAAATCTAGACAAATAAGACATCTAAGATAATTGGAAAATCAAGGGAAAATCAGGAATATAATCTGAGCCACAAACCCCTCAACGCAAGGCTCAGGACGTAATGTGTTGAGATTGATTCCCATGACACTCATGATTGTATTTATAGCAGATACTCCTTCACATCCTGAACTTAGAGCAACCCGTGCTGGCTATAAACAAAAGCAACATTCAAATTATTTACAGAACCCAAGGCCACAATGCTCTCCATCAGAGACTGACAATATGAAGTTCATCTGCTCACTAGAATTACAGCACTAGTTTACCAATGCATTTCATATGAAAAGGGCCAGAGAGTAGAATGTTTACTTCTTGTCAAAAGATCATTGCGGGTAGAAAAAAGCCCTAGGCAAGCTCACAAGTTTATAAATTAAAACTTAAAAGCATCTGAAATCATATTTTAAGAGTGGCTCATTCGTGACAAAAAAATTTCTTCCAGTTCCTAAGTAAGTAACATGCATCAAACCCATAAAAAATTTAGAACAGCTTGTGTGCACGATACAATAGATGATAGAAAACCAACCTGTGAAATATCAGTGATATTAGGAGTCATCTTAGCCCAAACAGGAACTGTAGCTTTAGCATTTATCCATCCACAAACCTCTTCCAGAAGCGCACAATCTTGGCCAACAGCAGCGCCCATTTTGCGCTCTGGCATACCATGAGGACAGGAGAAATTTATTTCAATAGCATCCTAGAAGAATATCAGAAAAAGTCAGATGTCTGAAGTAATTCCGAGTGGGAAAAGAAAAGGATTATATTTGATGAACTCAGATAAAAATCACATCTTACAACTCCAGTTTGCTCAACTCGGTCAATCAGCTCCTGCCAAGCAGCTTTATTGTACTCTTCCATTATTGAAGCAATGAGAATTCTATCTGGATATTCATCCTTCAATTGTTTAAACTCCTTCAACATGGTTTCCAGTGGCCTATCGCTAATCAACTCAATGTTCTCCCAACCAATTATTTCTCCTTTGGGAGAGCCATTTGAACCTACCCTTAGTCGTGCATAACGTGGAGTAACATTTATTACTTTGTCCGCATCAAGTGACACCTATCAAGAAGCATATCAGATCTCCCACGGTGAGCTTTTAACAGGGAAAAGCGAACAATAAATGTAATAATATCACAAACAGGATTCAGGAATTTCAAGTTAATTGGAAAAAATTTCAAATTCACATATACATGACAGCTGAATGGATGATAAACAAGGATTTCCATAAACAAATAGGGATACAGGGGCTTCTTATGCATGCTCCCACTGACCAGATATAAGTTATCGCAGATCAGGGCTCTAAAAAAAAAAAGCGGTTGAGAGCCTAAAATTTAAAAAATTAGACCAAGGAGGGTAATCTGATGATCTAGTAGATAGTGTCACACTATTTAAGACGTAGAACGGGCTATGATATAAAGATCTAAGACTACTATTTGACAATAGTGATAGTCCAACATCAGCTCTAGATAATATATCAACAGAAAGAAAGAAACCCAGAAGTCTAAATTTCATGACAAACTCTATTTCACCGACATAAATCTTCCATAGTCAGAGTTGAACCATGGAGAAAGAGAAAGATTCAAGCAAATTACAACAATTGACATTCATGTTTCAGAAAAAACAGACCATAAAGAGTGTAAAAAGTTCACTTTTGGGTTATTAAATCACAAAAAATTAACATCATTAAAAGAAGCTAATCCAGGGGTGGGTACGGTATGGGTCAAAGCTTACAGTTTTAGCAATCACTGCCCCCCAGCCTTCATCAAATGCCCTTTTCATGACAGTGTAATTGGTCCCTGGTGGACCCGACCCAATTACAAACGGGTTCGGCATTTGCAGTCCATTAACTGTAATACTAAGATCAGGTTCAGCCTGAGTCTCGGAAGCAAAAACCTTGAAACCAACCCTGGAAGGACGAGTGGAAATCGTGCTACGACGAGCCAAGGCCAAACGAGAAGCTGAATTTCCAGTTTTGATCTGAGTAAAGCTGAGAGAAGCCATTATGGATCGAGAATTTCGCTTTCTGCAAAGTTCAGAGGATGAAGAAGAAGTAAAAGAATGATACTGAATCTGAGTTATAATATTCTTCGGGCCAGTGGAAAGCAGGGGGAACGTGAAATTATTATCTGGGAGGAATCCTTTGCGTCTGTAGCATTTGGTTGCTTGTTGCAGATAATTTTGAATAATCTAAACAAATATGTTACTTTATTTTATTTTGTCATGCATCTAAACTATGAGTTGAAACTAGAAAGGAAAATTGTCAACGGGCACTAAATTTATCTTTATTGCATATAAAACCTTTCTGTGTGTATATATATATATATTGTTCAGAACCACACAAATTCACATCTTGGTAAATGTAAATGGTGGTTTAATTCGATGCTTTTTGTTTGTCATGTGCAAATCAAATCAATACCTGATTCTCAATTTTATCTTGGTATTTCAGCAGAGACATGTTATTTATATATATTTATCTTTTTATATTTTTATTTATAATTTTACTCTTACAAACATAAGTAAAAAAATAAAATATATAATATTAAGTGTAAAACTAGTATTTTTCATTTCAATAAGCATGAATAGAACAAAAGAAACCATCTGCTGGTGCTTGAGGGTCTTATTTGAGAATTTGAAGAGATAGGTAGGTCAATTTAGTAATAACACAAATCTATAGTTTCAGGGCTACAGGTGGACATGCCACGTGCAATGCATATTTTACCACCTACGTAGCATCTTATCCCATGTAAAGAAAGCAACATGAGAATGGGTCTTGTTGTGATAAGGATGAAAACAAGGCGTTCAACACCAAATTCAAGAAAATAATTTATCCACAAGTCATAAAAAATTATTTATCACTGAACCATGCAAAACGTTTCATTAAATTAAATTTTCTAAACTTGTTTAGAAGAAATTAGATTTTTTTTTTTTTTTTATGATCCAAATGAAGCTATCTCAACCATTAAAATAGTATATAAATATGTCATGGACAAATTTCAATAAGACCTAAGTGAGCACTCAGGCATCTTTGCCTCAACTGTTTTCTTTTTAGTTAGGAAATAGAAATGCTTCCACTAAAATATTTCTTAAAATGTGCTAAAAACCAAAAAATAAAAAATAGTTTTTAGTGTCTAAGAAATGACTTATAACAATTTTGTAATTCTATTAACCTCTTTTATTTCCTTTTTAAAGATAAATAAATGACTATTGAACCAAGAAAATTCATTGAATACGATTATTGGTATTAAATAAATATCAAAACACGTTAAAGTTAAAATAAAAATGAAAAAAAAAACAAAACATACTTTTCAAATATAAAATATATAAAGGTAATATCACAATTCAAGAAATCAAAACAAAAAATACAAATATTTGTCAAACCAAAGAAACTTGAACTCTCCACTTCTCCAGAATCGCTATTGTACTGTGTTAAATAAAAAATGGCTTGGCTTGACTTGACTATGCTATTTACACTTTTTGCCTTTGACGAATGGATTTTTCAATTCCATCAGCGAATTCTTTTAGTACACCTGCAATTTCTAACCACAGGCCCCTTCACACACCCGGTGTGGTTAAAAAATTTGGGGTGTGCCATGCAAGTTCCCAATATGGATCTTCTTCTATGATTTAACGCAATTTGATTCCTATTATTCTTCCTCTTTTTCTTTTTTTGGGTTTTACTTTTTTGAATTTGATATGAAACAAAATCTTATTTAAATAGTAAAATTTATAATTTTTTTTTCTACCAGTTCAAATATTTATGTTTATTATTAAAAAATAAAGTAATTTTTATCTAAGGACAAACACATAAAGAGTATAAAATAAAGGTTGTTGAGTTTTTTTGAAGACATGTAGATACAAAATAATTATAATTATTAAAATAAGTTTGGTTGATATTTATAGTTATCTGTCCTTGATGAATATAAAGAATGTAGACATTTTTGGTGACTTGACTCAACGGATTTAACTAAATAGAGTGACGTCAGCACTATGATGAGTCATGATCAGGTTGTGTTGCGTGTGGTTTCGTGATAAACAATCTGCGTCCATGTTCACGCATCTGCAGTACCTCTCCCTGCCAGCTCGTGAGATTAAGACTTGTTTGCCATTTTGCGATTGCTTTTTGCAATGCCCATCTGTCGGAAGCCGTCCAGAAATCTCCACTTTGCTAGTCCTTTTCCTAAGCACGTGCCACGCGTGCTACCATAACACTTCCTCATTCCTCGTTTTACTCATTTTCATTCATTTCTCCTTTTCGCCCTAATATTCCTCCCAATTATGTTTCAATTTTTCATACTATTACTAAACTGCCTTAAAGAACAAGGAAAGTACGGTAACGTGACTCTTATTTTATATTTTGATTGAGAAAAGTTGGTGAATACATTAATTTATTCTCGTTTGAATTGCATAAGAATATTGGATGAAGAAAACTTGAAAAAAAAAAAAATATCCGTGGGTTTTGTACAATTTTTTTAAATAACTTTTTTTACATATTTTTTAACTTTTTATTATAAAAGTACTTTATAATAATAATAGACCTCACATAATATAATAATAATGAGTATTATTATCATTGTTAAATAAATTATTTTCTTTTTTATTTCTTTAATTCATCCAAACACAAAAAAAAAATTCTCTAAACTTTTTTTCTCATTTTTTTTCCTCGCCCAAACAAAGCATTAAAGAAAGGTGTTGATTGAAGCTAAGTTCTGGGATATCTGTTGAGAATGAAAAGTGGTCTAGAATCGAATGGATCTTGAGCTTAAGTGTCGGTCTTGAGATACCTAAGACAAAAAAGAGAATGAGTGGGTGTAAAGCTTTTGATGTCTAAATCAACGTAATGGATTTGAACAAGTGTTATTAAGATTTTTACGATAATTTTTTTAATTTTCTAGTTATATACCTTAAGTGTTTATTTATAGTACTTTAATTATGAAAATTATTTCACAATTTACTCTGATCTTGATCTGAATTGAATTTTTATCTTAATTCTTTATTTACGCTACATAACTGAGCTTCCCAAGATAAAGAGGCTTCTGCATTTATTATAACTTGTCCTTTTTTATACACTCTAGTTAGTGTTTAAAAGGTTGCCATCTCTTGACTTTTGAGTTTTGAATAGTATTCTTATAAATTTCCTCATTTAGAAAAAATCGTTGTAAGTACTAAATTTTATTTTTTTTTCTAAAATGTCTCTTTTTTCATTCGGGAAGTTGCTTTAATCTTACTAATGTTGAAGATGATTGAAATAAGAAGTTGGATCCCCTTTCATTCAACAGCATTACTTGGTTTTAGCTGGAATATAATTTACGAGGGGATGATTCTGATAAAAACTTTGAATCCTAGGGTATATGCACGGCAACTCAAAGGCTAGAGTTTGCTACTAAAACTACATATACATGCTAAGGTGAAGTCCCAATAACCCGACCCAAGATTGAACATCCAGGTTTATCCACTTTTAACAATGCTCCGGGTCTCTACTCAGAAACGGGTGGGTCAAGAGCTGAGACGCTGTCCATCTCTCACTTGACTCCTTCTTCAGGCAACACTCGATGAAGCTACGAAACTCCTCGGAAGCACCTTCCGGCAGTGTTGGCGGATCTCCGAAACAAATAGAACACATCAACGTGGCCCAGTCAGGTCTCTGACCCGCTGGCAGAAACGGAAAGTGACCCACGTACAACTCAAATAAGGTCAAGCCCAAGCTCCATATATCAGCCGCATACCCGTTATAATTCCCTCCATATCTATCCGGGTCGAACCGTTCGGGACTCATGTACGCGCAGGTGCCCACGTATGAATTGCACGCGTCCAACGTCCGGCACATGATCTTACTAACTCCGAAATCGGCGATTTTCACTTCCATGTTCTTATTCACTAAAAGATTGGAGGGCTTAATATCCCGGTGGATAATCTTGTGCGCGTGGAGGTAGCTCAGCCCGTTGAGAACCTGACGCGCCACCGTTGCGAGTTGGGCTTCAGAGAAAGTACCGTTCTTCTTCAGCAACGTGTCCAGTGTACCCAAATCCATGTACTCCGTCACAATGGCCACGTCACCAGACGGTTTCTCGAAAAATCCGTGATACTGGACCACGTTAGGAGAGTCAGTTCGGCCAAGAATATCCATCTCTCTAAGGACCTGGCGGCGGGTCATCGGGTCTGAATCGGCGTGAACGACCTTGAGAGCGTAGATTGAAGAGGTACGCTTGTGGCGAACTTTGTAGACGGTCCCTCCGTTGCCATGGCCGAGTACTCCAAGCTTCTCGAGGTCAGCAGGAGCGATGGCGGCGGTGGAGGATTTAGAGGCGGAGGCGGAGGTGGCAGAGGGAGGGAGGGGCAAAGGGAAACGAGGGCATCGCTCGGAGGGTTCCGGCAAGGGGAGGCGGAGGTTCAGTTGGCGGCGGTCTCGGACTACTGCCATTGGCGTTCGGGTTGTGGCGTGTAGTATCGTGGAGTAGTGAGAAATGGTGGGTGAGATGAGGTATATATGAGTGGTTTGAGGGGGAGACGGCTGAGGAAGGTGGAAGGATATGGGGACGAGTGGGGGCCACTTCCACAAAACGTTACTGTCTGGTGGGCTGTGGAAATTTAATTTAGTTAGTTATTTTGCATGTGACTAAATTTTGTGCATGTTTAGAATATTGGATACATTTTATATATATATATATATATACTTTTAGTCTTACCAAAGAGCTGATGAAAAAATAATATGTTTATAAAAGAAAGGTTCCAGAAAAGGTTAAAAAGTGAAGATTAATTGAGAGATACGTGCAATTTTTGAGTTGTCTGCACGTGCCTAAGTAGCATCCTGGCTGCAGGCATCCCTTGTTATGAGAATATTCAAATATAAAAGAAAAGTAAAGCTTGAAATTTTTGAAATAGCCAACTATAGTTTCCGCATTTGAATTTTATCTTAATCTTATTTTTTAATTTTTTTTATTTCTTAAAAAATTTTTGAAATATATTTTTATTTTTGAAAAAATAGTATTAAAAAATATGATTTGGACAAAAAATATCCCATTGAAGATTATGAATGTCTTGAACAATGTTATGTGTAATTCATTATTTACAATATCATGTTTTTATTTTTTAAAATATAAAGCTTTTATCTATTTTAAATATACATATGAAATGTTTTTTATTTTATTTTATTTGGGTTTAATCAAATAAGTACAGGTCTTGCCTGGATTCTGGTGTGGTGAGGCAGGGGCGAAAACAACGTGCCTAAGGCGCCTTCCTCTTCTTGACACACTTATTTTATTTTCATTTTTTCAAATTTGTTGTCTTTATTTATTTTTTATGAGTTCAAATTATTATCTGAATATTTTTGCATCCAATGTCTTTTTCGTCGTCCATTCATAAGCTAAATTCTAATAATGTGGGACCCACGTATAGGATAATGATTCCAACTACTGAGAAAAGAATATTAGAAACTATAACTAATAACGACAATAAAATGACATCATCATTACCATCATTCTGGCAAACAAAAAATAAATTATTAATTTAAATTCGTCTAATAAAAAAGTAATTTAAATTTAGAGAGTAGAGTATAATTGTAATCAATTATTTAGTGATAAAAAATTGGTACAAAAAATAAAAGATTCAATTAGAATTGTGTTTGGCTGCATATATAATAATTAAGTTTATTGCTTAGTTTTATCATATTATTAAAGACCTATGGGTTATGGTCCCTATATTGAAGTTGCAGAATGAGAATGATGATGGAAGCTAATATGTAAGTTCTAGAATCATATTAATGGACCTAAAAATCTACATGCATGCATCATTCGTGACACACATGCATGCATCATTTTTCAATCTTAATAACTTCCACGTTCCATTTATAAATTAGAGAGTATGTAATGTATATGTGCCATTCACATGTTTTTAATTTAATAAGATGTTTTGCATATGAAACTTTATATATAAATGTAATATAATTATATTAAATTTTTTTAAAAAAAGTTTATACTTTTGTGATTATACTTAATTTGAATTTGAATCTAATAGTCCGTAATTAATATTTGTCTTCTTCTGTCATATAGATCAAGCCAAAGTATTAGGAAAATAAAAATAGAATATATGAATTTGATTTTTTTTAATTAGGGATGATTAAAAAAAAAAGAGTTTAAATTTGAGAATCTTTTTAACATCTTTAAAATATTATTGAACCATTGCGTGCTTTTGTTAAAAGATTTAATTATTTAAATTGTTCTACATAGTCTAATTGTAAAGAGTTTGTGTAATTTATAAAAGGTCAAAGGATTTAAATTTCTTTCAAATAACAAATCTATGTCTTCATATATATATATATATATATATATATATATATATATATATATATATATATATATATATATATATATATATATATATATATTATTGTCATGTATATAATTTATCATTTACCAACTTTGGATTATTTTTTCCTGTATGTTTTTTTTTTTTTTTTTAATAAAAAACCTTATTTGTTACAACTTGGGGACCATATATAGACGGCCATGATTCCAAGTTGTCTGAACACAAGACGACAATTGGAACCTAAAACCCGACAATCGTGTATCATATCCAACGTGTTATCCATTTCTAATCAAACCGTTGTGCAAATCGATTTGGCATTAAATGAGAGGTTGTTAACCTAATTTTCCTTCTCTTTTTTTTATCTGAACTTAAATTTTCATTTCTATGTCCATTTTTTTTTTCTTTTTAAAAACACATTATGTCACATGTATTGCATATTCCAAAATCAAATGTGATACTAAAAGTAGCCTATAATTTAGTGGTACAAAAACCTTATTAAAATAATTCTTAATATAAATGATCATAACAATTACATTACTTCTTTTGTCATATTTATAAAGTCTTATGTTTAAAAATATAAAATTATTTTTTAATTTTATGAAATAATTAATAACATTTTTTTAAAAAATATATTTACTTAAAGTTTTATTTTAATAATTATTTATATATTTAATTTAAGAGACAAAATATTAAATAAATACACTATAAAAAATATATATTTTTCAGGAGTATAAAATTTCACAAGGTTGAGGAGACATGCATTTCTTTATTTGATGACAAAAAAGCTTAAAGGAACGAAGAAGGTAAGGTAATTGAATTTATTTTTTGATTTTTGAATAAAATTCTCATATTATAATGAAAATAGTTCTAAAAATTGAAATAGTTGCATGATGAAGTTGAATGAATAAGGTTGCAAGTTGACAATTGAAGAGAGAGGAGTTAATGTGAGAGATTAATGAAAATGTAGCATGTTATTAACGCTTCTAGATTAGAGATGATTGGGCGGCGTGGCGTGGCAATACCACTGAGGAGTAATTAAATAAACATGTTAGTTGCATCATCTAATTTCTATACTTGTATGAATTGTTTAATAGTGCCTGCTCCTGCGATGCAATAACACACGTTATTGGTGATAGACATAGATATGCGCAAAACCATAGTGGCCATACAACCATATCACACAAACAAATCTTCCAACTATGTCTTTCTTTTTCCCACGTATTCTGCAATCAACTTTCGAAATTGCAAAGAATCTTCTTTTCCTAAAAATGAACAAGCTGCAAATCCAAAAATATAGCTGTCATATCAGAAATATTATCTTCTATGTACAAAAAGTTAAATTCACTTAGTTATTATAATTCAACCTTTAATAAATATGTTTTAAAGAGAATTATATCTCTATATAAATCTTTTAACTAGTTCAACTTAAATAAATTATGAACTGAGAAACTAAATAATAGATTTATATTTTATAAACACCGGCGATTAAAGACAAGAAAAATTGATTATGGTAAAATGTGAAGCACTGTAATTTTTTCAACACATAATCCGACTTGGGGCGGGTTGGAAAATCCAAGCTTAAGCCCATCTAAAGATTTCATTGGCCATCAAAAGTGATATTGCAGGCCCAATATATCATTGTGAGGTGTCACACACAATTTTTTCATTACTGCCTAATTATGCATTGAGCAGGAGTGAGACAAGAATTCTTTGAACTTTGAAGATGAGAGAGGAAAAGCATGATGAGAACAGAAGCCTTATTGCGTTCTTGTACAAGATTTATAACTAGAACAGAAACAGAAATCACAAACTCCTTAGGCGGCTAAATATCTGAGAGGCCATAAATATATTATCTGATTTACAAAACAAAGACACCAATGAATTCCACAGATAGGTCTCTGGCAATTTCCCCTGGCTTATCATTTCCTCTAACCACATTACTGCTTCATATTGCCTGCCTAACGAGCAAAGACCCCTAATGAGGGAATTGTAAGTGTAAGCACATGGCCAATATGATTTAATTGACATTTGCTCCAGGATTTGGCTTGCTTCAAGATATCTCCTCTCACCACACAGCATTTCCAACAAAATGCCATAACTTTCCCTATCAGTTGTGCGACCTAACTGCTTAGATATCTTATTTAAATACTCAAGCGCTTGTGTTGATTTTCCTTCAATACAAAGGCCTTTCAACACAATATTGTGCACTCTGTAAGTTGGTAGGCAATTGGCTTCCACCATGTCCACTTCAATCACCTTTATTGCTTCATCAACTTTACTTTCTTTACACAATGCAGCCACCTTTGCCTCAAAGATGGAAGGCGTTGGTTTAAAGCCTCTTTCTTGCATTTCAGTGATCACTTTATCGGCCTCACCTATCTTACCTTCATTGTGCAGATCAACAGCCATAGCATTATAACTGACCAAACTAGGAACTGAACCACTAACCAAAGCTTCATGAATCAAGCGCTTAGTGCCTTCTTTATCTTGACCATTACTACATTGACTTAGATCAAGTCGGTGACGGGATCGATTTGGAGCTTTCAATCCTTTCCTCAAAATTTTACCAAGAATTTCCACAGCTTCTTCAATTTTTCCATTGTCACATAATGCATCCAGAAGAGTTCTGTAAATCACAATATCTTCACCATTACCTTTCTGAGAGATTCTCCAAAACATTGAATACAACAAATGGGTGGCCTCATGGAATCTCCCATCTTTGCACAATCCCTTCATTAAGATTGCATAGCTGTCCCTATTTGGGTAGCAACCTTGAAAATCCATCTCTTGGAATATTTGCAATGCAAGATCAGAGCGACCCTTTCGGCAGAGAGCATCCATAAGCAAGTTCAAGGAGCTAATCCGAGACTTCACTTCCCAACCACTAGAGCTCTCAAGAAAAAGACGATGAACAGCTTCAAGCTTGTTTTCATTCACCATAATTTGCAGTAGGCTATTGAAAGATTCTGTCCAATTAACACAGTTAAACCGAGGAATGTTATTATACAAAGAGATGGCTTCATTTATCAGTCCAGCTTCTGCATACATCTTGATAGCAGATACAAAAACTGAATCTTTGCATTCACATGAATCCTCTCTCATCTGCTTGATGACATCCTTCATCTCTATGAAAAGTCCATTTTTTCCTAGGATGTTAATCATAGTAGCATACACTGGACCATTGTGGTGATACTTGGGGTATGTAGTTTTGGCTTCATTGAAAATTTGAAGAGCTTTGAATGGGTTTTTCTGCAAGCGAATGATCTGAGAGAGGAAGGTGGGTGTCAAGATTCTTGGCCACCTTACACTCATGGCACTCCAACAGTAAATACTGAAATTGTTCTCTCCAGAACCACAAGTATAGGCATAAACTTCAACTTGACAGCAATCGGATTCTTCGAGTGCCAATTGATAGAAAATCACAGTGCAGAAATTATTCAACTAGTCAAAACATCGAAATTAAATCCAACCATGATATGAAGTTTTGAGAAAAAAGGGAACTTTTTAGCCGAAAATCAGTGTACAACAATTGCAATAGTGGCCTTTTTCTTTTTCAATTTCTAAAATTTCATTTCAGACACAATAAAACCAGGGGAACAAAGCAGAAAAACTAACCAATCAGTGAAACAAACAGACCTCAAAGAAATTACTTATTCAGACTAAACGATGAAAAGTAGATAGACATAACAGAAAAAGGGAAAAAAATTGAAATCAATAAGAAGATATAATCCAAAAGAACACCTCGACGCCGTATTAGATTGCAATACCAGCGAAAGTATCGAATTTTGGAAACACGATGTTGGTGGCAGCGGGAATGCGGTGGCTGTGCGCTTCTCAGATTGGCGGGGAGTGCGACTTTGGGGTTTGGTTTTCTTCTCTGATCGGGTGACGGAATGTACGTTAGGGGTACTTAAAAAAACGAGAGATTAGAACAGAAAAATGGGGTGTTTAAAGAAATGCCCATAGCATGTCGGGCCCAAAGCCCAACAATTAAGAAATCTTAATTTTTAATGATAGAAAAAAAAAAAAAAAACTTTCAGTTTCATTTTTAAAAGAAGACTAAACTCTAAAGTGTAAAATTACTATTTAAAATTCTTATAAAAAATGACTATTTATAATATAGAGAAAATTTTACCAAAAAAATAAAGATGAAAATTGAAAATAATTTTGAAATATGAGATACAATTTTGTTAACTTAAAAGGATAAATTTGTTGATAATAATTAATGTTAAAAATAAAAATAATATTCCTCTCTATTTTTAGAAAATATTTCAAATGTATAGTATACGAGAAACCAAATTGAATCTTTAAATCAATATGGTTGTTTCCACAAAATTTTAGAACCAAAAGTAATTTTCTCAAAGAATTAAAAATAAAAATCAATGATATTAATTTTTTTTTTTTTGAAAAAATTTCTTATTATTTTTGTTCATGACCATACCATCCTTTCCTATTATGTAATTGTTAGAGTTCTAGACAAAATTAATTCCTAGCGTTATCATAAACTTACTTTAAACTAAGTAACCAACCTTATGTGTAAATAAGAATATTAACCACTAAGGCATAAATTAATTAGCAGTAGTTTTAGCTTAACTAAAAATAACATATTAAAGTCTTGGGAGTATTGTTCTTTATTACCCTTATGACTTTATTTAATTCAAATTTAAATTAATTTATAATTTTATTTAATTTAAATTTAAATTAGTTGATATATACTCAGTAAAAATACAAACATAGTCACCTTCATTGTGATCATATAAAAGTAGACAAAAAATTATGTAAAATAATTAAACATTTTGGACCTATTAGATTGGTGGGATGTCATCTATTTAGTGTTTAACTCACATTGCATCACTTTAACTTGAGAGGAACTTTAGCGGAGCTGCATAACGACACTCTTTTAATATAATATTCCTGGGAAGCGATGTTAAAAAACACAGTGCAACACTTTATTCCAAGCTGGAAATCTTGCAATTCACTAATCAATTACTTTTAACCTGACTAAAGTTTGGTGGGTCATATTGACGATCCATTAGTGCCGAATATCTGTTTCAAACTTGACTTATGCATTCAAGAATATTTTACGGGAGAAAAGCAATGGCCAAATTCAACCTAAAATTTTATTCTAAAACAACATCAATGTCATTAAGATAGTGAAGCATATAAAGATAAAAATATTACTACATTTTAGTGTTTGCAAGATTACTTTTAATAATAAAATAGCATATAAATTACTACATTTTATTTGAAAGAATAATCATTATTTGAGGAAAACAAAAAACAATAAGTGATAGATTGATTACAACATTTTGCTTTAGAAAATAATTTTTATTCAAGATAAAAACTTTGTTTATTAAATACAAAATTATAGAATTTATGTCTTTTTAAGAAATAAAAGTAATCTCTTTCTTTTCATGAGAAAAGAATAATGATTTTTAATGGAAGGCTATATATGTTAGTGTTATTTCTGTATTTTCATTGCTATGTTGTGTGGAATATGATAAGTATTTACCAAAGTAGCTTTTAATAATGGTATTAGAATAATTGAAGGGAGAGAAGATTAGTAAAGCGAGTATCTATAAAAAAATCAGTTAATTTTAAATTCTTTGCTACGGTTCTCTTTGTCATCGCCAAAGGCTTGGGACAACTCAAAATACTATAACGAGCATATTATTATATATACACACATTGCTGCTACGTAGTTATTGATTGATGTGGAGGATGCCAAAGAGCGCCGGCGAAGGAGGGAGGAGGAGGAGGGGGAGCGGAGACGGCGGCGCTGGCGATGAGTCATCGTCGGAGGAGGAAAGGTTTGAGGAAGAAGAGTCGATGAACAAACCGTCGTGGATAATGCTGGGGATCCGTTTCGCTTTATGCTGGAGCGATCCCGTCGATGTTAGTAATTCATTTCATTTGAGAGGTGGCGGAATGGGGCCTAGCGGCGGTTGGCGGCGGTTTGTGATACATCCCGATAACTGGTATGCTCTCTTAACACTTTTTCTCTTTCTCCTGAATCTCCGTTGGATATTTGTACTATATTTCTATTTCTATTTTTTTGAAAAAAAGAAAAAAATGTATGATGAAAATGTGGAGCGTCAATGTGTCTATCAATTTATTTGGATAGGATTAGGTTAGATGAGAACCAACGCTATGCTAGCATGTGGGAGTGATTTTTCAAGCATTAATTGCTTTTATTTGTCTAGCTGGACTTATCGATAGAGAACCTATCTACAATGCTAGTATTATGTAATTTCCACCCAACATACTTTATTTGAAAATATTTTTGTTTTATAAGAAAGTAAAATATATAAATCAACCAAATAAAAAAGTATTCTAGTGGAATCTAAGAATTAGTCGAGAAGAGTAAGATTAAACAATATAGTCTTTGAAAAGATGTGATAATAATAAGTTCATAAGCCAAAAATCTAGAATTAAAAATATATGTGTTTAGAAATTTCTATATTGACATATGAAAAAAGTAAAATATATTGTTATTTTTTATTTACATCAAAATGTGAGAAAAAATTATTTTTATCTCACATTATGGATAATTTTTTTAATTTTAAATTATATAAAATAAATTATTATATTTCAAATTTAAAATAAAATAAATTTTATTAAAATATTTTTTTATACATAATGTTTATTTTTATTATTAATTTAAAATATGAGGATTCATTTTATTTATTTTAAAATATACAATTTTTTTTTTACATTAATGATAGTGTGAATAAACAAAAGAAAATTTTTCTCTTAAAATGTCTTTAAATAATGATTAATTTGAGATTAAAATTCTTAAAACTATACTCTTTTTTTTTTCAAGCAATTTAATAAAAGGGCTGAAGTTTAGCTTTATTTTTTTAGCCCAATTTTTATTTCCTAAAAATTTTTTGAACCAAAATTTATGTGGCTGACTTTGTTAAATAGCCACTTCTTATGGCACACCCTCACAATCCCCAACCTGTTGCACACCCCATTGTTGGGTGAGGTTCGCCACCTTTTGCCACCTCTAATTTGGGCTCGACCAACCGGTAGGACCCAGTTATGTCTTTTTCAGTTTTTTGGGTTTTAGTATTACGGAGTTTTGGGAGAAAGGACGGGGTGTGTGTTATGAATAAGGATATTTTTGGAAGAGGATCTTAAAAATGGGGATGGGGTGTCTGACCAGAAAAAAAGGGGTGTGCTAAAGAATTATAGCCCAGCCCATATTTCCTTCCACGTTCAAAAAATTTGAAAACATTCGACAACCATGGAGCGAAAAATGGCGGTTGAGTGGTTCTGCAAGCTTTTGGCGCCAACTCGCCGGGCTTTGCAATTTGAGAGTTTTCTGAGAAATGGCTGTCTTGTTGAGAAAATTGCAGGTGGTACACAGTATGGAAGCATTTTATTCTGATATGGGCGGTGTATTCTTCCTTCTTCACGCCCATGGAGTTTGGATTCTTCAGAGGGTTGCCGGAGAAAATCTTCCTCCTTGACATTGCCGGACAGTTAGCTTTCCTTGTTGACATCATCATCCGGTTCTTCGTCGCCTACCGTGACACCCATTCCTATTGCATGGTATACAATCGCGATCAGATTGCCATGAGGTACCTGTGCCCTTCCTCCTTCTACTTATTCAAATTACTCTTACTATAATAGTTGCTTTTCCTTTTCCTTGACCTTCATGCTATGACAGGTACTTGAAGTCTCGCTTCATGGTTGATTTTCTCAGTTGTCTTCCGTGGGATGCTATCTATAAGGTACGTCTCCTCAGTTTCTGCTGTTATTTCGGTTCCAATTTGGTAATTTAGCTATAAACATTGGCTCATTTATGAAAAGGAACTAGTCCTCTGACCATCAAAGTATAAAATTCATTCGGTATCTTCTTTTTGTTTTTATTCATGTCGTGGCTATTCCTATTGAAAATGACTGGGGTGAAAATTTTGGTTTTCATCTGAAAAATGTATCTTGTTATGAATTTTTTTTTTTGTTTTTTGGATAACGCCAAAGGCAGGCTTAGCCTTATTTCTCTTGTCTTGTCAGGCTACTGGCAGAAAAGAGCCAGTCAGGTATCTTCTATGGATTAGGCTAAGTCGAGCATGTAGAGTGACTGAGTTTTTTGAGAAACTGGAGAAAGATATCAGGATCAATTACCTGTTTACGAGGATTGTGAAACTTATGGTTGTTGAACTCTATTGCACACACACGGCTGCCTGCATCTTCTACTATCTGGCAACCACTATGCCAGCTTCCAAGGAAGGTTACACATGGATAGGGAGCTTGAAGATGGGTGACTATAGCTATTCACACTTTAGAGAGATTGATCTTTGGAAGCGTTATATCACGTCGCTCTACTTTGCAATTGTTACCATGGCAACTGTTGGTAAGATTCTCCTCATGGTTTTTTTTTTTCTCAATTCATCCTTGCTTCCTCTTGGTTAGACATCAATCAGTTAAACATTTCATACTATGACATGAAGTTGGTAGTTCAGTGCTTATTTTTGTCACCGTAATCCATTACTGACTCACTGAGCTTATCCTACATCCAGATATAGTTTTGTCTCGGTTCTTATTAGGAGGATATGTAACATAGTTTACCACTGAAATGTTGACAGTGATCTCTTTCTCCCTTGTTTGCTCCCTCACTCAGTCTACTTTCTTCATTCATTAACTATGATCACTCTCCCAAATCAAATGTTTTGTTGTGCTATTATGTTCACAAATCAAATGTTTTATTATTTTCTCAGGATACGGAGAGATTCACGCTGTCAATGTCAGGGAAATGATATTTGTCATGATTTATGTCTCCTTCGACATGATTCTTGGCGCTTACCTTCTCGGTAATATGACAGCTTTGATCGTGAAAGGATCAAAAACAGAGAGATTTAGGGATAAAATGACTGAACTTATTAAGTATATGAATAAAAACAAACTGGATAGGCAGATAAGTAAGGCAATTAAAGGCCATTTGCGCTTACAGTATGATCGTAGTTACACAGAAGCTACGGTTCTTCAGGACATCCCAACCTCTATTCGCACGAAGGTATTTGTAACATCTAATTTGTCTCGATTTACGGTAAACATTAATTAACGGCATTTTATTTTACCATGGATCTTTAGGTTCATGTTTGTTGTTATTTTCTACATGAGATTATTTCAACTGATTTTTTGTTTATAACCTTAAAAATGGTTTAAGGATCTAGTATGACCCGTTTAACTGTCTGAGTCAAAATTTTGCCAGTCTTGTCCACATTCTTAGGTGGAAGTTTGTCACCGATGGTTCTATTCCCTGTAACAATGTAGTGTGACAATGGTTGACGCCAATCTCTTTTCTATCACAGTTTGAACATTCAAATGGGAAATGGTCATGGAAGAGCTACGTAACTTCCATTAAATGCATATTTCCCTATCTAAGATAGAATCCTATCTGCAATGGGTTTTTCTTGATGTTGATTTCATTAATTGCTTACCTGAAATTTTCATATCTTTTATGCTGAAAGCTAGCAAAAAGTTAACCATGTCATTTATCTTGATGTTGTTTTCATTGAATGCACACCTGATGGCTGATATTTTTATAATTATTAATGTTTCTTCGCAGATTTCAATGAATTTGTACGAGCAGTTCATTCAGAAAGTTTCTCTTTTCAAGGGGTGCTCTTTGGGGTTCATTAAGCAGATTGTAAGACATTCCTTTCACATTAGAATCTTATATCAGAATAGTTTAGTCGCAATATTCAGATTTTACAATTCACATTTTAATGTCTTGTTATATCTATATGTTTCTTCAATTTACAATCTTGAACTTCAAATATTTCCAGTTGCTATTTCAGAACGACAATAAATATTTAGATTTTGCAATTCGTATTTTTTTATCTGAAATTTGTTGAGAGTTTTGGTTTGATAGGCAATCAGAGTTCATGAGGAGTTTTTCCTCCCAGGAGAAGTGGTTATGGAGCAAGGAAATGTAGCAGATCAACTTTACTTTGTGTGTGACGGTGAGCTGGTATGAATTCTGGCCACTCTTTCTTTGAATTAGGATAAGAGAACATGAATCTGCATGCAACTGCCTCTCTAGGAATTGCCATAAGTATTGTGATTATACTTTGTTTCTATGGCCTAATTGACAGCTTTACATCTTGTAACAGGATGAGATAAGCAGGGAAGATGGTGAATGTGAAGAGTTAATTAATCACTTGCAAACCTATGGTTCCTTTGGCGAGGTTTCTTTCCTTTGCAATATGCCTCAACCTTCTACGGTTCGTGCTCATGAATTTTGTAAGGTTTTGCGACTTGATAAGCAATCCTTCACAGAAACGCTAAAGATATACTTTTTTGATGGTCGAGTCATCTTGAACAATCTGCTTGAGGTATGCTTGCTGTGGACACTTGATGAACCTGCTTCCTTTTGGAATTGCATATATAACTTAACATTGTCTAAATGTCTGCTTGATATGTATGATTGTTGCTATCTTCATCATTTACCATCAACATTGTGGATTCTGGGGTTGAAGTCTGTAATGCTACGATTTTTTCTCTATCAGCAGCTTGACTACTTTGTTAGGGAACACATCATTTAACAGTCACTGTATCCAAAGAGATAGGCATGATTTCAAGGTTGTGCTTGCTCTTTAATTTGCATTCTCTGTACTATAGCAAATATAAATATGGGACTTGACGTGAAGGTTGCTTTGAATTTGATTTCTTTTTTATTTTGTTGGTATTTTTGGTTACCACTTTCGGTTTGTACATGCAACTCACAAACTCTGAGGATGACCTTAGCGCCACTGGGCCATAGGCTGTTTGGTGCTTTACATTTGATTTCTGATGGGACTGATCATGGTGATGTAATAGACAGACAGAAACTGAATGTTTGCTTGTCTTAAGATAATTTAGACAACTAAATAATTTTCATATAGCCATAACATACTTATGATTATTTTAAGTTATATGGATTATGAGTTTTGACATGGGATATATGTTGGAAAAAGGTAAAATACGGTCAAGTCTATTTGAAAGAAATTTCTTGTATATTTTCCCTGACTTCGACCTAGTAATTCATAGTTTCTTACTAGAAAGTCCATACCTCATGGTAGTGCTGGGTTGACAGGGAAAAGACTCCATTCTTCAGAGAAAGCTTTTGGAATCAGACTTCACCCTGATCATTGGAAATTATGAATCCGAGCTGGCCATGAGGATTAATTGTGCCGCATATGAGGGAGACTTTTATCCGTTGAAACGTTTGATTGGATCTGGAGCTGATCCCAATAAGACAGATTATGATGGAAGATCGCCCTTGGTATGAACCTATAAATCTAATATATTATTCCATGAATTCTAATTATTACAAAAACTGCTATCGCTTCTCTTTGTAAAGCCAGGGAGAGAATAGCATCATACTAACTATATTATATGTTTGATATCGAAGCTTATCGCTGCATCCAAAGGATATGTAGATATTGCTTCTTTTCTTATTAAACAAGGAGCAAACGTTGACTTGGCAGGTTAGTCTGGAACTTTGAGCCCATATTTGTCCCCATGTATAATCACTGATATTTTTAATTGAATATGCTCTTGAATGGAATATGATAACTAATGTTACATTTTAATCAATCAATTGTGCTAGATAAGTTTGGGAATACTCCCTTGCTCGAAGCCATCAAGAATGAACATGAAGATGTCGCCTCTTTACTTTTTCATGCGGGGGCAACTCTTACCATCAATGATGCCGGAAACTTTCTATGCATAACTGTTGCAAAGAGGGAGGCAGAGCTTTTAAAGAAGCTTTTGGCGTATGGTATTAATCCAAATGCCAAAAATTTTGATCAGCGAACACCACTTCATGTAGCTGCCTCTGAAGGTTTTTTTACAATGGCCGAATTACTTCTAGAAGCAGGAGCAAGTGTTTTGTCAAAGGACAGGTATGATCCGAATTTCTGATTTATCAGTTATTTTCATCCAGTACTTTACCAAATTTCAAATAAATAGATAAATAATACTGACAATTTCCTGCTTGTAGATGGGGAAATACACCTCTTGATGAAGCTCGTACAGGAGGAGGTGGGAAAATGATCAAAATGCTTGAAGTTGCAAAAATTTCTCAGCTGGCTGAATTGTCCAATAGCATTCAAGGAAGTCGAGGTATGACATTCTCAGGATAGCATACCATATCAGATTATCTTTAATGTCATTATAGATATTATAGAATTGTCTTGTCTATAACAATATAAGCATTCTTTCGACTCATACACTTTTACTGAGTTAGCAGCAACATTTCTCTTGTCATCAACAGATGGAATTCCGAAAAAGAAATGCACAGTGTTCCCTTTTCACCCGTGGGATAACAAGGAGGATAGAAGAGAGGGAGTTGTCCTATGGGTTCCACAAAGCATTGAAGAGCTCATAATGGCAGCCATGAAGCACATGAATTCTTCTAGTGCATCTTATATTTTATCAGAACATGGGGGTAAGGTTCTTGATGTAGACATGATTGACAATAATGAGAAGCTATTTCTGGTAAGTGAAACACAGAAAGAGGTGAAATTATTGGATAGAGATGAGGTATAAAAATGAGCTAAGCATCAAACGGATGGGAGCAAAGCTAGATAATGCTTTTTAGCTGTTCACTTTGTATTATAATTGTGAATTACACTTGCTCCCTTTTATTGATCATGTTTATACACAATCCTTCTAAAATGTTGATCAGGTGCAGCATCAAATTTCCCCATACCATTCTCTCCAAATTACTTACTTGGAAGAAAAAGATAGATAATATAATTTGATTATTGATTATCACATGCATAAGTAATTATAAAAATAATTTAAACAGTGTATTTTGTAAGTTTCATGTATCTGTTAAACAAATTAAATGGTATTGATTATTTTTAAAATACAAAACATCGATTTTCATATAGTATTAAATAAATAATCAAAAATATAAAATATATAGATGAACACAGTGAAATTTTAGTTTCTTAGCTATGAAATCTCTCTCAATGTTCCATATCATAATCATGATTTGGTACTTTTTGCACTCATCAATCATTATGCTAGCCAAGTCCAGCACGTGTGTGTTCGTCTCTACCAACCTTATGTAGATAGCACCATATCTAGCATATCTATACTTTTTGAGAAATGGGACCTCTCAATCTGAAGGTTTTTTTTTTTTTTTTTTTTTTTTTTTTTTTTTTTTTTTTTTTCTGATTAGTTCATTATATTCTTTGACAGTAGATATGTATGAAAGAAAAATCAGATGCAGCAGAGGAATTAAAGTCTGCAGTTTGATAAATCAAATTTAGAAAAAAAAAAAAAAAGTTACAATTTTAATTATGAGGCCTGCAATCTCACTCCTAATCAATCAGATATCAAAACTCCATGATAATTAACCAAGAAACTTTCTAGACATGACTGATATAATTAATCAAGTCGATATAATTACTGTGGCGGAAATTGTTAGGTTACGAGAGTAAAGAAATAGAATATGAGGGATTAATTTGATCGTACAATAACCTTGTCTGCAAGCAAAATGTAACTCAATGTTGGAAAGTCTTAACGACAAAGAGAGCACCCAACTGCCACATGGTGAGCTCTAAAGCCAATACAAGAATGAACAAGACAGCTTCTCTTCTGGATCCCTCTCTGCTCTCCCATTCCACTCCCACAATTTCCACAGTTTCTGTTTGGAAGCTGAGAAAATGCATGTGGGAAAATTCTTGGTTGGAGAATGAGGGTGTGGGACTGTGGGGAATGTAGGCTGGCTCGAGAATCAGTGAATGGTGGGAGTTGAGAAGTGAGAAGTGCAAGTTAGAGATCGAGTTTTTCTCGGACCAGGCTTCATTCCTCACACTCCCTCCTCTCTTGTTCTTCTCTTTCTATTTATCATAACAGTTAAGTTTCTTCTCATGTGATTCCATTTTGCCAGAAAAATAGCTGCGCAGGACACCAAATTCCATTGCCAAAGGTGGAAAGTTCCAAGTATACTAATCATGCAGCAAGGGAAATATATATACATTGCTGTTTCTCAACATTTTTGTGTACTGTCATGAAAACCTTGGTTCTCTTTTTAGCTGTTTATTCTTCTTGGTTTCTTATCTTGTTTCCTCTAATATAACACTGGTTGCTCGCATTCACGTGCTCCTCTCCATTGTATATATTACATTTATAAGTATGATATAATATTTTTTGAAGATGAAAATATAATTTTTAATATAACACTTACATAAAAAAATATACACTTTAAAAAATGATAATATATATTACAACAAAATAATAATAATATAGTGCAATTGTTATATGTTAGTTTTTTTATAACTGTTATAACTTATATGTTAGATTCAAGTGCTATGTCTTTTTTCTTTTTTTATTGATAACTAAGTGCTACGTCTTTTCAAAACATGGGAGAAATATGTGTAAATTTTAATAAAAATATATTAGCCTTCTAGTTATTTAAAATTAAAATCTGGAATGCCCTGAAATTAAATGAAGGGAGGCACGTGGAGAAGACATAACTTAGTTGGCAAGCAAGGCACTTGGAAAATAATAATAATAAAAAAAAAAGAGTTAGTCAAAGAAAGAAATAAAGAAAAGAATCTCATTAATCAGAAGAGGAGTTACAGCGCGAGGAGGAGGGAACGGTGAAGTGAACAAGTGATTCCAAAAATGGCGTTGCAGTGGATTATACTCACCTACGTCGTCGCAGCCGAGGCCGCCATAGCCATTCTGCTAACTCTTCCCTCACCCAAGCTCTTGAAGAACCGTTTCGTCTCTCTCGTTTCCCTTATTATTCAACCCGCGCTATTTATCGTCCCCTTTGCTGGCTTCCAGCTCCTTGGTATGTTCATCTCTCCAATTTGCTCCTAATTTTGGTTTCATATTTGGAAGAAAACGTGGGTATCAAAAAATTTCTTTTTCCCAAGGAGATTATTTCCGTTAATTTTTTGAGGGTTTGATGTGAGGAAATTGAATCTATGATCTATATTGTAACTTGGAAAACATGGTAAATCAAATCTGAGAGTAGTTGGGTTCGGAATCTGGGAAAGACTTGGGTAAATTGTATGAGATCTACTATCTATTGGTTTTTCTTAGTGTTGGTTCGTGCTTCTTCTTCTTTTCTTCAGATATATACTGGAAGAATGAACATCGCCTGTCGTGCACTTCTGAGATTTGTACTGCTGCTGAGAGAGATCGATATGAGAAAGCTGTAAGTATCTGATATGTATTATTGATTTCTTCTACGCGGTTGAGGTATGGAATGATATAGCGATTTGGGTGCAAAGTGTTTTTGGCTTATTATCATTTAGTTTGTCCATTCATTTCTGCCATATTGGCTATTAACGTCAAAATGTCTAATTAGAAAACGTCTTTTGCAATGTAAATTGTGGTTACATAATGTGCTTAAGGTAGTTTTTGGTTTTGCTTCGATGATGGCTCATGCCTGATTTAGCTAATTATGAAAAGGATGTTATGGTTTACATTGTTTACAAGTTGCAAACTTTGCTTTGGGAAAAAAGAGGGGGAGAGATTGATGCAGTCTTTGTTTATCAGTTTTGATGTCAGAATAATTTATGGGAAACTCGGTGTATTATAAACTATTAAGCATTAATTGATTGTGCAACTGTACATTGCTTTGAATAAATTTGGAGGCCTAGAATCTTGTAAAAGAACAATGAGCGTAGGAAGTCCCAAAATCAGTTGTGGTGGTTGAAAACATTAACCTGAAACTAGAGCTCATTGCACTCCTTTCTTAGTTTCTCTTCTTCCAATAGTTGTCTAAAGGCTACATGTCAATTTACCTTTAACATTCCTATCTGTTTTTAACATAGTTGATTTATTGATTGTTATGCAATTTGTATATGTACAAAATCATGGTGCAAAGTATATCATATGATAATATGCTTTGATTTGTGCTGATATGGAGTCAGAGTGGAGTAATGAAAGGGTAACAATTGTTTTGTCTTGATAACTTCCTTTGGCTACAATGGGAGCAATAGAGTGTGATTTTCTGCTTTCCCTCTTCAGACCACCCCCCTACCATCGCCATGGTGATAAGCTCAAACACACAAATTTAGGCCGTTGTTGATTTGAAATTTGTGGAACTGTTTCTACTATGATTTCAACTTGTCTCCTTTGTCAAATATTTAGAAATTTACTGTTGCAAATTGATGTGAATTACTCTAAGAGTTTGGGGGTTTAAGCTTACGGTTAGAGATTCAGAGGGCTCCATTTGTTTAAATTATGCTGACACAACCTTAGACTACATGACCGTGATGCATGTACTGTGCTTCCTGTAGTTTTAAATTGAAATGTTATCTTCTCTCTCTTTTATATTCTTGATAAAGTACCAAGGGCATTCATGAACCATTAATTGGTTTTTTTTAGATCTACAAATCTCAGAGAAACGTGATACTGTGTGCTGCAGCATGTCTTCTCTACTGGTAACTAACGACTTTACTGTGGAAGCTCTTGTCCTTTGGAATGGAATGCATTTAGTTTCCTGATCTTTCACTCTAATAACTAGCTGAATGTGTATGGATGTGGTGGCAGGTCTATCTATCGTATTGTCAAGTATCAGAAAGAGATCCAAAGTCTGGAGGAAGTGGAGAAGAGATACAAGGATGAGTAGCTTTATCAATCTCATATTATGGTAAGTTGAGGGCCTTGAGGCTGATGTGCTAGTTTAGTATAGGGATATGCAAAGAAGGTCTACCAAGTTATCCTGCAGACACTCGTATGCGATTGAGCTACATATTTACAATGTTTGAATCATTATGTACTTGTTGGATGTGTTCTTTTATAGTTTTGTGACATTGAACCTACATTGGTATTTTCAGAATTCTATGTAGGTTCTTATTATTCATCTTCCTTTTTTATGTCATAAATGATGAAACCATAGAAAGCATTCCTTTCTGGCTGTGTTATTTAAATTAAGTTATGGTTCCAAAATGGTGTAAAATATAACCATTGAATCGAACTTGAGGGATTAAGCCCATGACTGATAAAAGCACTGTCAAATGGAAAGTCAATTTGCAGTCTTGATATAACGAAATAGTAGAAGAAAATTAACCCAAATTGATTCACTAATTTATTTTATAGTGAGAAATGAAAGCATGGGAACCGAATACAATATAATAAGCATTCTTTGATTCCATATGCATTCATTTTATTTTATATTTTATATTGAGGAATGAAAGAATGGGAATGCAATGAAGATCTAGAGTATTCTTTTCTTTTTTTTTCTTTTTTAATTTTAATTAAAAAAAAAGAAACCTGCAAATCCAATTCCTTATTTCGGCAGGAATGTAATCCCTATATATATTCTGCGTGGAACACGTAGATGACTAATCTAGAAGATTGCGAACTTGATGAGGCAATTGCTTCCTTCTTCAGTGGGAAACTGTCAAGTTATACGCGTTAAGGACATCAACAAGTTCTAAAAGTAAAACACACTTTGTGGACTTCTGTAATGCTAAAACCTTCATCGCAGTTCAATTGTCTTCTATCAAACGTAACGGTTATATTCATTTGAAAATGTCTACTGAACACAAGAAAACAACAATTCTCGCGGCTTGAAATAAGCACTAATTATTTTTCGTTTCCTTCTTGTGGGTTGTGAATATAATCATTGTCCTCCGACCCACATATATCTTCTTTTTGCCAAAACAATGGGCATATGCGTGGTTTCTTCATCCCCTTATTTATCACGTGGTTCACATTTTTAATGCCCTCAAATGCTTGTGTTAAATTGAAACTGCAATGTGAAGGGGCAGTTGCTGTTTTCAGTTACCCTGCATAATTACGGCGAAGAATGAACACAATTGTTAATTTCATTCCCACTCGAATTCGAATTAATCAACATAGATATGGGTAGTGGGTAGTTTTTACAAAACCATGTTAGAAATTAGCATCAATCACTATATGTATATGCTCATGTCAACCATTGCATGGAAATTGCATGATTAGAATCATTCTTGACAATTTTGTTTTCCATTTTAATTATTTGGAAGACAAATTAAGACGATTTATTATTTTTAGATTAGTTTAATCAGGGCAAATGTTATTATTTTCAAGTCATGTTATTGAATATCATAGACCAAGAACACAAATCAATCATTCTACAAAAGTTTAAGCTTATTATAAATGTACAAAAAGAATATAATCCTATATCTATCTTGATGGGATATTAGTTATGTCCCATCACAAAGCTTCAAGAGTTCATTGAGTTTGGCAACAAAATTTTACCAAATACAAACAAGGCTAAATAATTCATTCAGAAGCAGAAAATGAATCAGAATCAAAATGATCTCTTGAGATTCTTGAAATCTGCTGTCTCTGTGCATTCCAAGCCAGCCCTGTAAGGATTCAACAATTTCAGAAGCTCGGTTGCTTTCTCTTTGGTGTAATCGCCACAGCCTACCTGCAATATTAACAAGAGTTTCTGAAAGGCACCAACTTGAAGTGCCTCAACTAGAACTCTTTCCCCCTCATCATCTCCATTCTTGCAGAGCTTCCAAATAGCAGAAACAGAGTACTCTGTGGCCAACGCCGAGACTCGCAGAATTTTCTTCACCAACACAGGAACTGTTAGAGCATTACCATAAGCTTTTTCTCTCCCTTGTTCACAAGTGCAGAGAGAGTCCAGAATGCCCAAAGCCTTCTCAGATTGGCTCTTTTCTGAGTCAATAAGAATCTCCAACACTAGAGAAACCAACCCAGTTTCGATGAATGCTGTTTTCATTTTCCCACAAGAAGGGTAAGAAGATGAAACCATGTACAAGATCACAGCCAATGAAGCTTTTGTAATTGTAGGGGAAATTCCCTTGTTAATAAGTCCCACCAATAACTCATTGACTCCTTCAATTTCTGCCAGAGCCTCCAAATTCTGCTGATCGCCAAAAGAAAGAAGCTCCTTGAGAGCAACAATGGCCTTGTGCTTCCCGGAAAGATCTTGGTGCTTCAAAAACCAAACCATGCAACGTAAAGAAGCCTTGGATCCCAAACATTTCTGGGCTTCCAATTGCAGAGGAAATGTCCAATTGAGAGCAGATAAAATCTCTTCTAAAACACCTGCATGCGTTTCTACAGAGTCATTAGCAAAAGCATCAAATGCAGAGGCCAATGCACCAGAAGCTCCATTCTCCACAATACACCTCTTGTTTCTCTCACTCTCTTCACCCCACCTCTTTATTTTCTGCACTAATTCTGAGCACCCAAATGGATCTGAGCGTCTAGCAGAGGCCTTTATGTGCAGGAGAACCTCAGAGACCTCTGCTGGGTTGATGGGTATTCTTGGAGTTGGGATTCTCTCAACTCCATGTTGCTTATTATCTACACACCAATCTTGAATCATTATTCTAAGTGTATGGTTGGGAATCAGATCAAAGTTTCTCAGAATCTGATTGGTAACAGGGCATGTGTAATTCCCATCTTCAAACCACCTTTCAATGCTTTCCCTATCATAGGTGATCCCAGTAGACAATGTCACAGGATCTTTCATCAAATCAAGAGAAACTGGGCACCTGAAATGGTTTGGAATCACCAGCTCCATTTCGGGTTTGCGCCCCCGCCGGTGGCTGTTCTTCCTTCTTCCCCAGCCTAGAACCATTTTTGCAGATTGAAAGAGAAGTTTGCTGTATTTTGAGGTTTTTTGTGCGCTTAGATGATAAAGTTTGAAACTTGGAATGAGAATAATGGTGGGTATCTATCTATGTGGGTTTGTTTATATATCAGGGGAGTCTCTGAATGTTGGCTGTTGTAACTACAGGTTATGTTCTTTGCTTTCATACTAATAGTTTCAAAGTTTGTACCTTCAAGGAATTCAACAGAGAACATAGAAGCATTCAAATTGAAGAGAGAAGGATTCAATAGATTTGAATATTGACCGTTGAAGATTTCAAGAGCTTGAAATCCAACCGTCAAAGGGGTAAATGAGTGAAAAAAAAAAAAAATAGGCCTCAGCTTTGGGCTGTTGATGTTCACGACTTGGCTTGGTCTACGTAGACACGCTCACAAGTCGCACACGTTTTCAACTACTGTTAAGGAATCCGAGTATGACCAGACCAACGCAACTATGATAGACCCCACTATTAAATTTTTTTTTTTTTTATTAAAACTAGACTGAAGTTTCTTTATTTAATTAATTTTTTTTAGAGATTTATCAAAATTTAGGTGAAATTAATTTCAAGATATCACAAGCTTCAATGAATTTTTACAATTCCTTTTTTTTTTTTAAATAAAATTTAAAATTGTGCTTATAAATTACCAACTAAAAAAAAAAGAGATTTCCAATTGTAAAATTCAAATCTAAATTTTATAAGTAAAGATATTTCATCTTTATTATCTATTTTTTTTTAAAATTTATACATGATAATAAAGGATATTTAAACTCCAAGTCTCTTGAAAACTACTTAAATATCTAACATTTAAAGAACTTCCAATGGCTTATATAAAGCTAGTAATTCCATACTACAAAACCAACTATATCCTTGTTACAAACGAATAAATAATTATAATGTAGAACCTACAAAATGCACCTCAATTATTTACTTAGTTGGTAGTAAATAATTTGTGATAATGGTTTTCATTGATAACGTGAAGTTTTATTAATGAATAATTTATATATATATATTTTTATAAATGTTCTTTAAATTTTAAAGTCTATTATAATTTTAGTAAATTTAGACTTTATCTTATCAAAAAAAAAAAAACCATAATATAATTCTATAGAGTAACACCACAATTACTTAAAAAAGCATACCATTTCAACTATTAGAACTTTCTTAATCTTAAAGTTTAATTAATTGTGTAATCCCTATTCAAATTATTATACTTAATTAGGGTCAAATTTTGAAATTGATTGAGAAATTGTGGGTACAAACTGAAAATTAACAATGAAATTTTATTTCGAGGGGTCAAATTTTCATCAAGGACTATAAGATTTGGTTTGGATGATCAATAGAAAATAATGTGATATGCAGTAATTAATTAATATTTAGCATCTAGATTCCAGATTTGCTTTTGATTGTCAAGAGAAACAAGAATAAAAGTGAATTAAGAAACAATTGTCGGTGCAAGCACCCACATGGCGAGTCCATAATTGAGGTTTATATTAGAAAAATAAAATAATGAGTATCTATATCAGATTAAAAAAATTCGTTTGAAGATTAAATATCGTAACGCAGGAATATATGTTATTTTTTTATATATATATAAAGAAAATCAATGATTGATTTGAGCTCCTTTTTAGTAGAAATGATTATATTGAAGCTTCCTACTTTGGCTAGATCCATCGTAGAGACAGACATAAACCATTGATTGTCTCTTGGGCATTATGTTTTTCTTGTGAGGACAGAAAACGAAGTTTCATATAGTACTCCTCACTTTCATTCTTGTTGGAAATTTTGACATGTTTAACATTTTAGATAACTGGGGCTTAAGAACCCTAGTTTCAAGTTCTATCTCGTCCTACTTATTTGTAAAATGACCATTTATAATGTCTTAGGTATTGGTTTTTTTGGACTATTACATTTGTTATTCTTACATGTTCTTTTAAACTTAGTATTAATTTATATATTCTTTATTTGTCTTTTTTACTTTTGCTTATCGTACAGCTTAGGGGCAACAATAACTTTAACTCATAAAATTGGAGATATTTTATATCTAAGAGGTTTGATTATTTTTTGTTTGTTCATTTTGTTGGAAATCTGTTAATTAATTTTCTTAGAGCTTTCTTTATTTACAAAGTCATGTGAATTATGATTATGTATAATTGTACGGAGAAAAACGAAGGAGTCTAATTTTGTGAAGCATGTTAATTTCTCTTAACACATGTCCATATGTTTGATTTTCTTCGTTTTTTAATTTTTCTTTCTTTCCTCTTTCCTCAACTATTTCCTGTTTGATCGTATTATTACTATCAAACCTTACTTATTTGAAACTAAAATTTCATGAAATCGCTTTAAGCTCATGATTCATTTTGACTTGATTTTTTGTGAAATTATTTTTTTTAATGAAAAATTTAGATAAAAGACTCACCAAAATTAAGTAGTAGACTAGCTTCAAGGTTCAAAGATCACTTGTGTTTTTATTAATAAATTACTTATAAAAAAGTCCTCATAACAAAATCAAAACTTTAAATTTACATCTTTATGAAATATAATTTTGATTTTTACCAATTTTTGTTTGCTACTTAAATCTTAACCCTTAGTTTCATAAGTTAATCATGTAATAAGGTCTGATATAGAATAAGGAACACAATTGTAATCTATTATATAATAACTGTTTAAGGATAAGAAAATTTATAACATTAAAGTCGTAAACTTTGTTTGTTGACTCTTTTTTAAAATCTTACGTATGATTTGCATGATCTACGTGATATAAAAGCATTTAAAAAAGAAGAACGTACTAATAAATGTGGCACTTAAAAAATGATGGAATTTCTAAAGTTGCGTGGACGAGACAAGTCCATGTTTTATGATGAAACACAAGTGATTGAAGTTGGTGACAGCAGCCAGCAGGGACCTGTGCCAATGCCCGTCTACCGGGTATCTATATGTATATATATTTAGGGTTTAGGATATGATTCATTAAATTAAATGGTGAAGAAAATGTGTAGATTAACTGAAGAAGAATTCTTCTAATTTAATCTCAAAATTAAAAAAAAAAAAAAAAAGAAAAAGAAAAAATCTCAATTGAATTGACGAGGTAAATTACAATACCAGCCTCAGCCTCTCTCTTTCCTCAGGTTTTGTAGTTGTGAATTGTCTTCTTCTTCTCCTTAGCCCTTTGCCTTTACACAGCTGATGACGCCCCCGTAAAATTTTCATCTTTGACACTTTCAACTTCAAACCCGGTGTGTGATTATATATAATATATAACTTCAATTTAATTTCAAATGAGATCCAATGCAGGCTTTCAGTTTGACTTCCTTGCGTGGACAACAAGAATATGTAGTCAACCATTTTCATGACATCAACATTCGAATCCCAGCAAAACCTTTGCAAGGAAGAATTTATGTATTCCGTCTAATTTTTTTTGTTCTACTTCATTTTAATTAAATAAAAAAAATGTAAATATGTTATAAGTATTATTAAGTTATTAAAAGTAACTTTTTCTTTTTATTAATTAGAAAAGAGTATATCAGAGAGTAAGTCAAAAATGTAAATTCTACTAAGGATATAATTTTTTTTTTTTTTTTCTAACAAAACTTTGTTAAAGAAATGGTTTGACACAAACACAAAACTCTAATATCTCTATATTTTCGTATTAATGATCACTGAATGTTTAAGCTAGTATAGTGTACTCTTTAGACTTTTGAGAGTCAGATTGGGTTGCTCTCTCGAGTTAGGTATGAAAAGAGATTCTGACAAAAACAGCCGGCATGCCATCTATGATACTGGTAGGTAAGTGGGCAATCAAACACCTAGTTTTGATTGAATAAAAATGACTACTGCCAAATAAATATATTATCAATTATCAATACACGCTGTACAGGTAACAAAATCACCTCCAAGCCTAATTGGCTTATTTATAATGACGGTTAAAGAAAAAAGTTCAACACTGAACCTGATGAGGATGATCCTGCAAGATCAAATTAAAACAAAACCAAATACCTGACATTTCATTGGCCATCCAAGATTGCCCTCATCAGATGCAATGCTCCTAGGGAAAAAACTTCGGAGCAGTGAGATTCATGTGTGCCCTACATAAACAATTCAGATAATTTTGGTCTCGAGGGCTTAATAGGCTAGGAATTCATTCCTGCCTTATGTTTGGAGAACTGGCTTCTGTGCTGTAAAATGAATCTTCTAAATTGATTCCGTACATATCTTCATCCTTCTCTTCATCCCATTTGAGGACCTCCCTTATGTATTTGAATGCCTCATCAACCGAGGTGCGCTCCCGAGCTCGAGTTTGCCATACAAACAACTTCTGCCCAGTTATTGAAAAATAAAGCTCCTTGAATTTCACTGCTATGTAGTAAAATGCTTGGTGTGCAAGGGCATGATTGTTGTTATGGGGTCTCACAGGACAAAAGTCTTGAAACCACTCACAAGCTGATAAAGGAGCTTTGTTTATCTTGTCTTCCAAGGCTTCGTACTTATTTAGCAGAAGTAAGAAAGGGGTTCTATGAAAACAAGGATGACTCACCAGACTCTCAAAAAGATCTCTGCTTGCCAGCATTTTGTTATGAAGCTGGCCACTACTGTGAACCCACGTCTGGTCATAGTCACTCAGTGCAATACAAAATATAACTATCCTCACATCTTCAAACATTTCCAGCCATTTGCAACCATCAGGCAGTCCCTTTGAGTTTATACGAATAAGCTGATACCTGAGCCAAAGGAAAAGATTCAGCTGTCAAGAAGTAGCTTCCCGAAACTTCAACAAAATTAGATAAAGTTCTTATAAGTGATGCATTTGAAGATGAAAGTATCATTTTACTTGGTCAAGGGCGGAGAGGAATTTAAATTTTCACTGTATATCTCGGACATGGGGCTCCGATCATCAAATGAGAACTCCATGAAGGCAAGACCATTGCTCTGTGTGACTCCTTCAGCATATATGATATCCCTTTCAGAAGGTTCATACTCATTGCTTGAAATTTCTATTGCCTGGGCAGGATCACTACAATCAGCCATTGTGGTAAAATAACTCATAATAGAAGGTTAAGTATGCTCTTTTCAACTTTTTGCCAAAGATACTACATTTCGTGCAATGGTAAAGATTACTTTACCCAAGAGACTGTACCAAAGCCCAATAGAGCGACAAATTCAAGTTTGGAAAGAAATAAGTAAATTCAATCCAATTCAATCTAGTCATATACTATCAGAAAAGAAAAGGTCAAACATTTATTTTACCACACTGAATTTTGGATTGATTAGGGATTAGGAAATAATAAAAGATGAAATAATTCTCAAAATTTTAGATTGAATTTTCAGAAAATTTAGGATATTATTAGTTTCATAAAAGATGAAATAATTCTCAAAATTACATCCATACAAAAGTTGGCACGCAACACAACAATAATGAACAGAAATCCAATGGTATGTTTTCTAGGATGGTAACAGAAGATTTATCAAGGGTGCACAATGAATTATTGTGGAGTCTAATACTAATGCTTACATGTAATATATACACAAAGAACGCATGTCCCGTGGAAACAATTAATTTTACAAAGCACCAATAGTACAGGAATGGTTATGTATCACATGTGACCATGTATTGAACACCTGAACTTTTAGATGATTGTGACAAACTAATAACATCTTCATCATTGTTTAAGCAAATTCAAAATTCTGATGATTATATATGATTGCCATTATTGTTTTATGAAGTCTTTCCTACTATATTGTTTGATATTTATTTACTTATACACGGGAATTCCATTGATATTTATGATTATATGTCTCAGTCTGGAATTAATATATTTCTAAAAAGCTGTCTGAGCCCTAGCTGAACTAGCACCCAGGTTAAGATGTTAAGCAATAACTATGCACATGATATCTTTCCTCTAACATAATGAATATTGCATTTTGTCACAGAGTTTAACATGACTTTGGAAGTAACACCAGCAATGCATGCTTAATGTATTGAAACCTTATGCTAAAGCTTCAAAAGAGAGTAGCTCTATCACTGGTTTCTTATACATTAACAATATGCACTTTGAACTTTTCCCCTTGTCATTGGCTTCTATAAGTAGAAACCTCATCTACTACTAGAAAGAACGTGACCAATAAATGAACAACCAAAGGGACAAGTGATTCTGACTGACCCAGCCACTTTACTGGCATCACTCAAAAGTTCACCAGAAGTTCTCCATCACTTCTTAAGTACTAGAATCTAAAGACTGGACATAAGGAAGGAGGTGGATTTAGAGAGAGAGAGGGGCAAGGGGCCAGGGGGAATAAGGTCGAGGTGTAGAGTTTGCTTATATTTACTAGGTTTGATAGGGAAAATAAAAACTCTTGTCCATAATGGAAAATTAATGAACTCAGCATTTTCTGCGCAATGATATCTGCCCCATCAACCCTTAAGTTTATGTTCTAAATCTTAAAGATGACTATTCAGGATTAAGTTTATGTTCCAAATCGGGGAAAAGAAAATGTAGCTTAAAGAGTGTTAAATAGATTTATAATGTTTAAACAATATCCTCTTAAGAGGCAAAGCATAGAAGTGAGGCAGAACAGCAGTCTATTTGGTTCCATGGATAATCAAATAGTGGAAATACACAAGAATAACTAATAAATACTTTATAACACAACAGTACACTGGAAACATACCCGATCTAAGAAATACTTAGCAACATCAGGAAGATTATGCAATTCTTCTCTTCTCTTGTATGTTTCCTGAACAGAAGGGTCTCTCCAAATCTCATCTACCATAGGAGCATATTCACGCGTAGCAGCAGGGAAGAAAGCTTCCAAGTCTCCAGAAGCCATAATATCCAGAAGCCAGTCAGAAAAATGCTTGAATCTTGGGTTGATAGTGTAAATGCAATGCTTGTTTTCAGCAGCTTCTCTTTCTGACAAATTGATTCCCCAATTAGGTAAAATATCACCAGCTCTAGCATTTTAGAAAACATCAAGAAAATATCTTATGGATCATCCACAAATTCAATACGGGCCAAAATTCCACATCCACCCCCTTTCCTTTTTTTTCCACCATAATGAGTAAAGGTCCTTCATTAATTGTTCTCCTTGGACAATATTTTAGTGACAAATAGAAAGATCAACAAACAAATTGAGAGTAATCACTTTTTTGGAAGTTTACACCAAGATGCCCTGAATGAGTAAACCTAGATCCATGTATCCAACCCTAGTGAGATAAAGCTTGTTGTTGTTGTTAGTAAGAATTAATATACCTAGAAGTCATCCTGAGAAAATTATACAAGATATCAGCTTATTTAGTTTATTTTCAAGCTTAGCCAAGAGTTAAATTCTTTAACAATGTGTTATCTTATAATCAGGATTCAAGACCATGCCATGTCATTTCTTCTTTCCCAGAGCCTCTTTCACATAAAAAAGTAAACAATATAACCAAGACCAGGAGAGTTTATGCATGAAACCAGAAAAACTGAGAAAAAAATAGAAAATATCACAAAATAGTAGTGAAACTTCCGCTTACTTAACTAGCAAATTAGCATCATAATGAGGGGACAAAAGAAGAATAAGTTTAAACCTGGCCCAGATGCTGCGCCTTCTGAAGAAGTAGATTCTTTCTCTGCCAGAGCCTCGTCTTCAAACTGCTCTCTTCCTTCAAGTAGAATGCTGAGATACTTGTACATATTACTTTGAATCATAAGCTTGATGTCTTGCAATTCTTCTGGAGAGAATGTGTTTCCGTATACAAGCTTCGCCTGCTCCATTGGTAGGGAAAGAAAATCTTTTCATGATAAAATAAAAGAAATGGTAAAAACAAGAGCTATGAAAATAACTGGTATGGTAAGCTGAATATTAAGTGAATATACAAATAAAATAAACGGAAAGGAAAGGAAAACAGAAGGAATCCTTAGAATGATGTAAAAGAAGAAACATGTCGCAATCACATAAATTAAAACTATGCAGCACAAAATAACAGATTCCAACTACAATGTGCATGAAACAGTGATCATTGGCACAGTAGAAACCGGTTATGCTAAAAAATCAGAAGGTAAGGTAGAGCTCATACCACCCATAAATGGAAATGCATTCACAATGGAAATGTTGGCACTACGAACTCTTGGTTGCCTATTTACTTATATGTCTGCATGTATATTTGTTTCATATATGACACATATGCCTAGATCTACTGGTATGCACAGACAAACATATGCATCATCAATGCGTAAACAATATTCATACGTGCATGCCATATATATGTAGAGTTACATAACTTTTTAATAAAATATGTCCATGTGTGATGCAATCTAGATGATAATGTACATCTAAAGGGATAATATGTTATTGAACTCCATAGCTCTTAAGAGAATCAAGAACATAAACTATAGTTCTTCAGTTTAACCCTTGTCTGGGGGAAAGAGGGAAGCAGAAGACAAGGATCCCAACCAGCCTCATTAAAGATAACACACTGAAACAAACATGCAGGAATGAGGGAAGAATGGAAATTGTGAAAAGGAAAAGAACAGATAGGAATACCTGTTTAAAGATAGTGGCTGTTCCAGATCCTTCCATGCCAAACAACAAGAGTTTCTGAACTCTTCCCTGATCCAAATAGTCACGCACAGACCTTGTTGAATAGTTAGTTGCATTTTCCTTCACCTCTTGAGGATTATTAGTTGGTACAGGCAATGACAACAGTGAACAAAAGAAACGAGTGGACGCCTGCCTACCATAAATGAAACAACTATTGTATAAAAATCAAACCAAGGACTTCATCTTAAGCTTTCTTTCAAGCTCAAATCAAATAACCAATATTTATTATTATTATCAGATAAGAAAGAACCTTTCCCCATATGTTCCCTCTAATATTATTTTGACCTTCTTCCTCGTAAGATCCATCATCATAAACCCAGAAATGGGTATCTCGAGGGCATTGTACATTTGCTATCTGAAATGATTACCAAGTAAGTTAAAACCAATATATGATGACAAGAGCGACGATAAAAAGATAGGTAACAAACAAACAAAGCACATTTGCAGACTTCCACTATAATTAGATGTTCTAAGAGCAGAAGTTGAATCTCATAGCCAGAATGGTACTCATAGATTTCCTTCTATTTCGGGTAAGACATTACTAGCATGGGGGGTTAATTGTTCATTGTAAACTTTTTTACCATTTTTTTAAGACAAACTCTGATTGCTTTGAAAAGTATTCTTCAGGATATATTAAGATGTGAAGAAAAGAGAAAAAGCATTAGAAAAATTTCAAAGATTAGAAAACTTCACTGGTGACCTAAGAAAATTGGCTTATCAATTCAAGTTTGACCAACCGTTATAAAATCACTGAGGAATTCATCAGCCCAGATTTAAGGGATCTGGAAGATGCATGTGACAACGAAACTTAATTGTCAAATGTGGAAGATCACAATTAAATATATAATGTAACCTAAATGAAGTTTTGACTGGATGTGAGTAATTCTAATGCCACTGGCAATTATGTAACTTAACTATCTAAGGTTCCCATAAATTGTATTGATGAAGGATAAAATGTAAAAATTTCACATGATTATTTAGGATTGTATATACAAGATCTTTTTTCATTGAAGATATAACGCTCTACAAATGTAGTAGCTTATTTAATGACTTTCCCTTGAATATTGGTAATGCTTTGTAAGTATTTGATTTTAACCAACAAACTCAAAAGGCTAAACCCCTCTCCGTACTCTCTGAAAAAAAATAATAAATAAATAAAAGAAGAGGAGGATGGGTCTGCATTCGATTGTATGTTTCTTGACTCTTTAGGTAATTGATTGCCAATAAGCTTACAACACTATATCATGAATACTTTGTTACTAGGATTCTTGCACAGTGATGCAGATGAGAGGGCATCGGGCACTTTAGGTAAAACCTCTGTTGAGAGCTGAGTACAGGTAAAATATACACTAGGAGGTTAGGGAAGTTGATATCAGGCCTTTCGACACATTTATATGTTTAGCTTACTGTTTGGTTAATGAATGAGTCATTCAAGTGGAGAAATGATTACCTTCAACATTCTGAGCTCAATCTTTGTTATTTCACGACCGTTCATGTAAACTCTTGTATTTCCGTTGCTTGCATCCATCTGAAGCTTGCCTCCAATATTTAGTTTTGAACTTATTACCCTATCAGGCTTCTCTCCCTCCTGAAATCCATTATTTCAAAGTAAGAACAACAACGCTATACAACAATCGGTAACAATTTCTTAAAAAGCCATGCATCTTCAGCTCAAAATTTTCATGTTCACCTTTCCCCAAAGTCCAGAGTCCTTATCATACCAATACCTCCCGGGTTTCAGCTTCTGAGGAGGGATCGGACAAGCCAAAAGCTCCGCCAATTCTTCTTGTCTTAACTGCCTTCCATTAACAATGAGCTGCTCTGGTCGAAGCTGATTCGCAGGGCACTCCTTTTCCGCCTTCATTATCTGCTTTATCTCCAACGGACTACAAACTCTGGATAACACCTTAGAGCACTTACCTAAACTGGACCTCTTGGATTCGTCTATTGGCTGACCAATGCAGTTCAGGCATTTACGCCCCTCTGGCATTGACCCCATTGCCTTAAGCACACAATTACTACAGTACCTCGCATCGCACACCAAACACGCTTCTTTCTCCTTCAACCTGTTCCCTTTCCCGCATCTACTACAAATCCATCTCTTCTTCGACACAGTCTTTGAATTTTCCATCGCAACTGGCGATCCCACTGGCTCGGTAGCAACCGAACGCGGTGACGGAAACCCATCATCGTCTTCATACTCAGAATCCCTCGGTGTATTAAACGTCACAGTGGCGGGACGCTTCCCTTCAATCAAACCACTCCGGGCAACTGAATTTGGTTGCCGGGGAGAAGACGCGGAGCTAAAACCATCCTCAGCAATTGCATCCCCGGAATCGGACTGATCACCCTCACCGTTCTGCAAATTCAGTTGGGTTCTCGAAACCGAAGACGATCTTTGACTCTCCACGGGACTACGCACTTCCTTACCAAAACCTCCATTTCTGACGCGACTGAACCTAGATACCCTGGGATTAATCGGTATGGCCACCGGAATAGAAAGGTTGGCCGAAACCGAAGTAGCCATTGAAGGAGTGCGAATCGAAGTAGAAGCAATATCCAAGGGATCAACTCTGGGTACCTCGTATGGAACAGGAGGGCCTACGTATTCAACTGCAATGGAGTAATCAAGTTGCTCTTCATCCGGTAATGGCGCACCGGCAGGCAACATCCTTCGGAGGACCTCCTCCCAAGTATTCCCTTCTTCTGCTTCTGAAGCCATTGGGCTCTGCAGAAGAAGGAGGTTGAAGCTGAAGCGCTAGCTTTATTAGCGTTTGGATGCTGATAAAGCACAGGAAAACGAGAAGAAAATTCAAAAAAGAGAGAGAGCACAACACGAGAGAATCAATAGAAAGGTTTCATCAGAATTCGGAAGGGAAAATGTAGCAGCTGAGTTGTAAGCTGCAGTTAGAGAGTTGGCGGAAAGTAAACGGAGCCACTAACGACAAACGTCTGTCAGGACGGCCTATTCCGTTACATTTGACGTCATGATGACTTACATACAAAATTTAAAGATATATAAATAGTCAACCATAAATGTAATACATTTAGAGCAACCAAAAATGTTTAAAAACCCAAGTTAATCACAATGATATGATGTCATGTTTGGTGCATGAAATTCTAGAGAAGAAATGGGAATGAAAAAGGTAATTCAGCTCTTATATGATCAAATTGTTTAATTTGTCATAATAATTTGCAAATATCACCTTAAACATTTTCTTAATATAGTTTTGACCAATAAAGATCAGGTCTAATGAAAAAGAGTAATACTATATAATGTGATAAACTTAAATTTAGTATATTTATTGGACTTTTTTTTTATAAACAATAGATGAATGATTCAGATTAACTTAAAAAATATATATTAAGCGATGTTATTTTTAAATATTTTAAATAAAAAATAAATAACTTAACATAAAAGTTAAATGCCATAAATTCAGGTTAGAAAAATACTTGTATTCTTGAATAAAATAGTGTGAAATTAAAAGATATCTACTAAAAACAAAAAATAAAAATAAAAATGCCTTGGCTTTGGAATCTTCTTAGAAAAAAAATTAGCATCTTGCTTATTGGTCTTAACAAGCTAAATAGTTTAGGATTATTTTCCTTTCAACCTTGATTTATTTTAAATAAATTCGTTTTCTTCTTGGTACATTTTTTTTTTTTTAATTTTTTCCCTAAAAATATATATAAATAGCAAGTTAATCACAACATCTTTCATCCAAATACAGTTTATCTTAAAAAGATTGAAACTTTTTAATACCAAAGAAAAAGAGAAGACCCTTTGTGTCAATATTCAAGGAATGAAGGAAAAGCATCGGTTGTTTAACCAATGCTATCAAGTTGAGAGATATGGAGTCCTTTTTTGTGACAATCATCCTAAAGCTAATCACCACCTCATTTACCTTTGTCTTCTCATAAAAGCCACGTGATAATTTTTTTTTTTCATTTTTTCGTGTAAACCGCGTGGCTGGTTATAAAGTTCAATTTTTTAAAGTGCTTGAGATGATAATCTAAACTAATAAAGGCACTATATGGTTCAGCCTCTTTATTATATTTAGTTGACTATGTCACTTGCCACAAAAAGCATTATCATATTTCAGCTGAGCTTCTAGATCGGATTTGAGTTAGATTAAGTTGAGATCAAAATATCAGAATTTAAATTACTAAATACTATTTTAATTTAATTATAAGTTTTCAATTTAAGTTTTAAAAATATAATTATATTAAAATTTGATTTATTTTTGTAGTTTTGATTCAATTTGAACTGATAGGAGTCAAATTTTATATATATTAGAATTTGAGAAGCTTAATGTGAATTTTACATATATTTTAAGAAAATTAAATAATAAATACATAATGCATTGACAAAATTATGGTACCCGTGGTCCCCTCACCTCCCTATGCCCTAGTTATTGTATTAAGTTGCTTGCATGACAGAAAGGCAAAGAGAAGACCGAGTTATTATAGAACATTCTCTGCGGACGGTTACACATAACCTACGCATTGATCTTGTTTTGAACTGGTAAAATATCCAAGACGGGGTTCACTTTCAACGCCTCCACAGAGAACAAAACCGAGTCCCAAAAAAAAGTAGTCTGTTTTATAAGACTCTCCTAACATGGGACAAAAGCCATAAAATATCAACCATTGAACTCGTGTTTCATGTCATTTTCAATGTTCCCCTTTGCCCTTTATGAATGTTTAGCACATTTGGAAGCCTTTTGTGATGGCAAAATCAAACACAACTTATGTCGGCAAAATTCAACCAAACATCTCTTCACCCAACCATAAAATCACCTCAAAATCACAAAAAGTCACGACACAAGCTCCTGATTGTCTATAATACATTCCATGTCAGATAGCTTACAGCACAAGTCAGAGAATGGGGAGCATAGTCTTTGACTTTTGATGTGAAATGAAATCTACATGTCACTTTTACATACATGAGTCGGACTTATGGTTGATCAGAAACATCGTTAGAGTGAAGGAACTGGCAACTAGAGTGGAGATTTCAATAAACATTGATCTGGGGCATTTGGGATATACATCTTTAGTAGAAGGAGATGCTGTACAACAGCTTCCTCCTGTACTGTTTTTCAAAACCAGTGATGATGTCATCAATCGACTCCTCCCATGATTCAGCTGCTTCAATCTATGCCCAAGTATCACCTTAAAAAATGTCAACAAATGATCTATTTGTACTATGAATTCACAAAGAGAAAAGGTGTATAGTATGGAAGAAGACCTTCTGGCAGAGATCAAAAGTAAGCCTAGCCCCCACAGCTGCCTCCTCATGGTTATCTTTCACCTCCAAGTTGATAATGAGAACAGTTTTCATTAGACCATGATCCCTATTGTGAAGATCTGCAAACTTTTTAAAGATAAGTAACTGTTGAAACCAAATATAGGAAAGAGTTATAGAATCCACACGTTCTTCATTCCACGTATGACAGTATGAAAGTCTATAAATGGTAGATGACTAGATGAATTGCCACATTCCATAACAATCAGAGTTTCCCTAGAAGCTCAGGAATGTGCATTAAATAAGACTATAGAAGCATGAACACCAAAAATAATTATTGAGCCAGTAAAACTCCAAATCAAGGTTGGATGAAAGTCAACATTGTAGATGCATGCACAGAGGACTTTGAAAAGGGCTTAATAGCATTAGCTAAACTTCAATAATGGAACCATTGTTGCTATCAAAAGGAAAGAAAAGAAACTATACCACCTATTTCATGCCAGCAAAGCATATTCTGAAAATAAAAATATTTCTTTATGGAAAAAGAAAAAAAAAAGGGGGGGGGGGTGGTGGGGGGGGAAGGGAAGAAAGAAAAAACATCATTAAGCAGTAAAGAAAAGGACCTCAAAAAGCAGCTTTCCAAAACGTCTAAAGTTAAATATAGAAAATTACGACATTCCACAATCTCTGCAAGTCTGCCATTGATGGGAAAGATGAGAAGGAGAATAAGACATGAGAACTACGATTCCCTTGCAAATTTGGGGTTCCAAACACCAGTGATTTGGAAGGAAGGAAAATAGACTCTTCAAGAATCAATGCATGGACGTTCAGAGTTTTTGGCCTGATGAAAAAAGAGTTAGCAATTAGGATTCAATATTGTTTTCCCACTCTGTGTAGGCATGAGGATAGTATAATTGCTGATAGGATTAAAGCTGAATTATGACTTAGTGCAATCAAGTGTTTGATTATTCTGCTGTCTTCCTTTGTATCATCGGATGCTTGAGAGGTAAGTGCGTGAACCCTTTCTAGATGGTGGCATTTCACTTTACCTATTTCCTTCTCCTTTTGTACAGATGACTTTTGATAGCAGCAATCAAGTTTCTTACTTTCTTACCAAAAAAACAACAGTAATCCACTTCTATTAATTAGTTTAAGATCCACAATCCAAAATACGGCTGATACTGATCAACCTCTCAGCACAAAAACCAGAACATGCTACTTCTCTAGTGTATGCTCGAACCATTACATGGCCTATAATCAAGACTAGATGAAGATAAGAAATATAAACAAGCTATAACCAATATATTAATAAAGGAATACGCAAACCATCCTTATCTGTTTTAGCTTTATCCACAAAGTAAAATGCTTTCAAAATTTAATTTTGCTAATAAGCTGATTCTTCTTCAAAATACTCATGTCATGAAAGATACTTGTATGCTATACAAAAAGATTATGCATCTGAATTTCAATTCGAAAGTATCATCACATCATTGAGATAGAAAGTTAATGACAACCATCTAGACATTACTCCTCAAAGCTGTTTCCACTTTACGCTGAAGTTCTATTCACAATCCCACTTATTCCACGAAGGATAAATCATAATAACACCCTATTCCATGACAGCAAGAAACTTACTGATGTCATAACAATCCATAGAGAGCAAAAGAGAGATGATGCAAACAGGCGAAATTATCAACCTTCAACAACTATATCGAAAACTTTTTCTTCAAATGTAAATACCACATCAAAAGGGCCATCAGCAGCATTTTCTTGCCATCTTTGAGGTGCCAATTTGACTGATAAATTTCTTTTAAGCATTGGCAAAATTCCATTTCGCTTGTAGCTGCACTATCATTAAGGTCACATTCCACCAGAACATAGAAGAATGAACAAGTTTAAAGTGCACAGTAAACACATAAATAGGTCTTGTAACAGACATAATCAGAGTCATGTAGGTATCAATTCAGTATCTTACTCTGTTCATTTATACCAAACATTAAAACATCATAATAAATATTAGAAATTATTGTAATGCATTTCTCCTAATCACTTAATTTTTCAGACTTGCTTACGACAAACTACAAACAAATAGAAGAAATAAATAGGTAGACTGTGTAATACAATTCCAGCAAAGACAATATATAAAAGTGAAGTTCTTATATATATTATTTTATTTTTTTTTCTAGAATTTGAAGCAAATCAATCAAGCTCAACCAGCCAGCCCAGACAATAAGAATTACAAGTTTGTGTAAGTATGAAGCCAATTACCCCACCATTTCACCTCATGCACACTAAATAGAGAGAGAATAAAAAAATGCATGAAAGCAAAGACGAAATTGGAAGAATATCAAGAGGAGGAGGATACAGTTCAGGGTCTTTTCTGCGGAGGTCGTCGAACATCTGCTTGTAGGGAGTTCCAAATTCGTAGATATTGGGCTCTCTAAGGCTCGGTCCAGGGAGCTTAACATGAGTACCGGTTCCGTAGGACGACACGTCGAAGCCCTGTCTTTTAAGGAGGAAGTGTGCCTCCATACTTCGGTTCTGGTTAGAAGAACATACCATGGCATATCGAAATTTCATGGTCACTGAGGATTAAGAATTAGGGTTCAATTGTGAAGTTGCCTTTTCTTCCTTTCCCCAAATAAGGGACCACTAGGAGAATGGAGAGTGCAAGAGGAAGTTAAAAGGCAAGCTTTCCGGCGAGTGCGATGATCGAGCTCAGGGGTTCACTTCAATCAGTCCAGAGCTTGCTGGAAGCTTCTAATCGGTAAATATAAAATAATATAAAAATCATATTTATATAAATTTTATCTTTTAGTAATTGTAATTTTTAGTTAATTTTAAACTTATATTATTTTTTTAAAATATCAAAATTTTATTAAAATAATTAAGGCAAAAGAAGAAATATTTTATTTTTAGTTTTGTTAAAAGAAGTATTGGCCTGCACAAAAATTGCTACTTTCTTTCAAATGCCGTGCAAACTCAAACAGCACAGAAAGAGATCGGAACGTTAACCTTGTACACGTGGCCAAATATTTTCTTTTACTAGTATTCATCACTAGTGTGTCATTACTTTAAATTGGCTAGAATCTATGTTAATTTTTTTTTCGAAAAAAAGACAAATTATAACGTCTAACAAATTAGAAAAACAAAACTTTTATATAAGCCTAAAACTTAATAAATAATGATGAAAAAAATAAATGCACTAAAAAGGAAAAGAAATTTGTTAAAGAGTACATAAAAGCCTCTTTTCAACTAAAACTTTTCTATACTAAAAAAAAAAATTAAAAATAAGTAAAGAGAAATTCTAAAACTTAATTTTTAGAATGACATTGACAATTTGAAAGGAGAAAACTATGTGCATATCCCTCTTTATACACAATTTAGTGTACATAATTTATTTTAATTTATTTATTAAGATAAAATTATAAAAAATTAAAAAATATAAAAATAAGTGTAAATATATAAATTGAGAAATGTTAAATGTATATTTATTTTTTTACACTTATTCTTTTTTTATCTAAAAAAAGAGAAGGGTACATTGAAATGTAGCTGGGTGATGGTAGAGATAGCTTTTCTGATATAAATAAATATGCTTGTATTATATCTCTATTGAAAATAAATTAGCAAAGACGTGGACACAAAATTATGTTGCGCATATATTAGGACGCGTTAGCCGAATAAGCATAAGCTAATTGATTTGATTATCAAATCTCAATGCCCAATTGGCACCACACAAAAGCCAGGAGTCCCATTTTACCCCTAGATCTCTCCCAAACTCTGATCCCAGTCTTGTCCTTTAAGTCCTAACCAAAAAGACCTTCTTTATGCTCTACTTCAATTACCTAATTACTCGTTTCTTTAATTTTTTTTAAAGAATATTTTTTTTAATCTTTATATTATTACCAATTTAAAAAAATATATATTTTAAATTAGATAAAATAAATTTTTATATTTTAAATCAAAAAGTTTGTTTTTTTAAATTGACGATAGCCTAAAAGAAAAACAAATATTTTTTTTTTCTTTTTTTAAAGATATATAAGTTGAATGGTTTGAATGACTTGTTGTTAAATACATATTAGTTAATAAATATTGTTTTAATTTAATTAAAAATTTTAATTTAATTCTTAAAAATATAATTATATTAAATTTTGATAAAAAAAAATTATCACTTCTATAATTTTATTCAATTTGTCTCAAATTAATTAATATTTAATATAATATTAATAATAAATATTTCCTTAAAAAAAATACATACACAAAGTACGTTTGATGTTATATTCAATGGGTTGACCATTCTTATGTTTCTATTTTATGTTGATTTTGTAGAAGAGACAAATCAATGTTTTTATCTTGCAAGGTAAATTTACTTATTTTATGTTTATGGGAATTAATATTTTCTTACTATGATCAATTATATTTTTAATAAAAATTTAATTTATAAGTTCAAATTAATTCAAATAAAAATTTCACAAGCTTTCAAACTATGGAATAACTAATTATTTTATATATCAAATCACCCATAAGATTTTGACAAGTTAATTTACGTGTTAATTTCAAACTAAATCATTTTGAGTTATTTAAAAGAAACTAATGGAAAATAATTTGTATTCCGGGGCACAGTGGTCATTTCAGACCTTTATCCTTTCGTCGGAGAGAGAAACATATGCAAATGATTTGTATAAATCATTCACGCGCCTGTGTGAATGCTCTGATTTCTGCACTGGAGCTCAACGAACGAACACGATATACGCAAGCCAATCCTATAATTGTCCTTCCATTTTCTCACTCTAGCAAAACACTCTCTCTAGGGTTTCTCCCTCCAATCCCTGCTCTCAAGCTAATTCTTCACAGGTATGCCTCTTCTAGATTAATCAATACCTTGCTATGTACTCAGGTAAATTTGTACGTGTTCTCTGATAATTCAATAGCTTTTCGCCTAGCAGAGCTAAGAATGGAAGCGGCGGCAGCGGCTCTCATCCGATCACCTGTAGCTCCATGCAAACCGTCACTTTTCCTTGGAAGACCGAGCATATTGGCGGCGAACAGACCCGGTTTCGCGCACTTCGGTTCCAATTCTGAGTTCTCTTGTAAGGTACAAAGTCGCTATTCCCCGTTCTGGTCTTGATTCTAACTTTGGGAGGTTTAGTAACAGATGAACAGTTGGTCGATTTAAGCCTTGTGCTTGTTGTGGTTGATCGCATTAGCTGGACTGCTGCACTAGTAGTGCTCATGTTTGTTCTTTGGTTATGGTGTTATTAGTGTTCTATTGGATGAATGTTGACCTTGAATTTGACTTATTTGCACTGCTCTTGAGGCCATTTTTTTGCCTCTTACAAATCCTGCCCGAGATATATTTGGAGGTACTCTTACTTGGCTAGGACTTGGGAGGATGATCATGATTTACTTTTGTCTTGTCGTTCGTTTTGGATTTGCAAGTTATTTATGACTGCATGTGTGATTATGCAGTATTAGCTCAATTTGTTCGCATATATCTCATATGGATGCTTCCGCATAAGAGATTAGTTTCATTCTTTCTGGTTGTTCTTGATTTTTGGCAGCTACGCACATCTGTATCCATTCCCAAGAAGGGTCATAAGAGACTGGCTCTTGGAAGTAGAAGAGGCTTAGTAGTTAGAGCTGCATCATCATCATCATCATCTCCGGAGTCATTTGAATCAAATGCCAAGATTGCTCCACTTGAGCTGGAGTCTCCAATTGGGCGGTTTCTTTCTGAGATCTTGATAAGTCACCCGCATCTCATGCCTGCTGTAGTAGAGCGGCAGCTTCAACAGCTCCAAACTGACCGTGATGCAGATAAACATAAGGAAGAGCCTTCAGCTTCGGGCACTGACATAGTTTTGTACAGGTTTGTGGCATACTATCACCTTGTCTTTGCTTCGTTCTTGATAAATCTAGGACAGTCTTGCATAAAGCTCATTGGTTGAAATCTGATTATGAGGAAAATTTTAAGCTTAGATTTATTTAGAAAACTTCCTTCATATACTATGTGGAGAAGTTAAGGTCTCCTTATACTATGTTTAGATAATTGATGAACAAATCCTTTAAACAGGTGTAAAGATTTACTTGTACATTTTTAGCTACGCTAGTGAATTCTTTTGCAGGATTAAGTTTTACTTAACAGGGAAGTTTGACAATGATGTTGGCTTCTCAACATTTCAGGAGAATTGCTGAGGTTAAGGCCAATGAAAGGAGAAAAGCTTTAGAAGAAATCTTATATGCCTTGGTGGTAAAGAAGTTCGTGGATGCCAATGTTTCTTTGGTACCCTCCATAACCCCAGATCCTTCTGGTCGAGTTGATTCATGGCCTAGTGATGAAGGGAAACTTGAGCACCTTCACTCATCTGAAGCCTATGAGATGATCCAAAATCATCTGGCTCTCATTCTGGGGAACCGATTTGGTGATGCAACCTCCGTGGCACAGATCAGTAAACTCAGGATGGGACAGGTCTATGCAGCATCAGTGATGTATGGGTACTTCCTCAGGCGGGTTGACCAAAGGTTCCAGCTGGAGAAGGCTATGAAAATTCTCCCTAGTGCAGTGGAAGAAGAGAATGGTGTTCAGCAATCTCTCATGGAGAACACAGGACCTAGGGATGAGAACTCTTCTCAAACTTTGTCCCGTCCTGAAGTCTCTACATTGCCTGGTGGTAACATCAGTCCTGGGGGAAAACCATCCAGGTTGCGTACCTATGTTATGTCCTTTGATGGTGAGACACTTCAGAGATATGCAACACTAAGATCTAAAGAAGCTCTCAGCATCATTGAGAAGCACACAGAGGCGTTGTTTGGCAGACCTGAAATTGTTATTACACCTGAGGGGACAGTTAATTCTTCAAAGGATGAAAACATAAAAATAAGTTTTGGCGGTTTGAAGAGACTTATTTTAGAGGCTGTGACTTTTGGTTCTTTTCTATGGGACGTTGAGGGCTTTGCAGACTCAAGGTACCATTTTGTCCTGAATTGAGTTGTGCTCATTCCCGTGCTTTGCAATCAAAGTGGGTATGGAGTTGCTGCTGACCGAATTACTGTTATTATTGGATGTTTCTTCAGTATCAAGTGTCAAGTGGGATTCACTAATCGATCTGTATAAAGTGATTGTGATTTTGATTTTCGCAGTTGATTAGAAGGTTCAAGGTTGTATTTGAATTCGGTATTTTGTTTTTGTTGAACCTTTCTAAGTTGCTGACATCAACATGAAATCTATCCTAAGTCTTGTGACATAATTTGTCCGTGTTCTCTTCCACTTTTCTGCCTACATCAGATGCTGATTGTCGAGCTTTTATTACAAAATTTTTGCTGTGTACGTTGGGACTGAGTCGTAATTGAAATAAAATAAATGTTCTTCAAACATATTGTGCCTACGGTATCGAAAGTCGTGTGACCTCGGCCAGGTGTATACTAGTTATATGCGGCATTGATGTTTCCTCCAACATTATTCAATCGCAATGGGCCAGCAAGTTAAGCCGGCTGTACTAAAAAGGCTAAAGCTATTGGAACTAACGAGGATGTGGGAAGTCCATTTTTCATGTATAAATGGATTTCTTTGGGCTTGTGAAAATGCAGAAAGACTGAAAGAGGATTAGAGAAGGCTGAGAAAAAATGGCGTCCAAATCTGTAGCCGTCTCAATGTTTGTGCTGAGGATAATTACTCTGGCAGCCTCAGCAGCAACTGTGGCATTATTGGTTACTAATAATGTCGAATTTGAGGATGGTGAGAAGATAAAATTCAAAGATGTTATCGCATATAGGTAAACACCATCCTAGAATGTCTGGTAACTTACTACAATTAAAAGTCATCCATGCCTTCAATGTATAGCCAATGATGGAATTTCATCACCAAAGCTAATAAAGTGTTGAACTTTTTATGTGGGTATTATTTCTTTCAAAACTGCAGGTTTGTGCTTTCCGTTGCAGTAATTGCAGCTGCCTACACTCTAGTGCAGCTACCATTGGCCTCATTCTATGCTCTGAAGCAGAAGAGATTGATACGCAATGCACACTTGTCAGAATTTGACTTCTATGGAGATAAGGTCCTCCCATTTATTTGATTATCTATCACCGATATCAATTTTTAGAAGCATGCATGAGATTATGATCTTCATTTGAATTTTGCCATTATGTAAAAAGATTAAAGAAAGAGAATTTGCAGGTGATTAGTCTACTGCTGGCCTCGGGCGTTGGTGCTGGTATAGCTGTGTCTTATGAGTTCAAAAAGGTCGTCAATGAAGTATTGGGTGAATCGGGTGTTCGAAAGAGTGACGATGCAAGGTCCACATTCAACAAATTCGTCGACATGGGCATTATTGCTTCTTCTGTTCTTGCTCTTGCACTCCTTTGCATGGCCCTTGTTTCAGTCCTCTCCTCCATTAACCGTAGCAGGAAATAGGCTAGCATAAAATAAATCAATTTTTATCTCTAAACTGCATCTGCATAAATAATAAAATGCCACCAGATCGGCATATTCTGAAAATTTTGCGGTATTCAACTAGTGCACATTGTTTACCTTTTTTTTTTTTTTTTAACAATAAAAAGGGTTTCCTTTATTTGTAACAATGCTACAAGGCTTACAACTACGGCTTTTGTCCTATTGACACCAAATATTATATGTGTCATTGGATAAAATCTAACAATTAATTGATTTATTCGTTAATTAATTAGTTTCTTTTACTAATTTATTAAATTATTGACCAATCAAAAGGAAACATCTATAAAAAAAATGTCATCCTAGACCCAGAACTATAAAGCCTTGGGTGAGCAATGAAACAGTACATGGAGTCATTTTCATTTTGCTTAACTGTAATAACTATATTGAACTAAAAGCACATGAATGATTCCATGACTTATGCTTTCAATCACCGCAAGGTATGAGAAAAGGCTTGTTTCCTTTTTCTCGGTAAGTTCCCCTTACAAAACGACACCCATTCCATGACTTATGCTTTCAATCACCGCAAGGTATGAGAAAAGGCTTGTTTCCTTTTTCTCGATAAGTTCCCCTTACAAAACGACACCCATAAACTCATCTATTATCCATTTGAATTAAATCAACTAGCCCCAAAAAAAGACAAAGATGGGAAAAAAAATATATGCATTTATTTGCAAAATTAAAACATCTAATGCTCTTAAATCTTAGTCAAACAAGTAGATGTTTCTCAAATGGAAGTAGGCAAGGCACTGGTTCCCTCATTTACTTTTTTTTTTTTTTTTTATTTTGCGAACCTTTCATTTAGCAAATGATTTAACTAATATCCTTTCTCAACCAACTTTTCATTCTCAATCCAAACAGAAACACCAACAAAGAAATTAGGGACGGCTGGAATTATAATTGAGAAAAATTCTCTGCCTTGGAATCTTGTGGTGGTTGCAAGCACAGATCCCTTGACGTTGCGTGTGCTTTTGTAGTACCATAAATATAATCGTAAAGGGAATGTCAAATTGTAACACAAATGTTGAAACTCTTTTCAACTATATAAAATATTCATCAAATGGTGTATATCCAATTTCAAGACATCTTATTACTAATAAAACATTTAAAACCAAATTACAATGCAACGACTGCTGATTCTGCGTTTCGCAGGATCATGGTGTTAGCCACCAAGCACTTGATCAGAATTGGAGCTTTTCCATATTCATCTATTCCTTTCACCCCAAAAGCACTTATAAACATAGACCGAGCTTATTTAATAAAATCCCATATTGAATCAAGCATTGCTTAGACTATTCACTGTTCTTTCTACATGGCAGAAATCTGCAACCCCTTTGATAGGTTCAGCTCATTCAAAACTTGGCCAAAAATGTCATAATATACAATCTTCGCATTCGATTTTTCAAGCTCCATGGACATAAATCCTTGCCCATCATAGTAAAACTTGACCCCATCTAGGTTATTCTTGTTAATGTCTCCTTTCCATGCCTTTGAACCTCCTCCACTGGTTAAGAACTGGATTTGGCTGTGATAACTCTCAATATCATCAATTGTGCAGACCGTGATTTATAGTTTAATTTAATTAAAGTAGAAGCTGTAGTTAATAGATACCTTGTGGTGCTGCTTATGTGCTCAAGGCAATGGTCATGTCCATTTATGTACATATCAACATTATTTGCCTGCAATTTTACCAAGAAATTTGATTTATCAATAAAGGGTTGACTTCACTTTCCCTTAAGCTTAAATGGGAGATTACCTCAAGGATTGGCAAGAGCTGCATTTTAAGCTCTATGGTATCACCATGGTGTCCTATGCTTCTGATGGTGTGGTGTCCAACAACAATCTTCCAGTTAGCAGTTGAACCCTTCAATGCCAAGTCTAGATCCTTTTTCAAAAGCCAAACAGAAGGAGGGGTAAAGAAAAAATTGTGTTAGAATTGCCTTGGGTTTTAGAAGTATTATAAAGTTCAAGCAATATTTTTTGTTTCATAATTCGTCATGTTCCTTTCTTATCAGTTAAAAATTATATTAGAATGATATAAATACTAATTTTTTTGACCAATAAAAAAGGAGTGGTATAGAAATTTAGATGAATTGTGAGACAAAAAATAGCTAGAAAGGTAAAATTTTGGATAAAGGTGAAATCACCATAGGAATTAGCTCAGCTAAGATGGCTAGAAAAAATGAAATTTAGGATAAAGGTTTTAGATTTATGTTAACTTCTATGTGGGATTCAGGTTTTTTTATATTTCCGCTATCAACATATTATCATTTTTAGATCTGAGTCATTCATTATTTATCATGTGTATGTCCTATCTACTACTTCTATTATGATTTAGATTGATGAACAATTCAAATACAAATATGACGAGAACATGATAGAGTCAAACATGAGTAAATCCATTTTTATTTGTATGATATACCAAAAGAAAAACTATTGCCATGATGATTACTATTTTGTGAACTTTACCTCGAGGAGCTTTGATAAGTATTTCTTCCTTGGTAGTACTCCTCTCCAATCATATTTGTGGTGCTTTGGCTTATAAAAGTACTTGTCCACAAATGGAGTTGTATCAACGAAAAAGAACTCCGCAATTTCTTTGAATTATTAACATCAGAAGAAATCAATAATCAGTTGAATTGTTCATATATTACTTATGAAGAATTCAGTTAGATTGTGCAGTTATCTTACTTACCAGTGTCAACAATGAAGGATCTTTGGCAAATCCATCTCTTATCAATCTTCCCAAGGATCGGATTTAATTGTGCTAAAACATCTCCCCTGTAATCATGGTTTCCTAAGACTAAAACCAACATAATTATTGTAAAACAGGTTTGAAAACAGCCAATTTTGTGCTTAGGACTTGGTCTAACATAACTAGTTTATGTTAAAAACTCACCATTATACCATGTCTTTTGAAGGCTTTTGGCATTGTAGATTCTTGAGAAGGAATCTTCAAATGCAGCGTCACCTATACCAATTAATCCATCATCATAGAAGTTGTCTCCAGTGGATATCACAAAATCAATGTTCAGCTTTTCAGCAACTCTCCCCATCTGATACATATAAACAAAGATATAAGCATTAAGAGCTTCTGCTTTAAAGCTTTAACATCACAAAAAAGCGCTTCTACAGCATATATATATATATAAGACCTGAAGAGCAACTTCTGATTGATTATATTTTCCTTTCCTTCCCCAGTCACCAATAACCACAAGGCTTAGTGTGGCATCAGCTTTTGCAGGGTGTTCTATGCGTTGAAGCTGAGCTGATACAGACAAAACACACAAGCAAAAGCAGGTTAGCCATAAGGGGCTTGTGCTGAACCAGGCCATGCTTTTGTGGAGTTTTGTGTATCAGAGACTGAGTGCTCAGAGATGGGTTTCCACCTCTGTCCTTTATATTGAGCAAGAGAGTGATAAACCTACCAAAATGACAAAGATAGTAACTTAATGCTATTGGGAAGCCATGCATGATTTTGAAATTAAGTGCTAAATGACAACCAAAATAAGAGAGCTGTTACGTGGAGACAATGTGGATCGCTTAAGCAATTTTGGCAATGAGATTCTGAGTTCTCACTTCTCAGCGCCTCAGCAATGTGGGAACAAAACAGGATATTGCTGGGTCCCACCTTGCAGTTTCGTAGCAACTTCCTAGGCAAAGACAATGTGCTCTGTTGCATACTGAAATGTCATTTAATTAGAGTCAGTGGATTGATTCAATTGATGAAATGAATGAGTGGAAGTAGATGCAGATGTTGTAGAGACGTATTGGTAACTGAATTGCTGAAATGGGTTTGAAATTTATTTATTTGGTTTGAAGTAGCTTTTCCCAAATTTCAGTTCTTTTTCCCATGAATCACATCAAAAGGTTTGGAACCGTTTCCATCTATGGACATCTTTCTCAGTAACTTTAGTGGATGTTTGAATTGGAAAGTTTACAATTCAATAGAAAAATCCACCATTTGCTGTATTTCCTTATTCAGAATTAAATTTGGTTATCTTTTAAGGAAAATTACCGAGGTTTGCACTTTTAACAGAGGGTGAAACAGTGTCCAATACTGATGCTATTTTCACATATTAGAGGCTTGACTGCAATGAAATTTCACCTTAACTCAGGAGTCGAATTTTGATTATTCACTGAGCTGAATTACATTGAAGAAAGAGGATTTCCCTTGTAACATTTAAGGACAGGAAAAAAGAAAAATGAAACTCCATCAACCAATCCTCTCAATCTGTATGTACATTTAATATCCTGATCAAAACTTCACAGGGAAGAATGTAGCTGCTTGGACGCAGTCAATCTATGCAAAACATTGCCAGAAACATCATAGAACTCAATGTTTGCATCTGTCTGTGTCAGTTGCACAGACATGAAACCTTGTCCATCATAGAAGAAATTTAGACCTTTTCTGTTCAGTCCTTGAGTGTATCCTCTCCATGCCTTGGACCCTGCTCCGCTAGTCAGGAACCCTATGGGGCTGCAACACAATTTGCTGTATATATTAGGCAAATATACCCTTTTGTTTCTCTTTAAGTTTAAGAAGATTCTGGTATGGTTTCATTTGATTACCTCTCAGTGTCACTTATGTGTTCAAGACAGTGATCATGCCCATTCATGTAAAAGTCAACATTATTTTCCTGAAAGTTAGCAATACAAATAGCAGAGTTAGGAAGAAGAAGGGGACCACACTTATTATATGGACCATGGTTTTTTGTTTTTTTTGGTTTTAATTAGCTTACCCGAAGAATTGGGAGAAGCTGAGTTACAAGTTCTTGTGTATCACCATGGTGACCAACACTCCTAATTGCATGGTGACCCACAACGATCTTCCACTTTGCTGATGATTCTCTCAATGCCAATTCTAGATCCTACAATACAATATATTTAGTGTAATTATGGAAGTGGATAGCAACAGCCATCGTGAGTTGGAATTTCAAAAAGATATAAAGAATACATGTATATACAATCTAAACATACAACACCACCAAAAAGGTTTAAATCCTCAACCCTAAACCCATTAAGTAGAGTTGCTTCCCAGATCGCATGAAACCATTGAACTCTATCAAGAGAACTAATATTGTTCACCATGATCTCTTTTAGTAGCTTTTGTTAAATGCTCTTTTTGTCTCCCTCTACACTTTTTTAAATGTGATAGACTTTTTTAACTAGTAGATTTGATTAGTACTCTTCTCGCAGAAACTATCTAAACATACCTTGAGTAAATTAGTAATGTAAGATTTTTGTGGTAAAATGCCCCTCCAATCATATTTGTGCCCATTTGTCTCAGTGAAGTACTCTCTAACAAAAGGAGTGGTGTCCACAAAGAAAATCTCAGCCAGCTCTGCAGGAGAAGAAAAAGGAAATCAGAAAAGCGGCGGGGATTAAAAACTCCACATTCTTATTGTTTATTTTCTTGAATACAAGATGGACTTGGAGATGAGCTCGAGCACTGAAAAACTCCAATCAGATAAAGCAGATACATACCTGTATTAACAATAAAAGACCTCAAGCATAGCCATCTGGTATCAATTTTCCTAAGGAGAGGACTCAGTTGAGCCACTGCGTTACCCCTGTAATCATGGTTGCCCAGAACTGCATGGCAATTGATCAGAATGTTAGAATAAGCAAAGACTTGATCAGAACACAATAATCTCTTGTTTGGTACTTACCACTGTACCACTGCTTCTGCAGGCTCTTTGCTGTATAGATGTTAGTGAATGACTCCTCAAATGCAGCGTCATGATCATCAACCAGTCCATTGTCATAAAAATTGTCTCCGGCGGATACTACGAAGTCTATGTCAAGCTTCTCTCCAACCTTTCCCATCTGCAATGAAGGATTAATAAAGAAATATTTCAATCTAGTCAAGAAAATTGAAGAAGCGATCATTTATCTATGCAGAACGTAGATGGATATGCAAAGACTGTTTGAGAGAAACGATGAGCTTAATGTAGCTGCATGATCAATCATCAAACACATTGGCAACAAGAGATGAAAACAGAGTACTGAACCTGGAAAGCAACTTGAGATTGGTTGTAAGCCCCTCTTCTTCCCCAATCACCAAGCACCAAAAAGCTAAGAGACCCATCATGCTTCGAGGGATGTGCAAACGTTTGGAGTTCTGCAGACGCATGAAGCACCCACAAGGCAGAGCTAAAGGTAAAGAGAAATAACATAGAAATAGCTGCCATGGCTCTTGTGGGCGTTGAAGCAGAAGCCAAACGAAAACACTCAAAGACACTATACACGTCCTAGTCCAGAACGTATATATATATATATATATATATATATATTATATTATATTATATACATTATAAAGCCAACGAAGCTGCAAACGTCACGTCAGATTCCACTAGGATACTGTAGACAAAATAGGGTGAAAAAAAGGTTTTTACAGACCAGTCCCAGAAGGCAACGAGTGAGGAGGAGTTAGCGGTTACCACAATCAAAGTTCTCTTTTTTAATGGTTACCACATTCAAAGACGATATCTAAGGCTACGCAAAAAGGAGTTTTCCTGGAAGTATGTCGGGTTTTCGGACAGATTAAAATTGTCAGAGGTTGAGTAGAGGAATGTTGTTGTGTTGTGACAAAAAGGTGATGATGGGGTTATGGCAGACGATAATTCAATGGTGCGGCTGCAGTTGAATCGGCATAAATTTGGTGATATATGCGAATATGCCATTGTAAAAGCTGGGAGTGATTGTGGAATAAGTGGCAATACCATGGAATATTCGGAGCTCCATGTTTAAACAACGAATATCAGTTAGAATATTCGGATTTTATGTGACCAACCTTTCTTGGCCTAAAATAAGGGGATATGACTGATCCACCTAACGACACTTTCAGAAAGCTGTCGTATCCAGCCGGGCCACCTCATCATCATCCGAGAGCTGTCACCCAGATGAATCAGCAATTCAATTGTGACATCATTTGTCTAATGTAAAGAATTAAGGGTATTTAAGTATATTGCATGAGATTCTAATCAAATTAATTATAAAATCAAAAAATAAAACTCATTTAAGTTTTTAAATTAGTTTGAGTTATTTTTTTTTGTTCCAACCACTGATATTTACAAGGTATCAATTTATAACTAATTTGGTTTTAAAAAAAAAAAAATCCTTAAACTTTAATATGAGGTGCATTAGAACCTAACCTTGCTTTCCACTTTTTACATTTCCATGTCTTGTACTAAATTTAGATGGACGAGAAACTCCCTTAATTTTGTGGAAGTTGTGAATTGTCTTAACATCCAAAATAGAAGTTGCTGATTTTTTTGACAATTATGAAAATGAAAGCAAGAGAAAGATAACTTGTTTTTATTTTTGTTTGTTTTTTTCCCTTTAGAAGTAGTTCTGTCATTTTCCTTCTTTTGAAAAAAAACACTATTAAAGTTTTATCATCTTATTTTTGGTTCAAGACACTTCCACAATCTTTATCATATATTTTAAAATGAAAATTTTGATCTTAAGATCTTCTATTTGAAGCAAGTAATATTTTTTTTTGATAGTCAATTTTATAATTATAAATTCTCCTTGAAGCATGTAGAATTATCTAATCTTAAAATGATATATATTTGGAAAAAAATAAGATTTCTTTAATTAATAACTAGAATCATGAAGATTCCCGTCCGTTCTGCAATACTGGATTTCTTGCCAAGCTGCATTATTGAAGTTATTATATTCAGTGTACTGCATTATTGGATTTTCTTTTCCCAAGCTACATCATTGTACTTTAATTGAATAACCTATAAATCATAGAGATGCGTTATACGTATATTTTTTAATTTACACCCATTTTTAATTTTTTTTTTATAATTTTATCCTTGACTTTATTTATTTTTAACAAATTCTATTTTTATAGGGAAAACTCATTTTGTCAAATTTTGGGCCGGGCTGAAAACATGTTATCCCGGATTCTACGCCAACAACATTGGGCCATAGCCGCCATTGTCTAGAAAAAAAAAAAAAAAAGGATGTGCTGGCAAGATTTATACTGTCTCACCTAATCAAATTGAACTAACCCAATTTGCACGATTACGGCATAGCTATAAATACAAAGTGAATTGCAATTTTTGCAAGGGAAAGATTCTGATTAGTCATAATGTCGAAAACAGAGGAAGAAGATGCTTCAGAGCTCAAACTCGGAGCAGGTTCGTGCTTCTATTTTGTGGTTCATTCTTCTCGGACGATGTTTGATCGAGTGTCGGTGTTATGTTTTCTGTGTTAATTATTATAAATTATAAGGCGATTATAAGTCATGATGGGTGTTATGTTGATATTATATTCCTCAAAATTTAAATAATTAGCAAGTTGCAGATGATATTAGCAATAGAAGTCAGGTGTTCTTGATGTTTTGGGACCGCTACCATGGTAATTGCACTGTCGCATGTGGGCTCCATCGCATGAAAAATTTTCTCTCTTGCTTTTCAGATGCTGAGATATGCAAAAAATAAAATAAAATAAAATAAAAATGGTGGGGCCTTATCGTTCTCCTTCATTTGTTTGTGCGCCCCTTCTTATATATATATATATATATATATATTTTTTTTTGGTTGACTGAGTTTTCAGTTATCTCGAGGAAGAGGAGGATGTGCTTATATTCTCGTGTTTACCGAATAGTAGTTTTTTTTGACTCTGCAGTTGTAATTCTGATTTCAATCTCAAAATTCTATTGTAATCTATCTGAATCAGGGGAAAACACAAAATTTTGGTAAAAAAATTTAGCTGTCATATTATTGGGTAGAATGAACCAATCATTATAACTTTTCAAGCACATTTGAATGTGCTCTTGGTCGAGCATCTTAACTAGAAAATTACATGTTTCTCATATCCTTGAAGAAGTTCATTCTCCCAGTGGTTGTTCAGTTAACATCGTGCCACTTCCCTTATTGTAGAGAGAGTTTTGGTTCGTTTAGTACTATGGCTAGGTCATGTATTTGCCCATTATACCGAAGTTGTTTCTGTTGAGTCCCCGTCACTTTGTAAGACTAAAACAATCACACACAAGAGACTTAATCATAGTGGACACAAACTTTTCCATAGCTATTGTATTACACTGAAGCACTAGAAAAGGCATCATATAAATTAAGCACTAAAGTCTAAACCATATAGATGGGCTTGTTAGTCTTATATACATGTATTTGTAAGATGATAAGGCAGATAACCAGTGGGCAGTGGCCCATTGGAGATATGGTAGCTAGGTTATGCCGAGGAAACTTAAGTTGTGTTGATCCAAAATGAAGTCACTTTTGTCATGAATATGTTCCATAATTCAAAAGTATATTTTGGATTATGGGGGACATATACTATAACTATGCTGATGACTGATGAGACTGCCCATGTCTGCCTTATTGCTGGAAAAGATCTTCTGAAATTATTTTTTGTAGCCAAGGGAAGTTGTTTTTGTTCAAGCAAGTAGACCATAGTACTCAATGAGTAGATTTTGGGTTTCAGGGGCTTGATATGGGATAACATTCTTATATCTGGTTGTATTCTGGTCCACGCTTTCTGTGAAAACTAAGAGGTATCTACTGGTTATGTCAACTCATCTACATACTGTACTTTTCAGATTTTCAGAAGGCCAAATGTTTAATGAATAGTGAAGTCTGCCTTCTTCTGGAGCACAAATATGAGCAGTATAAGCAGATGTGTGAAGATTCAATGACTCATGTTCCCCAGTGAGTAGTAGACATTATTTATTCCTTTGTTAGTCTCCCAAATGTTTCTAACTTGATTCTTATGTACTATCATAATTCAGGTTAAGATTACTCTAAGTTAAAATTTGTTGCAAGCTGATATGATATGAGCTGGCTTACTTATTGTCATTTAATTATCAACTTTTCCTGATGCTATCTTGATTTCTGGCTTCTCTAGAGTGTTTGAAAGATCGTTACAGTATGTGAAGCGCTTCAGCCGCATTAGTAATCAAGATGCTGCTAAGCAAACTCGAGAGTATCGCCCAGTGTCTATTTTATAAGCTGTAACAATATCTTTGAGTTTATCTGTATCTGTTTGAATCTTAACTGATATTCAGAGTTCTGAGTAGATGTCAGCTGGCTGAGTTTGAGGTACACAACTAACATTGATAAAACATGCTTAGTGCATTAGCAATTGAACAAGAAATGGAAAGGAATAATTCTTTTTTGTTGATTATTCACATAATATTGATGTACAATATATAGGCTGAACCTACCCTAATTACTTGGAAATAAAATAGGAAAATATTCCTAATCTGCAAAATCAAATCAAAACTGATACAATTTCTTTCCAAAGGAGTGATTGCAGGTCTGCATCCGATCTTCGTAGTTTCCTTTAGCAAGTCAAGGACATATTTTCTTTGAGCGAGAAATATTCCTTGCTTGCTTCGGGCTACTCTCATCCCAAGAAAGTACCCAAGTGTTCCAAGATCTTTAACTCGGAATTCATTCTTCAAATAAGTCTTTAACCTTTCTATCTCCTCCTGATCATCACGAAACAAGGAAAATATGTCCAAACAAGGAAATCTACATTAATTACACTTAATCACATTTAACACTAACTGATATACATATCCCCGGACATTCTCCAACAGCAATTTATTGATGTTATATTACTCTTATGCAGCTTGCCGTGCTAGGAAACCTTTGCCCTGAAACTGTAGAGGAGGCTATTACCATTGTGCCAACTCTTAAGGTTAGTTCCCGTAATTCTGACGCAGTAAATACTTGAGGCTAAGGGTAGACAACTTTGTCATCTAGCTATTGAATTGTGGAATTTCTGAGTTTTTATCTGATCTAGTCTGGCCCAACTTTACTTATCTCCTTTTCACAACCCCAGAAACTCGATCGTGCAAGTTATTGGAGCTTTTATGCAATACTACTAAAAGATTTTTTTTTTTTTTTCCCTGCCATATGTACTGCTGAAAGTTAAAAAAGCATAAATTCTGCTTAGATATCAATCATTTCAAATAAAAGGTGTTTTTCCATGATCTACTTGCGCTTCAAAAATGACTTGTCTGTCTATCTTTCGATTTCAGATACTTCTTTTTCTCTGGAAGTATCAAGCGATTCAGGCCATTATTAAAACAAGTTACAAGTGTCCAGCTTTTAAGAACTTGAGAGACCTGATCTCAACAATTTGGCAAAATTCTAATACTTTTTCTTCACGTGTTCAAACTTTGCTTGATTTTCAAGTAGTTCAATAATAGTTGCTGATCTTCTTCATCACTGCTGTTTCCAGCAGCTTAAACTCTCCGTTTGTCGTTGTTCTTTGATAAAGTAAATACATAATAAAATAAACTATTACACTCACATTAACAGTAACTTGAAAACAACCATTACTAACAAATTATGAAACAGAAAAAGCCAGGTATAAATCTTTTGAATATTCACACTCTTATTCAGTCTATTCATGCTCATATGTTACATTTAAATCTAAATACAACCATAGATTCTCCCAATTAGTTAATTATAGCTATGCAGTGTGTGGTTCATTTTAGCTGCATTTACAAGCTGCAGATATATCTGAGTATCTCAATGAAAACAAGCTGCTAGGCTACTAAATTTTAGATTATGGAGAAATGATGTCAAACTATGTGCTCTATGTCATATTTATGCAACCATAACCATGTGCTCTGTGATATGTTGTGGGTTCTGGTATCTTTCACCATTTATTCGTCCTTCAAAAATACAAGGACAATTATCAACATAAAGAAATACCAGAAACCATTAACTAAAATTTCTTAAACAAAAGGTACACGTCAATGATTGAGTAACAATATTTGATGAGATTAGAGTCATAAGTGCTGTTTCAGAGAATTTTCCTTCTTTTACCCACTTTCCTCTTTTTCTGTTGGGATGTTTACATCTCCTTTCCCCACCTTACCCCATATCCATTAAAAAACAAAGATATATATATATATATCTTAGTATGATTAAAGGATTATATTCCCTCTTTGCAGGCTAAAGGTCGCCTTGACGCAGAAGCAATCGAGAAAATGCTGAATGACCTTTTGATGATCAGGAAGTTTGAGTGACTTATTGTTCTTGCCCTTCATCCTCATTCTCCCTCTAATATTCCCTTTGGATTTGATGCAAAACATGATCCGGGGCTTTTCTTCTTCTTTTTGACTAAGGAGATGCCCCCTATCATTTCAGGAATATAGTCACCAGATGCTTATAATGTATCATCCACCACCCTTTTTGGTTTTTGGTTAATCCCCTCTTCTTGTTCTTGCAATTATTTATAGATTCACATCAAAAATAATAATAATAATAATAATCTTAATTAAGAATGAATGTCTGGTGGGTGGGAGTGGTTGAGTTTGAGGTGAACTTGTAACAAATGAGAGAAGGGGAATAAGGTTTGGGACTCATTGATGACAAGACAATATGTTGCCTCTTCCAAGCAGTTTATTATTCATGTAATGAAGACAATGCAAGGCTTTGTCTTGTAAATTATGTTCATATTTATTAGCAAAAGCAGAAAAGCAGAAAATTATGTTCACACTGCTTGTCACTTCGGAAAAGGTAAATGTTTGATGAATTGATGTGATATGTCCAAATTTGATCCATAGAAAAGTTGCAATAATCTATTTATTCATATTATTAGATGAATATAATATTTTTTTTAACTTCAAATTTTTTCACATGTTTTAAGTATAAAATTAATCTTTGATTGAGACTAAAAACAGTGAATAGGTACAACTAACTTTGAGTTTTAAATATAAAATATTTGACTCAGAATATATTGAAACTCAGTCATTGAACTATGAATTGTTATAAATATTGTGTTCTCACAACAATGAAAATAAATAGTAGTTCACATTATAACACTGTTACTTGCCAAAATTTTCAAAGGTTAATAATAAATGAAATACGGTATGACAGTACTTTATTGTATGAGTTAGTAAAACTTTTTAAGTTCATTTATCTGTGTACAATTGAAAATAACAAAGAATAATTGGGATATTATTGTTTAGTTTTTCAAGCAAATAATAAAGATAATTTATTTTAAGTATGTAGAAATTTTAATTTTATTTTATTCCCCATACCTTACGTAATATCAAGATTATTCTTCGATGTTATGTGTTATTTAATTAACGTGTGTGTGTGTGATTATTCTTTTCATATACATGATTGTCTTGTTGAAAAATAAATAAAATAATTGCATATATAAGTATAATAATATTAACTACGTAACATAAAAAATATATATGAACTACATAATACTAATTTATATATATATATATATATATATATATATATATATATCTCATTGATAAAGGATGAAATAAACTATAAAAAGATAAATTTAAAATGGAGTTATTTTTTCCAAATGAATTAGAAAAATTAAGCAAAAATAATTAATTCAAGTGGACAACATTGGATGATTGGTAGTGTGAAAGATGAGAAATTGGAGGGGGTGGATAAGTCAAAGTGGGGCTTTAATAATTTGCTGAAAAGCAATCTGAAAATTCCAAGGCTATAACTGCCTTAGACATAATTTAACCTTAGCGATTGACGTCAACGACAGAGACAATTGCTGCTTCCCATATAACACCATAGATATAGGAATGTAGTATAGGCATATAGGTTACTTAGCTTTTATGATTGAAATCAATGTGGAATTCCTTCATTTTATTTAATTTATATGCACCAAATACATTCAAATCACCTGGGTTACTCAAAACATGAGAAATTACGTTAAGAACCTATAGATTAAGAATTAAAATGACTCATGTTTAGTTATGTCTTGTATGCGTAATTTGTGTGTTTGTAAAATATAGTGATAACGAGGATAAAGATCAGACAGCCGAAATTTGGTGACTGCATATAACAAATCGAAATTCATGAATTACCTCAAAAATCCCTAAGGTCAAAAGGAAGATGGGAAAAATTGATTAACAGCATCAATTGGTACATAAGGCTCATTTTTAAAGTAGACATTTTTTAATAGTTATTTAAAATATTTTTGTGTTTTAGGGATAACTTTATTCTTATTTAAATTCTCTAATTAGTTATGAATTGAGAAATTTAATAATAAATTGATATGTACATATTAAAGACAAAAAATTATATTTTTTGCTCATTTTATTATGTATATTAATAAAATAACTCTTTCTCTACATATAAAAACATATTGGTTGACTCCTTCCTTCCTAGTACTTATGTCCTCCATTCTTAGAATTTATACATGCGAACTACACAAAATGTGAAGGCTTTAAGGTTATTTTTTGGAAGTAACAAACGTCATGGCTGGAAAATCCTTGCTATCATGTAATCCATTTTTGTCCCCATTGAACATTACATAATAAGAGATAGTTTGATCCCATGCATTTTTAAAATGTTGAATGATCCATTAAATTAGATTATATGTTGTGTTGACTAAAAAACGAATTTTATATGTGCAAGTGACATTTTTTCCTACAAAATCATTAATCTATCTATCAAATTTTACAATAATTATTATTTATTACATGTCCTTAACACGCATCCATTTTTTTAAATAATATGTATCTTAGAAAAAAAGAAAACTCATCCTGGCCTTGCTAGTGTCACATCTTCTAAAAAGAAAGTTGTTTCAAATTAATCGAATCATTACTTTATTTGACTTAAGAATTATTCCATCTGTTTCCGGGAAAGTGAAATGTCCTGCGTGAATATTGCATATATTTCATACCAGTCTGTTATTAACATTGACAAGTAAAATAATTTAGTAAAATTCTTTATGTGTTGATCAAATCAAAGTAAAATTCTTTTCATGCTTTCGACATATATAAAATATTTCTTTTAAAGAACACTTTGCAACGTAGGGACAAAGGGCAAACATCTTTTATGGTGGACGTTTGTTCATAGTACCATGCACCAACTCTCTTCCCTTTATGCTCTAACTTTTGTTTCAAGGGGGATTAAAAGATAGCTTATATTAATGTAAACTTGAAACATTAATTTCAAATCAAATTTAAACTCAAAAATTGTAGAATAAATTCAACCATCATATTGAAATGCTTTTTAATTTCTTAAAGTTTAAGTGAATAGAGTTCGATAATCTATTAGAATTAGAATAAACCTTTAAAATTTAAAAAGAACACTTACATGTCTATTTAGTATTCATAGATTATTCATTGACAAAATATTTATATCTCTCTCCCTCTATCTCTGTATCTATGTATAATATAATATTTGTAGTTAAAAAAACTTTTAGAGTGAATTGTTTTAATAAACTAGGGGAGTTGTAGTGTTGCAGTAATAACCGTCAAAAGTAAAGGCAACTTGGTTCCTCCCTATAAACTTGGAGTTAATATCTAAAGAGTTTAATGTTTTGGTCCAGTCCATCATTAAAAAATATTTTAATGAACTAAAAGATAATATTTAAAAGTGGTATGTACTGATTAAATATTCAGTAGACACATTGTTTTAAAAAACTTTGATTGGGTTAGCTTGATTTGTACATGAAGAATTAATAAGTAATCATTAATTTTTTTTTTCCCGTAGGTGTATAAAGTGAGAGGTCTACTCATCCATCTTAATTACCATGGCTGAATACATATATGTGTACTATAAAATTATAAGCATATTGCAATTATATAAAGTATGTGTTCACTTAAGAACAAATTCAAAAAACAATTAAATAACCGAAAAATATACATAGAGAGAGAATCAAAGCTTAAATTCTTGTTGAAACTAATTAAACAACGCAAACACATATCTTAACATTCATTATGATTTTTCATGTTTAGCTTTATAAATATATTACATTACATTTTAGTTGTAGCCCGTCTTCTGCGGTGGATTTTTTTCTTGGCAGCCAAACAAACAAGAGAAAATCAAATTCAAATTTTAATTAATGAAAAACCCACCATTTTAAACATAAATCTGAATAGGGAAAGACTATTTCGTTGCTCTAGCTGCCCTACTAGACCTTCTTTTTTAGTGTCAAAAAAAGATTGGAATTCAGAAAAAAGAAGTGCTTTTTCCCTATCTATGCTTTCAATTCATTGGCCTCAATCATAAATCAATTGATTGCAAAATCATTTCTTACTATTCTGACGAATCTTGTGCGCCCATATTGCTTTGGAATTTGCACCACATATCTTCCTTCTCGGGGCCCTCTCCTATCGGTGGGCGTAACTTGTATTGCCAACTTGACATGCACAACAAAGAAGAAATTTTCATTTTGTTCCACTGCATGTTTTGACTGCCATTTTTGACAAGATGTTTCCTTTAAACAACAGACAAGTAATTAATATTAATATATTATAATTTATAATTTATTACTTAAAACTATGAGATATGTGTATATATATATAGAGAGCAATCTATGAATATTTACTTACTAGCTTAAGGTTAAGTTAGATTAATTCTTAATATATTATCTTTTTTTTATTTAAGAGTCAAGTCACTATACTCTTGGTTAGATTAAAAGTTTAACATATATATAATATCAGTGAATCTGAGCTTTATCTGCAAAACTTGTAAATTAGTCGTAATCAAATGTTACAATAATTAAGAGAGATTTTTATTGTAGCAAACAGAAAAGTTATTTTATACATACTTTTGACTGATGATATAATTTACTTTGGTCCAACTTTCATTGACCCACATAAAAGGAGAGACAAGGTTGCAGCTAGCTAGGTAAAGAGCTATACGTACAGATCTAACTTGTTAGAGGAAAAAGCACAAAACAAAAATCTGAATATGTGGTAGGGATAATGTGCGTACATCCTACCATTACTAAGACTTCCTCTTCACTTCTCTTCAAAGAGAAGGAGAAAGAGATGGAGAGTACTAGTCAGAGGGTAGCCATGAGCTAGCTAGCTAGACTGCAACTTAACATAAATTGAAACCATTTTGATCATGTCAAAGTCAGTTCAGTTGAAATTACGAAGCTTAAATATAAATTATTTATAGTTGATTGTAGTACATCTTTTAACATAACAATGTATAAATCATTGAATCAATTAATTAACAGATTATATAATTTAATTTAACAATTCATAAATTATCATGTTATACCAATAAGTGATTGAATCTCTCTCAAATGCTCAATTTACTTACCTTTGCTAATCACATAAAATTACAATAAAATAAACATTGTTATCGACAAAATATATATAGATGTAACATATATGACATGAAGGTTGAAATATTGGTTTGCTTTACAGAAAAGTTTATTGGTGACATGATACTGACTTTTGGGAAATAGAAAATTATACATTTTTAGCTGTCTTCTTCGATATAGAGGGCATGTCTTCTAATTTCCCATTTCTATTCCTTCTATAATTTTATCTTTTTCCCAAAACTTATCTCATACCCAAAACATGTTTTGGTCACATAACTAAATTTTTTAGTGTGCAATAAGACCATCTTATACATGCAGTATTTTGAAATTCTCAATTATATATTTTAAATTTAGTGAGCATTAACATTATTTATCACCTACTTTTGCCCACATATCAACACTAAAATTAAATATGGATTAATATTTCTTTTGTCTCATATTTTATAGAGATTCTTATTTAGCTTCATAACCATTGAGATGATTTGACCATTTGAAGTTATCATTTATTGCTTGTCATATGTTCAATGTTGATTTGTAAATACCAACGCAAAGAATTAATGATTATTCTATATGTTGTGTAAATATTTAATTTTCATGCATAGTACACCTTTTTATTGTATATTAATTCAAGTCCTTAAAGTGGATCTTTACTAACTACTGCTTCACCAAAAGCAAAACCCCAACTATTCCCAATTTCTGCATACTATAACTACTTTTGTGACACACCCACCAAATGGTTAGCCTTAAAATCTTTTTCTTTTTTCTGAAATGCATCTAAAAAACAAAGCTTTTAGCTAATTAGCTTCATAAAGTAAAGATTCTACTTAGTATGAAGAGAAAAAAGAAGGAATAATAAAACAATGCTTTTAATGCCAAGAAAAAAGTACTTAGAAAGCTAATTCTATCAACCCCTATCTAGTGAGCTGAAAATAATGATAGATGAAGATCCCATTCCATTCTTTCAATTTTTGTTTTTATTTTGACAATTTTTTTGGTGGTGGGTTTATAATGAAGAGCCATGATTCAGGATATATAATCCAATATTCTAGAGAGTAATAATGTAATTAATTGTAATATAATATTTGTCTCTAGAATTAAGAGATGAGCATAGGGCCATGCAACATTGCCAATCATAATTCTTGTCGTGACCCTAATGGAGTACTGTAGTGATAAAGGATATGTTTAGTCTAGAAACGGTGAATACATTAGAGATAACAGGAATCCAGAAATGGCACACAAGAGTCTATTTTCTCTCTTCTATCGGCACATATCATTGTGTTATTGCCTTTCATTGGTTAAAATTTTAATTTAGTCAAAAATAATTTATAAATTAATTAATAAATTTGTACTAATTAGAAACAATGGCACACAAGGTGATCTGTATCAATGAAACAGAAAATGTATACTAAAACAAACAAGGCATTTTCATAAGATTGAGAGGAAATAGTTAATAGGGTACTTGTATGTCTTGACATGTTCTAGGCCCTAGGATGTTGAAAATCCATGAACATTTTGTAGTCAAATTTGTGGGGATGGAGGAGAAAGTCATGTGAGGATGACATAACAAAATGCAAAAATAATGATATAGACTAGTTGTTGGGAGATTAGAAGGGAATATTTGGGAGAATGAAAGGGAATTAAGAAACTTAGAAAGATTTTTTAAATTAGGGTTCACAATGACCAATTCATGAAAGCAAACAAAACAATAACCCTATAGGCCCTCTTTCTTTATCTCTATCTCTCTCTTTGTCTCTGTGTCTCTTCACACATTCAGGTCATTGGGTCCACCAATGAAATCAAAATTTCTTAGACTATTACACCCACCGTTTCATTTATTGCCATTCCCCAAGAATGATAAAATCACCAACAATACCATCGAACTTTCATGGATATCATTTATCTCACTTGGTGTGTACCAAGCTTTATTCTATAAAAGATTGATTAATAAAAATATAATGAAAATAATATTTTAAAATGTTATAAATTACATATTTAATCAATTATATATAGGATAAGATTTGGCATATCAAATGCCTCGAAATTTTTTTCTCGAATGAATTAAGGCAGCATCGTGTGATGTGGGTCACGTGTCAACAAGCTTGGTAGTTTTAGAAACTTGTTGATAACATTGGATGGACAAGATAATATATTTCATATGGGTAAAAAATGAAGATAACGGTTAATTAGAATGAACAATTTGCTGTAGCTTGCCAGCCTTGCTAGCCTTTTCACCATGGTAAAAAGGCTTTGACTGATTTTAAGTTATCATTGTTTCAAGAGGTTCACAGTGATTACCATGGAATTTTATAGAAGGTAACCGATAACCTGTAATTTACTGATACATTTTACCATTAAGAATGAAAATTCAAGTTCTGAGAAGAGAAAATTCTATAAAATGAACTGCATGTTGTTATTTCTATTTGAAGGCCACACATTGAAAAATGGTGATACCCAATTTTATTTCATGGATTGGTCACGGATGCATATAGTCATAATGATTGTTTAGGGCAACAAGTTAATTAACAGCAACCGAATGTGCCTAAGATCCTTCGTGACTATAAAACATGTCTCTAACATCAATTTTGACTCTATCACTAATTCACTACTTTATTAATGAAAACGTATTCAGCTAGCCTATAACAAATCTGACTGACAATATCTTCATAACAATTAATGCCTTCAGAGATAATTTCAAAAAATGTGTGCTTTAGAAAGGACAACCCTAGCTTGCCATAAAATTTACTTTTCTTTTGGAGCACATCTTTAATAATGCACCAAACCCTGCAATTGATATCAAGGGAAAGTGATTTTTTTTTTTTTTGGTACAGTAACGGATGATATATATTAAGCAAGTGATAAATGATACTAAAGTTTATTAATTCCAATTGATTCAATTCATTTCTAGTGGGATAAGACAGTAAACAGTATATTACTTTCAATAAATTTGATTTAAAGATTTCAAAACCAAGACCTTTATCTTGAAATGGGTTCAGCTTGCTTCTAATGTGCTAATGCCATGTTGTAATTCGATGCATTTTATAGTAGTTATTATGGGCAATTGCGGATATCAAAGTTAATAGTAGCAATCGATAGTATAAAATATACGACTAAAATTGAGACAAACATATATATAGTGATAAGCAGCTATAAAGCCTGGATGGTTCTATGACAACATATTAATTGGAGGAACAAGACTTAGAGTATATATATCATAATATTATTTGATTTAGACCTTAGTCCTTAAACCATCCATTAAGCCCAAATAATTAAAATGTTAGAGATTTGACTTGACTAAGAGAGATCATGATATCTAATATTCTATATTAAATATAGTAGAAAATTGGATGAGAATATATGCATTAACAAATACCAATTAATTAAGTATTAATTATCATTATTAAGATATAAGCTGAGATATAATCATTTTCAGTCATCTGATTCGGCCTTTCTTAAGTTGATTTATGTCTTGTTAGGCTTAAAGAATGACAAGCTTTCTTTATTTCAATCTTAAGCTTCCACGCAAGAAATTATATGAAAAGTGTATAGTATCCTCCGAGGATAAGTAATGGACAAACTAAGAACCAAAAACTAATAACTTTATTTTGTCTCCCATTAATTAAAAAGATGATGTGTGTTATTCAAATACGTAATGAATTATTCTTTACTTATTTTTAAGTATAAATACTAATACCAGTCCTAGCTATCTATCTATCTGACTTTAATCTCTATGGAGCTAGCTAGCTCATGGTGAACATGCACCTTTGTTGGTGACTGGGTCCCTATCAGAAATTAGTAGAAATTTATCATTAAAACAAAGCTTAATAAATAGTTATGTCTCTTAAAGTATTAATATAAATGTATAAAAAAAATTATTAAAAAAAAATATTTATTTATTTTAATAATTTCTATAACTTAAAAAGATTAATCTTCCACTGTTGATCAAGAAAACCTTGAAAAGAAGGCAAGAGAAGAGAGAGAGTTGGCATGCAGTGGCTGTAGAACTAGAACAGTGCCCTCTTATCTTATTCTCTGTAGTCTCATTCATGTATATTTTACCCCGTCGTCTCCGGAGACAAAGAAATTAATCTAACAAACAAATTGTCCAAACCCCTGTGAGTGTAATTGCGTGTATTGACTACACAGAAAGGGGGAGTTAAGTTAAGATAGATAGCAAAAGAATTAAAGAAAAGCCTTTAATTGCTGGAATGTCACTTCCCTATATATATATATATATATATATATATACTCTCAAGTTAGCAAAGCAAGCACAGATATATGTCTCTCGTTCCTTGCCATTCCTTTCCATTTTTCTTTTGTTTTATAGTTTGCAAACACCACAAAACTACCCACCCTTCTCTCTCTCTCTCTCTTTCTCTGAAGGATATCTGTTTTCTGAAGCAGAGAGAAAAAAAGTCTCCTTTTTATTCCATTTACACAACACATTCATGCTCACTTGCACCTGATCTCTCTATTATACTCCGTCTTTCCTTCTTGTTTTGGGAGTTCTCTTTACTATATCAAGCAGAAGAATAAACGCCAACTTGGGTTTGTCTCAGTCTGTTATTTCAGTTGTGTTTCTGATTGCATTCCTCTTGTTCTCCGAGTGAGATTTTCATTTTGTTTTAGATAAAGAGAACCAAAGCCCATCTTCGAGAATCGTTTCTGGGAATAAATCGAAAAATGCCCCAGAATAAGATTTTCAATGACCCAACAACACCGAATCCGATTCCTGATCTTTCCCTGCACATTAGTCTCCCAAACAGTGCTCCTTCTTCAATCTGCACTGGCCAAAACGAAGGGGATTCTAATTCCTTTGATATATGGAGAAGTGATAATATCGATGGCTTGAAATCTTCCCACAGTGATAGTTCCATCAGAGACACAGAGCTCTCTCTTGCAGCCAATCCCACTAGTGGGTCTGAAGCTGAGAGCCCTTGGAGAAGAAACTTTCTTGTTAGAGGGAGAGAACCACAAGCTCCAAATCATGGGGTTTCAGAGGGAATAAGACCCATTAAAGGCATACCACTGTACAGTAATTGTTCTTTTCCCTTTTACCAGTTAGATAATTACAATTCCATAGAGAGGGAATCAAAGTTCCCTCTTTTCCCAGTTCCATACCCTTCAAATTTCTCTGCAAACTCAGGTTCTTATAGGACTCTAGAACCCATGTCAAGGTTTAATGGAATCACCATAGACAGTTTAAGACCCCAACATCATCAGCAGCAGCAGATTCAGTACCTAAATCAGAATCAGTTTGGGATTGGAGCTTCTGATTTCTCAAACGGATTCCTGAGGCCGAGAATCTTATTGCCAAGACCGCAGGGTAAGAGAAACATGAGAGCTCCTCGAATGCGTTGGACCAGCTCTCTTCATGCTCGGTTTATTCATGCTGTTGAGCTCCTCGGTGGCCATGAAAGTGAGCTTTTTTTTCTTTCTCACTTTATTTTTTGTTTGTGTGAGAGATAAAAATTTGTCCTTTAGTTAATTTGGCTTCTGGGTCTGGTAGGGGCTACTCCCAAGTCAGTGTTGGAGCTCATGGATGTCAAAGATCTCACTCTTGCTCATGTAAAGAGCCATTTGCAGGTATTGCTCAGAGAAAGACCCTATTTTTACCCTCTTTTTCCTTCATTCACATGTCAACAGAATTACAAACAAAACCCTTTTTTTTCTTTCTCTCTCTTTCTCTTACTCTCGACCTTCTCTGTGTGTCTGTGTTTTGTGTGTAGACTTTGTCCAGAGTCTATCTATGAGGTACAATGGCCGAGAAATGTAGTAAATGAATAAATGAACAGTTGAGTCTGTTGTCTCTGAAACAAGACAAGTTCTACTTTTTAAGAGAGAGAAAGAGAAAGAGAAAGAGAAAGAAAAAAGTAGCCATCATTTCTCAATTATAGAAGCAATTACTCAGCTTACCAAACATCAACCTCGTGGTTATTAAACAAACCCAGAAAATTCCGGAAACAGAAGCGTGCATCTAAATTTTCATTTTTTTAAAAATGTTTTTTTAGATAAAATTTTGCTTCAAATTTATTAAAGACAATTTAGATTAATCTCCCTTTATGTGCTTTTTTTTATTATTATTCTTTATGTTGGTCTCTCTAGCTGTATTGTCATCATTATTATTATATTTATTCGTTTGTCTGTTTTTGCTTCTGCAGATGTATCGGACTGTTAAGAACACTGATAAACCTGCAGCTTCCTTAGGTAATTGTCTTGTTAATTATTGGCGCCTTCATTAATTATCTTACCTGCTCTCTCTTTTTTATCAGCAACACAATTATTAATTCCATGATTTCCGCTACAACATTTGATTTCTTTTGCAATTCCTTAAGTAGAAGATTCCCTTATTCCCTTTTATGATCTCACTCACTTTTCTTCAATGAAATAATCTATCCTTCGAGTATATACATAAACATGCCCATGCAAGCATACAAAAAATTATAAACAGTGAAAAAAATTAGTGTTAGTCATTGTAGTTACTAACATAACATATTATAAGATATTAGATGGTGTAAAATTGTGCATTGATTGATTCATTCAATGCCAAAGTTTTATGAGTGGCTCACTAACAGTATTATTTTTTAATTACAGCAAATTTGATTTCTAAAATTATACAAGTTAAAAAATAAACCTCATATGCTCTTTGTTGAATGATGTATGTTATTTAATTGTCTGCATTCGATTCGATTTTATATTCCCCTTCTTAGCTAGAGACTCATATGTATCAGATGGAGATGAAGATTTCATGATATCACCTCCTGGAAATCAAAATGAGAACTGTTTACTCAATCAGAGAGTTGGTGCAAATGCACCTCTAGATCATGATGTGCTGTGGGGCAATTCTTCCAGGTAACTTCTCTTTTTCTCAGTCTTATAGTGCCAGTGATGATTATAGTTCTGCAAGGTAGATTGTTTCCACTATACATGGTTTTCTATTTATTTTTTAGAGCCATTGCAGTATGCATGTATCAGTTCACTAAGTTGGGGAGAAATCAAAACTCTAATTCACCATTTTCTGAAACTTAAAAGTGCTTCCTTTCTGACAACTTTTGCTTTCCATATTTTTCTTCCTACCTTTGCTTACTTTTCTAGCTGATGATCAAAGTGGGTTACATTATTTACCTGCCATGCGCTGCTTCTTATCAGTTCTTATTCTTCTCTTTAATTATGGTACAATATAGATCGTTCAATTTCCATAAATTTTAAAAAGATCGAGAAATTAATTTTCATAATTAATGTATAAATAACAATTAATAGTCTATTTTAGTATTTTCTGCTGATTAGCATTAATCTTCTTTAATAACACCCTTTCTAATTACTGATTTTTTTTAAGAAGGTTTTTCTTGACTTTCTATGTTTATTAGTGGACTTACTGCTTACTTCAAGTTGTTTCAATTATTGCCATTATTATAAATACACTACCACTGAAGTATCTAATCTGAATGCTTTCTCTTGCAACTTCTGCAATTTTATACTTTTGGTGTGCTTTTATTAAAGATTAAGTTTAGTAATCTTTCACTCTATTTAAAGTTTTATGTCAAATAATACAAGAGAAGATTAGATCTTAAGAAAGGAAACGAAAAAGAATTTATTAGTGAAATTGAAGGTGCAAAGAGAGTTTAACAAAAGTATATGTGTAACCATCATCATCATCATCATTTCCACAAAATTATGTGCATGATTAAATGATTATATATCCACTATTTAACTTCACCTCAATGATGTTTCGGGTCATGGTTAACCAGCTTTGACTCAGACGAAAAACTTTTTGATTGATAAATCCCTATATATATAGTTCATAAATAATTTATTTAGACATGCTACGCATACCACATTTTTGCACCACTTTCTTTTTTCAATTATAAAATACATAAAAAGATATATAGTATGAACATCTGTAATACTAGATAAGGGAAATTATATTTTCACAGTTCAAAAAAATATGAGGTCGAAATAAATGTAAATTTACTGAAATTAAGAATAATTTGTGAATAAAGAATATAGATTTTATGTGAATAAGACTATGCAACAATATTGATAGTTCATTTGACTTCATCCCATCAATACCACTACAAAATATTTGAACCCGGAACAAAATATTATAGAGGTCAGATTCAGAAACTCCAAATCTTCTATAGCAATCTAAAATTAACTCTATCAAATCCAATATCAATAGAAGACGTAGTAATGATAGTTATTTATATCTTCTCCAACCCTATTTATCTAGTTAGTTGTATATTCCTTCTTTTACATAAAAACCTATTTAAACGGTACTTAATTTCCATGAGGAGTAGTTCTTTCGTCCTCTTCATGGCTAGCTTCTACATACTAATTAAGTTTTGTTGTTTATATTAGAAAATGTGAATTAATAACAATAGGCGATTAGGGAAAAGCAACCACTAAAAAGACCAAAAGGACAAGAGGAAAGAAAGCAAAACAAGAAAAATAAATAAATAAACAAACAAATAAATGAACCTTTACTTTAAACAAAGAGAAAGAAAGAAAAAGAATACTTAAGCCTTCCTTGAAAATGCATTAGAACTTTTTGTTTTCTTAAGGAAAGAACAAACCTTTAAAGCACCTATCTAACTTTGAAAAGATAAGAGACATGTTAATCAATCATTATCAGCCTTAATTAATGAACTAAGGACATATTGAAAGGAACAAGCATGGTATCAGACAATAGATAGCTAAGGAGAAACCTTTGGTATTAGATTAGCTACCATCCTTAAGTAATTAATTACTAGCCAACTACTTTTGGATGTAGCTCATTAATTTCTTAGAAGCTGCTTCTAATTAATTTGCCCAATTGTAGCACATATACATTATTAACTATATATAGACTTCTATAATATATATAGTGAAGAATTTATTAAATTAAGAATAGTGGACTCCATAAGCTATAATTAATCAAAAACAAATTGCATGAGGATTGGGATTGTGGATAAATGTTCATACCTTCAAAAACTAGCAAAATTATGCAGTATATGGTCATATTTGCATGGGAATTTCCCAGATGTCTCCATAGAATCTGTTCCTTAAAATTAAGAATATTAGAAACCTGTGGCAGATGTTCATAGGAAATATGTGCTATTTAATAGAGAACAAGTATATAGAGGATGCCTAACCTGAAATCCTCATGATATAGAAACCATCATTATTATTTGTTACTGACATAATCTTTTGCAATGACTGACAGTGGAGAAGCATTTATACAAGCTAACTCCAGACATATGGATGGGGTCAGAGCAGCAGAAATCCCATCATCATATCAGCACATAATTGGGAAACACTCTGAGGTTGTGATCTAAGAACACTATACTCTACATAATGATTATTTAAAATAGGACAAGAAAGAAACTTTTAACTTTGATTTCAGAATGGAAATTAATGCTTGTTTTGTGCAGGCAAACAATTTTATACAACCAAGAAGCTTCAAGAATAATTCAAATTTAGATTCTGATAATCCAAGCTTGGAGTTCACCTTAGGGAGATGATCAAACTGGCACAGGATTATTGACCTTGTCTGATTAAAAGTTGGTACCTGATGATTCTTGGACAGCCTTTAATCGTTAATTAAAAAAAGGGTATAATGCATGCACATATACATGATGAAATAGCTAGCTAGGTAGTGCTTTTGTTAAGGTGAAGATCGATCTCACTTTTCCAAATGTATATTCTTCTATGAGCCAAAGCTTCACTTATTTTTGAGGTGATGATGTTAGTCCTTACAAAGATGTGATGGTTAAAGAAAAAGAAGGAATCAGATTAATGGTGTATTTTAAAGGCTTTTAATTGTACTATCCTTTGTTTTTTCTCCTCTCTTCTTTTCTCTAGCTAGGTTCCTGCAGATTCTGCCAACACACATATATTTACGTGTAGCTTTATATAGTTTCCTTTGGAGTGATCTATGTGCAATATAGTACTTTCTTGTTTGATTTTGGTTTTGACTTCTGCACAAGGGAAAAGCTAAAGAAAAAGACAGAGGTGTGAAGATTTAGAGAATATATTTATTTAGCTTTCCTTCGCAAGCAAACCACATTGCATGGCATCAATTATTCATGCAAAAAGCTGAATTCAAAGTATATATATATATATATATATATATATATGTATGCCATGCATGTTAGCACTAATTGGAGGATTCCCACGTTGCTTGTGCTTGATACCGCAATTAGAAAGCTAATATATTAATGTTGCGATTGTGGGTTGCATTATGTCCCACTTATAGGTCGATACCTTTGGTTGATACAATGTACAATCCACTAATTGGATTCTTGACAAAAAAATCAACAAACGGCTATAACCTTAATTCAACTATATATTGAGATTTAACCAAGATTAAAGCATATAATATATGATAGTTAAAAAAATAAGGAATTAAATATATAATAATTGTATAATATTAAGAAAAAATTATGAGACCATAACACTCTTTCGTCTCATCCTTCCACCTCTGCATGGCAATACATACATGTTACATGGCAAATCAACACGAAATTAAGAGACCATGAAATAATTGTCCGAATTTTTTTTTTCTTATTTTCTTATTTTAAGTTCATAGTAATCAACATGCAATAGTCTCTTCCAAAATAAAATTCAACTCTTCATCAACAATAAAATGAACATTAATTTATTTTCCACGGCAAATTAAATATTTAAATTACGTTACAATATATGTCTTCGTTTGAAGTATTTTCTACGATCAACGTTATTTTCCGAAAAATATGAGCTATAGTCTATTACATTAATTAGCTTCATACAAAAGTCGTATTCTGAATATGGTGAGCTGAATATTTTAACTTCCTATATTTTGGTCAGAATTATTAAGGTTATGTCTCAATCGAATACACGTTTTGGAAACAGTTATTGGGCCCTGATACTGGTTAACGGGCCTATTATAATTAGGCATAGTGGGCTTGAACGAATTGGTAGACACAGCCCATAATTTCAGACTGGAATGGGCAACGAAAAAGAATTTTATTTTTCATGAATTTTTTATTAATAAATGATAAATAAATAAACAAAAAAGACGTATTTAGATATGTATTGGTGGTAGGTTTCGTGGCATTTTCTATTCTGGTATGAAATCTGAAGAGAGTTATAAAATTAGCCCACCATTGCTGATTTTGTTCCAGTACATTGTATTATTCGAGTTCATGCATGCACATGGACTTCTTCGTCAGACAAAACCAGTGCCTTACGTAATCATTCATTTAACAGCTATAATAATACAATGACGACGAAAGAAGGATCACTTTCATATCTTTGTTGAATCAACTAGGAAACTGGAGCAAGAAATTTTAATGAAATTAATAGCTACATATAAATAATAAGCACTCTAATTGAGACATTACACATGACCCATCAACTGCGTCTTCTAACGGATAACTCAAGTAGTTACAACATAGAACCTAAAATTTCTATCCACATCAACATTGTATGTATGAATATATTTTGTTTATTTTTGTTTCTTTGAGTTTTATGGACAACTTTGCATTAAGAACTAATTTATTTTAAGAGAAATAAGATGTCAAGAGAAAAGGCTTTATATTATATTCAGCACATTTAACAAAATTAAATCTCCTAAATGTAAGATTAAAAGCTTAAATATCATGTCAGAACAAAATTCATCTAAAATACTTAAGACTCATTTTATATTCAACACTTTGGAGGTGAATTATGGCCCCGTTAATTGCCCATGAAGATATTTCTCTGGCTCTATCTGTAAACTGTAGTGCTCTATCTGCAGTCTATATAAAACAATTTTATCCATAACTCCTAGGTATATTGTGTTTGTTAGGAAAGAGAGAGAGAGATGGGAACATTGGGAAGTGAAGCGGTGAAGAAAGCAGAGTGTGGCTGCTGTGGGCTGTGGGAAGATTGCACAAGTGGATACATAGGGTGGGTGAAGGAACGCTTTGGTGGGGTTTGGGTCTGTGGCCTCTGCCAAGAAGCCATCAAGGACGAGCAAGCTCGCCTTGGCGTAACCACACAAGTTGCTCTCAGCATCCACGCTTCCTTCCTAGACACCATTACCAAAACCACTGCACCACCTCCTCACATTGCTCACTCTATCCTCCAACTTATCAGAAAGATCATCTCTTCATCTTCGTCGTCCAAAGAGAAAGAACAATGTAATATATAGCTTCAGTTGTTGACGCTGTCATATAATGGCTTATAGTTAATTGCAGCAAGTAAATTTGAGTGAAAGTTTGTTCCTTTAATTTATTCTTTGACCACCAGTATCTGTGAAACAAGTACTTATTACCTGATCTCTCAACTCGCAATTAATTCAACTCGAACTAACTAGAAAACCTAAATGAAATTAGAGTTCTCCCAAAGACTTGCTGAGCATCCACTGTATACTTTCCTTATTTACAGAGTTACTAGAAACAGCTTGGAACTGCATGCCAATATTACAAACATGATAGAGTGGGATTATCTTATCTTATCACCCATAAAACACATGATCAAGCTTTGCATATTCACTTCTGATTGGGACCCAAAAGCGCAAGAAGAAAGGCACGGTAATCCCCAGATGTTTCAGAGTGGACTGCATCATTCAGTGTCTTTCTGTATTTGCGCAAATATTCAGCTTTAATATACTGCATATCGATTTCGGTCCTCGTCACGATCACCCTTATGAGGGTGTTGTCATCAGTCCCCATACCTTTCATCGCCTTATGACAAACCTGCATAGTGAGAAAAGTGAAAAGATATCTTCATGTCTTGTTTGGGACAATTTTTGAGAAGTTCCCGCTTTCTTAGTTTCCAAGCAAAAAGCTTCTTCTCATATTTATAAAACTCACTTCCATAAAATTAGTACAGCAAATTGTCTTTCTACTGAAGGAAGATGACAAAAACTCCTGGATTTTATGTAGTCAAAATCAAGTTTCTGCAATAGCTAATAGTGCACCATGTCAACAATTACACGAGATTTTAACTACAAGAAATCTGGTTCCAACTAGGTGAAGAACTTCTTTCAAAAGCATGCAGAGTTTAAGTTCATGCATCCAAAAGTACATCATTTCACATTTCAGAGGACACCTGTTACTGATGGTATTGACAATAGATTTCTAACATAACTTGCAGCTATTGTAGTACAATTTACAAAGCTTGAAGTGCATGAGAATACCTTTGCGAAATACTTTGCTGGATTTTCTGCACAACGGACTATTGTGAGAAGTGCATGTGCAAGAACGCCTGATGTTTCATTCTTTACTGCCTGATAAAGGTTCAGTTTGGTTAAGAGCCAGACAAAAGATGACGTCCAAGAAAGGGAATCAGATAAATCAAAGAAGAGCGAGAAGGATACCTTCTTCAGTGAGTGGCCATACATGTCATGGTAATAAGAACTTATGGCATTCAAATGTGCCCCACTCCTTTCACTGAATAAGTGGATAAAAGTTTTCTCATCAGTCCCCAGCTTCTTCTCCCCAGCTTTGTAGAGAACCTTGGCATCCTTCTCAGCTATCTCTCTGTTAACTTCAGGACCTTCATGACGCGGGGTGCTTACGTATGCAAGCAAGAGCTGAATAAAAAAAAATTCACATATAATTATCAGTAATAACAAAACTCCATGGTTTTTAACATCTTGAAGGGAACTCAGATACATATGAGAGAGAATGTTAAGTTTAAAATTGTCCTAAATGCAAACCATACGAGCCAAATTCAATCTTTTGTAGGAACTAGAAATGAGACCAAATTTACTGCAGTAAAAAATGACTCAGTCAATGACGTGACGCACCACGAATTATTAAATGGATTGATCGGTATACAGTTTTACACTGTTGGGTCCATCTAATAGTTCATTGATGCGTTAAGTCATTGATTACGTCATTTTTTTTACCGCAACAAATCCGGGTCCATCTAAAAACAACTTTCCAACCTGTCTGTAATAGACAGTGGCTTAACCAGATAACCTTGCCTTAAATGGCTCTGTAACTTGTCAACAAATAAAACATCCTATGGTCTAAATTGTGAATTTTTAGCTGACAGAGATCACCTTTTGAAAATCCCCAGTGGTGTTCCTCTCAATAGCATTCTCAAGGTAAATCCCAAACTTGGAGTGGTAGATCTGTTTTAAATACTGCAGCTGGGCCGGAGTGCGTGAACATATTACTTCAGAGGCAGCTTCAAGGTTTCTAGCCACATTTAGGGACTCATTGATGACCACAGCATCACGCCCAGCAGGATCATGCATCCAGAGCAGAACTGCTGTCTGATAAAAAGAAAACATATAGCAAAGAGCTCTGTGATGTGATCAATGGGAACGTAGGCCATGACTTGCAATGGAGTTCAATATAGTTAGTAATATAACTAAGTACCTCTAACTTGCCACTAAGCTCAGAAGCTAGACGTTTCAGAAGGTCCTCAGAATACATCGTTCTGTATTCTTGTTGGATATAGGAACGCTGTGTAGCATCTCTATGAGCTAGTATATTAATAACGGCCCTAGTATCACACCCAAATCCTGTAGATACATAGAATTGAAATATTGAGGAAGACGACCATGTACACAGAAATGTATTCTCTGAGTAAAAATCCCCATCTAACAAGACTCAAATCAGATAAATTCAATATGGAAACAGCAATATATATCGCAGAAAATTTGGAGGAAAAAATAAGAATTGCAAGCTAAGTGCAAAAGAGTATTATGTTGGCCAACAGTCAATAAGCGTTATCGGTTACATTGATAACAAGCATGGTGCCGTCAGGCTCTAAGGCAGTGTTTGGTTTTAGAGATTAAGTCACACTATTCCCTCACTTCTTTCCCTCCCAAAATGGAGGGATTTAGAGGGATTTTGAAAAATTATTGTATTGTCCTTCATATTATATATCTCCTTTTTATTTTTTCTCATTTATAAGGTTATAATAGTAAATTTATTCTCACCTTCCCCTCTCGTATCCTCTTTTTACAAACCGAATAAGGGAAGGCCCCTCCCCTCCTCCATTAAAGTCCTTTCCCTCTGTTGAACCAAATACTGCCTAAGAGAAACTAGTACTATGTTTTTCAAAGCATGTAAAATAGATATTGGGCTAATGATACATTAACAAGCACCTAATCCCCATATATTAAGAAGAAAATTATGACCAATTTTATGGTTTAAGCAGTGCGTTGACTGATTAGGGTTTCTATTTTTGGCAAAATGACTCCAAATCGAGAGCAAGGCAGTTGGGGGAAACTTGACCTTGTTCCTAAAATTCTCAATAACCAAGCTTCTGTTTGTCATAAGTGTATAACATAAAATCTCATGGCAGACTAAAACAGAAACCAGTTAAGAAACTATACGATGAATTTAAGACACAAGCCCTTGAACATCCTTGTTCAAAATCTCGTTTAAATACTGAAGATGGATGCAAAAACAGAGAGAGAGTACCCTTGAAAGCACGGTGAAGGTTTATGGCATCGTCTCTGGGGGAAGGTGGCACCGGTAGTACACTCAAAGTCGACATTTTTGTTTTTCACTTGTCTGTCTCCCTCTCTGCAACTCCTCTTATCATCTACTAATTCAAACAACAATGGCGCAGCTACTTTAAAAAATTATAAACAGAAACTTAACATTTTAAATGCAACGGTTCAGGCAGACAAGTAACAGCAACCTAATCAATACTTTAAAACAGAAAATGAATGAATACCCACCGACAAGTCAAACCAACGCGGACGCTACGCGGTTCTCTTTTCTTTTTTCCTATCCTGCTATTTAGTACGTTACATTATATTACATATAAATTAATTAATTTAAATATAAATATAAATATAGATGTAAATAAAAATTATAGTTGTATTAAATTTTAATGTAATTAGATAAGTTTTTTTTTTATCTAAAAAGTAATTCCATAATTAAAATCAGAACTTTAAAGTGGAAAACAGAAATGAGATGAGATAAAAAACTAAATAAATAAAACAAACACAAAAAATATTATTCTCAATATATTTAATATTAAATAAAATTTATTGTTTCACTTTAATGTTTTATATATTATATTATTTATTATAATTATTTAAATATTATAAAATAATATTATTATTTAATCAATAATATCACTTATTTAAATTAATTGTAACGAGTGTAATAATATATAAATTATTAAATAAGATAATAAATTTATTTTTATATAAAATAATATTTTTATATTATTTTTTTTATTTTAAATCTCATTCTATAAATTTAGAATTAATAAAAATTAATTTTAATTATAAACTTATTTAATAACTTTTGAATAATTTTAAATTTTATAAAATATAATTTGAAACAAAAAATTAAAAAAATATATCTCATTGTATATTCCGATATTTAATGAGACAATATACAATCTAAAAAATAAATAAATAAATAACGGATGACCTCCCACACGTCAAGCACATGGGCCACACGTTCCCTATACGCGTTTGTGGGAATATTAATGTCTTTTTTTTTTTTTTAATGGTGGGGAATATTAATGTCTTAAACTTAGATTAATGTTATGCACGGACTTTTTCAGTATTTTTCCTTAGGCCTACTTTATTCTTGCATAGATAAAAAATGGAATAAAATGAGAATAAAATTTTAACTTGCAATCTCTAACATAAGTGAACAAAGTATTTTGATGACAATCTTAAGAATAAAGTTTTAATATATTTATATCTTGAAATTAAATTAATTTTTTAAAAATATTTGAATTAATATTAAAAATTTATAGTTTCCTTTTATTTATGCCAAAAAAAATTCTCCAACATAACTAAAGAAATTCAAAAGACCCTTGCAAAGAGGAGGGGTAATAACTAAACTAACACCACTTCATATGCCTATTTTATTCAACATCACACAATTTTTTTAGACTTAATTAAAAAATTGATTTGTCTATTTTAACTTTATTTTTTTTTGTCCCGCTTGTTTAACTATTAACAATTAGCCCCTTTACACTCATAGGATGTGTAATTCTAATCCTTTTGAAATGTATAAATTTTTATTACTTATATTATATATTTTTATCAGAGAGTGTTTGGTTTAATGAAAAGAAAAGGAAAGAAGAGATTTTAATAGAGCCGAGAGGAGAGAAAATAATAATAAATAGACCATTATATCCTTGTATAATGGCCAAGGTAACTAAAGTATTTGTTAAGTTTTTTATATAAAAAAAAAAATAATAATAACCAAAGATGGCCAAAGTAACTTTCATTCAGCACTCTACAGCTAAGCACACTTCAGACGAAATAAAGAAAATGAGCAAGTGTCGCAGTACTGCAACACCTACGCACAATGGCAATTTGGTAATTAAAAACATTAAACAGGGATGTATGTGTAATTTCCTCCTCCCCACCCCACAAACCAAACATACTCTTGGATAATTTCTATTTGTGGGTTGGGCCTAGTAAATAGGGGTGTCAAAATAAATCCATGGTAATAACGAGTTATAGCGGGTTTGCCAGCAGGCCCACAAAACCGACATCCTATAATTCAAAACAATTTCATAATGACAACAAAAATCAGAAACCATCAATGATTCATCATTCATATAATTAGTGATTAGATGAATTAATGTAATTAAAGCAATTTGTTCATTTGAGAAAACCAAATGAAAGAATATTGTAATTTTTATTATTTAAAAAAATCTCGACACTTGTTAAAGATAGAGTCAGAGTATATTATATAAATATAGGTATATAGATTAAAGGGAGTTAATAAAGTTGAAATAAAGAAGAGCTCGATTCTTAAATTCTTAATTTTTTTTCTTTAATGAAAAAATTATGAACTAGTAAGCCTCTCAAAATGATATTTATTACAAAATAGTCAATCTATCAAATTAATTGATTTTTTTTTTTTTATGAATATCCTCCTAATATATTTGAGATGATGAGACTAAACTAATCTCCTATTGAAAGAGTGAAATATGTTATAGTTTACTTATAAAAATATGACATTATTTTCATAGTTAATGTACTGTGTCGGTTTTTGTGCTTTTTTTATGGCTCGTTTTGAGTACACGTGCTATATTTAAAGCAATTTATCATAATTTTTCCTTTTTAATACCAACATTTTCTATTTTATTTTATTTTTGTATATTATGATTTATTATTTTATTTAAATATTTAATCAAATAATTTATCAAAATTTTATAATTGAATAAGATAATGAATAACAATAATATAATGAATAAGATCAGCTGTATTTATATTCTTTTCCCTCTTAATTATGAAAAAAAAAAATCCGTTGTATTTTAAAATTTTAATTTAAAAAAATACTTCTACGAACTAACCGGACGTTTTTAAAATTCCATTCGCCGCATATTGTATACGTGTAGCGTCAACAAGATGGTCACTTGTTACGGTTACACCACTTTTACGTTCAAAGTTCTAGAATGCCACGTGTCACCTTCTTGACCGCCCATTTAAGATTATAATAACACACAAGGCGAATATATAGACCCTTCCCGAATCTCGAGGTCCCCATTCTGTCTATATAGGTTGCTTGACTGCTCTCTAACAAATCGAAATCAAAGCTTTTCTGTGTCTCGACCCCGAAACTGAAAGTGATTGGTGTAAGAGAAAGAACGACCGAGAAACAATTTCATCGTCCAGACCAATCCCATCCTAGATTTTCATTCAACTTGCATACACCAAGATTCTAGATAGTCATTTTACTCGGGCTGTCCAAAAGCACCTATTTTTAAGCTGCTTTGGTCAGCGAATTTTCCAATTCCACAGAAGAAAGCATCACCCAGTTTTGGCTTCTTCTATATTTGGAAGCTATTCTCCAACTGCGTTTATATTTCCCTATATTAGGGATTGAATTTTATAGGACGGCGAGAGAATTCAAGTTTTCTCCCATCTTTTTTGATCCATTGAAGAGCGCGACCATTTTAATGCTATAAGAAGCTCAAAGTTCTGATTTTTCTGAGCAGTTTTTCAAATTTTGATAATAGCAACAGAATATAAGAAGAAGGAGGAATTTTTTTTTAAGTGGGAAATTGATAAATCGGCGACTAATACAATGATCTCGAAGGTAAGCGATGGATCGTCGCCTTCGACGCTAATTTTGACTTCCGGAGCAACAGGGCGCGTAAATGCGTTGTTCTCTCTCCGAGCATTGAAGAGCCTGTTCATGCTAATAAACGCGATCATTTTGTTCCTGCTGGTTCCGTTCCGGGGACGGAGGCGAGTTTCACAGGTTGATAAACCCGGCAAGGACGAGAAGCTGCAACATGAATGTCATCGGAAAGGGGCGGTGGTGCGAGTGCCGGCGACTATTGTGCCCTGGAAGAGTAGCAGTAGCACGTCGACGACGGTGAAGGCTGTCGATCAGGCCGTGGCGGCGAGGAGAGCCTTGGCAATTCGGAGAGTGGCGGAGGATGATTACAAAAGCACCAAGAGGGAGTATTTGCTTTTCGTCGCCAAAAGGGGTGACACCATTTTCACGCAGTCTTGGATTCCCGTTTCGGTAAAATCCAGGTAACCTTGCGTTCATTAATCATACGAGGATGAATTGTTTTTGCTTCTTTTTTTTGGTGTCTTCAATTCTATTATCTCTATACGAAAGATGGTTTTTTTTTTTTTTTTTGCTTCTCTCAAAATCTATTAGCACTTTTCACTTTACTGTTACAAAACTTGGTGTCATGCATGTGTGCTCTGCAAGAGTTGCTAGTGTTTCTGTAGCAGGACCGCACCCTGAAAATTCCAGTTGCCAATTAAGATGCCTCATCTTTTTTGGCCTTTTCTTTTCTCGGTCGTTTCATGAGTCCCCACATTTCTTCTTTGCGGTTCATGGCTTGTCCTGTTATCCTAATTTTCAATTATTAATGCAGTGGGTTACTGGGTTATGAACTTAATTACTTGTGGTCCATGCCTTTTCCTTTTACCTCACTTGTTTGTGATTTAATTAATTGCAGTGTTTTGGACTTATTTTATACTTTTCTACTTTGTGCAGGGGACTTGTTCTTCTTATGCATGGACTTAATGAACACAGGTTTGTAATTTCTGCATGATTTCAATTGGGAAGTTGTCCAATTTCTTGTCTTTACTCAATGCTTTTCTGAAACCATTCCCATTACTTTCTAACAGTGGCAGGTACGGTGAGTTTGCAAAGCAGCTCAATGCTAATGGCTACAAGGTTTATGGAATGGATTGGGTTGGTAAGTCACAGCCAAGAATGGTTTTTGCGATTCTTAAGAGTTCTCTTTATTACCATGCATGAATTAGCAAGCTTTACTCTTAGATAGTAGTAAGAAATGACTTAATCTCAGTGCTGCCTCCTCAAAAAGGGAACATATGGAAGTACAGACAATCTTGTACTCCTGTGTTTTTTCTCTATTAACCATGCATTTTTTCTGCCAGGCCATGGTGGAACTGTCTGTGCCTCTGCTCTGTCTGTCAGCATTTGCTTGAACTTGATATATTGTTCTTTTTTCTCCCAGGCCATGGCGGAACTGATGGGCTGCATGCATATGTTCCTTCTCTTGATTATGCTGTTTCTGATATGGTATGTTTTGAAAACAGTAGTGCTTTTAGACTCTATTGCTGACTGAATATCTTTGTTAACAAAGGATTTTTGTCCTTTTGGCTTTTGACAGAAAGTACTTCTTGAGAAGATTTTAACTGAAAATCCCGGGCTTCCATGTTTTTGCTTTGGACACTCAACAGGTGCAGCCATCGTTCTTAAGGTATAGTTTACATAAATTATGATTATATAGTGAAATTGATTTGATATCTCGCGAGTTTGAAACTGATATGAAATTTTGCTGTTATGTATAGGCACTGCTTGACCCCAAGATTGAAGCTTGCATTGCTGGTGCAGTATTGACATCACCTGCTGTAGGAGTTCAGCCTTCTCATCCAATATTTGCGGTGAGCAAGCTCTATACAAATTTTTGGAGTGATAGCTCCTGACATAGTTACTTTCTAAAAGAATGTGTAAAACATAGGACAACATTTCTTGTTTCAACATGTTGTCTCATTTTCTGTCCCAAAACTTGGGATTGATCAAGAAAACGAATGTTGAAAACTTGATTGGTTACTTATTCTATTCTATATTTAAATAAAATGACCAATCAGAAACTTGAGACCTATAAAAGGTATAGCATAGTGGAAGTACGTGAACGAGTAGAGTCATTGTTCATCTCCAGATCTTATTGATTGCATGCAGGTTCTTGCCCCTATTGTCTCGTTTCTGCTGCCAACTTATCAAGTAAGTGCTGCAAACAAGAAGGGCTCACGAGTTTCTCGAGACCCAGAAGCACTGATTGCTAAATATTCAGATCCTCTGGTATTCACCGGAGCTATCAGAGTTCGTACTGGCTACGAGATTCTCCAAATTACAACCCACTTGCAGCAGAATATGAGAAAGCTGAGAGTTCCATTTTTGGTTCTCCATGGCAGCAGTGACACTGTGACTGACCCTGAGGCTTCTCAAAAACTGTATGAAGAAGCCTCTTCCTCTGACAAAACCATCAAATTGTATGAAGGGCTCTTGCATGACCTCCTCTTTGAACCCGAAAGAGATGCTATCACCCAGGACATAATTCAATGGCTGAATAGTAGAGTCTGAGGTTAGAGGTAGGGCAGTCACTGGTGAGAAAGAATATACTAATGGATTCTTTCAACCAAGGGGATAATGGACAAGAAAGGTCTTGTTTTAATGACAGTTATGTTCTACTCTTCATTGATTTCAACATTAGCTCTATTGAGCATTATTATTAGACCTATAAATTGCATATGAATGTAACTGGAATCTTCCGCAAAGGTACCATGATGCAGTGAAAATCTGGACATCCAGGGCCAGGGGTGTGAAACGAAATACAAGGGGTGACAAAAGAAAGGGCGGAGATGCTAACTAGGCCTAAGTGTCCGGGCTTCAGGTTTTGGCCCAATTGCTTTTATTTTTCCTTTCTTTTTTGGTTTATACTCGAATATTCTCTTCTCTTTAGTGTAAAGAGATATAAGACTATTTGCGGCAAGAATAATAATTAATAAATTTTTTTATAACATAAAATGTTTTAAATTTATGATTTTTTTAAAATATATTAAGATTTAACTAGTCAATTATTACTGCCACTATATTAACACTTTGTTGATTCCTGTTTGGATTTATTAATAAAGAAACCATTATGACGGTGTAGTGGAATTGTACTCAAGACAATTTGCATCTTGCAAAAGCCAAGAGATTATTGGAAAAATCCCACAAGTAGTATACAATATAATAGACCACAAAAGGCTAAAAGCTACATACAAAGAAAGGCATGAGAAAGCCTCGTTGCGGAATACATGTGATGCAACCATCCCTCTGGCTTGATGTGTGTCAGTGTGTATGTGGAGTAGTTGCTTAAGCAATCAGACAGAATTATAAAAGTAAACCTTTCTTTCTTCACGTTTCCTCAACTAATAATAGAGAATATATAGCAATGCAACACGCATTTACAGAGTTAAACAATTGTATAGGCACTGCGCTTACAATTGATCATGATATCCTGCACAAAACTTTCACCGTCCATCCGATCATATTATGAATAGTTAATCGAGAACATGACAATTGGAATCAGTGGGAAAGTGCAGCTAATGATTTTCTTCGTGTTTCATTCTTTCTATATAACAAAAAGACAACACCTGCCCTTTAGAATACAAAGAACGATGCTGGTGTTCCTTTTGGTGACCTATTTTTTAGAAAAAAGTTCTTCACATTCTTCCAAAATCTTTTCATCTTGTATTCGGAAGCATCTCCTATTATTTTTTTGGTACAAACTATTCAGTATTTATTATTATATTTGTACAAACTAAAATCATAAGGACAACAAAACTTTTTTATTAAATTTTAATACAATTTCATTTTCAAGATTTGAATTCGAGACATTTAGTTAAACTAAAACAACCACGTGCCTCTCATTATCTTGATTATTTATACTATATATCATTAAAATGAATAACTAAAACCTAGTAGTTATACACCATCTTATATGTCCCTAATATATCTACAAGGAAGTTTAAAACCTGCTCCCTGTTACATAAAACTAGGTAATACAATTGGAAAATGGAGATAAAATTTCCTCTAAACTTGGAGTTGAAACTGAAACTACCCGTTTCCATATTCATCAATGATAATTTTGTCATTTTCTGCCATTGTTGAGTTTCTATATATAACTGGGAAATTAAGTTACTTAGAACACGTATATAAGGTATTTTACTCTACTGCTGTAAGCTTAAGAAAGCCAAGACAGTAGCCTCTGATCTGATCTACTTTTCTTGTAAAGAGATCCTTGATTTATGGCAAAATGCTTGTTATGTTTTTTAATCTCATAATCAGGCCAAGCTTCTAATAGAGCTTGGTTAAACTGTGTCTAATCTCAAGACTCGCTATATATAGAGTTAGCTGGTAGGTCGGTATGACAATTATGAAACTTACCATTTTCTTGACCAACTGCATTATTGGACTGCAGCTCCAGTCCTATGTATCTTTTTGCACTTGAACTTGGAATGGTTATGTTTCAGCTGCCAAGATGATAAGGCCAAGTTCATTTCTTGATTGCTATGAGGATAAGTCAACAACGTACAGCTCCCTGGAATTTGATAATGGAAAACACTGCAGAAGATTGAGCATTAGCGCAAATACTAATAGAAATCTCTGCTCTAAATGAAATTATTATTGGGTGCTATCTTTTCCCAAGATTAGTTCAACAACTTTTCATTTCATGATTAAATTCTCTCATCCACCAAACAGAAGAAGAAATATAATTGAAATTATAAATTGGAAAGAAAAGTATTCTAACAACACATAACAGATATCACAAATAATTAAAAAAACAATTCAAGATGATTATTGCAAAGTCATTTTCCTATGGCATAATAAAATAATATGTAAGAGAAGCCTATGGATTTAATTAATTTAAATGTCATAATATGGGGCTCTTAATTTGACACTTGTACCTCACAGCATTCTGTACAGCTAAGTCTGGGGACAATAATTATAATTAAATGCTATTGTATTTAAATAACCCATCTTCCCTCTAATTGCAGGAAAAATCCACTTGTGCTTGTAGCTTTCATTCATTCAATCTGTGAACTGTGATCATTTTCGGCGCAATCATAGCTTTAGTTGCCCATTTAACCTATGCCAGCTGCCTCTCAAAGCAACAATATTGTCATCTTAAAATGAACTCAAGTTAGAGTTTCCATGCTAGCACATGGGCAGAATCGAAAGCAGTGCAGAATCTATGAGTAATTTAATGAACAAAATCACCAAAGTAGTTTTCTAGCCCACAAAGTGGTATTATCACTGTGAACCGACTTCCTTTGACCTACGCAGTTAAGGGTGTGGATAAACAAACAGGTTTAATAATACAAAGTGGTGTAGCTACTTATTAACTTCTCTATGGTGTGTTCTACTACTACTGTAGTATATATTGTTATATTATACAGGTAACTTTACAGAGAGGGAACATGGATGAACTCGCCAATTTTGCTTATGAATTCTGTTTAGTGGTCCTTGTCAACTGAGAAAAGCTATTGGCTTAGCTTCTTGTATGGCTACTGTCAGCATCTCTAACATTTTTGGGGACCTTAACTAATTAAATGTATAATGTATTCCGCGTAGGTGGTTTAAGTTATATTACTTTTCATCTAAGGAAAAGAAATAAAAAGAACAATTGGAATTAATACAAGATATGAACAAACAAATGGGAAAGCGTACCAGAAAAGAATCCAGATTTTTTCTGTTGTCTCTTTGTCCTTCCCATAATCAATAATGAATCAGTTTAATTTATGAGGGTCTGAGCTGTATGCCTATAAATCCCCTCCTCCCTCCCCTCTTTCCTTTCTCTTGATATCTAACGCTCTCCATATTCCTGGCTTTTCTTTGGTTTGGCATGTCCCGGCTATCTTTTGGCCGTAGAAAACCATTGGCAAACGAGAGAAAACAGTCAGTATCTATTTCTTTGTGTGTCTGCCAAAGCTTCTATCTGTCTTTTTCACTCTTTCTGCTCTTCCTGCAGTGTTTCTAATATATGATTGACTGGTACATATTCTGTTTCTGTATTTTGTCCAAAGATCATGAAGATGCAGGGATTCAAGCTAAAGGAGAGTAACATCCTAAGAAGGATAGTAAGCTCTGATAACTTTGAGATAGAATCTCAGAAATCATCAAAGCCCAGCTGGGAAAATCCGAGTTTGAATCGAAGACCCTCACGCTATCATCAGGACACAAAAAGGTACGACACTAGGATCTTTCTTGGTTCATGGAATGTTGGAGGCGTTACACCACCAGAGGATTTGGACATAGAAGATTGGCTTGACAGAGAAAACAATTCTGCAGATATATATGTTCTGGGGTAATTTTCTCCTATAACTAACTCTATTTGCATGTTTAATTCACCAAGATATTTATTGACTAAGTGCCTCCGTGTTGCATTAGGTTCCAAGAAATTGTGCCTCTCAATGCAGCAAATGTATTAGGTCCTAAAAACAGAGAAATTTCCAAGAAATGGAATTCTCTTATTGGGGCAGCCCTTAACAAGACAACACCAGTAAGAGTGGTTCAAGAAGATAAAACAGGAGAACCTCATAAGATATATCCTCTTGCTGAGAGTGAACATGAAGAAGAATTTCAATGCATCATGAGCAGCCAAATGGTTGGAGTGTTCATGACCATTTGGGTTCGAAGTGACCTCTATCAACATATACGGCACCTGAGTGTCTCTAATGTTGGCTGTGGAATCATGGGTTGCTTAGGAAACAAGGTATGCTTTGACATCTTATTGAGAAATCGAAAGATTTATAAAATTTGTTCCAGGAAAATTGATACTAATTGCTCTCAGATATTTTTTTTTTTAAGAAAATAATAATTCAAATGATTTAATCATATATTTTCATAATCTTGGAACACAGGGTTCAATATCAATTAGATTTTGCTTGCATGAAACAAGCTTCTGCTTTGTGTGTAGTCACTTAGCTTCTGGGGGGAAAGAAGTAGACCAAAGACAAAGAAACGCTAATGCAGTCGATATCTTGTCTAACACAAACTTCCCTGCTGGTCCTCTACGTAATTTGCCCCAAACAATTCTTGACCACGAGTAAGTATCTATGGATATGGTTGGAGTTATCTTCTGTAATAATTATTCTTTTAGAAAGCTGACCTTTTTGTGATAGAGTTGTATGGTCCCTATGAACATTATACAATAAAAGATCTCTGTCTAAAATGTGTACCTTGTCCCATGCAGCCGAGTGGTCTGGCTTGGTGACTTGAACTACAGGATCTGCATGCCAGATTCTGCAACACAATCATTAGTCAAGAGAAGAGAGTGGAACATCTTGTTGAAAAATGATCAGGTAAAGCATATAATTTGTTACTTCTTACATACACTGCAATTTTGTTGATCACTGTATAAACCTCTGTATTCAAGAATTTAAACTCTATGCTCATTATTATAGCTCAAGACCGAGCTCATGGAAGGTCATGTATTTGAAGGTTGGCATGAAGGAGAAATAGAGTTTCCACCTACGTACAAATACCATCCCAATTCAGAAAACTACGTTGGGTATGACCAGCCATGTGTAAGCAAAAAGAGGCGTGCCCCCGCATGGTAAGAATCCATCAAATGCTTTTATATGGACCATTAAGCAAACGGGTGATAGGCATAGCTAACAAGGGAAGGGTGTAATGCAGGTGTGACCGGATAATATGGTTTGGGAAGGGCATGAATCAAACCCAATACAGCAGAGGCGAGTCAACCCTTTCTGATCATAGACCTGTACGGGCAATGTTCACTGCAGACGTTAAAGTAACAGGAAATTAAACAACATTCAAAGGCTTTTCGTCCAAGAGATTGAGTTTCGATTTTGATTTCTAGGAAGGGATTATTGTTGTAGCTCAATTCTTTGCGAGACGCGATTATTAAGCCAATCAGAATAAGCATTTTCAGTTAAATTTTGCTTGCTATATTAGAGTACACAGGGAATCCAAATAAAATTGATGTCCATTTTTTTTTTTTTTTTGGAGGAGGTGGTTAAAGAAGTGCAGAACAAAAGCTCTAATAGTCCAAACTTGATAAATGGCATAAAGTCATAAGCACCACTGAGGAGTATGAATTATGATAAGTCTCTAGTTCAAATACTAAAAATATAATTGTGTCAAAACTTTGTAAATAAGTTTTGTTATTTTTATATTTTTGTTAACTCAAAGTCGGTATTTAATATAATCTTGAATACATTACCAAGAAAGATAATAAAATATAAGCACTATATGACATTTCATACAAAATGTAAAATATAAGCATTATATGACATCTCATACACAATGTAAAGTTTCTCAAATAAGACATGATAGGTAAATAGTTGAGTCCCTTAAACATATTGACAATAAAAAAGACTTTGTTAAAAGAGATTATATCCACTTTAATCATCTCTCCAACTTGAAAGGATTAGTCTCTTATTATCCGTGAGAGAATATTCTTGGTGCAAACAAAAAAAAAAATTCCCAAATAGGAGAATAATTGTAGCAGTACACGCTAGCAAAATACCAAAATCAGCGGAATCATGTTAACTTCTTTCTTTTTTTCGTTTTTTTAGCGTATAAGACTTTTTTAAAAAAATAAATAAATTTTCTGGTAGATGAACAAACAACACAAGTGTCAATGAATACAAGAATCTGTTGATAATTATTCTGCACTAGATTGAGAGCATGCTATTCTTCCACAACTTTGAAGGCGAGAATCAGTGAAACTGACAAGGATCATCTTTTACTGAAGATATCACAAGCATTCCAACATCCACCCAAAGTTTATAACTTGGTTGTCCTAGAGAGCATTCCGCTTTCTGAGATCCAGATAATAAATTTTCTGTGAGCACGTTAGAGATGTCCAACAGAGATTCTTCTGGGGAGTTGGGGGGGAGGGTAATGGACAAGAAATCTTCCAAGATCTATTCCCATAATTAGGTACAGGGAACACTAGAAAGGTTCACTTCGGAAAAATAAGTAGATGACAAGAAATCTTCTAAGATCTATCTTCTTGGTAACATTCACACATGGTCTACAACAAGTTTCCTTGGTGCCAAACAACTTGTATCTACCTCAATATCCAAAGAAAGGGACATCATGGGAATTTTCATTCCAGATGTATATGTGGTCTGAGTTTTCACGGTATATAGTGTAAAAGCCAAATTTAAGGATCAAACTTTATTTCTTTAAACATGATGTTTTGAGAATAGCTTTTGAATGCAACATGTATTCTATCGTCTGTGAGCTAGTTGCTAACATTTGGCAATCAGGAGCTAGACCTGCTTTCATCTCAGATACCTGGCCTTTACTGGACAAGCATGAATCTGAGTTATAAATGAAAAGGAGAAGAAAGAAATGATACCATATGGGATATTGGTGAAAAAATAATGGCATGCGATTATATCAAATGGTAGACAAACTTTAAAAGGTTGAGACCAGTAACCTTAGCAGTCTTCCTCTGATTCATTCACTTTCCTGAAAACAAAAACGATGCTATAAGAATATATATATATATATATATATATATATATATATATATATATATATATATATATATATATATATATATATATATATATATGATAAAAAGACATCACAGAGAAAATTTCTCGGATAAATTTCCATTTTACATGTTCTTTTTCCCTACCACAACCTAAATAAGATATGAAACATCACTCTGTTAATATAAGCAAGCCCATCTCAAGAGCAGAAGCCTGATGTCATATAAGAGTCAAAATGTTACCTCAGCTTATTTATCTAAATTCATAGCCAACAGGTTTGCTTTTTGAACAGTTAGGATGACAGCACCCATACAGTTCTATAGAAGATGGGAAAAAATGACCAGGAATTGCATACAGGCACGATCATGCAGTAGAAAATCCATAAGCTGTTAAAAAAAGATGTACTATATATCCAAATGATGGAATTAGTAACTCTTCATGTAAAAAATGCTAACAGAGACAGTTTTCATTTTTCTTTTTTAAAGGAGTCTCTTCTAAGATCCTAATGTTCAACAATGCATCCTCATATTTCCATGCTTACTAATTTGATCCTTTGCTGCACAGTGACACTGCTCCATTATCGTTAACATCAAAGTTAGCAAGGAAAAGAGTCAGAACCTTGTGAGCTATAAGCTCAATCAGTTGCAGTAAGAACTTTCCCAGTCTTTCACCCTGGACGCGAGGCACCAGCTGTAATTCATATCTAGGACATGTATCTCTTATTCAACAATAAAGCGGTACAGTACAAATCCAACCAAGGGGCCACCTTCTTCCAGACAAGTATAAATCTTTTCTGCAGTTAACATCATTGTTTCTCACAAGCATTTGAATTAGGAGCCTCAATGCACCAATATGTAACGTGCTTCTGAAGTAACCATTCCTCTGCGCTTCAGCTTCTCCTCCACTGGCCACTCAGACCCATAAGGTCCTTCCATGTTTACCTGCACTTTTAAAAAGATATATGCATTTAGAAATGAGATGAAATATATGCATTTAGAAAAATTAAAAAGATTCAAGTAAGAAAACGTGCCACAATGCAATATAAATGCAACGCCTCCACATGAACAAACATGATGAGGCGAAAATTGGCTAAAGGGTTACAATTCTCAAGTAATACGAGAAAAACCATAGAGGAAGATAAGCAACAAACTACTGGTCATTATACATTGTACAGAGGTTAAATTAAAAGCAATTGTAATCAAGGTGGTCATCTGGTCATTTTCATAAGCAAAAATAGGGAACATATTTGCTTTCCAACTGCCAACAGTCCAATCATTGCCTGAGAATTAAGAAATTATCTTATATTCACAGCTTGCAATTCTGAGTTAGTGAAGGTTAGTCATGGTATGATCGTGGGATTATTAGAATTAATTTTAATGGCAAAAAGACGAGAACGAAGAAAGATGGTCTTTTTCCGCACATGCTGCTTTAACGAGTTCATCAATGGATTTCTTTTTAGCGAGTATCAGCAATACTGGAATCCATTTCAAACCCCAAAAATAACCAATGGATAAAAGCTCAATGATGGGTTTACCTCTTTGCGTTTAACCTTCTTTTCTCAGTTAACACCGTCGCCACTGCTGCTACTTGGATTGCTTCCATGGAACCCCTTGGGACTCCGTAGGCGCTGGGCATTGAAGAACAGAGTCCGGCAAGCTTTATAGGGCGGCAAAAGGGCGGATTATACGAGATGAGAAATCCCCTTGGTACTGTTCTCCATTGAAGATGTCGAATTGGGAAAGAGATGGCGAAGTGAGTGCAATTCATCTGATCGTTTGGAGGAAACTATTAAGCGCGAAATATTATGAAGGATAAAATAATTTTTGTATGAATTATAAGATTTTAAATTTATTTTTTGGAAAATAATTGTTTGCCACTCACAACTCAAAATTTTATTTTAACTATAAATTATTAATATAATTTTTTTTCATATTTATTTCATTCTCTTTTCATGCTAATTTCTTATAATACCCTTAAATTATTTTTTTTAAATCTTAAAATATTAAAAACTAAATCATATAGTATAAATCTTAAACCTTAAAATCTTAAATTATAAATTTAAAATTTCTAAACTCTAAATTTTAAACCATAAATCTTAAACTTTAAAATATAAATTTTAAAACTTTAATACACTATATATGATTTACGATTTATAATTTAAAATTTTAGATTTAAAATTTTAAAATTTATAATTTAAAGAGTAATTAAGTCTATTTTTATTTAATTTTTTTTTAAGTATTTGATTCGAGAAATAAAATTAAATAAAAATATTATAAAAATACATTACTTTTAAATTATTTAACTATATTATTTGAGGGTATAAAATAAATAATAGTGTCTAATTTTAAAAGGAGAATAATTAATAATAGATTGTGAATCCGATGATGCCACCATTAATCATAAGAGTGAAGTGTCTGATATCAAAATTTAATTCCGATGTATATTCATATCCATACATCATCGGCGAAACTTAATTATAATATTTTTTTGGGTAACTTAATTATAATTATAATAGTTTAACAGGTGAAAAGTTGAATTCCAAGTATATATTTTTTAAATAGCTGAAGAATCGTGACATTTATTTTATTTTTTATATGGAAATCAATTATCAAATGTGGGTAGATTGAACTCTAATAAATTATTTGTGGAGGTGGCCATAAATATTCAAAAAATCAACTACTTACATTGAATAAAATATGACAACAAAGCTTATTTAGATTGAAAAATGATTTGCACGGCAGCATAATTCCTCTAAGCTTACTTACACAATTAAAATAAAGGGTCTTGTTGATCAATTATCTTAGGATACTAATTAAGGCTTAATAGATGTATTATTTAATATTTCTAATAATAATTTATTGAATCAATTGAATTAATTAATGCTAAATATAAATATTTTATATAAAAAATAAAGCAAAATTTAGGGGGCTGAGATAACATTTAGTTAATACTAACTAATTTAAATTTTCAAACAAAAATTCCTTCATGGGAGAAAAAATTCAAACATAATTTCTAATGTTAGAATATAATTTGATGTTTTTTTGATAAGATAATTTAAGTAATTAATGCATGGTCAATGAAAGAAAAAGAAAAAGAAAAAGTAATCGTCAGCTATTCCATACACTATTAAAATATTTCAAACAAATGTTAATTTGAAAAGAATGCTTATTTAATACATTAATAATTACACTATTAATTGATTTCTTTTAAAAAATATTCTCAGTTATTTATTGAAAAAATGTCTTGATAGAAGTTATGCAAATGGAAGGAAAAAAATCATAATCACTTTTTATTTTAGAGTGAGATTAATTTTTTTAATGTAAAATAAAGATATTTGTAAAAAATAAAAAAATCATAAAAGCAAAGTTATATATATTGTTAATTTGTTTACAAATATGTAAAAACGTATTTCTTTTTGTTTGGTTTATTAATCATAGTTGATGCTAATCTTGTTTGAGCATAAAAATAATTATAATTATTTTTTATTAACATGTGCTTTTGTGAAATTTAAATTTTATGCAACAGTCAATAATAATAATAATTTTTGAATTATTAAATAAAATTATTTCTACAAAATTCCCACCCCCTTAACGGCTCAAAAGAAAAATGTCCATAAAAATATGTGAGAAAGATGTAAGTGAAAATCCATTTCCTATCCCAGTCCGAGTCCGAGTCATGTTATGTTTATCTTCAAAATTATAAATGGAGAAAGCAGTGGCATGGAGGCAATTTATGAAAGAAAGGAGGACATTTGGATAAAGAGAGCGGGTGTTTGTTGCTGGGACAAGCCAACCATCAACTCCCTCGCTTTCTTTCTTTCTCCTCAAAGCCAAAGGTGAGAGACTCTCTTGTGCATATATAAGGGCCATAGTCATACCACCTAACCAACCACTCTCCCTCCCTTCCCTCTTTCTCATTCCCTCCTTCTCCTCTCTACTGTTTCATGCAAACCATTTCTAGGGTTTCTGTATCCTCTCAATCCCTCGGCTAGTCATTTCGGCCTCATCGCCATGTCTTTTTCTGGGAAGAAGCTCATCAACGACCCCGATGGTATGCTTTTTTTTTCTTCTTGCTATTTTTCTTTTTAGATTTTCCGTTTCCGCCGTTGCTGTTTCCCTATGTGAACATTTGTCACTGTTTCCTGTTCATGAATTTACCTCCAATTCTTATTTTCTCTGGACGAAACTGGAACAGTAAAAATTGGAGCTCTAGAAATTTTGGTTGTTATCGAGAATTCGAGTTGCATGTTCAGCTCGTTAAACTCTCTTTTGTTCCCTGCAGTCTGCATTGTTGTTGGAACCTGAAATTCTTTGGCGTTTGTATTTGACTAATTCATACTGAGTCTAAGATGGGGTTATTGGTGCTTGTCATGTCCGGGTTATTTTGACAGTATTTTGAACTTGATTATGGCTAATTCATACTTAGCAATTTCAATTGGACAATGAGAAATTAATTTGTCTTAATTGTATCCGTCGTATTAGTTAGCCTCCTCTTGTTTGGGTAATATTATAATTCGCTATTTTTGCTTTCGGCATCGTAGTCTCAGACTCTCAGTAACCACTATGCTCATCATGGATCCATTGGATATAATTTTCTCCTTTTCGGGGTTTGTTTTGTTAGCTTTTCACCTTTTTTATTTTAATTTTATTTTTTGCACATGGGGGTGGACCAGAGATTTTTATTGGCTTGGTTGAGTTTGGTTCTCAAAACTGAGTGGGGACTAGAACAGTTTTGATGAATCTTCTATTCTTGCTTTGTTATATGTTGAAGAAATTTTGTGTACTAAAAAAACTGGGTTGCGCATACAATTGGCTCCCAAAAACTCAACACTCTGACCTCACTGTTTATCTCCGTAGTATGCTTCACTTTCAGGAGTGCTATGGAGCCTTAGCTTTTCATCTAGGTTTGATATCAGTTTTATTCAGGATTAGCCTATCACTACTGTCACTGACCCCTGATTAATGCATATGACGTGCACCCCGATCTCATTTCTATACTGACTTGAAAATGATTTTAACTATGCGGTGATTTTGCCAATGAAAATATTATTACTTTCCGTATTTGACTTAGCTATTTGCATGCATGAACATTTGGGACAAGGAACTGCAGTAAACTTTCCTTGGTATGCCTCTCTTTTTGTAGAAAAAATTTGCAGGAGCTAACTAGAGAAAGTACCTACTCTACATGGTTTTTGGATTAAATTTTTCTTTGAGAAAAGGGGGGGGGGGGGGTTACTTTAGTGGAGGATGTCGATTTTTGTTCATGATAGTTATAGCAGAGAAGCTTTAAAAGCTAAAGCAATTTTTGACTTCTTTATCTGAAAGTACTAGGGAAAAGTAAAACCTCCACTAGAATACAGTATTACTACTACATGCAGCAATTGATTAGGGAAGGAAAAAATGGACTTTTCATCTGTTCTCTAGATGTAATACAGTTCTTTCATGGTTATACTATAGAAATCAAAAGGCCTTTTGGGTGTAATTTTTTGTTTGCTTGTTTTAAGAGAAAATAATAACATCTTAAGCTCTCAGGCTAAGTGGTTCTTTGGCAGGTACAGTGTACTCATCAAAATTAACACAAATGATCTGTTTTAGGCATGGAGACTACAAAATGCTTTGATTATTGGTGTGTATGCTATTACGTTTTAGATGTCTTGAAAACAACTATTTGTTATTGTACTACTCAGCTGCTTGAGAGATTTTGAATGATAATTTGATGTTTTCAGCAAGCAGTGGATTTTTCCATAAATATTTGGAGGGGTTTTTGATCATTCATTTAAAAGGATTGTATTTTAAGGATATTTTCACTTATTGATGTGATTTTATTAGAGCAGAATTCCACAAAATCTAAGGATATAGCAAGCCGCCTCATGTACTGCAGGACAGAGTTTGTTTTTAATATCTTAATAGTGTTCAGAAATGTTGGAAGGAATTGATATTTTGGTGATTTTTATTTTTTATTTTTCTTTAGAATCTAATTTATATTTTCTTGTTTTTAACTTTATACCTCTATTTGCTAGAAATGAAATTCTTCTCTTTTATCCCTAAACAGGACTCAAGGCAGGGTTAGAAGTTCAATGACTTCTAATTCCCCCCCCCCCCCCTCTCAAACACAAAAAAAAAAAAAAAAAAAAAAGAGAGAAAGAAAGAAAAGAAAAAAAAGGGAACTCTTCAATAGTACATGAACAAAAAGAATGTAGAGGCAAACAGCCATTTGGTCTGTTGGGAGTTATGCAATTTTCACAGTCCTTGTGATTTCATTGTAGATGTTGTGACTGAATACATTGAGGGTCTTGTGGAGACATACCCTGGGCTGCAGTATTTAGATGGTTTTCCCCAGGTGATTACACTTTAAAGTACAAAAAAATGCATGGTCATGTATTACATCTTTACAAACATCTCCCTTTTATGGTGCCCTGTTCATCTTTATTATGAAATTTCCTGAAGGCATTGTATTTTCTGTCTTTTCTGTGGAATGCAGGTGAAGGTTGTCTTACGTGCCGATGTTTCATGTACAACATATGATAAAGTTGCAATTATATCGGGTATGGAACCATCCAATGTGTTGTATTTATATTTTATAATGGCACTTGGTTTTTCTGCATTATGAATTTTAGTGTTTTACTTGTTCAATTTCCAAGGAGTTACTCCTTAATAGGATTTCCATCAAAGCATCCAATAATAGATAAATAGTGAATAAAAATTGCAAGAGAGAAGAGTATGATAATTCTGAAGATTTGTTTGCAATTTCCTATTTGTGGCCCATATTTTTATAATTCTTAGATGTCTTGTTATTCCTTGGACTTAAATCTCCTTTCTCTATACTAAAAGAAATTGATCTGTTACTTACTTTTGATTCCTTATTTGCGGCTGTGTGTAGCTGTCAAAGAATGAAGTTACATGTAATCTAGTGATGCCAAATACTAATGCTGATCTATTGCCTTTTATTGTCCCTGTCTGGATAGATGATGGGGTTTCCCATAGATATCTTCTATTATGGCCAATGATGGTCAAGCCCCATGGTCTAATATGCTGTTCAAGCATTGTTGATTTCTGACATCAGATAACCTTCTTGTCCATTTGCAATACTCTCACCTTCATTTCACCCAAGACAAACTATTTGCTTATTGTGCATGCATAAGCACATGGCTAAAGATTTTGGTTTTGCTTAGAGAAATTTTACATGCCTTTTGTATCGTGATACAGGAGGAGGTAGTGGCCATGAGCCTGCTCATGCTGGATTTGTGGGAGAAGGGATGCTAACGGCAGCCATCTGTGGGGATGTCTTTGCCTCTCCCCCAGTTGAATCAATATTAGCGGTACACTTCCTTTTATAATTCAAAATGCCATACAAATTATTAATATACCACTATTACTTTGATGAATCTGATATATATATTCAGGGAATTCGAGCTGTGACTGGTTCTATGGGATGCCTTTTGATTGTCAAGGTATAAATATAGCACTTTCCATTCTAAGTAAGAGTTTTTACAATGGCCCTTTTGGTTACTACTTAGTAGGTAAGTTTGAATAGCTAAAAATTAAAATTAAGACAAAAGACAAAATATAAAAAGAAAGGAAAAGGTTGAGTAATTTGGAACTATGAACTCTTTATATGGTTACTAAGGTTTTTGCACAAGTATGGTGAGATCATATGGAGCTCTTCTTGATTTGTACTATTCTAATTTGGGTCTTGATAGAACTATACTGGTGATCGTTTGAACTTTGGTTTGGCTGCTGAGCAAGCAAAATCTGAAGGCTATCAAGTAGAGGTACATTAAGCTATTAATTCTTTTAAACTTTAATTTAACTTATTATTATTACATATTTCTAGATGTACAGTACAAACAAGTTTTTTGCATGATGCAGACAGTTATTGTTGGGGATGATTGTGCATTACCTCCACCTCGAGGAATAGCTGGAAGAAGAGGTCTGGCAGGGACTATTCTCGTTCATAAGGTTCATTCCTTCTGTTCTCTTGTACTTTCTGTTCCTGTTATATATGATTGTTGTTTGAGTCATACCTTTTCATGTGCACGAAGGAACTTTCTGGTGTGTGTTAATGTCAATTTCCTTTTTGTTTTTGAAGTTTTAGATAGTATTATGTATATCAGTAAATTGTATTCTAGTGCGAAGTTGTTTATTCATTTTATATTACTATGTTTTGCATGAGGTAGGTTGCAGGAGCTGCAGCTGCTGAAGGCCTTTCTCTAGCTGATGTTGCTGCAGAAGCAAAACGTGCATCTGAATTGGTGGGGACCATGGGTGTTGCATTATCTGTTTGCACACTTCCTGGTCAGGTTACATCAGATCGTCTGGGCCCAGGCAAGATGGAATTAGGTCTTGGAATTGTAAGTTGATTTTATCGAATCATATTCTGCTTTAAAAGAAAAAAAAGCGTAAACTCCTACATTTTAGCAATAATACAAAAATCTCACTGTAATTTTTATACCTTGAGTCCTTTTTTTTACAGTATATCTCCCAACTGATTGCAGTTTCTCTTTGTATTTTTTTCATTTCTTGTTTAGTTCCATATTAAGCTGATAACAAATTCAATATTTTTACAGCATGGGGAACCTGGTGCTGCTGTGGCAGATCTTCAGCCTGTAGATGTGGTGGTTTCTCATGTTCTAAAACAAATATTATCCCCGGTATGCTATAATATTGTATGGATGGCAAACTCTTAGTTCAATGTATCGATTGGACTGATTCTGTGGAAAAGATGTTATAAATACTACTGTGCCACCCACCCAAGATAAAGAGGAAGTACTATCAGATGTGTGATGAATGATCTTCAGTTTTTGTGCATTGAGGCCTTTTTCCCTACTTTTCCCTTCTTTTGCCTAAATATAAACTTCCAAATTACACACCAACACTATTCACATGTTAATATTGTAACAATTACCATAACTGAAATATATTGTGATTTTATTTCTTAAATAGGTGGAGAAGGAAAAGAAAAACATAATTTGACTTGAATGATGTATTTACTAACTTACCATAAGATTTTACTTATTTTTTGTTTTGATGTGAATAGTTTTTATTGTGATTTTATTATGAAACATTTATATGATCATTCTCGTGTATTAGTTATACTCATTTCTTTTTGGGTAAATGTCCACAGGAAACAAACTATGTTCCAATAACTCGTGGTTGTAGAGTGGTCCTCCTAGTCAATGGGTAGGTTCACTGATATTACCTGGGCTTGAGAATAACAATGACATTTTATTACTTTTGGTGGTGCCCCAAATTTCCTTATAATTATAACTTAAAATTAGTGTAAGAAGACTTCTTCTTTTTTTCTTTGAATAAATTTGTAACAAATACAAGTCTACACATTGAGGTGTATTTACCTTGATTAGTGTTTTTAATGGAATAGTGAGAACAGAACATATCATCAATCTTGTGCTGCACAACTAACAAGTTTTCTGAGTAAATGTTTGCCAAAGTAAATTCCATCTTGTTTGCTTCTTTATTTATAGAGCTGCTTTGCAGTGGGGTTTTTGTTTGAATTCCCTCACTTGCTCTGCATGTCTGCTCATGCTCTCTGTAAGGGTGTCACGTTGTCAAACATGACACTAGGTCGGATCGCATTTTTACACTCATGTTTCTGTTTATCTTTGTTGTCGCCTTTATTAGTGTGCTCCTTCAAGGGAATATTTTGTTTTTCTTACCCTTTTAACTTTGCTTTAAAGAACTGGCTTTAAATGCAGGTTAGGTGGCACCCCAACAATGGAATTAATGATTGCTGCAGGAAAAGCGGTTCCTAAATTGCAGCTGGAGCATGGATTGGCTGTTGATAGGGTTTATACAGGATCGTTTATGACTTCTCTTGATATGGCTGGTTTGTTATCTCAGATAATGTCATTATGCATTTTATTTTTTTTAATTTATTGTTATTAAACAATTTTGACTATGATTGTCTCTTTTAGGTTTCTCAATTTCTATTATGAAGGTTGATGCAAGTATACTTAAACGGCTAGATGCTGCAACTAAAGCTCCGTATTGGCCTGTAGCAGTTGATGGTCAGTATTATACGTTAGATTGGGTTTTATCAATTTGTTATGTTATTGCTAATCTTTCTTGTTTTACTGTCAACATGGACTTCTTCTCTGAAAAGCAATAATATCAAAGGAATCATTCCAACTACTTGAACCAGTCATTCATTGAACTTTTCATGGTGATCTTTGTTGACAGGGAATCACCCGCCTGCAAAGATTCCTGTTCCTGTTCCTCCATCTCGATCAGCAAAGAGTAATGAGGTATGCTCATGGAGATCTTATCATTTTCCTTGTATGAACTTTGTTTCCTCAGCCTGTTGAGAGTTAATCCCATATCTCTTGGATGTTAGGTATCTTATATTTTTATGATACAAGGATTCCAAATGCAAGCAATGTACTAGATACTGGGCTGATTTATATATTAATGTAAAAATACTAATGTAAAAAACACCACCTTATTGTTAAAACTTATTCCGTAATGTATAAATTTGGTATCAGATTTTGGTTTAGTTATTGTAGTTGCAACACTTTGTGTAAATAACTCAGAAAATGGATTAAACTTGTCAAGAATCAAGACTGCACCCCATTGGTCTTTAGGGATATTTAATCTACATAAATTCAGTTATCTTCATCCATGTGTAAGTGAATTCTAGTGCAAGTCATATAGTTTGAACAATTTTTAAGTTTAAGTAAAAATTGCTTACATAAAATTTTCCTTAATGTCACTCCTAAGATGCATTTTTTGGAAGAGTTGGTGCCCCTTTTGTTTATACATAGCATAATCCATTCTCTCAATAAATCGTATAATCTATTAAAAAAATAATATTAGTATAATATGTATTCATCATTAATATACTTAGAACACAATAAATGTTGATATCTTGTTTTTCCATGAGGAATAACCTATTTTATTGCCACCTGATTTTTTTCTTTTATTCCTAATATAATTTGTATTACTTAGAAATAATTTGTAACATCTGGATTCCACGTATGCTTTATGTAAGTCACAGAGTCGGCCAGTACAGCTAAATGAACATGGCCAACTTCTGGAGGTAGCCATTGAAGCTGCTGCAAATGCAGTTATAAATCTTAAAGGCAGTCTAAATGAATGGGATGGCAAAGTTGGTGATGGCGACTGTGGATCAACTGTGAGTCCTCCCAATAATCATCGTATCTATTTTATAGTTGCTAATACGTGAAGCACATGACTTTCTGTATCTGGTTTATCTTTTGTAGATGTATAGAGGTGCAAAAGCTATTCTTGAGGACATCAAGAAGTAAGTTTATGCTCTGCCTCGCTAATGTTAATTTTCTTATCTCTAAAGGGATAAGTTTTTGGTTGTGCATGCTTTGGGAGATTTGGATTATCACCACATATTTTATTGAAAGGAATACTTCTTTTTTTTTTTCTATTTTTTTTTGGTGGACTTGCATACTGTTGCAAACCTTCTTCCAGAAAAGTGCATAAATGGATCTTCATGACTTGGATAAGTTACAGATGTTTGTATCATGATTTCATCTAACAATTTTCTGACAACAAGTTTTTCTTTGTTGTGTTTTCTAATATTGCCTAAAAACACATTCTAATCCACCTTGTAAAATTATTTTGGAGCTTTTAATAAGCTGTAATGCTTCAGAGGAGATAAAATTATTCATAATTCTAATTGCTTTGTAGACATCTATTGTTGTTCAAGAAAATTTTTTAATGTTGTTTGATTTGAGACTATGATATTGTTGTTTGAGTTATTTATGTTATCTTCTTTGTTTTTTTTTTAATTCTGAATGTTATATTGTGTTTTAAACTTGAATGTTGATAATTACGTTACTTTATAATTTTTTAGTGTTTTTTCTTTCTTTAAGTGATGTAAAATCTGTAATAACTTATTTTGGACAAATGGAGGGGTATCGGGCAATGAGTACTTAAAAGGGCAGAGACAGGGCTGCACCTTCAACATCGGGGCATGGAGCTGAGGAATGGGCAACTCGATCCATTCCCACCCCATTGTCATCCCTAGTTATCTGGTGATCATTGATCCCATTATTTTTGGTGCCCATAAGAACCTGGAAAAATAATAATTAAGGGAAAAAAAAGCTGGTGGTTGATGCATAATTATTGTCAACATAGAAAATCAATGTTTCAGTTGATCTACCCTTTGTTTCCAGTTATCCTCTGAATGATGCGGCAGAAACTGTGAATGAAATTGGATTATCAATCAGAAGCATGGGAGGAACAAGTGGAATCATGTATTATTCCATCCCTATATCTTTTTTATTCTGTTTATCAGTATTTAGCACTTGGTTACAAGTATAAATTATTCTTGCAGATATACTATCTTCTGTAAGGCAGCATATGCACAGCTGAAAGCAAGCTCCCACTATGGTGTCACATCAAAACAATGTGAGAAGATTTTCCTAATCTAGCAATGTTCAGAGTTTTTAGGCTTAAACTTGACAATTATCTATTACATCTTTTATTGGTTGGAGCATCTATTGCTCATTGATTCTTTTGATTCAGGGGCTGAAGCACTTCAAGCTTCCATTGCCGCTGTTAGTAAATATGGGGGTGCTAGTGCCGGTTATAGAACATTTTTAGATGCCCTAATTCCTGCATCGTCAGTTCTTCAAGAGGTATCAACCATGTCATGTGTTTCCCTTCAATGATATTGTCTTGTTACTTGGCAGTTGGAACTGATTTTTGAAATTTACAGAGATTAAATGCTGGGGATGATCCTTTCACTGCTTTTCTTCTTTCATCTGAAGCTGCTGTTGCTGGAGCTGAGTCAACCAAAAACATGCAAGCTCAGGTAATATTTTCATCAAGTCTTCTCTCTGGAGCCGGAGCGCTTTTTTGGCAATTGTTGGATGGTGATATGACTTTGGTATTAAGCAGAGAATTTTTTGTGCCCTACATGCTTTTTCATAAGTAAAAGTAGTATTTGACAAGCACAAATGGGAACCTAAACAACAAGAATAACAAATCAATTAGCATCAAGAAAATACCTGAAGCATTCCAAAATGTTTAGGTATATGTTTTGTGCTCTTCACAATTATAATGGTTAGGCTTCCCCATTAATGTTGTGTGTTTTTTATTCTTGTCTTTCTCCGCACTTGAAAATCCTAGGTCATTGTCTTGTCTTTATAATGTTCAACTCCTATACCCTGAAAAATGTTCTACAAGCATCCCCTACTCTTCCCCTGGTATAAAATTATAAATATAGGTCAGGGGTCTTTCATAATCAACAAACATGCAAAATTTCCTCAATACACTATTACATTTGGCTTTTATGTACGTCCACTAGCATTATTGTCTTCCTCAATGAACAAGAACTGTTTCACACCTGCTTCCTAGCTTACCGAAGGACATTACCAAGAGTTGACCAATATCGATGATGTTTTACAAGGATGCTTGGTAACATCCTTTTCGGCAGTGATGCTATTATGATACAGAAGTTTTATTCAAGTTACCACTGCTTATTTTGCAAAACAAAACTAGAGTAGGGAAATAACAGGATAGATCAAACAGAGGACGTATCAAACGGGGAGGTCTTTTTGTTTGGTTTAGGAGAACTTTAGAATAATGAGTCAAATGTCTTCTGTGTAATTGGTTAGTCAGGTTGTATTGCTCTACAACAAATTCACTGCTGAAAGATGATCAGGCATAAAAATTGAAAACAAATCTTTGGTTGGATAATTACAATATTTTAAATTGCTTTAACGGTGTGCTGTGAGTAGGATGTGCTAAACTGTGTCTATATGTATAATACAACGGTTTGATGATCATTACCAATATGGTACAAAATTGGTGCCTATGCTTGAAATACCTTCCAGTGCAATAACATTTGGTTGCCTCTTTTTATTCATTAGGAACTTCAGTGCAACCTTTAATTTATGGCGCCATTGTCAGGAATTCTCAAGCAACCATAAATTTTCATTTTAGAAATCTAATAGTCATGTGGTTGTTGAACATTTCAACCTAAGGATTCGGGATTGAGCAGTGTCCTAAATGTCATGGACAAAGTAATTGCAGAAAATCACTTTCATGTGTTTAATGGATTTGACATGCAGGCTGGGCGTTCGACCTATGTTTCTGGGGAGATTCTTTCTTCCGTACCTGACCCTGGTGCAATGGCTGCAGCCTCATGGTACAGTGCTGCAGCATTAGCTGTCAAGGAAAAATACAAGAAGTAAACTGCTCTTGTTAAAACTTTCTTTCTGTGCTAGATTGAGCCAAGTTTTGTTCCTGTTTGTACCATTTAACTCAGGCTCTCCGCTTAGGCTTTTTTCTGCATAAAGCTGAGAGAGCGATTGATTGCCAGTCCAGTCAATTTTACATTCTCCAAAGTCCAAAGTTAAAGAGAATGTAAATTCAAAATAGCAACCACAATGGACTATAAATACCCATGCATACTTTTGGTTATGATTTTATTTTCCATGGTTCATGCGATAAATTGTAATCTTTTTCATTTTATGTTTGCCCTTGCCCTTGCACCGCCATGAACCTTGTCCATCCTATTTGCTGTTGCTATGAATTATCTATCCTCTTGTATTCATTCTCTTTCATTGCCCCTTTTGCACTACAGCAAATTTGTAATGCTCCATTTATGCCGGTTCAATTCAGCTGAGGAATTTAAGTTATTCTCTTGTTTCTGAATTTGCCCTTGTATCGACACCAAAACTGTGTCGTTTATGGTCAAGACGAATAAGTACACGATCTATATAGATTCTGAATAAAAATCTATCTGAACAAAATAACGAGTATCAAGAAAAGAATTTTCACTGCCTCGTTTCAGTTGGTATTCACAATGGATATCTGTCAATAAAAATCTATTTTTATTATTTTTTTGCTTGATTTGACATTCTGAGAATACTATTTTTTGTTTTCAGTTTTAATTCATTTTAAGAAATGTTTTTAATAAAAATATTTTTTATTTTGTTAAATGAACCAAATATATTTTCAAAAATCATTTTCATTGTGACTGAAAATAAAAGCATAACAGAAACCTTAGATGATTGGAAGTGGCATGATGACAATTATTTGAGAGAATCAGACAGAAGGGAGAGGTGGGTAGGTTAGACGATTCGAGAGGGAGACGTGGATGACGATGGTGCAGATAAATTATGAGGAGTTTGTCGGGATGGTGCAGACTATATGGTGGCAATTTCTGTTTTATCAGATCAGATAAATACTAAGTAAAAGACGTGCATACCATTCAAACTAGTGCTACTATCACATGCTCCTCTACCCTAGCTAGCTAGCTATACCATTCAAACTATCAAAGGGACTTTGTTTCAAAAATTTACCAGATGGGTTTTTATGACTAATATATTTTCAACTTAATAAGTTGAGCTAAATTATCCTTTCGACTCATTTAACTATTCATTAACTTAACAAGTTTGGCTTTCTAACAAGGGTTTTGGCATATAATTACCAAATTTGCAGATGAGAGAGTAGATGACATATTGAGGGCTTGAGCAGAAGTAATGAGAATGAGGGAAACTTCGTTTTCTTGTGGAAGTGGGCATTAGAGGATAGAGATGTTGATGGCATAAAGAGGCATTGGCATGGTGAAAAGATATGCCCTGAAAAGAATCTTAGAGTGGCATGATACTGTCGTCTTACATTGGCATCTTGCAACATGTGCGTTTCCCTCAACTCTTGGCTTTTACTGAAAATGGGTCAATATCTCTATCTATTGCTTCACCAACTGTCCTCTTCCTCTTCCTCTTCCTATTGTCACCTGCAGCCTTAACATTACTCCTCTTTTTCTTTAGTGCTCTCTTCTCTTCTGCCACTCAAAAATAAACTTGCCATCCAAAAAAAAAACCCGCAATTCTCTCCTCAAAACAAAAATAATAGCTCTATCAATCATCAATCAAGGGGTGATTTTTTTCTTTAGTAAAAGTTTAGATGAATTGGAATTCAAGTCTTAAATTATCATGGTTGTAAGAAACTTAAAGATTAAAGTACTTATAGAGATATTTTTAGATTATCCATAAATAAAGTCTTCACAATTTGATTTTCTAAATAATATGGTAATTGTCTTGTTTAAAAAGTTACAAAATTTTGCTAAAAAAGAAGGCTCTGTAGCAATATTGCATACATCACCTCTACGTGTACAATAATATAGGAAAACATACTATAGGTTAACCCCTAAAATATGTGGTAAGTTTATGTGTTGTGATGTATCCTAAAAAAAAAGAAGTGAAACAGTGCAGGCCGATGAGGCTAGAGCGTGTGGGACTTGGGTGAAAGTGCTAGGTTGAATTCATGGTGAGACTTCCTAATATATATATATATATATATATATATATATATATATATATATAGGATGTAGGCTATTATTTTCAGATTCCACACCTAAGAGCGTTACTTCTTTAGCAACTCAATTAGCAATTTTACTTACTAGGGAGATACTACAAAGAGCATAAAAAAATTGGTTGTAAGGTAAATCGAAAAAATAAAAAGTTAGTTGTAAGGTAAATCGAAGAGTTTATTTGAGAATCTTCTTAAAGTTGCTAAATAAAAATTCGGTTGAGTTGCTTAAAATGATGAAAGATAATGCGACATTGTTGAAAATGTGAAAAATTATATAAAAAAATAGTAACTCTTACGAGTCAATTACTTTCTTTTTTTATATATATATTTTTTGCTAAATTATGTCTTATTTTTTATTGGTAAAAATATTAATAATTTGATAATTTTTGTTGTATTATTTTATAATATGTAATAAAAAATAGATGGGACAAAGTTCAATGCAAAATGTAGGAAAGAAGATTTTTAATTCTAAATATCTATATTTTCAAGTTGAAGTAAGTTATGATTTTCTTTTTCTATATTTTGAAGAAAATTATAAAAAAAAGTTTTATTTTTATATTTTGCCCATTCGTCATGCAAAGGACTCAAACCCAAATAAGAAAAATATATATATAAAAGAAAAGACCTGCAAGTTGGAAAAAAAAAAAAAAAAAACCCCACTATATGTAGGGCAAAGGAATTGCAATTTTCTCTTCAAATGGTTTCTTGAATAAGCAACCCGATTAATTAATTCTTTGTTAAGAGAAAGATATCGCAAGTTGCAGACTCTATTATAAATAAAAATTTGTTTTATATTTAAAAGGTGTAAAAATATGTTATGCATAAAAAAGAATCGATGATTATTTTATATAAGTAAAATATATTGATAAATAACACTTTTTAATCATTGTAGGAGATATAGACTTAGACATGTCATTACAAGGAAAGGCACCCATAAAGAGGTCTATATACCCAGTACAGCACAGCACATCTAGTGGTTAGGTTGCAACTTTCAGGTTTGCTGGCTTTTCTATCGTTCGTATAATGAGAGGAAACTTGAGAAGTGGCAATATTATATAAAGCAAGAAAGCAAATGTTTCATCCATCAAAGCTGCAGAGACTGTGGTCTTGCCTGTGGTTGCATTGCATGCAAAATGGTTAAAAGATTCCTCTTTCATAGATACTTGATTACCTTTTGCAGACAGAGAGAGTGAAAGCAATGTGATCTCTCTCAAGTTCCCACATGGGTATAAGACATTGTGAGTTTGAAGAGTGGGAGACATATTGGCTATGTGTATCAATAAGTTCCTTTCTTGAGGAAGAAGGGACATATAACATCTATTAGACCCCTTTTGGAATTGCGTACAAACCAAGGTGAGATGTAATTAATGGTCCTGCAACTTTCTCATTACATAGTATTAATGTCCTACCAGCTTCTCTGATCATAAGGAGAGAATAAAGATCCCATGATTGGATTCCAAAGGCCATTAATTGAGACACTAGTTGGTTCAAGGGGACAACGGTTGAAATACATGTCTCCAAGTTTTTGAATTTCACTTCAGTCATACTCCCAGCCAGAAGAGAACTCATCCTCAAATCTCATTCTAGCCTATATATACCAACAAAGTTTGGCATAGTTTACAAATATCTGGGTAATTTAGGTTCTTTAAGAATGCTAACATAGATTTAATCCTTGATTGAATAATATAGAAAAAGTTTTGTTAAGATAGGTATATTCACTGTAATGATTTTAGGAACTCAAAAGTGATTAGTCTTCAGCTGTCAACTGGAATACCTTAAATACATTAAAAAATAAAAGAAGCTCATTTCAGCTTACTCTTACTGAGAAATGTTCATTTAGCCTTATCTTGTTTGTAATACAAACTTGCCACTAGTCGTCCTCCTATGAGTACCTCATGTCATCCATTTAGGTAAGGATTTTCGGCCATAGTATTCCTCTTACCTAGTCTTCTACAGTTGATATTGACTTAAGCATCGAAATAGGTCTCTGACCTTTTTGAGGTCTATCTTTTCCTTACTTTGCTTGCAGTGTCTCTAAACCAGCTTCCAGCTCGACAGTAGCACATGCATAATATGGAAGTGATGTAATGAGACTACTGATGTAGTTGTATATGCAATTTAATAACTTCAATTTTCTAGGTTTTGGAATCTAAATAAAATCCTAAGCCTATCTGTGATGAGTTTAAATCATTTGAAGGACATTTTACATTCAATCCTCAATATTAATTATCGATCGAACATAGTCATGTGGATAGAAATTGAAGCAATCTCATTTCTGCATGCTGCTGAAAACTTCGGATAATATTTCATTCTATGGAGCGTCTGATTTAGCATGAGGTTGGGAGAGTTAACCAAAATAATTTGAGGATAGACATGCATTTTTAGCTGCTGTCTAGACAGCAACCTTGACAGCAGCCAAAAAATATGGATATGCTTTCTAGCTAACCTCTTGTTTCTCTCTTTTTCATGTCTTTAATGTTTATATCTCCCTTGTCAGTGGGAGAAGGAAGAGAGTTTGATAAATACACAGAAAGATCGTTTGATCAAGCTCGAAACATATTTAGTTTATTTAGCATAAAGCCAAATAGCTGAGCTAGCTAATGATCAAAGGTGGAGGGAGGGGACCAAGTGGCGCCATGGTCCCTTAAATTTTTAATTTTTCTTAGCATAATTATACATTCAACAATTGAAAACTTATATTTGCTTCCCTGGCCTTTTAATCTCATCCCTTTTTCGTCTAAATCTTGGCTCTGCATGTACTAGCAAATCGGCAAACCAGCACATCATCCTTTTATACCCATGAAGATCAGACATTATTCATGAATGAAAAGTACCAATTTCTTTTTGGTGATGATCAAAATATATCAGTTTTATTTTATGGAAAGCAACTATATATAATTCTATTGTTTGTCATCAAATGCAGGTAATTTCAACAATGGATCAATACTCGTGATTAATTCTTGGTTACTCTGGAGGGTCGGTATAGTTAGTTCTCTAAAACGACCTCTAAATATAAGAAAAATTTTACAGAAACATTTTTCCCCTTCAAATTAATTAATTGAAAAGGTATTTATTTCAAGTGGATATATGGAAGAAATGAATCTGTCGCCTTTGTGTTAAAGAAGGCAAGTAATTATTAATATGGAATATGACCTTTAATAAATGTTCATAACCCGTTAACCAAAAGGAAAATTAACAAAGAAGATATCCATTTGAGGACGAATATACTAGCTATACATTTGTGAGGAAATTAAATTAATTTTGAATTGAGAAGACTAATCATAATTAATTAGTGGTAGTGATCTTTTTAGTCTTTAACAAGTTATGTATTTACATGTTCTTATTTTCTGAAGCAAAATGCAACCCTAAGAAGGAAAAAAGAGTACCTTTTGTACTGATGAGATGAGATTAGATTAACAAGCAAGCATTAATTACTTATACTTAGAAGAAGAAAGAAAATCAAAAATAGAAAAAGAAATAAATAAAACAATAATTAGAAGATTTTTCTTTCTCTCATTTTACTGATTAGTGAGAGAGGATGCATTGCCAGTAGATGCAGAAGATGAAGAAGAAGAGTTCTTGTGATTATGCATCCACACCTTGAAAACTTGCCTACTAATCCCAACTCCTCTGCAGAACCTCTCAATCTCCTCATCAAGATCTTTCCTTTGAAGCTTCCATCCAAGCTTCTCTGCAAAAGCAAGCATCTTTTCCTTCTGATCTGCTGTAAACTTGGTCCTGAACCGCTTCTTCCCACTCCTCTCCCCCTCCTGTCCGTCCAACATAATGTTCGGTGGCCTCCCATCACCGCCGCCGCCGCCGCCGCCGCTGTATTCCATTAGGTCACCTGTAAGCATTTCTGTATCCCTCCCACGGCTGTTGTAGCTGACCCCTCTGCCGTGGGCCGGCGGATACGTCACTTTGCGGTGGAAGTTTCGGTGGCAGCCGCAGGCAGCACATTGGAGGCCGCCGGGGGAAGTGTCGTCGAGGGTAAACTCGCCGCAGCCATCGGTGGCGTAGCTGCCGAGGCTGGCTGCATGGTTTCTCAAGCACTCTCTATATACAGAATTATTTGATGAGTTATCTCCTTCCATTAATTTCCTTTTCTTTGAAGCTGTCTCTCTCTCTCTTTCTGAAGGTTTCATATATGCATTTACTTCAAGTATATAACGAAACCATGAGCTTTGCAATGACTACAATGGCCATAGTTTGAGAGGATATTTACATTGTTCCCCGTTCTAAAGACATGCTAGCAATGTAGACAACTAGCAATATCGCTTCTCTATGTAAAGGGAAAAATAATTTGAAAAGACATAAAACTTAATAGATGATTTTTTACGTGGAATCGAATGATGTAATTTTAATTTTTGGTGTATAAGTTGGACACTTGGAGGAAAATAAATCAAGTGTAACTAATCACTTAAATTTATATTTCTATATAAATTCTTTTAGGAGTAAAATTATATTTTGTATATCATCCAATAAAAGTTGTATGTATGTTCATATTCCAGTTCAAGAAACTTATAATTATATTTTTTTGTCATTAAAAATATTTATTTACCATGGTGTAATATGTAACCACATTAATATATCTTATTCTTTAAATACTATATGTTATTATCTTCCATAATAAACAATGTCTAATGATAAAAAAATATTTATATGAAGAAATTTTTTGAATATTGTGGACCGTGCAATGTATATATTAGAGCAGCACAGATTGGGCAAGTTTGTAGATTTGAGAAGTGAAGGGGGTATGAAAGAAAAAACAGTGATCTGATGATCCTTCTTCTGTCTTCCCTGCCAGTGGGCACTGTTTGAGTAGCAGTCCCTGCATTGTAATTTACAACCACAGGAAAGGGCTTCTCCGTCAAAAAAGCTGTAGAAAGTTTCAGAGCGTCCGTGAACAGTTGGGCTGTATCCAATAATGCACGTCGGAATGCAGAAATTGAAGTCTTCGGGAATTTTGTATTGGAAAATGCTAAATGTACCATTGTCTCTGTACACCTTTGTATATATGGATAGGATTTGTATTTGATTGCACTGTGTAATAAATGACCGTCCAATTCACTTAAAATTATACTGTCAACGTAATTTTTAACAGATCAAATCGACTGCACTAACTTAGAATGATAGATATACTCGTAGCATATCCCTTTCATATTTTTGTAAAACGACACCCTTTTTTTGTACTTTTCCTTCCACTGCCTCAGAAAACTTACTGTATACATGTTTTAATCAATTTTCTAAAAAGAAAAAGTTATATTTATGAGCAAAATAAACAGGATAATTCTTTTTGGTGGGGTTTGTTCTACACATAAAAAAAGGAGAGGTTAATTTTTTTTTTTTTTTTATCTATGAGTAAATTATAATTATATTTATTCATTACTGTTTTTGTTTCAAATAAAAATTACTCCTGCGTAAGTGTGTGAGAATACTTTAGTTGTAAATCAAAAATTATAATTATATTTATAATAGAACATGTTTGAATTAAGAAGTTAAATTATGATATAATGATTACTTAAAAAAGTATTGACTCGAGGGATATTAGTAGTGTTTAATGTTGGTCATGTGATGTTGTATTCTTTGAAAATTTCAATTCAATCATTTTATTTATTTTTTTTTTTTAACATTAAATATTCTCCCATTTTTATATATGAGATTAACAATGAACAGTATTAAATGATAGAAATTTTTTTTAACAAGTATAATTTTATTTCAATCTTAAGATCCAGCTTGAGTTGCTTTGAGGCTCAATCTAGGGTCAAACACTCTAGTTGGTTAATCTTTCAAAACCATATTAGCATGTCATAATTTCTTCAACCCTTAAACTATATCTCATTGACCATTGCAGCATTAATAATAAATCAAGCGAACACCTATGACATTATTTAAGTTTTTCTCTAAGAGATCAACTTCTCATTTCCCAGTCATAATTTATTTCTAGAGATAATCGGATTCAAAAGTAATTAATAATTAAGTGGGCAATTTTCATCAATTTCGTACTAAAATCTTACTTCTAATTAAGTCCTTTAACAACTTTATTTTTTCATCAATTAATCATCATTATATAAAAGGATAAAGAAATTAAACAGAAGAAAATACATAAACATCACCATAATATATCTATAAGTCTCCAAACAATTCCATCAATTAAAGCAGCAAACAAAATGGTATTCAGAATAAAAATCAGAAGAAAGATATGAGAGGGAATTAAGATGAAACAGATATAGAAAGGTTGACCTAATTAAAGGGAATAGTTGTAGTTGTAGTTGTAGTTGTAATTGTAGTTGTATGGGCTTGAGTGTGGTGATAGAGAAAATGAGCTGTATAGGAATGGTGAGAGCACATAAACAAATTAATATTGTGTAGAATAAGTGAAATAATAGGCATGCAGGTGGGTGGGTAGGAAAATTGAGAGGGCAAGGGATGAATTCACTTGATGTGTCGGAAAAATAATAATGTTTCAGTGTCTTTTGGGTAGCATTTTGCTTTGTTTCCTTTTCTTCACTCAGTGTCCTGTCACTGTACTATGTGACCCTTCATACAGTACCACAAAGCTAGCACTTTAGGTGCATGGCCTTGTCCTGCTTGGCTTTTTTGGGTTAAGGCTGCAAATATATAATTAATGTGGGCGTGGTCTCTCTCTATATAACAATTATTCGATATTATCCCATTCCTAATATCACTAAACACATTAAGAATCAAACATGATTAGAGAAAGAGAAAGAAAATAATTAAGGAAAGGTAAAGTGTAAGTGAAAAAAAGCCTGCTTAAATTAGTTAGACTAGCTACCTTCATCAACTAATTCTCATTGAAGTGGTCCCAACTTTTGAAATGGATAGATCCAAATTTTGTGGAGTTAACTACAACCTTAATGAGATATTAGCCATTCGAATATATTACACTGCTATGTTAGTAATTGATTCAATGACTTACATCGTCACACAATTGATTACATGAAATTCATTTTTGAAATGAATCTTTTATATGTGAGCTCACTTTCTTTTTCCTACTGCAGTAAATTTTAATTACAAATAAAATTTGCTCTCATCCTAACTCTTAGTTCTAGTGAAGGAATTTTTTATTTATTTATTTATTTACATTTAAGTATTCTTACATTATTTAAATATGAAATTAGTTTTTATTCAAGACTAAAAATAATAAAACCCTAAATCTCTTTCAATGGTATGACTCTAAGGTTTTGACTATTTTTTAGGGAAAATTTGCAAATATGTATCTAAAAGCTAGGTAGATTCTTCTCTTGATAAACTTATTATGCATCACTTTAGTGTGTGTACATGCATGCTATTTTTCTTTGGCAAAGGAAAAATTCAAAGTGACTCCTATTGTGGCGACCTCAATGTGTTTGCTAGCTAGACACGAATATTTCTTGTCCTCCATTAACAGCCATAGATCCACACACTCCTATCTATAATTAGTGGTCAAACAATGTGGACAGCTGTAAATGTATATACAAGTTCATGAACCATCCCAGTTTTAAGTTCATCACTGTGATTTAAGCCAATTAGAATATTATATAATATTATGAGAGTCTATTATATCTTAAACATGTGCATCATAATTTAATCTTGATTATATATCTTAAGTGCAGATAATTAAAAGCTTGTTAAGAATAATCAAGACCTGCTTTGCTGTAAATGATGCTACACAAATGTCGTGTTTCATGAAGAATTCATCTATGCCACCAATCATACATATTTATTCCTTTTACTAGTTTAAAGACATTAACTACAAAATCAATTAAAGCCCATTTAAATTGACATAAAAGAAGTCCTTTGAAGTGTAAAAAAAAAAAAAGAAGCTAAAACCATTTTTTTTTTTATTCTAAGAAGTAATTTTTTCACAAACAATAATTCATTTCTGCATTTTCTTTTAATATCTCTATATAATTTGGAAAAAGAAGAAGATACTTAATTTGGTTTTTAAAGGCGTTTGTGCTTTTCTCAAAATTTAATTCAAACACTAAATTACAAAATAAATGTTTCTTTTTTTTTTTTTAATGTTAGAAGCACTCTTTGTAAGAGATGGTAAAACTCAATCCAAATGAACTCTTAATTTTATTAATGATTTAGGAAGATGTTTTTTAATTTCAATATTGTTGAGAAGGCTAAATTGTTTCTTAAATGCTTGTGTATCTTTACAGGTTTCAGTTCAACAGTTGATGTTTTGAGACATGCTTGAGCATCTGGAATTGTTAATCTATAATTTAACTAGAGGCTCTTAACTTGGACATAATGACTTCAATAAAGTAGCTAGTCAAAGGTAAAACTAGATTTGCTGTGTTTTATTGTGTCTCGTCCTGTTTAGGCATCATTAAACAAAGCCATACGTGTTATATAGTTAAGCTGCATCTGTGCATGTGCTTCAAATACCGTACCGATTCGTTTCATGCATCTAACCCTAAATTTGACTTAAACCCTAAATATTTTACTTGATAGAACTTCAAGAACACAGTACACCAATGCAGAGAAAGAGATAGATCAAGGTGTTGAAATGTATCTAACCCACGTTTTATCAGAACTTGAACAAGAGAAACTCAAGTGCTTTCATAAAAGATTACGCAGCATCTATTTGAGAATCAATGTTTTTAAGTACATATATTTCTAGTTTGAAAACTCTCTTTAAATTTTTAATTATATAAAACTATACTTAGACTAATAACAATTAAGTGCTTAATTAATATATTATAATTATCATAGCTAGCCAGGGAACCAAACTGTACCTATTCTTGCGGTACATTGACGCAAGCATTGGCTGGGAATCACTTATTAGTCTGTACACCTGGTTACAGAATCAAACATTGTTCAGCTGGCAATGGCATATTGTGCGTACATTACCTCATTGTTATTCTAAGTCAGATGTGTATATTGAGATCTTCTGGCCCCAAAAATCTCTACTATTCTGGTTAGCTGCAAATGGCAGGCTCGGTTGAAAGAAATAATTAAGCTTCTATGCGTCAGTACTGCCTTTTTAACCACTTTGAAGCAATCTCAGTAAGAATCAATGCAGTACATATATATAATGAAGGATCTTTACTTGTAACCATGCCATCAAACCTTCGTCAAATTAAGGAAAAATAATTAAGTTGGACAAATTCATATATATATATATACAGTTTAGTAGGGTCAACACTATTATTCAATTTGTGATGACAAAGTCCACTTGAGTGTTTACTGATTACGTTAATTCATTTATCCACTCAGGTATGGGTAGTCATGACATTTGAACACATTTTAATGAACTTGTTCTTATTTTTGTTTGACAAAACAAAAGCACCAATTGAATTGAATTAATGTATCTTCGAATTAAAAATAATCTTAGTCAAATATTAAATAGAAGCATTTTTCTTCACATTTTAAATCTTAATTCTAACCACTTGAGTGTTAACTATTATTTTAAAAATATACTATGATCAAAATAAAACAATCAATGAAATTATTAAATTAATTAAAGAATTTACTTATAAATTGTCTATCAAGAAAATTTTAATTTATAAAAATATTTTTTAATCTTTGTTTACTCTAAAAACAAAATCTACATCTTGAAAGTTTTAATTCCAATAGTTGAATCCGTAAACTTTCTTTACAGTTGTTCATTAATCAGAGTTTTGAGAGAATAAAAGCTAAAACAAAATTTTTGAAACATTGCGTTCTTGATGGTAGCTTTCCATGGTCGAGGCTATCAAAGATAGAGCTGATATCATGGTGTAAGCAATCCACCACAGGCCCGTTTTGCATTTGACCAAGGTGCACATCATGTTGACGTCATTTCAATGGTGAAATCACTTAAAGGGAGAGGGAAAAATGCATACACCATCGTCTAAATTTTAATTTTTGTTAAAAATTTAATAAAAATTATTTATATCTCCTTATTTTCTTATCAACATTTTTTAAGTAACAGATAAATAAAAATAATAAATAAAAAACAATGAAATGTAGATAATTTTTTAAAAAAAAATTAATAGAAATTAATATTTAAAAGGTGATATGTAGATTTTAAAAACTCAAGAGAATTAATTACATATTCTAAAAATTTTGAAAATAAAACAAAATTTATTATATTTTTCCCTTTGTAATTTACAACTAAACCTGAGCATAATAGAACCAAAATGGATTCTCAAGTTCTAAGTTTCACATTTTGGGGTATTGCTGGTTGACGATATGAGGCGCTTGGAGAGGGTAATTCGAGTTTTCTGGCAAGTATCAACCAAAGATGGCTTCAGAAGTAACAGCTTTGCATAATCCAACAGAAGAACGCCTAACTAAAATGAATATATACAAAAACCTAAGGAGACACAGAAAATCATCATAGCAGACTGATGCTGTTGCTGAAAGATTTTAAACAAGTACATGATCACAAACCGATTGCAATGCCACCATTTACTAAAGAGATTATGACAAGTTCACATTGATCTAGGAGTGGGTTTAGTGAGCATGCAGTCAAAAAGACCATGGACTGTTTGATCTTCGTCCAAGGGCTTAAATTAAGCCACATCATCTCTATAAATAAAGCCACGCAAAACTTCTTATAACGTAGCTCAATATAGTCCCTTGTAAGAAGACTAGACAGTCCACAATCCCCAACTCAATAACAAATCCAACACCCATTCAGATTTGGATATGCTGCAATTGATGCAATGCAAGAACAAGTATTCAGCTGTTGGATGAGGATTGCAGTGTAGTTGCAGCCTCATCTAATGGCTTGGAAGATGCTACTACACTGCAGTGCAGCAGCTCAGGATCCAACACCATTCCACCATTACCATTACTAGTGTTATAATATCACTTCACAGCAGAGTGTATTTAATCTATAGCTTTGTTTCTGAAAGCAGTCATGAGAAGACTAGTCCAAGGGGCTTAGAGTTTCCATTCCCAATTAGCAGCTCAGGCTTCTTTACCCTATGCTATTAGTTACACAAAGCTGCAAAGAACCTTTTCTCCTCTTTCAACCTACAGCTATCAGACAACTTATAGGGGAAAAGAACTGAGAAGAACCTTGTTCAGAAAACCCTGCTATTTTCATCTCCAACAAATTAGCATCTATTTTCCATAATGATTTTACATGAGTTCCAAACCTATATTTTGAAATTCCTTGTCAAGAATGCACATTATCTCAAGCAACATATCAGTATATGAAATGAAAACATATGGGCATTCCATTACCATATATCACAGTCAACAACTAGTGAATTTGGAGATGCCATCACCGTCTAATGCCTGTCATCATCCAAGACAACAACATCTTACATCCCCAACGGTCTAGAACAAGCAGATCCTGACATTCCTAATCAATCTACTAAGTGCTGCAGTTTCCTTTCCTCTTTTGACCAGCGTTTTGCTTGTTTATCTTATTAGAGAAGATACCCACCTAAATATTCTTGTCATTTCTGTGGTGGCTAATTAATATATATATATGCTAAACTGTCGCGATGAAGCCAAATTTTAGACCCATAGACTATTGGTTTGAGTAATTTGAAATAGTTCTAGATAGAAGGATAGTTCTGCTCCGTATGGCCAGCCAATCTTTTCGAAGATCACAAAACATGCACTAAATATACAATTCAAATTCAGAAGATAATAGGCATAATAGGATGAGTTTTTCAACTTGCTACACAACTGGACCAACTACTTTGCTTTCCATTGTGTAAAGTGCACCTATTTCTAATTAACCTTAACCACATCTACCAGGATATATTAAACTGATTCAACAACCATATAGTCAGAAACCAACACTGCTTAGAAGCAGAGTGCTCTTATTCATTCCCAAAAAGAAGACACCAAATACATTTTAGTTCTCCTTCAATTTTCACCTCAGGTATTATTTTGAACATTTCATGCCTTCCTAAACAAGAAGATGACCCCATCACGCAAATGGATCATCTGGAAAACTATTGCAACCTAATAACTCTTATTTCCTACCCAATATTCTAATTAAATGAGATTTTACACAGAGCACATGAAATGGAGCATAATGCATAACAACTACATACAGTTACATATGTAGTTGGAAGCAGCATTCAATGACTAGAATCTATATAAGAATAAGCAAGTTTTTTTGCTAAATATCATTCAACAAGATCTCACTCGCAAGTTTCCTGTCAAGACCAAATGAACCACGAGATTTGAACTCTCATGTGCTAAATCCAGAGAGAATAGAACAATATTGTAAAACTTATAAAACAAAATGAAATGCCACATGACTTTGAAAATTTTCTTCTACAGATCATCTAAGAAGCCTCCGTCACAGGCCACATACACATATATACATGATAAACAGGCTGAGTGGAGTAAGAGGCCAACTGTACTATAGAGTACATCTACTACCTGATAGTGACAAACTTGTTGGTACCATGTTTTGCCCAATAAGTCCTCAAATCAATCGGATTAGAAAAGTCATAACCCTCGGCTGCAAGTTTCTCTAAGACTTTCTTAAATGCTCCTATACTCATTTTTCTTCCTGCTATCCTTGCACCACGCCGCTTGGTACTCATAGGCAAGGGATACACTGACATGCTTGTGGTGCAACATGCAGATTGCCACCCACCAGAACCCCATCTGTAACACTGTTGAAGTGTCCCAGTGCACGAACAAACCGGAATAGGAATACTGGAAATATCCATATCAATCCCGTTAATTACAATTTCAGTAGTTTTCTTTGCAGTCCTTGCTCGTTGCACTGAAGGATTATTCTCATCCTTCGGCACGCGAGGCCCTCTCTTCAGTTTCTTTGCCTTGGAAGATTTTGGAGCCTTGGGCCCCTGCCTCTTCTTATTACTGCCATTGGTCTTCTCAAAGGGTGTCTCTTCCATGGGTGGTGGTGCTGGTGCTGGTAGCCTTTCCTCCTTTGACAAATCAGGGGGTTGAATCATTGGCATATGATGAGCTGAAGACGTCTCCAGCATAACCGGAGTATAAATGGGGTTGGTCGGTGTCATATTCAAAAGTTTCTCTCTCTGGTACATCCAAACATTCCTCGTGTAATCCATAGGGTATGTTGCTTGTGGCATCCCCATGTCCCTAGGGTGAAATGCCTCACTCCCACCAGATAAAACAGCTGAACTGCGAGCTCCGAGCAGTGGTTTTTCTGGCAGGGACGACATAAGCTGGAGCCCAAGATGACTCTTGAGGGATGTTGTAGGTTCATAGTATCCCCAATTACGTATGTTAAGATCCCCATCCATTAGAACAGCAAGTACTGAACACAATGCCAGTCAATAATGCACTCCTAGTTAAATTTCCTGACGAGTCACCCAGGCCATTGTATTCCACTAACAGGCCTACACAATCCAAAAGACAATAAATTCAATCCGAAAATAGAACAAGCACAAAATGCGATTGGGTAACCAAAACCCACCTTCAAATCAGCTCAAATACAGTCAAAACGGATATCCTCAACATGATAAATTATAGAACCTCGCAAATACATACAGGGAAAACCTCATCAGCAAAGATTACAACTTTGGGATTTTGACATAAGATGCCTTTGACCAACACAGTACGAAGAAAAAACAATTTTTTTTTTAAAAAAAAAAATCAGATCTGTAGCAAAGTGGAACAGATCAACGAGATTAACATCAAAATGGAAGTGAAAAAATGAAAGCTTTAATCCAAAGGGAACCCATATATGGATTTCAAGGAAGAAATAGAAGCTGTTATCTTCAAGCAGACAGAGGAAGCAGTACCTTAGGGTTCTTGGCGTCTACGAATGGAGAAGGAAGAACAGAAATGTCTACACGCCTTCTTAAAATCTAATCTAAATTGCATTTATGAGTTTCTACTAGTACTTTCTAGCATTAAAAAAAAAAAAAATTAATTTAAAAACTAGGTTCCGAATCCCAGGAGACAAGTTGCCTGCCCCTAGAGGCTAAAACCAGAGCATAAAACAGACTTTCTTTCAACACCGCTTCTCTGTTTCTCTGCAAATTTCCCTTGTGCTGTGTGCTCACTACCTAGTAGTATATGAAAAAGAATTTTTAATTAATTTTACAAAAATACCTCCTAAATAATTTCTTTTTCAAAAAAGCCCTTGATAGATCATATAGAATATTGTTATTAAGTATTGAAGTTTTCAATTGAAAATAAAGATTTTTTTTTGGTACAAAAAATAAAGATATGAAATTTGAATTTAGGACTTCAATTTTTTATGCAAAAGGAATATTTATATTCTCATTATACAAGTCCCATGTTGGCATGTTGCCTTACCTTTGTGAGTAGTTTTTCTTCATTTCCAAAGTTGACTAAATTTTCTTACTTCTTTGTGAACTTACCCTGTCCATGAGGATCTTACTGGACTACCAACGGTAAATTTTCAAAAGAGGGGACTAAAAGGACAGTTTGTTTTAGAAAGTAAATAAATAAGCAAAAGCTTTTCTCCTTTTTTAATTTGAACATTGATTTCATGTGATCTGGACCCCAAAACTGAACAACTTGAAGAAATATCATCCTATGAAAGCTTTTGCTTAGATTGTGTGTCCAAACAAAATCTAAGGTGCAAAAGCAAACTCATAAGTCAAAACCAATCACCTAAAAAGGGCAGACATCCTATGAAGGCAATACTGTGTTTTTTCTTTTAATGTGTTTGACATGTGAACTCATAAAGCAAATTAAAATTTTCAGTTGGCAAAATCAAAATTCCAATATATATAAGAGAAGACTTTTTATTTTTGTGAGACATTCTTAAACAAATACTTCATCCATTTCAAAATAATTTTCTTTCTAAGAAAAAAAAATTGTTTTATTATAATTATCCATCTATCATTTTAATACAATATTAATTAATTTTTTCTAACTTTGCTCTCAATATTTAATTAATATCCTATGTGTCTTTCTCTCCCACCCACTTACATTCTCTTTTTCTTCAAAAAATAAATAAAGACAATTTAGTAAAATCTTATCAGTTATTAACTTATTTATTACATTTCTTAAATTATATGTAAAAACTTAAAGAACAATTATTTTGAAACAAAAAAAAAAGTATAATTTTTTTGTAACTATTTTATTTCTTATCCTGTTTATTTTTATGTTTGATAACTTAAAACAACTAAATAATACTTATTACTTACAATATTATTTTATAGTTTTCTGATTAGTTAAAAATAATAGAATAAAGAATAAAATAAGAAGTGAAAAAGAAATATTATCCAACTCACATATGGTAAATTAGTGTTATTTGCCCTTAATTAAGGGGTTTTAGTAAGACTATTATAAAAATCTTGAAATATTGAGGGCATGTTTGCATTAGCTTTGTCTGTTTTTATTTTTCATAAAATATGAAAAAATATGTAGTTCAATAATAAGGAAATATTTTTACTAAAATCATTTTATGAAATATACTAATATATATATATATATAAATTTAGAAATATGTTTTCAAAAAATTGATTCACCAAATGTAAATTTAGAAATATTTTTTAAACCGAAATATTATTTTATGTTGTTTTCTAATTTCTTTTTGGCATTTTTTTATATATATAATATTATGATATGTATCTTAGAATAAACTAACTCTTTTAACATATATTGAATAACAAATAATGAGATAAAAAAAAAAACATATATTGAATCAAGTTTTTAAAGATCTTCACAACAACAATGATTTTAAATTGTAAATTTCCACTAAAATTCTTAATTAGGGGGCAGGACAAGATATATCCAATTAGAGTAGTTTAGTTTTTACTATTTGATTAATTCATGGAGGGGAGTGGTCTTCTCTTATTAGTAGGCACTAAGAGAGGGAATAGAATATAATAGGTAAATTTATTGTAATAATCTAATAAGTTAAAAAAATAAAATATAAACGTAATTTAGTCAAAAACATACAATTATTTCTCTCATAAAAATTCCTTCTATCTCCTCCTAAAATTTGTACCAAATAAGGTGCTTTATAAAATAAACTTCTTCCTTTCTTCCAAATCCTTCCAACCAAACTTTATTAGGTAAGGTTTCAAATGTAGAATTTTTAGCTGTTTTAGAACTCAGTTGATTATTACTAAACCAATAAATCTACCTATATAATTTTTCGAGCATAAACCCTTTGCAATTAAAAGTCAAAAAAAAAGAAGAAGATAAATATAAATATGCAATGTCTCATCTAATAGCTGAGCATTGCTAAGTATCTAGATTCTATTGGAAGTGTAGTTTTATATATAACATAGTCACTCATGAAAGAAAGGGCGGACCACATTTTGCTTGGTTCAAGTTCAAGTCTTGAATCCACAGAATTGGGTAATAAATGTAGGCCTCATTGGAACTGGCAAAGAAGAGTACGGCAGCACTTGAATGTAGTAGGTCCAGAAACAATGATGATTGCTTCAAGCATGAATCTTCTACCTTCCGTTAAATGGTAAGGGCCCACTGGAGGCCCATTTACTTGCGTTTCCGTTATTAGCAGTAATGATTCACTACTTGGATTATTACTTATTTTGGGCCTCTGCCAGTCCATTTACAATCAAATTAATCATTATTTTCTGATTTCTGTTTAGATAAATATTGATGACAGCCCCTTGAAGTCTTTGGTTTTCTTTTTTTTTTTCTTGAGAAATTAAAATGCTAGGTTGTATGAGTTTCTGTGCACAAATAAGTGGAATGGAGCACAACACAAATTCAGCTTATAATTATTGGCCCATTATTATGTAATGCCTCAAGGTTGTGAATGAGAAGGAACTTCAGTCTAGGCATGTCAAATATTCGAAGGAGCTATAGCTCAATAAGAGGTAAAATGCTCAAGTGTTTCAGTTATAGGCATGTTAAATATACGAAGGAACTATAGCTCTATAAGAGGTAAAATGTTAAATTGTTTCAGGTCAAAGATTTATTGATTATTATTCTTTGTAGCTAATTCAACCAATGATTAATTTATATTCAAAGGAGTTGAATGTAAAGATTTTCTTGTTTCTATTTTTGAAGTTACAATGTGACACTCTAAATATCCAAACTCATAATGAATTAATTTTTGCATCAATAATTCATCTTGATCTTTTCACCCCCTTCAACTTTGAAAAAGAGAAAAGGGTTTACCTGCTTCAATTGAAAAAGAAAAAGGAAAAACAAAAGATAATTCCCATGACTTCCCCTACCAACCATATATTTCCCTTTCAAATCTGCCAAACTTGGAGACTTTCTTTCGTTAACTGAAGATTTATTTAAGCATTATATATATATATATATATATATATCTGCACTGACTGGTTCACGTTTAAGATTAGATATGTGTGTGTGTGCAGATGAATGATGCGCAGCTCCAAATTTAATCGTATTTTCCTTGTATAACGGAGCATGTCAATATGATGCCAGGACACAACATTTAAGCAAGGGAGCTTTATCTATGGAGAGGTCTTTTTCTTTTCTTCTTATTTACTCCATCATTCACGATCACTTAGCTTCATCTCATATTTTCCCCCTTGAATTATTTCTGTGCTCAGGTCCATATACAATGCTTCTTCAACTTATTGACCCCTAACTCTTATTACCTAACAGTAGTCAGAACTTGTTAAACAAAGCTACTTGTTCAAAATTGGAATCACAAACTCATCATATACAGAACACTTTCTCTCTAACTAGAAAAGAGTTCATTGAAACATATGATTCACTTTTCCAATTCTTCCTTTGATTTGGGCAATTTAAATGGTTTTAATTCAGTAGTAAGCCTTTATATAATAGAAATTAATAGAAAGGCTAGAGCTACGAAATATATAGTTTATATTCTTAGAATATCAGCCAATTAATCATGATAAGTGCATCGTTCTTTTATCACACGCTTTGAAAGGCTATATAGCACCACATTTATTTAATTGATTGAAGAAACATCAGATTTGAGGTCCTCAAATTAATATGTTATGCTTGTCCAAACAAATCAAGCATTTCTTTTTTTAAAAAAAATAAAAAATAAAAATTGGAGGTCTCTGTAGCTTAAAAATCAGATTTTAAAAAAAGGATAAGCATGTTCAACATCAATTAATGGCCTTCAATATTTTTTGAATGAGTTAGAGAAGATTTAATGTAGATATATAATAATGCTTACGGTTTATATATATGGGCAATGGCCTCAATTACCAAAACATACTATATTTCATGCTAGAATATGTAACTGAGAACAAAATAATTGTAACATTTTCGTCTTCTATAAGCAGAAGAAAGCAAGAAACTAATGAATAGAAACAAAGTTATTCATCAATTTCATTTTTTTTCAAAGCACTGTCAGTGTACAATATCTCACTGCTCTCACATGATTAAGTGGGAAAACAAGCAATTTGATGGATCCAGTTAGATAAGATCCGAAAATGATCTACCATATATACCGCAAAAAATTCAACAGGCCATGGCCATGCTACTTTACCTTTATTGTTTTTTTCTCTGGCCATATTAATTCGTACAGTGTTTTAGGATTCGTTGGTTGACAAGGAATAGTGCTTACTTAGACTAAACCCACTAACTAGCAAAGAGTCACTCACTAGACACATGGAGGTGGAGCTTGAAATGCTCTTCTTACAATAGCTACCTGCTGATCAGGTTAGGTTTAGGAAATTAGGACCCCCTTGGCCAGGAGCCAGTTGACAGTGCAACCTCCACTTAATAACAATAATAATTGTACAACACACAGCAATTTACTCGTCAGATAAAAGTGAAGAGCCAGTGAGTGAGAGCCCTTTTAGCTACACTCTCTGCAAATGCAATTACATTACAACGATTCAATTCAATTCCCTTCGTAGACTAGAAAAGAAAGAAAGAAACAGCACATGGTCCAATGAGTAAAGCTACCTATATATCAGCTGATCATGAATAAGAGTTAATATATCAGAAGAAAGAAAAACAAGGATCCTTTAAGCTGTTCATGACTTCGGCCTTTCTGAGCCTTTTCGTATTTGCTTCTATTAGTCATGAAAGATGTAGATACATTTAGAGAGCAGCAATAACCACACGCAGCTTTTTGCTTTTTGGTTTTTTTGAGAAGATAAAAAATTAATCACATGCAAAAGCGTTTCACTTCTTCAAACCCCAAAAGCCAAAAGCTTTGAATGGTCTCTGCATATTTGGAAAGATGCTGCTGCCTTGCTGCTTCTGCTTCTGTTTCTGTTTTCTCTCTCTGCGCCCACTACACTCACTCACTGCTATGGCTCTGATTCTGATGCAAGAGATAAAAGAGAGACGTGAAGATGGTCATCATGAATGGAGTTTGTTTGTGTCTGTGCGCTTTAGACCCCTTGAGAGTGACGACTGAGTCTGTGACTGTCATTAACCCCTCACAACAGCGGCACTGAAAAACATGCTACTTTTCATTAACATTTATAAGTGTCTTCAGAAATGCTCAGTCTATAAAAAGGACTTCTATCTGATTCCCCCTCCCCCCTCTCTCTCTCTCTATTTATATTACCCCTCATTGTATTCCTTTTTCTTCTTTCCCTCTCTGAAAAATTAAGGCTTTTTATTTTGGTGCAGTACACTTCTTTAATGCTCGTGAAGGGATTTTAATTTCCCTTCACTATTTTCCCTCTGACCAACTTGGCCAACAAAGATAGTCCAAACAGAAAATCCAAAAACGACCAAAACTAGAGTGAAGCAAAATTTCAGTGTCTTCTGACTCTCATTGATTGCACTAATGGTCCATAGAGAATACAAAAAAAGAGAGAGAAAGAAAAAGAAAACTCAAAAACCTAATGACAAAAAATATATGCCATTGCTATCATTACAACATTGACGAAAAGTATAGCAATATAGGAGGAGGAGAAAACTTAACCAACGAAGCAAAACATTTCCCTCTTCATGATGATGATGATCATAGTCTGCATTTACACCAAATTAATTGACAAATAATAACATGGCAGAAACTGCAAAGTTACAATACCACTCGTAATAAACTCTCTTAATTTTCCCCCCACAAATCCAACTTACATTAATTATCACATGGATCACTCACTTGGTATACAAAATTCACAAAGATATTAGGGTGATGAAAATTTAAAAAAAAAAAAAAAAAAAGAGAAAGAAAAAGAAAGAGACCCAGAAAGGTAGACTTGGAAAACATAGAGAAAAACGATCTCTAGGAGTTAACGGTGATCTTGGCATGATCTGTTGTTGTTCCATGGTCGTTTTTCTCTACTTCGCCACCTTCTGTTGTTATAGCAGACGACATGTAGCTTAGTACCAAAGAGTTCTCGTCGGGGGGAAGAGGGGTTGCAGGAGTTGTAGTTGTAGTTGTTGTTATTGTCGTTCGTGCTTGAAACTGCTGCTTGCAAGCATGGCAAGTGATTTGAAGCATAGTGGAGTTTATCTGCTTGATTGCATGTTCTTTCAAGGCATAAGCTTTGTCGAGTTCAGCTTGCGCTTTTTGTCTAATTCTCTTGGCGTTTGAGAACTCTTGTTCTGCAAGTTCAATCTGCCTCTTGGCTTGCTTCCTTGCTTCCTCAGCGTAAGCTTTCTCCGCCATGGCTATCCTCAGATGCTCCCTTGCTTGCTCTTGAAGCCTCATTGCCGCCGCTGCACCACCGCCACCTCCTCCTGGTTTCTCGCTGCTGTTGCTGCTTTCCTTTGGTGAATTCCTATTGTTTGACTCGTTTTTCTCACTTATCTCCGATGATCCGATCGAAAGCTGCAACTGGGTAGAATGGGTTTCGCCTATCTTGGGTGAAGAAGCTGCTATAGTTTCAATGGCATTCGATGTAGTGATCGTGGAGAGCTGAAGCTCCAGGTTAGGGAACAGCTTCTTCTTGTTCTTGGAAGAGGTTTCAGCAGAAGGGTTATGGTTATTGTTCAAGAATGAGGGTTCAGCTGCTGGCTTTGGCATTACCAAACCTGGCCATGGACCGGTGCTGAAATTTGTTTCACTTGACGGACTCGGGCTCGAAGCGGTTCGAGACAAGCATGCTGCCGGCTGCAATGGCTGCGATTCCTGCCGGAGACGCCCCATGTTGCAAGCATCTTGGTGTTCGATAAAGCTCTCCACTCTATAAAATGAACAAGTAGCATTAAAAGAGGTTGCTTGCCGTTGTTAAAGATCATGGGTTTTTGTATAGAGAAGACAAGAAAATAAAAGAGGTTTAGAAGAAGAATACCATAAAGAGATTGAGGAAAAAACAAATAAGAAAAAGAAGAGAAAGCAAAAGTTTCTACGATGAAAAGCGTTTTGAAAAGGTATCGACACTGGTTTTCAAATGGTGGAAAGCGAACGGAAGGGGGTTCCACTAAATAAAAAGGACAAGAAGAAGTCAAGGACATCATGTTAATCACAACTCGAAAACCTCGTTATGCTAAGATTGATGTATTTCCTGTGGAACTGTTCATTGAAGAAATTAATACACAATGCATTAAAAATAGATGATCATCGATCAGAAGAGAAGCAGTTTTAAGGGTGTCGAAACGGTGGAAACAAGGCAAATTACAGTTATGCGACCAACGACAACTGAGCTTCGGGAACTGCGTTCCCAACTGTCAATGAACAGTGTTTGTTTTTTCTTTTTTTGGGTTAAAAATTTGGATTAAGGTTCCATCAGTCAAATGATAATAAACTTTATAATATAATTCCCTTTTCCCCCCTTCTTCCTTACTTTTATATTCATTTCCAAAAAACAAAAAACAAATCCCTCTCTTATCTTAGTCAATCAAAACCTAAGTAAAAACAAAAGAGCTGGCAAGTTTAGCTGATTTGAAAATGCTAAGAATCTTTCTTCAAATCACATGAAATAGCGAGAGAAGTATGATCATCAAAAACTTAATACCCATGGATTGATTGATCAATAGATTGATTAATAAAACAACCTTTTGATATATATATATATATACACACACACAAACACATAAGATATGGAAAAGAATTAACCTTGAGAAAACACGACCACAATCGCAGGAATGGCCACGAGTGCCGCAGGTTTTGAGATGGGCTTTGTAATCAGACTGCACTGCATAGCCTTTGGAGCATCTCTCGCAGACCCATTGCTTGTGATTGCTGTGTTTCCTTCTGAAATGCTTCTTTATCCCAACGAGATCACCGAGGGCATGGCAAGGGTCGTGGTGCAAGCAAGTTGGCTCAGGGCACACGAAAACTCTCTTCCTCACCACCGGCGTCTCCCTCTTCAATAGTTTCCACGGCACCTTGTGCCGCCGCCGGTGCATCTGCAGGTTCTGGTCCCTCTGGAATCCCTGGTTGCAGATCTCACACACATAACGATCTGATTCCAATAACGTCTTGGGTGAGAGGGACACCACCTCTGCATCTGGATCTGCATAGCAAACAATTCCACCCCAAAATAATTAATTAATATAAGAATCGAGAGAGACCCACAATAATTATAGAATTGAACACCAAAAAGAATAAAAAAAGATTGAATTTTTTTTAACATAAAGGATTAGAATTGTGCACCTGGGGTTCCTGCTGGCCTTCTCTTCCTTTTATTAATAGTAGCTGCAGCATTCTCTGCACAGGAGAATGGCTCAGAAGCGGGAACTGATGAAGACGGAGAGTTATTTGCTAACATGGGTTTGCGTTTTTGAACGCTCTCAATAGCGGCAGCAAGTGTTGGATGAGAAACACTATCTCTTGTATGATGATATAAGCCTATGGCTATGAAGCAAAAAACCAATCTGGGTTTCTAGCTCCGAATTAAGTAAAAGATGAGATCATTGAAAGGGGGAAGAGGAGGCTAGAGAGAGAAGATGATAAATAAAGAAGTTCTATGGCTCTTTATTTTCTTTCTTTCGGTTACCTCAGCTTTCTTTTAAGCTGCTTTTAAACTTTCAGCTTTTCATCAGCTTTCTCTCTCTTGATTTCTTTCTATTTCTCTCTTGCTTCCAACCCTCATCTTCAGCAGGTGTTGTCTGTATAGCGAGTAGCTCTCTCCTCTCTCCCTTAATAAACTTTCAAAAAGAGAAACAGAGAGAAAAGACCCAATCACAAAGCTCGAAACTTGATCCCACACTGGATGGGCTCCAGAAGGAAAAACATCCCCACAAAGAAACAAAACCCTCTCGTAATAATAATTTCATTTCATCACGCAGTAAATTTTTTTGCTTGGCATGCATAAATACAGAGCCCAGCCCCCAAATACACACGTAAGCTTCCTAGCTATTTTTGTCACTCTCTCTTTCTCACTCAACACACTTTTCTTTCTCTCTTGAAGAAGATATATCTTTATAGACCATTGTACCCATACTTGTGACTTTGCAGCAACTCTAATTAATTTCACTTGAAGCAGCTTTTATAAAGGTGATATTGATAATGAGGATGTGAGGTCCCCCTCAAGGGCACAATAGTCCATCTGGGTCGTAATTATTTTTTCCTCCCCTGTTGTGTTCATGGTGATTTTTGCTGTTTAGGTGAACTGGGTGCATCAGCTTAACAGCTCAGTTAAAACGGGCAAAGATTGTTGTCTTTTCTAGGTGAGGTTCCGTAATGTTGGCAATATTATCCAAGGCCCCAAGGAATGTAAAAGGTACGCCATTTACTATCTACTTTTTTACCGTAGAGTTCACTCCAACCCAAATGCATATACTTTTAACTCTGAAAAAAATTTAATGTTTAGTAATTTATTCTGATTTAACCTAATTACTACTTTTAACAATTATTTTATTAACATGCACGTGATTACATGTGATTAATTGGAAAGATCAAAAGTAAAAACTCATTTTATTAAGTAGACAATTTTTACCCTTTAGCAATTCATATGCTTGTGCTATTAATAAAGTTTGGTACTATATATCCATACACTTGAAATAGGCTTTTAATTTCCTGTTTAATTACGACTTGGGTGATTAATAACCATTTTTTATGAAAAATGAAATTGATCATGATGAATGTTGACTTAAAAAAATAAAAAGATATTGTGGATGGGATATACGAAAATTAATTTGTGCAATTTTTCCTAAAATTAAAGAAGACATGTATTACAGTTATTAAAAAAAAATGTACTCTTCCCCCCCCCCCCCAAAAAAAAAAAAAACACATATTATATGTGACATATACATATGGAAGCGTTAAATTTTATTTATTAAAATATAAATCTTCAAGATTAATTAAAATGGTCCCAAAGTACTCTAATTCTATGTCAGGGAGATATCACTTAACTCCTAATATATGTATATATATATATATATATATATATATATATAGCGACAACCACACAATATATATAGTATTATTATTATTATTTTATTATTATTATTATTAAAGTATCTTCACCCTGGCCTAAATATGAAAATATTAATAAAAAGAACAATTAAGATTTGATATGTTCGAGAAAAAAAAAAAAACTTGATTTAACAAGGACTAAAAGCTGAAAGGGACATAGATATTCACTTGATTGAGAAAATAAGTTTTCTTTATATATATAGAAGATTGAGAAAAAGGTTTAAAACAAGGACTTCCTATTATTTTTCCAATTTGATCACATAGAAATTGATACCAAAATATTTATATAATATAAATTTAAATGCATCTGATTCTACCAATTAAAAAACTAAATTGAATTGTAAATACGATCCTTTGAATTCATTCACTTGTACCAATTTTACATCACTAATTTTCGAGTAAAAATTAGGAATACAGGCTTTAGAGAGTGGAATGTGATATGTCTAAATTTTCTAGCTGAAGAATGAGGTGATAAGTTAATTTTTTGGCTACAATTTTCCATTAAAATATAAGACTTGTAAGTCTTGCGGATGATTTCAGTGACTAATTAATAAGAATGCTGTTTATCTTTAGTGTGATGTTATATAGAATAATGGACTTTTTTTTTTTTTTTTTTCTCTCAAATGCAAGAATAATGGAAATTTTATTTTTACCAATTCTTTGTTTGTTCAATTTTCCTTTATTCATTTAAAATACCAACACATAATCTAAAACTGAATGTTGTCATTTATTAATTTAAAACTAATTTTGGGAATTAACTTTACTGACTTGGACATGGTAGTATATATTATTATAACTATGGATTTCTCACGCAATCTTCTGCATCACTGCTAGCTACTTAATTTGTTCAATCGTACAAAATTATCCACATTGTCCTTTGCATCAAATTACTAAAGTTTAGTGAAGTTGGCGAAAAATTAATGTCCTTTAATGAAACCTAACCTAAAAAATTCTTGAAATTGATTATATTCATCCACACATGGACATGGACAAACATATTCCACATGTGGATTGGCATGTGTTTTGGTGGAGATAGAGGTTCGTCGACTCTGCTTTATATCCCAATTACAACCCCACTTTCCAATCATCTTAATTCACCATGAAGTAAGTATACAACTAAGTCAACAGCAAAATCATTAATGGAAATCCGTACATGATATATATATTTATGCATGTTTCGATTATATAATATAATGAATAGAATTTTGTTATAATGCCAAAAGAAGATATACGGTTAGAATTGGGTTTGAGGAAAATTGAGTTTTAAGAGTTTAGTATGAAATTACCATAAAGGATATGATATATATGTAAAAGCAAATACTCATTATCATAACATCATCCAGGAAAGACATTTAGATAATGAAGAGGTCATGAGTTTGACATTTGCCTTTGAAAGTTATGACAAAGGGATTAGTATCTCAAGAAAATTTCCAACTTATCCTTTGAAAGTTAAACTATCTTGAATAAATAGATAAACAAAATAAAATTTTTGTAACTATTAGATTATCACTAATGACTTATTAACAAGTAGAAACATATATCTATGTATGATTTGAAATAAACAAGAGGCCATCAAAAAGAATTTTTATTGTAATTTGTCATGATTATTGAGTGAAAGTTGTTTGAGTTTTAAGATATTTTTGATTAAAAGTTTTTAATTTTAAATTATTTTTTGTTAAATAAAATTAGTTACAAGATTACTAATTAAGAATCTTAAAAACCAAAAAATTTGAATCTCATAATTTTCTTTAGGTAACAATTTCTGAGGAGCATGTGGGTTCTATAATCTTCTGTTATTACTCTAAATGAAGTTAAAAAAGACTGAAAAGAGAAAGACAAATAGATTAGAGAGATTAAATAGAAAAATATATTTTTAAAGGAAAAGAAAAAAAAAATTGAGGGATCTTTAGATCATTCTGAGTCATTTCCCCAAACGAATGGTACATATTGTCAGTATTCAACGTGCTTAAATCATTACCGCACACGTGGCAGTACTCAAACCATTCACCAGCTTTCTCCGTAACGCTCCTGCTCTATTCTCCCAAACGGAGGTTCGCAAAAAGATTATGAAGGATAAATCGACGGTGACGATGAATTGAGATGAGGGTGTTGCCTGTACCGGCGCTGCATATTATCATTGACTCTGAAATGACAAAAGAATATAAACGATGAGAGAACTCCCGACACTAGAAATAAGGCCGTGTGTTTGGTGGCTGCTGGGTCCAAAGGCGGTGGGACCCATCACCCAGACCTTTCCATAATTTTCACCACCACCTTCACCCTCAGCTGTGCCGTCCTCACCCAGCTTCCTTTCGTAGAAAATTTACCGTTTTATTTTAGCGTTTTATTACTTATTCCATTTAACGTGATTAATTAATTATATATATATATATATATATATATATATATATATATATATAAACTCACTTCATTTCCTTCCAATAATTCCAAACAAACTAAATACAAGTTCTCAAATTCTTCATCATCTTCCTTTCCATTAAACATTTTATTTTCTCTTTTAATCATCCATGTAAGATAACACTTTTATTTCATGTGTTGTCTTGTTTTTTTTTTTTTTTAAATGAAATTAACTTATCTATTGGGTAAGGTTTTCCATGGCACATAATATGAATTATTTATTTAAAATACTAAAAAATAATATTACTCAAAACATATATGTTAAATTGATTTGAATTTTTTTTATTTGTTACTCAACACATAAGTTGAGTTTTTTTATTTAAATTTTTTTAATTGATTACTTTATTTAATATAAAATTAAGTAATTAATTAAAATTTTATTTATTTAATCAGCCAATTTAAAATTTTGAGATTAGAGATAAGATAGAAGATATTATATTGGAATCTCAACAGAATGCTTCCAATTCCATCCATGTATGGCTTCCTTCTCTTCCAATGTTAGCAAACAGAGTGAAATTCTCACTAAACCTAGTTTCTATTCTCCTTTTGCTTGTTTTCCCCAGTATCACACAATTCCTTTTCTTTACCGTCTTGTCAAAAAAATAATTAAATCAAAGGCATAGAAACAAGAATTATATTAATTACAAGCAACAGTTTGAAGAACCCATAAAAATAAAATTTGCTTACAATTTCACACCTAGAGTAAATGAAAAGTTTGATAGCAACGTAACAACTTAAAATAAATCACATATCAAAAGATACTTAGAAAAAGAAATATATAATACTCTTTAAATGAATATAAGACTAATATCTATTTGAAACAAAAAGTAATAGAATAAATTTCTTGTAATAAAAACAACTTCCACTTCAAGATTCATTGGTTAGCCTTTGTTTGATTGGTTTAACAATATAGTTAAGTTGATCAATTACCTTTCGATTTAACTATGTGATTAAACTAATAGGATACGAATAAAGATAAAGTATGATTGGATTCGGGATCATGAACACTTGGGAAAGATGATTACAAAGGACATGGTCTTAAGTAAGTTGCATGTGTTTGAGAATCCTACTCCCATCATCCCACCATTCATTCTAAATTAAATATAAAAAGAGTTATGTATGTATACATTATTTAATTAACACATGTTTGATCGAGCTGAACAGCAACACACACCACTTGACTTAAGCAGCTTTGCTTTATTACATGTTTTAATCATTGTTCTTTGCACATTATGCACAAGCTCCGCAGACATGTCCCTCTCTCACACTAATGCTTTTAAGGGAATTGATCAATTTTAGAATGAAAGTAAGATAAGATGGGTCAAGATCATAAAACCCTTATTTACTTATCATCATGATTGCCTTTAATTACCTACTGTGTTTCATTCTTCCACTCTTTTATGATGGATTAAAAATTTTATTTTTAATTTTATAATTTTTTATCAATATGAAGAGAATAAAAAAAATTTATGATGATGTTAATGTGCTTAATTAGATATATATAAAAAACCAAGCATTAATTTATTAACAAATAAATGACCCGCTTTGCTTGTTTTGTGTTTGAAAATGTCCTTATTCTTGCTCTCGAATAAAGTTGTTCGTTCATATTGTGGAAAGAAGAAAACAAACTATTGATGGTACTGTATGAAACAAGACAATAAATTGATCCACGAAGTAGTTTTAAGTTTTGAGTGAGAGCATTTAATAATTGCATGCCGTGTTTTATGGATTTTGTTAGATTTTTTACTCCATATCTTTACTTGTATTAAATAAGGGATATGATAAGAATTAAACCCACCACCAAACCTTGTCGTGCATGATTATATATATATATATATATATATATATATATATATATTCTTAGGATTTAAAGTTTGTGAGTATCTGAATTTTATTAGATAATTTATGAGTACTTATATAAGTTTTTACTGATATTTATAATATATTTTAACCTTAAAATGAGACAGCGTTTCGCTCAATTGAATCTCTTGCGGACCAAAAAGAAAAATCTATTGGATGATGATAATCAATTTGGAGAGGTCCTTATTTTAATATTTTTTGTTAATGAATAGAAACCTGCACACGATTCTAATTAATCTTTTCAGAAGAGTATTAATTGTAGCATGACTGATAATGAAGCTTTCCACGTTAATCTTATCAATAGTTATGATTAACCTTAGTATATAAAAGTAAATTAATGGTTGTATTCACAAGATGCATGCATGCCAAGTACTTTCTTCACTATTAAGCACTTGATTAATTTATTTATAGATCAAGAGCTTCAAGGTCACGTCTCATCTGGTTTCCGATGAAAGTAAACCAACAATTTCGTACAACAACGTGAGGAAAGATCCTTATAGAATTTTAACAAATATAACAAGAGATAAGAAAACGAAATATTTTGACATTAATGCTTCGTACCATTTAACCATATTTGGCAAATTTCTTTAGAAAATGTTTCATAGGAAGTTACTTATCTAACTTAAGTATTGTATTAGAAGTATCCAAATGGATCTCTCCTTGCGACTAAAAGTTTTTTTTTTTTTTTTATGAAACTTGCATCTTAAGTAAAGTAAATTACGAAGCAACATGCATACAACTTAATTATTGAAGTTTAATTTGTCAGCAAATCAGAATAAAGGCTTGGGTGGTTGGAACTTACCTTGAATGATGTAAGAAGCAGTAACAGCTGATTGAATAGTTTTACAAAATCATGCTATATTATTCTTCGAAAATTAAAAAAAGTTAAGTGAATAATTTCTTGCAGTGCATAAATATGCCACATTTTATACATGGACTACCATTGTAACATTACCTAATCTCTTGAGACTCCATTATTTATTTTTACCTAACTTAACGTAAAATTCTCTCACTTAGTTTTGGTTAGACCCACTACATATATACATAAATTCATATAGAATACAACATGTAATATTATATTATGTAGTTTTAATTATATATAAAGAGCTGACACATTTGGAAGTGTGTTGGGTTAATTTGGCCCCATCCCCATGTGCATTTATATATATATATATATAGAATTGAAAAGCTTATTGTATATATGATGATGATAAGTATATCTTTTAAGATTGAGATATAGATATTAGGATATGGAGAGGGTATGAATGTTGGGTGAATAATGGTATCTCTGTCTGCCTAATAATTTCATGATGGGTAGGCAATGGTCATGGGTCCCCTAATCACAAACCGTTCACTATTGCTCGATGCCCTTTGTCCTTTATGTATTTGTTTGTATTTGTAGGGCTGCATGTACCATACACAGACATATATATATATAATCTATCTATCTATCTATCTATCTATATATATATATACACACCCTTTCTTTCTCTCTCTCATTATGAAAATATTGAATCTTACTTGTTATGATATCAATCCCAAATATTTGTTCTTTTTCTTCAATTCAAATTGCCCTTTCAGCAATGCACAATTAGCTAGTTGTCAGTTATTTTGTCATGGTCTGAATTTTAAAGAGATCGATCATAAGAGTCTGTGAGGTTAGAAAAAAAATTGTTCAATTAATGTGTATATACATATACATACATATAAAGAATCCAATCCATACAACACGTTATTCAAAAAGTATTATCAATATTTCATTGATTTCGTGTGAATGTCTGTCAGATCAGAAGCTGGAATTTCTAAATTATTATTATTATTGGTGCATGAAGAATATTAGAAGAAAAGAAAAAATTAAAAAACAAACAAACAAACACTAGTTGGATCTGCTATAAACTTTTAAAGCCAACTCCATATGGGGATCATCCCATAAATCAGATTACTCTCACTGTAAGACAATGTATGGTTTATAAATATGCTAACCACATTAATCAGTGGCAACAGGCAGTTTGATTAGTTATATATGTCTCTATATAATTAATTAGTTGAAAAGTATGTGGTAATAATTGAATTATTTTACTAAGGTTTAATTTTGAATTTTATTATAAATAGTCTTCTTTTATAATAATTTATAAATTTTATTACAATTTTTTTAAAAGAATTAGACGTTTCTTGATTTTGAAATGGGATAATTTTTCTCGTGTTAAACATTTTATTTTAACCAAAAAAAAAAAAAATGTAGATTACATGGTTGCATCAAGACAAGCCATAATGAAGGGCCGTGTCTCAAGGCTGCCTGCTAACTTTAATTTCTTTTGATCAGTTTTGACAACAACATCTCATTTGATTTACTCAAAAGAAACAAGGAACATATTTAATGGAATATAGAGAAAATATTGCACAAGATTTGGATTTCACACTACCCATTGGATGGAGGTAAGTAAGTTATAGGGATCAAATAATCTATAAATATTGATAGAGTCTATTGTTTTATTTTATGTCTCATAATTTATTTTAAAATTTTTATGTGACATATAATATTATTTTATTATTATCTTACCTTATAAAAAAATTTTAAACAAATTATAAGATACAATTTAAAATAATAAATTTTGTCTCGTTAACATGTAACCTTAATTTAATTCATGTACTAGGGAGGAGGAACATACATAAAGACATGGTCATATATGGAAAGAATAAACATAATTTAACACCACTGTGTCTTTTAACTCATTTATATCATTTTGACATTTACGAAATTATAAAGTCAAGATTTTATAAATATTGTCATTTATAAAGGAGTTAGTTCATACAATGTAATAAATCATAGTTTGAATCTCCATTGAAAAAACACTTAACATTTGGTGTTCAATTAAAACAAAATTGTCTTGAACAAAAAATTATCATGAGAAAAAAAATAAATAAATATTCATATCGATGTACTTAGACTTTTTTATTTTTTGTCCAAAATGGAATTTTACTTAAAAACTTGAAGCTCAATGAAGGGAAACAAGTGGTGAACACTGTATGAAACGGAACGGGGACAGCTTTACAACGCACGTGGGAGTGCAGAGTGCGTTACCGACATGAAAGCAGGAAACGGCAGAGTGGCACCGCGGCCCTCTTTGCTTTTCTTTTATTTATTTATTTATTCTTTTGGAGTGTTATTAACCTCAGCCTTAAGATAGGATAAGCATTAAATGAAATGTAAATATTAAATTTTATCCATTAATTACTATATTAATTATAATTATTATTAACATTTAATTTTTTTAATATTAATTTTATATTCTTATTCTCATTAATAGAATTTTAAATTCTAAAAATATAAACTTTAAACCTTACACAAAAATATTCAACCCTAAATCTTAAAATATAAACTCTAAATTTTAAACATAAACTTTAAACCTTAAATTTTATATGTAAACTTTAAAATATAAATTTTAACATTCATAAAAATGAAGGTATATATATATCATATAAAAATAAAAGACATTAATCAAATTAATAATTAATAATTACATTTAATAAAAATTAGAGAATATTCTCACACAAAGTACTATTTTTTTTAAAAAAAATACAGATGTCAATAAAGGTAGTAAAAAACATGGATAATTATTAGTTAGTAGTGTGTAAATTTTTTTTTTTTAAACTTTTTGACCAAAATTATAGTGTCTGTATTGAATTATTTAAATCTTTGACGATTAATATAATTACATTTAAGGCTGGTTAACAAATTCATTTTTTTATTCCGCTTTTAACTTCTCTTCCACGTAATACCAAATAGAAATAGACTTAGTAATAGCACTGGGCACTTGCTACTTATCCCCTTAATGAAACTTTTTACTTGTCTCCAAATCATTACATCACACGTTCCAAACTATATTTATTTATTTATTACTTTAAGCAACCAAAGCCTTTACTCCAAAAGTTAAAGATTCTATATTTTTATTACAATCAATTAAAGATAAGAATAATAACTAATTAACCAACTCATCAACCATCTTGTCTATCCTTATTTTATTTTTTTTAAAATATAAGGGTGTTTTTATACGTATTTGATTAAAATTAATCTCTACTTTAAACGAAAAATAATATCAATAAATCTCTTTATTGCTGTGTTAAAATTTCTTTTTAAGAGAGACCATAGAGTATTGATTCTTCAAGGGTTTGAAATATTAATTATGTATAGTAATTAGATAATATTAATCCAATAAGAGAGAATGTTCCAAAGTTATACAGAAGGGGAAATCAAAGTTACTTGCCACGTGCATAAGCATAGGGAAATTAAATATTTTTGAAAATAAATATATACACCAAAAAATATAGATTCAAATTTATATATATTTACTCTGAGAATACTCATATAATATAAATTGAGTAATTATAATGTTTACAACAAACAGATGATAATATAATTCAGGAATGTAATTTTTAGAAACTCTCTGAATTATTTTATTTTGAAAATTAATGATTTTTAATTCAATTAAAAACATTTTTTGTTTGATAAGTTTTTGCTAAGTAAGAAGACAATTGACATAGAATTCTGAAAAACTCAAGTTCATAAATACCCATGTAAATGATTATGCGTTTAATTTTTGAGTATTATGATAAAAAAAATTTAAAAAAAAAAAAAAACTGGCCTAAGACTCGTGAAGCAAAATCATTTTAATACTATATATCAGTACAAGTAAGATAAGCAGGACTATATTCTTAGGTTTATACTTAAATTTTTATATGATATTATAACTTTTTATTTTTTATTTTTTGATATACGATATTTTAACTCTTTAAAGAAGTAGTTAAAAGATTAAACCATTTAAATCTAAAGGTTTTCGTGTACTAATAATAATGCTTAAAAAGATTTTTGTGTACTAAAACAGTTTAGTTAGATATAAAATCATTTTTAGTTCTTCACTTAAAAACAATAATTATGAATTATTTAATGAGAAATTAATTGACCAAAAGATCAGTTTCTCGTATCTTCATGGACACAACATATTGTTATATTTCCATTTCATTTTGTTTTTATTAATTAGAAAATATTAAAATTATATTATAAATATTAATAAATTATTATTTTTTTTTTTACAATTTATGTATACTCATAATTTACTTATCAAATTAAATTACACTGTGTTACTCATTTGTATTATATATACCTTTGAATTAGGGTTTGATGGTTGTAATGTTTTTTCCCCTCTTTCCCTTGCATTATTCAACAAGGACTTCCATTGAAATCAACAAAGATATATTATTATTATTATAAAGTGATTAAAACGTCCTATCACATATCTCACACATACATATATAGAATTGAAGCACTTACGTGTTCTTTTCTTTGCCCCATCATTTTTTTCCATATAAGCCCGAGCCTTGAACATATATATATATATATATGTTCAAGGCTCGGGCTTATATGGAAAAAAATGATGGGGCAAAGAAAAGAACACGTAAGTGCTTCAATTCTATATATATATATATATATATATATATATATATATATATATATATATATATATATATATATCTGTAAAGCAGTGGCTTATTTTTTCTTTTTTGGGTAAACTAAGCATAAAGCCAGTGAAATATGAGATCTCAAACTTTTTTTTTTTAATTTCTAAATTATAATAATAACATTTTCTCCACAAAAAAAAAGGCTTTATTTTAATTAATTTTAAAAGATGTCTTGTTTTAAATATGTTTCTGAGAAATGGGATAATGTTACTTAAGACTTGATAATTCAGTTATAATGTCTTGTTCTGAGTGTTGTAATCCATCTGTGTTTTTTTCTTTTGTCTTGACAAAATCAAAAAGATATGATCGATCTAGAATGCCAATCTGATGGGCGCCCACATGTTGCCATCGATACAACAGCAGAGCGAAAAAGAAACAGTTTGGGATTATTCATAATATAATTGCATTCCCCACTTGATTAAGATCACTGTCATCGATTCATCTCACAATACCTTCGTACCTTTGCCACCAATTATTAGGTTTCCAAATTTTTCCCAATTCCCAGAAACAACTTAGTGCAGATCGACAACATCTCCTTAATTGTTTTTATATTTCCAGATTTTTCTGTTGAGACTTGATCATATAATTGAGATTCTTTAAGCTGATCGCTGAATACAGACATCAGAATAGCTATATATTGCTAATGAACAAATTAAATCATTGATTAATAATTGATCGAGTAGGTCAATAAGGTACCGATTCAATAGAGAAAATAAACTAAATCTTACCGTATTTTAACCTAATAATTCAGAGTTTAAATCTTTAAGATTACATTTGTTGTGAAGGATCACCGTTCATTTAGTTTTATAATTAAATGATTTAGAATATTTAAGTGTGTATATATATATATATATATATATATATATATATATATATATATATATATATATATATATATTGCTATAGTACAAGCACTTGAATGGTGATTAATTTTCTTAGATGCTAAAACTTTTGCAATTTCTTCAATGCTTATATTTCCTCCCCAATATCGTTCCTCCCTTAATAACAAATCAATATTACATTACTTAAATATTAGTATAATCTTATTACTAAATATGATTAGATTTAAGCATTTAAATTCTATTTTATGTGGAAAAAAAAAAGAAGAAAAGCTTTTCTAACATGAGAACCTCTTCATTTATTGATACATGTTATTTGTTAACTTGAGTTATCTTTTTAAAAACACATTTCAACTAGCTAGTTATATACATAAGAGACATTTAAGAAATTTAAATAGTGATAAAAAAAAAAAGAAATTTCAATAATGATATGTTAAGGATTACAAGTCAACAAGCTCATCATTATCCACTGGACACCTAAGCTAATATATGATTTTGTTACCTATTCTTTAGGATAATTACTGTTGATAATAATAATTTTCGTAAATACCTTGTAACACCTTACGTAAAGATGATTACACGAATGTAATTTTGTGTAATTACTTTACAAAATTTTACACGAGTAATTTCATAATTTTTATAAACACCAAATAATTCTAATTTTTCATTAAAAGTTTCACAATAGAGAATAATTTATTGCGTCCATTTGTAATAATGTTTAAATTTTATATACTTCTACTTCAAATAAAAAACAAATTGTACTTTCACTAATAAAAATATCAAGTACTTTAATTATTGGAGCATCTTGTGGGGGACATGATGTCACCTTCCAATGTTAATGAATATCACCAAAAAAGAGTGTGCATTCAATTTTGATCGGAAAAATGATGTAAAAATTTACACTGTAATATCATACATTAAATTTTTTTTAACCTTTTTACAATTATCAAACATACTTAGTTATTTTCCATAACAAAAATAGCTATTTAGTGTTATATATTTTTTATTCAATGATAACATTACCAAATTTTATGTTGATGATTAAATAAGTTTAAATATAAAATATAAAAACTAATTTGATTATCACTTGATCGATCTAAGTAAAATTTCTAATGTTAAAAGAACCACACAAGCCATTATTCGGTTTTTTTTTTTTTGGACATTCATTAAATTTTTTATTTTCTTATTTTTGAAACTATTATTATGATAAGTATTAATTTTAGTTTTTATCATGAAATTAAAAAAAAAAAATCTAGGAGACCATACGTGGACTAAGCAGGGTTGTCACATCTCAACATAAAGACAAAACCATTAGATGCCTTACACGTAATAGCCGTCAAAGGGCAGTTTCCGTTCCCGACGGTGTGGACCCACAATTGCGGACTATTGCTATACAGCTGTCAGCATCACCGAGAGGTACGCTTGGAGTTTCGGTCGGGTGATTCTCAGGCAAATACACCTCCCCGTGGAACCTACCATTTTCCCCACTAGCCAGGTCGAGTTCTTAACACTGATTTATTATTCATTTATATCTATTTGCCCTTTTTTCATGAAAAGGAAAAAAAAAATCAAATAGTTTGAAATTACATTGATACAAGTTTAGGGAAGGAGGTTGGAGGAGGAAAATGGACTTAAAAAAGGAAAAATTCTACGAATAAAGTGTTAATTTTATAGAATTTGATTAATTTTTAAATGTTTCGATTAATTCAAAATTTTAGAATTATTTTTAATGAAAGAGATTTATTTAATTAGTATCTTATCCCAAATAGAAATTAATATGATATTTAAAGAATGTGAAATATAAACTAAAAAACAAAAGAGAATATATATATATATATATATATATATATATATATATATAGGCCAATTTATAGTTGTCATAAGCAATTAAACCTTATATTCTTGACATTTTGTTATGCATTTGTGAAATTTCTCTTGTCATTTTCGTACTTCAATTTTACAAGGAACATTGATGGTTCCTGCAAGTTGTAAGGATAAGAATATAGAAGGAGTACCAATGCAAGGAATAACTACTGTTTAGACTTTTATCAAAAACAAAAATGGCAAAAACCATAGTGTTTGGACAGTGATGTGTTGAATAAACCTTTCTCTCTCAATTAAATTTATTAAAATCCTCATTAAATTTCAATTAAAGTTTATCTAGATATCAAAGGAAAATTAATTAAAGGTAGATAAAAATGGCATTATAAATCAAAGGCATAAGGAAACTCTACTCACACATCTTATTTTTATAAAGATAATGCTATATATATAAGAGAAATAAGCATGCATATTATGTAGCTTTGCAGTGAATTTAATTTAGTTGAGGTTGGATCTCCAAATAAGAAATCTTGGAGTCCTTTTTAGAAAGAACATGAATAAGAAGAAAGAAGGATACAATAGTGCATGTGTTTGATTCTCAATTTTTTTAATTAGGCAGAATTGGTTCACCTTCACCCACGTTTCTCATTGATCTTTACAAAGAATTTCAGATTTGGAAAGAATGTAGGCTCGTGAACTGATAGTTGAACAAATAGCAGCTAATCTTCCCACATAATGAACTAGGAAGCAGATCAAACTTCATGTCACCAGAATAATACAAATGAAAGAGTTAGATTAAATTTGCAAGCTAACTCTTGAACGATTATGGTTGCCATTAGTGATGAGCCTTTTACTGACTTCAAATAATTGGGAAAAGACAAACTGAATATCTATTAAAGAACCTGTTTTGGAAATAGCAGCATATTGGGTCATTAGGTAGCTAGCTAGATTAGCATTAGCAGTACTACTTTTGAATGAGAAAGACAACAACTTGGTCTAATCATATATTAAATCACAAAGAACAAATCCTGTTTTAATGTAATCTTTGCAAACCAAACCAACCACTATCTAATCAAATGGATAATAACACTATATTGAAATTGACTTGTGTACACTAAAAACAAAGTACCTAGTTTTATATATTTGGTTATCCAATAATTAATTAGAAAAAATATAAATTTCCTCAAATGAGTGACAGCAACTGGCCCAAGCATTCATTAATTTTCCAGATCATGACAAATATGATTAATTAAGTTTGCCATGTGATTTTGTGCATGTTCATATCTGCATGGAAACATAGGGATTTGCAACATAAGTAATATCAGAAGAATTTTTTGGGCATCCACCCAACCTTTAATATATTCTTTAATTTATGTTTTCTAAACAAAGCAGAATAATTCAACTATATATATATATACATAATACAGTGACATTGTTCAAATAGTTTTCGGATAGGATAAATATGCAGAAAATAAATTTTATGAACAAAGATATTGCATAATTAATCAAAAAAAAAAAGAGAATATTGGAAAATAATAGGTAGGGCAAAGTAGTTTGACTTTCTAAATTGTTTAAAAGGCAAACCACCATTTTAGGGAACTAAAGAGGCATCATGATTGCTATCTTATTACTGATAATAATGAAAACTTGTGATTGATGAACAGACTAATTATTTCTTCTATGAGAAAAAAGCTTAAATCAAATAATTTCTCTTTAGATTTTACCTTTTGATTACTTGTATATGTTCTTTTTCAGAGTAGTGATGATGCATCAAGTTTTTGACCGGTCTTTATCACTGGGGAGAAAGATAATAATAGCCATAAAATGAATGAGTAGAAATATGGAGCTGTGTGGTGGGGTTCCCAATGAATTTTGAGTGGAAGTGAGATCTTTTTACAAGGCATTATATTCTTAAATTGTCTTTGTCTCAGAGAGGGGGGGGCCTCTAATAGTTGTTTCATTAATTATTGTAACATTGCTGGTGTGTATTATATCATTGTTTCTTCCTGGAAGCATGTCCTGATTTGAAGGTATATGTCTTCTCATGTTGGCCGTTTGATGATGTTCACACACCCAGCTGCCCCAAAGCTATCCATTTTTTGTTTCATCTCTCTTGTTTTTACTACAATGGACAAATGGGTGAGACTTCTCTCAAATCCACTCAATGATGTTGAATCTGTCCATCACTTTTGCACAAGACAAACATATCTTGTTCATCATTGTATCATACACCTCATGACAAGGTAGTGAAGGGAGGTGTGAGATGTTGGGTGTGTGCCATTTAGTTATTGTCTATGTCTTAATGATGAAAATGCCTGCATGTTCTTGCAGCTCATATTCATTAATTTGCTTCACTAGTTTTCATTCAGAGTATTTGGATTTCATTAACCCACATCAACAAATCCAGGCTAGTAGAAATCAAAAGCTCAGCATAAGATAATTATTAGTTTTTCTTTGAAGGCATTGTGGTAATGGCAAAAGCCATGAAGCCTTGAAGGAATGCAACTCCGACCCTTTATTTGGATCAGCTCAATTAATCTGGCTTAATTACAATTATAGAGGGAAAAATTATTATTATTATTTTTATGCACTAAAGTATCCTCAATCGATGGCTAAAACTAATTCCTATCAAAGAAAATAGATCATCAAAGTGAATGTAGCCTCGCCCAACAATGTTTTTTCCATACATACTCAAAAATCAAACTCCTCATATCAGCATTCTTTTTTTTTCTTTAAAAAAAAAACAAAACTATATATTTTTCCATTACAAGAAAAACACATCTTTGTCCTTTTTTCTTTTGTCATAGCATGCTATGGATTTATAATACTATAAATAATTGTCAAAAAGTTTCATTTCTCATGATAAACTTTTTGATAGGTAAGATGGGTCTTATTAATTAAAGAACAAGAGGGCCGTAATTATTTCATCGATCGTTCGACTATAATTCAATTCACCACAAAAAAAGAAAAGCAAGTGATTTTTTTTTTTCTTTTCATTGTTCTTTCCTTTTGTTTTATTTTTTAAGAGATGTCTTGCTGGAAATAATTGAGCAATTACTGTTTCTTTCCAAATAACATAAAAGGTAAGAATAAGAATACTAAATATTCCCAAAAACAAACGGAATTTCATAAATGAGTAAAGGAAATTGTATCCAAAGCTTGCCAATCTCCACAATATATTCTTTTTCTCTTTCTGTTTTTTGTTTCTCTTTTCTTTTCTGGAGTTGTTAGGGAATAAGGATCCATGGGAAGAAGCAGCTAGCAAGGAGCACATGGTCACGATTCAACTTTTATCCAGAACCCTAGCTAAATGCACCTAAACAAACAGTAGTAGTGAGATCTAGGGTCGGTTTGAACGATCGATCCAAGAGATGGGTGAAAATAACAACACATGCACAAAAGGGATATTGGAAGATAAGCTTTGGAATGATTTCTCCCTTAATGGAGATATGCCAAATAGAAAGAGAGAGCTATCAATTGAGTTCCAGTGAATTCCTTGGAAATGTTAATTTGTCACTTGTTAACAAAAGTTAGCCAACTTGGGAGCTTTTCCAACTATGGTTGGTTTTGGTCTACTTTGTTCCATAATGCCCTTTCATTATTTTCATGCATCTATCTATCTCCAATATTTGCATTTGGCTCTCCCTTTCTCTATCTCTGTCATTCTAATACATGTACACACAACTCAGGGACAGCCAGGGTTTGATTCCTAATTCCTTTATTCTTCCAAACGAGGAAAAATAAATAAGTTCTTGACAATGAGAGTGCATGTTGTGTAAGTAGCATTATCTAGTCGGACAGGGGAGCGTGGGTTGTTTTTACCTTTATTTTTCTTTCTCTCTTCTTTTCATCTCCTTTCTCTTTATCTTTTTGGTTGTAATGTGTACTCTTTTCTTGGAAGATGAACTTTTTAGTCTCCATGTGCCTCTTCATCACCTTCAACCATGATAGTGGCAGGATCATCTCACATGAAAGACAAACACCCAAAAAGTATGGCCCTATGCTCACCCACGGGAGCAGGGAAATCTCGCCAAACGAGTCTTGATCTCATGACACGTATACGGGTTCCCGGTTCATGACCGAGGCACGTGACATTGCAGCTAGCAGTTGCATGAGCTTCCATACTTTCTTGGGTGTCAAAGCATTTTGAGGAAAGTAAAACAAACAAAAAGTGACCTAAAAGAAGTTATAAGTGGTAACATGTCACACACGATGGAAAGAATAAAGATAAGGAAGATGTTTTTTACAACACAAAAGCTTCCATGAGTTGACATGTGCTTTGCAAGGAAGGATCTAAAGTTCCATGAATTTGTTGTGCTATGTGCAAGTTTAGATTTTTCATATATATGATAGGGGCAAAAGTTATGTAATTAATGAGAAGGCCAACAAACCCTAATCATCAATTTAGGTGTTGGGACCCTCCCTTAATTTTTGGGCATCTCTTTTGATCCTCGCCCCCCCGGGTCTCTGAGAATTTTCTCTCCACCAAAGTTGAATAGTGATAACTCGAGAAACAAAGCATGTGCGTGGGGGAGACCTATCTTTAAATCCAAAAAGAGCAGTTTGCTTGTGCAGGTCCAAAGGTCAAAGCATCAAAATCCAAAACATCAAAAAGCTCCCTCTCCTTTATAAAAAGAAAACAAGTGTTCAATAATACAACAACATTGTAGCCTTCGTTTTTGCGTATGCTGTAAAAATAAGATGAAACTCCCTTGTCATGGACCTAGCTAGCTAGCAATCTTTGCAGATAAAGATATATGCAGGATCTTTTAAAATATCCTTGGGTTACTCTTCATCTAAACACCCATTTCTAATTTCTTTTTTCTTTTTGGTATCATAAAAAAAATTACCCTTTAATTACTTTTCCTTGTCTAGAAAATTTATATATATTTCATTAATCTTTGTGAGTGTGTCTTTAAATTATGAGGAAAATCCATTAAGGGATGGGGATGGGAATATATGGATGGTCGACATCTAAACAGGACCAAATTAAAGAAGAAAAGAAAACGATGGTGAACCCACCCACCATATGGGGTGCTCACACGTTTTTGCCTTTAATTGTTAGGTTTTTGCCTTGAGCTTCACCTTTAATATTATATATGTCAGATATTATCCATATTCAGTTATTTATCCCTGTAGCCATAACACATACATATAAGGTGGATGAATTATAAAGAGAGAACGTCTACATATATATCTGCATGTATGTTTGTTTCTTGGGCTAGCGTCAGTGGATGCCAATTGTACATGCAGTTTGTTCCAAACAGAGCAAACTCATCTGCTGTGCTCTAAACAAAGGATTGCAAATAATGCTGCAAACTGCAAACGAGCACAGTTGCCATACATACATAATATTCTTATTTGTTAATATCTAATTCTATAAGTTTGGCATTGCCAAAAAACATCATTTCTCTTCACCGGTAGAGTCTAAACTTGTAGCTTCCTTATTCTAGCTTACGTCTCGGTCTAACCTTCACAAACAGAGAATAGGCCCTTGAGCTATTAGTCCCCAAACTTTACTTTTCATTCTTGGTTGGGCTTTTTTATCAATGGCCGTTTAGATGTCTACCTTACTTTAGGGGTTAAATTATCTCATTTTAAATGAGTTATTAAAATTATAAAAAGTGTATGATAATAAATTCTACATATTTAATTAATTTGTTGTATATGATATTTTCATTTATTACAAATCAATTAAGGTTCTAATTTTCATCCTTCCTTACTTTTTTTTTTTTTTCTACCATTTCTTCTCCTTGGTTCCTTATAATAAATTTTAATTAACTATTTAACAAATTTTTTTATGCTAATAGTATTTTTTTTCTTAAAAGTTATTTTTTAAGAAAATAAAAATAGAAGTTTCACATCCTTTCATGAAAACCAATAGCAAATAAAAAAAAAAAGAAAGAGTATATCCTTTAACTAAAATAAAGTTAATCAATACAATGTTTATTGAGATACTTAACCTCTAAAAATAATTTATAAATGATTAAATCAAGACCACACTTAATATGTGTTCTCAATAATAACAAGTAACACTCTTATTAATTTGATAGCTTAACTAAATTTAGTTGTATTGAGAATGAACTATATCAATGGAAATATTTTGAAATTTACTAGTAGAAAGTTTTTAAGTAAAATCTCTAAATTTTGTTGTAAATTCTTATAAAAGAATTTTATAAGTATTGTTTAATTAGGAATTTTATATCTTTGTATCCTAATCTAATCACTATATAATTACTTAAATAATACAAAAATTTATCATGATTACTTTTTCACCTTATAAAATATTTTTTTATGTGATATAAAAACAACTTTTAAAAATTATTAATAATGCGAACTAACCTCCAATGCATGTTTTTTGAGTTAAACATAAAATAGTATATAGAAAATTTGCATACTATGAAAGAAAAGTAAATCTTAACTTAATACAAAATTACATTGGTTAATTTAAATAAATCTAGTGAGTTCTTATAACTAAATCCATCTTTCTCTCATTCCCCCCCCCCCCTTCATTTGCATTCCTTGTAATCCTTCCTCATGATAAAAATTGATTTATTATTTAACTAGTCTAGCAATGTTAATAGTATTTTTTTATATAACCATATTTAATTTTACATTTATTGTACTTAATTATAATACTAAAAAACATGACATATTTCCGATCCCCCACCCGACCACCAAATATATATATATATATATATATAACACCTTTAGGGACAATTAAAGGTCGTTGAAACCTAAAATCAATTCATTAAAAATTTATATTAGATTATGTTATCATTTAATTGTATAATATTCTTTTATCTGAATTTAATTGTACAACTTGTACAATTAAATTTATTTATTTTTAGAAAATATTGTCCTCTTCTTCTTTCACATGACACTCCATCTTCATTCACTTTTTCTTGAAATTTTATTTTCACTTTTCTATTATCTTTTATCAAAAATTTACAAGTATGTTACTCTTTTATGAGTTTCACTAACAATAATTAACATTAATTCACAAATAAAATACACTTTTTATACATGATTAAAAAAAAAATATACCTCATAAAAACAAGAAATATACTTTTTGATATTAATTGATAAATTGATAAATGTTGAAGATAACTTAAAGTGTAATTCTTCGAATATATTTTGATCAAAACAAATTCTTTTAATATATTATTTGGATTATTATTGCTCTAACTTGAAATTACTACTTTTTCCCTCTCAAACTACAACTAGAGATTTAAGGCAATTCCCAAAAAAAACTTTATATATATAACACTCCTATTTGTGATTAAAGATCAATAATTTGAAAGGATTGAATGCAAAAGTTTTAATTTTGAGTTGAGCAAATATTGAAAAAAATATTTCACATCACATTTTGATTTAACCTCTTTTTGTAAATTGTCACTAAAGGAAAAAATGAAAAATATAGATTAGTCTGTTTGGGCGAGAAGAAAATTTTTTTATTTCCCATCTTAATAAAAGAATGAATTTTTTTTTATTAAAAAAAGATCTTGTTCGTAAATAAAAAATGGCTCCAAGTGTTGGTTAGAAAAAAATTACTGGCTTTGATCATTATTTTTGTCCTTTGGTTGCCATTTTTTTTCTTTTTAATTTTGAGTGTGTTGGAGATATGAGAGGAGAGTGGTAACGGGTTACAGTAGTGAGAAGGATAAGGATACAAAAACATGAAGGTAGAATTTTTTGCGTAAATTTTAATAATTATGTAGTTTAATTTAAAAAATTTAAATATTCAAGTTAAAGATAAATTTATTTTTATCATCTATTTTGTTAGGTAATGATAAAGTCATGAGATAGTCTAATTCCATTTGTTGCTTAGGTCAGTTAGATTTCCCGGCCGAATAGATATTGTATAGAAATTGATGGGCTAAGCTTATCCAGATGGATTTCTATAATGGCCATTTCTTTTCTCACCCCTCAAATTTCCTGCACACTGCCTACCCAATGAAAGAAATGACTTCTAATAATTCATGTTTTGGACTTGGAAGGGAAGTCCAACGGGTAATATCTGACTAATTACAAGACTATAATAGGCAGCCCAAAAATGTGAATTTTAATTTATCATTTCTGAACAGAAGTCACTTCATTGTATATATCTTATACTTTTTTTGTATGTTGTTTTCGTCTATGCTTCCTCCCTCTATTTTTTGTATTCATTTGTTCTAAGGAATACAATCAAATTTGAAACCTCGAATTTGTACTTGTTGAGAGGAATATAAAAGACAGAAGAAACAAAGAAAAATATTTCATGCATCTCCTTTATTTGGCTTTTCTAAGAAGCTTAAGCCATTTTGGTTCATTAGCTTCTCTAGGCAGCTAAGTAGCAATGATAATTGACTAATTATTTTATTTTGTAGAAAGTGTAAAATTTTGTTTGTATACAAAATTAAGGGGCAATTGAGTGTTGCGTTGGCGTTGCCACCAAAATTCAACCTCTTATGGGTGCTTTCTGCCAAGAACACCAATCGGAGTCAACAAGGATGGACACAGATCAAAACGACGCGTTTGTTTGTTTGTTTCCTTTATATAAAAGGCCTTCTTCTGGTTCACAAGGATAGACAGATAATTCACTAAGAGGAAGAGGATTATATAGAGCAAAAGCACAAGATCCATTTCAAAATGGTGTCCAAATCTGTAGCCAATTCCATGCTTGTGCTGAGGATATTTGCTCTGGCAGCCTCAGTTACAGCTCTGGCGATACTGGTTAGTGACAAAGTCCAATTTTTTGATGGTGCGATAAAGTGGAGATTTCAAGATGTTATTGCATTCAGGTATATATATATATATGTCTCTAAGATTGAAAATCTATATAGCCCATGTTGATATTTCATTATCTGGCATGACAAAAATTGGGGGTAAATTAATGGTGTGCTTGGTAGAAATTAATTCAATGAATTGATGGAACATAATCAATATTAACAACGTATTTCAATTATCACCAATATGTTTATTATCACAATATTAATAACCATAATTATTATTAATGATTTTAATCCTTAAGTAGATAAGGGAGAGTCCTTAATACCTTTTGGAAAAGGGCTTAAATATGACCTAGATAGGGTAATTTATGCAAGCTTCAATTCACCAACAATATTATTTGACATGAATCAAGATTTACTGCAGTTGGAAGAGTAGGATTATTGCATTCGAAGGAGTGACATAATTTAATCTTTCATCTAATAAGGATTTATATTGAGTCATATATAAGAATTTTTATGTGGCCATAATATTTATAGAAGAAATGAAATGACTCAATATACATGAGCCCTTAGACGAAGACCAAACCGTGGATACGACAACAAAAACTAAATGCTAGCTGTTTCACTGCCATTGAAGAGATATTTAGAAATTTGTAGTGATATGTGTTACACCGAGTTTTCTTCCACTCTCTTTGTGTGTCTATATGAGCCAAGGTGCTGGGCACTCGTAGCCTGTAAGAGAGCGTGAGTGATAGGTGCTGGTACTAAGACAACGTGCCAGGCACTTGGAGATTTAAGGCTTGTATAGGTTTTGACCACCTTGAGCGCTTGTATCTTGTATTTTGCATTTGAGAAAATTAATACAATTATTTTGTTTATCTTTCCTTGCTCAACATTTGATGTAAGATAAAAAAACAATATGACTATATTAAATCCAAATTCAGTTAATCTAAGACTCTGCATGAATCTTGATCATTAATTAGATTAATTAAATCTAATACCATTATTTTATTTTAAAAAGTAATCTTAATAAACATTAATGTAATAGTTTATTTTTTCGTTTTCATCTTTTAATGGATCTTGTGATAAAAAAAACTCAATTACTCTTTTTGTAGGTACGTGCTTGCGGTTGCAGTTATATCAGCTGCTTATATTATAGTGCAGCTACCATTTGCAGTATACTATGCTGTACAACAGAAGAGATTGATACCTCATGGAAGTTTGCCAGATTTTGACTTCTACGGAGACAAAGTGAGTTACAACCATTTCATTATTCATACCACAAATTAATATTCAATGCTATTTTTTCACAAAAATAGACAAATATTCTACACTAGCTCATCACTTTAGGTAAAGCTGATCTGAAAATTGCTTTCAGGTGATTAGTCTGCTGCTGGCTACTGGGGTTGGTGTTGGCTTTGCTGTGTCTTGTGAGCTGAAGAAGTTTTTCGAAGTGGACGTATTTGATAGAGATGGTGTTCCACAGAACGACATTATTAGATCCACAAGCCACAAGTTTTGGGACAGGGCAATCATCGCTTCTGGTGTTCTTTCTGTGTCATTCCTTTGCATGGCTGTCGTTTCAGTGATTTCCTCCATTAATTGGAGCAGAAGCAAAGGCATCTTTGGCTGAAGTGATGAAAGCATTGTGCCAATAAAATCTGTTAACTTAAAACAGCCTATATATATGTACAAATAGTGATACTATCAACTATATAATATAAATAATACAATATGGGATATATTATTATATACACTGAATTGTTATCCAACATTGTTTTATTTTCCTTTGTTTTTTGGGTTTTGTCTGCGTCTATGATGCCACTAGGTTGGTGGCAATGTTGGTGAAGAGTGCTAGCCAAACTCAAGCTTTATCATCCAACGATGTAATAAACTATTTGGCATTCTAAGGGTGCGTTTGATACCAATACTGGACAACACAAGAAAAATAGCACAGCACAAAGAGTTGAGGTACAGGATAACTTTTTGTACTGTCCATTATTTGTTGTTTAACGTACTGGACAAAAAAATTTATATAATTTTTGTCTAATTTATAGTAATATTTTATATTATTATTTTTTAAAAAATATATAATACAATTTTAATATTTATAACAATTAAAGTAATTTATAAAAATATAAAATTTAAAAAAGCATCGTCGATCGCTGATCATTGTCGGTACCTTGCCAATCACCTACAGTTGTGAATACCTCGCCGATTGATAATCGTTGTTAGAACTTACCGCTATTGATTTGATGAGCCAAGGTATAGATAATTATAAGATGGTTTGAGAGATAATAATGTTAAAATTTTTGTCCAGTACTCTGGACAAATCCTTGTCCTATGGTTTGGTGAGGGACAAAAATTCAAAGATTTGTCCAGTATGGACCCAGTACCATGGACAAATTTTTGTCCAGTACTGTGGTCTTTTACAAATCAAACAAAGAACAAAAATTTTTGTACTGTCCAATTCTTTGTTTTTTAGCAAATCAAACGGACCTTAAGTCTTTACTTTTATTAAAGACATGTCTAACCACTAAGTTAAATGCTGAGAAGAATAAATGATGATAAAAATGGTGGAGGTGTAGGAATTAAAACAAGGGTGTGCAAAAATTAACTCCCATTTCAAGACTGTAATAAGTAGCTCAATAAAAAGAAAAATCTAAAGCTTTTAGCATTTCTGCACAGAATTAATTCACTTCGTTGTATCCTATATTTGTATGTTGTTCTCATCTATGCTTCCTCCCTCTCTTCTTTTTATTCATTTAATTTGGAACTTTGAAATTGTAAATGTACTTGCGGAGATAAATATATTTGTTATTATTACTTTCTCAGATAAAATTAATTTCATGTAAAAATGCTTTAAATAAATAATAATAATAATTGACTAAAAGGCTTGAACCCAACTCCTACCATGATAAACATAAAGCAATTAAAATTGTTGAAGAGCATTATGTGTTGATAAGATTATTCAATATTTCTTGAAGTTGAATCTCTATAGCCAAGAATTGATCTTCAACACGGAAGAAACAAAAAGAAAAATGTTTCTTGCGTTTGGCTTTTCCAAGAAGCATAAGCCATTTGGGTTCATTAATAAGCTTATCTAGGATAGCTAAGTAGCAATGATCATAACTAATTCTTTTATTTTATGGAATGTGTAAAACTTTCTTTGTATAATAACTTAAGGGGCAATTGAGTGTTAAAAAAGTTATATATTTGAACTGTGGACCTAAGGCCCCTGCTACAATATATTGGGCCTAATTGCAAAGCTGATTGAATAAAAGGGTAAGGAAAATAATTGTTTGCAGGTTGGATGTGAACGTGGCATGGCAGGACAGGAAGGAGATCAACATAATTCACGTGACTGCATCTGCATGCTCTGCTCTGCCCTGCCAAATTAAAGAACTTCATTCATTAGTATGCTATGCTTCACTTGCTCTCGTGCACAGCCATATATATATATATATATATATATACACTATAGTATAATATAATATATACATATAATAATATTGTACATATATTTATATATTAGATCATAGATTTTTAATTTTATAAATATAGTATATAAAATAATATTATTTCAGTGTAATAATATACATTAAGTATTCCATCAAACACTGATACAGGTTAAAAGTTTAAAACTAAATTATTTATAAAAAAAAAAAAAAGCTAAATTGATTGAATATTTAATAAGCAAACACCAAAAACTAATTATTTGGTGGCTTAATTACTTTTATTAATAAGATGCTGTTTGAAAATTATTTACCTTAAAATTGTTTTTATGAGATTTATTTTAATCTTGTTGATTATAATCAACAGAGTTATTTCTATTATATTCTTTTAAATATAAATCTTGAAAGTTAAGCTAATTTATAATTTTGAGGGTTTTTTAAAATAATTCTTAGGTAAATAAGACAAGTACGCATTTTAAAAGGGATGAGGATAAAAATCTTAGTAAAAACCCACCAAGTTTTGGACGTGGGAATGGAGCTACCTTTAAATATTGGGTCCAAACCCACCCTATTGCGTAGGTTATTGTTATGATCAGTCTTAATAGGCCCAATTGGCCGAAAGAGCCAATGAGCCATTACATCATAAGGATCTTCTATCAATTCTATAAATATTGAGGACAAAATCTGTTATTATAGTTTGTCATATTGTCTGTCGCACAATATTTTATTAATTTTAAAAAATTATAAAATAATATTTAAAAGATTAAAAATTACTTTTTTAACTAACAGAAATGTGTGGCAGGAAATGAATAAAAATACAAGACAACAAATTTGATCCATGATTTCTTTTCACACTCACCTCTTTTTTAATGTTTTTATCAGGAGTGGGGTGTAAAAAGAAGAAAAGGAAATATACTCTGTCCATCGTTAATTTCGGAGTGGTCCCAAACCAAACAACCGATCGCTTTCGTATGTCTTGTTAACCTGAACTTGGGATGCTAACCAAAGGTACAACACTAGAACCCAGTCGCAACAGGTGTCACTCTGGTACTCAAGAATGAAACAGAATCTTCAAATAGTAGATGGGGATTTGTTGGATTTTGATTGGATTAAGCAGCAAGTTCCTCGGTGTAAGAGAAAGTGATTTTTCACATTAATATAATTTTTAAAAATAAAATTTTAATATTTTTATATCTTACAGCAAAGTTTTTTTTTTTTCATATATTATTTCAGTCTTATAATTTAAAGTGACGGGTCCCTTTTAACTGGGCATTAGGACGTCGTACCATACGCCTCACATGGGACGTTTTATTTTTTATTTTTTTAATATTTGGTTATTAATAGGTGAAGTATAAATTTATTATTAAGTTTAATAATTTATAATTAATTTTATTTAAATTAATTAAAATTTTTAAATAAAAATAATTTTTTTTTAAAAATATTTTATATATATATATATATATATATATATATATATATATATAATTTAAATTACATATATATATATATAAATTTAAATTTAAATTACATATTTAACGAGTAAATAACACTCAGCTTTCCAAGCCACGTACCCAAAGAAAGAAACAAAAACGTTGCTTTTAAGCCAAAAATAATTCATACAAATAGTTTTCATTCTTCTCTCTACGTGTCTCGTTTTCTCTTCCTCTCTTACAATTTCTTGTTTGTATTATGACTAATAATTTGAAGTGACTTGTTAGTTGTCTGTTGTCTATTGTCAGTTGTTCTTTGCCCATCTCTCTTGTCCTTTGAATTTCACATGCAATATCAACATTGCTACAAGCAAAAACATCCCAACGCGTGGACACAAACATTGGTACCCTCTTTAAATTATCACTTTACCTTTATCATTTGAAATTAATTAAAACCACTCCACCATCTGCTATAACAAGCTTAAAAGAGATTCTGACTCAATTTTCCAGTCACATTTGGTTGCACAAGTTAGAGAAAGGCAGCTAAGAAACGAAGGGAATATGGAAGGGAAGAAAATGCCAAAGGTGATTCTAAACACAGGCCACAAAATGCCAGTTCTTGGCTTTGGAACTTCGGTGAATCCTCTTCCACCAAATGATGAACTCGTTTCCATCTTCATTGATGCCATTGAAGCTGGCTATCGCCATTTCGACACAGCTTCTGTGTATGGAACAGAGGAAGCCGTTGGCCAAGCTATGGCCAAAGCTTTAAAGCAAGGTCTTCTCAAGAGCAGAGATGAAGTTTTCATCACTTCAAAGCCATGGAACACAGATGCACACCATGATCTTATCCTCCCTTCTCTCAAGACAACACTAAAGTAGTAACTCAAAGTCTATAATTAATTAGTTTTAGGTGATTTTGAATTGTGGGTTTATGTCTTTTCTTTTCTCACTGATTTTCTTGGTTACTTTTTGTGTTGGAAATTAATTGTTTAGAAAGCTGGGAATGGAGTATGTGGATCTTTATCTGATCCACTGGCCAGTGAGACTGAGACACGATCTTGAAAACCCAGTTGATTTTTCAAAGGAAGATTTGCTTCCCTTTGACATAGAAGGGACATGGAAAGCTATGGAAGAGTGTTACAGATCGGGGTTGGCAAAGTCTATTGGCATCTGCAATTATGGTACCAAAAAACTGACCCAGCTCCTAGAAATTGCTACCATTCCTCCTGCAGTTAATCAGGTAGAGGAAATGTGATAGAACTGTGATCTATTTACATTTGGGCATAGTGATTAGATTTCTAATAGTGATGTTGCTAATGGTTTTAGGTAGAAATGAATCCATCATGGCAACAAGCAAAGCTCAGAGAATTCTGCAAGCAGAAGGGGATTCATGTCAGTGCATGGTCAGCTCTTGGAGCTTATAAGATCTTTTGGGGTTCAGGAGCAGTCATGGAGAATCCAATCCTTGAAGACATTGCCAGAGCCAAAACTAAGACCATAGCTCAGGTAATTGAATATTTTGAGCAAGGGAAAAGAACAACCAAAAAGTTAAAAAAAAAAAAAAAAAAATCAGTATTGTTAATGCAGTTAGTTTTAATAGCATGATATAAGTCATTGAATAGTACAATTCTGATCCATCTAATGGCTTACATCAAGTTATGTCACTTAATTACACCAATATCCTGTCTTCTAAAAAAGTGGAAAGCAATTACATGAGTTGATTGATTGAGTTAATTGTGAGATTGTTGTTATTTTGTGGAGGTTGCACTGAGATGGGCTTACCAACAAGGATCGAGTGCTATGGTGAAAAGCTTCAACAAAGAGAGGATGAGACAGAATCTTGAAATATTTGATTTTGAGCTGAGTGAAGAAGAACTAGAGAAGATGAAGCAGATTCCACAGCGCAGGCAATACACAGGAGAAATGTGGCTTTCTGAAACTAGTTCCTATCAGACCGTGGAACAACTTTGGGACCAGGACCCTTAAGATTTTTTCAATGCTCTCACTCTATCAATAACACTCTCTCGTTTTCCCGGACTCAGTTAATTAAGCTATATATTTATGTCTTTAATTTTTCTTTAGTTCAATTCTAGTGAGTGGCGATCATGTGAACTTAATATCTTGTGAATTTATAATTGTTATTAAATAAGAATGGAATAATACTACTCTATTGTATTTAAAAATTTTACAATTTTTTTTTTCAAACTAAATGTTGTTTTTTTATTACATACAACCATATTATGATTTATTTTCAATTTTTATTTGATAAAATAAAATATGAACACGATGTAAGTCTAGCTTGAGCTTAATGACAGTTAGGCTTGCTTGGCTCATTTCCACAACACACACGATACTTCATTGGATTTAAATGGAGTTCACTGATAAAAAGAGGATTTTTTTTTTTTTTATATAGAATTTATTATTTTATATCATTACTAAGTTATATTTATAATTACTTTCGAATATGTGACCACTATTATTTTAATTTATGAAAACATGATTCCAAGTATAATTTTGATAAATTTATCAAAATATTGCTACATGAAACCACTCTAAAACTAATCATGATGCTTCTATAGTTTTATTTCACCATGTATATATAAACACACGGTGAATAAAAATTTAAATGAATTAAGTTAAACTCATCAAGTCAAAATAGACCCTAAAACTTAAACAACCTTATTAAAAGTATTTTAAGGGTGTGTTTACGGATTAGTTTAAGAGAAAAATAAAAGGAAGAGAAAGACATATATCATAACTTGAATATATCTTATATCCTTTTATTTTGAAGTGCTGATTTAGGAGAATATTTGTAGGATTTGTTATATTTATTTCAAAATTTCCGTAAAACTCTCAAAATATGGGATCTTTATACTCCAAAAAAGTAAAATACTCCTAAATAAACAAAAGATAAATCTATCATTTTCCTTCGCTCCTTTTCCTTTTTCTCCTCGTTAATTCTCTCCCCCTTCTTTCAACTGGCAATCATAGCCTAAAAGGGGAAAAAAAAAAAAAGTGAGCAGATTTTAAGCCAGGACATTGGCCCTGCGTTAAGTCCCAACACAAATCCCTAAGTTTCGGAAAAATCGTTGCAAAAAGCAGCTAAGTTTCACAAATCCCCAAGTCCTCAAAAGACAGCATAGCAGTGCTCATTGCATTTATCGGGTTCAAACACAACCAAACATGTGAGGGAGCAGAGGACACTCACAAGAATCCCTCCCTCCCAAGTTTTAACTATACAAGACACAGCACCCTCTCGCATTCTACATCAAGTTACAAAAAAAAAAAAAATCAAGCAAGAGAATATGGAAGAAGGGAAGGTACCAGTGGTGGTGCTAAGCTCAGGGCAGAAGATGCCCATCATAGGCCTGGGAACTGCAGCAAGTCCTCTTCCACCAAATGATGTACTCACCTCCATCTTCATTGACGCCATTCATTTTGGCTATCGCCATTTTGACACTGCTGCTCTCTATGGAACCGAAGAAGCTCTAGGCCAAGCAGTGACTAGAGCTTTAGAAGAAGGCATCATAAAGAGCCGCGAACAAATCTTCATTACTTCAAAGCTATGGAACACAGATGCCCACCATGACCTTGTTCTTCCAGCTCTAAACACCACGCTCGAGTACTACAATTTACTTTAAAAAAAACAAAAATGATTTTCCAGTAAGGAGGCTTTGTTTACAAGGGTTTTCTTCCTTTTCTGCTCTCTAATTGTTTGTTGGACTTTTGGGTTTGCAATTGTTTAGAAAGCTTGGATTGGAGTATGTGGATCTCTATCTGATTCATTGGCCCGTGAGGTTGAAACAAGGAGTGCAAGGAAAGATTACAGGGGATGATGTTCTTCCCTTTGACATAAAAGGAACATGGGAAGCTATGGAAGAAGGCCACAGATTGGATTTAGCCAAGTCAATTGGTGTCAGCAACTTTGGCATCAAAAAACTCTCCCAACTCTTAGAAAATGCTACCATCCCTCCTGCAGTCAATCAGGTGCTAAAAAAATTATGCTGAATATTATGTCATAATGATGAAGTGCACTAATGGTTGAAAAATATCACTTTAGGTGGAAATGAACCCAACATGGCAACAGGGGAAACTCAGAGAATTCTGCAAGCAGAAAGGAATCCATGTAAGTGCACGGTCAGCACTAGGAGCCTACAATGCTTTTTGGGGCTCACCTGCTGTGATGGAGAATCCAATCCTTCAAGACATTGCTCTTGCAAGAACGAAGAGCATAGCTCAGGTGCAGATGCTATTTGAAAACTATTTTTCTATTATAACTATTGAGGGCAATTTATAAAAGAATAAACTCAAATCAAGATCATAAATCTACTTCCTTCACTTTTTGCTGAGGTATTAATTTTCCCATTTTCTTCAGTAGTGGTAATACAGCCGAAGGTTAGAAATAGTATCCCCATAAATTCCTAACTCCAAGGCGACAAAAGTCGTCCTACACATCTTTTAGCATGGTACAGAAACATCCAAAGGATTTCATCAACTCTGTTATGCAGATAGCAATAAGATGGATATACGAGCAAGGAACAAGTGCCATTGTGAAAAGCTTCAACAAGGAGAGGATGAAACAAAACCTGGAAATATTTGATTGGGATTTAAGCCAGGAGGAATTAGAGAAAACCAGCCACATTCCACAACGTAGGACTCTCAGAGCAGAATTTTTTATATCTGAAAATGGACCTTACAAATCCTTGGAAGAACTCTGGGATGGTGACCCATGAAACGAAATTATTCCTAGCAAGAAACTAGTCTGTGTTTTTTTTTAAAAAACCTAACAATTATCATCGACATTTGTTCAGGCTGTGAATTGAATGTTGTTTTACTACGTTGGCAGATTTTCCACGAAAATTATTGTAAACTTTCATGCAAATTATATGGAAATTTAGAACTGTACTGTTCGTGGTGGGGTGGTGGCGTGCTTAGACAGATACAGAATTAAATATTCCAAAGTAGCACGAAGAGATTTGAAAATAGCGCTTTTCATAGGGATAACATTCGAAAAGCAACGATGGCTATACCATGTACCAGAATTTCAGTAATAAACAAAAAGGGCATTATCATGTAATACAAAGCAAAATGAATTAATTCCTCAAACTTCAAGACATTTGTCTTAGTATGAATCTTCAGACCTCAGATGAATCAAGTAGAATAAGTGCAAAAAGAATATATACCTAGAGATGTCTTGCATACAAATTTCTAACGGCAGGGCGCTCTGGAACTGTTCAGAAAAAAGAGATACTCTTTCAAGGCTCCCACAAGGCTGAAAATCCAGTCAATATGTAATCATGCTTGATGAATGAACCTCCCGAACTACTCTTCAGTCAGCTTCACCTGGTAGCTTATATGTTCGTGTAACTCGAATCTGCAATAGAAACAACAAAGTGGAAATCACAGAACTGCTATATTAATGTTCCATAAATCATAACGAATTACTTCTTTGGAGTTCATGAATATATCACTTGTAAAAACCTAGAGGATACTCAATATAGGTCCCTTAACATTAAAATTTGTCCACAAAATACTGAAACACTAGTCTCTTTATTGCATTATGCTCAATTATCATAGACAAAATACCATAGAAAATATTCACCATATGTTATGCCAAACATTATAGACTCCGTTGACCCCAATGCAACATTATCCAAGTTTCAGTGGTAACAGTAAACACACATATTAATACAGAATGAACATGTAAGGTCCATCTCTACAAATTATGAAATGAGCACAAGACTAAGAAAATCATATCAAGATGGGCGGAAAGGTAAACCCGGAATATAGGGAAGTTACAAGACTAAAATGGGGAAAAGAGAGAGAGTAGAAATATTGCCTGTGCAAAAGCATAAATTGCTCGTAAAATTCGAGCATAATCTGTTCCTAGCATTTGAATGACAAGATCTGCCAAAAATGTTCCCCATAGCCTGCTTAAGATAATAGTAGCAATAAAATGGTCAGAATGACAAATAAACATTGTCTGAGAAGGCAAAACACGTAAAACAATAGGACACAAAAGCTGAAATAATCAGATGGATCTTTATTAGATGAGATAATTCTTCCTTGACAAGGCTGTTTGTAAGAGATGTGGTGGAAGAGTCAATACATGGGTCCAAGCAATGTCATCATGCTTCTAAAACCCAAATATCTTGATGCGGCACCAACAAAACCCTAGAATGACACAAACTTCAGGTGAGATACCATTGTATACAATCAACAAAAATGAAGGTCACTTTTTCCTTAACATCAATATGCACCGGAAGAGATGAACACATGATAGTTCCACTGATTGAAGTGCCCAAAATATTTAATGTGTTTTTGATGTTTATAGTTTTATAACAAAAACAAAATAAATAAGTAAATAAATGATGGCATTGTACTTAGTCCAGAAAGAAATGAGCAAGGGAATTTCCTTTTATTTGGTTATAAACGAAATGTATAGAAATGAGAAGTTGCAAGGAACTATCAAAATGGAACAAAAAAAAAAAAAAAAGTAATTAGATTTTTTAAAAACATAACATATTATCAGAATATTAACCTTTTTTTTCTTTAGTTATTTTCTTAAAACTATAAACCTCCTTTATATGTCTTAGAGCCTGCTTGAATTAGCTTTTTTTTTCCCCTTGCCAGAAGCTCTTTTGGTAGGAAGGAAAAAAAAAAAAAACTCCCATTAATCTCAGGGTATTTGGATTTAAAAAAAAAAAAAGAGTAGAAACACCTTCATAATTTATTTTTTTTAAAAAAAAAGGTTGCTTTTAGTAAAAGCATGTAGGGGGATGCTTCTAAAACAAAACAGTAGTTAGTCACTATTCATTAAAAAAAAAAAAAAAGTTACTTTTGGCTTTTACTTCTACTTTTACATCTTAAAAGCACATTTTTTAAAGTCAATCCAAACTGGCACTTAATCTAAATGATGCTCTTATTTATTAGTATTATGAAACTTTTTTAGAAGTTGAGAATGTGTAATGATTAAATCACTGAGAATGATACTTTAAAAATGGATAGACATTGAGAAGATATCGTGGCGTTAAAGATATTGGGGGCTAGAAAATAAAAAGATAACAAATAGTAATACAAATAGTTTAAGGTATGAGATCATCAAGAGCTTATATAAATAAAATTGGTTCATTTGTAATCTGTAAATAATTCAACTCTTTATGTTATAATTTTAAAAAATGGATTTATATGTGTATAATATTTCATGCATTTTCAGGTTATCAACTAGTTTGGCAACAAAAGGATATGAAGTTCAGAGGAACTATTACAGTGAAATTAATCAAACCCGACAGTTAAAAAACAAAGCTTAGTTTTTAGCAATTTCCAAAATATCTATACTTTCAAAAGATACTTCAAATGATAAGTTACAGTAGTACCAGTAAATTGAAAAAGTCCCAATAAAGAGCACTCATACATACAGCTAGGAGACAATTGCACTGTATTGGAAGCGCATAAAATGCAAAAAGGCACCTGCTTAGCTGCAAGCAAGGCCGCTCTGGATTCTAGATTGATAGCAGCTAATTGTCCGCCCTGAAAACCATAGAGATCAGAATACATGTCAAAGGTAGTCTTGCAATGCATTGTTTATGCTAAAATACCCCCAATCACAAAAATATTCTCAACGTGCACCTTTTTTATTAACTCTCTCTTGATTTGATAGTTTGTAGCTTCTAAGAGCACCTTCCCAGATAATTTCCTTGTCAACTACAAAGGAACTCCTACTCATGAGAAGAAACAGCAAACCAAAAAACTCTCAACGAAATCAAATTAAAAGCCTATACCATTCTTACCAACTGATATATTTTTGCTAATGTAAGTATGCCACCTCCCTTCTCATGACCAGGAAAAATAAAAATAAATACATCAATTTCAATTTAAGATTAAAAAAATTCACATGGTAAGCAAATTCTTTAAGTGAAATAAAGCATACCTTCAGCATCGTAGATTGAAAATTTCCTGCCCCTACTTTTAAAGCAGCAAGTGCTTGCACTTTCCATTGACTAAGTCCTACTTCTAAATCCCCCTGATCTTTAGATGCCTCGTCTATATCCAATGCTAAATGTGGAAAAGTTTCAGATTCGTCTCTACCAAAAAGAAAGGTGGGATTCAGATCATAACAGTATAACTTGGGAGGAAGAGAGGGGGGTGAGGGGGGCGGGGCGACACTTATTCAACCTTTTGTGAGAATTGATGATTCTCTCAGCTAAACATCACTGCAGATGGCAATTGGGAAAGATAATAACCATCAATGCCATTGCCCATAAGCACAACATAGAAAACATGCAGCAGAAGCTAGAAGGGGATGAATTAACTTGCCATTATAATAACAAAATGTCAAATGCATTAACAACAAGGTCTAAGTTGCTTGGCTGTTTTAAACGTGTAATATTTTTTCTACAGGCAGCAGGCACCCAAAAACACATACCAAAGCACACATGTCAAGAACCTCTGTCCCTCACATAACTCGTATCTAAAACATGTATGATATATCCAGTGAATTCTATGCAAGATAAATGAGGAAAAGGAAGGACAGAAAAAATTCATCATTCTGATTGGAAAAGATCCACTACAGTATAAAGTCTTGTTATATAAAATAGAGGCCCTTTTAGACATCATCTAAACAAACTGAAGTCAGTAGTAGCAACCATTATAGCTCATTGACCATTATTGACCATTTAGAAACTCCAGAATAGCCGGTTCAAGCAATCAAATTAGAAATATGGATATGATGAATCTGAGCCACATAGTCAATCATTTTTTTTCCAGGTCCTCCCTGGGCGACTCATACTATATCCTCTTGCAATTTAAATAAAAACCTGAGATGACTCATCTATGGAAGGGCTTTGCTTGGTACAGATCAGTTTTGTTATCAAATGGTAATACGATTAAATCTATAAAAGAGCCCACAAACATTCTGCACAATCAGCACACACAAGTTCCATTTTCAAAATAGACCTTCTGCATTTCCCTTCATGAGTTACAACAGCAAGACATCATAAATCAAGTGCATTTCTACTCCAATAACACACATTCATAGACCTTGTAACTCAGAAAGAAACATACCTTGAGGAATCCCGCAATAGATGAAGAAAGATTTCTATTTCAAGGTCCGCAGTTGACAATTTCTTCGAGCAAGGAATGTTCAACTTTTTCCTTACTTCAAGCAGAACATTTCTATAAGATGGCCGCCAACCCCTACAAGAATACATTAAACGAATCAATTTACTCACCAAAAATCCAAACTCCTCAACAATATATGAGATTATCCAATATTCACCAAGCACAATCACGACATAATACACAAAAGTTTGGCAGTTAACTCAATAACAGCTAAACATTGGCTCCAGTAAGAGTTTCACAGCTCGGTTAATCTTCTCCAAGTGGATAGCTGACTAAATGTTGGCATGGTCATGAAACTTAAGGAAAACTGTAAAGTGTAAACCATGTAATAAATAACCTTAATGTAGAGCGGGCATCAGCTGCAAGGAATAAAAAACGCGACTCCAGTGCCACTATAAAAGCCTCCCGTTCTTCAAGGTCCTCTTCGATCATGGCATAGTCCACCTCAGTTCTATTGGTTATTGATTTGAGCAAAGGACTGAAGTAACTGATATAAACAATAAACCAAAATTCAATATCAATAAATATTTTAGTACATCTAGATGCTAGATATTAGCAGAATTTTCTTTGCTAGACATAAAATCAGAGTAGAAAAAATCCATTAACAAAAATCCACCTGGGGCCAAAAAGGATTCTTTCAAGCTCATATAACTCAGAATCCGTTGCAAGTTCAAGCACTGTGCGGAGCTCTGGATCAAACGCGCCTGTAAACTTGAACAGTTCACCATAAAACATCCACATAAAAACAGAGAACGCCGTGAGAGAGACAGAAAAGAGAAAAAGCAAAGTCACCTTGCCTATCTCTTGAAATTGCAGCTTGGGCACAAACCTTCAACCTCCCAATGTTTATACGCTTAGGTGGAACAAAAATCTGGAAAAAAAAAAAAAAAAGTGTGATAATTTAGACCTTATGTTTGATTTCATCCTAATGTTGACGCATAACGGTAATTCGGCTAAATTGCAGCGGAAACCAAAGTTAAATAAATCCCCAAATACTAATTGTCTGTTCTGTAAATTCCGTTGCATTTGGTGAGCATCCAAACAAAAGCTGAAATGCAAATATAGGTAGAGAAGTAAAAGAATACTGAGAAGGTGAAGAAGCTTACAGGGTAGAAGAATTTGCAAGTTGAGGAAACGAAGGAGAACGAGGAGAGATTCAACGCCAGAGGCCTTGCAGACATCATCTGCTTCCCGAAGACGCAGCTAATACTCACTGATTTCACTTTCGACATTCATTATCGAACAGTTGAAAGGGCACAGCAAAGTAAAATATGATAAATTCTTCGCTGCCTCGCAGTTAACAATCACACAAATTCTCTCTTCTTTTTTTTTTCCAGAATTTTTTTAAGAGTAAAATACTTTCACTCCTTTGAAAATTCTATAGCTCGATCAGATATTTTTACTCAATTATTTAATTTTAATTGAAGAGAAAAATATGACATAAAATAATCAATAAACTATTTGTTGTAGTAATATTCCAATAAATATTAAATTATTAAAATCAGATAATCTAGCAGTCAAATTTTGAATAACTTTGTGTTTTTTAGAATTATTAATTTTTCTTTTCAGATCAAAATTCAGAACTTATGAATAATCTTCATCATTGCCGCATAAAACATCTTCGTTAGAGTGTGTGGACCGGCCTTGAAATGGAATAGCCTTTTATATGCTGATGCTGCATCTTGGCACTCCATTTTGTCACACTTCTGATAGTTTGAGCGTCGAACACAACTACAGAGAACGCATGTGATGACGCAAATTCAAAATGAAAACTTAGAAAAGTATTGCAGAGTTCAGTTAGAGATGATGGTACAAATGTCTTCTTCATTTTGTGAATCTAACATGTTGCTCTGGAAGCTAGATACCAACTGAACCCAACTTCCCCTTTATAGTACATAAAAGAACTACAAAATTACTATAATTTTCTACACAAAAGCCCTATGAAATGAAGACAAGTGCTCTAGGCGACTCTTGTCAGGCCAAATTGCCTACTCACACTTGATGGACCTGTATATGTGACGAACAAAGAGCAAAGCTGCACGGAAACCAACAGTTCCAAGCATCAAGACGAAGCCATAGCATATACAGGCCATGTATCCAAAGAAAAATGAGGTCTGCATGAATCCAGACATATCCGAGCGCGCAAAGTAGTAATACAAACAGTAGGCATAGATAAATAAGCCAGTTGATCCACCACATAGGAATGACCTGTAAGAAACCAGGGACAAAGGTCAAGTCCAGTAAGCATGTATTCAAACCTTTTTGAACAGTAGACTTCTCAGAATGTCATGTAATCCGCTAAATAAAACTTCCAAGAATTAAACTAAAATAGGCACACATAATGAGAAATACCAACACTGAAAGAACACATATAAAAAATCAAAGCATTTCAAAAGGTCGAAAGAAAAGAGAGCTGATACAGAAATCAAAACTAAAGCAAATTAGCTAGAAAACTTGGAGGCTCGTTCCTCCCAAGGGCAAGAGACTTAGAAGAGTTCTACCAAATAACCGATACACTATGTTCAGCATGGGCAACCCAGATAAGGATCAAGACATCAATAACAAACCATTTAACAGATCTACACCCAAAAGGAAAATCCATGTTAAATCAGCATTTGACTAGGTGTTTGCAATGAAGAAAACCACAAGCCATCATGCATGGTTTGCAACTAATAAGAAATTCAAGGCTTAAGCCATTATGCATGCTATTGGGCAAACACTGAGAAATAAATTGCAAAATAATTGACTGCATACCTCCACCACCACTCATGGTCCTCAGCAGCAAGCTGGAAATATGTCAATGCTACGGTAATGAAAGCAGTAACAATCAGGAGGATGATGAAGACAATGAACAGGATGCTGTATATGGTGTAAATCCTGTGTCCCCAAACACTAGCGAAGATATAGTAAAGTTCAATGTAGATTGCACTGAAAGGCAAAAACCCTGCCATTGCCATCTGAGGAATCGTTCCACGATACCATGGCAAAGGTGGAATCTCCCTGGGATATTTTGTTGTACGACAGGGAGCTTGGAATTCTGCCTTGCCGTTCTTCCCAGCAATCCCACCCAACACAAGTAAAGGAGATGTTACAAGTGTCCATATAAGAACTATCACCACAATTGTCCCAAATGGAAGGGCAGCTGTGGCATTATAAGCAATTGCGACAGTATTCAGAAAGCAGAATGTAAGAAATAGTGGTCCACAGAAGAGACAACCAGTCAATAACAAATTCCTAACCTGCCAAGACCAAAGGAGAAGTATATAATGATTAATTATAGAACATAATAAGTTCAATGGCTACAGTGCAAAATTGTAGAAACAATTCATTATTGCATACCCAGTTTGTTCCTTCTAACTGGCAATAAAAGGAGGTTGCCGTATAACCAGCAATCCCTGAAGTGAGTGCATAGATGACAACAAGAGCAGTAAATAGGGCCCCTCGGTTGTATGGATAAAATACACCAACAAGAGCCAGAATGAATATGAATATAGTGCTGCATAGTATCCATAAAATCAATTCGTTATGACGGGACTAAAAAGAAAGTATCATAGAACAACCTTTGCAAAATGAGATTTTGAAGTCAAGACACAAATGGATCAAAACAAACTTACAGTGTAAACAGTTGGGTACCAGATCCAAGGGCAGCTGCAAACAAAGACTTGTACTTGGGAAACCTGAACACATCTCCATGTATATATTTCCAACCAGACTCCTCCTGGTCCTCCGCAGATTCCTCATCATGAGCATACCTTTGTCAAAGAAAAACCGAACATCTTTAGTTCAGCAAAAGAGGATAGAGATTCCTTCTGACATGGTCAAAGTCAACAAGCACACCAGAAAACTAAAAATGTATAATGGTTCTTACTTGACAAAATCATTCTTAAGAACTCGCATTAGAATAGTTGCAAGAAACCCAGTTAGAAGGAGAACTGTCACACATGAATTGATGATTGAGAACCAATGGATCTCCAAATGATGAGGCAGAGAAGATGACTGTGAGTATTTGTCCATCCGCTTCTCAAAAGGAGTGTTAGTTTCCTTCCATTTAACAGAATAAAAAAATTCCACATCAACTTCATTGTCTTCTGTAAGGTCCACAAGGGCATTTGGATCTGTTCGTACATTGATTTCAATGACACGGTCCTTGTTGTAATATACTTCAAAATGAATATGCTTGTAGAGGTAGTACTTATAATCACTTGGGTCTTTTCCTTCCTTATCAACTTTTCCTATGAAACCCCAAATTGGCAAATCATCATAATACATCTGAAAGTAGTAGTCCTTGCGAACAGCAGATCGAAACTGGGCCACTTCCTCCTTCTTGAGAGTCTTTTTGCAAACTACTTCAGAATCTTTGTCACGTTGAAACTCAAGTTTATAAGGGGCACCAACTAAACGATCCCCATTTAGGACTTCACCAAGAGCTTCTTTTTTCTCTTTCACGTGCCCTGCAGTTAAGATAAAACAACTGAAATGACTCTATGAACAAAAGGTGAACAATCAAAGAAAGAGACATATATTAGAAGACTGATACCAACCTTTCATGCAGAATGGGAGATCAAAATAGCGATAGGTTTCACTGGAAAACAACCACCCAGAAAATTATTAGAAGGAAATTGAGACATATAACATAGATTTCAACTACTTGCAACCTATTTTAAGAAGTCATCACCCATAAAGTGTATAACTCAAAGTACATCAAGTAACTATAAACTAAAAAGAGCGAGAAAATAAGAACAAAAGAGAAATAAAATATTGGAAGGTATATATTTCCTTGGGCAAAAAATTCTCAACGAATTCACATCACATCACCTGTTAAAGAATTAAACTAAAAAAATACTAGAATGTCATTTCAGATGTTTGAAATCTTCAAAATTAGAAATGGATTATTTAGAATATTTCGTGGTGCACTCAGCCACTCATTTAGTGGAAACTGCACCTCGATTCAACGCAAAGTTGCACAACATTTTGATTCTTGCCACTCCGGACAAAAGAATCATAGTTTTGTGATACGGGAAACAGCTTTATCTATGTGAAGACATTCATTCCTTAACTTAGCAATAGATCCAGCAGTTATAAACCACATCCATTTCATGGACGTACATCCCATGATACTATCTTCAGACATACACAAGGGCCAAAAAAGTCTAAGACACACCCAGATCAGCGAGGCGTTGTTGATATAAAGGCATTTTTCAACTCAGCCAAGTCCTACTATCCGGGTTTCACAAAAACAGCACTATTTTGCATTTACATACACAATTAAAACATTCACCATTAGACTGAAACAAAAGAGTAGGAACAAGGGTAACTCACATTTCCAAGCAGATTTGCAAGGAAGCTATGAAGCACGGACTCTAACACGGACACTGGACACGACATGGACACGGGGACACTGGACATGTCAAAATGTAGAAGTGTCCGTGCTTCCTAGCTAGGAAGAAAGGAGAATCAGATAATTGAAAATCATCCAAACACTGACTCTGAATTAACTTAGATCCAGCTGAAAACAACAAATAGCTCAACCCAGCTCGAGTCCAACACATGATTTATCCTAAACATTCCCACAAATCAAATCCAATATCTTCAAAAATAACTCAGGGATCGAACAGACTAGTTACCTGGGATTGTGAAATGGTCCAACCTTGTTAGCATACAGGGGCACCGGATCTCCTTCCTTGTAACGATGATCTGATGCATCCGATCTCACATGGCTCAAACCACATGCAAGAAGAAAGGCGATGACCACCATCGCCATGACCTTCCCCATTGCTCCCCTTTTCCCTTCCAACCAAGCAACCAACGCCCAACAACCCCAAACGGGTCAAACAAACAGAGAGAATAAAAAGAGAAGATGGGAGACGAGAATGGAAGATGGAAGCGCTCTGAGCAAAGCCCACGAAACAGAAGGGGTTAATAAACCGAAGGAGGAGTCGGAAGCTGAGGTGGGATTTGGAATTTGCTGGTCTTACAGTGACAGAGACTCAGCGCCACACTCAAATGTATATATCTCACCTTACAGGGGGCTAGCGGTTTCTTTATGCTCTTAGCTCGGATCACCGACGCGTTGCGAACCAGGAACCTTGAACCGGTAAAAGAAAATTTAATAAGGCCTAATTAATTTTTAAAATAATCTTATCAAAGCCACATTTTTTAATTTTTTCGTAGTAAATTTTTTTATAAAAATTAAGTACAATAAATATTATAAGTTTTAGTGAGAATTTATATTTATACTTTTATTTATAGACAACTTATCAAAAATTATGCTTGTTTATGGACAAGTAATTCCATTTTTGTCAATTAAATTAATTCTTATTCTACGAAAGTAAATTAAATAAATTTAAAAAATTATTCCGTATAATAATGCAAAGTTAGAACATTTTGATATCCAACCAAATACTTAAATTAATATTTTTTTTTCAATTTTATATATAAAAATAAATAAAAATTTTAGTCGAATTGAATTTTAATTATTTTTTAACATTTTTCATGTTGATGTTGATGTGTTAGCACGTGATTGGTGTCGGTTTTTGTGAGAGTGTGAGATGGAGCAGAACTCCTTCAAGTTCAATCCAGATCCCGATTTCGGTTCAGTAGGACGTTATGACTAGAGCACGTGTGGGCCCGCCTCAGTCTAACGTGGCAAATGCAATTGGAAGGATCAACATATGTGCAGCGAAATAAAGAAACCCATTAAAGGCGTAACCTGGATGGAATGACTTCCATCTTAATTATTTCTATTCTAATTCTAATGTTTTTGAATGACATTAATGGGTACCATTTTTGTTCCCTTTTTATATTTATGACGATGATAATGGATACGCTTAATTAAAATGATTTATTAACTGTATTTTTTTTAGTGAGAATAAAAATAGAATGTGCTAATGAATGTTGTTTTAATCAATAAAGACAAAGTTTATATCTTAAAAGGGTATGTTTGAATTTTTTTAATAAATATTTTTAAATTTAAAAATATGTTTTAACTTTAACAAAGTTACGAGATTTAATTCACTTAATTTTAAAAAAAAAATAGAATGAATAACTATCGATTTCAATTTAACATATTGTATTGTAATGAACAAAATAACAATTAATTTGTTTCTATTTTGTAATTTGATACATGAAATTATCATCAAATAAAGAAATATAATTAGGATTTGGAATTTATTATTTTTACCTTTTCAAAAAGGAATGGCATTTTTTTTTTGTCTATAAAAGTAAATTTTAAATTGTTCTTATAGTACTACTTGTAATTATAAAAAAAAAAAAAGAGTGTTTGATATTATTAGTATAATCTTTGCTATACACTCCTCACATATTTTTTTTAAGCACATTGCACTCACGTATAGTCAAGTAATAACTTAGATTAGAAGCATAGTTTTTCAGGCTTTTGTTGGAAAGATGGTAGAAGGACTATAATTGGCGTGACCACATAGCTGGCCTAGAGTTCCAAAAGTGGAGCATCACCCCCTTAATTAATGTCCACATAGCCCAAAGACAATTAAAATATTTAGATTCATTATTACGAAACTCTTTTTTATGTGAACATGCAAGTATTCGAGTTAATAATAAACTAGATATTTTATCCCCACTCAATACTCTTTAGTTAATTTTAACTTTTAAGCAGATTATAGTTTAAAGTTTAAAATTATAGAGATTAAGATAAATAATTTTAAGATTTTTTAATAAAATAAATAAAGATGCCATGTAATTTAAGAAAAACACAACATTGACAAGTGTCTTGTCTTGTTATAATAGTGGATAGTGAATTACTAAATGGCAACAAAATTTCAATCTTACCTTAAAAAGATGAGAACATGACTATTTCAGCAATTACTTGTACTTATTTATTAATTGCAATTGTAACTCTATTGCATCTTAATTTATTGTACTAAGCATAAGTATAAAGTAAAAACAAAATAGTTTCCAATCAAACAATTAAAGAACATAATGATATTTACCAACAAAATTTAGTACAATTAATAAATAATTAAGTTTTTAAGACAACAAATTTGATTTCAAGTTATATGTATAAAAAGTATAAGGTAGAGATTATGGACCATCCGAGAAACTGAACCAATGATTTTCAGATCCAAAGGAGGTAAAGAAAGCTAGGGTTTATGTAAATTATTGAAACAATCATTTCCATTGTCCCTCCAAAATTAGACTTGATTTATTTTTTGGGTCATCACGTGACCTTTTTATGTTTCTGGGTTTTAATGAGCTGAGTTATCGGCTCAACATTGGACTTGGTTTAGTTTGGGCCCGAGCACCTAAAGCCCATGCTGTTGCTGATGTTTCTTTTAACACCCACAGTTTTTCTACATTCACCCCATCACACAAACATGTTTATTTTCATTTAATTTAATAATGTTGTTCCATATGTTAACTAGGTCAACCGCTTTCTACTTCACTCAAAGGCCAATCGCTCCTTTAGGATATGGCATGATTATTAATATATTTCATGTTTTATTTTATAAAAGAATAATTCTTATTCTTATGTTTGTCAATAAAAAAGGAATTTATTCTATTCTAATATAATTCCATATAATTAGGTTATAAAAAAAAAAAAAATCCATATAAGTAAGAATATGGTGCAATTGTTTATTTCATGCTTCATGGAATATTTGTTTTTTGGAACTCACCCTCTATAATTATATTTATATAAAAAAATATGTATTGTTTTAAAAATATGGTACTATTATATTTTAATTAAATTACGATAATGTTCTACATGTATACCAAATAATAAAGAAGTTAAATAGCCATTTTATTTTATTTTATTCTTATTATAATCATAATTTCATAATTTCCATTCCATATATCAAACAAGGGATAAATGATAGGACAACAAATACTTGTTATTGATTTGAACTCGTTTGGTATTAGAATAAGGAATATGCTTTTATTATTAATTTAATGTTTTCCCTAGTAATTATTGTTATTATCTTTATTTTCTTATGTTCTTAATTTAATTTGTTTACATTAAGTATCTATACGCATTATGTAAATAAAAAATAAAAAAAATAATGAATTTCTTTAAAAAATATAGTTTAATTGTTTTGAAAACATTTTGACTTAAAATGTATTGAGTTTCATCCTCCTTTCATTTAGTCAACATTGATCTAATTATGAAATTTAATTTCATTTATCTAATGACTAAAATTTTGTACTTCATTGTTATAAAAAAAAAAATAAAATTGTACTTCATTATTCTTTGTGCATCTTATTTTAACAAGTTATCATGAAACTAAACGGAGAAATCTATGAAAGTTTTTTTTTTTCAAACTAAGAAATGAAAATCATAATGCCATTTAACTATTTATTTTTATTTGTTCAAACTTATAAAAGTGATACATGAGAGATGATTCTTAGAGTAAGGTGTATGAACTTTGAACCCTAATCATTTAATTACTTTAATAACAAAAGCGAAATAACTTACAAAGAAGACATACAAATTGGCTGTGCCTTCTCTAAAGGGGAAATTATTCTGTGGGATAACGACTTAAAAATAATTTGATTAGCGAATATATCATAGCATCTTACAAGCTTTGGTCCACCACCTCAATTCAGTATAGGCAGCTAGAGGGGACCCTAAAGCCTTACAGGGAAAAGAAAAGAAAAGAAAACACAGGCTATTCAGCAAGCAGCGACAGAGTAGCAGCAGCCGGCCACTCCCACCAGGTGTTTTCCCTCGTCCTCCCCCGTGTTTGTGTTTTTCCAATTTTCATTCTTTATTTATTCGCCATTTTTCTTTTTCGAACCCATTTTCCTCTGCTCCCCCACTTCCTCCAAAACCCATTAATCATCCTTCGAGCTAAATGTCAGATCTTGATTTCCCTCCATTTTCCATGGAAATTGGTTTTTCGCTTCAGTAGAGAAGGAGGGTGTGTTAGAAAGCAAATCCCAGTTGTGAAAGCTTCAATTTTTCTAAATTTTGAAGTTCAGTGAGAGGCTAAGGAGAAGAAAATCGTTGCAGAGTGGATTCCCATTTCGTGGATTTGGGAGTTAAAATTTCTGCTGGTGTCGGATCGATTCTGAAAATAGGCGATTGTTGCTAGCAAGGCCGGCAACACTTTTTGGCGGATTTTGGAACCTAGGTTTCGACATTTTCGAGAAAAAATCGACAAACTTGCTATTTTTGATCGCTGAAACTTTGTTCGAAAGGAAACAAGCATTTAAACTTGCTGGTTCTGAACTTTTTGATTTCCCGTTTAATCAGGGTGCAAGCACACAGAATGCCACCTCTTGGTTATGCCTGATATCAGGTATGCTCCTACACTTTCTTAAACTCCAAAGGAATTGCATAGTCAACATTTTCAAAATTTCATATTTTTATCTGCTCTAATCCATCAGCATGTCTTTTTCATCTCTATTTGGATTTTGGAATTCTCTCTATATGCGGTTTTCTGAAGTCTGTCATATGCTTCTTCCTGGTTTGAGTTAGGTCTGTAGAGCTCGAAAATGGCAGACACAAACTCAGTTGAAGTGATTTTAGACTTTCTGAAGAGGAATCGTTTCATGAGAGCTGAGGCAGCTTTGCGCAGTGAGCTCAATAATCGTCCTGACTTAAATGGTTTCTTTGAGAAACTTAATCTGGAAGAGAAGGCCTTAAATAATTCCTCAGAAAATAAGGGGAAGTCGGTGCAAGAAAAGCGAGGGCTAGATTCTTGTGATAGTGTTGAAGTTTCTAAAGAATTGATTGTGAAAGAAATAGAGTGTGGGACTGGTAGAAATGCAACCGAGAGCAAATGGAAAAATGCTCCTTCTATTGGGGAAAATAAATCTAATGATGTGGTTGGCACAAGTGATAAAGGCTTTGCTTTTTCTAAGAGCTCAGAGGACAGTGTGCTTGATTTATACACATGGAAGTCCAATCCTAGCAATGGCCCTGTGGAGCCTTACCAAATTGATGGTGGTAGTAGTGCCAACAATGCTTTGAAGGCCCTGGTATTTGAACAATCAAAATATCAAACTAGTGAAGCCCTTGATGCAGCCAACACCAATTCAAAATCTGGAGAGGAGAATACCGTGCCTGCTGATAAAAGATCCTTATGGATTGGAAGTAGTTGTAAAGCATCTGTGGAACTAAAGTACGACAGCAAGCAAACTGAAGAACCGAGGGAACTTGATCAGCAGTTTAAATTTAATAGTTCATCGTTTAAAGAGAACTTCACCAATAATCCCTTGTCAAGAAGTGAGGAGAATGCAAATACATCTTCCAACTTCTGGAAAGATTGTTCTGTCAAAACTGTTTTTCCATTTTCCAAGGGGGATGTGTCTACAACTTTTGATGCTGCAACTTATTCTGACAAAAAAGAAGAAAAGAGAAGGGGAGAAATAAGTGATATTAGAGCAGCAATAAAAGAGCAAGTGGATGAAGTGGGGAGAGGTCTTTACCTTGGCAAGTTACAAGGTAGTTCTGAACTGAAAAGTATTAGCAGCTTAAGTTTCCCACTTGCTCCTGAGAATCCGAAGGAAGAATTGCCTAGGCTTCCTCCTGTTAAGCTCAAGTCAGAGGATAAGGCCTTGGCTGTTTGTTGGGAGGAGAAGTTTGAGCGTGAGGGACCTGCTTTAAAACTCACTGGCGCTGACAGCAGCTTACTTATTGGGTCATATCTGGATGTGCCTGTTGGGCAGGATATTTACCCTGAAGGTTAGCTTATATATTTATATTGTCTAATGCTATCAAATGCTCTCACATATATTTTGCATGTTGATCATCTCACATATTTTGCATGTTGATCATCAATTTTCTTTTGTCTTAAATTAGCAGTTATATAAAGGAAGAAGAGGAGAACAAATCCTCCTTAAGCAATAAAATACAGCAAATAAGAAAGACAACATTATAATAAAATGGCTCTCTAATTTCTTTGTATAATTCAAGGAAATCCTTATATGGAAAGCATGTGTGATAGTTTATCCAAAATGTAGCAGTTGTATTAGTTGCTTTGTCTTGGTGGTAGTTTATTTTATGTGCTTGGTGGAAACTCTACCTTTTGTTAGGGTTGGGACCCACTTTTGACTGGTTCTAGGAAGTTTCTTCAATGGAAGTTCACAGATTAGATTGTCACCTTATTTTGGTACACATTTATGATGTTCCCTTTTCTTGGTATTCATTAAATAGGAGGATATCATATCCTCTTTGCTATTTTCTCCTTCTAACATTGTTTTGGGTCAAAGAAAACACATTAAACTAGAGAAAGGATTGCTTAAGTTGTTACATGACTGTGAAGCTCTTGCTTATGGACTGTTCTGTGGTTTCTTGTTCTTGTTCTCGTTCTTTTTTGTTTTGTGTTTTATTTTGGAGGATTTCTTGTTGTCTCTTTCACTGTTTCCCTTGTTTGATAATATTTCTTTTTCTTTCAAAAAAGAATAAAGCTTTCTCTGGACTTGGTGCAAATTCTCAGTTTTTTAAGTATCTACCAATGTCTTCAAATATTCTGACAGATTCAGGATAGTGACACTGGAAACTCAAAAAGTGAGCATAAGTGTGACAGGAGACCCAGAAATTGAGCACAGAAAACTACAAGAGATATTTTCTTGTCTGTCAAGCCAAGCTCTTAAATACACAAATACAATAGAATAACCCTTGTACCAGAGGACTGCTCATTCAGAGAGTATAACTTCTCTGTCCACCCTAAGTGGATACAATCCAGTAGTATTCACCAACCACCTACTTATACTCCTTACATAAGCACTCTACACATAACTACCCTATGCACACAAATAACTGCCACACACACCACGCATAAGTAACTACAGGTAACTGCCATAAATCTTATCAAAATGGTTCTAAATTTGACGAGTTTGATGGTCACAAGAAATACATAATTACATGAATATTTGCTTGGTAAATTTAGAAGTTGGGGGAACAAGTGCTATTGTTAACCTAAAAGGATTTTTTTCCCCATTGGTTGTGCCGTCCATCAAATATAAATTCTAAGTCTGGTCAACTTTCTGGTTTGTGAACTGTCTCTAGTTGATGATATTATTGCTTATAACTGATCTTATTTTTTATTTTTTTGGATATCTCGTGCATACTAAATCTATTGGTTCATACACTTGCTGAAGACTAGTTTTAAATTGTGCATATAAATTCTTTAGGTATGAGGAGAGCTACTGGGGGTAGTTGGCTATCTGTAAGTCAAGGAATTACGGAGGATGCATCTGATCTTGTATCTGGTTTTGCTACCATTGGCGATGGTTTGAGTGAATCCGTTGACTATCCTAATGAGTATTGGGACTCTGATGAATATGATGATGATGATGATGTTGGGTACATGAGACAACCTATTGAGGATGAGGCCTGGTTTTTAGCACATGAAATTGATTACCCTAGTGACAATGAAAAGGGGGCTGGGCATGGAAGTGTGCCAGATCCTCAGCACAGAGGTCCAACGAAAGATGAGGATGATGATCAATCTTTTGCTGAGGAGGATTCTTACTTCTCTGGAGAACAATACCTTCAAGCAAAGAATGTTGAACCAGTCACTACTTCAGATGACCCTATTGGTCTAACAGTGACTGAAATCTATGGAAGGACTAATGAGAATGATTTAATGGTTCAATATGATGGACAGTTGACGGATGAAGAAGAATTGAATCTGATGCGTGCAGAACCTGTCTGGCAGGGCTTTGTCACTCAGTCAGATGACCTCATAATGTTAGGAGATAGGAAAGTTCTGAATGACAGTGGAAGATCACGACTTGAGGATATTTGTATTAATGGTGATCAACATGGTTCAGTTAGGTCAATTGGGGTGGGGATTAACAGTGATGCTGCTGATATTGGTAGTGAAGTGCGTGAAAGTTTGGTTGGTGGTAGTAGTGAAGGAGATTTAGAATATTTCCATGATCATGATGTTGGACTTAGTGGCTCTAGACACTCTCATCATGATTTGGATAAGGAGTCTAAGAAAAAATCAAACAAAAGTAAGAAGGATGGTTCACGTGACTCCAACAAATATGTGATTGGGAGTGATAAGGGTGTTTGCTTGCAGATGAAAACTCATTCTGACGGGAGCTTCTCATTTCCTCAATCAGTGAAAGATGGCCAGATGATTCCGGCTGGCTCTAGTAAGTCCCTGTGGTCAAAGAACTGTAATGCTGATGAAACTCTAGACTGTCTTAATGAGTTTGTGGGAACTGATGATATGCTTGATCCGTGGAAGCGGAAGAGCAGTGATTCTTCACCTGTGAAAATTTCTAGGGATGAAAACAATGCTATTGCAGTAAGATCTGCAAACTCTTCTCCAACAACAGTCTCAAATTATGGATATAATGAAGGAGAGCATGCTAAGCTAGAAGAGGATGAAAAGGCTGGTGCTACAAGAGAAGAAGATCTGGGGGCATCCCTGGAGGATGAAGAGGCTGCTGCTGTCCAAGAGCAAGTAAGACAAATAAAATATCAGGAAGAGGAATTTGAAACTTTCAATCTGAAGATTGTGCACAGGAAAAACAGGTATGTCTTGACCTATTTACTAACCTGAGCTATAGATTATTAATCATGATTATTTACAGTTCAAGATTTTCATTTCCAACAAACATGCTTACAATTTTCATCAGGTATAAGATATTTTTGGACCATTTTTTGTATTTTTGAAACTATGAATGTGCTTGTATTTTTTAAACTATGAACGTGCTTGTTTTTGTTTCTTGTGATTTCCCAAACGTTTTGCCCACTTTGTATCTGTCATCCTTCTATCCTCGAGTTCTTTATAATACTTCCAGAAATGATGAAGCTGCTGTACTTTACCCAGTGTAGCATACATGCCTCTGTTATGACATTCTTTGAAGGAATTGGTTGAAATGCACGGGGTCATTTCCCCTGCTGTAGTGGAGTTGTACAGAGAAGTACATGGAGCTTTTAAGTACTTATTAATTTATTTTCTCCCTTTGCCAAACAACTTTGATGAATTTGTGTTAATTCTTTGTTATATTGCAAAGTCTTGTTATTTCTTTTGGACTTGATAGTCTATCTAAACCCGTGTTTTGTTGCTCAGAACTGGCTTTGAGGAGGACAAAAATTTCCATGTTGTTTTAAATTCTGTAATAGCTGGGCGCTATCACGTGACTGAATATCTGGGATCTGCTGCCTTCAGTAAAGCTATACAAGCTCATGACCTGCATACAGGAATGGATGTTTGTGTTAAAATTATAAAGAACAACAAGGACTTTTTTGACCAAAGCCTTGATGAGATCAAGCTTCTCAAGTATGTCAACAAACATGATCCTGCAGACAAGTATCATATTCTTCGATTATATGATTACTTCTATTATCGGGTAAGTGATTGTTGGGCATGTTGTTAATTTCTTAATATGATTTGATTTGCTTACATTTAGTTGTTCTTCCTGAAATATCTAATATTATTGAGTACTTTTTTTTTTATAAATCTTCTTTCTTCATTGTCCCAAATTTTGAAAAGAATTCAATTACGTTATTGAGACTAACAATCTAAACCCTACTCAAATTGATGTGTAAAAATATCTATGAACTCTTGGTAATCTGACATTGTAATTTATTTTAAATGTATGATTTAGTTCATTTACTAATATCCTATATTATAAATAGTCAGACACGATTTCTTTTAGCTGATTTTACCTCTCTTCTTTCTTTTCCCCTGTTGTGATGCAGGAGCATTTGTTAATAGTTTGTGAACTACTTAAAGCAAACTTGTATGAGTTTCATAAATTTAATAGAGAATCTGGGGGGGAAGTATACTTCACAATGCCAAGATTGCAGGTTTGTGGTGTCCATTTACTTCACAATGCTTTGTTTTCATCTTATTTATTGTTCTTCTAAATTTTGTATATCTTGGCTGCAGTCGATTACTATTCAGTGTTTGGAAGCACTTCAGTATTTGCACAGCCTCGGACTAATACATTGTGACTTGAAGCCAGAGAATATATTGGTAAAGAGCTACAGTAGATGTGAGGTGAAGGTCATTGACCTTGGCAGTAGTTGCTTTGAGACAGATCATCTATGCTCATACGTTCAGTCCAGGTCGTATCGTGCTCCTGAGGTTATTTTGGGCCTTCCATATGACAAGAAGATCGATATCTGGTCACTTGGGTGCATCTTGGCAGAACTTTGTACTGGCAATGTAAGCTTTCATTAGTTATCCCTTTTTATGGAGCATGAATTATCCTGTGGTAGAAGTTATGTTAATAGAATTGTATTACTAAATCTTGTTTCTCTTTAAGACTATCGAGTTAAAACGAAACAATGATACAAAATTGAAAATTGAAAACTCTGTAAATGTTCGGCCAAAAGAAAAGAAAAAATAAAGGAAGAAAAGTCAGTATAAACGAGTACTAAATGCCCTACAAGTTTAAAGAGATGTTGGCCTTATTTGCACATATGTTTAGTAGGATTTATCTGATGTTTCGTCAATGGTTTTTCCTTTTCTTGTTTGCCTTTAGTTATCCCTTCTTTTCTCTTTCTCTGTGTCACTAAACTAAACATGGTGTAGGTTCTCTTCCAAAATGATTCACCCGCAACATTACTTGCACGGGTGATTGGCATCATTGGTCCACTTGATCAAAGTATGCTTGCGAAAGGAAGGGATACATACAAGTATTTCACCAAAAACCATATGCTTTATGAACGGAATCAGGTAAGCGTTAATATTTATGGTTTACATTCTTAAAGCAATCTTGAATCTTGATATTTATTATGCTTGTTTAAAGTTTTGTCATGTGACACCAATGAGAAGTCTCTTTTTCATTATTCTTTTGATGTATGATGTGTTGTAACGAACCGGACAGCCTACAATGTTTCACCACCTGGGTAGAAACAAAATAAAATACACATGACATACTGAGTAATGATGAGGGAATCCCGGGATGCTGCCCTCTGCATTCTTTCATGGACAATGCCAGCTGCCATCTACTTTCAAGCATTTGACTTGATATGTCTCAAAGAATATAATTGAAAAGTCTAAACCTTCAGACCATCATGACATTGCACTAAGATATTGTTGATGGATTTTCTGTTCAGACCACCTATATCCCTTCTTGAGGACATCCCATTGATTTACAGAAGATTTATTTGTCCAACTCCCATTAACCTTTTTGAAACAATTTGGTAATACATGCTTCATTGTTGTGTCATCTGATGACAGGAAACAAACAGGTTAGAGAACCTGATTCCGAAAAAGACATCATTGAGGCGTAGGTTGCCAATGGGAGACCAAGGCTTCATTGACTTTGTTGCTCATTTGCTCGAGGTTAACCCAAAGAAACGGCCTTCTGCATCTGAAGCCCTGAAGCACCCATGGTTATCGTACCCTTATGAACCCATATCATCTTGAAGTATTTGGATGGTGACAGCATCATCACTTGGCCTTAGTTGGGTTAGGTGTTCTATTGATGGGGAAGGCACCATCTTACATCATGGCCGCAAATCATTGTCTATCTTAAAGGAGATACAGAAAGAGAACATGCCCCCGCACAATGCATTAAAAGGTGTGTTTGGTTTTGTGGGTAACACCAGCCTTTCCTTCCCCTTACTTACATTGTATTCCATGATCACGGATGTAATTTTGTACGTACAATGTATTGTTAGGGTTTTGCTTGTTTGATCTGTTGAAAAGGGAGATCTTAAAAGCTTATTGTACATGATGTGCTGATAATTCTTTTAGGTTATTTAGTAATATCATATTTGATTTTAGTGGACTCTCTCCTTCCCTCCTTCATCTGTGTCCTTAAATGCTGCATCCTGCAACGAACGCATCTTCTGGACTACTATGCAGTGTAAACATATTTATTTGGGAAAAATCATTTGTACATTCAATTTTTTTGAGTATAGCGCATAAAATTGATATAGTATTAAAAAAAAAAAAAAGAGAAATATATAAAGTTGATGAATACTTACGAATGTTATTAATATCTCTATTTATTTTTAACTTAAACACGCCTTAAGCTGATCCTTTGATCGGAAGTGGTCTCACGTGAGCTTGCTTTAATTAATTTTGGTCGTTCACTAAGTTTATAAATTTAGTTTTACATTCCAAAATTTTTATAAATTTTGTTTTTAAATTTTAAATTTATCTTTTTTTGTGCTTTAAATTTGTCACTGCAGAGGTATTTATAAGTTTAATGGATATTTAAATTGTCAAAAAAAATCAAAAAATAAAATTAATAAATATTTAAAATGTGAGAAATTAAATTATTAATTTTTTTTTAAAAAATATTTTACCTTAAAATATTAATGTTAATTGTTAACGTTCCAAAAGTAAGAATTTATAGGTAATGAGACTAAATTTGTTATTTTATACAATATTAAAATCATTATCTCGTTGTCAAAATATTAAAAAAACATAAAATAAAATAATAGTATTGTTGATTTTTTTAACTAATTAAGAAGTGGGACAGATAGAGGGAAGTAGCAGTTGATTTTAATCAATTGCCAATACTACTTGACGCATGCCACATTGCACACCACCCTGACGTCTACGAGTCTTCCACTAGGCATTCCACGTCAGCCTCTTTATATGTGTTACGTCACGGAACTGCTCCCCCCGCATTTAAAGTTTGGCAAGCCCGCACACCCGCAGAGTCTATACATCTACAATTAAAAGAGAGTGAAAAGAAAGAAGAGTCGGCAACTCTGAACCCATTGCACCAGAACCTTCTAGGCATGGTTAGCTCCTCTTTTTCTTCTTCTGGTTTTTTTTTTTTTTCAATTTTCTTTACCCAGTTTAAGGTGTTATTGAATTTTGCTTGCTATCTGGCCTCTGATTGTGATTTATTCACTGCCTTTAATGTTTTGCTCTTGCTCGTGATTTCTCATTGGTTTTCGACTTTGTGATAGTAATCAGTTTGGGCATTTTAATTTCCCTTTCTGGCGATTTTTTATATGAAATTTTCCATGGAGGGAAATGAGGTTTCCTAGTTTCAGTTTCAAGGATTTCATCTTAAGCCTGATTTATTTTGATTTAGGTCCCGGACAACTGTGTATATTCGCTTCAGTGTCATGCATAGTTCAAAAACTGTTTAGTCTTTACCTGAATTTAAATTTTGGAATTTACCCATTTTGGGTCTATTCGCGAGTTGTGATTGGAGTTTACCAGATTGTTGGTGAGTCTCCTGGGGAATTCTAGTTTTACATTTTCATCCCTTGCTCTAGTTATTTCCGATTACTGTTTCTTTATTTTTTGTTTGAGGGATAAGAATTTTTTCCCCACACATGCTGGTAGACTTCCTATCACTGTGCTTGTGCAATAATCTACGGGCCTTTTGATCTTGTTAAATTTAAATATATCAACGTGCTAACATAAGTTTTGCATATGGTAGGACGCTGCAAAAATGAATGGTATGGTGCTGGCATGCACAGATGATGCTGTGCTTCCTGTCAGTGCAGTGTTTGATGCAATGAGAGAGCTTGGAAATGGGGGGTTTGATCAGAGTGACCCTCTAGTTCTTACATATGCATCATCTTTAAGTAATTCTCACACTCTTCTGATTGCAATTTTGTTATTATCTATACTCATTCTGTACTATAGTATATGTTTTGCTTAGATGGCTTACTCAATAAATAGAATCACTTTGTAATGGCAGCCTGTTAGCTATACATTTCCATTTTATGCATAATGATTGGTCTCACCTGAGTATGCATATAATTACTTTTTTCTTCATGAAAAGACATCAGCATAGTTGCAAGCAATGGTTGTCTCACTCATCTTGAGGAGTTTTGTTATCAGATGCTATGTCCCAAAATTGTTGAAAGTTGTGTTCTGTGATGAGTTTAGACACTAGTAAGGTGTTTGAACCTATTAGATTGACTTGATGTTTTAAAAATTACAATTCAGGCTCTACTGGTTCTTGAAGTGAATGTGTTAAGCCTATTGACTCACTGCTCCTTTCGTTATGGCTGCCTATTATGGTCTCTGACTCTCCATCGGATAAAAGAGGGAGATGTGTAGCATTTAATGCTTAGATTAGCCCAAGAGTCATGATCTTAAGCTTTTGGGTCTAGGTCTGCACAAATATGATAAATTGATGCATTTTATGAATTCAAAAACACTAGCATAAAAATGCTGCAGTTCTAACTTAGGTATTCTTTCCCTAGCCCTTGAGCTAGTTTTATTTTACACTCAGAGATCAAGCTATGCTTGTATGTTACCTTTTCTTTTTCTTTTTTGGTTTATTGTTCTTTTGTTTTTGAAAAGGAAATCCATTGAAAAGGCTGCAGAGGAAGAATCGTGCTTTATTTGAATTGTGGTCATTTTCATTACTTTTACACATTCACTTAAGTTTTTTTTTTTGTTTTCTCTCCATTATAGATTCTTTTTCATATGACAGCCCATGGTTCAATAACTTGTAAGTGAAACTATAATGTTAATAATAAAATTTTCTTGCATTGTTCTTCTAACTTATCCACTTATCCTTGTTTGCATAATGCTGCAATTGACAACACGTGATTATATGTTTTTGCATTAAGAATATTATTTTTATAATCAAATTACTCTTTCTAAGCCTATTATTCTTGGTAAAAACAGGTAAGTTGCCAGTGGAATCTTCCACCATGGACATTGTCATTTTAATTTGGAAGTCACTTGATTGTCCCACTGATCAACTAGTTCAAGAAGTTCTGAGAGTGTTAAAAGAAGGCGGGACAGCTCTTATTCACAAACCCTTTCAGTCTATTATGGGTTCAACAGATAAGGCAATGGCCATGTAAATTGTTCTTGGATGAAATTACATTCTTGTAATAGTTCTTTGTATAATATGTTTCTTCTCCTTGCAGATGATCTCTGATCTTGAGCGCAAGTTACTGTTGGCAGGGTTTTCAGAAACTCAAATTTTGCCGCTTAAGTCACCTATGCCTTCAGAAGACAAGCTTTCAGGGGCAAGTTTCATTTTCTTACACATATACTGAATATACTTGTCACAATCTTCAGTTAGTGTTATATTATTCATTTTCTGTGTTTTGCTTGTTATACAAGAATAGAAATGTTTTGTGTATGAGTTGAATAATAGGAGCTACTGACATGTGTCATTATTGTCAAGAACTTAGCGAGACTTGAAATCCCTAGGCCTAGCCTATAAATGCAAAAACACCCTTTCCTGTATACTATGATTTTAGCAGAAGCTTCAGATTTTCCTAGATGTATTATTGTTGAATCAGTTTGAGTGATGATGTCTTTTGTAGGCTTTGGCAAGAGTTTACAAACCATACCATTTTTGGAAGGAGAGAAAAATTCTTGGAGAGAGAGACTCAAGAACTTAATATGTTTTCGTAAAATACATATTTATATGGTATCCTAAATTTTAGGGTTTTCATGCCTGTGTTGGTAGAGTTATACATATTTATATTGTATCTTTGAACATAGGTTTGGTCAGGTTCTGCGTAGCTAATTCATTGGTCACTTGTACTTTTTCCATATGAATATTTTTGTGATCAAGTGAAGTATCTAACCATAAATGAGTGTTTAGGTGGCTTCTGGTATTCATCATGTATTTGGATGTAATATACCCAGATATGTTTCTTCTAAGGGTAAATTATTTAGGAATTCATAATATTTTTCCATGCCTAATTAAATTTATTTCTTCTGAAAATAATTAATGCAAGCAAATAATTTGTAATGTTTCACGGGAAGAAATTTTACTTTGAGTTGATATATTCCCTCTGCACTGCCTTCTAGCAATTTGGGGAGTTCCTCGTTATAAATGTGTTGTTTTGACTTCTACTCTCTGAAAAGTTGAAAATTAGCCATTAATTATGTATAACTAAGGTATTTTTTGTAATCTACATGTCAATTTTCTTATTCAGGTGAAGGCTAAAAAGCCTTCCTGGAAAATTGGTTCTTCTTTCACAATCAGAAAGGTGGTAAAGAGTTCCCCAAAAGTTCAAATTGATGATGAATCAGATCTGATTGACGAAGATAGCCTTTTGACCGAAGAAGATTTAAAGAAACCACAGCTGCCCGGTGGTAAAGAACAGTAATCTAATTTCTGCATTAAATATTGTTAGTTCGATTTTAGGTAACATTGTTATTTCCGTAGATGATTGTGAGATTGGAAGTACAAGAAAAGCTTGCAAAAATTGCACTTGTGGAAGGGCTGAAGCAGAGGAGAAAGTATTGAAGTTGGGATTGACTGCGGAACAGATTAATAATCCTCAATCAGCTTGTGGCAATGTATGTCCTGGTTTCCTTGAATGTATAGTGTATTTGTCTTTCTCTGTGCGTTTTTAGATGATTGTTTTAAGCATAGGTCTTTCTTAATAGCTATCAAGAAAGAATTTTGATAACTACAATTGTTAATGTAGTCTTTGTTTAGCTCAGATGATATGGTAAAGTTTAACATCATGGGATGTTAACTTTGGTCACTCTGCTGTGAAATCATATACGCAACATTTTAATGTAGGTATAGATCAACAATAATTATAGGTAAGGGGTTTGGGTAGCACATAAGACGGTAATTTGATTATGTCGTGTAACCATAAACAAAGATCAACAATGTTAGATACTTTATCAGACTTAATTATGTTTTGAAATACTGTATAGAACATCCGTTCTGATCGGGTTTCATAGAATTAAGTCTTAGTAAGCATGACCTTCATGAATGAGAATATGCAATCTAATGCACTGGCAGATTGCGATATTCATCATTTGAGTAGTCATTGTCCTCAAAGTTGTCTTTAATATGCAGTGTGGGCTAGGGGATGCTTTCAGGTGCAGTACTTGCCCTTACAAGGGTCTTCCAGCATTCAAATTAGGCGAGAAGGTAAACCCTTCCTCTCTCTCTATGTATTAGTTTTTTGGTATATACTCAAACAATGTTTTAGTAGAGTATGATTTAGTTTATTACGAAGTTAGTACAAAATCTACATAGATGAAGGTGTTGCTAATATATATATATATATTCCTCTGTGTTCATTTGGCCTATAATATAAGTCGTTCTTTATCCTTATGCAGGTAGCATTGTCTAGTAACTTTCTTGCAGCAGACATATAACTAATCAAGGAGTTGCATCAGGCTTTTTTCACGACAGTGGCATAACGTATGCTTCTTGAGGAGAGGCTCAGGCATTGTTTCTATTGCTTCACATGTTATTGGCTGTAGACTAATGCTGAGCCATGCCTTGATGACTTTTCTCGCGATCGTAACGTTTAGATCAATAATGCAAAATTGACCTTTTCGAACTTGACTTCAAATTATGATTCTTACCAAGCCTTAGGTTGTAGTTGTTATGAGTATGCATGTGGAGAAACATTTTTTATTTATTAAATACTATTCTTTGCGCCTTAATGTTATATATTTCTGTATCAAAGCACTTAAGTTTAATTGTCATTAGTTTCATGTTCTATAAATTTTGCCCAAAGACCGGGAGTACGGCCTATGGTATCAATGTCTGTGTTTAACGTAGATCCAATGGCTAATTCAAGCGTTTCAGCTCTTTCACTTGCATTGTTAAACAAGTTAGTGTCTAGCATTTGTCTAATTCTTCCAAGCAAGATTGTTATAATCATAAACACAAACATATAGTACACTGACCCTTTAAAATTTGAGAAAGATGGGTCACAAGATTGTGTAAAGTACAATTAAACTTAATCGAGCAACTTCAGATGAACAGGTGAGTTACATTTTCAAACAAAACCCTTCAATCTTAGAACTTGACCTTCATAATATATTCAGAACCTATGCTTCTTTTGAATATGAGGAACCAGTGTGCTATTTTCTTTATTTATTTCTAAAACAATCACCACAGAAAAGGGTCCAAGAGCCATTGCTTAAAGCTTGCCCAGAAGCAAAGAAACAGAGAATATAATTGCCAATTTGATTGACAGCGCGGAACTCCGTTCACTTCTATTCGGCATTTCAAATGTGGTTGAAGGTGGTGGTTGCGGTGAAAATGCGTCTGAAGGTGGTCTGGGTGGTTTCTGTGAAGTCTCTTGCTCACATGACTTGCCGTTAAAGCAATTACCTGTCACACTGATGAATATAGAAATAACCATAATTAACACTTACAAAATCATAAAGAGACTAGGGATTCAGAAGTGGATTCAAAATGCCAAGCAATTTGGATCAGAGTTATAAAATTTAACTTACATCAACACCAAGTTCTTGTTACCAGATAAAGACACTGGTATTGTTCCACTGAGTCTATTGTCTGCCAAATTCCTGGTCAAACATATCAAAAATAAGTTAAGAAGAGGAGAAAGAAATTTCAAGTGTCAAATTCAGATTTTATGTATGTGTATAGCATAGAGCAAAGGCAAATATATATGAGTGTATATGGCATAAGAGCTTACAATAACTTTAGCTTAGGCAAAGAACCAAGAAAACTAGGAATTAATCCGTCTAAGTTGTTACTATGCAAATCACTGCAAGCCACAAAACACAAAAAACAAAGTTAGTAGACAAAGTCTGCATTCCCTAATGGATATATAAAATTCAAGCAAACTCACATTATCTCCAAGGCAATCAAGGAACTGAAGTCAGGTAATGTTCCTTCTAAGCCAAAGCTACTGAGATTCCTATTACAATCCATATGCAGAATCAAATAGAACTTCAGTTATATATCAGCAATTGCTACAAAATGGACACAACTCAGAAAATCTATCAGAAGGGAACGCTTACAATGCTGTTACTCGTGGGGAGGCATCAGAATTGCATTCTAGCCATTCCCATGAAAATGCGGATGGAAGACATGGGTCCCCACTCCATCTCTGTAGTATGCTAAATTTATTTTGTAGAGCTGCTAATCCATTCACTGCATTACCAAAACAAAATAAAATTTAAGAAATCTTGGATGACATTGAAGGAAATATATAGTTTCTTAAGTAGGAATAACTAAAAGCCAGACCATCATCAGTGTTGGTTCCCTCTGTCAATGCATCACTAACACTGTAGACTTCATAGGCATTGAGGAGAGGAGGAAGGGTGGAATCATCAGAACCCCTGATAGAGATATTGGTGTTTGAATACGCTGTCGTATTAGCAATGTAAGAAACAGCCACACCTCCAAATGGTGGGATGATTTGTCTTGAATAAGGAACATCGTTTATGTAGATGTCGATGGATCTTCTGTCATTTGCATTCAGCCGAGCCACTTCAGAAAAATAGGCAGCAATGTAAACAAGTACACTTGTGTCTGCTGGAAGGTCTCTTGTCCTTAGGTAAATTATTGTTCGAAGAGAGGCTCCCCAAAGTGTACCTACAGCGGCATCTTGCAGCACAGCTGGAGGTGGTTTGTCTTCTGCTTTGGTCACATCAATTGACACAGCTTCACTTGTCACATCTTCTGTGTACAGAAAGGACCTTTCAGCTTCCCAAATTCGATCATACACATCCACTGGGTACCTAAAGATTTCATACGACAATGAGAATTCATTAATATATTGCTCAAGTACTTATATCTTGATTTTCAACCTTTTATTATTCATGCAATCACAATATTAAAGTGTATATAGTATTCTCTTTTGAGTGGTTTAAAAGGGCTTTTTATAGTGTAGAAAGTAAAAATAAAAATTAGAAGTTAAAAGTTTTTAGAGGTGATTTTTTTATGAACCGTAATTGACTTATATTTTTGTTTTTTTTCAATAACACTTTCACATTTTTTTGAATAAAAAAAAAATATTATATTTTGACTTTTAAAAGTATATTTATTTTTTTTATATGCTAGAAGTGTTTTTAGTAAAAAAAAAAAAAAAAATTGGAATGGGCTCTAAAACATTAGGCAAAGGGTACCTACCTTCGGGTAATATTTGTACCAACATTAGATCTGTAAGCCAAGAACAAAGCACGATTTGGATCAACACGACTGTACATATTTGAATCCAAGCTGCGAAGCTCTAGTGCTGAAATGAAAGGTATCTGACCACGATTCGTTTGAGCAAGGCAGATGCTGGTTGTGTTTGCTTTAGTGACATATATCACCTCATAAATTTGATAGTTTGGACTTGAAGTGTTGACAGTGGTCCAAAAGTTGCCATCAAATTGCAGGTCAAAGGTTGGAGGAGAATTTTTACCATCATAGTTTCCATAGAAAAAGCTTGCTCTGACGAGGACCTTCTCACCCTTATCAACATTGATGGTGTAGCAGTTCTTTCTCAAAGTGGGGAATGCTCTAAGAGTGGTCATAACTGGTCCACTCACATAAGGAGGTATTAAGATAAAGAAAACCTCTTCTGATTCTCCATTTTGAACGAAACCATCATCACTGGTCCATTCAAGTGAGAATTCATCAGTGTAAGAGGCTTTTGATCCGCAGTCGATGTTAACAAAGACAGCAATAGAGGGATTTATGATAGAGATCAGAAGCAATATCCCAACTAGGAGATATAACACATTATGGTGGCTAGCCATAGTTGGTGTTGATGCATATGCAGCATTGTATGCTGCTATTATATATAAGCTAGTGCACTTTGACCTTTTCAAGGAATATGCTTAGTTGTGGCTTGCTGAACACAAATGCATCATAAGACAATAAATGAAAGAAAAAGAGAAGAAACTAGAATAAAATTAACCTTAATTAATGAAAAAGATAGTAAAAAGTACTCTTTTTTCATATTGTGTACTATTGTTTGATTTAGAGGATTGACTTTAACTAACGAAGATTAATTTAATTAGTAAAAATTCGAGTCGTATCTTATAAAGATTTAAATTTGAATGTTATTACTAATATGAAAACTTCATTGATATATAATTTATAAATTCTTTTATAAATATTTTTTAAATCTTGTGATATTTAATATATATTTTTAAATTTAATTCATTTAAACTTTTTTATAAAAAAAAAGAAAAAGAAAAAGCTTGGCTTTGGTCGAGGGGAGCATGTAATTTGTGGTTAGCACGTGAACACAATTGCATGGGGCCCAGCTTTCTCTAATCTCAACATAAATGTCTCTCCTGTGACTGTACCAGGAAGAAGGCTAGTCGAAGTGCAACAAAAAAAAATTAAATAAAAAAAAGGTTACTGATTTTATTTAGTGTTAAATGAAAAGAATAAGGAGTTGACTAAGGGATATATAAATCCTTAAATGATTTTGTTACAGATTAGATGTGCATATTATTATGGATTGATTAGCGGCAGAGATTATGCTAAACATGATTGATTAGTTTAAATAAATTAGTGCAACACTGTTCCTTGAAACATTTGATGAATATACTAATACTATGTAAAAGTAAATAAAAGAAACTAAGTCAAGGTTTTAATTAATACATACATAATATGAGCTGGCACCACTCAATTTCAATTCTTTTATTTTGCAGCCATAGTTTATCTTGACTTCTTTGGGTGTTTATGGATATATGTGGTGTGCAATTACATACATGAGCTTCTTCTGTATTTTGACATCTCAACGGAGAATCCTTTGTGAGGACTAAACATGACATCTGCCCTTTCACAAGAAGAATATTTAACTATTATAATCATCTATTAGTAGAGCAGAGACAACAGCACAACCTAACTACAGAAATATTAGAAGGCTTTCCCAACTACCAAAAAGTTAAGCAAGGTTTACAACAGAAACAATATTCAGATATATGTTAAGCTTCTCTATTAATTTTTTTCAGAGACATTGTTCAGCTGTTTGAATGTTGAAGAGTGAGGAGGAGTTGACTTTGGGAAATATAAACCCTTATACTATAGTAGAGACATTCTTTTATCTCTAGAGATTAACATACTAGACTTTTGACTTAAATACGAGAAAGAAATTGGGCTTATATAGTTGTCATTGACATTTTATATAATAAGATCTACAATATTTGATATTAGTACAGGTTGTGGGAAGACAACAAAGAATCATAAAATTAAGAAATAAATATGGTAAAATTTAGATTATTATATTTAAAATTAATGACTCAAATTATTTATTTAAAGTTAATCACTTTTCCTATCACAAAGTCATTGAATCTAAATTCATTATGTAAGTTCAAGAAAGTAATGTATGGCATTGCCTGCTCATGGCTGGGATATGACTGTAACCCTGTTTGTTAAGGTTTTATTTATTTATTTAGGATATATTACTTGTTAATATTTTAATTAATACATAACATGGGCCGGTACAGCACTCAACTTCAACTTTGGCTATTTTGAGAATCAACATTTTAAGGAAATTGAGATTCACGGAATGTTGAGTTAGAACATGAATGCAACATGTTGGGATCCGGTTATAGCATAATTCACATTAGCGTTTTAATGAGAGCTAAAACAAAGCCTTGATATGAAGTTCTTGGCTTCTTGGGTGTTTATGGATATATGTGGTGTGCAACTATGTATGTAAATGCTATTGTTTGTCTTTGTAATTATCTATAATCTCCACCCTAACATATAGTAGTTCTGTTTCCCTTGGTGACATGTATAATGCATTGCCCTATAGTTAATGAACTGGTTTCACATTTGGAGTCTTCACTATGGCTCAGAAGTTGTCATCAAATTGCAGCTCAAAGGTGGATGAAGATTCTTTCTCTTCATAGTAATTTTCTCCTCTCTTCTTCCACACCCCTGGTGTAACAATTCTCCTTCAAGGTTGGGAATACTCTTTAGAGTTCTTAGCATTCCTTTACTGGCTAGAATGAAAGGTTCTATTATGTTATATATCTTCGACCTCCTAATTAAACCATATAATATGACATAAATTTAATACAATATCCTTGATATTCATCAGCATGACAAGACGATCCACAGTTGATGCTAGTAAGGTTGTTGCAAGACAACGAAGAGTTATGAAACGAGTTATAAGTACTATAAAGAAAGTAATATATGATGTCATTGCCTGCTCAGGGCTGATATATGGTTGTTGACTCTATTATTAATTAATTGAAAAGAATATGAAATGGATATGGCTGCACATGCTGGATAAAGGTGGCTACAGTGCAAATTTTAAAAAAATTACGAATTAAACTATTTAATAATTTGTGATGCTGTTTTTTATTTTTCTACTTACAATTTTATTACTGACAATAACTAATATACTAAAGCATGTACACAATCATACATTTCCAAAAAAAAAAAAAGAAAAAAAAAAGGGGGAATAAAATGCGTGGATGTCATAACTTAGTAGTCTTGTAGTAAATGAGGCCCAATTGAAGCTTTTGGTTTTCTTCTCAAAGCCTAGTTTATGCATGGGGGCTTGATAGTTGATTGCTATCAATATATAAGGACGTCTCTGTCACTCTAAATGGATACAGTGAAGCTATATACAAGGCTCATCAATCACATATAATATAATTAATTGATAATTGATAAAACTATGGTAGCTAGAATGGCAGTAGCAAGAAAACAAAAAAAGAAAAAGAAAAGAGAGAGGTAGTCAGTGTTACCAATAATTCTAATTTTGGTTTGGATGTATGAAAAATACTAATTAAAGGAAAATATTCTTTAAGGATGTTAATTAACTGAGTTTAAGTACAAATTTTCAAAATAGAAGAAAAGTAAGTAAAAATTAAAATAATAACAAAGGAGATTAATATAATTTACTCTTTTTATTTTCTTTTGAAAAGGTTATGAGTCTTTTATTCACATCCCATAACCTCACAATGCTTGTGTAATAAAATTTATGGTACATTACCTCACATTAGCTTATACTTATAAATAAGACATTTCATTCATATTGGGATATATGAATAAAATAGAAAAAGAACTCTCTTATATATCCTCTCAATTCTTCTGTTTCTTTATTTATATTACTTTCCAATTCACCTCATTTTCATAACAGTTAGATTCAATATATATTTCTATTCCTTTTATTTTAATGAAATAATTAAATTATGCAAAAACTTTCAAACTTTAGTGTGTTATACACACACACATTTAGTTTAGGTAATGTCATCCTCCAACACTTGTGTTGGCTTTTATATCTCAAGATAAAACTCAGTTTCCTTTTTATATACTTAAACTAATATCAATAAGCTCATGTTTTTAATTCAACACATGAAATAGAAAATGCTTTCCTATCAAACGTTATATTTCACTTTAAAATGTTGACAAAAAAAGCAGCAAATAACTTTCTAAACCTAATCTTGAAAATGCCATATATAAACACTACAAGATGAATTATATATTTTAGTATTGATGACTGAATCCTTTCAATATGTTTGCTTAATGTAAAGGAAAGGTCTGCATGTCCCTTTTCCCATGAGAACCGAACAAACTACAGCAACGACCTTCTAGCTACCTCTGGTATTTGACAAACTTGACAAATGAGAAAATTTGTTACTATCAAATTCAAAGCTATTTATACATTTAAGTAAACTTGAAAGGCTAAAGAAGAAGAAGCATTGGAATAAAACAGTGAATTATATGCATTGATGAAGCTGAAACCTATCTAGTGATTGATGCCACTGCAGCTCTCTATTCATCCATACAGCTAAATATTCCCCACCATGTGAATTTCCATTAATAAGAACATGAGGACCAAAGCTAATTCGCTCACAGTTTCAAATATACTAGTCTTTATTATAGCAATTTCTAATAAAATAAATAAAGAAAATTAGTTCAAATCATATATACAGGTATACATTTATATACTACTTTCTGTCAGAAGTTAAATTAGATAATTAGAGTTAGTTTTGTTAAAAAAATTATTAATTATTATTTTTGTCTTTTAAATAAAAATTAATTTTATATTCAAATAGTATGATATGACTATATATATATATATACAAGAAGGGAAAAGAATAGGTAATAAGCAATTACAAAAAGAAATTCTGTTGACAACATTTTGAGTTGGATATGATGTCAAAGCTACTTTATGTAGAACTGTAAATATAATGTTAACTATGAGCAGCAGGCTCTTAATTTCTAGCAAGTTCATGCAAACATTCTGTATTTTAACTTCTAGGGGAAATCTAATCTAGACATCAGCAAATCAGCATTTAATTTGTTGATGAGTTAGCAAGCAGTTCATTCAAAGTCACCAAGAAAGTCATGATTAATTGACTGAATGAAAAAACTTTAGCTTTTCAGATTTGTAGTGGGATGTTAACTATTGAGATCAAAATATAAAATAATAATGGATCAAGATATATACAGTTATAAGTCCCTCTAAGATATCATGCTTCATTGTCGGCTGAGTTGAATGGTCCTAAATGCAATTATCATAGAACCGTGGGCGGTTAAAGTTGTTGCAATGGTAAACCATTGGGAATATTCACACAGTCCATGAAATGGAAGACTTATTTATTTTATAAACTATTGGTATTCAATATTATATTGTGCACTGACGAATTTAATTTAAGTTAAGTAGAATTATAAAAATGACAAGGTTAGTAAAACTCTTTTTATTAAGTTTTAATGTAATTATACTTTTAAAATTTAAATTTAAAATATTTAATTAAACTAGAACAATTTAGTATAATAGAAAGCTTAAAACATAAAAGTAACAGAAATTAACTGTAATTAAAAAAAAAAAAAAAAACATTCCCACAGAGAAAATTAATTAACTTGGATTTGTTAGGACTAGATAAGAGCACATGTTATATCAACTATTGTCAACTACATTATTCTATTATGATGACTCAAAAATTCAACACACGATTAATGGCCGAAGGAAAAGATATCAAAATCACAAAATGGTCAAAATATGAAAGGATTTTCATCCCTTTTTGATGTACACAGCATGAATTAATTGACGAATTTACATATATATATATATATACCGACTACAAAAGGGAATACTTGGCCAATTTTGCTTTTGCCTTCTCTTTTAAAGGAAAGGACCTTTTTAGAGTTGTTATTTGGATACGAGTGGTGTGAAGTAAAGCATTTCATGATTTCAACGAGCAACTAGAATTTTCTAAATACATTTAAAATAAAAGAAAAATAAAACAGTAATGAATCTTTGAAATGGTTAAATGTTTCAAAAAACCATTTTTTGGATTTTAGAAATTTTCATGCGAAATTACAAAAGACAATTACTATTATCAATGCTTAATTCCAGAAAAGTATTTTTTTATCAGGTTTATATAAATTAAGTTAAACCATAAAAATATTTATCTAATTAATAGTCATTATTAAAAAATTTATATAGTACTGTTTATCACTAAAAAAGCATTAATCAGGCCATTTATGTGAAACTTCAAACTCGAGAACTGGTGAAGATATGATAAGTTCATTTCTTCAGCTGTATTTAAAGATAAAATTTTACTATCTTTCACGACTCTACATTTGAAATAGATATTATAACCTTTTTTCTTTTCTTGAAAACCATCATGTTGCAAGGCACAATTTCCTATCCACAAATTAGCAAGATATTCATTGCTTGATCTAAATTATTTGATCATAATTAAGGATCTCGTATGAAGCAACATATCTGATATCTCTTTAATAATTAAAAAAAAAATCTTAAACAACAATATCAATAATATAGGTCAGTTGCATTAGATATAAACTTATTTAAGTATTTGCTTAATAATTTAACCTTGAGTTAAACTAAATTTAGATATCATATCGTAGCATCTTTAACAAATTAGTAAAACAATCAATTTATTTCTGAGTTTTTATCTAACAATGTAAACTTCTATGTTAAAATAGTATGCATGGGAGGAATTCATCTAGCTATAGTATTTTTAAATTTTTCCAGTTCAAACTCTTGCAGTATATAACATATGGAGCTTCCTCAAAATGCACTCGTTTACATCTTATAAGTGAATATATATCTCTTAAATACATTCCTTTGTGTTACATATGCATGCAATGCATCTAGCCATCTACAGGTGAATTTTTGACTAGTCAGGCTCACTACAAATAGGTATAGTGATTCTTCTTCACTGATGTTAGCATCAGCTTCCAACTGATAAAAAATCGATGAATGGAACACTATCCTTGCTCTGTTGTCCAACAGCATCGACTTGATTAACTTCCTCCTCATCTCTTCTGGCATTATCTGTCACTTCACTTCTATTTGAATCAGTATTCACTTGAAGAAAATCATAGAACTCAACTGATTGACTTCTATCTGCAATAATATTAAGGGAGCATGATATAAGATGAGATGTTAACTTATCATAGAAGTAGATGTGGCAAAAGGATGGCAAAGAAAAGAGAACTTAGATTTTTTGCAATCAAAAAATTGTACAATTAGTGTAATCATTTATGTGATGTATCATAGACTGTTAAATGCATGGATTGATTGGTGCAAAGCTCTACACCATCTAACAGCCTATGGTAGATACACCATGTTAATACCTGCATGAAGTATCATTTTTCACTCCAGAAAATTTGAGTCCACAAAATAATTAATGAAAGTTGTGAACAATAGAACTAACACAATTAATGTAGTCACCTTCAAGCATTGTTGGACAAGAACTTGGCGTTTGAAAGTAAAACTGCTTGGGAAGTCGGAAGGGGTTATATGTGATACAAGGAGGGCTATATTTTTCATGGTACTTCTCAACAAAAGAATAAGGAAAATTCCTTGTATCATTAAAATTTGTCTGATCCTCGTGGCTAGGAGAAAACTTTCTCTGATTAAGAGGCCGTTTTGCATTTAGTTTGGACCTTTCTCGGCGAATCCTTGCCATCATCACATGCCAGTGATTCTTGACAGCGTTATCAGTCCGTCCGGGAAAAAGCCTTGCAATTACAGCCCATCTATTCCCATGAATCCGGTGAGAAGCTAGAAGCCTCTCTTCTTCTTCCTCTGTGAATGGAGTTCTATTTATTCTTGGGTCTAGTTGATTGAACCACCTTAACCTGCAGCTCTTACCTAAATCAATTTAAGACATGGCGTTAACTATAGCAATAATATATATATATATATATATATATATATATATATATATATATATATAGTTTTATTAACATAGGCACTTCATGAAAATTGAAACAATACTTTAAATTTCTGGGTTTTAATTTCTACATCAAACCCTACAGAACAATTTTCCAATAAAACCAGCTAACAGGTTATCACAGAATTAGTTGCTTGATTTTCCTTAATTGAACTATTATGCGTTAGTAAATCTAGGGCAAACTGTAGCTTGTGTTGTGGTAGCCATATACCCCCTGTAAAAACTACATAACTGACATTAGCTAAGCTGTTGATATATATGTGTTAGATAGATGATTAATAATTATCACGAGAAGATTAATCAATAATCAGATGATTGATCTGATCATTCACCTGATCTTCCTCGGAGCTTTTCAGCTATGGCGTTCCAATTATGGGGCCCATATCGTTCAACCAACTCGCGAAGTTTCTCGTCTTCAGCTGGCCTCCAATGGCCTCTACTGCACATATCCCCCAAAAACCTAGAGAACACAATTACAACAGAAACGACAGCAAAGAAAACAGGAAGCCCTAGCACAAAACTAGGCTACGGCTCTACCTCTTGCCTTATCTTCTAACGCCAAGCTATGATCGACGGGAAAAATATTAAAGCACAGAGAGCTAGAGGAAGAGAGGGAGGATGAGGGTAAGGGAAAGGGAAATGATAAATGAAGACAGGGGAAAAGGAAATAGACAAGAGAGAGAATATGTGGTTGGGAAGATGGGAAAGTGTTTTCCGTTAGAGAGTGGAGGGTTTGGACAGACCTTTGCACCTGCGTTTGATGCAAACGTTTTGGCTAACAAACCCCCTTATAAGTAAACACATTTTATATATGTATATATATATATATATATATATATATATATATATATATATAGCATGTGATGTGGGTGGAGAGAAGAAAAAGAGAGGTTGCTTAGTGGAGAGAGTTTGGTTCTGCTTTCAACATCTTCCCAAGTTTCTAACCTACAACGTCTAACTTATAACCCACCAAGATAACACATTTTTCTTATTTTATGTATTCTCTAATGGTATTACGTTGAAACTAGAAGATTTTTGCAAATCGGTATTGTCTATATGTGACATCATCCATAAATTTATTAACTTATATTCTACTTGCTTTTGCCATTAAACAGCTTATTGACCCAAACCCTAATGTTAAAAGTGCTTTTAGAAACGTCATTTGGTGGCTAAGCACAGTACATGGAAATTAAATATAAAAACGTTTTGAGATGTTTTGGATATTTTAATACACAGGAATTGAGTAGAAAATAATGGAAATAAATGAAATGGGTGCGGGGTTTGGTACCCTATTTAGACCATTTGGAAGTTGGACGCACACGGGTGGATGTTTTAGGTTTAGATCAGCTTTCAGGCATAACTAACAACATTTAGCTTAGAATCTTCACAACTGCACGTGGAGACTCGGAGTCACTCGACCAGATCATCATCATTCATCAAAAACCTGCTACCTTTTCAGTCAAACATGTCCTCTCCTACAACTTTGTTTTATCCAATGCCATCGGCAAAATTTTATTTTATTTTTTTACCTAAAAGGCCGTAAAAGCACTTCTTGCTAACACAACAATACATATCAAATTTTATGATATTAACGAGATAGAGAAGGTGGGAAACTACAATACATACCAAATAAAATTCATCAACATATTAACGATCTATTAATACCAACAAGAATATGATATTAATTAATATATGTTGATAATAAAAGAGTATTTTCTTTATATCTCTAGCCATTGTAGAAAAATTGTTTTATTAGAAGAAGTGTATCTATTTTAATGATATTTGTGACTTAAAAAAGATTAATTTCTGATTATTGACTAAGAGATACTCTTAATATATATCAAAAGGAACATTTTCTATATATCCTAACTAAATAAAAAGACTAAATATATTTTTTGTTTTGAAAGCTAATCTTGTGATGACATATGACCTAATAACAAAAGAAAACTTGCAATGGTATCAATTATTTTAATATGACCTACACACGTTAAAGGAGATAAGGATTATATTAAGGCCGTAGAGCTGTTTCTTGCAACATAGTGCATACGTAACCTCAGGTTTGCCTGCAAGGGAAAATCTTCGTCATTAAATAAAAATGATAAAACGAAACCTAACTGAGAATATTTTAAATGTGCCAGTTAAAATAGTTAGAGGCTTAGAGCTTCCTATCAAGAAAAGAAAAAAAGAATATTAATTAAAGAACTACAATTTGTACAAGATATCCATAATTTTCCATGCATACAAAACTAAACATTTTACGTGCATGCTTTTAGGGAAATCTACTTGTATTATTGTTGAGTATATTGACCACACATAAGTCCGTGTCAAAATGAATTTTCTAAGCATAGGAGTTATGAATATTATATTATATATATAAAAGAGACTTATCAATTTTGATGAATTATTATATAATTTACTGTGTGTTGATAAATGATATAGTATAATCTATCTTAAAATATATATTTGAAGTAATAGTTAGCAATAATGAAACTGTGATAAATATTCAATCGGAAGAAATTAATTCATAGCTTCATTGATATGAAATGTCATCACCGGTCAATTCCTTCGACTGATTCTGAATTTCTTTGATCTCTCTTTGCTAACCACCCTTTAATTAGTTGAGATGTTAATGTAATGAAACATGATTAGCTAATTATATTAGCAGTTGGAGATGGTTAAGGAAATATATATGCATGCAAAAATGACCAATTCAACAATAAGACTAACAGGAAATAATGATAGATATATAGGTGAAGTGTTAAACTAACTAAATTAGTCGATGGAGATGTATGGGCTAATAGTTTGAGTATCTTGTTTATTCCTAACTACTGAGATTCCCATTTATTTAAATGCCCTTCTATTTTTGGACAATCCTTGTTGTAGTAATAGTATTTTAACAACTTTGACCCCTTTCGGACAACTATATATGTTTATCACAAAAATTAATGATACTGGTATCTATTGGGTAAGGGTTTAAAACATTTTATTCAAATATGCTTCTAGATTCGAAGTATCACAAAGTTTTTACCTAAGCTTGTAGTTTATTCTTTTCTTTTTCTTTTTTTTGACCACCAGTATTTGTGAGGCACAAATATATTATTAAACCCTTCAACCCACAATTAATTTAATTTGAACTAACTGAAGGACTAAACAGGGGTAGAGCTCTCCCAAAAATATTTTTTTTGCATACATATAAACTCGAACTCGAGTCACATACTTAAGCAGCCTTGACTCTTTATCACTAGTACAATGCCTATTGATTCTTGTAGCTTATTCTACCATAATTAAAATGAAGTAAACTCTCCTCTCTTGGTTTTTTTATTTTTTATTATTAAATATAAAAAGAAGTGATACTGATCATACAAATATATCCATTTCTCTCTCTCTCTATATATATATATGAATAAACTTAATGGTATAATTTTTTTTTCAATATTTATAAATAAATTTTAAATATTAAAAAATAATTTAATATGTATATGTGAATTTGCATTGACCAATAAAGTGTTGTATGTATTAAAAGCCTTCCAAAAGGATTTTAATGTGTAACAATAGCACGAAAATTCAATAAAAAATTAGGTGATAATTTTTATTAGAGGTAATTTTTGCTTTCAAGTAGATCAATTACTAAATGTGAATATCTCTTTTAATAAAGATTCAAATTGTAATTTATTACATTACAAAAAATATAAATTAACTAACCTTTAGAAATAAAGTTTTAATAGATTTTGGTTTTGTAGATAAACAACTCCTAATATTTTAATGCATTGTTAACCTTAACATATTCCTCATTGGCCTACAAAGCCACTTGAAGGAAAGTTAGAAGTATCTTTAAAGACTTCCAAAACTTCAAATTTAACCACTTTTGACCCCGTTTTGTTAACATGCCTGCCCAAGATTAAAAACTGTTTAGGTAATTGCTTTGTTTTTTTCCCTTTGATATGGTAATTGCTTTGTTTTTAACATTAATGATTCCTCTAAATATGGAAAATAGGTTGTTTGACCCATCAAAAACAAAATTTGTTTAGAAGACAAGGTTTTCATTTACATAAAAATGATAAACAAAATTTCTCTTTTTTTTTTTTTTTTTTTCCCATACCCAAAACTAATCAAACACATTCCGTTATATTGAATGAAGGCAAAAATGTCATTCCATTGACTGTTGGCCTACCGTTTTCCCCAAATTGCTGAAATTGCGTCTTGCAAAAGTGAGTGAAATCTTTTACCCACCATCTGTCTAAACACAAAAGCATTTCCCAAATAGATTGGAAACTGTCACTCCTAATTCAGCCGCCGTTTTCTTCAATTCTTAACAACCTTCTCTCTGTCTCTCCACAAATACCTATTCAGCTTTAAGTTCCCTAGCTATAACAAATTCATAGGGCTCAAAAGGTCAAAAATACCTACAGAGCAAAGGAAATCAGCACGTATATATATATATACAGCACATACATTTATAAATATACGCTTTGCTTTTATGGTCTTTAAAAAAATTGACTACATGTATATACTATTGAGTTATTTTTTTGGAGTGCTTTTTATTAGATTATAGTTAAAAGTTAATTCTTTTTAAGACATGGAGATTATCAAAATAAATATTTCTTTCAATGTAGTCTTTTCTATTTTATTGAGTTATTATTATTATTATTGCTATCGTCAAGAGTTGAAGATGCTGGAGTCTCATTCATGAAGCTGCTGTGTAATTAGAAAGTCTCTTCTTTGTTTGGTCTTTCATGTACAGGGTGCTTTCTTGACCGTTTACCTGTTTTACCTACTCTTCTTTTGGCCTTGGCAATCTTACTGTGTACCTGGAACTAGTTTTAATTGGTAGTACCAGAACATCAATTCTCTTGTACTTTCATGTTATCAGAAACAAATATATATATATATATATATATATATATATAAATATTAATGTAGGAATCTTTGTTGTGGTAGTCTCTCCTAACCAGGAAGATAACTCATCAACAAACATAACAACTAAATGGATAGTAAATTCATTCTGCATCTTCCTCTTCCAACCAATTAACCAATGAGAGAAAACTAGGTCAAATGGAGAATGCTTGCCTAAATGGTGAACCCTCAACTGAATGATCCTCACTAGTTGATCAACCAAGTACCTCTATCTGAGTCTGTAGGGATTTTTTTCCACAATCCAATTCTTCTACTTATCCAGAATAATTAGGTTGAGATATTGTTGGGCTAAATATATATAATATATATATATATATAGCTATTGTTGGAGAGAAAAATTGTTATGACTTTAACCTGTAGAAGTTTGGACATACACTAGAAGAGCTAGAACCCATGAATTTATCTTTTCTCCTAAGAAATTTGACATAGAGAATTGAACAGGAAGGAATTTTGATTAGTTGGAATATTCAAGAATTAATTCTTCTGTTCTAAGTTTTCACAGGAAAAGTACGAATTCTACGTCAGATCCCTCAGCTTGGTACATATAATCTAATTAGTCACCCATATTATTAGGAAATTTATAGGAATATATATGGGTTTCTGTTTTTGGAAGTTATATTCACCTCTCAACTGTTAAAACTGCTGAAAACCAAGTTTCTAAATATTCCAAGGGATTACTTTTTGAACATGACCACCAGCCAAGAATGATATACCCACCCTATTATATATAACCATAATTCAATAATTTCTTACTTTCTACATCTCCAACCCTATTTTTTGATTTAACTGATCCAATCCACCAATGCCATAGCCATCTCTTTCACCTCTAACTTGACTTATTTAAACTTAAAATACTAATCAAGACTACTTGGTTGTGAATACCATCAATATTGAATGCACTAGTTTGAGTGCAACTCACTTTTAAGCATATGGGTACTAATTAGGTGTAGGACAAAGATGTGAATGTCACTATTGGGAAGGGTTTCATTCAGCAGTACTTATACTGAGCTTTTTGAAAAATAAAGCTTCAAAATTCTCTTTAGAAACAAGGAATTTTTAACCTAATATAAGAATGTGATCATTCCCATTTTTGCATTTAATCAAAAATGGATTACTGGATTAGTACAATATGAATCTTATGGCTCTGATTATTTCATCAAAAAAGTGATGTGAAGGTGATACCTTAGTAAAATGAGCAGGAAGATTTCCTCCCATAGATATGCAGCACTCCCACCATTGTATTGAACGTGTAGTTGAAGAAAGCTTTCACTTTTTTGTACAAGTACTCAAGTAGTAGAACCTATCAATACCACATAGAACATAAACCATTAATACCATATCTTTCGCCTGAAGTGTTGCGCTGAGTGGTGCAGTGATCTCACAAGTGCAGGGACATTGTATCAATTTGTCACATCTAAATTGGACCACGGAAGCTCATTCCTTTGTAACAACCCCATCTAGAGAACCATGCTGAAAAAGATTCTACCATTTTTCACCATCACCCAATCAAGGTAACAATAACACCCCACTAAAATTATCTCCTACTCATTCTCCAATCATGTAATTCCCAGTTAAATTTTGATGTAGAATCCTCTGCCACGTGGCATTCCACAAAGGAGAAAAATTATTATATCTAAGCGTATAAATGAAGGAAGTTTCCACAAGTCCAAGATTTCCTGCGGGATCTCCAATTCCAATTCAGTGGTCAAAATTTAATTATACTAGATACAAACAGAGTACAGCCACTAATTTGGGATTATACTCCTGTCATTATCAGTCCCCGGCAAATTTAACTTTTATCACATCAATCTATGACTTGAAGCTCATAATGCAGTTTAATAGCCTGTGTGTTAGTAGATAAATGCGTGTGCTGTTGCATTCCATTTAAAATATTTCACTTTTTTTGCTTTCTTATGCTCAAATGATGACAAACATTCTCTTAAATGTATAAATTATGTTTGCTACTGTACCTAGTGTGGTAACTAGAGTGGACTAATCAAGTCTTCAACCTTTCTAGGATCTGGTTTTGACAAACTAATATATTAACAAATATAATGATAACAAACCATATTTGCCAGTGCTAACAACTAGAGAAACAAGTGAATGGCAATCCCTAACAGTGACTCTGAAAGGCTCAGTAACAAGATCTTCAAAAATTTAATTTTTATTCAAAGTGCGGAAAGGCCTAATAGTCTTTTGTGAACTGTAATATCTACTTACAAATCATATTTTTTGGGCAATCCTGTTAAAGGCATTCTCGAGCACTTACAAATGATATTTTACTTAAATTAGAAATAGACTATTTTGCTTAGACTACCAGGTTCTTATTATACAATTTCCACCGGTTGATCAGGTAATTAAGTTATACAATACAGCAACAGAGCTTTAATCCCAATTCTCCAAGTTAAAATGGCAGTAGTCCCAGAATTCCAGCTCCATGCATTAGTCTGAAAGAATGGTGAGGCCAACATTTCTGAGATGCTTGTGGTTAGAGGAAGATAAACCAACATTGATTATCTTCTGACTACAAGGCTGACAATTCAACTTCCTGAGAGCATGGGCGGTATGCCACAAAGGTGCTGTCAATTGAGAAGGAACCAGTATTAAAACAAGTGGTTCCTGTGTATTTGAATGCCTTCTGCTCACTTCTGTCTCCTAAAATTATCTGCAACAGAAGATAACAAATTGATCACATCAGATCTTTCTATCAGGAAATTGCATAAGCAGATGTCAGCTATGGAATTGAAGCATCGAATGCACATGGTAGTCAGCCATATTTTGTTTGTGATTGTTTCCCAGAAACTGGATAAAAAGGCCTACTCTAGGACTGAAAACTATGGCAATATTTGGTCAGTGTGCAAAGCAGCAATTGATATTGGTGAACATGATAGTAATCCAAGTAAGTACCGTATTTGGAGTTGGATAGAGATAAAGACAGTGATCGTAATTCCAGATGATGGGTTGTACAGTTAGAGGGAGTGGGCAGAGATGACTCTGATGAGTCATGGTAGCAACAAGCTGCAATATTAACCGAAAATAAAATAGTTTTAGCTCTTGATATCCACTAGTAATAAGTTAATTTAAGCAGAAAACACATGGAAGGAGGTGAATTACATGCTGAAAAAGATCATCCGTTTCTTCCATAGAAGGCGGCACTAAACAAGAACGACGCATTCTATACAGCAGATCCTGTCGGAAAAATACAATTTCTTGATTGTAGAACTTGATCCTGCATCCAAACATGTATGGTGCTGTAAGAATAATCAGAAATACATCAGCTACTGCTATAGTAAGAACAGAATTGATGAAGAAATCTCATACAATCTTTGTTTAAATGAAATATTAACCTGCAAGGATTGCTTGAAAATATGACATTGGGAATATACTTTTGGAGCTCCTCAGTTAAATATTTTGGTAGAGCACACCTAGGAAGAACTGCTGCTGACGGACCTGAAAAGTTTTTTTTTTTTTTAAAACGATTTCATGCATGTAGAAGAAAGTGAGAAGCATAAGTCATTGCTAGCAAGTCCAACTACCTGCATCATCAGGACCAGGAATAAACAGAAACCGGCTGTGCTCTTTTAGCCGTGGATGGGCAGCAATCATTTGCCCGAGCTTGCCAAACTGCAATCTGCATGTTGACATTTCTAATAATTTTTGTTCTAACATAAAAATAAAATCCTTTGTAAGCAAAAATTATGATAATGTTGCTAAAACTAACTGTTCCAGTTTCCCTAGTTATTTTAATGCGCCAAAATATTCAAGTGTCTGTTTCTCTATTTGCATTTATCATATTTCATAACTGAAATAAAGAATGAAATCCATAGTGGCACTCACCTGAGGCTAGAATAAGAATTGAAGGAAATGTTACAGGGGCGAGAACAGAAATTTCCCATGAAAACAAACAAGGAAGGAACCACTTCCACACTCTCGAAACCATTTAGTACAGTCTCCAGCTTTCCCATAGCCTTCTCTACGGAGAAACAGCATCAGCATTTTATCAAGCTAGTTCTCAATAACAAGGTGCTAGAGGAAGAAAAGGGGGAGGGAAAGCAGCTCAAATCACCTCTTCATTGTCAAGCCAGATATCGGACAATATAACAAACATGTCATTCACTGCTTGCTTTTCCATCTCTGCCATTCTCACCTATTGCAATGTAGGTAAAGTACAATTTCAGAGGAGTATCTCAATAGGCATAAGACAAAAGTCTAAAATATGCACGAGAAATCTGAGAGGACTGCATAAGAGAAATGGAATATTAATAATACCGTTTCCTCTTTTGTAAAACTACCACCACCAAAGAAGTCTTGCCCTGCAAGTAATTTAAGTGACTTTTCTCTATCCTCCAATGGGGGAAACCCACATGTTAAAACCTGAGGAAAAGGCTTCATCAATTATTGATGAAATCAAAATGAAAATACCACTGAATACCAAAAAAAATAAAAAATAACTCTTAGCTATACGCTATCATGATTCAGTTAACCCTAACAAATCTTAAAATTTCACGCTGAACTTTACAGTGAGATAGTTTATAACAAGTTGCAAGCCTCTATAAAGGGATTTAAGACAGCAATTAGTATCCTCCTGAAGAGGCGAAAGCAACAACTAAGTATGTATAAGGAATGCCAATTTATGATCAAGAAATGTGCCTACACAGTCAAAGAGAGTTCTCACAGAAGGAAAATGACAGTCTATAAACTGCAGAAAATTACATTGAAATAAAAACCTTGCTTCAAAAGTTCATCTATCAGAGTATATGAACAACTTTTAATTACATTTAATAGCATGAGTGCACTGCATTAAATAAAGGGCTTGTGAAGTAGATCTAGAAAAGGATATGCTAACGAGAACCTGAAAAATACCCTCCACAAGCATCTCGCCTTCTGCTACAACTATTGTGTTCTCTGAAAAGAATCCTGTGGTTATCTTGTATTGCTTGTCAAAGAAACTCATAATTCCAAAGCCTTAGACTTATGCAGTTTGGATTGTTGTAAGAGTTTCAGGATGAGAAATTGTGAATCAACTATCAAGATAGAACAATTGTATCTTTACTCAGTCAATCACTTAACAACATCAGACATCATACTAACCAGGCATGAAAAATACCCGCACTTGGGATGTAGCTAGTGAAAAGCAAATGTTACTGATCCTCATCCAAGCTACTCATGAACAATCTAAATCTGATTTAATTTATCTTTTCTACTGTTTTTTTTCCAAGAAAACCTGCTTTAAACCTTTGAAACAGTTTCAGAAACATTCCAAATAAATATAATAATCATCAAAGTACAAAAGGATATAGCATTAGACAAATCAATTTCAACTGAAGCAGTAAGGTCTTCCAAATAAAAATGCCCATCCTCCAACTGTGATATTACTCCCATGACCCATCTTCTACCTATTTGCCCAACCAGAGATTGAATTGGGGATATCTGCCAAACACAGCATAGCATATAGTTACATATTTGTCCTCTGCAAGGGCATATTACAGGATTGAATTCATGAATAAGAAACACATTTCTAGAGTTTTATAATCTTGTTACAAATTTAAAGATTATCGGTTTATAGCCAGGTGGTGCATCCAGCAGTACCTCACAGCTTCCAAAATGTGAAAGTTCAGAATTGAAAGCAGGCTTTGAAAAATGCTGGTCACGGGAGAGCCTCTGGAATAGCAACAGAAACCTATCCCTATACAGGGTTGATTTTGCTGATGCTTCCCCATGGATAGGTAAGCTGCCTGTGTGCCTGTAGTTAAAAATCATAATATAAAAACATACTCCCAAACTTGATCATATAATAAGCAAATGCCAGAACAACTAAAGAACCGGTAGCATCAAAATGCTTCAAAAAATAGTCAACTTAGACATGTTCCTCACATAAAACAGAAAATTAAAATTAGAACTTTTCATGGTTCCGGAATACATAGTGCAAAGCACAATAGAACACTGTTGAGATGTCACCTACTCCTCAGTGTCTAGTTGCACATAAAGTTTTCAATATTTGTTGAAGTTTCAGTTATTTGAAATAAATTACATCAAAACCTACAACCAACCACTTATGATAGATGTTTTCCATGGTAAGCAGACAGCCGGAGGTAAACTTGTCTACTTCCAGAAAGCCCACAAAGCATTAATTCCATAATAATAAAATAGTAGCTTAATCTTTTGATTTCTATTTTGCTTCTAGCAAGACCAACATACCCGGTTTCATTCACAAGGCTTAACAATTGAGCTGAGTTATTGGAGTACCCAGCAATTCATCAGCATCGAAAGCAAATGATATAATAGAGAAGTTGAGGAATGAAAACCTACTCATGGAATTGCTTTTTGATAGGGTCATATCGAAATTTAGGAACTAAGAATGCATCAATGACACGAAGGGCCGAACCACTACCAGCAGCATCAGTGCTTTCCTCCACAGCTGCTTCGGCTTCCAATAGAAGGCTCACTACCCGCCGCACCGGTTCCTTGTCAATAATAGAAGATTTCACTGCCATTTTCAAGAATAAGAAAATTGGATTCAGGAGGGATTAGAAACGAGTTGAAATTGATGGAAAATCAAAGAAATTCCAAGAACAAAGATTACAGGATTCATGTTCGAGCTGATCCAGGAGGAGATCAATGGCTTCGTCTTCATCAGGGCCTTCGAATCGAGACACAAAAGAAAGGATCTCATCAAGAGCATCTACTTTCAGCGTGTACCCTCTGATCTTACACTTCCTCTGTATCTTCTTCCTCCTCGTCGAAGCACTCATACCTGTGTTTCTCTCTCCACAGCTCTTTCTCTCTTTCTCTCCTCTCTCCCTGCGCGTCTGAGTGTTGCTGGGGTTTGGGCGGGAAAATCCTATTTTAGTACGAGACCAACGGCGGGAACTAATAAAATGAAATAAATCCAGCCGCCGAAATGTCATTGAAAGTTTGGAATTCGCTAAAACCCTAGTGCTAGTATAATTATTTTATTATTTTAAATAACTAAATAATCACGTAAATGAAGAAAAATACCAATAAATTAATTTGATTGAGCATTATTATTAACTAGAATTTAAGGAATTTAAACCAAATATTTTATTATTTTAAATAACTAAAAAATCACATAAATGAAGAAAAATACCAATAAATTGATTTGACTGAGCATTATTAACTAAAATGTAAGGAATTTAAACCAATAATCATGAACTTTTGTTAAATCTATCCATCAAAAAAAAAAAAAAAAATTGTTATTCTATTTCTACTGTCAAAAATTTTAATAAAATGTTACCTTTGAACATGTGTTCTCTTTCTTTTCTTTTTTCATTTCATTTGTTCTGTTTTCTTTTTCAAACCAAACAAGTAGAAAGAATTAATAATAGTAATAATAAATAAATAAATAACTAGTTTTCTTTCATCATCTTCTCTTTCTTTCATCACTTTCTCTCTTCCTTTCCAGCAGATAAAGGATTCATTTTGTACCGATATCTTACAATTCCTATGTTTCATAAATTGTAAGTTGGATAATCAGTGCAATTTTAAAACCTATCTTTGAAGATATGCATATAATTTTTTTGTAGCCGTAGAATATTGCGAATGGTCATGGAACAAATATTATGCACAAAACAAGCATGTTCATCCACAAAGAATGCAGCTGCAGAATAAATATAATGCAATCAAACATGTTCAAGCTCTAAGAAAAAGTTACTTTAAAATTTAATAGGAAAAGTTTTATCATTTTTGTACTGTAATGCTGAATACTAATAATTTATTAAAAAAAAAAAAAATCATTCTAAGAAAAATGCAACTTCCTTTCAAACAAAGTACAGACAAATGAAGACAGAAGAAAAGGATGATTTGGACCTCCTCGTTAGAGGACATCATTAAGGTTGGAAGAACATGAACTAACAACCGTAACAATATTTCAGACCGGTCAGCAACTTGAGCAGAAAGAAACTCCTGAAAGATTTACTACTTTACATTTGACGCGACAGAATCATAGCTCACTTTAAGGATGATGTCTAGGACCGGTATGACCATGCAGAACCAGAGAGGATGTATTTTAATTTTTTCCAAGTGAATGAAGCATTTAACTTTTTCAGTTACTCAGGATTCAGGATGCTATGTCTGCACTGCAGTCAGCTGCTAATGGAGAGAGAGCCTGCAATTTCATAGGAAGCAAGGAAGATACCAAACTGAATATTCTTTACCAATGAAAGCTGATCATCAATCTTGCAAGAATGACTTCCAAAAGTAGAAAGGGTATGCCCAGTTCCTGACTTATGTAGCAGAATCTTCAACATAGCTCAACCGCAACGAAATGGTCTTGTCTGTGCATTAAAGTACATAACCAAATTAAAGAGTTGAAGGATATTCAGGTTACTGAGTTCCTTGATGATACAATTCTCAGAAAACTCGCTTTGCACAAATCATGATGATAGAATTCTCCGCTGCTTGCTTGCAGTCTGGTGTTTTGCGTAGATTTTAAAATTCCTGTAATATAGGCAGATATGTCCCTGTTATCATCAAAAGAAAAAAAACTACTGATAAACTGGTCTGACATTTTTTTTTTTTTTCTAACTTGGCCTGTCAAGGGGCTAATTAACAAAATCAGAAGGATGTAAATCCATCAGATTTTACTTAATATGCTCGCAAAAGTAGCCAACTCTTATCAGGACTAGTACTTGACGTATGAAATGAAAGTAATTCTCACCTACACAAACGTATTGATTCTATTGAATGACTGGATTTAGCTATGCTTCAGCAATTATATCAATACTGTATCACTACCACAATGGAGATTTCAGCCTAAATCATTAGTTTCATTACTTACTTAATAAACAAGACTATTGAGGTCATTAAATACATAAAGGGGCTCATCCAGCTATCAATTGCATCACCCCATCAACTAGGATTGCACAATCAATATATGTCAAGATAACTTCCAAATTTTGTTTCTAGACATGGTAAAAACCAGCATGAGAAATCTTGAAAACTTGCTTGATCTCATACATAAAATTATCAGCAGCAATTACCATGACCAACAGAACACTTCAAAGATGCAATTAGTTGCTTTCATGATGAACTCCAATTTGTGCCGCAGGAACATACTTGGAGACAGTTTCTGAAATAAATAAGATTTGCCATGTTTCCAGCAAAATATTTTCCAACCTATCAAAGGATAAGTCCTCCTTGCTCCATGTCTCATTCAAGTTCTCCTAACAGGCAGGGAAAGCTCAGCTAAAGAATTTCATGCAAATTATTTCCCTCTCAAACTCATACTCTTGCGCTTCTGGCTCAGTGCATAGCGTCTTGCCATAGCCGGATTATAAAATTTTCTCATATGTTCTGAGAGCCTATGAATGGCTTGGAGATTACCAAGCGTTGAAAGCTGCATCAAAAAAGAGTCAAAGTTTCTGTATGGCAATTTTATTCCCTTGTTTACCACTTCTTCCAAAAGAATACAAGCATCTTCCACTTTATTACAGCGAAATAGCCCATCAATCATCACGCAGTAACTGTCTGTGTCTGCTGCACAACCCCACTTGCCCATTTCATGCCAAGTCTCAAATGCTCCGTCAGGATCATCCATCTGAAAAAACATTAAAGCCAGCATATTATATGTTTGGACACTAGGCATACAGCCCAATTCAATCATTTTCCTGTAAAGTCTAAGTGCTTCATCAGATTTCTTATTGTCACAAAGGACCTTTAGGAAACAATTATAAGTAACTATATCAGGTGGGTAACCTTTTTTTCCCATCTCTTCCAAGAATTTGTAAGCTTCATCTACCTTTCCGTATAAACACATTCCTTCAATTATATCCTTGTATGTTGAAACATCAGGAAGGCAACCACTGCTCATCATATGCTCTACAAGTTTGAAACACTCCTCCATTCTATCATTTTGGACAAGAGCCACAATGATTATTGAGTAAGTCTTGGCAGTGGGAGAAGAAATGGTAGAACCTTGTGTTCTCATGAACTCAAAAAGTTCTAAAGCTTCTGTTATCATCCCTTCTTTGCAGAATGTATCAATAGCAGTATTGTAAGTAAAATTGTCAGGCGCATGGCCTAGTTCAATCATTTCTTCTAGCACTTTCATCCCCCTTGTTGGGTTTCTAACTCTACACCATCCAAAAAACAATATATTGTATGTATCAGCATTAGGCTTAATCTTGCTTTTCACTTTTTGGAACAGAGCTTCAGCATCCTCAACAAGACTACACTTGCACAGAGCATCCAAGAGCAAGTTAAGTGCATTTATTTCAGGTTGCGTCTTGACTCTTATCCTCTTCTTCTTTGCAAACTTCTGCACATGAGTTAGATACTTCTCAGTGTATTTTCTAAGAATTGTAGAAAGAACTTCAACCGGAACAGTATTTCTGTTATGCCTCTTCATGTAATCCAACACATCACAAACTATTCGAAACTGCTTCACTTTGTATCTCGTACTAGATAATATGTCTATCATATCATTATAAGCACAAGGCTCATGGGAATAATTTTCTTGGCGACCAGCCCATGTGAAAAATCTAAAAGCAATTTTCTCCTCAAAACGCAAGCTATGCAGGACCCCAGTAACCAATGGAGTTGATAATGGGATACCCAGTTGGTCAAGAGCTTTCTCCATACCGCGATGTCCGATTGGTCTACCCATTATAGTGCTGTATAACTTTTCAACATCGCTTTCAACACGATTGTCCTCAACATCGTAATTTTGATTAAAGGAGGCAGTTTCTGAGCAATACAAACGTATGGAAACATTATGTGCAACAAAAGAACTCATGGGCAGTGAATATTGAAACAAGGGTACCAAAGAAGCCTCCGGTAATGGCAGTCGACAGATAAAAGTGTGCTTACAGAAGAAAAAATTTGGTATTTTTTCAGTTTGCGGTGGCCCTTTATTTCTGAATATATAATTATGGGCACATGAAGAAAAAGAATAATGCTTTATAGAAAATAAGTATCTATGAAACCTTCCCATCATATTGCAAAGTTGAAATTGAAGGCGTTGATTCTTACAACGAGACTGAGCTGGGTGCTTGCTGTAATCGCTGAAGTTTGCCAAAAGAAATTCAGAAACAAGAAAGATGTAGTATATCCGTACAGATGAAGAAGCTGCAGTATTGAAATCTTGGTTTCGTGTTTGTGTACCTAGGGAGAGGGAAGAGAAGATGCAGCAGCATCGAACATCAGCGCAATTAACAGAGTCATTTAATCAGAAAGGTGAAAATAAAAGGGAAAGGGAATTACTTGTTTTAACATCCCAAAATTTCTATTCTCACCCGTAGCCTTTTAAATCAAAATTACTTAAATGCACCTCTAAAAATAAAAACGCCTTATCCCCAAGCCCTTCTTCCCACCCCGACCCTACAGCGCCACCGCTAAACTCATGTTCCCTCTCTCTCTACCTCACCCAAACTCGTTATTTCTCTGTCTTTCTTTTGTTTTATCTAGGGATAGATCTGGTGTTATAGGAAAAAGTACAAACTAAACCACTCAATTATCTATGACAGATTGGTCTTAAAAATAATTTAGTTTGGTTCAATTTCAATATTTTGTGACAAAAAAAAATTATATGAGTTCATGACAAATTCAACTAAAAAAGAAGTAATTAAGAAATAAAAATTACATTTTCTTAAAAAAAGTCAACAAATTTTTTATCAATTAGCTAACATAATAAATAATTTAAATATCAAAAATAAATAAAAGAATCATTCTAGCCACAAAATATTTTGCTGATAATAAAGAAAATATGAAATTTTCTTTAAGAGACATTAGTTGAAATATTGACAGTTAATAATCACTATTCGTAAAAATAATGAATAAATAGCATAACAAGTACATGTTTATATACACGCGGTGCGATTCGATTTTTTTTAGATTTTGAAAAAGCCAACTTACAATTCAAAACTGCAAGTTACAAATTGCAAGTTTTGTAATCCAAACCCAAGCACGAACAGTTGGGATCTGTTGCGAGGGTTAGTGAGGGATAGAATAAGAGAAAATTCATCTCCAAGCCCCCATCGGAAGCCTCTTCTTATAGATAGTTGAAGTATGAGTTTTATGACTCGATGGCTTAAGTCCACTAGCCAATGTTGAGATGTTGGTCCATAACAGATCAATTCAAATTCTTTATAGTTCGATTTTGTTAGCATTTTGTCCACCCCATTACTTCTTTTATGCATTTTCCCTCAAGAGAGTTTTATATGCCAGATTTATTTTTTAATATATACAAAATCTTGATTCAAAGTGATTTACTTTAGTCTTATCATGCCTTTGGTTGATTTTTCATATAAGCTCAAAAAAAAAAATTACATGCTTATAGATTATTCATATAATGTAAAATTGTGTTTTTGTGGTATTATATAATTATATAATTCATATATCAATTATATATTGTTTTAATCTTTCAGATTCTATATAATCTATAACTATTTTTAGATTATAAGATAATTTAAAACTTATTGATTGGAGTGAGAAGACAAGATTCTAGAACTTAGCTAAAAAAAGAACGTATGGCGAAGGCCATATTTTATAGTCTTGTAAACTTATCTGAATTGTTCTCCTTACACACTCAAAAACAATATTATCAGGACAGACATGTTGTGCTACTATAAATCATTTATTTATTAGACATTAGATAGCAGAGAAGCTAAATCCTAAATTTACTCGATGTGCTTCTTTCTATCCTTTTTTATTTATCTCGAAATTTTGTATAATAAATTGTGTGTTTTCATTATCTATTTTTGAATAAAATAATTCTTGATACACATTTTTTTGGGTAAATTATTTATACACATTTACTAGATTGATTTGAAAGTACACTTTTAGGCTTGCTTAAAAAATCATAATTTTCCATGAAAAAATATTTATTTTTAGTTTGCAAATAACAAACTAACTAAAAATATTGATACATATAATTGCCATCCTGTATTTATTTCAATCAAAATATTGATTGATGTCATCCAAAGTGCATGAATCCAACCTCATATCAATAAAGCTTAGTAAATAATTAAGTTTCTTAAATATATTGACAAAAAATTAATTTCTTTTAGTAGATATAAAAAAAAATATTAAGGGAAATTGTATGAACTTTAATAATTTTTTGACTTTAAAAAGATTAATCTTTGATTCTCAGTTTAAAAATACTTTTGGTGCAAACCAAGAAATGATGTCCTCATTATTTTTTTTAAAGACAAACTTTAAGCCAATTTAGATTGTTTCTAATACAAGATAATAAAAAAAAAAAATTAAAAGGAGAAACATTTCCTTACATGCTTATAAATAAAAAAAAAAAAAAATTTAGTTTCTAAATATACTTTTTATTTTAAAAAAAGTCAATCAAAATACTAAAATTTTGTATAATTTTTTTTTTTTGTAAAATTAAAAACATAAACAAATTGATAAAAAGCCCAAACGGGATATTTGAGAACAATTTTTTCAGCCAAGAATGTTGGAGGAATGATATAATCATAGACAATTATGTTTTATTGAATTCAATTAATTTCTATTATATAGTTAAGGAGTGATACTTATTTTTTATCAAAAGAATTGATGCTTATTTTTTTTTATTTACTTTCTTATTACCTTTTTGTATTTTGTAACGTGGACGCTCCCCCTCGTGTTGCTGTAATCCAAATCTGTTTTTTTATATAATATATTATCTCGTTATAATAATTCATCAAAATATTAATAAAATAATATTATTATAATTTTTTTTAAATCAATATAAGAATAAAATAAAAAATACAAGAAAAAAATGAGACAATATATTTTAATATTTAATTGCCATGATTTCACTCATTCTCTTATCACTCATTTTTCAATGGACTCATGAAATAACTGACTTTATGGAATGGGATATTATATCTATTTTATCAAATAAGACAACCTAATCCTTAATTTTATCATCAGTATTTTTTTTTTTTTTTAATTTCATGGAACCAAACATCACTTATGTATTGAGAAGGGGTTCCCTTGCGCATGAGGTGTGTGAGAGAGAAGAAAGTTATTTTGTTTTGAGAAATGTCACTGAGTATATTTATAATTTAAATATATTTTTTTATAATTTTATTTTTATAATTAACTAACAACTGCAGAATTTACACTAATTTGTACACAAACAATTTATAATTTAATTTTTTTTTTGTTAAGTTGTTACAGGTATTTTGAACTCTTCACGTGTTTTGGGATGCATGACTAAAAAAGGGTGTGCCAAAAGAAATAACCGGTTGAAAGGCTTTACCAATTATCACTCCCAATTAGTTAACGCAGAAGAAAAAAGAAACCAAAAAAAAAAAAAAGGACAACGAGAAAGTTTAAAATGCGGTCAAACATATTGTCTTGACTGTTACCATTCCGAATTAACACAGACAAAACAAAAAACAAAAAATGAAAAGGATAACGAGGTTTTTAATGTAGTCAAACATATACACTCATGCTCAGTCGCGTCAGTTCTTCTTTCTTGCTCTCGGCTGCACTTGCCCTGCTTCATAGCTCGTTTTATTCTTCAGAAAATCCTCTCTGGGCCTAGTCTATTGGTAAGTTCTTGAAAAATCTTACGACTTTAATACATAGCTTTATATCTTGTAGATGCCTTAGAGGGTGGGCTTTTCACAGAAACTAGATAGAATGACCACCTCTTTCATAATGCTGAAGTGCTCAGTTGTAATAAGTGTATCCTAATGCACGATTTTGTTTTTTGTTTTGTTTTTTCAACACCGCAGTATGGAATAAGACATTTTTGAAAGGGCATTTTGTGGAGACTTGTACATTCTGGTGCTTGAAAACCCATTATACTTGGTGTCATGAAGGGGATTTGCTAGAAGGAACTGAATAACATTTGAAGCTAATTAGTTGGGTGGAGTAAACCCAAAGTTTGTAGTACTTCTACGAGGGAAATAACTTATTGATTGGACCTTTTAATTCTTCTCTTCATGTGCAAGACATATTTGACATTTTAATTTTCAATATGCTTACCATGAATGCTTATTATCATCAGAGAAAAATTTATCCTGTTTCACTTTGATTTTCATTTCATTTCTCCTAGAATGAGATATATGACTTTTGGCACCTGTATAACTTGTAAACCTATTAATGCTAAAGCAAGAAAAGTTAGTTTCTTGATTTCCATTTGTCGCTCTCTTTCCCTGTGAGAGAAGAAGAAATTTTATTCGGAGGAGGGTAAGCACAATGAGTGTGGATGAGGAATCCTCCATGTTGAATTGTAAATATCTTGCAAATATTATTTAATATTCCTGTGAAAGCTCTAATGGATTCTAATGTCCAATTACGTCCAGAGGGGGATTATCAAACCCTTTTAGCTATAGGAGATTGGTTGCAAATATCAACTACTTTACAATGACATGACCAGACATTTCATTTGTTGTAAGTGTTTGAGTTAGTTTCTAGATTCTCCATGTGACACTCATTGGCAGGCTACAGTTCGAGTTCTAAGATATCTAAAAATGCTCCTGGTAAAGGATTACTTTTACGCCTACAATTCAAATGCAGATTGGACAGGATGTCCCTTTGATAAACATTCTACATCTGGATATTGTGTCATTGTTGGTGATAACTTGATCTCCTAGAAAAGTAAGAAGTAGAAACTAGAAAGTGGTTGTTTTATCTAGTGCCGGAGGTGAATACAAAGCAATGACATAAGGAATAAGTAAACTTATATGGTTTAAACATTTTTTAGAGGAACTAAGTTTTGCAAACCGGGTTGCATGAAGCTTGTCTGTGGTAATTAGGTTGCACCACATATAGCCACTAATTTAGTGTTTCATGTAAGAAGAAATACATTGAGATTGACTGTCATTTCATCATTGAGAAAATCCTCATAGGAGACATTGCTACTCAGTTTGTCAACTCAAGTGATCAATTTGCTGACATTTTTACTAAGTCTATTAGAGGCTCTCAGATTTATTACATTTGTAACAAGCTTGGTGCATATGATATATATACTCTAGCTTGAAGGGTGTTGAATTGTAAATATCCTGTGAATGTTTTATAATATTCTGTAGCTATTAGATATTAGATTAGCCTAATAATAAGAATGTGATTAGGATTTAATTATAGCATGATTCTCTCCTCTTATGTATATATAGATGTACTCTCCTCTGATAATACACACAAATTTCCACTCAACCCTACAATTCTACACTCTAAAAGCAAACAAAAGAAAGCAAACTTCTACTGAAGAAGAATAACACATCATAAAAATCTTTTGCTAATCTTTTTAATCATTTTGGCCCCTCAATATTGTCTTCTTGGCTTGAAACATTTAGCCAGTCAAGCTCCTGTTAATAAACAGTTGAACTATAAGAGTAGGTGAAATTTAGTACTTCTGTCCTTATGGTGCATTAAATTTCATCTGGCTTTGTCCATAACATGTGGTCTTTGGATTCTTTCATGCTACTTTGCATTCTCTTTTATTCTGTTTTGCATTACTTCTTTTCTAGTGCAATTACATTAGTTTTGATTTTGGAGTTACTATTATGGTACCAAAATGTATTTATTTAGTGTCTTAATTTTATATTGTTGTTGCAGAAATTGTTGGTTCAATATGGACGGTTTTGATAAAGATGAGCTGTTGATGCGGTCAAACACTCATCCCCAACTATTTAATGAACATGATGATTCTAAATTGCAGAGGCCAGCGACTAAGACACGAAGTACATCAATTTCCATTCCTATGAAGTCCACAGAGCCATGTGAGATAGAAACTATAGCAGTGGAGAGCAACACAGAACAATCTCCTTCTTTTTGTGACAATGGTGAAAATGATTTGCAGAGTAATTATGCTGGCAAAAATGAACACTTATTGAGGTCTGGGCGGATGGGAATTTGTAATGATCCTTATTGTACGACTTGCCCTGCTTACTTCAAGATTACTGAACAAAGTTATCCAAATGCTTTGGATATATCTGATCGTAAGGTATCTTTCTTCCTAAAATAAACTCCCACCTTCTTCCCCCCCGCGTTTAATTTTAAGAATATACTTGTGACCATGTTTTGAAGTTGCTTTAGATTACTTAGTCTCTATATCCAAACACTTATTTTCTTGCCATTTACATGCGTTGGAGTTTCACTTTGACCAAACTTCGAAGTTGACTTTACCATAATTGTTAATGCGTAAGTGTTTGTTTGATTTATACTTTGCTTCTGTGCTTCTCTCTAGTAGCCTAATATTCTCTATATTGATGCATTTTTATGGTTTGTCTAGTTTCTCTGTATGTAGTTTTGATGCTCTGTTATTTAGTTGTGGCATTTGGTGGATCAATATCAATGTGTTAGATTATGTATTTATGTTAGACATCAAGATCTGAGATGACTTTTCAAAGAAATAGCATTTTGTTTCTGTTGCGGTTCACTTTAGAACCATGTGCAATGAAAAGAGAACAGACGTTTGCTATTCCCTCTTTAAACTCTGGTTCCAAAATTTCTATGTCACATAGGCTTGCTGAATCTTGATTATTCAACAGTGAATGCTTTCACTGGTAAAGATTGATGAAGTGCTTTGAAATCAATGGTTTTGCCAATGAAATAGTTAAATGCAAATTATTGTTTTAGTATCAGTAACAATTGCTATTGCTATTTTTGTCATTATTCACTTTTAGAGGAAATAAAAGTATTGTCATTTGATAGCCCCATGGACCATGTCTCTCTTTATTTGTCCACTACTTATTTTCTAAAGGCCTGTGTAGTGTGTCATTGTACATGGTCTTTGTATACCTTTTTTCTTTGTTTCTTCTAGGCATTTTATGTTAGGAATATTCAGGGGAACGGAACGCCCAAGACCATTGGAAGTTTATGTGAGGAAGAGGTGGGAAAAGGTTAAAAAAGGAAAGAGATGAGGGATTCAGCTATGCTACGTAAGCATAGGTGGTTAATAGGAAAGTTATTTAGGGAGATAGGTGGAGGTAGATATGGTATCATGGGTTTGTTAGCAGATTCTGATCGGAAGTCACTTCTTCTGTTAAGGGTAAACCCTGCATAGTTTTTTGTTTGTTTGTGTGATTCTGTACCTTGTGTTCTTCCTCTAGTGTTAGTAATAGAGTTATGAGAAATAATTCTATCAGTACCCTGAAATTCTCACGTATCTGGTTTTTCAATTTCATCCTGACTCTATCATTTGGAATCACTGTAACATTTTATTTTTGGTTACTTAATGTGCTACTATCTGTCTTTGAATGTTTACAGTTCCATCATGTCCTGTATGGCGATGCGAAGGGTTGCACAAGAAGATTTTTTTCTTTCCTGTCTTCATATGTTCCTGGAGTTATTAACCCACATTGTAAATTTGCACTAAGATGGAAGAGGTTCTTTGCCATTTCTTGCTTGGTATCAATTTTTGTGGATCCATTCTTTTTCTTTGTGCTCACTGTACTGAAGGTATGCTTCTTCTTTCAATTTCCAATCCAACAAAATCTGGCAGTTTGTAGTTACTAATTTGACCTGTTTCTGTTGGGTATTTTATATTGGCTATTAGGAGTCATTAAGTAGCTTCAAGTATTAATGCATGTATGCTTAATTTTTTATTGTTTATCTCCAATTCAATTGCCTACAAAATCTATAATGAGAATTCACTTTGTTTAGGAGGAATACTGTGTTGGCTTAAACTGGCCCGTCATGACAACACTCTTAATACTTAGAAGCATGACCGATGTTGTGTACTTCTTGAATACTCTTCTTCAGGTAACTTCTAGGTGGCTTCCTTTTTGGGATTTTTTTTTTTTTTTTATAACTCTAATTTATGCAATATATATATATATATACACTTCCATATATGCTTGCATCTATGAATGTTTATATATACAATCACAGACAATTCTGCTGTGAAAAAGGTCTCTTTTTTTTTTTTCCATAGAGAATAGTCCTATTTATACATAGAGGTACAGAGAATATACAAGGAATCCTATCTCTATAATCAAGCTATAACAATATCCATATCCATATAATTTTGCTGACATGATATCTACATTATGTACATTCTGTAACAATCCAACCGAAACTGTAGTATAAATGCTAATTATGCCTTGCTTGTTACAAATGTAATTAATGCAGACTTCATTTAAGGCTTTTGTGAAGATGTCTTTCAATTGGTCTTCTGTTCTAACATATCCTATTGCAATGAATTTCTCTTTAATCTTTTCATAAAGTTACAATCAATCTCAATATGCTTAGTTTGCTCGTGAAACATAGGATTAGAAACGATATAAAGAGCAACTTGGTTGTGACAATAGAACTTTGTTGGTAGTGAAAGCTTGAAGCCAACTTCTTTCAGTAGTTGGTTTATCCATACAATCTCACATACTGAGTTTGTTATGGCTATGTACTTTGATTCTACAATTGATTGGGAGACTATATTTTGTTTCTTACTTCTCCATGGAAGAAACTAGGCTCCTTCCCTCAAAAACACAATATCTTGTAGTGGATCTCCTATCATCCTTGCATATTGTATAATCTGCATCAAAATATGCTTCAGCTATACCAAAGAAACATTCCACCTTAATATGCTTATGATGTCCATAAAATAATATGTTACTCTCCTCAAGAAAAGGACTTACATACCTTATAGATACAAAATATGTTTCCCATATAAGAAGTCTAGATAATTCATTAATCCCTTTACAAACTCTGAAGGCTTAGCAGGTGCCGCAGTAGGGGATTATAGGTGAGATGGTCTGCCTTCTCGATGCTTTGTAAATACAGTCGAACGATCTTACTCTAATCCAAAATTGTTGGAGCTATTGAGTTTGTGCTTACTGATTTCATCATCACAAGAATCACCTCAGCCATGACTGTGGGTTTATTATTTGCCATTAGGGAAGCAAAAGACATAACAACCAAGAAAATGACAGGAAAGACTAGTCTAAATCAAAGACTAAATAAACAAGTAGAAGCCAAAAATATCTGAAATAGTAGTCAAAAATCCAACTAGAGAAAATCTAGAGTATAGTAGGAATAAAAGAGAAACCAAAAAAGAACCCAAACATCCCAAGGAAGTAGTGTTAGTGAACTTGCCACCAAAACAAGATGAAATAGGCACGAAATCATTTAGATGGGAGGAAAAAAATTTCTCTTCGTTGGAGGAGGCTGCACCAGAAGAGGGCAAGGCATGCGCCCACATAGGCTGGCATGTGGGAAGACAGACAGAAAAGACTAAGGACATGTGAGGCTCTCATGCATCGTCGATGGTTGCTAGAATTTATGGGTAGGCCGAGTGGAGGGTGGCACTCCTCCTAGTGTGGGTGATGAGAACTAGAAATGAATTGTTATTGTTATGGATGACTTGAAGTGACTTCCTCGTAAACTCAATAGAAACGAATAAGTTTTCAGCCATTTGCTATGATACCAAGTAATTAGAGACAAATCTACTGTGAAAAGGTGTCTTTCATTCATAGAGAATAGTTTTATTTATAGAGGTAGAAAATGTACAAGGAATATAATTATGCTTTCATAATATCTACATTAATTAGATTCTATAACTATATTTTGAATTGTAAGGGTTCTTCACACACCATGTTGAATTGTAAATATCTTGTAATATTCTTAGTTATTAGATTAGCACAATTATAGGGACGTAAATACGATTGTATTATAATATGATTCTCTCCTCTCATGTATATATATAAATGTACTCTCCTCTGATTAATACGCAGCATTTTTTCTACTCAATGATCAATCCTACACTTCTACAACTACGGTTTCTTCTTGTTGTGTGCACTACCAGCAACATCTTTGTTGTCGTGCATCATTCTGGCAAATGTTTTTTCCCTTTCCTACTTGGCTTCAGCACCTTTCGATTGGCCAGCCACTGCAACTGTGCAGCCATTAGCCACTAGACATGCCCCCATGCACCGCCAACGTGATTCTGCATTGTCTCCCACACGCTAGCACGTGATGGTGTGCACAGTATTTTTTCACTCAATCCTACAATTTTACACACCAAGCATAAGACTTACACCGTTGAATAACTTTCCTGTAGAAGGTGGACATGCTAGATCCAATTGCAAATTGAAAGTTCTTATAATGTAGATCATGCACATAAAATTTAAGAATTAATTGATACCCAATGAAATTATTTTATTTCATAATAATTTTTTAAATTCTATGTAAATGTCTTCAATTGGATTAGCTACTTAGGAATGTATGAGTGATCAACACCATAATACCTAATGATTCTATGGATGGATCGATGAAACTCACCTTTCATAAAAAGTTATTTGAGGGTGTAAGTGGATTCCGCTCAGACACATATTTGATGATTTGATGATACCATGTTACTTTCTCGACTGTATTTGTAAACCTACTTTATTTGAGAACAATCTTCTGGTACAACTTTCTGCTCCTACAAGCCACTAGGCTATCAGAAAAATGATAAAAAATCCCTACGGTTAACTCCAGAATCTAGCTAAGCATAGTAGACTCACAGATTGCTAGCTAATCATAACTAACTATGGTTCAGGGGTTCCTAGCATGTATTACTTTTTATTGGTTCATTACAAAAAGAAATGGGGAAAAGAAGAAGGAAAAAAAATTGATGTCACCTGAATCTAGAATATGATTGTTTTGTTCTTGTTTGGTGCTCTTTTGTCATGCAACACTTGATTAATTTTTTCCAGTTGCCTTTTTGCAGTTTAGGTTGGCTTATGTGGCTCGTGATTGGGTGATTGGTGCTGGAGAGTTAGTTGACCATCCAAAGAAAATTGCTCTTCATTACCTAAAGGGTTTTTTTATTATTGACTTATTTGCTGTATTTCCACTTCCTCAGGCAATTCTCTTCATATCTTTCTTTCTTGCTCATGCTGAGTTGCTAATATATTTATTCTTAAAAATACTTTTCAGAGTCTGGTCATGGTGATGGGTGTGTTTGTAGAGAATGTTTAGGAAGGGAATGGAAATAGGAAAGATAATGATTAGTATGACATGGAAAGACTATAGATTGCTTAGCATAATTTGTTTGATATGGGACAAAAATTTTGGAGCAATGGGAGAGTAAACATAAATAATTATCATAGTACTTCTAAAATTTTTAAACCTTTTATTAAAATTAAAATTAGGGTTTTAGGGTTTAATTTTTGTAAGGATTAGTTTAGGATTTGAGAGTTTAGTTTTAATATATAAGTGTTTAGAGTTTAATGTTTAGGTTTAAAATTTGAGTGTTTTGAATTTTAGGGTACAAGTTCCAATTTTAATGGTTTAGTGTTTTTGATTAGTTTTGAACTTTTGATTTAAGGATTTGAGCTTTTGGGTTTAAGATAAATGCAATTTTGGAGGGTGTTTTGGGCAAAAAAAGAAAAATATAATTCCATGGAATGACCTCCATTCCTTCCCTCCATAGAGGGAATTTAATCCCTCATTTATGGGTGAAAACATTACCTTGGGAATCCTTATTCTCATGCCCAAGGTCTCTACCAGAAAAGTTTCATGAGGGATTTCCTCTCTGTTGCCTTCTTTCTTTCCGTAGGATTCCGCCCATCAAATATGACCTTATTTATCTCAAGTATGATTTATAAGGTGAGTTGATATAACACAAGAACATAGGATCTCATCTATGCCGATTGATATTTTTTGGTTCATTTTAGGGAATCTTATTAAATTTGTAATATATGATATATATATATATATATATAAGGAAGACATATTCTTACCACTGTTAATTTTTCAGTTACCATGTATCTTTGAAATGGGACAAAATATATTGTTTAAAATTGTGTCACATAATCTGTCCCAAGGCTCCTCGCCAAGAAACTATTAAAATATTACTGCAAGTATTGAATGTATATTATTTTATTAATTTTTTTTTACTAATAGAAAGTCTTGAATATGATATGAGATGTAATATAAGATAACAGATTTTTTCCTGAAATGAAATATAAGGAAGACATGAAGATGTTTGACATTTCCATGCTATGGACATTTTAAGTTTGGGTTTATTGGGATTTTATATTTTTATTTTGATACATAAGAGATTTGGACTGTATAATCTGTTTGGACATAAGGTTTTTTCCCTATAAAATTCAGGTATTTTTCTTTAGGTTTTCAATGGGGGTAACCACTATTTAGTTCTGTTTGACTTTCTCTAAATATGAATAGTGCCTCTGGGTCTACATTCTAAACTCCTCAGCATGACTTGTTTAATCGAAATATTGCAGATCATTGTATTGTTTGTCCTAGGAAACTCCGGAGTGAATTATACTAAGAATCTTCTGCAAACTTCCGTCCTTGCTCAGTATATTCCCAGATTGTCTAGATGTCTGCCTCTGCTAATTGGCCACTCATCAAGTGGATTCATATTTGAATCAGCCTGGGCAAATATCATCGTAAATCTTCTCACCATTATGCTATCTGGCCATGTTGTTGGGTCTTGTTGGTACCTCTTTGGTTTACAGGTGGGTAGAGCATTCTAAGTACCAAATTGTAACCTTCAAATTTATGTTAATGTCCATCAATATACAAGTTCCATTAATTGTCATTGACGGACGTCAGCTTAAGGGTATATTTTAACAGTATGTGAGAAATGATTTTGTTACTTAGAAGTATCAGTGATTGATGAATTTATTAATAGTTGATAGTAAAATAGTATTTTTCTCCTCAAATATTGAATATAACTTGATTTAGACTAACTTGATTTGTCTAATGATTCAAAATGAAGTATAATCACAATCAGGAATGTGATTCTTTAGTTTCACCAACTTAGGTTGATAATCAATTTTAACTTCTGTTTCTCCCTTTTCCTTGTCCCAGAGGATAAATGCATGCCTACAAGCTGCCTGCTATAAAGCTCAAGTTCCTTTTTGTGCTAAACTGATTGATTGTGACCTTGCTGGAAAAGACCTGGTATCAAAATATTATTGGAGAAACAATACTGGTGCAAGTGCTTGTTTAACTGAAGATGGTTTTCATTATGGGATCTATGACAAAGCTGTCAATCTTACCACTGAACCTGATTTGATCATAAGATATGTATTTTCCTTCTTTTGGGGATTCCAGGTGTGCCTTCCATTCCTTTTTTCTTCCAGTAGTAACTACATTTATTATTTTAAAGTCAGCATGCTATAATTTGCAGTATATAAATTTTGTTCTATATTAATATGGAGACATGAAGCATTGGCATGGAGCATTGTTAAATGAAACTTAATTTTAATATTCCTTAAAATTTATCACATGCTTGCTCTACCTTTTGTTCAAAAACATTATCAAAACTCAATTGAATAAAATTCTATAACCTTTCAAGAAAAACATTTGATGAAAAAGATATTGAAATAAATATACAAGAGATATGGGTAAAATTACCCAGAAAATACAAGAAAAAAAAATATTTATCAAAATGTTACTTTATCAAAACAATTTTTTGATCTACCACACTTTTGGGAAGTTTAGATAACACCATTCAATTTGGTATTTTTGGCCCAAAATTCAAGTGGAAAAATGGTATTTTCCACTTGAATTTTAGGCGAAAAGCGCTAAATCGAGTAGTGTTTTCTAGGTTTTTTAAAAGTGTGGTAGATTGATAAATATTTTTAAAAAGTGGCATTTTGATAAATACTTTAATTTTTTTTTTTGAATTTTCTAAGTAATTTATTAAAAATATATTTCTCAAACTCAATTTGATAAGAAATATAATATAACAATAAAAAATAAAAATATAAGCTAACAACATAATTTAAAACATGCCTAGTAATTATAATCCATTCGCAACTTATGTAGAGTCCATTGAAGAAGCACAAAATGCAATAACTAGCAGATTTGGACACCAACAATCAATTCCAAAGTCTTTCTCTTAATATAGGTTGAAATCCTTATATGTTCCCTTCTATTTACTGACAAATAAAAAAGTTTATGTAACTTTATGAAATAAATAAAGCCTGTTATATACCTATGATCATTTTGCAGCAAATCAGTACTCTGGCTGGTAATTTATCCCCAAGCTATTTTATTGGGGAGGTCGTTTTCACAATAGCCATCATAGCATTGGGTCTGTTGATTTTTGCTATTCTCGTTGGAAATATACACAACTTTCTTCAGGCTCTTGGACCGAGGTAAAACGTCTAACTTCATACATTGAATGCGAACTGACTAAAATATATTAGGGGTATAACAAGTACTATTTGTTGACATTATTATTTTTACTCTTCTTTTTCTTTATTAATCAAATTATGTGTGTGTTCCTCTCAGTAACCATTTTAGAAAATTATCTGGATGTTCTCCTAGCTTGAAGAGCAAAGGGTGTGCTTTGTTGAGAAACATATACATCTGTTGGTTTCTCTTTCCTGTAATTGTTTAGCTTCCTACCTTAAAATATTTCCTTGATTTCATTTACATACGGGGAGGGAAACAAAAGAGTATCAACTCTTAATCTTAGGTTATTATCTGTTTGAGGATTATGAGACATTATTGAATAAATGTGATGACAAGCATTCCCTTGTTAGCGCCAATGTCATGTTGATGTATCCTTTATTCTCATTCCCTTGTTGAACAAAATTCTTCAAACAAATTTCGGAGTATTGAAACCAGATAAATTGCAACTATATCTGACGGTAATTTTTATTTAAATTTTTAATCTATAATTGCTTACTATGAAGTATGGTCTCTGGACATGGGCTATATTAAATTTGGGAGAAGTAGAAAAAATCCCTAAACTTTATGACGTGTATTTTATCTCAAAATTTTCAAAACGCACATTTAACTCTCTTTAACTTTTAAAATGTACACATCACTCTCAAACTCTAACTTATGTTAAAAATTTGATCCAAAAAAAAAGTCATCCACGTCTTACTGGTTTCTCTATTTTTACTCTATATTTCTATTTGTCTATTATAGGAAAGGGGTTAACAAAGAAATAGTGAGGTGCATAACACGTTTTTGGTCAAATTTTTAATAAAAGTTAGAGTTTGGAGAATAATATGCACATTTTAAGAGTTTAAAAGAGTTAAGTGCATGTTTTGAAAGCTCTAAGGATAAAGTGCACATCATACAAAGTTTAGGGGGCTTTTTTTAACTTTTTCTTTTAAGTTTTATGGTCATAGAGGATTGTGTTCTAAAGCTTTAAAATTTTACAAATTTTTTGTCTAAAAATTTTAAAAATAAAAAAAGTAAACATAGATGTCCTATATAGTCTTTAAGCTATTTAAAGTGTTGGTTAAAAAGTGGGGGCTGACAATTATTTTTTCTAATTGGATACCGTTTAAGAGGTTCCTACATATCTTGTATCAAAAACATATGTGACACTCCAATGATGCTCAATTAAGAAGTGCCCATGCTTCTTAAATTGCATGATGTCTTGATAATTGTTAATTTGTCTAGTACAATTTTCTTGTAGGTAAACTTAACTTCTATTTTTTTTATTTTTTTTTTCTAGTTCCTCTACATTTATGGTTATATTATGCTTGATATATTTTCCTATATGCTTCTTCCAGGAGACTAGAAATGTTAAGAAGACGCCGTGATGTTGAGCAATGGTTGAAGCGTCGGCGCTTACCATACGATCTAAAGAGGTATCTGTTTTTCTGATTCCATTCACGTCCGCACAGTAGTGAGAGTCTTGGAATTTGAATGACTTGAAAGAGTTAATAATATAAATAGGGGTGATGTATCAATTGAGATTTAAAGTGATATTGAGAGTTATCACCAAGTATAGAGAAACATTTGTAGATAGATAAATCGAGTACAATGAGTGTCTCCTTACTAGATTCCCGACAAAGACTGCTAGGAAGGCATGGCTATTAAAAGGAACAACAAGAAGAGATGCCAACTATATAAGGTTAGGACTGAAACCGTGTAGAATTGTTGGAAATTTGTGTGAACCTAGACTCTTATAGCTTCACTTTATTTAAGAAGATAATTACGCATGACTACAAGAACATTTACGTAACTAAACTGCAACATACTTCACATAATCACATCCAAATAAGTAAATACATATAATGTCTACTGTCACTTTTATGTAGGTACTATAGTTGTATTCTGGATCACAAAATGTACGACTGATAGATAATCGCTCATATGACTGCTCTGTCATGCAGGAGAATACGACTGAATGAAAAGTACCACTGGGATATGACGAGAGGGGTGAATGAAGAAATGTTTCTGGAGAATTTGCCAGAAGATCTCCAGAGAGAGACACGACGTCATATCTTCAAGTTTATTAAAAGAGTAAGTCCAAGAAATGTCAGAAGTATTATACTACTTATAATATTTACACAGTTATATAGTATAATTCATTAGGCTAACTTCACAAAATCAGCCAATATGGTCATCTATTTGTGTCCTGCTAGAAGTGGTATGTATAAGTTGGATGCGAAACTGGATCTAGTCTACAGCTTCTCGAAAACAATTTTTAAGGCTATTAGATTTCAAACAACCCTGAGAATTCTCTAAATAGTAAGTACTGAAATTTGTTGTTATTTTATATACATTTATTCGGAGAATCTAAAATATATGCAGGTAAGAATTTTTTCCCTGATGGATGAACCTATTGTAGATGCCATTCTTGAGAGACTAAGAGAGAAGACGTACATCAGAGGAAGCGTAGTTTTATATCGCGGAGGTGTGATAGAAAAGATGGTGTTTATTGTCCGTGGAAAATTGGAAAGTGTTGGAGAAGATGGAACTACAATTCCCTTATCTGAAGGGGATGTTTTTGGTGAAGAACTTCTGACATGGTGTCTTGAGCATTCTTCTGTAAACAGAGGTATGGTTGTATCTGATCCATGGGCAACATAACATAACATAACATGCCTGTTGAATATTTGAAATAGGACTTGGCCTCACTGCAAGAGATGGTTTCCCTACAGATTGTGAAAAAGTAAGGATTCCGGGACGGCGGCTACTTAGCAAAAGAACAGTGGTGTGTATGACAAATGTGGAGGCGTTTTCACTTGGAGCCGCAGATCTTGAAGAAGTCACAAGCCTTTTTTCAAGATTCTTGAGAAATCCGCGTCTTCAAGCAGCTATAAGGTCATATTCCCTTATCTTCTGCATGCATGCATGCATGCCTTTATGATTCTGCATAATGTTTCTGAACAACGTTGTAACTTGGTTTTGTTATGTCAGGTATGAATCTCCATATTGGAGACGCCTTGCAGCAACCCGTATTCAGGTTCAATGGAGATGCAGGAAAAGACGTCTTAATCGTGTGTGAGGGTAATATGACATGGCTATTAATGGTAGCGACTTCCTCGGACTTGGATGAATATCAGTACAAACTAATTAAAATAATTAAGATGAAACTTTTTTTTTTTTATAATAAAAGATAATATTATTATATCTAGTTATTGAAAAGATTTTTGGCCTAAATAAGAGTTTCATTGACTTACCCCCTAGGACACCTTTGCTAACTAGCTTGGCTACAAAAGGTTATTCTAGAATGTGACTCCCTTGTGCTGATTGGCTTGCAAAAACTTCGGAATGGATCCAAGTGGGTCATTTCTGGTGAATCCTCCTCTTGGTTAACCGTGTTACTCGCCGTCTCAAGTAAATGACAATTATACCCTTAAAAAAATTAAAAGCAATACACTCCTCATACCATACACGCCGTTTTTCTCATTTTCACTTTCCCTCGGCAAGCACACCTCATTGTGCTCTGATCAATCGGTTAAAGAGAGTGAAAGAGCTGCATTATGTTGTTTTCTTCCTTTGTGCTCCTCTCGTATATCTTAGCTTGAATTTTTTTTTTAAAAGAAAGTTCTAAATTTAATTAAATTTTTAACTTTGTATAATTTTTTACGTTATTAGATCAAACAGTCAAGATTTGTATAATCATAATCTTTGAATGAAACTGATCTTAACATCTGTTTTTTCAAAATTGTGTAGAACATGGATATCGAAATCCTTTTAAGAAAAACATGACAAACAGAAGAACCACGAAACATTGATCAGAAAACTATGGGGTTTCCATCCTGTGTTATTTGGTGCAGAAAGATTACAAGTGTTTGACCTTTCTTTTTAGTGCTGCCCAAGTCTTGTAGCCCAATTCCCACCTCCTCTTCAATATGAATAAATCCCCAACTTAATACATATCAAGTTGATGCTTATTCAAGTACTCAGTTATTTTAAAAATTCAGAAAAGTTTTTTGATAATAGAATACAAGATAACACAGTAACAATCCACAGCATAAGAGAATACGTCAACATGAATCCTGAAATCTTATACAACAATGCTGCAGAGAGTTAAAGATTTTGAAAAACCTAGCTAGCATACTCCAGTTCTCCAGAAGTCATATATATGATACCTCTGGAGAAATTGAAGGTGAAAGTGGGTTGATCAGATCCAAGATAGTTGATGTGAAAGACAAGATCATCTGGCAAGTCATCTTTAGTCCTCCAGACAACCCAGCCAACACCAGGGTAGACAGGACCGTACTTGGGGCCGCTAACATTGATGCTCTTCACTATTGGCACGCAGAAATCCCACTCAAGATTAGGGTAGAGAAATGGAGCAATGAACCCTCCACTTGCTGCATCAACATGGATTGGGATATCCCACCAAGTCTCTTTGTTCTTCTTAGTGAGAAGTTCATTAAGGAGTTTCACATCCTCAAACTCTCCAGTCAGAGTTGACCCTGAATGGCTGCAACACAGATGGTGTTCTCATCAACCATTTCTACTGCTTTCACATGGTCCATCACATAATATCCCTCTGAAAGTTTCACCTCCTTGAGCTCAACCTCAAAGTAACTTGCAAATTTTTCCCAGCAAACCTGTGTACCATGCCAAGGAATGAAAGCATTGATCGAGCATGATAGCTCAAAAAAGCTTAAGCTATTGCTCTGATACTATATTAAGAGTGGATTCAAGTTTAAACTGTTATGTAAAGGCTCTAAAACAATACAGGTACACATATATTTTGGGAACTTGAAAAGAGGGGGGAAAGACCCTTTAACAGGATTAAAACTCACTTGCACATTAGCGCCAGTGACAATGTTGGGCTTGTCATATGGCTTTCCTCTTCATCTGCCATTTCCTCTTAAAAGCTAGACCTGCTAACATTATTGCCTCAGATGATCCCACAGTTCCCACACCAACTGCAGCCTCTTCATCTCCAATAGGAGCATGAAATAGATGTGCTATCATATTTACACATCGGTTCTGCAGAATTGTTCAAATGACACCAGTCAACCAGTCATTAATAAACATCACTGCAAATTTTCAGTGCTTTATTGATTTTAGCAGAAAATCATAGCAGGGAGAAAAGAGGATCCATAAAAAAAAAAGAAGTACTTATATCAAAGTGACATTCCCTGCAAAATAGAACAATGAAACCTTTGATACAATTTTTTGATCAGAAGGAACTCACAATCACAGACCTGGAGCTCGGTGGTAACAGGGTACTCATTCATGTCAACGTAGTTCTTGTTAAGGGAAGCCATGATGAGCTTTCCGCACTCAGGCTCCATCCAAGTGGTCACAAACGACGCCAAGTTGAGCCTCGGTGCTCCATCCAGCATCAACTCGTCGTTTATTATCTGATACGCTGCATCTCTGGGTATGGACCTCGCCGGCATCTTAAACCTTCATTCACATTTCCACTCCCATCATCATATCAGGGGAATTCATCTCAAAAAAATGAAAAATCAAACCTTTTTCTTTCTTTCTTGTAAAGAATTCAATCACTAGATGCAATAGTTGAAACAAAAATGCTTACTGGGAAGTGGTTCACTGACATATCTGGAAGCAAAAGTGGAGTACAAAAGTTGTGATGCTTGTGTGTCTGGGGTTGTCGATGTAATCACCATTTGGACGGGTTTCTTTCTTCTGCAGGCTAATTTTTCTTATCTTGGTGAAGGATCAGAGAGCTATGAGTGAATAACCAGGTCGCTTTCCGATTTCCATCACGTGGCTAAGCTTTAATATACAACCTAAACATCTATTGCCTGTTGGTGTTGTTGACTGTTCGATGATCTTTAACTTCTAATCTGGACGTGATTAATTTTTTACAGCATGTACAGTCGAGGCTTAGAGCAAGAAATTTGGATTTACTGTACTTACCGTAGTGCAATAACAACTTTTTAACTTTTGAATCAAGTTATTACTATACATTGCAGCTTTATATAGCGACCAAGAAACATCCGAATCCATGGGCACAAAGGTTGTTTGATTATATCTGTTCCACTTACAGTGAAGATTTCTGTTATTTTCTTGGACTAATATTTGTTCTCATTCAATGTTATATTTTGTTTGTAGTAGATTGGTTAAAAAATATAAAGAAGTGAACAACAACGTTAGCTTACGAGAATGGAATAAAGATGTTGGTCCTTGAAAATATAAGCAAAAGATGTCTTGCTCTGCATGCATTTTCATGCAACATGTGCTATATCAGCTGCTGCATTATCATCTTCTATAGTTCTGCATGCTTTTCTTCCATCAGTTGTCTGCCCATGGGACCATTGCACCAACTTTCCTGCGATATTGGGGTTGCCGCCGAGCTGTTAGATGGGTCCGAGGTAGGCCTGCAAGGAGCCGAAAGGACAAAGAATTGGTAAAAGGACAAATATTTTGTTTGGAATTGTAGATGCTATGACAAATTCGAAGAGGAATGAGAAGAAGCCTAGTTAGGGGTTAACTGACCCGTGACCTATGGACTAAAATCCAAGGGCGATTTCGTCTTAATACTTTTAATTTTTTTTTTTTAAAAAAAATAGAACCAATGGATTAGAATGGGCTTGGCCCGTTGGATTAACTATGGGCTACAGTGGGCTTAAACAGATAAATCTGGGCCTGATACTGTTATTCCACCAGTTGATTTTTGCACCACTCTTTTTAATACTCTCACCACCGCTCTTCTGCAAATATTGGTTTTATTATTATTTTATTATTGGTTTATTTTTTGTGTAAATTTACTACTGCTTGCACTTTGGTTAAGTGTTTATTTATTATTTATTTATAGGATATATGATATGACAGGTGGGTCAGGTTGATGATGGACTGGATCTCGGGTCAAGTCATCAGGCCTTTCTAGTTGGATCGAAAGTGAAAGTGAACCATGTATAACACTGTCCAAGAAAGACCGAGACGAAATGTCGACCCTCCGTTTATTTATATATTTATTTTTTTATAATCTCTTCTGATGAAAGGAGCCGTTTATGCTTAAGTTTTTTTTTTTTTGTCATTTATTATTTATTTTTTATCGATATATTTGGCTAGGCTTTAAGAATGATTGTATAATACTTTGTTAATTAACTTTATCTATAAAGTTAATGGAACTTGTTACGATTTTCAATGAGTTATCTCAATATTTTTAACAATGATTTTTCAATTACACCCGATTTATAAGATCAATTTCAAAGAAAAATTAAACTTCACTTGTAATAAATAATGAATCCAGCATCAAAGAAAATGAATAAAAACCATAATTGATGAAAACAAAAATTAATTTAATTGAAAATCACAGAATCTATATTCTAAAATGGGAGTTCAAGTCTCACTTCTGATACCAGAATTTGATTATGTACAATAATCGGTGTTTTCATGGTAACTTATTCTTCAAGCACTATTTGACCTGAATTTTTTTTCTCTGCTGAGAAGTAAGAAGGAAACTAAGAGGAAAGTCACTAGCTGCATTATTAATTTAGTTTAGTGAATGACGCCTCAAATAGAAGAAGAGCCGGGTTCTGACTGTGACTGTTTGGTGTGACCGGCCAAGCAACGTATGCAAAGGAGCCAACTTGTAAATTGGGCAAAGTCGAAATTGTCTCGGAAATTCTCAATTATCCAACAAGGGTGTTTCGTTGTCTTTACCAGTTACCGCGGCGAATTTACTCTCAGACAAAAAGAAAGAACAAGAAAAAGGAAATGGAAAAGGAAAAAGAGAAAGTTTTCAATGCCGTCCGACCTGTCATATGACTCTAACCAATCACACGATGCCGATTTTAATGCTATCGAGCTTCGTCCACACAGTTGACTCTTCAAAGTCTTCACCTTTGCCACTCTCGCTCTAGCATTTACTCAGTCAGCGTGTTCAGTCTTCCTTGCTCTCAGCTGCATTTGCCCAGCTTCAGACCTCTCTTTACCCTTCATAATATCCCTCTTGCTGTGAGAATCTCCTCTCTTGTTCCACCATAACCAGCAAGTTTCTAAAAATGCAAACTTGATTTTGCATGGCGAATGGAAGGATAGTAGCACTCTGAGGTTCTGAGCTGTTGGTGGGGCTTTCACGGTAGATTATCTGAAAATTAGCTTCAAACAGGTGCTACTCTTTCAGGGTATATATCTGTTTGTTATTTTTCTTTATTTTTGCTTGCTTATCGCTTTTTCCTGTATTTAATTTCCCGTACATTATGGTTCCTCCTCTTATCTATAAGCCAATCGCCTTTTTTTCCCCACAATGCTTCATGCTATCGGTACAATATGGTCTTTGTTAACTTGGGGCATACGCACATATGCCTATAGAAACAGGAAAAAAAGAACGTAGAGAGCATGATCAAACTAAGAAATTCAGCTTCATTGTATTTCATTTATGTTACTTATGAAAGAGGTAGGGCTGTTCAATTTGTTTGTTGTATTTATGTACTAACTATTTCAAATTCTTTAGCGGTTTATGCTTCAATGGTAAGGTTCAAAAGTCATTGTTTGAATCAGCAGGATTTGAGCAATTTGACTGCGTCAAGTTGGTTTCGGGAAAAAAAAAAGAAGCTTTATTGCACACTTTTAGTCTATAAGATTGGTTGGCAAAAGTTTTAGTGTGAAGATGTTTTGGGAAAGCGAATGTTAATTTCTCAAACAATTCTGTCACGCATATTTAAGATGTGGCTTTCAGTTTAAATCTTCGTGGATTTTAAACTTTGCACAGGTCTTTTGGGCCTTGTCTGTTGGTAAGTTGAAAAATCTTATGACTTTGATCTGATTGACATAGCTTTATATGTTGTAGATGTCCTAGAGGGTGGGCTTTTCATAGAAACTAGAGAGATTGGCCACCTCTTTTATAAAGCTGAAATGCTCAGTTGTAAAGGGAGATTCTAAGCACAACTGCGTAGTTCTAATGGACTTACTAATGTGTGCTTGGAAGTTTTGTCAAAACTGCAGTATGGAATAAGTCATTTTGAAAGGGTATTATGTGGAGACTTGCATATTCTAGTGCTTGAAAATCCACTTTACTTGGTGTCATGAAGGAGATTTGCAAGAAGGAACTATTTAATATTTGAAGCTAATTAGTCTTGTGGAGCAAACCCAAGTGTTGTAGTCTTTCTGAGGGAAATGACACATTAATTGGACCTTTCATTCTTCTCTTCTTTAAGTTGGACATATTTGACCTTTTGTAACTTTCAATATACTTACTATGAATGGACTATCATCAGCAAAAAATTATCATGTTTCACCTTGAGTTTTATTTCATTTCCCTGGGTATGAGATACTGGACCTCTCGGACGTGTGTAACATGTAAACCTATTAGTGCTGCAACAGGAGAAGTTAGTTTCCTGATTTCCATTTGTTGCTCTGCGTGTGTGTGAGAAGAGAGAGACAGAGAGAGAAGAAATTTGCTTTTGGGGGAGGGAATGGCACAATGCGAGTGGCTGAGGCATCCTCGAAAAGAAAGTAAATTTCTACTGAAGAAGAATATAACACACTTAAAAAAAAAAAAAAAAAAAAATCCTGCTGATCTTTTTAATCGTTTTGGCCTCTCAATATTAACTTGACCTGAAATATTGCTGCCAGTTGAGCTCCTAGATAGGTGAAATTTATTACTTTTGTCCTTATGGTGCATTAAGTTTCATTTGGCTTTGTGTGTAATATGTGGTCTTTGGATTTTTTTTTTTTTTTTTTTCATCTTACTAAGTATTTTTTTTTTTTTAATTTTCTGTCTATTGTTAATTCTTTTCTTGTTAGAGAAGATTGATTTTTATTTTGGAGTTACTATTGTGGTATATAAATGCATATATTGAATGTTATGTTAATTTTGTATTGTTATTGCAGAATAGTTGCTTCTATATGGACGGTTTCGAAAAAGATGAGGTGCCGATGCTATCAGACACTCATCCCCAACTATCTGATGAACATGATTCTAAATTGCAGAAGCCTGTGGCCAGGACACGAAGTGCATCAATTTCCATTCCTATGAATTCCACAGAGTCATATGAGAGAGCAAATACTCTGATGGGACACACTGGTCCCTTACGAAGTGAGAGAAAAACTCCCTTTGTGCAGATGAGTGGTCCACTATATGTTACCCATAGACCTGGAAACCCTTTCCAGCAAAATAATGGAGTAAGAGTAAATATAGCTGTGGAGGGCAAGACAGAACAATTTCCTTCTTTCCATGGCACCAGTGAAAATGATTTGCAAGATAATTATGCTGGCAAAAATGAACATTTACTGAGGTCTGGGCAGCTGGGAATGTGTAATGATCCTTATTGTACAACTTGCCCAACTTACTTCAAGACTACTCAACAAAGAAATTCAAAAACTTCGGGTATATTTGATCCTAAGGTATCTTCCTTCCTAAAGTAGTGTTTTTTCCTTTTATTTTAAGAATACATTCATTACCATATTTTCAGTTGCCTTAGATTACATAGTTTCTATCTCCGGACACTTAGCTTCTTGCATGTAACATGCGTTGTAGTTTCACTCTGACCAATCTCTGAAGTTGGCTTTACTGTAATTGATAGTGCATAAAATGTGTATATATATATATATATATATATATATATATAGATTTATACTTTGCTTCTATTCTTTTCTAGTATCCTAATATTCTCAATATCAATGTGTTTGATGATGTATCCATGCCTTTTTTTTGTCCTAGGCATTTTATTTTTAGTTACTTAATGTACTATTATCTACTTTTGATTGTTTACAGTTGCATTATGCCTTATATGGCGATGCCAAGGGTTGTGCAAGAAGGTTTTTTGCTTTCCTGTATTCATACATTCCTGGAGTTATGAACCCACACGCTAAAGTTGTACAAAAATGGAACAAGTTCTTTGGCATTTCTTGCTTGGTAGCAATTTTTGTGGATCCATTATTTTTCTTTGTGATTGCTGTACGGAAGGTATGGTTCTCTTTTTTCAGTTTCCAACAAAGAATTGCAATTTGTTGTTACTAATCTTGACCTGTTTCTGTTGGGTATTTTATATTGGTTAATTGGAGTCATTGAGTAGCTTCAAGTATTAATGCTTGTGTGCTTAATGTGTTTATTGTTTACCCCCACTTCAATTGCCTACAGAACCTATAATGCAAATTCACTCTATAATTTCCCTGCTCATTTTATTCAGGAGGAGTACTGTATTTTTATAAACTGGCCAATGACAACAACACTCGTATTACTTAGAAGCATGAATGATTTTGTTTACTTCCTGAATATTCTTCTTCAGGTAACTTATAGGTGGCTGCCCGTTTTTGGATTTTTTTAATAACTCTAATTTATGTAGTTGTTTTTTTTTCTCCATATATGTGCATGTCTCATTTACACTGTGCATAAGACTTGCACCTTTAAATAACTTTCTTGTAGAAGGTGAACTTCCTAGATCCAATCATCAAACTGAAAGTTCTTGTAATGTAGATCACACTCATAAAATTTCTTGAACTTTAAGAATTAATTTATACTCAATTATATTATTTTATTTTAACAGATGTTATGCTTTTAAAACCTAAGTAAATGTCATGGATTGGATTATGTACTTAGGAATGAATAAGTGATCAACACCATAATACCTCATATGATTCTATGGTTGGATCAGTGAAATTCTCCTTTTATAAAATGTTATTTGAGGGTGTAAGTGGATCCCACTCATAGACATTTATTTGATGATACCATGTGGTTACTTTGAAGCTTATATTCCAACTCCTTTATTGACTGTATTTTCACTGGTTTTCAGATGGTAAATCTGCTGTATGTTATTTCAGAACAATTTTCTGGTACCAAATCTTCTAGGGTTAGCTTGCTTTTGCATCAGAAGTAACAGCTATCACTAGAAAATAATTAGATCATTGCCATTCTTAAAGTGTACTGTGAAACTGTTATAGGACAGCAAACAAAATGCAGGTTGAGACCATCGTTTGAATGCTTTAAGATAGGCAAGGAAGGGAACAAGTAAATGTTGTTAGTAAAATGTATCTAGAAAACATCTCACAGAGTCTAGAATGAATATGAATAAGCATGTTATGGATAATGATAAATGCATGGGGCTCCATCTCAATAGTATTAGAAGCCTAGTCAAAATCCTCCAAGTAATATTCATCATTGTACAACACAAGGTTCTTGAGTCAATGTATTCTGTTCAGCAATAATGCATGAGACTCCAGATGGTTCTTTGCAGGATGGAGCATAATGCTAGAGTTGGAATAGAGAAGGTTTTTTGGAAGTTTTTTAGGTGTATGCACATGTTTTCTTGAGGACGGTTTCTCTAACAGGACTACAATGGGACTGGAGTGTCCTTTTAGGCTGATTTTTCCCCCCTCTTTGTTATGTCGTTTCATTTGTTTTAAGATGGTTACTTGTCCTCTTCCTGTGTAGTCTTCTTGTTCTTTATAAATTTTTACTTTTATCCACTATCCTCTCTCCAGGATAAAAAACAATCTCATTGATAGTATTAATTATCAAGTACAGTTGCACGTTAATCTCTGTTCATGATTGTATTGACTTGTTACTTTTTATTGGTTCAGTACAAAAAGAAAGGGGGGAGAAAAAAAAAAATGAAAAAGTTTCATGTGTCCTGAATCTAGACTATGATTATCTTGTTCAAGAATCTTGTTTGGCGTTCTTTTTTCATGCAACACTTGACTAATTTTTTCGAGTTAGCTTTTTGCAGTTTAGGTTGGCTTATGTGGCTCCTGAGACTAGGGTGGTTGGTGCCGGGGAGTTAGTTGACCATCCAAAGAAAATTGCACTTAATTACCTCCAGGGTTTTTTTATTGTTGACTTATTTGTTGTATTTCCACTTCCTCAGGTAAGTCTCCTCCCATTTCCCTTTCTTGCTTGTGTTAAGTTGCTAACATTTTTTACTAGAAATATGTTTCTGAGTTTGGTCACAGTGACTTAGTATCTCAAGTTTGGTTTACAAGGTGAACTGATACGTTCAAGAATATAGGATCTTATCCAAAGTGATTGATATTTTCTGGTCCATTTTAGGGAATCTCATTAAATGTGTTATTCATGATAGTTATCTCATGAGATATCTGTTCTTGCCACTGTTAAATTTTCAGTTGCCGTTTATCTTTGAAATAGAAGGAAGACATGAAGATGTTTGACATTTCCATGCTATGGACATTTTAAGTTTGGGTTTATTAGGGTTTTATATTTTGGTACATCAGAGATTTGTAAATAATATTTTTAAACATAGGGAGTTTTTCTATAAAATTCAATTTTTTTTTCACTTTTCCTATTTAACTTGGGTAACCACTATTTAGTTCTGTTCGGCTTTCTGTAAAATAGGATGCGTTGAGATTACTTTCATGCTGTGGCAGGGTAACAATTAAGCATTTCAAAGATTTATGTCTTGTTTCTGTCTTTTCCTTTCTAATTTGATACAAGTTCTGTACCCATCTTATTTAAATTTCAGATGAATTGACCTAACTGTTCAATTTTGTGTCAAATATGAGGGATAAATATTGTCTATGCATGTGAACACTTGTAAGAGAATAAGTAGGTGGCTGGTTAAGGGAAGGATTTTTATGGTTATGAATATAGAAGTGCCTATGGGTATACATTCCAAACTTCCTGTCATAACTGGTTTAAGTGAAATATTGCAGATCATGATATTGTTTGTCCTACCAAATTCGTTGGGGTCATCTGGAGCAAATTATGCTAAGAATCTTCTGCGTCTTGCAGTCCTTGTTCAGTATATTCCCAGATTGTGTAGATTTCTGCCTCTGCTAATTGGCCAATCACCAAGTGGACTCATATTTGAATCAGCCTGGGCAAATTTTGTTATAAATCTTCTCACCTTTATGCTATCTGGCCATGTTGTTGGGTCTTCCTGGTACCTATTTGGTTTACAGGTGGGTAAAGGTTTTTAAGAACATTTTAAGCTTCTATTTGACTAAGTGCCAAATTTCTCCCACTCTAATTGTTTGTAATACACTAAAAAATTCTCACCTTGTATGGAAGAGAATATAAGGTTCCATTATCCTGTGACCAGCATACGTTAAAAATATGCCTGACTACCCTTGAATCTTTCTCAGAACAAAAGGGGAAAAAAAAAGTAAAATGAAAATAATACTTGAATTAGTTGAAATTCATCTAATTTCCATATAGTTCTTTATAATTTGGTAATATGAATTGTAAATGTCAGCTAAGCAGAAGTACTTCTTCAATTTGTCAATAGTCTGAACCCAGAGAAGTTTCATCCTTCTAACTAATACTAATAATTCAAATGATGAATCTGACATGTTTTGTCTAATGATTCAAAGTGAGAAGTTTAATCACAATCAGGAATGTGATTCTGTAGTTTCATCATCAATTTAGGTTGATAATCAATATTAACTTTATCTACTCCATTGTCCTTATCCCAGAGGGTTAATCAATGCCTAAGAGATGCCTGCCATGGAGATAAAATTGGTCATTGCACTACATTGATTGATTGTGGAAATGGCCTTGCTGACCTTTTGATGTGGAAAAACAATACTAATGCAAGTGCTTGCTTTACTGAAGATGGTTTTGAGTATGGTATCTATGTCAAAGCTGTCAATCTTACCACTAAACCTAATGTGCTCACCAGATATGTATATTCCGCGTTTTGGGGATTCCAGGTGTGCCTTTCATACCTTTTTTTTTTTTTTTTTTCCAGTAGTAACTACATTTATTATTTTCAAATTCAGCACGCTATACTTTACTGAATAGAATTTTGTTACTATATTAATAAGGAGATATGAAGCATTGACATTGAGCTTTGTTAAATGAAGCTTAATATTGCTATTCCTTAATAGTTATGTAGTATTTCTTTTGTAGAAGAGCAAAGCTAGTAGGTAAAAATAGTGAGCAGCAATAAAACAGGAAGATACTGCTGATTTCAGTGTGAACAGCAGAAATATCTTTTGAAATTTGTGGGATGCTTTAGATAATTCAGTCTAAATCTGGTATATTTCCAATATTTTGACTTAATGTTTCTGCTGTTCACATCAGAAGTGCAGGTGGTTTTTCCAATTCTTCCAAGCAAGCTCTTTTTTTTTCTTTTTTTTTTTTTCTTGCTTATATTTTACATCAAATACCAAGAATTATGGCATCAGGCTCAATTCTGGATATTCTTCTGCATTGAGAGACATAAGTTCAGAGTATAAATTATATTGTTATGGGCGAATATTAAAATGAAAGAAAGTGAAAGCCAGTAATTCAAGTTATTTAGTTTTATGAAATAACTAAAACCTGTTATACCTGTGACCATATTGCAGCAAATCAGTACTCTGGCTGGTAATTTAACCCCTAGCTATTTTGAATGGGAGGTCCTTTTCACAATGGCCATCATAGGAATGGGACTGTTGCTTTTTGCTCTTCTCATTGGAAATATACAAAACTTTCTTCAGGCTCTTGGACGGAGGTAAAACTTTTTACTTCATACATGGAATGCCAACTAAGATACATTATATTGGAATTTGTTATCATTACTCTTACACTTCTATTTCTTTAGGCTATCTTTAATGGTGCAACTCTAATTGAGTTTCTTATACTTATTTTAATTATTTTTATTGGACACGTCATTTTCTGTAACCTTATGCAACTCTCACAACTTTTCACTTTATTAGTAGAACTCTATCAGGTTTCTTAAATAGACCTACATCTTCTCTCACAACTTTATGGACATGGCCCCCACATAATCAATTTGCAACCCACTTTTGGGGTTGCTAGAATGTGCTGATATTGAATTCATGGGTTGCACTCCAATGGTTGCAACTCACTATTTTAAGTTGCATGACCTAAGCAATTTTTTATGCTATCAAATTATTTGCATGTTCCTTTCTGTATCCATTTAGAGAATTATCTGAATGTTCTCCAGGCTTGAAGAGTAAAGGGTGTGCTTTGTGGAGGGTAACATATATCTGTTGGTTTCTCTTCCCTGTAATTCTTTAGTTTAAGGCTGTAGCATTTCCTGCCTTATTATGTTTCCCTTTAATTTCATCTACACATGGGGAAGGGAAACAAAAGATGGGCAACGCTTTATGGATCTTACGTTCTATGATATGGAGATTTAGCTTATTAGGACTTAAAGATTATAAGATATTGTTGAAACAATATAATACCAAGTATTCCCTCAATAGCAGCTAATGTCATGTTGATGTATTATATTCTTTGTTGGACATGATTCTACGAACAAATTTCAGAGATGAAAATAGATGAATTGCAACCATAATTGACATTGATCTTAATTTGGTTTGAAGCTATAATTACATGTGTCTTGGCAATTGGTAATTTTGTGTAATGCATTTTTCTTGTTGGTAAACTTAATTTATCTAATGCTGGGAAATTCAATTAGTCTTTTTTTTTTTTTTTTTTCTCCCTAAGTTCCTACATATTTATAGTTATACCATGCTTGATATATTTTGCTATATGCTTCTTGCAGGAGACTAGAAATGTCACTAAGACGCCGTGATGTTGAGCAGTGGATGAGCCACCGACGCTTACCAAATGAACTAAGAAGGTATCTGCTTTTCCCATTCCATTCACATTCACTTTGCTGCATATTTTTCATTAAATTGATAAAATTTGTTGCTTGTAATCCCAGCCCGTCAGGACTTCTTTTCTTGATAAATGTACATATTAGATGCATGGGCAATTTACTATAAGGATTAAAAAAAGGTTTCCATGCTATGCACCAAGGTTGTACACATTAGCTCTCTACTTCAATGACAGTTTGTCAAGAACAACTTGTTACACTTACTGTTATGCAATCAGTTTCCTTATCTATTGTCTCAATCTTAGCCTCAGTGTTTCACATTGTTCATGATGCTGATTTACTCTGTCATTTATTTGTTTTATGGTTTAAGTTCATAAATTTTACCAAATTGTTTCTGTACACAATGATTGTCCCCTTCCCCTGGACTGAGCTTGTAGCTGCGTCAATGGTTGTAACATTAAAATATATAGATAATGTACAAATATGAGAAACCTCTAATTATCTCTTATGTGTGAATGATAGATAATCCACTCATGAATTGTCTGTCATGCAGGAGAGTACGGCAGGCTGAAAGGTACAACTGGGCTGCTACAAGGGGAGTGCATGAAGAAATGCTTTTGGAGAATTTGCCAGAAGATCTCCAGAGAGATATACGACGTCATCTCTTCAAATTTGTTAAAAAGGTGAGTGCAAGAAATGGCAGAAACGACTAGTTCTACCAGTTTATACTGCTTATGCTATTTACACAGTTATGATTATGTAGTTCAGAGTGTGGCGAACTTCACCAATATCAGCCATTACGGTTATCTATTTGCTAAGATATCTACTTGTGACCTGCTAGAAGTTGTATAAGTTAGAGATGAAACTGAATTTGAAGGAAAATTATTCTACTTCATCACAAAAACAATGTTGAAAGCTATTGGATATCGAACAACCCTGAGAATTTTCTATATAATCGTTGAATTTTGCTGTTTATTTTACATAAACTTGTCATGCATATTCTGATCAGCATCTAAAATATCTGCAGGTCAGAATTTTTTCCCTGATGGATGAATCTATATTAGATGCCATTTGTGAGAGACTAAGACAGAAGACATACATCAAAGGAAGCAGAATTTTATATCGGGAAGGTCCGATAGAAAAGATGGTGTTTATTGTCCGTGGAAAATTGGAAAGTGTTGGAGAAGATGGAATTAGAGTTCCCTTAACTGAAGGGGGTGTTTGTGGTGAAGAACTTCTGACGTGGTGTCTTGAGCATTCTTCTGTAAACAAAGGTATGGCTGTATCTGATCCATGGACAACTTAACATAACATAACATAACATGCCTGTTAAATATTTGAAATAGGACTTGGCCTCACTGCAAAAGATGGTTTCCCTACAGATGGTAAAAAAGTAAGGATTCCGGGGCAGCGGCTGCTTAGCAACAGAACAGTGATGTGTGTGACAAATGTGGAGGCATTTTCACTTCGAGCCTCAGACCTTGAAGAAGTCACAAGCCTTCTTTCAAGATTCTTGAGAAACACGCGTGTTCAAGGAGCTATAAGGTTATATTCCCTTGTCTTCTGCATGCATGCCTTTATGATTCTGCATAATCTTTCTGAACAACAAACAAAAATGTCTGCAGCTTCTTGTAATGAACAACGTTGTGTATGTTTGATGTTATAATTTGGTTTTGTTATGTCAGGTATGAATCTCCATATTGGAGATGCCTTGCAGCAACCCGTATTCAGGTTCAATGGAGATACAGGAAAAAACGTCTTAGTCGTGGTGATACTCAAAAACAAGCCCCAGGTTTGTAGGTTTATGTGTAAGAATTGATGAAACCAACATATATAGCACAGTATAGCCATTCAATGAACAAAAATAAGAAATCCTGTACTTAGTATATGTATAGTTGTATTCTGGGGTTATCTGTGTAAAATTGCAGTAGATATGGGGTAGAATTGATTTTTCAGTATTTCACGTAGATTCTTTTTGGTATGACGCTTTCATGTAGCTTTAACATGTGTAATATCTCCCTCTTCATAAATGTATGAAGAACATATAATATATTTACCAAAACGATGCCATAAAATTATTTTTGTGTTCAAAACTTTGGAATGGCGACGGGGTTTAGTAGCCTTTACCATTTATTACTATTTATGCCAATTAAAAATTAGTATCATATTAAAGATTGTGAGAATGCTTTAGATATTTGAATTGACAAAGTTATAAAAGTGATATAAGTAATTTCTCATAAAAAAAAAAGTCATATAAGTAAATCTCTATTTGTGATTTTTGTTATATTTAAATAGCTGATATTAAGGTGACTGGAAGTAAAATTGAGTAAAAAATAATTTCAAGAATTTATTCAAATTGTGCGTTCTCTCATCCTCTCGGTTCATATAATGCGTCAATGCACCATGGATAGCTCAGTATCGGCTGAAAAGTTCTCATTCTTTCTGTCCAAGCTAAATTCATGGGTGTCCCCGTGCCCTGTTTGTTTCATGAGAGACAATAGCAAAATTCTCATTATTTCAAAATCACAGTAGATGGAAACTTACAATAACCAACCAAATCACATGAGAAACTACACAAAACCTTCTCTTCCCTTTTTTTTTTTTTTTTTTCACATTTTCCAACAAGAACTATCTTGATTCAACTCACTATTTCAATGAGTGATTGTCATGTGCAGTCGTTCTTGGACAAAGTTCTGCAGCGATTTCATCTAAAAGTACATTGAGCATATGCTTTTCCATATCACGAATAACCTCATACTTTTCAATGAAGGCGAGTGTTTCATCATTCCATCCCAAGTCCCACATACAGTCAATGTCTGGATCCTTGGTATAGATATCGTATTCAAGCATTTTAGGCAGGCATTCCTCAACATCAGCTGTTGAACTTCTGTTCCTTCCATAGGATTTTAACTTCTCCATGTCTTTATTCAACAGCCTAACCAAGTCATCCAACGATCCTATTTTAATAGTACTGATTGATATCTTTGAGAAAGAATGAACCTTGAGTTCTTGCCGTATCCCTTTTCGTTTCATCACTTCATAGCCGCAGTCTAATATGAGTTTGCTGCCCTCGTCATGATTGTCCAGACCACCACCTTGAAGAATATTAGGTGGAATGTTAATCCTGAACAGTGCTTCTGCAGTGTTGAGGAACAACTGACTCATGACCAAAATCCACTTGAGGTGGTTTTCACTTTCTGTTAGTGGCTCTTGAAATCCTTTTCCAGAAATATTCTGGTCTTCCAGTTGCGACTGCTGATGAACATCCATTCCGTCTTCATGTATTCCTGCGATATTAAGAAAATTAACCAGAACCTATGAGTATGCAGGATCCATTCCATGTTTACGTTTCTAATAGCACCAGTTTACAGATTGGGCGAGACTACTAAAAGGCAACAGATTCACATTGAAGTCTACATTGTTGATGATTGACTGTGATAAAAAGTAAATGAATAAAGAGAGGCAGTGCCAAGAGAAGGGCTTGCTGATAGATGTTTTTCTGTTTGTTAGCCACTCTTTAACTCATTTGAACACAAAGAAAGAGAATATTTGGTAGGACTTTTTTCTAAGAGGGAGGAGGACGAAGATTATGACTGTATGGAGATGAATGAAGATGATGAATGAGAGGTGGTAAAAACTTGTTGTATGTTCTAGAACTTACTGCATGACCTAATTGGAGTTGGAGATACTATATTTTTTTGTAAGGAAAGCAAACTGGAATTGGAAGTCATAATCACACTCACCATTTATTGTATTTGTTGCAATTTCACAAGACTTGAAGTCTTCATCTTGTGCAACAAGAGTAACTTGATCTTGTAAATCATTGACTGCTGTCGATTTCACATCTTGATACTGCATTAAATCCAACCAGTATTATGTTAGCTGGCAATAAATTTCTGCCTTTCTTTGTGTATATGTGTGTGTTTTCCCTTTTTAAAGAGGAGGAGTGGGGCTAGAAAGTTTGTCACAGTTTAATTCTAGGTTTTCCATGTGCCATTTTAGATCCCAGTAAAACTGAGCTCACCGAATGATTAGGAACTAGAGCTTCTTGTTCCTGTGGACCACGTTTTCTGCCATCGGGACTGGACAATGTAGCAGGCAGTTCAGCTTCTTCGTGTGTCTGGTGTCTCACATCCAATGGTTCGATAACTATTGATTGACTGGAGCTAATGATATGAGCATCTGCTTCTTTGGACGCACCAACACTTTCTTGTTCTTTTTCTTTTGAGACATTGAGCATGCCATACCTAGTTTGTCTCCCTTCTTGCAAAATGGGACTCTGGTGCTTTACTTGCTTTCTTCCTGTCAACACTTTATCAATCTTTCCAGGCATGTTAATTTTCTGCATTTTGGTATTCTTTACCTTTTTGTTGGCTAGTTTATCAACATTTCTTTCATCCATCATTGTAACAAGACCAGACCTTCCTTTAACTGGTTCAGATTTTCGATCTTTTAAGTTGGAACTTTGAGCTGACTTCATATTGTTCTTTTCTTTCATTTGCACATGTGAGTTGGTAGAAGCTTCATCTCTGTTTAGTTGATCATGGTGGCTATTGAGAAACTCTTCCAATCTCATAGCTTCAACATTTTCTGCAGGATTATGCTTATATGATCTGCCTTGCTGTATGGGTAACTGCTTCTTCGGAGAGTTGGTCAGCCCATGTTTGGATACTGTGTCACTCCTTCTTTGTGGTCTAATCTGCATCATTGGTTGTGCACTCTGCTGGACCTTCTGTTCTCCATGAGCTTTGTCTTCTTGAGATGCATATTTTAAGAGCATGTATGACTCTTGAGTTCCAAGATGATTCTGAGACTTATTTTGATTGTTTGTAATGTGCTTGTTCGTGTACCTCCTTTCTGATTGAAGAATACTTCCATTGCTGCTTTCTTTTTCTTCTTGCAATGAAGGTTTAAATTGTGATCTTTCGTGTGCTTGTTCCAGCATTTGATTTAGAACTAGGTCCGTCACTCTGCCCTTTCCTGAGCCCTTCTGTTCTCTGCTACTTGTGTGATCTTGTCTTTTTTCTTTCACCTGAACATCATTCATTTGTGCTGCATTGTTAAACTTCTTGTCTATTTTGGCAGTGGTCTTCTCTGAGCCATTCAATGTTTTGATTCCATCAGCCTTTTGGATTATCAAATTTTTATCTTCTCCCAACATCAGCTCCCTATCCTTAGTCACAGGCTTGCTGATGACATCTATCACCTTTTGCTTTTCCAGAGGTACCAAATTCTCTGTCTGTTTGTTCTTCTGATCAAACTTTTTGGTGCGTCCAGTTCCTATCTTTCCTTCTGTTTTCTTTGTCGAATCTGATTCCTTCTGTGGAAGATTATCCAGCCCCATTAATTTGGCAATTACGTTTGGAATCCTTCCTTTGTCTGGGTTGGATCCCGCTGGGGCTGAGCTGTAGCTAGCTGATCGCCTGTGAGAAAGCAATTTCGATGTGTTTGTATCATTTTTCTCGTTGTTTTTGGTTCTTCCATCCTTGGAGTAAGCCAGAGCATTTGACCTCTGCAAGAGACTAGTGTTTCCAACTTCTCCAGGGTTTTGAGAATGTCTTGAGGGCTTGTCAAAGGAGAACCTTGGTCGCGCCAGTTGCTTTTGCTCGGAATTTTTAATTGTTTTCTCATCATCATTATCATCATCCTCCAATAATGTGATCCGATTTTTATTCTGGGAAGTAACCATGAACTCTGAAGTTTTCTGCAGCTCTACCAGCATCCTGAGAGAATCCTCCAAGTCCATAGCTCCTTTTAATAGTTCCTTGGCAAATTCTATTGAATTTCTATCTATATTAAGGCCATTGGAAAAGAAACTCAATATCTGGTTTAATTTCTGTGCACCTTTGGCTATTTGATTTATCTGCACAGGAGAGAGAGTAGAGTAGCTAGTTGAAACCAGTTGCCTATCCAAATTACTTTGTCCTTCCATCTTGCCAAAGTCTATGGTCCCCCTTTTAATTTGATGAAGAAAACCCATTATTGAACTTGTAGTAAAAGAAGAATCAGTCCTTCTTAGTTTCAGTCCATTCTCAAATGCAAAAGCCAGCGCCAGCGACATATCGCCCATCTCAACTGTGCTCTGACCTCTCCCATGGCCATAAGGAACAATCTCACTTGAAACTTCTGCAATGCTTGCTGATCTATGGCTTCTGCTAGACCTATTCAGCATGTCCCCAGATCTACTACTTGTCTGCACCACATCAAATATAACAGGTTAGTTAACAAAACTTCATCCAACCTCCCTTAATTACACGTAATTACTCGAAATAACTTACAATATCATTAGCTTTTGTATCCCTGAATCTTCTGTATGTTTGCTTGGAGTAAGCATATGCATCTGTAACAAAATGTCTAGAAAAATAAGATCTCAATAATTCACTCATTGAAAACTCCAGTTCAAACTTCAAAATGCAATTTTACGATCTTCAAGTAAAAATCAATAGGAATCACTTCTTTAGCTCTAGATATTAAGTTGTATGTCCCTTCTGATCCCATAATTTCCATTCAGCATTACAACATCCATGTATGCTTCTTCTTCCTTTTCGTTCAGAATACAAGTTTTCTCAGCTGTCATTCATTTTCTGTGCTTTGGATTTTAATTTTTGTTTTGCTTGATGGAGAACAGGATTTTACCTCACAATGATAGAACTCATAGAAGTACTTTTTTTTTCTCTATTTAAAATAAATTACTGTTTGAGGTTCCAATCTTTGTAATCTTTCCTCTTCTATACTCTTTTTTCTTCTTGTTATTTTGCTGATAACATTATGGTAGTTAAATCAAAATTATTTTTATTGATGGTCAACATGCAATGAGGATTATATGGTTAAATTTGATGATAATTTTGATCCATTTGTAATTTTTATGTTTTTTCTTAACTCAGTTAGAAATGTAAAACCATTTATAGTTTGGATAACCTATAATAATAATTGTCACAAAAACGTTCCCTGAATGTATATGGGATTGGTTTTAGAGCTAATAGAAACATTCATTTCCAGTAAAAGGAAAAAAAATGTAATCTACAAAACAAAGAGAATAATAACTTGTAGAATAAAAATGAAATTTATGATATCAATCTAAAAGAAAAAAAAACTGTAAGATATTGATATGCACGAATCTTATAATAACTAACAGTTACATTGAATTGAATAAGTAGATTAGAAACTTACCTATTGGCAGCTGGTTGGATTGGGCTGACCTCTGAGATGCAGATGCAGAAGCAGCCATTTTTTGTTTTCGAAGGCGCAGATCATCAAGCAGCTTCTGTGCAAAATCTGATCTCTTAGCCATCTTGTGCTTGTAACCAGAGCTGTTTCACCTCTCAATATGGAACAATGTTTGTCTCACAATGGCTGGATTGTGCTTGTGTTTGTGTTTGTGTTTGTATTTCCTTTAATGGTTGGGAAGGTTCTATCACAGTTGGGTGAGGTGCCTGTTGTGTCATCAACCAATAAACTGCTCTCTGAATTTTTGGAACTGACAAAGATTGACATCAAAGTATACACCTCTCTCTCTGTCTCTGGGTGCGTGTATGTTGGTGTAAGGATCTAACTTTTATTCTAATCTAAGCAATGTCTGTGGATGTGACTTCAACATGGCCAAGTTTTTCTTAACCATCACTGTCACACTCTTTTTTCTTTTGCTTTTATCATTATCTCTTTCTCTATATGTTAGGGCAGAAGCTTCTTAAACTATAAAGTTGCAAGAGAGAACTACAACTCTTCTGAAGATTCATTACAGGCATCTTTCTTTTTTGGTAAATAAGACAAAGAAAGCCAACATTACAGCCTACAGACAACTACAAAGGAACAATAAGCCAATAGCTCTAAATGTAACCACTTAAGAAAGAGGGAAAAAAAATGAAATTTAAATTCTTGACATAAAAAAAAAAAAAAAAAAAGGCAAAATCTAACAAGTGAAATGTTTTTCATACATCAATTTTATTCTATATATATATAAAGATTAGAAGAAATATTCATGATTTATTTATTCCAGTTCCCCCTTTTGGGCCATATCCCGTTGGTTAAGTTTTTCATACATCAATTTTATTCTATATATATATATAGGCATTGTTGATTATTTTTTTTCTCACCCCTTTTTTTCTTTTCAAACCCCAACCCCTTTGCTGGAGGTGTGATAAGAAAAAGAGAGTGCTGAAAGAAAATCCCTAACTTGATTGGGACTCATGGGCCTGTGACTACATAACACATATCAATTTAGGTGCATTTTCTAATGTTAATTATTTTTCATCCTAAAAAAAAAAATCATCAAAAGTAGTTGCAGGATGTGAGGATGTAGTTGGGAAGGACCTAAGGGACGCGCAAATAACTATAGCTATGAGCTACCCTCTTTTTATGTTAACTATACTAGCAGGGTTGGTATACACATATTATTACTCTGTATATATATCAATTAAAATTGCACCAAAAACAAAATGGAAAAGCAAATTGGTCATTTGCCCTCATCACATCACCAACCTTCATCTTCATATCATATTTTATAATAAAATACAACAAAATATGGCACAATCAGCTATAAATAACAAAATTACCTCTAAATTTTAATATTTTTAAACTTATGTATATCAAGTAGTTAGTAAATTTTGAGTTTGATTAGCCAATTTTAAAAAAATTAACCATAATAGATGTTAAATTTAACAAAGTTGAACTAAAAATTTGTCATATATTTATTTTTTATTTAAGAATAGATCCAAATATTACCACATATACAGCTTTGCAGGCTTGCATTTAAAAGGGTTACGTTGGAATGCAATTAATTACAATGAAACTGCTTTCCTACCATGCATCATAGGGTCACCTGTGGTGGATGGGATGAGAAAAAGCTGCTATAATTTTGAGAAAGAAAGTGACAAGAAGCTAGGGAGGGAAGAAGAGTAATCCAGAACATGCATGTAATTAGAACAAGGGGATAGATAGAAAGTACTCTTTAGAAGAAGAAGAAGAAAATTAATATGCATAGATAAGGTCATTAATAATTACTGCATATAAATACAAGTCAACCCCCAGAAAGAGATAACTATAGTTTCATTTAAAACCATGCATGCGTATATATATATATATAAAGGTGGACCATCAAGTTTTTGGTTGCGGAATTTATAGACACTGGTTTAATGGCACTCTGTGATGGATGGCTATAGCATCGACCTGTCTCAACTTAATACTTAGCTGAGCCTTAGTTTGCAGATCCCCACTTCACATATCCTTTATATTCTTGCCAAGTTATCCTTTTCGTATAACAAAAACTAGAGAGATTTTGTTCCAAGGATATCAAACCAATTGAAAGAAACATAAATGCTAGCATCTAATTAATGATTAATTATGGGTTTATCTTGAGTAAATGTTACGAAACGCTTTCAAATTGAAAAATTTCGTAATAAATGTAATTCTAAGGTTTAAATTTATAAATTTTTATTTTAATAATATTTTTTTCTTTTGATTGACTCACAAGTATTCTCATTTTATATTAAAAATATAATTAATACGATTACAATTATCTCCCTTTAGTGATACTTCTTTGAATCATAGGTAAAGAGGCTGTAATATTATTGATTTTACTTCCACCGTATGCTTATAAATTGTTGATATCATGCTATATTTAATGTCTAAACTACATGGATATAAATTAAATTTTTCTTATTAAATGTGAAAACTTTTAAAATTGATATTCGACTAATTATGATATCCTTTTTCCAACTCTTATAATTATAACTTTATTCCTGTTCCACAATTATCTTTAATTCTTTAGTTTACTTATCTTTTTTCCTTTTCACAATTTAACTGATTATTACAATAATTGCAATATTTCTTTCGAACTCTTCTATTCTCTCTATTCCTCCCTCTCTTTTTTTTTTTTTTTTTTTGCAATTTTTTGCCAAAGCAAATCATTTCTGGTATATATAACCCTTTTGGATATATAATCATTGTTATAAAGCAATGATAATGATGAGGAGGATTTATAAGTCATTAATCATTCATAAAGCTTGCAGCTTTTGAAGAAAGGTGGCAGGTAGAGGCTTCAATAACAATTATTTATGTTTCAACCTCCATTTATCTACTCTTGTACATCATATCAGATTCATAAGCATGCATATGCTTGAGTTGAATTTGTAAACCAAAATATTTTTAATGCTGAAAATCTTCTTTACCAACTTTGTAAATGCAATTCATTTGATTGCCCCCCATCCAGTTATTGAACCAAGGTTAAAGATATTGGTGATCAATATAAATTGATGTTGGTGATCAATATAAATTAAACAACCTGCAGATAAAGTTATACTTGTTATTTTCATTCACGTCATTAAAGTTATACATTGATTATAGTATTTAAATGAATCGTTGAAATACTTCATACGTACATTAATGAAACAGTTGAATTGATCATATTATTAATTTTGATTTTTACTTGGTCCTTAATGAACTTATCTATTACTTGTTAAAAAGACCTATAATCTTGAAGAAAATTAGATATATGTATACGTCAATGTAAATTGATATTGATTTGAGACTAAGTATCGATGCATTTGTCAATTTTTGTATACAAGTTGAGCCACTTGGTACAAAGTACTTAAATTATAGTTGCAGTGCCAGTATCGATTGAATAATCCTCAAGTGTTATTAAATATTATACTTTATTGGATCCGAATTAATTGATGTTTTATGTGGTCTTGAATAATAAATAATTTTTTAAAAAAAAAACAAAAAATATTATAAATATAATTTAAGAATTATGATTTCAAAGTATTGGCTCTACCAAAAATAAATTAAACTCTAAAATATTTTAAGTTAAATAAATTCATCACTTTAGAGACTTATTTTTATTAAACGAAATTTATCTTTTATTATTTTTCAGCCCAGATAACAATTAATCCCAGTAAATTCTCTATTTTAAACATTGTTTCTCCAGCAAATGTTTTAACATCATATTGAAGGAGGAAACATTTTACTGCACTGGTTGGGGGTAGAGCTATAATAAGGTGATGGGTTCCCATGCCTGAAGACATGATGATTAACGACCACCCAATAAATACAAAGCTAAGTTTGGTTATCAATTACAGAATATGTAATTGAGAAGAGAGAACCCAAGAACCCTAAAGCAAAACCAAATCTACAATAAAGTCAGCAACTTTGAGCAAGCAGAATATATGCACGTAGTGATGAGTAAGCTACTGATTGCTGTAACCAATATTGCTTGAAAATTACAAAACCAGCTTTAGCTCACAACTTGAATTCTGGAAATCGATTACCAACATACATAGGATCCTATTCCTATACCTTTAATTAAAAGTCCAACAATTCACAAGCATAGTGATAAATGTTTACATGCTTTATGGAACAAGCTAGTACCTAATTTAGCAAAGAGAGTATAGAAACTATAATTAGAGTAGGTTAGAGTTTTAGGTTTTGAGAACTTAATTACCCAGAAGGGTATATTCACACATGCACATCCATGATGACAAGCATACATTAACACTGTTTTCACATTCATTTTGCAGAGGAATTATGATTATTACTATTGAAAGAGATAAGAAACAAAACTAATTAAATGCTTCAACACAAGCATCGATGATCAACTGCTTCATTAACAACAATGGTTAGTAAAAGCTCTAGAAATGATATCACGTATATTGATACCTAAGTTTCCTTTAAAGAGGATATGGATATGATTAACATTAAAGCCAATAGAATTCATTCATTGAAAAAAATTAAGGTACATAAACCCTAACTAGCTAGGAAAATTTTAATGTTCATTGAAGAAAATAGTCTCTCAAGATTAATGCAGTAATATTATTCCAAGCTTTTTCTGCTATGTTGGAGCTTTCAATGATAGTTACTTCATGATTCTTGAAGTCAAATTACAATTTAGAAACATGGGATATTGAAGAAATTAATAGAGAGGGTGCAGACTCAAGGTGAAACCCTAGTCAAATGGAAAATAAAATTAATTACACAGCGTAAACAGGACTAGATAATGTTTTCAAACATTTATTCGATTAACTATAACAACTTTTCTGCATTCATTGAAATGATCAATTTCATCTGAAGCCTGGAACAATAGATGGAGAATTAATTCTGGAGGAATTAATACTGTGTATTTAAACACAAAAAGAGCTATTTAATTAAGCTATAGGGTTGATCATAGTTAATAAGCTTGTTATAATGTTTAGAAGTTAATGCAGTGAAACTGTGTAACTCCAGTCTACGTTCGGAAAGATAAGAGATCAACCAACATATTGTGGTTTGGTTAGTAAATAAAACATTTATGTTGATAGACCAATAAAGCAGTAAATTATTATTCACTGGCAGAAGAGAACACAACACCGAAGTATTCTTTTTATTATAAAAGATTCAATGTTCAATTACTAGGTATTTTTCATTTTAGAAATTTGGTCATAATTGTTCAATATTTTGATTTTGCGTGTCACTCAAATCTTACACGATTCCTGAAACTCTGTGTTCTTAAAAAAAAAAAAAAAATTAGAAATGATGATTTTCTAAAAGATATTTTTATCGATAATTATTCATATCCACTTAGAGGAACAATAAACTCATGATTTCTTGTAAGCCAAGGAAATGAGAAGGAAAAAGGTGTCTAGAAGATCGTTTTCTGACATTTGGGGTTACGACACAAATGGTTAAATCCAAAACTATTTGTACAATCAGGTCTTTCTGAATAAAAATATTTTTAAATGATAGCATCCTCAGTCACCATTGCAGAAAAACACAATTGAATCGATGGTATCCACTTAATCTAATTAAATTCACAAATATTTTTTAAAGAAATATTTATTAGACAAAAATTAATTAACTCAAATTAAATAAAAAACTTAATTATTATATAAAATATCACAAATAATAAATGACCTATATATATCTAATATTAATCCAACCTAATAAAAAAATTTATTCTATAGGCAACGAGCACGATTTGATGCATCGTTAATAAAATAAAATAAATTATATGCATAAATAGTTTTGTGTTGAATTTATTTACGCACATGATGCTAAAATAACCCAAATGTCAAAAAGCCCTAGCGCGGCGTACGTTTCAGAAATTACGGCCTACGGTGTCCCATCCAAAAATGACGTCGCTTCTATCTATCCCTACCCCCAACTTTCCCAGAGTGGACCCTCGTTTCCGATCCATGGTTGTCCACCGGCCCCCTCCTCTTCTATTTTCTTCCATTGCAATTTTCACATTTCAATAACTTCTTGGGCTAAATAATATTAGGGGAATTATAAGAAATGAAATGGAAGTAAAATATTTAAAAATTAAAAATAGAAAAGATCATTATTTTTAAGTAAAATTTAGGTGAAAATCAAACTTCTTAGAGTATTTTTAACGTGAAATTATTATTTATATTGTTAAAAAATTAGTAAATCATTATACGCATGATAAAATAACAGTTTTGATCCTTCTATATATTCTTTAAAGGCTAAGAATTTGAGATCAGTGATAAAAGATAACCCCCCCTTTTTTTCCTCAATAAACTTCAATGGCACAGTGGTGCAAATCAAATATGGCCACTCCTCAAAGATAAGATTCTAGACTGTGATTTTCCTAAATGCTCATAATGGGAAATTAATCTATAAGCTGTTAAAACCTGTAGGGTCAGAATGAATGCTGGAAAAAATAATAAAAAAAATAGTGATTTCATGTGATAATTTCTTATTTAGAAAAGAAATTAGTGTTGTATTCTATTCGATCGTATATCAATTTATAACTCACCATTACAATGATGATTGGTAGATTTGATCTTATGATCTGTTCATAAATTGTCATAATGTGATTTTCGGATAATGAAGATTTTTGTCTTCAATATCGCCAAAGAAATCCTAAAGTTCTTGAATGCTTTTGCTTGGATCCAACTCTTGCTCCTATGAACCATATCAGAATATCCTACTCTCCTTATTAGTCTATGTATTTTTCTTATTAGGTCAAAAAAAATAAAGAGATTATTATCCATAATTTTTTATTTAAATAAGAATTAATTTCATATTATAGAGTGAGGTTTGACTTAATAATTGTTGTTTTTTTAATAAATTTTTTGTTAATTTTTTTATATCTTATAAAATTTTTACTCTCATAATGCTTATTTATTGATTGTTTTTGTGTTATTTGATAATTTGTGCTCCAATTAATTAACATATTTAACTTTTTTGTTGGGTTAATTTATCTTGAGCATATTTTAATCTTCTATTTAAAGCACTTAAACATAATATTATATAACACAAATATTTTAAATTAATTTAAATTATTTATCTGTTACTTAATAGAAAGAATTTAATAAACAAATTAATCGTTTATTGAAAGTTAAGACATTATTGCATGTCATGTTTACCCATAATTCAAATATATTTTCTCAATGTATAAATTATAAGGGAAAAAACTAAGACATTGTTTTTTTTTTTTTTTTTTTTCTTTGAGGAGCCTTAAACAACTAAAATAGATAAATATGCCATGTCATGAAAGATATAATATTATATTTTTCAGTATATCCAAAACAAAAGGGAAAGAACAATGAGGTATAGTTCATAGTTGTAGACCTGTTTCCAACTTCATGGATGTATATCTAATATGCCCACGTGTTTTATTAACAGCACCAAAATCAAAACTTAATATCTGATTATTTTTATTTTTTATTTTTAAAAAAAAAACTGAAGAGGATGAAATCAGACTTGTCCACAAGGGTCAACATGGATATTTGTAAATAATGAGCAAGAAAAACGATCTCAAATATTTTTCCATTTTTGCATCAATTAATTCACTGTCAAAATCTGTTGGTCCTTTACTTAAAATAATCTAGTCTTACTTTAATTGCCATTTTGATATTTTAGTATTTTATTTTGACTTAAAAATGGATATTTCCCAAGATATTTGGACTAGAGCAAACAGCTTCAGTTTTTTTTGCCATGTCTTGTGTTACAATAATCTTGCTTTAAGCAAGAAATGGATGACATGCAATCAAATAAAATATGTGACAAAATATTAATTGTTAAATCAACTCGTAACGTAATATTATAGTTTAATCTATTAATTGACATTATACTCACATAATGCAATTGATCATATAAAATTTGTTTTCACTGAAGTAACGTAATAATATTAATTATTGAGTGTCTCTTTTAATAAAATTTGAATAAATTTATAATTTAATTATTTATTTCACATCATTTATAAATTAATTATATAAAATTTGTATTCGTTGAAGTTTAATTATTGAGTGTCTCTTTTAATGAAATCTGAATAAATTTATAATTGGAGTATTTACTTCACATTCTTTAATAATTAACTATATAAAATTTGCATTCGCTAAAATGACGTAACAATATTAATTATTGAGTGTCTCTTTTAACGAAATTTGAATAATTTTATAATTTGATTGTTCACTTCACTTTCTTTAGTAATTAACTATATAAAATTTGTATTCGCTAAAGTGACGTAATAATATAAATTATCGAGTGTCTCTTTTAATGAAATTTAATAAATTTATAATTTGATTATTTACTTCACATCCTTTAATAACTAACTATATAAAATCTGTATTCGTTGAAGTGACGTAGCAATATTAATTATTGAGTGTCTCTTTTAATAAAATTTAATAAATTTATAATTTGATTATTTACTTTACATCATTTAGTAATTAACTATATAAAATTTGCATTTGCCAAAGTGAAGTAACAATATTAAATTTAAATGTCTCTTTTAATAAAATTTGATAAATTTATAATTTAATTATTTAATTCACACCCTTTAGTTTATATTTTATTTGAGAGTATTAATGGATAAATTTGAAGTCATCAAGATTTTAATTTATATTTTGAAAAAAAATGCTAATAATCTGAATTTTGACTTTTTCACCACAATTTACGTGCGTTGGTAATATTTAAGAAAAGGAATGTTCGAACGTAACAGGGAGGTTATCACAGAGGATCCGCGCCTTCGTAGAGGGATACCAGGGTTTGACTTTTGAGGACACTTTAGCATTGGTAGAGTGTGTTGAAAGGACTGAGAATGGAATGATGAGAGAGAAAGCCATTAGCTGTAACATAAATGAGGTGAGAAGCAGAGCCAAAGAGGCGCATAAATTCAGAAACCAGAAAGGCTACACTTGTCATTTCACCTAATCTCCGGCGCGAAATGGCGCACCCGTTGCCGCCATCAATGACAATACCGGCGACCCTCATTTAAAGCTCTGAAGGGGCACACCCGGTCGTGTAAATTTACACAACTCAACCATTTTGGAGAGAGAAAAGATATTAACAGAGAGAGAGAAAGAAAGAAGAGACCCTCGAATGGTAAGAAGGGATCATTTAAAGGCCTCTCTCCTTTCTCCGCATTCTCAGAAGCATTGCTTTAAAACACCCTTCAGTTACACTTTTCTCTGTGAAAAAGAACAATAAGTGGGAGGAAGGTGGGTAGGGGTCGAAGAGGGTGGCTGGCTGGCTGACTGTCTAGCTGTTTTTATTTTTTATTTCTAATCAGGGACCAAGATTTCATCCCTTTGTGCCTTTAACTCATTCTCCCAAATCATGCCGATAACTTTGGTGTTTCAGCCGTTTCTCAACGTTTGAGAATTTTTGGGTTCCTCAGCATTAGGCATTGCCTCTTACTAGAACACTCTTCGTTCTCTCTACCCATCAAAATCACATTCGTTTCAGCCCCAAAGTTACTTCTTTTCCATACCCAAAATCCAAATTCTATCGCTTGCTTGTTTGGCTTTTTTTTTTGTCTTTTTTTTTTTTTTTTAAGTGTAATGCCTCGCTGTTATGGGAGTTGCTGATTCACAGTGCTGGACGAGGAAGAGAGAGTGGTGAGTGATTTAGAGAAATGGAGTACGGCAGTGGAGGCGGTGGGTCTCCTGAGGACCATGATGGTTCTGATTCCCAGAGGAGGAAAAAGCGCTACCATCGTCACACTGCTCACCAAATTCAGAGGCTCGAATCGTAAGTCCATTTGCATTGCCCTGCAAGCCATGTTTCGCTTCTTCTTTCGTTCTCTCTGGCAAAGGGTGTTTATTTTCTGTTTAACGTTTTCATAAAATTGTTTCTTTCTTTGGTTGGGTTCTGCCTCTTTGCAACCGAGAAAAAAAAAAGTCGTGTCTTTTCCTTTTCATCCGTTGATGGGCTCTCCCTCTGGTTTTTTTTTGTGGGTTGAAGACTGTTCAAAGAATGCCCTCATCCAGATGAGAAGCAGAGATTGCAGTTAAGCAGGGAGTTAGGCTTGGCCCCTAGACAGATCAAATTTTGGTTCCAGAACAGGCGGACCCAGATGAAGGTACTATCTTTTCCTTTCTGGGTTTATTCATTTACTTTCGTTTCTTCATTCATGGCTATGGCATTTCCTTAGTTCCTTTTTGCCTGAATTGACAACAATTCAGGCCCAGCACGAAAGAGCTGATAACTGTGGACTTCGGTCAGAGAATGACAAAATACGGTGTGAGAACATAGCAATGAGAGAGGCACTGAAAAATGTCATCTGCCCCTCTTGTGGTGGTCCTCCCCTCAACGAGGATTCCTATTTTGATGAGCAGAAGTTGCGATTGGAGAATGCCCATTTGAAAGAAGAGGTACCCTTTGAATAGCAGCAAATAATAAAAATAAAATCTTTTCAATTGAATGACTAAAATATTTATTCATTTAAATGGTGTTTGCAGCTTGATAGAGTGTCTAGCATTGCAGCTAAGTACATGGGAAGGCCAATTTCTCAGCTTCCACCAGTTCAGCCCATTCATGTATCATCTCTTGACTTGTCAATGGGAAGTTTTGGAAACCAAGTTTTGGGTCGCCCTTCCCTTGATCTTGATCTTCTCCCAGGGAGTTCTTCGTCCATACCAAATTTGCCTTACCAACCTCCTTGTCTTTCAGACATGGACAAGTCACTCATGACAGACATTTCTGCCAATGCCATGGAAGAACTGCTGAGGCTTCTGCAGACTAATGATCCCTTGTGGATGAAGTCAAACACAGATGGGAGAGAAGTTCTTAATCTTGAAACTTACGAAAGAATGTTTCCAAGGGCAAATAGCCACCTGAAGAACCCTAATATTCGGATTGAAGCATCCAGAGATTCAGGAGTTGCAATTATGAATGGCTTAAATCTTGTTGATATGTTCATGGACCCAGTAAGTTCTTGTTCTTTTTATTTTATTAGTCCCAAAATGTAAAACCCTAGACCCCCAATTGGGTTTTCGAAATTGTTTAAATTGAGCTATGGCTGATCGTGCAGAACAAGTGGATGGAGCTATTTCCCACAATCATCTCAATGGCAAGAACTATTGAAGTAATATCTTCTGGAATGTTGGGTGGCCATAGTGGCTCTTTGCAATTGGTAAATTGGAAAGAATTACAATACAAAATTGATCATATTTAATTTCGATGCTCATTTTAATTCAATTTTTCTTGGACTAATGGAATCATACAGATGTATGGAGAGCTGCAAGTGCTTTCACCAGTTGTCCCAACTCGGGAGTTCTACTTCCTGCGTTACTGTCAGCAAATTGAACAAGGTTTATGGGCAATAGTTGATGTTTCTTATGATTTTCCTCAAGATAACCATTTTTCTCCTCAATTTCGATGTCATCGGCTTCCATCTGGATGCTTGATCCAAGACATGCCTAATGGATATTCCAAGGTATGGAGATGAATGAACCTACCATTTTTCTCTTTAATTTGATTATTCAATGTAAACAATTGGCATTTTTAGTTACCATTCTATGTTTTCAAATAGGTTATTTGGGTAGAACATGTAGAGATTGAAGACAAAACTCCAATTCATAGGCTCTACAGAAATCTTGTTTACAGTGGGTTGGCATTTGGAGCTGAACGATGGCTTACTACTCTCCAGCGAATGTGTGAAAGATTTGCTTGTCTAATGGTGACAGGCAATTCTACCCGGGATCTTGGAGGAGGTACATCATTGAAACCATCTTTTAATCTTATCTTCTTAGCTTTAATTTAAACATGTTATCCAAATTTTAGTGATTCCATCACCGGATGGCAAGAAGAGCATGATGAAACTTGCACAAAGGATGGTCAGCAATTTTTGCGCAAGCGTTAGCACATCAAATGGCCATAGATGGACAACACTCTCTGGGATGAATGAGGTTGGAGTCAGAGTCACTGTCCACAAGAGCAATGATCCTGGCCAACCCAATGGCGTGGTGCTAAGCGCAGCTACTACCATTTGGCTACCCCTTCCTCCTCAGACTGTATTCAATTTCTTCAAGGATGAAAGAAAGAGACCTCAGGTATTTTATGCTGAAAAGTCTCGTAAAAGTTCCTAAACCCATTTGATTTTGTCTTCTCAGAAATATTTCTAACAGTTTTGTTCTTTCTTTGCCTTCAAGTGGGATGTTCTTTCTAATGGGAATGCTGTGCAAGAGGTTGCTCATATAGCAAATGGGTCACATCCTGGTAACTGCATATCAGTTCTAAGAGTAAGTCAAACTTTCTCAATCACCCAATTGAACTTTTGTCTTCCCTTGTATCAAAGTCCGTTTCCCTTTTCATTAACTTCCTTGTCAATGGATAGGCTTTCAACACCAGCCAGAATAACATGCTAATACTCCAAGAGAGCTGCATAGACTCCGCCGGTTCCCTCGTGGTTTATTGCCCTGTTGAGCTGCAATACATCAACATAGCAATGAGTGGTGAAGACCCTTCATACATTCCTCTACTACCATCTGGTTTTTCCATTTCACCTGATGGGCAACCTGAGCAAGGAGTAGGAGACGGAGCTTCCACAAGCTCAAACCCACACAGAAACACAGGAAGGTCTGCAGGTTCACTAGTCACAGTTGCATTTCAGATTCTAGTGAGCAGTTTGCCATCTGCCAAGCTAAACTTGGAGTCGGTGAATACTGTTAATAACCTTATCGGCACCACTGTCCAGCAAATAAAGGCTGCCTTGAATTGTCCTAGTTCCTGATGAATCTGCTATATACAGAGTTAAAAAAAAAAAAAAAATGAAAAAAGGTGCTTCATTTAAACTCTTCTACCATCCTTAAATATGGTGATCAGAAAGGTTCAGACTTCAGAGTCTCTATTTCTGCCGGTGGTAATCAATGTGGGGGAGAAGTGTTCTGGGTTAGTTGGGACTTTGAATGCCCTCTCATCTAGAGCAGAAGCTGATTATTTACTGCTGCTGCTGTGGTAGAGCTGTTTTTGCTGCTATGGTTCAGTACAATTCACACCAACTACATTATTTTTTTGGGGGTTTTTGTGGGTAAGGTTCTATTTTTCTGCAATATCAACTTTTGGAAGAGGGAGTCAAGAACGCACCATACATGGTCTCCATCTCAGACCATAAGATCTACATTTCCATGAAAAATGTATGGTTCGGGTATTGACTTTCTGTTCAGAAACATCCCATTCAAGAATTATTGTTGTAATGAATATTGGCTGTGTCTTTGAATTGGATGCTGTGTTTATGTTGAATCTATGTTGTGTCTTTTTGAAATGGAATAATGTCAAGTGAAGTTTGCAGTTTAAAATTTGAGTTCATTACTAGCAATGAAGAGAAAATGAGCTTAATAAAGAAGAATTCAATTATTCAAGTTGAGACTATGGCAAGCGATGTTAGGACAACTGCTGACAGCAAGCAGCGTTGGTTTTAAGAAAAATTTAAGGAGAAAAGTGTGGAAAGTCAGAGATTGAATATTGAGGGTGGTGGGGACAGACATTGACAGTTTAGTGGTTTTGACGTCATTCATTCGAGAGATCCAAGCTTTTTGGGGGAAAAAAGAAAATTGGCCTTGATTCCATTCCATGCATTTTCAAAGGGTAATTAAATTCAAGTTCAAAAAAAAAAAAGTGCAATCTAGTTGCTTGAGTTGAGTTCGACTTGCGAAAGGGAAATGTAGCCCCATTTTTCGCTGGTGGTCGGTCATGTATTCTGCCGACTCGCTCTGTAATGACAAATTTTAAACCCATTTTACCAAACTCTGTTGAACACTGAAGCAGTTTATTTTAATTTTTTTATACTACAAGCGATTCTAATAAAAAAAAATATAAATTTTAAGTATTTACTTTAGTTTTTAAAAATTAAAAAAAAAAAATACTTAGAAGCCAAAAATAAGCTTTTCTTATAAAATGCTTCTAAAAATATAAACATGTGTGATTGTTTCATAAAAAAAAAAAATTCTTTTAAAAGTTATTTTTCTTAAAAAAAAAAAAAAAAAAACTATTTAGTTTCTACTTCTTCTACTTGTGTATTTCAAAATATTTTTTCCTCGAAGCTAATCCTAACAACTTCAAGAGTCCAATTAGATTAATTTCTCTTTTAGCTTTGGTGTAATTTTTGAGTGCTTTGATTTTTTTTCTAAAAAAAGTAAAAATAGTTTTGATTGGTTATTATTCATGAAATATTTTAGTTTATGAAAGAATATTTTTTTGGTTAAAAATATTTCTGACAAAAAAAAAAACAATTTAAAGGGGCTCTTAGAGTGAAAGGTGTTTTCCTTGGCCAACCTATTTTAGTCCAATTAAAAATTAAGCTCCTCCCATAAATAAATAAATATAATAAGCTCTTATCCTTGACTTGTGTGGATTTCATGGTTTTCATACAAAATGGAAGCCCTTCCAATTCTAAGCTAGCATCAAGTTAATAATTATGGAACTTTGAACCAAAAATACTAAGACAAAGGCAAGACACCAAAGAATTGGGAATTGATGGGATAAAGATCGTGAGAGAAGAAAATTTATTTTGGATAGACAAAAAATAAGGATGATGATAAAAAAAAAAAAAAACACATAATTCTTTTTACAGAAATTACCTCAATAATTGTTAGGCATCCCATAATTTCAAATCAGGTGATGAAGTTGATTTTTTTTTTTTTTTACTTCCCACATTGGTTCTATCACACTTGAGATATTTTCACAGTTTAAGTGAAGTGTTTGTGAAAATATGAAAATGGATATTGGAAAGTACTAAGGCATTAATGGGTTTGGTTTGTGTTGTGAATTGTGAGATACAGATAGAGCGGTAAGTGCAGAAGGGGCTTTTGACTTGTTTGGTGTGTGTCAAAACAAAGTCGTACAATAAATGAGGTTGATGTCCCCACTCTCTTACCCCTAGTCTAATTGCTTGTAGAACCAAACATTACCTTACTTGTTCCCACTAATTTGACATTCTTGCAAGTTATCCAATATATCTAGGTACAAGAAAAGGACTGGTCAAGTCCAAAATACAAACATGTATACTTGAGATAATTATTGTAAGATCCTAAAATTTATTATGAAATAAATTATAATGTGTTGACATGACAAATAAAAAAAAAAAAAATCTTATATGAACTTTCTTTTGTTTCCGATTTGATCTTTATCAGTTTTGAACTATTCCCTCTTTTTTTTCTGTTAATTGATATCATTTTATGAACTCAAATGACTGGTTAGGTGCCCAATTGAGCTAATTAGACAGTGCTTTCGAAAAAGAAGGCTATTAGGCCCTAGCCTCGATTAAATCCAATCCACAGTTCATAAGTCCAGGAAATAGTCCAAAAAAGCATAATGGGCTAGAGCCCATATCGGATATAATAATTTTATGCCTTTTATATGTTCATTTTTTTTGTCTTCGATGCCTACCTTATCAATCATTCTATTTCTTCTTATCACATTTGCAATAATTTATAATGTGTTGTATTTAATGATCTTAAAACTTTTGGAATTTAATTAAGAAAGCCATGATCGTGAGAGGTTAAAGAAGTTGACAAACTATGTTAAGAATCAGTATAATTCAAAAAATTAGACTATTAAAAAATAATCTACGACTAATTTTTGTTATATATCCAATGGTCTCTACCTAGGAGGGGTCATCCACCACCACATTCTTCATTGAGATTGACACAACACAACCCCATGTCCAACAAACACTAGACACCAAGATCTCAAAGGCTTAGCTAGGGTTTGGCCCATGAGATATGTAGTCCACTAAAAAATGTCATGTAAGAAAGTTTTATTAAGATTTAGAGACCCACAAAACATGATATTTATTAACAATTTAAAGTGTATTTATAAAAAAAATGTAATAATAGATGATGTTAAAGACGAAAATATAATTTTTTTCTCAAATAATAATGATAAAATAAAGTAGAGGAGGGTTTGGTTGGATAGCTTGGCAATATTAACAAAGTAACCCACAAGGATAATCTCTGAAGACATGTCTGGAGAGAAGAAAAAAAAACAAACGATGTAGATTGTCTACATTAATTCCTCTGTCTGCTAGTTTTCTATATCACTGCCTTGCTGTCCTTTTCTTGTATATTTCCAATTCTCCCTATATAGCTCGTTCCAACACTAGTTCCTAAAATATTATGATTTGTGTCCTCAATTTGTCATCTAATCGTAAACTTTAGTTCTTGAAACATTCTTATGATTTGACTATATATATATATATATGTTTTGGTATTTTAAAGTAGATTCAAAAGGATAATAAACATTTTTTTTTTGGCGTAAGCATCAAACTAAGTAAAACATGAAATATTTATTTTGAAATTTATGACAAATTTGAGCCATTGATTGTAAAGTTTTCTTTTCTTTTCTCTTTGAAACTTTTTTAAAACTCATAATCTTTGGAGAGAATTTTCTTTTGACCAAAACTTATTTTTTAAAGTTTCAAATTCTATTTTTTCATGTTTTATGTTTTCAAAATGTTGTCTAATAATTTAAAATTTTGGTTCATTATTTAGTTGAAACAAAGTCAGAGACTTGTAAGAATAAGAGGTAGATTCATACCTAGTTTTCTCTTTGGTAGAGTGTTTTTCTTCTACTTGGTCTTTTGATTGATAGATTGGTTTATGAACTCTGTAGGTGTTATCCAGCCCTATAAGGCTGACCAAAGACATAAATCTTTATAAAATCTTGAGATCTATAGTGACAAAAGATGATGAAGTTGAAACAAATGAGTGCTTGGGATTACCTATCCTTGGCATATTCCTTGTAAAAGCTTGTTTTTATTTTTCCTCAGGATAGTGACTCTAGAAAGATCATAACTCTTTCTAGCAAAAGAAATCTCTACTTAACTTGAGTTATGTTGAATTATCTTAGAGATTTTTAGATTTTTTGCCACTGGAAGAGCAACTTTAGATAAGGATCAGCTTTCTGAAAAGTTAATTTGGTCTTAAGGAATTATTGAGGGTACTGTTACCCTCACTTTAAATGTGTTAGTCAAGAAGCACACTATCCAACCTTTATCATAAGACGATTTGCGAATATCAAAACTCTCAAAATTGTATAATTTGTACTGAATTTTATAAATAATAACTATAGAGATAAATCCAAAAACCATGTCATACCCATGGAGTTTGAAAAACAAGAAGATCATGAGAGTTATTTAGTATAATGACACAATTCAACTTAATTTTTCATTTGGAATAACACTTCACAGTTGAGTCACATTGCTCCAAAACCACCTTACATTTCTCCACCTCCCTCCTCTTGGTCGCCATCTTCTAAACTTACAGAACATTCCTAAAAGCTAAATAATATTATATGTTTATATACTAGTAAAAATTTAGATTTGGATGAAAGAGTTGCAAATTTTATACCCGAAAATAATAAACTATAGTACATATAGAAAAGCTTCATCATTTTATGCATCTCATGGATTTCCTTCCTCTAATTGTTCATCCAACATATCATGTATATCACATTCTAGTTCATCCAACATCCATGACTCTTTCATGTATATTCACATGAAAAGCATGTACTCATCCACAAAAAAGAGCTATTGTCTCTCAACTCGTTATGTGGATGTGCAAACAAACAAAAAAAAATGTTTATAGCATGTCCACGTGAATGTATACTAGTAGAAATCTTGTTGCTTTTTCTTGTGGCCATTTGAAGTTGGTTCAGTTGCCCATATGATCACCTTAATTTTGATGCCCTAGAAACTTCAAATTGTCCAAAAAAAAAGAAGGGAAATATCAAGGTTTTTTTTTTTTTTTTTTTTTGATTCTTTACTTTAAGGATTTATCATTTTTGTTGTTTAGAAGATCTTAGACAAATTCATGTTGTTGTCTATCACGAAGGGCATCCACCACCACAACAGGACTAGTCCCTAAGATCTTATGGCTTCGCTAGCTAGGGTTGGGCCCATGAGACCTAGATATAATCCACCATCGCAAATCGCAAATCGAAAATCGAAAATATTTATCACAATTTTCATGCATTCTTAAACTCGTAGAGATTTGACAAGTGCAAAAGGTGGTATAATATCAAGCACTATATCTTACGACAAACCTTTGCAACAACAATAATAATTGAAACATGTTATTTTTAATTCATGAGTAGAGCATTAAATCAATGTCTATTTGCTTCTCTATTTCAACACCAAGTGACTAAGCATTATTTTATCTTTAAAAACTTGCACTAACCCAACCATCTATGTAGCGTAGTTCATCAAATTTTGTAAATACTCCTTGTAGCTTTTTTTTTTTTTTTAATAAAACACCATCTAAAATGTTTTTGATAGTTTTTATTATAAGATATTTTTAAATTTTTATAAAAATATTTATTATTTGTTGCTATTGTTTTCCGTTGATAAAGACTTTAACCATTTATATTCTTTTTTTTTGTTGTTTATTAAGGAGAAATAATTAAAAACGAAAGTAAAATTGAAACATTGTAATAGTTTTTTTTTTAAAAAAAAAAACCAACTTCAACTACTTTTATTGATATATGTAATTTAGTTAAATAGTTTATAAAAAAAAAATCAAAGAAAGTATACAATAAAGCAATTAAAATACTCATTTTATCATTCGTCTCAAATAAGGAAATTAATCTCTTAATTTAAGAATAGAAGAATTAAAACAAAATTACCCATGTTTATGCTTGTATCCCAACTTAGAAAACAACATATTATTAAAAAATCATAGAGTAGATGAGGCTTTGATTGGATAGAATGGCATAAAGTGACCCCACAAGGAGACATAGATGGTACAAGCATTATTGATTGATTGAAATTGATATATATATGGTATAACAGTGGCTAGATAATATTGGCCAAGTGTATGGTTCCTTATTTAGAGTTTCTGAAAAATCGGTGATATTTTGCAGAAAGTGGTGGTTGCATTTCATTTGAGACCTAGATTTTCACCATAGACTATAAATATAAACTCACCATTAAGAGACACACCAAATTAATGTAGAAGTCGGTTAATTCTCCGCCACTCAATAGGAATACCAGAATTGCAACTCACATTATTAATCAATTTCAGCACCTCCGAAAAATCTTGATGCATGCACTATCTATCACTCAGTTCTAATTTTAAGTAGTCATGTAAATGTAATAGTGTGTAAAATTAGTTGCCCCACTCTAAGGGTGGGCACGGGTTGGGACGGTCAGTGTCTCGGCCCGGCCAGAAGAGTTCAGGATGGGACAAATTTAGAATCGAGATGTAATTTTATGTCACGATGAATTTTCGAGACGGGACCGGGACAAACAAAATTTCGTCTCAGTCTCGTCCATATATTATTTTGGATTGTGATAGATTAAGGTAAACCGGGACCATATAAAATGGCCTAAAATAGGAAAAAAAAAATGTATAACCAAACTCAAATCCAGACATTTAAAGTGGATTGTTGCAAGGGACCCATGAATACAAAAGAAAGGGGCATAGAAGGGTTGAGTGTCAAAAAAAAAACTGTGTTTGGATCAAACACAGAAAAAATATAATAATGTAGAATAAACCAATCCATGGTTAGAGAAGCAAACCCAGAAAGTGAAATGACCAGAATCAACCTTAATTTTCATCTTTTCTCCCATATATTTTGGTAATTTACCAGCTGGGGCTTGTATATTTTGGGAATGAGTATTTCATACGTGGCACAAACTCGTCCAATCAAAATGAGCTTTCACCTATTGTTTCTTTTTTATTATTATTTTTAATCAAATTGTGAAGGGTTTTGTTTGTGATAGAGATGCAGTCGATCCACGTACCCCATGGGAAGTCTGTTCAGCTGCCCATAATATTAGGTTTCCCCAACCCAAGAATTAGAGGTCTCAAATCACTCACAGGATCCGCAAGAATCAATTTTGTGGCCTTGAAAAGACCTATGAGGTCACGTGACTCGTTATTTTTTAAATATTTATTTTAATTTTTTCCACTTAAATTTGTTATTAAATTAATTTTTTATATATTAAATTTATTAATTTAATTTTTTATATTTTAAATTTTTTTATTAATTTTATCTATTAAATTTATTAATTTTTTGAAGTATAAGAGATTAAATTGATAAATTTTATAAATTTAAAAGATTAAATTAATTAAAATTTTAAGTGTGAGAGACTAAATTGATTAGAGTTTTAAGTGTGAGAGACCAAATTGATAAACATGAAGTGTGAGAGATCAAATTGATAAACTTAAAAGTATGAAAGATTGAATTAATAAGAATTTTAAGTGTGAGAGATTTAATCTTATAAGCAAAAAAGATTTTTTTTTTAAAAAAAAAACTTCTATCCTTTAAGCAAATATCTTAAAGCCAGATCTGCCTCAAATTTATATTTGTTTTATGGGAAATATACTACAAATTTTGATATTTTTAAATATAAAATTAATTTTTGTTTAAAATAAAAATAAAATTCAAATTTTTTAACATAAAATATATTAAAGTTCAACTATTTTCAATTTAACTAACGTCTTGGTAATTGAAGTTATTTTTATTAAAAACTTCAGATGTAGGTCAGCGAAAAAATAATTTGGAGTAATATAATTAAAATTTTAAGTGTAAATTAAATTAAAGTACGTGAAATAACATATTGACTTAGAAGTGTTGGCAAGGGCACGTGTCATGAGTTTTGGTTTCTCAACCTAACAGATAACCTTTTTTATAAACCCAATTAAAGTTGTGGCTCAGAAATTTTCAAGATTTCTTATAATGGAAGCCCCGTTTAGATCATGAAAAGCCACTTCTAGATACTTCATTAGTGTCTAATCATTTTAAGAATACCATTTTTATTTATTTTAAATCATAGGATTAGTAATTTAAACAACAAATAAATAAGAAAATAATTAATTAAAAGTAATTTTTGAGTAATAAATATGGGTAAGTATTAATGAGTATGGGTATGGGAAGAAGCATTGCTTGAATTGGCTTGGCGTTTATGGTAGATAAGCGCTGAGGTGGCGAAAAAGCGCAGGCAAAGCATGGTGGGTACCACATCAGCTTATCACGGCTGAGGGGCAGCCACACAAACAAGGACACGTGTAACACCAACTTGGAGTTGGGTTGGCTTGGCCTGGCGTCTTTGTCTCTCCTTGTTTTTAGTGGTTGGAGATATTTCTTGATTTTTCTCTTCCTTTCGTTTTCCCTTTTAAAAAAAATAAAAAATAAAAACATTTTAATTGCTGTCAGTGTATCTGGATTTTTCATTATTTGCCTTCCACTTATCTTGAAACTCTGCTTGTAGCAATTGCATCACGCGCTCCACCAGCCACCCACTCGTTTTATTTTTTAATTTTTATTAATATTTTCCTTTCCAAAATTTGTATTAATTTTATGTTAAGGATAATGTAAGGATATGCTATTTTTAAATAAAATAAGTCGCTTTTATTGTTCTATTTTTGATAATTATAATTAATTTTTGAAAAAATTCCAGCCATATAACAATGTCGCAACAAGCACAAAAGTCGCATGTTACATAATTATCCATAGATAAAAAATAAAAATAAAATCACTTTAGCTAATTTCTTTCTTTTCTCTTTTAGGAGAAAAAAAAAGGGAATGATATATTTTGTCGAAGAAGAAAAGGATAGATGAGGGAAAAAGATATATGAGTATTCTTAAGTAATATATATATATAATTTTGAGAAAAGCCAACCATATTGTAAAGGTGTTTTTTTGAAAAATTTGGAAATTAAAATACTATTATCTTTTGAACAAGGTTTAATTTCTTCTTATGAATAATAAAGTTTAAATAAAGCAAGTCACACTCTATTTAGAGATTCCCTCTCTGATCCACACCCTACAAAGATCTTCATGATTTAGACAATATATTCATATTTCATAAAATGGACACCTAGTTCCATCACCACCAAGTAGGACCTTTCCTAGTTTTGTAATTTCATATGAAAATCCTTTACCCCTTTCCATCATTAAATTTTATTAGAGCCTCTTATATTAAATTTTTTAGAAAGACTTCTAAAAAATACTTTTATCTACTTTTGAAAGAAAAAAAGTATTATTTTTCTCTAATAAAAAACACATTTTTTAAAAAGCATATAAGAAATATTTCCAAAAAATAAAACTAAAATAAATTATTGTTCGTTAAAATTTTTTTATAAATTAAAATAAATTATTGCTTAATTTTTCAAAGGCATTTTTTTTAAAGATGATAAAAATGAGTTCTTAATATGATTATCATCTAAGTTCTGACCAGCATATTTTTCCTGAGATCTTCGTGCTTTATTTATAAAGAAAAAATTCCAAAATAGTAAAAAGAGTTACTTTCAAACACCAACCGCGCGTGAAAGAAACAAATAAATGAAAAGAAAATAAGTCAAAAAGCGACACAAGAAACAAAAATATCCATTTTTGATAAAATCTCTGAATTATCTCATCAGCTCTTATATCTTCCACAAAAAAAACCTCTTATTAAAAATAAAAATAAAAATTATTGAAATATTAAAGAGTAACAGACTTACAGGTGTTTTTAAACTAAGATCCCCCAAATAAGATTATTTTTTTAAAATGGGCAAAATAAGATAATTTATTTTAAAAAATAGTTCCACATTTTTCCCATTTGAGAAATTAGATTAATTCACAGACAGCGCAAGCATACGCCGCGTGTCCTGGGCCCAGTGATTTTTCAGCCACAAGACTCAGGCCTTCCCGAACCCTCCATGCCGATCTAAAAATTATTGCAAAAATATTTATTCTGAATCTTACGTGGCGCTTTCTCCTTTTTTTATTTTTATCTCCTCCTTTATTTTATAGCACTCGCTTCCCTTGTCTCTTCTCCCCTTCGTCTCTGCTACTATCTCCTCCGTTTTCTGATATTTGCTCGTTAAATCTCCTCCATATCTTCCCCTGCTTCTGCTTTGATTTCCTCGGGATTGAGAATTTCCGAGGAAGATAGATATTTTCCTGGGAATCGAAAGTTTGGAGTCTGTTTCCTCAAGTAGAATCCGAGTTCCGAGGTATTTATCCTCATTTTTCTCAGTGTGCGTCTCTTAGTCGAGTCTTGTTTGTTTTTAGTTTTCCTGTAAAATCATATGTCTCTGCGATTGATCTGGTTATTACAATGAGAACAGGAGTGCTTTTCAATGTTAGTCATTGGGGAAACAGAGAAACTGTAGAATTGTACATGAATACTCTATGACTTTGTCGTGTTTGAATCTATTGTATTTGAAGGTGGGGTATAATGTGTGGTTTAATTAGTGGTAGCTATTTGTTGTAGGCTGCTAGAATTGCTCTCTGTAAAGCTTTGGGAGTTTTCTCTAGCAGGATTGACTCTGATTTTGCTCCAATGGCGACGCAGGTATACAAGGAACAGTTCAATCTGGGCCTTTCTTTAATTATCCTTTCAAGTTCTGTACTTCTGTGCATTAGATTGTTGTATGCTTAAAAGCACAGACCTATGGTCAATTCAAACATTTCTTTTTCTGTTCTGTTGATGAAGAAATAGGGATGTGGTAAATTTTACAGCTCAATTATTTGAATAATGCTCAGTTTTAAAGGAAACAAGATTTGTACAGGCTGCAAAATTTTCCTAGAACCTAGTTATACTTATTTATACCTCAGCTCTGCAATAATTTTGTAACGATGGATTTGAATGACAAGTTGATGTGTATATATTTGTATGCAAGTAAATTAGTTGGCGATTCTAGCTATGTAAGCAGCTGTAGCCATTAAATTTCCCTTGTATGAAACAGCGCTTGGTTATAGGTAGAAATATTAGAGTATCACCTCAGGTTAATGCATAATGCAGTTATATAAATTTAATTCTAGTAACACTTAAGTTACTCTTGGCCTATTGGAAGAGGCACCTTCATTGATGAGATCTAAAATATAGAAAACTGAAACTGCTCTTTTTCCCCCTCTCCTTATGTAATCCCATGAATTGTGACAACGTGATGAAATGAGAGACTTTATGATTATGAGCCATGCCGGTACCAAATGATTCATTTTTTTTTTATCTGATGTTGATTAATACATGAAGTGGCGGTTCTACATCTTGGATGTAATTAAAGACTTGCTTTGGTGTATGAGTATATATGCATAGGTTGGAACATGTGTTATGAAAAGGATAACTAGGGATCTGTCACAGAGTGCATTTAAACACGAACGTAGTAATTTTTAATTTTTCAAGTGATGTGCTGATGCTTGGTTGGAAGCAGGTTTCTTCATCTTATGTACACTCATCAGACAGCTTTTTTCTTTTGATAGAAAAAGAAGATTCCAATAAGAACTCATCTGGTCATTTTAAATAAATATTCTTCAGGAACTGAATTATATTCTAGTGAGCATCAATTCCTTTTATGGTGAATTAGTTTTATTCTTTTCCTTTTTTCATTTTAACTGGAAGGCATTAATTAATTCATCTGTTATTCTTGAGTGCAGGACCAAACAGAACACACAAGGCCTAGCTCTGCTGCCACAGCTGGTAATTTTTATTCCAATGGAGGTCAGCAATCAGAAAATGCTTTGCAATTGGCTGATGCAACTTCTGTTGGAAACAACCATGCTCCCAAGGTTTATTTAATTTCCTTAATGGAGAATTTGTTTTCAATCTGAACAATATGGCTGAGGTACTTGTTTTTATATTCCAACAGGTGAGAAAACCGTACACCATCACTAAACAAAGGGAAAAATGGACCGAGGAAGAGCATCAGAAGTTCCTTGAAGCTTTGAAGTTGTATGGCCGAGGTTGGCGTCAAATTGAAGGTAACTTTTATATGATGGTTTAATACAGTGGTTTTTCTTGTCTCTTTTCAAATTTGATGAAGTCATTTTATCTTGATACAGAACATGTAGGGACCAAAACTGCAGTCCAGATTCGAAGCCATGCTCAAAAGTTTTTCTCAAAGGTTGTTATTTATTTTTTTTTTTTATCAATATACATTTTTTCTGGTGATTTGGATTTATAATCAATATGAAAGTTGTATTGGTTGGTCTTTTGGTCTGTCTGCACTGAAAAGGGAAAGACTTCGATCATTTGCAACATTAAGAGTTAAAATAGTTTTTCTTGTATTGGCTTAGTTTACATTTCTTAAGAATGGCATTCTCTATATGGGTACAGGTAGCGCGGGAATCAAATGGATGTACTGAAAGTTCTGTAAAACCAATTGATATACCTCCTCCTCGGCCAAAGAGAAAACCTCTTCATCCATATCCTCGTAAATCAATTGACTCTTATAAAGGGCACACAATATCAAATGAAGCTGAAAGATCCCCATCCCCGAATCTGGTGATTTCAGAGAAGGATACCCAATCTCCAACCTCAGTGCTAACTGCACTTGGTTCTGAAGCATTTGGGTCTGCATGTTCAGAGCAGACCAACAGATGCATTTCACCAAATTCTTGCACCACTGACATTCATTCAGCTAGCTTATCACCTGTTGACAAGGAAAATGACTGCTTGACATCCAACTTGTCTGAGGAGGAAGGGAAAGGATCTCGAGCTGCATCCTCTTTACCAACTGGTCGGAATCAGGATTGTTTGTTCAAGGTATGGTGAATGTTTTGTTGTTACGTGATTTACCTCTGTTCCATAAAAAGGATTAATGATATTCAATCTAAATCATGGCTAGGATTCAACTGATATTCATATTCGTTTTGGTTATTCCAGAAGTTGGAGTTGAATTCTGAGGCATCCCAATATTCTAAAGAAGCTACTGCCAATGTGCCAACTACCTCGACTATTAAGCTTTTTGGAAGAACCGTCAACATCGTAGATAGTCAGAAGTCATTGAATGTAGATGAGGAGAATATTAAGTCAATTGCATGTAAGCCTAATGAAGTGGTTATTTTTGAGAATGAGAAGCTCGACGAAACGTGTCCATCCAAGCAATCAGAATTATCACTGGGTCTTTATAGCGGTGATTGCAAAGTCAAATGCATGGAATACCCAAAGGAGAAACCAGGCTTTGTTGAAACCATACCCCAGTGGAATTTGTACCCAGGTGTTCCAGTTTTTTACCTTGAGCCAAGTAACCAAATTCTAAATCCAAAACCCCTTCGTCCCTCTCTGAAAGAAAGAATGACAGAGAAGGAGAGTTCTTGTACTGGTTCTAATTCTGAATCAGTAAGCGAAACCATAAATGGAGACAAAAACTCAAACGCCGGTGATTCTCATAGTCAATCACGTCATCATGAAAGAACTGTCCCCCACAAGACTCCAAGGGGATTTGTACCATACAAAAGATGTTTAGCTGAGAGAGATTCAAGCTCGTTAATTGTTGCAATGGAAGAGAGGGAGGGGCAACGAGCTCGAGTGTGCTCATAGCATTCTAATTCTCATGAACTTTTTAGTTAGTTGAGGTCTAAATCAAGACATCTGATTTCCAATTCTTTGTCCAATTTCTCCTCCTGACCTTTTCTTCTACCGTAGTCTGTGAAAACACAGTACATTAATAACTCAGTGGGGATGATGGCATCGTTATGGCACTTCCACGTCTCGGTAATTTGACCAATAGGTATGGAAGAGTATGGTCCATCAGCTACTTCCTCTCTGTGATCTTCAGTTTTGGCATCTGCACATTCTAGAAGTTGCATGATTGCATCATTACCGGAGCTATTTAACAGGAAGGACGACAAGCTCATCAGCAATTCTTAATTTTTTTGGGTTTTTAACTTCTAGCTTTAGGAATTAGATTATGTGCCAATGTATTACTCTCGAAGTACCATGTGACCTTGTCTTTTAAGCTCCCTGCAATTTGTATATCTGGGTCATCTTTTATATCAAATTTAATTTTTTCAACAAGATTATAAAAAGTTTCCTCGTTTCTCAATATACAATTTGTGTGCTCCCATTAGGTAGGTAATAGGGAAATAATCCTGCGGTTGCTTGCTCATCGACTCATTCCAAGAATAGGTAATTCAATAGAGAAGTTATTATCATTCCTTGTTTGTATCAATCTTCAGACATATCAATCTCAAAGGAACACTGAGCACTTGGGGCTATTCTGGTTAAAAAAAAGTTTTTCCAATCCTTGGACCAAACGATTATCTCCTTTTAAGACCCATCTTACATCTATGATCAGGCTTAAACCCATAAGAGTTCAGAAGTAGAGCACTACCAGTTGGATTTTCAGTACTTGCGTCAGTTTCACACTCTTCCAGTATTTATTGCTAGTGAGAATTGCAGAACTGAACAGCTAAAACTTGGTAGTAAATGGGAGATGTGTCATTTGTGCATGCACACTGCGGAGGAGGGGAGAAAGGTGAAGAAGGGAGCCAACCAAATCAACTAAAATTCAGCTCATCTTGAATATAGTTCTGTGCGGTGCAGTCAAGTACAATACAGATAAAAATTGATGAAGAATAATCATATACTGTAGAAAAAATGAATATATGGATTATGCATCCTCTAGTTCTTCATCGCTATCTAGGGTTTTGCTTACATCTTTGCCGTAGCTCTGATCTTGGCTTGGCAACTTCCACAAATATGACTCTACCATCCAAAAACTGCAAAACAAAAAAAAAGTTCCTTTCTTGTCAGTGTCCTACTTCTTACATGGATAATTTATTAACTGACGCAATTATCAGGGAAAGAAACAAAGAGTAGACAGACACAGTAGAGAATCTAAATTAATATCAAAAGTTTTCAATTTTTCTTTAGTGTTATATAGTTGTTATACAACTGCCATACTTTTTAATCTTGTTCCCCATTACCCAAATCTTAGCTCTGCCCCTCTTGAATATGATCATTAAGCAGTGGGAGCATTTTAGTTCTGGACCCAATCCAGGAGGTTAGAATAACATTTTCATATATTGATCCACAACAGTGAATAATGGTTAGCTAATTCGACTTTAGAAATGGTGGATCTCATTGAGCTTGATAAACAATTGGTTGCTTGCTTCTCACTTGAAATATAACCATAATTACATTATGTCTCACTTTGAAGCTCAATCTCTGTTACTAAGCAAAGGGTAAGTCCTGAGATCATCCACATAAAACTCTAGTCAAGGAAACCTTTCTACAACTCTAGTTGAATCAATAAAACTATTGCTGTGTTAAGTTTATGACCTTCCTTTGCCTGTAAAAACTACAAGTTTCATTCGACTCATCATGCTGTCCCCCTTACCCTTTCCTACTTTTATCAGATACATCTGGTAAGTTTGATTTCTTTGATGCGAGATAAAGAACATTAAATTAATTTCCTTTTATTTCATCATGTTGTCCTTTAATCACCAAGTGCACTGTGAGTTGAATATACTGGAAATTTGCAGTCACCAAGTACCAGTTATCAACATTAGAACTAATATGTTAGGAAGATAAAAGGCACAGGACAGACCTTTCCATGCATCCCCTCAATAGCCTTCTGGGATTCTTCTTCAGTTGCATAACGAAGAAATGCAAACCCTCTTGGTCTATTTGCTACTTTGTCCATCACCAGATTGACTGCTCATACAGTTAAATTAATACTCTCATAAGTTAATTTACAATTTAGAACCATCAGATAGATGAAAGACAATGGACCCTAGATTGTAACCAAATAGCTTAAAAATTTGAGGAACATTGTCAACTTTATTGATTCTCACCTTCCACAAGTTCACCAAAATTCTTAAATGCATTTCGCAGGCTCTCTTCAGTAGTACGAAATGATAGCCCTGCAAGAAACAGGAAATTTAAGTTAGGAAGTAACATCCACAATTACATGTACCAAGGACATGTATATACACAATCAATCATCAAAGCAATTCCAAACAAAGCACAGTTACAAGTGTACAATTTGCTGTCAAGATGATGAATGGCCACAGAGAAAAGAGGAAATTTCAGAAATATGAATCTAATAACCTACACTAAAGATCATTGCAGATGAAACATTGTTTAAGACCTATGTAATTAATGGATGAATGTGTTTTCTGAAATAAAATCAAGTTCATGATATAGGAAGCTAAGATTTAGATAGACAAAAAGAGTCAGTGGAAGCAAAAGTTTAGAACATCAAAAGCAAAAAGACAAACACACATAGACATGAGGATGCAAATGTGATTTAGGAGCTTTAGCATGATGCCGTTTTGGACTAAACAAATTGTAGACTCTAGCATTTACCCTCTTCTTTACTGTGAAGTTCAAGTGATGAAAATCAAACAATGATGTTAAAATCAAACCTTCTCCAATCCTCCCATTACATTCTTGCAGAATTGAAAGTTCAGCTTTTTCTGCCTATTGCCTAAATAATCCCCTCCATGATAAGCAAATTAATATTTAATCTTCTTAAATATCCTACTGGAAACAATAAATAACTGGTGATAACCATCAATAGCGCCTTACTAGAACAACCCAAAAATTGAAACAACAAAAAAAAATTGGGACTTGGGAATATAACCAATTTCTGAATTTCGAGAAGTGAAATAAGAAAGGGAAAGAGAAGCTAACCACTGACGTAGACCTTAGTTGAAAGAGAAGAACTGGGTTTACTGCCGGATGATGAGATTGATGAAGAAGGAGGCGGAGGAGGGAGACATGCCAACACAAAGGAGCTGCCTTTTCTGGCCGATAACGCTAAAATTGGGTTCTTCTTGTAATTGCTTTTGGAGTAACCGGGTATTTGCCTCTCACGTTCGAAAGTATTTGTAATGGATAAGGTTGTTAGAGCAGTAGGCGGAACAACGTTAGCTGCCATTTCCACTTACCCAAGCAGAGCTTCAACGGAGAATCGGGGCATGCTTGCCGACGTTGCTTGAATCAGCCATTTCTCACTTTTTGGAACAGAAAATAAGGAGAAATTTAAAAGAGAGAATAATAATTTTTTAATTACTTGATTATAATTTAAAAAATACCAAAAGTTAAGATAAATAAATGAAACATAATTTTGTTGATTTCATCACCACTTTTCTTTGTTGATTATATTTGATTTGAATTGGACCATTCTTAAAAAAATTGTAGTGTAAAGGGAAAAACATCTTTAATTGTTCTAGTCCAGCAGTAAATTCAGTAAAGAGATATGTTACGTGTGTCACTGTATTTTTTAACTAAAATAAAGTGGACATATATTTTCATTTGGTAAATTGGGGATTTTCATATTATTTAGCCGACTTGACCCAAACACTGACTCATGACAAGACGACAACTCGGAACACAATACAACGGTGTTGTTGTAATCAAGTCTAGGAGACTAGAGTATGGTATGGATATATGGATATGTTGGTCCTCTAATGGCGACGCTTTCGCCCGAGTTTGGGCACCGAATTTGATATGATGAATGCAATGAAGAAGAACTTTTCAGCGATACCTATCACTATCCATGCCCAGATGGAGCTTTAGCTTCTCTGGCCGCTAGCATTTACTTCAAAGCTACGTCCTTTCTCGCACTGTTCTTCCCCATCACAGTTTATCGTCCCCCTCAGGTAACTCCCTCTATACCCTTTATGAGTTCCAAGGACTATTCTTGCATCGACCCAGTGGCTTGAACATTGAATTTGATGCTAGGTTAAATCCTTCTCTGTTTGAGCAGGTAATTATCCTTTTTAATGTACAATTACTGTGTTGGAAGTGAAAAAAATAAATAAATATTCGCCTAAGGCGCAAGCTCACGATGCTTAATTTATTAATTAGACTTAAGACAGAAAAATCGGTGAATTGGCAGTTAACTTGTACTTTTCCTATATTTTGGTAATGCTGTTTCTGAAGATGTGATGGGTAGTGGAGTTGTATTATTAGATCTTGCAAACTTCTTGAATGATCATTTCTGATGGGAAGCCAGATATGCTCTTGAATACGATACTTTGTTATTAACTTATTAGAGGCTAGAGGGAGAGACTGCGTCAATAGGTGCTTAAATGATAGAAATATATATGCTTCAATTTTGTTACTTTGAATTCGATACTTTGAAATATATTGTAATTTTTTTGGATATTGGCAGTTGCTGTCTCTGGATTTGGATTCTGTAATCTGTCAAGGGATGGTGCGCTTATCCCACAAGCAAAAAATGACAGATGATTGCCTCAGCAAGTCATATGAAATTGCTCTTGGGGTGGTATACATGGCCATTGCCTGGTATGTTCGATGTGTTCTTTTGACATATTTCTTTCTCTCTCTCTCAAATTTGTAACTGCTTATAGACACCCATATGCAATTAATGTTTAATATGGGAAGAAGAAATTATGTACATAACTGGCTTTCCTGCCATACATGATATGAGCATTTTTTAAGTGTCCAGTAAAAGATTGTATGCTTGGGATTTTTCTTTTATCCCCTAATATGTTATTGATTTTATTTAAGATATATGCTTATGGCATGTCTTTTTTTTAAAAAAAAAATCTTTATCATTTTCTTAGCAGAAGAAGAGAACAAATGACAATTGCTTGCTTTCTGGAGGCTGTTGATGCAGATCATGCTCTTCCAGAGTTGAGGAGTGAATTGGGACGACGATTAGCTAACAAAGGCTTCACCTGAAGTTGAGTTTTATATCATTTTTAGTTCAGAAATTGTGAGGTAGATGTGTACGTTAGCGCCCAGCCCACCAAGAAAATAAAAATTCAAAAAGAAAAGAGAAAGTCTTCATGCTCCAGTTCTCAATGAGGGCAAAAGGATTTTCATGGTACCATAAAGTATATTGCTGTTGTTATCTGTTTTGGTGCTTGAAAAATCCCTTCTGCATGTATTGACCTGTGTGATGTCCTCATTGTAGAAGGTGGCTCTGATATGCATTAGTCAGCCAACCAGAGGATCTACAGGAATCATTTATATGATTAAGCACATCCTTTCTCCTGATCTTTCAAAGGAAATAACTCTATAAACAGTGAATGAATTGGAATTTGAAAAATGGACTTCAGAAAGAACGCATTGTAGGATCTTTTTCCTTTATTTTCAGTGGAAGTACTTGGAAAGAAGAAATTAAGATCACGCTGTGCAACTACACATTAAAATCTCCAAATATTTGTATACGATTTCATTTGTCAGGCCCATATTTTGTGAGTATGACTTGTCATAAGCCATCAACTTGGTCATTTGAAACATGTTTTACTTGTCTGCATACCTCATTATCTTGCATTCATTGAGGGAATGTTTGTGGCGTGCTGATTTCTGCAGGGTTATTAGAGCTGTTGTATATAAAGTCCTAGAGTTTGAAAATGACCAGACAATGAAGATACAATGCCAATATCTGAGGTTATTTCCCTATTATTATAGCTCATTGCATCATACATGGCTTTGATAACATGGGACTTGAACTTGCAGTTGGATCTAATGTCTTTTGAGTTTTGATCCTTTATTAGGGATTTGGAGATGGTGGGTATCGAAATGCGAGCTCTTTCATGTTAAGCTCTGAAGAATTTGAACAATGGAAGTTGTAAATATATATACTCGTATATGAGAGTAACACCCTGAGTTCACACATGTTTCAATCTGTGCTGCTTCAATCTTGAACTGTTCATACTAGAGGGTTAAGGTGGCTTTATGGCAGCAGCATGCCTGGAATTTTTAGTCTCCGATCAGATGCAGTTGTTGATACAATATAAGTCTACTACTAATAAGACTAATGTTGGGATCGTTTTTTAAATCACAAGATTTCTTACGATGTTCAAATTCTAGGATGTTCTTCACTATGTAAAAAATGAGGAAAATGTAGCCTTTTATGAACACTTGATAAACCACCTATATAAAGGTCGTCTTTGGTTTATTTTAATTGAGTGAAGACTTTCTATTTCTAGACACCAATGGTCAATGGTTCCATTGCATTGCAATTGGTTCGGTAAAGGCATGCGTAATTTTTGGTTTTTTAATACTCATATTATCTTACACTCTTTGAACATGAGATTAATTATTATTTAAGATGAGAGTAGTAATTCATAAATTTCTCCCAACAAAGGTGACAGTAAAGTTTTGAAATAAAATCTTTATCCTGAAATATTTTAAGACTCAACTTGTAATTATTATATTAACACTTTAATTTATCATGGCTTGTTATTAAGAACTATTTAAGGGTTTAATTTGATGAGAGCCTTTGCACCTTGGAAAAAATCATGTTTGGTAGTTAAAAATCAAATAGAAACTATGATATCGGCACTTATTCAATCGCCTTGACCTAATTTATCCCAAAAATCAAAGATAACATTAATGAGAATAACACCCTTCAATTGTGGTTGTTTTATTCATTTCCACTAGTAACACCGGGATCACCTCGGGTACGAGGTTTGTACAAAAATCTATAAAACCATCCCACAATTTGATCCTGCTATACCCGCCAAAACAAAACCAAATCAAAAACCACCCTTTACCAATTAAGCATAATAGTCAAATAAACTATTTTTTCAGAAAAAATAAAAATAAAAAGTCAAAATGATCGCCTTTCAAACAGTTATGCCAAATATGTATTTCCCTTATTATATGTGTAACATATAAATGCCCAGCTCAAGTTATTCACCATGCACCACACCAATAATCTTTCCTACCATTAGGGCCTTGATATATGTATATATATGTATTAGTTTGTAAAAGTGACGTGAGAGAGTTCTTCAGCGCCAAGCGTAGCTGCATTAGAATTAGAGTACCATGCATCATCGTCTGTGATGAATTGCATCCATGAATCATCTTTGTCTTCCTCTTCCAAGCACGAAGATGATGCTCCCGGCACGTCCGGCGACATCGTTTCGCTGTCATTAAGCATTGGTTGATGGCTCTCAATTACTGACCACCCGCTGCTTTGTCCTTGCTCTTCAGCTTCAGAGCTGAACCCATTTTTCTTGAACACACGGCACAATGCATAAGTATCCTGCAAGGTATAATCAGGCAGCTTCTTATTAACCAGGAGCTTCATCTGGACTTTTTTCTAATCCAGTGGTCAGTATTCAGATCAATTAAACATTATAATTAAATAATAGCGGGACAAGGCCAAAGTGAGAAGCATGCTTATTGACTTTATTCAGTTTCAAATCTTCTTCTCAAGTTTCATGTTTGTTTTTAACCCTAACATTCCAATTGGTCAAAACGGAGTAGTAGTCAAGAATTGAGGCTAAACTTTTCTACAGAATGTGATACAGTACTGTTAAAAGTGGTAAAAACACATACCATGGTTGGTTGGGAATAGAATAATGCCCATGATTTAAACATTCCAAGAGTAATAAATGTTTCATCCATGTTTCTTGAGTTAATTTGTACTATCTAATTGTATTAACAATTCTTCCATATATATAAGGGTTATTTAACTAAATCCTGCTTAATTAATTTAGAGATTCTATCTTAATCAAGAGGCTATGCATGATTTGATTGATATCTTGGTCCCCTCTCGCTTTATGTGGGCAATATCTGTTGGTTTATTTTGGTATCTGGAATAAAGTGAAAAGTGGCCGACATCTATAAAAATCAAAGTTGGAGAAGTAGCTGCTTTAGGGTTTGCATGAGTATTCTTCAATAGTCCTAGCTAGCTAGAATCTGTATTTCTAGAACGGGGAAGAATGAAGATATTATTATAATGAAAAAGACTATAATAAGCATGTAATATAATAGGGTTTAAGAAGGGACACGGTATTATAATATATAGTTAAGGAGGATAGGATTTTTTGTCTTATTTCATTAGAAAAGAAGGACATGGTAGAGTATAACTTTGTCACCTAGAGGTTTTAGAGCAAAGCAAGCAACGAATATATGTCTTGGTCCATTTGTTTTACTTGTGTCTATGCTATATATAATAAACAAATTTAAAGTAAAATGTGAGGATGAGAGAGAGATGAAGAGCCAAGCTTTGCATGCAAGTCATGCAATTCCCACGTCCCTCTACAGTTCCAACATCTTAGCTAATTAATTAATGGATTGAGATTTTTTACTATTGCTAATGTGATTTTACATGAAGTATTAGATAAATTAATTGGTCCATTATATAATGTACTCAATGGTTTATATAAAATTATATAAAAAATTATAAAAAAAAAATTGATCAAAGAGAGTTTGTATGTCCTAATTAACACACGTAAGCTAGTAATACTCCATAATGACTGTTTTTCGTGAGACTAGCTGAAATGAAGGGTAATGATCAAAATGGATATATTTGGAAGTGAACCTTGAGCTTTTGCCACTGCGTTAAGCATGGAACTTCATGCTTTTCAGGTCAAATTATAGTGACAAGTGTATTGATTCACACACAAATAAAAGAAAGTCCGGAAGGTGGTTAAAGGTAAGGTGGGGACAGACACCCAGGACTTGTTCTAAAGACAAACAAAAACATCTACTTTTGTAAGATGGGACATCCTACCATGGAACTCTTCTTCTAGAGCTTTTTGGGAGAAACTCCTAATATATCTCTTCTAGTTGAATATTCAAAATATATCTTAAGGGACTGGACAAGTATTAGAAGGTGTGACTAATTATCTCCCTTAAATTAATGTATTATATATATATATATATATATATATATATATATAAAACACACACACATAAGAGTGTGGCAACTACTACTTGCATCAAACATATAGATATCACAACAATGGATATTCTTTGCTTAGAGCTTGGTGGATTGATATTTCATTTATTTTTTTTTGTAAAAAGTGTTTTTCAAACAAAAATAAAGCACTAAGTAATTTTTTAGTAGATTAGCTTTTTTAAAAAAATAAAAATTCATACAACTGTTTTCATTTTGTAAGCATGTGAGAATACTTTTTAAAGAGGTAGAAATCAGTTATTATTTATAATAATAAAAATAAAAACTTTAAAAGTGAAAAAAAATACACTTTAAACTTTAGTTTTTGTTTTTGTAACTTAAAAATATTTTTTTAAAACCAATCCATAGCTCAGCTAATTAGATATATAAGCGAAAATTTTGATTGAAATACCATGTATATATATACATGCTGAAGTGTTAAATGTTAATATATATAGATATATAGGAAATATGGCATCTAGGGAATCTGCAGAATGTGAAGCAGGCAATTACAAAATGGTGAAGACAACTAAATTGATTTGAACTAATCAAAGAGAGCCTTACGTACCCATTGATTCTTTACCTGTAACCCAGAAGTGTCTTCGAAATCTTTATCATCTAGGCGATACTCATGCATTACCCAGTCAGTTCTGACACCTTGAGGAGCTCTGCCTTTGTAATAAACCAGTGTCTTCTTCATCCCAATGGCTCTGTTTTGGCATGTAACCTTTCTGTCCTTCCCAGTAGACTTCCAATAACCAGCTCGAGTTGCTCTGTTTGTTCTGAACCCATTAGGGTATTTCCTATCCCTAGGTCCAAAGAAGTACCACTCTGGGTCTCTACTTGGCAAAAATGATTTTTCTACGTCATCACAATGCCAAACAAAGAAAATGTTCCACCAGAATCAGCCAAGAAAAATAATTGTGATATCCCAACGGGGGACACATACACACGTGTGTGTATATATATATATATGAAGAAATGAGTTTACCCACTCACTCAATCCAAATTAGTCGATCATTAATGTAGTAACTGATATCATGATTTACACAAGGACAAAAAAAAAAGAGAGATTGAGGAATACCTGCTAATTCCCATGGTTCACATTTGTAGAGATCAACCTCAGGAATGATATCAAGTTCAATTTCTTGGCCATTGATCTTCCTCTTGAGATAATAGTTGACGAGCTCTTCGTCGGTTGGATGAAACCTAAAACCGGGTGGTAATCCGACGGGAGCCATTGCTAGCTTTCCCTAGCTTCTCTAATGTTTCTTCTTCTTCTATCTAGAGTTTGTAAAACTGAGCATTTCTCTCATCACAACCATGCTTCCTTATATATACTGAAATAAAGGAACCAAAGTACCTTATCTTTGAGTTTTTTTTCCCTTTTTTCATATTAATTTACAGATTCTGCCAAACCGTTTGATGCAAGCCTTTTCTTATATCACTTCTTTCTCTCTCTGTCTCTCTCTCTCTCTATATATATATACACACACATATATATATGTTACAAAAATCCACATCAACCCCATGCTTTCCTTAATAGATAGACCTTTTTCTTTCTTTTGTGAGAACAATTTGGGACTAAAGGGAAGCATGTCATTGGTCAGACAGAGAGAGAGAGAGAGAGAGATCTTTTAAGCTTACATCTATACTGACTAACAGATCTTCTAATCATATTGCTGCAAACAGAAAAAAAAAAAAAAAAAAAAAAAAAGTATAGAATGATATACAGTCCAATATACTTATTATGAATGCCACTGCACTAACACTAAAGCACATAATCACATTTATGGTGTAGAATCCTTATTTTATGAGAGATTTCATATTCAAATCATATGAAAGTTGAATATTTTATAAAAATATTTTTAGTCTTTAATTTTTGATAAAAAGGATTAATCTCAAAGCTAATCTTATTGATCTTGTCAACGAGTTCCACCATTACTCAAATTTTTATCACAATTTAACACATTATACTTTTTATTATAATTTTTTTTTATTTTGCTCTTAATGAGTAATGTAAATTTCATTATTGTCCTTCCGCACTCATTTTTTTATTTTTCATTCACTCTTACAAAATCTTTACATTTTCGTTTACTGTAAATGTTTATTATAATTTTAAATTAGTATATTATTAAAATAAAAATAATCATATTACTTTTTTAATTATTATTCTATTGAATTATTTTGTTACTTTTAAATTTTAAATTTTAAATTAATTTTATCATTCCATAATATATTTTGTTAAATTTTTTTATTTTATTAAAAATTATTACAAATTATATTTCAAGTCATATACCATCTCGAGAATGAGTAAATAGTATTATTATTCTATTTTCTTAAAAAAAATCAATACTTTATTCCTCTTAGCATATTCAATTTCATCTAGATATATGTTTACAAAACAACTACACATTTTAAAGTAATAAATCTTTATCCTTCTAAAACTTTATTTACTTATTTTTACATTAAATTAATTTTTCCAAAAAAAAATATATCATTTATGTTAAAATTGACTGCACATTGCACCTTAATACAATCTAGTTAGTTTAATAATGAATTTGATGAGTGAGATAGATATTAGATTTTTTTTAGGGTACCTCTCCAGGGGTAGATCTTGAGATTTACGTCTTGCCTTTAATTAATTTTAGTTAGTATGTTATCTTCTTCCTTCTGTATGACTCTTGTCACTATTATAAATTGATATATAGTTTTGTTTTGTCTTGTTATTTTCCTTCTTGAAAGTTCTCGTATGAAAAGACATCATAAGTTCCATATATCATCTGTGTCTTCATGTCCTAAAAATTAAAATAAGCATGCACATTAAGATACTACAACTAATGCTAAATCATATATATAAAAGTTTATGAAGTAATAGTAAATCTGAGATTTTCTTGTTGCAATATATAAGTATTCATTAGCTAATTTTATCAATGAGAGTTTTTTTTTTACTACAAGGATGTGGATTTGTATTTATTTTACGAAAAAAGACAACGTGTAACTATCAAGATTTGAGAGTTCATATTAAAAGTTTAAGTTCACCTAAAAATATATATTAAAAAAAAATAACCAACATATGAAGTGAAAATTAAAAAAAAAAAAAAAAAAAAAACAACAACAACAACAACATGCAAGCAGAGTGTGGTTTTTGAAGTATAAAGTTTGCCCTTGTCTTTCTACAAATGGAGCCACAAATATATATATATATATATATATATATATATATATATATATATATATATATATATATATATATATATATCGATCAATTTCAAGTTTCAAACAAACATGTTTCAAATTAGAAATAAAATAATAATCAGCAATGATGGTAAAGGGAAACCGTGAAGTTGAAGTCAAGCTGCCAAATTCATTCAATAGATGAAGTAACTTTTCTTTTGCTCCCTATCTCTCTTTAATTTTCTTTTCTTTTTCTTATTTTAATTTCTTTTTTTCTCAATCAGTGAAAACTTTTGCTTTGTAACCTAACTTTCTACGTAATCATTACTCAGCAATAATCCCCATATATCTGATATGATTTTACTTTTACTTCTCTTCTTATCTCTCCCTTTTCTCCTTTATGGCTTTATGTTTGTCTTGATGAGTCTAATATGTTGTCTTTCAAGATCTTGATAGCCCATTTTATCTTTCTCATTACATATCCAACTTTTTCAGATTATGCAAATGAAACAAAAGAAGAAGAATGTGATTATTCTTTAGACTTGTTCACATGCTCATACATAAATCCAAAACTTTAATCTTTGCAGGCTGTCCTGTCCTGTCCAACTCACTTGCTGCTAATTAATGGCTTCAATCATAAGGTCAATGAAAAAGTTATTTAAGTATATATTTACTTAAACTCAAGATTATGCTGATTAATTAGTCCAGTTTAACTGGTTTTCTTTATGCATCCAGTACCAACTTGATTTTATCTTAGAAAAATTTATTTCTTTTTGGTACTTTACTTATAACTCTAGATTAATTGGTATATAATCTATGATTCTTAATGATAATTTCAGTATCATTATTGTTTTCTGTGCTAAAATTAATTTTATACTTAAAAGGACTTAAGAATACTTAAAATATATAAAAAAAAAAAAATTCATTATTTGTCCATCTTGATTATGTTTTAATCTCGTCTCAATTATATTGTCATGTCACGTCTCAATAATAAATTAACATTATTTTACTTATTTATTTTACTAAATATATATATCCAGACTAAATAAGAAAAAAAAACAAATGCATTCGAAACAAAACAAAAAATAAGATAACATTTGAGATGAGACTAAGATGTAAATATTTTATTTTGATTTTTATTCATGACACAAAATTTTATTTATCTCAAATTGTCCTATTCCAAATTAATTCGGAACCCATCTAACAAAAATGTCCAATGAGAGAGCCCCATAAATTACCGTTAAAGAGTCATGGCGTTATCTTTACACAAGTCCCATTTTTTCTGCATCCACACCTCATGAATCACACAGATATAGAGATCGATATATTTATTTTTAAGGTTCATATCTAGAAATCCGTAAAAACAGAAACGGTGCGTAAATAATTCTCCAATAGTCATTTCTCTTTGAAGAATTTTGCTGCAAATTATCTTTTAAAAATATAAGGAACTGGCCTTTTGGGAGAGCCCGAGCCCGGGATCAAGCCCAATTTAGAAATAGGCCCAAGTCTCTTACACAATAAGCCGCCCAACTTGATTATAAAAAGGGGCAATCTCAAAGACAGAATTGGCCCAAATATGCTGTGGCGAACGTGTTTCAGATGTCACCAAGCTTCGTTCCTCGGCTGTTGTCGGAGATTTAGCAATATTGGTGCCCAGCAGAAGACTCCCAATCCTTCCTCTATCAAATTTAGTGGTCTAGAAGCCGTTACAGGTACAGCAATAGTGATTTCAGATCATTCGAGTTCTTCTGGATATGAAGTGCTGCCGCTGCTTGAAGCTTGCATCCAGTCCAAATCACTATCCCAAGGCAAGAAAATACATGGAAGTCTCCTTAAAAGTAATGACCATATCAACGACATCTCTGTCCTTGAAAAACTCACCTTTCTGTATATTACATTTAAAGAAATCAAACTTGCCCGCCATGTGTTTGATGAAATTCCTAGGCCAAGAGTTAGTTTGTGGAACATGATGATCAGAGCTTATGCTTGGAATGGACCCTTTGATGAAGCTATCCACCTGTACTATCAGATGCTGGAACTGGGTGTAACACCAACAAAATTCACGTTCCCTTTTGTTCTCAAAGCATGTTCGGGTCTACAAGACATAAAAATCGGGAGGGAAATACATGATCATGCAGAAAAACTTGGTCTGGGTTCGGACATTTATGTTTGTACTGCCTTAGTGGATTTCTACGCCAAGTGTGGGCATTTGGCTCAAGCACAGAAATTGTTTTATGGTATGCCCCACAGGGATATTGTTGCGTGGAATGCCATGATTGCAGGGTATTCTCTTCATGCACTTCATGATGAAATTATTCAGTTAGTTGTACAAATGCAGCAAGCAGGAATATGTCCTAACTCCTCTACTATTGTAGCAGCGCTTCCCACTGTTGGACAAGCTAATGCATTACGCCAGGGAAAGGCTATGCATGGTTATGCTATACGGAAGATATTTAGCAACGATGTGGTTGTTGGAACTGGGCTATTGGATATGTATGCTAAATGTCAGCACATATCTTATGCAGAGAAGATCTTTAATATGATGAGTGACAAGAATGAGATTTGTTGGAGTGCTATGATTGGAGGATATGTCATTTGCGATTCCACAAGAGAGGCACTGTCATTATACGATGAGATGGTATTTAAATATGGATTGAACCCGACACCAGTTACTCTTGTCAGCATACTTCGAGCTTGTGCGAAGGTTACTGATTTGAATAGAGGGAAACAATTACATTCTTATACAGTTAAATCAGGTTTAGATTTGGATACAACAGTTGGAAACTCACTGATATCTATGTATGCAAAGTGTGAGATTGTGGATGATGCCATCCGGTTTTTTGATGAAATGATATCAAAGGACACAGTTTCTTACAATGCTATTATTTCAGGATGTGTTCAAAATGGTTATGCAGAGAAGGCTTTACTCATATTTAACAGGATGCAATCATTTGGGATTGACTTGGATTTGACAACTATGCTTGGTCTACTTCCAGCTTGTTCGCATTTGGCTGCTCTGCAGCACGGGTCCTGCTGCCATTGTTACTCAGTTCTTCATGGCTTCTCAACAGACACTTCTATTTGTAATGCCCTTATTGACATGTATTCGAAGTGTGGAAAGATTGATATCAGTAGAAAAGTTTTTGATTGGATGCAGAGACGGGATATCGTCTCATGGAATACAATGATGGTTGGTTATGGACTTCATGGTCTAGGCATGGAAGCACTTTCACTATTCCATGAATTCCGGGCAGCAGGTCTAAAGCCAGATGATGTAACTCTAATAGCTGTTTTATCTGCCTGTAGTCACTCAGGATTTGTCAAGGAAGGAAAATATTGGTTTAGTTCCATGATTCAAGACTTTAACATAGCACCAGGGATGGCGCATTATTTATGCATGGTTGACCTTTTGGCTCGTGCAGGACATTTGGATGAAGCATACATTTTCATTCAAAGATTGCCATTTGAACCTGATGTTCGTGTTTGGAGTGTGCTGCTTGCTGCATGTAGGATCCACAGAAATATTGAAATTGGTGAAGTGGTATCAAAGAAGATCCAGTTTTTGGGACCTGAAAGTACTGGAAGTTTTGTCCTTATGTCAAACATCTATAGTTCTGTGGGGAGATGGGACGATGCAGCTCATGTTAGAATCAGACAGAGGAATCAAGGCTACAAAAAAAGCCCAGGATGCAGTTGGGTTGAAATTTCGGGGGTAATTCATGGATTTATTGGTGGGGATCAATCTCATCCACAATCAGCATCCATAAATAAGAAGTTAGAGGAACTTTTGGTGCAGATGAAAAAGTTGGGATATCGTGCAGATTCTAGTTTTGTTCTCCAAGACGTTGTAGAAGAGGAGAAAGAACAGATTCTCCTTTATCACAGTGAAAAAATAGCCGTTGCATTTGGAATCCTGAATATAAGCCCTAGCAAACCACTTATAGTCACCAAGAATCTGAGAATTTGTGTCGACTGCCATACTGCAATAAAATATATGACTATCATAACGAAGAGAGAGATAACTGTAAGAGATGCAAACCGATTTCATCATTTTAAGAACGGAATGTGCAACTGTGGTGATTTCTGGTGAGAAAGAGAAAAGGAGGAGTCTATGTTCTACAACCACACAATGCCAAGCAACCTTCCTTTTGTGCCACTTAGTGCCTGAGCCAGGTAGTATCCTTTCGTTGCTAGATGATTTCTTGATTGAAAAGGTGATCTATATTTGCATTGTATATAGGGTGAGACAAGCAAATAGAAAATTATCTTCCTTCTATTGTCTGTGCCATTCATTCTTTATGCCTGCTTGCATATAGTAGCGTCCATCTTGATTCCCACGGGGAGAAACGGCGCATGACCAACATTTGTGTCAAACACACTTGATTCACCTTTTCTATACGATAATCAAGAGAGGAAGAATAGATGGAGACAGGTCTTAAGGACATGAGTAGCCAGTGGCATGGAGTAAGCAGCTAGCAATTAGATGGCGGTGCCTCTACTTCTGGCGGAGTTTTTGGTGATGTTAAAAGATCTTCCTTCCAGCATCACACATCACAACTTTCTGAGATCTATGATTCTCTTGGAAGTACATCTTAGTTTACAGGTAATTTAGCCCCTCCCCCCGTGGCTTCTTCTTCCTTGCTAGTAATTGTAGTCATTAAGTTTGTGCAAAATCATATGTAAAAGAAACAATTCCAATAATTGATTAAGATGAATGTTGCTTTTGTTTGTTTCCATTAGTCAGTGTCTGCTTCCTTTGATTGATAGATTAATTTTTCGTCTTTCTTTTTCTTCTGGCCTTTTGAATTTATATCTCAACGCTGTATTATTCATTGTAAAGGTCAACCTTGTGGTTGGTGTAAGGTATAACAACCTAATTTGTTTTATGCGCTATATGATTAGCATAGGTTTAAAATTGATTGAATTAATTATTATCCATTTTATGATTTGAAATTGGCTTGATTAGCTTGATTAGTGGAAACCTGTAACATTTGGAAAAGTCAACCTTCATACTATGTTCAACATTGACTCTATAGTTTCACCAGTTTTTTGCTGACAATCCGTAGTTTATTTTTGTTCATAATGTGACAGTCACTTTCTATACTTGTAATGATATCATATCATTCTTGCTCCAGTTTTTTAACCTATGCATGAAAATTTGATGATGAACTAAGGGAGATGTATCCTTTCTTTTCTGAATACGTTTTTGTTACGTATTACACAAGTTAAAGATCATGTTTTAATAATCTATAGTCAGCCAGATTCTTTAACCTTTGATTTAGGTTATTCATGTGACAAATATTTAGAACTGAAAGTTTGACTCTATTGAATGAATAGTATAACTAATTCACATGAACCTTAAGTTTATCTGATGATATGTTTAGCGAGTATTTAAGAGAAAAATGAAAAAAATATAATAATTGGATGTCAATTGCAAATATTCAAAGCTACGTAGTTTTTAAACTACGCTTTACTTCATGATTATGCTTAAAGTCAATCCAATCTATGCAAGTGCAGATCTGGATCTGGTATTGTAAGATTGTTAAGGAAAACTGATCCTCTTGAACAATTTCAAGGAAGTGCAACCTGGGATGTATTGGTTCTTTTTTCTTTTTCTATTTGTTGGTAAGCACCCATATTTGTGGTTTTAAGTAAACATTATGAAGTAATTTATAATAATTAATAAGCAAGCCAACTAGGTAGCTCCAACCAAAACCATGCATTGCATATTATTTTAATTTGTCAGTATTCCTCTTGTTATTGAGGCAAATTCTAAGCTACCCTAATAGTTAGCTACCCACCCACCTTTTCTAAGCACTATCTTTGTTATAGTTAAATATGGTGATTGATCTCTTCTCTTACTCTAAGCACTCTCTTTGCAAATTTTGTGTAGGTAGGTAGCAGATATCATGGTAGCGTAGTAGCTGCCATTGAAACGTATCTTACAGTCTTTGATCCTTTCTATACTTCTGCCCTAATTTATGCAGATTTATAAAGTCACAACAACCTGCACCTGAAAATGCAACTGATTTTGGATTTTTCTTTTGGCTCTTAACACACACACAGGATAGGGTAAGTTAAATAAAGGAGGAAAAGAAGGGAGAGAGAAACAAGGAGAGGGCAAGAGGGCACCCTTTATGGGAAATTGTTAAACAAATCAATCATGGAAAGGATTTAATAATTCTGGGTTTAGCTTAAGTAGACTTTTTAAGTTTGTTCTAATTGGGAATGATTGGATCGTAGAAGTATGACTATGTGGTACTTATTTTTTAGGCACTATTCCAAGTCACTATCTATTAAATTAATAGTGAGAGTTTGATAAGATAGAGTACTAGTGACAGCCATCTTCCAAATCAATGGTCCTCGTTGTTTCATTGCTTTTGTTGGTTCTGGTGTCTTTTGTGAAAGGATACGCATAGTTTCTGCCAGTCTGCATCTGCCAATGGGTAAATGGAGTTATCATAAGGTAGCTTTCTCATTGAGCCATAGAGGCTAAAGCACGCACCTACCTCTTTGGAAGGATGAGTCTCTGCTTTATCTCTTTTCAGGGTTGCCACTGTTTCCTTTTATCTCTTGGGAAAGATTTCAAGCATCTCAATCTGATGGTTCATCTCGTGGCTAAGACCAGTTTCATGAAAAAAGCAGGGAACTTTGCTCAGAAGGGACTCTACTTTTCTTTTCTTTTTTTTCAGTAATGAGAAGGTACTCTTCTTAAAATAATGATATATATTCTATTGAGTAGGTACCCGTACGGTCAGTGGGCAAGGTGACATAGCCATATTGGTTATATATGGCATTGTTTTATTATGGATTAATTAATAATACTATATTTTAAAGAAGAGGATTGTTTTCTCCATATTTGATAAGAAAAATACCACTCAAAAATATTTTAAAAAAATAATTTGCAAACCACTTGTGGATATAGGATTTGAGTGTAGGTAACCCACTAGATTTTTCATGCTGTAACTCAGATTTTACTGCATAAATAATGTTTGGGAAGAAAGTATTTGTATACATTATTAATTTTTATAAGTTTTCTTTGCTTTGCAAAATGTATTGACGTACTGATGAATGGCCTTCTCGTGAAGTTCACTAAAATAAATTCGAATGTTCTCTCCTATGATACATGTCATCTTAGTGTCAATAAAGATTTTTGGTTTTTTAAGCAAAATGGCAATATCTCGTTGTTATAGGGAAAAAAAACACTCTTAAATAATATTTTAAGTTTCATACTCATGTCTCATTTTCTACGTCAAACTTGTGATTGATCATATTATTTAAATTAAAATTAAATAATTAATCAAAATCTTAAACTTTGTCTTTTATCAGTCAAAAATTTTGAGAGAAAGAGATATTGACCTCTCGTAAGTGTTGTTTGAAAAAGAAATGATATTGGCATGCCATTTAGTGGCACGTTTATGGTAACACAATGGTAAGTGAGCATTATTATATTATATGGGTATATTCCATAGTCAAAGAGCCACTTAACTATTAATCCATTGGTGGGATATCCCAATTGAGATCACACGAGAAACTAAGCAGTGGCTGATCTCCTTGATTGGTTTGGTTATGTGCAAAAAGCCTTCAAATAGTAATAGCAAAAGACAATTCACTTTTTTAAGTAAATATTACCTATAATTCATATATAGAAAGCTCATGCCTCTATAGTGGAATTTTATTGGCAAATCACCCAAGGTTGCTGATCCGATTTTTTAGTATGCTACATCAACGGCTACTGTGTCTTTGTAGAGATATGACTAGAGATCTTCTCAAGATATTATAACAATGGAGTTCATCAATCTCCTTTGCATAATAACAGAATCTTCAAATTGCCTCTTTCACTTTTCTTATATAATGTTTTGTTTGGTGCATAGAATAAAAATTATAGAATTTAAATGAGAATAGAAATAGAATGGAATGGAATGACTTGATAAGTTATTCTATTGTTTGGTACTTACAATTAATATGGAAGAAAATTATAATTAGTTTAAACAATAATATTGCTTTTTGTTAACACATCAAAAAATATAGGTTGGTAGCTTTATCTGATGAATCAGATTTTGCCTTTGATTAATTCTCCTACTCTACCTTTTGACCCCCTAAATTGGTATCCACACCAATTGCAATATTTTTTAGGTCTATCAGACCCAACAGATCTAAAGAGCGTGGTGGCTAGATGCAAAGTTGCCGCACCATCTGATACCAATTACCAAGAATCAATGAAATTCGAATGGGCATTTTGTCATAGATCTTTCGTGCATGCAATGTATAAGAATATTATTATAAAGATATTTTTCAATTTCGTTGTCTCTTAACCTTTTGCCTTTACCGCTGTTGAATGAACGAGCTCTAGCTTGTGCTTAAGTGGGATGACTAGGATCGATGCTTAGCTTATCACCAAGATTAGGAAACATGGAATTGGGGGATGTGTTTTATTTTTTTAGGATGTGAAGTGAGATGGGGTTAGTCTGAACTTGTTGCCATTTCTATGGTCCAATAGGCCACGCAATCAGGATGAGTAAGGTGGCGATGAGTCATCATGTTCAGGAATATGCCAAGTGAGGGGAAAATTCTACCCATTATGATTCTTCTTCGTAGTACTTTAGCATTAAAAATTGTTGTTTGATTTTTTATCTCATTTTGTGTCTCACGTTTTATAATTGACTAAGAAAAAATAAAATAATAATATCATACTTTTTTATACATCTTGACTAATATATTATAATAAAATAATATGTGAGATATTATATGAAATAACATATTTGATTCATTTCTCTATAACTATTTACATCGTTTATAGTAACTTAAAGTATCTCTAATGAGTTATACAGACATCCATACATACATATATATGGATGAGTATTTTAAAAGTAAAGACTTTTGAATATGTACTTTTGTGTAGGCTTAAGATCATAAAAATTACTTAATCATTAAATTTAATTTACTTATTAAATAAGTCATATCTTGTTAAATTTATATTTTTTTAATTAATAGATCTTTGTTGGAGACTCGAATAAACAATTATTTTTGGCACATAAATAAACATGTTGATGTGTATGTATTGTCAAGGAATTGTTACCTAGAGTTAATTATGACCTCATCTTCTAACCAAAAATAATTATATGCCCACTTCAAAAAATAATTAATGATTAATGAAATCAAAAAATGTGAGGTGTATGTGACAAACTTTTTTAAGTGTTATAATGGGATAGATTCGCATGGTATAGCTACAATTCTCATGATCCCTTTTTTTATGTTCAGCTTTACTTGCCAAAATGAAAAAAGAAAGGAAGGAAGCAAAGAAGGGAAATGTTTCTTATCATAGCAATTTATTCCTTCAAATTTGACGAAAATGTATAGAAATTATGTCACTGTGTGAACAATGAGGAAAGCATCAAATGCCTCTTTAATTTCTTTGCTGAAATGTTTGATTGACACATAATATGAACTGAAGGAAATGCTTGGATTTGAGCTAGAATTGATTGGACTTTATAGAATAGAATATATGCAAATAGTGGTAAGTGGAATAAGTAAAATATATTTAGCTAAGGTTAAAAGGAAAAGAAGATACCCATAAGATATTAGTGATTAAGTTTCAATAAAAAATTTTAAGTTTAAAATTTTGATATTATTTTTATTAAAACAATTTATTGATTATTATTTTTATTTTATTTTATTTTTATCTGGATAAAGATTAGTTTTATATATTTAAATAATATGAGAATAAGATTGAGTATCAAGAAGGAAGGAACATGTGCAAGACTTCTGTTTTAAAAAAGAGAAAAGGAAGGAAGAAAATAGCAAAAAAAAAAAGAAAGGAAATAAAGAGACGCTAAAAAGAGTTCAACTTTAATTCATTAAATTTTAAGTTTAATAGAGTTTCAACACAACCTAGTTTGCCTCATTTTTATCTTCATACCAGAAACACAATAACTTAGATTTGATGAAATTAAAAATTAAACTATATTAATGGCACTAATTTCTGACTGAATGCAAACACGAGAGCACAAATTTAGTTTATAAGATTATCTTTATCAGGGATTATATAAAGAGTTGTAAGTTTCTATAACGTAAAAAAATTAGTTATAACTTTGAGAGCTTTGTATCATCACATGAGTTACTGTGATAACAACTTGAAAAGTGAATTGAACAATTGATTATTTAAGTTACATAAATTATATAAATGAGAGACACGTGAGGTTTATTTAAAAATTTTGTAATATTGTATTATTAGAGTCGATATATGTGAGTCATATAAAATAATAAAATACTATGCATAACCATAAGACTAAAAAAAAAAGACTAAAATAACTATGAGTCATTCAACAAAAATTACATAATTAAAAATAGGTTAATAGGCCATTGATAGAAAGTTTGGTTTTTGAATAATTTAACGGGTAAGTTATGATTATATAAGTTTATTATTATATTTGATTATTAACTAATTTAAAAAAAAAAGTGAATAATTTTTAATAAAATAAATGTAATTTTGTTATAAATTATATTTATTTTTATAATTTTTTATAAAGTTTGAATATTTATATATTAAAATTAAAATTAAAATAATTTAATTTTTTAACAAATTTTATAATTTTAATAATTTTTTTTATAATTTCTAATAAACATAAATAACTCACGTAAATAAGGTTTTTACGAATAAAAAAACTTACCGTGTATCACACACCCACACTCCATAAAAGCAAGGGCAAAGGGAGGGACCCTAACCTTATATATAGGGTATAGGCTATTCATAGCTAGCCTTAGGCGTGGCAGCGTTTACGATGAACATTGATCATGGAGAAAGGCTGGCAAAATGCCGAAGCTGAACCAACCGGTAATGGGAGTGGCTTTGGCTGGGCCTGGGCCCCATTCGACTTGGACCGTTTGGATCGTAATGGTAGCCATTCGAGTCTAACCTCTCCAAAACGGTCAAACACTCGCTATTTGGATCTCGCAACCGTTACTTGTCAGCATCAATTCCGCGTAGACGGATCACAGTTTATGGTCTCTGCCAGCCAATTGCCACCGCACATTCGAAAGCCCTTTAATTAATTTTATTTATTTATAGTAATTACTATTTATGAATTATAAATTCTCATGATGGAAAAGGAGTTTTGCATTTGTTATTTTCATGAAAAGGAACTATTACATAGGGATAACTTTAATACGTATGGCTTAGGATCCATCCATATACCTTTAATAACAATATTTTAAAATAAAAGAAGATTATCTCATACTAAAATTAAAAAAATAATTTGTAATGAAATTTAAACCTAAGATAATTTTCATAAGATAATATTCTCTTTTTGTCCACTTGTACTACCGAATATTATTTTTTTTAAAAAAAAAATTTGTATTTTAAATAAAATAAAATGAACTTTCACATTTTAAACTTAAAATAAAAATAAATATTTTATATAGATAAAAAATACTCAATAAGATTTATTTTTATTTTTTACTTAAAATGTAAAAGTTTATTTTGTTTAATTTAAAATATTATAATATTTTTTAGAATTGGTGATAGTGTAAGGAAACAAAAAAAGATTTTTCTCATTTCTTATTAATTGAACTAATTCCATCAACAATCTTTATAAGATTATTTTAATACAATTATACTATTCTATTGAGATCTCTCCCCTTGAAATGGATTAATCTTTAATTGAAAGTTAATAATACTCTTATTGCATTAAAAAAAAAAATCTACCATGAAAATTTACTTTTTAATTCCCTTTGTTTTGTAGTTGAGTTTTTTTTTTTTTTTTTTTTCAATTATTTAGTTGGGAAAGAAAAGCGACAAACTCGACTTTACCTGCCATTGTTTTTGCTAGAGAACAAAGAAGTAGTATGATACTTTCCATGTGAAGTTCCTTGCAAGTCCCAACTCCCAATCCAATCCAGGCTTCCATTAAACTTTTGAAGGTTTATTTATGGACTTCCATTATGAATGAATACCTAACAATTTATTTGTTATTGGCTATGTCAATAATTGTTGGATGTCACTGTCAACTCCCATTTCTATTCACTTTATGCTAACGATACAAAAGAGAAAGCACCTATATGATGGATGACGAAATTAAGTGAAGGAAATATTGTCCACAAATGGTAAAATCCGTTCAAACTACAATGATGAACAATTTGGTTAACAAAAAAAAAAGATGAACAAATTATTAAAAAATAATTGTATTTAAAGTACAATATATAAAATAACATGGTTTGAGATAGATATTTAATTAAAAATGATATATATATATATATATATATATATATATATATATATATATATGTTAATAGATGTTAGATTCGTGAATGTGTATATGAAAATTGTTTTGTTTAAGGAGCGTATACACCAATGATATAATTCTTTTTAAAAAATACAAAAATTAGTAAAGAGTTTTTATTTCTTACATACACATAATTATAAATTGAATCTTAATTAATATATTTTAAAAACTTCCATATTTCTTGTCCTCTATCGCACGTATTTGTCCATTCAGTTATTTAGTTATTAAAAAATTTAAATTTAGATTTAAATAAATTTAGAGTACGTTTGAAACCGTATAAGATTTAATGGTTTAAAATATAATGATATAAAGTTTAATAAAATAAAACTTAATAGAATAAAGTCTGATAAAATTTTAATATCATATGATATTTGAAGTTCCATTGTGTAAACATTCCATAATATTAAAAATAACTATCTTAACAAATATCTTTATATAAAAATGTTACATTAACCAAAGGCATCATTTAATAGATTATGAGATTTTAACGTAAATAGAAGAATAAGTAAAAGAAAATTAATTTTCAAACATAATAAAATAGAAAGAAAAATTAAAAATTAAAATTAAAATTTTTAAAAAAATCACATATGAAAAACAAAAACTAACTTGTGATTTGAGAGAGAGAGTAGATGATTGCCTTCGAAGCAACGACGAGAAGATCGATCAAGAAAAGAGACAATATGAATAAATTGAAAAATTTTATTTTATTTTTACTAGTCCTCCTTTCATATTATTAGGCCGAATAAGGGTAAATGAATCATAATTAATAATACAGTGATAAATTATATAAAGTAGGTTTGATTGGATATGATCGTATAACTTAATACAATAATATGTTTAACTAAAATATTATATAAAGGAGAATCGTATCGTATAATTTTATAAAATCAAACTTTATATAGTATGTTAAATGCAATTATTACCAATAATCAATGTATCTGACTTTCAATTTTAACTATTTTTTATTTTATAAGATCACATGAAGGGCAATGAAAATAGATAGTGTACAAAGCATAGTACAACCTAGAAAGAAAATGTATATTTCCATTATATTTCAATATTATTTATGCATTCTCTGTTAGAAACAATATTACTCGAAGTTAATGGTTGAACACTGAATGTCTTTCTGATAAAAAATTCCAACTTTGATTCACCATTTAATATCTACATTGTTGATTTTCATATGAAATCTACATTAAATAATGAAATTAATGCATTTCCTATATATTTTATTTGATAATAATTATATCTTAGAAATTTTTGTATGCATTCTTCGTTAGATGTAACCTTATTTAATATCGATGGTCAAATAATAATGTAAATGTTTGTCTTAATAGAGATTCAAACCTTAATTCATCATTTAATATATACATAACTGATGTTCAGGTAAATTTTACATTAAGTATTATAATTTTAATTTTAATGCATTTTCTATATATTTTTGCTAATGATAAATATATTTTAATATTTTGTATGTATTATTGATTAGAATTAATCTTACCTGATGCTAATAGCCAAACACTAATATAAGCATCTCTCTTAACATGCATGTTGGACCTTGATTCAACTATTTCGGAGGTGACGACTTTTCTAGAATTAAAGACTCTAACTTCTTGTAAAAGTCACCAATTTATGTAATTTACAAGTTGGTACATTTTTATTTTGATTTTGTTCCCTTATCTAAAACAGAAAATTCCAGAAATGACACCATAACAACCGGATTAAACATTTTCAATATTGCCCATAATTTTTTTTTTTATGTGAATAATGTCAATGATTTTCTTCCATGAGATGATGTAGATAATTTTCAATTAATAACGATAACGAGTTCGATTATTCCACGTTTAATAATTATTATTAAATTATTAATTATTTACTTAGTTTATTTAATAATTTCATTCCAAACTCTCCAAATACTCGCCGATAGATTCTCACGAGAAAACACCTGTCGTCAGAACACAGCGCGTATCGCATTTTCTCCTCTCCTCGAGAGTCTGGGAGCACCCAAACAGTATCTCGGGCTATTTTGGCATAATCAATATTCGTTGTGGCTAATCATGTGAGTCACTTGCTCCTCGTCGAACCCGACATTTTAACGTCATCAAACCACGTCAGCATCCACGTTGGATTGCTTGCCATTCAAAATCTTCCAAATGGCCACGTCATAATCCACGTGGAACGTTCGAAAAACTTACCCTCCTGTGTTTCCCACGCCATTTTTTTGCCCAAAAAACACATCGATTCCGGATATATAGAGAGAGAGAGGGGAGGGAAGGTGTAGGGACGGAGTGGTCATTTTCGATGACCTACCCCTACTTTATAAGAGGCGAAATGGATGGCATTCTCGTTGTTTTCTCACAGACGGATACAGCAATAGTTGGCCTCACCCTTTAATTTCTCTCTGCTAAGCAAAGTGAGAGAGGGAGAGAGTGGGTGCGTCGTACAATTTCGGTGTTATTTATTTTCTCCTTTCTCTGCTTCTGTACTTGGTACAGTGAACGGGAAGCGGTTTTCGCATAGCGGTTTCGAGGTAACCATTCTGGTTTTACGGTTCCGGTTGGTTTTCTTCTCATGATTTCTGAATGTATTTCGTTGCTGATGGTGGTGTCTACGCTTGTTTGCTGTTTTCATTGTTGGCTTGGTTGAATATGTAACTTTTGTGCTGGTACTGTGTTCTACTGGTGTAGATCTACTATATGTGCGCTTTTGTAGCTGTCCTTGTTAGTGATTCGAAGATCTATTTCGGATTTTAGCGATTTGGGGTTTATGTTTACTTATCTGTCCTGTCTCTGAATATTTTGGCCTTGGGATATATATGTTGTTTGTGCTTCAGATCGTTGGATTTTTTTAACCCGGACTGTAAATTTTACGTGGTTGTTGTTTCTGGGTCTGGTATTTGTATGTGGAAATATTGATTATCCGATGGTTTTATTGTTGGGTTAAATTTGGTTGCAGTGTATACGGAGACCCTAGATTTTCCGTATTATGTATTTTTTTACTTATTTTGTAAATATAAGACTTGTGCTCCCTTTGTTTGGTCTTATTGCTCCGTATCTGTTAACGGATAGAAGGAAATAAGTGTAATGTCACGTTTTATGAAAGTTCGATGTCTTTAAACTTGCCAACAATGTGTTTTTATGCATTATTGTGTTCTAAAATTGTTTCTCTCTTTTTATCTCTTGCGAATTTATTCTTGGCAATCTATTGAATTGATTTTGGATTTACCTTAGGCTTCATAAATGCCTCACAGTTGGCTTAGCTAATATATTCCTTATTATTCTTTTGAAAGGAAGATCTTAGTTTTTGTTGTAGCAATCTTTGTCGCTAATTACTTTTGACTTTCATTAAGTATGAATTTTGTGGTTAACGCTAGACTCCATTTCATAATTGGTTTATGTGCGTATTTTTTGAGTGCATAATCTGCGTGACATAGTTATCTATGCGGATAGGCTATGTGTTCAATGTATGTTCTATTACTAAAATATTAAAATTAGTTTATGACACCTCTTCTCAGAAAATATGCGGTGAATGCCTTATGTGGAAAATAAGTAATGGTTTGTCACGGGGGCTTTTTTCTACTTCTTTATGTTCTCTTCTTCCATGAGTTCTGAACTAATTACACGCACTATCTAAGATTTTGTGGATGTTCCATGTGTGCAGTCTTCGTCATGGTGAGAAAGAGACGGACTGATGTACCTGGTGGAGGAGAAAGCTCTGAGAGTCATGAGGGTGGTGGTAGTGGCCGTGGTTCTCAGCGCCCTGCTGAAAGAAGTTCTCCACCACAACAGGCAGCAGGGGGTGGATCACAAGGTGGTAGAGGTTGGGGTCCTCAAGGAGGACGTGGGGGTGGAGGTCGTGGTCGTGGGGTGCCGCAGCAGCAGTATGGTGCCCCTGTAGAATATCAAGGTAGGGGGAGGGGAGGGCCTCCTCATCAGGGAGGTCGTGGAGGATATGGTGGTGGAGGATATAGTGGTGGAGGATATGGTGGCGGCCGTGGTGGTGGGGGTGTGGGCAGTGGCCGTGGTTTAGGACCTTCTTATGGTGGACCATCTCGGCCACCAGCTCCCGAACTGCACCAAGCTGCCACGGTTCCATATCATCAAGCTGGAATGACTCCTCAGCCTACATCTGAGGCCAGTTCTTCTTCACAACCTCCCGAGCCATCAAAAGTGGAACAGCAATTTGGGCAGATGACAATTCAGTCAGAACCTGTAGCTCCAGTTGCCCCCTCCTCCAGTAAATCAGTGAGGTTTCCACTCCGGCCAGGAAAAGGTAGCTATGGTATCAAATGCTTAGTCAAGGCTAATCACTTTTTTGCTGAGTTACCCAGCAAGGATCTGCACCAATATGATGTAAGTTTCCTTTGGCTTGTTATAAATTTATATAATTTTTTCTCTCAAGGACCTCTTGATTTATTTTTCTCTGGATATTTAGGTTACCATCACCCCTGAGGTGACTTCCCGAGGTGTGAACCGTGCTGTGATGGAGCAACTTGTGAGACTATACAGGGAGTCATGTCTAGGAAAGAGGCTTCCAGCCTATGATGGACGAAAGAGTTTGTACACTGCCGGGCCACTCCCTTTTATGTCAAAAGAATTTAGGATCACCCTCATTGACGAAGATGATGGATCAGGAGGGCAAAGGTCTAAATCTTGTGCACGTGAAATTTTTACTTTCTTTTAATTTGTTCTTGTCCATGTTGTAATCATTTCTTTCTGCTGTAATCCAGGAGAGAGAGGGAATTCAAAGTTGTGATAAAATTGGCTGCAAGGGCAGACCTTCATCATTTGGGACTCTTTTTGCAGGGGAAGCAACCTGATGCACCTCAAGAGGCTCTTCAGGTTCTTGACATTGTTCTGCGTGAGCTGCCTACTACTAGGTGATGCATATAGTTCCTTGTATTATTTGCATTAATGCATCTTGTTCATCTTTGTGTATTTGATGTTGCTGATGGGTTTTTGCTATTGTAGGTATTGTCCTGTTGGAAGATCCTTTTATTCACCTGACCTTGGTCGAAGGCAGCCATTAGGTGAGGGATTGGAAAGTTGGCGTGGTTTCTATCAAAGTATTCGTCCAACCCAGATGGGGTTATCTCTCAATATTGGTATGTTATTTCATAGTAGTAGATTGTAGTGTCAAGACTTTTGTTTTTATAAAGTATGGTGTGCAAAGTTATGAATATTGAAGGCTGTGATAATCATTTTGATTTGATATTAGAGACTAGCAGTAAAAGCATGTCTTCCACTGCATAATTTGGATTTGATATTAGAGACTTTTGTTCATGGTTGTGCAGACATGTCTTCCACTGCATTCATTGAGCCATTGCCGGTAATTGACTTTGTGACTCAGCTGCTGAACAGAGATGTCTCCTCAAGACCACTTTCTGATGCTGATCGTGTGAAGGTTATATTTTGCTCCCATTAAATATGTTCATCTATGTAATTATTTTATTTGGCACTGCATGTACTCATGTTTGCTCTTTTCCTGTTGCTATGTGTCAAATATAATATTATTTATAGCTTCCATAGCCATTCACTTCATTTAATTGAGCTCTTATGAAATATGTAATGGTGTCAAGTAAATTACTTATTTAGTCTTTGGATTTTCTAATGACAGATCAAAAAAGCTCTTCGAGGTGTAAAAGTGGAAGTTACACACCGTGGCAACATGCGCAGAAAATATCGAATATCTGGTTTAACTTCACAGGCAACAGGAGAACTGACGTGAGTTTTAGTTCATATTATGCTTCTTGTGTGATAGAGAAATTATCTTGCTGACCTATACAGTTTTCCATAATCTAGATTCCCTGTTGATGAGAGGGGTACATTGAAGTCTGTTGTGGAGTATTTCTATGAGACATATGGATTTGTCATTCAACATACTCAATGGCCTTGTTTACAAGTGGGCAATCAGCAGAGACCAAACTATCTACCCATGGAGGTAATTATACTCTGAAGTTTTGAATTGTTTGATTAGCATGTGGATCTGTATGCTAATAGGTTGCCCTGGATTCAGGTTTGCAAGATAGTAGAAGGTCAAAGGTACTCTAAGAGGTTGAATGAGAGGCAGATTACTGCTTTGCTGAAAGTGACATGCCAGCGTCCAGTTGACAGGGAGAAAGATATTATGCAGGTATACATTTGATTTGTCTTGGTTTCATGTATATTCTTTTTGGCATGGTGGCGTAAGTCATTTAATAAAATGATTTCCCTTTTAAGAACGTGGGAAATACTATGTGCATTGTCTTGGCTGTGGTTATTCTCTCTGTCTTGCTATGCATTTGTTTTTGATATTTTGATTCTATTGGTTTACTGATAAGGTTGGTAGTCCCATCTGAAGAATAAGCTGAGATTTCTGGTTCGTCTGCTTGTGTTAGTTTCTAATATTCACACTATTGTAAATTATTAATGTTTTTTGTAGTCTGAAAGTTTTTTGGCTCTAACCTGTGGACATACAAACAAAATGAACTGATTGGAGATTTAATAAGCCATGCTGACCTGGTCTTGAGTGGACTATGCGTAGTTTATGTTATATTTATATATGATGAGGGGTTTTAATTCAGAGGTGATAATTTATTGTTGATTGTTTCTCTCGTGAAGCTGTATGTAATGTTGTTGGTCCCCAGAGTCTGGATGTTGATGATTATTATTATTATTATTATTTTGTGCTGAGGTGATAATTTGATGTGTTGTGAATGTGCAGACTGTTCGTCACAATGCTTACGACCAAGATCCTTATGCCAAAGAATTTGGAATCAAAATCAGTGAGAAGCTTGCTCAAGTTGAAGCTCGCATTCTTCCTGCACCCTGGGTATATATTTCTGAAATTTCTCTCGCCATTGATCAGTTTCATTGCATTTGCTCTTGTAAAGATTGAGTTCTATTAATGAGATGAATCATTATTTCTGCAGCTTAAGTATCATGATACAGGGAGAGAGAAGGATTGCCTACCAGAAGTTGGCCAGTGGAATATGAAGAACAAGGTATTTTTGTTAGTTTCTCAAATCTCAATGGACTAAATGTGATTGTCATTTAGAGAAGAGGCCCGAGTTCACTGTTTGTACTTCCATATTGCTCATTTTTTTAAATATATATTCCAGTGCATCTGTTTCATGTGTAAGATCATCACATACTGCTTATTATGCATGTAATAAATTTGCCTTCTTGATCTTGATATCTGAATATTGAATAATATGTCTCTATGTTATTTCAGAAAATGGTCAATGGTGGTACTGTTAACAACTGGATCTGCATAAATTTTTCAAGGACTATTCAGGATAGTGTGGCTCGTGGGTTTTGCTATGAGCTTGCTCAAATGTGTCATATATCTGGCATGGTATGTGGATATTCTATTTGTGTTCTGTTTCCCAGCTGTTCTTGAATCTCTTTTTTTGGTTGTCTTAGAATAATTGATCTATCTAATCCTTTGTATGTAGGCATTTAACCCGGAGCCAGTACTTCCCCCACTTAGTGCCCGTCCTGACCAGGTGGATAGGGTCCTGAAGAGTCGTTATCATGATGCCATGACTAAACTGCATGGAAAAGAGCTTGATCTTCTTATTGTTATTTTGCCTGACAATAATGGCTCTCTTTATGGTAAAGACATATATTGCACATGTCTTTGTATCTCTAATCTTCAGTATGAAAAATGTGGCTCATCAGACATGTTTTAACCTCTTGTGCAGGTGACTTGAAACGTATATGTGAGACTGATCTCGGGCTTGTCTCCCAGTGCTGCTTGACTAAACATGTATACAAAATGAGCAAGCAGTACCTTGCTAATGTGGCTTTAAAAATTAATGTGAAGGTTGGCGGAAGGAACACAGTGCTTGTTGATGCACTTTCCCGTCGCATACCTTTAGTCAGTGATCGGCCTACTATTATTTTTGGAGCTGATGTTACTCATCCACATCCTGGAGAGGATTCAAGTCCATCAATAGCAGCTGTATGTTGAATTTTGTTTTGGGTTTAATTGGGCTAGGCTTGTTTGTTTTCCAACTCTTAAATGAAATTAACCTATGTTTAAATATTAGGTTGTGGCTTCGCAAGATTGGCCTGAAATTACAAAGTACGCTGGTTTGGTTTGTGCTCAAGCACATCGACAGGAGCTCATTCAAGACCTTTTCAAGCAATGGCAGGATCCAGTGAGAGGGACAGTAACTGGTGGAATGATTAAGTATTCTCTCTTTCTCGACTATCTTTTATTTGACTGAATGTGCATCCGTCCTTTGCTTCTGCTTTATGTTATTATGTTGTGTCCTATGGCTGCAATAGTCTTTTATCCTTGTTCAAAAGGTTTGTAACTCTATTATCTCTTGTTTATATTTTACTTTGTAGGGAACTTCTCATATCCTTCAGGAGGGCCACAGGGCAGAAGCCGCAGCGCATCATATTTTACAGGTTGTGCTATCTTCCTTTTTTGGTGTTCCTTTTTGTTTTTAATTTTTCTTGCTCAATGTAATGATGTTTTATTTGCAGGGATGGTGTGAGTGAGGGACAGTTCTATCAAGTTTTGCTTTTTGAGCTTGATGCCATTCGGAAGGTAAAATTCTTGTCTTTTTGTCAATATCCATTAAGTCTTGCTAATTAACATTTTTCTATCCTTTCAGGCTTGTGCATCTCTTGAGCCAAACTATCAACCTCCTGTCACCTTTGTGGTGGTTCAGAAGCGTCATCACACAAGACTTTTTGCCAGCGACCATCATAACAGGAGTTCTGTTGATCGTAGTGGAAATATATTGCCTGGTAGCTTCTGTTTTTTGTTATTGGTATGATTGTTCATTTGCCATGTTATTTATATCTAATGCAAGAATCTACAACTTTGGAAAATTTTGCAGGCACGGTGGTAGACTCCAAAATCTGTCATCCTACTGAGTTCGATTTCTATCTTTGTAGTCATGCTGGTATACAGGTAAGAATAACTTCTGCCACTTTACAATATGGCGGTTTTAACTTGATACTATTAGATTTTAATGTGGTTACATGCTCAAAATGTACAGGGCACAAGCCGTCCAGCACATTACCATGTCTTATGGGATGAGAACAATTTCACAGCAGATGCTCTCCAAACCCTCACCAATAACCTTTGCTACACGTAAGTCTCTGTTCGTTTGTTGTAATCTGCCTCTTCTCCTTCTTTACTCAATTTTTACCATGGAATTGGTGTCTTATTATTCTGCAGATATGCAAGGTGTACACGTTCTGTTTCAATTGGTGAGTACAGCGAAACTCCCTACACAATATATACACACACTACACAAAGAATAAGTATTCTTGCGAGGTCCTGGTGGATTGCATATTCTAAGTATTTTACGAGTTTTATTGATCCTATGCAGTGCCCCCTGCTTATTATGCTCATCTGGCTGCTTTCCGAGCCCGGTTTTACATGGAACCCGAGACATCTGATAGTGGTTCTATGACTAGTGGTGCTGCTGCTGGACGGGGTATGGGTGGTGGTGCTGGACGGAGCACTCGTGCACCTGGTGCAATTGCTGCTGTAAGGCCCCTTCCTGCTCTCAAGGAGAATGTCAAGAGGGTTATGTTTTATTGTTAAGCTGCATCCGCAGCAAGCACGATTTTATGACTTGTGTCCGAAAACAAAACTCAAATTCGTAGTCTTTTCGATATTGAGATTTCTTTTGGAGGTTTGTTTATCTGAGATGTTTGGTGTCATTCTTGTTATTTGATGAGGTCAACTTCCTGGTGTTTCTTCTAGTTTTGCATTAACATGTGATCCTTGTCTCTAAATTACATACTATGATTGTATCTCATTAAATCGAGTTTTATTTACTATCTTTGTGAATTATTATTGGAGGATAATGTGGTCACTAGTGACCAGACTGTCGTATCATTTTTTTATTGACACACGTGTCAAACATGGGGCTGTGTCTAGAAGAAAAGGGGTCTGCCAGAGGAAATAACCTATAGACGATCAATGCATTAGAAGACTAGAACATGTGGTCTTGTCCAGTTTGGTTGGACCGTATCCACAGTTCAAATTCGGCTAGTGGATAATTTGTATCTTTTTTAAAGTTGTTTAAGACTGAGGCTTGTCCCGTTTAGTCATTGGGTTCCAACTAGTTTGTATGTATCTTACGACGATGATAAAATTTCTTGAGATCAACAATTAGCAAGGGATGAAGGGAAATGGCCATAGAAGTGAACTGAGGCTTTTTCTTTTTCGGAGATTTTATGTTATGTATGTTTGTATTTATAATAATTACAAAATAGAAAAATTTGGAACGAAGAGAGATAAATTGCATGCAGATGTATTTAACTTTTGGGTTCGAATTTTCAACCTTGTCTTATTTTACTCTGCAAGTTTCGCCTTTTGTTTTGGTCATGTATAACGCCATTGCTTATGTCTTCAGTCCAATGGGTTACTCCAAGGATTTTCCATTTTCTTTTTCTTCAATTCCTTTTTCGTTTTTCCAAATGGCCATTCTTTTTACACCAAAAAAAATGGCTCTTTTAAACAACGATTATTATTGGTGGTCACTTTAAGTTAAGCGAAGCTTTTAAGAAATAAATTTTTGGTGACAAAAAAAAGGTGCGGGTATTTAAGTAGTTTGATTGATTTTTCTCATTTAAGTATTCAATCACAAAATAAAAATGAAATTGGTTGTTTAGAAAGAAAAGCAAATAAATGTTAGATATAAATGGAGGAAGAACTAGTTCCAATCAAGTTATAGGACACAAAATCATCTTTAATTAATAATGTAGCATTATACTTACTAATCCAATTATTAAAAAGAAAACTATGTTTGTCGATTTAATAATAAGTTGCCCCCATGCAGGATCGAACTACAGACCTTCAGTTTACAAGACTGACGCTCTACCACTGAGCTATAGGGGCTTATCATATTATGTCTAACAAAATTTATTTTCTAATTATATTGATTAAGGTAATAAAATGAACTTTTTTTTTTTTTTTATTTGTTTGTTCATTTAACCGATCGAGTCGTCAATTGATGATATTCTTCCTTTCAGAAATGGCAAAAAAGACATTTGATAATAGTTATTTATATTCTCAACTAGCTAGCAAGCAACACATGGTTATCTAAAACAGCACAATAACTCTCATTTCAACTATATCAAAGGTTATTTCCTATCCTTTTAATTTGCTTGATCGATCAATGTCCAATTCAGGCAAAATGCATAATTGGTAAAAGAAAAAGAGAAAAAAGAAACCATGTTCTAGCTCATTCAATTGTAAAAGTGGTATATATATATATATATATATACAAAAATCCAGAAAAGCTCTAATTAATTAGTCCTATATATTTTATTAGTGAAACTCTCTTTTTCTGACACATAACTTATCTAATCGATGACACTTAAAATGAATTGTAATTTAATTAATCGAGAAAAAGAACAATCACACACACATATAATATAAAGAAACTATATTACATATACATATATAATATAGCTTTAGATGCATTGGTTCATAGTATCTAGTGTTTTATACTTAAAAAAGATTTATCATAATTTTTGTGCAAGAGATTAATTTTTTTTTCATGATGGCATATTCTCATATATATTATAATTTAAGATTATAAACCTAAAATCATTTCTCATGACATTAGGGGTGAGAATTGAAATTTTAAGATCAATTAAAATTTTATGATTAAATCAGGTGTTGCTGTCATATTAAGCTGATATACTGTGCTCTTTGCTGGTGGCCAAAATTGAGATTTAAATGTTAAAAAAAAATGGCATTTTTGCGTACTGTACTGACCCGTATGGCTCGACCCAACCCAGCAAAGTTAGGTCGGGTTTGCCCAACTTAATCCGCTCCGACCTCTTTCGCACCGGTTTGGTCCAAAATATTCTGTATGCATATATGTATTTGGATAGAAGTCAATTATTCTGTGTATGCAATTCGACATTGCGGTAGCCGGTCCATCAAATATTCTGTCATCTCCAAAGTGCAAAGTGTGACTGTTCTCTGACCATATGTATGCTTAATTAAAGGCTCAAACTTTTTCATTTTTCATCTTTGGGTTCCTCTGGTTGAACAGGTCGTGGTCTCTTGAAGGTATTCCCTGTTGTTGTTTTCAAGTTAAATACCCACGAGTAGTTAGAGGTGTGCTGCTTCATTCTCTTAAGGTTGTGAAGGGTGGGTCTGCTTTCGTTTCCTTTCTTTCCCTTCCCTTTAGCCTTTCCGAGCTTGTCGCATTTTTTGCTGTATTAGACTGGTAGAATAAAAAACTGAAACTAGGCTCTCAATTTGGAGTTTCTTCTACTTGCTTTCGCTTCAACCCTTGTCTATGAATAACACTAGATATATTGGAACACTTTCAGTTTTTTTGAGTTATGTTTGTCTAAAGACAGAAATGCATGTTACATGTTTGATAAAATGCTTAAAAAAAAACATCGGGTTTAAGTAACCTGAATGAAAATATTGGCTCAGCCACGGTTTAAAGTTATAGATTTTTTTTTTTTTTTTTGAAATATTGAATCTTATGGAATTCACACTTCAATTTACCACTTAATTAGATTATACTTTGCCCATCTACAAGTTAGGTGATATCCACTTTATTTGTAGTTTTTTTGTTGCTCTTCTTTTTTCAAATTGTCTGCTTCCATGGACATTTACATCCACTTCCCTTATTATTATTTTTTTTAATAATGTAAAAGGGTCATAGAGATATATGAGTTTCCATAGATTGTATATGAATTTTTTCTCTAATATATTTCAGCATGCATGACCAATTCTGATGAGCAACGATGCTGCCTAAATATGTTCGAGTTGTTAGTAGTCTCCTTGAGAGATTTATGCAAGATCCTGTTACTCAGAATGTAAATAAGCATTTTTGTGGTTGGTATTCAACTGTGTCATCTTGCACTGAGCTTCCAAGAAAGCTTAAGAAGTCTGAGAGGAAACCACCACCAAGAAGTTTCAATGAACTCAAGCGTGAAGCTAGACAGCAGAAGAAGGAGAGGCAAAGCGCCCATGAGATTACTCTACAACCTCCTGAAAATGGCTTGTTGGTAAAGAAATTAGTTCCTCTGGCTCATGAAGTTTATGCTGCCAGGTCTCAACTGTTATCTAGTGTTTCAAAGCTTGTCAAGTGCATTGCTGTATATACATGCAGGTAATAAACCAGGACTTTTGTACTGAAGTATGATGTCTGAATTCTAAATATAGGCCATGTTCTTTTAATCTGGTTGTTCAAGTTAACTAGGTTTTGGAGAACTCCTAATGTGAACTAGAGCTGTCCCAATCAAATAATGTCTTGCCACTTTTAATTTTTCTTCATACATTCTAACTTGAGGATTTCCCCTTACTTTGAAGCGTGTGTGGAGAAGTTCATGTTGGTCATCCACCACATAAAATTAGAACATGTAATGTCAGAGGTAGCCTATCAAGCAAAGAGCATAGTTGGGTCAGAGGGGGTATTGAGCATGTTCTGCCACCTGTAGAGTCATTTCATCTGTATGACCGAATAGGAAGGGCAGTTTCACATAATGAAATGCTTGAGGTGGACAGAATTCCAGCAATTGTAGAATTGTGTATCCAGGCAGGTGTTGACATACTTGAGTACCCCACTAGAAGAAGGGCCTTCCCTGTTTACTGTGTTGCTGGTAGGATAATTGATTTTGAGAAAAGGTTCCTAAAAGGTGATTCTCCTGGGAAAGACATTGATACAGATGGATTTTGGTGTAAGAAATTGTCAGATGAAGACATAAATTCAATGGAGCTGCATGATGATATTCAAGGTATTGTCTCCTCTCTCTTTTAGTGTTTTCATTTCTTTCTCTCCCTATCAATGGTGCTGGTATTTCTCCTTTGATTGCTTATCTTATCACTATTTCAGAGCTAGACTGAATAGATGCTTGCTTCTCTGCAGCTATTGCTGTTGGAGGCATGAAAGCCTGGGAGAAAATGTGTTCAGGAGTTTCAAAACTTATGAAGAAATACGCTGTTCATAGCTGTGGTTACTGTCCAGAGGTGCAAGTGGGGCCTAAAGGTCATAGAGTACGAAACTGTCAAGCTTACAAACACCAGATGAGGGACGGGCAGCATGGATGGCAGGAAGCGAGGATTGATGATTTGGTCCCTCCAGTTTATGTATGGCACGTTGGAAGTCGGCAACGTAGTGAGCCCTTGGTAAATGGATTGAGGAGCTATTATGGAATGTTGCCTGCAGTAGTTGAGCTATTTTCACAGGGTGGGGCTCCTGTTGATAAGAAATATGCAAGCTTGATGAGGGAAGATGTCGTGGTCCCTGAAATAGCCGAGGAGAAGTGGCTTGTTTGAAGCAATGGATGGACTCTAGTCCCTCTGCACTTATCTCTTTTCGGATAAGGATTTTTTAACTTGAAAGTCAATAACTTTAAAGAGATAAGAACATAATTTAGAGGGAGAAAATAGATCCGGCATTAAATATATTTTCTCTCTCTAAAACATATTATTACCGAAAATTAGAGAATTGGATCACTTGTCATATCCCTCATAAATGTTGTCAATCATTTTGACTTTGATCCAATTGATCATCATGTATTAATTACTACATGAAATGAGAAGGCAAATTACTCGCATGTTTTTCAATGGTTATATTGACTAATACTCAACCTATGTATATATCTCAATGGTCAGTATAGTAATAAGAATAATTTAATTTTTTTAAAATATAAATATGATCCATTTTAAATTATTATTTATTTAAATAATTATCTCGATACTATGGTGCAACCTTTTCTATTAGAAAAGTTTAGTGACGGAAAGTAATTAATATGTGTGGCGGATGTATATATAGTTTGACGAAGAGGGGCAGGCTTCACTTGGAAAGATACGTTTAAATAAGAAATCGATTCAGATAAGATTAAGCAAAATGGATATCATATTCTCTTCAACTTTTCAACATAAACGATGCTGAAATGTTTGTCCTATTTGAGAAGCAACTTCCCATTGGCTCTTAGCCGCCAACTTTTATATTTTCCGTCAAAAAATTAAATCATAAACTATTGAAAACTTCCAACATGTTGCTTTCGTAATCAAATTTTAATATATAAAAACAAATTTACACACTTATATAACTTACTTATTTTAATAACGAATTTCATATATAACAATTTAAGAGTAATAATAGCTAGAAAAGCATCGCGTATTTAATCTCTTTTTTTTGTGCATAAGTATTTTAATCAAGCTTTCCTTATCACATTGTGGCCAATACCACTCCCAACATCCGATTCTTTGTGTTGGCCGGATTCCATCAAATTGGTAGAAATTCTCTTTGATATATTATATTATCAGTGTTTGGATTTAGAAGACATACAATATCTCATATATATATATATATATATAATATAAAGAGATTATCTGTGACGTAACAATATTATAGTCATTGATATGAAATTTTTCCTTTTCAATAAAATATAATTACATTATATATACTTTTATATAAAAAATATGATCTGCTTAATTTAATTTCTTGGTATAACAAAATCTTCCTTTTTAAAAATAGATATAAAAACTCTTGTTGGTTATGAGGTAATTTTCAAGTTTTAAAACGACACATTCTACAAATAGAAAAGTTCTTCACATAATTTCCTTTCTCTGAGATTCCCCGATGATTTCTGGCCGCTGCTCACGCCTTTTTTGTTTTTTTACCAATTGGCCAATTACTTGTTGGAATATTGGTACAAAATTGGAAATTTAAAACTCTTGTTGGAGTCAAATTTGTACTATTCAAATAATTCTTTATATTATATGGACACATAAAAATATTATCAGATTCATTGATAATTAATTCAATTACTAACTCAAACCTCACACACATTTTTACAGATTTCTATTAAACTTTGAAGTGACATTTGTTTATCAAAAATTAACCTTGATTTATTTTTTTAGTTAATTTTTTATAATATATCGATTCCAATTAACAACCACATGACTGCTCGTACAAATATACAAGTCATACAAAGAAAAACCTTCTAATTCCTCAGCCAATACAGTGCCGCAAACCACTAGACTGGTCCTGGACAAGAGCCAAGGGCCTAACTATTGGTTGGACAAATTATGTTTTCGTTTATTTTTATAATTTTCTCTCACACCCTGTAAATAGAACATTAATCTTTATATTTATATGATATAAGAGTGATAATCATAATTTTTTTTTATAAAAACTTTAAAGTTTCAATTTTTTTTAAATCAAATCTAAAATCTTTTATTTAAAATGCATTCAAGCTTAATTTGCTGCCACTAATTTGTTTTTTTAAAAAATTATTATGATATCACATTGATATGAATTAATTTAAATTTGAGTTAAGGAAATAGGTTAGCACAATAGTATAACTCAAAAAATAAACTTTAACACTCAGATATTAAATTTGATTCTCTCATCGTACGTTTAAGTTATTATTAAAAAAATACATTTCTATTTTATTATAACAAAACAAAAATTAAGTTAAGTAAGTCTATATATAAACAAAACTCTTTTTTTTTTTTGATAATTTTTTTTTAACACGTTTGTATTTTTTAATTTAAATTTAAGATTTTTAATTAAATTAAAATAATTTCGTTAATTAATCTATAAAAATATCTTAATATTACATTAAAACTAACTAATATAAATTTAAATATCTTAATATTTAAAATTTATTGGTTTGGTAGCGTGAATTAATCATTTTAAGAGAGTTAAATAGCACACGTCTCTTCCAAGGTCAAGACTACACTGAGTAACGCCTTTCCATGTGTATAAATGAGCTGTCCCACTTTGTGTTTCATGGACCATTATATATACGACCACACTGCAGGAGCACCATTATTTTTAGAATATTCCTCTAACTTGAATTAGCAACCTGGAACTGGAACTGACAGAGTAACGAACAGCATCCACTTAAATAGTTCTTTCTTTACTTACTAACGTTCTTTAGAATATTCTTTATTAGAGAAATCCCCGTTCAAAAATATCATTCGCCATCGTAATAATTCCATGTTTATCCAAAAAAAAAATCTAAAATTCAAACTAGTCCTTTTCTACGTAACCTATCATATGAGACAAAACCATGCCTGTTATGTTCTAATTATAAATATTTTTTAATTTAATAATATAAGCTTAATTTAATTTTATTTTTTAAAAAAAGTTAATGATGAAAGGAGGCAAAGGTTATTTTGGCTTAATTTGAGATTTTAGATTTAAGTCATAAAAAATATAACTTTGTAATTTTATACAATTTAAATTAAATTAGATAATATTTAATATAATAATAATAATAAATAATAGATTATTTGCATTAAAAAAAAGTTATGATATGTTGTACTCTTAACAAAAGTTTATAGAAGTGTTTATAAATTATTATATTTTAAGAAAACATGCTTATAATGTGATTATAATTTAAAAATAAGATAATTCCATATTTATCAATTCAACTATTCCTTGTTAATATGTCTAGTTAATCTTTTTAGAACAATGAATGTAAAACTGCTCTATAAAGTTTATCATTATTAGTAGAACTGCTATATAAAGTTAAATGAATTATACATTACTTTAGGAATAAAATTTTTTAGATTTTTATATTAAGAATTCTATTTCAACTATTCACCCTCTGCAAGAAAGATGACGGGAGATTTGAATTTGATTTAATGACGGGCAACGACCTTTCCCTTCATCTAGAATTATCCTTTTTTTCCGAAAGAAAAGTAAATTTTAGATTTTTTTAAATATATAATTGGCGTCTTTACATGACGAATATTTAAAGTATTTATTTTCCTAGAAAAAGCATTATAAAATTAGTTTCCTCTGGCAACTTGCTCTCTGTCTCCGTCTCTCTCTCTATCTCTGCCCTTTTCTATTTTCTGTACCATACAGAGTGTTTGCTATGAATTTGAAGCATTCATTGGAATAGTCCCTTTGTTCCTCATCATCAGTTTCAATCTGTTCTCACAATCCGCATTAGGCATGTGCATACCCCGAGTGCGTCCAAGCTCCATCAAATAGCTCCAGAATTTCACATATCAACACCATGGATATATAGGACAGCAACATGCGTGCTGGTGAAGACTGAAGAAAGAAACCAAAGGACTTGCTTAGGCAAATCCATCTCAGATTTTGAGGGAAACCGAACTGCGAAAATTCATCGATTCATCCAAAATGAAGGATTCTGTCTCTGCCGGCGAATTCGGCGGCGCAAGCAAGGTGGTCGAAGGCAATTCAGTCAGCTCCGGGAGCCCTGTTTTGATCAGAAGAGCTACGCAGATTACTCTGCTCTTTGTTGGAGTAGTTGTTCTGTGGATGTGTGTGTATAGCTCTGCCACTCCCTTTGGATTTCGGGCTGTCTCTAATTACTTCAACTCTGCTTCATTAAAGGTTAGTAGTCTCCCTCGATCTCTTATTTTTTCTTATCCTCCATTAATTGCACTAGTGAAATCAAATTCTGGGTTCTGATAATCAAATAAGAGCAAAAGTTCGATTCAAATTCTGGTTTCTGCAAATCAAATAAGAGCAAAAATGGAATTCTAATTCTGGGTTTTGATCTTCATGTTCATCATTGTTTCTTTTCTGATTGATCTTCTTTTTCTATTTTTTAATGGAGTTGGTTTGGATTTTCATTTTGGGTGAAGCATGCATTTTCTGTGTTTATGGCTTCAGTTAGTTACATAGCATTCAGTGTGGAAGCGACGATGGTTTGGAAACTTTAAACTTGGGATTAATTGAATAAATAAATGAAGTGATGAATAGCACAGGGCTAATAACTGAAGTTGTGTTTTCAAGGGGCGCGTGGATGGTCACGCGGTTAGTAGGGAACAGCAGTTTCAAGCTTTTTATAGGTCAACTTACTCAAAATTACGGCAAGGAGAATAGGGGATTAGAGGGCACGCGGCACCAGAAACATGACCAAATTTTGGGTAAAGTTAGGAACGGATTCAGTAACTTTGAGAAGGTGAAAGGTAAAAATATCCATTTTTTAGATTTAGATTAAAAAAATTACCTAAGATCTAGTATTTTTTAAAATATCTTAAACACGTGGTAAAATTAATTTGAAATTAATGTCTGATCGGTAATCCGGATCCTCACTTTCCTTTTTCCTCTTAAAATATTTCACATTTTCACAGCAGTAATTTCTTCTATCTTTTAACTAACAATAACATATGCTTTAGTGGTAGGTGAAAAATCCCAAGATTGGAAATCCCATGGGTTTTCCGTAAGTTTCATGGTCTTGTTCTTAGAAAGCTCAATGACTATAATTATAATTTGATTCCATGGAAAAATTTGCTTTCTTCCTGTCTTTTTCTTTACCCCCAAATGTCTTTTCCTTCTTCCATAAAGAAGAATCTCTACCGCAGGGAATATTCAAATTATTTTTTTGTTTTTAACTTAATCAAGTATCGGGGTCCACTAGTGATATATTTAATTTATTAATGCCCTTTTTTTATATCCACATATGAATAATAAATTATAAAAATATATTAAAATGGTATAACGTGTATGTATAATTTATTCTTAAGATACCCCTTATATATTATCTCAGTCTGAAACAAGGGTGGAAAATGTGAGCCATTTCTTACAATTGCATGAAATGAAAAATTAACAAGCTACTGTTATTCATTTCATACACTTACTATATTAAAGTAATTTAATTGATGCATTTATTTGTAAAATATAAAGAGGGACCAATATAAGGCTTCTTACGTTGATCATTGACAAAATTTCATATATTCATGTAATTTTTTTTATATGTATATGTTAATGTTTCGTATCTATGAAGTTAGCAACCTATAATATACTGATTAGTCCAATAATTAGAAGCTAAGCATGTGCAAATAATTATTTCTTGTGCTTGTAAGTTTTTATTTATTTATTTTTTTTGGGTCAATGTCAATGCGTGTAACTTGTAAGTAGTACTACCCAAACATGTGCAATTTGTTTTTTTGTTTTACATTTAATATGAAATTATTATTATGTCCAGTTTGGTTGTACGTATAGAATCTGTAGCTCATAAAAACCGGATCTTTTTAAATAAATATTAAAAATTTGAATTCTTCTATGAATATAATATATTAATAATATATTTTTTAATAATCCACTCTTGCAAAACGTTGTACTCAACATTAAATATGCCAGTAATCTCACCACCATTATCATTTTATTTTGGATATATATCACGCAAATTAATTTAAAAATATAACTATTTGTAATTAGGCTCCATTATTTAGTGGGGTTTGACGATGTCCCATCAGTTCATTCCTAGCTGTTCACATGGCTCCCCATCGTGGACCCAAAAATAAACAAACCTGGTTGCCTTGCCCCCCACTCAACAATTTTCTCTCTCTACTAGTTAATTAATATTTTTACTTGTACAAGAGATTTCATTTGAATTTAATCTTCAATTAATTAACCATTAACCTCTTTACCATTAAACCAAACCAAACTTATTGACTTTGCTTAATATTGCTTTAATTATAGTAAAAAATTGTCATTGCACAATTATGTAAGTAAGTCTAAAATTAGGATAAACATTAATTAGTTTATTTCAAATTTTAGCAAGTCACAAGGTTTGGTGCAAGCTAATTTGAAAATTGAGGCCTTTCTTAAATTCATAGCTAAGCAAATTAAATATATCAGGGGTTGATTCTATTTATGACTTATGTTCAAAGGAGAATTGAGGGTGCCACGGTCCCTTCCGTGTTCATTTTATCTTATATATGTTGCTCGTGAAATTTATAGTTAACCACCCTATTTTTGATATTTTAATCTTATCCACTTTTATTTAAATCCTAGCAGCTAGCCCCGCCCTTGTCTGCAAGTGACACTAAGCATTGATTGGGGCTTGTGGCACGTCTAGCTATAGAATATCGTAACCTTCTACTACCTTTTTTTTTTTGGGTTGGGCCTAAAAAGTGAAACTCTCCCACCGTTTCTTCACTTAACATTATATGGGTTTGGTTAAATTAAACAAACTTGTAAAAGTTCCATTAAAACTTTCTTGAAAGAGTTTTAAGTCCATCACTTTTAAAATGGTAATTGCATTTTTAGTGGAAAAAAAAAAAAAAAAACAGAGGAGAAGAAATTAAGGATAGGGTTATTATGATTGAAACACAAAATCCATCTAGTTGCCCACTGGTCCCCCACCCACTTCCCAAATTTGGTCAATATAAATCTGAAGGGAATAAATTTAGAGGTAGCTTGTGAGATATGTCATCTTCGTATAGCAATATGCCAATATCTCACTTTCGTAAAGTAGCATGTGGTCTGTCTTTTGGAGCTGAGCACATGGCCTGTGTAACAAGTTGATGGCAACTAGGACTGTGATCCGCCTTGAACCTGTACATATACATATAGTGCTCTAACCCAAATCTAGGTAGGAGTGCTACACTTGTAGGTACATGTAAAATAGAGGGACCCATTACATTTTTCATGGATTTGAGAAAATTATTGTTGTCCTCATTACATTTTCCATGGATTGTAGTAGCTAGGTAACATTGATTATTTTCATTTGACAATCAATCTAGTACTTGTCAAGTGTTATTGATTTTTATTTTTTTTACTTGCCTTATAATGATTTACTCATGTTCGATGAATTTCCCCTATGAAATGTAAAAATTCTGTTTTTTCTATGATGTCAGGGAAGCATTGATCCAAACCTAGAGTGTGTCCTCAGAAAGGCTTCCATGAAGGGCAAAACAGTGATCATCACAACTTTAAATGACGCTTGGGCAGAACCAGGTTCTATATTTGATCTGTTTCTCGAGAGTTTTCACATTGGAAACCAGACTGAGAAGCTTTTAAAACACCTGGTGATAATAACTTGGGATCAAAAAGCATATGCTCGTTGCATAGCTTTACACCCACACTGTTACCAACTTGAGACGAAAGGTGACAATTTCACCAATGAAGCATTTTTCATGACGCCAAACTACCTACACATGATGTGGAGGAGAATTGAGTTTCTGGATACTGTCCTTGAAAAGGGCTACAGCTTTGTCTTCACGGTATGTTTGTTTCCCAAGAAAATTTCTTCTTTCTTCCTAGAAATACTTAAATAACAATCATTGTCCCTTGCAGGATACAGATATAATGTGGTTTAGAGACCCATTTAAGCAATTTTTTAAGGATGGAGATTTCCAAATTGCTTGTGATTTTTTCAATGGCAACTCCTATGACTTGAAAAACCTGCCAAACGGAGGGTTCACCTATGTAAAATCTAATAATCGAACTATTCGGTTCTACAAGTTCTGGTTCAAGTCCAGGAAAGATTACCCAGAGAAGCATGATCAAGATGTGCTTAACTTGATCAAAACGCACCCATTTATTTCCCAACTTAAACTTAAGATTAGGTTCCTCAGCACAGCTTACATTGGTGGGTTTTGTCAACGTAGCAAGGATTTCAATAAAGTTTGTACAATGCATGCCAATTGCTGTGTTGGTTTAGACAACAAAGTCAATGATCTTAAGATTTTGCTTGAGGACTGGAGAAAGTACATGGCACTGCCTGCAAATGACAAGAAAAATTCACATCCTTCTTGGAGTGTCCCTCAAAGTTGCAGGTAAATACAGCTGAAGTTTTCTGGTTTTGCTTATATATATTTTGGTGCTATTAATTGTTGATATGGATTTTTCTATTTCTTCTTGGATTTTTCATGATTCTGGACTTGAAGGACTTCTTTCCAACGTGGCAATAAGAAGAATAACAGTACAAGGAGGTAACTCATATTTGCATATGCCAGTTGATTGCTTGTACAGAGAGGTATGTAAAATTATTTGCAAGATTGTATTTAAATTAATGGATAACATCTTATGTCTTAAATTAAAATTTGTATTTTTGATTTTTGAATCGATATATGGAAACGATCTACTGACGCAAAATGCATTAATTGGTTTGGAAGGTTGGAGAACAGATATATGCATTCAAATTTGGGATAGCAGCAAAAGATTTAGCTGCCAAAGGAATTGTTTCATTTTGAAAAAGAAAGGTGAAGTGGGAATTCAATATTTGAAAATTCAGGAAACTGTAAACAAATTGTTCAGATTCTCTCCAAGTTCTGATACTTAGGAATAGCAACTGTGAATTATGTTCATACATATGATGAAACATTAATCATAGTCACAACCCTTGGTTCAAGTTGGAAAGCTAGAACTCCTTTTCCTTTTTTTAAAAAAAATAATTGACAGAAAAAAAAAAAAAAGGTTTAAGTCCCCGTCAGCCTTCTCCATATCCAGCTTCTGTTTCGTTTTACTCCATTATCCCTCAATCATTTGATATATTTTCACTCAAGATATATTTATGTGCTAGGTTTTTTTTTTTTTTTTTTATGTAAAATCATTTCCAAGTAATTTATTATTCTAGTCCCAGTTTGCTTATTGTCTGGTTTCCACACAAGTTCATTTTTTTAATTTTTTTTTTAAGTTTGATAAGTTTTTGAATTATTCAAATAATCTGAAATATTATTTTATAATATTATGAATTATAAATAATCCTAACTTCATAGATTTATGTTTTAAGTTTTTATATTATATATAATTTGTAATTATTACTAATATAGATTATATACATAATCTGATAGTATATTTATATATAATCAATAATATTAAATTAAAAAATTCAATAATATATAATTATAAATTATTTATAATCTATATTTGTGAAAAAAGGGTTTTGAATTATTAATAATCCATATGTCTATCTCTCAATCATGTCTAATGTTATGAATAATATAATATCTGTAAGTTTATAGAAATGGGTGGCTCTCCATTGTTTTCCATCCTTTGAACTTGTTTAATACTAGAAGGAGATGAACATTAGAATTGGGCAAACAACAATACTCTCCTAATTCATTATACATTTACGTGATTGAATGGATGAGATCAAACTAATAATGTTATGGGATAGTTTATTATATTAATAATTCTAGAAAAACACATGCAAAGGTTATAATATGATAAATGGATGATGCGTCACTAAATTTGTATAATTTTTAAATCCAATTTAGAATGATGAGTGGTTCTAGGTTCCTAACACCATTAACACGACAATTACATTCTGCAGAATGTCACACAAATGTTGGACAAGTTTTTCCAAGGACACCACTCGTTTTATTTAGATTTCAACCAAGACATAGAAATATAAAAAGCTGAAAGTTGAAAACTTCATTTTTGTGAGCTTACTCATTTCCCACCTCTTATTTCCCATGATTAATTATCTGTGGAAAAAAGATGAAATTATAAATAATTGCAATGGATTTGGAAGTGGCTTAAGAGTCATATAGCATATCTACTCAGCTGCCTACTTCATTTTGTTCATAACTCCATCTCCATGCATTGCATGAATTGGTGGCCACCAAATCCCAAATTTCATTCTTCTGATTTGGATTAGGTGACAGATTTCATGACAAAGACTGCCAATCCCAAACCACTAATTGGTTTACTAAGCGCTATTTTACTATAGGTTTGAATTTATACTTTTAGTCTTCAAATATAACTAGAATTAAGTATTTTTAAACTAAAAAAATGTTTTATTTATTTATTTATTTTTATAATTATCTAACTTTAAAAATTAAAATTAAAATTCTAAGTTTAAGTTTAAGTTATAAAAATTTAGTTAAAAGTTGGCTCATTATCCTTTCATCTAAATATATAGTTTAGATTTAAAACTTAAAAGTTCAAAACTAAATTAATTCAAATGGAGCTTAAATTATAATTTTTGTCTCATTTTTCATCTTATTTTTTATTATACTTTTTATTGATTAGTTAAAAAATTTATAACATAATTCTGTAAGTATTAAATTGTTAAAAAGTATATTATTTTATAATTTTTAATCAATTAAAGAGAATAAAAAAAAAAAAAATAAAAAAAAAAACAGAAAATGTCCCTCCTCATTTATTCAACATTAATAATGTGCTTCTTATGGGTACATCAATAAATCATCATAAATGGCATATTCTATAAATATTCTATATCCTAGTATTTTAATTGTAAGATTAATGGGAGAAACATGTCAAATCATGCTGATTCGTCCTCCTTTAATTTATCTTTTCCGTGCACCAAGGAAGATGTACTAACCTAGTAACATTAATTGTGCTTGTGTTGTGCACTCAAAATAAATGGGCTACGCAATGAACAATTTTTAAGTAATAGTTCATCAAGAGAGTAACAAATTATTGGTTTGGTAGAAAGTAGATTATTATATATCAAAATTTTTAAGTTTAAATTTTAAAATTTATTATTATTTTTTTTTCTTATCACAAACAAAAATTAATTTTGGACCTAGCAAAAGTTTATATTTTTTTTTTTTGTCTTACTCCATATTAATTGGTCAAAAATTATTGGTAAATTTCACTTAAATTCACCTAACCTCCAAGAGGAAGGATGATATAGTGGTCACTCCTAAATATTCATGGCTTGTGTAAATGAAGCTAGAGACCTATGCCATTTAGTAGGTGTAAAATTAGGAAAACCATTTAATATGCAAAAGAAGTAAACTAGCTAGAAATACCAAATTCTATTTGGCCATTTGTACAAGCACTTGGGCAAAGCTAAGCTCTTAGCTAGGGTGAGAATTTTGGCATTGTGTTTTTTTTTAACCCGCTAACATCCCAAATTAATCTCATTTTTAAAAAAATAATTATGATTATTTCTTTTTTTAACATACATATATTTTTTTATAAGGTCGAAAAATTTCATATATGCATTTGGAGCATTTGGCGTGAGTTGGTTTTGAGTAAATTGAAGCCACTAATTTGTACTCCCTCGTAGTAGGAACTCTGTTGTCATGGCTAGTAAAGGCAAGCTTACTATATATTTTATTTTATTATTAATGTCATTTGGATAGCGTGTTTGATTGCTCTTCTACCAAGCACGCCACTACCACTAGTACCATTTTAGAGCTACAAAGGCATTAAGTGCCATGACTAATAATTCATCACATGATCTACATTGCTCTTTCTCTCCTCATCAACTTCCCATTAATTCTCTATTTTATAATATAATGTTTTAACATTAATATTCTAATGCTAGGTGCTTCATGACAATGAGTTAGCTTAATTATGCCGAATTCCTGGTTACCCTGTTATCAAGGTTTTCATTATCTAACGGCAACACATAAATAATTTGGTTCACATCCATTCAATTACTAGCATCTCCAATGCAAGACTCTCCAGTTGCATTATTATAAGTCATATGTCATATTATTACATGTATTATTACAATAGTTACTTGGCCATGAATTATTACATGTCAAAGATTACATTTTTTTTTTTTAATCTTATTTCAGTATCTTAAATCATATCTCACTTTTTACTATTTGGTTAAAAATCATATAAATAATATTTCACATATTATTAAGTTGTTAAAAATATATGATTTTATGATTGTTAACATTTAAAACCTCAAAATGGAACAAAAGAATATCCACACTATACATCAGCATACCTTTTACATACCCAATCAAGCCTCTCGTGCAATTCAGCGCAACTTCCATTTTTAAGATGCTGAGGCATCCTGTCTAATCTCACATTCCATTACAAAATCCAAAAAAACAGTAATTGGATACACCCAAGTCGTCTTCTGTTCAATTATTTTTATTTTTTTGCCATATTTTATGTGTGCTAGAAAGCATTATATAAGGGTGGACATTGTAACGATAGAGCAAGATAGAAAGCACAAAGGTTTTCGTTTGATTGTGGGAGTGATGGGAGATGAAGAGCAAAAAGTGGTGATGGGGAGCAGAAGCTCTTCAGAGACAGAGAGCACCAACTTTGAGCTCACAATAGATGAGGTCATTGAAGACTATGTTGGGGCCTTTGGCTTATCCCAGATGCTGAATGTGTTGCTGGTGTCATTGGCTTGGATATTTGATGCTCACAGTACATTGGTCACAATCTTCAGTGATGCCCAGCCACCAGGTTGGAGGTGCAAAACTGGATCGTGTCCAAGTGATCACACTCATAGCAGCAGCACCCACAACAGTGCTTCTATTAGTAATGTCTGTGGATTGGTGCCAGGGAGTTGGGAATGGGTTAATGGCCGCACAAGTTCCACCATAGCTGAGTGGAATCTCGTCTGTGATCGCAAGTTTCTAGCTGCAATACCTGCTTCCTTCTTCTTCCTCGGTTCTCTTATCGGTAACATATACACTACTTGATACTAAAACCCAATTTCTTGCAGTAAAAAACTTGTACAATCATTTATGTAATGCACTATAGACCATTAGATGAATTAATTAGTACATAATTCTACATGTCTTGTAGTACACCACTTAATTTTTGCTTGTAGGAGTTCTGGTCTCTCAGCACTAATTTTAGCCAGCTACTAAGTTCTTTTGATAAGATCCACAAAGTTTGTTTATATGTATGTATGTGTATATATATATATATACAGAGTCACAGTGTAGTTATGGTTAAATTGTGCATGCATGCAGGGTCTGGTGTTTTTGGGCACCTAGCTGACTCATGGTTGGGCAGAAAGAGGACTGTGTTTGTCTCCTGCATCTTAACCTCCATAACATTCTTGTTGACTTCTTTTTCCCCAAATGTTTGGGTCTATGCACTGCTTCGCTTTGCAAATGGTTTTGCAAGATCTGGGATTGGCATAAGTTGCATTGTTCTGTCCACAGAAGCAGTAGGGAAGAAATGGCGTGGTCAAGTAAGCCAATATGGCTTCTTTCTCTTCACAGTTGGGTTTCTTTCCCTCCCTGTCATAGCTTACCCCACCAGAACTCATTGGAGGAACTTGTACAGATTCTTATCCATTCCCCCATTGTCTTATGCTGTCCTATTACTGCCCTTTGTCTCAGAATCGCCTCGTTGGTTTCTGGTCCGAGGCCGAAGCCAAGAAGCTCTTGCAGTGCTGAACAGACTAGCTAGACTTAATGGGAAAGCAAGCATACCCAACAATGTCACTCTAGCAAAACCTTCTGCAACAAGTGAAATTGCAGCAGCAGCAGCAGAAGATAAGGGTGAGAGCCTGTGGAGGACCAAATGGGCTGCAAAGAGAATGGCTATTGTTATGTTAGCTGGTTTTGGCGTTGGCTTTGTTTACTATGGAGTTCAACTGAATGTTGAGAACTTGAACATCAGTTTCTACATCACAGTTTTCATCAATGGATTGATGGAAATCCCTGCAGTTTTCATTGGCAGCTTCTTCATGGGCTTTAGCAATCGCCGATTGCTCTTCTCTGTCTCAGCATACATAGCTGGAATTGCTTGCATCCTCTGCACCTTGTTTTCACACAAAGGAGGCAGAGACAGAGGCAGCATGGCCTCAAAATCAAAAGCACCATTTAATGGCAATTGGGGTCAACTTCTTGTTGAAGCAATTGGGTTCTTGGGTGCTTCCTTGGCATTTGACATCTTATATGGCTACAGTGTGGAGCTTTTCCCCACTAATGTGAGGAACTTTGCCGTGTCAATGATGCGCCAAGCTGTGATGTTGGGGGCTTCTATGGCTCCATTGCTGGTTGTGGTTGGCCGTTTGAGCCCATCTCTGTCTTACTTCGTATTTGGAGGCTTATCGCTGTTTAGTGGAGTTCTCACTTTGTGGCTTCCCGACACTCGAAATGCTCCTCTCTATGAAACTCTCAAACAGCAACAAGAGCAGGAGAAACAAATCCAACTCTCCAAACAATCTGCCGTATAAGTTGGGATCTAAGTGCTGAAATAAGATCAAAATAAAAGCAATTTCAATCTTTCTGTCATTATCTTTATTCCCCTGGTAACAATTTCAATATATGTTGTGCTCTTTTTCATAATTACAAACCATATACACGAAAGACCATGACCATATAAACATGCAACTCTAACGTTTCTAATTTAGAAATTTTGACTTGAAATCCTTCGTATATTTTTGACAATTACAAAATGACCATAGAATAAAATCACTTGATACATGTAACAGTTGAACACTTGTAGATAGTCTTGAAATGATTTGATGAGCATTTTACAAAAAAAAAGAATGAAAATAGAAATGAATTTAGAGTTTGTGCCCCTCGACTGAATCTTTTCATGCATTGCATTGGAATATTTTTGTTGGCAATAGATGGTGACTTTAGGTAATTGATAGGCATTCAAATTGTACAAAACAAGCGTAATGATGCCAAGGGAATGAGTTACCCACATGTTTTACTGCTTAGAAAAAAGCTATCCTGGAAGTGTGTTTCTTTTCTTTGTGGCCATTTATTCCTATGGTAAAAAAGAGGTATAATGATGCCAAATAAATTTTAATTAAGCTACTTAATTGAACCTAGAATAAGATGTTTTCATTTTTTTCTTGGGATTTCTATGATACAAAGTAATCATAGGAAAGCCATTTTATTAGATACAAAGAGAAAAGCTTTACCAACCTTTGAATAGGATGTGGATTTCACATACAAGGTGAGTCTTGATATAATATATTCTTTCAGCAGCCCTATTAGAATTTGGTTTGGTTACAAAATTACATTGAAAATGAGACGGAACTCCTACCTCTACCTCTGCAAACGAAAGGTGATTGGTGACTTGTGCTTCTGGGTCTTTGATAAACACAAAATGGTAAAAATTCACCAAGGCTCTGCCCCATTGCATTCTGCAGAATCCACTTGTCCAGTATTATAATTTGTCTTCTTCAGTGAACACCTACTGTTTGTGATGGTTAAGCTCTGAAACTTGAATAGAGGCTTTTGGGACTCACTGAACACGTTCTTTCTTACCAAAAGAAGCAGTAACTGTGGGAAGATAACATCCCTGGGAATTGCTCATGCCATCATACACTTTCAAGCTGATTTTGATGCTTAGCCCGAAAGATGAAATGGGTATCAATTAATGAAAAAACTGAGCTCATGTTGGACCGTTCGATCTGCTCTGCTGTCTAGTGAATCCTAATTATTTATTTTTCTCCTTTTTCCTCTCCTTGCAAATTCTTGTCTCAATTCTGAAAGCCACTGTTTTAAACAACTGTTTTCTTCTTTTCGCACCTCCCACCCTTTTGTTTCCACACTCCACCGGCCCCAAACAAATAGAGGAAATGTAGACTAGTAAATAGTCATTGGGTTATTTCTTTTCTAACTCCCTTTTTATTTTCGCACACCAAGCCCTTTTGTCACCCTTCATTTTTTCACACCCCACTCCTATTGTTTTCACACTCCTGGCTCCACCCTTTGGTTTGGATTGGGCCAATTGTACAATCGTTTGTTAGAATCATAGCTTAAAAAACAAATCCTTTGAGATTTCATTATATGTCAAATTCTCTCAGAATTTAAGGTTTCAAGTTAATATACACAATTATTAAATAAAAAAGTATCACCTAATTAAAATGCTGTTGCTTGACTAATGATATCCCCTCTTTGTTGGGTAAAAAGAATTTGAAAAAAAGAGAGATATCCCTTGCTTTGCCATCTTTGTCTATGGGTTCTTCTAGATTTGTCTGGAACTTTGGGTTGATAATTTGAGATATGAAAAATAACTGATATTAATTTTTTTTTTTTTAGTTGCACATGGGCAATATTAAATTGTTCGATTAGTAACCCTAAAGTTGCACATAATGTAAAAAAAAAAGAAAAGAAAGGAATGATATCCATATTACTAATATAATAAGTGGAAGCTAAAAATCTACATTATTATTCAATTCAATCTAATACCCAATAGAGGGGCACATAATCTGTTAGCTAAGGAATTGCAACAATGCCTAGTTTCTGGCCGTTCTCACAGTGATCACTCACTCCACATATGAACCAATATTTGCCAACTTCTGATAAAAGCAGAGTGTCATTCCCACCATCGAACTTCTCTGCATATGTGTCCTTAATGCAACCTTCATAAGCTGTAGAGTTCACTTGCAGCACATTATGTACCATGTTGTCGTAGTTGAACACTGTCAACAAATGTTTCAACAAAAGAAAAAAAAAAAAAGAATTGTCAACAAAAAAATAGACATGCTTATATAATGTGTTAGCTTTTAAGTGAGTCATTAGATAAATTAATCAATCAATGCATCTTACAATCCATTTAATAACAAAGATTTTGACTAAAGATAATCCACGTCTCCAATGCTTATAGATAAATTGAGATAGTTGTCTTACCAAGAAGATCTCCAACATGAAATTCTTTTCCTGCAGTCCAGCTGCTGAAATTTGTGGAGTCTGTCCAGCCATAAGTATCTCCAACAATGTGGGTTTCTCTTGCATTAAGCAAAGAATTGAGGCAAAGGAAGAACAGGATTACAGTGCAGTATTGGTAAGATTGAAGACACATTTTGGCAGGAGACTGTAGTAGTACACCTGAAGGTTATAGAATAAGAACTAGGAAACTTTTTCCAGCTGGTATCTCCATTATCAAGGGTAGATTCACAATATTCTTGTGTTGTTAAATTAGTTAGTCATGTAGATTGTGTTGTATTTGTAGTTTATATTCTGATACTTAGCATGAATTACAATTGCAGTTTCTTGTTAAGTCATGCACTTTGTATAGACATTTAATAGTTAAGGATTCTTATTTGTTTTTGGTTAAATTAAAATAACTTAGATCAATTGATTTATACATTTAACGAGTATCAAATTAATCTAAGAATATAAAGAGAGGAAAAAGGGAGGGTTTTAAGAAATGCAGACCTATTAGATCCAAATAAATAGTTTTCCTCAATTTATTCTTTTAGAATTTACTCTTTTCACTTTCCTACCAAACCAAATATGCCGCTGACAGTAAAATTTTCAACAAAATATTGATTAAACCCTTAAGAATAAAATGGGACAGAAAGTCTAGAATAATAGCTGTAATATTGTTTTCTTTTAAAATTCATCAAAAAAGAAAATCTCGGAAAGATGAATTTGAAACGACATTGAAATCTAGAGGTACAATTCATTGTCTAGAGATAAGGCAATGTTGAAGCAAACATTTCAATGATTCAACACCAAAGGACTAGGTTCAAATCTTATCTTATTTAAGTCCAATAAAGTGAGATTATAAAGGGACTTGCTTAGTTTTTACATTAGTTTGTTTTTCCAAAGGGATTGCTCGCAATGAGAACGCAAAGTTAAGTGTGTAAAAAATCATATCATAATATAAAATGTTTCATCACAAATTTAAAGAGAGTACATATGGGACCTATGTGGGGCTTGTAGGGCAACAGGATTTTGCCAAGTAGTAATACAAATCCAAAAGAGTATTTGACAGAGAGCTTAGCTGATAGAAGATAGATTAAACTCTCTAACTTGCATCCTTTTGCATTGTAGCATCCCCAAATCCAGCTCCTCTAACAGCTCAAGCTCAATTGAGAGATGAAATTGTTTCACTCTAGCTTTGCAAATCAGAATTTGCTAGAGCTGCATTTCATTCCACGCCAAAACCTCAAAATGGAATGTACACAGTTAAGGGTAACCTATATATATATATATATATATAGTAAGATTTCTAGTAGTGCAGGAACTAACGGCTATCATCAAGCACATGTTGGATTCGTCCCACACAGAAACAAGTCCATGTTCTTCATTCTTTTCCACAAACCAGGGCCTTTTTTCCCATCACAATTCTTCACGGTGGCTTCACTTTTCCCTTTGAACCTCCTACCAAGCTTGTCAATCTTTAAGCGCACCTCCAAAGCTATCCTATCACCACTCTTGCTCTTCTTCCCCACGCTGCCATCTCTTTTCAGAAGCTGCTCGTAGTATTCCTTGTTCCTTTTCTCTAAACCATGTATCTGTGCCTGAAGATCTTCAATTTTCTTATGGAGCACAAACACTCTATGATCCTCTCTCATTTTTATCACGCACTTGGCTAGCTCCCCTGCCTGTCTCTTGATGAACACGGATTCTGATGCCAACTCTTTGTTCTCTTCCACCAATGTATTTACCCTGAAACCCAAACTTGCATTCTCATTCAAAAGCACGAGCCTTTCAGACTCCAACACCTCAAGCAAGCTCTTCTGCAGGTCTATCTTCCTTGAAGATTCACAGTGCTTTCTCTCCATGACAGTAACCTCATGCATGACTATATCATACTCCACGTTTCTGAGTACAAGCTCAGCAACAATAGAATCAACATCAAGCATTGTATGATTAGGAAGCACCATAAGAGGAGGCTGTTGAAAAGAGAGTGAGCTTTCAATATCTGAACCAGTTTGGCTTATACCACTGTTTTCTTCTTGGTCTGAGTAGGCATCATCAACGGTTGACACTTGAGAAGAGTGCCTGCTATGATGCTTTTTTTTGGCCAATGTTTGGATGTAACGGTCAGATAAGGTGATATAGCCATTATACAAGTCGTGCAGGAGAGCCAGTAGCTGAGGGCGCTTTTGGTAGTAAGACTCTGCTCTCTCTGCAAATGTGTCACCCACTTCTTCCATTTCAGTTGTTCCAATTGTCAACGCCTTCATCCTCTCCTCCAAATCTGCCATAAAAACACCAAGTTCCCACTTGTTAAGAGGAATGAAAAAAACAATAATAATATTACATTAATTAGCCCTGTTAAGAGGGATGCAATTGCTTGCCTGCTATATTCAATTCCATGGCTTTCGGACGAGAATATACAATTTCTGACATATTCATCACTTGGAAAGAGCAAAAAGAAATGTTTATATAGACCAAGACTCAAATGGGTTTGCCGTGTAATTGGGCTTTAAGAAAGGGATAGGCCACCAAACCATGACATACAGAAGGGAACACACTGACAAACCCCATAAATAATTCTGATACATGAGATCAGATGGAAGTTCAAATAACTGATTTTTTAAAATTTAAAATAAAGGGTCTTAAGTTGAACTGTTTAGGTTAGGCCGAACCGCCAGAGAGGCACCGCATGACATGGGACTAGCTGCCTCTAGTTTTTATTCTTTTGAATGCAAAAGTCGGCATCATGTACCTACAAGTCTATACTGTGCATTTACACGGTAAGAGAAAAGGGCACTTATCCCCACCTTTATTTTTTGAAAAAAATCAAAAGGGTATTAGAGAACAAGCTCAGGAAACGAGGATAAAATGGAAAGGTCCCCGTTAAATGCCAACAAAATCAATTGTATACTGCGGCAAGGCATCCAACCCAATAGTTTCAAATTTTGAACACCACAGGAGGGTCCCTGGAAAGCTTGGAAAAACCCAAGGAAAAAAACAAAAAGGGTATCCTGGAAAGAGTAAAGACAATGGGGTTTGTGAATAAGGTCGATATCAAAGTGGAAATTTGAAAACAAAGAGACACCAAAAGAGGTTCAGAGTTTAGACGTGTCAACTGTGACACATGGAAGCTAGGAGTCACATGCACATAACAGCCACTTGCTCTATTTCTTGCCAAGATTCAAATGGAAACATCTGATAGTTTTGTTAATTCCTTTCTGCCCTTTAAAAATTTACTCACTTTGGCGCGTGTAAAATGCGCGTGAGTGAAGTGCATACTGAAACTGTAATACGGTAAATAAAGAAGTACGGCAACTGTCGTTTCCAATGAAGACTCAGAAGTTTGACAGAGACAGGTGAGATTATGGATGATTCTTCTTCTCCTCCTTCATCCATTCCGTTGATAATTGATGGATTGATTGATAACAAAAGTCAGTAATCAAAAGAACTTGTCTCACGCGAGATGCACGTGATCACATTAAACTAGAAAATTTCCTACTCCTTTTATATGTTTTCTGCATTAATAAATGTCTTCCCCTCCACTCTCATTTGTTCACAAACCTATTCGAATTGGGTCATCATAAAAGCACTTTGGTCGATTAGATTTTGATATTGTTGGATGAGATAAATGCATACCTGCAAGACTAGTAGTGTTTTTGAATCCTTTCGTGGACGATGACAGCAATTGAGTATTGGATGTCGTTTTGTCCTTTCTCATCTCCAGCAGGTTTGGGCCCCTCTCCATTAATTTCATTGCTCAAGATCACCCTGCATATGGTTGATATCAACAGCAATAAACCAATAACCTTATGAAGCAAAGGACTAATTGCCAGGACAATGATAAACAACCCAATTGGGAGTTGCACTAATGGTCCCCTCTGCATTTAAGGAGGTGATGGTACTTGTACGCACAACATCTGGTCTAAGAATAGAAAGAACGTGGCAGAATATGTGAAAGACAAGAAGCAGAAGAAGAAACAGCAAAACATATCAGCGCAGATCTCCATGAACTGCTTGCTAGTAGAAGTATTTGATTAGAACGAAAGCTCAAATTTAGCAAAATCGAAGCATTTAAAAATCGAAATTAGTCCGAACATTCACGACGTTAGAATGGCGGAGACACTAATCCCAAAGGAAATTTAACTCCTATATTCTATACTTCAGAAACGGAGGTTCTTATTCTCAAGTTCTTTGGCTAATCAGGGTAGAGAACTAATGAAGATCATGTGAATATGAACAAAGAAAATAATACCCGTCACAAGTTTTGGCGGTGAAAACGGAATAAAGGGGAAAAAAAGGGACCAGTGGGTCTGTTTGGCAACCGAGAAAACAGGGGAAAAGGGGAAAAGTTTGAAACTTTTTTAGTATTGTCTACCATACTTGAAAGATTATACCGACGCATTAGAGAGCAGATATATTGAACAGTGATAAGCAGCATAATGGAAACAAACAGCAAATTGAAATGTCATTCAAAGACTATAATGCATTAACTAGGTAACACTTACGCTATTTTCTCAGCAACCAAGCAAGAGGTAGCCCAGAATGTCCATGGACTAAGGCCAAAAAGAGAAAAAAGAAAGCTCAGAACAATACCAAAACTGAAACTCGATGGAAGAATTGTGGTAGAATGAAGAAGCAGCTTACCAGAAAAAGGGTTGAGTGGTGCTTGATCGGCTGCGAGTGATACCCAGCAGCAGCAGAGCTCAAATTCAGGGGTGATAGCTAGAGAAACGTGGTCGTTTAAAACAAGACTAATGTCACAATCAGAGTCACAGCCAAAGAGAAAGCGTAATGAATATATGATATGGTAACCAACGTAATGTCACCGAATCATTATTATTTGCCGATAATGGTTGGGTTGGGACATCTGAGAAGAGTGAAATAAAATTGGTGCATATGAATATGATACGAGTATTGTCCGACACAGGGAGTGCAGCTACACACATCAGAATAGTCAAAAGGAGATCACTCAAGATCCGCTGGAATACTACTGCCTTTAAATTAGTCCACTTCATTTTATACTCTTATTTCATAGAATAACCATTTTATATTTAGTTTTAAAAAAAAAATACAAAATGCTCATTTTATCCTAAACTTTATTTACAAAGAATATAAACTAACTTTAACCTTAGAGATGAAATTATTCATTCCGTGTTTGGTAGAATTAACACTTTATTATTTTCAACCATCCTTTCTAATTATAATTTATACTTTTAATAACAAATATTATTATATTTTCAATCAATTATAAATCCATTCAAGTTACTAAATAATTGAATGACTTAAAAAATTATTTTATTTTATGGGCTACTAAATTACGGAAAGGAACAATTATTTTATAACATTTTTGTGGGCTACTAATCTTATTTAGATTCCATAAATTTATATAAAAAATTAGTTTATATTCTATGCAATATAATGATATTCATGACATATTAGACTTTTTTTCCTTATAATAGTGAGCTTCGTAGAAATTGAAATGATAGAAAAACATGACTAATACGTTTTCCCTTTTTACTTAAGAGATTTCCTTGAATGTTCACAAAATATTTATCTTTTAATTTCTAAAAAGTTTCCCCAATTATCAATTAGGTCTTTTTCCTTAAGTTTTTTTTTTCCCCCTTTTTTAAGAAAATATTATTTTTCAGAAATGATTTAAGCCAGTAATTTTTTTTTTCAAAAAAAGAAACAAACATGTTTATAGCATGTTTATGTTTTTTTTTTAAAAAAAAAATTTGATAGCGTGTTTATTTTTAATTTGTCTATGTTCACCTAAAAGAATAGACAAGACTAATTATCTCCCACACCGCCCATGAGTTTTGTTTTGACTCATGAGCAGGAAATTGGATTTTGTCGGTGGCTATCCTAAGAACATGAGTAACAAAAGGACTGTACCAGAAGTTATATGTCTGCAAATTTTGTTTCTCATAACAGTTAAATTTTAGTTTTATTTAAAAATTTTATTTTACTTTTACATCAAGTTTAAATTTTTGATATATTATGCATTAGCATTATAATGAGAAGATTGATGGGTGTCTCAAAATGAGAGTGAGAGTGAGAGTGAGGGTGATATGCATGCATAGTACTAGTAATAGACTGAGACTCAGTGATAGTGTAGAGCATAGCATAGCCATTGGGCAGTCAAAGAAGACAGACAGAAATGGCTGATGGGTCATGTGACTGTGACTAATTCTATCTGACCGTCATCTTCAGCTTCGCTCTCCACTCTGCTAACCTGCACACCCATAGTGCACATTTATATGTACACTTTATATTTTGTAAGAAAAAAATAAAATTATAAATAAAAACAAAAAAAAAATAAAAAAAAAAAGCAGGCACAAAAAATATGTCTGCAACAGAAAATGTGTACCTAGCATAACTCAAACTCGTAAGAATAATGTTATTGGTATATTTGTTTGTATATCGTCCTTTTTACAACTTTTTATTTATTTATTTTTATCAATCTCTCTAATTTTTTTCTATTTTTTTATAGTTATATTCTTATAAATACTTATAAAATAGTGAGTGTACAAGAGTGTGTACCCAAACAATAGCACACAATATTTTCTAACTCAGGCCTCATTTAGTAAATGTTAAATATAATAGAATAAGAACAGATAAAAATTTAATATTTTATACATATGCTTTATAAAAGATATTCAGATAAGCTCAGCCCAAAGAGACAAATACATGTATGATGAAAACTACATAGGTTACCAGGAATCTTGATGCATAATCATACCAAAAAGCAAAAGTCAGTTCTTATTAACTAATAGTCAGCAAAATTGCATGTGAGAACATCGGTTCGTTGCAAGGTTCTCACAATATTAGGAGGAGATGGCAGCTGAGCATATAGCTATAATCAAAATGGACGTACTCATACTTTTTGGAATGAAAATATGCCTTAAAAGAGCACACAACGATATTAGCAAGGCTATAGGCACATCCATCTGACTATGCTAAAAAAATATTTGGGTACTTCTCCCCATGGACTTAGGACTGAGGGCTCTTCACTTGACATAAATAATGAAAGTGTCCTTACATATCATTTAGGATGAACATTTCTGATATAGAAGGCAATTGAGTACAATCTAGCAGTTTGCCATGACCATTCATTGCAAATCGGGCTACTCTTGCCGAACCCCATAACGGCATTTCACTTCCTCTCCTTCTAAAAGCCTCTCAACGGCATCTGAAGGCAAGCCGATCATCTCTAATGTCTTCTCCCAGACTTCATATTGTGTCTGAATGTGATGTGATTCTTCTGACGGATTTGCTGGACGACAATCTTGAGAAAGAAAAGGGCCAACAGGCCAGTCATCTGTTTTCAACATTTCACAGTACTCTGGAACTTGAGGATCAGTAGCAGCAAAAAGGGTACTCCTAGAACCTGTATCAGGGACGTATCTCTTGAGGTCAGTGAGGAGAAATTTTCTCAGCAACTTCTAATTAAAAAGCTGGAATAAAAAAATGAAGATACTACCCCCGCTAGGATGATTACTCAATTGATTATAGAATTTTGATCACTATCAAGTAACTTAATGGGTAGAGCAGAATCCATACTTTTAGAAAAAAAAAAAAAAAGGAAAAGGAACTAAACTAAGATAACTCTACCAAACTTTAAGAACCAAAACCAAAATGACATTTAGGTAAAGTCACTTCTATTCCTTCCCTTCTCTAGGTCACTTTTTCTCATTGGGCTACATCCCTTTTTTAATTCAAACTCTATTTTGGTAGAAAATCACAAGCCACAAAGAGGGAGAGAGTTCATAGTCTCTTATTTGAAACAATGCATTTCAAACTCAGCCACATCCCAGATCTAAAACACAGCCAGTGCGATCTACCTTGAGGCCCCCTAGAAATAAAAATTCTCAAGCTTGTTATGTAATTTTAGAATGAAAGCATTGCAGAAACTAACCTTCTTGCACATCAAAGATGAAGTAAGGTATCAAATGATAAGCAGTCTGAACAATCTTAGGAAGATCCCTTGCCTGCATTAGGTAACCTTAAAAAGTAAAAGAAACGTACAGATTACAAAATGATGCAGCTAATCTAAATGAACTTGCAATTTGACAATGTTAATCTGTTCCAAGAAAATATGCCCCAAAACATATAATTTAGTGATACCAGTATTCCAGCAACAGACAAGCCACTTGCAAGACTTACCATTACTCATACTTTCCTTTTTTTTTCCCAAAATATGGTCGCTTCAAAAACTTTCCAACTACAAATTCTACTGATATAGGTATAGTTTACATCTATAAGCAAATAATCTTAACATAGCATTTGGAGGTAAAGCATATAAAGCATATGAGAAAGACTTGCAAATAGTGAATCTAAGCAGATATCTGACTAAGTATATGAGATAATGAAGGCTGGTCACAGTTTAAATTCTTCCAAGCGCATTTTCTTGAAGGTCCAAAAAAATATTTTCTGTGTGTGGAGGTGAAGTAAAAAAATATGCCTTTTGGGAGAGACTGAAATGGAAAAAGGTAGCATTAAATTCCAGGGCACACATGCTGATAAAAATATTACTACTGTAAAACTTTAAAGTTCATTGCGTGGCCTGCTTTCACCATCTCACAGAACTATATTTATATCCCAAGCAGCAACATGGGTAAGAGGTACATTAAATTCCAAGGCATACATACTGATTAATTATATTACTTCTGCAAAGTGTTTATGTTCACTAAATGGGCAGTTGCCACTATATTGCAGAACCATAATAAGATACTATGATCCTTCTTTAAAGTAGAAGCTATATTCATCACTAAAATGTCAGTTGGTCCTTTAAGAAGAAAATCAAAAAGATAAATGTTACATTCTCATGTCTCTTTCAGAAGGAATGGTACAATTTCTTCAAAAGACTTACGACGTTGGTTTGAACAACTCCAGGTGATACACACAATACGCTGATGCCAGATTCAACAGGGAGTCGCTTGTGGAGGACACTATTAAACATAATCTGCAATAAAGGGTCAGCTCCTGTTATATATATTTGCATTTCAAGACAAGATTCAGTCAGGTAATTCACTGTCACATGATTTTTAATTGTCAACTGAGAATCAACTTCTGAAATCAATACTGATAAGTACAATTTTTGAAGTAAGAGAAAAGAAAAGATAAATAACAGAAAATTAATTACTTCTCTAGCCAATACTGAGAGTAAGTCCTGATTGTAGAGACTAGAGAAGCACCACCTGCAGGATATCAGATATTCAAAGGGGAAGGATTGAGATGAAGCATTTTCCATGTATCTAAGCCAAAAACAATAAGAACTACCACAATGAATAAGTTGATCAACATAGTTGAGTGGATTTACACCCAATAAATGTGTATACCATTGTCTGAGTTATAGACCAATAGCAATAGAGCATGGATGTTACATATCTGGGGAAGAAATTAAATTTGCTGTTTCTCAAAAGTTCCAAATACCCAAAAGTCCAATTAGACAGATTTTCTTCAGAAAAAGAAACTTTCTCTTTTTGGTTTTTAGAAGTGAAGAAAATAGTATACTTTCAGAATTTCCAGCGCATCAACTGGTTGAAAGTTCAATAAAAAGTGCACCTGTGCTAGCTTGCTGCTTGAATACCCCACTAAACTTGAATATTTCCTTTTTCCAGATGTGACATTCATGTCTTCTGTGTCAACAAAGCCAATCTGATGAAGCTACAGGAAAAATGGACAAAGCACTCATTAAGATTTATTAAGTTAGAACTTAGAAAAGTATGCCATGACCTAAAAAAAAGGGTTAAAAGAATGAGTAATGTGAAAAAAGAGCTGGTATTTTATCATGACCTTTTCCCCTTCTAATCATAAACAGAGAGTTAAAAGAAAATCTAAATGCTTGTTGCTTTCTGACACTTTCCAAAGAAAAGTCAAAGTTCTGTTTACTATTCTGGTAGCCAGTTTCATGCCAATTTTAAGTCTCCATTTGCTAAAAACAGGAAGAAAAAAAAAGGGCCTTCAAATTTGCAAGTCAATACTACAAGTTCCATGAGTATCTCAACAAAGAATATCCAACCACAAAGATCACAACTTCAGATTATTGGGAGTTTATGGTGTTCATAGGAAGATTTCAAGAGATATATATAACTTAAGAGTTACCACAGAATTTATGCTCTACAAGGGAAATATTAGGGAAATATTAGAAGTCATGCTCATTATTGACTATATTTTGATAAGATCCATCTAGCCAAAAATAATTTTTAAAAAAAAGCGATAAATGTTGAACATATCAAACAAACACATTCATGAATAGAAGGAAGATTTCATAAATAGCCCATAAATTAAAGTAAAATGAGGGATGGAATTTGACGTGTCTGGTTCCATCCCATATGCAGTTTGAAAAGCAAGAGACTTACAATGGAATTTACATTAACAATTCGACTTGGAGAACCTCTGAGAAGGGATGGCAAAAGAAGTGTTGAAAGCAACGCTGGAGCAAGATGATTCACTTGCAAGTGTTCTTCATAACCATCTTTTGAAAATCTTTGTGGCTCTAAATAAGAACAAATAGATGGTTAGTTATGGTTGTCTTCAACGAGTATCAGTCTAGACTCTAGAATTATCTATGCTCAACTTAATTATGATGCACCATACAAAAATACAAAAAAAAAAGATGTTAAAAGTATATCTTACGCTGTGATTCCAAAGAATTACAATTATTGATACATTCAGTAGTTTTAGGCTTTTAGCAGAGTCAGGCTTTGAATAATGAACATAAGAATGGGAAAAATTCAGTATCATATCTACTACATTAGAAATAGTGAAATACCAACCTCCAATGGAAAAAATTCCTGCATTATTAATGAGAACATGCAAGGGTCCTGACCGTGCATTATATGCTTCAGCAAACCTCACAACAGAATCCAATGAGAGAAGATTAAGCTCCATCGCCTTAAGAAGCCATAAGAAAAACATCAATCAAAGAGAAAATAATTTGACAACCAAACTCATTGTGCATGTTTCACCTAGCCAACAAGGACAAACTAAGGTATAAAAAGAAGATGTAGAGTTTCAAACATCGGAAGAGTCCTTTTGGTCTGAAATTAAACCCAGCAATTGCCAGAATAACATAACCAATAAGATTGGCATGTAGATTTTAATAGATGATATAAATTGTGCCAATTTGATGCTATAAGTTACCTCAATGTTGAGAGGGAGGCCCATCCCTGACCATTCATTCTGCCACTTCTGGATCAGTTCATGAGCTCTCTCTAAGTTCCTCACTGCCATAATAACATGAGCCCCTGATTGCGCCAATTGCCTGCACGATGGCAGAATAACAAAATCCCCGGTTATTAACTCCCCTATTTGGTGAAAATGAACTTCAATTAGATTGATTCCTACGTGGGCTCTTCTAGTCTGCCATCTATTATTGGTTATTTCCTAACAGAAGCAGAAAGGAACCTCCTTGCCAAAGTTTATCAAAGCAAATACATTACAAGCACACTCCTCAAATGACCCATTTCCCAACAGAGAGCTGGAATATAATTACACAATCACAATCTCAGTTCTACAGAGAAAACACAGTATCATTTAAAGACCAAAATCATAATTATCTAACTAGAAAAAGGGAAAAAGGAAAGCTTATAATATGGAAATTGTTGCTGTTTTAGCAAAATTTCCCCTCCATTTCCTTTGGAAAACGAAACGGGAATGGAAGGAAACCTGGCAATTTCGAGGCCGATACCACTGGTGGATCCGGTGACAATGCAAGTAAGATCATTGATGGGAGGTAGAGGCATGGGGTTCTGCAAGTGGCTAGCCATTATCCTCTGGAATAGCATTTCATAAACAACATAGAACCAGCCTCTTAACCATTCTATCCAACCCAAACCCTGTTTCTTCTTCTCCTTTGTCGTTCCTTCCTCTGAAGAAGACGACGTCATTGCCATCTGAACCCTTCTCTGTTTCTCTGACTACCAGTGGTATGAGCTAGTATATACAGTATCGGGGACCTGTCTTTACTAGGAGCCAAGAATGTATTGCCCAATTGCTTTCTTACTAAGCTCACAGCAGTAGCCAGTAGCTACAAGCTGTACCAGCCCGAGTTCTACTGAGTTGGATCGGACGGCTGCTTAACTCGGATGAGCATTAGGCTTTGTACGTTTTAGGAAGTGTTCGGTTCAAAAGAGGAAGGGGTCTCTTGTTTAATTTATAAACGAAGAAGAGGGAAAGTGAAGAAATGTATAAAATTATTATTATAACGTTATGTATAATAAAATAGTGTAAATTATGGAGATATTTTTGTTAAAATAATATGATAATTATTTTTTTTCTCTCTAAAACCCTTTAATTTTGAGTGAAGAGACGAAGGGAAGGAAAAGAAAATGGGAGATAAAAATCTCCTCCCTCTCCTTCTATAATTTGAAGCAAATCAAAGAAAATATTAAAAATCTCTTTTCTTTCTATCAAATTCTTCTAATCAAATATTGCGTTAATTTTAGAAATTATATATATATATATATATATATATATATATATATATATATATGTTTATTATTTTTTATAATTTTTTTTTTACAGATATATACATATAATTGTACAAATAGTATTTTTTAATAATTGTACCCTAAAATTTATCTATGCACCCCAACCACTTTTTTCTTTTTTAATTTTTCTCCTCAAAGTACTTCTTTCTACCCAAAAACCTCCAATTTTGTATTTTTTTTTTTTATGTAACATTTTTGTGTTTGATTTTAGGAAAGGTTTGCATGCAATATGGATTTTAAAAATTTACATTTAAAAAAGGAATTTGTTCTAAAATTTGAACTTCCTTAGTTGAGATTTGACTACTTCTGAAATTGAAATTTCTAGAATTGTTTTTGTAATTATTTCAAAATTATATGTTGATACTTCGGAATTGGAATTTTCAAAATGATTTTTGTGGTGTTTATTTTGATCTATCCCGAAAGGGAGTGAAAGATTCTTTTTTAGGCGGCTGGGGGTATTCATGTAATTTCAATACAAAAAAAAATAATAAAAAGGCGGTGTGGCTATCAAGTTGGGTGCAAAAAAATAGTTTTTAAAATGTGGGCCTATATTTATCGGCAGAGCAAACCCAAAAAGAAAAAACGAAAACAAAATATTTTGTAAGTCGGTCATTTTAAAAGAACAAACCAGAAGAAAACAGGTGGTCGTAGCATGTTAAAGCAGCGTGTGGCATCAAAATTCTTTTTTTCGTGATCAAAACGAAGAAGAGAAGTGAGAGGGGAAATTAGCCTAGGGTAATCTAAGCTGCATCTCTCTCTCTAGCGGCATCGGCTCCGTTTTTCCCATTTCGACCAAGCGGTAAGGTCCTCTCTCTGATGCTCATTTCCCGTTTTTGATGATGCCTTAAAGTCTGCTTTGACGAGTGGAATTATTTGATAATGAGTTTTGTGTGGTTTGCTTTCAAATTTTTAATATATATACATTTGCATGATTTACATATGTTCATGTGTATGCGTTTTTGTTATTCTGTCTTTATCTCGCTTTGTTTGTAAGTATTAGGTTGATTAAATGACGTCCTTGTGTGCTACCAATATGCTATGGAATCAGAAGCTGTTTGTTATGTAGTTGACAATTGGCTAAATTTTGTTGATTGGTTCTTTGTGAATTTTAGCATCTTTGCCGAGTTGCTGCATTTGCTATTGGATTTGAATTTTATGTGAATTCTCTAATTTGAAAATACCAATGTTGTTATTGTGATGGTGATAATAATGGTCAAGCTTTTGACGATACTTTACAACTGTATCAGTGAATTTGTGATTGGAATTTACTATACTGTAAAATCGTCATAGTTTAACAACCTTGGTTTGATCCAGCCTGGTTAAACTCCTTGTTGTAAGCACCTTCAGATGAATGAATTGAAATGAAAACTAGCGTTTTTTTCTTTTCATGTTTCTGAGAATAGTATATTGGTTTAATGATTCTTGAGGGCTTAAAATGATTTTACAGAGGCTTCCTTTGTGTACATTTTATAATTTGATTTCAAGCATTATTTTTTATTGATTTTTTCCTGATAATGATTTTCCTTCTTTATAGATGCGGCTTTTGACAAAGTACATGTGTGTAGCTTTCATCTGTATAGATGCGGCTTATTTGTTTTCCTTCTTGATCCTTCCCAGGTTATCGACCACTGATTGTTCTAAAATGGCTGATGGTCATGAGACTGATAAGAACATCGAAGTATGGAAAATCAAGAAATTGATCAAAGCTCTGGAGGCTGCAAGGGGAAATGGAACGAGTATGATTTCCCTTATCATGCCTCCACGTGATCAAATTTCTCGTGTCACCAAGATGCTTGGTGATGAGTTTGGAACTGCATCCAACATAAAAAGCAGGGTGAATAGACAGTCTGTGCTAGGTGCTATCACTTCTGCTCAGCAGAGACTTAAGCTTTATAATAAGGTTCCTCCAAACGGGCTTGTTCTTTATACTGGAACTATTGTAACTGAAGATGGGAAGGAAAAGAAGGTGACAATTGATTTTGAACCTTTCAGGCCTATTAATGCATCTCTATACCTTTGTGACAACAAGTTTCACACGGAAGCTCTAAATGAGCTTCTGGAGTCTGATGACAAGTTTGGTTTTATAGTCATGGATGGAAATGGAACTCTTTTTGGTACCTTGAGTGGTAATACAAGAGAGGTCCTTCATAAATTCAGTGTGGATCTCCCAAAGAAACATGGGAGAGGAGGGCAGTCAGCTCTACGGTTTGCTCGTCTTCGCATGGAGAAGCGGCATAATTATGTGAGGAAGACTGCAGAGCTTGCAACGCAGTTTTTTATCAATCCTGCTACCAGTCAGCCCAATGTTTCAGGATTAATTCTGGCTGGTTCAGCTGATTTCAAAACTGAACTTAGTCAGTCAGATATGTTTGATCCTCGACTTCAGGCAAAGATTCTAAATGTTGTTGATGTATCTTATGGAGGTGAGAATGGCTTCAATCAGGCTATTGAACTATCTGCTGAGATTTTGTCCAGTGTGAAGTTTATCCAGGAGAAGAAGTTGATTGGAAAATACTTTGAGGAAATTAGCCAGGATACTGGGAAGTATGTTTTTGGTGTTGATGATACCCTGAAAGCTCTAGAAATTGGTGCTGTTGAGACACTTATTGTCTGGGAAAATCTGGATATGAATAGGTATATCTTAAAAAATAGCAGTACTGGAGAGACCATTATCAAGCATTTGACCAAGGAACAAGATGCCAACCAGAACAATTTTCGGGATCCTGCCACCTCTGCGGACCTTGAGGTTCAGGACAAGATGTCTTTGCTGGAGTGGTTTGCTAATGAGTACAGACGGTTTGGTTGCACGCTTGAGTTTGTCACCAATAAATCTCAGGAAGGTTCACAGTTCTGCAGAGGTTTTGGCGGGATTGGGGGGATCCTGCGTTACCAGCTTGATATGAGAACATTTGATGATTTTTCTGATGATGGAGAAGTGTATGATTCTGAATAGCAATCAATGAAACACTCCCAACTGCTGGTGCAGGACTTGGTGGTGAAAATACCTGCATCAGCATGCGAGGTGGCCGCACATGCTGCGGTTGCTGCTCCTTCTGAGTTGTTGCCTGAGAAGTGTGGTTCTGAATCAAGGTATTTTAAATATCTTTACTCTTCATATTTTCTTCTTCGATTGAATTCTCTGCTGAATATTTAGTGGAGATTGATGTATGTTTTCTTTTAATAACTAGAGTTACTCTGTGTCCCTTTTTTTGTTTTTCTCCTCCTAAACTATCTTGCAGGGTTTGCGATTCAAGGAGCTTGGCACATCTTGGGAATAATGGACAGATTCAAGTAGCGTGCCATGTCCTCTTGGGAACAGCGAACATAGATGCTGGACTTCCTTGCCAGGAAGGGAATCAAATGTGGCAGCTGTTTAATTTGATGGGAGCCGTAGGCTGAACTGGCAGTGAACAAAATCTCGTTTCAATACTTTGGATTATCTGACATAAGCGGCCCTATAGTCAGCCCTGGAGTCCTCTCTGTCTGTTATCCTATACTAGGAACAGGAGATGATTCCTTATGGTTTGTTTGTACTTAAATGAACTTAGTGTTACCTAGCAAGTTGTTTGCAACTTGCATTATGAGCACAAACATGGTTGTGTAATAAGTGCTTAGAAAACGACATTTTGTGATTTGTATAATTATATGTTTATTGTGGAAGAGATGCCGATGGGTCTCAGTCCACAGTGGACAAACGTGTGAATGAGTTATTGTGAGTGCTGATGTGTCGTGTGTATGCAAGAAGAAAATGGTTCGTTAGTTGGATTACGTAGCTGAATTTTTATCGAGTACAAGTCTTTTTAGTGTTTCAAATTCGTAAACTTATGTTTCGCTGCTTTTTGGGATTTATTTCTTTGAACCTAAAGTAACAACAGCCTAGTCATTGGTGCTAGCATCTCTTAACCTCACCAAAAGTTCAAGAATCCAAAGGAGAGGCGAAAGTTTTTGAGGACGGTAAGACCATTCATAAAGTTCTTCAGGATTGTGGTATAGTTAGAAGTAGCTTTTTCTTTTAAAAAAAAAACAAAAGCAGTTGTTTGATAACCATTAACATGTTTATACCTTAGCTTTTTGTGTATATTAACAATATTATGCATAGCATTTTCAATGGGAACCCCGCCAATTCCTAGTGCGTTATAACGCCATTATTGACTTTAAATATTTATGCATAGATGGTTATATATGCACTTTTTGTTGCACATCCATTATAGTGAAATTATTTAAAGAAATAAAACTGTAAATAAAAAAATATAAAAATTAGCCGTAAAAGCATTGACTAGAAACAAAGACATCCTTCGTCAAAAAAGATTACGTGAGTAATTCAATAAGGCAACCGTACCATGAACATTATGTGAATATGCGAAAAAGAGAGAAGCATTGAAACAAAAGAAGTTATAAAATATATGAGAAATACACGAGAAACATATGACACTATTATATACATTATTGTTTAGATGAAAATCCAAATGTACGGAGAGAAATGAACACGAGTCCCTACGACTTACGTGTGTGCTCATATTAATATGTTGTCTCTGTTCCGAGTATAATAAAATATTTCTCACGATCAGTGTTTCGTAAGAAAACAACGTCTAAAGATATATAAAAAAATCATATCATTAACGTGATTGGAGATATCATATCATTACGGTTAAAATGACCAAAACCAGTAATTAAGTAGATTAGTTTGGTTAGAGAGATTATAGGTCTCGTTCAAAACCTAAGAATGCCAAATACCAAATGATTTTAAAAAATGATGAAAATAATTACATATATTTAATTTATATCCCTTCCCTTCAAAATCACCATAGATATATAAACGATTTTCATTATATCCAATGGCGTCCAAATGGTAGATATCACGCTTAAAAAAAATGTCTATCAGACAAAAAACACAAACAATCAATAATGTCTATGAAAGCGTAAAAGACTTCAAGATGCCATTTCCCCACCGGGGATAGCAGACATACGTTTCCAACAAAAAGAACCCTAACCATTCGACCACGGTTTATACATATCAAATATCTAAAAGCAGACACAGTATGTGGGACCATCCAGAAAGAAAGAGAACTAAACAAATCGGACAAAAACATAATCAAACCATAAACGAAGATCAAAACAGTCAACTGACGCAGGGTGCCGGCAAGCACACAAAAAGGTATCAACCAGAAACATAATCATGGGAAGTTGCTGTCTATTGATAAACTATGGAAGAAATATCCCAACACAAGGAAACATGCAGCGAGTCAATTGGAGTTGAAATGAGGATTCTCTCTTCTTAGCAGACAGTTAGTTTACTTGAAAAATCGGCACTTTCGCACAATTGGCTTCTTAATGGCAAACCTAACCACCATCAGTAGGATTTCGTAAATCAACTTTTGAGACTTCCCTCAAGCAGAGATTGGTGCTAGAGGTTGTCCACCTTCCTGCATGAAATATAATGGAAAAACGATGAGAACTGGTTTATATAAACAATGAAATCATCTGGAACCTTCTAGCTGTTCTGAGCCAACAGCAGAGGCCCCTAAGACTGTTACACTATTAGTTGCAAGTCCAATGAATACCATGAAGCATGCAACAAATTGTTCTCTATGATCTGTAATAGATCCCCTTTTTACAGCCTTGCCGGGGTTTCCTTCCATGGTTCCATCAGCTTTCCGTCTAGAAGTAGGAATATGAGGGTACAATTCAACATGCAAAAGATGGGTATGCACTTGATGCTCCTCTTTAGACCACTTGTAACTTTTCTTCGTTGTTTCCTTTTCAAGGGTCGGTACTCTGAAAGATATTTTGGGTAGAGGGAAAAAGACACAGAATATAATTTTAGTTCTTAGAAAGAAAAATCTAAATCACATACATATATTTTGAAGAAAGGAAGACAGTGAACCTTGATTCAGAATCACACTTCTCATACAACACCACAGAAGGAGTAGCCGCAACATGCGCGACCACCCCATATGCTGGTGCAGGTATTTTTGCATCCATCTCGAGCACCAGCAGAGGGGAGTGTTTCTTTGATTGCTATTCAGAATCATCGTAAACTTCTCCATCATCAGAAAACTCATCAAAGGATCTCATATCAAGCTGGTAACGCAGGATCCCTCCTATCCCACCAAAACCTCTGCAAAACTGTGAACCTTCTTGTGATTTATTGGTGACGAACTCAAGAGTGCAACCAAACCGTTTGTACTCATTTGCAAACCACTCCAGCAAAGACATCTTTTCCTGAACCTCAAGTTCAGCAGAGGTGGCAGGATCCCGAAAATTGTCCTGGTTGGTCTCTTCTTCCTTGTTCAAATGCTTGATAACAGTCTCTCCAGTACTGCTATTTTTTAAGACAAACCTATTCATATCCAGATTTTCCCACACAATAAGTATCTCAACAGCACCCATCTCCAGAGCTTTCAGGGTATCCTCAACGCCAAAAACATACTTCCCAGTATCCTGGCTAATTTCCTCAAAGTATTTTCCAATCAACCTCTTCTCCTGGATGAACTTCACATTGGACAGAATCTCGGAAGATAATTCAATAGCTTGATTGAAGCCATTCTCGCCTCCATAAGATACATCCACAACATTAAGAATTTTTGCCTGAAGTCGAGGGTCAAACATATCTGACTGACTAAGCTCAGTTTTGAAATCAGCTGAACCAGCCAGAATTAATCCTGAAACATTGGGCTGACTGGTAGCAGGATTGATAAAAAACTGCGTTGCAAGCTCTGCAGTCTTCCTCACATAGTTATGACGCTTCTCCATGCGAAGACGAGCAAACCGTAGAGCTGACTGCCCTCCTCTTCCATGTTTCTTTGGGAGATCCACACTGAATTTATGAAGGACCTCTCTTGTATTACCACTCAAGGTCCCAAAAAGAGTTCCGTTTCCATCCATGACTATAAAACCAAACTTGTCATCAGACTCCAGAAGCTCATTTAGAGCTTCCGTGTGGAACTTGTTGTCACAAAGGTATAGAGATGCATTGATAGCCCTGAAAGGTTCAAAATCAATTGTCACCTTCTTTTCCTTCCCATCTTCAGTTACAATTGTTCCAGTATAAAGAACAAGCCCGTTTGGAGGAACCTTATTATAAAGCTTAAGCCTCTGCTGAGCAGAAGTGATAGCACCTAGCACAGACTGCCTATTGACCCTGCTTTTTATGTTGGATGCAGTTCCAAACTCATCACCAAGCATCTTGGTGACACGAGAAATTTGATCACGTGGGGGCATTATAAGGGAAATCATACTTGTTCCATTGCCCCTTGCAGCCTCCAGAGCTTTGATCAATTTCTTGATTTTCCATACCTCAATGTTCTTATCAGTCTCGTGATTGTCCGACATTTTCGAACAAAAGTGACCAGCAACCTGGCAAATAGAAAGGAAACAATGAATATAAGCCACATCTGTGGAGCTTGAAACTATACAACTAGGTTAGAAACATAAATAACAAAAACAGAAATTGAAATTGAAATCATCAGAAAAAATCACTAAAAAACTACACTTTTAAGCCCCATAACAAAAGTTCAGAAGAAAAAGTTCTATTAAGGTATTTTAAATGCATATATTCAAAGAATGATTTTCATAAAAATTTGGTCAGATCTTAACCACTCCAGTACACTTGAACTAACCAAGAACGTGTGCATGTCAAATATTAATAAATAACAAAAAAATCCAATCCAATAAAGAAAAGAACATCAATCATAACATGGTAAATATTAAATAGCATCATCGGACATAATCAATCGAAATTGATAAGATCGAAATATTTATACAGGAATGGTACATCATTTCTTCGAAAAACACGAAATTAACCATTAGAAAAATCGAAACCATGAGAAAGAGCCTAAGTAATGATGAACATGGATATTTCGAGAGAGCGCGCGTTCAGGATTCATAGAAAGAAGGAGACAGAGAAACTCACTGTTATGCGGCAAAGGGGGAGACGCAGGGAAAGGCGCGCGAGAGCAAGAGAGCGAAAGGGAATATAGAGCGCAGCGTGACCTACCTGAAATGAGATGCCCTTCCTTTTATCCGTTCGCCGCGCGAGAGGTTGTCATTCCACACGTTGCTAGCTTAACCGACTAAATTATTATTTTAAAAAAAAAAAAAAAATCGACATTCTTTTTTCGTGATCCGAAGAAGATATTTTATTCCAGGTAGCCGACAGCCCGACACCGCGAGTACTGAACGCAGCGTTTCATCAAATTTCAAATAATTGTTTTTGATGTTTTAACACCCAGGGAACTCGGATTCAATAGCCAGAAAGCCCAAATCTCAGCCCATTTGTATCCCTTAAAATAGGCCCAAATACCAGTTAAAATTTAACTTTAACACATCTCATATTTATACGCATCTCAAAATTCATATGTAAAAAATTAACATCTAAATAAATCTCTAGATAATTCAAAAGGCCTGTGTTAAGAGATTGCTTTAAATTGCTAACGTTACTCACAACATCCACCCAAAAAAAAAAAATAATGAAGAGGGAGTTGATTTTTGCACCATCCCAAATTAATACCTTTACAATTCTCAACTCTTCCGGAAATAAGTTTTCGGAAGAGAGAAGGGGTGCAAATATTAATTTGTGTGGTGCAAAAATTAATCCGAGAAAGATTCCCAACAAAGAGTTGGGCATCCCTCTCCAACCTTGTTCCATGTAGGAGGCCCAAAAAATCTCCATGTAGCACACCAAGTGTGATTGCCTCGTTAGTATTTCCATTGAACTCCGAAAACTCAAGATTTCAATTAAAAAAGGTAGAAAATTTAATAAAAAGTTGGTCTTGGTATTCCAAGGAATCAGTATATGACATGTAAGGCAGAGGACAAAGCAAGTCTTCAGCGCAGTAGCACCAAAATACTTAGCATAAATTAATTAGTTATAGGGCAATATATTAGATAAAAGTGCTTACTCTAGGAATCGATTCTTTGGCTGCTTATGCTTTTCGTACTCTTATTATATAGATCCAGTTCCTTTGTCTGTTGTATTAAGTTGTTAATCATTGTATTAAAATAGCAGTTGGCTAGGCAACTTTCTTTGCCTTTTCACTAATCAAATAGGTTCAGTTTTCTTCTGTGTTGTGTTATATCATTAATTTTTTTGTTACATAAGAGTCCACAACGTTAGGGAAAAGGAAAAAAGAAACAGTGAGAATAGAATTTGAGATACATCAAACTCAATCATTTAGTACTTTAGACCAAAAGAGGTGCTATTAGACCAACAAGTTATCAATTGTTATATCATTAATTTTACTACTTTAACTTTGCATGCATGGAAGAGGAATCTGAATCATTGACTAAATAAACATGGAGTCTGTTTAGTAAAATTAGTTAATAGCTGAGAGATTATAGTTTATAACTGTAAAGTTAGTCGAAAACTATGAGATTGTAGTTAAAAACTTATAATTATGTAGCTAATTGATTGAATTAAAGTTGTTTGACAAAATTAATTGTACAAATAATTGAAATGTGTAAGAAATAAATATTGTTATTTGCTAAAAAAATTAAAGATAAAAATAATATTAAATTATTGATAGCTAACTTCAAAAGATAAATACTACTCCAAATAATTTTTTAACAATTAACTTTCAAAACTATAATTTTCTTTTATTTTTTATTTATCAAAATTATAGTAAATAATTACAATTTAGGTTTCCCAAACACTCGTAGAATGGTTGATCGATTAGGTTCTTGGTTCTTTGGAGATATCATAGAGTCACCAAACTCATCAATACCTTCATTATTTTTAGAAGTAGAACCATTATTAATAATGGCAACGACGATGTAGGACCACCCACTATATATATATATATATATATATATATATATATATATATATATATATATATATATATATATATATGAAGATACGATGGATCGAGCTCAAATATTTATGAAGGATATTGTTTTTGTACCTTGATTGTATGTATTCTACTCTTAAAAATCATAATTTAGTACTTGATATGTGAACCAAATGTTTGATAAATCAAAATCAAAATCTAATTCAAATTGAATACGTCTACACTAATAAATACACATAATTTTACTATACAGATCAACATAATTTGTGTTAAGGGATTCTAATTGATCAAGAATTTTAAATGTCTAATGATTTAATAATATTTTATAGTTTCTGATGAAGCAATATTTGCTCACACAATTATACAAATTATGGAACAATAAATATTATGCCCGACCATGCCTTAAGGATTAAATAACTGATTAATTTAGGAAATTGAGTTCATTTTCCGAGAAGTTTTGGTTAACAACTTTTTTGTCAGAGTATATCTATCTATTAATTGAAGCGCTGATGTTAGTATTTATCAAACTTATCGACTATTCAACATCAAAATCGACACTATCATGTGGAAATTAGTTGAGACATTGGATGAAAAATCACTTTAAAATACTCAAATATCTGTTGTGTAATATTGTTTGATGGGGATGTTTCAGCTCATCCTATTAGCTAGAAGATGTACCTCACCTTTTTTTCCTTCAGTCTCTTTGTTTCTTTTAATTGGTCTTATCCTTCTGTTATGTTTTAGGCTATTATGTTTCATCTTTTAAGGTTATGTTTGGATATATTCATTGCCCTTTTTCATTTAAAATTAACAACATATTCAAATGGGTATAGACCATTACAGATTTGCATATGATGACAAGTGTTGCATGGAAGAGTTTACACTATTTTTTTAGAAACTGAATGAATTGATTTTTAATATAAAGTACATGTAGGGAATGGATGATGACATAGAAGAAGCAATGTATATTATATATATAAAGTTTGAAATTAAAAAATATTTTTTTGAAGAAACCTACCCAACTCAAACATTTGGATGCATATAGAACTGTTGGACGTTTTGTTTGGTGCAATGCTTTATTTACACCCCAATTCTTTTTCACTTTCTGAATTTTTATTTCATTTCTTTTTATTAAAAAGAAAAAGGAAAAGGTCAATAAGCTTTCCTTAACAAAGAGAAAGTACTCAAAAGAAAGTGAATCTCAATTGCTCAACCCTGATGAGTAAGGGAAATGACATATTAAATTAAGGTGTTTTTTTTTTCATATATAATACAAAGAGGGGGTAATTTTTAAATATAAAATTAATCTCTAATTAATTTAAAAAATGATAAATCTTTAGCCACTCCAAAATTTAAAATTTAAAATTAAAGCTTATTTTGTTTTCTAATAATAAGCCAACAAAACATTGGGTAAAAGCTTTACCAGAACAAACTGGGGTAAAATAAGAATGGTTAAGAATGATTGATTTGTTCCAATCTCTCGCTACTAACAACCTTAATAAAACTTGTCTCTACATGAATCTTAAGTATTAAACCCCAAGCTAGGCATCAGAATCCACAGTGGTTGCTTTTGGCCCACATTAGTAAATTTCTACCCACTTTGATGGCCTATTATTTAGACTTATTTATTATAGTAGATTATTTGGGCTTTGGTGCCCTCTCAGACTTCTAACCCAAAAATTAAAAAGTGGTTTATTCTTTTTTTTTTTTTAGTATAACCTCATAGTGTTTATCTTTATGTATAAAATTGTTAAGTCTATATGTGGGAAGTAGCTTTCTTTTCGCAGAAGACAAAATTTTTATAAATCAAGATTAAGACAGTGGCTCAAACTCAAAACAATAATCAGTAAGATTTGTACTATGCTGATTCAAGAGAATCATTATGACGGGCATATATATACGACAAAGAGGATCAATGATTATAGAAATGGTTGATTAGTTGGGGTGTTCATAGTTTGGTTTTGATTGATTTTTAATTAAAAAGTCATAGTTTAATTTGGATAAATTGAAATGCAACTTATTATTCAATTTAATCTGATCTGATTAAATGCGTTTTGGACTAAATTAGTTATTTTAGTTTTTTATATTTTATTTTTTGTAATATTAAGAACAAAAATGTTAGACAAATACAAAACTAATACAATGTATCATTAACAAATACAAAGTTAACAACAATCTATCAGCAACAAATACAAAACTCATAAAAACATTCTATGACATAAATGCAATTAATTGACCAAATTCGTAACTAGGTAACTACTATTTCAGTTCTCTTGCTCTTCCAAATTTTTATCTTCCCAGCTTGCTTGATCTTCAATACATCAACTAGCAATCTAGTATGTATATTGTTAAGTAGTTAAGAATTGAATATAAAATGAAAAACAATTATACAAAATAAAAAAATAATTATATGCGGTTTAATTTGGATCGATTCAAACCAAACTAATTAAAAATTTACAATTTTTGTAGTTTTTGATTTTTTTAATTATTTGTTTTTTTGATTCAATTGAACGATTTGAAATGAATTGGATCGATATATGTACACCCTACTAACTAGTAACCCTAATAGGAGACAACTGCATGCACGGGTTACTAGCCAAACTCCCCTTTTATGTTGAATTTTAGATCCAGTCATGTCAATCTAGGGTGCGTATCTAACTATACTACCATATTAGTATTTTATCACAACACAAGTCATGTGGTGTATATATGACTGAATTTAACCCCTTTTTCTTTTTGTACCTATGTGACTCTTTAGTTGTGAGACGTTTTGGATAGAAGCTGTAATAATATTTTTTAATAAATATAATTCTAAAATTTTATTTTTGATATAAAACATCTTAAGACTTAACTTATTATTATTAAGTTAATATTTTTGATATACGGTAGAATTGAAGCCAAATGGGCAGGCTATGGATGGGGACGTTGAGAGTGATATTGTCTAGGGGGTGCTAGGGTTGAGGCAACGGAGTTGGTGCCACTAACTCATCCGAGAGCCATGTGCTGGTGGATGTTTCTCATGGTGGTGGGTCTCCACCATGCGGCGTTCTGTTCTTCCTTTTATGTCTATTCTGGGTTTGTTAATTTATTTACTATATACATGAATCCATGGACGATCCCCTTTTGAATTTGAAACCATTAAGCTGGGTATAAAGACAAAGCAGGTATGATCTATCTGCATGGGACCCCCTTAGCTATATGCACTTTGGAGTGGTCTTGCCTGGCTAGCCATTAGACAGGATGGTGTTCATGGCTGCCTATTATTTGTCGTTGCTTTGGCTTGAAGACTAGCTTTGCTAGGCCACCCATTTGCAGGACGGCACAAGCTTTACTGCCAAGCTAATTAAGCACTTAATTTGGTCACTCACAAAATTTGTGGCCCTCTTTCATCATTTCATGATTTCGTCACCCTTCTTCACCCTTCACATGCCATTTCCCCAATACCGCATCCACTTTTCTTAGTTTATTCCAATACAAAAAGTATAATGCGAATCAAGACCATTTCTATCATTTTTTGCTACAATCTATCTAGAGGATCCCACAGTTTTGTTCAATATATGAAATAATTACAGGTTTTAATCATTGTGATTAATGTGGATAAGTTATGAAAACCTATAACATGCACACAAAAAAAATCATATATACTTGAAAAAAAATGTAGGTAAGACTCTTGAGTTTATAATTAATTTTTGTCATCTTTTGACAAGTTCAATTATTCACACATGAATCTACAAATAACACATTAATAAAATATTTACTTGTCATAGAACATTTTTAAAATTCTAGTAAATTACTAAAGGAGAAACTCTAAAATGACCCTCAATTTTTAGAGTAAAAAATAATAATTTTTTTTTTATAAAATATGTGACTTGGCTTCAAATATAAAAACTTTAACTTAAACTACTTCAAGGTTCTGTTTGTTTTCGCTAAACCTACACTAAATAATACCCCAATATGGAGAGGATTATCCTAAAAATTGATCAGCTTCTTTGGTACGTGCAGCCCTATGCATGTCCCTAATCCTATTTGATCCTAAATATTGGCATAGAACGTTCTATTTCATAATTTAATTAATAATATTATTCAATGCACTTCAATTTTTAATCACGTAAAGAGACATAAGAACGAGGCTTTCGAGGAGTTATATATCCTTTTCTTTTTTAACCAATGATTGAAGATATTTTATTTTGACTTTACGAGCGGCTAAATTTTTAATCACAATAATCAGGGTCATCATATATACATATGAAACTATCATTTTTGCTCTAATACTTATTTATTATAATAAATTATTTTTTACATAATTTTATTAATTTAATCTTCAATATTTTAAAATCACAATAAATTACTTTTTTATATTTTAATTTTATTAATTTAATCTGTAATATTTTAAAGTATTAATTACTAAATTGATAAAATAAAAATGTGAGAAATTTATTTATTTATATATAATATTTTTATATTATTTTAAAGGCACACTCCTAGAAGTATTTTAGGTAACCCCTGTATATAAACACTTACAAGTTGTCCTCACCATTTACCTGAAGTTCGATATATCTAACTCTATAACACACCAAGTGTAAGCAATAATTCACTAATTATATGTAGTTACCAAGTAGTATACAAATCAATGAAGTGATCTACACTCTGATCATTTGATTCTAAACCCACCTGCTTGCTTGCTGTATCTATTTATTTATTTTAAATAAAAAGTTTAGGATAATGGGAGTCTTCCTCGTTTCAAGGGCTATGACACAGGATTCAGTAAGAATTTATAATAATACTTATATATTTTCAGAAAAATTATTTATAATAAGATTTAAATCTATGCATTAGAAGCAAAACAATTTGATGTTTGCTAGCTAAATCAACCCCATTATCTGCTATATCTAAATTTTGTCGTGAATAAAAATAAAAGGACGTTATGAACTTATTAAATATTCTCATACTATTTTATAATTTGAAATATGGAAAACCATTTTTGTCTAAAGATCCTCGATCTTTTGACAAAATTATTGGAAAGAAGAAATGAGTTATGAGTTTAGATATCCATATTATCCAGCATTATCAATCAAATATCAATATAAATCTTATATATATACACACACGTGTGTGTGAAGAAAGGAGCCACGTTATTTTCTCTAGTATTTTTTTTCTCATTTAATGTGTTTTACTTCTTTAAATTGATAAAAATAATAAAATGACATTGTAAATATTATTAAAAATATATTATTATATAATTTTTGAACTAAGCAAAATTTGTACTGTAAGATATAGTCATTAAGTGTGATGAAGAGTTGTGGCATTACTAAGATATTTAACATTCAATTATTTCATATAATTAATACAAAAAAAAAAAATGTGTGTAAGATAGATTACAACAAAAGATGTGATGGAGGAATTCTGTTTCTATACATGCATGAACTATTCCATTTAGTGGCAATACAAAAGTTGAAAATCCAATCTTAAGTCTAATCAAAAGAAAGTGATTTATGGAACTTGGGATTTGGACACCACTACAGATATATATCCAAAGGCAAGCTTTACTGTTTAATCACAATCAAGAGGTATCCATGACCCACATAATTAAGTCTAATTGAAAACAAAAAAACTCGAACTGTATAATAATAAGGAAAAAGCTCCATGCATATCTTTTTTACACACCCCATTATATATTTCTTACTTTTTGTTTAATTACAAAATTATAAAAAATAAATAATAAAAGAAATACAAAAATAAGTGTAAAAATATAAATATACGAATAACACATCACATCTCCAATAATAATTCCTAGTCATCTCAACCACATGTATGCATAGGCGTGGAGAAACAATGGGTTTAGGTATTTGACAATTCAAAGGCACCATTATTAGGTAGTGCCGTGGTGCAGAACATTCATCAATCGGCATGATTAGGGGGAAAAAAATAAATGAAAAACTCTTTCTTCATCTCACTATTGCTAAGGAATTTGGTGAAATTAATTTTACTTGAACAACTTGAATGCTTCATATATCACTTAATGCTGATAAGATGTTTGGATATTATCTTTCTATATCATTTATAAAGGTAGGGTAAAAATTATATCAACTCAAAGTTGAGTTAATAACTTAAATAAATTTAGTTTTTTTATCGCTACACCTAACACATGTTGCTATTATTATTATTATTATTATTATTTTTAGTTTCAACCCGATTAAAGATATTCTAGAGATTATATATCAAAATATATTCAAAATGTATCATGTTCACTTACCCTAATATTTTATAAACAACAAATTTTATCAACTTTGCACTTATAATATGAGAGGAATTAATGTAATTGCTTATATCTGCACAAAATTAATCTTTTTTACTATTAGGACTCAAACCAATAAAAGAATTCCTTCATCGTGAATTACGACTCCACCTCCAAATTAAGAGTAATAATGAAGAGAGATGCATGTGAAAGCATTATTGAATGAACTATATAGTGATTTTTTGACATTGGATATAGACTCACTACTATTTATGACTAATCACTTGAATCATGTAACAAAAGCAGAATCTGAAAAGGTCAAAAGAAGATGACAAAAAAAAAAAAAAAAGGTTATTAAAAGAGACAAGAAAAGAGAAGAGACAGTCTAGAGAAGACCAATTGATGTAACAAAGGAGAGCTGAATTTGGTACTTTGCTAACATGAATTTGGTTCTTATCCAGCAACATTTGGTGGGTTTCATCCCCACATGACACAATCCCCATTTTCTAGGGCCTGCCTTCTTATTAACCTTGAAGATTTTGACAACTTATCATGCATTAAATTATGGAAATCGGTTGCATAATATGACTAGACTCTTTTTGTACTTATATTGGGAAGCAAATGAAGAGTAGAACAGTGATAAATTTACACAGGATGTTGAAAGAAGGATAATTTATTTTGTTTCAAATGTATTTAGTTGTAAAAATCAATTAAGAAACTATTAATATAGAACAATATTGAGAAAAGCTATTAACAATAGTTCCACGGTAAAGGGTTTGAATACTTTTTAGGAATTGAAGGGTCAAATGTTTAGAAAAATCGAACTTCCAATATTTTAAATATGACATAAACCTGAATTAAAACCACGTCTAATTGATTAACAAGAAATGCAAATAAAACAACATTAATGAAAAAAAAAAAAAAAAAACAGAGTTGAAATTCTTGGACCATTCTCACTTATTTCCAATCTCTTAAAACCTTCCTTCTTTCTCTTTTTTTTTTTTTTTTAAAAAAAAAATTCTTAAATTATTATAAATACAAAACAAAGATTACATAATATTTCTTTAACAAATAAGGGTTAATTTAACTAATAAAAATTGAATTACCTATATTTAAATCCTACTTAAAATAGTGTTATTTTGATAGAAAATTTATAAATATTATTATAAGATTTCGTTAAAATCTGTAGTATGTATTTTGCCTTAAAATGAGCTAAGACGATGTCTTCTCACCTAAACTTATCATTTAAAGTAGAAAATTATCCCTTTTATATTTCCTTTGCCTCTACCAAACACATCCTTAATGTAATTTTTTCTTTGGAAGTTCTCTCCAAAAATTTGACATTGTCCTTTTGCTAAGGAACTGCTGGAATGGCATGAATGGGCTGCAACTTGAATATATTTTAGTAAATAAGTGCTACCTTTGGAGGACAGACAGAGGAAGAGATAGGAGCTCGGCCTGCGTAGGGTGGTCGGTAGGTGGGTGTTCCCTGGGATAAGACAAAAGACCCCATGGCACCACTTGGTCTTGGTGAATCAGTACTCATGTAGCAACAAGCAACTACGGCAAAGCTATTTATAGGTATCGTAAAAGATTTCCTTCCTTTCCCCTTTCTAGTAAAATTGTTTATCGTTTTGTCCCATTTTCTTATAGCTAGGTATCAGCTATTCATTTCTTCGTAACCAATCAAGCTATCTATCAATAAGCTAGTGGCTTGGTAGGAAGGGGGTTGTGTTTTAAAGATTATAAGTTGCAAGTTTTAAGATCTTGGAGTCTTCTTTTCACAATAAAAGAAGTCTCGAATTCTTTTATTGTGATACTTTATTAATACTTGAATTTTTTTTATTTAATTATATTTTAGTCTTAACAGTTAATTTTTTTTTAAAAAAATTATAATTTAAAATATTAAAAATGAGTATTTATAATTTATAAATATTTTCAAATTAGTTTTTATTATCCAACTTTGTCAATTAACATTATATTATTGATTTTCATAGTTTTATACAAAATTTAAAATAATCCTTATAACTTAAATTTTATTAAAAATTCATTCATGAATTATTAAATATTTATAAAATAATTTATATTAATAAATAAATATTTATAAACTATAAAAACTACGGAGTTAAGAGGAGCTAGTTTCTTATAGCCTGATGAACTCAGATTCAAATCCCTATTAAGAGATATTTTGACAATACCTTAAATAAGATTGTCTTCAATTGAAATATTAAGATTAACACCTATTGATATAATTAAATTTTTTTATATTATGCCAATACCTTAGTAAAAGGGATTTATTATTCCATATTTTAAATAAGAATTAGCTTAACGTACAAATATTGTAAAATACCCATAGCTTAAAAAAAAGGTAAGAAAAAAACCAATTAACATATCTATAGGGAGGGTAATTGTTGATAATCCCATGAATTATTGCTCATGTGACTCTATGGAAACAATTTCAGGTGTCAATATTTCAAGATTCTCATATTAACATCAAATGGTTGTCTTCCACTTATGTGTACACACATACATATAGTGGCGAGCCAAAGGCTCAAGTAGCTACCCAATTTATGGTGGGGTCAACTTTAATTATGCCCAATAGTGAAACTTTCCATAGTGAACACAAAATCTAAATGTCTAACATTTTTATTTTTATTGTCTATATATTCTGCCAATGGCTCCTTTATATTAAATAATGGTACTGCAAAAGTGAAAGATGCTTCAACAGGAGACAATCCATCTCAAATATGCAAAAACAATGGAGGGTCAATAGTGAATGAATCTAGTGATAAATTGGTATAGATATCATACTTTATATGTTTTATGCACCTTCTTCTTGGTTTAATTAGTAGTGTAAAGTGTAGCTCTTTTCAACTTCACAACTTTTTAGGAAGAACCTAGCTTTGATTCACATATTATATATATATATATATATATATATATATATATATATATATTGTTATAGATAAAATAAGGATATAATTTTTTTTAATACCAATTTTTTTAGATAAATAAAACTCTTTTAAAAGAAAATGAAATCTTATTTTGCTCTTAAATTATGTTTTCCCTCTAAATTCTTTCACTTTTAGAGGAGAGGAGAGAGGGGAAAAAAAGTGTTATAATCCCATCCCTCCCTCCAAATTTGTGAAGCAAATAAGGTGAGAGAACCGATTATTATGTGAACGTTTTAGACCATGATGATCAAATATGTTCTTGGTGGGTCTATCATATACTTATACTGAAGTGCGAGGGGGCAGAAAGTTTTAAAAAGAAGTGCTTAAAAGTCGAACTGTTTGGAAGTATCGGACGGTATGAAATTCATCAGAAAAAGAAAGTTGAGAGGACGTTAATTACCTTGCCTGCAGACCCTATGCCAGTATCACTATCATCATGTAAATCCTCTCTTCCTCTTGTGGTCCTCTTCTGAGTCTTCTCTGTATCCAGCCTGCCCTGAACAAGTAGTATGTTTGTCGGTTCTGCATTGAACTAGAGTTCTATTTCTTCTCTAAGAAGATCCATAAAAAAAAAAAAGAAATTCTTGTTTCATTATATTATAGAAAAATTGATAATTAATAATGATCTTTTCCTTTAGTTTTTAGTACTAAACAATTAGTTTTCTAACATACAAATTCGACAATTGGTATGTTAACTAATTACTTGCAACTACTAATCAATAAGTGGGATGATCTCTCAATAATTTTTTTATTTTTATTTTATACAGATTGCTAAAAATTAAATTCTGTTTGTTAATGAACTCAATTATTTTCCAATCAATAAGATTTTGTTTGTTACTGTTAAACATTTTAGAAGATTATATTCAAATATAGTTGTATAGTTCTTCTTGGGTCAACTTTTTATTTTTTATATGAAAGAGTGAGGGGGCAAAAATTTAAATTAAGTGCTTTAAGTCGAACTGTTCGGAGGCATCCGACGGGGGAAAGTCATCAAAGAGAGAAAGTTAGAAGGTTAGCTTAGCCATCATGTAAGGCTCGTTTAAATCCCCTCTTGTGGTCCTCTTCTCTATATCGACTATGTGTTGGTTTTGCAGTGAGAGCTTCTCAAAGTTGAAAAGCTCTCCCTTCCTTTGAAAAGCTTTCCTCGCAGTGCCATCGAGAAAACTAAGTTGTAGAATTCTGTACATTGCATTCAGTTCATAGCTGTCTTTGAAATCACTTTTTTCTGCCTCTTTATTCTCTTTCAGGTATCCTCCGTAAATTTTTCTTGTGGATTGAACCTGATAAAACTTGCCAAAGTTTTCTGACTCTCTGGTAGAAAAAGCCTCCTTCCTTACCTCTGGAATTCAGTTTCTTCACCTTGTTTATGTGATTTTGTTCAAAAATACTCGTGTTTGTTCATCACCTAGTTGAAATAATTACTGATAGAACTTTGGGTTTCTGGGTCGTTTTCTTTCCACTTGCCCAAGATTTTTGTGCAAAAAAGTTTGTTCCTTTTATTTGTTCTGGCTAAATTCTCAATGATGGATCTTTTTCGAAACCCATCTTTGCCAAAATCAAACAGATTTGAAACAGCTATGTGGGCTTCAAAGCTTGTGTTTATGTCCATGGGGATTATATCCACTGTTGTTTTGTTGAAAGTGGCAATAATCCCATTTACATTCGACCTCGTCGTCTCCACTTTTCCACGGCTTTGGGTCTCAGCCAGAAGCTGGCTATCGCCGGCATTCGTTTACATCATTGTCAACTTCATTATCATCACCATTGCAGCTTCCTCCAACTTCCACCATAAAAACACACACTCTTCTAACACACCACCTACCAATGATTCTAAGTTTAGCTCTTCCACCCCCACCGCCGCCGTAACTGATCATGTCATTTCAGACACCGGCGTCGACCAATCTGAACACAGAACCCAAAGCAACGAGTTCCAGAAACAGGAAAAAGAAGATCTTGGAGAAGAAGAAGAAGAACAAAAAGAAATAGCTGAAGTTAAAAACTCTGGTTTGTCCGGTAACAAACCCGCCATCAACCCATCACCGGAAAAATGCACCAACAATAATTTCTCACCGGACCCATCACAGGAAAATTCCGCCGACGACTATTTCTCGCCAGATTCCGATGACACAATGGACGCGACATGGAGGGCAATCATGGAGGGACAGGGGAAATCCATGACGCCGCATCTGAAGAAGAGTGACACATGGGGTGCGAGAATCACCAAAGCAGAGCCATTTCGTGGCACTGAAGATGGTGACGATGACCCAGTGGCTTGGGCTCAGAAGGAGTTGAGAAAGTCTGATACTTTCAACGATGCGGCGTCGTTGAGAAGGGAAAAATCAATGGGTCAAGATGAATTGAATCGCCGGGTAGAAGAATTTATCAAAAAATTCAATCTTGATATGAAGTTACAGAGGCTGGAATCTGAGCAGCGTTTCATGGAAATGGTTAATCGCGGTGTTTAGTATGATTAATCTTTGTCTCAACCAATGTAGAAGCATCTTAACCATTTAGAGGTATATATTCTTAATTTCTATCTCAATAAACTTTTACTTAATTTTACTCGATTTCTGCCACCTTGTAGTCTTGTGTGTATTATCCTATTAGCTATGCTTATGTGTGAGAAAGAAAAGCTTGAACATTACAAATTATATAAGCAAATGTTCTCTAATGCTGCTTAAAAAATCTTAGCTAAGCAATTTTCGCACCATCATGGGGAATCTTTCTATGTTTAAATTAAGCAAACTTCTTTGCTCATGTTTGCTGACTTAGTATATTTTATTTATCTCAAAGATTCCATGGATGCTTCTATATATTATGCATTTATTTAACTCAAGGCTACATTGAACTACCATGGTTATGTCATATTCTATTCTTGAATTCGGGGGCTTTAACAACTGGCAAAAAATAAATGGTAGTTTCTAGTATCAAACTCACAGGAATTTAATTAGGCGGTTCAACCAACCAAACCAAGACCGTAGAAAATAATTCAATCTTAATTATCTCAAAACTGCATAATGTGACTGACCGACTTGTCTGTTTCCCTAGATTGACTTCTTTCTTCCTCCGATGACAGGACTTGCTATGTACATAATTTCGCTGCTGATAAACCGTGTGAAGTAAATGAGAAGTATGAGACATGTTGGGCATTTTTTCTTGTCAAGTCTATTGTGCAGTTATGGCTAGCTTCTCTTTTGAGTAACGTTCGTCTAGATATTCAGTCTCAAGTGTGATGTGTGCTCATATTACTTTATGTGTCGTAAATGTACTAGTTCTGGCTTGAAGCCTAGACATCGAAGCAGGAGAGGACTACTTCAATGTATAACTTCTGCAATTTTACGCTTGCTTAGTTTGGCCACCTAATTTTAGGTCTCGCAGCAAGGAGTTGATAGTTGCTAGTACTTAATGATAGACCAATCATGTTATTGAAAGTTACTGGTGTGGTTTTCATAATAATATTGTATCCGCCATGTACTTTGACAGTAGCAGTACTTGTATGTCCATCTTTAGTTGTAGAACTAGGAATGGTCAAGAAATTACTGCTTTTTTGTCTTGTTGATATTAATGAATGTAATTTTTATATTATGCATACAAAAGGATTTTTTAATTAAAAATAATTAGATGACAATGTGACAAATATATTTGCCCAAAACGCCACTATTGCATATAAGCGCTACTATTCTTGTCTTAGTCGCCACAAAGACAAGAGTAGTGACTATTTGGCTATACTGAAAATTATATATCAAAGTGGCCATTTCACTTTTTATTTTGATGAACTGAGTAATTATAATTATTTTTTTTAACATATGCTTATGAAGAGATAATATTTTAAAATATTTATAAAAAATTATATTTATTTCATCTTAAAATAAAAAATAAAGACTTAAACTTACAACCTATGAGATATAAATCCTATTTTACTCTATTCAATCGCCCATTGGGTTTGTACAATCATTTGTGCATATAATGTTAAAAATAGATTCTAAAATGTCAAAAAGCCGAAATTACTCACCCACTTCTTAAAATGTCACGGTAAAAGACAAGTTAGTAGCTCAACTCTTGTATCATTATCATAAACACATAATAGATGATCCTATCTGAGTTGTTTGGCTCCACTTAACCTCGTTTTCTACTAAACCATTTATTTCAGCTATGGAAAAGCACTAAATGAAATGGGTTGAATTCAACTAATGAATAAAGTTGAAAGTAACATTGAGAATGACCTGTCCCTTCAATTGAGACGTACATCTTGGCTATATACAGGAGCTTGGTTACGAGGTCATTATCAGTTTATGAGCAAAGGATAACCTAGTTTGGGTATCAAATTAGGAATAATTTAGATTAATAGAGCCCTAAACTATGTGACCACGTACACTTGGACTTTTCTATGTCAAAGTAGCATATATCATTATGGACGTTGGACTTGCTGTTTCTTTAAGCATTAGTGTAAATTATGATCCGCAAATATGGGGAAAGTAAGATGCTCCTTTCCATGCTAGTGAGAATTGAATCAGAAGAGCTCTCTCTCTCTCTCTCTCGTTGTGTCACTCACAACTTTGGGTCCTCTATTGGATCCCATAAAGAAGTAGGACCTTTGTTCCCTTTGAAATTACCGTACCAATTAAGGAAATCTAGAAGAAATTTACTTGACCCATGGACCCTCCATCTCATGCAAAATGCATTTTAGGGGAAAAAAAGGTTCGGTTTTAACATGCACATTCCAAATTTCTCTTCTTCACAACCTTGGCTGATTTTGCCTTTTATGTATATAATTTAACAAAAAAAGATCCTCTTAGGTTTAGAATGCAATATGACTTATGTTCACTTCATTTGAACCGTAAGAGTTCATGTGATAATCTTTTATTAATGGTTAAGATGATTTTTTATCATTGAAAAAAGTAATCGAAGGTGGTTGAAGTCACACAAAGTCACAACTGTCCTTAAGATCTATTAGCAAATTAAGGACAACTAACTCTCAGGAAAATGTCCCTCTTCAAATTAAATAGGGTCATTTATAAAATAGAAGGGATAAAGTGAACACTCTTTAAATTTAAAAAATATAAAACTTCGATATTTATAAAAGGAAGAAAGTAAACAATTTTCTATTTCAAGAGACATGAAACTTTTGAAATACTCATAATTTTTTAACAGATTAAAATAAATATGAGTAACGTAACATAAAAGAATCTAAATCTATAATTTATAACAGTTTATGAGGTTACAAAATTAATATTCAATAGAAAGACAACCGGAAAGTTTGGTCTATTTCTGGGTTATATCTTGTCTAATAATACGATTAGTTGTGACCATAATTATGTCTAAAGATTAATTAGTAAGAATGTGATAGAGGAACTAAGACTCCCAAGACCCACCATATGTTGCCATTATCAAAAGATTAGTCTTTTTCTCATTAACCATTTATCGGAAACAACCCACTAAATGCTTGTACATGCTTTAACTGGCACAATCAAGTCGTGGACTAGGAGATATGGTGTATGAAATAGATCCGGGCAGGCAATAAAGTGTGGATATCAGTTAGTGCTTCCTTCGACTTTCGGCATGAAGTTATTCAGGTTCATACGCACTTTGTTACAATTATACTAATTGCTTCAATGATTATAAAGATATCACGTGTTTGTCCAGCTCTATAGAGAAAAAAAATTACATATTCTGCAGGCCACTAGTCACTACCTAATTTTACCAAAAAAAAGAAGAAACTAGTCACTATTTAAGACTATTTTTCTTGTTATGTCTAGGGTATGTTTCCTAGGGGAAGTAGAATAGATCTTATTTAATTAAAATAAAAAATCATATTTAAGATAATAAATTCTTTTTTTTTTTGGGTACAATTGTGAATGTTTAGTTATATATATATATATATATATATATATATATATATATATATATATATATATATATATATATATATATATAATTGATAAAATTTTAATGAAATAACCATTACTTTATGTAAGAAAAATAATATATACATCTAATTTAATCTTATATATTACTCTATTAAATTTTATCCTCGTAAATTAACCAAACCATCGCTAGCAGAGAAGTAACATTGCATAAATAATTTCTTGTGCTCAACTGGGCTTAACTATTCTCTCCTGCTTGTTTTCCGTTTGTTTTTCCCCCCTTTTTCTTTTTCATAAGTTGCTCGGTTATAGCTTTAAGCCTTGAACTAAATAAGAGTGAACCTTAATGTTATTCTAACGGACTCCATTTGCTAGCTTACCCAGACTTTAGACCAAGATGATGCTAAGTCGGTCCCATGGGGCTCAAAAATAAAAGTTAAAAATAGCGAGACAAAATGTTAACATAAACGTATATACAATAGTTTAAAAGTTAAGTTTTAAGTTTGAATTTATAATTCTTCGTATTCTTTCTTTCAAATAAATTTTTTAATTATCCAAAAATAAAAAATTATATAGTTTGAATAAGTTTGTATAATTTCATTTCTTAAAATGTGTTTTGTTTTCCCATTTTCTTAAAAAAAAAAAAAATCTGTTGAACTTTATTTATTTCAATTTTATTTTTATTTTCACTTTTTTTTTAGTGGTAAATTTTTTTCTTATTTATTTGCTACCTAGCAATCCCATTTGAATGATTTCATTGAACCACTAATAATTCTGTCAAAAAATAAAAATAAGTTATTAAATCAAACATGTTTTTTAAGTTTTTCATTTTCACTCAGATAACAGCTTAGCATAGGGTGATTTGGAGACTGCCTCACAGATTCACAAATGAAGTGACCATTTTTTCGGCTTTCGGTTTCTGGGTCAATGATCTGATCTGATGAACCAGTGAAGGACCAATAAGGAAGCTGGGCCAATCCCACTAAACACCAACAGAGAAGCCTAACTATTGATTTATGTCGCATCAATAGACAAATGGTTGTAAGAAAGCAGGGATGCCCCTGAATGAATATGCTTGCAGCACGTTTTTTGAGTAACACACTGACATTAATAGGACTAACTCAGCCTAAAAAATAAAGACGTTCTCTTCTGCTTTGTGCATTTAAATACTTCAAAATACCTTGTTACTTTGCTCACAACTTTTAGACTGTGGAAGCTTGATGCGAGCAATCCGGCTACTTGATTTTGTAAAATTTCGAACTCAAATAGAATTGCGAAAATTATTAGAAAACAAACTAGTCTTTGACGGTAATTACTCTTTCTGGAGGGAATTTTTTTTCATAATTCTCAATGATACAGTGACTAACGATAACATGGCAGAAAAATACTCACACCAGTTTGTAAAGTTTAGAAGAAAAAGTGAATACCATTTCATCTGAAACAAATTCCATTATTTGTACTTGGAGTATGGCAAGAAGAAAGAGCCAGCATTTACAGAACAGAGCCAGCCAAAATACTCAGATGAAAACAAATTTTGTAGGAAAGGGAATATATAAAAGTTCAGAGACAAATCTAAATGTCTTGTGGAGGTCATCTCACCAAAGCAAAGAAGAAAGGAGGTTAAGGATGAGTAGGAAAGAAGACATTACGAGAGTAATCAATGGCATCAGTCCATGATACCAAAGCAGAGCATCTAACATACCGTACTTGACACCAGAACAATGACAAGGTCCAGCTGCAGGTGAGTATGAAGCATTTTCTCCTTCCCCTGTGGGAGGAAGAGGAGGAGATGATTTTGGGGGAATATATCGTGGAGGAGGAGATGAATTTGGGGCAGGAAGGGGTAAAACGTGGAGGGAAGCACGACGAGGACGAGGGGAAGGGCGTCTGCTGCCGCCGCCACCCCGTCATTGCCCTTGGCTACTGCCATTATTATCATCTGTTCCATTGCTGGTCTGCGCGAGGACTTGGACTTGGAGTTTAAGGCCTTGTTAACAGTGCCCCAATCGGCCACACACGAAGTACCTGGTGCCCGTTTCAGCGAGGAGGACTATTGTCTCTCGTTCGTCGTATGTGTCAATGGGGTTGGAGATTGAACACGTGGCGTAACCTAATCGGTTAACTTCCCCCACGTCGTGGTTTGGCGTGTATATAAACACTGCCACTGAAGCAAATCGAAGAGAATGGAGGGGAGGTTAGTTGAATTTCGTTTGTTAGGTTCAATCTCTGATTTTCAGTAATACAGTCTTCCCGCATGCCGAAAATGCCTTCAGTTTTGTGACGGGTTACCATTGGAGCTCATTTACCATGCTTTGTTGCAAATTCTCCAGAACGAAACCATTCAATGACTTTCTTCAAGAATTTAACGGAGCGTTTGGTTGCCCAGAAAACGAAATAAAAGGAAGGGAAAACGGAAAAGAGAAAAAAAAAAACAGAGAAACCACGTTTTCCAGTGATTTCAGTCACCCGATGACAGAAATTCGCGCGAATTGATACTTATACTTTCGATTTCAAGTTACGATTGCTCTCTGTTGGCCGTGGAAATTATTTTTAGCGATGAAGCAGAGTGACTTAATTAAGGTGAGTGGAGATAGAGAAGGAGAAAATACAGTTACCTAGATCATCACCAACGTGAAAGGTGGTGGTAGCCAACCAGAGCTGAATGTTGGACCGGAGATCCCAGCCGGAAGATCCTCCAACGGTGTACTTAGTTGCCCAACGCATCGGAACAAAATTGAGGTGATTACTGTTACAACGATTGCCTTCAAAACACATCCATTTTCCTGCGATCGAAACAAAGAACAACACAGAATTCATTACACGTATATCAATAAAGCGATTGATCTGTAAATAATTCAGTGAACCAGTCACTAGAATTGTGAATTCACTTTAGGAGTGTCGCTGAAAATGTTTAAGCGCATTCAGAGTCTAAAGATTTGAACAATAGTGCAGAGAACATAAAATGAAATGAGTTGTTAGATATCATGCATGCAATTTCCTCAAGAAAAACTAGAAGAAAGAAAATACCAAACAGAAACGAAAATTAACATTCTCGGAGCGCCCTAAAATTCTACCTAGAGCTTCTGAAGCATGCAGCTTCTCGAGGAGCTTCGCAGTATAAGACCAGGAACATAGATCTCGATGATTGTCTACATATTGACAGACGCCATATTTCAAGCAACAGGGAAAAGAAGAGGGAAGGGAGAGAGAGAGAGGTAAATTTGAATTAGAGGAAGATAGGAAATGGCGGTGACAGACGAGAGCCAGCTTTAGCATTTTCGCGCCTTATATAGAGAGAAGTTGAGTGGGTGTGTACTTTGGAAAGGAAAGGCGCGTGTGCACGCTTTCGTCCATCAAGTGGGATCCTTCCTCAGATTTTATTATAATTAATTTTTTTTTTTGGTATTTCAATTTTATTATATTTTTATGGAAAATTTTATCATAATTATTGATTTATGGTAATTCCTCAATTCAACTTATTTACTTGGAAAATAAAATACTTTCACCATTTTATTAATTCTTCTAATTTTTCTATTTATGCTAATAATGAATAATAATATGATGATTTAATCACAAACTTAATCATCATTTTTTTTTCTGAAGAGAACTTAATCATCATATTTAATTTAACAGTAGCTCTAATTATCTCACATAAAAATATTACCGCTAATTATCAACTCAAATCTTTTGATAATTTTTAATCCGTTTGGCAACTGTATGTTTAAAGCAAAATAATCAATTTTATTTAAATTGGATGATCTATTGGAAATTAAAAAAGGCATAACAAAGGAATCAAAGCTCTTTTAAACACAAAAAAAAAAAAAAAAAAAAAATTATAGAATTTTTTTTATAGGTTTGTTAAAAGAATTTTGAAGTATGTAAATGATCACATAATGCAATTCAATGTCTTAATTACCTATTTCCAAAGGCATTATTATTAAGAATATCACGATGCCTTCGATAATGACATACTTAAACGACCAATTTAGAAAGTGAACTCTTAACATTGAAGTGTTTCTCTGTTTTAACTTTCAATTGGTATGCATGCAATAACTTGCGATATTTATCATATCTGAAAGGGTCACAGAAAAATCTCTGTTACAGATTTCTTGACTAATTCAGGTTCAGGTCATAGAAAAATTTATGAAGCCATGACTTAAACACAGACAATTTCAATTGGAAACTTCAAAGCTGCATGATTAGAACTTAGAAGTCCTCAGACACTAAGAGAAGTGTGATGACAAAATTTAGAATACAGTTACAGGTGCACAGAGATGTGAATACTAATAAACAAGAGAAAAGAGGCCAAAAGTAAAACAACAACAGAAAGGCCCTCATATATTACAGCCTCCTCAGACTGAAGTACAAACTCAGAAGAAGAGAAACAAATGCTATAACCATGATTTTGTTCTCCATCTCAGAGTACTTGAAGCTGTAAAGCAAATCAAAACATCGTATAGACGACTTCAGCTGCGTCATATATCAGCGCCATTACGGTTTAGATGTGCCTTATTCATATCCTGATGGAAAGAACGTGTCCAGAACAATAGTATGATGGTTTGAAGAACAGCCCTGGAATGAATACACAATCTTGTAAATTCCTTCTGCATTGTGTATATAGGATTGTTAAAATTTCTCTAAAATCTTGACAGAAGAGAAATATATAACCAGAAAGAAACATAAATATCTTTCATGATATGAGAGTAAAGGGTTGTTAAAGATTGAGATGAGAGAAGTAAGCACATACAGAAATTTTTCTGTTTAATATCCATGCATTGTTGTCCACAACCATAATCTTGTGACATCTACACCATGGCTTAGCTGAGCATTAACTCTGTGCACTTTATACTCTTGACACCTCCTGCAACCATGCATATCGATTTCGTTATACTCTCGTAACAGTCAGAGGACTCGTAACGAGAATTATCCAATCTTCTAAGTTTGATTGTTAAAGAAGCCAGGATATAATGGGAAAATTAAGAAAGAGCCTGCTGAATATTTCCAGATTTTATTCTCACCAACATATCATGTATAAAATGCTGAAGATTTCAGTGGTTTCATTATTCTTCAAGAACGCACACTCTAGGAAGTTAAAAGTAAAAGAAAATAAAGATTACAGAATGTCTACAAGTATTGATGTCTTACAATCAAATGTTGTCCAGCTTGTAGGAAGCGCGGCTGAAAAATCTTGTTTATCTTCATGGATGAAATGCAACTTGGAAAGATCATCTGTACCATTGTTCTTGGCTGGAGACTTGCCAAAACCTGCAGGTGTTGGTCCCTTTAATGGAGGTGGGCACCTGATTTGCAGATCGAAAGAACCCTAAATTGAAAAGGGTTGACTTCATATTAGTATCCTGACTTTTGAAGATTTTGTAAGCATTCAAAGTCAAGCATTTATTTTTTTGAAAAAAAAAAAAAATGTCTATTCGAGTAAACCCGAAAGAATAAATAACATTGTTTTAAGCAAAGAGGAAGAGAAGAAAGAGAAGTCAAAAGATGCTGGATATCAAAGTTCTGATCTGCCACAAGCAAATATGCCAAGTAACGAAACCAGTTCATCAAGAATGAATTGTACATTCATTGAACACAAATCCAAGCAATCAAAACCCAAAAAAGCAAGTTCTATGAAGAATTGAGTAAAATTCTTTAAAAAAAACTGGTTACCTGGCGAGATCTTGCTGCTGGAGGCAGAATTTGTGCAATGTGTTTTGTAAGAATACTTTCCTCCAGAGAAAGTCTTCTGTTGTTTCTTGGGAAACCACTCTTGGCTCCACCAACAGTGAAGTCGTCTAAGTTACGAACAATTTCACTTGACTTTGTAGTTGCTAGTAATCCACCTTTTGCTGCCCATCTTTTCTGCACATACCTGAAATATACCAAGTGAGTTGACGAGAGAAGGAAATGGAAAAGTACACGAAATTTTAATCTTCTAGCTTCAAGTAACATTATGTAAAAGAATCTATTAAAGGTTTACTTGGCACGTATAAAATTCTCAAGCCCAAATTCATTTCTGTCGAAATTTGGTGGCAATTCTGCCTCCCAATACTTATTTGACTTCCCATTGCCCATATCTACATAAGACATGCAAATCAAGAGTCTAGCTCAGTAACCATTATGCAAACAACCATGAAAAAAAAACATTCAGTAGCTGTTAGCAACCAATATATCTTCTATGAGTAAATAGTTTTACTACTCAAATCAATAGTAAAGGAAAAACTCCTAGAAGTGCTATCTTTATCCGTGTGCATGTGGAACTGATAACTTGTTTACCTTACTAATATTATTATGTCAGATCTACCGTTCATGTTATAATGAAGAAGAGTTCAAAAATTATCTTGCAATTAAGAGAGAGAGTGAGAGGAGGGAAGTGATCATATCTTTCCCTTATTTGTTTAATCATAACCTCCACTGCTAAAATGAAAAAAGTGAGAAATAGAGTATGGTTTCTTACATTGCATGAAAGAAATTTGGTCTGCCAACCATGTATCCAAAGTAGTGGATCGCACCTAGTTGCAAAATTAGAAGGCTCAGCCATTATTAATTTGTATACTGATAGAACAGGCAAAGTATATGAAAAGATCAGTAATCAAAAGGAAAATGTTAAAGCTTCTTAATTTTTCTTTTAGGGTGCTGGCAGGGACATTTGCAGATGGATTCAAAGGTGAATTCTATAAGTAACAAATGATTGCTAATGCCAGATTCTGGAGCACGGATGCACCAAAGTACTAATAGCACAACAGACAACCTCTTAATTATGAACCAAACTGTCATGCAAGTTTGAATTTTGGTTGCTAGACATTTCAGCATCCCAATACAGATAATTAAAACAGATTGAGCAGCAACAAACGATGTAAACCTTTGATATATGCACTCCAAGGCTCCGGTGAATTCCTGAACACTGCATGCATATGAAAATCCCTAAGTTCACGCTTGCCCATCGCGGTGCCCTGAAATATTGAAATCACAATAAGTTTCGTAGCACACAAAGAAACCCTTTAGTTTCTAAACATCATATTTATGAAATCAAAAGCAATAGTTGAAGTGTCGGAGAATAAATGCACTAACAAGATTAAGAGAGAAAAACCACATTGATAATGCAACAGAAGAAAGCTACTATCACTTCAAAGTTTAGATCTGATTGAGGAAGGCAAAATTCAAACTCACTACAATTATTAATAACTGAAAAAACTTGTATGTTTGGGCAATTCTTTTCATGGTATAGAGGCTCAATAGAGATCCCAAAGATCAGAGAAAAAGAGCAACTTCAAAGTAAACAGAACATCCGTAAACTAACCAGATTTTATACACACAGACAAATACGATTGAAGAAGAACAGTATATAAGACTCAGAAGGACTACTTCATAATGAGTAATCAGTAGCACATGCAAAGTCCATGAGCATAAAACAGAAATGCTACAAAATGTCTATGGCAAAAACTGAACATACTTAATGATCTTTCTTAGTTGAAACTTCACGAATAAAAACATCATTGATTATTGCAAAAAGAAGATAGAGGGTTTTGGAAATTACATACTTGCTTCGGCAATCTGCACATTCTCTGTTTTCAGGCAGCTTAAGTAGATTCTCTAAAATCTGTAAAAGTACCAACATAAGAAACATAAAATCAAAAATAATAACAATATCCAAGTCTAATAAAAGTGTGTTGCTGATACCAACATACTGCAGAATAGCATGCTAACAAATACCAATTTAGATGTGAGAGATCTTAGAACCTTCTAACTCAAGGACCAGCTAAACTTAAAAGCGATAATCATACCTCTTTAAAAATCTCTATTCCATTCATATATATATATATATATATATAAATCATTTTTTTTTTAAAAAAAAGGGTATCCCTCGCTTTGTACAACGCTCCAAAACAATTCACAAAGAACAGACATTTAATAGACAAATAAGCATTCATTGATAATGCAAATGGAAACGGATGAAAAAAATAAAACAGTGAAAATGAAAATGAAACCTTGAGGTGCTTGGCATTGAGCTCCTTAGAGACGGTGTTTTTCTCGTTCATGTTCGCCAAACCTTCACCGCTTCTGTGGTGCCCAACACTCTGATTGAATCAATGCACACAAGCTCGCAATGAAGAGAGAAAAACACAGAAAAGGGAAGATAGAGAGAAGAAAGAAAATTGAAAATGAGAATGCAAGAGAGATTTAGTGGGTGCTTTGCGTGTGCGCGTGGCTAAACAGATTAAGAGGGAAAAGGATGGAAATTGCGGGTGAGTCTGGATGGGATTTTGAAGAGCAAATGACGGAGTTTTTTATATGCCATTGGCTGGACCTCCAACGCCTATTGGCCAACTAGATCAAAATCATGACGTTCACTGCCTGCACATCTCTTCGCCATTTTCTACATATCAACTCGGTTGGCAAAGCAGCCTTTCAAACCAAAAACAATATTTTGAACAATTCCAACATATATTTGGCACATATATTCCACCAATGTGTAGACAAAATAACTTCAAAAGATATTTTTTATGATTTCTTATTAAAAAAAGGAACCAAATGCGCCTGCAAAAATGAAAAGGAATTTCTCCTTCGACATGACAAAAAAAAATCTATTCATATCTTTAAAAGCAAATTTCCAAAAAATCTATTCTTATCTTATAATTTTTTATGAGAAATAGACATGACAATAGATACGAAATAATTCAACCAAACAATTCAGATCTAAAAGAATAGGACCATAATGGAAGCTATGACGTTTATTGCTATATATTGAATATTGAAATTACAATTTCTACAAGTGGATCGCATTATTAGTCACTTGAGAGTGGAGCATTAAGAATCCATCCCATCAATTTGAGGAACCTTTTTCCGTTTTTGTCATTCCAGGAGATTTTGTAATGAATACAGTCCTCACATTGTCGGAAAACAAGGCAAGTAGATCAGATTCTACTCTTTGCAAATCTTTAAATTAGCCATTAATGGGTGCTTGACAATCATTATTTTTACATCTTGCTTGCCACCCAAGGCATGCCCAAATGCCCCCACAACAAGAACTGAATACATGTTCTACAATTCAAGAACATCACATGTATCCACATGGAGAATGTAACTTTAAATGTTCTGTTGCTATTCAAACTTTGTATAAAACATCTAGTGACAATTTAACATCAAGAGTAAGTAAACAGATGATCACGGTGACAAAATTGACAATGACGCACACTCTTATTAGACAAAATACAGCCATATAAACTCATCAATTTTTGATATAATTAGGCCGACGGATCTTGTCCCAACTTCCAAGGTTGAAAGAGTTGAATCCCAAGACAGAATCTTAATGAAGCTAAATCACAGGTTCACATGAAATCATAATCATCCAGAGCATCGTAAGTTTGAGCAGCCAAATCCTCATCAGGTTTGTCAAGATGAAGCTGCTTTTTCTTGCCACCTGAAAACGTCTCAATAACTTTAAAGCCCATTCCTTCAGGGGGGAAAAAAAAAGGGAAAGGAAAATAATTTTTTATTAAAAAAAAATGGCATGATACTGATCCAAAATAATATACCTGTTTTCTTTTTACCAGCATTGGCTTCCTTTTCAGCCTTTATCTTTTCATTGGCAATTGCAGTGATTGAAGATGCAATGTCTTTTGCATCTGCTCCTTTCAGATTAGTCATTGATATTCTCATTACTGCCTTCAGTAAACTCATGTAATGATAACTTTTCTGCATTCCATAAACTAAGAAATTAGGATACCCTTCTGCACAATATTTAAGAAGGGGAGAAAGCAGAGACACTAACACACCTCAAAAGGACGAAGCTTGTGTGCAACGAGCTCTGCATACTCCATGAAATCGCTTTCAGACGTGGGAATGAAATTATCAAGGTTCTTCTCATCCCCTCTCCCACTAAACAATTCTTTGGTGGCCTTATAATCTGCTTCCTCAACCAGTCTGGGATGGAGAAAATAAATTTAATAAGAAAGCACTTTACACAGCCGAAGTATGCTTCAACAAAGTTAACAACATGAGTAAGTCCTTAAATGCTATAATAATACAGAGGAAATAAAGAACAATTATAATTAGTACAGACAATATTATTGATGCGTCACTCAAGCGCCAATCTAAATAAAACAGAGAAAAAATATATCTACCCCATTACTTAACTCCAAACAGGCAACCTAGAAAAGAACAAACCTGGAAGAACACTTCATTCAGATCTGTTAACATTAACACCAGAAAAAGGGGGGGAAACATGGTTGGACATCCACCAGCCAAAATAGTTCAAAACTTCACAATTAATCTCTATATATTTCTCTCAGCATATAAGTAGCAGAAATACTCAATCTAGCTTGGATGCATACTAAGAGATCAAACGTGAGTCCAATTCTATTGGCAAGTTCATATTTCATATTACAATTGCAGATATATCAAAAGCAAAAGTCTAAGATGATAGTAAAAAGCTAAAACAAAAGCAGTAATAAAATTCCATTCAGCAAGGTTCAAGCATCAAATAAAGAAAAGATCAGTTGTAACTATATTGATCACTAACAATATTAATGATTTTCATAAGATTATATAACTTGCAAGATACAATAGCATGCAAACACTTCAATTGACCAAGATCAATTGAACTATATATTTGTTGTTCCTTCCTTGTCATGTAAGAAACATAGCTAAGTTAAAGTCATCGCAGGATCCTTGTAATACAGGATCAGTACAAGTCAGAAGAAGATGTCACTCTAAAGAAGAGGAAACTGTAATGAAACAGAACAAAAGAAGTGAAGACACCACTTCAATAATCAAAACCAAGATGTGACAAACAGGTATGTATCTAGCAGGAAGAAAACTCAGCACCAAGTAGATAAAGCATGCAGCATTTCTCTTTTATATTTCTACAAGTACAAATGGGTATTCTATAACTAACATATATCGATATATGCAATCAGCTACATTATCTATTACAAAAAAAAGAGATTTCCAAAAGAAACAACACAAAGAAAACAACATACCTTTGTTGGCGAAGTTTTTCAGCCAGAGGATCCAATGGCTGTTGGTTTTCTGGTTGTGGTTCTACTTTTTTCTCTTTCTTTTCATTGACTTTTTCAGATTTTTTTGATGCCTTTTCAGTAGGTTTTACTGCAGGAGCAGCAGGTGCCTGGTAAAATTATGCAAATAAACAAAATGCTGGAAATTAGCAACTAAGCAAAAAGAACAGGAATTTTATAACAGTATCAATCAAAGCATATAATCACATGACTTCATTATAACAAACACTAACTAGAAAAATTGAAATAAAAAATTGTTCTTGGCCAGGCTTGAGGAAGTATAAATTTTATTTACATATGAGTACAACACAGCGCCTCTGCAATTTCAACCTTATATTAACTTATCAGAAGTAAAAGATTAAAAACTGAACTGCACTATTAAAGAAGCATGCCAATCAGCCAATTCATAGAACAGGAATGACCTATCTACAGTCTTACACAGCAAAGTTTTATAATTAATCATACCGGAGCAGGTTCATCTTCATCCTCCCATGACTCCTTCACATCATTTTCATCCACATCTTCATCATCCCACTTACTTCTAGGTTGCTCTTTTAAGATAATAGGTGGAATTTGCTCGTCCTCTGAAACAAATATACGTGGCTTTGTCAAATTAAAGTTTATGAGAAACCCAACTGAAGAAAAAAATCATACTTCAACTAAACTATTATTTAATGGCCAAATATAGTCGCTGATATTCTTGCATACACTCAAGTTTCTAAGTAGCATTCATGCATAAGAAAGGCAATAGATTGGTAGAATAAAGGGGAAAAAATCAAAGGTTGACATTAAAGAAGACATTATATAGATCCAAAATTCAAATTCCAACAAAGTCATGCTAATTTAAAGCCTTAACCACTGTTTCCTCATCTCAGAAAGGTTAACTTTAAAAATGACAACCAAACACTCAGATGATTCAGTGCTCTGTCAAATTCTTAATACATGTAACTCATCTAATTCAGGCATAATTTCAAGTTAGATAAAATTGTTTTAATGCTCCTAAGCACTTCAAATGCCATTTCAGAAGTTATATATCATAGATGGTAAGTATTTTTTTGTTCCAATATGATGAACCAACTGATGAAGATTTGTTAAGCAGAAAGAAACTGAGGATCATTATAACTTGCAGAAAAATTGTTAAGCTTTGCACTCCTTCAACCTATGTTCAATGATTAACAAGCATTTTCCAACAAACTCCTCCTATGTACTGGAGGACTTTAATGAACACAAAGATAGGCTAGGAAAGAGGGGAAAAGATCAATGATGGGATCATGAGAATTAGAAAACAAAAAATGAAAAGAATAGACCAGCCCAAGTGAACTTTTCCTCCGACAAAGTGAAACATGCAATATCTCCTATTTAACTTGAAAAAAAAAAAAAAAAAAAAAATTTGTCCAGCAATTATGTTGGCATTGCAAATCTAAGACCATATATGAACTAAAATATGGAGCAGAACCATTACCCCAATCCTCCATCTTCTTGGTCTCTCTTGATCAATAAAAGAGAATAACAGAATGTGTAAGGCAACTGCAATACAAACATAAAGAAGAAACCTTTAAAACATATGAAGAAATTAAAAAAGAAAAAAAAATGCAAATCATCGAGTTCTAACAACAATCAAGTAAATTAAGAGAGTAGGAGAATAGGTAGAGAGAAAATATAAGAATGACACATAACATATGTACAGAGACAAACAAGAATAATGCAATAGAGATAATAGAATTCTCAAGTTAAACCTTAAACCAGAAATACACGACTGAGTGACGCAGACTTATAAGTTGCTTCATAAGTTCAACTAGAGTTGATACTAATGCTAAACCAGCATAGCAGTCATATGATTTCCTTAGATAGATATATTTATTCTTAATCCGGAAGGGTACTAATAATTGATATAATGAGATACTGTAAAGTCAAAAACAGAAATTATGTAGTAACCTTATGGCCTCTAACTCTGCCATATACGGCAAAACATGCAACCAGATCATTATTAAAAATTGAAACTTTCTCCACTTGCTGTATGAAACAAGTCAATTAATCTACACAACCAATGAGGGCATTACTTATTCTATTTGAGTGACTAGGGTACTGAAACTGCCGCAGCTACAGCTATTAATAGAGGTGTTCTTCATGAGCAAGAATACCGTGTCATAGGGAGGCAATAAACAGAACTAGAGCAAAGACTCGTGCCAAAGTTCAATTTTTAGAACATGCAAATATCAAAAAGAACTAAGAAAATCGTATATTATCTTCAGAGGTAGCAACCGCTCTGTTGTATACTCACTCGCGGATCTAAGTTATGGTACAAGAGAAGAGATTTAAGAGAGAGGGTGGTATCAGCAGGCAGCAGCGGCAAACGCCAGAATCAGGGAACTAGTTGAACAAGTTTTGGAGGATAATCTAACAAAAGAAGAAAAAAAAAAAAAAAAAGAACGATTCTTCCAGGAAGCGAAGAATTATACTATTATTCCCAATTCACAAGTGTCAACCTAAAATACCCGATCTAAATGCCAGATAATCCTGAAAATGTTGATTAAAAAACTCAAGATTTTTCCCAATCATCAACGTTAGCCACAAGCGCGCCGCGGCAAAACAACAGAAAGGTACAGTCGATAAGAGAAGAAGATACCCGGTGGAATGCAAAACGCCGGCGGAACGCTTGACTGGACGGAGAGAGGCTGTGGCGTCTAGATTAGGGTACAAAAGTTGTCAGGTTCAAGAGAGGGTTAAAAGTCCTGTCGTCTCTTGGTCTGCTTCGGGTTACAAATGTAATGTAATAAACCACTGCCTAAACCCTTTTATTAAAAAAAAAAACTTCGTTTGAATAAAATTTGATAATAATAATAATAATAACAAATGAATAAATAAATAGACCAATTTAAAAAAATTAATAAAAATTACGTTTGAATAAAATTTGATAATAATGATAAATATAATGTTATTTAGGCATAAATTTTAAATTTAAAAATAATTATTCTCAGAATGTAACTCATACTACATATATATAAACTTCTATATTGTGAGTTTGATAGATTTTTATCAAGTATAGTTATAGTTATAAATTTTCTTACGACATTGTTTTTTCAATCATTAAATAGGTTTCTTTAACATCCTCACCTTCAACTTAGAGAAAAGTATCTCATAATTTTTAATATTCTATAAAAAATTAGATTTTTTTTTTTTAATATCAGAATGACTTGCCGAGGAATGTTGTTTTAAATTGAATTGACTTATAATTATAAATATCATCAAATAAATAATGGGTTCCTAAGATTTGTTTTATCTAATAATTAACTTTTATGCTGCCAATTGAGGTATTATTTGAAAGACACGTGTACTTTTTACTTTTAAGAAAATTAAATTACATAAAAATATATTTAAAAAATCACCATAAATGTTCAGAAGAGATATTTAAGCAAATTGAAAGGTATTAATGTTGTAAAAATTTAATAAATGTTGATTATATTCAAGAGTAAACTGTGTTATCCCAATTAATTGATTGGCATGATATGATATATGATTAATTGTCACGTGTCAATTACTTTATTACAGAAATTTCAATGGATCTAAAAAAAAAAAAATTATAGAAATTTCAATGTATATGTCTTTAAGGTTACCTGTTCCAAATTTGTACTTCAATGTAATCATATTCCAAATATAAAAATAAAAATTTCATAATCTGTGATGAAAAAAAATTATAATTCGTAAGTCGACCCCATTTTTTCATTAGATCATATTATACTTAAATAAATTTTAAAAATGCAATAAATGCTTATTAAATTATATATTACATATTGGTTATAAATAGAAGTTAATTTGGCTATAAGGCGTTAACTCATGTTCCAACAATTGATTGGGGAAAGGGACGAGATGATGCTGGTATGTGGTGGACGGTTGGGGATTCACATGTGATCAAATGAATAACGGCAATGGTTAGGAGCCAACCTTCGTTAATTTGAGCTTGCTTGGGAAGTTTATGAGCCAAGTCAAACAGCTCATAATATCAACATGACCCAAATTTTTTCCTTTAAGCCTTCCTCCTTGTAGTAGTCTAGTAGAAGATATCACATAAGAAAAATTGGGAAAAGAAAAATAAGCACTTATTGTGAAGTTCAGAAAGCACAAAGCACTATTTAACTAAAGAACCTCATCTTTATCACTGTTAAGGTGGACTCTTCCTCAAGCCATAATCATAACAAGATTAGAAAGCCAAACACCATTCAATTGGGAAGTAGTTTCAAAAGGAATCTATTTGATTGGTTTAATCAAATTCATCAAGGTGAAAGAAATTAAGAATCAGCCAAGATACAATAATCATCAAGGAGTTACTGAAGCCACTCCCAATGAGAGTGCGTGTGTTATTTTAACACACATAAAGAAAAATAACGCAAAGGTAGCACAATATTAAAGTCTGACAAAAGCTCCTCAGATGTCCCTTCAGTTCAACATGCAAAAAAGAGAGCTAATTAAGCTTCAGAAATTGGAACGATAAAAATAGAAGTTCAATTCATCATTGGAGCATCAAGCCAGACTCATAGCAGTGAACAGATCCAGGTATTTAGTAGAAAGGGGAAGCCCATTTTCTAACCATAGCTAAAAGCCTAAAACTACTTATTGCTGACACTATCCCTAACCCATGATGAGCCATGTTGGCAAAGACATCCTCCCAGTGCATGGACTGCATAACTTTGAGATGCTTCTACAGCAACAAAGCAGTCCGACACCACAATTGATGATGGAAGTATAAATTAAAAGACAAAAGTAATTCAACCGTCAAAATATTGAGGAATAATGAATGATAAAGAGAGGAAATTTTCCAACAAGAAAACAATGAGGTTTGCAATATGTATACATCCCTTTGAAAATAAAAAAAAGTACTAAACTATAAGCAACGTATGAATACCACGTATTATCCCCAAAATGGCAGGGTAAGAGTATTACAACATTCATGAACATTTTTTGAAGATGGACAATCACCAAGCATCCCACACATGAAAGCATCACTTACAATGTAAATGCAATTCAGAATAAAATATGCAAAATGTTTAACAGATTATACACAGCAGGTTTCATGAATAACATAGTTAATAAAGCATACGACATAAGATAGGACTTGTAATACAGGAAAATTTAAAGGTCAATTCTTGTTCTATACATTTGGTGTGTGCTTAATGGAGTATATATTGGTAACCATGTAATCCTTGACATAGCTGGATGCTGAAAGCGGATTAGAGTCATCACCACATAAATTGGAGAAAGTAACATACGAGACTCGATTCCTCCCTACGGTTTAGACACAAAAGAACACAAAGTAACCAGCAACTGAAAAGAAAATATCAAGCTTTCAAAATTTTGGCAACCTTTCTTCATCGCCAAATGTGTCGACTGTAAAAGAAGAAAACATGGGAGAAAAGAGGAGGAAGAAACTTACAAAATAGAAGGTATAAAAATTGAAATTGTCTTTCCAGCACATGACAATAGACAATTCAAGAAGGCAAACAAAAGCTAAGTTTTGATTATGCAGAAACCGTTGCCACAGATTTAAAAGTGGGAAAAGATAAAGTTTTCAATGATCCACAAGATTAACAAGATGGTGAAGTCAATTAACACAAACTAATCCAATTAAATGAAGACACTCACTGGATTTGCCTAATGTTCAAAGCAAGCAACATCAAAGGGATAGACATAAATCTCAATAAATAAACAAATTGCTCATTGATCATAACTCATAAGCGAATACTATACCTGCTGATGGTGACAAAGGTTTCTCCATGGTTCACGTACCTCCCCAGTAACTTAGATGAAAATTTACTTGAAAAGCATATGTGAACTACACATCCACTCATCTCTACAAACAATAAGGGCATGTTTTGCAGAAGGGTTGAGAATTAGGGATGCCAAAAGTTTTACACTTTTATACTATTGAAGAAGAGAAGACTGAAGATGAGTTGCACCTTATTTTCATTTTCCACTATCTCTACCAAGTGTGAATATGAAAATCAAAACTTTTCCATTTTCAAATTTTTCCACTTCTCAATTGAATGCATTCTAAGTCTCCAGCTTTTTTATATTTGATTTAATAACGGTAATAATAATATAACTTCCAGATACTGAACACAGTTCTAGAAAAACAACCACATCAAAAACAGACTCTAAACAGCATAGCCCTGTACTTTTCCAAGTTCCAATCAAATCAGGAAAAAAAAAAAAAAAAAGAGCCACAATTAAACCACCCAATTTAAACACTCACAACGGTGGTAGTAAAGAGGGAAGTTGAAAATCATTTAGCCTCGGTTTCCTTTGGAGTCTTGGCCACAATGGAAAGTGCGTGCAAACCAGACTGGAGCTCATCGGCCAACAAGTCATACACCATGCGATGTCGTTTCACGAGGCTTTGGCCATCAAATTTAGGCGAGACGATCTTGACATTGAAATGGGTCTCCTCTCCAGAGGTGCCTTTCATGGCGGCGTGACCAGCATGCTGGTACGAGACGTCTTCTACCTCCAATACACTGGCTTCCAGTGCCGATTGCAACTTCCCCTTTATCCTGTGAGCCCTCGATAGCACCAAACTTGCTCCTCTTGAACCCATTAGTTATTCTAGAAAATAAAATGACGAAAGCAAATCGAAGAACGATCGGAGAAGCACTGATACTGTTGCAGCTAGAGCCTATTGAAAAGGAAAACGGGAGAAATTGAAAAAGTAGCGAACTGGACTAAGAATAATTTTGGGTCGGACTGGCCTAACCCAATTCTAGTTGAGATCACCAAAAAGGCCCAACTTAAAATATTTTTCTTATAAATATCTATAACTTCATTAAAAATTTAAGATGGTCCAAACATTTTAAACCTAGCACATGGTTAAATGAGCTGACTTAACTGGAGAACCCACCCTATTTCTTTCTTCTTCTTTTTTTTTTTTTTTAAATCATTCAAAATCTATTATTATATTAATCATTGTTTAATTTCGATCATAAATTAAATAAACTATAAAAATAATAAGATTTTCTCTATCCCACGTTAAAAAAATTTGTCACAATTCTATCCTATTTTCAATTAATTAAAAAATTAAAATATACTAAGACTATTGAAAAAATTGAAAGATCAATCTTAAAAATTACATACTGATCTAAATATCTACATGTTTATTGCAAAGTATGGAGACTTGAACTCCAGTAGTATCTTATCATTCATTCCTGGTTTGTTCCGGAGAAAATACAACGAAATAAATAAAAAAAAAAATAGCAATCAGCACGATCGGCACGCGTTCGAGGTTTGGTTGTGGGCCACCTTTTCGAGTTTCCCTTTCATTATTACATAAACTACGTAAACAATCAGCTTGAGGACCAAAAGCAGCAGCCAATACTTGTTGAAATTCACTCTGGAAAATAAACTACTCATCTGGCGTCCCAAGGTTTCCTTTTTAGGAACTATAACGGAAAGGATTCCGGTGGCAGAAAACTGAGCATGGATTTCTTCTTCCTTGAAATTCTTAGGAAGGCTGAATTCTTTCCTGAAACGTTGCCGTTTAGGAGGATCAATGGGCCTTTCTCCCCAGATTACCAAACTCCCCTTTTCAGGTTTAACATGTATTTGTTCTCTCTCAAAACCTGCTATGTAAACAAACACAATAAAAGAGGGCGACATTAACCAATCCCATTGACACAAACTAAAATAAGAACCACTGAGTGTGTGGATGAGCTAATATGTTATTTTGACTTAATCAAAGACTTTATAACAAGCTATTGCAGAAAAAAATTTATTATTTCTCTAGATTCAATCAACTCAAATTGGATTTGAATTTTGTTACAGTTATTATTCAACAATAATAACTTCTAGACTATTAAGTGAAACTATAACTGTAATAATAATTTTATTTAATAGTTAAGAAACTGTTATTGTTGAGTATTAATTGTTCAAAATCTAAATTCGTTTAAATCCAAATTAATTAGCACTCAATATAGTATTAAAACTCGATATTTTTCAAAGAGAATGACACGAGAGAAAAAGAAATCCATAACATACCCCGTAAATATATGTGAAGAACATCTTGTGTTTGCTCTCTATGCCATTGATATGAAGGTTCAAAATCGTCGTAGATGCCAGCACCTGCAAGTTTGTTACCCATTTTAAATCAGGAAAATTGAAACGATGTAATTTGGTCCAAAGAATTGATTGTGGAAGTGACAAGAAGATAATTTATAATCTCTTATTTAGAATATAATAGTGGTCTACGCAAATTTTTTTTTTTTTTTTCCCTTTCTTCTGGAGAATTTACTTTGCTGCTTGCTGCTTTTGCTGCTGCTTTTGTGGTTTTCAACTTTTTAATTGATATAGGTCATGTATATTCTTTACTCTTTAGGTCGGGAATAAGTGTTTGCACTGCATTTGACCAATAAATTTTTTTTAAAAAAGGTGTTCCCATTTGTTCCTTTTCTTTTTATTTTTTCCTCCATTTTTATTTACTATAGTGAGTTTCGATGTACCAAATGACCCTATGACACTAATAAATAAGGGTGTGCAATGTTTATTATCAAGACTTACAGGAAATTTTGATTTGGTTTTGGAATGAATGATTTTTTTTTTAAGAAAAACCTTATTTTTCATATACATTTATTATTCTTTTTAATTTTATCTTTTTATTAATTTTATCTCTCACATTTTAAATTTTTATTAAATTTATCCTTTCATCAAACTTTGTCAATAATATTGATTTCATGTTTTTTTCTATTTACTTATACTTCCGTGGATTTTATAAGAGTTTTAAGGGTAGAATATCATATTAGTAGAAATGAAATATAAAAAATAAAATTAATAAGAAACGAAGTGGGGAAAGATGAAATTAATAAAAAAATAAGTGTGAAAATAAAATGAAATTATTCTCTTCCTCTTAATGACTTAGTACCATTGGGAAGTGGTTTATTTTTACCATTGCGGAGTGGTTTATTTTCAAAACGCAAATTTAAGTATGTTATGCATAATAGTAATAACTTTTATTACAATTTTTTTATAAAAAGTTGTTACTATATAACATATTTAAATCTATCAAAACACACATCACAATGATGTAGATAGTTTTATATAAAGGAGAATTTTGAGATTTCTTGTTATTGAGATGACAAAAGAATAAAATTATAATTTATGATTTTTTTTATTCAATTCATGGTTAAATCCCCCCATAAAAATTAACAAATTAATACAAATTTATATATAGTTATGCTATCTATCGAAAAAAGGAGCATAACCACAATTAAATCAAAGGATTGCAAATTAAGTTTAAGCGATGGAGTCAAGATGATCATGACTTTATTGGTTCTTTAAATATCTATTACAATAAGAAGGATGCATGATCATATATATAGGGATTTATTTATTTGCAATAATATCTTGTGGCGATCTCTAGGATTTTAGGGACATAGTAGTAAATTCTTATAAGAATGGTCACTGCTAAGGCTAATTTGACGAAATCGAAGAGGTAATGCATTATATCCTTTCCATATTTAACAAGCAACTCTTCCTCACGTTTATGCAAATCTGAAATTGTTGTGTTCAGCTTGGAGCTCACTCTTGAAATTTGCTTCTTGAACCTGATTTCCTTTTTAGGCAATCTAACCACCAAAACACCTCTGTCAGTGAGAAGGGGATGGATTTTGTATGGGTCGTGATCGTGATCACTTTTAAGTTTGATTTCTTTGCGGAACCGTTGATATCTAGGTGGATTCAGGGGACGTTCTCCCGAGATTATCACCTTTCCCCTCTCAATTTCACATTTTATGTGTTGTCTATGGAAGCCTGAAAAGCAAATAAAAGAATCATAACATATATATAAAATCAACTAAATTGTCACATTTTAATCCTTTCCAATTTTAGATTGAATTGAGATGAGAATACATTAGATAACCCTAATTTTAGAATAAGATTGAGATATAATTTTTGTGATATCCCACAATTTTAACGAAATTAAGACATGTAAAATTCAATTTAATGCTCACTCATAAAATTTATGCATACCTTAGATGATTTTATAAAAAAGTTAAGACAGATATTATAATTATAATAACCACAAATTGTAGACATATAATAGTTGTTTTCATTGAAAAATATAAATACAAATTAATTAAAAAGAATGCATAAACAAAGCCAATGGAACTTCATTGGTTACCCCTGAGAATAATATCTACAGTGTCTTGATGTTCCCCAGTAATATATTTGCATTCAGGTTCAAAATCTTCATATATTTTTTTTTCTGACTGGCTGTTTCCCATTTGACAGCTTCAGCTACCAACGATAGATGAAATTAGAATCCATTTCTTTCTCTATATATATATACATAGGGCTATCTAAAGGGTTAATTAACTTTCCTCACATATATTGAATAATACTTTGTTGACTTCCATAGGTTAAGATTTGTTGGTGGCTTCATTTGTGGTTTTGGGAAATCTTGAGGAGAGTTAATTGGTAGCTTTGCAACGTGGGTTATTTATATTCAGTCTTCGGGGGAAATAAGCATTATTAAGCGCTTCTATCATAAGTTAGGATAATCAAAGAGGTGTTAGTGTTCTACACCTTATAAAAGATATTTTGATTTTTTAAATAGAATGTTTTCTATATTTTTGATTTGGTATTATTACAATTTCAATATTCTCAGTTGAATATTTTACTTTATTTTCGTCTTAGTTAATCCCATGTTAGTTCTGTATAAGATCAAATAATTTATTTAATTTTTTATAAGAAAAATTACTTAAATTAATGTTCTTCTGCACTATTTGTGTCATCAAGCATTTCAAAATTATTTTTGCAATAATAATAATTAGAAAAGCAATGTTACTCGTTTCAATCATATAGAATAATTTATTATGTATTAATTAATTTAATTTAAATTGAAGTAGTAAATTTTTTTATTAAATTTTAATATAATTACATTCTTAATATATTACTCTCAACATGTTTTTAGATAGTATTTCTTAATGTGTTATTAAATTATTTTTTAATCTCTTTAGTTGCTCAGAATCTATATCAAGTGAGTAAAACAAATGCTTTTAATTTGATTTGATGTTTCTCGGCACTTATATAAATTAAGGAGGACTTGTTCATCCGATATAAGAAAATAATGCAATATATTTTTATTTTAGCGGGGATGAAAGTTGAGAATGTTAATGTTACTACACAATCTCATAAAATGATTAGCTCAATGATAATAAAGAGTCTTAAAATGTTTTAATTTATCCGTTTGTATCCAAAATTTATTCTTTTCATCTCAAAAACATTTTATTATATAAATATTGTTTATTTAATATAAAAGTCACTTTAATTCCTATAACAGTTAATATTACACTTTCCTGTAAAAAATTAAAATTAGAAAAGGTAAGAAAATATAATTTAAAAAGAAATTAAACCTTTTTACATACAAAGTTTGTAGAATTACATTCAACGATGAATTCAGCCTTCGAGGCCATGTTTATTTCTTAATTCAAAGATGGTATTTCTTGTTTGTTACAATAAGTTAGCCTTAAAGCAATCAATCTTCTACACATATAATATTGTTCTTGATTTTGTGATGATCTTTTCAATTGAGCTGGTTCACTAGACTTATTTAACCAATCAACATATAGTGAAATAAAAGATGGTACATGAAATAGAACAACAAATTTTAAATTAATCCAAACTATTTATTTTCTACGGAACAAATACCTAACAGAAAAGTTGAGCCCATTTAAGCTCTTTTAATAGCAAAGAGTACAACCATGAACCCTTCTCTTCTGGTCCATTTTAGGTAATAGCTACATCTCTGATTTTATCTTCTGGTTCAGACGAGGTAATAGCAACATCTTGAGCCCATTTAAGCTCTTTCAATAGCAAAGAGTACAACCATGAACCGTTATCTTCTGCTTCAGATGAGGTAATAGCAACATCTCTGATTTTATCTTCTGGTCCAGACGAGGTAGTAGCAACATCTCTGATTTTATCTTCTGGTTCTTTCGTGAAAGGTTCTTCTGGTTCTTTTGGAATTACCGTTTTGGGCATTACAATTGAAAGAATCCCTTTCTTTTGAGAAAACTTTGCCAGGATTTCATCTGCGGCACAGCCTTTTGGAAGATCGAATTCTTTGCGGAAATGGGTCGGTTTAGATGCATCCAAAGTTCTTTCTCCAGAAATTGCTAAGACGTTCTTGCTATTCTCGACTTGAACCTGAAGTTGCTCCTTCTTGAAACCTGCCAAATTAAGAGGCAAAAGATACCATTAGTCTAAAATTTTTTAAATATATATTTTTATGCTAAAATTGATCCTTCCATTTCCACGGCCAAATCAAATATATTTATAAACTATTAAGGTGTTGATTTTGTAAAAAAAAAAAAAAAAAAGGTCTCCATACATTATAAATTAAAGTTTTAAATTTGAAATGTTAAAATTATATTTGTTAAAATACATTAATGTTTATTGCATTTTTTTTTTACTAGAAATTAGAATAAAAAAATTTTACCTTTCAAACTAATGTCAAGGGTGTTTTACCTGTCCTCTGAACGCCAATCGTGGAAAGGTTCAAAATAGATAAGGTTGATTGCTAGATATATAGATAGAGAGTTGATTCTCTTTCTAATGTTGAATAAGAATGAATGAAAGAAGTGCTTATCAAATTCTTTTAAGGAGGCAAATTTGAATAGCGAAGAGGATTTCGAAAGAGGTTTCTTTTTATCTCAAGGGTTAATTAGCTTTCATCGCATATATAGAATAATACTTTGTTGGCTTTCATAGGTTAAGATTTGTTGGTGGCTTCATTTGAAGTTTAAGATACTATAATTATAATAACCACACATTGTAGACATATAATAAGTTATCTCCATTGAAAAATAAAAATAAAAATTAATTAAAAAGAATGCATAAACAAAGCCAAAGGAACTTCATAGGCGGTTACCCTTGAGCTTAATATCTACAGACACTTGTTGTTCCCTAGTAATCCATCTCCAATAAGGTTCAAAATCTTCATATATTTTATTTTCTGACTGGCTGTTTCCCATCGGACAACTTCAGCTACCCAATGGATAAATGAAATTTGAATCCATTTCTTTCTTTCTATATATATATATATATATAGGGCCATCTCAAGGGTTAATTAACTTTCATCACATATACAGAATAATACTTTGTTGACTTCCATAGGTTAAGATTTGTTGGTGGCTTCATTTGTGGTTTTGGGAAATCTTGAGGAAAGTTAATTGGTAGTTTTGCAATGTGGGTTATTTATATTTCATTCTTCAGGTGAAATAAACCTATTAAGTGTTTCTATCACAAATTAGGATAATCAAAGATGTGTTAGTGTTCTACACCTTATAAAAGAGTATTTTAATTTTTGAAAGTAGATTTTTTTTTATTATATTTTTATGGGTAAATTTCAAAAACATTCTCTAAACTTTAATGTTATATATACTTTGTTTTTAAAATTTTAAAAATTGCTTTTAATCCCTTAAGTTTGTAAAACATGTATATTATACCCTTTAAATTTAACATCTCTTAAAAATTTAATAGGAAAAGGCACATGAATTGCACTGTTTCTCTATTAATTGTGATAGACAAGTGAAAATAAATGGTGTAAATAGAGAAAATAATAAAATACATATAATTTTTTATTAAATTTTTAATAGAAGTTAAAGCTTCAGAAGTAATATGCACAATTTAAAAATTTTAGTTAGTTAGGTGCATGTTTTAAAATTTTTAAAAACACAATACACTTGACACAAAGTTTAAGGGAAATTTTTGAAATTTTCTCTATTTTTAATTTGGTATTACAATTTCAATATTTTCAGTTGAATATTTTGCTTGAGTTTTTTTCTTATTGTAATCCCATGTTAGTTTTTGTATAAGATGAAATAATTTATTTAATTTTTTATAAGAAAAAATATTTAAATTAAACTACTTCTGCATTATTTTATGGCTGTAAATTAGTTTATATTGTTTTTTTTTTTTATAATAATTAGTTTATATTGTTATAATAATTAAAAAGGCAATTTTGCTCGCACATACTTTTGAGTAAACCATCAAATATTTTAATAAAATATAAGAGTGATAAAATTTTATTTATTAAATTTTAATATGATTATATTTTTATAACTTAAATTTAACACCTAAAATTACTTGTAACATGTTTTTAGAATTAATATAGTATTAACTTAATAATAATAAAGAGGCCTTAAATTGTTTTAATTTTTTCAACTCTCATATGAAAATTAAAATTTATTAATTATTAATTTCTTCTTAAATAATATTTTATTGTATAAATGTTGTTTTTCTATTATGAAGTTATAGTATAAAAAGAAAAAAAAAAGTTAAAGCCATTTGCACGTATAAACAAAGTAACAAACTTACTCTGTAATTGATTATGTTTAAACTCACGTTAATTTTTGTAAAATTATAATCAACATTACTATTTCATGTACAAGATCCAAATTAGAGAAGGTAGGAAAATATATCGAATTCCATTAAACGATGAATTCAAGGCCAGGTTTATTTCTTAATTCAAAGATTTTTCTCATTTATTACAATAAATTAACCTAAAACCAATCAACCATCTACACGTGTAATATTGTTCTTGATATTTCTCTTTATCAATTAAGCTCCGTTTGTTTTGCTTCACAAAGAAATTAAACATAGACGACATGGCCATTAGGGGCGGCAAGATGCTGACTTGGGTGCCCGTGTACTAGCTGTGCTATCCGAGTCCCAATAGCAACCACCAAAACCACCGCCGCCGCCACCACAGCAACTTTGAAAGCCCTTTTCTGGCTTATTTTCACGCCCCAAACAGAGCCCTTATCGTCCAAACTTCCAATTCCAGATGAGGTGGCATGATCAGCACCTTTGGTTTTATCTCCTGGTTCTATTGTTGAAGGTTGAATTACCTTTTTGGGCATTACAATAGAAAGAATTCCATTCGTTTGAGAAAACCTTGCCTGGATTTTATCTTTAACAGTGTCTTTTGGAACATTGACTTCTTTGCGGAAACGGCTCCATTTAGATGCTTCCAAAGGTTTTTCCCCAAAAATGGCTAAGATGCCCTTGTTATTATTGACTTGAACCTTCAGTTGCTCTTTCTTGAAACCTGCCAAATTAAGAGGCAAAGGATACCACTAGCTTAAATTTTTTTTCATTTATAATTAATTATATCTAATTTTTATGCAAAATTTTTAATTAAGTTTTATAATTAAATTAGGCCTCCATGTGTTATAGATCAAACTATCTAAATTTGAAATTACACTTATAGAGATGAATTACTGTTTATTGCTGATGTTTTTTTATTAAAAATTAGTATGAAAAAAATGTACCTTCCAAATCAATGTCAAGGGTATCTTGCCCTTCGTCAGAATGCCATTTGCAGAAAGGTTCAAAATCCTCATAGATACGATTGCTAGAAGCAGCCTCGGTATCCATTGCAGATATATATATAGATGGAAAGTAGATTATCAGAAATGTTGAATTGTTTGAATGAAAGAAGTGCTTATCAAATTCTTTTTATAGAAAAAGAGAATAAAAATGCTAACAATTTTGAATGGTGAAGAGGATTTCGAAAGAGGTTTCTTTTTATCTCAAGGCTTAATTAACTTTCCTCTCACATATAGAATAATACTTTGTTGGCCTCCATGGATTAAGATTTGTTGGTGCCTTCATTCGTGGTTTTGGGAAATCTTGAGGGAAGTTAATTGGTAGTTTTGCAATGTGGGTTATTTAGAATTCATTCTTCACGTGAAATAAGCCTATTAAGTGCTCCTATCGCAAGTTAGGATAATCAAGGGGGTCTTAATGTTATATTATAAACCTTATAAAAAGAGTATTTTGATTTTTGAAAGTAAAATGTTTTTCTATATTTTTAATTTCGTATTAGAATTTTAATGTTCTTAGTTGAATATTTTGTTTTAGTTTTGTCCTAATTAATTCAATTTTTTTACAAGAAAAATGTTTTAATTAAAGTACTAATTCTACATTATTTTAGTCGTCATGCATTTGGAATTTAGTTTTTATTATAATAATTAATAATTAAAAAAGTAATGTTACTCCCAACATATTTTTGAAATAAATTACATCATTTGAAGTTATATTCAACATTAACTAATTTAGTACAAATTAAATAAAATTATATGTATAAGAAAATTCTCCAAATAAGACTTATATTTCTCATAACATCCTTATAGATAATATTATTAATATTAACAAATATTAGAAAAAAAATGCTTATTAATTTGATTTTATTTTTGTCCGCACTCATAAATTAAAAAGGATTTGTACATCCAATATAAGAAAATAATGTAATACTCTTTCTATTATATAATACGTATTGTTTTAGACCTTTTCTTTTATTTCGAAATATATATTATTTTAAAATTTTAAAGTTTTATCAAGTTTTATTCATTTTATACTCTTATTTAATAAAAATAAAGAAAATTAATGATGTAGTTAACAAGGAAATTAAATAGTCTTTAGATGTATTAATAATTTCTTAATATATGTACAAAAACCTTAAAACAATACATTTTATAGAATAAAGATAGTATATTTTAGGGAACAAATCTACTATCTTATTTTATGTTTCATACAATGTTTTATTCATCATAATTGATTTAAATATTATAAAATAATATTATTTAATAGATGATCCCACTCATTTAGGCCAATTATAATAAGTAATAAATAAGATAATATGCTTACTCTCATGTCTTAGTGGGAGTGAAAGACGAGTCCATCAATGTTTGTACCTAATTTGACAAAAGAACCAACAAGATGTTGGTTTAGTGATAATAAAGGGACTTTAAAATGTTTTAACTGTTTTATCTCTTGTTTTCAAAACTTAGAGTTTATTTGGGTTGATTTTTGTTAACTTATTTTTGTTTTTAATTTAAAGAAGAGGTTTTTTTATACAAAATTGATTATTTAAATTAACTTTTGTATAAAATGAAAAGTACTTATAAAAAATTAAAATTTTATCTTTTTTTTTTTAAATTATTTGAGGATTTTTTTTTAATAAAAACAATTTTTAAAAATTAATTTAAATACAAAATAATTTTTAATTCTCTTTTTAATTTTTATTGTTATATTTTTTAAAATCTCTTTATTTTTAGATCTCAATCCAAACCAACTATTAATCTTGTTAAAATAAATTTATTTGTATATTTCTTCTATCCCAAACAATGTTAAGATAGTTCTTATTGTATAAACATGGTATTTGCATAAACATTGTATAAACAGTGTAAAGATCATTTTTATTGTATAAGCATCGTATTTTTAATAAAAAAAGATTCCTGGAACATTGTAGTCAACGTTACTATTTCCTATAAAAAATTAAAATTAGAAAAGATAAAAAAAATATAATTCGGAAATAAATTAATCTTTTCCGTTGTAGAATTACATTCAATGATGAATTCAAGGCCATGTCTATTCCTTAAGTCAGAGATATTTCTTATTTAATACAATAAATTAACCTAAAATCAACCAATCATCTGCGTTGTAATATTTGATTTTGTCTCTTTATCGCTTAAGACTTTGTTTGTTTTGCTTCACAATAAAATTAAACAATGACAACATGGTCAATAGATACAGCGTGCTGACATGGATGCATGTGTACTAGCTGTGCTAATTGAGTTCCAAAGGCAACCACTACAGCCACCGCCGCCGCCACCACAGCAACTGTCAGAGCCCTTATCTTGCTTATTTTCACAACCCAAACAGAGTCCATATCGGCCGTCAAAGGTGGAATTACCTTTTTGGGCATTACAATTGAAAGAATCCCATCCGTTTCTGTAAACTTAGCCTGGGTTTCATCTGCAGCAGAGTCTTTTGGAAGGTTGACGTCTTTGCGGAAACGGCTCCATTTAGATGCATTCAAAGGTTTTTCTCCATAAATTTCTAAGGTGACCTTGTCCATGTTCGCTTGGACCTTAAGTTGCTCCTTCTTGAAACCTGCCAAATGAAGAGGCAGAGGATGCCAGTTACCTAAATATTTTTTTGATGTATAATTAATTAATTATATCTATTTTTTATGCAAAATTTGATCCTTTCATTGCTAAACCGAATATATATATATATATATATATAAGTTAAATGAATATTTAAATTTAAAATTTTAAAATTACACTTAATGTATAATTTTTTTTTAAAAAATAACTAATTGTTACATTATTTTGAATTGAAAGGATGCTAATTTTTCTGTAAAAAAAGAAAAAAAGAAAGGATTATAATTTTATATTTTTATATTGATTATCAAATTTTGTAGTCCCATATTGAATTGCTTGCATTACCATAAGTATAAAAAATTTGAATACATAAAGATATAAATGGATGAGGAAAAATGTGAAAAAATTATACCTGCCAAATGAATTTGAAGGGTATCTTGCCCTTCCTCTGGATACCATTTGCAGAAAGGTTCAAAATCCTCATAGATGCGTTTGGGAGGAGAAGCCTTAGTATCCATTGCAGATATATAGATGGCAAGTAGATTCTCTTTCTGATGTTGAATTGTTTGAATGAATGAATGAAAAAAGTGCTTATTAAATTATTTTTATATACAAACAAACAAAGGCTAACTAACAAGGTGAATTGTGGAGAGGTTTTCAAAAGAGGTTTCTTTTGGTTTTCCTCTAGGAATAGAATCATTCGTTTTTCTGGGTGGTGAACGTGAATCATGTTTGTTCTTTCCTCTTTACTTTTTCCACCTTTATTTTATTTTAGTTTTGACTTTACATGTTTGGTAAAAATATTTGGTTGAAATTTTAAATTTTAGAAAGGCTTGTATGATTTACCCCAAATGAAAATATGGGATTATTTAATCTATTATTATGTGGTAGAATATATACCACTCATTCTTCTATTTTCTTTAATCTACGGTTAATAAACACTTACCTGTAACTTATATTTCTAGTTTTCTATTTTATTGTAAGTTAGGTCACTTAATTATTTGACTTTACAAATTAAACCCATTAATTTATCTCTTATAATCTGTGCCCCCGTAGACTATTACCCTAATTTTTGTCACACGGTAGACCTCTCCCGATTGGTTTCTTTGTGTCCATTATTGCACATCAAATAATAATATTTTCCTGTAAATTGACACTTATTTTAAATTATTATCATTATTTTTCCTTTTGTAAAAATATTATTATTTTCATCAATTAAAATATTGTTTTTATTTATTGTTATAATCTATGAAAAACCTATTAAAGGTAAATGTTGAGTTGAATTTAGTGAAATTTCAATATATTTTATTAATGACAATAGAAAAAACATATATAATCAAAGTTTCTTAGCAACGTGGCCAAAATATGTAACTACGAAATTAAAATTGATAATAGAGTGGTTCTAATTTATGTTTTTTAATAGGTCATAATTGCGTGATTTTCATATAGTCATATGGCTATTGTGGTGCAATGTAACTTTTAAGCTTTCCCAACTTATGAAGTTGGTTGTGCCTCAAAATATTGATTTTAAGTTGTCTTTAATTTATGAGATATTTAAGGTTCCTAGTATACATCTTTACTCATAAGTGATAAAAATAAAAATAAAAGTAAATTACTATTTTAGTGAAATACAATGAACCCAAACTTATAGGAGCTTTTCATTCATTTTTTTAGGTAAAAGAAGTTAAAATAAGTTGGAGCCTAGAAATTTGCCATGGTTAAAATAAAATTTAAGATTTAAAGACATTTATAAAAATATATTTATAAATTATTTATTAATAAAATTATCACATCAACAAAGAAATCTAAACTGTGTGTGTGATAAATTCGAAATTTTTTATATTTAATACTATCTCATATTTAAAATACAATTTGCACATACAAGTATACCTAATATAATTAGTTTAGGAATCTATTTAAAAGATTAAAAGCTGTTATGTTCTTTATTTTCTATAGGTAGAATATGTTAGATTGCAATAATCTTTTCTACATATGTATAATTAGAAAATTGTTTTATAATAGTAACAAAATTTCTTTTAAGAAAATTTGCAAATTTTACATGAAAAAATATTAAAGAATGTTGAAAATTTATTTCTTGATATATTTTACATTCCACGTTTAAAATAGGTGGATAGTTTTATAAGGATAAGGTTATGTGTAATAAATAATATACTATATAAATTGAACACCAAGACATCTCTATGGTCATCTTTGGACATGAGTGCATTTTATATATATGTATATATACAAGAGATAAGAATCCTAAACAAAATTTTTGTATAGTTACACTATGAATAAATTATGATACCAAGATACATAAAAGTGCAACACTTATAATCTCATACGAATTCTTCTAAAAGAATTTGCTCCAAAATTTAAAGGTTTTCCATAAAAATAATAATGTTGTATACTGATAAATTTCATAATGTTTTCAACTGTATAATTCATCATCATCATATATATATATATATATATATATATATATATAACACTTATCATTATTGATACCATACATTAATTGTGATCTTAGATTAATCATTTATAAGATATTTTATACAGGCTAAATATATCAAAGGAAATGTCATTGGTTGACTTGATTTTAGTTAAATGATATATTTTAAAATTTGATATTAATGGAAGGATATATAACTTTTATGAAAAATATAATTTTAACATAAAATACTAGTTAAGTAGTAAATTAATTTTAGATACATGGATTGGTGAAGGGGAATAGGGATGAAAGAAATGGAGGGAGGGAAAACAAAGTGAGAAGTTTTTTTTTTTTAAAAAAAAAAAATGTCATAAAAGGATTGAAAAGATAGAACATTGGAGAAAACTGGTCCTATTTGTAATAAATGAAAATGTTATTGCCAGAATTCATATTTATTATTATATTGATTGAAGCAGGTTAAGTAAATGTTTGGGCCCCAATGTGCAAACATTTTTCATATTTTTACTGATCCAAGTAGAATAAGGTAGTTTAGTTCCAATTTTACATGCAGTGAATTAGACAAACCATTTTAAAAAAGTGATACATAACTTCTTATTTTTTGTCAAATCAATTTTTCTGTGTCCTCTTTGAATAGTGACATTCTACCTGTAAAGACCTCTTTCTGTGCTTGAAGTGCATGCATTTACCACATCATTTCCAGCCATTGATTCGTTCTCCAAAGCTTATCATTAGTATGTATTATAGAATTGAGAAATTAGTATTGTTTAGGTTATTATTATGTATTAAGAAATTATTAATGTATTTAAAATTTATTACAATTTTACTAAAAAAACTTTTAAAATTATTTCCCTTATTAAATGAAGGTATAAAAAATAAAAATTTACTTAAAAATTTTAAAACAAAATAAAATCCTCAAACGATACTATATGATGGAGAGGATAATTACATTATCTCTCATCACCTTGACACTAAAAACATTAAACCTTTAAAAATTAAAACAAACTCAAAGCCTTAAAACCATTATTATCACTAGACTTAGAACTCCACTTTAATCGTAAATGTAAATTTAAAATTTTAAACTCAAACTCAACTCCTACACTTTTGAACACTAATTCTGTGTTTGAATAGGAAGAAAATTAGAGAGGAAAGAAAACTAGAAAAGAAAATTAAATTTGTTTTTTCTCCCGTTAAAATGAGAGAGAAAAAGCAGGAAGAAAAGAAAATGGAGAAAAGAAATAGGTGTAGTTTTCATATAAAAAAAATTTCTTCAATTTTTGTTTTTTTTGTATTCTAAAATTACCTTCTTGTTATCAAGTTAACTATTTTCCTTTCTTTCCTATTTTCCATAAATTATCGACACAATAGTAGAAAAGTAATTAATTTTCCATAAATTAATAATCTCAGCCGTAGAAGTAATGAAGGGTAAGGATAGTTCCACCTTACCCTATTTGATTGAGTTGTTTCGCGCTTGGTCGCACGTTCCGATGTCGGCGCGTGTCCGAGTTTAGCATCTGCCCACCATATGTTCACATTCGCAATTTCACAAATCTCTGCATGCCAGAAAAGCTCTGTCTCTTGAGTCTTCCCCGTTTAATTCTCCTTACAACTCGTGCTTTATATTTTTACTTTTCCCATAAACACCAGTCTTCTTTCTCTCTCTTCCTTCCGATTGACATGTCTTCAGCCGGCGGGAACTCCGGCGGCGGTAGCGGTAGTGCTGCTGGTTTTGCCTCCGGTGCCCCTCAAAACTATTTCTGCCACCAGTGTAACCAGACTGTCTCCATTTCGCCATCCTCCTCTGATCTCATCTGTCCTAATTGCAACGGTGGCTTTATTGAAGAAGTGGAAAATTCAATCCCTAGCCCCAACCCTAACCCTACTAGTCCCTTTTTTTCATTCTCGTCGGAGTTTGGCGGCGGAAGTAGCGGCTTTCCTCTTATATTCTCATCCGGCGGCAGCAGTGGTGCCGGTGGACCGCTTTTCGATGATCTTTCTGCGCTATTTGGCTCTGGACCTAACCGATCGTCTTCTCCCTTTTCAGACGCTGATGCCTTCAACCCTTTTGCGTTCCTTCAGAACTATCTTCAAACTCTTAGAGCTGGTGGTGCTAATGTACAATTTGTGATAGAGAACTCGGCAGACCCAGGTGGTGGCCTCCGTCTTCCGAGCAATCTCAACCTTGGCGATTACTTTTTCGGCCCTGGTCTTGAGCAATTGATTCAACAGCTTGCGGAGAATGACCCCAACCGATATGGGACACCCCCAGCTTCAAAATCTGCTATTGAGGAGCTGTCTAGTATCAAAATTTCCGAGGAGCTGTTGGCTTCTGATTCATCTCAGTGTGCAGTGTGTAAAGACGAATTTGTGCTTGGGGAAGAGGCGAAACAGATACCGTGCAAACACATTTATCATAAAGATTGCATTTTGCCTTGGTTAGAAATGCACAATTCGTGTCCCGTTTGCCGATATGAGTTACCGACTGATGATCCTGATTACGAGCAAAGGGTTCGTGGGACCTTTGGCTCTGTTCATGTGAATAGAAACCAATCCACAGGGATTGGCGGCTCTGGTGATTCTTCTGAAGGTGGTAATGGCGGTAATGCTGGAGCTGGTGGTGGTATAGCATCTGGAGAAAACCTCCACTCACCGGGAGTAGCTGAGCGGAGGTTTAGAGTTGCTTTGCCATGGCCATTTAGGCAAATTAGTTCCATTGCAGAGACAAGCAATGTTGGGAATGCCAGCAACAGTGGAAATGATTCTGGGGAATCAAATCCTGGAAGTAGGGGAAATCAGAATTTTGAGTCAGAGACCAGACAAGAAGATCTCGATTAAAGACCTCTATTTACCGTATGTAAGTTTGGAACTCTGATTAATTGTCCTTTTGTTTTATTTGGTTGGCTGCAAATTGTGCTAATAACTATTGTATCATAGGACTATCGATTTTTTTCGTCGTTTTAAATGCATAAGAAGCATTAAGGACATGAATTTGATGTGGATTAGTGCGATGAAAATCTTCTTTTTCCCACAATTTGCTGTTTTGCTTGATTCTCCTAGAGTTGATCTATCTTTTTTGGTTGCATGATTCTTGTCTGCCTGGTGACAACTTGTAAGTGAAGGGGTTGTTTAACATTACGTGGCAGCTTAATGGGAGGTCAATTATGCGATTCATCTTATCTGACTCGAGCGAGGGAAGGACTTTTAGAAATTAATACTTTATGTAACACCTTGTCCACCTTTTAGATAAAGGTAAAGTCATGGCTGTAACAGCAGCTGCCTGTTGTCTCTTGATTTGTTTGAGCTATGGAGTCAGCTGCTATTGCAGTAATATTTGCTTGCAAAATTGGGGAAGCATCATATTTGATTTTATATTTCATTGTAAAGCTTTTTGTTGCTCGGAGAAGACCAACCAATGTGGTTACGTGGAATGAACTGCTTGAGGTGGGTGTTTTTTGTCATTAAAAAGATCACAGAACTTTCTTGACAGTTAATGACTTCATACGGCATTATAATAATTTTGACAGCATTAAACTTACCTAGGAGCAATGTTGTAAAGACAGAAATTTCTTTATGGTTGGGGTTGATCTCTGCACACCCTTGTTCTGTTTGAAGAAAAGTATTATTTTATTTATTCACATGACAATGTATTGTCTGAATATGCTGGTGATGGCATCTTGATGCCCATAAATTTATGTTACTATAGAAGACATCTAGTAGTGTTTAGTGTCTTAGTGACACTATCATTTCCCCTGACTTATGCATCACAGTTGTCTTTCTTTCTTAATGCCAGAACCACTGTGTGGTAGAGATCTTAGAGTATACTTGGCGGAAGTTCTGTGCTTATCTAAGATTTGGGTGCGTAAGATTAAACATAGGAATATGAGCCAGAGTCCAAATATCACAGATTAAACATAGCAAAGTGGAACTGCTTTGGCGTATGTCAGATGGTTTACGATTATTGTCTTATGGTGGATGCGTTTGAACTTCGAACAGTTCTTTAGGCTGAAATGCGGAAAGTTCGTTCATATAGCTCTGTGACATAAAATGAAGGTTCTATTGCTAATGGTTGGTACAAAGGGTGGGTTTAGATCTATTCTGGGCCATGATTGTTGGAGAATAAGGATACATTTTCATTTTGCTTTTTGGAGCTAAATGGCAGGGTTGGATGTGTATTTTCATGATTTCATCTTAGGTTTTCCGGAAGATGTTAAATGTAAGGCCTGTATATGTTGCTTACAAGGCAAATAACGAATCCCTCTAACCTTACTGTTATCCTCCAAAACATTTCTTATCTATTTACCAATCTGATTGGGTTAAACTTTGTTAAAGGACTTCCTTCTTGAAGCAATAGCTAAACCATAATCTTTTATGCAATCAACTTAGGAAATGTCATTGCACGAGACTGTGGATAAGAAGTAAAGATAAAATTTAGTTGACCCGAACTCAAAACATTTAAGAAGCATGTCTCCAGAAATAGATAATTTCTTTTTTCGTTATTTTTGAGTATTTATCTTTTAAGATGCACTCCTTGATGGCTATATATGAACGATCTTAATAACCAAGCTAATCTTATCTGATACTTAGAAATAGTTCTTTAAAACCTTTAAGAAAGTTTGAATAATTATGTTCCAATCAGTGGTCCCCACTTTCAGTGTATTTTTGGCCAATATTCGTACATTATCTCCCTCAGAAAGCCCTTCTATGCTTCCTATTTTCACTGTTATGTCTGCTTAGTTTAACTGGCAAGTGTTTGAGGTTGTGCTTATGAGCAGCACCGCCATAGTGGGTTACTACAAAGAATACTGCTACCCTTCCTCCTTGCAAAGCTTATTGGAGTAGATTTCCCATTAGGGACTACCTGCACATGTCAAGTGCTTTAAATTTTTTTTGGGCCTTGTCTTGTGAAGAATAGTTCAATTCTGGAAACTCTGCTTCTACCAGATATCTTTATACCACATGCTTTTGAGATGTCAGATTTTTTAAATTTATTGGTTTTGCAAATAAAGTTGCCAATCATTCACGGAATTCTGATGTTGAATGAAAATTTGTCTTGTCCTACTTGCAACAAGTTATGTACTCATGTTGAAATTTTATCTTGTACGTGTGGTGATACATGAGCCCTCTAACTAGTAATTTCATCATGAAGAAAGACAAATCTCTTGATGTCTGTCATAAATTGATTATATACAGCATTGTGGATTTTAACTTTTTAAAAAGGAAAGCCTAGCACATTCTTTGCGGAAGTACTCTTAAAACCTCAGCTATTGCACTTTATAGCATATTGTTTAGTGTGATTCTATTTCAGTGAGCCTTGACTGAAAAAGAAAAGTCTGTGGAAACCCTTCTCTGTTTATTCGGTAATCTTGCGTTAATAAGAAATGAAATTTGTGAGTGCTCGCTGATAGTTTCTATTTTTGGGCCTATATGCTAGGCGGTGCAATGCTAGTTAATCTATACTTTATGATATTACTGAAGAATTGTGTTAGTGTTGTTAAGAATTTAATTTGGTTCCTATTTTTTTGTCCTTTCACTGGCAGGTATGAATGGTCTTTCAAATTTGCAGCACCATTTGATACAAAGGATGTTAAATATGAATTCTTAGTGATTAGTGACAGTTAGAAACTTTATATTTGGTTATAATAAACATAGGTTACTATAGCCACCACCATATTGACTCTTAGAATTTTTCTTTTTATACAGATTCATCAATTTATGTACATTATTGGTCCAAATGTTATGTAAAATTCCTGTTTCTTGGGATTGCTTTAGTTTCATCATCTGTTTATATGGTCGTCCACCTCCCTTTTCCTGGGTTGGCCAACAAGCTTTTTTGCTGCTATTAGTGAATTCTCGTCTGTACCCATTTCTTTTGAAAAAAAGAAAAAACTAGTAAATATACTTTACAATATGCTATATTTTATGAGATCTGTATGAGTATGATCATAACAAACCAATGTCATGGTAACAACAGTAAGTTTTGTTTACATGAATCTCATTATGCTATTCTTGGTATGCTGTCAGAAATAGATGAATTCTGTTATGACCTTTCTTTGTTGTATGAAGACATCATCTATTTTGAAATGAGGGCTAGTATATTTTTTTATTTTCTTCATTTTCTTATGTGGGAAAAGCCCTTTGCACACTCATTTATTTATACTTTGTTGCACATTTTTTATTTTTAGTTTATTTACAAAGATAAAATGATAAATAAAAAAAGGTAAGAAAAATATTAAAAAATAAATATAGGTATATACATCTCTTCTTACATAGGAAGTATATAGTCCAGAGGTTTTGTTGAATAAAATTACACAGCGGCTTGAAAGCAAGCGTGATTGCCATTTTCCTGCTTGGATGGACGCGCGTTGGTCTCGAATGGAAACCGAAAACGGTGCCCAGTGTTTACTTTGGAGGGAAGGACACAAACTTTGCCGTTGCTTTCAGTGAGACCATTTTGGAAAGGCAAGTTTTTAACCCTATTGCTATTGGCCAAGCCACGCCAACTCAACCCCAGCTATGCCTTCACTTCCAGTAGCTGTCAGATACGATGACATGCATAAATGACTTTTATTAACTTTGAATTCAATCAAAATATGAAAATCGTAAACCTGGAGAATGGCTTCATTTCTCTTTGCTAATTCTATTCTAAATAACCAGTTATCTTGTAACTTACAGCAAGTTTCATCACCTTTCATTGATTGTAAGAGAACAATGTTATAATACAAAATCATATTTAGTGAATATAAATATTTCTTAACAAATATAAATCTAAAATAATCTATTTCTTAATGAATTAACAAATTTGAAATCATAATCAAAATAATATATATATATATATATATATATATATATATATATATATATATATATATATTACATAAAAGCAGAAGTCATAACTATCAGGATTTTTTTTTTTTTAAAAAAATTTAAATTGTACCTAGGAAAGCAATTTAATCTTAATTGAGACATTAATGAAATACTAAATGTGAGCAGCTTTACTATTAGATATTAACATGAATGAGACTTGAGAATAAAAGATAAAGCATACAAAATTTCGTTGGTATCTGCATCGTTTTCTTGGAGCATGTACTCCAATTTCATTTAATAGGGTGTTAATTGTTAAGGTGAGGGCATTACTCTCTGCTGGTCACTGCCCCCTACTTAGCTTACCTGCTGGATGCCTACATAATTGTGTGCCTTACGCCCTTAAATCCCAAGGGTCTCCGTCAGTCATATACATCATCTTCAAATAATTCCAAATTCACTAATTTCATCTCAATTTTCATATAAAATTATAAAAATGATAAGATTTTTTTACTAAATTTTTAATATAATTATATTTTTATAATTCTAACACAAATTTTTTAATTAAGTTGTATCAATTTCTTACAAGTTAATTTAAAAAGTTTTATTTTTTAAATATGGAAAACTTTGCGTACGACATCGGTTTTTGATATTCACAAAGCATGCGTCCTTTTTTTTTTTTTTTCAAGTTGTGCGAGACGCACGATTTCTTCCAAACTATGGATTCTTAATAGTTGACTCTTCCAAGCAATATTGCAGATGAAGGAATCTTCAGTCAAGAGGAAACAAAGAAAAAAAAAATTCTCAAATTAAAAAAAAAAAAGTCATTATAATAAGTAGAATTTATGAGAGTCAAATTTGAACCAATTATTTTTTTTTATAAGAGCCAAAATATTCATTTACTTTTATCATAATGAAATTAATAAATATAACAAGATGATAAATTATAGTCAAAAGTATCAAAAAAAATTAAAAAAAAAAGGTTCTTAATACATGCTGAAAAATTTATCAAGTGTGACGTACAAAAGCAGTGTAGATAGAGACACAATATAATTCAGAAAGAAAAAATTACATGATGAAAGGCTTGTACTGTCCCTGTCCACATGACCACGAGATCAAGGCTTACCAATATAATTATTCTTTTTGAGTAATTACTTGGGATAAATATGATATTATATATCTCATTTATCATTATTTTAGAGAATTGAAATGGAAATATTATAATAGAAAAAAATTAGATTGAGGAAAATTGCTTCGAGAAATCTCAAATTCACAATTTATTAAATTGAAGATTTTATTTTACTTAACTGGATCAACCTGTAAGATTCAATGAAATTTTAAAAATAATTAACTTTCATGGATTTAATCATTGATTTTAAATTTAACAATTTATTTTTTCACTTAATTTTTTTAAAAATATTTTAAATATAAAGTGAATACTCCGTTCCCCTCCCCCGCCCAAAAAAAAAAAAAAAAAAAGCTGAATTATACGGTAACTGTTGCAAACTTACAATCATAATGGGTCCCTTTGTCTGTTTGATTTTGGCTCTGTAATGCAATGTGTCGGTGCACCGGTTCTCGTGCTCCCAGCCTCTCACCGCGTGATCTCTTGCTTAATTAAAACTCCCGCACTTTACAACTTGAAAATCTTTAACTAAGAACACGAAATAATTAGGGCTATACTTTATTTTCATTTTCTGATTAAATAAATGAATTTTAGTACGAGAATAATAATTGAGATTCCCTAAATTGCAGAAAGTAAAACGATATATAATCATCTCAGGAAATAATTAATAATTAATATTATTTTTTATTTTACTGTATTTATTTATTTATAATAATATTTTATCTAACAAGAAACGCAGAAAGTAGAATCCCGTGTAACAGTAGAAGAGAAGAGTAACGAGAATAAAGTCAAATTCCTGTTGAAGCTTATAGAAGGCACCCCTTCTGCCTCTCCCTACCAGAACACCCATTTGTTCTTCTCCTCGCTACAATTTTCTTCTCCTTTTTCTTTCGTTTTCTTTATCAAAATCAAAGCTTTCTTTGCCCCAATTCCATTATTACAGGAGTCTTCCCTTGGGTTATTTAGACCCATTTTAGTTCCGGTTTACCCTACCCTTCATTTGTATGCTTGTGCATGTGAGTTTCCGAGTGTGAGATTGTAGATCTTGTTGTCGGCGGTGGTTGTGAATCTGCTGATAAAGGGGGTGGTGGTCGATTGGAGCAGATGTCGCCGTCAAATATTTTGCGGGATAGAGGAGGAGGAGGAAGCGGTAATGGGGTCAATTATATAGAACATCCTGTGTCGAAATTCGACACTCTCGCCGGCGTGGCCATCAAGTATGGTGTGGAGGTAATCACCTTTGGTTTTATTGTATTCATTTCATTCATTTGCTGGATGATTTTGAAGTGCTTTCTCTTAGTGAATTTTATTTTAGCTGTATGCGTGATTGTGATTATCCTAGTTTGTTTCAGCATGCAATTTGCGGCGCCAGTGTTTAGCAGAGAAAGCTTTAGTTGAAACACGGTGATGAAGATTCTAACATGTGAATTTCAGGACATTTTAAAAACGATCTGTAATTTTATTTTATGGAAAAAATATTGGTTTTTGGTTTTTCATGAGTATGCTGATTTGAGACTGGAAAAAGCCCTAAATGCCTCCCTATTTCCCAGAGTACAGTCATCAACTTGAGGACATATCAAAAAATTAAAGTACTATTTTTATGTGTTCAAATAGTAAAGATTTAGCAAGTCCTCTCTAAGTTCAACCTTTCACTTTTACGATATTCTTGGTATTGAATGGAATAAAAATGGATTGGAGGATAATATGAATGGAGGGGGTTCGCTTTTTTTCATTTTATTTGCATGCTGAAGCAAAATGTGGAATCAAAGAATTTCTTTTATGTTTCCTCTCCCATCTAAGGTTTGCAGGATGGAGAATAAGTGTCTAATTTTCTGTATTAAACACTTGCATTCACTGATCATTTCCTCTTCGCAATTGTCAAATATTTATGCTTTATCAATCAGTTTATAGGTTAGATAGAGACTCTGGTGATCATGCATTCACATAAAAAAAAAAAAAAAAAATTATTACACCTTCAGCGTACAGACCGTCCCTTGAGTTCTTTCATATAAGAGTACTTATTCAGGATCAAAAGATATATAGAAATTAACCAATGAATGGACACAAAAGTTCATATTACTTCAGGAGGACGCACATTCATGCACTTTTTTGTTTTGACATTATTGGTAGTATGCTAGCATTATAGATATGTTAGATACTTTTGTTCACTCTTTACCATCAATGATCAGAAGTGTTTATGTATTTCAATTAAATAGTCAACAATTTTCCAAGAATTGCGTTGTTTGTTGCTTACAACAGGAGGGATACTGATTTATCTTGTTTTGAAATGATTTAGGTTGCTGACATCAAACGGATGAATAATTTAGCCACAGATCTTCAAATGTTTGCACTGAAGACATTGCGAATTCCATTGCCAGGACGACATCCACCATCTAACAGTCCACCTAATGGATCTGCCAACTTGGGGTATACTTATACTTTCATATCGTTATTTTTTTATGATGGGCAATGATTGAAATTCTTTCGTCTCGGAAGCTTTTGCTATGCACACCATGCTTTAGTTTTGCGAGAAGTTGTCTCCTCTCATCAGTTAAGCTTGAGTACCTGCTTAGAGATTTAGTCTACTATTAGCCATAAATCCACTTACTAACTACCTGGACTTGGAAATCAGACCTTGATTACTGAAACTCATTTTACTAAAACTTATTGCAGAGAAGATATCACTCAAGGGAGACCTCGGCACTTAGGACAATCTAGCATGCAGGAACCTTTCCAGTCGTTACGATTGAAGGCACCCCGACAGAAGTTCTCGATGGCTATGAGCACTTTACAGGATTACTATGGACTCAAATCTTCTCATCCCAGGGGTAAAGCTGAAGAAACAGAAATGGCAGTATATAGATCTAGTGGTTCTGATCATTTCAGCGATGAATCGCTTCAGAAGGCCTCGCCACCAGGATTTGACCCACCATCAAACCACCTTTGCAAGTCAAGAAATTTATCTCACGATTTACTGTCTGACTTTATGCCTCGTACAGAAATTGGGAATGGGGCAGGTGACAAGTCTGATGAGAAATCTGTTCGCCGGCGTCAGAAAGCTGAAGTTGACAGTGGAGCTGGTACACCAGAAAGGTCATTGAAAGAAGAAAATAATGGTGCTACCAATGGTTTCTCTTCTTCAACTGGAAAAGGTTCAGCCATGAGGCCAAAATCTGCTAGCCGAACAGTACTTGCCGAGCCTGAGTCATCATGGTTAGATTCTATTCCAATTGGCTTGGGAGAATCTATAATGACTGATGGGTTTTCTGCAGTGCGTAAATCATCAAGTGCATCAAGCCTCAAAGAGCAAGAAAAGAATTACTCAGCAACAGGCTGGTCACCTGCGAAATGGAGCTTGAAGTCAGACTTGCAAGCTCTCTCCACTGCAGCCATTGCCAAACCTATCTTTGATGGCCTCCCATTATCAATCCCAATATCTGGCCGCAGAAACAAGGCTGCCCTTGATTAGTGCAACATATTCCCACCATTGGATCTGATTTGTTTTGACACTACACTATCATAAATAGCTACAAGGTGAACCTGTTTTCAGCGAGAGCCTATGAAAGTAAAAGATGAAACAAGATATTAGGTTAGGATATTTATTTCAGACAATGAATAATTGGGAAAATGATCCTCCCAATCCCATGAAAGGATTGCAGTGTCGCTGCTGGGATGAAGGTGCCTGGAAGAGGTCTACAACTGGCTTTCATCAAATATACCATTAGGGGTTTACGTATAGATAGATAGTCCCATACTTATTCGTTAAACGATTGTTGTAAGTCATATAGTCATCATTTCTTGTTCATCCCAATTGTATCATGGAATACTTAATCGAATACACTTTGTATGTACTTTGATTCTTTGGAGAGATTCTTTATATATGCATTGCCTGTTCTGATGATTGGGCTGCAATACCATTAAATTTATTCGAATGGAAATATGCTGTCCTAAAAGTGTGTCTTGTAACTTCTCTCAAAGCATTTTATTAGTTAAATAATTATAAAATAATATGTATTTAATGTTTGTATTATTATTTTATTATTTTTTAATTAATAGTTTGTTTTAAGGTAGGTTGAGATATTTATTGAGTTTCGTTGGATGTGTAGTTTCATTGTCACTATTATGAAAAGAAACTTGAGCTATGATATATGACTGTATGATGATATAAACTTTCTATAAAATATTTAAACCCCCATTATTTGACTTAAGTGACTTGCATGATCAATTGCTTTAATGAACATGGTTTATAAAGGTTTGGCAATGGTGCAATGCTTACACTGCTTTATAACTAAATGTCAAAAGGTTAATGATATGGTTGGTACATCAAATACATGAAATTATTCTTTCAATTTGGTTTTGGCAGCTCTTTATTGCATTAACTCATAGCTATATAGGCAGAGGACCTAACACTAAGCCTGCCAAACACCACTTTCACCCTCATTCTGTTAAACTAAGAATTTTGATTCATAAAGTTATAATTAATTCTTGAATGAGCTATGGTGGTTCTCATTCATCCTGGATTCATAAAGAAGACTGTAGACCCCATTAAATTAAATTAAATACTAATTAATTATGGATTGGTAGGTGCAATTGGTCAAAAGTTCCAAAAGTAGAGGGTTAGGCTGCATTTGGTCTCCCCCTGGACTGGTTTCCCAACATTTGAGGGCATTTGAAGCATTCAAAACTTAATGCCTCTCATTTGTTGATAAACGAGCAAAGAAGACAGGTAGAAGTGAAGTTTAACATTATATAAACTATCTAGCCAATCTCGATAAAACTTAATGTATTTATTTGTTTGAAATCAAATAAAAATTATTACAAAATTCAACTTTAAAATGTTGTAATTCTTTTTGTGGCTTAGGTCAAAAAAAAATAAAAATACTTAACTCCTAAATAATAATAAGAAAAGGTTTCAATAACAATTAAAAAAATTGGACAGAATCATGAGTATAACTACACTGAGGGGTTACTTTGTAGGCATGTGAGATGAATGATGCCTAATCTCTGTGTCCTTTAGTTTTTGTTGGGTAGCATTTGTGAGGGAAACAAATGTAGTTATCTGAATATCAATTTTCTTGTCAAGAATAGCAAGACTTGTTTCAATATGGGGATGAATTCACATGGATGTGCCACTTTTTTTCGACAAACTGATGGTCCATTGCATGATTGAATCACATTACCGACACTTACAAGACGCTTAGTATTGAAAAATAACATGTTCAATTTCTTCCAGAAACAAGAAAATTTTGACTTTGAAAGACTACCTCAAATCAAATCAGTAGAGGGTACTTGATACTAATGTAGTAAACAGATTCTAATTGGTAAAAAAAAGTGAATATTTAATAATTTAATGTTTGTTTGCATTTTTTTAGTTTTTTTTTTTTTTTTTTTTAACTTATTTAATACAAATTGTGATGTTATCACACCCTACACATGCTAGTGTTAAACTTCACCGGCAAAGTACACTGTTGAAATCATAATGCATACGATCCCAATCTCAAAATAAATATCATTATCATTATCTTAGAGAGGCACATGGTTGGATTTTTTGACAGGACATGACCTCAGCTCAGCTAAATTCTACACGTAAGAACTTCAAAAGTCTACAAACTATCATATAGCCAACAGCTTTTTAGCTCTCAAGTTCACTACACTGTTACTAGTTCCCGCAGAGAAAACAAGTGCCTCGCATTTTCTTTTGTTTTGGGGAATGGGGAGAGGGAGACTTACCACCTATTCTTAGGTGGTTTCACTTTATAAATACGAACTATCCAATTCTGTGTAGTGAATGCCTCTTCCAAGTATTCAAGCTTTATGTCTTTATTTCCAATTTCAACTCCTCTGGCACGATCGTACCTGTCATTCAAACATGTGTGAAAATAAGTTAAGATTAGATCAGCTAATCAGAACATAACATTAAAAATACAAGCGATGATCACAAAACAAAAATCACAGTCCAGCCCACTTTTAACACTTCATTGCAGAAGAAAATGCCCTTGGACAAAAGTTGTGGACAGCCATCAGGAAAAAAACGTTCATATTTGGAGCCTTAGGTTTCATAAATCGCAATATAAAATTAGCTCCCTACTTCTTAGGAATGTAAAATTCTCCTGTGTCCTTCAGCCCTGTGCTAATCTGTTTTGAGCTCCCTACAACTCAGGTTATATCTGCTTCTCACTCCATCTACAAAAGCAGTAGCCTCCCCCAACCATTACATGATTCTCCTACAATCATGCTCTTGATGTGCATCCAAGTCCATTCATACATGACTAGCCCATTAACTTTTCCAAGTTCCAACTAACTTAGATGAATAAATTATAGACATTGACAGTTCTCACAAATGAAAACCAAGGACGGATTCTGAAAATTAAGAACTTCACATCAAGCACAGCATCTCCTTACATCATGCTCAGATAAAGAAATAATACCCAACGTGCATTGCAAGAATATTATAGAACTTCTCTTTTCTTTCTGTTCATATAAACTATTTTGGATTTTCAACAAAAACCGAATAACTGTGATAGAGATAAACTAGTAGTAGGTTAAGGAGAAGGGCCTAAGGCTGGAGGGCTTATACTTGTATATGGGGTCGACTTAGCAGGAAGGGACGTTAGTTATGTGTGAGCAGAGAGAGAGCTACGGAGGTATGATTTGCATTTTTCTGTTATTCTCTTTCAGCTTTAGGCTTGGGCAGAGAGTTTTCTCTCTAAGGAGCAGTTGCTCTGTAGATAGGGGGTTATACTTTTCTGTGTAATCCTGCTACATTTCGTCTATTTCCTTTCCCAAGCAATATAAAACACTAATTTGGTTCCTTGGTTTCCATCAAATTGCACCTCCGTCCATAAGTAAGTTCAAGAACCACTTGCGTCATCCAAGAAGGATGGTCATGCCAACGCAGATGTTTGTCCTATTATGCTAAGATACATAAGAATACATGCATATGCAATGCACCTGTTGGCAAGGATAACAGAATTTTATGTAGTGACAACAATTAAATCATATTAACAATAAAGTACATAGAACTTACCCTGGTGGTTTGCCATATTCAGTTGTTAGCTCCCCAAACCGATAATAACACAGCTTGTACCTAATCACAAAAATAAATAGATAAAGATAGAAGATTTTTCAATGGTAGCTCAAAGGACTACGTAAGGATCCAACTTAGGTTTACAAAGAATCCCGAGCCAATACGAGTGATCAATTACAACTTGTCATTCATGTCTAGTCTGTGATTTTATTCCCAAATCCCTACTTCAAAAGTGTATCCTAAAAGAAGTTTTGAAATCCACCTTGGGCTTTGAATTTCATACGAGGTCAAATAGCTGTTTAGGCCTTTCACTTTGAAACTAACAGGGGCCTATGGAATGACATAAGAACAAATGCTGATTAACATAAACGTCAGTATTTCACTTAAAAAAAAAAAAAAAAAAAAAGGGGAAGTAAAATTACGGCTTAGACAAAACAATCTTGGATTTCAAAGATAATTCACAAACCCAAATCCACCTGGCAGCATTAAGAAACTTACATGAGACAATTCAACATCTTGGGAGCTGCACCTTTATCTACACGATACTCGCCATTGACAAGGTAGTCAGGTTCCTTTATTACCGGAAAAACTCCACCACCAATCCTCACCATCCACAGAAATCTATCCAAAATTGTGAATATATTATGAAAAATATAGGAGTATAATAGCAATAATGATGGCAGAACTCTTACTAAAATGATAATGGTAGACAAATGAACAATCAGAGGACAACTCAAAACATCAATATCAATGACTGAAGCAATAAATGCATAGTTGCATCTTTCAAGTGAAGAACATATTGCAGCAGAAATATCTAAAAATACACTGGCAAATCTCAATTCATGAAGTCAATTATTAGACAGTCCAGCCCCAAAGATAAAAACTACCCATGAGCAAAATTGCTTTGAAACCATTAAGTATAGAAAAACATTTGATCCTTGTTTTCCTATTTACCTTGTTTGGTAAGAAATTGCCTGTCAAATAAGCAACAACTTATAAAAGTGCATATTATATTTTTATCTCCTAGATAGCACACATCCTAAAGCATTCACAACAACAGTTCCAGGAGGAGGGTAAAATTATATAAGAATGACAAAAGAAGATGATGACGGAGTGTTAAATATTTACATCAATTTTCAAACATATAAACAATGAATAAAAAGTCTAAAAATCACCAGAGGCACAAAGTAACATGATAACATGGCAGAAAAATCCAAATATAAAATACTAAATCACATGGACTTACTTATTAATGTCATCAGATGAATATCCAGTAACACCACCAAAGACAACTAGAACATAATCCACATCAAGTGATCTCATTATCTCATAAGCCTCATCCTCATAAGAAGACATTGCACGTCCGACAGTCGCAATGTGTGTATTGTTCCAGGTGTTATTGTCAACAATGACGGTTCTATTTCCCATTGCAGTAATCTGATAACCATAATCCCACCATGACATCACCTTAGCATCTTGTGGAGTATTTTGCCGTAGCCAAAAGTAAGCCTCACGATAATCATCAAAGATGACCCTGTTGCCATGGGCACCCCTTGCAGCCAAGACAATTGACGGAGATGAGTAAGCCTCTGATGTGACCCAGGTACAGTGTGTAGCATATCTACTGAGCAGATAAAAAGCACCAAGAAGTAACACAATGGCACCATTTCTTTGGAAAGGCTGGGAATGATCAATGGCACCCTGCTTGAAAATTAATTGTAAGCTACTTGATTTGTCACAACATCACAACAATTATAATGAAAGCTGCAATTTGTGACTACCAAAGTTAAAACTCCATGCAATCCAAATCATCATGAAAGAACAAGGCAATTCAGTCAATTGATTGGACATATCTGTCATGTACAACAATCAAATCTGCAGGTCAAAGAGGACTCACTTTTCCAGACCAATTGAATTTTACTACAGTTATTTAGAAAGAGTAAACACTGAAGGCCAAGGACAAAGTGCACCCCCCTCCCCTTTCTTCCCAAAAAATAAACACAAGATGATGTGATCACATCCTGTTCTTGTTTCAACCATAGATGCACATTTCCTTGCATCAGTATAAGGGGAAAACTGGAAACAGAATAATGAAACTCATTTGAAGAACTGTATTTGAAAAAAAAAAAAAATTAAAAAATCTAACCTTAGAAGAAGCCTTGGAAGTACTAGTTGCCTTGGTAGAACCACTTTGACCAGTTTTGGTCTTGGCTCTTGCCAGCAGAGTCAAATTCTTTACAGTGGCAGAAACAGCAATAGCACTAATGAGGCATACAGCAGGTGTGGCAACAAGAATTAATCGAACCATAACACCAGCAAAATACATGCTTGTGAGACCGTACATAACTATAAAGATTGTGGCATCCGACAACCGCTTGAAGCAAAAGTAGAGCCCCGCCGGGAAAAGAAAAAGTAGGATATGAAAATCAAACATGAAAGATGACCAAGCAGTCGGTTGATGCTCAGAGACAGATGCAATAATTGGAATGTGATCCTTTGCATATGTTGGATCAAGCAAGGAATAGAACCTGCCAGTCCATGGAGAAATATAACCAGATGCTGTGCCTACTCCCAAAGCAATAGCACCAATGCCGACTGCACTAGTTACAGTGATCCTCAGAAAAGCTTGGAACAATTTTGTGTCACTAAGCAAATGCTTTACCCAATCCAAGAAGTAAGCTACCTGCAATATAATCCAAGTTAGTGCCAAAAGAAAATTTACACCCTAACTTCATCAAAGAAACTTTTAGCTACAGTATTGACAGAGATAAAGTTGCCTCTTAGTTAAACGTTTGAGCTTCATGGAAACCATTTTATAATGCAGCTGAGTAAGCATGATTCACTATCATATAAAACCAAATGATTTAAGAGGAATTGAGTACAAAAAACGAACAGGCAATGTGGAAGAACCAAATAGGCCAAGCACGTAGGAAAGTTTAATCTTTTTTTCATGTAGAACTCAAGAACCATCATCTGCCAATAGTATGTAAGTAATTTGTCCAAAAAAATAAATTCTTACTACAATAATCAATTGAACGTGATAAAGAGTTCTCGGGGGAAAAAAAGGAGGGACAAGATGAAACCTGCATCAAGAAGAACACTCCCATGGCAGCCATATGCTCACCAGACTGCACGTGTTGAAATCCCACAAATCGAATTTGCATTGCAAGCAGCATCCCCACCACATACATGCAATTATAAGCAATATACAGTCTCATCGAATACCTTCCCGTGATCAAAAGGACCATGACGTAAAGCGGAATCAAATTGATAATAAACACGTAGCCACCCCAAGCTGAAACCATATAGAAATACCCAAAAGCTGAAGCCAAAGACCATGCAAGAGACCCGGTGTTAACCGCCTTCACGAACAAGTAAAATGTCAACAACAAGGCGAAAATTGCAACACCCTCATTATCATATGACCCAGCCACCGACCTCGAAATGTAACCGGGGCAAATGGCAATGAGTGCAGCAGCAACGAGACCAGCACCAGAATCCCATATCTCTTTACCAAAGAAATAAGCCACCAACGTAGTGTTGGATGCGAAAAAAGGAGCCGTTAGCACACAGACCTCGCGGATATGAACCGCAAAACTCAAAAACCGCATAACCCAGTAAATTACAGCTGCTGTAACCATGAGACCAGGGTAGAGAGTCCCTCCGATGATGCGTCCAAGTGGGTACCAACTCTCTGAGTCAAACCAATTCCAGAATTCATAGAAACCTTTCTGGGTCAAGAAGAGAGTGGTCCGGTAATTGAAGTAGGGGTCAAATTCGTGGATCATGGACTCATAACGAAGGACACTGAAGAGGCGAGTGATGAAAGCCAAGACATAGATGAGCAACAGAATTGACACACGTATCAATAGCTCCTGTTGCTTGGTCTTAAGCTTGAAGCTCTTGAAAGAGAGGTGGTTTAGAAGATCGGATTTCATGGTCGTCGCCTGCATTTGTTCTGAACCACTCGGGTTTGATCCAGATTTTATATTGCCGTTCACAGGGTCAACTTTCCCGACCATACTCCAAGTAAATGAAGACTAAGTATCTATATTAATATGAGACTGAAATTATTCTTAAACTTTCCATGAAAATTTTCCCGGGGAAATGTAGATGAAGTGGCTTGTAGTGTACTACAAAACCCTAACTGGAGAAAATCTGAAAATGGGTCTGGGTGTAATCTGAATCAAACAGTTTTTGGGCGTAGAAGAAGGACTTTTGGATCTGGTGGGAAGAATAACAACTGGATTCCAACTTTCCCAGGTATCCAACAAGAGCAGTATTTGTTGTGTGCGAGGATCCAAACTAGTAGTAAAAATTTTTTGTTGTGTGCGCTGTATTTGTTTTTTTTTTTTTTTTTAATAATTTATTTTAGAGATTCAAGAATTTCGTTTTCGCTTTTGTTTTGTTTAAAACAAGCCCATAGTTTAAACTGCTCATGTGCGGGTGTGCCCAGTCAGGGTCCGATCCATATCTGGGCCTAATGACACACCTTTCACTCTATATGTTGGAAATCCGTAAAAAACTGATTTTCATCACGTACGAATTTTTGAAGTCGCATGTATTTTCAACACATAAATTTCGAAATCCGTACGGTGGTTGGATAAGATGTGCAGGTGAGTTTAACTCAAGGCTATTTTGGGAAGAAAATTTTTAAAAAAAAAAGTAGAAATGGGGTGTATGGTTAAAAATAATGGGATGTGCCAAAAGAAATGGCCATTGATCCCATTAATTTTTGCAGCTTCCTCCCAAAATATCATTCTTTACTCTAATACCCACAAATGTTAACATATTTTTTTTGCATTTTACCATATATAGATATAAGTGTCCGTATCTAGTTGAGTTATAAATGACAAATCTTTTGATCAAATAAAAGGGAGGATTATAGACTCATTACGATTCTGTCATGTTCCCTATTTGCTCTCACTTCCATGCAAAATATGGACCTTTCCATTTACATTAAGTAAACCAATGTTCTGAGGTGGCATCCAGTGCTTAGAAGAATTTTGAAGTTTCATTACATCGAGCTTTTCTCATTCAGGAGCATTATGAACCATGAGAAATACTCAAACAAATATTTTGGTTCCATTAGTCATCACAATTGTTCTTTTAATTTGCTCCGAATTGGGATTTTTTGTACAAATGCTTAAATTAAACACCTAAGATGCCATTTATTTATTAAAATCAGAACTCGTACTCTTGAACAAGTTTAGATTTCCGTGTGCAATTTCTAGCCAATTATACTGTTCAAATATTAACTACAAGCATCTTGTGCAATTTCTACCAAACCAAGTGTTGCTATATCAATATCAATTTATACACACTAATTTTTTACACATTTTTATTTATTGTTTTATTCTTACAACATAATTATAATAAAAGTATACTCTAAATAGTGTAATAACAAGTGTGCATTTAACTTTTCTCTTCCATGCCTTGGGGAGTGGACCCCATCAACCAACCTAACTAGCAATAGCAGCGATTTGAAATATATGAGTTAAGTGAAAAGAATCTGCTCTTGCTTGCATGACAGCACCGCAAGAAAATGGAGCTGAAAAGATCTGTTTTGGTTACTAATAAATGTCAAACACCGTATATTACTTTTATTTTGATGCCCCTCTCTCAAAAGCACAAAAGATTTGGAAAAATGGGACACTGTAATCAATGAAAAATAACAATTTCTCCTGTAATAGAAACTTCAACACCAAAAGGTTTTGGTATAATTAACTGAAGTGTTTTCCCAAACTATTGCACCAGGCCCCTCTGTTTGAAAGCCTCTAGCATGGCAACTCCAATCTTAGCAGGGGACTCTACTACTGTCCCTCCAGCTTCCCTTAGGGTCTTAATTTTGTCTTGTGCGGTCCCCTTGCCACCTGACACAATAGCTGCAAATGCAAAAACAACGGCTTGTGAATTTGCAACAAGCATCACACATGAATGATGCACAATGAAGAATTAAATATAAAATAACCTCCCGCTGAGAGAGTCTGTTTGGTGCTGGGACAACATTGTCATTTCACGATATCCTCATGTATATGTATCCACCATGTATATTTTAGAACAATCTCCAAGTGTGCATTTTTTCAACAAGCACCAGGGGTACCACAGGCAAACAAATACATACTAGACAAACAATCATGAAACCATCTAACGTCGATACAGACAAACAAGGAGTTTTAAAGTAGAAGTTGTATTTACCTTATCACATACACCACCAAACATCATCTAAATTATGCACAATTCCCATGCAACTCCAATCCATGTCAAAATATAAAAATGGTTACCTACTCAAACCCACCTAAAATCCTATATCATTAACAAGCACCACCTTTTTTTCTGGATAAGCAAGCAACATATACCCAGTCTTTTTTTTGACCCAACAGATGCAGGGCAGTCATGGCCTCAGCTCATAACTTTCTAACTTTAAATGATTCCAAAAAAAAATCCACCGTTAAATGAATAACTTTGTTGCTTCATGCTTGTTGAGCCGACTAACAAATCAGACAACATCTAACAAATGAATGTTGTTTCTTTTTTATTTCAATCATGCAATTGAAAGTTAGGAATCTAGAGCCTCTAAATTCCAATTCCGATACCTGAAAGAATTCGAATAAGGAGAGAGTTTCAATATTAAAATCAGGATTGTACAAAGAGCTGCAGTTACGAACTATACTTCTACTGCTGGTTATTTTTATTTGTCGCCAATATAATCACTGTCTAGTCAGTGTTGACAATTTAGTTTGCCAATCCAACCACAATGCTAAATGATGACAGTTGATAATGGTTGGTGATGATCAGCACTGATAGTTGACACTCAAGGACGTTTCTGTTCAGGCAATTTAGAATTCAAATTCTTAAGTAGCCATTTGAGGTTTTAATAAAATCCCTTGTGATATATCAATCCCACAGAATTCAGGTTAGAACACCAAACAGAATACTTGATAATACCCTAAACCAGAAAATTTGATATGGCAGGCAAGAAACATTAAAACTTAAAAAGTAACTCCTAAAAGAGACACATTTCATATGGCAGGCTAAAAAACAAACCAATTAGAAGGCCAAAAGAATAATATTTGCATCTATGATCAAATACTTGACGAATTATACCACTTAAGGACTTGCATCTCAAGTCAAGTAACATCCCAAAAGCAAAAAATAATGATGATCAAATAGAAGGAAAAAGACTGCTAAGGTGATTTAAAGAAATTGCCCAGAAACAATAACTCAATTTTTAAGGAGAGCATTTTCCCTTCCCTCACCACTCACTCAGACTGCACAAACAATCCACCAAAAGTGGAGAAAAGGAGGCAGGGTAAGGACTACCAGAAGGAATTTTTAATGAATAATCAATAATGTAATTGATGATTTACAAGCATGAAGCAAGCTGAAAATCTCACAAGTAATCAGTTGCAGCATTTAAAAATAACCATGAATATTTGTCAAAACGTGTTCGACAATAAGCTTAGAAATCCCATCTATTGATATAAACAATAAGGAACAAAGTCAGCTCAAAAAGAAAATCACTCTATTTTATCACGATAAATAACATGCAGAATTCCATCAATAGCTATTGGGTTCAAAACTTATAAAACCTTACCTCCAGCATGACCCATACGTCGGCCTGGAGGGGCAGTCAATCCAGCAATAAATGCAACAATTGGCTTCTGTGTCCCACTTTCCTGTGTGAGCATTCATCCAAGGAATCATTAACAGAATATGATTATTAAGAGCATGAAGTTTTTCTCTTTCTCCATAAAAATAAGGCTACTAAGTATTATCAAGTAATATCTAATGATAATTAAGAGCCTATCAATTTTTTCATCTCTGTTTTTAACCACCAAAGAGGATAGATGAGATTTTTATTTCCGTCAATCTAGTGTTGTTCTCCTTGTTTGTACAGGCTTGAATGTGAATTAGCCAAAATAAAAAATTAACCAAAAGTAGAATTGGAAGAATTATGTTTTCTCATGTTATGTGATCAACTAAATGAAGGTTATGAGCTTCTTGAAAAGCAACGTGCCAACGTCATAAAATTTATTCTTCAAATGAAGAAACATATACGTAACATGTGGGGCTAAACATTTCATACTACCCTATACCAAAAGCAAGAATTATATGCCATTTGAATGTTATATTTAATTAAGTAATACGGCATATTTTATATGATTTAGCCATTCATCATCTGTCCACAATTATTCATATCCTGAAGAATAACTCTGTGATCAAAGATATAAGCATTTAAGAAGTTGGATACAGGCAAAACTGATATAACAAGGCAATACACACACACACACACACACATATCTTTGATCAAATCAATAACTTCTAGATCACATGTAATCATAATGGAGTAGCTAAGATCATGGTTTCAAAACACAGATGCATGTGCAGCCATTGTAGAATGTGCCAAATCCAACATAACAAGAAGAGGGAAAAATGCAAGGGCATTGAAAACAAGATAATTTACTGTAATGGGCATAATAGAGGGATAAGATACACAATTTATTGATTCATATCAATATATCACCTCAATAACACAGGAGAACTGGTGCAGGAATATAACTTACGGAGCAACAGCATTAAATATGTAATATCTAATTATGGCCTCTACTAACAAAATTACTAGTAATCCTTTCAAGAAATATTACACAGGAAACATAACAGACTGCGTTCCTTTCTTATAAAACAAAACAAAAAAAGATTTTAACTTTGCAAATTTGCAATTATTCTTGAGAAGTTCAAAAGTTCATACATTGCCTATACATTAAAATTTTAAAACAAACCACCATCAGAAAAATAAATAAATAAATAAATAAAAACCTTAATTAGTGCAGCTGCATCCTCTTCTGCGGTTCCCCCTATCTCTCCTATGAGAACGATACCTGAATTGCAGAAGAAAACAGTGTAAAGACAAATAAACTTGGAATTCGGTGGGTGTAAAAACATATAATTGATGGCAATTAAAAGGAATAAAATATGCACAGGAGATAAGGATATCATTACTCATTCAAAGAATAAAAAATGTAAGACACAAGGTCATTTTATGTAAAAATCATTCCATGATATGTTGCCCGGATACAATACGGCCAAAATGCAAAAATCCAAGATACGATGTGGCTAGGATACGTCAACACAAATTTATCATAAAAACATATATTTAACAAACAAGATTTTCATTGTTCCCCAATTCACGGATGGCTGCTAAACATGGAAAAAAACTACAAAAAGAAAACATCACTTGCATTCATCCATAACACATTTTTCATTGATAATAGAACCTTGCATTCATGTTCAAGATATGACACAAAATAAAATATGATATCACACCTTCAGTCTGAGGATCTTCCAAGAACTTCGTAATACAATCAACAAAGTTTGTTCCGTTAAAGGGATCTCCCCCTATACCCACACAAGTGGATTGTCCAAGGCCAACAGCAGTTGTTTGAAAGACCTGAACGGTTGAAAAATAATTACATGGTTTATCTACAGGTAACAAGTACTACTTTAGGCAAGAAAAGTCAATAGAAAGGTACAAATGGTGATAGCAATATGAAGGCAAACAGCATTACTGGTAACTAGAAAGGTACAGAAGGTGATGACCCTAACCAGCATTGATTATTTGATAATTAATAATTAATTAATAGGAATCTGTTGTCTTGAAACTCCAGTTAGACACTGAAAGCTGTAACAAATTTCAAATTTAAAGGTGACAGAATTTCAGCAAAATGAGAAAGTCTCCAAGGAAACAGACAGTGTCTTAGAATGATTTAACTCTGGTTTTACGATCCAGAAAAAAGATATTGATATAATAAATGACATACAAGATAATGGAATGTTGAATCACAAGTGGAAAAGCAAGTTGATGTACCACTAAGAAAAGGACCATAACTGTTGAGAAACCAGTGCCCACACACTACAGCATGAATTAATATAATTTTTTTCTCACATGTCAACAATTCACCATTGCCCGTGACAGAATCATTTTAAATGAATAAATCAGACTGTCGACAAAATCAAATCAATCTCATAAACTGCTATAACAAAAGAAAAACCATACAAAATAATTTTCCTGACATCAAAACTGGGGCTCACCGCTTCATATGTCAAGGTACCGGAACGAGAAACAATTCCTACGCGACCAGGTTTATGTATGTAACCTGGCATGATTCCAATTTTACATTCCCCGGGCTTGATTATACCAGGGCAGTTTGGTCCAATCAGACGAGTTTTGGACTGTTGGTTAAGAGCAGCTTTCACTCGTACCTGAAATTCAAAAATATTAACTTCAGTGCCAGTCTCAGTATATAAGCAACAAATAGTAGAAGTAAATAAACAGCAGTTCTGCTTTATACAGCCAAGCTATATGCCACCCCATTAAACCCAAATACAGGCACATCTTCTCACAGTATATCTAATATTTATCCAAAAGCAAAAAAATTTATTAAACCTGTCTTATAGAAGGTATGGATACACACCTCAAGCCAAATCATTCCAACAAAAACATTAAGAATTATGAAAGAATGATAAAATAATCTATATCCCATTTTCTATGTTACTTGCAGTCAAAGTAGACAATTAAATTTTTTAATAATTTAATATGCCACAGAGCAGAAACTCAAACATTATTTTCTATGATAAAACTGAAATACCATATCATGCTGAGGAATCCCTTCTGTAATGCATACAGCAAGATCCAACTCTGCCTCCATTGCCTCCATAATGGCAGCTGCAGCAAATGGTGGAGGAACATAGATGACTGAAGCATTAGCCTTTGTTTCAGCCTTTGCTTCAGCAACAGTATTAAATACAGGAAGCCCCAGGTGTTCTGTTCCACCCTTCTTTGGTGTTACACCACCCACCTATTTGGACAAAATAGGATCAATTAAATCAGAAACACCTCCATATTCAACAACCAAAAAGAAGTCACACAAAAATACATGAATTAATGAAATGATACGTTATAAAGGCATCAACTTCTTTATCCATGTACTCACAAAGTTGTGAGTGCATCACGCACACAGTATGAGTCAAGAATCTAATTGTATCACCCTTAAAACCTCTAATTTTGGCACCAATAATGTAAACATATTTGGAATCTTGGCTATTAATCAAAAACTTAATGATAGTCTCAAAACACCAGATAAGTTTAGTACTTTCAAAGGACTTCTTTCAATACATAAGGTTTGACATTACCGTAACCTACTCCCCTTTTACATTCCGGAAAAATTAAGCCAACATCAATCATGCTGCCCTTGTATTTCCTCATAATATCAAACGTTTGTTCTTTGACTTTTTGAAGCAAATGATCTTTGGTTCAATTGAACATCCACCCACTTTAAGAATAAAGTTGAGGTGGAGCTCACAATTCATGTGTCCCAAAAAACACTGTTCCTAGGATTTTCTGATCAGATTAATTCAAAATTTTAACTTCCTAATGTAAGGCACATTTTCTGACAATGAACTTACGGTTGGTTACCAAGGAAAAGGTACCAAATTACCACGTGTCGTACTCAAAGCATCAGGCTTTTATGCCCAGAATCATAACTTGTTGCATACAAGGCTTCACATTTGAGCCTGATATAAATGAATACGCAAATAAAGCCAAGCCAATAACTTGTTTAGAAATACAGTTAGACCTTTGAAGAATTAGAAAAACTAACATTGAGCTGCATTTGCAAGCCATGAACCTAGTTTTATTAACAAAAGTGATATCAGTACTTTATTCAATTAAACGTCCTTGTTTGGCTTCAATTGCAATCAGTGCTCATCAAAGCCTCATAAAAGCCATCTAGTAAATGCTTTTTTTTCTCAATCATATGAAGTAAAAAAGCTTTGTGAGACAAACACTTAGCCAACTGAATACCGAGATAAGCAATCAAAATAGAATATTCAAAGGTCCCAATAAAACTCAGTAGTGAGCTAATCTGGCATAACCAGCAAGCAGCCGCCCTGTCACCAAAGAAAGCTCCATATAAAAAATTGAAAAATTCACCAGACACAAACGGAGAGAAATCACAAATCACAAAATTGAAGAATAGCGTTTTTTCTAAGCACAAGGAAACAATCACTCGACAGAGAAAGTTACCATCTTGGTTCCGTATTCGATGGCCTGTTCGGTGTGGAAAGTGCCATTTTTTCCGGTGATTCCCTGGCAGATGACGCGTGTATTCTTGTCAACGAAGACAGCGGGAGGGGGTGGCGGAGCCGCCGTATAACGGCGGATCTGAGACCATGAAGAAGAATTAGAAGAAAACGGTGACGAGGTAGAGGTCCTGCGTGACACAATGGAGCCGATCAACTTGGCAACGGCTTGGTGACCCATGCTTCGCTGTGATTCCTCTCGCCAACACTACTTGCTGCCGGCTGCTGCGACAGACACCTCGCTGTTGAAAGACTATTATTATTATTTTTCCTGTTCTTATTTTTTTAGCGCTTTTTTGGGATGTTTTGTAGGGCACTCGATCAAGATTTCTCACGGTCAAAAGAGCCGAAGATATCACACATTGGGTGTAGCCTAGAAATGTTACATGGGCCAATTTAGCCCAACTCTATAATCTCCGAAAAATGTGGGAATTAATCCAAAAGGGCAAAAAAGACCTTAGCCAAAAATAAAATAAAATTCTATGGCCAACATAATTATTGTACTAATTAATCGTATATGAAGTAATCTTATCTTCTTCTTCTTCTTTTTTTTTTTTTTTTAAAAAACTAAACAATTTATAGTTAAGTGGTAATTTTTTCAAATAAAAAGTGCTATTTTTTTATGTGCATAAATGATAATTAACAGACAAAGTTATTTCTCTTTTATTTATTTAAAATGAAATTTCATGAAAAATATCTCATAGTAATAGTATTTCTACAAATAAATTTTAAAATTTCTTAAAAGTATTTTTAGAAAAAGGAAAACATTTCATAATAGGAAATAGCTACTATGAAATAGGCCGAAGAGGGACTCTTTTACCTCGTATCATTGTGATTTGTGGAAGCAGGCGACGATCAAGTGCAGTTTTCGAAGGTATCGCATCTTTTCTCTTTCCTTTCCGAAGAGTCGAATTTTATCTACTGATGTTTTCTCTTTCAAAACTTTCTTGTTTACCAAACAAAGGAATTATGTTATTCCAATGTCTTTCTGCGATCGACCTTCGGGATGTTCGTTTATTTTAGTTTCACGCGTATGTGACAGATATCGCCCATCTGATTGTATGCGTTTGTTATTTTATACGATAGATATCGGATTTTATAGGTTATCAGGTTTTAATTGTATATTCATCTTTTCAAACCATAAAATCGAGTTAGGGTTATCAGAGTATTGTATGTGCCTATGAAATTGGATATATTTCAATTTATCTGGTGTTATCAAAAGTTATCTGGTTTCCATTTTATGTCTATTCGTGTAGAAATTTAATTAGTATTAGATTAGATTATAGATTATAGATTATGTGGATTTGTTCGGATTGCCAATTGCGGTTATAATCATCCTAGAAAGATCAGTACTCTAATTTTGTGTGCATAAAAGTTTGTTTGGTTTTCAAGCTTGTGTGTGACTATTTCAGTTGACAATAGTTTGATTGGACTCTTAAGGTTTTTTTTTTTTTAATCGTTTTCGGTGTTCACACAATCTTCCGATTTTGTTTTTTTGAAAATATTATTTGATTTATCTTCTTTCTTTAGGTAAAAAAAGAATCTCTTTTGGCTGTAATTTTGCTTATGGATTTGTGGGAATATGGAGATGTTCATCTCTCTTTCTCAGTGTATTGTTGTGATCCATTTCAGATGCAAATATTCGTGAAAACCCTCACCGGCAAGACTATTACTCTTGAAGTTGAAAGTTCGGATACCATTGACAATGTGAAGGCAAAGATCCAGGACAAAGAAGGCATCCCACCAGATCAGCAGCGTCTTATCTTTGCAGGGAAGCAGCTTGAGGATGGGCGAACTTTAGCAGATTATAATATCCAGAAGGAGTCTACCCTCCACCTTGTTCTTCGGCTTCGTGGTGGTATGCAAATTTTTGTCAAAACCCTCACTGGGAAGACCATTACCCTTGAGGTTGAGAGCTCTGACACCATTGATAATGTCAAGGCCAAGATCCAAGACAAGGAAGGCATTCCTCCTGACCAGCAAAGACTCATTTTTGCTGGTAAGCAGCTTGAAGATGGCCGCACGCTTGCTGACTATAACATTCAAAAGGAGTCAACGCTCCACCTTGTTCTGCGGCTGCGTGGTGGAATGCAGATCTTTGTGAAGACCCTCACTGGAAAGACCATCACCCTTGAGGTTGAGAGCTCTGACACCATTGATAATGTCAAGGCCAAGATCCAGGACAAGGAGGGCATTCCTCCTGACCAGCAGAGACTCATTTTTGCTGGTAAGCAGCTTGAGGATGGCCGAACGCTTTCTGACTATAACATTCAAAAGGAGTCAACGCTCCACCTTGTTCTGCGACTTCGGGGTGGAATGCAGATCTTTGTGAAGACCCTCACTGGAAAAACTATTACCTTGGAAGTTGAGAGTTCTGACACTATAGACAATGTGAAGGCTAAGATCCAAGACAAAGAGGGAATTCCACCAGACCAACAAAGATTGATATTTGCTGGAAAACAGTTGGAGGATGGAAGGACTTTGGCTGATTACAATATTCAGAAAGAATCTACTCTTCACCTTGTTCTGAGACTTCGTGGCGGGATGCAAATCTTTGTGAAGACCCTCACAGGGAAAACTATCACCTTGGAAGTTGAGAGTTCAGATACAATCGACAATGTGAAATCTAAGATCCAAGACAAGGAGGGAATCCCACCAGATCAGCAGAGGCTGATATTTGCAGGAAAGCAGTTGGAGGATGGAAGGACACTGGCCGATTACAATATTCAGAAAGAGTCTACTCTTCACCTTGTTCTGCGTCTTCGTGGTGGCTTTTAGATGATAGTCTCTTGTTTTTCTTTGGTGGTTAATATCAAGTCTTATGCGACGTTTGTCATGATCATTACTTAGCAGTTAGCATGAACATGGGTATTATTATGAGGTCTGTGCGAACAAGTTCACATATTGGGAATGCACTTTTTAATTAAGTCTTATATCTATTTTAAACGTCTATACATCCGTTATTCTTTTGGTATAAAATGGTTGAGTGTGATTGAAAGATAGGTTCATTTTTCAGCCTGCGAATCCAACCCAATTCCAGAGGGACATTGGCAAATCTGATGAGACTCAAATTCATAGGGAACATGAACGAGCCTTGAAGGGCGACTTTCCGAACTTAATTAGCCAATCCTGTTGATGTGCCTTGTGATAATATATGTCTATTTTATGCGAGTTCAGCCAATCACACAAGTAGCAGTTATATAATCGACTAAGAACAAAAATTCTGAATTAAAAAATTGCACCAAAATTTTCCCATTATCTAAGTATGTTGAATCAATCAGCCCTTTACAAGTAATGAGTAAAAATGGAAAGAAAAGGAAAGAGGACAAGGCAAATTAGCTTTCCTACAAGTTATACTATAAAAATTTTGATTTCATCATCTGCCTAAATGGTGATCCGGTTTGAGTTAGCGAAGACATTATGTTATCATATCCTGGTGCAGCAATAGGTCTAATATCATGGTGTTTGTATATCACCTTCACAGAACTTCCATGATCCATCGTCCTGCCTCTTGAGAACATACTTAACTTTGTAAGTGCTGCAATCAACCAATGAGGAAAATTAAGTTAATGAGAAATACTAAGAGAGAACAAAAAGCAGGGGGAAATCAATATTATCAAATTGTACTTGAAGACATAGAGGAGCAGATTGCTTCGAGTCTAGCAAGCAATGTTTAGCCAATTGCTTGGAAATCTAGTTGCACGCTAACCAACTTTATCTTACCTATAGTAGTTTGGATTTTTTTCCTCAGAATCGTCAACAAGCTCTGCCGCTTCCTCTAAGTGAGCTTCTATTTCTGCCAATTCTGCTCCATACCCAGCTGACAGAATGTCAGCTCGCACCACAGACAATTTTAGCAAAACAAACCTCCAGTAACAAGATCTTTCCTTTGCAGCGTCAGCCAAGGCTTGCCACTGTTAAAGCTACTACGGATTAGTATTACTATCATTTCCTTTCATCCTCATTTTCATTCTTTTCCATTTCAATTTGAACAAAATAAAACCTTAAAGGCATTCCAGGCTACTTATTAGATCGTTATTCAGCATAGCCAAATAAAAAGTACACAAAATATGATAGGCAGTTTTATATTCAATTATTGATAATATCTAGTTGAAATAAAGCATAGAAGGATGTGACAAGAAGAGAAAGAGAAAATTAAAATAATAATAAAACCACAAAATTCACTACCTGAGCCAGCATTGATTCATCAAGGACTTGAGCTAGCCCATGAACTTGATGGCCAGGCCCCAAGGCTTCAGCTTTAATTGTTTGCCATTGCTTAACAAGGGCTTCTGCTTCTTCCACAGGCATCAGCCGCCGGTAGACATTTATAAGGGAAGATGATGGGGTAGCAGCAGCGAGTGATTTATATCGGTTTCCAGCATCAGGTAGATTAACAAATTGAATTTTGACCATTGCCAGGAGTTTCTTTAGTCTGTCAGCGATATTACTTCCTCTGATATAAGCAGGTCCTAAATTGTAGTCAGCAGAAGAATCTCCAGTCCAAGCAATATCACCATTGGCTTTATTGGAAGCCCAATGAGAATCAGTTCTTGTCTTGCTTAAATTCATTCCCGCCAACTTATATGTAGCAAACATAATGCAACCAAGTACTGTAAAATATGTTATTCTTCCAAACATGTGTCCATGAGCGAAGTATTTATCCCAAATTCCATTGTGATGAGTGCTAAGATTCCTTTTCAACTGAACAGGTGACTCGGTAAGATCACTTTCATTATCACTTTTGGCAGTCACTGGTGAAGTCTGCAAATCAGTAGGAGCCAGCTGCTTAACAGCAAACCCTACATGGGCAGAAGCGTTCATATATGAGCGAGGTTCCTCAAAATCCCTTCTTTCTAAGGCAACAGACGAGGATAATGGTCTGTGACATATAGTTGGCGTGGTTCGGAGAGCTACTTTAGTTTTCTTGCTTACAGGAATTCTCTTTTCAGCATTAAAGAAATTGACCTGTGGAGATTTACATCAGTGCAAGCATGAACAACATTTCATCAAAATAAAAGCTACTAATGTGCGCATGCTGCCTATTATAAATATCTCACCAGAGATGAAGAACACTCTCGTGTATCTGGAAAAGAAGCAAGTACAACATCCTTCAGCCACATTTCCTGGTCAAGTTCAACAGAAATTCTGAGAAAAATGTTCAACATAGGAATATTGATACTGAAGCATTATATAGAACTTGGCTATTATCTAGAATAAAAACTAACAAAATATTTTCCTGGAGCCAAATAAAAAAACAAAGTGTTTTGACACTCAAGATTAGAATTTCTAAGTCAGAAAACTGTGTCAGTGTGTGGAATTAAATATCCATTAGCTGCTGCAGGACTCATAAAGGATGCATTATTCAAACACACTGCCACAAAGAAACCAGACTTTTGACAGGACAGCCCTTGTTTATACGTGTTACCCTGAAGGGATAATGATCTTTGCTCCTCTGGGTACTAGGCACTCCTGTGGTTGGAAAAAGTGTTTGGAACCCAATGAGTACTTAATAATACTGAATGAGCATGAAAGTGCAGCTCATCACTGGAGTCCTCTACTACTAAAAGGGATGACAAAGTCGCAAGTCCGGACCTTCACACACTACAAAGCTTCCACATTTCAAATAACAAGAACAAATAATAAAACAATTACCAACGAAGGATTTGCAGTAGATGCATCAACTATTGCCTTAACTGAAATTGAACTATGATTAGGATTCGAATTCAGTTCAAGCAGCTTAAGCTTTTCAACTGCCTCAGCCTCAGTGCCCTGGAAATTAAGAAAACATTACTGAAGTATTTCGCCTCAGATCCACAGAGAGTAAAGAAAGAAAGACAAAAGTTATCCTTGCTGGAATCACAAGATTATAAATGTCCAAATGTTTAATGAAACAGCACCAGTGCTTGGAAATGACAAGGAAAAACAAACCTGTCCTAGAAGGAACAAGCACATTGCTTCCTCAAATTTTAGATCAATGCCCTCTGAAACAATTAGACATTCACATATATCTTTTGCTTTATTAATCTGCATAAGAATAATACAAATAAATAATATTAAACTGAAATCAAGGAAACCTCCATTTGAGTATGTGCAAAATAAAATGTACTAATATAAGAATCCATGCATAAAGACTATAGAAGGAGAAAGTTATACATATGTTCATTAAGGTTCAGAGAAGTGGATTACCAAGTCCTTTTGCTTGGTTGAAAACCCAACTGCCATGTGAGCTACAAAAGCTTTGTAGAAAGAGTTTGCATCAATCACTACCCTCTGATTCTGCGATTCAAGTGTCTTCTTATTCTTCCGTGTTATAGCCAAGCTGTCCCATGGAAGAAGTTCAACTATTTCAGAAGCCAGCAACCGACTGAATGCTTGGCTTAAAAAAGAAGGCCAGTCCTGAACTTGGCATGAAGTTTCACCATCAAGACCCTGCCTAAGTAATTCACGCAAAGCTGCAATTGCCCTCTGTCGTCGATCAGTATTTTCAGGGTTCTGTGGCATGCCCAATAGCTCCAAGGTACAAGCAGGCGCAAGCTCCTCTAGAGATTCTTCAATCTAGAAACCATGAACAACAAAGTCTGTATAAAATGTAGACAACCGAGACCATAACATGCAGTAAAGCACAAGGTTATTGCAATTTGCTCCACATAGCATCTTCTTTTCAAGTATCTTGCAAAATTGTCTCAGTTAATTTCAGCATAGTTAATAGAGGCAAATAGCGCTATCCTGCTACAGTGCAGTGGATTAAAAGAGAGGCCGTGGTAGAATTTCCTTCCTGCTCCAAGATCAGTGTAGCGGCCATAGCAGCTGCAATTTGTGTCCTGCAACTTGCCACTATTGCTGCTACACTGCTACACCACTATTTGTCTATTTTATTTCATATTGATGTCAAGAACTTATACTATAAATTACATTCATATAATGCCAATTGCCAAAGATTTGAGCTTTAGCTTTTTATTATTATATTTTTGCATTTTGCTTCTGCAATGCCAATGATGTAGAACACACCATTATTGCTAATAAAATATTGTATTAATATTTGCATCCTACTACTGCAATGTCAATAATGTGGAACACACCAACGTTGCTAATATATTGGATTATTTAATTAATTATTTGTTTTTAATATTTTTTGAGTGTTAAGCATCTATTATGTGTGTTAAGGATTTTAGTTACTTTTATTTCTCTCTTTTCGGAGTAGAGGCTACTCCAAGATCCGCTATCCTGATATGACAGTTATGGGGCTGGCCACTTCACTCCACATTTCGTTATTGACTACTATGGTTAATTTTTCATTATCTAACTTTCATACTGATCATTCTTAGCTACCTGCTTCTAGCTCTTTGCTACTTGCAATAGAGATCACACTAGATCATGATCCCAAAGTATGCTTGAAAATGGAACATATCCAAAAATTTAAATAAACAGCACAATAGTGACCGGTATTTTGCTTTTCCCTGAGAAAGATATCATCATCCTAACAAATATCATTTAAAAATAAACGATTCCTCACACTAATAAGCATATAGATAATGCATTTGAAGCATATGATATATTGCTACTTAGTAAAATGTAATAATTTTGTAATATATTGAACAGAAAATTTGACTATTCAAATGCTAAACGGAAGTGAGTAAATGTTTCTTACCTGAGACAGTAGTGTCAATTTCGCAAGAGATGGCTGGCTTCTTAGAAGATACTGAGCACGAGCAAGAGCTTCAAAACCTTGAGACACTTTGTTCTTCTCAAAGCCAATCTTGGCGATTGCACACTTCAAGAAAGCACCTATGATAAGGAAAGGATACATAACAAGGCTGCTATAAAATGAAGGAGTAATCTCCTGACCTCTTTGTCAACACGTATTACCTCAGCTAGTGCCATAGAAAGAATCAAATCATGTGAATATGGCTTCGCATCTTGACGCTGAAGACTTACCCGTACAATGTCAAGCACAAGCTTTGATTCTCCAACCTGAAAATAAGTAAATAAGCAGCAGTCACAGAAGGCATACAGCACACAGCATGTAAAACATCAAAAACATTAAATAGACTAGTTAAAGCACATGGCAAGTCAACCTCTTGAAGAAGGCATACAGCACCAGGCAACCAAGACCATGGAATACGAAAAGGAGATTTAGGAGGAATCTTTTCTTTCAGATTGCCAGCATATTCTGGCTCAAAAAGAAGCTTATCCCTTACATCCACTAGAAGATCCTACAAACAAATAACAAGAACAACAAAAAATGACATAATAAATTCATCTACATACCTGAAACCCAAAAAACATCACAAGACATCATCTATAGTCATTTCTCTACCTGGCGAGATACAACAACATCCACAGTGTAACCTTCTTCAATTTCTGCATTTTTCAAATTCATCACAGCCTTAACAATTTCATCTTTCTCAGCTTTATCAGGAACACCAATAAACTGCAAGATAATTTGAAGTGAGTAATATAACAGAAATCTTAGGACAGATGAGGTCTGGCATGGATTAAAAAATACTAGGTGGATGATTGAATAGCTTATCAATGTTTTATTGTACACCCTAACTTAGACTTGGGAGATTCTCATAATTTTCCCTAACTTACCAAGAGAAGCCTTTAAACAGTCCTGTTTCAATTTCAAATGCCAGCAAATTCTCCAAGATTCCATGCAGACACACATGTCAATGCAAGATAACTACCATATCCAAATATAAAAATGCTATAGGTGTTTACAGAAGGTGCAAAAAGGGAAAAAAAACAAAAAGGAAATTCTTGAATATAGTGCTATAAACAAATATTAATTGCAAACATCTCAAAGACAGCTTGTTTACTAATATGCGTTATGACTCTAACTGAGTTCCAACTATTTAAGATCAGGTCAAGAGATGAGCTAGATACGATATGCTCAAAAATATGTTACTTGACAAACTTCGCTTCCAGTTCCAGTTTTCCTAAGCAATAGCGTTAGATAAATCAGGGAAGGATCAAAATAATAAATGCATTTTTCATATGTAAACACCTTTTACAGCCAGAAAACAGATCGAACTTGTATCTACTTGTTAATGAATCACCATATCATTACAAATTAATTTCTTACTTTCAAATATCCAATTTAATTAAGTGTCATTTTCATGGGAAATATACAATTACTAACATCCAGAATTAACAACTCTATTTTCCCAGAATCTGCATATAAAGCTCCCCCAGTCCCCGACGTATAAGTCACGTATAGTATTGTACCCATTATTACTCATCTAATCAAGAATAATCCAGCGTACGTTGTTCCTTCTCCGTTTAATTTTCTTTCCAAACCAAACATGGCATTACAGTAAAGCAAAATCTGAAACACAACACCACAGACAATGATTCATCACCTGGTAGCAAGTTACAGGGATTTCAACAGACTTCGTCTGGGCATTTTCAACAATGCGAGTGTCAACGGCACTCAACCTCCTCTTTCCAGCTGGAATATCATTCCTCTTCGCAGGAGACCCAACAGAAAACGCAGAATTACAGAACCCAATTTTCGTTTCTCCAGAAACACCCAACAATGAGACCTTGTAATTTTCCTTTTGGAAACTGTCACCGTGATAGATTCGAGAAACACAAAACAAAGTGGGAATGGTCGTTGTGGCATTGGCAAATGCCATGAGCTCTCATCCCCAAAACCAAAACCCTAATAGTATCAGAAGAAGCGAGCTTCAGTTCTCATTTATCTTGGATTCGTAATCCCGGGAAGACTACATTGGGGAAAAAGTTGTTGGCAATTATAATTCCGATTTGGCATTAAAGCAGGAACCTTGATAAAAGCTACAACAAAGAAAATCAGAGAAGAGAAAAAAGAGAAAAAGCAGCACAAGATATATATAGAGTGCAACTGGAAAGAAACTGTGTCAGAGGGAAATGATTTGGTTCGTTAGTGGTAATTAAAATCCTTTACTAAGAAACTGCAGAATTTAAGATAGAAAAGAAAAAAAAAATTTATTTGGTTCGTCAGGGAAAATCTAGGAAAAACAAAAGGAAAACATGACATTACCTCGGATTCCACTTAGATTTTAACAGAATTAGTTACTATCATCAGAATCGTTCCCTCCTTAAGACAGAATCAAAAACCGAGAAAGAGAGATAAATTATAATAAATTAACCTATACTAATATGTTAGAAAGTCCTTAATTTATTAAATTTTGAGAAGTAGTGTTGGGTGTCACGTTAAATAGACTTTTTACTATTAAAATTATTGAAAGAGAATGGTTTTCCTTTTTTTTTTTTTTTCAAGATAATTGATTCATATTTCAGTAATCAAAATTGGCCTAATCAGTCCACTAAATTAAGGAACAAGAGAAATAATTCCGCAGACAATCCAACTCACAAAATTAATATATCGAAACTAGCACTTATGCAGATATAACGCCTAAAAATAAATAAATAAAGATTAATTAATTAGATTTAAATACGCGCATTACTATGTAAATTATGGATTTTATGATGTATTTTAATTATTCAAAATAACATGGACTATAAATGAATAATCCATATACTTTCTTTAAGAAATTACATTAAAAAATTCTAAAAGTAAAAAAACATTTAAACAATGCTTCTTAAAACCATTGTTACTATGGATGGTGAAATGAACAGATTTAATCATTTAATGTCAAAAAAATTATAATCAAATACGGATAAACTTCTTAATCATATTCAATGAAAAAATACAAAAGGAAAATTTGTAAAAAAAAAAAAACTCACCATTTTATTCTAGTTTTGTTTTTGTTCCTCAATTTTTTTCCTCCTCTTTAATTATTTACTAATAGCAATTATATAATTTTATAAACTTTTTAATTTTTGATAAAAATAATTAGTAATTCAATATAATTTATTTGAAGTGGTTGATGAGTATGAATAAATATAAAAATAAACGAAAACAGAAACAAAAACAACAACAAAAATTCATCAAAACATATTTTTGAAAATAAAAAATCTGAAAATAAAAACTCCAATAAATTACTAAAACAGTAAATAGAATTTAAAAAAAAAAAAAAAAATTGCTAGAGAGTCCGAAGCAGAAAAACGACTTGTTCTTGTTCCCGCCTATGGCTGACTTAGATCTTTGAGAATGGCGCGTAGGACGAAGAAGCCGGAAGCAAGTGGAAGAGAGGAAGAAGACCCAGAAGCGGCAGAGCGCAAGAGGCTGAAAAGGCTTGCCTTTTCTAATAAGATACTCTCTGAGACTCCAGCAAAGAGATCCGTTCTTCTCAATCTTTCAAAGACAGTGCTTAAGCATCATGGCAAAGACATTCTCAAGAAATCTCATAGGAAGAACAGGTACCTCTTCTCCTTTCCGGGTCTCATTGCTCCCACCTCTGGAGGAAAGATGGGTGAACTCAAGAATTTGGGCACAAAAAACCTAATTCTCTACCTCGATTTTCCTCAGGTTTTTCACATTTCTTTCTCTTCAATGCTCTCTTAGCCTTCGCTTTATTATTTATTTACTTATTTATCTATCTGCTATTTGTTAGTTTTAGGGAATTGCGGGAATTAAATAACGAAAACAAAAATACTGGTGTTTTGCCTTATCTGTGTAAGGAACTATTTGTGATTGGAAATTTCTAGTATGAATATTTGCCTTGGTTGCCTCTCAGCTTTAGCTTGATTTTTCAAAAAAAGAAAAAAAAAAAAATCGTATGGAAAGGAATATATAGTAAAACTATGAATATCTAATGTGTGTTCAAATGGCTGCTTTCTCATGACTGAAAGTAGCTGTATGCTTGTGTAGTTGGAATGAAAATCTTGGTGAATGACAATGTAGAAATATGAGAGGCATAAAGTTGGAAAATGAAGACTTTTGAAGCCTAGCAAATATGAATGTTTGATTTGCTTTGGTGGGTTCTACCTGTATGGTATCCGATGAAATGTATATTCTCTTTCACTTTTCAGGGCCAAATGAAGTTGTTTGGGACTATTGTTTATCCAAAGAACAAATATTTGACTTTACATTTCTCTAGAGGTGAAAAAAATGCGATGTGCGAGGATTTTTTTAATAATATGGTTGGTTTTCTTTCCCTTTCCTATGATGCATACTTTTCTTGTCTAAAAAAAGCAGAAAGTTTGAGCCTAAATACTTTGGTGCTATAATTGGATTTGGATTTAATAGATTGTCTTTTGTTGGAAGTTTTTAACTATTTTCCCTTCTGAACTAACTTGTTCTGCAAAAACTATAACTCCTGGATCTAAAAGGTGAATGATGGACAATTGATGGAAAGAAAACACAGAATTTTCATTTAAATTTAATATGGAGAAAATGCTTTAACTATTGCACCTTGTAATCTTAATCTTGCAACTACTAAGAAAAGTTGCACCATTAGGAATGATTTATCTTTGCAAACAATAGGGGCTAGTGATTACATAATCTCTGATTAATGATTTTTCCTTCTTTTATAAGTGGAATAAACTAAAGGTTGTGTACTTTGAGAATCTATGCTGATATAGTTTGCTTACAAGTTACAAGTTATTGAAATTATTTTCTTGCTTCTCTTCGTGTTACAATTGCAATTTTTTCCTACGTCTATGGTATGCATAGAGCTACTGTTTTCATTACAGGAACCTATTATGCTTTGTAACATATGTGTTTCTAGGCTTAACTTTGCATTCTTTCCTTTCTTCTTCCTCCTGTTACTTGTCATTGTTCAAAGACTAACAACTATATGGATTTCATTTCACTTCTTCATCAAGTTCGTATCTTCTGGATTTGTGCTTTTGGGAATGAATAACTATGGTTCTTACTGATAATCTCTCTCTCTTTTTGGGAAGATTGTATTTTCTGATGCATGGTGGATTGGGAGGAAAGAAGATAACCCACATGAAACCAAACTTGAATTTCCCAAAGAATTGTATGAGGTTAGTACTTCTTGTTTTATCAAAGTTGACATAATCAGAGAAAAAATCTGTGTCCCGACTCAGGAATGTTGTGTTATTTCAGGGACAACAAGTTGAATATGACTTTAAAGGTGGTGCAGGTGCAATATCCGTTGCTAATCAAAGTGTTTCCAAAACCAGGATGCAGTTTGCAGAGCAGCAGTCACCAAAAACACCCTATGAGAATGATTTCTCAGACAGTGAAAACAATGCAAATTATACAAAGGAAGTGGTTCCAGTTCGACGTTCAGAGAGAATTGCAAGAAAAACATATAAGTATAGCCTTTTCTATTATATTATTTTAGTTAATGTATGCTGCTTTCTTGACATGAAGTTGTGAATAACCTTTGTTTCCAAAAATGGCGAAGCGTTGTTTGTCATATGTTGAAAGAGTCAGTGGTCTGGTTTGCCTAGAAATATTTACTTGTGTTTATGATGCATGGGTCTTTTGTTTTGTGTGATTGAATTTTCAAGTGTCTGATCAAGCATGAGTTAAAATTGTGCCATCTGTGTTTAGAGGTCTTATTCATTTAGCTTTCTTATTGGTACAGGTTTGTAGAGTTTTCTTCTGATGATGATTCTGCTGAAAGAAGCCCTGATCTATCTGAACCTGAAGAAAAAGTAGTTGAAGTTAATGCTGTTGTAAATGATCTCAGTAATATAAATATCCTTAAAGTTGATAGATAGCTTCTAGTTGTGTTTGGCATTATCGTTTTTCTATAGGGTTTTGATGTCTTTGTTCCCCAGTCAGTTTATAATTCCGTTGATTTTATACATTCTTTATCTTCTCTGTATCTATATGTTATTTATCCTTAATTCATGGTTACAGGAAGAAAATCAGCGTTCTGTTATTGTTGACATTAATAATAAGGATGCTGTCGAAGGAACTCCATTTTTAAAGGAGAATAAAGAGTGTGCTTCAGGGTCCAAGTCTAAGAAAGTATCTCAATTTGCTTCAGCAACGGCATCTAACGAAATCTCATCTGGTTGACACTGTTCAATTGTTCATGCCACTATGTCCACATTATTCAAGAAAGAAGAAGAAAAGGTAATCTTTTAAAACCGTTAGGATGAAACCTAATGTGAAGTAGCTACTAAGAAAATTATTAAATACTTAACTTCCCTTGGTTATCTTTTTTCTTTCACCTATCCTGGTTAAAAGCACTGATTAGGTTTAACAGATTCCCAGAAGAAATAAGCTTTCTGACCAAAGCAAAATCGTAACAGATTTTAACAAATGTGTAAAAGAACCCAGATCATTAGGAGTTCTATATATAAAATTGTATGATCACATAGAATAGGTGAGCTCCTCTATTTTATTCTATTAAATGTTGGAACACATCTCTCAATATGATAGACTCCTATAATCGTTTATGGCAATTTATCTGTTATCCAACCTTGCTTCATATCTTCAAACTTTCTCTCGTTGTGCTTGTGTTTCTTCTAGATGTAATCATTGTGGAAACCTTGGTGTGACTAATTCTTCTGTTACCTCTTTATCTATCCTCTTTAATCTGTTTCTTCAGCTTTAATATGCTAGAAATCTGGATCTATGACCTTGTTATATGCTAATATAGGCACTTTTCTTTGGCCATCAAGTTCATCCTTATTTCTTCTGTTGTACTTGCATTTTTCATACCTTAACAGGATGCTGAGAATGCCACTAGAAACCACACAATTCATCAATCAAGACCATTATGCTGAGATTGCATGATTACTGTTGCTCTGGGAAATGCTATTATCTGTTTCTCAAAATCAAGTATGTATGTTGTGCAAAATCACGACATTCAACCCTGAAACCATGTTATTTCTTTGATAGGTCGTTGTGTCTCAAAGTGGTTCATGAATGTTTATATTCTCTGAATATTTCTGAATGATGCCATTTGGAAAATCTTAGTGTTTTACAATTTTTTGTCTTGCTAAAAATGGGTTTACTACACTGCCTAGTATAGTTCAGTACTGGCCTGATTGTTTATATGGCAACACTCCTGTATTTTCAGAAGGCTTCAAAAAATCCAAAGAAATCTCCCACATCAAAGGTTGTGAAACTTTCCTAATTGCTTTACCTTATTTTGAGGAATTATGATTATGGAAGTTGGATGATAAAAGGTATTGATGTTTTTCAGTTTCCAGCCAGAAGTTGCAGTGTGCTGGTTTAAAAAGGAATATTGAGCTGATTGGAGATTTTCTCTCAATTTACTGAATATCTTTTGAACTTCAAGAGTGGATGAGAATAGTCTCTAATTAGCAGTGAGGTGCTTCATTTGAGGATGGGATACAGGCTGAGATACTTTTCACTATTGTTGCAGGATGAAGGATCCTGGAAAAAGGCAAAAAAGATCAAGGACAAAGATCCTGGTAAGTATTTTGTTATGACAATACAAAAGGCCAAGGAACTTCAAGTGTACAAGAGAAGAAATAAGGGAGAGGCAGTTAGAGCCTGGGCTGGCATGCCAGGTTGGCAAAATCAGTTAGAAACCAGGTGGCCTCCTAGTTTGCTTTGACCTTCACTGGTCAGTTGACCAACGGAGTCTATAAATAGGAGAGCTATGGGTCAGTTTAAGCATTTTGTTCCTAGATTTGATTCATTTGAAGTTGTTAGATCGAGAGGTTTTTCCTTCTCTCTTAGTGATGGCAAAAAGGCCTGTGACTGTGATAGCCGGCGTGTGACTTGTGCTGTAAACTCTCTGATACCGCAGAGTTTTTCTCATTTTTTTAATCAATAAAACTACCTGTTTTCTTCTATTTTTCTTGATCCATATCATATTCTCTCTCCCTGTCTCCTTCCCTCTTCAAATGGCTACACAATGTTATTGTTATCATTATTAAATAGCTATTTTTTCATTCTAAGTGCACACAGGCTTCTAAGGACATTTGGCTAGACCACACAAGGAAGAAGAGAAAATTGTTACTTTCACTCCTTGTAGCAACATAAGAATGTAAATGGTAGCAAGAAGGATCCAACCATTTATATGCAAGATGCAGGAAGTTGAAATTTTATTTCCAAGGAACTTTGTGGAGCTTGTGAATGGATTTTTTTTTTTTTTTAAAAAAAAATGTGCATCAATTAATACTTGATAAATGATGATGAATCTCAAGTATTCAAGTTACTGTGGATGTTGACTAATCTGGCGAATACTTTTGAGTAGTGTTGATTTCTTTTTGACCTTCTAGTTTCTTTTACCGCACCAAGGATACACAGACAGAGGTTGTCACAAAGCAATGATATACAGTCCACGACAACATCAACAAGACCATCTCTCTGAAATTAACAAGAGCAGTGCCAATATGGAGAGGATTCCAAATCACTATTCTCAATATGTTAGTGCAATTTGTACATGACTGGTCAGTTTTTTAAATATGTAAATAATTTTTGTCTAGCTATGTGTGTTAACTTTATAAAAAACTTCTTTCCACATGCCTACCTATTTGCAGGAATGACGTTATGTACTGATGCTTCTTTTTCATGTTTGTGAATTTGCAGGAGAGAATATTAAGGCAAAAGGTAAAGATGCGAGGTAACTTTTTCCTATTCTTGGAATTCCATGTGTTTCTTGGATTAAATATTCTTTCATGTCACTTCTTGTTGGCTTGATTGAACAAGCCAATAGCAATTAAATGGTTAAAGGTTCCAGATAGAATAAAATTAGAATAAATTGAGTAAGTAAAAGACAGAAAGAAGATACCATTATTTTCAATGATATTTTAATGTAGGGAGCGTATAGAGGTGATGCCAAGAAGTATTTTGATATCTCCCTTTGATAACGAAACATGAATCATAGGATATTTTATCCCCATGTCAACCAAATCAAATCCCCATTAATTCATCCCATTCAACATCCCGAAATTGTGTAAATTTGATCTTTGTAATTCTTCCAAATTATTCACCCTAATTCTTCTCCTTTTCCTCTTGTATTTTAATTTAGTAATTGAAACTATGATACACAAACGTATTTTCTTAAAGAAAAGGTAATATGGAAGTTTTTGCTTGGACTGTACAATTGTAAAAGAAAATAAAAAGCTGGTAAACTAATGAGAAAAAAACAGTTTGGGAATAAGTTTTATGTATAACACATTGCTTGAACAGCTTTTCTGTATCAAGTAATGTTCATACCAATGACTTCATACAACAAATGAGTAAAGGAAGAACACCTATTTTTTATTTTGGCCCTGTTGTCAATTGCAACCAGAAACTCTCTTTGATCACTTTGAACCACTAAACTATATTTTAAGATGACTTCATTATAAGTGGGAACTCCTAACTTTATGCTAAGTTACAGGGACTACTACCATCCAAAATCAAAATGCTTTGCCAATCTTTCTGATATACACCATACAGAACAAGTTTTCTTTCTCTAGTTGACAGAAAGCAATCTAAAATGTAAACATAGACTTGCCATTCTTTCTGATGTACACCATACAGAACAAGTTTTCTTTCTCTATTTTCAATCATGTTTTTCAACTAGATTAAAACATATAAGTGCAAACTAAGCAAGAAGTTCTTTTTACAGATTTACAAAGCACTAATCACTGGCTTAGACCTGGCACATGATACTTAAGCCAAACTTTGGTTTAAGAGCCTAACAATGCATCAACTTTGGCATTTGTTGCCCTTGATAAGAACTTCATGCAAATTGGAGGGTTAACTCCTGCAAGAGCCAGTATTGAAGCAGGTAGAGCCCATATACCATCGCCACATATCAAACCAGAAGCTACTGCTGGCCCAAAAGCATCTGCCTTGGCCTTGTTTATCTTTTCCCACACAAACAAAATCACACTTCCAACACACATGTCGATGGCAAAGTATGGACCTATGTAGAAAGGTATTGCCATAGCCATTGGAAGTGGTATAAACCTTCCTCTCTTACCCAAGAAGTCTTTGATCATGTTTATCACAATGGCAGAACCAAAGAATATATAACAGAGCATAAGGCAATTCTTTGGTAAATATGAGAAGCCTTCTACTCCAAGCTTGGCCATGTTACGATACACAATTGCATATGGAGCAGGATATTCACTTGTTTCCTTCCCAAGGTCATCGAATGCATTGTAGAAAATCCAGAAGACACAAGGAGATACAATGCAACCCATTGCTGTGCCGATAATCTGGCTCACAAACATGGCACGAGGTGAAGCCAGGGTAAGGTAGCCAGTCTTAAAATCCTGTGTGAGGTCAGAAGCTGTGGAGACAATGTTCATCATGACTCCACAGGCTGCTAGGCCAGCAAGAACTCCACCATGTGCTGCACCAGCCCACGCCCCGATTGTGAAGATGGCAAGCTTTCCATAGGTGGACGCAAGGGACCAATCTGTTAGCCCACAACCATAAGCATTGCAGAATGCTAAGGTGGGAGCAACTAAGTAGATGACCAATATGTAGTACCATTTCAGTTCATTGAAAATGTGGGGAAGAGTGGCTATAGAGATTGCAGCAATGGCAACATAACCTCCAACTGAAAACCATGTGGGAATTTGATCTTTCAGAAAGAGTTGGGTCCGGCGCTGCTCATCATACGACAGTTGAGGACTTGAGGAAGAGCCCTGACCAACAGGAAGAACATTCTCCCTTCGTTTGTCCCGGATTTGGTAATACATTCCTGAGAGGGTATGGCTTAGCACCTTGAAGAAGTTATATAAACCATCTCCCAAAATCATGGCTATGGCTATAAAGACCTGAACATAAAGTGTAACTTAATTCTATTAAATTGACAAAGGCATGGAAAGCATAGATATATAGTGGCATTATTTATGACAGGAATCGCACCTTGTAACCTTGGACGCTTTGTAGGCTGCTTTCATCAAGATCTGCACTGTACCAATCACCCTTTTTCTTTTCTATGAGCGGCCACATTACTCCCCAAGAAAGAATTCCTCCGAGGAGCACTGATATGTTTATGATGTATGGGCAAATCATGCCTACTCCAACGTAGATTGCAGAGAAATCAAAATAAAATCTGGAAATAAGTGAAACATTCGGTTAAGCACTTCAAATTATGTTTATGTGCATTTTCGTCTCAACTTTTGATCAAGAAAGAAATGTGACACATACTTGTACTGAAATGCTTTGAGACCCAGTGAAGGGAAGTAGTCAAATCCACAATCATCTCCACCAGAAAAGAACCATTTAAAGAAACTCCATAAGAAACTAAAACTGAAGAATTTTGCCAACGTTTTCACTTGTTTCCTGGAAGAGTAGAGAAGAACTTTCAATTGATTTGGATCTCTATTGTCTGATACAATCAAATTTGCATTTAGAGTATATGTTACAGCGCTTACTTTGCCAATTTGGCTCCTTGACGAGTGTGGAAGCTGTTGATGAGATGAGCAGTTGCAGTACCACTTGGATATGTCAATTTGAAGTCAATAATCATAATCTGCAAGCAACAATAGAAGCCATATTAATTAAGATTCTATAGAGTAAGAAACATGATTAACCATTTTGCTACAGGAGTAGCAACAAAACTCATTCTATTCTAATGGAAAGTGAAGTCTATCAGTTCAAGAATGCATCACACCTTTCGAAGAGGTACAACTGAGAAGAGGCCAAGAAAGCTAACAACAAAGAGAAATCCAATGATCCATCCTAATCCTGGGTTCTTGATATTTGTAGTATCTGATGATTGTGTGGCAATACGTTCACTCATTCCAAAGAGGTAACTCCCAAAACCACCTGTAAAAACAAGTCAATTGCAGACTAAAGATTGATATGATCATCGAACCTAAAAGTTCTAGCCATTTGGTCTAAGTTTCAAACTGAGGAACTGACTTCAAAGTTTCTCCATATTTCGTCATCTTTCTTTTTTAAAAATAATTTGATCCAGAAATTGGATAAACGGAAAGACCTCTGAAGCTGATATAATTTTTCTGAGGAATCAGAAAGAAAGAAGATTATTGCTAGTACCTAAGGCAAGGCCTAATCAAAATCACATATCATATTAACAGATTTAGAAATGGAACAAATCCAAAATCTTAGCTTGAGTGTTATTTGTTAACCTCAGATTCAGTCATAAATAACAGATTAACTTCAAGGCCGGAAAAAAAATATAAGAGTCATAATTTTACTTGCAGAAGATTGTATATGAGGAGCAAAGAGAGAGTCAAATGAAGGTTACCGCTAAAGGCGATGCCAGAGGAGGCAACAACACAGGTTTGGATGACAGTGTTCTCCTGCCTAGTAAAGGGTTGCCGCAACCAGCCAGATTTCTCCAAGAACTTGGTCCAAGTCTTGACGAAGAAGAAACCCAGAAGCCCAGCAGAGACGTTGAGTGAAGGGATAATCCCAGTGGTGAGATTCAGCTTCATCACTATGAAAGAGAAGAGTATACTAAGCACCAAGCTCACAAAAAAGGCCCTTATGGTTAGCTGGTTCCTCCATGAAGGCACCTCTTGGTTTTCAAACGCCCTCTCCACAGAAATCTCTTCTTCTCTGAGCTTCGAGCCCTTCTGGTTAGGATCATTTTCATCTATTGCATCGTCATCAAAAGCATTGTCCACTCTATCGCCATCTCCATTTTGAACCATTTTCTCCGTCCTTGAGCAGAGTACAGAAGTTGGAATCCTCGGACTGCGGATATAGGTTCAGAAATAAAGGTTAAATCTTTGGAGGTTCTCTGTAGAAAGTTGGTATTTGTTTGAGGCAATAGGTATATAATTGGAGTTTTCTGAAGGAGAAAGTAGGAATATTCTGTGGTGGGCTCAATGAGTACTTCGATTAATTATTGATAAATATCACCATCACCACTGACGGCGTTCGTGAGTGAATCTGATAACGAAATTGCTGCGTCGCCTTACTTTACAAGTCGCAACGCTTCTATAAAATAACAGGGAAACGGTCTACCGTATTGACCATTAACAGCACAGAGTGCACCCTTACTTCGATGCTCTTAATTAATGCATCGTAACGTTATTGATTAAGAATTTTATCCATTCTGATAGCAGGAGCGTTGATCCAATGCAGCTATTTCCTATGCACATTTCACATTGGATTTATATCTTGTCCGGTTACTGCCAATAATAATAAGTTCTCAATTAGATAAATATGTTACTGTAACTATAACATTGGGTTAACGTATTTAGTAATAAATATGTGTTTTATAAATATTAGTGATAAAAAAAATATTTATTAAGTTTAAATATTATTAATGTGTATAAAATAAAAAGCTCCGTGCAATTGCATCTAGATTTGAAAATGAAATATAAAACTTCATTGGACGTGACGATAATTGATACGACGTGTTAGTAGAAAAACCAAGTAAAGCTTTGTTGGTTTTTGACAAAATTGGTTGAACAACGTAGGCAATTATCTGATAGTAATAATTAATAATAAATATATACATAGACAACACACACCCATATGCCTTGCCGGGAAAGTTAATGTGTGGTTGGTCATAAAGTTTTTGACTTTGCAAGTTTCACGTGATGACAGCTGGTGGATATAATATGGTGATCTGCATTCAGGGTTTGCTTTTGCATATCTTGCTATGGTATTTTTCAAAAAGAAAAAAGGGTTATGATATCTCAATCTCTTTTTAAAATAAAATTACATAATATCCTTAATGGAGGACATCTTACTTGTTAAGTCAATGCTTATTTGTTTAAGGAATAACCTTAAGGGGCAACTGAATCACGTTATTTCATATGCACACATTAATTACAATTTAAATTTTAATAGAATAACATTCAATATACAATATAAAATAGCACCAATAACACTTTATAATTAACAAATTTAATTGATAAATAAATTAAACTTAACAATTTAAAAACTCATGTGATGTCAAAGTTTGAGTCCCTAAAAAAGATTTGCAAGGATGGAGGGAGAAGACTTAAAAATATTATGATTCTTAAATTTTTTAATTTTATATAATAATATTTAATTTTTTAAAATTTATATTAAACTTTTTCAATAGTAATTTTTTAATCCTAATTTTTTATTATTTAAATTTAAATTTTATATTAATTTCACTTCTAATATAATATAGATGTTTATAAACTAAAAAAACACTCTACAAATCAAAATAAAAAGTGAAAGACACACAATGAATGATTCTCAACCCCACATATGGATAGAATAGCCAATGGCTAATCTTCTGATCGTTTTCTTAAATATTGTTACGTACTATTTAAACTTAAGCAGATAGTGACTACTTAAATCATTTTTTTTATTTATGGAAAACTTAAATTATTATTTAACCTTGAATTTAAAAAAGCATGACCAATGAAAAGGGATCCTTTGGTTATGACATTTGTATTCAATTCTCAATGTTTGACTTTTAGTATGAATCCAATTGAAATAGTTGAGTTTAGGCCTGAATCGGTGCTAGTGTGGAATAACAATTAATGCGAGGGGCTGTCCTCGGCGGTTTCGCATTTGGAAACAAATAAATTCAGCCAAATTAAGAAAACGTTCATTAACTACATCAAACAAAAGCGTGTAATGGTCCTGTTCTCCTACGTCTTCTTCGTGAATTTAGATTTTCTGTATTTGGGTTTTCTGCAGTCAGTCTCTGCAGTCGTCATCCAACGACTGCAATTAGTCTTCAGCATTCTTAACCTATCCCAGTCGTCCACGCCAAGATCAAAGGGACATAACTCATTAAACAAATACTCGATAATTAAACGACTGGGATGAATTAAGAGTACTGATGATTGATCACAACCATTGGATGAAAACTATAGATACTGACTGCAAAAAACCCAAATGCAGAAAACTCAAATCCCTTCTTCGTGGCTTTTGTAACTGACTCATTTGACTATCAAAACGTCATTGCCAAGCAATCACATCCCACAGTACACCAAATAATATCTTCATATGTTTTTCTTTCCATTTATAAACCCAATCTCAATCAGCACCTCTCTACTTTAATAAAAGAGATGTGTTATATTTTTACTTTTTTTTTGTACAACTTTTTATTTTTTGTTTGATAATTTTATTTTTACAAAAAAAAACTAAAATTTTAAAAATATGTCATGAATGTATAAAAAAAGTGTGAAGAAAGCATTTCTTTTTTAACTAGTTTAAATTTACACCACCATTGAGAACGCATTAGCCAGCAAAGAATTATTTTTCTTGTTAAAATTTTATATAAAAAATTTTATTATTCTTGTAATCTTATTTATTTAAATTTAAATTAAATTATATTTAATATGATGTTAAATATTATATATATTTTTAAAAAAAATAAAAGCTTAAATATGTACGAAGGGAAGAATCTTTGAATATAAAATATTATAATATAATTGATTGAGATTAAAATAGGTCTTGTGCTAATCTTCTCTCATCCATCCCAGTTAGGAAACTTTGGCCTTTGATTATAAGTTGTGGCCACCAGATGAATGTAATTCCACGCTTAAATGGACGAAGAGGAAGATGAGAAAGTGAAAGGTAAGTGTTGGTTCACACATAACTAGTCTTAAACTTTGGAGAGTAAGAATCATAAACTGAAATTGGAGAAAATTTTCATTAAAAGAACTGCTAATCTCTATCAACATCAAGCACTACATATTCTCGATATTATTCCTTTCTAGCCTGAACTAAAGCATAAAGGGAGAATAAAACCAAAAAAAGAGTAATGCACAAAGCTATGTACAAATGGATTAATCTCAACTAGGACCTGAAAACATAGGTGCAACTATTGCCCTCTTGTGGGCCTATCTGGATGAAGCAGAATTATTTGCATCCAGTTGGACTTCTCAATAGCGTCGCCTGGAGAGGAAGAACTCATAATCAGGATGTCTATTTGTGCCGATCAGATTTCCCATGTTGACAACAGCTCTTGCCATCAGAGATGCTGTTACTTCGAGTGTCCGCAAACGCTCTTTAAGAAGGATTGAAGGGTTTAAGCCCATAAGTTCTGCAGTCAGAGCACAATGCCTCAGCTGGAACCAGCATTCACCCTGTTTAAAGCATGCCACATAATAACAGAAAATCAAGAGATGTCTGGAAAGTATATTTACAAATGAAGCACTCAAAGGAGTAACATTGTTAACAAAATTTGAGGAAGAAGTTGAAGCAGCATAATCTGTACCTGGGCATTGTAACTCTGAAGGCCCACAACTGGAGCTACTATGCCAGAATCTACAGTTGGTGTATCAGTTTTCATACTTCTATTAACAAAATGTCCAAAGGAATGGTAAGTCAAGAAAGATGCACGAAAGTTTCCATCTGGTATACGGTAAATAGGATACCATGCCACTGAGTACCTGCAAATGACACGGCGTGAAAATGCTAACATTTGTAATTCCACTTGATATCAAGAGAGATAATAATGTTTGGTTATGTTGATCTATCTTAACGATATCAGACACAATTTCTCTCTGCTCATCGAAACATGACATTCATATGGATTACTCACCAGGAGCTGGGATGAACATCTTGCAAGTTTACCGAGTCCAGTTTAGAAGGGTCCCCATACATTTTGGACTGGGCTGATGCATCACCTCGCACCAGTTCCTGTATCCTGTCAGGAGAACATCAAGATCAATGCAAAAGAAAGCTGAGCATACTAGTCGCAAGAGCCCACTAAGTGAGAAGACGTGCATCCATCACAATCTAGAGTTAAAAATGTCTATCCTCCTCTATCTTGTCTTCTCCCCAGTCTTCACCCCCACCTCTCAGAAACCCCCAAAATGACACATATGAGAACCTACACTGATGCTATCACAAATTGCTAGCTCCTGTATCATATGACTAAAAATTCAACTTGAGTAAGGATTTCTCCTTTACACAGCCTTCCATCCTGGTTATATATTTCCCCAGAGCAAAAACTGTGTCATTACATAGAATGCAAAGTTGTACATGCATGATGGAAGTTGTTTCTTAACATAGTTTACGCTGATGATCGCTACAATTCAAGTTATACAATTACCTAATATTTATGTTGAACCACCACATGACAGGGATGCAACTTCTAAGGCAAACAGAACAACTACGAATGATTCCACTTGTTCCACAAACAATTGATGACATAAGTCCTAAATTTTAATCAGCTATGGAAATTGCAGTACATAATGACAAGCATTAAAGAAGTGGTATTTCTTACTTCTCAAATAGAGGCCGTCTTTGCTGAGGCTGCTCAGATTCAAAATATTCAAAAAGAAGCTCTAAATCACCAGAGCATGTGGATTTGATAGACCCACCAGATGCATTATCTTCAGTACAAACAGAAGGTGCCTCAGAACAATACATCTCATTTGTGGGCATTGGAATGCTTGCATCTTGAATGCGAGACTCTGGAGATAATATTGGATCTGGACTGGCGGCAGATAAGCTTTCTGACTTGTTACTGGCTTCATATACTTCTGACCCCTTGCAATGAGGAGATTTATGGCTGTTTATTACACATTGACTTTTATGGTTCTTAAACAGCTGAACTGCTGATAAAGAAGGGACAAAATAAGCACGGAATGGAAAACAAGCACCCAGTTCCTTTGGATTTTTATAATCCTGAGCCCTTATCTCTAACCCATAGCTCCCATGTTTCTCATACCACTGCCATAGACATCCCAATGATAGGTCTGGTGTCTCATGTCTGCACAGTGGGATGCCATCAGCAGGGAGAACATTGGATGATTGACAAATAACAGGACTACAACAATGAAGTAGTCTTTCAAACTCTGCAATTGGCCCACCAGTTGCTATTTGAACAGCTTCACAAGCTATTTGTACTCTACAAACATCATTGATAGCTTGTGATATTTTGTATGAAAAACTATCTATCACATCTCGATTCTCACATTCACAAATCAAGTGATTAGCTGCTAAATGCTTGTCATTATGCTCTGTCAGTGCATTTGCAACCTGATTCCCCAATTTCAGATTCTCATCCTCAGACAGACAAGGAAAATTACGATAGGTCTGATCTGCACATGTTGTGCTTGCATTTGACGAAGAAAAATGATTTTGAGAAATGGATACCTCTTCGGGTGCAACATTGCTTTCCAAGATGATATCCTTACTAGGTGGTCCATGAGAATATTCCAGTGATGAACTAGCAGATTCAGAAAATGCTAACCCTTTATCCTTTTTCCCAACTGGTATCCATTTCCAAAGGGTAGATCCAGCACTGTTGTTTGGCTCATTGTAGTCTGCAGAAGAAACTTCTTTCTCTATTTGACCAGCCTCATCTCCTAAAAGATGAGAATACAAAGGGGATTGCTCCTCAGAGGTACATAATTGGTTGATGTGGTCACATGGCATTGGCAATGAACTATCTTGACTCTCTTTATCTTGATTGGTCATGGTTGAAATGGTATGCCCGACACTTTTTGGTGGCTTTGATTCCTCCAGATGCATTTGTGCACTGTGAACTGATTCAGATGCCATTTGTTCAACTTGGCTGCTTTGAAACCCAACCCTTGGAGAATTAACATGCAAATGAGATCCAGAGGCACTGGTCAATCCTTCTTGATTATTTTCCTGAGATAAGATATGTAACATGCCATTCTGTTGAACATTAATTTTTGCATCATCACTTAAGATGGCCTTGTTAAAATGGGATCCCTTCCTAGAATAACTGCAGTGTTCTTTCTTTGAAGCTTGGTCCATTTTTCCCTTTGATTTTCTATCATTATTTTTTAGGTGTTTCTTCTCCTCTGACTTGGATAGAATATTTGCACCATTAAAATTACAGCTTCGGTTAACAGGAGGAGCCCTTTTCATAGTGGAGTCAGATTGTGAGAAAGTTGAATTTGCTTTCTTCAAATCAGCACTGCAATCGTCATGATCATTCTTCTGAACCTTTTGCCAGACAGAATGACTGTTTTCCTTTCCTGTTCGACCATGCAAATTTCCAACACCTCCAAATTTGTTGACACCTGAAATCCGGGGTGCTTTTCTCTTTTGCCTAATTTTCTTATCATTATTGCTGCAATTCTGAGTACCATGACTCATCCCCTCATTTTGATCACAGGTATTGTCAACACCATTTAATAAACTGTGACCAAGAAGGCATCCACTTCCTGAATTAAACCCAGGTGGTATTGAAAGACCAATTCTGCAACTTGCTTTGTCGGATTGTTTGACAATGTCACCAGTGTGGGTGCTTTCATCACTGTTTGCACCAACAGAAACTGAACCCAACACCAAAGTATCTTGTATCTGAGAGGATTCTTTAGAATACATATTATCGTGACAGCATATCTGGATCTGTTGCTTATCCTCCATTTCTCCATCTATGTCTATTAATTCAGGACCTCTATTTTGAATCTGATTCTTGGAATTACATATGGCAGATTCTCCTGAAGATTTCTGAACTGTAAGCAAGGTAACTTCTGACATCTCTGCCTCTTCAATGTAAGAGTAGCAAGTCTTAAGTGCTTCAGTACGGTTTACAGTGTCATCCATCTCCCCCCTTTCAAAGTCACTTCTAATCAGTCTATCATCAGAAAATGAAGTTTCCAGTCCAGCAGTATCTGACATCAGGCCAACCTCATTATCCACATCATTGCTACAGTGGCTTTCAGATGTTGAGCCTACATGGACATATTCTTCAGGAAGAACTTCAGGTTCGGTTGAGCCACTGTCACATGACTGCTTCTTGGTCTGTCTACCTCTCTTTCTTGCTTTTTTTCTTGAATTTTTTTTCAAAGGCTTGTCTCCTTTTGAATTGCTCATGGCCATATCAGATGGATTAACTTCGGAACTATCAGGGAACAAACCTGAGGAATTACTGCAGATCAACGAACTTTGGGAACAAGAATTCCCAGAGAGTTCATTAAGTTTAGAAGCTCTACTAGCAATCTTCTTTTGGCATCTACGATAGACAGTTGATCCATTAATACTTCTTCCATTGAGTGATTTCACTGAATAACCATACTCAGATAGGAGTCCTCTCTGCCCCTTATGTTGATCAATCTTCAACCTATTCAGAGCTGGTGGAAAAACAAGTTGTAGACCATCCATATTTAAAAGAGGTGCTAAGCTAATATGGTTAAGACACTGCACTGGAAGTGCAACAATTCTCCAGTTTCCATCAGGCTGAAGAGTAAGGAATGCAAGAATGGAACACCTGATAAATAATGAGCAGAGTTACTTACAAGCCTCTGCAGAGTCAATAAAATAAGGGAAGTATGGGAAACTATGATAATGCCAATCCACATCAGAAGCTGGGAAAACCCAATTAAAAAGTCTTGCCATCAAAAAAGGCTTTCATCCAGGTATTACAAAGAAAGACTGCTATTGGGAGTTTTGACCGTGGAAAATACATCCACATAACCCCTTTCTCCACTTGAAGAAACAAAAAAATATTAGAATGATGAAAAAAGAGATAATAACAAAAATATAAAACGACAAGTTTAAGAAAACACTGACTGAAAAGTCTGAAAAAGGAGCTATTCCTTCAAATGTGGACAATATGGCATCAAATGACTACATTAACACGGACTCATATATGTTGACACCATGTGCAGTGTACTTGATATAAAATTTCTTTTGCAATAATAATCCAGTGACTCTGTAGCAACGGCTGGTGGCATAAGACTTAATGGCATTTGAAGGTGAAAAATAGAAAAGATAAGTTATCAATAGGCCAAAGTTCAAGAAAATAAGCATGCAGAATAAGTACAGGATCACATGACAAAAACAAACTAAGATAGGATATAGTAGTGAAATATTTTACCCACTATCAGAGTTCCACCTTGAAAGGGAAGATTCTTTACAATCCTGAAGAAAGAGTAGGCATATGTCAAACAAAAAGGGGAAAAGGAACAATTTCTTAGCCAAAAATCAATTATAAAGTAGTTATGCCAAAAATATCACTGTAAAAACTTTTGAGACCTTCAAAGATGCTGCACAAATACTTGGTTCTTGATATTTCCTTGATAAAGAATCCTTTTGTGCTTTTGAAACTTTCAAACTATCAGTGCTTGTTTGTCGGAGGGCACAATGCATCTTCCTTGACTGTCCAAAACAAAAGCATTGGCAAAAAGAATAAGAAAATGCATTTAGAAACAAAGACTAAAGAGATACAACTAGGGGGAATCTATACCCAAATATTTGAACTTATTAAAGCATCAACAATCACAGACTCACAGTATATCTATTAACTAAAATTCAAGTAAAGTTAAATGAAATCCAAATGAGTTCATGCTCGTTTTGCAAATTCAAAAGCTACAATGGGAAAGAGAGGGAATATATTAAACCATTTGTGAAAGAAACAAAGGAACAGACAGGCCAAGCAAAAGTCCTAGTCATAACTTTATTAACAGGCAGGGTAGAATGGTAGTCCAAGGAAAAAATGCAGCACCAAAGTGTGGCATATAGTCTAGGTCTCGTCTTCACATTTACAAAACATCAAGCATTGGGATTCAGAGTACCAGAACTAGCACTGGACATGAAATGAATTTTTTCTGGAATTGTGAGTTCTATGGAACCCAGATTTCTATGTACTGCTGGAATCTATATTATTTAAGAATTGACATTTGTTATTTTTCATTTTCCGGCGTCAAGTGCAACCTCCAAATCTGCTGGGTTCAAATGAAACAGAATGCTAGTTCTAAGTTATTATGTGTTACCATATGATCTGCACACGAAGGTTCACTAGATTAATCAAGCACCATTAAAACTTTCAGCATGCTATTAATAATGGCTGATAATATCTTAGTATTGGGTTCGTTATCTCAACAAGCTAAAATACTAGTAATTTTCTGCAATAGTCTTCTGTTGATAAATTAAACAGGAATATTATAAAATCAGTCTGAACAGGGCAAGGGTGGACTTGAATACAATTTCAGCCATCTAGAGCTTATGTGCTACCCATATTCAGGTCCAAACAAAAACAAGTTCTTTAGTTTTATTTAGTTGCTTTTTTTCTTCATTTCCTGTTTAGTCATTTCCTTTTAAGTAAAGATGTTCTTTACTCATCTCCATTTTTGGGTAATGTCTCTTTTTCAGCCCTTCTGAAAGAAGGTCATTGACACCAAAGAAACAAGCATAGAGCTTAGTGTCCTTACTGATGAAAATTAAAAGGTGATGAACTTTCAGATAACTGTTGACCGTGGGAAGGCAGTAATGGGATTAATAGTGTTAGAGAAAGTTTGAAGTTGGAATCATGCTGAGAAAGAAGGAAAGGATAATTCCTCCAAATGCTGAAATATTGTAAACCCATAACAAAATTTTACATGCAAATCACAAAAAAACTGATATGTTCTCTAATGATATGATAACAAACCATTATAGGCTGATGATACACAAACAATTAGTCATTGCCACACTTCTTAAACACAATAAATGCGAAGAACTAAGCCTCCTATCCAAGCAAAAATAGAAAAACAGATATTTACATCAGAATGACAGAAACAACTTAGGCATTACCAGAACATGACACATAAAAATGCAGATAAAATACTCCAAAATAGGTAATGAATTCTATATGAAGAATTGACGTTGCAAACTACTGAAGTAATAATACAAAATCCAAATGTAGTTAACTAAAATCACAATCCCAATGGCATAGATACCAATAAAATAAAATAAATTTATTGCTTCTATAGAATAAGTATCACAAGCCAACTTTATAGAAAATCCCAAGCCAAATTAGTTTGAATAAACATGATACCTGTTCTTTGAAATCATTGAATACACCACCTCAAGTCCAACATAATAGATGGCTAATACACCCAAGAAAATTTCAACCTCTATCTGCTCAAAAATCATCCCAGGGCAAGCACGTTTCACTAAGAATGAAAGACCTTGAATACCATGATTCCACCAAATTGATGGTGGCTGTTGATTGTTAATGTATATACAAATAGAGCATACATCCTCCACATTTCTTGACTTCCATCAACATAGAAAGAATTGTGCAGAAAAGAAGAGACAATCCAATTGCAGACAAAAACGAAATTTGCAGGAACGGAGAAACCTCAACTTGGGTTTCTCCAAATCAAAAACAGGAAAAGATTAGACTATCCCAAAATGAATTGAATCCTACCTACCAGTCAAAAGAGAGGCGTCCATCTAATTTAACGAAAAATTCACTAAACAAGTCTGGCCCCTCTATCCAATAAAATTAAACAAAGCTCGTCTCAAAAACACTGAAAATTATAAAAATTGGTAAAGCACGAAAAGAAAAAGAAGGAAAAATTGAACTCGAAACTATGGCTTATTTGAACCATTAATCCAAAATCTACCAGTAAAATTTGACTAAACCACACGTCCTCCTCCTAAATTCTCTCTTCTCGAACAGAGAATCACGTATCATTGGCCAAACAAATCGCCCCCAGATTTAGGTATGGGTTGAAGTCAACAGGGATGCGCAAGAACATAGCTCAATTAGCCAGGATTTCCTATATTTAGACTTCTCCATCCAAAAACCAAACCCACTTATCTACACGCTCCTTTATCATTTCTCAACATAATCAATTAACATTTCACAATCAAACATTGAACCGCAGATAACAAGAAAAGTAAAATGGGTTTTTCGCAAAAGTACCGTTAAGCCAGAAAATTCACGAAATTTAGAGGAGTGGGTATGATTTTGCTACAATGGACTAACCAAGAGAGTTTCTTTCTTTGCTTTCTTCCAAGTCTCAATGAATCTCTTCTTTATAAAGTAATCCACTGTCCGTCAAAAGGTCTCCTCCTTTCTCTCCTCCACTTCTGGGTATCAGCGTTCTTGAATGTCTATGGGCATCGGCTTTTAAAACTCCTTCAGTCTCGGAAATGGCCCATTGAGTTTCTAACTCTACACAAACACTGAGGAACACTTTAGATGAAATCAAGGGAAATGAAATCAAATAAAAAAAAAGAAATGATTTTGACTGCATTCTCTGGGTAGCATGTCATACGAAGTTAATTATTTTTTAAGGGAAATTCATTGGTGGTTGTTGGAAGGAAGCCAAGCGTAGAGCATGCAGGTACACGAGCGACAATGCCACAAGAGGTCAGAGAATGGGCTTATGATCTGCCAATTATTTATTGGGATGGCTACCTTGACTCCTCAATAATTAAAATTATTTGGTTAGATTATTCTAGAAGTGACTTGCGTTACATTTATTTTTGTATTATTTAATAACCTTTTTTATAAAAAAAAAAAAATGCAAACTCATTGAACTTTTTATTGTAACTTAAATATTAATTTTTTAAAATTTAAATTATATATATATTATATAAGTAAAATAGTATAGAAGTATCTAAAAATATAATTTATGTTATTATATATATATTAAATATATCAAAATCAGTAATAAAGATAATCTCATATTAAAAAAAATTGTAAAAAGCTAATAAAAAAAGGGTAAATACACAATTTCTCATGTATATACTGAGATATTTCAATGGATATTAATCACTCCAAAAATAAAATGCTTTGACTATAAAAAAAATCAAAATCCAGAACATCAATGGTTTAGTTTTAGGAACTGAAATTATTATATTATATCTAAAATCTAATTAATATAAAATTAGAAATTCACATAAAAACTCTTTGTTACATGACCCAAAATCATTAATGACGGTAAAAATTAATTTACAGCCATGCTCTTTTTTCATAGGTGGAGAAAGGAATTTGGATGGATACTTCAATAATAAGAAGCTGCAGATTCAATACTACTAAACCTTACAATTAAATTTAAGATTTTAAAAATAGTCACATAAACTCAATTTTTGTAAGATATAAATTTAGGTAAAATATAAAAGTGTAGGGAAAAAATTGGAATAAAATAATGGTAGGAGAAAATATTGGGAAGCATAACATGTCAATACTCTTTTAATGACATAAGAATTGGTAGGTGTGCCATTGAAAACTTTCTCTCAAAGCAAAGATGGTGGTAGTTGCAGGACTTTGTTTTTAGGAGTGCATGTGTTATTTTTTACTATGAAGTAGATTGTGCATTGTATTCACCGTTTTTTTTTTTCCCTTTTTGGAGTTCATTATAAAATTAGAAATAGATATAAAAATAGGAAAAAAGAAAAAAGTTATGTAGACTCGTGAGATAGTACCATTTGTTTTAGCACTTGATTTTCGTGAAAATAAAATAGTAAAAAGATCTTAATTGAAAAGTTGAAGGAGTTGAGGTAGGAATATGTAATTAAGTTAAAATTTGATAAAGAAATTTTTTTTTTTTTTTATATATAGTCTTGTTTTGCTCAAAATAAATTAAGATTTGTTTAGATGGACTTTTAAAAAAAATGTTTTAATATACTTTCATTAAAAATAAAAATTATTTTGTGTTTGGATGAAAAGCACTTTTAAATAAAAACGCTTGGATGTAAATTTTTTTAAAAAAAAAAAAACACTTTGAGTAATAAAATTACTTAAGAGGACTTCTAAAAATTATTTATATTATCGTTTAAATAAGTACTATTTTGAAGAAATTTATTTAAAAAAAAAAGAAAAGAAAATAGAAATCCTCTTTTAAAGAAATTCATGAAAATTTGAGATACCAAAAGAGTGAAGAAAACCACGAGGAAACTTGGGAAGCATGAAAAGCTTTCATATTTTTTCATTCTAAAGAAGAGATTTGAAAAATGAAATAAACCCACCTTAAATTCTAATAGTGTAGTAAACTAGTATAAAGTTTATGCCACCAAAAACCTATGCAATTCTAAGAATATGGTAATCATAATGCTTGTGTTGGGGTTGATATTCTTAGAATGCTCAACCACAATAGCAATGAACTAAGCTATCAAAATCCTATGCTGGGGTAGTCTTTAACGATTAAGGACCTGTGCTTAGCAACCTCAATGTCCTTAGACACGCACCCATTTAGCATAAAGGAAGAAAATTGCTCAGGGAAGGCAAAGTAGTAGAAAGAATGACTCAAATCCAACACTGCCTTTAACAGGAAAAGGAAAAAGGAGGAGAAATCACAAAGACAAAGAAAAAGAGAAATGAATCATTTCATTGATTCTCAAAGTTGCCACTCTTCTTTATTTCTCTAGCAAAGGAAGTGTATACTGAGGAGCCATGGTGAAACTTGAACAATGAGCGAGGGACATTGGTTGGAATAATAAAAATTGGTGAGGGTAAAATTGTTCATAAATTTTCATTAAACTCATCTTGTGCACACTTTCTCTCTTTTGTTGTTGGTGCTTTATTTTAAAGCAACTCATCTCTTGTTTTTTGAGAAAAGCACCTCTCATGGTCAAAATATTAATCCAATTAGTTGAGGTGGAATGACATATATTATCTAATAATTGAGAGAGAATATATTTGTTGTCTTAGTTTTTATTTTATATAGCATCTCATTCATTATTAATTTAAATAAATGAGATTATTTATTAAATAATATTATTTTATAGCATTTATTTAATAAATAATTTTATTTATATAAATTAATTATAATAAAAGAGATATATACAAAATAAAAAATAAAATAACAAATTTATTCCCAATCACATAATGGGATTACATCAACAACACTTCATTTCGGGTAAATCATGACCAACTAGGCATTGGGGCGTTGGTGGGAGAATCAGGCAGGGATGGATGGATGGTATGATTCACGCACTTATGGAGGTTAGGTGAGATCGGATCTTTTAGATTGGAATGGAAGATTCATCCGCAGCATATCTTTCCGAAAGAAGGACATTGTTACCCAACTCAAAAGTAATAATGCTACCTCTTGCTTCAGTCATAACATACTTTTTTTTTTTAAAAAAAAAAAAAATCCTTTTACCAAAAATCGAAAGTGAGATTTTCCCATTTAAAAAAAGAAAAGAGATTTAAAATACCACAGAAGAAAATTAAATAAATTGTAGTCTCAAAGCGGTTCGGTCGTGACATAATACGAAATCTTTTATTAAAAAATTTAAATAGGAAATAATTTTGGCTCGTGACTATTGTCGCCTAGCTGTTCATGAAAGGGAATTCTAGGTTAAGCAAAAGTGGACCACCGGGAATCCGATACCGACCCGACAGCGACAGACGAGGATTACGCTGCGGTGACGGTCCCATGCTGATCATGTGCCTGTGGACCCTCTCTACTTCGTCTGTTTGGGATTTTTTTCTTTTCATTTTTACGAGATATTCTGGTGAGTATTAATTACCATCATACACACAACCCACACTATTACAATATTTTAAATTCGTTATAAAATATATCTAATATATTAAATACAAGTTAAAAAAGAACAAGAAACATATACAAACCAAGCGGGGGTGTTAGGCTTTTCATTGCGAAGCAGAGATGGCGATGCGATAGAGTGGATCATTTCAAATCATTTATTGGTTTTTATTGAGTATCCTTATCAATTTTTAAGACAAAAATTTAGCCATTTCAAATGTTTTTAATCCGAGTTCCTGTTCTTGTCCAAGACAAGAATCCGGTCATTTCAAATCTTTTGATATCAAAAAAGAAAGGTAAATAAAGAGAACCATGATTAGGATGCTCAGACCTGGCCATATGGAGGAAACAGGGCTAAAGGGCCAACTCAGATTTACTTTTTGAGAACCAATTTATAGAACAGCAGAGCTATAAAAATAAAGCACATGCAAAGTACTGAACATAGATGTTGAGACACATTAATATAGTTCAGTCCTGACAACACCTAACATTGTTGAATTGCAGGCACACCGAGAGATTGATAATGCAATTCCAATATTAATGATAATTACTTCATTTTACAGAAATGACATAAAATCAAGCACAAGATTGAGTACAACAAGACAACAAATGTTTATAATAGTACTCCGGCAATCTTGTTTCTCCATGCCGCACCAACTTTCTTCAACGTGCCTCATACTGAACAACTGCACACAAATAATTTTGTTTTTTTTGAGTAGAATAGATAAGTAAAAACCCATGTATTGTCTATGGAATAGATCAACATGAAATAACATTTATGGCATGATAAATAAGAAAGTATCTATTATCTCCAAACACAATTTACAACGTGAAATAGATTCTTTGCAAGAAAATGTAATGGCAAATGTTTTTTTGTGTGATGATCATCCACTTCTGGTAAGTTTAAACCTACATCCTCCCTCCTCAGTCCTCACCAATTTCAACTTTATAATCCATCAACAACTACTGTATAAAGATGATTAACCAAAACAAAGAGAAGAAAATAAAAAGACAAAGCATTGCTGATATGGGTGATACAAAGTCATAAACTCATAGGGAACCTCCATTATATAAGATAACATGATTTCAGAGTCCAAAAAACTGATCTATCAGATGTAATTAATCAGACACATTCATATATGTATATACACTTGAGAAAAAATTGAAGACCCAAACTGCCAAATACAACATCAGAGGTCAGTTCTGGTAACCCCCAAAGGAGCTCCAATCACTCTCGTTGTTTTGTTCTTATTTTTTTCTTCTCTTTCTCTCGTCAAGTTCATCACCCCAAATCCCTGAATTTAGGATATGCAACCCTGCATAATCCTTACTTTACGGTGTCGGTGAAGAACTGGAAGAAAAAGATTTTATTCATACAAGGTATGCATATAAGCATGATGCATATATCATAATATTTCCAATTGGTCATGCATAATTTTCAGTCTGCAGCGATTATGCTACCGGTTGTTTTGTTTAATAAAACTATAATATTTGACACTGCGAGTTTTGACAAGCACGTATAGCTAAAAGGTCAACCATAGATATAGATGGAACGTTAAGTTGTTCCTCCCATGAGTCCACTCTTCCTCTCCCTCCAATAACAAGATATAAAATACATTTCATTTAAGCAATAAACACAACAATTTAATAGTCTGGCTAATTTAATTTTGGTTTTAATTCTTTTGCCTCATATCAATGGCCAACTTAATTGCTCATCAAAAAATAGTTATTTCAAATATCCGTACGAACAAATAAAAGCATAATAGTACTTGGAAGTTCTAATATCTTCAATGCAAAATCAAAACAGAGTACCAGAACGAAATACTCATTGATGATAGGACTTACTGCGTCGAGTGCGCTTCTTGTAGAGGATTCTGTAACCACACTCTCGGCACTGGATCACGTCACCTGGTTTCAGGGTATTTTCCATTCCACAATCTACAGAAAATAAGTGGAGAATCACGCTTAACTATTGAAATTAGCCATAGGGAAAATCCTATGAACTTGTACAGCAACCAACAAATTTTAGTAGTTTTATAATTTATTACAAGTTCATAATTGTTTTCAGAAAATCATGCTTAAATTCGAATACATATAAAATTTGAGGAACCCTAACTTCAGAAGGTTTAGCTTGTTTCCGTCATGTACTTAAAAGCAACTTTCACGGGAATCAAAAGGAAAATCAAGCTGAGTGAACATACCTCCACAGATGTAGCTGACTGGCTCAGGTTGAGGATCCATAAATTGGGGGGATTGCCAAATAACGAAGCTTCTAGGCTTTGACTGGAAATATGGCGGTAGAATGACGAGGATTCAAGAGTTTATAGGACAGACCGGTTCGGTCATAGAGTAAATCGGTTCTCCCAAAATTCCAAACCGAACCAAACTGCACAAAAATACACATGTTCGTTGTATTGGTAAAATGGGCCGGGTTAGTCTTAAATTTTCAAGTTCAACCCCAGCCCTATTTTGTTAAACGGATTAGCAGGCTGATCCGGATAACATTAAAAAAATAAAAAGATTAATTGAGCTTTTAAAAATATTATATTATTGTTTAAAATCAATGAGATCTTACAAGTAAAATGAAGAATACTAAGTTAGTGATCTAATTTAGGAGAATAAAGAGAATTATAAATGGGGTATAGAATATATTTTATTATGTAATATAGAGTTTTAATATTATTGTTATTTTAATTAGTTGTGTTGATATTAACTTTTGTCTACTCATATACTTTTCTTTTTCATTATTTGTATGGTTAAACTTAATTAGATGATCTGATAAAAAAAAAATTGGATAGAAATAATGTTAAAACTCATGCAGATATTTTTCCTCTCATCAATTTAAATATATTTTAAATTCATTCAAATTAATATTAACTATAATACATAGTTACTTTAGTTTAATAAAAATCTCAAATTTAAATATTGTTTTTATAGTATTACTCAATTTAAACTAAATTAGTTACGCTACAACATATATAAAACTAATTTTACACCAGTTAATTCTGTGCTTTTATAAACACGGCTAATTCTAGTTGCTGTTCTAAAAGCTCAAGTCTATAGGAAAAGGCAGAGTTTTACTGCATATATCTTACAAATTTAAAGCATCCTTAACTAAATTTACTGAACACAGATAATAAAACACAACTTCAACAACAATTTTTTCCAAGTGAGGATTTCCAGCAACCAAACCAGAAGAATATCATCATGCAATAATGCTCCACTCTTGAGATATTTGGCCAGCCTTCTTGAACTGAACAAACAGTGGATTCCCATCCCTCGCAACCAAACGCCTGTTCTTATTTTCATCAATGGCAATCCCAAGATCCTTGCAAGTATAACTCCATCTGGGACAGTACACAAGCTTGTACCCACTTTCAGATACTTGAAACTGTTCCTTGATCTTGAATTTTCCTAGGAATCTTTCATTCCCAGCAACTTCCACAGACCCTCCTCCTACTGAGGAATCTTCTGCAATGTCCTACATGGAAGGCTCGGGTGCACAGGTGGGTACATGCTTGAATTCAATGTCCACGAAAGAGTCACTCTTAATATAAAAGAGTGGCAAGCGATTTGAAAATGTTACTGGCAAGCCATTGGAGAGCTGAGAGTGAGCTTGCACCACTGTACGTGGGCATGTTTCGTTTCCAGCTCTGGCAAGTGTAAGCCCACCACCGTTTCCTCTGAAAACTGGCAAGATATGGTATCGGCCAGCGCCATTCAGAACAGGATCACCATCTGTGTCATGTATAGCATCAACTATTATTGCAAAGGCAAAGAGGGAGAGGGAGAGTGCTAGCAGTGCAGTCTTCATTTTTTAATCTAAGTTTGAACGGCTATGATATGGATCCTGATAGCTGGGAGGCTGTTTAAACTATAAATAAATTAATGCTACGAGAGCATGGATCTTCTATAGTCCTCTTTTCTACTGCTGTAAATTTGAACCAGAGAAGATTCTGGTTCGAGACTCCTCACTCATCAGCTAGCGTATTAGGTAAGAAATTTGACAAAACATGACATGCGTTGCTTAAATAATGCAAAGAATTTTACCACATCCATCTACTCGCCTCATTCTCAAACAACATAAATCATCGACCCATATCTTGATCAACTTGCTAATCATTTACTCAGCTTTATGGAGAAAGTGACAACTATAAATCGCCACATGCACCCTTGATCATTGAGAAATCATTTTTCACTTGAAATTATTGACGAATTATGCGCAGTGTATCTGGGCAATATTATAAAAGAAAAAAATGTTAATTACAAAAGATAACATGATTTTTATTTGTCTAGTTCAAGCTAAAATATATTGTTTTGTAGTGAGAAATGTGAAAGAAATTAAGAAGCACATCAATTTATAACTATAGTAGCTAGTATTCCCTTCTATTTATTTACCCAACATTAACTGCAAGAAGGGTTACACATTAACACTTAACTCAGATTTTAGAGACTCCACTAGAAGCCTTCTTGAACACAACCAAGTAAGGATCTTTATCAGTCACAACTAGACGCCTTTTTCCAAATTGGTCAAAAATCCTCCCAACATGCCCAGACGTGGCCCCACCCGTAGAGGGAAGAAAGTTAATTCTGTATCCCATTCCATCCCTGTGAATCGTAAAGTGACCCCTCACTATCTCGTGGTTTGGATGATCTCGAGGGCCACCGATGCCGAGAGACAATCCTTCCCTTAAATCTTCTTTAACAACTATCCACGTTCCAGATTCAGCACAGCGCGGTGCCTCTGCGAATGCAATGCTCAGTGGGGTGTTTGCGGGAACAATGCCTATGTCCGGGACTGGTGAGAATCCTAACGGAACGCCATCGGATAACTCTGAGAAATCTTGAACGACGCCGACCGGGCAGGTGGAGTCATGAATCTTGCCGGGTCGGAGCCCGCCTCCGAGTGCCCAGATGAGTGGCAAGACGTAGTATTGGTTACTTGGGAGAAGAAGGTCGCCGTTCACATCGAGCACTGGTTCAGCTGAAGTGAAGGATAATTTGATGGTGAAGGCATAGAGGAGAAAGAAAAGGAGGGTGCTCAATGCAGTCTTCATGTCTTATCTTTGGTTCTTAATGTCTGTGTTCTCTGGTACTTTGTGATGCTAGTAAGTGCTCGGCTGCTCTATTTATTTATTTTTGGTTTGCACCAAACTACAAAGAATCAAATTTGGATAATTGGATTCTTTTCAGACTGTTGTGCATTTGTTGATGTCAGCTGATAGATGATGCTACAATTACAGTGCCTCGGTTGACAACAATAATTATACAACAATCAACTACAACGGATAGAGGTCTCAAAGTAGGGGCAAGATCTATTCAAAATAGGATCGGATTTTTTGCTGTTGTTGTAGTTGTGCAGCTGACTGCAGACTGTTTTATCTATTAAAGCTGCACAGTTAATACAGATCAAACAGTTTACAGTCAACTACATAATTGCGGCAACTGGAATAAATTCAAATTTTTCAAAATAGATGTATCATTAAATTTTTTTAACAAATATAATTTTAAGATGTAAGACTTAAAATCTTTTGATGTTAAGCTCCATGGATTGATTCAGTTACTCTAGAGTTGTATTATGCATACTTATTCTTAAATTTTTTGTTTTTATTTATAATTTTATTCTTATAAAATAATTAAAACAAAGAAATGTATTAATGAGTGTACAAAATTAAGTATGAAAGCAGTATTTCTCATTTATTTATTTACTATATATTTAGACACAATAGCATGGACACGTGTTGTCCCGAAAATATCAACCATTTTTGCCACATTCATAATTCTGCATGCAATTTTAGCTTTTATGATGATGCTCACGCACGCTGTGCCTGACGAATATTCTTGGTATACAGGAGGAATTCACAAGGGAGCAGTTAAAGATGGCCAGAAACAGAAGGGGGACTGTAGTTATAGAAAGCAGCAAAGTCAGAAGCAATGCTAAAATATTTTGGAGCTTTGTGGTGAGCATGTGAAAATTTATTGGAAGAATGTGATCAGAGTGCTAGCCTGTGAGGGTAGATATAAATTCTTCAATAGATGGGCACGTCAAATATACATATGACCAGGTTTCAAAGTGAAATTGTGAAGAGTAAAAAGAAAAATAAATATGCGCAAAAAATAAATGCACAGCACCACTTATTATCTAACGTCTAAGTTAGTCAAGAGTCTGGAGGAGTGAAAATGTGTATTTGATTAAATGATGGATATTTATAGAAAAATCCTGTGTGTGTATATTTATGTACAGTCTATTTTATATATTTTGTATACGTGATTATTTTATAGAAGTAAAATTATAAATAAAAAAATAAGATATAAAAAATTAACGTAAAATTTACGTATATATCATCACTATTTTCATAGAGAGATGGTAATTTTTCCTAGGTTGATTGAAGGGTGAGATAGTCATTGTAAAATGGAGCGAGTTGAAATAGAATTTAGGCTTAAGACTCTCGTGGGCAATCCATAGCCTTTGGGTGGCATAATAATAAGTAATGATGCTAAAGTTTATTTCTGAATTAAAGCAGGCGAGTTCTTAAAAAAAGACAGATATGAGAAATGAGTGCGTAACATGAGACTGTTCATACTGGTTTGGCCTTGGCTTGGGACAAGGGCATACGGAAGCTGGAAGTAGATGTTGATTGCTTGGATATCACAGTGCTGATAAGGAAGAAGGAAGCTGGATACCATACGAATGATACCATCTCTTTATCTTTTTAATAGCAGGATGAAAATACAAACTTTTTAATATTAATTTAAATATATAATTAAAAAAATTATTTTAATTCTGATATATAAAAGTATTATAGCCTTATCCTAAAAGATTACACTGCTGCTCCAAATATGGCACTATCAACTGGTATAGCAATTAGCATGTTTACATGAAACATGCCTTTCTCGAGATGAACTTGTGTGCAGACAAGTTGGCAAAGCATGCAGCTAGAGTTGGGATCCACCTTGACTGATCACCTCCAGATTGTCTTCTTTGAGACTTCATGGCGGAATTCTCGGGTGTCTTCTTTAGTAGGGCCGCGGTTCTTTTGTCTTTTCTCTTATATACCAAAAAAAAAAAAAAATGCTTACCTTTCTCTTTTTTTATACCTGCTCGTGAAATTAAGGTGTGCCTTCTTTTTGTGATGATTAAAGTTTTCTTGTAATAAAAAACATTTCACACTTTTCAGTAGTTGTCGTTATTTTTTTAAGAAGTATTTTTGTGTAATTTTAAATTATTTGAATTAATTTTTTTAAAAACTAAAAAAATAGCTACGATAGAAGTATAATGAGATACTTTTAAAATAATAGAAGTAAAAATAAATCATATTTTTTATGAAAAAATACTTTCAGAAACAAAAGCAAAAAATTAAATTATAGTTTCATAAAAAAAAAAAAAGAAAAAAAAAACTTCTAAGAGTTGAAAGAATTATTTTTAACTTTTATTTGTATTATTTATCTAAAAATACTTCTTTAAAATTCAATCCAAACACTTTCATCTTTGGCTTTCATGATTCATAAAGTAATGAGCATGTTGATTTGTAATGAAGTATGCTTGTATCCCAAGGCTTACTCAACCTTCTTTAGACAGATCAAGTTTTTTGCAGACACCTGTACTAGGTGTGCAAAGAGCATTCCTTTTCTCTATAAATTAGAGCTGACGAGTGCTCAATTCACACATCAAGATCCAACCATAGCGTAGCCGTGAAGAGCCATGAGGACTTCACCATTTCTAGCACTCTCTTTTCTTCTACTTGCCTTCACCACAATGCCGTTCCCCAGTTCAGCCGAATCCGAACCAGTGCTTGACACAGTAGGAGAGAAGCTCCGAGCAGGTCAGAGCTACCTGATCTTACCTGCAGGAGGTGGCCCTGCTCTCTCTCTTGGCCACTATGAAAACGATTCGTGCCCACTTTTCGTTATAAAACCGAAAGTTAAACACGTGCCCAGAGGCCAGCCAGTGACATTTTTTTCTGTAAATCCTCAACGTGGTCAGTTTATTGGCACTTCAACTGATCTGAACATCAAGTTCACTAAGAAATCAAGCGAGTGTGCCGCCAATTCGATGGTGTGGAGAGTCATAAAAAGAATAACAGAGGCGAGGTTTATTGGCACTGATGGCGTTGAAGGAAACCCCGGAAGGGATACACTCTTCAACTGGTTTCAGATTCAGAAGGCTGCTGGTAATGGTTACAGTCTTGTGTTCTGCCCTACTGAAATATGCCAATGTCAACTTGCTTGCAGTGAGCTTGGGATATATGTTGGTGAGGACAAGAAGAATTATGTGGGTTTTGCTGATCCTGGTCGATTTCAGCCACTCAGGATTGTGTTTAAGAGGGTTAAGTCTCAAGCTGTGATGAGCATTTAAGAAGTTTGAATGAGGAAATAAATGACTATGCAAGTCTTATTTAAGAACATTATACTAATTTATTAAATCTTTTACCATACATAGAGCTCAGAAGTTTTCTTCTTGTGCTCTTCGATTATATTAATTTACCTATCATGATTATGATTACCTAGTACACGAAGCTCGTATTTTAGCCAGTCCATGTAAAAGTTAGTTCCACGTAAAACTTAATAACACAATTGATCGTGTTAGGCTATAATTCTAACATATGTTTTGCTTTAGCCTTATATATATTTCACGATTTATTGTGGAACAAAATTTGTTATTTTATTTAGTGTTTTATTTTTTTATTATATTTTAATTAATTTTATAAAAATTAAAATATTATTATTATGATTATAATATTAATAAAAAATTAAAATTAATAAAGTAAAAGATGAAACAGAAACAATTATTTTTTTTTATTTATTCACGATTCTATAAATAAAAAAAAATAGCAAAAATCAAAAGAAGTAAACGTGATTGCTTAGTTGGCGTACACTAAAATTCTTGAAATGGACAAGTCGGCCAAGAAAACAATTTAAAATTAGCAAGCTTACCATAAAAAAGTTAAAATGCATAATGTTATATATATATATATACATCTTTGTCTACACGCAATTCTTTTTACTTTTATTTTTCTTTTGCTTTTCTATAAAGTTTTATCTCAATAAATACAGGACCCCCTACAAATATATAAATAACATTTTTCAATTAAAATAGAATCCTAGTTCCAGCCTTTATCAAGTTTTATATGATATATACGCACAACGTTGTTATTTAAAATTGACGAAGGATAAGGATACGACGCTTGGTAATATGCTTGTATCCTAAGAAAACAATGACCTGTGATGAAATACCACTGCTTTTCCAATACAGCTTTTCACTCTGCTACCTGGTGCCTGCTTTTGGAAGCATCTCCAGTAGTTGCCTAACAACTCAGCTTCGTTAAAGACTTTCAAAATCCACTACTTCCAACCACAGTTATTAAGAATAATAATTGCACAAGAGACAAAGGGATGCCCAAAAGAAATATAGTTAATTACAGACAAATGGATGTACAAAACAATATATATATATATAGATGTGCACCTTTTTTACACAACTCTTTAATTAAGTGTGCAAATAGCCCTCCTTTTCTCTATAACTAGGAGTTGGCAGGTGCTCGGTTCACACATCAAGATCCAACACAGCATAGCCGTATTGAGAACCATATGGGGACTTCACTGTTACTAGCACTCTCTTTTCTTGTACTTCATTGTTCAGCCAAATCTGAACAAGTGGTTGACACTGAAGGTAAGAAGCTCCGAGCAGGTGACAGTTACCTTATCCTACCTGCACAAGGTGGCGCCGCTCTTTCCCTTGCCCACTACGCTGAAAACGCTTCATGTCCACTTTACGTTACACAACCAAATCTTGAGGACGAATCCAAAGGCCAGCCTGTGACGTTTTTGCCCATAAATCCTCACCGTCCTTTTATTGACACCTATTCTGATCTGAACATCAAGTTCACTAAGAAATCAAGCGAGTGTGCTGGCGATTCAATGGTTTGGAGGGTTGTCAAAAGAATAACAGAAGCGAGGTTTATTGGCACTGATGGTGTTGAAAGAAACCCAGGCAGGGATGCACTCTTCAACTGGTTTCAGATTCGTAAAGCTGCTGATGCTGATAATGGTTACAATCTTGTGTTCTGCCCTGTTTCACTCTGCCGATGTCAAATTTCGTGCAGTGAGCTTGGGATATTTGTTGGTCATGAGGACAAAAAGAGTTATCTAGGTTTTGCTGATCCTGCTCGATTTCAACAACTCAGTTTTGTGTTTGAGAGGGCTAACTCTCAAGCTGTGTTGGGCACTTGAACAAGTTTGATGAGCTGTTATTTTATTTTATTTTATTTTATTTTTGTGTGTGTGAAAGCTAGATGGGCCTTATCAATCTATACCTGGAAAAGGATGCACTCAAGCTCAAATCCGAAATTAGTGAAACGAAGAGCCTTAAGAGATTGGTTTGTGTCACTGTATCCATTTTCGTTTCTCAACAAAACACTCAAGGCTAGAATCTGGGACCAAGAAGATGAAGAGTCTTAAATTTCTTGAGTGTGTCATTGCACCAACTCCATTTATTGGCGAGGCTAATTACTATGCAAATCTTTATTTGTTGTTTAAGAAAATTTACTCATTTATTAAGGAAAATGCTATATATATACTTATATCTCATGAACTAAACAACATGTGTTTTATAATTATTGTAAAAATAAAATTGTAAAAAAAAAAAAATGTGAAGACAAATAAATCCATATGCAGACTAACTCATTTATTTGATCTCTTACTGTGCATGGAATTAGCAAACTAACACAGCTAGCTAATCGCCCAAAAAAAAAAAAAAAAACCCTATTAACCCAAGCATGTTAACACAAAATATTTAAAGGAATACCTAACATATATGAAAATATATGCTTTGTAAAGCAAGCTCTAAAGGGTGAAAGGTGACCTAGATATATGTCATGCCTAATAATTAATTTATAGGTATAAAGACTAAAAATATTCGCTTTATATTTCTTAATTAGGTTTACATTCCTATCATTGTTGCCCAAAATACAAGGTTCTTCTATAATATATAGTTCTAGATGAAGCGAAATAACACAATTGAATACATTGGACCAGTAGGCTAAAAAACAAATTAAAATAGAATCTTACTTGCAACCTTTACCAAATGTTACAAGTACTGCATGTTTACTTTTTACGTAATTTTTTTTAATTTTTTTAATAATTCTTCTTCTTTTTTTTTTTTTTTTAATTTATAGTGTTACTTTAGTAAATAACTACACTATTATTAGGTGTATACCAACAATACACACATAACATTTTCTTGCAGTATATATAGTCCAACCACGTTATTTACCAATATGATGAAAACAGAGTGAGTTGGCAAGCCGATAGCCGAGGAGTTTTTACAAAATCATGCATTCAAGCTCATAGAAAAAGACATATTAAGAAGAAAGACGAAAACAACGTTGTTATTTAAATCAATGAAAGGATAAGGATACGACGTTTAGTGATAAAGGAGGAAAAGAAGGATTGATTTTTTAAGCACTTAATATTGTATTAAGGCAACGCATGTATCCTAAGAAAACTGTGTTGAAAGCTGAAATACAATTCCTTTAGTTTCCAATCCTGCATTCACTCTGCTCTCCATTGGCTGCCTTACCACTCAGCTCCATCAAAAACCACTACTTTCCAACCACAGTAATCAACAATAATAATTACATGATCGACAAAGGGATGCCCAAAAGAAATATAAATAATTAAAACCTTAACTTATTCAAATTGTATTATTCCTCTTATCATTCTCTTTTCTGAGTCCAATCCATAGATTACACCCACAAAAATGCCTATATATAAAGAACCTCCCATCCCTATCTCTTACAACAAAAACCAAAAGCAATGAAGACTACATTGCTAGCTCTAGCACTTGTCTTTCTCTCAACATTAACAGCCGCCGATGAACCTGAGGCAGTGCTCGACACCTCCGGCAACCGGCTCGATAATAACCGGAGATACTACATACTCTCAGCTACAGATTGCAGCTGCAATGAGACTGGAATAGCACTCGCCGTGCTTGGGAACAAAAAGTGCCCATTTGACGTTTATGTGCAATGTGAAGCCCAGAAGTTTTATATTATGCCTTCTAACTATTTTCAGACCAATGATGTCCAAGTCTCCACTTTTGTCAATATAGTGCACTCTGCAACAAGATGTGAGCCTGTTCATTGGGTCAATCTATGGAAGGTTGACCAAAATGATCCAGACACTGGAAAAGCCTTTGTCACTACAGAGGGTACTGTGGACAAGCCTCTTCCAAGAGGCAACCAAGGATTCAAAATTGAGAAATATGGAAGCAATTATAAGATTGTGTATTCTGATACTCAATGCAGAGATATTGGAATCTATTTTGATAAGGAAGGGAATAGGCGTCTGGTTCTCGGTGATGTCCCATATCCAGTTAAGTTCCAGAAAGTATAAGTGTTTTCTGTTTCCTTCGGTGTGATGTCTTCAAGTTCTCCCTCAATCGATGAAGATAATTTTATGTGGTGTGATTTGTTTCTAATATTGTGAATTGTAAGTTGTGATTTAATTTTTAAACATGCAATTGTACTGAAATTCACATATAATTAATTTAATAAAACAATAAAAAAGTGATATATTGTGATTTTGGCATTTTAAGAGAAGAATTTATTGTCGTTGGATAGAAAATTTTAAAGTCACACTAAATGACTTTTTCTCTTCAATCCCTTGCCTCCCTTACTTTCCAAACTCCCAAACACAATCTAAGAAAACCTCTATTACAGCAAGGCAATAACTACTACTTACTTCCTTGGCATGTGAAAGCGGGATTAGTTTCCCGTCCAAAGACGGAGGTTGCTATTACGTAAATAAAAAGAAAATACTATTTGCATACAAAATTACAAAAAGAAGAATAAAAAAATAAGTGTAAGAAACTTAAAAATAAATAAATACCAAAATAGGTGTAAATTTATTCATTCGATCTTTTATATATATATATATATATATATATATATTTACTTTTTGACCTTTACAAATAAATTAAAATCAATTGGTCTACACACAAGTGCACAAAATGAAATGTACAACTAATTTTTCTTTAAATAATAATATTATGCCTGCACCTCCTTATTTAACTTAATTTTATACTTGGAAGCATCTCTATGGCTGCCTTTCCGCTCAACTTCATCAAACACTTTCAAAATCCGCCACTTCTAACCACAGTAATTAAGGGATGCCCAAAAGAAATATAGTTAATAGCCACATCCTCAACTTGTTCAAATTCTATTGTTCCTCTTATCAACTCATGAATCCAATCCATATATTACACCCAAAAATGCCTACAATTATACATTGGACCTCCCTCTCTAATCTCTCAACGAAAACCAAAAGCTACCAAACTATGAAGACTTCATTGCTAGCACTTCTCTTCCTCTTAGCATTCACGGCAGCCGCTGAACCTGAGGCAGTTCGTGACAACGCCGGCGACCTGCTCGAAAATTTTCGAAGATACTACATACTGTCAGCTACAGATTGCAGCAAATGCAATGAGAGTGGAGTTTCGCTAGCCGTGCTTGGGAACAAGAAATGCCCATTTGACGTTTATGTGCAGCTGCTAATTATTTACACACCAATGATGTTCAAGTCTCCACTTTTTTGAACATAGTGCACTCTGCAACAAGGTTTGAACCTGCTTCTGCTGTCACTCTATGGAAGCTTGGCAAATATGATTCAGTCAAGGGAAAAACTTATGTGACTACAGAGGGTACGAGAGACCAACTTGTTCCAAGAGGCAAACGAGGGTTTAAGATTGAGAAATATGGAAGCAACTATAAGATTGTGTATTGTGATAATGGATGCAGATACATTGGAATCAATTTTGACAAGGGAGGGAATAGGCGTCTGGTTCTCAGTGATGTCCCTTATTCGGTTAAGTTCCAGAAAGCATAAGTGTTTTCTGTTTCCTTCAGTTTGATGTCTTCTAGTTCAACATCAACTCCTTCATCGATCAATCGAGGAAGATGATTTTATGTGGTGTGATTTGTTTGTAATATTGTGAATTGTGGGTTGTGATTTAAATTTTAAACATGCAATTGTACTGAAATTCACGTATAATTAATTTAATAAAAGAATAAAATAGTGATATATTTTGTGAATTTAACATTCTTAACATAAGAAAGTACTACTAACACTAAACTTGTAGATCAATAAATAAGAATGGTTTTAATTTAATTAAAATTTTTATGTTTAAACTTTAGAAATAAAACTAATTAGTTTCAATATTGATTTGAAGAAAAAAAAAATTTGAGAAATTTATTTTTGTTGGCCAGAAGATTTAGCATTCGGCTTGATTCTTGTTCATTCATGTTCGATACCTTCACTTAAGTCTTAACTACTTAACGTTCAAGTCAAATTGATTTTTGGCATGTATCTAAGCTATACATTCTCCAGCATAATTATTATCCTTTGGAGTCGTAAGCAATTTTTTATTTTTTTATTTTTTTACAGTTTAATCTTTCTCTTTTCTTCATTTTCTTTTGCCCATAAAAGAAACAATTTGAAACAGAGCACTAAACAGAAATAGAGAAATATATGCTTACAGGGGAACAGGGGTGGATCAGAGAACCCAACATCCCTTTACTAAATATACATCAAACGAAAAAGCTGCTACTTTATCTTATTGAGTCATATATCCTCGTAAGTTATCTGCGGGTTGGTTAATTAATTTCATTATAGCTTCAAGCCCTTTTGAACATTACCCTGAAGGGTGAAACCTTATCACTAAGAGCCAGATGCCTCTTGCCATCATCACCGATATAAATCCCCAGTGATCTGCATAAAGTCTGGCATTTGCAGACAGAGGGACAAAAAGAAAGCTCGTAGTCTTTCTCTGCTTTCTCAATCTTAAACCAATTCACTATGGTTTCAGGCTGAGCACCTGAGTTGCCTTCAACACCCCCACTGCTCAAAAACCACACCCCCGTTAGTACCTTGAGAAGCTTCCACACCGTTGACTGATCACACGACGTCGTTTCTGTTACAAACGACTTGATGTTTAGATCAGAAGAGGTAAAGATGACGCCATTTTTAGCATCATATGGTGAGAATGTCACTGGCTGGCCACTGAAGGTTTCTTTTGTTTCTTGAACGACATAAAGTGGGCAAGTGTTGTTTCCGCTGTTGGCCAGAAGAAGGCCACCACCTCTGCCTCTGATGACTGGTAGGATGTAGTAGTTGACACCAGTTCTCAGTTTTTGGCCTGATATGTCAAGCACTGGTTCTGGTGCTGCTGCTGTTGCTGTTATGCCTGTGATTGGGGTTGTGATGAAGGCAAAAGCAAAGAAGGACAAGGCTAAAATTGCAGTCTTCATTGTGCACTAAGGCTAAAATTTGGATGTGAGTGAGCAATGCCAATGAGCTTGTCTTTATAGCTGTGGAGCTTGAGTGAAAAATATGTTTTATTTAATATTACATTAGATACTAAATTCAAGTTGAATAAGACTATAAAAATAACAAAATTCTCTTGATAAATATGTTTACACAAATACATAATCAATTAGTTCAAAGATATTTTGGTTTGGGTGGAGAGACAAATCTTAGTTGGGGGATATGCCAACTTGTATAATATAATTAACATTAGGGCAATTGAATATTGAGCACATGGTAATCAGAGCATGGTGGCACGGCCAAAAGCATCGACAGTAGTATTATGAGCAAACAAGCATTAAGGATATTTAAAAACATGGGAAAAAGCAAAAGAACGGTTCTAAAAAAGTGCTTTTCGTTTGAGTATATAGTTAACAATAGGGAAAAAGGTCATGATGCGTATAAAATATTAGACCATCTCCAATTGAAAACAGTAACATAAGGAAAGAGAACAGTCACCTCCACTAAGCCCACTGGACAAGTGTTAATAAGAACTTGGTATCTCCATATATAATTAACTTGTTAAAGGGCTTTTCGATGTGGGAGAATCTTTGAAGATGTTGCGATAAGACATAATTTAAAACAAGTTAGAACAAGTTAGAGAGTAAATAATGTTGTCCCATCATAAATATCACTCGCTATAGATTGTTATGCAATTCTAACATCATCAATCGGTATTAACCTATAACGGTGTTTTTCCGCCGGGTTGGATTGCACAAAGGTCCACTCCGGTGCAGTTCTGGTTACTCTGTGGAAAGTGACAAATGAGAGGTAGAAGATGCAAAATAAAGTAGCTGTAAAGTCTCTAGGGCAGATTGGTAACTTCAAGCAGACATTTCAGGGGTGATACAGTAATTACGATACGTGGGCCTAATGCTCGAATACAACAGATATATGTTAGTCCTTTCACATTTTTTTTTTTTTAAAAAAAAAAAGAAAGAAAACGATATATGTTAGTCTTTGAACAATTATGGGAAAAGTGTGAAAAGAACCTGAAATATTTTAATATACACAAAGCAGATTAGTCAGCCAGCCTCAGCAAGCAGCAAAATTCAGAATAAGACTTCAAAATATATTTTATTTTTCAATCATTTTCAGGTGAAAGAAGAATTCCAAAACAATCGATTCTAACCACAATAAGCATTTAGCTAAACTGGGTTGTAAATAAAATTCAAAGCAGACTGACTTAAAATATTAAGATTTGAAAGAGTCTCGATACAAATTGAATACGCATAGAACTGTTGATGTAGACTAGCTTTCAGAAATTCATCATTAAAAACATTGGTAAAATTGCATTATAATTTGTGATTAGGTAGCCAACTATATATTTGTATCTGTGGTCAAATTCATCAACTAGTTTTCTATCAAATTGTGTGTGTGTGTATATATATATATTTATATTTAAAAATTCAATAATTCATGCTTGACTCTCCCTTCATTAACCAAAGCACAAGGTTGCTTCAAGCATACAAAATTAAGAAATGAAGGCTAAATTGGTAGCGTTATTCCTTCTCCTCCTCATCGCGTTGAGCACAAAACCATTGGTTGGAGTAGCAGAAGCAGCTTCTCTTAAACCAGTGCTCGACACATCCGGCGAGAAGCTCAGAGTGGGTGCCAGTTACTATGTTGTCCCCGTCCGAGGTGGTAGCGGGTTTGCTCTTGCCAGCTTAGGAAACAAGACCTGCCCTCTTGATGTTGTGGTTGTGGAGGGATACCATGGTCAACCCCTGACCTTCATACCTGTTAATCCTCAGGAAGGAAACACAATTTTCATAGGCTCGCCTACAGCATGGCAATTTATGAGAATTGTACTGCGATCATCGACGTGGCAACACGTGAATCATTGGGTGAATAGGTTAATCGACTATGTAATTTCATCTGAGGATTCACAAAAGCAGTCAACTGCAATCTATACAAATCCTGAGGGAGATGATGTCTGTGTCTCTGTTGATCTTAACATCAAGTTCTCCGGTAAGAGTGGTTGTTCGCAGTCCACTGTGTGGAAGATTGACCGCTTTGATAGGTCAACGAGAAAGTGGTTTGTTACTACAGGTGGTGTGGTGGGAAACCCTAGTTGGAGAACGATTGAGAACTGGTTTAAGATTGAGAAATACGGGAATGATTATAAGCTGGTTTACTGTCCAACTATATGCGAATACTGTAGGGTTCATTGCAGGGATGTTACGGTATATGAGGACCAGAACGGAGACAAGCGTTTGGCGTTGACTGATGAGCCTTACAAAGTTCGCTTCCAGCAGACCTAAAGGTTTTATGCAATTTTTCTTTTTAAGAGAAACTTTCTTGTAAAAATATTTAGAATAAAGATAGGAATTTTAATGTGATAAAGTTAAGGTAAAGATCATTTACATAAATAAAATAAATTTATCTTCAGTAATTCCAATAAAACTTTAATATGTACATGTCTTCATCTGTATGTATCAATGTGTATTAGTTGTTTATAAAAATAAAACCTGAGTAGTTATACCTAATAATATCTCCCTTAAGGTTTCTCAATTTCTTGTTCTTATTTCCTCAATTTTTTGAGATATACTTAAAAAAGGAGAGGTTTTTTTTTTTTTTTTTTTTTTAATTAATAGAGATTAAATTTAATAAAAAGAGTTAATTCTCTACAATATAATAAATTTGGATTTGAATTGCTACAAAACTTTAAACAAAATTTCCTTTAATAAAAACCAAAAAAATGAGAGTGAGTTTTGTTTTTTTCCATCAATTTGGAGGAGGCATTATATCCTAAAATACGTGTAGGCCAAGGGGATAGTTATGTGGGGAAGAACATAAGTTTGACTTTAAAAGCGAAAGACGACCCAATCAACCATTCTAAACTGCTCTTGTGGTACCGATGCAACTTTTCTTTAATAGAAGATTCTGATTATCTCAGTACATATAGTTTAAATATTTTTATTAAGTATTTTAAATTAATCGTTTAAATATGTTGAAAGTTAACTCAGTCTAATAAAAAAAATTAATTCGATTGTTATACAGAGAATCCTAATTAGTTATCAGTTTATTTATTTTTGAAATGCCAACTTTATAGTTTATATACATATCCAGAAGACTAAGTTCAAGACCAAGTCCAAAGTCTAAATGAGGGTGATGTGTGTGTTTTTTCTTACTGTAACTTTCAGCTCATTGAATTTGAACCATTCTTTTAGAATAGTCAAAGGTGGGTTGGGTCCGTTTTCACGGTCCAAAATCGAAGTGACAGTTTTGAAATTCTCAAATGTTTAGGCACTGTTATACGGCTTTTTCTTAATAATTTTTCTGATTTATAAAAAAGCCAATTAATACTAGGATTTAGCTTTATAAAAAAAAAAAAAAAAACTCGTAACTGAAAGAGATTGGTTGGTAAGGAATTAAAATCACTTAAATATAAATATTTAAATCTTTCAATTAATTCAAACTAAATTATAATACAATTAAAGGATGACTTACATAAATTAACTAATTTACCTTTGTTTAGTAATTCTAAAAGACTTTAATACATGTATATATATATACACATATGTCTTCATCTGTCACCATCAATATATTTTTTTTAAATGAACTTATCAGGATCATTGTGTCATATATTTTTTTAACTGACAAGCTACCTAACTGATTTATTTAATTCAAAATCTTAAAAATTTTCAGTGAAAGTTATGGGATGACATATGCTCGTACCTTGAACAAAAACCTCTAAATTAATTAATAGAGTGGGTTAACAAGAATCAAATTTGTGGCTAATTCATTAAAGAGATATTAATATTATGTTAAAAATTAATTTTATTTTAAAACCAAATATTTAAATAAAAATCCAATAAAATTTAATTCAATCAATTATATCTAATACTATCTCCCTTTAAGATTTCTCAATTTCTTACTCTCGTTTCCTCAATTCTTGAGATCTATTTGGAAAAAGAAAGAGTTTTTTCAACCAATTTGGAAGAGGAGGTATTATATGGATCCTGAAATACATTTAGGGCCAGGGGGATAGATCCGCGGGGGAGAAGAACAAAAGTTTGACTTTCTAATGAATCGTTCTAGAATCTAAACTGCTCATTGTTACACAGGATTCCTGCTCCTAATTAGCAGGCGCCTTGTTTTTGACAGGCCCCAACTTTGTACTTTATGGTTTACAGATAAATAATAATAATATATAACCATCGCATGCCTGTTGTAACTTCGGTGTGGATAACAGTGATTTTAAGGGTCAAATGTATCACTAAAAAATCTAACTTCAAGTCTAAATCCAAGTTTTAAATATAAATGATGTACACAAAATGTGTTCTCTGTTTATTTATGATAATAAAAAAAATAAAATTAATGAAAGAGACTTCAAAAACAATCAATGCTGAACACAGCAAGGATTTAAAAAAATATATGGATAGTTGTGTGTGTGTATATATATATATATATATATAATTTTATTAATCAGCTGGCACAATATACTAGCTAGGCCAATTGTACTGGTCAAAATCATAAAGCTTTTCTAGGTTCTTGTCCTTGTATGAATTAATCCACACTATAGTTTGGTCCTTAGAGATCTCAGTATAAATTCTTGGCCTTTTTCCCATTATCACCAAACATAAACTTAACTGAAGCAATCACTTCAAAGCAATGAAATCCACATTGCTAGCATTTCTGTTTCTCCTCGCCTTGACCTGCCAACCACTGCCCGGAGCAGCCGATGCTTCACCGGAGCAAGTGGTCGACACGTCGGGGAAAAAGCTCAGAGCAGGCGCCAATTACTACATCCGCCCAATAACAGTTCCTCAAACCAGATGCGGTGTACTTTATAATCCACGATCACCTGAATACGGCAGATGCATGGCCGGTAGGGGTCTCGTTCTTGCCAGAACAGGAAACAAGGCATGTCCCCTCGACGTCGTCGAAGTGCAGGGATTCCCTGGACTGCCATTGTCGTTTACACCCATTGACTCTAAGAAAGGTGTTGTCCGCGTCGACACTGACCTCAACATCAAATTCAACATTCACACGAGCTGTCCTACCTCTAATGTCTGGAAGCTCGACGAGTTCGATGCTTCAACGGGACAGTGGTTTGTGACCACTGGAGGGGTTGTCGGGAACCCTGGCTACAAAACGGTCAGAAACTGGTTTAAGATATGAAGTACGATGATGATTATAAGCTGATGTACTGTCCCAGTATGTGCAGGAATTGTCGGGGTCTGTGTAAGAATGTTGGGGTGTATGTGGACAAGAATGGGAACCGTCGTCTTGCTCTCACTAATCAGCCATACAAAGTTCAGTTCCAAGCTGTTGCGTGAACCTAAACCCTAAAGCTTCTATAAATAAATGTGTGTAATTTGATCTATAGTTAGAATAAACAGAACAACTCATCAAAGGTTGTTCAGTCTTAATTATTAAATAAATAAATAAATAAATAAATTATAATTTCGTTTCCTATACCATATATGAATCTTTACCTTCTTTAAAATTATAGAAATATGTCAGCATATGAATTAAACTAAACAACACGTTCTTTCAATTAAATGTGAATTTTAATTGAACTCTTTCAAACTATTTTAGTATACTGAACAACTCATCATGTTTGTTCTGTATTACTAAATTAATTAATAAATGAATTGATTCTGTTTCGTATGTCATGAACTCATTATGTTATTTACGTACATGGCATGAACCTTCAATTACATTCTTACAAATTACAAAAGTTGGTAAGCGTTTCTTAAAACAAAAAAGTATGTCAGCCTGTAAATGTAATTATATGTTTTCAATGCGTAGGAAGAAATTAATTGTTGGCTGTGGTCTGGAGATATTCTTGGTATATACCGAATGTAACTAAATTTAAATTATTTTTGATAAAAAATGTAAATTTTTTATTGTAATAACTCTACATGTAAATTTTGGACACAGTTGAAATTATTTTATACAACTAAATATGATTTTACAGCCATTTATTTTATACAATATGGATCTGTTTTGATGTGAAGGAAGCATAAATTATATCCTAGAAAATTAGAATTATGCAATTTTTTTCCCTAAACCTCTTAAAATAAATTCATTATTATTATTATACTAATATATATAGGGCTATAAAAAGTGGCCGGGATAGATCCGCGTGGGGGAGGGCACGGAGTTTGACTTTCTAATTTGAAAGGAAACCCAATGAACCATTCTAAACAACTAAGCGATATTATCCATTAATAATAATAGATCTTGACATATTTGGATTAACTACAATATAGTGGAGTCATACAATTAACTAGATGTAATACATATTTAACCACTTAGACTAAGCTAATATTTATATTTTAAATAAAATATATATATGAAGCTCAATCTAAATTAGTAAATAAAAATCGATTAATCAAAGCACAATTTGCACACTGCATGATTGCACCACCATAGCCCTGACCAGAGCTCATTGAGGTTCATCATGGCATACAAGCTGAATGAAGGACTTTCAAAAACGACTAATGCTGAAGGATTATTCAAAATTATCCTTTCGGACGTACGTGGCGAAAGGATAGGTGATAACTTAATTAGCTGGACACAGCTAGCTGTAGCACTGGTCAAAGTCACTTGCTTGTACGAATCAATCCACACTAGTTTACTTCCTTCCAATCTCACTATAAATTCTTGCTCCTTAGCTCTCATGATTTCACATTATCGGCAACATATACACTTAACTGAAGCAATTCATTCAAAGCAATGAAATCCACATTGCTAGCATTTCTCTTTCTCTCTGCCTTGAGCAGCCAACTATGGCTCGGAGCAGCTGATGCTTCCCCGGAGCAAGTGGTTGACACGTCGGGGAAGAAGCTCCGAGCAGGCGCCAATTACTATATCCGACCAGTTCCTCCGGCCAGATGCGACGAACTTTATGATCCAAGATCACCTGAATACGGCAGATGTCTGATCGGTAACGGCTTTGTTCTTGTCAGAATAGGAAACAAAACATGCCCCCTAGACGTCGTGGTAGTGGAGGGATTCCGCGGACTGGCGTTGACGTTTACGCCAGTTAACCCCAAGAAAGGTGTTATCAGGGTCAATACTGATCTGAACATCAACTTCACTATTCAAACGAGCTGTCCCTCCAACGTGTGGAAGCTTGACGATTTTGATGCTTCGACGGGACAGTGGTTTGTGACCACTGGTGGGGTTGTGGGGAACCCTGGCTACGAGACGATCAGAAACTGGTTCAAGATTATCAAGTACGATGATGACTATAAACTGGTGTACTGTCCCAGTGTGTGCGAAAATTGTGGGGGTCTGTGTAAGAATGTCGGTGTTTATGTGGATACCAATGGGAACCGTCGCCTTGCTCTTACTAATGACCCATACAAGGTTCAGTTTCAGGCTGCGTGAACCAGTTCCTACTATTGGAATAAAACTCTTGGGAACATAAGTGCCTAATTCTGTAATTCCTTTTTATGCACCTAAGCCGGCAACTCATTATGTTTGTTCAATGTTACTAAATAAATAAATTACAATGGATATATATATTTGAATAGATATGAGTATATATTTAATTGAACTCAATGAAATTATTTTATTCAACTATGATTTTATAACCAAATATTTTATACAAGGGAATAATTCAACTTTTTAAGAAGAATTCGTTGATAAAAGGTTATGAGGGAGTGCTGAATTAAGTGCCCTTACTGATTTATTTATTTTTTTGTTTTTTTAAAAAAGTATTCTTTATGTGACCCAAAACAAAAATTACTACAATTCTTTTAATTGATGTGCTTTGTCTTGTGATCTCATCTTCGAGCACTCCAAGATGTTGAGAGCGATTTTGAGATGAAATTATGCTGGTAGTGTAATTAAAAGCAATCTTCGCTAAATGATTAGAAAATCTCGTTAAATATAATACTAGAGAGGATCGTACACCGATGTTCCATAGTGTTTTATAAACAAAGATGATAAGGGCAAAGAATAAGACCAGACTTCACGTGTGCAATTGCCCATCAACTTTTCGTCTTCATTGCAATCTGTCTTCAAGCAGACATATAGATAAGACCAGACTTGAGAGCAATGAGATAGCATGTTTTCTGCCCCATTTTCCATTCCAAAATTTGTTATTATTTCATTTAAATATAAATATAAAGTAATCAATTAAAATTTGAAATTTTAACTTTTGACTAATTAAATTTTTAAGACAAAAAATGAAATAAGGTATGAAACACCAAATTTAATATGCTTCCACTTGGAAAAAAGTTAATATACCTTATGGCTGCTATCTTTTTATCACGTTCCCTAAATCTTTAAACTAAGAAACTTTTTGTTTCGTACCAATCTAAAATGCATCCATCTTAGATCTTCTCAGTCTCTATAAATAGGATCTTCCTAAGCTTTAATTGTGCATAGAGAAACAAATACCACTGTTATATATCTGGCTTACCTGAGATTTTCTTGCATTTTACATTCTTAAAATAATGGAGAAACTTGCATCTTTCATGCTCTTGTTCCTTCTCTTTGGCTTGGCCACAGCAAAAGAAGTGCTGGACACAAGTGGAGAGCCACTGGTACCAGGTGCTGAGTACTACATCTTGCCTCGGATTTTCGCAATCGGCGGAGGGCTTTCCCTTGCCAAAACCAGAAACAAAAGCTGCCCAGTTGATGTTATCCAAGAAATCTCTGAGGTTGAGAATGGCATGCCATTGAAAATCACCCCAATTCCAAGAATCGGCATCGTCACCACTGGCATTCTCCTGAAAGTCTCATTCACTAGCACACCAAATTGTACTCAGTCCTCAGAATGGATGCTTGTCAAAGATGACAGCAGCTGGTTGGTGGGTATTGGTGGCCCTGAAGATCACTCGGGTAGTGAAACCTTGACAGGTTGGTTTAAGATTGAGGAGTATGAAAAAGCCTACAAGCTTATGTTTTGTCCCATTTTTACTGCTCCCATCTGTGGAGATATTGGCATATATGTTGATGAAGACTACAACAGACATCTGATTTTAAGTGACCAAGGTCCATATGTAGTTGTATTCAGAAAGGCCAATGAAACCTCGGATGAATGAATCTAGTACCAAGATGTATTTGCTATCAGTACCTTGGTGTTATATATTGTGTAATAAGTGAAAGAAAACACAACAATGTTATATAAGAAGTTGCTTTCTAGTTTGTACTCTGTACTTCCACAATATTAATCTAAACGAAATATTAGTTTCATATTATATCATCTATTTGGATAACATCATATGTTCCACTGTCTATCCCACTGCATTTTGATTATTTGCAACCTTCATTTTTAGTAACTTGATAATACTTGTATTTAGTTTTGTTTTTTAACTAGTCAAAATGCAATGACAAGAGGAGGAGGATAGAAAATGGAACACAAGCATGGATATTCTGACTTTTTTGACTTTGTGTAATAAGAAAGAGAATTCTCTCTCTGCCATTCCTTCCTTTCTCCCTTATTGCACAAAGTTGAAAAAGCCAGAAGATCTATTTCAAGGGAACAATATATGTTATCCCAATCTATATAATATAGTGTCACTTAAAAATAAAAAAAATCAACTTACATTGGCGTTTGTGTATAATTGAAAAGTAAGGAGAGGACGGAATTCCTAATTTTCCTCCCATCTGCTTACTCCATTCGCTAAACGTCTTGCGAAATAGGAAAGCTTTCACAATTTGCATATGTTTTGGAGTGCTGCTTAATTCCCTGGAGCAAATGACAAAGCTCTGCACTAACTTGAACAAACGTGTCTTCTGCAAGGAATTCTTGTACAACTCCATTCACCTCAACCCAACTACAACCAGGCCTTTTCTTAATCCTTCGATGCCTCATCAACTTCCTCACCTCTAATGCTTCTTTCCACATATTTGCGGAACAGTACATATTCCACAAAAGTATATAAACGCCATCATCATCAGGTTCTAGTTCAATTATCTTCTTCCCTGCAATTTGAGCCAAGCTAAAGTTCCCATGGACTAAACAACTTGTGAGTAATGATCTCCAAATAGTAGCATCAGGGTTCATGGGCATGTTGCTGATCACTTCCTTCGCTTCTTCCAGCAACCCGGCTCGGTCAAGAAGATCCACCAAGCATCCGTAATGCTCAATCTTGGGTTTCAATCTATGGCATTGAATCATTCTATTGAACAGCATATTTCCCTCAACAACTAACCCTGCATGGGCACAAGCCATTAAAACTGATAAAAAAGTTACTTCATTTGGGGTAACCCCAGATTCTAAGACGTTGGAGTAAACATCCAGAGCATGGTGTCCTTCACCATGATATGCATACCCTGATATCATTGTTGTCCATGAAAACACATCCTTGTTCAACATTTCACTAAATATTCTCACAGCCAAGTCAAGCCTCCCGCTTTTTGAGTACATGTCCATCAGAGCATTGTTCACCGCTACATCCAGCTTCAAATTTGATTTGTTAACATTACCATGTAAGGACTGACCAAAATCTAGAGCCCCAATATCAGCACAACCTGAGAGCACTGCCACCATTGTAACTGCATTAGGATGAGCTTCCATATCTGCTTTCATTTGCTTAAAAAGCTCCAAAGCATGAACTGGAGCTCCTCCCCGAACATAACCAGTCATCATGGCTGTCCAAGCAATTGCATTTCTTTCTGGCATTTTGTCGAACAATTGACGCGCAGAATGCAAATCATTACACATTATAAACCCATTGGACAAACTGGTCCAGGATGAGACATCTTTGACTCTCATCTTCTCAAAAACTAACAAAGCAAACTCAACGTGCCCATTACGGCAATACATGTCAATCAGGGCATTACCCACAATAGGATTCACATCTAATTGATTCCTACATACGATACCATGAATTGCTTTCCCACTAATTAAATCATCCCCACGCCCACAAGATGATAAAGCTCCAAGAACCAAAAAGCTATCAGGTCTGAGCCCACTGCACAGAAAATGTGAAAAGGCAGAAAGGGATTTGCTAGGGAGACCAACTTGCAAATAGAGATTAATGAGACATGTCCAAGAGACTATATCTGGCTCTTGAATTTGGTCAAAAACCCTGTGCGCGTCCTGCGTTTTGCCCACGTTCTTGTAAGTGTCAAATAATTTGCATGCCAAAGACTGGTGCTTGTGTAGTAATCCTAGTGTTATAGACAATGCATGTACTTTCTTAAGCTGCTCGAGGCTTCCACACTTGTGCAATAACCTTTGTAAGCTTCCATCGTTCATCACAATTGTTAGTCCTTCGGAATGAAACCGAATAAGAAACCGGCCAAGGCCAAATAAATGAGCATTGGGGAACCAACTGGATATTTATTGATCCCAGAAATTTTAATTATTGTACATATTATTATTTCTTCTAATACTAATCCTATGACCAATCTCAACGATGTAAGTAACAACAAAAACATAAGACATTCACTATATATGTCACTTCAAATCAAATGTTGATATTGACCGCGGTGTTGTCAATAAGCTAAATTGAGACATGAAGAACGACATCGTTTAGTCATTATTCAAGAGTAAGACATCCCAAAGCGGTGTCGCTTCAGCCATGTCCTCCGCTTCACCCCTATTCCTCTCCACACTGTTTTCTCTACCTCGAGCTGTCTTTGCATTCATTTGACACGGCCAATGAGCACATCCCTATACACCCAACGCAAGCTTCGTTCGCCTTATAATTTCAAATTAGAGTCTTAATGTTCAAGATTCTATCAAATTGCTCTCGAAGCCTTGACCACTCAGCTTCTATATTTGTTTGGGTCGCTATTGCGGATTCCTGCTCTGCTCTCAAGCGCGGCCTTTGTTTCCTCAGCTCATCTCTTTCAGCTTTCAATATTCTTCCTTTGTCAAAGGTTTCTCTCTTGTTTCTGAATGACGCTTCCTTTGCAAATGCAGACATGGAGATGCTAGCTTTAAGGGCGTTAATTTGCTCTTCTAGCTCTTTCTTTCTCTCTTCCAGGAAGGTTAACTCTCCCTGCAGCTCATTTTCCATGGATGCAAATTCACTGAACTGGTTCATGTTAGCTTGTAGACTGTCTTCTACTCTGTCTAGTTTTGATAGGTCTGCAGTTGTGGACTCAAGTTTCAAGCTTGCATCAACATAGTCCCCTCTCCAATGGGTATAGTCTCTAGAGAGTTGAAGTATAAAAGATTTCAAACCCAGAGAGATTTCATCGTCTGCAGATGAACTACAGATGTATTCTATGCTAGTTTTCAAAGAGGTGGATGATCCAGGCTGCAATAGATGAAAAAATTGTTTGGAGAGAAAGCCTTGAAGGATTTTCAAGGCTTCGTTGGTCTCTTCCTTGGTGAAAGAGTTGGCCAATTTAGTATTATCTCTGGTATCTTTCAAAGGTAACAAAGAAGAGGTCTCAGTTTGGAGAGCAGTATAAAATGCTTCCATATTGTTATCTATTAGGCTTAAGTCAAATTCATTGGTATTGGTCTCTATTGTAATCACAGAAAGCTCATCCTTTTTACTTTCATATTCCAGCACTGAAGGCCCTTTTTGCACTCCTTGCTTCGCAGGCCCAATGCTTTCTTCAAATTGGATAGGAGGTGACAGTTCTAGAGTTGACTCTGGTTCAACGAAGGCAGCTCCATCAGATTCATTTTCATTCCATGACTTCTCTTTGCTTTTTCTTAATGAGAAAGAACTTTCATAGAGCGGAACACTGCAGGGAGGATTGATGAATTGAGTAAAGGTGGTTAGAGAAACGTGCTGATCTCCCCAGTCTTGTACTAGAGTTGCAGTACCTAATGGCGCCTGCATACAGCAGAATGGTCATACAATATATCAAATTGTCAATGCATGAGAAACTAGTAGAGAAAGCAAAAGTATAAAATTTACCTCAGGTGTAAGAACATTATCCATGTTCAATTTTCTTTTCTGATGTTCTGAGTCCTCATCATGAACTATAAAGGCTTTTGTTCCAGCTTTTAATGTAGGAAATGGAGCTGCTAAGATGTCTCCAACTTCTGCAACAACTAAAAACAGTTTGACTTACTTTAGTGGTCTACTTGGAATGAAATCCGTATTCTGTTATTTCGTTGTAGTTTATTTTACTTCATATAAAATGCAACTAGCAAAATTCCTTTGTTGATCATTTACTCTTACCTTTATTTTCAGTGGTATAACTTCCATTAGGAGGAAGCTTATTCTCAACATTGCTTTTCAATTGACATTCTAATAGCATTGGATCCCAAATCATATCATCCAATGGCTGAGGATGTAATGACAGCATCTTCTTGCTTGAATGCAGGGCATTGTCAGATTTAGACATAATAGCTGTGGTCTTTCCTTCTTCTTGGACCATACTTCCATCATCTTGAAGCATTGCCGGGTTGGTTGAAATGGAAAGTTGTTGCTGCTGCTCATCTGATATCTTATGGAACCTCAAATTACTAGGAAACGAACAACAATCACTTTCAGGCCCATCATTAAGACTAGAAATTGAGTAGAGTAGCTCATTTGGATCTATTTCCTCATCTTCCTGATATTCATGTATTCTGCAACACTTTATAGTCACTTTAGCTGACTTGCTTGCATCTATAATTTCACAAGAAACTTCAATGTGATTTTGTTCATGCAGTAAATATGTATTTAAATCCATCAAATCGTCTTGATGATACAGCCATACATGATCACCAATTACTGAAAGGAAGTGCTCTACTCTATTGGATGCTACATGGCCATTAATAGAAAGCTGGACTTCACAAGTGAAAAAGCCTGTCATTTTGTTCTCTAGTCCAAAGATAAAACACAGAGCAATTCTGGGGAATTTCTGGCCAACCCAAAACGAAATGGATCCTCCTTTGCTATGATGTTTGAACTGCATTGGTATCTGCACTTTTGGTGCTATAACTTCATATTTGGAGGCCTTATACAATCCCTGTTACAGAGGATTTTATGACTTGGAAGCAGAAAAAAACCTCACAAATACACAGAAAATAGAGGGAGAAGGAGAGAGGGGGGGGGGGGGGGGAGAGAGAGAGAGAGAGAGAGAGAGAGAAACCTGGCCCAGTAATAAGCCTGAAGAGTGTGACTCTAACAATGTGCAACTAGTGGCATCCACACGTTCTAAATTTGGGGGAATCCCAGCAATTTCTTGAAGATTCCTGCAATTGGCCATGAAAAGTTCCTGCAAACTAGTAAGCCTGTTGATGCATTTGGGTAGGGTTACAAAACTGTTTCCTGATATGTCTAAAGATGTAAGGTTGGAAAAGAAACTAAGTATATGTAGATCTTCCTCTGATAGGTTGCAGTCACTTAGAACAAGTGTTTCTAACAAAGGGAACCCATATGAGGAATGAATTCCGTGAGAAACAAAATCTAGACATGGTGCTGAGAGCAACTCTGCAGTTGTAGAACTTGTATCAGACTTTAAAGACGTAATTGAGCAATTTTGTTGCCTGGAATCCCTGAACATCTCCAAAAGTATTCGAAGTTGTGGACAACCAGTGAGATCAAGTAACTGAAGATTTTGCAACAATCCAATGTTTCTTGGCAGTTCCTTAAGATTTGAGCAACCATTTAGAGCCAAGGTTTCAAGCGTACTAACATTGACAATCCAAGAAGGTAATTCTTTTATGGCAGTCTCTTCCATTTCAATTATTCTTAAGTTTTCCATTTCTCCCACCAAATCTGGGAATGCCTCAAGTTTTGAGGACCCATTTAGTACAAGGCATCCTAGAGATGGAAACTTGAGGCTGCTTGGTAAAATCTTTAGTTCAGTGCATCTTTCAGCACCAAAATAAACCAATTTATGAAGCGATCCAAGGGATTCATGAATGTCAACTAAGCTTGTACAATCATCAAGAATAAGCTGTTCTAAATTTGGGATTCCAGAGACATCAGGAACTTTTGTCAGGGATTCAGAAGAACTCATGTTCAGAAAAGTCATATTTGCGAAGTTCTGAGACAAAAAACAAAAGAGTTACTGTTGAGAGCCTGTAATTGTAGGTAGTGGGGAAAAAATGGAGAAAAGAAGTACATTTACAAATAACCTTCGTACCTTAAACGGCTTTCCTAGTGTTAGACGACTGTGACACAACTCTAGCATTCCAAGTTTGTTTGGAAGGAAACCAGGTGGTAAACTTGATGAAGGATATTCCTCCCACTCAAGCAATCTTAAGTTGTTTGGCAGATTTTCAATACCTCCAGGGAAGTCTGCATTTCGAATTATAAGCATCCTAAGATTCTTCATTTTTTTGAGGGCCTCAGCACTCAGAGGAACCTCTTGCCTTTCTGGTAGGCTCAACATTATGCCTTGTATATTGTCAGTTCCCTTAGAAAATGAAGCAAGAGTGGACCACATCATGTTATAAACTATTAAGGACATAGAGAAGTTAATTAGCATCTTTTGTTTGTATAGTTACAGATTATGAATAAAAAAGTTCTTAAGTTTATATTCATCTTGAAATGGAAATAATAAATGGCCATAGCTGGATAGTTAAACTTTTTACCGAATTTTCAGTTAATACTTGAAGAACATCTTCATAATTCCATATCCTGCTACGTTTGCCGGGATCTAGAGGTGCTTCTTGTCTGACAAGTTCCTTACCCATGTTATGTATAAGATCATGCATCCACACTCTAGCTTTTTCATCCTGAGTTATTAGAGACTTGTCAAGAAGTACAGCCATACCAATATCAGGGTGAAGATCACAAGCATATAACGCCTTTCTGATATATTCCCATATCTCTCCTTTGAAGAAACATGCAATATACAGGAAAATTGCTTTCTCATTTTCCTCCAATCCATCAAAGCTTATTCTAAGTATATCCTGAACTTTTCTGTTGGGAATTTTCTTATATTTCTCTAATGCAGACTCCCACTGACGAATGTTCCTGCCACAGAGATCAGAACCCAGTATGGTTAAAGCCAATGGAAGGCCCTCAGCATAAGATACAGCGCGATTTGAGATGTTAAAATAAGTTGCATCAGGTTCACTTTGTCTGAAGGCATTCCAACTAAATAGTTGAAGAGCTTCCTGATGATTTAATTTTGTCACCTCATAGGTTAAATCAACTTGGTGAGCAGTTAGCAAATGCTTATCTCTCGTTGTTATGATGATTCTACTTCCATGGCCAAACCAGTTGAATTCTCCAGCTAAAGCTTGAAGCTGTTCCATTTGATCCAGATCATCAATAACCAGAAGAACTTTTTTCGAGCACAGCCTATCTTTTACTATGTTGATTCCACGATCAACATTGCTCAACTTGAGTTTTTTCTCTCCAAGTAACTCCAAAAGCATTGTCTCCTGCATTTTGACTAAGCCAGCTCTATGGCTCGAATTTTCTCTGACATTTGCAAGAAAACTGGTGTACCGAAATCTATGAGCTATAGAGTTATACACAGCTTTTGCAATAGTTGTTTTGCCTATTCCACCAATCCCATGTATTCCGATCATCCGAACATCATCAAATTCAAGACCCAAGAGCAAGTTCACATCTGATACTCGAGCTTGGAGTCCAACAGGATATGTAGCGACATTTAATGGGATGCGATTCAGTTTGCTTGATACATCATCAACTATTCTTTGGATAAATTTAAATTCTTTAAACCTGACAATTATATGATAAATATATAAGTAGAATTTAGTCCCTTATCTTATAGTCCAAACTCCAAAGTCATAATTGTTTAGTGCAGTTGCTTATATTCCAATATCAGTAAAGGCTGGTGAGAATATGCAGAAAGGGAAGTTAACTGATCTAAGTAAATCAATTAATTTTTATTAACGTAACAGACTTTAAACTGAAAAAGCAAATAAAGAGAAAATGGTGATGATTATTAGAACAAATACCCATTTTTGAAATGCCAGCCAGAGAGGTTCGCTGCTTCAGATAAAGCCTCTCTCCACTTCTGCACCTTGTCCAAGTTATCCTTGAATCTCTCTTCATGCTTAGCTAAAGCTTCTCTATAACTCCCATTCTGGTGCCTTACATCTCCAGGACTCACGTTGTAGAAAACAGAGCTGACCAATTGTCCCCTTTTCCTCTTACATTCAAGGATCTTCACAAGCTCATCCAGGCACCAAGTTGAAGAAGCAAAGTTTTTAGAGAATATAATAATTGAAATTCTGGACTCGTCAATTTCTTTTAGAAGACGTGGTGTAATCTCTTCTCCTACTATAAGCTCCTCATCATCCATGAAGGTTTTGATTCCCCTTTGATTCAGAGCATTATAGAGGTTGCCCGTGAAACCCTCACGGGTGTCTTTGCCTCTGAAGCTCAAGAAGACATGGTTGCTCCATCCATGGCTCAAGGAAGAGCCGGACGAGGCAGCCATAAAGCACGCCATGGTAGCTCAGATATCAAAGCTTTAAGCTTCGGCAGCCACAGTATGAAAATGTAAATGGTTTCGTGTAGACAAGAAAATGTAAGCAATGTAGCGCATCGCTACCAGTTTTATAACCTTTGCCAGCTTTGACGGAAGAATCTGTGCCAAAAGTCAAAGGGTTGATTTGCAAAGTAATAAGACTAAAGAAATGAGAGATTTATCTCAAAAATAAGCATTTTACTGGTGCAACTATTAAAGTTTTTTAGCTTAATTTTTTATTATATTTTTATGAGCTTGCCTTCCCCCATAAATAAATTTGATTTAAATGAAATTCACAAATTCTTTCACATTTTTATTTTTCTTCTTTTTATTTTTTTTATAGATAAAATTGATGTATAGATGTAAAAATTAATTAATTGCGTATATAATAAACTATCATTCCACCGTGTTCTTCGCGCCAAATTTGTTTATACCTAGAACTCATGTTTTGCACAATTTTTTTTATGATAACAACTCTTCAAGAACATTGATAAACCTATTCCAAATCAGATTTTAAATTAAAAATTAAAAACAAAGTCAAACATTGATCCCATGTAGGCGACATAGTACATTCCCCCTGCAACTTCACCCTTTGAGAACAAATTTGAGCACAAAACTGAACCCAAATGCCAAGAAGAGAATAACACAAATGCATAAATGACCACAGCCCTATTAACTTGTGTAAATATATGTGTGTGTATGTATATATATATATATATATATATATATACATGAGCACGCCTTATAGGACAGCTTAGTGTTTACCCTACACACTTTCTAACCAGGGTTTGATCAATCTGATACCCTTGTTGCTTGCATATAATGTGTAATCCACAACTTTTCAAGGTTGCTTTTAATTTCTCCTTGGATGATACTTGAGAGATCCTAAATGAAACCTCAAAGTTATTCCAATACCGCATGTTGTTGAAAGGCCACGTTAAACAGTTAAATTTGATCTTAGTAAGCCAAACGTGACTTGACTCCAGTGAACCAAGATATTTTTCTAGAAACCATGTCCTGTGATCACTGATGACAATCTCACATCCACAATGAAGCATACCAGTTGCCTTAGCAGCCTTGTCCAACTCGACAACCGCACCAAAAAAACAGTCCACAGGCTTACCGCACAGCCTAGAAGCCACTTCAAGAGAAATTGAACTATTAGTGCTATGATAATCAAACCAATCTGGGACCTCGCCCCCTGGAAATGCTGCCTCACAATGAGATTCCTGAAGCATATATGTCAATTGTGAGACACAGAAAATTTTACAGAAGAATCAATCGAGAGAGAAAGAGATGACAACATCGTTAAATAGACGACTTAGTATTTGGTCTTGAGCCTGTTTGTTGATCAGTTTGTGGCAGTTAATGAACCTCATCTCATATAATCTTTCAGAATCCTCTGGAGTGAAACTTGAAGGGCTGGATAACTGTGGAAACCTTTCTAATGATATGCAATCACTTGCTTCTATGCATCTTATATTTAGGGGAAGCTTTGGAACCTCTCGTAGATTGGAGCAGCCGGTGAGAAAGGGACTAGTTAGATCTTGCAACTTGTGAAGGCCACTGGGGAGATACTCAAGCTTTTGGCAAAACTCTAAGTATAAATATCTTAGTCCAATTAGATGTTCAATTGAATCGGGTAATTCTTTTATGCCAGTCCCTTGTAGGAGGATTTCTATTAGATGTTCCATTTTCTCAGCAATTCCAGGAAATTTTCTTAGCTTGCAGCAGCCAGTAAGGGAAAGTGTGTGAAGAGATCTCAATTTGAAACAACTTGGAAGAATCCTGAGAATGGAACAAAATAGAAGGCTCAAGGTTACAAGCTTATCAAGAGAACCTACGGACTCGTGAACCTTAAACAAATTTGTACAGTTGTCCAAGTTCAAACTCTCAAGATTGGGAACCATTGAGAAGTCAGGAATTTCAGTGAGGAATTCACAGCAGCTGAAGGATACAAGTTTCAAATCTTTAAAAACCTGAGGAATATAAAAATCATCAATGGAGCAAAAAAGAAAAAGTTGATTAGCTAAAACGACAAGTCATAAGAAATTTTCATCAGGTTTAGGAAAAGAGCAATTCCACACCTTAACTCCCTTCCACAAGTGCTTGATGCGGCTATTAGACAGATTCAAAGTAACTAGCCTCTTTGGATGGAAATATTTTGGCAGAGCTGAAGAAGGATATCTAGGCCAATCAATCAACCTTAGCTCATCAGAGAGATAGTGAATTTCATCTGAAATATGTGCATTATAGACCATAAGAAGTCTAAGCTTTTTCATCTTTGCCAAGGCTTTGGCAAGATCCACCACCTTTTCTGGTTCAGGTAAGTCTATCTTTATGCCTTCTATGTTGTCAGTTCCCTAGTAACAGACAAGCAAGGAAAAAATCAATAAGTCATATTTGGATGAAAGTTTGTTATCATAAAGTTAAGTCCGCTCAAGATGTTTTTATACCGTATTTTCGTTTAGTATATGGAGAACATCTTCATGAAACCAAATTCTACTACGTTGTCCAGGCTCTCTAGGGGACTCGTTGCGGATAATCTCCTTAGCCATATCTTGAAGCAACTCATGCATCCAAAGCTTGTTTAGCTCAATAATAACGAGCGACTTCTCAACAAGAACTCCAATTCCATTATCAGGGTACAGGTCACAAGCCTCCAGTATCTTTTTCACATACTCTTTGTCCTTTCCTTTGAAGAAACATGCAATATCCAGAAAAATGGCTTTTTCGTTTTCCTCCAACCCATCAAAGCTGATTTTAAGTACTTGATAAATCTGTTTATTTGGAATTCTTTTCAGCTTTCCTAATGCACTTCTCCATTCTGCTACACTTCTCCCACACATGTAAGAACCCAACACTGTCAGTCCCAGTGGCAAGCCCTTGGCATAGCTTAAAATGTCAGAGGATAGTTTCTCATAGTTTGTGGGAGGACAGGGTTTCTTGAAGGCATACCAACTGAACAATTCAAGGGCGTGAGTTTGGCTTAATTCCTTAACCTTGTAGACTATTTTCACATTGTTAGCAATAAGTAAATGCTCATCCCTAGTTGTTATAATGATTCTACTTCCCGAGCCAAACCAACTGCAGTCTCCAACCAATGATTCCACTTGCTCCAATGAATCGACATCGTCAAGAACTATGAGAACCCTTTTACAAGAAAGCCTGCTTTTTATGAGATTAATTCCTCTATCAACATTCCCTACTTTCAAGTCACCACTTTTCAAGATGTCAGAAAGTGGGGTTTCTTGTAGCTGAAGCAAACCAAATCTTTGCTGTGAAATTTCTCTAAGATTTGCCATGAAGGTACTGCCCTCAAACTGATCAGCAACAAGATTATAAATTGCCTTAGCTAGCGTTGTCTTTCCTATTCCACCAATTCCATTGATTCCTAGAATACCCACGTCATCTGATCCAAGATTCAATAATGATTTTATATCTTCTAATGGAGAATCCATTCCAACGGGATGTTTTGCAACATTCAGAGGAGTGCGGTTCAGCTTACTCAGAACCTCTTCAACAATTCTTTGGATTCAAGTCTGCCATTTATAGAGCAAAAGAAACTTTAATCAGTAAAAAGAAACATCAATAAAAAGGACACATACAACTAATCTTAACTGGTTTGAATACAAAACAAACATTAATCAAGAAAATATTTTTCTCGTCAAACATTGGTCGCTACATATACCCGTTACACAGATGCCAACCATAGCAGCTAGCAACTTGACGCAGAGCTGCCTTTGCCATGTGAACAAAATCAAGCCCAAATTTTTGCTCATGTTTGGTCAAAACTTCTCCAAAACTTCCCTTCAATTCTCTTATTTCTGATGGATTCACATTATAGAAGACTGGCTAGATAATCTGTCCCTTTGAATTATTAACCTCGAGAATCTTAACAAGTTCTTCCAAGCAAGAAGTAGAAGAAGCATAAGTTTTAGATATTACGACAATGGAGATCCTCGAGTCTTCAATAGCTCTCAGAAGTCCAGGATAGATCTTCTCTCCCCTCTTGAGTTCTTTGTTGTCCATGAAAGTATGAACACCCTTTTGGCAGAGAGCATGATAGAGATGGCTGGTGAAATTTGTGCGGGTATCTTCGCTTCTAAAACTCAAAAACACATCATACTTCCATTTCTGCAGCTCGGAACTAGAAGCCATTGAAGCTAGCTGGAATTTCTCTTGTTCTTGAACTTCCAATAAATCAAAAATCAACTTTAAGGACAATATATATAGAGAGAGTGCATAGGAATATAATATTATGGGCTCTGGCCTCTTGTATCATACGTCCTGCCATTGCCAATGTTATAATGCCAACTATTCTGAGCCATAAATTAATTAAAACAGAGTCTAACAGAATATTATTATACATCGTGCCATATGTATCTTTGCTTGATTCAGCCAACGGATTAAAAGGAACAAGCTGGTTACTTGTATCATAAGCAATTGAATTGTGCGATTATATTACTGCTGGTCATAAGAAAAATTCAAAATTTAAACTACTCAAGTAATTACTTTATTTTTCAGTGCCCATGGTATAGCAAATTTCTGAACTTTAGGCACATCATGTGGTGTGTATGAAGGCACGGACATTTTTTGTTTGGAAATAAATTAAATTAATTTGTCGCTAACAAGGCTGAATGCAAATTCCATTATCCAAGTCACAGTTTACAACAGCTTCTGTTAGATTTCTCTCCAAGTTTTGACCACTCAGATCTTGGATCTGCTTGGATTTGTTCGCTGATTCCGACTTGTCTCTCTGGCTCGTCGCTTCGCTTCGGTGGCCGGTTCCCTCAACTCAGCAATCTGTGCTTTGAGCGTCTTCCCTTCCTCAAAGACAGCAGTGTTCTTGAGGACCTCTTCTAGTTTATCTGCTTTTTAAAGGTTGGTGCTGGCGGACTCAATTTTCCTACTTGCATCATTGTACTCCAAGCTCCAGAGTAAATTCTCCTGAAACTTCTAATATCAACAACCTCATATCCAAAGAGATTCCATCATCTCCTGACATATTGGACATGTATTCCTAGGTCATTTTCATGGTGCTGCACCGCCCAGCATGCAACAAAGCAGAGACTCTCAGATCCTTACTAGTCATTTCTTCCTGCAGAAACATAAGATTTCAAATCTACTGCTTATTAGAACCGAGATGGACATGGACTTGTAAAACAAACTGACCTCCTTAGTATTTCAAATGAAGCCAACACAAGAGATCCTCTGTATCTGGTGCCTGAGAGAAATTGAACTCTTGTACAACTGAACCACTAACTGCTCATCTCATAAAATCATCCCACTATGAAACTATTGGAATGTAAAGAGAATAAGAAAAAACAAAGTCCCACATCAGTGTATATAAAGTGATGAAAGCCTAAGTCGAAACGTCTAAGACAAGGTGCTATTCTCCGTCTTATGGAAAATATTCATAAAAACCCAGCAGAAACAGTGAAAGGATGCACCCCAATTATAATTATATTTTAACTTATACAAGCTTAATTTACATGATAGATGTATTATTTGGATGAGAAAACTGACTTGCTAAACGATGAATCCACTACACAATGACCATGTCATAGCCTATAACTAGAGGATGATCTCTCAAGCAATTAGGACTGATAACATAAATATTTGTTTGGAGGTCACTCCATATATATTCCAATTAATTATATTTATATCCTTTCCAGAGGAAAATGCCATATCTTGGAAGAATAGTGATCTAGAAATTCTAGACCACCAAAAGTCTTATTTAGTATCATCAAGAAAATGAACGATTTATCACATATTAAACAATGTTTAGCGTAAAGTGACAACCTTTTAGAAGGAAAAAAAAATAAAATTTGAACAGACCATTTTTTTTTTTTTTTGGTAGAAATATTTATCAATTTCGACAATTCCAAGGGAACTCACCACTGGATGGTGTCCTTAACTCCCGTTATAGTGGCTCCAGAATCTTAAAAACCCTAAAGAAGGTCGTCTATTTCCTCCTGTTATAAGTTAAATACAGACAGCAAGGCGTCAAATTTATATCTCCCACCGAACCTCAGCAAATTAGCAACCAAAGAAAGACCGTATAGGATACCTGATACAAAGAGAGCCTCACCTGGTTTCCGATACGAGCAGTATTGATACTGGCGCCGGAAGGATTTGCCGGCGTCAACGGAGGCATGCAGAGAGTCAGATACATCAATGGCGGAACGCAACAAGGACTTAGACTAGGAAGAGGGGAGCAGACGCGGAGTCAAGGCTTAAGCCCGGGCATGGCTTTCGGCCGGGTAATCAAGCTGTGCTTGCGTTATTATCAGACCCAGGTGGGCTACTTGGCCATGAAAAATGCCCGAACGAAATACATCTCACCCTACAAAGCCCCAAAAATTCATGCTTTTGTTGAATTGTTCTCCAAGCTTGTACCATTCAGCTCTGATTTTTTCTCGGATTTGCGTGGCAATTTCGCGTTCATGTCCCAGGTACGGCAATTGTCTCCTCAACTCGTCTCTTTGAGCCTTCAGCGTCTTTGCTGTGTCAAAGATTTCCCTCTTTCTCTTACCAACCAAGTCCTTAGCTGATAGAGATTTAAGGATGCTATCTTTAATGTTCTTGATTTGATCTTCTAGCTCCATTTTTCTTTCCTCTAAATAGGCCAACTGGTAGAGCAGCTCCTTCTCTGCAAATATCAGTTGATCAAAATTTTTCTTGTTAACTCCAAGACCTTCTTCTAATTCATCTACTTTCACCATCTTGGCATTGGTTAATTTGATTTTGTTCCTTGCTTCATTGTAGTCCCTACTCCAACAAGAGAACTCTCTCGAGACTTGTAATATCAGTGACATTATTTCCTCGGGGACTCCATCATATGCAGACAACTTGGAGAGATGGTCTAAGGCAGTTTTCATAGTACCCTGGTGCCCATGATGCAACGAAATTGAAAATTCTTCCGAGAGGAAGTGTTGGAGTGTCTGCAATGCTTTCCGGGTCTCTTCACTTGGCCTAGTTTTGGCCAATTCAGGAAAGACATTGGTGTCGCAGAATGGGGAAATAGCAAGGGAGTCAGCAGTATCCAGAGAAGCATAAAATTCTTCCATTTCTATGTCTTCCACTGTGGAGGTGCAACTGGTCTCTTCATGTATTCCTCTCTTAGTAACATTGCCACTCGATGCAGTTGTAGTTGGTGCATGTGTATTTGGTGTCTGATGAAAACTTGGGACTTGGCGTTGTGGTTGGCCCGTTGCTAAATTAAAATGAAACTACTTTACTTCGCTTCACATTATATGTTAAAGGAGCAGAGGAAAAGGGGGGAAATAAAAATCAATGATGTCAGACATGAAGAGGGAAAACGCAAAGTTCTTACCTTGGTTACAGATGGTATCAACATTCCATGGTGTTTCCATTGAAAGGCATTCGCTGGCACTGCCCTCATTGTCTCCAATTGTATCCTTTCCTTTGTCTCTAGACACAGCTTCACAACAGGTTGGGCGTTCTGGGTTGACTAATGTGAAAAGCTGCTGCTGTTGTATATAAGAATCATGAAGTCTCATGGGAGATGAACGTTGTTTCTTTGGTGAGGGTGAGCAATTCAGTTCCCTATCATTGTTGGAGTTGAAGAGATCCTGGTATGTTCTCTTTGCAAGATTTGGATTCGTGAACCGGATATTGTCCATGTCGCTGTTTTGCTTGTATACTTGAACTCCAATCCATTTAATAATTCCTCCTTTTAGTCTTATCCATGAATCATTCATGCATAAAACCTCCACATGATTCCATTGGTTCTTTAAAAGCACCTCTTGGAGTTCTCCCTTGGGAAGCTTGTTTTGTAGATCAAACAGAAATATATGATCTATCACCAATGTTGACATTAAACCTTGATCACTATAAAACTTCTGATCAGTGCCATTGATGCGCACAGATAGCTTAAAGCTGAATGTGCAATCCTTGTTATCCAAAACTCCAACTACAGCACACACAACCATAGCTGGAAATTCTTTCCGAACCCAGAAAGACACTGATTCTCCCTCGCTATAGTGCTCAAACCATTGTGGAACTCTCTCCCCTGGCAGAATGAAATTTCTGTTTCCAGGCCTTTGGAACGCCTGTCAATCACATAACACCAAGAAAATCTTGAATTACTAGCAGCATAAAGTTGCCATATCTTTGATTATGAAAGATAAAAACGTGAGCTGGGTTGGAAAGTTCGAAAGTAGAAAATAGTTTGAAGTTTTCTTTTTTTTTAAAAAAATAAAAATAAAAATATGTTTACTCTTTGGCAGAAAGGTGGTGGGAAATGATAACGAAGAGTATCTTATTTTCAACCGCCACTCATCTTTGCTATACCAAGTAAGTAAAAACAAGCACACCAGAAATGAGGGAGGGAAACCTGATTCAGTAATGCGCTTGCAAACAGCGTAGTCATGGATGTGCAATTTTTAGCATTGAATGCTTCGATGTTTGGTGGCATGCCAGCAATTTCCTGAAGCTGCTTACAATAATCCACAGAAAGTTCTCTCAGAAAGTGACACTCTTTGATGCATGCTGGAAGAATGGTGAAATTGTTGTAACTGAGGTCAAGGCGCAACAGATTGGGAAAGCAAGAAAGAGGTACAGGAAGAGAGTCATCTGACAAATTGCACTTCCAAAAATTCAGAAATTTTATGTTTGAAGACAAAATTGAGCACACTTGTTCTTGCCCGTCACCTTGGTTCTCATTAAAATACTGCAACTCTCTACATGATTTTGCAGACAGTATCCATAGTCTTGGTAACATAAGAATGCTAGTTGGTAATCTCTTGAGACGTCTGCATTCCACCAGATTTAAGATCTCAAGCCCAATAAGATTGAACATTGAAAATGGCAATTCTTCTATGCCAGTCCCAGGCAAAGAAAGTTCTTTAATCTTTTCCATCTTCCCTAATACTTCTGGGAAACTTTGAAGACTTGAGCACCACGAGAAGCGAAGACATTCAAGAGATGTCAACTTGATGCCACGGGGGAGAGTTCGGAGCTTGGTGCATCTTTCGGCACTCAATTGTTTAAGTTTATACAAGAATCCAATTGAATCATGAATTTCTATTAAACTTGAGCATTCATCAAGACACAATTTTGTTAAATTTGGGACTCCAGATAGGTCGGGCACTTGTTGCAGAAACTTACAATTGCAAAAATTCATGTGAATCAAATTCTTGTAGTTCTGCCAAAAAAAAAAAAAAAAAAATTCATAACAAGTAGATAGTTCAAAAGTGCTATATTTGCGTCAAAATTCCAAGCAAATGAAAATCCACCTAGTAATTATACTTGCCATGATCATTGGATTCAGCAATACACAGTGACTGTCGGCCAGATTGAGTTTGACAAGCTCCACTGGATGAAAATCTGGTGGTAAAATCCTTGAAGGATATTGCTTCCAATCCAACACTCTTAAACTATTTGGGAGATGTTTAGGGCCTTCAGAAAAGCTTGCATTTCTGACTATAAGCATCTTAAGGTTTTTCATTGGTTTGAATGCCTCTCCACTCCAGTGTACTTTTTTGTCTTCCAGTGAGTCCAAAATTATGACTTCAATTTTATTGGTACCCTTTTAAAATCAAAAATGCACATATGTCAACCATAATATACAATAATATTAGACAAAACAGGGAAAAGACATCTTGGATGCTGCTCTGCATACCGTGTTTTCTTGTAAAACATGAAGAACATCCTCGTGCCACCATAAACGACTGCGGTCGCCAGGTTCTTTTCGGGATTCTTGACGAACTATTTCTCTACCCATGTCTTGTATCAAATCATGCATTGTCACATGATTACATTCTACTTTGATGAGAGATTTGTCGATCAACACTCCAATAGCATATTCTGGCGGGATACCTCGTGCACTTAGCAGCATGTCTATGACACTTCCCAATCTGTCACCTCTAAAGAAACAAGCTATGTCAAGGAAGATTTCCTTCTCATGTTCCTCCAAAGCATCATAGCTTAATTTAAGTACTTCAAAAATCTTTTCATTCGGAATTCTTTCATACTTATGCAATGCAGAATCCCACTCACATATACTTCTACCGAATAAGTTGGAGCCTATTACTTCCAAAGCTAATGGGAGGCCACACGTATATCGTACTGCACGTCTTGAAATGTCCATGTAACTTGAATCAACTTTTTCATCATGAAAGGCATTCCGACTAAACAGTTGAAGAGCTTCCTCATTATTTAATTCCTCCACATCATATATTCTTTCAACCCTATGGTTTGATAGCAAATGTTTATCCCTCGTCGTTATGACAATTCTACTACCAGAACCAAACCAATCAGATTTTCCAGCTATGGCTTGTAACTGTTCCAATTTGTCAACATCATCAAGAATCAGAAGGACCTTCTTTTGATGGAGCTTGCACTTTATTAATGAAATTCCTTTATTGACATCTCCTAATTTGATGTCCTTCTCTCTTACCATTTGGAGAAGCAGCGTCTCTTGGAGATGTAATAAGCCGTGCTTGTTAGAAATCTCTCTTACATTAGCAAGAAAACATAGACTTTCAAATTCATCACCAATCAAATTATATAAAGCTCGTGCAATCGTTGTTTTTCCTATTCCACCAATTCCATAAATTCCTACCATAATAACTCCCTTATCAAACTCAAGATCTAAAAGAGAGTTTACTTTTAGTACTTGAGCCTCTAACCCAACCGGATAATTAATAATATGTAAAGGAATGCGATTGACCTTTTTAGAGACTTCTTCAACAATCCTTCCAATAAACATATACTCATATTCGATCCTACCCAAGTACACAAGTTTGTGTTAGTCAGGGTGAAATATATCAATTTTCAGCCCAATTTCATTGACATGATAGACAGATGAAGGCTGTGGACAATAAATTACCCATCTCAAAATAAATTGCTATTCTTTTTACAATAGATAAACAATAAAATGTCAGCCAAATCATAAGAAGTAATATAGCAAGTAAATATAACAGTTGTGTAACATACCCGTTTTTGGGTTGCCAGCCAGACAAGTTGGCAGCTTGAGACAAAGCCAACCTCCATTTTTTCACTTTGTCCTGATTTTCCTTAAATCTTTCTTCATGCTTAGCCAATGCTTCTCCATAACTCCCTCTCTGATTTCTCACTTGTGATGGCTCCACATCATAAAAAATGGGCCACACCAACCGACCCCTTCCCTTTATGTGCTCAAGGATCTCAACCAGTTCGTCCAGACAATATGTTGAGGAAGCATAGTTTTTAGAGAAGATAACAATGCCAATCCTCGAGTTTTTAATGGCTCTGACAAGAGCTGGTGTAATTTCATCGCCTCTTTCCAGCTCCTCATCATCTATGAAGGTATGAATTCCCCTTTGACGTAAAGCATTATAAAGACTGCCTGCAAGACCTGTGCGAGTATCTTTACCTCGAAAACTAAGAAATACGTCATAAGTCCATACACAGGTGAAGGAAGATGAGCATGTTCTCCGTGTCAATGTCATCACAGCTACTCTGATCGATCTTGAAAACCCTACTCTTTGGAGAATCAGTTAGAGATTGTGAGCATTCTCACAGTGAGAGTCATATTATGTGTTCCTTTTTCAAGTGAGGACAGTCCTGGAAAATATTTGCATGAATGGCATTTCTAGTTATAAGTTCATAGAGAAAATAATGATGCAGGTCCCAGTACTCCACCAATTGTTTTCCTTCTTTAAATAATAAAAAAATAAAAAGAAGCTGCAAGTGACCTTCCTGTGAACTAGTGGGAATCTAAACGATGAGCTGTGCACACGTTCTTAACGTACAATCAAGTCAAAAAGTAGTTGTGACCTGTGAAAATATTCCAAACATCATTAATCTGACAGCGAAGATGAAGCCTTGACAAAACAAATAAAGTAATCGAGCCTGCCGACCTCAGCTGAAAATATACCCATTTTCCCATTGTATTCCAATTAAACTCATCCCATCAAAGTAATTAAACTAAGTCCATGGTTCTTATAGCTGGTCCAAAGCATAGATAAAGGAGGAGAGTTGTGTTAGGCTTTTGATAACCAACATAAAATTTTGTCAAAACCTCAAGCATGTATCACTCACAATGGAATTGTTGTTGTTGCTGCCAAAAGTAAACTAGTGTTTGGTTAAGTTGAGTAGAAGTAATTAGAATGTACCAGGATTTATTAAATATATAAAATATAAACTTTATATGGAAGAGCTAGTTAAAGTTAAAATACAATCCGAATGTGCATATTTGGAGTACAAGAGTCATCAAAGTTTGAAACTAAAAGCACCATCAAGGAGAAATATAAAATACAACATGAGGATGAACAGCAGGAAACCAGTTTACAAACCTTTTCAAAGTTTTTTTAAATGAATTTTCAAAAGAATGAGACAATTAGGGAAGCCACAGCCTTTAAAGTGGAAAGATATAGTTATCGCATTTTTCTCTAAAATATGGATCCCGGGTCACATTCTACAGATTTAAGCTTTTGTTCACTTTTTCTCCGAGTTTTAACCATTCATCTCTGATATTTTCTTGGATTTTCTTTGCCAATTCCCGCTCATCTCTCATGTATGGTACTTGTACCCTTAACTCGTCTCTATTAGCTTTTAGCATTTTCCCTTCCTCAAAGATTTCTCTCTTTCTCTTGATAGCCATGCTCTTTGCTGAACGAGAAGCAGAAATGTTAGCTTTGACGGCATTGATTTGCTCTTCTAACTCCTTCTTTCTTTCTTCCAAATAGGTTAACTGGTCGTGCAACTCAGTTTCCAAGAACATGTGTTCCCTGAAATGTTTCTTGTTAGCTTCAAGCCCCTCTTCTAGTTCATCTGCTTTCAACAGGTTGGCAATGGTAAACTCGATTTTGCTACTTGCACTAAGGTAATCCCAACTCCAATGAGTGAATTCTCTTGAAACTTCTACTATGGAAGATCTCGTTTCCACTGAGATTCCATCGTCCATAGACAAACTGGACAGGTAATCCAAGGTAGTTTTCATGGTACTGTACTCTAGAGGATTCAGCAAAACCAAAAAATCTTTCGAGAGGAAGTCTTGAAGTGTCTTTAGCGCTCTTTGAGTCTCCTCACTTGGCACAGCGTTGGTCAACTCAGAACTGACGCCGGCATTCTTAGAAGATGACAGAACAGAGGTCTCACCATCCAGAGATGCATAAAATGCTTCCATTTCGCCATCATCTAGATTATGGCTAATGTGATTTGCAGGGGATTCAATGCTAGACATAAATGTAGAGGAGCTGGTGTTTTGATATAGTTCTCCTCCTGCAACTATTTCAGCGTCCGCAGCATTAAATGTAGCCTGAACATTTGGGTTTTCTGTAATTCCCGTGACTTGAAATACTGATTTAGCATTTTCTTTGTTTGGTCAGTCTACAAGAACAGAAGAAAGATATACAGGTTTTAAGAAAAAATAATACACGCGAAATTTCAATTGAAAGGATAAAGACAACAAAGTGGTTAGCAAGCTTATAACGAGAATCTAGTTTTTGAAATGCCAGCCAGAGAGGTTCGCTTCTTCAGACAAAGCCTTTCTCCACTTCTGCACCTTGTCCAAGCTGTCCTTGAATCTCTCTTCATGCTTAGCCAAGGCTTCTCTATAACTCCCATTCTGGTGCCTTACATCTCCAGGACTCACGTTGTAGAAAACAGAGCTGACCAACTGTCCCCTTTTCCTCTTACATTCAAGGATCTTCACAAGTTCATCCAGACACCAAGTTGAAGAAGCATAGTTTTTAGAGAATATAATAATTGAAATTCTGGACTCTTCAATTTCTTTTAGAAGACGTTGTGTAATCTCTTCTCCTACTATAAGCTCCTCATCATCCATGAAGGTTTTGATTCCCCTTTGATTCAGAGCATTATAGAGGTTGCCCGTGAAACCCTCACGGGTGTCTTTGCCTCTGAAGCTCAAGAAGACATGGTTACTCCATCCATGGCTCAAGGAAGAGCCGGACGAGGCAGCCATAAAGCACGCCATGGTAGCTCAGATATCAAAGCTTGAAGCTTCGGCAGCCACAGTATGTAAATGTAAATGGTTTCGTCTAAACAAGAAAATGTAGGCAATATAGCGCATCACCACCACCTTTGCCAGCTTTGACGGAAGAATCTGTGTCAAAAGTGAAAGGATTGACTTGCAAGTAATAAGACTAAGCAAATGGGAGATTTATCTCAAAAATGAGCATTTTGATGGCGCAAGTATTAAAGTTTTTCAGTTTAATTTTTTATTATATTTTTGTGAACTTGTCTTTTCTGTAAATAATTTTGACTTAAATGAAATTTATAAATTATTTTATATTTTATATTTTTATTCTTTTTTTTTTTGAGTGAAATTAATGTATAGACTAAAAAATCGATTAAATGTGTATATAATTAATTATTGTTCTACTTTGTCTTTCACGTCAAATTTATTTACACCTAGGACCCGATGTTTTGCACAATTTTTGTAGGATAACAACTCTTCAAGAATATTGATAAACCTATTCTAAATCAGATTTTAAATTAAAAAATAATTTTCTCAATTAAAAATTAGAAACAAAGTCAAACATTGATCACATGTAGGCTACATAGTACATGCCCGCTGCAACTTCACAATTTGAGAACAAATTTGAGACAAAACTGAACCCAAATGGCAAGAATAGAATAACATAAATGCATATATGACCACAACCCTATTAACTTGTATAAATATATATATATATATATACACATGAGCACGCCTTATAGAACAGCTTTGTGTTTACCCTAGACACTTTCTAACGAGGGTTTGATCAATCTGATACCCTTGTTGCTTGCAAATAATGTGTAATCCACAACTTTTCAAGGTTGCGTTTACTTTCTCCTAGGATGATACTTGAGAGATCCTAAATGAAACCTCAAAGTTATTCCAATACCGCATGTTGTTGAAAGGCCACGTTAAACAGTTAAATTTGATCTTAGTAAGCCACACGTGACTTGACTCCAGTGAACCAAGATATTTTTCTAGAAACCATGTCCTGTGATCACTGATGACAATCTCACATCCACAATGAAGCATACCAGTTGCCTTAGCAGCCTTGTCCAACTCGACAACCGCACCAAAAAAACAGTCCACAGGCTTACCGCACAGCCTAGAAGCCACTTCAAGAGAAATTGAACTATTAGTGCTATGATAATCAAACCAATCTGGGACCTCGCCCCCAGGAAATGCTGCCTCACAATGAGATTCCTGAAGAATATATGTTAATTGTGAGACACAGAAAATTTTACAGAAGAATCAATCGAGAGAGAAAGAGATGACAACCTCGTTAAATAGACGACTTAGTATTTGGTCTTGAGCCTGTTTGTTGATCAGTTTGTGGCAGTTAATGAACCTCATCTCATATAATCTTTCAGAATCCTCTGGAGTGAAACTTGATGGGCTGGATAACTGTAGAAAACTTTCTAATGATATGCAATCACTTGCTTCTATGCATCTTATATTTAGGGGAAGCTTTGGAACCTCTCGTAGACTGGAGCAACCGGTGAGAAATAGACTAGTTAGATCTTGCAACTTGTGAAGGCCACTGGGGAGATACTCAAGCTTTTGGCAAAACTCTAAGTATAAATATCTTAGTCCAATTAGATGTTCAATTGAATCGGGTAATTCTTTTATGCCAGTCCCTTGGAGAAGGATTTCTATTATATGTTCCATTTTCTCAGCAATTCCAGGAAAATTTCGTAGCTTGCAGCAGCCAGTAAGGGAAAGTGTGTGAAGAGATCTCAATTTGAAACAACTTGGAAGAATCCTGAGATTGGAACAAAATAGAAGGCTCAAGGTTACAAGCTTATCAAGAGAACCTACAGACTCGTGAACCTTAAACAAATTTGTACAGTTGTCCAAGTTCAGACTCTCAAGATTGGGAACCATTGAGAAGTCAGGAATTTCAGTGAGGAATTCACAGCAGCTGAAGGATACAAGTTTCAAATCTTTAAAAACCTGAGGAATATAAAAATCATCAATGGAGCAAAAAAGAAAAAGTTGATTAGCTAAAACGACAAGTCATAAGAAATTTTCATCAGCTTTAGGGAAAGAGCAATTCCACACCTTAACTCCCTTCCACAAGTGCTTGATGCGGCTATTAGACAGATTCAAAGTAACTAGCCTCTTTGGATGGAAATATTTTGGCAGAGCTGAAGAAGGATATCCAGGCCAATCAATCAACCGTAGCTCGTCAGAAAGATATTGAATTTCATCTGAAATATGTGCATTATAGACCATAAGAAGTCTACGCTTTTTCATCTTTGCCAAGGCTTTGGCAAGGTCCAGCACCTTTTCTGGTTCAGGTAAGTCTATCTTTTTGCCTTCTATGTTGTCAGTTCCCTAGTAACAGACAAGCAAGGAAAAAATCAATAAGTCATATTTGGATGAAAGTTTGTTATCATAAAGTTAAGTCTGCTCAAGAGGTTCTCATACCGTATTTTCGTTTAGTATATGGAGAACATCCTCATGAAACCAAATTCTACTACATTGTCCAGCCTCTCTAGGGGACTCATTGCGGATAATCTCGTTAGCCATTTCTTGAAGCAAGTCATGCATCCAAAGCCTGTTTAGCTCAATAGTAATGAGCGACTTCTCAACAAGAACTCCAATTCCATTATCAGGGTACAGGTCACAAGCCTCCAGTATCTTTTTCACATACTCTTTGTCCTTTCCTTTGAAGAAACATGCAATATCCAGAAAAATGGCTTTTTCGTTTTCCTCCAACCCATCAAAGCTGATTTTAAGTAATTGATAAATCTGTTTATTTGGAATTCTTTTCAGCTTTCCTAATGCACTTCTCCATCCACACATGTAAGAACCCAACACTGTCAGTCCCAGTGGCAAGCCCTTGGCATAGCTTAAAACGTCAGAGGATAGTTTCTCATAGTTTGTGGGAGGACAGGGTTTCTTGAAGGCATACCAACTGAACAATTCAAGGGCATGAGTTTGGCTTAATTCCTTAACCTTGTAGACTATTTTCACATTGTTAGCAATAAGTAAATGCTCATCCCTAGTTGTTATAATGATTCTACTTCCCGAGCCAAACCAACTGCAGTCTCCAACCAATGATTCCACTTGCTCCAATGAATCGACATCGTCAAGAACTATGAGAACCCTTTTACAAGAAAGCCTGCTTTTTATGAGATTAATTCCTCTATCAACATTCCCTACTTTCAAGTCACCACTTTTCAAGATGTCAGAAAGTGGGGTTTCTTGTAGCTGAAGCAAACCAAATCTTTGCTGTGAAATTTCTCTAAGATTTGCCATGAAGGTACTGCCCTCAAACTGATCAGCAACAACATTATAAATTGCCTTAGCTAGCGTTGTCTTTCCTATTCCACCAATTCCATTGATTCCTAGAATACCCACGTCATCTGATCCAAGATTCAATAATGATTTTATATCTTCCAATGGAGAATCCATTCCAACGGGATGTTTTGCAACATTCAGAGGAGTGCGGTTCAGCTTACTCAGAACCTCTTCAACAATTCTTTGGATTCAAGTCTGCCATTTATAGAGCAAAAGAAACTTTAATCAGTAAAAAGAAACATCAATAAAAGGACACATACAACTAATCTTAACTGGTTTGAATACAAAACAAACATTAATCAAGAAAAGATTTTTCTCGTCAAACATTGGTCGCTACATAGTACATACCCGTTACACAGATGCCAACCATAGCAGCTAGCAACTTGACGCAGAGCTGCCTTTGCCATGTGAACAAAATCAAGCCCAAATTTTTGCTCATGTTTGGTCAAAACTTCTCCAAAACTTCCCTTCAATTCTCTTATTTCTGATGGATTCACATTATAGAAGACTGGCAAGATAATCTGTCCCTTTGAATTATTAACCTCGAGAATCTTAACAAGTTCTTCCAAGCAAGAAGTAGAAGAAGCATAAGTTTTAGATATTACGACAATGGAGATCCTCTAGTCTTCAATAGCTCTCAGAAGTCCAGGATAGATCTTCTCTCCCCTCTTGAGTTCTTTGTTGTCTATGAAAGTATGAACACCCTTTTGGCAGAGAGCATGATAGAGATGGCTGGTGAAATTTGTGCAGGTATCTTCGCCTCTAAAACTCAAAAACACATCATACTTCCATTTCTGCAGCTTGGAACTAGAAGCCATTGAAGCTAGCTGGAATTTCTCTTGCTCTTGAACTTCCAATAAATCACAAATCAACTTTAAGGACAATATATATAGAGAGAGTGCATAGGAATATAATATTATGGGCTCTGGCCTCTTTTATCATATGTCCTGCCATTGCCAAAGTTATAATGCCAAGTATTCTGAGCCATAAATTAATTAAAACAGAGTCTAACAGAATATTATTATACATCGCGCCATATGTATCTTTGCTTGATTCAGCCAACGGATTAAAAGGAACAAGCTCGTTACTTGTAGTATCATACGCAATTGAATTGTACGATTATATTACTGCTGTTCATAAGAAAAATTCAAAATTTGAACTACTCAAGTAATTACTTTATTTTTCAGTGCCCCTGGTATAGCAAATTTCTGAACTTTATGCACATCATGTGGTGTGTGTGAAGGCACGGACATTTTTTTTGGAAATAAATTAAATTAATTTGTAGCTAACAAGGCAGAATGCAACTTCCATTATCCAAGTCACGGTTTACAACAGCTTCTGTTAGATTTCTCTCCAAGTTTTGACCACTCAGCTCTTGCATCTGCTTGGATTTTCTTCGCTGATTCCGACTTGTCTCTCTGCCGCGTCGCGTCGCTTCGTTTCGGTGGCCTGTTCCTTCAACTCAGGAATCTGTGCTTTGAGCGTCTTCCCTTCCTCAAAGATAGCAGTGTTCTTGAGGCCCTCTTCTAGTTTATCTGCTTTTTAAAGGTTGGTGCTGGCAGACTCAATTTTCCTACTTGCATCATTGTACTCCAAGCTCCAGAGTAAATTCTCCTGAAACTTCTAATATCAACAACCTCGTATTCACAGAGATTCCATCATCTCCTGACATATAGACTCTCAGATCCTCACTAGTCATTTCTTCCTGCAGAAACATTGTAACAGTATTTAAGATTTCAAATCTACTGCTTATTAGAACCGACATGGACTTGTAAAACAAACTGACCTGCTTAGTATTTCAAATGAAGCCAACACAAGAGATTCTCTGTATCTGGTGCCTAAGAGAAGTTGAACTCTTGTACAACCGAACCACTAACTGCTCATCTCATAAAATCATCCCACCATGAAACTGTTGGAATGTAGAGAGAATAAGAAAAAACAAAGTCCCACATCAGTGTTTATAAAGTGATGAAAGCCTAAGTCGAAACGTCTAAGACAAGGTGCTATTCTCCGTCTTATGGAAAATATAGACTAACACTTTATCAAATGTATGGACTGGATTTGCGCACTTCATAAAAACCCAGCAGAAACAGTGAAAGGACGCACCCCAATTATAATTATATTTTAACTTATACAAGCTTAATTTACATGGTAGATGTATTATGTGGATGAGAAAACTGACTTGCTAAATGATGAATCCACTACACAATGACCATGTCATAGCCTATAACTAGAGGATGATCTCTCAAGCAATTAGGACTGATAATATAAAAATTTGTTTGGAGGTCACTCCATATATATTCCAATTATATTTATATCCTTTCTAGAGGAAAATGCCCTATCTTGGAATAATAGTGATCTAGAAATTCTAGACCACTAAAAGTCTTATTTAGTATCATCAAGAAAATAAACGATTTATCACATATTAAACAATGTTTAGCGTAAAGTGACAACCTTTTAGAAGAAAAATAAATAAATAAATAAACAGACATTTTTTTTTTTTGGTAGAAATATTTATCAATTTCGACAACTCGAAGGGAACTCACCACTGGATGGTGTCCTTAACTCCCGTTATAGTGGCTCCAGATTCTGAAACACCCAAAAGAAGGTCGTCTATTTACACCTGTTATAACTTAAATACAGACAGCAAGGCGTCAAATTTATATCTCCCACCGAACCCCATAGCAAATTAGCAACCAAAGAAAGACCGTATAGGATACCTGATACAAAGAGAGCCTCACCTGGTTTCCGATACGAGCAGTATTGATACTGGCGCCGGAAGGATTTGCCGGCGTCAACGGAGGCATGCAGAGAGTCAGATACATCAATGGCGGAACGCAACTGGGACGTAGACTAGGAAGAGGGGAGCAGACGCCCAGTCAAGGCTTAAGCCCGGGCATGGCTTTCGGCCGGGTAATCAAGCTGTGCTTGGGTTATTATCAGACCCAGGTGGGCTACTTGGCCAAGAACAATGCCCAAACGAAATACATCCGGTTTTATCCAATGCCACCCTGTACTTTAACAACACCACCCCCTCTTTTATTTTTTTCTTTTAATTCTAAATTTTTTTTTCTTTTAATTCTAAAAATGCCTTTCATCTCCTCTCCCCCCCCCCCCCCCCACCCATCGCTGCACCCATTTTCTCTTTCTTTCCCATTTCGGGTTTTAACTTCTACATGCCCCACTTTAACAACCCCCTTTAATTTTTTTTTACAAAAATACCTAAAATATTCTTATTACCAGCGCTCACAATCCCTTACTTTACTTTACATGAAAACGTTCTTCCATAAGTATTTTAGTATTAAAAATGCTCATGTATAAACATTTTGAGGTAAAAACACTTATACACAAGTATTTTTTACTTATAGAGGTTCGTGCAGTGAAATATATATATATATATATATATATAAAATTAAATCTGTAATAATTAATAATTTTTTAAAAATAAATAAATATATTTTAAAATTAAAAATATATTTTTATAATATTTTTAAAATTAAAGATATAATTTTAATATTTTTAAAATTATATATATAATTAAATATGTAATAATTTATAATTAAAAATATTTTTACTAAAATTAAAATTTTAATAAAAATATTAATGTGTGATAAAAATTTATAATTTATATTAATATTATAAATTTTATATATATATTTCACCAACAGGTTTAAGAAAAAATATATATTTATAATATATAATTAAATATATATTTATAATATTAATATAAATTATAAATTTTTATTATCTAATAATATTTTTTATTAAAATTTTTATTTTATTAAAAATAATTTTAATTATAAATTATTATATATTTAATTATATATATACATATAAAACGGTGATATGGAAGCGTCAAGGATCCTTTACGCTTCTTTTATATATATATATATATATATATATATATATATATATATATATATATATATATATATTTAAAAATATATTTAATTTTAAAAATATAGATTTTACTTTTAAAAATATATATATAATTTTAAAAATATTATTAATTATTAAATATTTAATTTTAAATATATATTTCTTCAACCTTAATAATATATTTAAATTTAATTATTTATATATATATATATATATATATATATATATATATATATATTATATATATATATATATATATATATATATATATATATATATATATATGTACGTATTTCATTGCCTGCTCCTCCATGGGCATTTTTGAGATCCTAATGATTGTACACGAGCGTTTGAGACAAAACGTTTGTGTATGGACGTTTTCGATATATTAATCTTGTGTAGGAGCGTTTGGAGCACCAAAAAATTTTTCTCAATTTGAAATAAAAATATAACATATAAATTTTGTTTTATATGTGATTGAACTCTACACAAATAATACAGACTCAAAAATTAATTTTTTTACTCTTACAAATCATAAAAATAACAAAAGGAAATGAGAAGAAATTGGAGAAATTTACCTTCATATACCACAAAAAAAAAACTATTTACTAATATATATCACTTTTAAAAATATTTACCAATATATATCATTTTTTTCAGATATCGCATTACCGTACTGCGATATTCGAATAAAAAATTAATTAAATTTTTTATTTTTATTTTTTACAAATAAAATATTAAAAAAATTAAAATTTTTTAAATATATATACACAATCTCAAAAATTATTATCAATACATACGACATCTTGTATAATAAAATCTCCAGTTATGAAGTGGTTTTGCCTAAATAAATTTAATATTATCATATTTCAAAATCAAATACATTTTTTTTTATATATATTTGAGTTAATTAATTTTGAAAAATTCACTTAATGTATTATAATTTTTTATAAAAAAAGAGATACAATAGATAAGGGAGAAAAAAAATAAAAAAAAAATATTCCAAACAACCAATTATCTATCTAAAAAAATAAATATTTTCTTTTCCTTCAAATGAGGTATCCAAGAAAAAGAAACACATCATCATCTTGCAGAAATATTTCAACACTAATTTATAAACTTTGTGTCATCTTTTAATTAAATTATAAAATAAAATAAATTTAAATTAAATAAAATAAATTTGTAAGTAGGTAATGTAATTTTTTTAAAGGTAATATATATTAGTAAATATTTATAAAAATAGTATGTATTGGTAATAATTTTTGAAATGATGTATATGTGTTTAAAAAAATTTATAAATTTTTTTTAATATTTTATTTGTAAAAAATAAAAAATTTAATTAATTTTTTATTCAAATATTACAGTAATATCATATCTGAAAAAAATAATATATATTAATAAATATTTTTAAAAATAATATATATTGATAAATTTTTTTTTTTAATATATGAAGATAAGAAATTGTTACGTTTCCTTCGATCCTATAACTATTGTGCGGGGGGTGGGGGTGGTATTTGGTAAAACCCAAATACATCTCACCCTACAAAGCCCCAAAAATTCATTCATGCTTTTGTTGAATTGTTCTCCAAGCTCGTACCATTCAGCTCTGATTTTTTCTCGGATTTGCGTGGCATTTTCGCGTTCATCTCCCAAGTACGGCAATTGTCTCCTCAACTCGTCTCTTTGAGCCTTCAGCGTCTTTGCTGTGTCAAAGATTTCCCTCTTTCTCTTACCAACCAAGTCCTTAGCTGATAGAGATTCAAAGATGCTATCTTTAATGTCATTGATTTGATCTTCTAGCTCCATTTTTCTTTCCTCTAAATAGGCCAACTGGTAGAGCAGCTCCTTCTCTGCAAATATCAGTTGATCAAAATTTTTCTTGTTAACTCCAAGACGTTCTTCTAATTCATCTACTTTCACAATCTTGGCATTGGTTAATTTGATTTTGTTCCTTGCTTCATTGTAGTTCCTACTCCAACAAGAGAACTCTCTCGAGACTTGTAATATCAGTGACATTATTTCCTCGGGGACTCCATCGTATGCAGACAACTTGGAGAGATGGTCTAAGGCAGTTTTCATAGTACCCTGGTGCCCATGATGCAACGAAATTGAAAATTCTTCCGAGAAGAAGTGTTGGAGTGTTTGCAATGCTTTCCGGGTCTCTTCACTTGGCCTAGTTTTGGCCAATTCAGGAAAGACTTTGGTGTCGCAGAATGGGGAAACAGCAAGGGAGTCAGCAGTATCCAGAGAAGCATAAAATTCTTCCATTTCTGTGTCTTCCACTGTGGAGGTGCAACTGGTCTCTTCATGTATTCCTCTCTTAGTAACATTGCCACTCGATGCAGTTGTAGTTGGTGCATGTGTATTTGGTGTCTGATGAAAACTTGGGACTTGGCATTGTGGTTGGCCCGTTGCTAAATTAAAATGAAACTACTTTACTTCGCTTCACATTATATGTTGGAGGCGGGGGGGGAGGGGGGAAGGAGAGGGGGAGAAGGGAAAATGCAAAGTTCTTACCTTGGTTACAGATGGTATCAACATTCCATGGGGTTTCCATTGAAAGGCATTCGCTGGCACTGCCCTCATTGTCTCCAATTGTATCCTTTCCTTTGTCTCTAGACACAGCTTCACAGCAGGTTGGGCGTTCTGGGTTGACTAAAGTGAAAAGCTGCTGCTGTTGTATATAAGAATCATTAAGTCTCATGGGAGATGAACGTTGTTTCTTTGGTGAGGTCGAGCAATTCAGTTCCCTATCATTGTTGGAGTTCAAGAGATCCTGGTATGTTCTCTTTTCAAGATTAGGATTCGTGAACCGGATATTGTCCATGTCGCTGTTTTGCTTGTATACCTGAACTCCAATCCATTTAATAATTCCTCCTTTTAGTCTTATCCATGAATCATTCATGCATAAAACCTCCACATGATTCCATTGGTTCTTTAAAAGCACCTCTTGGAGTTCTCCCTTGGGAAGCTTGTTTTGTAGATCAAACAGAAATATATGACCTATCACCAACGTTGACATTAAACCTTGATCACTATAAAACTTCTGATCAGTGCCATTGATGCGCACAGATAGCTTAAAGCTGAATGTGCAATCCTTGTTATCCAAAACTCCAACTACAGCACACACAACCATAGCTGGAAATTCTTTCCGAACCCAGAAAGACACTGATTCTCCCTCGCTATAGTGCTCAAACCATTGTGGAACTCTGTCTCCTGGCAGAATGAAATTTCTGTTTCCAGGCCTTTGGAACGCCTGTCAATCACAAAACACCAAGAAAATCTTGAATTACTAGCAGCATAAAGTTGCCATATCTCTGATTATGAAAGATAAAAACGTGAGCTGGGTTGGAAAGTTCGAAAGTAGAAAATAGTTTGAAGGATTTTTTTTTTTTTTTTTTTTTATGTTTACTCTTTGGCAGAAAGGTGGTGGGAAATGATAACAAAGAGTATCTTATTTTCAACCGCACACTCATCTTTGCTATACCAAGTAAGTAAAAACAAGCACACCAGAAATGAGGGAGTGAAACCTGATACAGTAATGTGCTTGTAAACAGCGTAGTCAAGGATGTGCAATTTTTAGCATTGAATGCTTCGATGTTTGGTGGCATGCCAGCAATTTCCTGAAGCTGCTTACAATAATCCACAGAAAGTTCTCTCAGAAAGTGACACTCTTTGATGCATGCTGGAAGAATGGTGAAATTGTTGTAACTGAGGTCAAGGCGCACCAGATTGGGAAAGCAAGAAAGAGGTACAGGAAGAGAGTCATCTGACAAATTGCACTTCCAAAAATTCAGAAATTTTATGTTTGAAGACAAAATTGAGCATACTTGTTCTTGCCCGTCACCTTGGTTCTCATTAAAATACTGCAACTCTCTACATGATTTTGCAGACAGTATCCATAGTCTTGGTAACATAAGAATGCTAGTTGGTAATCTCTTGAGACGTCTGCATTCCACCAGATTTAAGATCTCAAGCCCAATAAGATTGAACATTGAAAATGGCAATTCTTCTATGCCAGTCCCAGGCAAAGAAAGTTCTTTAATCTTTTCCATCTTCCCTAATACTTCTGGGAAACTTTGAAGACTTGAGCACCATGAGAAGCGAAGACATTCAAGAGATGTCAACTTGATGCCACGGGGGAGAGTTCGGAGCTTGGTGCATCTTTCGGCACTCAATTGTTTAAGTTTATACAAAAATCCAATTGAATCATGAATTTCTATTAAACTTGAGCATTCATCAAGACACAATTTTGTTAAATTTGGGACCCCAGATAGGTCGGGCACTTGTTCCAGAAACTTACAATTGCGAAAATTTATGTGAATCAAATTCTTGTAGTTCTGCAAAACAAATCACAACACGTAGATAGTTCAAAGTGCTATATTTGCGTCAAAATTCCAAGAAAATGAAAGAACCGCCTAGTAATTATACTTGCCTCGGTCATTGGATTCAGCAACACACAGTGACTGTCGGCCAGATTGAGTTTGACAAGCTCCACTGGATGAAAATCTTGTGGTAAAAACCTTGAAGGATATTGCTTCCAATCCAACACTCTTAAACTATTGGGGAGATGTTTAGGGCCTCCAGAAAAGCTTGCATTTCTGACTATAAGCATCTTTAGGTTTTTCATTGGTTTGAATGCCTCTCCACTCCAGTGAACTTTTTTGTCTTCCAGTGAGTCCAAAATTATGACTTCAATTTTATTGGTACCCTTTTAAATTCAAAAATGCACATATGTCAACCATAATATACAATAATATAGACGAAACAGGAAAAAGACATCATAGATGCTGCTCTGCATACCGTGTTTTCTTGTAAAACATGAAGAATGTCCTCATACCTCCACAAACGACTGCGGTTGCCAGGTTCCTTTCGGGATTCTTGACGAACAATTTCTCTACCCATATCCTGTATCAAATCATGCATTGTCACATGATCACATTCTACTTTTATGAGAGATTTGTCAATCAACACTCTAACAGCATATTCTGGCAGGATACCACGCGCACTTAGCAGCATGTCTATGACATCTCCCAATCTGTCACCTCTAAAGAAACAAGCTATGTCAAGGAAGATTTCCTTCTCATGTTCCTCCAAAGCATCATAGCTTAATTTAAGTACTTCAAAAATCTTTTCATTCGGAATTCTTTCATACTTATGCAATGCAGAATCCCACTCATATACACTTCTACCGAATAAGTTGGAGCCTATTACTTCCAAAGCTAATGGGAGGCCACATGTATATCGTACTGCACGTCTTGAAATGTCCACGTAACTTGAATCAACTTTTTCATCATGAAAGGCATTCCAACTAAACAGTTGAAGAGCTTCCTCATTATTTAATTCCTCCACATCATATATTCTTTCAACCCTATGGTTTGCTAGCAAATGTTTATCCCTCGTTGTTATGACAATTCTACTACCAGAACCAAACCAATCAGATTTTCCAGCTATGGCTTGTAACTGTTCCAATTTGTCGACGTCATCAAGAATCAGAAGGACCTTCTTTTGATGCAGCTTGCGCTTTATTAATGAAATTCCTTTATTGACATCTCCTAATTTGATCTCCTTCTCTCTAACCATTTGGAGAAGCAGCGTCTCTTGGAGATGTAATAAGCCGTGCTTGTTAGAAATCTTTCTTACATTAGCAAGAAAACATAGACTTTCAAATTCATCACCAACCAAATTATATAAAGCTCGTGCAATCGTGGTTTTTCCTATTCCACCAATTCCATAAATTCCTACCATAATAACTCCCTTATCAAACTCAAGATCTAAAGAGAGTTTACTTTTAGCACTCGAGCCTCCAACCCAACCGGATAATTAATAATATGTAAAGGAATGCGATTGACCTTTTTAGAGACTTCTTCAACAATCCTTCCAATAAACATATACTCATATTCGATCCTACCCAAGTACACAAGTTTGTGTTAGTCAGGGTGAAATATATCAATTTTCAGCCCAATTTCATTGACATGATAGACAGATGAAGGCTGTGGACAATAAATTACCCATCTCAAAACAAATTGCTATTCTTTTTACAATAGATAAACAATAAAATGTCAGCCAAATCATAAGAAGTAATATAGCAAGTAAATATAACAGTTGTGTAACATACCCGTTTTTGGGTTGCCAGCCAGACAAGTTGGCAGCTTGAGACAAAGCCAACCTCCATTTTTTCACTTTGTCCTGATTTTCCTTAAATCTTTCTTCATGCTTAGCCAATGCTTCTCCATAACTCCCTCTCTGATTTCTCACTTGTGATGGCTCCACATCATAAAAAATGGGCCACACCAACCGACCCCTTCCCTTTATGTGCTCAAGGATCTCAACCAGTTCGTCCAGACAATATGTTGAGGAAGCATAGTTTTTAGAGAAGATGACAATGCCAATCCTCGAGTTTTTAATGGCTCTGACAAGAGCTGGTGTAATTTCTTCGCCTCTTTCGAGCTCCTCATCATCTATGAAGGTATCAATTCCCCTTTGACGTAAAGCATTATAAAGACTGCCTGCAAGACCAGTGCGAGTATCTTTACCTCGAAAACTAAGAAATACATCATAAGTCCATACATAGGTGAAGGAAGATGAGCATGTTCTCTGTGTCAATGTCATCACAGCTACTCTGATCGATCTTGAAAACCCTACTCTTTGGAGAATCAGCTAGAGATTGTAAGCACTCTCACGGTAAGAGTCATATTATGTGTTCCTTTTTCAAGTGAGGACAGTCCTGGAAAATACTTGCATGAATGACGTTTCTAGTCATAAGTTCATAGAGCTTCATGTTTTGTCTTCTTTTGTGGATTCCAACTGAATTGTCAACATAATGATGACGGTCCCAGTACTCCACCATTTGTTTTCCTTCTTCAACTAATAAAAAATAAAAAGAAGCTGCAAGTGACCTTCCTGTGAACTAGTGGGAATCTAAACGATGCGCTGTAAACACGCTCTTAACGTACAATCAAGTCAAAAAGTAGTTATGACTTGTGAAAATATTCCAACCATCATTAATCTGAAAGCGAAGTTGTAGCCTTAACAAAACAAATAAAGTAATCGAACCTGCCGACCTCGGCTGAAAATATACCCATTTTCCCATTATATTCCAATTAAACTCATCCCATCAAAGTAATTAAACTAACTCCATGGTTCTTATAGCTGGTCCCAAGCCTGGATAAAGGAGGAGAGTTGTGTTAGGTTCTTGATAACCAACATAAAATTTTGTCAAATCGTCAAGCATGTATCACTCGCAATGGAATTGTTGTTGTTGCTGCCAAAAGTAAACTAGTGTTTGGTTGAGTTGAGTAGAAGTAATTAGAATGTACCTGGATTTATCAAATATATAAAATATAAACTTTATATGGAAGAGCTAGTTAAAGTTAAATACAATCCGAATGTGCATATTTGGAGTACAAGAGTCATCAAAGTTCGAAACTAAAAGCACCATCAAGGAGAAATATAAAATACAACATGAGGATGAACAGCAGGAAACCAGTTTACAAACCTTTTCAAAGTTTTTTAAATGAATTTTCAAAGGAATGAGACAATTAGGGAAGCCACAGCCTTTAAAGTGGAAAGATATAGTTATCGCATTTTTCTCTAAAATATGGATCCCAGGTCACACTCTACAGATTTAAGCTTTTGTTCGCTTTTTCTCCGAGTTTTAACCATTCATCTCTGATATTTTCTTGGATTTTCTTTGCCAATCCCCGCTTATCTCTCATGTGTGGCACTTGTACCCTTAACTCATCTCTATTAGCTTTTAGCATTTTCCCTTCCTCAAAGATTTCTCTCTTTCTCTTGATAGCCATGCTCTTTGCTGAATGAGAAGCAGAAATGTTAGCTTTGACGGCATTGATTTGCTCTTCTAACTCCTTCTTTCTTTCTTCCAAATAGGTTAACTGGTCGTGCAACTCATTTTCCAAGAACATGATTTCCCTGAAATGTTTCTTGTTAGCTTCAAGCCCCTCTTCTAGCTCATCTGCTTTCAACAGGTTGGCAGTGGTAAACTCAATTTTGCTACTTGCACTATGGTAATCCCAACTCCAATGAGTGAATTCTCTTGAAACTTCTATTATCAAAGATCTCGTTTCCACTGAGATTCCATCGTCCATAGACAAACTGGAGAGGTAATCTAAGGTAGTTTTCATGGTATTGTACACTTGAGGATTCAGCAAAACCAAAAAATCTTTCGAGAGGAAGTCTTGAAGTGTCTTTAGCGCTCTTTGAGTCTCCTCACTTGGCATAGTGTTGGTCAATTCAGAACTGACGCCAGTATTCTTAGAAGATGACAGAACAGAGGTCTCAGCATCCAGAGATGCATAAAATGCTTCCATTTCGCCAGCATCTAGGTTATGGCTAATGTGATTTGCAGGGGATTCAATGCTAGACATAAATGTAGAGGAGCTGGTGTTTTGATGTAGTTCTCCTCCTGCAACTATTTCAGCGTCTGCAGCCTTAAATGTAGCCTGCATATTTGGGTTTTCTGTAATTCCCGTGACTTGAAATACTGATTCAGCATTTGCTTTGTTTGGTCCATCGTCTACAAGAACAGAAGAAAGATATACAGGTTTTAAGAAAAAATAACACATGCAACATTTCAATTGAAAGGAAAAAGACAACAACGTGGTTAGCAAGCTTATAACAGAGAATCTAGTTTTCTGGAGCTGTTCCTCATTAAAATATAGTAACCTCAAAAGCTCAAACTTTTATCCAATGTCTTAGTAATTGCATTAATGCAGGATCTCATACTCTATAAAGATTAGTAGTATATGCGTTGTTTTTTTGGTGATCAAATGCATGTGAATGTACCAGTGACTGACTGCTCCCAGTTAACTATAAAACACAGATTCTTCCACAAATGTACTGGTGACCTACTTTCAAGGTAAGATGTTTCCATAATGTAAATTCCCTGTAACCATTGCATTATTATGGCTATCTCACATTTTTCTTTCAATGGTAAGAATATCAAAAGAAAATAGATAAATCAGGTGGATAAATTACTGGATATTATGAAGATAGCATGAATTTATGGGCAGGCGTAGAAATGGGTATCTCTAAGGAATTTATGCTTACCTTTGGAACTACAGGCCCTTGGATGTTGAATAACACTATCCAATGGTTCTGGATGCAACAAAAGCATCGGTTGACTCGTATCCATCTCAAAGTGGCATGCCGTGGTTGTATTTCTTTTGTGTTTACTGATATCTACCCAGCATTCTGGTGATTGGCTACCCAGTATTTCATAGCCTTCAAAGTCACCATCATAATAGTGGTTATTATCTTCTATTCTCATTTGAAACTGAAAATCTTCCATTGATTCTGCACGGTTTTCACTGGCTATCTCCAAATCAGTATCAATCTTATCAGAGCTCACACTTGCATCAAGATTGAGATAAGGATCTGTAAACCGGATATCTTTCATGCCTGCTTCTTGCCTGCATACATGAACTCCACACCAGCTCACAGTCACATTTGGTGCTCCAATTACTACCTCACATGAAATCTCAACCTGATTCCAATCATCCTCTAGATATAATTCAAGATTCTGCCACTGAAAAGATGGATGAGTTCGTAAATCACAGAGCCATACATGATCTACCACCATTTGTGGAAAGCTCCTTGGCATTTCCAATTCAAATAGTTCATCACCATTAATAAAGAAGCGGACTTCAAAATTCAGACTCTTCTTCATTTCACTCTCTACTGCAAGAATGTAACATAAAGTAATCACAGGAAATTTATGACGAACCCAAAACGTCATGTATGCTCCTTTGCTGCAGTGATCAAACCATTGAGGAATCCTTGTGCCAGGAACCATGACCTGTAATTCATACATCTCAAGGGTTTCCTGTCAAATAACAATTATGTATAAGTAGTGATGGTTATACTTGTTATATCGAGAGACAGAAAAGTATACAAAAAGGGGAATTCAAGAAAGAGGCAAACCTGACTCAACAATAAGCTTGATGATTCTGCAGTCAATGATATGCAGTTTATTGCATTAAGGAACTGTAAATTGGGAGGAAGGCATGGAATTTCTTCGAGTTGCTTGCAGTCGTCCAAGTGAAGCAGCTGTAATTCAGAATATCCTTTTATGCAGGTTGGAAGGGTCATAAAATTGTTTCCCGATAGGACTAATGATGCAAGGTTTGGAAAACAACTGAAAATTATGGGAAGATCTTCATCTAATAGGCCACAATTTTCTAGGTTCAGAGACTGAACATTGTCAAAGGTATGTGCATATTGACCCATACTTTTCAACTTTGTTAAAAAATTTCGAAGTTGTGGACAGCCTTCAATATCAAGGTTCCTAAGATTTTTCAACAAATCAATGCTATTTGGCAGTTCCTTGAGACTTAAGCAAGAAGTCATGCTTAATTCTTGAAGCCCAACAAGGTTCCCAATGGAAGGAGGCAATTCTTCTATGCCACTGCTTTCAATAGAAACAGATATGAGATTCTCCATTTTTCCAAGGACATCAGGGAACCTTTGAAGGCTTGAGCACCAATTGAGAATAAGACTTTTGAGTGATGTCAACTTGATGGCACGTGGAAAAACCCTTAGGCTGGTGCACCCATAAGCCCTCAATTCACTAAGTTTTCGAAGAAATCCAACAGAGTCATGAACCTCAACTAAATTTGTACAATAATCGAGATTTAGTTCCGTCAAATTTGGCACCCCTGATATGTCAGGTAATTTAGTTAAGAACTCACAGTGACTCAAATCCATAGACATTAAAGAGTCCAGATACTGCAAAGCAGAAAATATGCTAATTAACATTAGATGCAGGTTATATTAAAGAAAGAAACAAAAAAAAGGACACATGAATAGAAATCATACCTTAAGTGGCTCTTGTAATGAGAGACGACTACGAGATAAATTGAGTGCAACAAGTTTCCTTGGATGAAAATTAGAAGGTAAAGAGGATGAAGGATATTCCATCCAATCAAGCAATCTTAAATTATTTGGAAGATGCTGAGGGCTTCCAAAAAATTGTGCATTCCGTACTATAAGAACTTTGAGATTTTTCATCGTTTGGAATGTATTATCTCTCAAGTGTACCATATATTGTTCTGGGAGGTCCACCAACATGCCTTGAATTCTATTAGATCCCTTTTCAAGACAAAGAATATTGAGACCACACTAAGTCAGAAACTCGTTGAACATATAAAAACTGTAAAGGTCAACTAGCTTTGTAAAACAAAATTAACAACTATTTGCCGAGTGAAGGGAAGAAGTGAAAATTGAAAAATGTAACTAAAAATATATGAAAGAGAAAAATAGTATATACTTTGTTCTTACAGTATTTTCAGTGAGTACTTCAAAAACATCTTCATAATACCATAATCTACTTCGCTTGCCAGGCTCTAAGGGTGAATCTTCTCTAACAATTTCTTTACCCATGTCTTGTATCAGATCATGCATTCTCAATTTGTTATATTCATCGACAGTTATGAGAGATCGATCAATAAGTACACCAATTCCAAATTTTGGATAGTAACCACAAGCTTTTAGTGTCTTTTCAACATATTCCATTGTCTCCCCCTTGAAGAAACATGCAATGTCAAGAAAAATTTCCTTTTCATTCTCCTCCAAATTGTCATAGGTTACTCTAAGTACATTCTGAACCTCTCTGTTAGGGATCTTTTCGTATTTATCAACAGCAGATTCCCATTCATCTACTGTTTTACCAAACAAATTAGAGCCCATTACTTTCAAGGCCAGTGGAAGCCCCTCAGCATAAAGCACCACACGGTTTGAAATCTCCATATAACCTGCATCAGGTGCCTTTCTTTTGAAGGCATTCCAAGTAAACAGTTCAAAAGCTTCAGAATGATTTAATTTCTTTACCTCGTATGTTTTCTCAACTTGATGAGCAGCTAGTAAATGCTTATCTCTTGTTGTTATAATAATTATGCTGCCAAACCCAAACCAATCACGGCTTCCTGCTAATGCTTGTAGCTGCTCTAATTTGTCAATATCATCAAGAATCAAAAGAACTTTTTTCCCACACAATCTTTTCTTTATGATAGGGATTCCTTTATAAATATTGTGCAGCTTAATGTTCTTTTCTCCAACTAAATCATAAAGCAGCATCTCTTGAAGTTGTGCTAAACCTTGTCGTTGACTTGAATTTTCTCTAATATGAGCTAGGAAACATGCACATTCAAATTGATCAGCAATCAAATTAAATAGAGCTCTTGCAATTGTTGTTTTACCTATACCTCCAAGTCCATAGATTCCAACCATACGAATATCCTCACCAGGCCCAGTACGCAAAAGGGATTTCACTTCTGATATGCGAGGCTCAAGTCCAACAGGGTAATCAGAAATGTGCAAAAAGGTCTGATCTAATTTACTAGACACCTGCTCCACAATCATTTCAATAAGCTTAAATTCATACCTGCAGAATTATAAATTCCATTAACTACAATTAAGTGAGTCCTTTTCAATTTTGCTCATCACAATATTGAAATTGAAATGTTCAATCCTAATGACAATTTGAACAATTTCCTTTTGACAAATAAGAGTATATTCTTTTTCTTCTTATATAGACTCATAAAATGATTCAGAAACAAGGTATAAACAAGGAAAAAGAAAATAGAAATTACCCATTTTCTAAGCTCCAACCAGACAAGTTAGCTGCTTCAAACAAAGCCCACTTCCAAGTTTTCAGCTTTTCTAACTTTTCTATGTTATCCTTGAATCTGGCCTCATGCTTAGTCATTGCTATTTCAAAACTTGCTCTCTGATGCCGTACCTCTGATGGATTCACATTGTAGAAAACTGGCCAAACCATTTGGCCTTTTGTTTGCTTACATTGAAGAATTTTAACAAGTTCATCAAGACACCAAGTAGAAGATGCATAATTTTCAGAGAACACAATGATAGCAATCCTTGACTCCTCAATTGCTCTGAGAAGAGCTGGAGAAATTTCTTCCCCTGTACGAAGCTTCTCATCATCTATGAATACGTTAATCCCTCTCTGACGCAGAGCATGGTACAGAAACCCAGTGAAACTTTTTCTGGTATCTTTACCTCTGAAACTCAGGAATACATCATAAGCCCATCCACGGCCAAAAGGCGAAGACGAAGTCCCTCCATAATCCATCAGAGTCATTGAAAGTAAGCACCAAATGGGTTTGGCAGAGAGGAGATTACAAATTTCTGTTTCAAAGGTTTGGGGACAAGTTAATGTTGTGAAGACCGGCACAAGAAAATTTGCAGCTTCTGTAATCAATGGAATCAAAGCAACGATTTTTGACTGGGGCGAGGCGCAAATGCCAGTGTACATTGAAAAGCTACACGTTGATGTGGCAAACGCGTTGTCACGTCGTGCATATCAAGTCAACGAATAAACAAACAGTAGGACCACTAACCATTATTTTCAACTTGATTCTTTTTTTTTTTTTTTTAAGGTTTGTGGCCTACAGCGTAAAGCTATTCCACTTTTTCTTGTTATTCAATTGCCGAATTTAACCCGAAGGATGTGATATTCCACTATTCAACTTTCACCTTCTGCTAACAATCCAATCTAGAGTTACATCACAGAATTCCTGCCTATGTGAATACTGAATAATGGCCCATAAAATTTAACTAGGATCTCATTAGATCATAACTAGATATTTGTATAAATGCATGTGTGTGTGTGTGTGTCTCTCTCTCTCTCTCTCTATATATATATATATCTAAATGTTGTATTGAGAGGGTGACTCCATTATATTCGGGAATAAATAGTGTGAATAGTGTGAAAAATGCTACTTAGGATTACACGTGAGCTTTTGCTAAAAAAATTCAATTGTGTCATCTTGGCTCAAATGAATATATGCACTTAAAGTGTGCATATAATTATCACATAATAATATAATTTAAAGAAATTTTTTTGATATTTTTATAATTTAAAATTAAATTTAATTTCTTGTTCAAATGTTTAAATTAATATTAAAAGTTCATATTTACATATTATTTATTAAAAAAAAATGTAACTTTTAATTGGAAGTGACCGACCCTATAAAAAAAATGCATGTATTCAGAGTTAATATGGTGTTGCTGAGGCTTTAATATGAATAGATCCATTCACGGAGAAAAGAGAAAATATCCTCCTCTTCCCTTTTATTTTTTCTCCCATAATGAGATCCGAAACAATAATTAAATATTTGCATTGTTTACTATAAATAAAGCTTTACATGGTTGAAGATGCAGAAATATAAAATATGTATTGTTCTAGAATGGATTGCCTCACTTTACTCTAAGTTTTTTTTAGTGACAAAAAAAGAAAAAAAAATTATAATTCTGATTACATGGCATTATTTTCATTAATTATTAAGTTAACAAATTCAGTCAGAATTACTAGTGCTAACAAAATGGTTAGGCCCGATTGCCTGACCTAATTTAGCCCAAAAATGTAGGGCTAAGCCATGGAACTGTTGGCCCAAATAGAACCGGGCCAATCTAACCCGGCCTAAAGTGGCTCAAGCAAGAATGGCCCAGCTGGGTAAAGTAGGCCGAAAGTTGCAGCATTGTTGACCCCATCCTCATTGAAATTCTGTCTTCTGGTGACAAACTGAGCAAGTAATTTAGAACATTTTTCAAGGGTTCAGATCGTGGAGGGTGCATTATCTCTTCGACAAAATTTTGACCTAATGCTTCTATATTGTCTTCGATTTGACTAAATTTTCATCTGCTCTTTTTTCTGGAACTGGATTGGGGTTCTCTCACCTCTCTCACAACAGATGTGTTTACTTTGTATCAACACAGCATCTTTGTCTATGCTTGTGGATGCTGTACTTGTAGATGCTTAACCTAATAAAAACTGTAAAAGTCAACTAACTTTTAAAACAAAATTAAAAACTATTTGTCCTGTGAAGGGAAGAAGTGATAAAGTGAACTAAAAGTATATAAAAGTGAAAGAATATCATATGCTAGATTCTTAACGAAGTACTTTCAAAACATCTTCGTAATACCATTATTGGTTAAAGATGAATGAAGGAAACATGTAATGGTGTTAGCTATGTTTGTTGACTTCCCTAATAATTTACCGTAAATCAATATAATTATTATAATTTCAGTAAAAAAATAAAACTTTTATTGCACACCACAAACCAATATTTATCCACTTTTTTACTTCTTTTACTGACTTTTTTTTTAATTGTGCTTTGTGCCCACAATTTTGATATAGGGTTAATTTTGATGCCACTGCTTTCTTGTTTGCCATGTCACTTGTGAATTTTCTGGGAAGAGCATGAGCATAGGTCAATTTGAAAGATAAAAATAGTGATTTATCTTGGTTAGCCAAATTGTCCGTACTACCATTGCAAAATTCTGGTGGCAGGGCTAATCCAGATATTCTAGCAAGACGGCAGAAGGATATATAATTTTTCCGAGTGTGATACTGAGAGGCCCAGCTTTCTTTTGAAAATTTTAATTTTTTTTTTATAAGAACTTGAGAATAATTATCTGTATAAATTATTACAAAAGTTTATTCCAACAAAAAAAAAAATTCATAAGCCAAATTGTGATACAATACATCATCACCCTAAACATTAAATATAAATAAATATTCCAGAAGGCTTTCTTCCCACTTTCGTTAGCACAACTTGATCATATATTATAACAATGGAGCACACTATCGCTCCGTTTGACTTACTTTTTCCTTTGCATTATGAACAATTTACTGCCGCGTCTATGGAATTTCAAGGAAGATGAAATGCCAGCTCTTTCTTCCTGAGTTCACGCGTAAATTGTCATACTAGAAATTTCACTGAAGGATGCTGCAGCTGCTGGGTTGCTCCTACACTGCTACCCAAGTTCATGCCTCAGCAAGTTGATTTGGGATCCTTCAAAGATCACCACCGAATCAAGAGATAGCACAATCTCCAACTTGCGCAGGTTTCCTATTTCACCTGTAAGTGGACTTATGGCACTTTCCTAAATGCTGAGGATTTACTTTACAATATAAGTTGTCCCCATATATTCTGTTTTTATCTCAGAGCCAGAAATTCTTAATCTCCTCTCTACCAAATCCATTTGGTGATTACTTTCAATAGCAGTGATGGTAGATGGAGAAACTTCGTCTTACCCTTTTGGCCGTAGATGGGATCATGATGTTTTCGTGAGTTTCAGAGGTCTAGATACCAGAAAAAATTTCACATGGTTTCTGTGTGATGCTATTCGACGGAGAGGGTATAAGGTATTCATAGATAAGCAGGATCTTTATACAGGAGAAGAGATCTCTCCAGCTCTTCTCAAAGCAATCGAGATGTCAAGGATAGCTATCATTGTGTTCTCTGAAAATTTTGCATCCTCCACTTGGTGTCTGGATGAACTTGTTAAGATTCTTCATTGCAAGAAAAGTAGGGGGCTAATAGTTTTTCCAGTATTCTACGATGTGGAACCATCAGAATTACGGTATCAAAAAAAAAGTTTTGGCATAGCAATGGCTAAGCATAAGGTCAGATTCAAGGATAACATAGAAAAGTTAAAAAAGTTGGAAACTTGGAATAAAGCTTTGTGTGAAGTAGCCAACTCGTCTGGTTTGGTATTAGACCAAAGGTATTTGTCTATTTTCTTTTCCTTATTTTTTTTCCCGTTCTTCGTACCTTGTAATCATATTATGGGTTCGCATAAGAAGAAGAAAATATGCTAATTTGCCAAAAGGAAATTATTCAAATGACCCACTTAATTTTAGTTAATGGAATTTATAATTTTGCAGGTATGATAATCAGCTTATTGAAGAAATTGTGGAGAAAGTGTCTCGTAAATTAGATCGAACCCTTTTCCATATTTCTGATTGCACGGATGGACTCAAGACTCGCATATCAGAAGTGAAGAAATCCCTTTTGCGTATCATGACTGGAAAGGATATTTGCATTGTTGGAATATATGGAGTTGAAGGCATAGGTAAAACAACAGTTGCAAAAGCTCTATTTAATATGTTTGTTGATGAATTTGAATATGCATGTTTCCTAGCTGATATTGGAGAAACTTCAAGTCAACATCAAGGTTTAGTTCGACTTCAAGAGACACTGCTTTCTGAATTAGGTGGACAAAAAAGCATTAAGCTGCCCGATTTTCGTAGGGGAAACTCTATGTTAAAGGATAAATTGCGTGGCAAAAAAGTTCTTTTGATTCTTGATGGTATTGACAAATCACTGCAACTAATAGCATTAGGAAGCCGTGATTGGTTTGGGTCTGGCAGTATAATCATTATAACAACAACATATGAGTATTTGCTAGCTACTCATGGAGTTGAGGATAAGGATAAACATCAGGTAAAGAAATTAAATGATGATGAAGCTTTGGAACTGTTCTCTTTGAATGCCTTCAAAAGAAAAGCTCCTGATACAGGTGACATGGAGATTTCGAACGAAGTGGTGCTTCTTGCCGATGGGCATCCATTGACCTTGAAAGTGTTGGGTTCTTATTTGTTTTATAGACAAGTTTACGATTGGCATCATTTACTCGCTATGTGTAGAAATATTCCTAAGGGAAAGGTTCAGGATCTTCTCAGAATAAGCCATTATCTTTTGCCAGGGAATAACAGTGAAATTTTGCTCGACATTGCATGTTTCTTCAAGGGGGAGACATTAGAACATGTTGAAAGGGCACTAAAAGCTTGTGGATACGACTATGCAGAAGAAGTAATTTTTGCACTTGTTGATAAATCTTTCATATATGTTGATGAAGATAACAGGGTGCAAATGCATAATCTGGTACAAAAGGTGGGTAGAGACTTTGTTAAACAAGAGTCACCATTAGAGCCCAGCAAGCGAAGTAGATTATTTTATGATGAAGATGTTTTGAAAGTGTTCACCAGAAATACTGTAAGATGTCCTTTCTTTTTTTCTTTAAATATTTAGTTACTTTTTTCACTTCTTCCCTTCACACAGTAAATAGTTTTTAATTTTGTTTTTATATGTTAACCAGTTCCTAACTTAATGTACTCTAAATATTCATTGTCTTAAAAAGGTATCAGATAAGATTCAAGGCATGTTTGTGGATATCCCAAATGATCCTATAAGCTTGAGTGATAATGCATTCCAAAATATGAGAAATCTCAGAATTCTTATTCTACGGAATGCACAATTTTCTGGAAGCCCTCAACTTCTTCCAAATAATTTAAGATTTCTTGACTGGATGGAATATTCTCCATGTTCAAGGAAAGTTCTACTCTATCCATTAAGTAATCCTCGCCCATTGCCAGAGCCATTTAAGGTATGGTTGAACAAAATGACTAAAGTAGGTTTAATTATAAAAATCTTTTCCTTTTAAAGGTACTTACAAAAGTGTGTCTTAAAAAAACAAAAACTTTTTTATATATATGGTAGCCAAATTCGCCATTTGAAAAGTCAGATTCTCCATTTTGGAATTTATATGCTGATTTCATGCTCAATGAACAACACAGATTTCGACAATGAAATGCTATGAAATTCTTCAACACAAAGAGGGAATCCCTGACGTCTCACTCATCAATTCTGGTTTTCATGGTTCAAATTTGGCCAACGAGAAAGTGGATGGTGCTTTTGGTATCTACGGAAAAGAAGAAGAAAAAGAAAGCAATGATGATTTGAAGGAAGAAGAGCCTTCAACTTCCATCAACCATCAAATCCCTGAAAGCTATGAAACTAAGACTAAATCCAAAGGAAAGGGTGTATTAATACACAACAGCGATGCTGAGGAAATACTGGGTAAGGAATAGCGTTTCTATATAGAATTGAGGTTTGTTACTAATTTTTCTTGGATTTTTATTTTCTTGGCCTTGCAGATTACGAATTGAAACCTTGCAAAAAAATAAAATTGGAAGAGGATTCTAATATTGTGCAGGTAAGCTTACCATTTTTATTTTATTTTTTTTAATTCTGGATTTCTTTGCTGCTAGGCCATAAACAAGATTTAAGTTCATAGGAATACATTCCTTTATTCAGGTTCAAGCATGTAGAAGTACTGCATCCACTGTGTTGATGGAAAGTAAACGCAACTACTGGGATAAAGCAGATAGAATCCAAATCCAAGTTCCAGAAAAGAGAGCCAATGAAGAATTTAGCCAAATCAAATACAATATGGAAGCATTTTATGCTTCTATTGAAGCAGAGTCCTCTGCACTGCCACTTCCTCAAAACTCAGTGATCAATTGGCCAAGTGAACAAACCCAGAAAAGAGTGCAAGACCTGCAAGACTTGCTATCGAGAAGTTTCTCTTTTTTGTTACAACCTAGATGGTCCGAGAATCTGAAAAATGTTCTAGATTACTTGATCAATTTGATGCCAGAAGACGGAATTTCACTAAGGATGAGGGCATTAATGTTGAATCTTTCAAAAAGCTTTAGTCAGTGGAGTTTGGATTACAAGGATGCAAGCCTCAAACTCGAGTCAACGTCTAAGACCCTATCTCACTTTGAGAATCTACAAGTGTGTCTTAAAAGCAACGCGAAGGAATTCAGGGAGGTTGAAAAGTCAGAAATAGAGCTGCAGAGAATGAAAATAATCTTTGAGAATGGGGAAAGGATTAAAGCAGAAAGGGATAGTTTGAGGAACAAAGTACCGCGATTGGAAGCTGAGAAGAATGGTGCAAAGATGACCCAAGCTAATATTGAACATGAGTGGTCGAACCTTGTACAACAACTTAGCGTAGCATTTAGCTTTGGGAACTAGAGCTAGCTGATACATTTTGCCTTGATTTTTTCGTGTCTAATTTGAAATCTAATTTCAATTTAAAATCTATTTAGTTTCTTTCTTTTTTAAAAAAAATAAAATACTAAACAAACTTTTTTTGAAAAAAAAATATGACTTATGTTAACAAATAATACATGCTAATTAATTAATGAAATGTTATTAAAAGGCACATGTCAATAAATGAAGAAGTTCATGTTTACATGTAGATATAAAATGCAGATGTAATGGGAAATGTTTATGCACCTGTAACTAATTGCAACCGGGGAATTATGGGTATGTTTGATTGGATGGCATGGAAAGGAATGCTACATTGGAATATGTAATAAATAGGTGTTTGGTTAATGTTAAACTTGGAAGGCATTTCATTAATATTTAAATTGAACCTTTTTCTTTTATTGCATGGAATGGTTAAACATAAAAATAAAAAGAGAAATAAAAAGTTGTATTACTATATTTGATATATTATGAGTATGAATAAATATATTATTTGATATGTAAATAATAAAATAAAATTTTTAATAAAAATGATTAATATAATTTTTATTATTTTTAATAAATAAACTTCATCCAACAAAATAAACAAATTCATCCACCCTAAAATGATTATAAAAAGGGTATAATATTACTAAATATTTGACAGTTATAATTTTCTCAAATTTAAAAAATAAAACATTGTTAAAATGAACTATTTCTATTCCAATAAAAACTAAACATACATAATATAAGAATAAATTATTATAAGATTTTCAAAATTCATGAAACAAATATGCTGTAAGAAAATCAACCCTTTGAGTAGTTTGATTTGATATATTCTTTACAGTCTGCACAGAGCGCGCTCACCCCCACAAGTATGAAAGATCTGCCTGCAAACCTAACTTGAGAGGCACAACTTTCAAAAGTATTCGTTGTTTAGAAATTTTTGTTCTTTTTTTCTTTCTTAATTACAAGAACTTGACAGTAATTATGTGTATAAATTATTATAAATTTTTATTCCAAGAAAAAAAAAAACCATGTCAGAATTTTATATAATACGTTACTCTAAATTTTAAGTATAAATATTTCGAAAATTTAGAATTTTTATTTTATTTTTTCATTCTTAATTACAAGAATAGAAAGTATAATACGTTACTTTAAATTTTAAATATAAATATTCCGATAACGTAGATTTTTTTTTTATTTTTTCATTTCTTAATTACAAGAACAGAGAATTTAATCATTTTTTTACTCAATACGTAGCAGCAAGAGAAGGAAGTCAAAAATTTGAGTCTTGGAGGTTGTGTCAAACTAACTTTTCTTTAATTTTATTAATTTATTTTTTAACATTTTTTTATTTTTTATAATAAATTTAAATTAATTCATCAAGTTGATGATATAATATATAGACGTTTTAGTGGACATTATGCACTTGTTATGCAATAACCCGTTACAAGTAGGGCCAAGCAAAGGGGACGAGAGTACGAGAAATGGAGGTTTGGGCTCTAGATGGATTTGATGTTGTTTTATAAGAGATGTTTACTTACAAATCTGATTGAATGAGAGCTCACCAAGAATTACTCGGTATTACGATCATAGGAGGAGCAATTCCGAAATTTGATGCTCTAGAATTTTTAAATATTTATTAATATAATTTTTAATATTTTAATATCAAATTAACTATTCTTATTTTAAGACAATAAATGATACATTTTTACATATTTTTAACGTGTATAAAAAGATAATATAATTATATAAAAAGTTTTTTAAAAAATGTTATTGATTTTAAAATTTTAAATGTTTTTATTTTACAATTATATATTGTTAATAAAGTTGAGAATTTAATTATTTTGTCAATTATATATATATATATATATATATATATATATATATATATATATATCTTTTTACTTTTTTTCTTATCATCTTTCTTATTAATAAAATTGTCTTATCCAAAAAAAAAAAAAATCAATCATGTTTACTTCCATAAGCCATTAGTAGATTCACCAAAAATAGCTCAAACACCAAACATTGTCTAGGGAAAAATTCCATAGAGTTTCACATATTGCCTAACACGGACAACTGCCAGATGTTTTAATGAGTTATTTGAGGAGGGAAAAAGGTCAGCAAAAAAAAAAAAAAAATAAAGTATGGGAAGAAAAGAAAATGAGAGAAAAATACAAAACTTTATATTGTATTAATATATACGTGAAAAGTTATATTATTTATTTACATTAAAAATTATTTGTTAACATTAAATAAGAATTATTAATTTCACGTTGAAGTATTAAGAGATTAAATTAGTATGTTTTTAAATTATTAAAATTAAATTAATCTAATTAAATACTTAATAGTATACATAAGAAAAAAATATTCTATGTCATTTTTTTTTGTTTTAATGGTATGTTAGATAGAGAAGGAATAATTTATTATAATTTTAAAGTGTTAATAAAAATAAATTAATAAAATTAAAATATTTAATATTAATTTTTTAAAAATAAATAACTGCAACGAGGAAATTGAAGTTTTTCTCTGACAAAACCTTGAGGGTAATTATTTGTATAAATTATTAGGAAGTTTTATTCAAAGAAAAAAAAAAAAATCATGTCAGGACGTGATATGATTAGTCACTCTAAATTTTAAATATAAATATTCCGAAACCGATCGGCTTTCTTCCCAATAATCACTTTCCCAACTTGATTTATGTCAGCTGGGCAACACCATCGCTCCTTTTGACCTACTCTTTCCTTTGCATCCTGAACAATTCACTGCAGCCTCCGCGCAGAGAAATTTGATGGAAATTTACATATGGTCTATGTTATTTCAAGGAAGATGACATGTCACCTCTTCCTTCTTAGTTCACGCGTAATTGCCACACTATAAATTTCAAGGAAGGTGCTACAGCTGCTGGGTTCCTCCTGCACTGCTACCCACGTTCATGCCTCAGTAAGTTGATCTGGTATCCTTCAAAGATCGCCACCGTATCCAGAGATAGCGCAATCAGCCAACTGGCGCCTCTGAGTGGACTGATGACATTTTCCTAAGTTTTCGAGGTGAAGATGCCGCTATGAATTTACTTTTACAAAATTAAGTTGTCCCCGAAATTGGTTTTTATCTCTGAATCAGAAATTTGTAATATCCTCTCTACCGAATCAATTTGGTGATTTCTTTCAATAGCTAGGATGGAATCTGGAGGGATTTCGCCTTCCTCTTTTGGCCGAAGATGGGCTTATGATGTTTTCCTGAATTTCAGTGGAGTAGATACCAGAAAAGGTTTCGCTGGGTTTCTGTATGATGCTCTGTGTAAGAGAGGGTGTGAGGTATTCATAGATGATGAGGTGCTTCGTAAAGGGGAAGAGATTTCTCCGGCTGTCGTCAGAGCGATTGAGGAGTCAAGGATGGCTATCATTGTGTTCTCTGAAAATTATGCATCTTCTACTTGGTGTCTTGAAGAACTTGTTAAAATTATTCAGTGTAAGCAAACAAAGGGCCAAATGGTTTTGCCAGTTTTCTACCATGTGCAGCCATCAGAAGTACGGCATCAAGGAGCAAGGTTTGGTATAGCAATGACTAAGCATGAGGCCAGATTCAAGGATAACAAAGGAAAGTTAGAAAAGCTGCAAACTTGGAAGAGGGCTTTGTTGGAAGCAGCCAACTTGTCTGGTTTGCACTATAAAGATGGGTATTTTTCTATTTTCTTTTCCCTTTTTTACTCTTGTCCATGTCTTGTTTCTGAATTTATGATATGTACAGAGGGAGAAAGGGAAATTGAGAATGATTTCAGAGAGAAAATAAAAAAGAGAGTAGAATAGACGAGAGAGAAATGGAAATTTCATTATGTTTCAGAATAGCAAATTCCAGTACATGGTTAGGCTTATGTAGACTGTCTAACTATTACTGTTTTACAATATTACCCCTATTTACAGATTTTGGTTGTGTCAGTTTAGTTATGGGTCCATATAAGAAGAAAAAGAATTGATGCTAATTTGTCAAAAGGAAATTGTTTGAATTATCATTAGGCAAGAAACATTTCAATTTCAATATTGTGATGCGCAAAATTGAAAATGACATTCTCAATTTGTAGTTAATAGAATTTATAATTCTGCAGGTATGAATTTAAGTTTATTGAAAAGATTGTAGAGGATGTGCTTAGGAAATTAAATCGGACCATTTCTTATATTACTGATTACTATGTTGGAATCAAGACTCGCATATCAGAAGTGAAATCCCTTTTGCCTACTGAGCGTGATGAGGATACTTGCATGGTTGGAATCTATGGACTTGGAGGTATAGGTAAAACAACGGTTGCAAAAGCTCTATTTAATTTGATTGCTAATCAATTTGCATGTGTGTGTTTCCTAGCTAATATTAGAGGAAATTCAAGTCAACAACAAGGTTTAATACAAATTCAAGAGAGGCTGCTTTATGATTTAGTTGGAGAGAAGAATATTAAGCTGCAAAGTATTGATGAAGGAACCTCTGTGATTAAGCGTATATTGCATTTCAAACAAGTTCTCTTGGTTCTTGATGATATTGACAAATTAGAGCAGCTATATGCGTTAGCAGGAGGCCGTGATTGGTTTGGGTTTGGCAGTGTAATCATCATAACAACAAGAGATAAGCATGTGTTAGCAGCTCATGGTGTTAAGAAAACATATGAGGTAAAGAAATTAAATGATAATGAAGCTGTTGAACTGTTCTCTTGGAATGCCTTCAAAAGAGAGGCACCTGTTGCAGGTTATATGGAGATTTCAAACCGTGTGGTGCGTTATGCTGAGGGGCATCCACTGGCCTTGAAAGTATTTGGTTCTAATTTGTATGGCAGATCACTTGATGAATGGAAATGTGCAGTTGATAATTTTGGAAAGATTTGTAACAGAGAAGTTCTGGATGTACTTAGAGTAACTTATGACAATTTGGAGGAGAATGAAAAGGAAATTTTCCTTGACATTGCATGTTTCTTCAAGGGGGAGACAATGGAATGTGTTCAAAAGATTCTAGAAGCTTGTGGTTTCTTTCCAATATCTGGAATTCATGTGCTTATTGATCAATGTCTCATAACTGTTGATGAATATAACAGGGTGAGAATGCATAATCTGGTACGAGACATGGGTAAAGAAATTGTTAGAGAAGAGTCACCATTAGAACCTGGCAAGCGAAGTAGATTATGGCATCAGCAAGACGTCCTTGAAGTACTCACAAAAAATACTGTAAGAACCAACGCTATGATATTCTTTCTCTTATATTTTTAGTTACATTTTTCCCTTTCCCTTCACAGGGCAAATAGCTTTTGATTTTGTTTTACAAGGCTAGCTGACTTTTACATTTTTTATATGTTCAATAAGTTCATAACTTAGTGTGTTCTTAATGTTCTTTGTCTTAAAAAGGGATCCAGTAGAATCCAGGGCATGTTGGTGGACCTCCCAGATCAATCTATGGTACACTGCGATATTACATTCCAAAAGATGAAAAATCTGAGAGTTCTTATAGTACGGAATGTGCAATCTTTTGGAAGCCTTCAGCATCTTCCAAACAATTTAAGAGTGGATGACTTGATGGAACATCTTTCATTCTTATTACCTTCAATGGTAGTTGCTGTATTCAATCCATCTCGTAATCTTCTCTCATTGCAAGAGCCACTTAAGGTATGATGGGGCATTGTGACTAACGTAGGTCTCATTTTATTTCAATTCAATTATGAAAAGCTGTTCCTTTTAAAGGTATTTACAAAATTTTCTCTTTTAATCTAAAAAAATTATTTTTTTGGTTGTCTAATTCGCCATTTAAAGAGTCAAATTCTCCATTTTGGAAACATATGCTGATTTCACGCACTTTGAAGAACATAACACAGATCGGGACAGAGAAATGCTCAGGAGTTTGTCTATACAAAGAGGGAAAGAAAATCTTTAACATCTCATTCATCAATTCTGTTTTTCTTGATTCAAATTTGGCCTATGAGGAAGTTGATGCTGCTTTAGGTATCTCTAAAAAAGAGCTTTCAACTTCCATCAATCATCAAATCCCTAAAAGCTATGAGACTGAGACTGATACTGAATCCAAAGGAAAGGGTCTATTATTAGTAGACAGCAGCAATGATGAGGAAATACTGGGTAAGGTGTGGCGTCTCAATATACTGTCAGTGAGAATTGACCTATTCATACTAATTATACTTGCATTCTCATTTTCTTGGCCCTGCAGATGACAGATACATCAAACTACTTCTGGAAGACAACTTCTGCGATAAAGCAGAGACAATCCATATCCAAGTTCCAGAAGAGATAGCCAATGAAGAATTTAGCCAAATCAAAGACAATATGGAAGCATTTTATGCTTCTATTGAAGCAGAGTCCTCTGCATCGCCAATTCTTCAAGAGACTCTGAGCACTAGGCCAAGTGAGGAAACCCAGAAAAAATTGCAAAGCCTGCGAGACTTTATGTTGAAAAAATTCTGTGTTTTGTTGCACCCTGGACGATATGGGCATATGAAAAATGTTTTAGATAACTTGTTGAGTTTGTCGCCAGAAGACGGAATTTCACGGAGCATGAAGTCAGCAATGCTGCAACTTTCAACAAGCTTTAGTCAATGGAGTTCGGATTACAATGATGCAAGCCTTAAACTCGAATCAGCGACTGCAATCCTATCTAATGCTGAGAAGCTGCAAGAGTATCTTGAAACTAACGTCAAGGAATTCAGGGAAGCTGAAACGTTCCAAAAAGTGGTGCATGATCGTCTAGCTGATCTGGAAGCAAAGAAGAGAGAACTTGAAGAACAAATCAATCCCATTAAAGAAATGCTGCAACTTTCAACAAGCTTTAGCCAGTGGAGTTCGAATGACAATGATGCAAGCCGTAAACTCGAGTTCGCAACAGCAATCCTATCTAATGCTGAGAAGTTGCAAGAGGATCTTGAAACTAACATTAAGGAATTCAGTGAAGTTGCTACGTTCTATAATGTGGTGTGTAGTCGTGTTGTTTCTCTTGAAGCAAGGGAGAGAGAGCTAGAAGAACAAATCAATGCCATAAAAGCTGATATTGCAGATTTAAAATTGGCTCGGGATGAAGTCGAGCACAGAAAGATAGAAGTTTTTGATAATGGGAGAATCATTACAGATGAAGCGGATGATTTGAGGAACAAACTACCGCGGATGAAAGCTGAGCAGGAATTGGCAAGGACAACTCAAGCAAATATTGAATCTGAGTGGTCAAAGCTTGTACAACAATTTATTGGGGATTTTGTGTAAAATGGGTTCCAGTACAAAATATTTTTACTAAAATGAGTTTAATTTAACACTATTTACCAAAATGAATTTATTTTTAATAAATAAAGACAAAACGCCAAAAATAAAAATCAAAGCTCCAAAACAAAAAATGTCAAAAGTCTATATCCCTTGGTGTTTTGAGTAAAAATTGGCGTTGTGATTGAAACTTAGTATGTTTGGTGTTGTCAGTATTTTCTAGTGTTTTGTTAATAAATTTTGGCCTTTTATCAGACATTTTGCGTATTATGATTTTAAAAAATAATATTTTATAAAAGTTAGACTCATTCTTGGATTTTAGATTAATCTTCTTTACATTTCCGGTAATGAATTTTATAACTTGGCAGGTTTACGATATTGCGAAAACTGTCAACTTTTTTATAATTATGAGAAGTGTATTTTCTGATTGAACCACTGATTATGGATAAGCTTGCTCGGCCAAAAGATGTTTTGTTAACTTGGTGTGCTGGCGTTGTGGCTGGATCCTGGAAAGTTTCTCACTCAATGGAAGATAAGTCCCTATATCGAAACCAGGCTCTAGAAACAACTACGGTGGCTGGATTCTCAAGGTATCTATCTATAATGCTTGACGACAGAAGGGTATCATAGAGATAGTCACAGTTGCCTTAAAAATTTAGATGTCATAAGTCCATTCAAAGCTGAAAGAGGAGGATCCCAAATGAAAGGCATTAACTTAGATAGCAGATTATATTAGTTAGTTAGTCAGTTAGTTAGTTGGTTAAAATTTGTAATTATCCTTCAAGTGCTAGCTGTCATCATCTGGCTATATATATATTGTACAGTCTCAAGATTAATACACGAACTCATTTTATGCTCTGATACCATATTGAAGTAACAGAATGAAAGAGAGGGTGAATGCTTTGAGCATATAATGTGTTCGTGTATTAATCTTGAGACTGTACAATATATATATAGCCAGATGATGACAGCTAGCACTTGAATGATAATTACAAATTTTAACCAACTAACTAACTGACTAACTAACTAATAGATTAGGAGCAACCAAGCAACTGCAACTCATTCCTTGAAATTTATAGAATCACAAATGAAGTGTGAACTTCACCGTAAGAGGATACAGACTGTGAACTCCTTCTTCCTTCCATATTCTTATGGAGTAGGATTGGGTGAGTTTTAGGCAAGAAAAATTAGCCTAACTTTTTTTAATTTGGTCGTTGGATTCATCTTGCATTCTAAATTTTGCCACGTCTTTACAAAGTCAGCTAGCTTTCAAGAAATCATTCTGAGTTTATAAAGCAACTAACCAGACTAGAAACAGTCGAGCTGTGCGTGCCAGAATGTCATGGCATATATAGTCTCATCAAAGAAGAGAAAAAGAAATGTGACAGACCAATTTACACCAGAAAATTGTGATTGTTTTGAGAGAAACATAGAAAGAAAATGCAGGGGAAGGGGAAGGAGAAAGAACATAAAATTTTCTTTTGAAACCACCTTTTGCAAAGCTAGATCATGACACCAATAAGCAAATGAGAAACTTTAATGTTCTTGTTTTTGCTTCTTTTATGAAATTTTCCTACGTTGATATCAGAGCCTGGGTGTGAACTTTTGTGCAAAGCATGTTTTTGTTGGCGTTGTTTATGGTATATATACATATATGTATAAAATACTGTTTATGAACTGAGTATGTAAAAGCTTTTCTTCCCTACTTCTCGCATGTCACTTGCATGGACCAAATGTGTAAATTTTCTTTTGGTTTCTCTTTGATCCAAACTGAGTGCAGGTGTGTGGAAATTTTTACGTGATCCTCTGTTCTGAGTATTGAACACGAGATTTTTTTTTTTTTTAATTTTTGTGACATCTTTAACATTCAGTATTATTATATTATAATGTTATTAAAGGCAGACTCTGGCTTTCTTTCTGCTTTCCTTAGTCAACTAGATTATATAGAATACTGGAGAACATCCTCAGAGTGATTTAAGGAAAATTTATATATAATATAATCCATGGAATTTCAAGGAAGGTGACATGACGCCTCTTTCTTCTTACCGAGTCCACGCGTAATTGGTCATACTAGTTTCAAGGATGGTGCCTCTGTTTGCTACCTTCAGTGAGTTCACTCGGAATCCTCCAGAGATCACCACTTATCAAGAGAACCAGAAATTTGTGATCTCCTCCTCTCTACCAAATCCATTTTCTGCTTACTTTCCATAACTATAACCATGACGGTATGTGGAGGCACTTCGTTTCCCCCTTTGGTTCTTAGATGGACTTATGATGTTTTCCTCAGTTTCAGAGGTGAAGATACCAGAAAAGGATTCACTGGGTTTTTGTATTTTTATTTGCGTCAGAGAGGGTTTAATGTGTTCTTAGATAATGAGAAGCTTCTTATAGGAGAAGAGATTTCTCCATCTCTTTTCGCAGCATTTGAGAATTCAAGAATAGCTATCATCGTCTTCTCAAAGAATTATGCATCTTCCACTTGGACTCTTGATGAACTTGTAAAGATTATTCGGTGTAAGCAAACATGGGGTCAAATAGTTTTGCCAGTATTCTATGACGTGGATCCATCAGAAGTACGACATCAAATAGGGCATTTTGGGATGGCAATGGCTAAGCGTGAGGACAGATTCAAGGATAACATTGAAAAGCTGCAAACCTGGAAGCAGGCTTTGTTTGAAGCGGCAAACTTGTTTGGTTGGAGAGTAGAGGGGTATGTATATCTCTATTTTGTTTTCCCTTTCTTTTTCTTTTTTTTTTTTGTCCTGTTCATACTTTATACATTGTTTCTGAATGATATTATTGGTCCATATAAGAAGAAAGAGAATATATGCTAATTTGTCAAAAAGAAATTATTCAAAGTTATCATAGGAAGGAATATTTGGGTAAAATGAGGATAATTTTATTCTAAATTGCACTTAATTTTTTTATTTTTTTTTGTTGACAGGTTTTCCTACCTATGTATTGAAGTGAGAATAAAAAAAATGAAAATACTTCACATCTTAGTTTTTCAATAAATTCAAGATGCCTAGTGAAATTTTTTCTATGTCTTTTGACATATTAACTCATTTATTTAATGAGTTTTTAAGGAAAGACAAAAACTTCCTTTCAACAAAACAAACACCCTATATATTAATGGAATTTATAATTTTGCAGGCCTGAATATAAGCTTATTGCATTGGTTGCAGAGCGGGTGTCTAGTGAATTAGTTCGGAACTTTCCACATAGTCCTGATTACAGGGTTGGGGTTGGGGTTGGGGTTCGTGTATCAGAAGTGAAATCTCTTATACATTTTGGGCCTGGTCAGCGTACTTGCATTGTTGGAATATGTGGGATTGCAGGTATAGGTAAAACAACAATAGCAAAGGCCCTATTTGATTCCATTGCTCCTCAATTTGAATGTGCATATTTCTTAGCTAATATTAGAGAAAAGTCCAAACAAGGACGAGGTTTAGCAAGACCTGGAGAGTTACTGTATTATTTAGCTGAAGAAATGAACATTAAGCTGGGCAATAATTACTCTGGAATTTCTATCATGATTGATAGGTTGCGTGACAAAAAAGTTCTTTTAATTATTGATGACATTAACAAGATGGATGACTTACTATTATATCCAGAAAGATACTTTGGGTTTGGCAGCATAATCATTATAACAACAAGAGATAAGCATTTACTAGCTGCTCATCAAGTTGAGAAAACATACGAGGTAATGGGATTAAATCTCCGTGAAGCATTTGAACTGTTCAGTTGGCATGCCTTCAAAAGAAAGGCACCTGATGCAGGTTATATGGATATTTCAGGCCGTGTGGTGCGTTATTCTAAGGGGCTTCCACTGGCCTTGAAAGTAATGGGCTCTAATTTGCATGGTAGATCCGTCCGTGAATGGGAAGCTGCAGCTCAAAGATATAAAAAGATTCCTTTTCTATCTGTTGAGGATGTACTCAGACAAAGCTATGATGATTTGGATGAGAAAGACAAGAACATTTTTCTTGACATAGCTTGTTTCTTCAATGGGGAGACAGTTGACTATCTTCAACTGATACTGGAAGGTTATGATTATAATTTTATGGGGCAACTTGAGGTGCTTATTGGACGATCTCTCATATATATTGATGAATATAAAAGAGTGAGAATGCATGACTTGATTCAAAATATGGGCAGAGAAATTGTTAGAATGAAGTCACCATTACAACCTGGTATGCGAAGTAGATTATGGTATCATAAAGATGTATTAAAAGTACTCTCCAAAAATAATGTAAGTACTTATTGTATGACTTTCTTCCTCTTTTTATATATTTTTAGTTATATTTTTCACTTGTTCTCTTCATACATTTTTAATTTCGTTATACAGCTTTTATATGTTGAATAGTTCTAACTTAATACTGTCTTAAAATTCTTTCTTAAAAAAGGGATCAGGTATGATTCAAGGTATGCTGGTGGACCTCCCAAATGAATATACAGTACACTTGGAAAATGATCCATTCAAAAAGATGAAAAATCTCAAATTTCTTATAATTCGAAATGCACAATTTTTCGGAAGCCGTCAACATCTTCCTGGGAGTTTAAGATTGCTTGATTGGATGGAAAATCCTTCATCCTCTTTACAATCAAGGAGAATTGCTATATCCACATATCCGCCGAAACATCCTTGGGCATGGATGGACAAAGTGAGTAAACTAGGTTTCATTTTATTTTAATTATGAAAATGAAAAATATGTTCCTTTTAAAGGTATTTACAAAATTGTTTCTCTTTTATTCATTATTTATTTTGTAAAATTGACCATTTAAAAATTCAAGTTCTCCATTTTGGAATCATGTGCTCATTTCATCCCCTGTGACAACACAAAACAGATTCGGACAGTGAAATGCTGTGGAATTTATCTATACAGTGAGAACATGTATGAGGTCTCATGCATGAATTCTGATCTTCATGGTTCAGAAGAAGATGAAGATGGCAATGCTATTTTGGAGGTAGAAGAGCTTTCAAATTCCATCACCCATCAAACTAAATCCAAAGAAAAGGGTGTATTAGCATACGACAGCAGTGCTCATGAAATAGTGGGTAAGAGATGGCATTACTAAATGCTAGCATTAAGAATTGAGCTGCTCATGCTAATTTCACTTGCATTCTAATTTTCTTGGCATTGCAGATTTCAAACCCAACAAATTAAATCTGGGGTCGTCATCCCTTCCTACAACTATCCATGAGAATGAGAAAAAAACAGAATTTCTGAGAAAAGGAAAATTGAAAGAGCGTTTTAACATTATGCAGGTAAGCTTCAATTTTTGGGATTTGTCTACTGCTAAGAAACAAACAAGATTAACTTCCTGGGAGCACATTCCTTTATTCAGGTTCAAGCATCTACAAGCACTGAATCCACAAGCACAGGCAAAGATACTGTGTTTATAGAGAGTAAACACAACTGCTGTGATAAAGTAGAGAGAACCCAAATCCAAATTCCAGAAAAGAGTGCCGACGAAGAATTTACCCAAATTGAAGACAATATGGAAGCATTTTATGCTTCTATTGAAGCAGAGTCCTCTTCATTGCCACTTCTTCAAGACTCCATGAACCCTAGGCCAAGCGAAGAAACCCAGAATAAATTGCAAAGCCTAGAATACTTGATATCGAAAAATTTCTCCCATCTGTTGCACTCTGGACAATCAGGGCATTTGAAAAATGTTCTAGACTACTTACTCAGTTTGTCAGCAGAAGACGGAATTTCACCGAGGATGAGGTCAGCAATCCTACAACTCTCAAACAGCTTTAGCCAATGGAGTTCAGATTACAACGATGCAAGCCTTAAACTTGAGTCAGCAACTGCAACCCTATTTAAAGCTGAGAAGCTACAAGAGTCTCTTGAAACTAATGTTAAGAAATTCAAGGAAGCTGAAAGGTCTGAAAAGGCGGTGCGTAGTCAGGTGGATAATTTGGAAGCAAGGATGAGAGAACTAGAACAACAGATCAATGGCATAAAAGCTGAACTTGCAGAGTTTAAATTGGCTAGAGATGGTGCTGTCCAAAGAAAGAGAAAAATTTTTGAGGATGGGATAATGATTAAAGCAGAACAGAATGATTTGAGGAACAAAAAACCAAGGTTGATAGCTGAGCAAGAATGGGCAAGGTCAACTCAAGCAAATATTGAATCTGAATGGTCAAAGCTTGTGCAAAATGTAATTGAAAAGCTCTAGCTATGGGTGCCAGATCTAGCTGAGCCCCATACGTTTTGTTGTGGATAAGACCTTTGCTCAATTGATATCCCCGCTGTATTCTTAGTAATGTTAGTAAGGTGATGATTTTTCTCTTCTCTGTTTTATTTTTATTTTTTTGCTGAATTTTTATTTTTATTTTTAGAGGATATAAGAGTGATATTAATCTCTCATTTTGTTTCACTGTCCCTCCAAAAGTGAAGAATTTAGAGTGAAAAGCATGATTTAAAAAGTTGAATGACTGAACTTTCCTTCCTTCAATCCTTCTTCCTCTCAAGTTTAATCGTAAGATTATAATAATTTTGTTTAATTTTCTATTCCCTTCCTTTTTATGAAACAAACACACTGGCCATGGTAAACTCTAAATTATAATTAACAGCATATCCATAAAAAAAATTATAATTAACAATTTAATTGCACAGAGCGGCCAATTAGGTTGGCTCGTTTTCATATGGGCTAGTTAATGTGTAATAAAAACAAGTTAGTTTTAATATATTAGTTGACGAATTTTGTTGTTTCATACATACTTCATAATTGGTAAATTGATAAGAAAAATATATAAATAAATGAGACAATAATATTAATTTATATATTTTTAACCAATGATTAAAAATGAGACAATGAATGAGATAAAAAAATAAAAAATAAATTTTAATTTATTACTTTATGGAATGTCACTTGTAAGTGCACCAGTAAGGTTCTGTAAATAGATTGAAGCCCATTCTCAATGATTCAATTTCCCCGTCTAGATTTTGTGCAGGGTTGATGCATCCAAGACAAAATATAATAATAGCCCAAGAAACGTTTCTTGATGAGAGCAAGGCCGGGTTCATGGCAGTCGAAATTGACCACGAAATATGATAAAGTTAGATGGAATTTCCTCAATAAAGTCTTGCTGTAGATTAAGCTTCCTCCTCAATTGATTCGTGCCATGATGGAGCAAAAGTGGAAAATTCAAACCAAGCAACATCCAGCAAGGTGACCATTTATCCTTGTATCTTTTTCTTCTTTGTATGAAAAAATATCACATATTATCTTGGATGCCATCAATGATAGAAAATGGAGGGCAATGCGAGCTAGAAAATTGGGCCTGTCAATATCTCACATAATGTTTGTTGATGATTTACTCCTCTTTACTATAGTGTTCTTTGAAGAGATTAAAGTTATGTTACAGTATCTTAATTTGTTTTGTAGGATCTTAAGCTAAATATTAATATCCAAAAGAGAAATGAGATTTGGTTTAGTAGTTTACTACCCTTTTTAAAGACTTTTGAAGCTTTCTTACCTAAATTTAAATTTACTAGGACTATAGTTTAGAATTTAGCTTCATTCGGCTCCCAATGCATTTACTTCTCTAAGAATGTCACAAATGAGGTGAGAAATCAAGGTTCCAACCGTTGTGGTTTTAAGGTAGTTGATAATATGGGGAAATATCAGCAGATGTTTGCTAGTGCAAGAAACAATAAAAATGTGGTCTTTAAACTGTGCATTGCTGCTCTATGCTCATGAATTCACTTCATTTGGGAATGCTGCAAAATCCCAGAGAGTATTTTGGTAAAAATTTGTTGTCTTGGAATTTTTAATCCTCTTAAAGTTAGATGGCAATTTTTGATATTGAAACCTAATAGAAGCATAGTCAATAGGTTCAATCTTCTATTTTGTTTTTTTTGATTCACTTTGAATGTATAGAAAGTGTAAGCCCCTCTTTTCTTATACAGTTGATTTTGATACGTAAGTTTTCAAGTCTTTTATTTGCTTATGGTGTCGTCTTGACTTTGTAAATACAGAATGATTTCTTGGAAGCAGCTAGTCCTTTATACGCTGACTCTTCTGTCCTTTCTTACTTGTCTCACTTAATATTTTTCTTATACATTTAGTTTTATTGAATAAATAAATTTATTCATGGTAGAGCCTAGACTTTCTATTTTTTCTTACTTGATTTCTTCTCACTTTCCTTAATCCAATAATGGAGTGCAGCATGAGAGAAATTTGATTGAGATTTATACTAATCCATGGAATTTCAAGGAAGGTGACATGACATGGCACCTCTTTCTTTCATACTGAGTCCACGCGTAATTGGGTGCACCTGAACTGCTAAGTTCTAGTCTCAGTGAGTTCATTCAAGAGAGCCTCTTGCTGTGTTTAATTAGCAATTTAAATTTAAAGATTTGGTTTTCATCTCTGAACCAGAAATTTGCAATCCCTTCTCAACCAACTCCATTTGGTGCTTACTTTCAATAACTATAACTATGATGGTATGTGGAGGGACTTCTTTTTCCCGTTTGGTCCCCAGATGGACTTATGATGTTTTCTTCAGTTTTAGAGGTAAAGATACAACAAAAGGTTTCACTGGTTTTCTGAATTATTATCTTCGTCAAAGAGGGTACGACATATTCTTAGATGATGAGAAGGTTTGTACAGGGGAAGAGATTTCACCAACTCTTCTCATAACAATTGAGAATTCAAGGACAGCTATTATCGTCTTCACAAAAAATTATACATCGTCAACATAATGTCTTGATGAACTTGTTGATTCTTTAGTGTAAGCAAACAAGGGGCCAAATAATTTTGCCAATATTCTACAATGTGGATCCGTTAGAAGTACAATCCTACAACTCTCAACCAGCTTTAGCCAATGGAGTTCGGATTACAACGATGCAAGCCTTAAACTTGAGTCAGCAACTGCAACCCTATTTAAAGCTGAGAAGCTACAAGAGTCTCTTGAAACTAATGTTAAGGAATTCAAGGAAGCTGAAAGGTCTGAAAATGCGATGTGCAGTTATATGGCTAATTTGGAAGCAAGGATGAGAGAACTAGAACAACAGGTCAATGGCATAAAAGCTGAACTTGCAGATTTTAAATTGGCTAGAGATGGTGCTGTCCAAAGAAAGAGAAAAATGTTTGAGGATGGGAGAATGATTAAAGCAGAACAGAATGATTTGAGGATCAAAATACCAAGGTTAAGAGCTGAGCAGGAATGGGCAAGGTCAAGTCAAGCAAAAATTGAATCTGAGTGGTCAAAACTTGTACAACAATAGGGAGCTGGCTATAGGGAAAGAGATTTTACCAGACAAGAAATACTACCTTACTTTTAGTAAGCATTGTGGTCCCCCGCGTTACATGGATGAGCACTGTATGCCCACGCTGGTGAACACGTTGCTCACGAGACAACCTAAATAGGGGCATAACTTGGATTGATTGGTCCAGGAGTGGTCCACACCCGGAAAATTTTACTCGAATTCCGGAATCAAATGAGATATAATTATACTGATATTCATGGTGCCAATTCTAGCACTGGCACACTATCTACTTTCTTTTCTCTAGGAAATTCATGCCAAATGTCCTCAAGCCTTTGCTGCAGATTGCTAGGCTAATGCTTGAGTTTTTGTTCATATAACTGAGAAACCAGTGTGTTTTATTTTAATTGAAGGTTGGTCTACCTTGTACAATTACAAGTTCTGAAGATTTGAGGATATAACTTTTCAAAGGAAGGAAGGCAGGGACAGAAGCCAACTCTTTTATACTTATCAAATCTAGATTTCCATTCATCAATTGTTCTACCAAACAAATAGAACCCATTACTTTCAAGGTCACCGCCTCCTGCTAATGCTCTTAGTTGCTTTAATTTGTGAAGATCATCAAGAATCGAAAGAACTTTTTCGCCCGGTATTCTTTCCCTATGATTATTGTGCACCTTAGTGTTTTTTCTATAACTGTTTCATAAAGCAGTTTCTTTTGAAATCGTTATTTAAAATAAATTTGTGTACTACCTTTACTATTTTTTCCCATCCAAACGCAATGTTAAGTCCAACTTCGTTATGAACGCGGATATCTCAATTTTGCGCGGGAACTGCACCCGCAATCGCTTTATTGGGTTAGATCAGAGCGAATGGGCAGATATTGTTCTGGCAAACATATTAAAAAAAAAACTTTCACCTCCCAAACCCCATTATTCTTCAACAGGAAGGATGAGAATTTGCAGATCTCTCTTCTTGTGAATATTCCTCTATCATCTCTTTGGCAGACTTTGCAGATAATAATGGATGAAAATTGGCACCCCACTCCGCAACGAAACCTTTGACTAAAACCCATTTTTCCCTCTTCCACCATTCTTTTCCACTTGCTCCTCTCTCGTCTTCTTTCAAGTCGAGGAACTCAGAGAATTCTCAGAAAAGGAGCGCTATGCTCTTGTTCATGGTCTCCTCTGTTTGCAGCAAATGGGTGTTCATCTATGTCACCTTCGCGGCCAGGTCTACTGGTGTGTAGTCGTCTGGTTTCTCTTGAAGCAAGGGAGAGAGAGCTAGAAGAACACATCAATGCCATAGAAGCTGATATTGCAGATTTAAAATTGGCTTGGGATGAAGTCGAGCACACAAAGATAAAAAATTTTGATAATGGGAGAATGATTAAAGTTCAAGCGGATGATTTGAGGAACAAACTACCGCGGATGAAAGCTAAGCAGGAATTGGCAAGGACAACTCAAGCAAATATTGAATCTGAGTGGTCAAAGCTTGTACAACAATTTATTGGGCTTTTTGTGTAAAATGGGTTCCAGTACAAAATATTTTTACTAAAATGGGTTTAATTTAACACTATTTACCAAAATGAATTTCTTTTTTTAATAAATAAAGACAAAACGCCAAAAATAAAAATCAAAGCTCCAAAAAATAAAATGTCAAAATTCTATATCCCTTGGTGTTTTGACTAAAAATTGGCGTTGTGATTGAAACTTCACATGTTTGGTGTTTTGTCAGTACTTTCTAGGGTTTTGTTAATGTATTTTTGGCCTCTTATCGGACATTGTGTATTATGATTTTAAAAAATAATATTTTAAAAAAGTTAGACTCGTTCTTGGATTTTAGATTAATTTGCTTTACATTTCCGGTGATGAATTTTATAAACTTGGCAGGTTCACGTAAGAAGATACAGACTGTGAACTCCTTCTTCCTTCCATATTCGTATGGAGTAGGATTGGGTGAGTTTTAAGCAAGAAAAATTAGCCTAACTTTATCTAATTTGGTCGTTGGATTCATCTTGCATTCTAAATTTTGCCATGTCTTTAAATTTTCTTTTCATTTTCTTTCAAGTCAAGCAACTCAGAGAATTCTCAGAAAAGGAGCGCTATGCTCTTGTTCATGGTCGCCTCTGTTTGCAGCAAATGGGTGTTCATCTATGTCACTTTCGTGGCCAGGTCTACCGAAGGTACAGTGTTGGACCCTTGTTGCATGAGATTCGGGTTTCTAGTCTGTAGCTTCAAAGAGGTCATCGTCGGGTTTGAGAGTTGTGGATAAACTTTTGGGAAGAGTAGCTGAATCTTTATAGAGCCATTTCTTAGTAGAGATGTTTGCCTTGTGCTCCTAGCGGGGAAGCTACGCCAGGACTTAAAAGAATAATGGGGTTGGGTTCAATTCTTTTTTTTTAAAAAAAAATAAAAATAAAAAATGTATCATGCCAGAACAAAATCTGGCTGTTCGCTCTGATCTAACGGCCAATAAAGCTTTGACGGCAGGTACAGTTCCCGCGCAAAATTGAGAGCATCCGCGTTCCTTGATTACATATAATAAAAGTAAAGCGCACCAATGCTACTATGCAGCGATGTCTTTTGCAAAAGTTTAAGGCTGCGTCCGTGCAGAGCAATTTGTTGGAAATATATATTTGATCCATGGAATTTCAAGGAAGGAGACATGAGCGCTCTTCTTTTCTGTGTTCACGCGCAATTTGTGGTACTATAAATTTCAAAGATGATGCTGCTGAAGCTGCAGCTGTTGGGCTACTCCTACACTGCTACCCAAGTTCATGCCTCAGTATGTTCATTTGGGATCCTCCAAAGATCACCACCGTATAAACAGATGGCGGAATTCTAACTAGCGCCAATTTCCTCTTTCACTTCTGAATGGGCTTATGACATCTTCGTAAGTTTTCGAGGTGATCATACCCTCTATGGATTTACTTTTACAATATTCAGTTTTCCGAAAGATTTGGTTTTTATCTCTGAACCAGAATTTTGTAATCTCATCTCTACCAAACATTTGGTGCTTACGTTCGGTAACTGTGATGGTAAATGGAGGGACTTCGTTTTCCCCCTTTTGGCCGTAGATGGACTCATGATGTTTTCCTGAGTTTCAGAGGTAGAGATACCAGAAAAGGTTTCACGGGGTTTTTGTATCATGCTTTGCGTCAGAGAGGGATCAACGTATTCATAGCTGATGAGAAGCTTTGTACAGGGGAAGAGATTTCTCCAGCTCTTCTCAGTGCAATTCAAGAGTCAAGGATAGCTATCATTGTGTTCTCTAAAAATTATGCATCATCCACTTGGTGTCTTGATGAACTTGTTAAGATTCTTCAATGTAAGAAAGCAAGGGGGCAAATGGTTTGGCCAGTTTTCTACAATGTGGACCCATCAGAAGTACGGCATCAAAGAGCAAGTTTTGGTATGGCAATGGCTAAGCATGAGGCCAGATTCAAGGATGACATAGAAAAGTTGCAAAATTGGAAGCGGGCTTTGTTTGAAGCAGCCAACTTGTCTGGCTGGAGCTTAGACAATGGGTATTTGTCTATTTTCTTTTCCCTTTTTGTTTTTCTTCTTGTTCATACCTTGTTTCTGAATCATATTATGAGACATGTAATAAGAAAAACAATATATGCTAATTTGCCAAAAGGAAATTGTTCAAATTTATCATTAGGAAGGAACATTTCAATTTCAATATTGTGATGACAATACAGAAAATAATCCACTTAATTTGTAGTTAATGGAATTTATAATTCTGCAGGTATGAATTTGAGCTTATTGAAACGATTGTGCAGCAGGTGTCTCGTAAATTACATCGGACCTTTCTGTATATTTCTGATTACACGGTTGGGCTCGAGACTCGCATATCAGAAGTGAAATCCCTTTTGTATATTGGTCCTGGTGAGCATATTCGCATGGTTGGAATCTATGGACTTGGAGATATAGGTAAAACAACAATTGCAAGAGCTCTATTTAACCTGATTTCTGATCAATTTGAACATGCATGTTTCCTAGCTGATATTAGAGAATATTCAATACAAAAAGGTTTAGTGCGACTTCAAGAGAGACTGCTTTATGATTTATTGGGAGAAGAAAACATTAAGCTGGGCAATATTTATATGGGAATCTCTATCATAAAGAATAGGTTGCGTGGCAAAAAAGTTCTTTTGATTCTTGATGATATTGACAAATTACATCAGTTGACGGTGTTAGCAGGAGACCGTAATTGGTTTGGGTTTGGCAGTGTAATAATTATAACAACAAGACATAAGCATTTGCTAGCAGTTCATGATGTTGAGAAAACATACGAGGTAAAGAAATTAAATCATGATGAAGCTTTTGAACTGTTCACTTGGAATGCCTTCAAAAGTAAAGCACCTGATGCAAAAAATATTGGGTTCTTACTTATATGGTAGAACAGTTGATGAATGGAAATCTGCGGTTCATAAATTTAAAAACGTTCCTTGTAGACTTGTTCAGGATGTGCTCAGAATGAGCTATGATGATTTGGGGGAGAAAGAGAAGGAAATTCTCCTTGACATAGCATGCTTCTTCAATGGGGAGACAATGAAATATGTTAAAAAGACACTCGTAGCTTGTGGTTACTATAATATCTATGGACTTTATGTACTTATTGAACGATCTCTCATATATATTGATGAATACGGCAAAGTGAGAATGCCTGATCTGGTACGAGACATGGGTAGAGAAATTGTTAGACAGGAGTCACCATCAGAGCCTGGCAAGCGAAGTAGATTATGGGATCATCAAGATGTTTTACAAGTACTCTCTGAAAATATTGTAAGAACCTAGTGTATGACATTTTCTCTTTTTATATATTTTAAGTTACATTTTTCACCTCTTCCCTTCCCATGGCAAATAGTTTTTAATTTTGTTTTACAGTATTTATATGTTGAATCAGTTCCTATATATGCTAAATATACTTTATCTTAAAAAGGGATCTGATAGGATTCAATGCCTGCTGGTGGACCTTCCAGATCAATATATGGTAAACTTGAGTGATGAAACATTCGAAATGATGACAAATCTCAGAGTTCTTATAGTACGGAATGCACAATTTTATGGAAGCCCTCAGCGTCTTCCATGGAGTTTAAGATTGCTTGACTGGATGGAATATCCTTTAATCTCTTTACAATCAAGAAAAGTTGCTCTACTCAATCTACATCATAATGGTCTGTCAAAGCCAGTGCCACTTGAGGTAAGGATGGGTAAAGTGACTAAAGTAGGTTTCACTTTAATTTCATTATGAAAATATATTCCTTTTAAAGGTATTTACAAAATTTTGTCTCTTTTCTTCAAAATATATATATATATATATATATATTTTCTCTTGGTTGTCAAATTTGCCATTTAAAAAGTCAATTTCTCCATTTTGGAATCTTGTGCTCATTTCATGCACTGTGAGAACACAATACAGATTGGGACAGTGAAATGTTGCGGAATTCATCTATACAATGAGGGAATGAACATCCATGTTGTCTCATTCATGAATTCTGGTCTTCGTGGTTCAAATTTGGTCTATGAGAAAGTGGATGGTGCTTTAGGTATCTTTGAAGAAGAAGAAGATGAAGATGAAGAAGAAGAAGAAGAATATGGCAATGATGATTTGGAGGCAGATGAGCTTACAATTTCCATCAACCATCAAATCCCTGAAAGCTATGAAACTGAGACTAGATCCAAAGAAAAGGGTGTATCAGTATACGGCAGCAATGCTGAGGAAACACTGGGTAAGGAGTATCGTTTCTATATGCTAGCGGTGATAATTAGCTAGCTGTTCCTTCCAGTTTTACTTGCATTCTTATTTTCCTGGTCTTGCAGATGACAAATTAAACAAACTGTTTCTCGGATCCTCATCTCTTGCTACAAGTATTTATGAGAATAAGAAAAAATTGGAACTTTGGAGCAAAGGAAAATTGAAAGATAATATTGTGCAGGTAGGCTTCAACTTTTTAGATTTGTTTACTACTTAGCCATAAACAAGATTTAACTTCATAGGAATATATTCCTTTATTCAGGTTCAAGCATCTACAAGTAAATGTAACTGCTATGATAAAGCAGAGAGAACACAAATCCAAGTTCCAGAAAAGAGAGCCAGTGAAGAATTTAGTCAAATCGAAGATAATATGGAAGCGTTTTATGCTTCTATTGAAGCAAAGTCCTCTATACTGCCACTTCTTCAAGACTCTGTGAACACTAGGCCAAGTGAAGAAACCGAGAAAAAATTGCAAAACCTGCAAGACTTGATATTGAAAAATTTCTCTCTGTTGTTGCACCCTGAACGATCTGGGCATTTGAAAAATGTCCTAGATTATTTGCTCAGTTTATCACCAGAAGATGGAATTTCTCTGAAGATGAGGTCAGCAATGCTGCGACTTTCAACAACCTTTAGCCAATGGAGTTCAGATTACAATGGTGCAAACCTCAAACTTGAGTCAGCAACTGAGATCCTATCTAACGTTAAGAAGCTAGAAGAGGGTCTTGAAACCAATGTCAAGGAATTCAGGAAAGCTGAAAAGTCTGGAAATGCAGTGTGTAGTGAACTGGCTAATCTGAAACCAAGGAAGAGAGAACTAAAAGAACAAATCAATGCCATGAAAGCTGAAATTGCAGATTTAAAATTGGCTAGGGACGATGCTGTGCAGAGAAAGAGAGAACTTTTTGAGAAGGGAAGAATGATTAAAGCTCAAAAGGATTATTTGGAAAACAAAGTACCACAGTTGAGAGCTGAGCAAGAAGGGGCAAGGATAACTCTAGCAACTATTGAATCTGAGTGGTCAAAGCTTGTACAACAATTTTTTGAGGGATTTTTCTCTTCTCCTCTACTTGCTTCATTAAATTAAAGGATGTAGAGAGTCGAGAATTTGGAGTGAAAACATGACTGGAATTTTCCTTTCTTCAATCCTTACTTGCTTTCAAATATAAAAATAACTTTTTAAAGGAGTAATATTGGAAATTAAAGCAGGCCTGCTGTTGTGATTGTTTTAGCCATAATTAAAGGCATGCATAATTTATTAATTAATTTACTAACGTATTCCCTCCAACTTAAAAAATGTAAAAACATTTACAGAAATATGATATAAATATTTTTGGTATTATTCATTGTATAAGATATATTTATTAGAAATTTATCTTCTTTATAATTTATAAATCTTTGATTTTTTATTTTTTTTTTGGTAATTTTACTTTTAAGTTTCCGAGAACATTGCAATTCACAAAGAAACAGGAGGCGAAGCTCCTATGCACCTGCACTCTCTCTTTCCTCTCTGTATGTGAGTTCAAAGATTTGTAATTTGCAAGAGAAGTAACAAATCTTCTCACTAATCCTTCTAGAACCCAAAAGGAGCTGAGCTCTCATTCATGCATGGTGACAGAGAACTCTCTCTCTCCCTCCTTTAGGAAAGACTTTTCTTGATCAATTTAAAAAATTAAAAAAAAAAAAAAAAACCTAAAAATTCTTTGACTAGCTTCATTGATGTCAATACCACTTCAACATTTTCTTCATAATTTCTCAGGTGATTGTGTTATAATTCTAACTCAGCTACAGAACTAGTGAACCATGTCCACATCGTTATCACTGTTGTTTAGAGAAGTGCACAAACTAAAACTTTCACCTTTGCTGAGTCCTCCCAAGACTGTAAAGGAGAGTATAATGGTTTTTTCAAGAAAGTATAGTGGCTATTTATTGAGTGAAGATGGTTTTAACACAGCAGAATGTCTCATCTCGGGGTCAGCTAGCTAGATCAAATCACCATAGGTGTAGCTTTCAATAAATTGTTGTACAAGTTTTGACCACTCAGATTCAATATTTGCTTTAGTTATTCTTGCCCATTCCTGCTCAGCTCTCAACCGCGGCACTTTGTTCCTCAAATTATCCTTTTCAGATTGAATAATTCTCCCATTCTCATAAAGTTTTCTCTTTCTCTGCACCGCATCGTCCCTGGCTGATTTAAAATCTGCAATTTCAGCTTTTATGGCTTTGATTTGTTCTTCCAGTTCTCTCTTCCTTGCTTCAAGAATAGCCAGTTGACTACTCGCCATGTTTTCAAACGTTTCAGCTTCCCTGAATTCCTTAATGTTAGTTTCAAGACCCTCTTGTAGCTTCCCGACGTTAGATACTGTTGCAGTTGCTGACTCAAGTTTAAGGCTTGCATCGTTGTAATCTAAACTCCACTGGCTAAAGCTTGTTGAAAGTTGCAGCATTGCAGATCTCATCCTCAATGGAATTCCGTCTTTTGGGGACAAAGTGAGCAAGAATTCTAGAACATTTTTCAAGTGCCCGGATCGTCCAGGGTGTAACAAAAGAGAGAATTTTTTCAATATCAAGTCTTGCAGGTATTGCAATTTTATCTGGGTTTCTTCACTTGGTCTAGTGTTCAAAGAGTTTTGAGGAAGAGATAGTGCAGAGGACTCTGCTTCAATAGAAGCATAAAATGCTTCCATATTGTCGTCGATTTGGCTAAATTCTTCTTTGGTTCTTTTTTCTGGAACTTGGATCTGGGATCTATTTGCTTTATCACAGCAGTTGTGTGTACTTTCTATCAACATGGCATTTCTATCTGTGCTTGCGGATGCAGTACTTACAGATGCTTGAGCCTGAATACAGGAATATTCCCATGAAGTTAAATATAGTTTATGGCTAAGCAGTAAACAAGTCCAAGAAATTGAAGCTTACCTGCACAACATTAAAATCCTCTTTCGATTTTCCTTTTCTCCTAAGTTCCAATGGTTTCTCATTTTCTTGAATGCTTGTAACAAGGGAAGAAGATCCGAGAATTTGTTTGTTGGGTTTGTTAACTGCAAAGCCAAGAGAATGAGAAAGCAAGCAAAATTAGTAGGAATAGCAAGCTCAATTCTCATTACTAGATCATGCAAACACCACTTCTTACCTTGCATTTCTTCAGCAGTGCTGTTGTATACCAATACAGCCTTCTCTTTGGATTTAGTCTCAGTTTCATTGCTTTCAGGGATTTGATGGTTGATGGAAGTTGAAGGCTCCTCTAGCTCCAAATCATCATTTCCGTTTTCTTCATCAACATTTTCATCTGCTCTCTTATTCTTCTTAGATCGAGCATTTTGCATTAATTCTGCCATCTCCTCCTTGTGAAAATATTTAGCTAATACTAGGGAGAAAATATTGTCCACGTCATCATCATCTTCTTCATCTTCAACTTCATCATAGATATCTAAAGCATCATCCATATCCTCATAGGCCAAATTTGAACCATGAAGATCAGGATTGATGAATGAGACATCATGGATGTTCATTCTCTCTTTGTATAGATGAATCCCACAGCATTTTACTGTGCCAAGCTGTGTTGTGTTCTTCACAGTACATGAAATCTGCACATGATTCCAGCCATGCTTCAAGTGTTCATTGAGGCCCTGCCATTCTCTTCCTATTAAAAGAATTCGCAAATCAAACAGGTGTACATGATCAACCAGAAACTCTCTTTCTGTTTGGTATACTTGGAAGCCATTGATGAGAAGATGGAAATCACATATCAGGGTATTGTTCGTTTCATTTTGACCTTCTAAGAGGAAAAATACAGCAATGGCAGGGAATTTTCGACAAACCCAGAAAGACACAGATCCTCCTTCCCTACAGAGATCAAACCATTTTGGAATCCTTTTCTTAAAAACTACGATGTCTATGTATTCAACCTCATGAAATGCCTGTAAATTATGAAAGAGCCAAAATTTTTAGTAGCTAATCAGAAATTTGGTGTACATGCAAACATGTAAAAGAAAAAGAGTGGGGATATACCTGTTGTAATAAAACATTTGACGATTTCGGAGTCAATGATATGCAGTTCCTTGCATCTATGTATTCCAAATATGGTGGAACTACAGAGATTTTTTCAAGCTTCTTACAATTTTCCAAATGAAGAAGTGCCAAGTTGGCAAGGTCTTCAATGCAGGCAGGGATGGTTACAAAGTTGTTTTCTGATAGGACCAACCACTTCAACTTGACAAAATTTCTGAGAATTAATTCAAGATCTTCATCTTCTAAACCACAGTTTCTAAGGATCAGTCTATTCAAATTTGGGAGCCTATCAACTAAGGATTTCCCTAAAATCTTTCTGAGTTGTGGACATCCTTCTACATTGAGCTCCTGAAGATTTTGAAACATATCAGTGTTGATAGGTATATCTTCAAGAACTGTGCAGGATTTCAAAACCAACTCTTCAACTCCGACAAGATTCTCAATTGATGTTGGAAACTTTTGTATGGCAGTCCCTTCTATGTCAATCTTGCTTATTTTTCCCATTTTCGCCGACATATCTGGGAATTGTTGAATGCTGGAGCACTTACCCAGATTAAGAGAATCAAGACATGTTGATCTCATGCCATTTGGAAGCTTGTTGAGCTTGGGGCAACCTTCGGCGCTCAAAATGACAAGTTTGTCCAGAAACCCAACAGAATCATGAATTTCGGTTAAATTTGGACAATCATTTGCCAGAACTTTCGTCAAATTTGGAGTTGTTGACACATCAGGTAGCTTAGTTATAGAGTCACAATTACTCAAATTCATCAAAGTTAAATGCTCAAACTTCTGCATAATTAACTAGTAAAACAGTTAGTACTTAGATTTCCCTGGATGCAAGTTACATAATAAAAGAATAGAAGTAGAATAAAACATACCTTTAACGGTTCATTCATTGTTAGATGGCTATGGGGCATGTTAAATACAACAAGTGCTTCTGGCTGAAAATCAGCAGGCAAAAAGGGTGAAGGATAGTCCTTCCATTCAAGCAATTTCAAATTGTTTGGAAGATGATTGGGGGCTGTAGAAATCCTTCCATTTCGAAATATAAGGATTCTAAGATTCGGCATCTTTTCGAAGGCATTAGCTTTCAACTGCACCTCTTGTTTCATGTTAGGAAAATCTAACATTATGCCTTCAATTGCCTCAGTTCCCTGTCAAGTTCAAGCAACGTTATAAGATGCAGGTTGCTAAAGATGTCACAGTAAAATTTCACATCTCAATTCTCAATCAACAAAAAGGAAAAACTTCGTTAAATGTGCCTTATTTTTTTTTAACATGAATTCACTATAATAAACTAAATAGATAGTCAATACAATTAATGACATAACGTAACATAAACTATTGATGGATGACACTAGTCAATATCCATCCAATGACTCATGTATGTCATATCACATTATTTACTACAATGACTTTGATTATTGAGAATCCAGGTGCTATTTTTTTAAGCATGACATTTACCGTATTATTCTTTAGTACACGAAGAACATCCTCATAATGCCATAATCTTCTACGTTTGCCAAGGTCAAATGGAGATTCCTTTCGAGCAATATCCCTACCTAGGTCTTGTATCAGATCATGCATCTGCACTCTATTAATTTCATCAATAGTTACAAGAGATTTGTCTTTCAGTACTCCAATACCATATCTCGGAAAGAAACGGCACACATCTAGTGTCTTTTCTACATCTTCCAATAAATTTCCTTTGAAGAAACATGCAATATCAAGGAAGATTTCTTGTTCATTGTCCTCCAAATTATCAAAACTTACTTTGAGTACTTCTAGAATCTCTTTGCTTGGAAGCTTTTCATATTTCTCCAATGCACTTATCCATTCTTCTATTGTTTTGCCAAACAAATCAGAGCCTATTATATTCAATGCCAATGGAAGACCTTTGGCATACTGGACCACACGGTTTGAAATCTCCACATAACTTGCATCAGGCTCTCTACTATGGAAAGCATTCAAACAGAACAGTTGAAGAGCTTCTTTATCATTCAATTCTTTCATTGCATATAGTCTATCAACCCCATGAGTGGTTAGCAAGTGTTTGTTCCTTGTTGTTATAATAATTCTAGTCCCAGAGCCAAACCAATGTCTTCCCCCAGCCAATGATTTTAATTGCTGCAGCTTATCAACATCGTCAAGAATTAGAAGAACTTTTTTTCTCTGAAGCCTGTGTTTTAGTATAGGGATTCCTTGACTCACATCACCAATGGTGATCCTCTTTTCTCCAAGCAAGTCAGAAAGAAGTGTCTCCTGTAGTTTAACCAAACCATGTTTTATTGAATTTTCTCTAACAACTGAAAGAAAACATGAAGCTTCAAACTGATCAGCAATGGAGTTATATACAGCTCGAGCAACTGTTGTTTTTCCAATTCCACCAAGTCCATAAATCCCCACCATTTGAACATCATTATTAGACTTGAGAGCTAAACGTGACTTCACTTCTGATATACGAAACTTCAATCCAACAGGATAATCAGCAACATGTAACAAGGAATGCTTTAGTTTAAAGGAGATTTCTTCAGTGATCCCTCGAATGAAGTCAAACTCATACTTAAACCTGCCAAATTAGAAGAGCCAGTTGAGGTACTAGATTTATTTATGATGTCTATATGATCAATACAACTTTTATTCTTGTGAAAAATGCACTTGTTTTACATATATCAAAGTGGAAATAACACAATTAAACTGTCATATGAATTATATATGTTTTTATTTACCCATTTGTGATGAAATGCTTCCCTGACAAGTTAGCTGCTTCAAGCAGTGCATCTCTCCATTTCTGCAGTTTTTCCTTGCTATGCCTGGACTTTGCTTCATGCGCAGCCATTGCATTTCCAAAACTCGCTTTCTGATGCCTTACATCCGCAGGATCAACATTGTAGAAAATCGGTATTACTAACTGCCTCTTTTCTTTCATGCACTTAATGATCTCGACGAGTTCATCAAGGCACCAACTTGAAGATGCATAATTTTGAGAGAATACAACGATGGCAATCCTAGATTCTTTAATTGCTTTGACAAGGGTTGGTGAAATCTGTTCCCCGCTCTTAAGCCTAGTTTCATCTATGAAAGTTTTGATTCCCTTTAGTTCCAAATCATTGCAAAGGTTTCCTGTGAAACCATAACGAGTATCTTTCCCATAGAAGCTCACGAAGACATCATAAATCCAGCCATCGCTGAAAGAAGAGAAGGAAGAAGGCCCTTCCTTTGTCATCACTGCTGTAACCAAAGTCCCAAGCAAGCTCTTCGTGGATTCTAACAGAGACCATCAAAGATGTGAAAGAGATAAAAGAATGAAATCTAGCAAAGAAACTGAAAAGCTAGTTTAATCATTTTTGTCAAGGATAACATCTTGAATTTTAAAAGGAAAATTGAAGTCCACACTCTACAATGAATAAATTTATTCATAGAACTAAATATTTATTAAAAAAAAAATTAAGAGAGACAAGTAAGAAGAGACAAAGTCAACTATAGTGAGCTAGCTTCCAAGAAATCATTCTGAGTTTACAAAGCAACTAACCAGCCAGTTTATTGATTGATTATTTTTGGAGAGACAAGTAAGAAGAGACAAAGTCAACTGTAGTGAGCTAGCTTCCAAGAAATCATTCCGAGTTTACAAAGCAACTAACCAGACTAGAAACAGTTAAGCTATGCTTAGTTTACCTGAAGAAAAAAAATAAAAATCATTGATTATTTTTGGAGACCATGAGAAGATGCAAGAACGTGGTGTGTGTGCCAGAATGTCATGGCATATATAGTCTCATCAAAGAAGAGAAAAAGAAATGTGACAGCACAACTTACACCAGAAAATTGTGATTGTTTTGAGAGAAACATAGAAAGAAAATGCAGGGGAAGGGGAAGGAGAAAGAACATAAAATTTTCTTTTGAAACCAGCTTTTGCAAAGCTAGAACATGACACCAATAAGCAAATGAGAAACTTCAATGTATCATCTTTCACTACTACATCTTTGTGGCTTATAATGTGTTTCCCTGCAGATCTCTTTTTCGAAAAGCAACTTTTATAACACAATATATCAATTGGATTATACGGTACGTAATACTGAAACAAAAGATCCAATTGTGTTATGATTAAGGATCCAGGAGTATTTGAAAAATGTAAAGGGTCAAATACCCACAGTAATAGTAAATTATAGGCATTGCATATTCAAAAATAAATATTAAATAATGATGATGACTTTTCGTTTCTCCTTTTTATCCTGAAAGAAAACGATCAGGACTAGCAAGTTGAAGAAAGCTGCTTAAAGGGGAATAGTCACCATGGATAATTTGGAAAACATGTAGTTCCGCATTGCCATTGACAGTTTATTTTATTCACTATAAGATTTTCTACTCAGGAATCAAGCTTTTCTAATACCAAAATATTCATACCACTAATTAAATGTGATTAGTCACCCACCTACAGAAATAACTCATTTTGCCACATGTATGCAAGCGATAGCTAGTACAGCAAAATGTGTCATTTCAATAAGTGGGTAGTCACTAATTTCCCATGAATTCAATACGGATAACTGTAAAGATTGCACAAGTCCATACTGGATAATACGATGGGATTCTGAAGTGTATGAAAGCCTTGCAAAGATAGACAGTCCAACATAGGAAGGAAAATGCAGGGTCAGGGGAAGAACGAAATTCCCTTTCAACCAGATCATGAAAGCATAAAGCAGAACTTGCTTATCATTTAGCTAATAATATCCTACTTTGAGGCTTTGCTTTAGGGAAAAAACAGACAAACTCAACACAGAAAATCAGTAGATTAATTAGGTTATACAGAAAAAGATACTGAACAAAAGATACAAAGGAGTTTCAAATTGGACTTGCAATTTTTACAAGAGCAATAAGCTAAATCTTCTGAGACAAATTCAATGAGCACCGAGTACAGCATTAGTATAGTCCTTTTCTTCACCTGGGACAGAAATTTGAAACCTGAAACTTTTGGGTTCAGTATAAAGCATAGGCAAACATTTTTGGTGTTGTATATGAGCAATCTCACAAAGTCCTGTCCCCAAGTATTCAGAATATACGCAGTCTTTTCCTAAATGGGTAACCGTCTTGCCTCAAATTGACACCATACTCGAGAGTCCTGCGTTTATCTTTACAGAATATTTTAGAAGTAGCATTCTGGACTATTGGAGGATTACTAACTTTGGGCAGGACATCATCCATGTTACTCTCTTGCCTGTGTACATGAATCCCGTACCACTTCACAATTGCCTTTTCTGTTGATGATGAACCAACTTCTGGACAAACCACACATGAAATGTCCACACGGTTCCAACCATCCTTGAATATGTTGGGATTGTTTCTCTCGATATGGACTCGTAGATCAGACAGCCACACATGCTCTGTCTCAATTGACCCACAGTTACGAGAATGGAGTACTGTTGCTGTCCAATCAATACCATTGATCAGCACACGAATCCTAACCCGAATAGAATGAGATGGCTTTTCCAACTTTCCCAAAACAACACATACAGCAGTCTCTGGGATTTTCTTGCTAAACCTGAAAGATATTGAACTTTCACAGCTAGAGTGATCAAACCATTTTGGAATCCTGGCTCCTGGCAGCATTACTTTTCTGTTCCCACCCGCAAGAAAGGCCTAGTAATCACATACTAAAAAGTTCATAACTTTTTGAGCAGCAGAGTCTCATCGTACGAGCCCACACAAACAGCTGCAAGCATATCATACATTAAAAGAAAGAAAGAAAGAAAGAAAAAAAAAAAAAAAAGGGAAAGAGAGAAACCTGGCTCATTAGTAAGTCTGATGATTGGAAACTCAAGGATGTGCAGTTCAAAGCATCTATTTCTTCTGCGTTTGGTGGAAGACCTGAAATTTCTTGAAGATGCTTGCAATTTTGTAACAAAAGAGTCTTCAAGAAGACACATTCTTTAATGCATTCCGGAAGGATTGTAAAATTGTTGTAAGATAGGTCTAAAAAACTCACATTTGGAAAACCACTTAGGCACGTAAAAATAAATGCATCTGATAGATTGCAGGAACCGAGATAAAGTCGAATCTTGCTTAGAGACACCGTTGATAAATCATTAGCGAATTTAAACCCCAGACATCCCTCAGCTTCTACTTCCCGAAGTCTTGGTAAAGAAAAAATGCTACAGGGAAGCTGATTAAGACAAATGCATTCCATTATATTTAATGATTCAAGCCCAACAAGATTCCCCATTGAACAAGGCAACTCTTGTAGAGCAGTTTGCCACAGATTGATGAAACTTATATTTTCCATGATTCCCAATATTTCTGGGAACCTCGTAAGTCTTGAGCACCCGAAGAAAGAGAGATATCTAAGAGATGTCAACTTCATGACGTGCGGAATAGTTATGAGATTGGTGCATCCTGCGGCGCTCAACTCTTCAAGTTTACCAAGAAATCCAATGGAATCATGAACTTCAATCAAATTATAGCAGTTATCGAGATACAGTTTTCTCAAATTTGGAACTCCAGAAAAATCAGGTATTTCTGTTAGGAATTTACTATCAGAAAGATCCATGATAGTCAAACACTCCAAATTCTGCAGAGGAAAGTTAAAATAATTAGACAATTCACCCTGAGAATTTTGAGTATCCTTTCAATATCCCCAAGGCATCATACAGAATCAGAAATTATACGTACCTGGAATGGCTTGTCCAAAATAAGGAAACTATCAGCCAAGTTGAATATGGCAAGCTTTTTTGGATGAAAATCAGGTGGTAAAGACCGTGAAGGGTATCCCCTCCAATCTAGAACTCTCAAGCAATTAGGGAGGTGTTTGGGGCCCTGAGAGAAGCTTGCTTTCTTAACAATTAGTATTCTCAGGCTCTTCATCTTCTGGAAAGCCCAGCCACTCCACCGCACTATTTCTTTTCCTTGGGGCAAATGGTCCAACAATATGCCTTTAATTTCATCAGTTCCCTTCCAAGATAAGTTAATAAGTGAACCATGCACTATCATACATTCAAAATTTTAAGGATCGTATAGACAAAAAGAAAATCAAATTATAAATTGTATATTGTAAATGGTAATATATATTTGTCGACAAAAAATGTATATGTATATATATATATATATATAAAAACACATGGCTCTTACCATATTTTCTTCCAAAATTTGAAGGACATCCTCATAAAACCATAACCTACTGCGTTTACCAGGATGCCAGGGTGATTCTTGCTGAACAATTTCTCCCCCCATGTCTTTTAAAAGATCATGCATCCTTAACCTTTTCAAATGACAGACAGATACAAGGGATCTATCAATCAGCACTTTCAGATGATATTTTGGGTATAAACCACAAGCATGTAGTACTTCTTCAACATATGCTAATGACTCCCCAGTGAAGAAACATGCAATGTCAAGGAAAATTTCTCTCTCATCTTCATTCAAACAATCAAAGCTCACTTTAAGTACATTCTGGATCTCTTCATGAGGAACTTTTTCATATTTATCTATTGCACACTCCCACCCATCTACTGTCTTACCTAATAGATCAGAACCTATAACGTTTAAAGCCAGAGGGAGGCCATGGGCATAGTTCACAGCACGTTTCCAAACATCCGAATAGTATTCAGCAGGTCTGCTTCTTTTAAAAGCATTCCAACTCAAAAGTTTAAGAGCTTTATTTTGACTTAATATTGGTACCTCATATATCTTTTCAACTCCATGAGCTGCAAGCAAATGTCTATCCCTGGTTGTAATGATGATTTTACTACCCGAACCAAATCAATTGCACCCTCCCACTAATTTTTTCAGTTGCTTTGATTCGTTCACATCATCAAGTATAAGTAGAACCTTCTTGCAATGCAACTTTCTATATAGGATCTGACTTCCTATGTGGGCATCACTCAACTTTATATCATTTTCCCCGAGTATATCAGAAAGAATTGTCTTTTGTAGATGTACCAAACCATGTTTAATTGAATTTTCTCTAACATCAGCAAGAAAGCATAAACTTTCAAATTGATCGCCAGACGAATTATATACAGCTCGTGTTAATGTTGTTTTACCTATGCCACCCATTCCAATTATTCCTACCATGGTGACATGAGGATCAGAGAGGTAAGAATTCAATTCTGATACACGAGGCTCTATTCCAACTGGGTAATCAGAAACATGTAAAAGAGGACGATCTAATTTACTGGACACAATATGAACAATTTGTCTGATAAACTCGTATTCATACCCATACCTGCCAAATTTACAAAAGCTCACGTAAACTCATTTTAAATCCATCATGTCTAATAAGTAGTTTTATTAGTTAATATAAAAATAGCATAAAAATTTGAACATATTGGACTTCTTAGATGATAGTTAATTTTGAAGCTACTAATCAAGTATTAATGAAAATAGACAAAGGTTTACCCGTCTTCGAAACACCACCCCGCAAAAGCGGCTGCTTCTTTGAGAGACAACCTCCAACTTTGCATCTTCTCCTTGTTATCCTTCAATCTTTCTTCATGCTTGGCCAATGCTGCTCCATAAGTCCCTGTCTGATGTCTAACTTCTGATGGATCCACATTGTAAAAGATTGGCCATACCGATCTTCCCTTTTCTTTTACACACTCAAGGATGTTAGCAAGTTCTTCCAGGCACCATGTGGAGGATGCATAGTTTCTAGAAAAGACAACGATGAACGTCCTAGACACCTGAACTGCTTTCTGAAGAGCAGGTGAAATTTTTTCCCCTCGGCTCAGTTTGTCATCATCCATGAAAGTTTCAATCCCCTTTTGCCGCAAAGCATCGTAGAGATGGCCTGTAAAACCATAGCGGGTGTCTTCACCTCGAAAACTTAGGAAGACGTCATAAGTCCATTCAGAGGTGAAAGAGGACATTGGCGCTGCTTGGAATTGCGCCATCTCTTTATGTGGTGGTTATCTTTGGAGGATCCCAAATAAAAGGCATAAACTTGGGTAGCAGTATTGGAGCAACCCAGCAGCTCAGGTCCTTTTTGTAGTATGACAAATTAAGAGGCGTCATGTCACGTTCCTTGAAATTCCATGGATCATTTATAACTTTCCACCAGATTTCTCTGCACGGACGCAGCAGTAAACTGTTCATAATGCAAAAGAAAAAGTAGTTCAAAAGCAGCAATAGTGCGCTCCACTGTTGTCTGTAAATGGAATAAAGTGGGACTAAGGAAAATGGGAAGAAAGCCGCAGCATGCTACTTCTTCTTTTGAGGTGTCTTTTGTCGAATCCCGATCAGCCATGCTCTTCCCAGAAAATTCACAGCTGACACGGCAATCAAACTAGTAGTACTAGAGGAGTCTTCGTAAACATTATAATAACTATTTTGACATATTAATTAGTGTCACACTATAATAAGAATAATATGAATGAAAATATTTCGATTAATTATTGTAATTTAAATTTTTCTTGAACTATATTTTTTTTCTTGTTTTAGAATGATTTTATACTTAATTAATTATAAACAAAAATTAAAATGATTAGAAAGGAGTAACAAAAGGCTTTATGTTTAGCAAAAAGAATAAACTAATCCATCCTAAAGTGATAAAATGAATGTTTAAATTCCTATTTTGAGAAATATTTACATTTAATGCCAACAATGGCTCAAACAAAATTATTTCCATAAGAAAATACCTGTAAAGATTTAAATTAAATATATAATATATATCAAACAGTTTGTAACAAAGTATTGCTCAATCAAAACAAATTTTATTTAAAAAAAAAAAAAGAAGGGGGGGCGGGCGGTGGAGAGCTTAAGTGGCACATGAGTTTGTCCGTGGATAATAAGCCCTTTTTTCACAAATTGTAAAGCTGAACCTTAGGGAATTTTTCACATATAAGCCAAAGCAGAATTGTTCCCTTCATCTTTACTCATTTTCCATTAACATTGTTTGAAAAAAAAAAAAAATGAATTTAAGCTCGTTCACAATGTGGACCCGCCTTTGACCAGAGCCTTATTCAGCTCCCATAGTAATATTGCTACGAAGGTTTGATCGAACTGAGTCCAAATCTGATACTTTCTTGATGCTGCAAAATGAACAGAGAAAATCAGGAGATTGACCAAAGATATATCAAAAACATTTCAAATAGAAAACTAACAAAATAACTTCGTTCAATCCAAAACGTCAATGTACAAGGCTTCTGATAAGCACAGACGAAAGCATCAAATCTTCTTTTATTCCATTCAACCAATTCTAAATTTCTAGACAAGGCTGTTCCAACAGGCTAAAAACTATAACATGAAGAAGGAACTTTTCACAAATGAAGCATAAGAAAAATTATCCATCTCAAATTATCAACTGTTATAGTAGACATACAATTCCCAGAACAAAATAAATATAAATGTTCAAAAATTAAAAAACGTAATCATTTGACCAAGATTCCATAAATTAAAGAGTTCACAGTTGGCACTTGCAATTCCACAAAAAACTCTAGTAAAAAATAACAGGAGACCCACCAGTACATAACATCTCCGGTTGGCACCAACTTCTTGAAGATCCAATCTGGCACAACCTTTTCAAGAATCTCAACTCTTTCTTCAACTTCTCCTACAGACATGACAAGATTGATCAGCTAGTCATCGTATATCTAACAATCAAAAAGTTCTTGTCATATTGACAGTAACACATACTTATCTCAATGTAGTCAAGACTATTCATAAGTATCTTGTGCAGCAATTCTGATTTTGTGATTGGAGAGAATTTGACAGAACAAAATACAGAGTCAATCACATCAACTAGATCAATCAATGATGAAGAAATCTGCCGTTCTGTTGCTAAACCAGCATGTCTTTGGTTGGTTTTCTCATGAGAACAACCAAGGATCTCTTCTACCTACATTGAGAAACCAAGTTAAGGTAAAAAAAGTTAATAGAGGAAGCTCACATATAATGTCCAAAAGACAAAATACGTAGGGCATGGCAGCAGCCACAGCACAAAACAAAATCTGTGAAAGTCTAAGAGGAGATGAATAAATCACAAGAAAAGTATTTAGATACACTCTTCAACTTTTATGAAAGGAAACTTCCTGGTAGAAGGACACTGAACTTTAATCAAACCATGGCACATCGACAATTTACTGCACATTGATAAAGTGGATGAGAAAGCTGTTACATTCAGTGTGTGTCCAACTCTCTAAATTACATTATACTGTCAATGAACCTACGATAGAGAGAGTTGAACTGCTTAAGATGAACCAAGTTCCAGGACAGCAATGCACTAGCATAAATAAACAATGTGGAAAAAGAACACATGCCTGTTCAACAATATCTCAAAATGTGGAATTTATAGATTAAGAAACTCTTGATTTGCAAGTTTTCTGGAGTATGCCATGGCTATAACATGTTGAAAATTATTAGCAGGTGAAAAGGTATACCTCCTGGGGTAGAACAACAGAACCTTCACACCTCACATAAGCTCCTCGACTTGCATCAGGTAAGTTATCATTCACAACTCGGCTAGATTCTAACTTGTTTTCACTAGGATCCAATGCATCAGTATCACCTTCCATGTGTGAAAAGTCAAGAACTCTTTTTGCAGGTTTATAACATGAAGTTGATTTCTGGTTGGTCGTAGTCACTTTAATATCTGAGCTGGATGTGAATCTCCTAGATTCTGACTGCGCAGGTGTCACTGTCATTAAACTATCAGTGGGTGAGGCAAACCTGATATTAGGGCTTTCTGAACTACTGGTACCGAGAGAGTGAGGAGGGCAGATCTGCTGTGCTGGTGTATTAATAACACTTGGTTGAAAACACATAGAACATGATTCCTTCTGCTGTCCTTGTTCCATATCCTCATTAGTCGTGGCATCAGATTTCAAATGCAAAGTACATCCTTCTTGCCATCTGCTATCACTTTCTTCATTATTCAGACAATCAGATGCAGAAGATAACAAAGCAGTCTGAGCTAAAAGACATTGGACCTTTTCTGTCCTGGAAGCAACATTTTTCTGAGAGAAATGCCTCCCAAAAGAGGGATAAGGATGGAATTTCTCTGACAAAAGTTGAATTTCATCTGAAGATTGTGAAAGCACTGTTGAAGAATCTACTGGGAAATCCTCACTATCACTAATCAAGCTAGGAGTACTTCGGCTAAAAGGCTCTGGTAGTATGGCCTCAGGAACATCGGTAGCCTTGCCCATAAAAGGAAACCCCCCCCAAAAAAAAAAAAAAAGGGAAGAAGATGAGAGTACTTTCAAGCACATTCAAAGCCAAATTTATCCGGCCAACTAAAAAAAATAAATGCAGAGAACTGAGCTCAAACCATAGAAAGCAAAACTAACCTAATTATCATCAAGTTATTTTTCAATTAAGGATAGCATACATCCTACTAGATTGATCACATTCACTATCTTCTGTTCCAAAGAATATCCTCTAAGAGGTATGCGATTACCACTATCTACTATGACATTAACAAAGTTAAGAGCTGGAAACAGGTATAGCTAAGGCGCAAACAAAGAGGTTGTAATGCTGCCCAAATGTAATAAGAATTAGAATCTTTCTTCAAGAGAGCAAATAACTTAAAAGTTCTATTCTAGGATCATCTGTATCATTTATAATACATAGTCTAACTCTAAAATGAACACCATATGCGACAAATACAATAAACACATATAACACATAAGTTGGAGCCATACCTCAGGACGTCTAGTGAAGAAATCAATCAGCCTTGAACCAAAAAGTTTGCGGAGAGATAAATAAGCAGATTCGCTAGTGTTTCCTTCCACAACCTCAAATGTCAAGGTAATCTTTAAATCTGGCTTCATACACAAGCTTTTCTTGTCATGTACTAGTATCTTATCTATATGAATGGCTTCAGGAAGTATATACTTCATCTGAGCAAGATGTGGGTAAGAGAATTTTCTGAAAAAGGAACAGTGACAGTTACTGGCATAACCCATTGGCCCTATTCAAGAGAGTGGGAACAAGAAATTTTTCAAGATAAATATACAAAAGAAGAAAACCTTAGATAAGATCCATTTTCGACGACCAAAATTCAACCCACCACGCAAGGAAGTATATTTGATGCTTTAGAAGAAGTTCCAATTACCTTTTGGCCAGAACTTCAACCTGAGTGCAAATGTTTTGAAAAGTTGGAGACTTCTTACGCAGATTAAGTAACCTCAGTGAACAACTCATATGATCAAACAAATCCGCTATGGTCCTGTATCTGAAATTTCAAATACGCTTTAAGCACATTAAACGGAAGAGAGATAGGAAGTTTCTTAAAAATACAATTACTTCCAGTTCAGGTACCCACTTCTCAGGCAGCTGGATTTGTCCTTCTTTGGATTTAGTGGATAAAGGTTCGGTGGTTTTATCTGTTGTCTGACATGTAATTTGTTTATCAACTCCATGAAGGATCTTTGTACACTTAAAATTGAAAGCCTGTTGCCCAGTTCCCTCGGATGCTTCCTGATCCATTCTCCGACAGCAACAACACACTGGAAAAAAAACAGTAAGATATGAAAAAATTGAACAAGACTAAAGTACATCACGAAAATTTCAAGGCATTTCACCTAATGGACGCGTCGGAAAATAGACAAAAGAGAGAAACAAACAGCATTACCTGAAACTGGCGTGATTAGACAACCCTAGGTTTTGCAGCTCAGTTGGGTGCTGGGACTCGAAACGGAGGGAAAATGCTGTCTTCAAAAGTGTTTTTTATTTTTTATTTTTTTTGGCACCCATTAAAAAATAAAAAGTGCATTTTATATTGCAGAGACACAAATGCCCTCAATTTGTTTAACCAATTTCCGTTTCTACCACTACGATTTGACCGTTGAGAAGCACTTTAACATCTTTGCCCTTTTGAGCAATTTTCCTTTCTAAGCTCCGTTTAAGATGGCCCGAAATTGAAGGCCTGGGCCCTAAAATAGACCCAGATTGGCTCTGTATGCACATCTCATTACTAAGAACAAAAAATCGTAGCATAGCGAACGATAGACTCAAAATCCTATGGTTCTACATTGTGTTTTTTGCTACAAGCGATGGTTACACGTTGAGAAATGTAAGTTATGTACACAAAAATAAAATAACAATTGGTATTTATTACAAGCAATGGTTATATATTGTGTTTTTTTGTCTTAATTATTGATATTTGTGAGATACGAAGTTATTATCAAATTTCTTAATTTACATTTTATGGAGCACAGACTCCGACATAGACACGAGACACTGGCTCTGTTAAAAATATAAGATACCAAAATACTGTTATATATATTATAAATAATAATTTAATATAACCTTATGACAAAAAATTTAACAAAAATATTTTCATAATAATATTTTTTATTTTTTGAGTAAATAGATTCCTTTATTTATGATTATAGAGAATTATATTTTTAAATCTTAAAATTTTTAGATAATTTTTTGATAAAAATTAAAAAATAATTTAAAAATCAAATAAAAATATCTTATTCAAGTGTCCAAACTATTTTAGAATGTCGATTTAAGTATTTGAGCTATCTTAAGGTATTAGCTTAGATGTTGGAGTCGATAAAATGTATTTTTTAATTAGATACTGTTTGAGGAGTGTTTAACACATGTTTGTAGATGTGTTACGTCAGTATCAATGTTAGAAACGTGTCAGACACTTTGATACCTCTAAATGAAGAGGTGTATGAGCTTTTTAACTTATAACTAATTTGATTTGAGTTAAATATAATTATAAAAATTATTAAATTTTAACATATCTGTATTCATAAAGTTCAAATCTCAATCCTTATTCCTGCTTAAACAGTAGTTATAACTTTTTAAAGTAGACCTTATTTTACCTTTTTTACAATTTTATCAAAATTATGAAAGTGCTTCATATCTTAAGTCTCCTAACTAAAACTTTCATACTAAAACATATTAAAATTGTCCCTTCAAATAAGTTTGGAAATCTTAAATAAGAGGAGTTCTTATCTTATTTTAATAAAATTTTGTAGCGTGTATTATTTAAAAATTTGAAATTGTGAAGTTTTTTTTAAAAAAAAAATTCTACGAATTTGAATGAGGCAAAACAGGGTTTACTCTAATTAATTCACACATCTCATTTTGCTGTAACCTCTGACAGAGCCTAACACCGACAATAACCGACCCAACCCGTGTCAACAGAAACAGATCGAGTGTTTTCATGTTTCACAGGGCAAATGAAACTCGACTGACCGGGATCATAAACTGGGTCCCACAACGCTTACGTTTTACGTCCGACGTTGATCCTTGGCACTGTCAAAAGTAGCCCAATCTCAGGTCGTTTTTAGGTAAAACCAAATCAACAAGCAACGAGTTTGTGTTATGACATGGGAGCAACTAGTTGTTGCTTCTCGGTCATACTCGTGTCCCGTAACATGCAAGGTAAATGCATGCCTAGCTAGCTAAAACGAAAAAAATTCTATTGTCTCACCTTACTATTTTATTTATTATTTTATATATTATGATTAATTAATAAATTATTAAATAATATTATATAAGTATTAATATCACTTATTTAAATTAATTTTAATTAATTTTTTTAAAAAAATGTTAAAACACTCAAGCTGAAATATATAGGATAAGATATGGTGCAGTTGGTCTGAGCCGAAACTAGTTGCTCTAGTAAAGGACCACAGTCTGAACTCTGCAGTGGGGCGCACCACATGGCTCAACAGGTATGATACAGTCATAGGTGAAAAGAACGGTGAGTCTTGATAGTGGTACACCATTAAATTGCTTCATGCCAAATGGCCCATGTGGAGAGTATATACCTTAGCATAACTACATAGTAGTTATTTTGTTTATTAGTTTGTGCAAGGTTACATTTCACATGCATATTAGAAAGCTACATGTATAAATATTATGTCAATTTTTCCCTTACTCCTCAAGTGTCAATATATATATATATATATATATATATATATATATATATATATATATATATATATATATATATATATATATATATAAGAGATTAAGAGTTTAAAATCTTATTATCATAATGTAAACCACTATATATATACATAAATTATTGATTTGAAATATTTATCAATAATTGATATATTTTTATATATGAAGAACGCTATTTACATATTTATACGTGTATATTTAGTCTGTATATTTAATGTGTATTAAGTATTTATAAGTACCAAGTTATAAATAAAACAATAAAGAAGATTTTTTAAAAAAGTAACAGAGATGAAAAAATGTATAAAATTTTGTAGAAAACATTATACCTTTGTATGTTACTATTGAGGTATATCTAGTAAGAAGAAGTAAGTAATCTTGGATATCTTTATAAAGTTAGAGAGTCGATTTGATTCCATCAATATTCTATATGTTTCCCAATAAGAATATTTATTATTATTAGATCAATGGATCCCATTATAAGCAAATCTTAGAATTATTTGTCATTCTTTTTTCTTCGTAACAAACATATAGTTATATTTGTGATTTAGATGAGGAAAATTTCTTTTAAGTTTCTTATATATTTTGAGTATTTATGAGGTAATTATACCACATAAAAATGGCTAATATATGAACGACATCAGTTCAAGGTAATTGTTTATAAATTTAATTAAAAATAACATAAAATATAAAAATCACGCAAAATCCAAAAAAAAAAAAATCATGTTTACTAACCAGATTAGTTTATACAGATATGAAAATAGATAATTTTGAAAAGCTCCAAATTCATTAATTTAAAGAATAATGAGCATACATAGGCAATACCTGTGAAGTTTTGTATCATGAATCCATTTTTCTGTTCATTGCCAGAAAAAATCTGTGGGCATAGTAATGCCAAACTGAATCAATGAATGATTGATAGCAAAAGTGCAGTGATAACATTGTTCTTTTCCGAAATGTAGGAATTCTGTTGCCGACCATTGAAAGGTGTAACGTTGTTCATTGGATTGGCTTGGCTTTTAAGAATAACGAGGATATCAATTCCAACAAGGCACGTTATAGTTTAAATGGGAGTATATGTATAAGATATAATAACAGAAGTATCTACATGTGTGCAATTATTTATAAATTAGTAAATAATAGAGTAAATACTTATTTTGGTCACTCACAATTTAAGTTTATCAATTTTATCATTTATATTTAAAACTTAAATCAATTTCGTCACTTACATTTGAAATCCTAATCAATTTCGTCCCTTCCATTTTAAATTTATCAATTTAGTCTTTCACACTTTAAATTTTTTTATCAATTTTGTCTCTTAAATTTATCAATATTTTTTAAGTACGAAAGATTAAATTAATTAGGGTTTTAAGTGTGAATGATTAAATTGATTAAGATTTTAAGTGTAAAAGACTAAATTGATAGACTTAAAAATACAAAGGACCAAATTGATAAATTTAAAAATATAAATAAATTAATAAGAGTTTTAAGTATAAAAACTAAAATAAGTAATATGCAAACAAATAAAATATGGTATGCATCCACCCACGCAGATACATTATTGGCAATGTGGTCACTAGCACTCACGGACATCACGAACAAATATTCCTTGCAAAGGAAAAATTAAAAAAACAGAACTTAGAAAATAGAGCAGAGTGTGACAGAAGATGAAAAGCAGTTGAGTTGGGCGCCATTACTCTTACTCTGTAAATATTGTTACATGACATAATACCATTTCAGCGCGGCGTTATATAAAAACAAAGGAATATTTAATGTGCGACGTAATTAATTAATAATTCTAATTTGTTTCCACGGAAGACGCTCCGTCTCTGTCTGTCTCTTTGAAGAAATGGTTTTACAATTGTCATTTTGAATTTTAGCTTCTGCGATCTTCAGCTATAGGGCTGCTGCGTTGCCGGGCACCAGTGAGAGTCTTTGCCCTTTTTAGGGTTTTCTTTTTTGCCTCTTTGGATTTGGATTACGGCGTGGAGTTTAGTGCTCGCTACTCACTCACTCTGCTTTGCTGGTACTGTGCTGTTGATGGTAAGACTCATTAGCATATTGTTCTGGGCATGGGGTTGTCCAGCTTTTCCTGGAAAATGAGAAATTCAATTTGAGGAGAATGGGAAAATTGATTGCAAAGTGTGGAAAATTCTTTGAAAGAATTGATTTTTTTCAGTACTGGTTTGGATTATACTAAGCTGAAAATTCAGTTTAACTTGTTTATTTCGCCAAATTGGTGAAAGGGCTTTCTGGGTTTTTAGTCTTTGCTCTGAAATTCAGTATTCCGTGTGCTTTTTTATCAATCAAATGGAGCATTTCTCATTGCTTTCTTAAAGTTTTCAAATTAAGTTTATGAGGTGTCTATTTCTTGAAGTTGAGTTATCCTGAGCATTGCTGGTTTTCAGGCTCATTCTTGCTTTTCTGATTTGTCTTGCACCTTTATTTGGAGTGATTTGAAACTGCCAACATACTTTTATTTCATCAACTTGCGCAAACAGTGATAGAATAATGTAATATTCCCTTGCTTTTCTGCAATTGTTGCTTGTTTGGTTTATTGGGATATCCTTTACTCACAAATCACAATTCTCGTTCTTTGCTGAATTTCAGCTACTTTGTTTCATGGATTTTCTGATCTGACACCTTTTTCTTGAAGCTACTTTTTCCTCAGGAAGTTCCCATTCTTTTTGAATTTGGATACTTACCTCTAGCTGTTGATGTTGGGTTTTTTTCAATAATGCAATGAGGTGCACGGGATATTCCTGCCTTTAATTCTATCCCCATGCTAGCCTTGTGTAAACTTTTGAAGCCTTTTCTCTTGTTATCACAACATAACGTCATAACGTATAAACGGACGACAGTTGTCACTTCTCATGCCATTCTCGTGATTCAGTTGCTTTTATGCATATTTCTTTCTCAAGCTCAGGGGTGTCTTTTGTGAATTTTTTTGTGCAGAGATTATTAGAACTTTTGACCTGACCTGTTAACCATCAGGACGTGGGACAAGGTCAGTTCGGTTACTCTTTGGAGCTTACTTTTAATAATGGCTTACCATTATGAAACTACTCTAATTATGGGAACATGGACGAAGAAGAAAGAGTTTTCAATGCTAATTTGTCAATTTTATAATATTCCGGAGAGTTCTAGTACTAGTTATTTGTACTGCTGCTCGTCAATAACCTGCTACCACTTCTTTTGTGGTTGACATTTAATTACTCATGTTTATATCTTTTTTTTTTCTGTTAATCTTCCTGCTTCCTTGTTTGTTTCTTCTAAAGTCTTTGAACTTTGTCATCGTGAATCATCATCTTTGTCTCTGGATTATCTTCATAGGGCTGTTATCTCTGCACTTTGTTCCTAAATTCTGAACTGTTTGATGCCAATGACAGTATACATTGTTTAGGCAGAAATTCGAAATCCTTATTGGTGATTTGCTTTGTTTTAATTGTATCAGTGGGTTTAGAAAGCCTTAGGACATGGGCTGCCTGGTGTCAACTCCGAAGGATGCTGGTGGTAACAGAAGGAGGCCAGGGAGTATTGGGGAGGTTTCAGTCTATGTTCCTGGTCTAAGAATTCCTAAACCTGTTGACTTTGCTCAGTCCCTTGGAGATTATTTGTCTAAGAGTATAGTGGAACGCCTATCTGCTCTAAGAACTCGAATAGTTGTAATGGCCGGCCAAGAGGGTCCCACAATTACAAGAACAAAGAGAAGAAGTGCCACTCAACATGGTTAGACTTTAGAATGGATGAAATCATTTTATAGTAAATATGTCACCAAAATCTGTTGATATATCAAGTGATTCCATCTGCAGGAGGTTCAACTGTGGCTGATCTTCTTCAGGCTCTTGAAGATTATTTGCCTGTTCTTTTGGGATTAGTTAAAGATGGTAAAGAACTCGCCATTTTATATTTGATGTATCCTCTCTCTCCGATAAGTTCTGATTCTTATTGCTAATCTTTATTGTACAGGAAGCCACCTACAATATAAAGTACAATTTATTTGGATTAATCAGGAAGATGATGCAGAGGTAATTCCAAGTTATTTTTCATGCATATGTATTTCTACTTTGGTTTGAGAGTTAATTTCTGTACTCAAGAATGCTGATCCTTTTCCTTTTCTTTTCTCCTCCCTCTTTTTTGTGTGTGATTGATACTCATTGTAGGAAACAGCCATGTCTAATGCTTGGTATGAGGTGCTATCAGTTTTGCATTTGATGGCGATGCTATTGCTATCACAGGCTAACTTATTGCTTCTTCCAAGAACATCTAGTGATAGCCATCAGCCAAAAGTATCAGAAGGTAGATAATACTGCAAAACATTTTTGTGCATGTTAAGTTGTTAAAATATTCTTCATTTTTTCCCCAAACTCTTAATGCTTTTAGTAGTGAACACTGAACAGGCATAATATCCTTAAGCAGATGGGGTTAGACCTTCAATTGGAGACATCCCTTCTTCCAAAGATGAGCTAGTTGCATTAAAGTGTGACCTAATCTGTATTTCTGTCCTCTTCCTAGTGAAGTATTCTGTTCTGATTTATCTGTAATTTAGGTTAAGAGTTTTTCTGGGTAAATCAATGGGGTCTAAGATCTGAAAAGGGGTAAAGTGTTTGCTTTTGAAGAGGGTTTAACAAGTTGATAAGCACATAAGAAATCCTGGGTAGGATAAAATCCAGATTTAGTGCAACTCAGTGCCTTGACACAAGAGGTGACCATTAGGTTATAAGGGGATTTTGATTATTATAAGTGATCTAGTTACATTTGTTCTGGGTGTTTGAAAGATGATTTTTCTCCTTTTTCATTTTTCTTATTTGTTTCTGTTGCAATGAAAGGAGGATCTTAGTCATCCTACCCATAACTAGGACCTGACAGAGACAGTACACATGCAAAAAAGAAGGCCATAAAGATCTCTGTGCTTTCATGTTTCTCTCTCTCCCCCCTTTTTTTCCACCGCATGGGAACATAATGTAGAAGCTGTAATACTTGTATATGTGTTCTCTGGTCGTGGATATCTCATACACTGCAATATGCACCAAGATTTGTTTCTTATCAATTTTCTTCACATTGTTTCCCTAATGCATTACTAAAAGTATAACTTTTGTTACAAACAGAAAGCAGACGAGCTTCTGTTGATATCTTCTTGAAGGCAGCTGGATATCTGGATTGTGCTGTGAGACATGTTCTTCCACAATTGCCTGCTGAAATTAGGTTTATACATATTCATGCAATAAGTTGGTTTTCAAACCATTATTTGTAATCTCAACAGCCATCTTCATTCTTCTGATGTACTTCTCTGGCTGTTAATTCTGATTTTAGGAGAAATTTGCCTGTAGACCTAGCAGAAGGAGTTCTTCGAGCACTCTGTTTACAAGCATTAGGACAGGTATTGACATAGTCTTCTGAATGAGCCCACTGAATTAATTGGTATTCGGTGTGCCTTTCTTAATTCATCCTGTATTTTTAAATTGAAAATTATATTACAGAAAAACAAAGAACCTAAACCTTCTCTTATATTTCATGATTGAACCTAGTGTGGCTCTCCAATATGGGGAACTTATTATCCATTTATTTCTTACGAAGTCCTATTGCATATTCAAACAGTTAGCATATAGGATAAGACCAGGGTGTATTTAAGCATCAATTAGAAAACTAGGATGATGGATTCTTTAATATTAAACTCCACTAGGCTGGACAACTTGATAGTAATGCTCATTATTTCCTCAGCAATATTTTTTCCTATACTGATTTTAGCCCTATATCACGGGATGATATATCTGGTTTAAAGAGACCTTATATTTTACCAAAATGCTTTGCAAGGAAAGGATTTTATATCTATTACACTCCCCCTCATGAGAAAGCCCATTGGAGTTGAAATGTGGTTAACAACTACTTCATATTGAAACTAAATGCTATTTCCCTTGTCTTTTTAGGGTGTAGATATCCAACTTGGAATGGCAATTGACAGTACCAAAGCCACTCTTGCAGTGAAGCGCAGACTTGCATGTGAGATGGTGAAATATTGGCAACAGGTACAAATGCTAAGTTCTCATTCTTGGTTCTGTTTCTAATTTGAACTGTCATCTTCCTGCCGGTTCTTTTTGTTTTCGTACCATATTGACTGTTAATATGATTTTTTATATAATCTTAAACAATATTATATGCACAGAACAGATAAAAGAGAACTTTTTTGAACTACTTAAAAGCATTAAGTTCCATTATGTCCTCTGGAAAATTTTCTCTTTCCACCCTCTAGAACTTTGATTTGCTGATGTATTTGTTGGTTTCCCTCATGAAAGGCACCTTTCTTCCTATATGTTCTAGGCTATTCCCGAGTTAAGTGTTTAGTTTTGTGTTTGGACTATCTGTCAAAAGCCGACTATATGGTTTTCAATGCAGGAAAAGCAGAAGCTCCTTCAGACCCACACACTTTTTCCTGGCTGTATTTACTATATTTTATGTCATTCGGGGAAAATAATTTTTTTTTTTTTGGTTAATTATGTCAAAAATTTGGTATTTGATCATGTAATAAGATTCTCTTGGTTCTTAATTCATAGTCATAGTTGAGCCAAGGAGAGCTTGAACAGCTTGGTTCATTTACAGACCTCTTGGCTTTGTATTGATAAAACTTTCTTTTCACCTAAGTCAATTTTTATCTTTAGTTTTTCTACTCTTTGTGTATATATTGTCATGGTTGCCTTCATTTAATGTGCGTTTTATCCACACTGTTTGATGTACAGGCTCAAGATAATATTATGAACCTTCCATTGGCCAATGGTTGGGGTGAAAAACATCGTCATTTTGTAAAATGGAAGTATGAGGAAGCAAAGGTATACTCCTTTTGTTTGGTTATTTCCTTGTAGATGTTTTAATTTAACACCCCTTCTTCAAATAAAAGGGATGTGGCATGGCTGGCAATTGTGTGTGTAGATGTTGAATGAGTCTCTCTATGTGCTTTATATTCTCCTTCTTTCAACATTATGTCATGCTGTAATTCTGGTTTTCATAGATCCTGGGGTTCTCAGGGAAAATGGATAGGTTATTTGTTTGAAGTTATACCAACATTCTCTTCCCCATAAGTGTTAGTCAAGGTTTCCTTGTCATTAGAGAATAGAGATATAGGGATGTCATTGGGGGGGGGAGGGGAGGGAACTTGGTTGGTATAGTGATTACCTGATGCAGATTTAGGTGGATGGAAGTATAAATAGGGTAAAATGAGCGGAAGTATGTGCCCAAGCAGTTGAAGGAGTTTAGTCTCTAAAATTTGTCTCTTGAGAATTGAAAGTGGCTAATAGGACATATGGTTCATTGTTCATGATAAATCTACTTCTGGCTACTGCCTGAAGTCTGATGGAATGTTTGCCCATCCAAGTAGCTGTATTGTGCTTGCAAGATTTAATCTTCTCAATAAAGGAGGATTCTTGGACCCTAAGTAACAATAATTATTGAACCATATATTTGTTTGTTGTATGGTTGTGATTGTTTTAATTTTATATCTGTTGGTTGAGGTAACAATACAAGAGTTGGTGTACTTTGTTCAGTCTATCCCTCTTTATAATTCTAATAAAGAATATGGTCTTTGCAATTAATGCATTTTCCTTGATCCAAACGTTTACCAATTGAGGACTGGTACAGTTTTCCAAAACAATATTATGTTGACAGTGATTAACCAGATTATAGGCTTTTTATTTTTAATTAAAAGAAGAAAAACTACATCAGAGGTTTCAACTTGGTTCATGAAATGCAGAACCACGAGACTTACTGGTATTTGCCTATTTTTCTTACCAGGCTACAGCGTATTATTATCATGGTTTAATTCTTGATGAGGGAAACACTGAGAAATCACATGGGATGGCTGTTGCTGCTTTGCAAGCAGCAGATGAATATTTCAAAGAAAGTAAGAAGCTGTGCGAGGCATTCAATGCAGCAACCCCATTATCAAGGTTATTTCCCTTCTACATACTCTTGTTTTCTTGTCTGAACAGTTAATATAGAGTCAGGTGTCCTTACAATGACATAATTGCATCCTTAGTTATGATCACAGGGATCATTCACCGGCAATGAATACAGCTAATATATGCCATTTCCTGTTAACTGCGCAGGCATTTATATTAATGCTTTTGCATGTGTGCATGCACACATTATGACGTAATGTCTTCATGAGTTGTAGTTTTTGCATCATGATGTGTTGTCTAATAAATAAAGGCAATCTAATCTTGAAATTTCAATGAGGGAATGCTGCATCGAGTTTCTGGTCATGTGAGGTTCCAGGAAAAATAGGTCTGGAAGGTATAATGCAAAACTTACGCTGGATAATGATATTTTAAAGAATAGTATTTTGTTTTATGCTAATAAGCATTACTGTTAAGCTACCTCCTGGAAATTCAAGAGCGGCAAGTACTTTTATCCATATTTTGCTGTCTTCAGCTGTTCTAACACATAATAGCTATTTAAAATACCCTGTTTCCCCTAATAGAGTGATTCATCCTATCTTTACCTTAGACTGGTGGTGAGATGCTTACCTGATGTTGATCGTCCGTCAATCTTAGATCTGGGGCTCGGATTGAAGATCTACCATGTTATATTTGTAGTCAAGATTCTATATGCAGAATCTTGTAACTAGTAAAACTCTGACATTTGTCATTAGGGTTTGCAGTTTTAGGAGAACTGTATATTAAGTGGGTTCAGTTACTTACATTCAATTCTTTGACACGATCATTTAAAATTCCTAACCGGCAGTTTTTGTGCAGAAATCCACCACTTTGGGGTACCATGAAATACCTCTCTGAGAAAATTCCTAAGGATACTTCGAGCAAGGTGCGGATAAACCGTGATCTGTACTCTTATGCGAGGTAATTTCATATTTTTTTTTATGTGAATTGGCAAATTGTTACTTAACTAGGTTGACAAAAAGAACTATGCTGATTGACAATTCTATGTTGTCTTGGAATCTTGGTTACAGAATTGTGGAGACAGCTCCTACGTTGCCCGATTTTTCTTTGGCTTTGAAACCAGATGAATATCAACTTCCTCAAGTGCATCCCTCCTGGAGTGCAGAGAACATAAAGGGGGGACAAACTACTCCTAATCATGTCAAGGGTGATAAAAGATAAAAAGAAGTACATAAACTTGCTGATCTTATCTCATATATGGCAACCTACCCGAAAGAAGGATGGGAATTCCTAGCTTAGATGGGTGATTTTTCATTATGTGTCCATAGTAAAAGTAAGTTTTTTCTGAGCTTTCTAGCTTTTGCATCTTTTGTTACAAGTTAATTCCCTCTTTCCCTTTCCTCCATTTGGAAAATGCCCTGCAACAGATCTTTTGAATTGTGTTATATAATGTAAATTGCCTACTACAAGGGAGAAGAAAAAGAAAAAAAGTTCCCTTGCCAAATAATACGATTGTTATTTCTTTCCAAAGTGAAGCCAGTCAAGTTCTTCATTTGTTGAACCAAATTTGTGTAATTGATAGCGTGTAAAATTTACTTATGCTGAGAAAGAATGGTTCCTTTACATGTTCCCAAATCCCCTCAACCTCTCCTCAAGTCCTAGGCTGTGTTTTTCACTTCTTAGTCTCCCTTCATGGAACTAAACCTTGCTAATATTTTTGTTATTGTGAAGTGCATGATGAAAAGACCTTTAATTCCAAAATCTTAGTTTAGAAACCTTGAAATTGAGAATGTTATCAGTGTGAATACTGAAGAGCGTTGGGGATGAAGAGTTAAACGCCAACAAATAAACCACGAAATTTTAAAGCTTTAATTAAAAAAGACTCTTAATCTCGAAATTTGTTTAATTGCCTTGTTCATGCACTTTCCTTTTAAGTAAGTAAAAGGCAATGTCAATATAGGAAAATAAAGAAAAACTAATCATAAATAAATTTTAAAATTAAGAAATAAAAACAATCCTTACACAAGAGGAACAAAGAATTCTTAAAATTTAATGGATGAAAAGTCAGTCAATTTCCACTCCTAAAGGATCAAGGAAAATAAATTAAAAAACTAATAATATAAAATGAGGATATTGGTAAATAGAATAATAAAAACTAATAAGTTATTAGTAATATAAAGAAAAAAAAATCCCATTCAATATTTCATTTTTCGTTTCATTTTTTATGAATGGTTTAAATAAGTGAAACAAATTATTTTATATTATTATTTTATAAATTTTTAACCAAATAAAACCATAAACAAAATATAAATAAAACAAATAGATTTTATCTTGTACAAACATGAACATATAAAAGATTGAAAATTGCGTAGTACCGGCCTTTTAGTTTGTGCATTTAAGGGTGCGTTTGATACACAGTACATAATAGTACAAGCAAAACAACACAGCACAAGTAGCTAAGTTACTGGATAACTTCTGGTCCTGTTTATTGTTTGTTAGTTAATGTACAGGATAAGAAAAGTATAAAATTTACTATAATATCCTTTGTGTTATATAATATTTATTATTTTAAAGAAAAAAGGTATTGGACAAGATTGACATATAAAAAATATAATAATTAATGAAAATATGTTATAATAAAAACATATAAATAAAAATATTATGAAAAGACTAAAATTTGAGATCTATTTAAAAATTTACAATTTTGGTTTTGTCTATTAAAAATTCTTATTTTTGAATTTTACAAAATTAGAATTGCAAAAAAAAAAAAAAAAAACTAATCCAAATATTACATAGGTTCATTTTGTACAATAAAAAAAAATTTGATTATAGACAAAATTTTTGAAAGACTTGAATAGAGGAGGTGGGGTTAAATTTGTCAATTTTTGTACTGTAGATAAAATTTTTGTCCTCTGGTTTTATGAGGGACAAAAAATAAAAGATTTGTCCAGTACCTCATAATGTTTTTGTTCAGTACTATTATCTTTTTTAAAATCAAACAGAGTACAAAATTTTTTGTCATGTCCAATCTATCATTTTAAAGCGAATCAAACAGACTCCAAATATCCTTTCATTATTCAAAATCGTTTGTTGTGATGTAAGAAGGCATAATTTTCGAACGTTCATATGGAATTTGAGTTGATACTGTTGTGTAGATAGCCTAACAAGAAACTTAGCTGATATATTATTAAGAGCCTATTTAGAAACAACAGTTAAAAAAAAATACTTTTATGTAATTTCTAAGTGGTAAGATTAATTTGACAAAAAAGAAAAAAACCAGAAAAGTTATTTCTAACAAAAGTATAAAAATGTTTATAAAACAAAAGCTATCTTTCATTAAAAAACAAAACAAAAAAAGCTTTAACAACCAAAAAAAAATGTTATTTTAAATTTTGTTTCAACATTTGCATATAAAAAACAAGCGAACTCTAAAATGCCTCAAGTTTGATTATTAATCTTTTTCTTCGTTGAAGGGTTAAACGCAACAAATAAACCACAAAACCTCAAAGCTTTAATAAGGCAATGTCAATATAGGAAAATAAAGAAAATCTAATCATAAATAATGAATGCTAAAATTAAGAAATAAAAAAAAATCCTAATACAAGAGGAACAAAGAATTCTTGAAATTTAATGGATGAGAAGTCAAAACCAATTTCCATTCCTAAAGGATCAAGGAGAATAAAATAAAAATCCAATAATATAAGACGAAGATATTGGTAAATAGAATAATAAAAAAAAAAACTAACAAGTCATTAGAAATATATATAAAAAAAGTCCTATTAAATATTTCATTTTTTTTCACCTTTTATAAATAGTTTAAATAATATTATATTATAAATTTTTGACCAATTATAACACCATAAACAAAATATAAATAAAACAAATAGATTTTATCCCGTATAAACATAAACATATCAAAGATTGAAAATTACGTAGTACCCTAAGAGGCTTTTTAGTTTGTGCATTTAAATATCCTTTCATTATTCAAAATCGTTTGTTGTGATGTAAAAAAGCATAATTTTCAAGTGCTCATGGAATTTGCGGAGTTGATACTGATGCGTATAAAAAATGTTTATGAAACAAATGCTGTCCTTCATTAAAAAAACAAAAAAAAAAAGCTTTAACAGCAAAAATTAAAAAAAAAAAATTGTTATTTTAAATTTTGTTTCAACATTTGCTTATAAAAAACAAACGAGCTCTAAAATGCCTCAAGTTTGATTATTAATCTTTTTTTTCGTTGAACCATTTAAACATGCCAAGCCCATATTGATTAATTCAAAGTGTGAAAGCAGTTTAATGAAGATGAACATGAATAATCCAAATCGCAAGTATTCAAAATTTAACTTGCGAAACTATAGCCTATGCAAAGCCAGCAAACTTTCACTTAATGGATATTTCATTTAGATAAACAACTTGTCCAAAATTCATTTGCCATTATTCCAGTTAACTAAACTTCATACCATTTGACTAATGGTCACAAGAACACTAACATTAATAGGCATTTTATACCTTAAAACAAGGTGAATTACATAGTTAATTGCATCACTGTGTATGTCTTCTACACTAGCAATGCTTACCAATTATCTAATAAACAAGACCTGTTCCAACAAAAATAACTCCATCTACTCATAGACGAGGAAATTTGGGACATTTTGTATATTTAAAAAACCAATTAAAAATTTATACAAGTTATGTATAGTATAGGAAGGCCTTCCAATTATTCACAGTCAACATTATTACCTTTCTTGTGCGGTAAGAAAGCCAACATATGTGACTCAAATATCAATTGACATCACTGTAACTCTTAATAGGAATGTCTATCAGCTGTGCTCTAACAAAACATTCTAATTCTGCCATAAGAAAAAGCTATCACCAATGAATGCACATATTCTAAGAATGTTATTGCGGTACACTTCTATACACTCCAAATGCCACCAAAAAAATAGAAATGCTTACACATGTATTCAATTGCTTAATTGTATTCCCCAACAAAAGCGATGCCTACAAATATGGCCCAAAAACATAATTGGTACTATTGTACCTCCTACACAATAGGAATGCCTTCAAGTCAATCAAAATTAGCATTAGTGTACCTCTTCTCTACAAAAGGAATGCTTACACATGTATTTAATTGCCTTCATGGTATTCCCCATCAATAGGGATGCTTACAAATGTGGCCCGGAAACACAAGTGGCATCATTGTACCTCCTACAAAAAAAGAATGCCTTTCATTCAAAATTGGCATCATTGTACCTCATTTGTACAATAAGAATGTTTTCTACTTGTTCAAAATAGGCACCATTGTACCTCTTGTACAATAGGAATACCAACACATGTATTCAATTAGCATTATTATATTTTCCAACAATATAGACACCTACAAATGTGACCCAAAAACACAATAGGCATCATTGTACCACAAGCACAATAAGAATGCCTTCTAGTCATTCAAAGTTGGTATCATTGCATCTGTCCTATACAATAAGAATACCTTCTAGCTGCTTAAAATGGGCACCATTGTACTTTTTTGTACAATAAGAATGCCTATGCATGTATTCAATTGACAATATTGTATTCCCCAACAATAGGGATACCTACAAATGTGACCCAAAAACACAATTGGCATCATTGTGCCTCATGCACAATAGGAATGCTTTCTAGTCATTCAAAGTTGGCATCATCGTACCTGTCCAATACAATAGGAATGCCTCCACATTTATTCAAATGGCATTATTGTATTCATCAACAATAGGGATACTTACAAATGTGACCCAAAAACACAATTGGCATCATTGTACCTCATGCACAATAGGAATGCCTTCTAGTCATTCAAAGTTGGCATCATTGTACCTGCCCTATACAATAGGAATGCCTTTTAGTTGTTTAAAATGGACACCGTCGTACATTTTTGTACAATTGGAATGCCTACACTTTTATTCAATTGGCATTATGATACTCCCCAACAAGAAAGATGCCTACATGTGACCTAAAAACTCAATTGGCATCATTGTACCCCTTGCACAATAGGAATGCCTGTCACTCAAAAGTGGCATCATTGTACCACTCTTATACAATAGTAATGCCTTCTAGTCATTTAAAATGAGCACCCATTGTACCTCTCATATACAATAGGAATTCTTACACAGTCGTATCTAATTGGCATTATTGTATTCACCAATAACAGGGTTGCCTACCGATGTCACTTAAAATCTCAAATGACATTATTGTACCTCTGGCACAATAGGAATGCCTACTATTTTAGGTTTGACAAGACAGAAAATATTTAATCCTGACACTTCATCCTTGAATGAACGAGAGTTATAGCCATACTTAAGAGTCACAGAGCAGAAATAATTTCCCAACATGAACTAAAAAATCCAATCAAGTCACGTATAAAAAGTTTACCGTTATAAAACAGTCCCTTAATAGCAGTTCCCCAGTTACGAAAAGAAAATAGCTGAAGACAGATCATTCCTTCATCTAATCCTTTTAACTAAGTAGAAGAATATGGACCAGACATCTAGAAATCAAACTTCATCCTTAAATGAATGAGTTATTATCCGACATAGAGGCGCAGAGCAGCAACAATTTCCAATATGAACTACAAAATCCAACCAAGTCACGTGTGAAAATTTTACCCTTATAAAACAGCCCGTAATAGCAATTCACCAATTACCAAAAGGAACACAAATCTTTTCCTTCATCTAATCCACGCCCACCAACATGCGTGTCATAGCCCTATCCAGCAAGTATGAAAATTCAAGAAAGAATAGTCATAAACCTAAGATATGACTTACAAGTTCTAGCCTCTACCTATGCTAAAGCATATTTGCATTTACACATCTAGAAGACAAACAAACCTGCGAAGAGAAATTATGAAGTTATGAGCATTGGCAGCTTTCGCCGCCTTAATCACGTCATCTCCAGAAACATCATCATCTGGAAGCCCATACGCAATATTTTCTCCAACAGAAGCCGACAATTTTTCTCACATCTAAAAGATAAAAGAGAAATGAAACATGAAGAAACTCTCATAATAATTAAAATAGGAGGAGAAGTAGTAGTAGTAAATAGAACAGCATGAGTAATATGAAAGAAATAACACAATAAAGATAACTTCAAGAAAAATATCTTCAGACCACGCTAAGCTAAACAAATTGCTCGATGATTTCAATGCTGACATGTAATGCAAATACCTGCTTTGGTTTCTCTCGCCAGAATTTATAGAGAATAACAATTTATAGCTGTCATCATCCACTTCTTTTTTGCTTTAGTTCTCCTTCTAAGCCAAAAGCAAGGGCTTCATCAATTCCAACCCCAGACAATACAGAGTTGATTCTCTCAACAGAAGCAAGAGAACCACGAAGATCTCCCAAAGTATTAACTAGTCCTTGAACCTGAAAAGCCATAATATAAGACAACAGATAAAGCATTGAAAAGTAATGAAAGCTAGCATGTCATCAGCTCAATCTGCTTACAGCAAATGTTAGTGTGAAAGTATATCCAACAAATGCTGCCCAAATGGAAAAAGAGAGCTCACCCTATAAGCAAGAACCATGAAGAAATTAGAGAGATTCAAGAATGATTTTGAAAGTGAGAAATCATTCCCAAAAGAAGGGAAGGGAAAGATAAAAAGAAGGATGCAATGATATCAAAACTCAAAAGAATGGCATATATAGCAATAATCATCAACAAGAAGACTAACTGCACTGCAGAAGCTGGAATTCTTACCGCTTTAACTTTGCTTCCTCCAAAAAAAATATAATCCCATAAGAGAAACATAAACCGCAACTCTAGTGATGGATTCATTTACAGTCCCAAGCCTTATCCTCCGCTTGATTGGTAAGAAAGAACCTGCAGTTGTATCATGATTAGTACCAAAGCATAACATAGGGGTGTCAAACCTTCCTGGCCTATGCCTATGCATGTATTCAATTGACATTATTGTATTCCCCAACAATAGGGATACCTACAAATGTGATCCAAACACACAATTGGCATCACTGTGCCTCATGCACAATAGGAATGCCTTCTAGTCATACAAAGTTGGCATTATTGTACCTGTCCTATACAATAGGAACAACAGGGATACCTACAAATGTGAGCCAAAAACACAATTGGCATCATTGTGCCTCATGCACAATAGGAATGCCTTCTAGTCATTCAAAGTTGGCATCATTGTACCTATCCTATACAATAGGAATGCCTTCTAGTTGTTTAAAATGGACACCGTTGTACTTTTTTGTACAATAGGAATGCCCACACTTTTATTCAATTGGCATTATCACACTCCCCAACAAGAAAGATGCCTACATGTGACCTAGAAACTCAATTGGCATCACTGTACCTCTTGCACAATAGGAATGCCTGTCACTCAAAAGTGGCATCATTGTACCTCTCATATACAATAGGAATGCCTTCTAGTCATTTAAAATGAGCACCTATTGTACCTCTCAAATACAACAGGAATTCTTACACAGTCGTATCTAATTAGCATTAATGTATTCACCAATAACAGGGTTGCCTACCTATGTGACTTAAAATCTCAAATGACATTATTGTACCTTTAGCACAATAGGAATGCCTACTATTTTTGGTCTGACAATGACAAAATATTTAATCCTGACACTTCATCCTTAAATGAACGAGAGTTATAGCCATACTTAGAGTCACAGAGCAGAAACAATTTCCCAACATGAACTATAAAATCCAATCAAGTCATGTATAAAAAGTTTATCGTTATAAAATAGTCCCTTAATAGTAGTTCCCCAGTTACGAAAAGAAAATAGTTGAAGACAGATCATTCCTTCATCTAATCCTTTTAACTAAGTAGAAGAATATGGACCAGAGATCTAGAAATCAAACTTCATCCTTAAATGAATGAGTTATTATCCGACATAAAGGCGCAGAGCAGCAACAATTTCCAATATGAACTACAAAATCCAACCAAGTCACGTGTGAAAATTTTACCGTTCTAAAACAGCCCGTAATAGCAATTCGCCAATTACCAAAAGGAACACAAATCTTTTCCTTCATCTAATCCACGCCTACCAACATGCGTGTCATAGCCCTATCCAGCAAGTATGAAAATTCAAGAAAGAATAGTCATAAACCTAAGATATAACTTACAAGTTCTAGCCTCTATCTATGCTAAAGCATATTTGCATTTACACATCTAGAAGACAAACATACCAGCGAAGAGAAATTATGAAGTTATGAGCATTGGCAGCTTTCGCTGCCTTAATCACGTCATCTCCAGAAACATCATCATCTATGCAATATTTTCTCCAACAGAAGCCGACAATTTTTCTCACATCTAAAAGATAAAAGAGAAATGAAACATGAAGAAACTCTCATAATAATTAAAATAGGAGGAGAAGTAGTAGTAGTAAATAGAACAACATGAGTAATATGAAAGAAATAACACAATAAAGATAACTTCAAGAAAAATATCTTCAGACCACGCTAAGCTAAACAAATTGCTCGATGATTTCAATGCTGACATGTAATGCAAATACCTGCTTTGGTTTCTCTCGCCAGAATTTATAGAGAATAACAATTTATAGCTGTCATCATCCACTTCTTTTTTGCTTTAGTTCTCCTTCTAAGCCAAAAGCAAGGGCTTCATCAATTCCAACCCCAGACAATACAGAGTTGATTCTCTCAACAGAAGCAAGAGAACCACAAAGATCTCCCAAAGTATTAACCAGTCCTTGACCCTGAAAAGCCATAATACAAGACAACAGATAAAGCATTGAAAAGTAATGAAAGCTAGCATGTCATCAGCTCAATCTGCTTACAGCAAATGTTAGTGTGAAAGTATATCCAACAAATGCTGCCCAAATGGAAGAAGAAAGCTCACCCTGTAAGCAAGAACCATGAAGAAATTAGAGAGATTCAAGAATGATTTTGAAAGTGAGAAATCATTCCCAAAAGAAGGGAAGGGAAAGATAAAAAGAATGATGCAATGATATCAAAACTCAAAAGAATGGCATATCTAGCAATAATCATCAACAAGAAGACTAACTGCACTGCAGAAGCTGGAATTCTTACCGCCTTAACTTTGCTTCCTCCAAAAAAAATATAATGCCATCAGAGAAACATAAATCGCAACTCTAGTGATGGATTCATTTACAGTCCCAAGCTTTATCCCCCGCTTGATTGGTAAGAAAGAACCTGCAGTTGTATCACGATTAGTAGCAAAGCATAACAGAGGGGTGTCAAACCTTCCTAGCCTATGCCTATGCATGTATTCAATTGATATTATTGTATCCCCCAACAATAGGGATACCTACAAATGTGACCCAAACGCACAATTGGCATCACTGTGCCTCATGCACAATAGGAATGCCTTTTAGTCATACAAAGTTGGCATCATTGTACCTGTCCTATACAATAGGAACAACAGGGATACCTACAAATGTGAGCCAAAAACACAATTGGCATCATTGTGCCTCATGCACAATAGGAATGTCTTCTAGTTGTTTAAAATGGACACCGTTGTACTTTTTTGTACAATAGGAATGCCCACACTTTTATTCAATTGGCATTATCATACTCCCCAGCAAGAAAGATACCTACATGTGACCTAGAAACTCAATTGGCATCACTGTACCACTTGCACAATAGGAATGCCTGTCACTCAAAAGTGGCATCATTGTACCTCTCATATACAATAGGAATGCCTTCTAGTCATTTAAAATGAGCACCTATTGTACCTCTCAAATACAATAGGAATTCTTACACAGTCGTATCTAATTAGCATTATTGTATTCACCAATAACAGGGTTGCCTACCGATGTGACTTAAAATCTCAAATGACATTATTGTACCTCTGGCACAATAGGAATGCCTACTATTTTTGGTCTAACAATGACAAAATATTTAATCCTGACACTTCATCCTTAAATGAACGAGAGTTATAGCCATACTTAGAGTCACAGAGCAGAAACAATTTCCCAACATGAACTATAAAAGCCAATCAAGTCACGTATAAAAAGTTTACCTTCATAAAACAGTCCCTTAATAGTAGTTCCCCAGTTACGAAAAGAAAATAGCTGAAGACAGTCGTTCCTTCATCTAATCCTTTTAACTAAGTAGAAGAATATGGACCAGAGATCTAGAAATCAAACTTCATCCTTAAATGAGTTATTATCTGACATAGAGGCGCAGAGCAGCAACAATTTCCAATATGAACTACAAAATCCAACCAAGTCACGTGTGAAAATTTTACCGTTATAAAACAGCCCGTAATAGCAATTCGCTAATTACCAAAAGGAACACAAATCTTTTCCTTCATCTAATCCATGCCCACCAACATGCGTGTCAGCCCTATCCAGCAAGTATGAAAATTCAAGAAAAAATAATCATAAACCTAAGATACAGCTTACAAGTTCTAGCCTCTACCTATGCTAAAGCATATTTGCATTTACACATCTAGAAGACAAACAAACCTGCGAAGAGAAATTATGAAGTCATGAGCATTGGCAGATTTCGCGCCTTAATCACGTCATCTCCAGAAACATCATCATCTATGCAATATTTTCTCCAACAGAAGCCGAAAATTTTTCTCACATTTAAAAGAGAAATGAAACATGAAGAAACTCTCATAATAATTAAAATAGGAGGAGTAGTAGTAGTAGTAAATAGAACAACATGAGTAATATGAAAGAAAGAACACAATAAAGATACCTTCAAGAAAAAATATCTCCAGACCAAGTTAAGCTAAACAAATTGCTCGATGATTTCAATGCTGACATGTAATGCAAATACCTGCTTTGGTTTCTCTCGCCAGAATTTATAGAGAATAACAATTTATAGCTGTCATCATCCATTTCTTTTTTGCTTTAGTTCTCCTTCTAAGCCAAAAGCAAGGGCTTCATCAATTCCAACCCCAGACAATACAGAGTTGATTCTCTCAACAGAAGCAAGAGAACCACGAAGATCTCCCAAAGTATTAACTAGTCCTTGAACCTGAAAAGCCATAATATAAGACAACAGATAAAGCATTGAAAAGTAATGAAAGCTAGCATGTCATCAGCTCAATCTGCTTACAGCAAATGTTAGTGTGAAAGTATATCCAACAAATGCTGCCCAAATGGAAAAAGAGAGCTCACCCTGTAAGCAAGAATCATGAAGAAATTAGAAAGATTCAAGAATGATTTTGAAAGTGAGAAATCCTTCCCAAAAGAAGGGAAGGGAAAGATAAAAAGAATGATGCAATGATATCAAAACTCAAAAGAATGGCATATCTAGCAATAATCATCAAGAAGATGACTAACTACACTACAGAAGCTGGAATTCTTACCGCCTTAACTTTGCTTCCTCCAAAAAAAATATAATGCCATCAGAGAAACATAAACCGAAACTCTAGTGATGGATTCATTTACAGTCCCAAACTTTATCCCCCGCTTGATTGGTAAGAAAGGACCTGTAGTTGTATCACGATTAGTACCAAAGCATAACAGAGGGGTGTCAAACCTTCCTGGCCAAGATTGGTCCTTCAACTATTTTACCTGGTTAGCAAAGGTAAAAAATTGATGCTTCCCACCACCAAAGGATTTTACCTGGAATCATGCATGTCATTGTTTTAATGATCAACAACAAATAAGAGACTTCAAATTGAACCATTAAGTTTTCACCAAAAACAAAATGATAATAATGAGCTGTAGGGAACTCACCGTTCGCCATGGGGCCGCCAAGCTCTCCAAAGCATCAAGAAGGGTTACAACCCACTTTTGGGGAAGTTGAGATTTGTCTTGGGACAAATTGCTTTTGCGGAAGTCGCCATGGGGCCGCCAAGCTCTCCAAATCATCAAGAAGGCTTACAACCCACTCTTGGGAACGTTGAGATTTAGCGTAGGAGTAATTGCTTTTGCGAAAGTCGCCATGGGGCCGCCAAGCTCACCAAATCATCAAGAAGGGCTACAACCCACTCTTGGGAACGTTGAGATTTGGCGTAGGAGAAATTGCTTTTGTCGAAGTCGCCATGGGGCCACCAAGCTCTCCAAAGCATCAAGAAGGGTTGCAACCCACTGTTGGGAACGTTGAGATTTGACGTGGTGATTTCGTTTATAAATTGTATTTTTTTATTTGAAATTTTTTGAATGTGAAACTTGCGTTTTCAAGGAGGCGTGAAAATTATGCTCCAAATTAAGTACTACTATATTTCTTTATTTTTTTTTAATTTTTTAGTCGTTAGGTATTTTGCTAAATTGTGATTTTCTTGTATATAATTTATTCCTTTTAGATTTAATGGAGAATAAAAATAGTTATTAAAAAAAAAAAAAAAACAAAATTTGTGTCGCGTTTGCCGTTTGTCCATCCATAACGCTGAAGGTCACTTTTTTTTTTTTAATTAATCAAAAAATAATTTAAAAATCTGATACTTCGGTCACTTTTTTTCTTAATTAATCAAAAAGTAATTTAATAGTTCAAGTAACATTAATTATTTCTTCCTTTTTATTATATTTATTACGTGAGAAAAAAATATTGTTTGAATTTATTTGTTATTTTAAAAATTTATGACAACATTAATTATTATTATTTAATAATACTTTTATCTTTATTAACTTAGTTGTTTTTCATGTTTATCATATGTATTAAAATAAATAAAAATATATTAATTTTTTAAAAAAAATTTGACATATTAATTATATATCTTAATTTGTATATATTAACTTAGAAGAACAAATAAAATCAATTAGAAGGAATAATTGATAATTAGTTTTTTCACCAGTAAAAAAAAAAAAAAAAGCTGCACGTTGCCGCACAAAAAATGTTATCTCATATAACACGTTCATTTGTTGCAATTGAGCAAGAGAAAATCACTTAACCAAAATAATCCTTACAAGTAACAATTCCTATCGACTTACAAGCATTTACCTTTTAACCATAAAATGATTTCTTGTTCAATGACTTCATATTCTCGAGAAAGAAGCCACAGGATTTACCTGGGCATGTGGATTACACAACGCAGACATTTTCCTTCCTTCATGAGACTAAAAGCTCTGTTGATATCCTCAAATGGCAAATCATGTGTTATGTAGTCATCAATCTGGATTTCCTGCATATTTAATCATAACATTATATCAGTACACAGGTTTTAAATATATAACAGATTATGCTATAGAAACATCAAGACACAGAAAAAGAGAGATTAATCATTCTTGTAATCTTGTCTGTAAAGTCATTTCCATTACTTACTAGTTCTCATAACTAATTATGCAACAAAAATAACATATTGGATTTAGTTCTAGATGGGACAAAATCTTTTGTCCCACTTCATGTCTTAAACCCTATCGTATTGGCTTAGGATTGATTTAAAAATGCAATTGGTCCAACTTGTAGCATTGTTTTATTACTTTTAGATCAATTCTAAGCTCGTGAGATAGGATTTGGGATAGAGAATTTTGTCCTGTTTTGAAGAACCACTAGAGCAGAAGGGAGGAAGGAATATTTTAGCCAATATCAAACATTACCATAATTTATGTCAAAATTTAATATACTTAGGAGACATCCTATTGGTCATACCTTGTTCACATATTTCTCTACTAATGAAGGAAGATCAGATTTAGGTTTCCATCCCCCAAATAGAGATCCTTTCAATGTTCTTCCCATCAGAAGTAGACCATAATGAGCAGACATCTCAGGCTTCACTTTTGGCACGCCAAGGGTAACAGTCAAACCCCATCCCTATGAAAAAGAAGGAAAGGTATAATGAAGTTAAGTTTCTTGAATATGTTCACCAGAATAACATAATATGAACTGCAGGCATATAGAGAATTACATCACAGCATGACTGCAATGCAGTGGTTATCATATCGGTGTCACCTATGCATTCAAAAGAGAAATCTGCCCCGCCATCAGTAATGCGCTTGATAACCTGAAAGATTTTGGCAAATTGATCATTATACCTTTCAATCGTTTTCCGTTTCATGTATGTGTAGTCAGTTTATGTGCTGAAGCAAAACATATGTGATCAAATTTAGAACAGTAAGGAATTAATCTTGTTTGGATCACATTCACACACACATATTTCTTGGTCTAGCTGCTGAAATGGACAAGCACCTGGACAACAGGTTCTTTGCAGGAATTTGGGTTGATAACTTCTGCAATTCCAAAAGCTTTAGCTGTTGCAACAAGACATCAAATAGTTAACCAAGAGATTTTTTTCAGCCCTTAATTCAGACCAAATTAAAGAAGTAGTTGTAGTACCTTTCTCACACTTCTCAGGATTGTTGTCCACACCAATTATCCGAGATGCACCCCTAAGTTTGGCACCTTGTGCCACCTAATTATATGTTAAGTTATGAATTGTACGATTATGACTTTAAATTATCACCGTTTTATAAGTTAAAATGGATAGGGTAAGAGATTTTCCAACTCCCTGTACTTACAGAAAGGCCAACAGTTCCTAAGCCAAATATCACCACTGTCGATCCTTTTGACACAGCAGCAACGTTCCATGCTGCACCCAGACCTGATCTTGTAGTGCCATGTGTCAAATAAACATTCAAAAACAAAGAATTCTTTTGCAAGTCAATGACCATGGAAATTATAAAGATCTCCATTGAGAAACAACAACTGCTAACTGTGAGCTATGGCCCTGACGGAGTAATCAAGTAAATATATGTGAACTAGTTTTTGCAATTAGTAATAAAAAATGAAAAGTAAATTCTGTGTAATATAAAATAAAGAAGGAAAATTAGTCTGGCATCTGTGTTTACCACTGAGGACAATAATGGTGGACCACAAAAAAATGGTCCATCCATGAAATAGCTTGCACTAGACCTTATGTCAATCAAACATTAGAATATATGCTAATTTCTTTATTGGAAGAGGACATTTTGTCCATTCAACATGCTAGAATCTGCCAATATACATGCATCCACAAACCATGTCTTCGCTAATCCCCCCATGAGAGGACAAAGAAAAAGAAGGCAGTCTAATTGCTATTACGATCTCAATTGACATTTCAAGTTTTATATCAAGTCTAGTGTAACTGATTTTAAATATTGATTGCCAGAAAGTTTTGTTGGAACATTTACCTGCAGCAACTCCACAGCTCAGAAGGCATATCTTCTCAAGAGGTACATTCGGACTGACTTTGACAGCACATCCAGAGTGGACTACTGTATATTCACTGAAACTTGAAACCGCACAATAATGATAAACAGGCTTCCCATTCACAAAGAATCGTGTCCTCTGATCACTATGCATCAAACCTTTCCTTTCCAATCCCAAAACTTGGCAAGTGTTACTTTTACCGGACTTACACTGCCTGCAAGTCGTGCATTCTCCTATGAAGACCGTTAGCACATGATCCCCCTGTTTAAATTCAGTAACTCCCTGCCCCACGCTCTCTACAATCCTGCAAAACTGATATTTAAAATAAACATCTGTTTTGGAAATTAGAAACATTGCAAGGATTTATTCCCTTAAGTGACGTCCATGATGCAATGATATCCCTACGCATAGCATAATAATTAAATTTAAGCAATTTCCTTTATAGTTCTGCTATTGCATCCTTAAATTTGATCATCATCACTCCACTTGAACTTGGCTTTTCAGTGTTAAGACTAATTGTCACATTAGTTAAATGGCCAATTCTTACACAGATGAATATATTCTTTAGGATGCTCAAAAAAAAAAAAAAAAAAAATTAAAGGATCTAGGGGTGACTCCTTCACGGATTAATCTAAGATTATAGAGAATTAGATTACCCCGATGCTTCATGGCCAAATATTCGAGGAAATATGTTCTGCAAAGACAAGTAGATTGTGTTAGATGTTTAACCACTTTTACAGTGTCTTGATAGAAAATATTCATGAGCATGATATCTATCATTCTTCATTCCATTTTATAAAGCACAGCGGAATGCATTCTCCTAAAAAACGGCCTTCAGGATTTCGTAATACAACCGAGACTAACATGTTGAAGATAATGTTGATTGGTATGTATTGCCTCATACAGAATGGTTACAATATCTAAAATTAGGATTTTATTCAATTATTAGATATTCGATGTTATATGTCTATGCCTCTGCAAAGTGCCTGGATGATGATCTTTAGCATTTTATACTACTTTATACAATGTTGATAGCACTGCTTTCTACTAAGAGACAAGTAGGACTCCATTTCAATTTCAAGAAACTCTAAAATGATGATTGTTTCTGAAAATCCCACATAAGCCATTCTGACATCACCCTGAGCAAATTATCTTCTACTGAAAGTGGAATGTTGTCAAATATTTTCTTCTTTTTCATCCCTATTCTTACACCCTAAACCCATGGCTACAACAAATAAAACCCAGTTTTCAGCATTGAAATCAGTTAACCAATGACAGTAGTGAAAGAGAAAATAGTTTGAGGTGGAGCCAAGTGATAGAAGCTAGAAAAGGAAAACGAAAAGGAAAAGAGGAAGAACGAAGTAAGAAATGGTAGAAAAATTACTTGAGTTTCCCAAGCGGAAAGGTCACTGCGACAGAGAGAGGTGCAAACGACTTTGATCCTAATCTCCAAGGGTTGGGGAGGGCTCACTTGCACTTCCTCCATCACCAATGGCTCTCCAGCTCTCCATGCCACCGCAGCTATTTTAATTCAAATCCACGATACAGTTTACATGGTTACTACATCCCATTCGCCCAATATGAACAAAGAACAGAAATTTGAAAAGAAACAGAAAGAAGGGCACATTCACCTTTGCAGGTAATGACTTGAGGGGTTGATGATGACATTTTGGAGAAAGCTCTGTGACTGGGAAACAGAAGGAATATGAAGAAGGATGAGGAGGAGGAGGCGTGGACCAAGGAGGGTAAGAATTAAAAACGAGTGCTGTGAAGTTCACATCTTTGGTGGTAGGTGAGGGGGTTCTCCAAGACATGGGGTTGGTGAGGCTCATCCACATTGAAATTTCACTCCATATAGGTTGGGTGGGTTGGTTGGTCGCTGGGTCCGTGCCACACAGAAAGAGGAAAAGAATTTAAGAATGCCTCCTCTTCTAATTTTCTCTCCCTGTATATATATGTTGATGGGTCCTGTTCTAGTTTCTTTGTTTTGGCCGTTTGAAACCACCATGATTTTAAAGCATTTCATCATTTTAGGAGCTTAACTCGTCAGAATATTAGAAACTTTTTGGTATTTAATTCAAGTGGTTTCCAAACCAAACGCATACTAAGGAGAGCAAAGAAAAAATGGAGAAGAAGCAGAAGAGAAAGGAATATAATAACAATCGTGCATAAAGCATAAGATAATCAAGATTAATTAGCATTTAATATAGTGTTGGATGATAATTCACAAAGCCGAAAAGCCCATAAAGCATAAGTCACATCTAAGTGTTACAAAATAGTTAAAACCTTTTTGTCAAAAATATAATTCTAACAAATTTTCATATTTAAACCTTAAAAATACAATTATATTAAAATTTGACAAAATAATTTACTTAACTCAATCCAAATTACTTAGTATTAAAGGATAATAAATTATTTTTATCTCAAAAAAAAAAACACTCAAGTGATATGATGTTAAAGTGCCAAGTGGAGTTGGCACCACTTCTAGTAATGTTTCTAAGGCACTTGAGTTAGATCCCATCCCCATCTCCTCCAAATTAAAATTCCTGAGTTGAAAAAATAGATATGATGTTAAAGTTGCTAAACAAAATGGATGTTGAAGTTGTAAGGATATTAAAAGGGGGAGTGCGAAAGAGTGGCTAGGCTATTCTCTTTTCTTGGACATATCTGGAGAGTAAATTATGACCAATTGAACAGATTATTCATTGAAATTTTGGCACACTAGTTATATGTCAATTTCTTAAATCTAGTATACAAAGCAACAACTGTAAAACTCTATTCAATCTCAATCTGTTGAGGAGCTGCCTCAGTTGTTGACTCTTCTGCATCAATTTCTTCTTCACTAATACCTGCAGCTTCCACAGTCCTTGCTACCCATTCCTTGAGGGGCTCTTCCTCCAAATCAAGCCTTAAGAGACCCGCAAACATCCCACCCATGAATGCCACTGGTTCCTGCAGATATAGTAATATAATAATGATACAAGTTATTTTTTGCATACCAATTAAATTAATGCTTATCCTGGTGGAAATGATGTTTCTTCAGTTCATACTATTGTGGCAAAATGAAATTTAATTACATCTCTAGAGAACTGCACCAGGATGCTGCTACTCAGAGTCATGAGCATCAGCCACATAAAGGATGATAAGACAAAAATTATCATAGATTGGTTTTCCATCATATATGTCCCATGATATCTTCTCATCTTAGCACCATAAAACCTATGTTTTGAGAAAACAAACACATACCAGATTACTAGTACAGTTCTTTTGGAAATGCTTCTAAAGCAATATGTCAATTATGGAAATTCCATCCCCTATTACAAGAGTATTTGAAAAACTGCTTGTATCATCTTATACAACAAGGAGAGAAGAAAAGATATTAGCCAATAACCCGTAGGTTGGAGTTCAACATCTACACAAGGAATGCCACCCTGCAGTTCCCTACTCCTATGCTATGTCAAGCTAGTAATAAAAGCATTGTATAATAACATTTTTTTACTAACAAACCACTTCATGAGCTTTAATATAAGGTTAAAATGAAATTCCAGTAGCTTTCTAATCGGTAACTCTAATTCTTTCTGCCAGAGCAGGAGGAGAGCTATTAGTACATTGCAACCAATCCCAATGTGGAAAATTCAAAAAGAAAAAAGATAATAACCTCAACTGCTCCCCCCTCCAATATGCTATCTTGATTAATGCAGAGTTATTACCTGAAGGAGTTTGAGAAGCCTAACCAAAGAGGCATTCCTCAGGCCAGATCTTCTATTTGCACACCTTATAACTTCTAATAGTATTCAAGTTATTGAACCAAAATCTCCAAACTTATCAGGTCTAACAAGGATTACAAGGTAAAGCCTCAAGAATCCATCTTTAGAACTCTAACAGATTCTCAATCAGTTACTCCTTCCTTTGACATTGAATGTGATAAACTAAAGCTTAACAATTTTAGGAAATGATATTCAATTTCAGGATAAATTTTATGCTCAATACCTATATAATAAATTATAGAGCATATTCTCTTGCCATGGGCTCTACCTAACTGTTTCAGTGCATTCAAACAACCCAGAAAAATATAGTATTAAAATGAGGAAAGAAATTAAAAGACACCATGTGTGAAGAGTGAAGAGGGGGATTTATAATACCTTGAGAGCTTCTTTGATAATGGGGTCTTCTATAGGATTTAAGAAACAAGCTCTAGCTCCAGTTCTACGGGAATTAGCATTAAAACCCAATCGACAGCAACTGCTTCTGCTGATTCTTATGCCTCGACATGGTTGGGATAACGGATTTAAGCCAACTCCCTTCAATTTCGACTGTCATCCAAACAAGAATAATTTTAAAAAAATAAGGAAAATAATTGGGAAAATTGGACATTTTGAAAGCTGCAAGAAATTGAAGCGTGAAAGAAGATGAAGTAAGAGGAAGGACTGACCCAAGTACACGAGAGAGGAGACTGAGAAACAAGAGACATGGCGAGCGCCATTGCTACCTACCTACACCACCAGATATTCGGTGCAACGCCTGGCTTCTGCATTTCGTTTTACATTTAAAACCCATCTAAAAAAGCCTTAAAAAAAATCTAAAAAATCAAGACGCTACGTTTTAAAATCCGTCTGAAAAAATCAAGAAGTATTTTTCGATGTTTTCTCTTTTTTCTTTTTCAATATGTTATAGTTTACTCTCGAGTTTTTGAAAAATAAACCTAATTGTTCCTGAAAGTAAAATCAAAATTTTCCTCATAATTTTTTGTCTAATCAATTATTCAAATATTTAAAAAATCTATTCTTGGATAATAAAATCCACACACAAACATATTAAACGGTACTGTATCTTATGTTTCTTTGTTAAAACAGTACATCAAAAACACAAGACTCAAATAATTTTTTTCTTTTTTCATTTTCTACTAGCTTCTTACTTTTTTTAAGACAATACAATGTATCTTAGTTAAAGGATACATATAAAAACACAGATCACTTAGAATTTTTTCTTTTTCTATTTTTATGAACTTACTTGTTTTATATTATATTATACCATAGAAATTATTAGAAAAGACAAAAATCTTATTCTTTTTGCTGCCATGCATCAATAATTTGCAGATACATGTGCTATTTCACTTATTTTCTTTTATTTCAATCAAGATATATCTGAAACATAGATTATATTTTTATTTTTATTAATATTTCACTTGATCCAACCATAAGAATGAAATTTCAATGGGATATTAATCATATAAACTGTATCAACTTTACAAAGAGTTCCCATTGTTACCAACTCAGTATAACTTTACTTCTAAGTTCAGAATCAGGAATGACAAGAAAGACTAGGAACAAAACTGGCACATGACACTGAAGATAAATGAGGGCATACAAAATTGTATCTTTCCATTAGTTGTACAGTGATAAATAACTCCCAAAAGTACACAAACCTCTTTCCCCTCTCTCTTTGTAGCCTGCAGACTAGTGCTTCATACAATAAATTTTCTTTGTAGCCATGTTACACAATGAAATACTAAAGCATTCTGTACTAAAACTAAATAGAAGCACTCCACAATCAAAATGTCCATTGCTGTTCATTCTTCTTCATCAGAACTAGCATATGCCAAGCCTAGTATGCTTCCAGCAGAATTATCCGTCTTAGTCTTATTCTCTGCTTCATGTGATATTGGCAAAGGCTGTTCCTCTACCTCCTTCGATTCAGACAAAGACTGTTCCTTTTCTTTATGTTGAGTGCTCACAGATTGACGGTTTGATTCACTGGAAACCGCTGTGGACTGATTACCATCAGATGGGCTAGAAACCCTCTGTCGTTTTGGTTTAATTTCAACTACTTTTTTCAGTATATCTTGCTGCCTACAACAACAAAGATAAAGACTATGAACAACATAACTGAAAAAAGAAAACGTTTCTGTCGGTTGAAGATGTACCTGATTCCACTCTTTGGTTTTGGCTCAACACGAAGTGACAAGGGTACGGATGCAGGTGAAGAGTCTGCCATGCTTGCAGCTCTGTGTCTATTGGTGAAGGATACCAGAGAATACAACTTAAAGCCAAGCACAAGCCTATGATCGAATACTGCTTACACCAACTACGACTTAAGCACAATGAAGGATTATTATTATTAATCTAGGATTTGTTATATATCAACAACACCTGCACTTCAATTTTATTTATCCAAACAGTGCGTACGAAAAACCAACAATATTGATGACCTTATCCTCAAGAACGGCATGACATAAACATCAATGTTGTCACGCTTCTTTAGGAACAATATCTGCTGTTGCACAAAGTGTTCCATTCCTATCCCATTGGTTAGAAAATATCTAAATAATATTACAAGTATTACTAAGGTATTTAAAATATATTTTCTGACCATTGGGAGAAAAGTGGGACAAGGAATGTGACATATTATCGAACAGTAAATTTTGTTCTGCTTCTTTAAGATTATGGAAGTAAAACAGACAAACAAAGCTCCAATTTAATTAATACTGGACGTTGAGTAATAGAAATGTATGTGAGTAGGTTTCTTTTTGTTGGGTTGGGAAAGGGGAGGGAGGAGGGATCCTGTATTCTATTCCTTAGGGGATAAGGGGAACAGGTGTATGGGAATGGTAAGAGATATAATAAATTTCAAGACATGTCACAAGACAGATTTCTTCATTTTGGAGTAAATAGTTCCCTGGGTCAGACAGATCATCATGCTGGATGAGAAATCTTACTCCTACATACTTTTTTCTTCAAAAGCTATTTCCAATCTAGAACTCAAGAGGGAAGAAAGGCCAGTTCTAGTGTAGCACTTTTCAATCATTTGTTTTTTCCTATAATTTCTGCAATCAAGGAAAGTATGATGCAACTGGTCATTAATAATTAAAACATAGAAAGAGTGAGAAGCGAAGACCTGCAGTTTCAAGACATCAGAAACAGTTGTTGTCCAATAAGTGGAAGAAATTTGAAAAAAAAAAAAAAAAACTCCTTTAGATTGGCTATTTATTACAGCCATAAAAGGATATCTTAAATGCAGCAAAAGCCCGTTTTTCAGTACGGCGAAGGAGGCGTTCTGCATCCTCCTCAGCTTCCATCTGTTCCTTGAGATAAAGTAGATCATCACTGTCCAAGGCTGCATATTAAAACTTTAAAAGAGGTCAAAGCGACTAATGGTGCTAGTGTAAGAGCAGCAGATAAATGTGTGGGGCAAGTGCTACACAGAGAGAGGGAGAGAGTGATACCGCCCCGCCCATGAAGGTAACCTCCACGCTCTCCAGCAACTTCTTGCATCTGCTTGCATTAGCCGCCCAGTACAGGAAGCCAATATCCCTGCCGGGGCATGTTATCAGCAAAATCCCTCAAATAGCCCCATAAGAGTTATTAGAGAAAGTAGGGAAAGCTAAGCAGAATTTAGATAAGAAGATTGTATGTGGAAGTCATTTATATTCATAGCCTGAACATAATCATTCATAAGTCTGACAAATTTCTTACAAACTATATTTATCTCTTATTACTAGATATAAGCTGTAATGGGAAGATAGTAAGTGAAACCAAATGATAGATGTAGAACTTTGGCATTACAACAAACAAAGCCATACAATATGACAATCACCATTTTGTTTTTTTTATAATGAAATTAATTCTAATCTTCTTTCTACCAAAAATGGCTTCATTTTGTGTTTAATAAAGCACATAAATGCATAAAGTAAACAGTCCTACCAGAGTACCCAGCCAACTGACACAAAAGTTGTAATTACAAAGACCAAATTGGCAGTGCCGTTTGAACATATGACTATCAAAAATATCCATGTCAAGCAACCAGTCATCCTAAAAGCTTGAGATTATATGGGAAGACCGAGATTGTTTTCGCTCTATAAATCCATCATGCTCTCTATAGCAAAATTCAATTTGATATGTTAATGGGGGCACCAATCTTGTGACCACTTTGTCATCAAGTCTAAGATAATATGTCAAGAAACTAATTGTCCTAACCACTTGAGCTATTAAGAGAATGCCCGAAGGCCTAGGAATAGTTTTGTATTTAAGAAGCTTAACAGTAAGCAAGAAACCTGGAGTTGCTGAGACGTATCAACAGAAATCTTTAGAGCAGGTAGAATGAGTTACAAACACTCACTACAGTTCAATTAAGAAGCTCAACTGAAACAATTCTTTATTCATTACTCCTCCAGTTGGGCAAGCCAAGGAAGAGAAAACTCTCCTCTCCTGTAAACTACCATCATACTTTTTAAATTCTATTAGCAAATCTGAAGAAAATTTCCGTTTTTTGAAGAAAATTCTATTAATTACATTTAAAAAATAATAATAATAATGTAGCTAAAAAAGAAGCAAACTGCAAAGGTTCCTTCTAACAACAATCAAAAATTAATTTCTGAATCATGTTCAAGTATAGTTTTATCAACTCATGAGATACTCGTAAGACTCACAAAGGGAAAGGAACAGTGGCAAAAGGTATTCAAAAAAGGAGAACACGAGGGAGGGTGATTCAATGCGCTAACCTTGGCAACCATCCGTTGAAAAGTGGTGTCTTCATCATCTATCTTATCTTTCCCTTTGCCCCATTTCTTGTCTGCAAATTTGGAAAACAATTGACAAAACCCAATAAATAAATAAATAAATATATATATATATATATATAAAGGAAACTGAAAAGAAATAAAATTTTACAGCACAGAGAGTAAGCAAGAAATTGAATTTATTACCTTTTGGATCGCTTAGGTTGGTATATTCTCGAACTTCTCTCCCAGCCATTTGTAATGCTTTCTGCAGAGCTTGAAACGGAGCTTCTTTTTCTCAGATAACAAGGCGAAGCTGATTCCTTTCAGAGAAAGTGAGGATAGAGATAGGACGGTTCTAGAACTTGATGTTCGAAGAAGAGGATTTTGTTATTTGGGGACCGAATATGGATCATGGATGGGTCATGGGTAAATTGCAGGAAGGTATTAGGTATATATACTAGAATATACTATATCTAAATTGTCAACAAATAAGAGAAAATTCTGTAATCCTAATATTTAACCAAAACCTACTAAGGTTGTTTAATTTAATTTTTTATTATTTTTATGCATCTATATTATTTTTTTATTTTATACTATTTAAAAAATTTTATTCTTTATTTATGTAATTTTAAAAAATTATTTAAATAAATCTTACAAATTATTTAACATATTTTTTATTAGTATTTATTTTTATTTTAACTCGCCTTTTTATTTTCTTTTATTTTATTTTAAAACAATAAAATTATTAAAATATAATAAATTTATTTCAACTAATTTTTAATGAAAATTTTAAAAAAGTTAAAATCTAAAAAACTATAACTAATTTCTTAATGTATTAAAAATGATACAAAACAAAATTGAAACAATTTAATTTTAGTCAATTTCCTTTTCCACTTTACCTTTTTTCTGTTTAAGTTTTTTTTTTTTTTTCAATTTCATTTTCTCCATGTTTCCATTTCGGCTTGAGCAGGGAAAAAGAAAAAGAACTAATTTTTATTATTGTTGCTGACAAATGGAATCCGTAAGTGACCGGAGTACAATTGATCAAGGCCAATAGAACATGCTTCAGGCATAATTTAGTAGAAGGCCAATCAGAAATATACAAAATCTTGAAAATGCAAGCGAAAAAACAAAGGAAGAAAAGCCTGCATACTAATCTTTTCAACCTCTCATGTTAAGGTCTAATCATACAAAGTTACAAACTTTGCCGAAAAAGGAAAAGAAAAGAAGAGAAACAACAGACACCACAAACTGAGAGGCACATAATCACAGGTCTGTTTCCACTTCGCTTAGCCTCCTCTCCATCTTATGTAAACGCAAGAATCAATCTTTCCCGTCCATTTTCACCAGTTAAATTCCCTGCTGCTAAATGCCAATATGTAATAAATAACATAAATTTTGTGGTGGGCAAAAATTGCAACACCATGTACTCTATGCTTTTGTTAATAAACAATAATACCTTGGAACCATGTGTCATCTACAATATGAAGCTGGTGGCTGTACCAGGTCAGGAGTCAGAACTCTAGTTTTTCCCCGAGTAACCCAATGGACTAGAAAAAACTCATAAAAATGCCATTTTTACAAAATTAATTAGCTAGCTGGAGCCTTTAAAGAAACTTGGCAGCGAAGACTGGAAGTTTGTGAAGGAAGGTTTTAAGTTCTCGTCACTACCAACACATACCTTCATAGAGCTTTATAAATTTCTCCAGAAGTTCACGAATCCATCAGCAAATGACTTTAGACTTCCCAAGAAAGTTGATTTTTTTGGTGCTACCAAATTTGTGGCTTCATTATTAGACTTGTCACTGCACAATGGAAAAATGGAAAATGGAAAACAACCTTAATGCACAAGAATGCATAGAATTATAAACATGAAAGAAGAAAAGTAAACTGCAAGTTACAGAATCATATTAAACATACTACCATCATATTAAATAAGGATATATGCATTAGTTCCAAAACTTCACATACTTTGCAAGGAACACTGATGGGAGAGTTAGAGAATCATCAATGGCATTGATTGTACGGCAAGTTTTGATATATTATCCAAGCAGCACAAATATTGTAGACATTAGTCTTAGTTGTACCTGACACTTATCTGGTACTCATATGGATAGGGTATGTACCAAATACTTAATTACCTATCATTTCTTTTTTTATGATTAGAGTATGTTGATATATATGTTTTGGGTACAGTACTGAAGAGGCAAGATCAACACTAATCTTTCTCTCTCTCACCGTCCCCCTTAATAAATTTTGGGACTATTACAGTACTATGGAACATGTTTGATGTATTGTAACTTGTCAATTATCTTCTGTTTTAAAACTACAACTAAAACTGGGAAACGATATATTGGACTTCTCATATATTTTTCTGTAAGCATATTTTTCAAAAGTTTATCTAAAAGTTTGTTTAAGTGTGCATACATGTGAGTGGTTGTATTTTATATAAACATGCTTTAATTTTAACCAACATGTCCATGCGCACATAGGTATGCACCATATTTAATTACTTAACTAATATGTCCATACAACACCCAGTACCAGTAGTCATGTCTTCTTCACCAGTATTAATGTATATCCAACAATGTACACCTAATTACAGTAATCTTATAACAACAAAGTGATCTTATCATAGTATTTGTCGCAACTATAAAACTATGTATATCTAATTACAGAAGGACATACCTTTTGTTCTCATCCAGAACAGAAGACCCTTGAGAATGCTCCATTTTATGCTTTGGACCATCCGTACCGGGCAGACCTTCCAAGGCAGCTTGATCTCTTCTCTCATATTCTGCTTTCTCAATGAAATTGTTGTCTATTACTGGATGATTTTCCACATCAGCAAATTCATAGTTGCGGCTCTGAGATTTTCCATGACTATCACCAGATTTATCACTAAATGGGGTGGGAATGTGCTCTAATTCTTCTGCAAGCATGTCACTTCTTGCCTTAACCTCATTTGAAATCTTAAGACCTGATTGTGAAGGTTCTTCAGTATCCCTTTCCATATGAACATCTTCATCAGACAAGCTCCTGGAAGAATGTGGAATTCTCCTGTCTTCATAACCAGCGTTAACAATCTCCTTGTCATCTAAATCTACTAACTGAGGATCATTTTGGACATGCCCATCTGTTGTGGCTTCAGTCTTACCAGATGAGACTGTCACTGCTTCAGTCAAAGGTTTACTCTTATTGAATAGCTCTGTTTCGGCCAAATTATCGTTCATGATGTTTGAAGAACTCATTTTAGATTTGTATTCCAGTTCCTGAACAATTTTTCTAACAACATAATAACTGCCACCAACTTGTTTTACGGTATCAGAAATGGCAGGGAATTTCCCTGCATTCATTTCTCTGTACCTGTAGGAAGAATTTGAATGAGTCCATTCACACACAGTTAAACTACAACAAATGTCAGACCCATAAAACTTGAGAATAAATACACAATTCATTCATTAGTTTGGTTATTCCAACATGAATACCAGCAAATTTTTAAAATATAAGTAACCTTCGATCTTTGTCTAGTCAGTCAAATATACCGTTAAGCATTCATCTTATCAGCATTACTAAAACTAATCCATCTTCTCTTGCTCTTCCAAACAACTTTGCCCTGATCTTTAAAATCGATGTATGCATTCATCCTAAATTTTCCATAATCCTTAAAACTGATATATGCACATGAAACCTTTGAAAACTTTAGAAATACTAACTTCACCAGAAATTAGGTTCTTTGATATAAGAACAGAACAAAGAGAAATTACTTCTTCACATAAGACTCCACCATAGATCTGCGTTCCTCTCTTGAAACCCTTTTTCGGCTTTTCATATTATTTGGCTTGTCAGAAGGGACAGAGGCAGCACCTGACCATCCACGCCTCTGAATGTTTGACTGACCAACAGACTTGTTTATCTTAATGGACACTGTCAAACAAAGAGATAGATCTGAATACACAGTAATTCAACAAATGATATATTTGACAATACAGTACATTGTTCAAACTTGATGTAAGAGACTAAAATTGCTAGACAATGATGAACACTGTGAAATGACACTTCAAATGATATTATCCAAACAGATATGCTTCAAATAGCATATTGGATGTTAACATGAAAATTCAGTAAACAATTATTAAATTTCAAGCAATTCTTTTCTTGAAATAAAGTCAATTTGTATAATGATGAAACTCCACATAAGCACCAAGGCTTTCATTCCCAGAAAAACCTTTTACCTATCTTCTACTCATCCTTATCCATGATCTGTAAACTCGAAAGAACCAACAATGAAAAGTTCATTAAAATCACAGGTTAGGCAAGCAGAAACTGAACAGAGATAAAGGCAATATTTTTCATGCATGAAAAAATTCAATCTGCTATGATTTTATAGCTGAAGCACCAAAAGCATAATATCTTAGCTTTAATTAAACTGTTGATCCTTGTATTTTCATCCGGAATCAATCATTTGGAAATGGTGTGTGTATTATAATGAGGAAACAAAACACATAGAGATACCAAAAAACTTACGTCTCACATCCTTCTAGTCCTCAATAAATATATCCCAAAATATCTTAAACTCGTATGCATGAATGTAAATTTGCATGTTATCAATATAAAATAAGGAAAAAAGGGTAATTCAATTTACGCACTACTTGATCTCACATTGTGTAACCTTGCACAGGTAGAACAATAAAAAATTCACTAAGCCCATCCACTTAAACATTTTTCTTTCTGTACAGCTTAGACCTGCCATCTCAGTCAATGTGAAATAATGAACAACGGGTATCGTATAAAAAATTAAAAAGTATCCATCTTTTCTCAATACTAGTAATAATCTCTAAGGAATAAAAACTGACTAGCAAAACCAACAAAAGCTTACTTCTTTTCTTATGCATTGCAGTGCCCAAAGTCCCTAAAACAATCAAATTGGTTACTGTTACTGGGTTTAGTTTTCTATCTACAGAAGATGCCCGAATGTCTAGATAGTACAAAACCCGAACATATAACAAGAAAAGGAGAAAAAAACACGCAGAATTTACATGTAACTGGAAGAGAAACAAGATCGCATGCACATAGCATAAATGAAATAGGATGGAAGGAAAAGACAAGAAAGTTACCCCAGTTGGGTGGTCCGGAAAGGGACCAGCGAGTGTGTGATTGCTTGTAATTGGACCAGAAGGCGTGGCCTCCTCTGGTTGTTAATAGTAGCTTCTTCATCATTGTTACACTCCGCTGAAATCCCCAGCAGGTTCCATAAATGCCAGAGAAGAGGGGTTTTAGATCATAGGCTCAAACGAATGAGGAGGGTTTAAGCGTTTGCCCATTCAGACCCGTTATCGTCGAACTCGAACCGCACCGAATAGGGATTCCGAAGCGCCAATTGTTGTCCGCCCCAAATCTGCTTTGAACCTACCGGTAAGAATCCGGGCTATGGATGTAAATTCGGGCGGTCGGGTCGAGCTGAAACGGAATATCTTTGGGCTGGCAATTGGTGGTCACTTCGGCCCTAAGTTTTTTTTTTTAACATTTAATTTCCCTATTTCACGATAAAAATATGAGTTAATTTTTCTAAAAATATAAAATAAAAATTATTTATTAAAATATCATTAATCAAAAACTATTTTTCCATATACTACAAATTTGCTGGCTCTTTAAAAGCACTAAATGAAATAGCTCCTTCATAATATATATATATATATATATATATATATATAGAGGAAAGCACCAAATAGGATGGCACCTTCTAAAAGATGTTAATTGTAGAAACAGCTAAGTCGAATGGCGTTATCATGTTGAAAGCGCCACTTAACTTAGTACCTTTAAGGTTAACTTAAAAAAAAAATAAACAAAAAAAAAAATCAATTCAATTTGAATCGATTAAATTTATTTTAAAAATTTGTCATATAATCATTCCATGTAGAAGAGTGTTTCTCACTTATTCTTTTAAACACCAGTGATGTAAGATAAAAATTTCTTCTTTAAAATTAAGCAACTCTATTATAAAAAAAAAAAAAAAAAATTGTTTAACATCGCTAATATTTAAATAAATAAATAAGAAATACTCTGATATGTTTTATTGTAAATGTATTACTTAAGGTGAAATACCTCTTGTCACAAATGTTTAAAGTTTGAATTATTTTTTTAAAAAAAATGGTGAATTTCCAATAAGAAACTGACGTAATTATTTTATTTTTTTTTTATCTCCACGAACATATAAGATTTCATTTAATAATCATTTTTCAAATATTTAATCTCTACCCAATATTTCTTTTTTTTTTAATATAAATACAATATTTCAATTAATTGGGCAACAAGAAATGTGAACTTGAATGGCGCCCTCCCTACTTTAAAATCATATTTAAGGGGCCTCAAAAATTGTATTCCATTAAGATATAGTTTTGGGTCAGTGATATCTTAATAAAAAAAATTTATTTTTGTGTTTTTAAGGGAAATTAACTGAAAATACATGTAAATTATGCCAATATTTTTTATGAAATGGATTTTCTCTGATCTAACTTAATTCAAATACTTATCTAATCATATTATATATATATATATATATATATATATATATATATATATATATATATATATATATATATATATATATATATCTATTTTTTAACTTAATTAGAAAATTTAAATTTAAGCTATAAAAATACAATTACTTTAAAATTTAATAAAAAAATTTGTTAAAATCAAATTTCACTGAAAAATATAAGTACACGTGTTTAATATTTGACTTAAAAATGTAAGTTTTAAGTTAGAAATTTCTGCAAGAATAGATAAATGAATTATAAAAAGAAGATTTTTTACATAACAATTGTTTGATATAAATAAAATACTACATATTGACAATAGTTATATTGAAGCACGTCACTATGTTGACCATAGTACAAGTTGGACATCAAATAAACAAACAAAAGAGCCATAAAAAGGTTTGTCCACAAGTCAAAAAATCAACTTACTATGTTCTTGAACTTTTCAATAGTATGAAATATTAAAAAAATTATAGTTTTTATTTGGTTAAAAACAAGAAAACTTAGAGCTTATGGTAGGTGTTTTTTTATGTGATCTACAATAAAAATTTGTGCTGCTTGGACTTAGTGGAGTTAGCCCAAATTGAGGGTAATATGTTTAAGGGTTTAAACTAACTCTAAAATCAAACTAAATCAACTCGTTAAGCCCAAATTGAGACCACTACTTTGACTTAAAAACAAAATAATTTTCTTAAAAAAGATAAATTATTTCAATCTTAACATTGCTGCTTCTAAAGCATATAACAAATAATTGGGATAACATAATTTATTGATCGAAGTGACGTGACTGGATTTATTACTAATTTAACATGAGTTGCGTGCCCACAAATTTAAGTAGGCCATGCTCTAATCATCATCAAGTCCCTAATGCCAATCTTAAAGGAATCTTTAGAAAATCCTCTGCTCGATTTGCTCTTGCAACAACTATCATTAAATCATAATCAAGGTGGCCATGTTATTCTACCGACCAATAAATGCCAACAGCTATTATTAAATGATAATTTTTTATTATTATTCAACAATACCTTTACAAATTTCAAAATTGTTATTGTCTTATTATTTGCTTCACTTTAGCCTTAAACAGGAAATCACCAGTAATAATTTAATCAACCTTTTTTTTTTTTAATAAAAACAACCCGTGATTCAATAAAATTTATTGAATATAATTATTTAATACTAAATAAATATCAAAACAAATGAAAATAAAAACAAACCAAATATGATTTTAGAAAATAAAAATAAATTTTCAAAAAATGAAATCAGAAATAAAAATATAAACACATTTACTAAATAACCGTTTGGCACACGCTCAAATAACAGGACATCAGATGTTGTCCCACGTATGTTGTTCCTTTTGACATTTCTTGCTTCCCACGAAGTCCCTATATTGAAAGCGATACCTTGCTTATTCATGGACAACTCTATGATCAAATGAAACATATATATATTTAACAGTATATCATTCAAGACCCTGAAACCTAGTTGTCATCTTGTTGCTAATAATATAATCACAAAGAAAATAAACAACATCTTTGTTCACACCGCTCATGCCCAACGCTCTCAGCATCTCAACCGGGCCTCACCTTGCCCACTTCGTCAAACTGTCAACAGTTGTGGAAACAAAATGGTTATGACTTTATGCACACCATTTTTTATGTTGTCAAACTTATCCCTTCAACGTTGTCTCCAATCATGAGCTTGGCTGGTAACATAAGCCTTTGCTGTCTGATTCTGCAGCTTCTGTCAATTAACAGTGTTGTCTGTGTTGAGATGAAGGAGTTTCATCCAGAAGAAAGAGATGCCTTGTTGCTGCTGAGGGATTCAGTAAGTTCTGATGCTGATTTGCATTCAAACTGGACAGGGCCTCCTTGTATAGTGAATAGGAGTAGATGGAAGGGCATTACCTGTTCTAATTGGCATGTCATTAGCATTGACCTTGAAGGGATTAACGTTGTTGGCTCTTTACCTCCTATGTTTCTGCAAAATATAACTTTCTTGAAGCAACTTAACTTGAGGAGCAATTCAATTTCTGGGATGCTGCCAAACCTTACCAATTTGGTTATCTTGGAACAAGTATTACTGTCTTATAATCATTTCACAGGGCATATTCCAGCAGAGTATGTTGAATTGCCCAGTCTAAGAAGCTTAGAACTGGAGGAGAATTACTTAGAAGGACAAATTCCAGATTTCGATCAGCCATTATTGACAGCCTTCAATGTCTCGTATAATCATCTTAGTGGTCCAATTCCTGAAACTAATGTGCTGCTGAGGTTCCCCAAGAGCTCCTTTGATGATAATTCAGATCTTTGTGGGAAGCCATTAGATAAGTTATGTCCTGCTCCACCACCTGCTCCTTCTTCTGCACCATCGCCTCAGATTATTGCTCCCAGCCCAGGGGAGGAAACGAAAAAGAAGAAACTCCAAGTATGGACCATTGCTCTGATTGCTGCTGCAGGAGGACTGCTTCTTTTACTGCTCTGTATTGCTTTCATGTTTTGTAAAAAGCGGAAGCGTGGAGAAGAAAAAACAAGAAATGAATCAGCAGGTAAGATATTATAATATCCTTAGAACTCTTAGAACTATATTTAAAATGACAAGCCACAACAACTTAGTGCACAGAAGAGGAAAAAAAAAAATGCTGATTCAGAATTTCTTTGAACTTTTCTCTGTGTTTTCTCAAATAGCGTACACTTTTGGAGTGTGGGCACAGAAAATGTCTTTTCCAGAGAGAGCTGAAGATTCTGAGAGGTTGGGCCAACTGCAATTTTTTAACAAGGAATTACCAGTTTTTGATTTGGATGATTTATTAAGGGCATCAGCAGAAGTGCTGGGCAAAGGAAATTTAGGCGCTACATATAAAGCAACGCTTGAAACTGGCACCGTTGTTGCAGTGAAGAAACTAGATTCTATGAATGAATTGAGCAAGAGGGAATTCCTCCAGCAGATGCAGTTACTAGGAAAGATAAAGCATGAAAATCTTGTAGAGATTATCTCTTTCTATTACTCAGAGAATGAAAAGTTGGTAATTTATGAGTTTATCTCTGATGGCACTTTGTTTGAGCTATTACATGGTTAGTTTGATACTTTCCCTCCTTATTTCCTTAAACTTTTCAACAATTTCATGACGAAAACACAACATGGTTATGGTAAGATGCTGATATTCCTAGTTTATTGGTGCTAGAGAATAGAGGAGCTGGAAGAGTACCCCTTGATTGGGCTACAAGAATGTCTATTATCAAAGACATAGCAAAGGGTCTTGCTTTCCTTCACAATTCTTTATCATCTCACAAGGGCCTTCATGCCAACCTCAAATCACCCAATGTCCTAATTCATCAACATAGCCAGGGTTGTCATTCCAAGCTCACTGACTTCGGCTTCTTACCACTACTTTCTAGCAGAAAGTGTGCAGAAATGCTAGCCATCAGCAGGTCACCAGAGTTTGCTCAAGGGAAGAGGATCACCCAACAAGCTGATGTCTATTGCTTTGGTATCATTTTACTAGAGATCATAACTGGGAAAGTTCCTGGTGAAACGTTAGGAGAAGACATGGAAGAAGCAACTTCAGATCTTTCAGAGTGGGTAAGAATGGTGGTATACAATGATTGGTCAACTGATATACTGGATATGGAGATTCTAGCCGCAAAAGAAGCGCATGATGCAATGTTGCAGCTTACAGAGTTAGCTCTAGAGTGTACAGACATGACACCAGAGAACCGGCCTAAAATTAACCAAGTATTGAGGAAAATAGAAGAGATAGAGCAAATGAAAGGAGAGAATGACTGACACACTTACTAACTTAATGCAGCATTATGGCCTGCGTTAAGAGTACAGATGGAATGTTCATAACTTCAACAACACACTCGCAACTCAGCTGATACTTCATTCAAACAAGAAACAACATAACTTCACAGAACCGTATAGTTGACATTAGATCAAATTGTCAGAAATCTTTGTAGTAATTTTGTAAGTTTTATACAGTTCTTGATTTTGGTACTTCTGAAATGATCAAGTGGGATCAAGCTATTTGTTCAAAAACAATTTATCATCTTCATTAAAGGAAGAGAAATTGTGCATTTATTTGACAGAAACAAATGACTGCAAAAGAAATTAGAGGCAGAGAACAAATATCTTGTCTCCCACGTGGTGCCAATTAATGTTTAATCTTTGGATGAAATTGGCCTTTCTTCTATCAGCATACCAATATTAAGGAATCAAAAATATTAATAAGGGAAGATATTCAGGTCATCTTAATTCTTAAATAATCCTAAAAGCATGTTGTTCAAGTTTTGCTAAGAACAGAATACTAAAACGCTGATGCATTAAATCTTTAACATACCATTGATCTGCTCATCAAAAAACTGCCTCTGACCGAAGAACAAGAGGCATGCCACCTGACCATCTAATCTTGGGCCGTCAATGACTGAAGCAAAGTTTGGTATGAACACAGCCACCTCATCCTTGGCATTTTCAGGTTCTGCCTTTGACTAAGTTAATGTTAAGTTAAATTGGCAGAATTATTTTACCAAATTATCATGCCATTTTGTTAATTAAATGAAAATCTTAGCATATGAATAAAGTGGGCATATGTTTTGAAATAGACTTTCTCATGCGGATATATGTTAAATATAAAACTATTTTTAATCTTTTACCAAACAGTTAAACATTTTTAAGTTAAATCAATTCTTTAAGATGATATAAATAGACTCTACAGAAAACAGTTTTAAGTACAAACTCAACCTGTACCAACTAGCTAGTGTCACGGTATAAACATAAGTAACTTTATTCATAATAAAGGTGCTTCAAAAAAGTGGTTGCCATAAATTTGGAAGACTTGAATTGTAAAGAATAAATTTAAACGAGCTTAGATGTTGTTGTATATGTAGTATAAACAATAAAGACAATTAGTGGGAAATTTCATTGCACAGTTTAGGGGCAAGCGTCAACCAAATTAGCCCCTGAGCGAACCGCAACCGTGAGGCAGATAAGTTAAATGACCTTTATAAGATAATCTTTGCGTTTATCCTTGTTTACTAGAAGGATGAGCACAAACGCTGCAACTGACCAAGAGGGAAACAGAGTTAGACAAAGTTCAACTTGAACTGAGATGCCAACACATATCACCACGTGTCAACCATTTAGCATCCCACAAAACCAGGTGTCCCACATTAGCTCATCCCCTCTTTGGCTCATATAAGCAATAGCACACCACTTTTCAGCCATGCAAAGGAGTCTCTTCTGACCTCTTCCTACCTCGGAACATCAGCATCTTCCTCACTCCAATTTCAGTTTGATTTTCTACGACTCCGGAAAAGGGTAGTCTTCATAGCATTTAGACAAACATCTGAAGGAGGCAATACCTCGAACACCTTTAAGACCAATTGGGTCGGTGGCAGAGTGAGTCACCTTAGCAGGGAAAAGGAAACTTGTGATAATGTCAACTCGTAGATATGACTTCGGACGGTTAGACGAGGCTATCCATCCAGACTCCATGAGAGCGACCTTAGCTGAATTTGTCTCCACTGCCATCTTTGTCTTTGCTGGAGAGGGCTCTATCCTGGCTCTGGGTAAATTAAATGGGCTTCATTAATATGATCAAATGCATGCATGCATGCTAAAAAGATTGAAAATTTATTTATAATTGATGATACCCTTTTGTGGATTCTGTTTTGGCAGACAAGGTTTACATGGATTCAAGTACATCAGCGGGTGAGCTATTTGCTGTCGCACTAGCTCATGCTTTCTCTCTGATTGCTGCGGTTGCGGCTAGCATGCATGTTTCCGGTGGCCATGTGAACCCGGCGGTGACTTTTGGTGCACTCCTCGGTGGAAGGATCTCTGTCCTACGCGCCATCTACTACTGGATTGCTCAACTTCTGGGTGCTATAGTAGCTTCCATCTTGCTCAGACTTGTCACCGCTGGCATGGTAAAAATAATAATAATAATTCTAATCAATTACATCAATTACCCTTAAAAAATCCCTATTTATTAATTTTGGTAAATAATATTTTTTAACGGGTTAAAATCATAGCATAAATAACAAAATGAATTAGCTTCTATATATTTTTTAATGGGTAAGTAACTTCTATTTTGATTTGTTCCTCCTTATATATTTAGAGAAATAAAGTAATTACATCGGCAACTCGAATTTTATCTTATGGAAAATTGTTTAAAAAAACTTTACTGGCCAGAGTCTGATTAATGTTATTGTTGCTTATTGTAGAGACCTGGAGGTTTCCATACAGGTCCTGGCATTGGCGTAACACATGGGCTAATATTTGAGATAGTGATGACATTTGGATTGATGTACACGGTTTATGGTACGGCCATTGATCCCAAAAGGGGAAGCATAGGCATCCTTGCACCCTTAGCAATTGGGCTAATTGTTGGGGCCAACATTATTGTTGGTTGGCCATTTGATGGAGCATGCATGAACCCAGCTAGGGCTTTTGGGCCTGCTTTAGTGGGCTGGAGATGGAGGCACCACTGGATCTACTGGGTTGGCCCACTTATTGGAAGTGGACTGGCAGCACTCATTTATGAATACATTGTGATCCCAATAGAGCCCCCTCATGCTCACCAACCCTTGGCTCCTGAGGACTACTAAATTACGTCGTTTTGTGTGCATGTAAAGCAGAATTAAGACCCTGCTTGTGTTTCCTTCTGCCATTTTGTTTGTTCCCTATGATATGAGAAGTTTTGTGTGCCTGCTGCATATCAAATAAAATGTGAACTTACTACTGTATGATCTGCACCAAGGGACTTCTATTCTGCCATAATAATAATAACTAATGTACAAAAGATTATAACAGACACATGGTTTATAATTTCCAATCGATCACAAGGAACAGACAAGAATAATACTGCAAATATTATACCAGTTTTCTTTGGGTGTAAAATCTGGCCACCCAAGGAGCAAGTTCAGTAATATGGGGTGTCCTGGGATTGGCAGAGTAATAATCAGACCAATAGCAGGGAGTAAGTCTATCAGCAAATTTGTTGTTAGCATAGATGCAAAATGGTAGCCAATTTTCCCCTCCATTCATTCTTCTCTTCCTTTCCCTTGGGTATGCTAAAGGAGCTTGTACATACCTGCAATTTACATAGATAGCATTCAGAAAGAGATCAAGTGGAGTATATCTAAAGACAACTCTCAAGATGAACACAACTGCCAACTACCAGAAGCCTAAGGCTCTAAAAAGGAATTTCAAATTGCTTATGGTAGCCATCCCAGTTGTTCGCAGCCAAGATTTTCTGCCAAATTTCCACTCAACCAACCCTTTATCACTACGCTTTCTCGATCATTTAAATGCTTGTAATTCTAAGTTGCTAATTTTTTCCCCTATTATTAATTAATTCGGTTTTATAGCAGAGAATGCCACTCCAAAACAAAATACCTAATAAGTTCCATCTAATCTAATCCTCATATTAACATAGCATGGCATATAATGAAAATTCAAAATGGGATGTTCATTAAAAATTCCTTAGTATCCACTGCTACCTGCAAGCTAGAAACAAATGAAAAATACCTTATACCGTCAACGACAGCATCCCAGCAGAAGTGGGTATGACCAAACACATGGCAAGCAGACGCACCCCCCTTTCCCTCAGCGCCATGTATAGACCTTATTCGATTTTCAAGAGGGTCTGAACCAATTATTTTTGGGAGGTTGGGATAGAACAACATCCTCTTTTCTGGACAAAGTTCTTGCCTAGGAAACATGAAAGCAAATATAAGCCATCAACCAAAACAAAAATCAATATATTCTTCAATTTTCAAAGTAAAAAGAGTTTATGCTGTCTATGTTGCTCCCTTCCCGGCTGGAGATACTAGTTTAAAACTAAATCTTGGACAAACTACGTTTTTTCTATCTAGATGTTTTTAGGGAAGAAAAATAAAAAGAATATTGCCTCATTTTCCATGATTGAGTAGCTAAGATAGATCATCTAACCTTAACAATCATTTCAAACAGCAGATTATGCATGCATAGAAGGAAGGATAAATTATATCAGTACTAAGAAAAGGTGAGAATTTAAGAGATTGATTAATAACCTGGGAACAAAGTGGGAAAAGGTGATTACATGATCACACGCCATCTGGATGTCCTTTATCACATTCTGGTATCTTTCATTCAAGGCATCAAAATATAGAGCAAGGGAGGTATCTCCATTTGAAAGTTCCTTTGGCCACTTGCATGCATAAAAATCTTTACATGCCTAAGCATAAAACAAAAGCAGTGATTCAGATTTATGTGAAAATTTATTTAGTTGACGGCAGTTAAAGCAGCCAGAAGCAAATTCATCCCTGTAATTGAGAACTATATGAAGAAGTTCAACAAACCCTACTGAAATACCATTAAAGAATTCCATATGCTAAGCCTACTAGGCATTGCCCCTTGAAAGCACATTATGCTTCAAAGTTATCAAAATAAAGATGCTATAAATCCATATTGCTGTTGGCTTCTTAAGAGCCATTATATTTAACTTTTTAAGTTATGCCCCTAGGGCCAGCTACAAGTACAGAATTCCGTTTCGGAACCACTTATATAAAATAACATACAGGACATGGACTGAACAATATGTATTAAGTTTAACAGAAACTAACAAATTCTCAACTCCATCATAACTAGCAGAGCATTGTGATGTATACATTGCTTATTAATTTTTACAGCAATACTTGCATGGTATTTTTATATGAGACAGGCAGTGATTCTTGAAATCATGATTATACGCAACTCTCTAAGATATGCAAAATCCTTGTTACACGTATGACCCAAATATGGGTCACGTAAAACAGAGCATATCATATGTTAAACTTGAGCAAATTGTCCTGGATTTAGCAGAATGAGAACTGAAGAGCATGATCAGTCATCAGACATTTTAAACAGCTTACTAGGAGGTGAAAGGGTAGTCACCATCTCCAAAGACGGAATGCGAATGCCCGCTATATCCTCCTCTTTGTCAAAGCTCTGTGAAACAAGTAGGTTGAGAAATTGTCACTAAGAAATTTTTTCGTTTTAGATTTAACAAAATATAACATTATGAATAATTTAGAAACAAAAAATTGAAATTATAAAAATAGTCACCTCATGGTACCAAGAGAACAAAGGAATGATTCCTAAGCTATCCATAACCATTGGACTTGTCTCAACTCCGAGCGTCTTACATGCATCGAGCAATTTGTTTAGCTTTCCAAGAGAATCAACCTAGAAAAATCAGCCAAATATTTATCAGAAAGAAAGTATATCGATATTTATAAACAGGATTGGCCAAAAATCATTAACATCATCACATGAAAACTTTCTAATCTGAGTTACAAATATGCCATTCGAATTAATGAAGATATATTTGCATTAAGCTTGAATTCTGATATGGTATCATGATAGAACGATATACATTGAATCATCCGTGAAGTCAAGTCAAATTATATCCTCCCATAAATTCCAAAACAGTCCATTTCTATTTATACAGTTAACTATTGTTCATGCCATATGGCAGACTTCAATAAGACTTAAGCCACTAAACAAGCAGATACCAATAAATGATCTTTTGACAGTGCCAAATAAATTAACTTTATGACTTTACATATTTTTCTCCTTCACGCCGACACCAAAGGTCGTGGTTTCCAGGTACAAAGAAGACATGTTGAAATCTTTCCTTCAAGAGGGACATAGTTACAAAAAAGTTGCTATGTGTCTCTGCCACATCACCAGCAACAAGAAGAACATCTTTGTTGTCCTCAACAATGGGCAAGCATTTTACCCACTTCAAGTTCTCAGCATAGTCCGTATGCAAGTCAGATAGTACAAATACGCGCAATCCAGCAGTATTTGTCAATGCAGAAGGTAAAATCCGGGGCCTTCCAAGGTCACCCCTTTTCATGTGTATTCCATAATTGCTTAAAACTATTTGTTTCGAAACATATCTAGAGTAGCAAGGCTGCTGAGATAGGGTGAGACAAAAAGGGTTAAGTCTCACCACCATGACCACCAATGCTGACCAAAAGCTTTTGATCTACAATGAACCAATAAATCACCACCAAATTAACCAAATGGCAAACAAGTAACTGGCTCTAGCCTTAAACAGCAAAACGAACATCAACATAAAATTAAACATTAGCGTCTCACTGAATGTCAACTGACAAGAAATGTGGTAAAAACATAAACACATAAACCTGTATTGTCCAGTTTGAATTAGATATCCGTTGTGCATACAAGTTATTGATTATTTCTTGAGCTCATTTTTTGGGGTCTCAGATATAAATTTGAGACATAAAGGAAAATACAGCAAGCATCGCACTAAATAACGACAACCGAAAACATGAAAGGAAATCGAAACAACCACCGGAACTTACATGAAATAAGCTCCTTAATATAATAGTCCTTCTAGTTAGAAACCCGACCGAGATTTTCTTTGGTTGAAGAGCGTGGAAACCATTTTGGGGACTTTTCGAATTTAAAACACCTGCAACTAGCTGCAAGACCAGTGATATGAACTGGAATCGAAACTAAAATTGTGTTGTTGCAAATTGAAAACTCAATGTATGACATGAGCCAGAGAGAGCTGAAACTGCTGAGGAAGTTGCCGAGCGAACTCAACAACGTAATAAGGCCATTTTGTTTTCGGATTCAACAATACTGTTATGTGTCATGACATTACCGGCCTGAATTTGGCCCAAATTAAAACTTGGCCAGAGTTGGCCTGGATTCAAAACAAGAACTTTTCTTTTTGTAAATTTATAATTATATATAAATCTTTAAAAGAATTTTATAAATGGGCTACCACCTCTAAGCAAGTCTGAGCTGGTTACTATTATGTCGGCCCAAAAAATTCTTGGGCTAGACTAAGTAGAGCTTGAATATCAATTAGCAAAATAGATTAATTGACAATAGTTGTTTTAATTAATTAAAATTTTTAAATTTAAATTCTAAAAATATATTTACATTAAAATTTAACTTAATAATTTCGTTTGACTGGAACATAATCAATTAGTGCTCAATATGGTTTCAAAATATCACAGATTTGTGAAAAAAAAAAAAAAAAACAGAATATAAACTCCGCCAGAGTTGACCTGGCCGACACCCCTTGGTATATGTCTTGCATGCATTAATGTTAAACAAAAGATAAGTTTTGATTGTGTATATCTATCTATATATGGTGAAGTTTGTTCATGTATGGTAAGTGATAACCACGAGAAGATGGAGACTCCGGAGGTTTGAATGAATCAACTCTCTCTCCATCGGCTGCCGTACGTAAATGGCCAACATTCAGATGCGATGTCAAACGTCTGAGATCATCCATCCCTAGTTACGATCGAGATGATATATATATATATTCAATCAAGTTTCGAAGCTCATCAACTTTTTCTTTCATTTCTTCTTTTAATAACTTTTGAAGTCTTTCTCTCAGAGAGGATACATGCATGCATGTTGATGAAGTAAACTAAGAGGTCATACTTCATAGACACGGAAAGGATATTGAGAGTGCCAATATATACGGTGACAATGTTAATTGGAACCCCCAAAAAATTTCTAACTTTAAAATTTTAAATTCATATTTATTAAAAGATATATACTACTTATTACTAAACAAAAGATGATTTTAAATGTCAATTACAGGAAAATAAAACTAAGCATATGAGTATCACAAGCGATAATAGCATTAGCATAGGGATCATATGTTGTATTATTATTTGTTATTGGTTAAAATTTATTTATTAATAATTACTCTTAAGTTTATTAACTAACATATGTGTCATGGACCACATACTCTTGTAACACTTCCGCAAATTTTGGCCGCTTTCCAGTATGCCAACAAATGCTTAAAGGCCAAGAAGGTGGAATGGCTGATGTTCTCAAAATAGAAAATAAACGAATGGAAAAACGACATTCGCATCCGCCGTTTAGCAAACGACAACGAATTGAGTTAACCTAACCATATCTTTTCGCCCTGCCTCCTCAAATCAGGGGCGTTATTCGGGGAACACTTACAAGTGTTTGCGTCCATTTCCAGCTCATCAAACCAGTCACCACCTCCACTATAAATTTCGTTTCACTAAAATCATCGAATTAATTTATTTCATTTTTTTGTTCTTAATTAATTAGAAATTAATAGTTTGGTTATTTTATTTTTTAAAAAAATTATAGCATAATTTATTTGGATCTTTTTTTATAATAGTTATTTGATTATTTCATCTATCTGATCAATAAGTTACCTTATATAGCCATAATTTTTTAAGATGACCATATTCTATTGCAAAAATAGTAAACTTCGTTCCTAGGTGGGAAATGGCCAAAATCAATTGAATTGTCGTTCACGTGTGTGCAATAAATGTTTTCCCTGTCATTACGAGTAATTCATAATCTTCAAGTTGTTTTTAGTATTATTATTATTATTATTCATTTAATACAAATGATAGTAAGGAGATTTCAACTTTTATATCTTAAAAATTACTTAAAATCTCTTGTACCATTAAATATGTAGATTAATTGGCATATGTTTTAGTTTAATTAAAGATTTTGAGTTTAAATTTTAAAAATACAATTACATTAAAATTTAATAAAAAAATTATCATTTTTATAATTCTACCTAATTCAAACTAAATATTGATAGTCAAAATCAAAAAATAATTTCATCTCATATCTCATAAAAATACTCTAATGTATCAAGGGTGGAAAAAAATTACAATAAAAGGGCTAAATTAGAGTACCTATTTGATCCTTCTAAAAATTGTGAGGATCATTAGTGTTATTAATTATTTTAAATTTTATATTCTGCATCTTTTAATTGGGAATATTTCATTCTGATTTTAAAAATTGGAAAATAAATTCTTTATCAGTCATTTTCTTGGAATGCCTAGATCCCACCATGTGTTCTACGTGGATGCTTCAACTTTGATTCTAATAAAGATAGTGATTAAGAAATAATAGTTTTTTTTTTTTTAATTAATACAATGACAACGAGTCTATATGATGTTACACCAATCACCATTTGATTTCATTATCGTATAATTATTTAAAGAGAAAACTATACATTTAATCCGTTTGATATTATAAATTTGAAAAGTTACCTCATTTGTTGTAACTATTTTTAATAATTATAGTACGTAATATTTTTTATAGGAAAAAGCACGTAAAACTAAAATAAAATAAATAAATTTTCGTAGAGAAGTTAAGAATGCTATCAAACAACACCGTGCATGAATATACGTGTAAATTGCAAATGAGCACAAAGCATAAATTTTTAGTATTATTAATTATGATTTTGTACGAAAAGAACCAGCAGAAAAGCAAATATTGTCATTTTATTTGCATGAAATTAAACAGCATTGTTATTATCCACCGTGACCCAATCTAGTGGAACATATTAGTCTCATCCTGTTGCAAATTTTGTAGGCATTGTCGCTCAAATAAAATAAAGTTAGAAACATGTTAAGTAGGGTATTATAACTTGATTAGAGATTTTGGACTTCGGTTTAAGTCTTGAGAATATAATTAAATTAATTTGATGCTTTTATAATTCTGTTTAACTAAAATCAGACTAGTTAATACTCAATATGGTATCAAATACTAATATTTTACACACAAAAAAACTTAGAAATAATCTTATATCTAATATTTTTTGTACACAAGTTTTGCAAGCTTGAACTCTGAACAAAACATAGGCACATCAATATCGGAGGAAATTTGATATCTTGACAGTTGAGGCAAAAGAAATTTTGTTAATACAATCCAAAAATTTAAATTATTAAAAATATTTTAAAAAATAGTTTTATATCACATTTAGCAAATATGTGTATGTTTCTTATTTGACTTTTTTTTTTTTTATAAAGTAAAGGAGAGTTAGGTCTAAAAATTTATTAAAATGAAAATACAAAAATGTTTTATAGAAATACTTTTGAATTAGTTACTAACAAGATATAATTGTTTATAAGATACAGTCCTGTCACTTAGCAATTGGATTAACTTTTATTGGATGGGTGTTTGTCATTTTAAATTGTGCATCGTTTTCACATTGCTAATCATGTTTCAATGATCACCTAATCCGATGAGTCAAAGGAGTTGATTTGTCCTTTGTAAATATATATAGACAAAGGGAAGAGGATGCGTGAGAGGAATAAACTAAACTTTGTAATCAATCAAATTGTGTATTTTATTAACATACATACGTACATGTACATACATATTCTATTTACAAACAGACACTGCCCTACACACGCTAATTAATTAAAATATTATGTTTTTAATAATTTAATAATATTTATAATTTTCTTAACTAATACGACAATAAAATGAGACAAAAGATGTAAATACCAGAAGACGACGTAGATAGCAAAGCTAGCTGTTTAGTGGGACAAACAAATAAGCTTCATTTTCATTTCTCTATATATAAATTGCCAGGATAGTGTTCACGACCATATCTTTTCAGCAATGAACCACCGCTATTCTTCTACATAGCTGCATCTTGTTTCCCTTAATTTCTTCCTTGTTCTCATTCTCTTCTTTGATCCTTCCCCTATATATATATAAAAGCTTATGAACTATAAGCTATTTATATATACATATATAGAGATTAGAGAGAGAGAGAGAGAAAGTGCCATAGCAATTATTGATACATAGCTTCAAGTAGGGGACCCAATGGCGTTGAGGGTAGACTTGTTCCTTCTCCTTGTTTTCTTGAATGTCACTGCTTCCTCTGCAGTTCGATTGCTCAACAGAACCATTGCTGCTGAAGCCTCCATCTCAAGAGCTCAGGTTAGGAGATATATGCTCGATAATGGACTCGGCCATACACCACCCATGGGGTAAGCCTCCTCTTAATTTCTTCTTCTTCTTCTTCTTCATCAGAAGTTTTTGAATTTGAATTAGCGGTAGTTGATTACACAATGTAATTAACTATCAGTCATTTGATGAAGTCCTAATCGTATTAACTGTACAATTATAATCTCACCTAACGACTAATAATTGATTACAAGTGATCTGATTCAGAACTTTCCACTTTGTTTTGGTTTTGTTTTTATTCTTAATCTAATATTATTCTCCACATCAATAATTTAGTCATTGATAATCAATCCTTTCTTTTCCTACACTTTAAGATGTGTGCTATGCCACTATAACAATAATATATGATTAAATTCCCTAAGATATATACTTTTCTTAAGTCGTCGTTTTGTGAAGCAAATGTGTCGTTTCAGGTAGCATGGTGGTGGTGGCATTTGTCGTTTAATTTGGAGGATAGTTATGATTGCTTGTTTTTGTTTTAATGGGTTTGGTCACCGACTTGCCATGAAAAGGACACAAATGGATTTTATGACAAATTTCCAACAATAAGCCCAGCACCAACCATGACCCTCTTAATTGTACATATATATAAATTACTATTAATCCTGGGGTTGGTCTTGGTGCCTTCTTCACATCAATTAATTAATGTTGATCTTATAAAAACAGATCATTCAATGCCTTGACCCAATTCAAATTTATATTTCTAATATAAACATATTTATACCGACACAAGTTTTAGAGCTCACAACGGCAATTTCTTGTTTGATACTTACCGTCAAAGGCTACTTGTCCAAAAAGTTATCATTAGCTAAAAGAACTAAAATGTTTTTTTGTGTAACACTAGCTAAAATTAAGTTTCTTTTTTCATTTTTATTTTATTTTATTTTTACATATGATATGATAATAAGGGGGGTTTAAATAGCTAATATTCTGAAAATTACCCAGGTCTCCCATTATTAGATTACTCTTACTGGCTCCAGCTGAAAATAAGTTGACAAAACTTTCAAAATTAATGACACATTAAATATCCCATTGTGACAACTTTAGTGGGTGAGAATTGACCCATAACTATTTTGATGGACAATGTTATTATTTTAAGATTGATGTCATATTGAAAATTTTTTCAAAGACTACACTCAGTCATGTAATTAAGTATCTTTTAGGACCCACAAAGAGTAAGATGGTAAGGGTTTTTGAATTTACACCACCAAGAAAATGAATTAAACCCAAGTTTTATACATATATATATATATATATATATATATATATATATATATATATATATATATATATATATATATATATATATATATATATTTTTTTTTTTCTCAAAGAGTACAATACAATTTTAATTTACTGTCTATTGTGAATTAATTATAGCTTAAAAATACAAAAATATAGTACTTTTTATTTGTAGCAATACTGTCAATTTTTGGGACCTTTAATTGTCTCTTAATTATTTTATCTAATTATGATTTCCTTGTTAAAGAAATATGTAACCACTACTTTAATTATTTCAGATGGAATAGTTGGAACCACTTCCACTGCGATATCAGCGAGAGCTTGATTCGAGAAACAGGTAATTATGTATTATATTATTGATATGTGAGCTTCTAATTTATAGATATTTTATTTAAGCTTCAGCAATATTTTAGTTAATTAATATTGATATTGATTTATGTTATACATAAATATAATATATGTATCTTTACATTTTTACAGCTGATGCAATGGTGGGGACGGGACTTGCAGCGTTGGGGTACCAATATCTCAATTTAGGTATCCTAATCTTTTTATTACCAAAGAAAATTATCCTTTGAAAAAACACAATTACTTTGCAGATTAATATATAGCTAATTTGTTTTATTTATAGGGAAATTAACTATTTGTATATATATTTTTTTTTCTATATTTTTTAGATGACTGCTGGGCTGAACAAAACCGAGATTCTCAGGTAATTTACATTTGATTTTACTCCTCATTTTTAACAAAATACATAGATATCTCACAGTTTGCATTTATTATTATTATTATTATTATTATTATTATTATTATTATTATCATGTTCTCTGACATATTTCTAAATTCTGGCAGGGAAATTTAGTTGAAAAACGCTCAACATTTCCTTCAGGAATCAAGGCTCTAGCTGATTATGTTCATGGCAAAGGTTTAAAACTGGGGATTTATTCTGATGCAGGGTGTGAAACATAAACCTCGAACTTAATTTGATGAATAGCTAGCAAGAGTTTCTGGTTGTTCAAGTGTTGTTTATTTCTTCCAATTTCTCTGCAGAGTTCAAACATGCAGCAAAACTATGCCTGGATCACTAGGGCACGAGGACCAAGATGCAAAAACATTTGCTTCATGGGTAGGATATAAAGGACTATTGTTAGACTCTTAGTCTTATCTAGTTGAATCTTTTGTTTGAACTTTGATAATCATTTTGCATTTTTATCTCATATATATCCTATAGAACTTTGATCAATTTCTGATTTAAATTGTAACTTTAGGAAATTGACTACTTGAAGTATGATAATTGTGAAAATACTGGTACTGGCCCAAAGCAAAGGTACACATATATATATGTTGCTTTCACAAAAGCATGTAAATGTTTATCAGCTTCTGAATATCCATAATTTTCATACATTCTATTGCAACAGGTATCCAATAATGAGCAAAGCTTTGTTGAGCTCTGGAAGGCAGATTTTCTTCTCCCTATGTGAATGGTAAATTTATTAGTCCATGCTGATATTTTTACAGCGACTTTTTCATACAATCCATTCCTCCATACCAAAAACTATGCTTCTATGTTATGATTAGTTGATTTTTTTAACTTAGGGGAGATGAAGATCCTGCAACTTGGGCCAACAGTGTGGGAAATAGTTGGAGAACCACAGGAGATATTGAAGATAACTGGGATAGGTATGTTAATAAAAATCTCGCAGCTATAAATAACACGTTATATTTGCATAATTTGGTTTCTTTTCTTCATGGAGAACTGACTTTACTTCCTCTCCAGTATGACATCTCGCGCGGATCTAAATGATAAATGGGCATCATATGCTGGACCTGGAGGATGGAATGGTGATAAATCTCTTTAGTTACTTTGTTAAATATTAAGTATGCCATTGAAGGAACAAAGACTGGAAAAAGAAGGAATATAACTATGCAGAATCTCGTTTCAGATCCTGATATGCTTGAAGTTGGAAATGGAGGCATGTCAACTGAAGAATATCGCGCCCATTTCAGCATATGGGCATTAGCAAAGGTAACATGAAATAGAATCCAAAACAAGTGCATGCTTATAGTTTAGACAGTGCCATGGCAGTGTTTGTTTTGCTGTACTAAGTGTTTCCTTGTGCACATATAGGCTCCTCTCTTGATTGGTTGTGATATTCGGGCACTGGATGACGCAACAAAAGAAATCCTAAGTAACAGTGAAGTTATTGCGGTGAACCAAGGCATGAACAGAACAACAACTCTCTCAGCTTTCTACAAAGAAAAGGACATTAATTTCTTAAATACAATTACTTTGATACTTAATTTCTTGTGGTATGCATGCAGACCGACTAGGAGTTCAAGGAAGAAAAGTGAAAAGTAATAATGGTTTGGAGGTAATATCTCTCGGACGGATTTCTTGTAGTCAAAAATAAAAAAAGTCAGTGTAATTATTGATATACATCATGTTAGAAATTACATTGACTATATCAATTTTTGATTGTAAGAAGTCTGATTTCTTTCTCCCCATTTCTTTTCTTGTGAGTGTTTTTCATGTTCTCACCATTTTCTGCTATTTCACTGCAAACATACCATCCTGCTACCATTACCATCCAAGTTTCAGCTGCACATATCTTATTATACACAAATTCAAAGCAAATAATTCTGCAGGTTTGGGCTGGTCCTCTCAGTGGAGGTAGGACAGCAGTAGTCTTATGGAACAGAAGTGCGTGGAGAGCAACAGTGATTGCATCCTGGTCTGACTTGGGCCTCAAGCAAGATAGTGTCGTTAATGCACGTGATTTATGGGCGGTGAGATACATAGAACAAGTTACATTTTCTTCATTAAGCAGCATATTAACATGCTTATGTTGTATTTTTATCTGTAATGAACTGTGCAGCACACAACTGAATCATCGGTTTCGGGACAAATCACCGCTGATTTGGATTCACATTCTTGTAAGATGTATGTGCTGTCTCCAAAATAACCAGCTTTCAGCTTCTTGAAGGCAGACAAGAGATGGCGTAGTAGACAGCATACAAGAGTAACACTAGGGAAGGTTCCAATTATAAGATATATATATATATATATATATATATATATATATAAATATGCTGCCATTCAACATTCCATAGTTGCAGAGCAGAAATAAAAATGAAATAAAGTTAAGAACAAGGAGCATGGAGATGGATCTGCAAGTTAAATTATAACTCAAAGTTTCAGGGTTTGAATTGTAGTTTTAGAACTTTGTGCTCACTTTCCGTCAATTCAGTGTAAGCTTTTAAAATTTTATATTGCTGCAGATTCATTTTCTGTAGACACAAGACAGGTCCTATAGTTTATAATATGACCTGCTATGAATAATTTTACATTATTATTTGGTTGATGAAAATATTATATATATGAATGAATTTTTATATACCCTTATGGTTTATGCTTATGAAAGTATCAAATTGATCTTGAATTGAGTCTATTTAAAAGAAAATGTAAGTTCAGCAATATGCACAAATCAAATTTAACCAAAAAGAAATTAAAAGGAGGAAAAAATAAAAGCAATTTTCCCCCATTAAACAAGCCTGGATAAAGAGTTTTGGGTGATTTGGGTTATTATAGCTGAACCTACTAGTTCTTAGGAATTGAGTGTTTTGATATTTTCAGTCTTGGTTTGGTACGGGTACTAAAAATAATGGAATCAAAATAATTGGCTTAAAAAGTTCTAAAATATGGAACTAAAAAGTAAAATGGAGATAGGATTATAATTGGTTTGCAAGATAAAAACGTCCTTTGTTAAAAAGTTTTTGAAGCATAGAATTAGATATCGTAGATTAAAAAATTAGTGTTGTCAACAAATGTTAATCTTAGTTGCTCAATATCATAATTATATCTAACAAAAATATGAATTTAAGTTTTATTGATAACATGAGAGTTTGTTTTAGTCTTTTTGAGTTTTGGAGATTTAATTAACATAAACTTTACTTAAAAAAAAGTGTAGATATAAAATTGCGGATGATGATTACACACATCAAACAAACGATCTTCTATCATTTCTTCTCCCTTCCTTCAACAAATTTTGTTATGCTAATAGTATTTTCTTAAAAAAAGTTATTTCTTAAGAAAATAAAAATATAAATTTCACCTCATTTAATTGACATCATAGCAGATAAATAAAATATATCCTTTAACTAAAATAAAATCAACTAATATAATGTTTATAGAGATATTTAACCTCTAAAAAAAATTTATAAATGATTAAATTAAGACTACATTTAATATATATTCTCAATAATAATAAGTGCGATACTTATTAATTTGATAGCTTAATTAAATTTAGTTATATTGAGTATGAACTATATCAATAGAAACATTTTGAAATTTATTAGTTTCTAAGCAAATCTTATAGAAGAATTTTATATTTTTGTATCCTTATCTGATCACTTGATGACTTAAATAATACAAAAATTTATCAAGAGTTATTAGTAATGCCAACCAATTTTTGTTGGATTTTTTTTTTGTTTTGAGTTAAACATAAAAGGATAAATAGAATGTTTGTATATTGTTATAGAAAGATAAATCTTAAAAATATTCTAACTTGTATTGGTTAATTTAGATAAAAATAAATAAAATTAATTAATTAAATACTTTTATTGTCTCAATTTTAGTGAGTTCTTAGAACTAAATTTACTTTCTTTCTTTTTTTTTTTTCCTTTCATTTTTTTTTCTTGTAATTTTTTTATAATGAAACTTGACTTATTATTTAACCAGTTTAACTATATTAATAGTATTTTTTTTATAACCATATTTAGTTTTACATTTATTGTATGTTGTTCCACTTAATTATAATACTAAAAAAATGACATATTCCCCAAGTGATTGAAAACTAAAATCAATTCATTAAAACATTATTATTATAGATTATATTATGATTTTATGCTATAACTTTTTTTTTATCTGAATTTAATTGTATAATTTGTTAATACTTTATGTGACTATCTTAATTTTTGTAATAATTAAAACTTATATTTTTTATGTAAATTTTTATAATTATATAATACAATTTTAAAAAAATAAAATAAAATATTCAAATTAAAAGATAAATTTACCTTTACCATCCATTATAATTATAATAAGGAAGTTTAACCCATTTATTGGTTGGGCAGTTAAGACTCCCCGAATGTAACGAAACATCGAGTGTTCCATTGGGCTTGCGGACGGCAAAAAGACAACAGCGATACTATAGGAAGGAAGCAAAAGATAATTCCAAGAATGCCCAGAAACTGATGCTGACACGGTAAATGTCGTTGCGTCCTTCATCGCTTGGAAAGGCCAACATAAAAAGATCAATCTATCTGTGGAACTTGATGATCCGAGATTCCACCAACAATGGACTCTTCACAGACACACTAAAGATATACTCTTCCATGGCTCATTCTGGTGTCCATGGCAATAGCTTCACCCTCCCTCTTGTCCTTAAGGCCTGTGCCAACCTCGCTTCCATACAACATGGAACGCATCTTCATGCTCATATATTCAGGATTGGCCTCCAAAATGACGTCTTTGTTCAAACCGCCCTTATTGACATGTACTCCAAATGCTCCCATATTGCATCTCCACGTCAGCTGTTTGATGAAATGCCGGACAGAAGCCTTGTCTCTTGGAATGCCATGATTTCTGCCTACTGTCGTGGTTCTCGGATAGCTGATGCATTGGTTCTTTTGAAAGAAATGTGGGTTTTTGGTTTTGAACCTAGTTATTCCACATTTGTCTCAATTCTGTCAGGTTTTTCTGGTATGAACTCTAACGCGTTTCTTCGTCAGGGGCTGTCAATACATTGTTGCTTGATCAAACTTGGACTAGAATATATTGAGGTTACTTTAGCAAATTCAATAATGAGTATGTATATCTGTTTTAGCCAAATAGATGGAGCACGCAAAGTTTTTGACCTTATGCATGAAAAATCAATAATTTCTTGGACAACTATCATAGGTGGTTATGTGAAAGTTGGACTTCTTGTTGAAGCATTTGATATATTTAATCAAATGCAGCATCAAAGCGTTGGCATAGACTCTGTTGTTCTTCTAAATCTCATTTCTGGTTGCATCCAACTTGGAGATATTTTGTTAGCCTCATCTATTCACTCTCTGATACTCAAAGCAGGATGCAATGAAGAGGAGTCCATAGAAAACTTGCTTATAACTATGTATACAAAATGCGGTGATCTTATATCAGCTAGATGGATATTTGATCTGGTGAAAGAAAAAAGCATTTTATCATGGACATCAATGATTGGAGGATATGTTCGTTCAGGTCAACCTGTGGAAGCACTAGATCTATTTAGAAGGCTGCAAAGGACCGATATTAAGCCCAACGCAGCAACCCTTGCAACTGTTCTTTCAGCTTGTGCTGATTTGGGATCATTAAGTATGGGACAAGAGATTGAAGAATACATTTGGCTAAATGGATTGGAGTTGGATCAACGAGTTCAGACATCTCTTATACATATGTACTCCAAATGTGGGAGCATAAATAAAGCAAGAGAAGTATTTGAGAGAGTGGTAGATAAAGATTTAACTGTTTGGAGTTCCATGATAAACAGTTATGCCATCCATGGGATGGGGACAGAAGCAGTCAACCTCTTTTACAAAATGCAAACGGAAGAAGGAATAATGCCAGATGCTGTTATTTTCACCAGCATTTTACTGGCATGCAGCCATTCCGGATTAGTAGAACATGGTCTGAAATACTTCAAAAGCATGCAGAAGGACTATGGCATAGAACCTACGGTAGAACATTATTCTTGCTTGGTTGATCTTCTTGGTCGAGTTGGCCAACTTGACCTAGCTTTGGATATCATCCAGGGGATGCCATTTGAATTACAAACTCAAGCTTGGGCTCCATTTCTTAGTGCTTGCAGGATTCATTGCAACTTTGAACTGGGAAAGCTTGCAACTAAGAAGTTATTAGATCTGAGTCCACAAACCTCTGGAAGTTACGTATTAATGGCTAATTTATATACATCTTTGGGCAAGTGGAAGGAGGCAGATATGATGAGAAAATTGATAAATGATAAAGGAATGCTTAAAGAATGTGGATGGAGTCAGGTTGACATCTGTGGCAGTTTTCATCTGTTTGTTGCAGGAGACCAAGCACACTTTCAGTCAGTTAATGTCTATAAGGCACTGGAGAAGCTAAATGTCACTCTTCTAGAAGCTAGTTATACAGCAGAAGCAGTGCCACTCGATGACCTATAAAAGAAAAGGATTAAGGAGCCTCTGAAGGTTTTCAATCTGATATAAACTATTGGAACTGGTATTATCAGTTCCACAGCAGGTAAAAGTCGGGACCTTAGGAACAAGCGAAGAAGTAAACATGACGCTGTTATGAAGTTCATTCTTAAGGTTGTTGACAGGCATTTTGCTAGACACGATCATTGGGTGGTTGCGTTTGTTTTTTATTCTAAGCAAGGAACTTTGGCGGGTGGTGATTCCTGTGTTTTCACCAGTTCCTCAATGTCATTTTCCTCTCGTCAAGCACCTAAAGCCTGGAAGGCCAATTCTTTATTTCTGGGCAAAGAGTCGGTTGATTTAGTGAGGATCTTTCTTATACATAAAGTAAGTTGCCTGTGCTGATAACTTTGCAAATTTTATAGATCCATCGAACATGCTAGAAACTGTCTACCCTTTATATGACTGATTGGTTTCTCAAATTAGGAGACAGGAAGAACATACAACTTGGGCCAATGGGAAACAGTTGAGAATGACTCAAGACATTGAAGACAACTGGAACAGGTATGCAAGCAAGAAAGAAATATGTATTCATTTGTTTTTCTATGTCAAATTATAACGAGTCAAATTTGAGGAATTCGGTAATATTTTTACTAACCATGGAGCGTGACTTCTTTGGGTTAACTTCATAATTCAGGTAAAGAAAGTCTCAGCTACGAGGAATTCTTGTTCTTTTTTGAGGAATTTAGTTTATAATAAATCTTAATGAGATGTGAATTCATGTATCCAGATTAGTATGCATTCATGTATCCAGGAATTTAATGGGTTTGCTTGTTTTTGTTTTAATGGGTTTCTGGTGGCATTCGTATAGATATATTGTAACTTTTATATAATAAATTGTTCTTTAAACTATTATTTTGCCTTTCATTTTAAAATTTTAAAAATTTAAACCAAACCACACCAAAATTTATTGAGTGATTTGGTTTGCGATCTAGCACGGCCACCCTATGAAAAACTGATGTGCTCGATATGGCATCTCGTGCAGATGAAAATGGCATAGGTTTCATCTCGTGCTGGAGATGATGTAATAGTACGGTTTGTTTACTATTTTTCAAACAAAAGCAAGTTGCACAAAGCAAACTACCTATCTTTATATCTAATTACATAGGCCTGAGACTGAAGGAGTGTGAAACTTATGGATTTGAAAGTTCTAGCAAAGATTGGTAAATTTCTCAACTAGTCTAATGTAAAGTTGGCTATTAAGAACTTTTCTTAATTATTTTTCCCTTTTCATGATGCAGGAACTGGTTTGCTTGCTTCTCAAAAAAATACTTGCTTGGGCCAAGAATTTTAAAATACTAATTACCGTAGCAATGTATTTTTTTTTCTTTAATTAGTAATAGCATATAGTTAGCTATTAAATTTAACTGTAGCCTTATTTGCATTATTTTCAAGAGAAATTATGGTTATAAATCTGGACAGATAATCTGAGCTGTATAAAAAAATGAGTCCAGTTAAAATCTAAATGAGTCTAGTAAAATTCACATATTTTCACACATTAACATATGAAAGATATACGGATCTATAAGTGTATAAAACAACAATAATCCGGTTCACAACACATGCATATGAAGAAATAAAATTTAGATATTCCTCAAATATGAAAATAAGTATGAATCTACATAGCATTTATTTTGTCCTTTAAACAATTAAACCAATTTCCTATCATAATTTACAAAAGGGCAAGCTGTCCAACTCCCTTAGCATATATAAAGTCCCATTTGATCTATGAAATGCCTAGAAAACGTATAATTCATTAATGAAATAGTATCTTTCCTCTCACTATTGTATTGTATGAAGAGATGACTAGAAACATATATGTATGAGCTTTGTTGTCTTTGAGATCCTACATGATTCGAATCCGGATTAGTTGGCATTTAATGTGGTGTTAGATATTGGATGATTTTCACCCAAAAAAATCATGAATCCAGATTAGTATGCATTCTGCAGTGTAGTTTTTAGTGCATATCTGTCATGGCCCTCGCATTTTCTCAACAATATGCCTGCCCTTTTCTTCAACGTGACGCCTCTTTTCTTCAAATTTCTCACTCATCTTTCTTCGAAGACCAAGCATTCTTTCTCTTTTACCCATTTTCTTTGGCATTGGATCATCCTGTTCATTGGAATGATTTCGTTTCTCCAGCAAATCTTCATTCCGAGGTAGTGATTGGGACTCAGGAATATCCTCACTAGTTTCTCGTGATCTGTCAACTTGTAAAGAAAATGCCCTCCGTTCTTCCATATATCTAGTTTCTTGTGGTTTGTCATTTAGTAACAAGGGCGTTCTCAGCTCTTCCAAACTTCCGCTGCTCTTTAGTGTTGTACTATTGGAACTTGAAGGAACTTCTATAAAATCTGATGGGTTCCTTGCTGGTTCCTCACTAGATTCAGCAATCTTCAATTTTTGCTGTTTATGCTCTGGGTCATCACTTGAGGTCGTCGCACTAGCTTCCACCTTCACTACACCATTAGACAGATTAGGAGTTTCGTTTCCAGAATCTTGGGTACGATTAACCCATATTAAAGGAGCAACATTTCGAGGTACCCAGTCATCTTTTTCTGCTAACATAATTGGGATGCATACACATTCGCAATTTGGAAGAACTACAGTTTCCCGAATTCCTGTCTGCAGGAGCAAAAATAGACAAGATATACAAGAGTTAATATGCACCTTAGTCTGTTAAAATCAGAAAGGAGGTTTCTGTTAATAGGAACAAAGAAGATATACTAGAGAGGGGGAAGTTTACGAATTTAAGCTTTAAAGAAGAAAGGGTATTCCTAAACAATGATGGCAGAGAGAGAGCTCTTTCACTTCAATCGTTTTCATAAGTTGAAAATCAAATGGAAAGAGATCAATAGTACCTTAAGCCGATTGACCAGGAATGAAGCAACGCGTCCACTAGTTATCTTGTGTTCTCTAACAGATGACTCCAAGTCGAAGTCTATATCAGGCATAGATGTGAAACCGTACCACAATTGATCAGAGGGAGGTGGCTTTATATGCAAACGCAATGTTCCTTTGAGGGATGCTATTCTTATCGCCAAAGTGAGAGGAACCTTTTGATAAGAAATAATTGGTTAATTTGAGAACAACAAAGTTTTAGCAATAATTACTGGATAGAACAATAAATTATCTGCTTGAAAATCACACATTAAAGTGCATATTTCTATATAAATTACTTAACGACAATTCTGGACTTTTCTATTCGCTGTATTAAATGTCAAAAGAGATTAAGCCTATACAGGGGTGCAAGGTGGAGAAGATAATCCCTGCAAAGATAACATGTGGAATCACAGAATCATAACACCTAATTGAGGCAGATTGATTAGCCTAGTCATGAAATGGATTTTTCAAATATATTTTCAATTTTGTCTCCTATAATCCAGGAAAGGACTGAAAGGAATTCCCATGCTTCACCACCACGCTGACATTCAAATGAGACTCAATGGCTAGAAATTTCACCAAATAATAAATTCTATACACACCAAATCTAAAAAGACCCTACCATGACCTATATAATTTTACCATACACATCATTTAATTCTTGGTGTTAGAGGTTTTATCTTCAAAGAAAAAAATTCTCCAATACAGTTAGGGGTTGAAAAAGAGAGAAACCCATTACAACCCATTAAATTGTTCAATCTGCAGGTATCCAATAATCAAAATAACTGGCAACAAGCAAATGATGTAAAAAGGTGAAAAAAAACAAAGAACCAAAAAGGTACCTGTGAAACCTGTTTGGCCACAGAATCTAGTAAAGACTTCCACCTGGATCCAGACGATGGCAAAGATGTAGTGCTCTTCGAGCTTTTTGAATCATCTGCCGTATCAAAACAAGATACAAACTAATATTTCTCAGTCTCCCAGCCACCCTTTCTGGAATTTTAGTACCAAACACAAAGCAGGATAGAAAACAGCTGTTGAAACATCCTTATGGGGAAGACTATAAGGATAAATTGCACAGTGGCCACCACTGACCAAGACTAAATAAAAATCATTAACAAACCCTTCTATGGCCTATACTGCTGATAACAATTTAGCAACAGATATTTATTTTAGACATGTGAATAATGATCCATTCAGAGGAATGGATAACTAGATAATCTAGTGTAACCAAACAGTACTAAAAACAAATATTCATGGTAGTTGAGTACAGAAGTTGATAAGAGGAGAATATTTAACAACTGTTCTCTTATATTCTCATACCACTAAAAAGGAAACCAAAATTGCTCCCAGAGGCTTCAGTATATCCACAATATAAGACACAATGCACACCTAATATTGCAGGATTGGAACTGGACACTTCTCCAAAGGGACTCTTTAAATGAACAACAGGAAAATTTACTAACTTCTTTAAATTAAACTTCTCAGGACACCCATCCTCACCATTTTTTCTTGCTTTCTTTAAGGACATGTCACTAGAAAAAACTGAAAATGGTTCCAACACAAAATTCACTATAGTTGAAAGGGGCTCTGACCCTTAGATTCCTTAAATTCTCCTCTATATTTTTTCTGTACTTTTTTTTTCATGTCTTTCAGCACAGACATTTCACTTGAAAAAGCTGCATATAAGGAAATGCGGATAACCAACAGCTCAAAGGTGCTCCCAACCTAGAATTTATCAGTCTCATTTCTTTTTCCATCTACTTCTCCTTCTGATGTACACTCTCCTTTCCATCGTGTAGAAAAATAAAATTCTCTAATATGGATGTCACTTCCAATTTAGTAGTTGATACCAACATGTCAAATGCAAGATCTCTTATGCTATTACACAATTGTGGAATATGAAGTAAGAACTGCTGTCAAGGAATAGACAAAATGTTTAACTAAAGGATACATTTAAAACTACCATAGGACCATTGTAGTCTCCTTTAATCCCTTTTTTCAAGGAAACACTACAACCAACAAAGTCATGAAAGCTGATAAATCATCACACAAATAGAATATGCACCAAGATTTGATAGAACTTGTACGTCAATCAGTGTTCCACTCACCATCTTCTTTTGGCTCTTGGCCGTCAGTTTTTCCTTCTGCAAGGTTCAATTGCTTTCCAAGAAACTCAAAATCTTCAAAAAGATCCGATGAGACATCCCCATCATTGCTTGACTGAGTTGACTCTGGATCCTCTGTCCCTCTAGGGAGATTTAGTTCACGAACTTCAAGCCTTGTTTCAATCTCTAACAATGCACCGCCAGAATATTCAATGTCAACTTCTAAGGCACATACTTCACTCATTTCCCTAGGAAGAACCCTCATTCCAACAATATAAGGTGGAACATCCCCAATATCAACGCCTGTACAGATGACTCCACCTACATATGTGGGAGTTCTCATATTGGACAATATTCTCTGTAAACAAACAGAAAAGACCACAATTTATCTCAAAACAAACTTGAAACAACCACAAAATAATTAAGATTGCTTTAGGAGCTGGGTTGGAGAGTTGGGAAGCACATTAGCACTACTATATTTTTCATGTGTTCAACTTGATAAAGAGAGTTCAACTGATGGAGATGGATAGTTATACAAAAGCATCTTTCATCTTCATCAATTAAATATGAACAAATTATAAATGAACTCAAATGCAAACTTGTAATAAAATATAATATGGAAAAATCTCAGACCTGAATCCTTGCTTGCATGGATTTCTTCACCTGCACATTTCCTTTGACATCATAAAATAGCCGGGAAAACAACAAATTCAAACACAGTGTTCCCTCATCAATACTATACTTCTCATCAGGATCAGTATCAGAGTTGACAGAGTGACGACTCTGGCTTCCTGAATGAGATGAGGTTGAAGATAATTGTGGACCATTGTCTTCCACAGAACTCTTAAAATGCTTCGCTATTGGAGCATTTTTCATCAAGCCAGTGGCCAAAACAGCACCCTGGTAAGCACGAAACTTCTCAATATTCTTTCTCTCATCGCGGCCAGACAATGATATCCAATTTGATTTATTATCCAAACCACCTTTAGAAGTCTTTTTTGAAATCTTTTTGAAAAATTGACGGACTTTAGAGGAAGCACCATCAGACTTGCCAGCCCTATCTATTGCCTCAACACTGAAACCTGACGACGGTTTCATAAAAGAATGATACTCGGCATTTAAGGATGCAAGATAACTATGAAAATCTGCATGCAACTTGGCAAACCATTCAACTTTTTCCATTTGATCACATGAAGCCAGACGGAGGGCCTTACACCATGCTTCTTTCTCCCATGAAGCTTCAAGATATATATAAAAGGTTTTGCTTCCATTGTATATCACAGAGGTCTTGCTTTCCACTTTAATGGGGAACCTTTTCGACCTATAAGACCCATTGGCAATCAAATAAGAACTTTGAATACCTATTATTCTCAATAAAAATAAAGGGGAGAACATATCTTTTATTTGACCTATGATACACATAATCGGGGCTATGACAAGTAAACTTCTAAATTAATTTTCAATCACAAAGGAAACAAGATTTCTACATGTCAAATCAAATCTCAATGAAAGGTTCAACGGTACCATTTTCAACATCTTAATGGTGAATCATTAAAATCAGAAGCTTGTCAATGTCATTAGTGAATTCAAATGATGTAATACAACCCTATAAAAGTTGCTTCCAAATAACATTACCATTTTCTTGAAGATAGGTTTGTGGCTGAAACAGCTTCAATTATGCAGCCTTTCAGCTGAATAGTCGTGTCACAACCATTAGGTTCCCTCAGAATAAGTGATTGAGCCTTGATTTTTCCATACTTTTTAACAGGTGAAACCTCCAAGAGTTCTTTTTTTCTCTTTTGCTCTTTCGGAATTTTATCTGATTCTAGAACCCATATTACGCCCTGAAAAACAAAGTTTTGAGATAAAGAGTTTAAAAAACATAACAGAAAGAGATAGTAACCAATAGTGTTTGGAAGCAAGGACCATCGGTATTATTGACAAAAAAACTTCGTAAAGAAAGGAATGAAGGCAGAAGCAATATTCTGAAACCTTTTGGAAAAGTAAGACCTTAGTAGACATTTCGAATTGTGCATGACAATAGTTCAGAAACAATGTATAATGATCCATATAATATAAATCTGTATAAATGGTGTATTCCAAGATATCTTACAAAGATACAATCTACAACCAAACATGTATGATACTTGTATCGGCTGTCATAATGGCAAGGTATCCAAATTGAGCCACAATATAGTAGCTGTTTATTAAGTGTTTTTCAGTGATCACCAAGAGAAATGACAAGGCAGTTTCCAGTAAATTGAAAAAAGAGAACCATGCATTCGCTCTTTTGGTATAATCATGGTAATGCCAACATAATATCAAGTGAAAGAATTAGCTTTAGTCGCCGAATAGGCTTAGACAAGCAAGCTAAACTAATCAAATACATAATTATTTATCTCAATCAGTTTGCTAAAGATGGGGGGCTTGCTCATGATCATCAATTTCCCCGTTTCTACGTAGTAGGACAAGAAAGATTTTTTAGCAAAGCAGCTCATTTTAAATATAATAATTACCTGCTTTTTAAATGAGAAATGCAGTACTTGTTGAGGATCAAGCTCTTGACCAGATTTTGACGATATTTTGGCCTCGTCTCGTTTGGTCTTGTCATTCAACCGTTTTATGATCAACAACACTCCCAGAGCTTCCGCAGCAATAACGATCACCACCCCAAGAATAAACCCAAGAAGAACCAAACCAAAATCCAAAATCATTTCACTGGCAATGAGATCGAGCAGCCAAAGGGAAGCGAACCCAGATAAAGAAATTGAGGAAGAAGAAGAAGAAAACAAAAAATAAAAAGAGTGAATTTAGAACATTCAGCATATATCCCAAAACAAGAACAGGGCAAAGGTGGAAGCTTCCGAAGAATCAGATGCCACACAGGGTTTTTCCTTTCTTCCCTATTGAATTGTATTGCGTTTACGTTGGGAAGAGAGCAAGATGGCGCGTTGTGGTTGTGATTGTGGGGTCTTAGCTCTGAAATGAAAATCCAAATGGAATCCTTTCGTAAGACGTAGCGAAGCAATAACGGTTGGACAGCACAATTACAACGTCTTATCCTAATCAATTCTAAATTTGAGGGAATTTGTCACAATCCAACGACAAAAGCAAATCTTAGACTTTTATTGACCCAAAAAAAAAATCAGTAGTTTCCTATTATAATTTTATTTCTAGAAATACTTTGAAAATAGATTATGTATATTAGAATGTAAGAAAAAAAAAATGTACATTTAACATTTCCTTAAAATAATCTTGAGGGGTGCCGACTATACATATAATCCAATTAATTTCTCACTTAGGCCAGGGCAGAATCACTAGTTTTCTTAATTATTTTTTTTTAGTAAAAAGGTTAAATGAGTTTAAATATGCACCTATTTTTACTACCAATGTTGAATCGCGTTTCAAATAAGATTGATAGTCAATTAATCTTTCAATATGATTGCTTATAACCAAAAAATAAGACGTTTGAAACAAAATTGCATTTAAACAAAATAATGTTTCAAACAGAATTGCTTATAACAAGAAGATAAGACAAAAGGATTCGGATAACAAAACCAATAATTTAATTGATACAACTAGCTACATTATTGTTTCATGTTCAACGTTTTATTATTTTGGATGATGAACACCAACTTGAAAATGCTGAAAGTATAAACTCAGCTTCGCAATTCAACACCCCACCTCTACCAAAAATCATTGACTAATATAAAGTATAAATAGACCTGCTTTGTTCAACAACTTGACTGCTAATATGTTATATATGATAGTAACTAACAGTATCCCCTTCAATCAAGGATAAAAGAAAGAAGGAGAGTAATAATAATATACAAAAGTGAATAAGTAGCATTAGAAGCAATTAGAGAACAAAATAAGTATCACAGTTTAGTCACCTCCTTCTAGGAAAGATGCATAAACAACCAAAAAGAAAAAAAGAAAAACAAACAGTCCACAAGACCCCTATTAACAAAATTCTTTACATTGTAAGGCTATATATATGTCTTCCTTGATATATAACCTCTGCAACTGAGTGCTCTCAGAACTGCAGCACCCAGGGGAACTTCTCCGATGCCGGTGTCAGATAGTAGAAAGCTAATCAAAAGTGCAGTAATGAGTTAGTAATGAACATAATTAAACGAATTTACAATGTAGAGTGGAATGTGAAAAAGTTGAAGTCATGGTGGTGGGCGTTGAGCTGCTTCAACCACGAGTCTGCAGCACTGTGCAATACTCCTATCCTTTCTTGATCACAAGATCCTGGGTTTAGCCAAAGATCTCCCTGCAGTTTGTAAGTGCCTAGACCAAAAGGTGGAAGAGATATAGAGTCACTCTTCTTTTTCTCAGATTTCTCTCCTCCCAATTCATATGAATTACAACATGTATCTTTCCCGGTGTCAATATCATTATACACCATTTCGCTATCTGTAGAAGAACATGTGAAATGAAGTCAGCAAACACGAATCACCGACTTGCTTCGGATAACTATATCAAACTAAGGGACCCGGATTCCCTGCAGTTTAACAAAAACCATGCATTCATTTTAATCACTGACATGGCATAACATGAACATCGATCGATTCATGTTGCACCACATTAGCAACTGTGTTTTTTTTTACTGCAGGGAATCCACATCCAGAACTAAAATGGGATGCTATGACAGTACATTGGAGCACATGTTTCATGTAATGGCAAGAACAATGATATGCTAGAATTTTCAACTTCTTAGGAAATTCATGTACCTTGGAAAGATGATGAGAGTGTATGATAAGTGAGGAAGCATGTTGCCAAGTCCTTCTCATTTTTCCTACTTGGTATAGGATAAATAGGGTACCTAACCAATTATGAAGATCAGTAAACACTCTGATCACCAAAGACAAACTTTCAAACATAGTTCAAGTTAATATGTGAAAAGAGAAGAACTATTTGGTGCTCACCAAGCAACGGCCATCCAACTCGCCGGCGAAAGTTCGACACTCTTTAGTGTCATTAAAGCTGGATGGGTCCTTGCCAACTCAGTTATCTGGAATGAGAAACATGCATCAGTGATACACTGCACAGCAGTAACACAAGGGGAATATATCCATTTATAAGGCTACCTTGTCTGCAAGTGGAACTCTCCAGTAAGGCGAAGACATCTCTGTGAACTGTAAGTACGCATAGCCCAGCCTGTCCCTTGTTAGCCATGAACCCTCTTGATCATAGCTTGAATCCTCAGAAACAGCATCCCATGCTTTGCTAGAGTTGTTACTTAATGATCTAGATAGGTTATCGCTTCCACTATCCTCGCTCCACGAATCACTTTCGCGCTCAACTCCATCGCTATCATCTCTCCGAATCCTGGGAAGAAAAAAGAACACTTGATTGGTTGCTTTGACAAGTTTATTAGACCAAGCATAGAATTTTTTAGTTGTTAGTTTACCTAGAAGCTGCAACTGACTTACTGCTGTATATCTGAATGCCCGAAAGATATGGAACATAGTAATGAATCAGAGTGTCACCATTTTCCAGCATTAGAGGAATGCCAACACCATATGCACTCCATTCATTGTAGCAATCCCAAAGATCTTTCAGCTCAAAGTATTCGACCGGGTCCTTACCAAGAGGTTGCCATTGGCTATTCAGATCATTATAGCAGCTCTGCGAAAAACACGACAAAAAGCATAGAAAATTAAGGAAACAAAATTGTGGGTCCTTGACCATTTTTGACAAGTACTAGAATTAACAGCAACTTTCTTTTCAAATTTGACTTAAAATAGGAAACTAGACCACATTCAAGGTTTCTTTCCTCAAACACCATCACCACCATATTTTTAGTACTATCCTCTTTGTGGCTAGAAATAAAATAATTCATTACAAGAGAGGAGCAAAAACAAAATGCTAAACATCAAATCGTGTTATCAAATATTGCAAAAAGAGCTGACTCAAGAGAGAATCGACGAGGTTACCTAAAACGCAAGAAACTTACCACCCTGCATATTTGTTTTATCTACCTAATGGTAAATGCTACCAAACATCATCACACAGTAAAAGTAGCAAAAATGCTAAGCACTAGAAACCTCCTATTCTCTTCCCCCCCTCTCTCTTTCATATGGCACCTTTTTATGGCCAAAAAGCATTGACCCCATTCTTTTAAAGAGGGCAGTTTAGTTTGGTGGGCAATAATATCTTATCCAGAAAAAAAGGGTGCCACAGAAAAGGGTCGTGCAGTGGTAAAAACACAAGATTGATAACATTATTTGTCAGTGGGGCAAAAATTAACGCTGCTATGAGTTGTGTTTGTGCCCACAGATAGACCAAAAATCAACATCAAACAAGAGGAAGGTGGAGCCACGCGCCAAAGCACGTTGAGAGTAATCTCAGATTATCCTTTGCGATAACCCACTAGCCAAAGTAACACCAAAATCATTACTCTTTCCAGAGAATCACTTTTGACTAAGTAAAAGTAAAACGCGGTCCCTGTCTAAACAAAAACAGCATATCCCTCTAGAAATCAATTTTCTTTGGTCCACGCGGCTCTTGTGAATACGAGATTAATATTAATAAAAAAATTGGAATATTTCATAAAATTAGGAAATAAATGGAGTTGATTTTTCTGCAAATCAAATTCGAGTAATCCGGCAATTATTTTGCTTAAAGTTTAGAAGGGCTGTGGGATGTCACATTCAATGGAATATATCTTAAACATAAGACATTAATATTTTGATGTACAAGATGACAAGCACAGTAAGATATCTCATAGGCATCTATGGAATATCCTCGATCTAGTGGCTGAAAGAGGAGGGAGGTCCTACGACATCGTTTTTTCCCACCAAGTGAATGGTTATTCGGATTTCCCTTGAATGCAAATCAAAACTCAGACTCTGACATCACCAGTTCCTACCCGTAAGAGATAAAAAACCAATCCAACGTTTGCATTGGATAACGAGGATTAAATATCAATTATCAATTATATTAGTAGAAAAAAACATATAATTTCGGATTATTCAGACATATCTCGACAATTTCCCTTTCCCGATTACATAACAGTGCATTAATTACCCAGATTCCCAAGAAAATTCCAGAGAAAAAGGGATCAAGCATCAGAAAATCAGTGTAAACAATCGAATCCCAAAAATTACTGCCAAGAAAATTGAAAAACCAAAAATAAAAAACACCCTATTTTTCCTCTGCTCCCGAAAAATTTTCCCTATTTTTTTCTTTTCCCTCTCCGGTCTCCGGTGATGGCTCGAAGGGTAGAAAGAAAAAAGACTTTGCTCCCTGAACCGAGACACTGGCATAAATTAAAACAGAGAAAATAAAATGAAACGGTAACAGAATAAAATCACCTCAGGAAGAATCCGCGAAGGAACAATTGGCGTAACACATTCCAGGAAACGCTCCAGATTGGACTGAGAGCTTCCCGAACAACACAGCGCCGACGAATACATTGTATATCGGCAGTTTTCCCGAGAAAGTGAAGGAAACTCAGAATCCTCAAAGCGCAGCCGAAATTTGAATAATAACTGAGTTTACGAAAGACCAGAACTCTCTCTCTCCAGGTCTCAGTCACCGAGAGCTGAGAGACAAGTGTTGGTGGCGATTATAAAAGGACTCTGGTTGGTAAATTGATAAACTTTCCCTTTGAGCGGATAATTTCAATCCAATAGAAGTAACCAAAAGGAGAAAATCACTTTCCTTTAGTACCCAGATTCCATTCTGCTAGCTACCCATTCTGCTCCCAAAAGCAATATCCGGGAAAATTTAATTACCGGAGATAAGGCATTGGCGATAATTACAGAACAGTAATAAAGGAAAGGGAGAAGAAGCAAGCAAAGAGACAAAACTGCAGTGACTCAGGTTTTGCTCCAAAATAAATACGATAATGGTTTAATTAATTAAAGGCGAAGGCCCAGAAAGAAGAAGAAAGGAAAATGAGAAGTGGCTGACTATAAGAGGGAGGGAAACTGTAACGCTCCTCTGTTTCAGAGAAAGAAAGAAACATTCAACCATCAGTTAATTAATTTATTGCATCTGAAAATGAAATTACGAAACGGGTTTTGGGAAAAAAAAAATTCCTTTTCTTTTTCTTTTTCTTTTTTGTTTGTTTTTCGATTTTGGGATTGACAGAGAAAAATCATAAAAAGGAAGGATTTTTAAGATGGAGGAAAGGGAGAAAAACAAAATAGCGAAGAGCAGAGAAGATGAGAAGTGGTGGCGAGACTGAGTGAGCTCGCTTCGCCGCGTGTTAAGGAGGCAGTGTCTGTCAGTATCCGTACTTACGCATTTTGTTTTTTGGTAGGCTCCTTTTCTTACTTGATAGCTACTCTGGTTCTAACGTTTTACACGTGTCTAATATAAAAAGAATATCTCTTTTTTCTTTTCTTTTTTTCCTTATTCAGAATTTTCTCATAATAAAATGGTTTATAATAAGTTTTTTGAATTTATTTTTTTCAGCATTTGATGCTGAAAAAATAATTGAATTTTTGAATGAATATTTTAAATTAGGTATAAGATAATTTTTATGTTACTATCCAAAAAAAAAAAGTATTTGTTTTATTGGTATATAGTTACATTTTTTGTGTCACGACTTACTATTTTCATATGCCTAATTATCATGTTACAATATAATCAAAACGATCACATATGAAAATTTTTTAGTATCATTAGAAAAATTCCTTTTTCGTGTTTCAAATTTATTATCATTTTCAATTATATCCTCTACATTTTATCTTTATTAATTTTAAATTTTTATCAAATTCACCATTTTTTTATATATGAATCAAATTCATTTTTTAAGAATGTTATAAATTAATATACCGCATTAAAAGATTTTATTAAAAGTTAATATTAAATTTTAATGAAAGAGTATATTTAATAAAAATTTAAAGTATGAAAGATGAAATTGATAAAAGTAATAAGTACGATGGTAAAAAAATAATTTTTTTCATTAGTTTGTTAATACATGTGCTTTTTATTTTTTATTATGTAATAATTTTATTCATATATTTGGCTATTATATATATATATATATATATATATATATATATATATATATATATATATATATATAAATATAAATAATATTACATCAAATAATATCTTAATTATTTAGCTTATGAAAACTACTAAATGAAGAATCCTTATATGTATAATTGAACAAGTTTCTTTTTTGTGAATTGAACTATTTTTCTTATAAGATTAAACATTAGTGAAAAATAAACTAAAAAGTAACTTTACCAACAAATTTCGACACTATTAACATATAACTGGGTCCTTTCTCTTAAACATCTTAACAGAGCATTTTTGTTAAAGAATATTATACCAACTTTAATTATCTTCTTATATTAAATAAATTAATCTTCGGTTATTAACAAAATACTTTGATGTATAGACTTTGCAATTGAAAAATCCTAAATAATTTAATTAAAATTATTATTTATATTTAATTATAATTCATCGAAAAAGATAATTTTTGTTGTAAAGGTTATTATGAGTGAGCTTGAGATCTCCCTTTTAAGAATTCTTCTATTTTTTAGAGAGCGAGGTGTAAACTTTTGAACTTGTTTAGTTTGGTTTATAATAATTTTTTTTTAATTTGATTTCTTACGACATTATTAAGTTGTTATATTATACCAAAAATAATTAACTAAGTTATTTATTATGGAAAAAAGTTAATGAATTTTAAAATAATACATAAATTTTACAGCGTGTATTTCAAACTCTACACAAGGTGCAAAAATGCACCTCACCAAATTCAAACGCCGAAGCTATTTGTTAATGTTACAAATAAAAGGACTCCTCCCCGTATTATCTAAAAAGAAAAAAGGAGTTTTGGTTTCTCCAGATCACGTGCATATCACGTGCGTGGCTTGTCTGTTTCTTCTCCAACTTTCTCTGACTTCCTGATTCCAGCATGGATGAGCATGACTTGAAGCTTGAGAAAGAAAGGACCACAGAGAGATGGTATAATTAATAAGAATTCAAAATATTCTGTTATTAAAAATTAATTTAAATTTTCAATACAATAATTTCTTCTCAATCAAAATTAATTTAAAAAAAAAAAAACAAAGTATTGTTTTAGTCACAAGAGTCTTATGATTTTGAAATAATTTTTTTTGTTTTATTTTATATCTCAAACTTTGTGACATCTAGTCAAATAAATTTAATTAATATAATTTATAATATTTATTTGACAAACACTTAAAAATAACATTAATCATTAAATAAAATAATTATAATAATTTTATTTAAAAATTAAGAGATTAATATTATTAGACAATGACTATACAATTATTTAAATTTTAATGAGGAGTAGATTAATTTATATTTTTTTATGATTATTACAGTTATAAATCGTTTGATCTGTATGATTCTGTAATTTGTAGAGATTGAATGGTTTGTAATCGATTACACGCACTGTAATATCGTCCAATCCAACGGCAGGAGATCGGGTCCTGGCGTGGACAAAAATGAGAAGGAGAGAGAGAGAGGAGAGGTAGCAGAGAGCAATGAGTAGTGAGAGAGTAGGGATGGGATGCTGATACTCGGCGATGTTGAGTTGAGGCTCATCCACTTTCATTCACCTCACCTCACTTCACTTCACTTCTTCTTTTATTTTTTCTTATACAATAATTATTTTATAAGTCCGATGTTTGTCTCTATCCACTGTCCCACACCGATTTTACTCTAATACCCCTGCAGATGCAAACAACAAGATTCACAAGAAAATGAAAGCAACCTCTGAGGACCAAAAACATTTTTAAAACAAATCATTAAATACTTCCTCTAATAACCTAATTGTCTAGTTGTCCATTAACCATTTTATCCATATGCTTATTATTACATTTTTAATTCGACCTTATTAATTATTACAATATTTTAACCCACCCTACGTGTCACCAATAATTGCACTTTTTTAAAAATAAGATCAATAATAGCACATTAGACATTGGCATTTTTTAGTATGTAATCAACTTTAAAACAAAAGATTTCAATTGAACCATTTAGAACGTGCAAGTCAATCTTATGAAAAAAAAAACAATTGATCTTTAAAGTTACTAAAGAAGTGAAACGTTGTTCCCTATAGAAACTACTAATTGATTATTTATATTAATTAATCTCGCCAAGTTGAGCTTTCTAATCAATTAACTGCATACTTTTTTTTTAAGTGAATGGTGATTTCCAGACTAGCTAGTATAGCCTTGTGAAGCAAACAAAAGACGCATAACAAATTAGGAACGTCACACTCACTTACCCTTATCTACTTATGCATTAACTTTAATTAACCTAATTAATTAACATTTATTTTGTTCATATATATACGTTTGAGACCTCAAATTTCATGTGATGTTTTCCTGGATGAGATGACCCTTGGTGCTCAGAATGGACTATTCTACTTATAGCCCCTTAATTACTGCACATGTATGTACCTTGGTGGAATAAATCTACTATAATAGTAGTTCACCGTCATCCTTTGGCCTTGGTATTTGGCATTTTTGACCATGTCACAGTGCATTTTATTCTGTATAATAAAGAGTTTTTATTCGGTAATTTCATATGATCTCTCACATTACTTCTATATTTTTTACTGTTTAATAAACTTACTTCTATAATCAGGGTTTTATTGGATCTATTAAATTAAGCCGATCGGATTCAAAAGTTCATTAACTCTTTACGAGTATATATTGAATCTTCCTGGTATCTTAAGTTTAGAATTATCGTAATATATATATTTAAAATATCTTAAATTATGATTTTATTCGATAGATTAAGGTAATATTATAATATAAAGTATGGGAGACATGATTTTGGAGATCATGATCTTCTTTTACTTTTTCCAAAATATTCTTTGATTCTTTAGTGATTCCAATGTTGTCGATAATATAATGTAGTATATCACATGTAACAAATCACACTTTGTGCAGGGGAAAATATATAATTACTCACATAAGCCCTTAAATAAATTTATTGTTGTAAATAACTCACCTCTATCTCATTTAATAATTTATTGTATGTTATGTCAATAATTACATCTATATTATTATAGTTGAGTAATAAATGTTCGATTGATTATAGGTATAAAAAAAAACTTTAGTTAAAAGAAATGATTTACTTTTTAATAATTTTTGTGTTTTAAAAAAAATTAATTGATTAAAACATATGCTTGGTGTAAAAAAAGAAAAAAGAAAAAACTACATATATTACATTGCTTTTTTGTTGTAGGAAATCCAAGTGTCACTTTGCCACATGTTACCCAAAATAATTCATATATGATATGATTAGTATGTTCAACATGCATACATAGTTTGATTTTGACGTCTTATATCAATTTTTATTGAAGTCTAAAATCATCTAGTGATATTCAATATTATATGAAGTACTAATAAATTTAGACTCAGTTTAGTTAAGTTTATAAATAGACAAAACTATTTTAAATAAGTTTTAATGTTTCTTAAAATTGGGTCTTTAATAAATAGTTAAATTTCTTAAGCATATTAAAAAGATTTAATCTTTGACAATATATATATATATATATATATATATATATATATATATATATATATATATATATATATATATATATAAGTTTTATAAAGAGAGATAGCTCACTTTAATATTGAAAAATACAGAAAGTATTCGATAAAAAAAAAAATGTTCTTAAAACTTAAACAAGATACAACTATTTAAGTTAAAATAATGCGTTAGTGAATAATTTACGTGCTCAATCTTTACTAATCTTGTTTTTTTATTCTAGTCCTTATTGCTCCCTAGTATATTATTTTATTATAGCACTTGGAATTTATTTTATAATTACAACTATGACCCTAAATTTTTACTACGAGCACTTACTATGTAAGAGAGAAATTAAGGATACATTATAATTTCATTTATAAAAGATCAAATCAGGTTATTCAGAGGTCAATAAATCAAATGAAATAAGTTTAACCAAAAAATAAATTAAATATAAATTGTTGATGGAAAACAAATAAAAAATACGAACTATGGTTTAATTTGTAAAGATTAAAACATTTGCACTTGTAATCCATAAAAAAAAAAATCTTGTACTAGTAAAATGTTAATTGAAATCTCATTACTAACAATCTCCCTTTTAATAGAAATTTATAAATTTTATTATAAGTTTTTATTGAGACCCATATACATATTGAAATGTGGTAAATTACATAGCTAAAGAGAGGTTCAATTTTTTATTTATTTATGTAAAATGATGGGACATGCCCTTAGCTTCTCTCTACAATTTCTTTGAACATATATTCCCCTTCGTCCAAAAAGTATAAACATTCTAATTAATGAATATATCAATTCTCCAATTTTATTTTTTAGTGACGTCACTTCTCTAAGTCTCAATTGCCAATACTCAGTCTCAATCCTTATCGGTTACCATAAAATTTGGAAAAGAAAACAAATAAAACTGACGAAAGAGGTTGTCTGCGAGACTTCTCTAAGGTGACGACACAATTACCAGAATTTATTCAAGTGTTTGTAACTGATTTTTTTTTTCTTTATTAGTATTTTTTATCAAAATTTGTGGTTAAAGAGGGAAAAAAATAATTTTAATAAATATTGTATCATATTTATAAAAAAAAATAATGTATATCCTTTGTATTTTATTAGGATTCTTAGGTAACTAGATAATTAATTGTATAAATACATATATGCCGTGAGTTTTAGAGATGTAATTATACAAAATTTAATAGTAAGAAATTTATTATTTTTATAATTTTATTTATTTTGAATTCAAATTAGTTTAAAATAATATTGAGTTTTATTAATTTTATAATCTTATTCATCTCGTTTTTAAATTAGTTAAAAATGATGTTAAATATAAGATGATTTTAAAAAAATGCTCATACACTAATGAAATACACAACTTCTTTCCTTCTATAATATTTTCAAGGTATTAGATCATAATCAGACATGTCTTTTCCCCTTTTTCATGGTAATCGATCTTATTTATCCCAAATTCAGATTAGTCGATATTCAAAAAATAATGTTTAATATAACATGATTTAAGAAAAAAAGCTCATACACTAATAAAATATACAACTTCTTTCCTTCTATAGTATTTTCATGGTATTAGAGCACAATCAAAACATTTTTCCCCCTTTTTGATGTGAAGTAAAAAATTTATAGGCCTGGGCAATAGGTCCAAAATTTGTACAACCCATTTGTCTTCGGATGATTTCTTTTTGCACACCCAACTGTTTTTCTTTCACATCCTCACTGTTTCTGAAAATTCAAGTTCCAGAATGAAATATCTTTTTCGAAAGTCCAACTTTCGGAAGGAACTAGATGTGCAAAAGGCCAAAAGGGGTGTGCGGAAAAAGAAATTCCCAGAAGGCGACGCGTGTCAAATAGCTAGACTTTTTCCTTTTTCGATGAATGTGATTCACGCACTTAATTTCATGTAGGGGTCAGGTCGATCGGTTACGGTTAGTTTTGACTATATTTTTAACCAATTGACACTAATTGATTGTGTAATTTTATCAAATTGATAATCAACTGATTATACTTTAAAATTAACGGTTCGATTTTAATCGGTTAAGCGGTTGGTTTCGGTCGGTTAATAGTTAACCGACAGTAACAATTTTTTTTTAAAAAAAGCTTTTTATTTCTATTTTAGTGTTGTGTCTACTTGGAATATATATTTAATTGCTTTACTGTAAATTAAGAATGTGGCTATTAGATAAGTTAAAATAATTTTTTTTTTTAAAGTATCTATAACATCTTACTAAGAATTATATAAGTAAAAATAAAAATACATAAATTTAAAAACCTAAAAATATATAAAAATATTTATGGAAGCTAACTTTTTTTCGGTTCTAGACATATGAACAAATGCTTGGAGAAGACAAAATTAACATTTTTTTTAATTTCTTTACTAAAAAATTACTATTTTCAATAAATATATTTACATAAGACTAAAATATATATTAAATTAGTAATATATAATTATTTTTATACATCAAAATGACACAGTATTTGAGTGATTTAATCAATTAATAAAATAATTGAATCGCTAATTAACATGGTATATGAAAATATTAAATTTATAATATTTTAGTCGGTTGTTTTGATTTTCATCGGTTAGAAAAAATACAAAACTAAAACCGACCAACTAAACTAATACTAACCAACCGACACTAACCGATTGTTTTCGGTTCAGTCGGTTAATTGAATTTTACTCATATCTAATTTCATGGATATCGTTTTGAAATCGAGACCATTAGTTGTGTTTATCACTTGGAGGTGAAGCTTTGACACAGTCGAGGGAAATGCATATTGACGTGGACCTTCCCCTTTCTCTCCCTGAGTCACAATAGTGGGCCCAACCCCTAACCAGCACTAGTATATAAGGGCCTTCAGAAACCCTAAAACTAAGAGTCTTCAGAACTCTAATCCAGTCCTTCGCCACCACTTAACATTCGTACCCACAGATTTTGTGAACCCTCATAAAGTCCCGATCCGACCTTCATAACACATATCATATTTTATTTGACACTTGCCAATATATATTTAAAATGTGGCATTTCATTTGTTGCTGCATTTAAAATGTGGATGCGTGCAGCATGGGTTTGAATACATCTCTTTTAAATCCTTAATATCTTATACAACGAACATGTATAGGCCATTTTCAGGTCTGTGTCCACCTTTCATGCTAGCTAACAGAATAAGACACCAGAAATTATTGACATACTTAATAGATGAGTTATACCGGACTTGGTTGGCTCTCACTTTTTACCTATGATTTTTTGAGAGTATTTTAATAAATATATATACATTAATTAGTATATTTTAATATCTTACTTAAACAACAATAATTTTTTTATAATGTAAATAATAATTTTGAAAAATAATAGAAGAAATAATAAACAATCATTCATTAATTAATGGTGCTCCATTCATTATATAATCATTTATATGGTAATCGATAATCTACTTTACGACTATCGAGCCATAAATAGCTGAACATGGTTCGCTTTTATCCCAACTAGGATCTCTTTATACTTACTTACTTAATTAGTAATCAATAATCTTTATTTTAAACATATACATTGAAGCTTAGAGAAGACAAAAACATACATAATAAAGAGACATTTTTTTAAAAAACAAAATTTACTAGAAAAAAATATTATTTTTAATAAACATACCTATAAAAGACTAAATCATAAAACGAATTAATAATATATGAATGATGACACAATATTTAAATAATTAAGTTAATCAATCAAAAATTTAAAAATAAAATGATATATCAAAAAAACTAAACTTCATAATATTTTATTTGATCGGTTTAATTTTTCATCAATTAAAAAAAGAAGAAGCCAAAACCCACCTACGAAAACCAATTTTTTTAAATTGTAAAACTATAATTGACTGATTTAATCTATTTATTTTTAGTTTGGTTGATTAATTAAATTTTACTCTCATAATTTATGGTGCAGATAACCATAATTTTATGTTATAGTTTTTAGATTTTTGCTTTTTCTAAAAAAATTATATATTCATTTATCCTTTTACCCTCGAGGTGTCTCCCTTAAATACTCAACAGTTTACTTTATACATTTATGATCTGGTACTGTTATTGCTATTCTCAGATCAAATATTAAAGATATGGGTAACTTTTTAAACCGACTCTTTCAACTTATTTTATTTGTCCTTTTTACCCTTTTGCAGCTTATTCCCACATGATTTACAACTAGTTAGCAATAAGTATAATGGAATGATTTTAACTTACAATCTCGTATTTATACTCCAAACCTCACATTACAAAAAGTTAAATAATAAATTGGAATGCATTAAATACTTTCTTAGCACTACGGCAAAGTCCTTGCTACCACATATTTTGATTCCTACGTACCATCCTCTAAACTCAGGCATGAAATAATAATATTGAATTTCTAAGCACTACCAACTCCAATAATCTTCTCTTTTTTATTTTTCGTATATTTTCTTTCTTAAATTTCACATTATTTTTATCAATAATATTTGTAATCAAGAGCTTTACATTAATATTAACTGATCAATCTTTTAGTTAGGCCACATATCAACAACATAATTAACCTTGTCACAAACACCAATATTTGTGTTGATTTTATTAATATCTACTATTTCACACATTGTTTTATTGTATTATAATTAGTTATTTTATTTAAAATAAAATTATTATAAAATTTTATAATTAAATAAAATAATTAATCACAATATAATGAGACATAGAGTCATAAGAAATATGAGATAATAAATATTATCTTTTCTTGACTAGTTTGTTTTCTACCTACTTTACCAGTTACAAGTGGGGTGTGTAGCAATAGCATTCTGTTGGGACGCTCTTCGTTCACTTCAACTTTGAGTCTTTCACTGACAACCAATTTCATAAAGTGGATGTGCAACAGGATAAATACTTATTTATTAATTATTTTTAACCCATTATATTTCTATTTTACATTAAAAATATAATTAATTTTGTTTGAAAAATAAAATTAGTATTTTTATTTTCTCTTCAAGTATTTTTTTTAGTAAATTAAAATTTTAATATTGTAGAGATTTTTTAATTGTTAAATTTAATTTATTAACTAGCATGCTCTTCCTAATAAATACGACTCAAATCTTTCGTACCCATAAATGGATCTTCTCCACTCCCAACTTCCTCCCACCTAATAATTTAAAATTGAAAAAAAAAAATTACTTGATAGTGTCCTTGTAATAACAGGCAGCCAAATGATAGTGATGCTCTATTCCTTAATTCATCAAATGAATGAAGTCCTTGTATTAATTGTGAGTCACGTGGTTTAACCCTCTTCTGAATTCATCTTTTCAACTCAACCATAGCTCCCTTTCTTTCCCTACCAAATGAAGAAATGGTTGGTTTCGCACAGCATTTCACATTGGTTTCACATAGCCAGTCCCGTTCAAAAGTCATACACAAGACGTGTTTGAGTGTATGTGTTTGTCTGTCTTAGAGAGAAATCATTGATTGATGGATGGGTTGAGCAGCCAGAAAGATAACAGATAGACGGTAAAAGCATAACATGGCCAGAGTTAAATGAAGGTCGGTTTCGGCATTTAATGCAGCTACCAACGACCAGCCGAACCATTAATTGCTCAATAAAGAGGGACCAAAGTTCATCCTTCTGAACCTACCTTACTTCATTTCCTTTGAGAATTGAGCTCCCAAACATTGAGTGCTATGTCCTGTGCTCATTCCATCATATATCAGTTCCTTTTGAGAATATAGAGTCTCTGACTCCAATCACTTGCTCTCGTTCATGTCAAAAACAAATCTTTCTTCTTCTTCTTCTCTCGTAACGGCCTTTTTTTGCATGGGATATCATCTCTCTTCTTAAACTCTCTTCAAGCAATCATCTTCCTTTCCTACATCACACATTTTCCATTTCACTGTTCACACCTTTTAGATCTTTCTTCCCTTCAGCTCATTCAAATTCTCTTTCTTTTCCCTTTAAATGCTCCTTCTGGGTACATCTCTAACAGGTTCAATCCTGGTCTCAAATATTTTTGCTTTTTTGTAAGATTTCTAGTACAAAATTACTTTATACAAAGACCCTTTGGGCAAATATTGTTGTCAAGTACAGAAAGGAGAGAGCTTTTGAAAGATGAGAAGTGCTGAAGCAAATGTTGCGGTTATGGAGATAGAGGCAAGCAAACCAGCAATGAACAAGGCAGTGCTGCCAGGGTTGAGCCCTTTGAGTGAGACCCTTTGGAGGGAGAAGGCTAACGCAGAGTTCATCGGAGATGTCTCTGCTAGGCTCACATGGAAGGATCTAACAGTGATGGTTACTCTTAGCAATGGAGAAACCCAGAACGTTTTGGAAGGGCTAACAGGATATGCAGAACCAGGAACCTTCACAGCTCTCATGGGTCCTTCTGGTTCAGGCAAATCCACTCTGCTTGATGCTCTGTCTAGTCGTCTTGCTGCAAATTGCTTCCTTACTGGCACCATCCTCCTCAATGGCCGCAAAGCTAAGCTTTCTTTTGGAACAGCCGTAAGTACTTTTTCTCTTCAAAATCTTTGTTTGTTTCCTTGCTTCCACGCCACCCATCATTTTCTTTCTTCAAATAGAGAAAAAAAGCTAAAAAGGGTCTCTTGATCTCTTGTTTCTTTCATTTCCTTTGGTAAATAAGAAAATTGACATAAAGAGATCTATCTATAGCATCCACCTTCTCTATATATCTAGTTTACTTTTGATAGTAGCTTTGGTTGGTTGTGATGCCTAACTGGTTAACAATCCTAATAAATTCAGCAGAATAATAGCCAAACCTTTTCTCTTCAGCTCGTTCTACTTCCCTCTGTTTTCTGTTTTTAGCAAAGTTTGCTTTTTGGGGCAAAAGGGTATCCCTAACTGATCTAAGTGCTTCAAACTTAGGCTTATGTGACTCAAGATGATAACTTGATCGGTACCCTAACCGTGAGGGAAACGATAGCGTATTCGGCTCGGCTGCGTCTACCTGATAAGATGCCATGGTCAGATAAAAGGGCACTGATTGAGAGCACCATCATAGCAATGGGTCTTCAGGATTGTGCTGATACTGTCATTGGAAACTGGCACTTGCGTGGGATCAGTGGAGGAGAGAAGAGAAGAGTTAGCATTGCTCTGGAAATCTTGATGAGGCCGAGGTTGCTTTTCCTTGATGAGCCAACCAGTGGGCTTGACAGGTTCACCATCTTTCGTTTGCAGTTATTTTCTTTTTGTCGTCTTATAAATCCTTGAGCGTTGGAAACAACTTGTCTCTATATACTTGTTTTTTTTTATGTCTTGGTCTTATGTTACATAGTTTTCATTTGTTTGCTTTGATATTATTTTAATACAAAAACCTAGGAAGTACATAAATACTTGTTGTCTCATGTTGGTTAATAATGTTCATAATTTAATGTCTTGGTTTTGGAATTTTGCTGTTGTGGCAGTGCTTCGGCGTTCTTTGTGACTCAGACTCTACGTGCCCTGGCAAGGGATGGGCGAACAGTTATAGCCTCTATTCATCAGCCAAGCAGTGAAGTGTTTGAGCTATTTGACCAATTGTACTTGCTTTCTGGGGGCAAGACTGTTTATTTTGGCCAGGCTTCGGAAGCATACGAGGCAAGATGTTTACTCTTTCCTTAAAAATAGAAACATATATACTAATATTTTCTTTCCTTTTTGGGTTTTTCTTGAATAATAAAATACAGTATTTGATTATATAGACAAATGTGATGATGTATGCAGTTTTTTGCACAAGCTGGTTTTCCTTGCCCTGCTCTGAGGAACCCATCTGATCATTTCCTTAGATGCGTCAATTCTGATTTTGACAAAGTCAAATCCACCCTCAAAGGGTCCATGAAACTCAGGGTATGATTATTAAATCTTTCTTTACTTTTAATTTGGCTTCTCACTTTCTATTCACTCATGAAATATAAGTTAAATAAATATAAAATCATTCTTGAGCGTTCACTTAATTGTTTAAATTTTTAGATTGAATTCAACGGTGACATGATATACATCAGTATTTTTGCTAACACTGACTGAACCTGCCCTGTGCTAACAGTTTGAAGCAAGTGATGATCCTCTGGACAAGATCACTACAGCTGAAGCTATCAGAACTCTTCTTGACCACTACCGTACCTCTCAGCACTCTTATGCCGCAAGAGAGAAAGTCGATGAAATTTCCAGAGTTGTAAGTGCTCCTAATTGACCACTTATATTAGACTCACCAAACTTAGTAATCATGTTATTGAGTTTTCATCTTCAAGTCAATTATCTTACAGATCTTGGAATCTGGTTGTTAATGGTTAAAAATATTCTGATACATGCTGCAGAAAGGAACTGTGCTGGATGCAGGAGGAAGCCAGGCTAGTTTCCTGATGCAGGCTTTCACCTTAACCAAGCGTTCATTCATAAACATGTCAAGGGATTTTGGCTACTACTGGCTTAGGCTTATAATCTACATTTTAGTCACCATCTGCATTGGAACCATCTATCTGAACGTGGGCACGGGCTATAACTCAATTCTGGTATTGCTATCTATCTTTCTGATATAATTGAATTCAGTGCTAATAAATTCTGCAATTTGACAAGATTTTATTCTTGATATGGAACAGGCAAGGGGTTCTTGTGCATCTTTTGTCTTTGGTTTTGTGACCTTCATGTCAATTGGTGGGTTCCCTTCATTTGTTGAAGACATGAAGGTAAGTTTAATTCTCCACAATGCAACCATATATTGCCAATAATATCATCATACTTGGAGAGTAAAATCTGATTATTCTCTGTGACTTACAGGTTTTCCAGAGGGAGAGGTTGAATGGCCACTATGGTGTCACTGCATTTGTCATCAGCAACACATTATCTGCCATGCCATTTCTGATATTGATCACATTTCTGTCTGGAACAATTTGTTACTACATGGTTCGACTCCATCCCGGTTTTCTGCACTATCTGTTCTTTGTGTTGTGTCTCTATGCCAGTGTCACAGTGGTGGAAAGCTTGATGATGGCTATTGCCAGCATTGTACCAAACTTCCTCATGGGTATCATAATAGGAGCTGGAATTCAGGTATGAACCTTTCTTCAATCAACTTTTACATTGTCTCAGAATTCAACTTGACTTATACAATTGTTGGCCTTTTCATGACTTCCAGGGCATTTTCATGTTAGTCTCTGGCTATTTTAGGCTCCCACATGATATCCCAAAGCCGGTGTGGCGTTACCCAATGTCATATATCAGTTTCCATTACTGGGCATTACAGGTAAGAACACTGGTATAAATCAGCTGTTGAGACATTTACCATCGAAGTGATTGTTCAGTTTAATGATGAACACAATGAAAACTTTTCAGGGGCAATACCAGAATGATCTGAATGGCTTGATATTCGACAACCAGACACCGGATCTTCCCAAGATACCTGGTGAATACATTCTGGAAAATGTCTTCCAGATTGACGTGAGCCGATCGAAGTGGATTGACGTGGGTGTAATCTTCAGCATGATTGTCATCTACAGGATCATCTTCTTCATCATGATCAAAATTAATGAGGACGTCACCCCATGGGTTAGAGGTTATATAGCCAGGAGAAGAATGCAGCAGAAGAGTGGAACCCAGAATACAACTATTGCTCCAGATGTTCTCACTCAGTCCCCATCTCTCAGAACCTATATTTCCAGCGAAACTGGTGCTTCTCGCAAAAGGTAGAGCTGCATTGGATTCGCATGAGCTTCATTTTTAGAGTTTGAATGAAGAAGCTACGAGACAGGATTAGTAGTTTACTTTAACATTCTCATCATATTTATACACGAGTTGTCTGTAACTACGTTTAAATACTCAAATCAGTAAAAATAAAGGTGACCCAACAAAAGTTAACATCCAATTTTCATCAGCAGATCTGTAGAAACAATTCAAGAAAATGGAAGAGTCAAAACTGAATATTTTAACAAAACTATCTTTACATGCATATAAGGATCCAGGATCAATATATGATGAACAAGCAACTCCATTTCCCAATGATAAATCTTTGGTCAAAAGCCACAAATATTAAGCATTTCATGAAATTCTAAAATATCTACGAACACTGTGCAAGGCATGGATGCATGCACATCCCTCTAGCTGAATCATTCGTTCCATATAATACAAGAAATTTCTTTTACTTCCCGCTACAGAATAGAACATTGCTTGTGCTGTGATTGGATGCATGTAAACAGAACATGCGTTGTGAGTTTTTCATTACTTCTCAACTTATTTATCTATCAAAGACCAACGAACCATATGAATATCTGTTTAAATAATTGAATAAGCATATCCCCTTCAACATTCAAGTAATGTTAAGTTGTTTTGTGGTTTTTAAAAGTTAACCCACTTAAATTATATTACACCACTACCTTTTTTAAAAAATCCAGGTTTAACTGTTAAATTATTGGGTTAATTGCTTTTTTCAAAAAATTAATATGTATATTGGGCGGTCACATAAAATTAATTTTTCTTTTTTTACCGTTGCATATTGCATCCTTATATAAAGCCAGTCTTTTTCAGTTATCAATCGCGCGTCCTTCTCTGATAGTTCTTGATCTCTCTCTGATCTTCTCCCCTCTTCGCGACGATCAACGATTTCTCTTCTACCGTGCGCTCTCTTCTCTCTCCGCCTCTCTCTCTGATCTTCTCTCCCTCTTCGCGACCATCAACGACGATTTCTCTTCTACCATGCGCTCTCTTCTCTCTCCGCCTCGACGACAATTATGGTCATTCTCTTCTTCTCTCTGATCATCTCTTCTTCTACAATCTTTCTTCTCCTCTATCTTCAATCCCGACGGCTCTCTCCCTCTCCACGATAATCTCTTTCTTCTTCTATGATCTCTCTACTCTCCTATGCTCTATCCCGGCGGCAGTATAGTCTCTTCTTCCGATCTCCCTCCCTCTCTACGATAATCTTTTCTCCTGTGCTCACTCTTTCTTTTCGAATCCTTTGTGTTTTTGTTTGAAAGTTATTTGTGTTTCAAATTTTCAGGGCTCTGGAAGAGAGTTAGGAATCAGGAAAATTGAAGAGAAACAACTGCCATTTTGGCCCTTCCCATCAAAGCTCTGGGCTCCCAAAGTGTTCAAAACTCTCAGGCAAGGTTGTTTTCTTCCTCGCATTTTCTCAGCTATCTTTTTCCCCATTTTTTTTATTAAGAGTTCTATGTTTCGATAAATTATTTTGAACTTAACTTTTATGTAATTCATTTTGTTGTTTATTTCTACGTACATATCTTTCGCTAATATTGAGACTACGATAGAATTTTTAATTCTTGGATTTTAACAATAGGTTGGTTGTATTGATCATACATGTGGCATGTTAGAGGGAGAAGGTTTATTGAATCAACTTTCCCCTACCTTTCTTGAAGGTTTCTTGAAAGTATTCATCATACACGGAATTGACTCTAAAAAAAAATCTTAAAAGTATTTAAAGAAAATTTGAATGGATAACCTATTACTTGTTAGACAGTGAAAAGGGAGTGCTCTTCTTTCTGTTTTGCTGGCATTATTATCAGCTGCGAATTCAACTCTATGTTTTTTATTGCCTGTATTTAGTGCAGGCAGTGACTATCAATGCAAATGCTTAGACCAGTGCTGGGCATATGCAGTAAATCAAGTGTATATGTTCCCTCCATACTTGTAAGTTCACACTTATAATTGCAAGGAACTTATTGTTTTCTTGTATTGCTTACATCTTACATCTCACTTGTCAATTGCATTTTATATCAATTTTTAGTGTGTTATATTCTGTGTTTTGAGTTATTCTTTAATTTATGAAATTTGAAAATCCATTTACAAAATTGTTGCCTGGTTTTCATTCTTGTTTTTATGATAAAGTTTTTAATGGTTACATGATAGAAATTTCTGGGATAGTGCTTTTGGCATTGACATCCAATTTTATGCAAGTGGGTGGTTGGCATGTGGTTCAGTGACGGTCATTCATCCCTGTAATTTCCCACTGATCCTCATGTTTTATGGTGTATGACTTAAGGACTTGCATCTTGCAATGTCGTAAGTTTTAGTTGCTAATGGTAAGACTATGCAATTCAAGTATAACTTTGATAGACTCATTCTTTATCAGAGCACTAGCTGATATACAAGCTGTTGATGCTTAGATTTCTGATGTTAAGCTTTCTCTTAGGTGCAAACTGAACATTGAGAATGCGTGTTCATGATATTAGTACACCTATGTTTATTAATTTTATTTGCCTTTATTTCTCTCTCTGCGGCTCCGCAAATCGCTGTCAAGTTCTCAAACTTTGCTAGAAAGTGCATGGTCTATGTAATGGCAGGTCCCCCTTGTATGTTGAAAAGGGATAAGTTACCAAATTGTTTAATTTTCCTGCATCAAAAGTTTATATATTCATGTGATTACACTGAATATATATTCATTAATTTCTATTTAGGTTTAGACCCGAACTACTCGTATTCAGTAAAATAAGCTAGTTTTTTGTTTTTTGGTACTGCACTTGAGAGTTTTTTACTTTACTTTCATTTACTTGTTAATTTTACTTTTTTTCCCATTTACATTGGTAGATAATAGCAGTAATTTTTCTGACTACCTTATGTGCGTTGTCCACTGATATTTCCATCTCATATTTTCCTATACTTCTAAATCCAGAGTTTTATATTATTGAGTATGTAATTGCCTATCTTACCTTTTTTACTGGTTGCTTTGCCCCGCCAATCATGGTCTATTTATATTATTCTCAACAGCTTTTGATATATTTGGACATGACCATAGTGTATATGTTCCTTCCGTACTTGTAAGTTCACGCTTATAATTGCAAGGAACTTATTGTTCTCTTGTATTGCTTACATCTTACATCTCACTTGTCAAGTGCATTTTATACCAATTTTTAATGTGCTATATTAACATCTTCTCTACCTGTGCTTTGAGTTATTCTTTAATTTGTGAAATTTAAAAATCTATTTACAAAATTTGTTGCCCGGTTTTCATTCTTGTTTTTATGATAGTTTTTAATGGTTACATGATAGAAATTTCTGGGATAGTGCTTTTTGGCATTGACATCCAATTTTATGCAAGTGGGTGGTTGGCCTGTGGTGCAGTGACGTTTATTCATCCGTGTAATTTCCCACTGTTCCACATGTTTTATGGTGTATGAATTAAGGACTTGCATCTTGCAATGTCGTAAATTTTAGTTGTTAATAGTAAGACTATGCAATTCGAGTATAACTTTGATAGACTCATTCTTTATCAGAGCACTAGCTGATATACAAGCTGTTGATGCTTTGATTTCTGATATTAAGCTTTCTCTTAGGTGTAAACTGAACATTGAGAATGCCTGTTCATAATATTAGCACACCTACGTCGGAATTAGGTCCTTGTATGAGCTCTCTTGTAGTCCAATTTTAAGCTTGTTTAGTCTTTTACTATTTGTCAATATCTTAACACACCCCATGAACCACATGGATCTAGAGTTCTATGGAAGCATGAGATGTGTAAAAAGAAATGGCCCAGAGTAGCGGCGGCTCCGCACTCTGCTATCTCGCTATAATGTTGTTTTGACTAACCGCTTCGCTCATGTTCCATCAATGACTACTATGGATTTATTGACTAGAAAATACTGCATATTTGGCTAACTTAAGCATTAGCATTAAATAGTGTTTTGGGACTAATCGCTTCGCTCTGTGTTCTATTATCAACTACTATGGATTTATTAGCTAGAAAATTACATATTTTTCTAACTTAAGCATCAATATTAAATAGCATTTTTGGAACTAACCGCTCTGCTCTATGTTTCATCATTGACTACCATGGATTCATTAACTAGAAAACTGTATATTTGACTAATTTAAGCATTAGTGTTAAATAGCATTTTTGGTACACAAATATTGTTTCTTCTCATTTACCTTTTTTATGACCAATGCATTGGTATCAATAGCATAAGAATGTAGCAAAACATTAAATACAAATTTTTAGACATTCTAATATTGCAATATTGTACTAACGGGAGACAGTGACTAGGAACAGGTGATACTATCTCAGCAGCTGGCAGACATTGTAAGGATGAGTAGACATCAGAAAAGCTTGCAGATCTCAAATGAGACATCTCACGCTTCTGTAGATGCTGATCGGAATCGCCATCCTAAAGCTTCAGAATTTTCTACCCTGCATCATCCTTTGGCCGAAAAATCTGATAATATATTATCAACCATATAATAACACACGTGGAAAATCTAGTTTTTTAGGTTCTCAACTTATTTCTCTATCAAAGACCAACAAGCAATATATATATATATAAAGAATTAACTTGTTCATTGAAAAGTTAGTTATAATAAGAGAAGGGAAGGATGACAGAAAGAAACAAAAAGCTAAACCAACCATATGAATGTCTATTTAAAGAATTGAATAAGCAAATCACCTTCTCCAATCTAAGACGGCAACTTCTGCAGATGGGGAGTTTTGAATCAAGTAATTTACTACCCCGTAAGGTATTGATGGTGAAGGTAGTTTTATTTTCAGTCCCGGTGGCACATTTGGTCTTTTGATCAGTACTGCTAACGAGTTCAAGTTACCAAGGCAGGTGGATTGTGTATTCTGTAAATCAGGAATTAAGGAAAGAACCTATGCCATGAAGGAAAAGTATAGACACTTTGTTAGAAGATTTATATATAAAAAGTGAAATGACAGAATAATCCACTTCAAACAAACTAAACTAAGGTACCTGAAGCGTACATAAAGTGAGTGCCATTGATTTTGCGTCAGTGAACACTTGAAACCAACTATTTATGATCAAAGGTGAGTCCATACTTTGTGGCCAGAAATTGGCATCAATGTATACTTCTTCAAGAAAGGAGAGATTGCTTCCAATGAGTTTAGGAGGATGACAAGTTGTGAAAGAAAATAATCGAAGGTTTGGGGTAGAGAGCACAATTTTGTCAACGGTGTTGTCGCATTCACGCATGACCAAATTGGCAACTCTGGCATTTGATATGCAAAGGATTTCTGCATTACTTAAAGTACAATACTTAATGACCAAAGAATGCAACTTTTTACAGTTTGAGAAGGGCTCGGCTTGGCCATCGTCACTTGGGCAAAATGCAAAATACTCCAGATGCAAATTGGTTAAAGCTGTCAAACTAAGAGATTTTGGAAATGCTAATGTACTTGGAGTACTTCCCCATTTAGGGCCAATTGAAAGCTCAAGGGATGTTAAAGACTGACATGAAAAGATACTAGGTGGCAACTCAAGAATTGGCATTGTAGCAGATATCCTCATTTGCTGGACATTATGTGATACAGCATACCTTACGATCCTTTTCAGAATTTGATGTTCAACATAACCACAACGATCAAAATCAAGATTACACAGGGCAGCAGAATCATCACGACGAGACAGAACGATAGTCACAAATTTTGTGAATGATGCAAAACCCCAAAATTTTGAGGAATGAAGCAGAAGAGCAGGGACATGTTTCCAGAGGTCCTTCCATCTTTTGGACAGAACACAAGTCTGAACAACATGCTTTGTGTTCATAAATGACAATATATGCAGCAGAATGCAATCGGGTAAGTCACTAAGTCTGTCTTCATTTTCTTCTTTCCCATCACATCTAGCTCTCTTCATCTTTGATTCCCCCTGTGTCACTTTCTACCATTGATGTCTGATCCACAATTTCGCACATTAAGTTTTCATAAGGGTAATTTTCCTCACATAGTCACATATACAGAAAAAGACAGGAAAAAAAGAAAAGAAAATGGATCAATTGCTACCATGATCATCTAATGTACAACAAATTTCTAAAAAATTTTACGTACAATACTTTCCTTCAAATTCAATTATATCTAAATTTTAGCCTACAATAGGTCGTGAAAACCTAGAACATGGAAAAGGGGCCAAAGCTACACATGAAGAACAAGGAAAAATAGGGCATACCACACAATAAGTGCATGATATTTTATAGCTAGTTCAGGCACAAACCTTTGAATCTTGATACTCCTTGCACAATGATTTCTGGCTTCTGCAATAAATGAACAAATAAATTCATTAATATGCATCAAATTATGCTGAAATGCATAACAGAAATCAAAAACACATTAAAAAAAGAATACATATAAAAGATTATATGACATATACCAAATAGTAAACAGGTTTGTGCATTAGCTACTCGGCAAAAGCACTCCAAATATAACAAAGACACAACTCCAAAAAAGGCATGGCCCTTTTAATTAATAGGTTTGAGACCTTAGCGTCTTCAGTAAAAATCATGTCAGAAGGAAGAAAACATTAGCAGAAAACAGAGTACCTCGTCCAATTCGGTGAACACAAGAAGCACAAGAATGATACCATGAAACAAAATAATAATAATAAAAAAAAGTACCTTGGATGGACGTAATGACTTAGTAGATTGACAAAACCACACCCAAACCGCAAGCTAAACAATAAACCAAAGAGAACAGTACCCAAGCCACAAACACCCCTAACTAGCTTACGCAACAGCAAAGGTGACCAAGGTGCGTGTTGATGAGAGAATTTGAGATGGGTGTGACAGAGAATGGCTGAACGTAGTTAGTTGAAGGAATGCATGGGAACTATGGGAGGGGATGAAGGTTAGAGTTTAATTGGGCCGAATTCGGGGCTTTTGGTGAAACAGAGGAATTTCAGCCGAAAGAGCACTGATGCAGATTGATTCAAGAAACGTGAGTATTGTGGTGGGACTTGGGTAACGGAAGACAGTAGAGGCCTAGTTGAAGTATTAATTTTAAATTGTTATGTTAGTTCGGTTTTTCAATTTTAAAATTAAATTGTATTAATTTGAATTGACTTAAATTAATATGTTAATTAGGTTTCTTAATTTAAATTTTTTTAAATTAAATCACATTAATTTAAATTGGCTTGAACTGATTTAATTAATATGTTAGTTCAGTTTTTTGATTTTAAAATATTTTAAATTAACTCGCATTAATTTAAATTGATTTAAACTAACTTAATTAATATATTAATTTGGTTTCTCAATTTTAAAATTTCTTAAATTAAATCACATTAATTTGAATTGATTTAAACTGATTTAATTAATATATTAGTTTGGCTTCTCGACTTTAAAATTTTTTACATTAAATCTCATTAATTTGAATTTTTTTTTAATCAATTTTTTTCTATTTTTATATAATATAAACACATATATAATATTATAACATAAAAAGAAAAATGCATTTATAAAACAACCGCAATGCAAAATTGCCTTATAAGTTAGCATAGATTTTTTTAAAATTAAAATTAAAATCTAAATTTTATTTTGTGCAATCATAGTCATATTTAGTTTAATTTGATACTGGATATATGTCTGCTTTCAAAATTTTTAAAATATAATTTATTTAGATTGTCTTGTTAGACCTTTTATGTAAAAGACCGAAACCGTCAAACCGCCTATGATCAGTTTAGAAATCGTTGGTTTGTAAACCGACTTTATAAATGTCGATTTGTAACTTTCTAAAACCGCCAATATCGGTATAGTTCACACCCACCAAATCACAGTACTGCACCAACCAGCACCCTAGTTGAAGTTACACACCACGTTTCTTTTCCATTTTCCGATTTGCAATAAGACTAGTTATAAACATTATGCATTATACAAATAAAAAAATCACATTGTAAATATGCTTATTATTATAGAAAGAAGAATTAGAAATTTAAGTTAAATTCGAATTGAAAATAAAAATTTAGTAATTTATAATTACATATAAAACTATAAAAGAATGCTATAAGTTAAAGAATGAAAGACTAGAAAAGTTCATTTACAAAATTAAAAAAGATCCATCAAGGGGATGGAACGTGTTTTGTATGTGCTATTTTCCATCAAGAAATTGAGAATGGTTAGTTTTTTGGATTAAATACACATTCTAAAAATATAAAAATGATTTATTACACACTTTCAAGCACGAAATAAAAGTGTATACCAATATTAATTGAGAGGTGACATAGAATTTTTTTGTACGTTTTGGTCTTAGACAGTAAAATACATTATTGTTTTTGAAATTGAAATTTGATATTACATATTTCAAGAAATTCCAATATATTAACTATGAATTCTGTCCAAGACATGGATGCACATCACTTTAAATATAATTCCCAGAATTTGTCTAATTAGCACTGACATGCATCCAAGTTGGAAGACTGATCTTCAAGAATAATACCAAATCATGTAGCCATTGGGAAGATCGTTCAAAATGAATATCACCATCAGCAATGGTTCCTCATCATCATTTATTGAGCTCAAGACATGATGAAGATTGGATACATGTAAACAGAATAGACATCTCTGCCATAAAAAGTAAATTAGGTAAATTTCAAGCATTCTCAGTTTTCCATATTGATAGTTTCTTCCGTTCTCAACTTAAGAAGAATTGATAATTTTGTTATCAGAAGAGAGAGAAAGGATGACAGATACAAAGAAACAAGTAAACAAGCTAAAGCAATTATAAGAATCTCTATTTAAAGAATTGAATAAGCATATCACCTTCAACCATTTACGATGGAAACTTGAGCTGATGGAGAATTTTGAAGCAAGTGCCACCAGGTATTGTTGGTTTTTGTTTCACTTTTAATGAGTTCAAGTTCACAAATACTGTAAATCAGGAAATGAGGAAAGAACCTATGCCATGAGGGAAAATTAGAGGCACTATGTTAGAAGATTTAGATATAAAAATACATATCAAGATTAGAGTGCAGAATGACAAAATAATAGGTTAGGTACCTGAAGAGTACTTGCAGAGACTCTCATTGATTTTATGTTAGTGAACATTTGCAACCAACTATTTAGGACCAAAGCTGACTCTGCACAACTTGACCAAAAAAAGGCATCAATATATACTTCTCCAAGAGAGGACAGATTTCCTCCAACGAGTTTCTGAGGATGAAAACTTGTAAAAGCAAATGATCGAAGATTTGGGGTAGATAGCACAACTTTGCCCTCAATACACATGGACAAATTGGCAACACTAGCATTTGATATGCAGAGGGTGTGTGCAACCCTTAGAGTACAACCAAAGTATACAACTTTTTACAGTTCGAGAAGGGCTCGGCTTGGCCATCATCACTTGGACAAACTAAGAGATTTTGGAACTAGGAATGTGGTGTTGAAGCTACTAGGGCAAACTGAAAGCTTAAGGGATGTTAAAGACTGACAAGAAAAGATAGTAGGTGGGAAGTCATGACCATACTCGATAGATATCCTCAATTGCTGGACATTATGTGATACAACATATCTCACTAGCCTTTTCAGAATTTGAGGTTCAACATAACCACCACGCCTGAAATCTAGATTTCTCACGGCAATAGATCCATCGCGACAAGCCAGAACCTTAGACACGAATTTTCTGAATAATGCAACTTTCTTAAACTCTGAGGAATCAAACAGAAGAGTAGGGACATGTTTCCAGAGGTTCTTCCATCTTTTCGACAGGATACATGTCTGACCAACATGCTTTGTGTTCATAAATGCCAATATATGCAGCAGAACACAGTGGGGCAAGGCACTAATTCTGTCTGCATTTTCTTCTCTTGCACCAAGTTTAGCTCTCTTCCCCTTTGATTCCCCCTCTATGTCACTTTCTAGCATTAATGTCTGACCCATGATTTCACACATACATTAACGACTCAACTGCTACCATGATGATCTAATGTACAACAAATTTCCATAATTTTACGACAATCCCTAAAAATGGTCCATGAGCCATGGATAATGGAAACCTGCAACACGGAAAGGGGCAAAAGAACAGCGGAAACACGAAAAAATGAAGTTGTATCCTATGTCAAATCATAGAAAAAATTTATTTAAGGAAATTGAACTGGAAATACCTTGTGGTGACTTGAGCTGATTTGAAAGCAAGAGCAGCTTCGGTTTTAACAAGGATACCGTCAAGCATCGAAGCCTGTTAAGCCCATGAACGAAATACGTATTGAGGTTAATTATAGTGTATCAACAGATAAAATTCAGTCCAATAAATATTTTCTTTGGCAAAATTACTTTTTATAGTAAATGGCTATACGTACACGCAGGGACAAAAGACTTTAAAGCAAAATAAAAGTAATCAATCAATGTCTCCTCATTTATCCAAGGTTCCAAACAGTGTCACGTCGTTTAGTTGCAAGTAAGGACAAAACACAGACACGTGACTGCATGGCTTCTTTGATTACACTAAGAACGGTTAGATTAGCTTTTAAAAAAATTGAAAAGGGAAAATAAAAATAAAAGTTAAAAAAATATATATTTTAGCTTTTTTAAAAAAAATAATAAAAGATATTTTTTTTTAGTTAAAATATTTCTCCTTCTAAAAAAATAAATTTTTATATAAAATTATTTTTTCAAATTAAAAATAAAAATAAGTTGATAAAAATCAACTTCAACTAACTCTAAATATTTTAACAAATGATAATTACATGAATAAAAATTGATGGATTGCAATCGGCAGTCTATTGATTTATTTTTATCAATAAATAAATTAATCCACACACCCAATTTAGTTGGTGCACATTCAATAAAGCATTTAACATCTCCTAGAACTATATATATATATATATATATATATATATATATTTACTTATCTCCTTTCTTTTTCAGAATTTATATATTTCTCTCCTATAAATTAAAAAAAAAAACACAGCACTTTTCCATAAAAAAATACAACATTTAAATCTGACATATTAACATTTTACTAGGAAATTGGTTATAAACATTTTTTTAAAAAAAGTACAAATGAATCATACAATGAGGGACCAGACCTTAAAGTTAATTTAACCAAAAATAAAATAAAATCTTAAAGATAAAACAAGTTACAGATTTTATTATAAACATGTTCATGTTATAGTTTTTTTTTTTTTTTTAAAAATAAAAATTCTATGTTGTACCAATGAGGCACAAATAACTTTACACATTATTTTAATTCAGATTAAGTGAAAATAAGCTGACATTACAATTAAATTAAAATGAAGAACAGTCAAGTTTTAAAACTTTTAAATTTTCTTTTGAATAATTTTTTAAAAATTTTGAAATTATTTCAGATTTGCATAATTAATTATTTTAAAATATTTAAAATAATTCATGGACTTCAACAATTAACATATAAATAAACAAATTTATTATGGAAGATGGAGGAAAGATTGAGTTCCCTAGTAATGTTGTCATTTAAGTTTTCATGTTATTTTTTTTTTTAAAAAAGAAAAAAAATATCTAAAATGAATAAATTGAATTTTTTTTATAACAAAATTTAACTAAATTTAAGAATCGGTCTTGAAAATAAAAATAGGGTGAATGAAAAACAGTATAACCACTAAAGAGATTGATGTAATTTATTCCTTAAATGTCTCAAGAAACTAAAAGAGAAAATGAAGATCTGAATTCATTTTGGAAAGAGCAAAAAGATCAAAACTAACAACCATTTTGGGTTCATTTCTTTATGGCATACGACAATCGATTATATAAGTAGAGATATCATCCGCCAAAGCTGGAATACACGCAATAGCCTCTTCATCATTTATTAATCTCAGGATGAAGATTCGACATGGCCACCATCACAGATTGCTTCTAACCTGGAAAATACAAGTAAGCAAAATAGACATCTGAGCCATATTCAACATTATCATATTGACAAAAACAAGAATTCTGAAGCAATTACATGAATGCCTCTCGAAAGAACTGAACAAACATATCACCTTCAGCAATCTCAGATGGTAACTTGAGCTGATGGAGAATTCTGAAGCAAGTAATCTACCACCTCCCATGGTATTGCTGGTGGTGGAGATGAATTGAATAAGTATATCTCTGGCGCATATGCGCTTCTAGTTTTCACTTTTAATTTGTTCAGGTTGCCAAAGCAAGGGGATGGCATATTCCGTAAATCAGGAATCAAGGAAAGAACCTAAATGACATGAGCGAAAATTATAGATATAGTAAACAAGACATATCAAGAGTAAAATGACAAAATAATCCACTTCAAACACACTATTAAGAGTTACCTCAAGAGTTCTTGGAGAGAGTATCATTGACTTTACATCAGTGAACACTTGCAAAAATCTATTTAGGATCAAAGCTGAGTCCAAGCTATGTTCCCAATAAACATCAACGTATACTTCCTCAAGAGAGGAAAGATTGCCTCCAATGAGTTTCAGAGGATAGAGACTTGTAAAAGTGAACCAACGAAGATTTGGAGTAGATAGCTCAATGTTGTCAACTTTGCACCAGTCACAAATGACCAAATTGGCCACTCTATCATTTGCAACGCAGAAAATTTGTGTATCTCTCACAAAACAATAATCAAGGATCAAAGTATGCAACATTAAACAGTCCGAAAAGGGCTCAGCTCGGCCATCATCACTTGGGCAAAATTCAAAATTTCTTAGAAACAAATTGGTTAAATTTCTCAAACTGAGAGACTTGGGAAATGGCAATGTTGATCCGTAAAGACAAAGCTGGAGGGATGTTAAGGACTGACAAGAAAAGATGGTAGATGGCAACTCATGATCATACTTAAGAGATGTCAGTATCCTCAATTTCTGCACATTATGTGATACAGCATATGTCAAAAGCCTTCTAAAAACATAAGGTTCAACACGACCATCACGGATGAAATCCAGATTAAATAGGGTAGTATTGTAATCTCGCCAACTCAGAACCTTAGACACAAATTTTCTGAATAATACAACTGTCCTAAATTGTAAGGAATGAAGACTAAGAGAAGGGACATGTTTCCAGAGGTCTAACCATCTTGTGGACAGGACACAGGTCTGAACAGCATGCTTTGTGGTCATAAGTGATAAAATATGTATCAGAATGCAGTCGGGCAAGTCACTAAGTCTGTCTTCATTTTTCTTTTTTCCATCATGTCTAGCTCTCTTCATCTCTGGTTCTCCTTCCATGTCACTTTCTATCTTTGATGTCTGACCCACAATTTCACACAGTAAGTTTTCATAAAGGTAACTTTCTTCACATATATATGCAGAAAAACACAGAGAAAAAGCAAATGCGTCAATTTTACCTTCAATAGAAGAAATTGTGCCTGTGCTGGGGAGGCCATGAGACAGCGGTGGGCACCTTGAGTTCTTTTTGAATTCCTTGAAGGTGTAGTGCCTCTACTTGACAGCCATCTTCGATTAAATAGAGAGACACTATGTTGAAGAGACACATTTGATTTTAATTGGGGGTTTCATTTTTGTTTCTCGAAGATGAGATCATGGAGAAGAGATATAATATTAAAATTAAGTAATTACGAGTGTGTGAGAGAGAGCCTTGAAAGTTGAAAGGTGTGTGTGGATGGAAATTGAGAGATTACAGAGAAGAGGAAGAGATAAAATGGAAGAGTAATTATAGGTACCATATATAAGAGAAGTAAATATTGTTAAAGAAAATTGATTATATTCTTCATCCATTGGCGATTGAACCGACATCTTGTTTCCACCGAGGTTATCTCTAACGTTGCAACTCTTGATCGTCAAGTTGTTTATATTTATTTTAATTATTTTTTAATAAAATTCATGATGTTATATTATTTTTTATTATTTTATATAACTTTTATAATTTTTCACTTAAATAATAGAATTTTATAAATTTTTTAAATGGATTTCACATCTTATTTTCTATTATTATAAGGATTAATTATAACCTAATAATTAATTATAATCAAAGATTCTAACTCTCCTAATAAATTATGAAACCCTTTTTTAAAGTTGCTAGCAACTTATATACTTAGATAAATTCTTATAAGTTGTAACCTATTTTTTTTTTTTTTTTAAAAAGTTGCATAAGTTATGCAACTTTCTACAATATCACTATTAGATATAACTTTAAAAGTAAATTTTGTTTTTGACATTCACCTTAAAGAGCATGAGCTGGGGAGGCTGTCATTTCATCTATCAAATAACTACAAGGAGCTTACGCATACAAGGGGAGGAGTTGGGTTTGATTTAAGAGTGTGAGAGTATCAATTGATTTATCTCTAAAAGTTACGTTATTACGTTAAATTACATTCTTTTTATAAAATCAATCAATAAAGGAACTAATGACAAAGCATATTTGCATTATTCTTAGCTCAACCGATTGATGGAAAAAAATAACATTTCCATTTATTTATAAAGTTGGCACCGCTTCACTTTGTAGATCTATTACTATTTTTTTTTTTAAATCTAAATACAATTATCAAAATCTTATTTTGTACTAGTGTTCATTAGTTGCATATGTGTCAACAGTTATGAACATTTGGCTCACATAGAAAAGCCTAATTGACACAACTTTTAGTCTAATACAGCGTATAACTAATTGGACATGCGCTTGCCAGAGGTAGTTTTGTGATCTCCAAATTAAAGAAGCAAGAAGAGTTTTTTTTTTTTTTTTTCTTTTAATAAGAGTTAAGAAATGTGAAGAAATTCCAACAAGAACAAATCATGTTTTCTTGATGTTATACTGATATACAAAACATATCATATTATATGTGAATATATAACAAAGTTTCATTCAAGAGGTCTAAGTATAAATTTGTTATAGCAAGCGACAACATATTATATATTGGCCCAATCGAGTTCTTAAAATTAGTATTACTATTCATATAGAAACTAAATTGGAATAATTTTCATGGATATATAGTTTCTAGTCTCTGTTGTCTAAATTAAGACAACAATTGCACGTTCTTTTCTTTGTTTTTCTATTTGCTACGTTGTAAAGCAAACATACTAGTATAATTATGATATAATCATTTAAATATGAGAAAATTACAGCTTCTGATTTAGTTGCTTTAACTTTCATTTATATGAACCAATTTTTAAAACTAACACATAATTTTTATGTAGTTTAAAAATATACAATAATTAAATTTAATATATATAGCATTTCGTTAAGGCATTGATCATAATTTTTTTAAGTGGAATTCTTGAAACATTAATCGCATATTTTAGTCCATGTTACACTACCTCTAAAAAGATATATCCATGAGTGAAAATTAGAGACAAAATAATGTTAGAAGATCTAAATATAATGAAAAGACACATCAAGAGTAAAATGACAAAATAATCAATCCACTACAAAGATACTAAACTGAGGAAAGAGTATCATTGACTTACATCAGGGAATACTTGCAAAAAACTATTTAGGATCAAAGCTGAGACCAAGCTATGTACCCAATAACATCAACATTAATTTCTTCAAGAAAGGAGAGTTTGCTTCCGACGAGACTTCACGTAAACGCAAATGAACCAAGATTTGGGGTAGATAGCACAATATTGTCAACTTTGCACCACTCAAAAATCACCAAATTGGCAACTCTAGCATCTGCAATGCAGAGAATTTGTGTATCTTTCACAAAACAACAATCAAGAATCAAACCATGCAACATTAAGCAGGCCATCCTCGATTGGGCAAAATGCAAAATTCCTCAAACTGAGAGACTTTGGAAATGAATATGTTTTTCCATGAAGAGAAAGCTGGATGGATTTTAAAGACTGACTAGTAAAGATAGTAGATGGCAACCCATGATCATACTTAAGAGATGTCCATATCATCAGTTTCTGCACATTATGTGAAACAGCATAATAAAAAAGCCTTCTCAAAAATTCAGGTTCAACATGACAATGACGGTTGAAATCCAGATTACACAAGGCAGTAGAGTGATCTCGACAAATCAGAACCTTAGACACAGATTGTCTGAATAATGCAAGTGTCCTAAATTGTGAGGAATGAAGCTCAAGAGAAGGGACATGTTTCGACAGAACACAGGTTTGAACAGCATGCTTTGTATCAAAATGCAGTCGAGCAAGTTACCAAGTCTCTCTTCATTTTTCTTTTTTCCACCATGTCAAGCTCTCTTCATCTTTATTACCCCTCTCAGTCACAATTTCACACAGAAAGTTTTCATAAAGGTAGTTTTTCTCACATAAAAAAGACAGAGAAGAAGAAAATGGGCCAATTTTTCCTTCAATATTTCATTTTTGTGTCTCCAAGATGAGATCATGGGGAAGAGATATAAGATTAAAAGCAATTATGGGGAAAAATAGCGTGTGAGAGAGAGCCTTAAAAGTGGAAAGGTGCGCGTGGATGGAAATTGAGAGATTAAAGAGAAGAGGGAGAGATAAAATTGAAGAGTAATTATAGCTACTATATACTCCTTTCAAGTTCTAAATATAAATATAGGACAGCTTCTAAAAAAATTAAGTATTTCAAGAAATTCTAATATATTAACCTTTATCTTTGTCTAGGGCATGATTGCCCATCACTTTAGCTAAATCATTTGCTCTATACAAGTAGAGATGTCATGCATATGTTTATAATATTAACACAATGTGGAAGAATACTCTTCAAGGAGGTTATTCAAAATAACTACCACCATCATCAACGATTCCTCATCATCAATTACTGATCTCAAGATGAAGATTTGTCAGAACACCTATAGATTGCTCCTGTCTTCATTTTCTTCACTCCCACCTCTGTTCATCTTTGTTAACCCTCTCTGTCACTTTCTATCTTTGACGTCTGACCCACAATTTCACTCAGTAGGTGTTTTCATAAAGGTAATTTACCTACTGGTGAGGCCACGGGCTGGAGCGGTGGGCAGCTTCAGTTTTTGAGTTTCTTCAAGGTGTAGTAACTATACAATATGACACAAGATTTTAAATAATGGGGTTATGGAATTTGGATGGTCACAAGGCAGTTGGGGTTTGATTTTTGTTTTAAGAGAATTTTTTTTTTGTCTTTTCACACTATTAATTTAAAAAAAGACCTTTATGTTTTAAAATAAATAAAAATAAATTATTATATTTCAAATTTAGAATAAAAATAAATTTTTTGCACAAGTAAAAAAATATATTAAGGTGTATTTTTATTCTTGACTTGATAATTTATTTTGTCTAATTTAAAATGTTAATTTTTTTTTTAAAAATAATAATAATGTGAGGAGAAAAAAAGAGTTTTTCTCTGTTTCCCAAGCATGAGAGATCAGGAGAGTAAAATGAGAAAGATGAAAGGAGATGATTCACGGGGAAGAGATAAAAAAATTAAGAGTAATTAATTCTAAGAAAGATTAAGAGAGAGAGCTTTGAAACTTGAAACGTTCGTGTGTAAAAATTGAAAGATTCAGAGGAAGAGATGAAAGGTGATGGTGCAATTATAGGAATTGAAAGAGAAGTAAATATTATTAATCACGCCTATTCATATTCTAGAACAAGGTCTTGACATAAGCTACTGTGACGCATAAGGTCAAATTTTGACCTAGAAGCTCCATTCCCATGACATAACAATTCTTCGACCATTGCATCAACGCTTTGCTTAGTAAGCAAATATAACAATATTTAATTTTAAAAACAGGTATTATTTAAATGTAGAGAAAATGTGGTAATATTTAGATGATGTATTGTAAAAGTATTGATTATTCTCTAAAGAATTATTATTGATTTTGTAAGAATAGACAATTTTTTTTTTAAAAAAAAAATGTTAAGCATTTAAGTGAAAGATATAGTTCATTGTAAGTAAATAGAATATCAAAGAAGTCTCGATCAAAATTGATAATATTGATTACCTTGAAACTTGAAATGTGCGCGTGGAAGGAAAGTGAAAGATATAAAAGTATTGATTATTCTCAAAAAAAGTTATTATTGATTTTGTGAGAGTAGATAATATTTAAAAAAAAAAAAAAAAGATACATGTCAAATATTCAAGTGAAAGATGTAATTCATTGTGGATAAATAGAGTATAAAGAAGTCTCTATCAAAATTGATATATTGATTATGACTAGATTGATGATTACATAAAGAAGTGGGAAAGATGAGGTTTGGTGCAACGGGGAAGAGAAATAGTAAAATTAAAGATTAATTATGGGAATTATAAGTAAAAAAAAATATTGTTAATGACATCTAATCATTTTCCAGGACAAGGTAAATATACAAGTTACTGTTACCCATGAGATCAAATTTTGTCTTAGAAGCTCGGTTCATATATAACAATTCTTCAGCTTAAATCTTTAACCAAAAATCAAATAACCAATTTATATATATATATATTCTCTCATAAAACATACATATTTTTTTTCAGAAAATCTTGTTCACATAAAAATAAATAAATAAATAAATAGATCTTGTTGAAGAATTTGTTAATAGATAGAAGTTTTGGGAATTAAATATCGTTTCTGTTTTTTATAATTCTTTAGATTTAACTCTTGTATATATATGTGTATATTTTTAAAAAGTCCATCATCTTTTAAATTGGGGGACGATGTAGTCTGAAAAAAATTATAGATAACTTTTTTTTTTAACCCGTGTAGACTAAAGCCTGGTAAATAAGTTTTTAGGTTAATTTGGATGTATCAACAGATAAAATTCAATCCAATTTTTTCATGTGAAAATTCAGTCCAATTAACTATATTTTAAAACAGTTAAGAAAGATTGACTCGTCGCCAGAAAAGTTGGTAGGTAACAAAGTGGGAATAATTTTGATGTTTCAACAGTTAAAATTCAAAGGCTTCCAACGTTCTTCTGGATTCAGAATATAACACTGTAAAAATTTGTATTGTGAATCAGTAAATGCTGTGCCTGCTGTGCTGCTCCATCTAAGTTAGCTTATATTCTGAAATTTAATTTGCACAAAATCTCGGTTGCTACATTAAAGATGTTTACCATGCAGTATAAAGTTTTTTCTCTATCATAAAATTTCTTAATTCTTTGTCCTATTCTCTGTCTTTTTTCCACCTGGCTTTCTTAAGAGATCATACAAAGTTGACAAATGACCTTTCAGAATTTCACTGCAGTTGACCATTTTCATTCGAACATATTGGTATCAAGAAGGAACACAAGCATATTTCATGATTTAGATCATGACAACAATATAAATAGTTGTAAGAAGATACAAGCAAGGGCAGCTAAGCGTATGATGATGAAACAAAAAGAGGTGGATTCGTGGGGTGTATTTAAGGAAGGATATTTTAAGAAAATCATTCATATTCCTGGGAAAAAACTTTACCAAGTAAACACTTTAGCCAGCACCACCTTAGACAATGAAATATATCTGATAAAGATATTGGAATATGATATATGATCATCCAGCAACCACATCCACTAAAGAATTTTGTTCAAAAGCCTCAAATATAATGTATTTCATGAAATAAAAATAGGTCCAATACAATAACTATGTCCCAAGGCAAGAACACACATCACTTTCAGACAATAATTCCCATAATGTGCCTAATCAGCACCAAATCATGTAACCATCGGGATGATTGTTCAAAATGACAGTCACCATCAGCAATGGTTCCTCATCATCATCTATTAATCTCAAGATGAAGATTTGTATCGACCACCTATAGATAGCTACAGAAGACAACGTCACTGAAGCTGAAATTGGATACATGTAAACAGAATTGACATCTGAGCCATAAATAGTGAATTTTTTAGGTTCTCAACTTGTTTCTCTATTAAAGAATGAATTTGTTCATTGACAATTTCATTATAATAAGACAGGAAAAGAATGACAGAAACAAAGAAAGAAGTAAATAAAGCTAAACCAATCAAATCATATGAATCTCTATTAAAAGAATTGAATAAGCATATCACCTTCAGAAAACCATGAAGGTAACTTCAGCTGATGGAGAATGTTGAAGCAAGTAATGTACTATTCCATATAATGATGAAGATGGTTTCAGTTTCACTTTCCGCTCTGTTAATGGTATTTTAAATTGCACTTTTGAGGAGTTCAAATTACCAGAGCAAGAGGATTTTGTATTCCATAATTCAGGTATGGAGGAAAGAACCTATGGCAAGAGCGAAAATTAGAGACACTTAATTAAAAGTTTTAGATATAAAAAGTACAAATTAAGAGTACAATGACATAATAATACACTTCAAACATAATAAACTGAGGTACCTCAAGAGTCCCACAAGAGAGTGTGATTGATTTTAGGTCAGTGAACAATTGCAACCAGCTATTTATCATCAAAGCAGACTTCTTGCAAAATGGCCAACTGATATCAATGCATACTTCTTCGAGAAGACAAAGATTGCTTGCAACGAGTTCCTGAGGTTCGCAACTTCTAAAAGAAAATACTCGAAGATTTGGGGTAGATAGCACAATTTTGAAACCTCTGTCATCAGAATAACAGCTTCCGTGCATGGTCAAATTGGCAACTCTAGCATTTGATATGCAGAGGGCTTGGGCATCCCTTACAGTACAATCAACCAGGACCAAGGTATGCAACATTTTACAGTTTGAGAAGGGCTCGGCTCGGCCATCATCACTTGGGCAAAATGCAAAATTCTTCAGATGCAAATTAGTTAAAGCTGTCATGCTAAGAGATTTCGGAAATAATGATGTGCATCCAGATTTACGGTGAATTGAAAGCTCAAGGGATGTTAAAGATTGGCAGGAAAAGATTGCAGGTGGCAACTCAAAGTCATACTCAACATCTATCCTCAGTTGCTGGACATTATGTGATACAGCATATCTCACAATCCTTTTCAGAATACGAGGTTCGACACGACCAGAACGCTCAAAATCTAGATTACAGAGGGCAATAGAGCCATCACGACAAGACAGAACCTTAGTCACAAATTTTGAGAATGATGCAACTCTCCAAAATTGTGAGGAATGAAGCAGAAGTGCAGGGACATGTTTCCAGAGGTCCTTCCATCTTTTGGACAGGACACAGGTCTGAACAACATACTTTGTGTCCAAAAATCCTAACATATGCAGCAAAATAGAGTCGGGCAGGTCACTGAGTCTGTCTACATTTTCTTCTCTTGCACCATGTCTAGCTCTCTTCATCTTTGATTCCCCCTCTATGTCGCTTCTACCATTGATGTATGACCCGAGAATTCAAACATACATTAAATTTTCATAAACGTAATTTTCTTCACATATAGAGAAAAAGGATAACAGATAAATTGCTATCATGATCAACTAATGTACAACAAATTTCTCTGGTTAAACTACAATTTTTTTCACTTCAAATTCATATATGGCTAAATGTAAGCCTGCAATTGGTCCATAGCCTGAAAACCTAGAATATGGAAGGGGGCAAAAGAAACACCAAAAGAACAATGGAAACAGGAAGAAATGAAATCCACTATTATAATAAAGTTGGAGAGTTCCTCCCGAGACTGCATTCTCCTTAAACCAAATTGCATCTCCATTTATTTTACTTTTTTCATACAAATCCTAAAAGTTACATCTTAATCTCTAACACAGTGTTTGGTTCAAGGGATGGAGGGGAGGGATCTTAATCCCTCATTTCCCCTTACTTTCCCTCCAACTTCTCCTCTCCAAAAGTGGGGGGTTTTGGAGGGAAAGCTACTTTTTAATACCCAAATGACTAAATTGACCCCATTTCCTTCATATCTAATTTAACTATAAGGTTATTTTAGTAATTTTATTTCATGCTCCCTCCCCTCCCCTCTAACCATATCAAACAAGGGGAGCCCTTCCCTTCCATTAAAATCCCTCCCCCTTTTTTAAACTAAACATACCCTACTTTATAACCCTATTATTCTCTAAAACTTTTAAAATTTTAAACTTTAAACCCTAAATTTTAATCCATAGAACTCTAAAACCCTATTTCCTAAATTCTAAAACTTTAAACCTTAAATAAAATACAAAATCTTAAAATTTAAACTCTACACCTTAATTTTTTAAAAGCCCTATACAAAAAATGTTAAATCCTTAACCCTGAAATAATGAATCCTAAAAACATAAACCTTGAAATTTAAAATTTTAAACTCAGTTAAAATCAACCACACACGTTGGGGATACAATCTAGATTGTATTCTATGTCAAATCATAGATAAGCTTTTTGAACGAAATCGAACTAGAAATACCTTGTGGGTTTGTGACTTGAGCTGATTAAGAAACTCGAGCAACTTCGATTCTGACAAGTACTCACCTGAAATTGTTCAACTTTTATACTGTTAACTCAAATGGGTGCCTCTATTTTCTGATATCTTTGTTACAGTTAAAGACGGGTGAAACTGGCTGGGATGGTAACGGAGATTCGTCGGAGCTCGGACAGTAGCGTGGCTTGGTGCCTTTGGTGTGCGCATGGTCCGGTCAGGCCACGAGCTAGGGACAGCACTTTCAGTTTTTGAAATTCTTGAAATTAGTAGAAAAGTCCCTTGACCTTTGGCATACTTAATTTACTTAAGTAAAAAATATGTTAAATGTATATATGTGCATACTTACTTTTTTTTTAAAAAAAAAAAACCATCATTTTTTAAATTGGTGGACGATGTAGTTGAAAAGAATTTAAGATAAGAGTTTTATTTTACAGCTTGGTTAATTAATAAAATATTTATTAAAAGAAAATTATATCAATCTCTAATATAATTATCTTATTTTTTTTTTATTTTCTCTTTAAAAAAACTGTTACATTTAAATCCAATGCTAAAGAAGGAATGAGAGCTTTTCTCAAGAAGATAAGATATACAAAGAAAGTCCAACAACAACAAATCATTATTATATATGTATAACAATTTCATTCTTTAGAACTAAATATAAATAAATCAGTTGGCCTGAGTTCAAAAAATTCATATTATTACTCGTACCATTGATATTATAGTACCTGCAGTCTAAATTAATAATAATGAGCTTCTGTAAGGATTTGAATGATATCTCTGAGTTAATGCATGTCACTAATGATGTGTGTTGGTAAAGACCAATCCGTAGACAAACTATGATAGATCCATACTTGATGTTCATTATTTTATTCATGTCCTGAAAAAAAAAAAAAAAACTATGGGTATAAAAATTTTATTTTGTATAAGATTTCAATAGTGATATTATTAGAATTATTGTATTAATTTGTAAGGATCCATTTACTCTTAGTAATTTATGATTATTTCAATGAGATAACATATTTTATTTTATTTTTTGTCTCGAATTTTGTTTATAGCCTTAAAATTGACCTTTAATTACAATATCATTTTATTGTTTATACATTAATGAGAAAATTTTTTTTTTGCTCTATCACATTATCGTCAATTCCGAAAAAGACCCTTATGTTTTAAATTTGACAAAATGAACTTTCATATTTCAAACCTAAAAAAAAATTAAACCTTTCGTATAGACAAAAAATACCTTAATAAGGTCCACTTTTGTTCTTAGCTTGAAATGTGAGAGTTTATTTTGTATAGTTTAAAATATTAAGGTCATTTTTAGAATTTGTGATAATGTGAAGGGACAAAAATAAATTTTTCTCTACATTAATTTTAAACTCTTTTTTATAGATTTGGGACAAGAAATGAGATTAAGAATTTTATCCCATTTCAACTTCCCCGTAACATGAATTCATCTGAGTTTAGATATTAACTTTGTCGACAGTCTTATCCGATTTTCGAGTTCTTGTAACCAGTGGGAGCCATAAAAATTGAGTTAGGTAAACTTGATGCATTGTCAGTTTTTCATCTGATATTTTTAGGTTGTCAACATATTACTCCAAGACCAACAAGCCATATATATATATATATACGTATATATAAATAATTTCTTACAAAGAGAGGGGAAGGATGACAGAAACAAAGAAAAAAGTAAAATAGCTAAACCAATCATATGAATCTAAAGAATTGAGTGAGAATATGACCTCGGCAATCTATGATGGTAACTTGAACTGACGGAGAATGGAGAATTTTGAAGCAAGTAATCTAATACCCAACGAGGTATTGCTGGTGAAAAACGTTGTAGTTTCACTTTAAATATGTCAAGTTACCAAAGGAAGGGGATTGGATATTCCGTAAATCAGGAATTACCTATGCCATGGGAGAAAATTAGAGACACTCTGTTAGAAGATTTAGATATAAAAAGACACATTAAGAGTGAAATGACAGAATAATAATGCACTTCAAACAAACAAACAAACAACTATTTAGGCATGTGACAAGTAATTGACATCAATGTATACTTCTTCAAGAGAGGAGAGATTGCTCATGTGATTCAGCATAGCTCATGATCCTTTTCACAATTTGAGGTTCAACACGACCATATCATTCGAAAGTCTAGATTACATAGGGTAGTAGAGCCATCACGACAAGACAGAACTTTAATCACAAAGTTTCTGATTGTCCTAAATTGTGAGGAATGAAGCACAACAGCAGGGACATATTTCCAGGGATCCTTCCATCTTTTGGACAGGACAAAGGTCTGAACAACATGCTTTGTGTTCATAAATGCCAATATATGTAGCAGAATACAGTCGGGCAAGCCACTAAGTCTGTCTTCATTTTCTTCTCTTGCACCGTGTCTAGCTCTCTTCATCTTTGACTCCCCTCTATGTCACTTTCTACCATTTTATGTCTGATCCGCGATTTCACACATAAAGGTAATTTTCCTCACATACAAAGAAAAAGACTGGGAAAAAAGAAAATGGATCAATTGCTTCATTCCATGATCATCTAATGTACCGATAAATTGCTAAAAATTTACCTACAATCCTTTACTTCAAATTAAATTGTAGCTAAAGTTAAGCCTGCAATTGGTCCATGGCTAGTGAAAACCTCGAACATGTAAAAGGGACAAAAGCTGCACCGAAAGAACATTCAGTTATGACAAGCATCTGACTTGAATTTGTTGAAATTTTATACAGTTAGCTCAAACGAATGCCTCTACTTGGAAGATGCAGAGACTCAGAGTGTGATTTGTTCCTTTTTTTTTTTTTTTAATGGCTGGGTTAGAAGTTACAAAATAATAGTATATTTTTAACCATTTAATAATATTTAAAATTATTGAAAAAAAGTATAAAAAGCTTCATAAACTGTGTAACCTCACTTTATTCTCAAAACTTTAAAAACATATACTTTAACACATTTAATTTAACAACAATTAACTTAACAAAGATATTAAGCTAAGCATTAGTAATTTTCCTCACATCTTTTGTTATCTATTAGTTTAAAAAATAAAATTATAATGATGAGATAAAGCGTATAGTCGGAAATGTCATCCCAAAATGAAGTCAATTAGCCTAATCTATGGTTGTGAATATAAAGGATCTAAAACTTGATGGATTGCCTTCCAAAATTTATGAACCTCTTAAATAATTCACAGTCCAAGAAATATAAGATAATCAACCAACCGCATTCCAATGAAAAAAGGTTAAAAACTCCGAGTACTAAGTATTTCATGAAATTCCAAACTATGAACTCTGTCCAGGCATAGATGCCTATGTTTAATATAATTAACATAATGAGTCTAATCAGCACTGATAGGTGCCGAAGCAGGAAGACTACACTTCAGGGAGGTTGTTCAAAATGAATGCCACCATCGGCAACGGTTCCTCTTCATCAATTATTGAATTCAAGATAAAGCTCCTGACCTGTAATAATAACACAAGCAATTTCTTTTACTCCACACTAGAGAATAGAACACTTATGCTGAGATTGGATCCACATAAACAGAATATATCTGATTCATAAAATGTGAAATGACTCATGCATTCATGTTGATAGCTAGATTCTCAACTTGTTTCTCAATCAAATGCCAACAAGCATATATATATATATATATATAGAAGATTGTTTGCTGATGATTTGTTATAATAAGAGAGGGGAAGGATGACAGAAACAAAGATAGAAGTTAAAAAAAAAGAAGAAGAAGCTAAACCAAAGCTACGAATCTCCATAAATAGAATTGAATAAGAATATTACCTTCATTATTTATGAATGTAACTTCAGCTGATGGAGAATTTTGAAGCAAGTAATCTACTACCCCAGGTATTGCCGGCGCTTTTCTTCTCATTAGTACCTTTAATGAGTTTAAGTTACCAAAGCAAGGGGGTTGCATATTCCGTAAATAAGGAATCAAGGAAAGAGCCTACAGCATGAGTAAAATTTAGAGGCACTTCGTTAGAAGATTTATATATAAAAGACATATTAATTGTAAAATGACAGAATAATGCACAAAATACCTCAAGAGTAGTTGAAGAGAGTGTCATTGATTTTACGTCAATGAACACTTGCAACCAACTATTCAAGATCAAAGCTGACTTCATCTTAAGTGGGTTGAAAGTGGCGTCAATGCATACTTCTTCAAGAAAGGAGAGATTACTTCCAACGAGTTTATGAGGACAACAACTTTCAAAAGCGAATGATTGAAGCTTTGGAGTAGATAGCACAATTTTGAAACCCGCGACCTCATCAGAAATGCTACTGCGCATTGTCAAATTAGCAACTCTAGCATTTGATATGCAGAAGATCTGTGCATCCTTTACAGTACAATAATTTATGACCAAAGTGCGCAACATTTTACAGGCTGAGAAGGGCTCTGCTTGGCCATCATCACTTGGGAAAAATGTAATATAGCTCAGATGCAAATTGGTTAAAGCTCTCAAACTGAGAGATTTTGGAAATAAGAATTCTTTTCCAGAAAATTTCAGCTCAAGGGATGTTAAAGACTGACAGCAAAAGATTGTAGGTGAAAAATCAAGACGATGCTCTAAATCAACATATATTCTCAATTGCTGGACACTGTGTGAAACAGCATATCTCACGACCCTTTCCAGAATTTGAGGATTTACAGAACCCAAACGCTGGAAATCTAGACTGCGCAGGGCAGCGGAGCCATCACGACAAGACAGAACATAACTCACAAAATTGTGGAATAATGCGACTCCCTTAAATTTCGAGGAATGAAGCTGAAGAACAGGGACTTGTTTCCAGAGGTCCTTCCATCTTTTGGACAGGACAGAGGTCTGAACAACCTGCTTTGTGTTCATAAATGCCAATATATGCAGCAGAATAGAGTCGGGCAAGTCACTAATTCTGTCTTCATTATCTTCATTTCCTCCAAGTCTAGCTCTATTCATCTTGGATTCCCTCTCCATGTCACTTTCTACCTTGATGTCAGAATCTGACCCACAATTTCACACATGATGTTCTCACAATGGTAAAACTAAAGAGTAATTATGTGCATTATAAGCAAAGTAAACATTTTTAATGACAGCTAATCATATTCTGGAACAAGGACTAGATATAAGCTACTGTCAGCCATAAAGTCAAATTTTGTCCTAGAAGCTCGGTTCACAAAATTCAAAAGATGGATCAATTGCCACCATACCATCATATAATGTGCAACAAATTTCTAAAATTTTACCTACAATCCTAAACTTAAAATTCAATTTTAGCTAAATTTAAGCCTACAATTGGTCCATGGCTAGGGTAAAATCTGCACCGAAAGAACAAGGGAAACACGAAGAAATGCAATTTGTATTCTATGTAAAATCATAGATAAAATCTATGAAGGAAATTGAACTAGAAATACCTTATGAGTCGGTGACCTGAGCTGACCAGAAAGCTCGAGCAATGCAGGTGATGTGAAATGGAAATTTCGATTGGACGAAGTTTTGAGCCAACGACACTGAAACAAGAGCAGCAAACCAGGCTTGCGATTTCTAGACGAGAGAACAAGCGGGTTGCTCCTCTCAGCTCAGTTATTTAAAATGGTCCAAAAATCATAAATAACCATTCATCTTCACCCGTTACACCTTTCAACTTTGCCGTTTCAGTCGGATCAGGTGGTATTTTTACACATTGGGTCGTTTCGATATTAAGTATTTTAATTAGGGGTCGTTTTTGATGGAAAATCTTATTATATTAGAATTAAATTAATACAAATTATATTTTGTCATAATAAAATATCTGTGACAAATTAATTTTAATAAAATTCAATTATTTGTCTTGGCCTCAAATGTTGATTTTATTATATTAGAATTAAATTAATACAAATTATATATAATTTTTCAATAATTATCTTTCAAAGATTGTAATTTTCATATACTTTTAGTTTACCAAATAATTTTACTAATTTATTTATTTTAGTTAATAAATTATAATATCTCAATTAAATTATAATCTATCTTTTTAAATACAATTTCAGTAGATGCATGGATCTTCGTAGCTTGTTCGAATGCCATACCCTTCTACTCTCATAATTTCTCTTATTTTCGTGTCACCCACATTTTTTTTGTCAAATTTTTTAAAATAATTTAATAATATCTATACTATGTTTTTATTGTTTTTCAACCAACAAAAAATGGTGTATAGAAAATGAGATAAAGGTTTATAGGTATATAATTGTAGGATAGAAATCGCCATCTTACTAAAATAATAAAATATCAATAGCACTTTTGAGTTAGTTAATAGTTATATTTATATTTCAATATAATATAACATCAATACAAAATATAGTTAAAATATATTTTATACATAATAATCATATACATAGATATGATTTAGCTATGCTCAAGATTCAGCAAAACAAATCTTTATTATTTTTATTTCTAATTAATAAATAAATTCCATAGCCGGCATAAATCTAATCAAAGATAAGAGCAAGGTACTAAAAGAAAAACAAAATAAAAAAGTACGAATCTTTGCCAAATTATAGGGACTTATAAAGTCACCAAACAACGTGTTTGGTATAGGATGGAATCGATTATTGCAAACTATATCTTTATTCTAGTTGCTTGAAGCTAGTCATAGGTCCATACTTAATGTTCATTATTTTATCCATGTCCACAAAAAAAGTTTGGTATAAATCATTATTTTAAATTAATAAAATAAATGATAAAATTAATTATCATTATTATTGTATTTATTTGTCATATAATATTGTTTTATGATGTGAAGGATCAACCTTTGTTCTTAATTAAACGAAGGTAGCTTTCACCTAACACATTGCTGATAATCTCAGTGCCCATTGGCAGTTCATCTACATCATAATTCACATTACTGATATTTTCATAATTAATCCACAACGTAGCAGCGATGGAACCCTAATTAATCCAAAGAAAATAAAATTGAACAAAACTAAAGAATCTGTACCATTGACTAATGAAAATGTCTACAATGGCGAAATTAAACAACAAACAGCAAGTTCCAAACCTTAATAAACATTAATGAAATTTACATAATTAAAATAAAATCTACACAAGGTCTTAGGAAAATAAAACAAATGATCTCATGATGAAGCACTGTCGATTTTCAATAGACGAGGACAATCATAGACAGTGCAAAATGTTTGCAGACCAGTGAGAAGCAAGAGGAAAAGACTCCCAAAAAGGGTGAAAAATTTCCAAGATGAATAAATATACCTAGTCATGACCTTCAAAGGCTTCATCGTCTGAGTTCTGCTGTAGTAGCTATTAACTTTGTCAATGGTCTTATCCAACGTTATAATCCTCGTGGGCCCAATCGATTGACAATGACACCCATTTTCACCAGCAGCTCCACATCTTCCACGCTGTCTATGATCCCACGCATCAATTCAGTGTACCTCGTAAAAATCAACGACTCAGAATTGGTCAATGCCTCGTAAGCTACTAGGTTTCTCATTATCACTTCGGAGTTGACATCTACCTTCACCACCGGAAGGTAGAATATGCCCAATTTCTCGTCGAATTCAATGGTCGTGATGCCACCGGTGGCGGCTCGAAAACGGATCCCGGCTTCGTGGAGTTCGGACACGGAGGGGATTACCATCACCGCCGGAAGTTCCCTTTCGTCGGAAACCGATTCGGAACCCATGTCATGGTTACAGACACGAAGGATTCCTTCTATGGGTTTCTTAATGGGTTTCATCATAGAAAACTCCATGTCCTTTAACTTTTCAAGGCAATTTAGAGTCCAATCCAATGGAGCTCTGAGTTTTGTCAACACGAGTGCGATCAATGTTCGTGGCTTCCCAGATTTCGAGCGTTTCCTGGAATCAGTTTCATATTCAGGGTTTTGATCCGTACCTTGTACTTCAAATGGCGGCGGTCCCATGATGTCATCCTGGGAAACAATCAAATGGTACATGAGATCCAACAAATGATGACGCTTCACAGCTTCAGAACACGATGGGGATTGGCATAACACAACCGGGGAGTGTTTTTTACAGAAAGCCAAGAGCATTGAACCCAGTTCTTCATCCACAGAATCTTTAGGTTTGGAGCTTTCAACTTTCAAAATCTTCCTCATCATGCGCGTGGGCATTTGATTCTCAAGCATGATCACGTCCTTTACAATAGCATCTTTGGTTAACTTCACCCCACATGTCACAGCTAGTTGCTGTAATCCTCCAAAGAAGGAACTTGAACTTTCTTGCTGGAGATAGTTCTGGAGAAAATCCAACAAGAACAAACCGTCAATAGCCATTATGTATAATAAAGTTTCATTTTTTAGGTCTATGTATTTGTGGTAACTGGCTCGGATATAGGGTCCCAATTTACCGAGCCTTTCTACTAGTTGTTTGAGTTCAAGGTTGTCGAAGTGGCTGAGGACTCTTTTGGCTGAATAGATCTTGAACCTTTCCATGGGGTAGAGCTCTGGCACGAAATGGTTGTAGGGACCAATGGCTATGAGCTGAGGGATGAAAGCTTCTGGCTTGACACAGCTCAGGGATTTTGGGACATGGTAGACGCAGACTGGGATGTTGTTCAAGACATTAAGGTCTGTGTCAGTAAGCATGTTGTTGATGTTGATGATCCAAGTGTCTTCATCGGATTCAGAGTTGAATATGGAGTTGGAAGCCATGGTGGTTTTGCTTTGGCCAGTGGAATGGTTATGGCTTATGCTGTTGGACCACAACGGCTGCTTTAGTTTGGTTTCTTCTTATAGAGATTGATATGGCTAATGAAAGGATGAGGAAATTTCTTTAGCTGCAACTTGCAGTGATAATTTTATGAGCTTATCTAACTGACTCTAAGTAAAATTTGGGTTAAACAATCTCATTTTAAATGAATCACTATAATTATAACAAGTGTATTGAAAATTATACCTACTATCCATGTGAAAATAAGTAGATAACTAGATACATTATGTACTTTGATAAAAATAAAATATATTGATAAGAAAAGCTTAAATTATTAATTTAATGTACGTATAGGTTACTTTGTTTGTTGTAATAATTAATTAAATAGCACTAATAAAAAATTAATCAAAGTTTAAGTTCAACAAAAACATTCAAACCATTTGTATGGATAGTTAAATTTAAATAAGGGTATAATATAAATATATTAACTTTTCTTGTAAAAAATCAATCATAGTTATTCTTTGAAAATTAAACCGTCAGTCATCTAGATTGAAATGTAGTTACTATGATCGTTGCAACTTGGCACTATGTTCCGTATTTTTACTTGGTGGATTAATCACTATGCTTGATGTTTCAAATACTTTTTAAATTATAAACAATTTTACAGAGAGAAAATCATTTCAAATAATTTTACAAATCACAAAAAGTTGAAATAAATTAAAATATAATTTTAAAGTTTTAATAAGGGTGTACAGGTAAATTGAGTAGTCTCTCCATTTAAAATATCTTTTTAAGAGAATTATAAAAATTACTTTAGAGAGAATTTGGAAACCTATGAAGAAAAAAATTCACTATTAAATTGGTATTCTCAAATAAGAGAAAGGTTTAAAATATACACTTTTTTTCTTTCTTTCTTTTTCTCTCAAAAAGAAATCATTAAAAAAGAAATTGATTTGTAAAGACTTTGACCCCATATTTTAGATGGGGTAAGTTAGAGAGGCCCTAATTTTATATTTATAACGTTAATCTAATCACGACTCGTAAAACGTGATATATAAACAAAGACAATGCCTCAATATCAACATTCAATACTAGTCCTCCATTTTGGACCTAGATCTACTATATCCATATTCAAACTCAATTGTAGATGGCACATGATGAAAACCCTTTTTCAATCCTCTATTATCACTGTCCAAGAATATTTAAAAACCCAGCTCTATCACACATGTTAATAATATGATTCACATCACTGGGCCGTGCTGTAAATGCGCTGTCTTTCTAGCAGGTGGGGACTAAGGAATATGAGAGTTGTGATATAGTATGAATAAAATAATAAAACGCCTATGGGTATGAGATATACATTTAGATCTGTTTGGACTGTTTAAGACTTTGGGGTAGTTATATTTTTATTTAAGAAATTTTTATACAAGAAAAAAGAGCATACATTTTATATGACTATAATAATCACAATAATTATTTAGAATTAAGATTGCATACTAAATTTTATATTATGTTTGGTAGACAAGGAAAGAAACACTTATAGAATCAGCTAGTGGATACTAATGAAGCCAAATGTAAAAGCTACAAGCACATAAGAAATTGTTAGTCTTCCTAAAAGAATGATTCCATCCATATTCAAACTAAATCTTTCACACTCAATTGTAGGTGGCACATGATATGAAAAACATTTTTCACTCCTATAATAAAATCATATGTGTCGGCTGTGTTGTAAATGTTGTCTTTCTTGCTGGTTTGTAGTGCAAAAGATAGTCATATGTGTATATAAAATATTTAATGAAACACTCGTGGCCATATAATATATATCTTTAGATTTGTTTAAGAAAAGTTACATTTTTTACTTAAGAAATGTTTAACGAGAAAGAGTATACATTTTTAAATGTAGATAAGTAATATGACTGAAATAATATTATAATTTATAATTATTAAGAATTGGCATATTAAAAATTCATCTTGAGTCTTGAATTGTTTTTTATTATAAATAAGATGGAGGTGACTTTACGAAGAGGGATGGATTTGATGTAGATTATAAATATGTTGAAGTTTTTTTTTTTTTGGAAATTGTGTCACTGTTCTCTTGAGTAGTAAAATTAAAGTCTCTAAAAACTAATTATAAAATTATTGTTGGAGATTCAATTGTTGTTACCAAGTTGATCACTAGGGTGGTATCTGCATATCAAGGTTAACGTGTAAGAGTAAGATGAGGAATGAGGCTAGGAAGTTTAAGTATTACTTTGATGCTTTAATTAGCATTGGAAGATATGTTATGAGGTCTAAAAGTTTATATTTGAATTGTTAAATATATATTATTTTCATCAAACAAAAAAAGTAAAACGGTAGAAATAATATAAGATAAAAGATGTTAGCATTTGTGACACTTTAATAAATAAGTGATTGCTTAGTACAACATGATCGTGTTAGGCAATGGGGCCAAGAATTGCCTATTGAGCTTAAAAGTCTTGGTCAATGGTCATAACACCAGAAAAATGTATTTATTATATTCTATTTATATAGATGCATTATAATGAGTTTTTTTTTTTTTATGAGATGATAATATGAGTACTGTCACACCCATAACGTTGAAAAATTAATGAAAACTGAATGTGCTCTTAATCCACGAAATGTTATATAATACCACTCATCATTTAATTTATTTCTTATTATTTTATGGTCAAAGATCTTAATTTTTTTTGTCAAGTGAAATAAATTTCAATACTTATTTTTAAACCACCAATATTTAATATTTCATTAGTCCAAACCAGTTAAGACCAAAATACTTTTCAACATATACAGATAGACTAGATACTCTAAAGTACTCTGGAATTGGCGGCAGATCCTCTAACTAGATTAGAGACACAGCCAATAATTTTTGAAAGTTAAAATTGGCAATGACTGTTACCTTTTTCTGTCGTATGCTCACTGGCTTCCTAACGAGGATAATAGATAGATTTAGCCAAAAGATAATATTTGATTCAGGGTAGTTCACATTTCAGCAAAAGTGAACAGATGTGGTGTCTTCCATTGGTTGAAATTGGCCTGCTCGCTCTGATAATCTGGTTTTAGTGCAAGTTCGTACTTGTAGAACTAGATACTACAAAACCAGATCAAATAATCTGTTCAGCTGGAAACCTGGTATTCATGGTGGAAACTTGTCTGGAATGCTTCCTCTATTCCCAAGCATAACTTCATTTGTTTTGGTTGACTGCATGAAACATACTATCCCCACCAGGAGGTAACAAAAATAGGGATATGAAAGGAATTAATATTTGTATATATATTGTCATTGTGTTTTATTTACAGCAGACTCATTAGAGAGATCATCTATTCTTTGATTGCTCTTTCACCATTAGAATTTGGCAATGTTGCTTGCACCAAAAACCATGTTTACAGGAAAACTTTATCCTGTGAAAAATAAGCTATATATGGCTCTAGTCTTGTAAAAAGTTTATGAGGAAATCTTATGTACCACTGACATATATGTCATAGTTTTTTATTAGTTAAAAGCTAAATAATTAACAAAAAATTTAATTTAAATATAAATAAACTAATTCGTTAATATATTTTGACTAATCAAAAGTAGTAACACACTTAGTGGTCTATTTCAGTGTAACATAAAATTTGGTTTCAAAGATTCTTGTGTTTAGTTATATATAATTTTTTAACTAGCTCAAACAACTATTTTTCATTTTTCATATTTAGAGTGAGATAGGAGAAATTATGCTAATTTCTCCACATAAACTCAAATTCTAGATATTACTTAATTAAATTCTGTGTAGTACATACTAAGCTAGATATCTAATAAGTAGATTCAATATTACAGACCAAAATTCAAGCTCCAAAGACACACTCTAGTGAACTTTATGAGCAACAACAACCTTTAGAACTAAGAACTGGGTTAGTCGACATAACCTGCATCTCGTGAAGCAGCCTTTGGCTTTCAAAAGACTAGGACAATCATAAACAGTGCAAAATGTTTGGAGACCAGTGAGACCCAAAAGCACAAGTGTCCCCAAAAGGGCGAAAAATTTCCAGGAAGAGTAAACATAATTGGTCACAAGTCTATAAGACCTAATCTTCTGACAATTATCAAAGTGCCTATTAATCTTCTCAATAGTCTTATCCAATTTCTCTGTCTTTGTTGGACTTGTTGACTTGCTCATCCCATAAACATATCCGTTGTTTCTTCCTCGTTTGTACGATTGTCAATGATCTCATCCTCCATCGGCTGCTCCACATCCTCCAGAGTGTCTATAATAGCTCTCATTAACTCAATGTACCTTGTGAAGACCAAGAAATCTGATTTTGTCAATGCCTCGTAAGCCACAAAGTTTCTCAGTATCACTTCGGTGTTGATATCTAGTTTTATCACCGGAAGGTAAAGTATTCCCCCTTCTGTCGTCAAATTCAATGGTGTTGATGCCACCGACTGCCGGTTTGAACCGGATCCCGGCATCACGAAGTTCAGTCACAGATGGGATCATGACAACCACAGGAGCTTCAGTGTCAGAAACAGATGATAAACTCCAATCATGTTTCAACACTTTTAGGATATTATCTATGGGTTCCTCGATGGGTTTTAGCAAAGGGATGTTCTTCTTCTTCAGGGTTTCAAGGAAATTTGCTGTCCATGCTAATGAAGCTTTGAGTTTTCCTAAATAGAATGTTATTTTCTCTAGATAATAATTATAATTTGAGGAAGAGATGCCCATATTGTGCTTGGTCGTGCCTCCAGCAAGATTTACTCTAATTAAGAATACTTGTGAAACAAAAGAAGAAAATATATAATTTGAGCTAACTCTTCTAGTGGGATGAGTGTGGAATTTTGAGTTCTGATCCTTACCTTCTTGCTGTGTGGTTGGCCATTCAGAATTTTCTCCATCCTGAGAAACAATCAAATGGTACAAGAGAGCTAAGAGATGAGGATGCTCCACAGCTTCAGAAGGTTTAACCACGGCTTCCTCTTTCAAGTTGAATGGAGGGTGTTCAATACAGAAACCCAAGAGCATAGAACCCAGTTGTTCATCAACCGTATCGAAAAACTTGGAGCCTTCAGTCTGCAAGATCTCCTTCAGCATGTAAGTGGGGATTTGATTCTCCAGCATCATCACGTCCCTCACAATAGCATCTTTGGTTAACTTGACTCCACTCTGAAACATCTGCTGCAGACCTGTGAAGATTCTATCTTTGGGATAGTTGTGAAGAAAATCCAGCATGAAAACGCCATCAATGGCCATTATGTATAACAAGGTTTCTTCCCCGATGTGTATGTACTTGTGGTAACAAGCACGAACAGGGGTGCCAGAGTTGTTTTTCGACAGCTTCTTAACCATTTGTTCTAGTGTATCTTGGTGGAAATGCTCTAGCACCCTTTTGGCTGAATAGATTTTCAACCTTTCCATAGGGTAGAGTTCGGGGAGGAAATGGTCGTAAGGACCAATGGCTACAAGCTGAGGGACAAAGCATTCTCTCTTAGCAGAACTCGATGATTTTGGGATATGGTAGATGCTAACTGGGATAGTATTCAAGTAGCGAAGGTCAGTTTTCTCCACCATGTCCTTGGTTTGGACGATCCAATTATTTTCATCAGAATCTGAGTTGAAGATTTTGGTAGAGGCCATCTGGGATTTCTTGGTCTGTGTTAGGCTAAGATTGGAAGGTTATTATGCAACTGGGATAGTATTCAAGTGCATGCACCACAACGCACACGCTTTGGCTCGATTATACAGAGACGGAAAATGATGAAGAAATCTTTCTACTTGCTAGCTAGCTAGAGTGATTTCATATTTTATTTCATTCTAGTTGCAAATTGTTAAATGTGCGTAAATTTTTTCACACAAGTTACAAGATGTGGAAAGGATTCTTGCAATGACAATGGTAAAGTTGCTTATAAAATTAAGAGATTAATCTAGACCTAGGATGCTTCTGAAGAAAGTTATCTCTTTGATATATATATACCTTTCTAATGAAGGAAATTTCTGATCTCTTACCTGCTAAAAAACGTGTCATATGGGAAATTTCTTTATCATGGTTTATTAATGATTCAATTCTACTGTTATAGAGCAGCTGAGAGGGAAAGGAAACAACATAATTTAAAATCTAATTAACTTGGTTTAATGGCCCATCTTCCCTTGATCTTTTAAGATGATGTTTGAGTGCCAAGAATTCAATCTATCCCCACCATATGTTTCTTTGCTTCTGCTCAAACCCCCAAAGAAAAAATTAACACTATATATATATATACACATATATTGACAATTGAACCTCCAAATCTTGTACTTGAGGTTCAAGAGTAAGTCCTCTATAATCACTTAACTATGTTAGAATAAAAATTTAAGTTGACATGTTAGTCACCCATTGAATGTCTATGTTAATTAGAATAATTTTTTTAAATTCTTCTAATCACATGTTAGTCCTCATCCCATGCTTAAGTCAATGATTCAATTAACTTGATAAAAATGAAAAGTTAAAAGTGAAAATAAGTAGTGCATATATAAAAACAATTTCTCTATTTATAAGAAATCTAAAAAATTAACAATTAATTTACCTCTTAGGGTAGTATGAATCTATCCGGATCCAAATTGAGATTAATATCTTTTAAGATTAATTAATAATTAATTTACCACTTTCTTAATAATCTTCTTGCTATATTTTTTTATCTGAAATTAAATGTTTTAAGATATGAAATTATCACTCTCTTAATATTTATATATATATAAAAAAAAAAAATCCTTTGAAGAAGAAATCACAGGCGGGCACTTGGCCCTAATTCATGTGATCAAAGCAGGACGATTACACAGAGGTCATAGATTCATGTCTTGATAACCGTTTATGATGTGACAAAAATAATCACATGCTAAAGAGGACCTATATGTTCATGTCCTCAAGTTATTTGGCATAGCTTTAATTTATGATTCTTATCTTCAGATTAAAAAGAAAAAAATTATGATTATGATTCTTATCCATAGCACATATGTGGATTTCAATTATCTTTTATCTTTCTTGTGCTTCACTTTCTGAAAATTTGAGAAGCCAGCTCATGATGTAAACCATTAAAATTTTTCCTGGCAATGCGGTAAAGTTTATGTGAAAACCTTTGTGATGTTTCAATGAGAAACAAATTAGTAATTCACATTGCTCTAAGCACTGAGGACGTGTGCAAGATATATAATGGAGCCACGGCTAGCACATCAAAGCAGAGATACATTAACTTCAAATGATGGGTTTTCATCTCTTATCAGAATAATTAAATAACAATGATGGGTCTTCATCTTAAGCACAAGTAATCACGGGCATTTGAAAACGAACAAAAATGCTTCGACAAAATCAAGCCTTCATTGACCGTCAAATTTTAATCCCGTTCTTAAAAGATTAGAAGAAATGAAAGAAATAAAAGATATCCTCTTTCTAGTAAGACATAACTCAATATATATCAAGTTTCTTTAATATCATTTTTGTTTTTTTTTTTTTTTTAACAAAAGATCAAGACAATAGGACGATATTTCAACCACAAGCTAAGACATGTCAATTGTTTCAACAAGCGTTTATAGAGGCATTTTATAGATTGTCTACTAGAAAGGGGATTATTTGCAATAAGAAATTTTTTTTTATCATAAATAAAATGAAAACATGATCTTTTTAATATTAGCTTAAGCATTTAAGAAAAAATTGAGTTTGATCCAAAATATAAGAGTATTGGAGTTTTATTTCTGAAAATCATGTGGTTACATCAAACCACTTTCTCATTTGCAATAAAATTTAAATCTAAGCTTTATAAGTAAAATAATTTGATTCTTGAATCAATTCCCATTAATTTTCTTTAGTTACAAAAGATTGATGTTTAGTGATTCAACCTCTTCTCTTGTACAATTAATCAGTTAAAACAAGTTTTTTAACCATACTGATTTTTTTTGGCATGCTAAAAAATTGGGTTAATTTGTAAGGTTGGCGTGACTCTCATAATGAAGACCTAACAAGGTATATTTTTTTAGTGATATTAATGTTAGGTAACACCTGTGTAATCCACTTTGCCATAAGTCAGTCTATGGTGCAACCCAAGTTGGGACATATGTAAAGGTCTTGGAAGTGTTTGTTTTAAGTATTAAAGAAAAGGGAAGGGGAGAGAGGGAAAAATAAGTTTTAACTTTCACATGAATGAAATTAAACTTTATAATATTTTACTGGTTTAATTGTTCATAGTGCCTCACTTTTGTGACAGACAATCCACCCAAAAACTTTCTACATTCATACATTCCTTTAAGATTTGTACATGTTCCCAAGTTTATGTTGCCAACACATTATTTATTATTATTGGTTTTTTTTTTTTTCTTAATTCACTACTGCTAAACAGGTTTTTCAGTTGGAAGCAGGCCCAGATCCCTCATGGGCAGCCGTTTTATTTTGGAGACGGAGGTTTTTTTTTTTTTTTTCTAAAACAACTATGATTGCATTGGTTGATGTGATGGGTCCATTATCTCCAAAGCAATTCCCTTGGCCTGCTGCCTCATTTTCTTTTTACAATTGAAGACCATCTTTTTAGGAATTGAAGCTAATCTATATATGGGCTACATTCAGATGTGAAGCATATATGGGTTTGATGTCTCTTAAGGGGGATTTTATTTTATTTTCTCCATGAGGTTCCGAAAAGTAATCTACATTTCAAAACTTCAACTTCCGGAATGCATGTAACATATGGGAAAATAAATTTTTGGATGTGTTAAAAAGAAATCCCCTGTATATGCTGGATTATTGGTCCCAGTTCAGAGTTCAGACCAGTCCTTCATCCTCTTCTGCAGAGCATCCATCACTAGTTTATTGTCACCCTTAATCTCCATTTGCTGGAAGCACATCCCTCATTGGCTACAACCTTACAGAAATCCAGCTCCAGTGACAGAAAAAAAAAAAGGTTATTAATTGGAAGCAGAATAATTCCCTTTTCTTGGCAAGTAATTGACTGACAAGAGTTCGTGAATTGTTATTAAAGCAATAGTAGAGATCCAGAATTATCAGGTAAACTTTAATTCTGAATATTCACTGATAGTGTAAGTATTAACCCATTTTAGCAGCAGTAAAAGATTTACTGAGTTATTTGGGTGATAAGAACAAGGGCACCTTTACCATGCTCATTGAATTATCTCCACGTGGTCGATAGTAGGTACTTACAGTAATCATTATGCTCATGAACATAATTTGAATTTAGTTAAACTTTATTCTTTTTTTCCCTGTAGAACACATATATATCATGCTATCTATATGAATACCAAAAAGGATATTGGAACAACTGCTGTCTGAATTTTATATATATATATATAAATGAAAGCAGACAACTAAAAATATGAATGTATCACTACCTTAACCAATAAGAGCAATTTGATGTTGAGAACTTTTATTTTATCTATATGCCTAGTCATGTCTTGGAGTAAAATGACCCCAACAAGGATTTATGGACCCATTTTGGAGGGACCTCCATGCATTCATAATTGCTTGGCCCACTTTGGGCGACAACTCTCGTCAATATTGTACAAAAAGCTAAACCTGCATGCGCATGCATGCATCATACTGATATGCTTTGCACATGGCTTGTTACTGTTCACAGACGAATCTATCACTATAGTACAATGTGAATTATGTCATTATGTACTGGATTATGCTATAAACGTTCACACTTCACCATGACCATATCAGGAAAAGATTAGCACAAGTAACATGTCTCAATAATTATATTAACATATAAACAAAATATCAGTCTCTGATATGTCTCAAAAATGCTTTCTTGTGAAATCAGCTTCAGCTAACCTGCATCAGTTCCATTGAATTCTCTGTAAAAAAAAAAAAAACCTGCATAATTCTTGAAGAACATGGCCAAAATTGGCTAGCTGTTTACAGGAAATATACATACAAAAGATTTACCTGTTTAATTAGATAGAGAAGAAAGCTATATCATATCAGCTTACTTAATTAGTTAGAGAAGAAAACTATATCATATCAGCTTACAGGATTTGAGCCTAACTGTATAGAACTTACATGAGAAGAAGAGAGCCCAACATAGCCAAGGACCGCTTGCCGGCGGGGGATAGGGTAACCCTAAGAAGTTTACTAACGCCGGCAAGTCATCCTTGGCTGTACTACACTCTCTGCCTCTTCATGCAAGTTTCTCTCAGGCTATGCCATTTTGCAGCTTAAATTGGTTAAGTGACCAAAACTTGCATAGAAGTAGAGGTATATATAAGGTGGTGATCCCTCTCTAGCTACATGGCTTTGTGTGGTGCATTTCACTGAATTTCCAAAAGTTCCAAGTGGCCTTACTTGCCAGCCAAAAGCCAGACTGCAAAAGTCACCGTCGGGCTGCCATATTGCTGAATCCATCCAAAAGCTTACTTGATTGGGCATAGCAGATAGGGGACCAGTACGGGCAATTTGGGTCCCCTTTTTTTTTTTTTCTCTTTTTTGTGTCATCCATAGCCAGGAGGTTATGGAAGAGAAAGATAGGAATCTTTCACCTTTATGGGAAGCAATGATTTTCCATTTGTGTGTGTGGTTTCATCCTTGTCTTCCATTCCCAAATGTCTATGTTATGTGCATATATAACATAGGGATTTGATAATGACACAGGAAAATATATGCAATCCCTAAAATGAAGGATGATGGGATCAATGGTGATAGCCGATTTTTTTTTTAAAAAAATAGAAATTCATGGTCAAGAGATTCAAGATATTGATGTGGTGACACTACATATTTAAATTATTGTTCTATGATAATGCTTTTGTTTTTAGTGTATAGATCGTAGAGTTTGTGGATAAAATTTGTGACAACATAGTCTCTTTTGATGTCATTTTCTGTCATTAATTGAACATTTTCTTTCTTCTTTCTTATGCGCTTTTCTTGCAAAAGTGTTTGTCTGGGACAAATGATTTCCCTTTTGAAATGACCATTATTATATAAGGCCACTTTATTATGGATATACCCTCTTATGGCATATGAGATTAATTAATTGATCAGGAATCTGTCCATTTTTGAAGATGATGGATTGAGTAATTGGGATAATTAATTCATTATTGAAAATGATAATATGTAGTCAGGTTAATGTAGCAATTCAAATTTGAATAACATATCATATGCCCACTATTATACTAGTTCTAGTTAAGAAAGAAGCAGATTGCTGATCAAGAGCAAAATTAATATTACAGGATTAAACTTCTGCAGGCTATTATTGTTTGAGATTACTTGTCTGTGGAACCAGAGAAATATTTTTTAAGTGGCAACAAGGAAAAAAAAAAAAGATCTGATAGATTTTGGTGTTAAATCTATTAGTAAATATATAGAATTCAGAGATCACGTTGTCCTTCAAAGCTTGCTGGAAAAAAAAATTCATTAGCAAATTAACCCTAATTCCATCTCAGCAAATCAAATGGCAATAAAGTCAACAATGTTCTCCTGTAAAGACACTGAAATGAAGCTGTATATGGTTGTGATGAGAACAGTCTGTCTAATTAAACTTTAACTTTTCACCTTTAATTATTAACAAGGGTGAAGCATATCCAGCAATATGTCTTACTAATGTCTGAAGTGGCCAAAAATTTGGAGCACCCCCTACTCTGCCCTAACGAGGCTTTTCTGAGCTTAGGCTTCAATGCTAGCCCACCAATAAAAGTATTTATCAAAAAACTCCTTGGGATGCTTCAAACTCAAATATACCCTAAAACGTGAGTCTTAATTAAAAAAATAAGTGCATTAATATCTTTCCGTGGCTTTGAAAGGGATTAATCTTCCGTAATTTGCTGAAGATACCCTAGGTGAATATAAAAAAAATGTGGATTAATTTAGATATATTATACGCAAGTGTAAATAGGCTTGCTGGCTCATTGACAGCAATACCCAGAAAATTCCTTGTATATGTTGCAAGCTTATGGCTGGAATTTGGATTTGAAGTCCATGTGATCTGGGACATAAAGTACATAAACATTGTCGCGTAGTGTGGGAGAAGTTACATCATTGATACGTTGTTTTCATTGTCTTTATATACCAACAATACTTGATTAGATTAAAGACTTAAAACAGAATGGAAATAATAGTGGTCGGGATCTGCAGGTTCTTATCTTAGTTATACCATTTCTTAAAATGCAATAACAAGATTATTTATTTAAGTTTAGTCCATATTTTAATATATCAAACCAAAAACTTAATCTTTTCACCTTATTGTAACCATGTTTTCAACATAATCTCAAATGTTGATGTTATTGTTGAATGACTTTAATTAATTTAGTTGATAAACACATGGAGATAAACTATACTCTATATGATAGTTGTAAATGTTGTAACAGCAACAATAAGTGTTGTAATAGCATATTCAAATATTGTAATGTCTTGTTGAAGTATCACAACGGCAGAAATTAGTAGCCATAACCCTACGAACCTTACTGTCTCAAGCATATACAAGTGGGTTCTTAACCCCTGTTTTATCTCTGTTTCACTCTTTACAAGTTGTTTACCTCTAAATCCACTTGGCACCTGACTTTGTTTTCAGTTTGGCAGCAATAGTAGGGATTTAGAATATAGTTATGCTTTGTATATATTTGTTTATGTATATTCATGCACTTTTTATACTTTTATATATATATATATATATATATATATATATATATATAACAAATAAATGCGCAATTAACTATTTCTCTTTAGAATATGTATGGGCTACATATACATCTCTCGACAAATTAGACCAATGAATTTTGGTAATTGGTGAATTTGACAATTTTAATGAGAACATATTAATTGCAAAAGAAAGATAAATAAGTATAAAATATGATGATAATATATAACTACCAAAAAAGAATATGATGATATTATATGGCTATCCATCAATGATAAAACGAGGTAGGGACGTATGCATAGTATATATATATATATACTTAAGTATGTTGATAGAGATTTCATATCTGGCAGTGTGTATAAAAAATGCTTTGTTAGGAGAGATCATATCCACTTCGGTAATCTCTCTACCTTTAAAGGATTAATCTCTAACTTTCAACTGAAAAATACTTATGGTGCAAAAAAAAAAAAAAACTTTTGATCCGTGAGTTGAGGACATCCATATATATGATGATGATGAGGAGGAGGAGGAGGAGGTTGTGGGGCTTTTGTCCGTTTTGTCGGCATTTCTCAAAGCATCATCTACTGATGCATACATATATATCCACTTTATGATCCGATGCTATAATGTGCTTTGCTTTCACACTTTTCATAGTGTTTCAAAAAAGACTCTGCTCGTATGCTCTTACCATTCCTCTCGCCGCATACATATATATTATATGTTTACGCTGTCCTATCCATGGCCTCCTACATGTATTCACTCTCTGACGCTGCAAGTTATCAAACTATATCATATTTGGATTGATTCGCTCAATAATTTTAGAGAGCATGAAAAGTTTTCTCGTACCAATTAATCTATATACACTGTACATCAACTTTCGGTGTTTTTTGTTTGGAATTGGCTTTGTATATTCCCCTTTATAATTTTTTTTTTTGGAAAGAGATTTGGGGGGAAGATAATAATTTGAAGAGATGTATGTGATAAAACCAAGAATTCTTAATATCTTTTCCCATAAAAATAGGCAGAATATATATATATATATATATATATATATATATATATAAAATTTCTATTCACGAGATGAAAAACTTCTTCTATTAAGACGTATATATATGCATCTAATTCTTAAGTAGCATTCAATGACTCAAACAGGATTTCTAATGGAGAAAGACCAGGCACATTCTGCGTTAATATGAGCATAATTTTTGTTAGAATTTATAACTCCTAATTCATTAATAATATATCAACAAAGCTTGGTATTAGTAGTTTAGCATTTTAAGCATGTTGATAAATATTTAACTCTTGACAGTGCATATAAAAAAGATTTTATTAAAAAATGTTGCATTTATCTCAGTGATCGTTTCAACTATTATAAGATTAGTTTTTAATTGTCAACTTGGGATACCCTTAGTATATATCCCATGTGATTTTCAAGTTAACTAATGTAGAGTTCAAAAATTATATTTGTGTGTACATATACGTAAGAAAAAGCTTAAGTGGGCAATCTTAAATGTTTGTAAAAGTGCTTATAAAGATACTTATATGATATTTATTAATGAAGCTTTTACTTTTGCAGTTACACTCAAACATATGTACTTGTAGGTAAGAAATAAGAAATAGTTCTGATTCTTATTAATTGGATCAATTTTATTAACTCAAAATTATATGAAAAGCTTTTTTTAAATGGACATTAATTATTAGGAATATCGATTTTGTACATATTTTTAATTACTTTAATTGTATTTTTTTTTCGGTTATACAGGATAATTAAACTTAAAATTTCTTAAATACTATTCAAAGTTCTCACCATTAAACTAATTTGATTGTAATTGAAGATTCAAACACTTACACAAATTATGTCTAGGATAGATATATATATCATTTTTGTAGAAAAAAATGTAAAAGAAACAACCTAAATTTAGATTTGACTAACTTTATTATTTTGTGGAATATTTACAAAAAGAAAAAGAAATATGTGCAAGTAACTTTAATACGCTCTCCCATTTTAACTCTTTTTCAACCAAATATAAATAAATTATTAAATAAGAAAAAATAACTTACAAAAAAATAAAATTAAGGGATGGCTCCTGAAATTAATTTAACTCTCATTTTGAAGCATATATTAATTATAAAATCAAATAACACTTTCGTGCTACTGTAGTGTCAAAGATTTGTGACTTCGATGAAATTGTTATTTATTAACATTATTCGTTTCGTATCTTGCATAAAAAATATACAATAAAAGCTCTTTAATTTAAGTTTAACCGTCTTGGGTTTTAATTAGGGCTTACGCAATATTCAATACTTGATTTCATTTTGAATTTTTGGTGCCGGAAGCACTAAAGGAGACTGCAACAGACAAAAGCTTTATCTCCTGCCCTGAGATTGGTGAACAAGGTTAAGCAATTTCTTATGGATAATGGAAAATACCCCCCAGACACATTATAAAATCATGTACTATGATGTCAACCCAACGGGGGGACACTAGTGACTAGGAATCACAATACTCTTTATTTTGTGTTACAATAATAATAATATTATATATATACTTGTACGTGCATATTTATTTTTTATTTTTATCTTTTTACATTTTATTTTTACTACTTTTCTATTCATAATTTTATTTTATAAATAATTATAAGACTAATTTATATTTAAAAGAAAATAATAATTGATAAATCTTAATGTTGAAATTAAGAGTCTCCATGCAAATTTTCTATTTTTTAAGGGATTTCTCAATGGTAGAATAAATCCTATAAATATAGGATGAGAGCACAGCATAAGGGGCACAGATAAACATTGATTGAGGTGGACCAAGAAAATTGTAAATTTCCAACTCGATATCCACTCAGCCAAGCAAGTTGCCAAACACAAATAATTTTACATAAATAGTAACTTAGCATGCAAACTAATGTCACCTGCAAGTGGATGAAGCAGCATCTAGAAGGGTTTGCCCATAACACTAATCAACAAATTACTCAACATTCAATTATTCTTCTATAATAGTTTTATCTTAATTTACACAAATATAATTTAATTCCTTCCCCTAAATAGAAGGATCCATATCTCACATTATAGTTGACTGCATTGCTACATTAACAACTGATTTAATGGCTGATATTTTGCCATGTAGCCATTTGTAACACAGTCGATGATCCATATCCTAAATAGAATATGTGATTAACCCAGGATTTCAACTGGCTGGTAACCTTTATCAATGGACTCCTTGACAGCATCCAACACAATCTGTGTCTTCCTACTCAGAATTGGCCAAGACTTCTCAGGCTTCTCGTCACAATGCTTAACTTTCTGAACCAGAGCAGTAAACTCCTTCACCATCAGAACCTCTTGAGGGATCTCTGTTTCAACCACGTGCTGGTTTGTCTTAGGGCACCACCAACCAGGCTCAAGCTTGCCAAAATCTAAAGCTGAACCCTCAGAAAAAGTGCTATACCCAAGATTATCTTCAAATGGGACAACAAAATCGTGAAGTCGTAGACTCCCATTGGTGCCCAGAGCTGTTAGGTCAAAGGTGAGGTGGGACAAGAAAGAGCAGTGGAAAGTGGCTGTTCTGCCGTCTTGCCAGTGCAGAGAGGAGCCACAGGAGAGAATGACGCCCGCGTCGTTGTGAATTGCGCCGGGGAATGCGAGCACTGATTTTGGGAGCTCGTAGTCGACAGCCCACAATATGGCTCTGATGCAGTACCAGCCTGTGTCACCCAAGACGCCGAGACCATCCAGGTCTGGCTTCGTTCTAATGCTGTTCTTGAAAAAGTCAGGACCAGGGTTGTAGGTCATGCATGCGTGAATCTGATCAACAACAAGAAGAAGCCCACTTTAATTTCAGATTAGTCAGTCCAATTTAATAATAGCCTCACCAAGCAAGTTTGGGCATTTTTTTTCTCACCATCCATTTTTCCACACCCCTACCTCTGTCAAGGGGTGTGAAAAGAAATTTATAGATGTTAAAAGAAATAAGTGCACACCTCCATTCACATTATTTTTGTCATAAAATCATTGCTAAAAAATTGTCAAATGTACAATTTTTTTTTTTTATTTGTCGCAGGTATGAACAGGATAAGACTACCATGGACTTCGACATGACCCAACACATGATCAAACCAAGTGTGGAAGCTAGCATAAGATATCAAGAAGTGTTTTTAAATCATTTGAACTACCCTAACTCCACATCAATTTTTAAGTTGATGTGAATTATTAAAGTAAAGACATAAGACATAATTGTAACACTTGCATGAGTATGTGAATATGTATGATTCTCAATGTGCTAAAACAAATCAAAGATAAAAATTACAATGACATTTGTTTTCTCATATCTTATATTTTTATATTATAGTTAATTACTTTAATTTAAATATCCAATCAAGGGACCAATCATGATATAAGACACAAGATATAAGACAACAAATAACTATGTATGATGTTTATGTATGTTTCAATATGTCATAGTTTATTACATCCATGTATATCATAGTTGGAAAACATTATAAAATAATCTCTCAAGTATTATTAAACTATTAAAAATATATCACAATTATTACTTTATGATTTAATAAGATGAGGTATAAGACACAATATAAACTTTAATTTTAAAATTCTTTGTATGGTTTTCCTACTAATAGGTACACAAGCAATACGATAAAGACTAATTCTTGGATATCATAGAAGTATTCAAGCCGGCATTAACTTTAACTATATTCTACTAAAAAATGTTGTCATGTTTCAGCAAGCACTAAGAAACTTTTTGAGCACTCCAATATCTTTTCATCAAATAAAGGGAAAAATTATAGAAAAGACAGCCAACATTTTGCATATCAGATGCAATTCTATACGTTAACATTGTTCCTTTGTTTCCAACTACTCAATTAGTTAGGTAATATAAAACAATTAAATGTGCTTGGCGTGATCCTCTTTCTAGAAAACTTACCAATATATAAATGTTTTCAGAACCAATTACGTAATTTCCTTGTTGGAAGACCCCATTACTGCTTTACATTCCTTGTAAACAATCTCCTCGTGCTTTTAAAGAAGGTCAACTTATTTTTCATAAAACAAGGGAAGCGAGGATGTGGAAACACCTAAAAAGTTGCTTCACATTTAAAATAACCCTAGCAATTTTCTCTAATTTTCAGGAAAAAAAAGAGAGTTACATTAATATTAAATAATCGCAATATTGGTGAAAACGACTAGAGATGAAGAAGAATTCCAAAGTTCTTGATTGTTTTCATAAGTTAATCCAATTAGACTTGATGGCGTCTTCTCTTAGACCATATATACTATGTTTTTTTATCAAATTCTTGAATGCTCGAATTAAAATAAAATAATTTTCAAATTATGTTCTATATTATATGGTGTAATACATAATTTCATGTCAAATTCTAATAATTGATATACCCAAAAGGAATCAGTCATCCTTATAGGAAGAATTTATCATTTTCTGGTTAGCAATAATGATTAATAAGAGCGTATGAAAATAAGTAAATCTAAAAGAAAAAAAAAAAGACTCTTATATTTGAAATAAAAATTCTGAATTTTGTGAGTATTCTATAAAGTTTTCCGATTATATATATTATATTGGCATGCTCGTGCATGAAAGTATCTAGTGCAATTAAAATTGCGCATCATATCAACGCATTAAGATGTTAAAAAAAATATAATAATAAAGAAAATGGATACCGATTTTAGTTGACCAAAGCGGTGGTGATCGGACAAAACCTCCTTCATCTTAGCCGTTCGTGGGTGGTGCATCCACATGGTGCAATCCATGAACTGCACGCCATTAGCTTCACAAGCTTCAAGAATTCGGTCCAGCTCCGACGCGTTCATCGCCACCGGCTTCTCCAGCAGCACGTGCTTCCGCTTCTCGGCGGCCATCACGGCCCACTTCACGTGCAAACCGGTGGGAAGCGGTATGTAAACGGCGTCAACGTCGGCTTCGTCAAGCACGCCCTCATAGCTTCCGTAAACCCTCACCGTTGACGGCAAGCCGTTATCACTCACGAACTTTGTGGCTTTCTCTAGAGAACGGCTGCCTATGGCTTCCACGGTGGCGTTGGGGGCTCTGCTTATGGCTTTGCACAGCTTGATGGAAATATGAGCGCAGCCTAGAATGCCAAAACGCACCGTCGTTTGACCACTTTCATCAGTACTCATGGTTGTTAATATTGTGATCGAAGACTATAAGAAAGACGATGTGGGTGCTGGGAAGGAAATTAAGAAGGACTTATGGGAAATGAACTCAAACCTTTAGTTATGTGTATATATATATTGTAATTAAAACTATTAATAAGCATGATAATTGCTGGTGGTTGGATCCCAAATTTTATTTATTATCACACAGCCTATGCATATTGACCTAAGCAATATATTTTTTTTCTTTTCTTTTCTAGTAATTAATACCATATTTAGCTTTCAAAAGATTAATTGTAAGGATCATACATGAGTCATATTATAATAAATCAACTTCTTGTATTTTTAGTTTATATTCAAAATATTCTCATTGGACGGAGTTTAATATTTATTTAGAATAAGAAATCATAAATGATATTTTTTTATAATAAATTAATTTTTTAGAATTTTAAATTTAAGAATTTAATTTTAGAATACTTTAATACTTAACATGTTTATTGAGCCAACACTTTATTAATTTTTTTTTTGGTTTTATTATGCAAATAGAGTAGTCTAAGTCTTTATATGAAAATTAGCTAAATATTTAGCTAGTAGTGACGATGAAACCTGGGTGAAGTTGACCTTCCAAAAAAATAATAGATATTTTAAGGAAAATACTAATTAAGCTTAATGAACATCTGAATCATGGAGTGAGCTGTGATCTCGTATTTATCGCTGATCAAACAGTGGTCCCATAGCTTTAGCAAGGTTCATATGTTTTTAGAAGTAGTTTGAAAACTAAACCTTCTATGGTGAAATGGTTTATTGAGTTTAAAACAAACGCATTTTCCGATAGAGGCAAAAAAGCATAACGCTAGTTAAGCAGAGGAATCAATTTCTTGAAGGAAACAACTTTAGTCGTGTTAATCAGAACAGCACATTGGGCCAACTCACATCTAAAGCACTAGGCAATTTTCTTTTGAGGGTCTCTTAATTAATTTGAGCTTTTTCTTTGTTCAAGTTGGGAACTTATTGTTTGACAAAGGTAGCCATTACTTTCGAAGTTGAGTTTTGAGAGATCTAAATGCTTGCATTGGTAAAATGTTTCTCTCATGAGAAGGGATTTGTGAGAGAACCTTTGAGTTTTTAGAAGTCTACTGAATTATCATAGGTAAAAATTAAAATCATCATACAATCACTCATTTTTTATTTAAATAAAATTTTAATTAGAAAAGATATTCTTCTCTCTCTTTTTATTTTCATTAATTTTGCCTCCTCAGGAATCAAATTTTGATTCTCGAATGTTGGTAAAAAATTGAAAGAGTACATTATGGCGTTGAAGAAACTAAGCAAATTATCAGTTAATAATTGGGACCATTACTGAAATCTTAATTTATTTATTTTTTTTTGGTGATGGAATGAAATCATTGTAATTCTTGGATTTTTCTTTGGGGATACAATATTTATATCTGCCCTCGAAATGGGGGAAAACAATTCCTGAACATGGCCTAGCAATCATTTTAATTTTATTGGCTGCTGCAATATTTCTTCCCTTGTGTACAATTAAAGCCAGCACACAAGATAATTAAAGAACGAACCATAGACATGATTATAAAAGAGAGAGAGGAAAGAGCAAATATGGTTTCCCTCTAGATCGTGATAATTGTTATTGTTCTTGCCATGTGGGTCTAGCTGTAGAAGAAGTAAGATATGCAACTAGTTAATTAATGTCAAATTTTAAGTTTGAATAATCAAGCAGAAGCTTCATATAATTTTTTAAGATATATATATATATATATATTTGAGTAATATTGAACTATTAATTTCACAATCTAAAGTTTGTGTGAAAAATGAAAACAGCTTGTATAAGATGAGTGATGAAAATTACTCTGACCTTATATAAATATAGAGATGTGCTTCTTAACCATATTAATTAGATATATAGTAGTTTATTAGAAATATTAGGGTTTGAACCTCACTAAAACCTAAAATTTATATCTATAAAAATCAGTGTTCATGACTTGCACAACCATCTAACACACTTAAAATTGTAATAATCCAAATCCTATAATTAAAATTTTTCAGTTTATCTGTGAGATACAGATGAGACACATATCATATTATGCGGGAAAAGTAGTGGCATGACAACATGTGGCCTGAGGTTATTAATATTAAAATTGAAGATAGAGACTGCGATATTAAGAAATTGATATCATAGATGGCCCCATGGTGTTGTCCTGGATTACCATCCATGTGATGAATACGATATTAATTCTATATATAATTTTGAAACAATAAAGAAGGTGGAGGGCGAAGAGAGGAAGGAACTTGCAGAAATCAAAAAGTGACAAACCCCGTTGACGACTTTAACTTGATATATAATATGGCCAACTTTGGAGCATTGCTAAGGGAATCAATGGCTGTTAATCTCAACATAGTAAACATCATTATTTAATTTGTTTCCATGAATGTCATTTCTGCTTTACAGAATATGATGACTCATGATCTACAAATTATTCTACACAACTTCATAAGAATAAGTATAATTGTTATTTGAGATTGCAACGGAGAGAGAGGACAAAATAGTGTTTAAGAGAGTAAACGGCTATATGATTATGCATGTATTCATGGTATCACATCAATGCGGCAACAACACACATGTATAAGCAGAGACGATTCAAATGTTGCATATAATCATCATAAGCGACAGTTTTTGGTTGTTGTCATTATTTCTTAGATCAATGGTTTTGAGTTTTAGCCTTTCAGTTTTTAGGCTACACTTTTTAACCGTTGCTTATAGTTATATTAGGCCACAATTTTTATTTGTTACCACAGCTTAGTATAGGTTATAGTTTTTGGTTTCCAAGATTTTGATATGCTATTTTTTTTTTTTCAAATTTTTGTTGCTCTTACAACGACAAGCAATAGTTTTTATTTCTCTTTAGATGGTTTTGGCAACAGTTTTTAGTATTATTTTGAAACTCCAAAATTAACTAAAGATTTACTCAATGGATTGAATTGCAAATATTTCATAAACTCCGTACACTAGTTCAGTTTCTAAAATATCCAAATAATGGTCATACAAGTAAAATGAGTTTTGATGTCCAAAATAAAGAAACATACTAACATGAAAACAAAGGTTCAACATACACAAAGCAACTAAAGATCTGGCATGTCCCCTTCAACATTCATATCCATGAGATTATCAAAATCTTCTTCGTTTTCATTGTTGTCTTCATTGCAGATAAGGTTTTGCTGCACAGATAAAAGAAAATCATTAATTAAAAATACCTAATAAGCAATCTGATAGATAAAAGAATTGAACTATAATAAAATATATATATATATATATATATATATATATATATATATACAAATTCATACATGTTCATTATTTGGAACATGTGTTGCAAAAGAGGAACGTGCATGATGTAGTGAATTTAGGGCAATGCTAGTATCAATTGGAGATGCCAATAAAGCTGCTAACTCGACTGCTGTAAATCCTAAATTGTTTTGTTGCAGCAAGCGCCTCACAACTATTTGCAAACCATTAAATTGTTGTTGCCACCCATTAACTTGTTGTTGCATGTTTTCAAGGGCAGATTCTAGGGTAGCAACCTACATAAATATATACAGATATAATGAACAGACCAGGTAATCAAGCATAGATAAACTTTCAAAAATATACACATCCAAAATATATATATATATATATATATGGGTCATTTTCAAAAAGTTCATCACAAATGTGGTATCCACTAATTATGTATCAATGGTGACATATGGGTCATTTTCAAAGAGAAATGATAAGCAATAACATATAGAATATTAATTTCAGACCTGGCAATAAAATCATAGAATGTGTGACGTCAAGGATGATTAATCAAAAAAATATATGAGTCTAGCTAGTTAGATCAATAATATGCATTTTTAGCTATAAAAAAAAAAAAATGCTTATTTAACTATCTCAAAAATGATAGAAAAATTAGAATCTGAGAGTGACGTGTTTAACATTATTATTAATTGATTATTACCTTTGTTGTTTGAGATGATGAAAATAATTTTTTAAGATATTAATATATGGGTGTTAATTATGTTCTCCATGAAGCTTGAGTAGTTGTCATGATTTTATTATTCCATTAGGTATGTTGATAGCATCGTTCGATATTAATATTTATAATTTTATACCATGATATATATATACACACACACACATTATGTAGTTAATTAATTAATTAATTAAATCAATATATAATACATCTTTTTAATCAGAAACTGTTGCTTAACTGCGTGTTTGGTTCAAAGAAGAAGAGGGAATGGGAGGGGAGGGAGTGGACAATTTTAGATTCCTAGTTTAATGACTTGAGTTTAACTAAGATTATGAAAATTCATTGATAAAACATCTTACACGATATTTTCTTATAATTCAAATATAGCTAGTTTCTCTTATATTAAGTGTAGATGTATAAAAAAATTGTGTTGGATCAAAAGAAAACTTATTCAATTCTGTTTTTAATTATATCAAGTTAAATTCAAATATATGTAGAAATAAAAGCGGTGTGCATTTCCCCTCACACACTATTATGTCTTGCACCAAACCTGGACAAGATTGGTTAAGGTAAGCTGCCTCCTAGGGTCTAACCCAGGGACCCAATTCCTAGAGTTACGTGGTCTGGTTCGGATTTAGTAGCCTAAGATCCGAAGTACAAGATGGTAAAGCCCAAATGATTAGGCCTAAACTTTAACTGGCCATTTCTTTTTGCCATACCCCTTATTTTCTACCCATCGCACACCCCCTTTGCTACCATCTCACACCATTGTCTGAATCACATATTTCGTCGCCACCACAGTTTTCCTATCTGCACTATAAACTGAGTGAGTCGTTTATATGCTTCTTCACACTGTAAGTCCTGCTTATGACTGCTCCTAGACCACAGCAGATGGATGTGGTGGTCATAAGGGGTTGATCCATCATCATGTTTTCAATAGAAAACTTATGTATTGTAACTTTTCAACGTATTTTTACTTTTTTCTTCGATAAGATATTACCTCTAGTAGAGTGGCTCATGACTATATGAAATGATAGATGTACACTTATTTTTTTAACACTTACTGTATACACCTCTTAGTTGTAGTTGATTTATAAGAATAAAATTATAAATAAAAAATAAAATAATAAAAGTATAAAAATAAAAAAATGTAACAATTTGTGTAAATATGTAAATATATAAATATACCTATATCTCATCTCATATTAAAATACAAACCCATCCGTGTGAATGAAGGAATAATACGAAAGAGAAAATAGAAAAGAGAATATAATGAATTTCGACAAACCAATTTTTCAATGGAAAAATTCACTGAAAATATCAACAAAGAAAAATGGATAAACAGCTTTTGGAATCTTGAGTTTATATTGGAAATTGATCGCACAAAATTTATATGGTTCTATAGTTTTTGCTTACGTTAAAGAGAGACAATGTATCAAGGAATAAATCAATATAAGGAGATGTTAATTATATATATATATATCACTGTTATCCAACACTATTTAAATTTTAATTAATCTGATTCAAATTGAATAAAACTTTAAGAGTGATAAAAAAAATTATTAAATATTAATGTAATTATACTCAAACTTAAAACTTTTAATTAATCTAAAATAATTCTAAGATCTTTATTAATACAAAATGAATAATACTCTAAGAACCTAAAACTCAATTACTCGAAAAAAAGAAAGAAAACTTCAATATTATAAAAGCACTATGAAATTAAAAAGAAAAAGCTCACTATATTTTTAACAACATTTTCTACGAAAGCTTTTTTAGTTCAAGTGCTTCTGCTTAAAGTACATATCTAAACGGGTTGATTAAGCTATTATTTGTTAGCTTCATCCAACCAACCAACTTCATTGATTGAAGTGCCAAATAATTCAGCAAGAGCTAGCATGCGTTTGACGAAGTGAACGAGGCATTTTGCAAAAGCTTCATGTGTGTATGCCAACTTAACATGAGTAAATATATAGATATTGTTTAATTTTATAGTGCTTAAATGACCATTGCTCCATGATAGTTGATATGGACCAGAATCTTTGGCTCCAGCCCATGTTGTATAAATAAAATATTAGGACCAATGTTCAATTTTATATTCACGAAACTAAGTAAATTACGAGGAAATCTCTATAATGAAAACACTATAAATAAAGACCCTTTATTAATAAAGTATGTAACTGAAAAAAAAAAATTTATTACAGCACTCTTTTTAATTATTAGATAAAAATACTATTATACTGACTTGATTTTGTATTGGACCTATTTTTCTTTGTTTCTGGCACCTTAAAGGAGATTCTCAAACCAAAGACCTGTCATACCTTGCAGTGCTACCCGTCCATTGCTTATACTTTTCAGACCTATCCCTACCAGTCTGTAGTTGACCAACCAACAATAGTGATAATATGTGAAAAGGTCAACGGTGAATGACCGATCACTGAATTGAAACCATAATATGCTTATATTAATTATAACCTAAAAGGAATTGCTCAAGCAGTATAATCAGATCAGAATTAACCAAAAGGCTGAGACATATCATGGCCTCAATCCAAAATCTAAGAGTTCTGGATATAAGGGAGAAGAAAGAAGTGAAGAAATGAACTTATCTTCAATATGATTCCTTCCCTTTCCCCGGCCATGCGTTGTGACACGACAAATACGATTGATTAGGTTAACGAGCAATAATTAAAAACCAATATGCCATTATAGATTCAATAAGTAACTCTCACTTTTTGAAGTATCTTTGCTTTCCTGTGTTCTTTTTCTTTTTATTTGTTCATATTATATCGTATTCAATTAGTTAAAGGGTGGAATATGGATCTTATGTTCTGCAAAAAATTGAAAATACTTATCAGTATGAGCATAATGTGGATGAGATGGAATGTTTGATGTAAAGCAGAGTGATATCAAGGTATGTATGAGCACTGACCTACCAAAAGAATATTGCCACCTAACTTTATCATATTTATTCCTAGATCATATTCACACAATAAGAATATCTCAGAATTCCAATGGTACAAAACTGTTGAAAAATTGAGTAGTTTTGTTAGATAGAATTTTGGCATTTCAAACTGTTGGAATTTATAATTTTTCCAAAAAAAAATATAATTGTTACATCCTTCCCCATGAAAATTACAAAGTGCTTGAAATATATTTTTTTTCTTTTTTTTTAAATTGATGGACACATATATTTTTACAAATTGTTTATGTATACATCAAATCTTTAAACCCCAAGGAAGACACAGAGAGAGAGGGAATCGTGTTGCCCAATTGTGGCTCTTCTCCAAATTAATCTAAATTCTGAAGTAATATCTTGTAGAATTTTTTTTTATAAATTATTAACATTTGATATTATATTAAACACTTTAAGTTAAATGGATAAAATTTTAAAAAAATTTATCAAATTTTAATGTAATTATATTTTTAATATTTAAATTCAAAACTTATAATTAAACTAAAACAATTATGACTATACGTGCCTACATCATTAGCTATAATAGAAGAAGGTCACGCAGTGTGCAGGACACGTTCACTGAATATAAACTCAATAAATTAAGATAATATAGGACTTCGTCCTCCCCGCACTAACTCAAATGCATCATTGCAATTCTTTATTCTATTAAAGCAATGAAAAGCACTTTTAGTGACCAAAAGGAAAAAAGCGAACAGAAATTTATTTACTAAAGCACTTTTGCAAGTGCCTTGTTCGATTAAGATGCTATAAACACCTTTACAACCCAGTTGTAAACTAGTGCCTAATGACATATCTACATAAACCCCATTTATCGAATATATATTCAGGGATAGTTGTGACATTTTATAGGCCTAGAGCAAAGTAAAAATAATAGTTCCAATGATATTTAAAATAATTATATTATCGTTGTTTATTATTTATAAAATAAATAAATATATAAATTATTATAAAATTAATTTTTAAACATTTCTAAATACAAAATTATTAATAATGGTGTGAATATTAATATTTTTTAACATTTTTTTTCAATACATAAAATAGTTAAACTATTCAATTTTTTTTTTTTTTTGACATTGATAATCTTTGGTAAGTTTTTAATAGTTTTAAGATGAGGGAGTGAGAAGTTGAGGAGTGAATGTTATTTTTTTCTCTCAATTTTTTTTAATTATTATTATGTTATATATTTGATTGCTAATATGTAAAAAATTAAACTTGGCCTATCTATAAATAAAAAAAAAATGTTTTAGCCATTATATTAAATATTCATTAATTATAATTTTTTAAAATATTATCATTACTACAAAATAAAATTACTTAAAAAATACGCTTCTTATTTCTGGGGGCCTAGACGGTTGCCCATTGGGACTATTCCCAGGGCCGGCCTTGTATACATGGATTCTCTGAATTTCTCAACTGCGTGTTGTTTTTCTCTTTTCTACATAAAGTTAAGAAATTCAAAAGATCCATTTCACCCATATCTGTATTCTATTTCACGTTCTATTCTTAAGTTCTTAACTTATTATACAAATTCGTCCTTTTTCTCATTCATTTCCTTCTTTGGTTTCCCATTCCCATCAACAAATGTCAAGGTTGTAAAGCACTGGCAGCATCACGACAAAACATAAGAGAACGGGCACTGGTCCAAAGATCCAAAGCAGAAGAGGAAGTGCTGAATAGAAAAGCCTATCTCCCACTGTATTCATTATGGTCCCCTTTTCCAAGAGGTCATTTATATATGCTGGGGTTGCCATGGACATCTCATCTTGTGGTGTGCAGATGAGGATGCTCACTTGGTTCAGAAACCTAATTGAAAAGGTGTAACAGAAAAATGAGAATAGGAAAATTGTAAGCAGTGACACATATTTTAGTGCCACCATGAATTCACTGTGGGCTCCGTAGCCGGCGTGGTTGAGAGGCTCCTTCACACTGTAAGTGCTGCTTATGACTGCTGCAAGGCCAGCCGAGAGAAGAATACAAGTGGTGGCCATTAGGGTTGATCCCATGATGAGGTTTCGAAGACTTTGAACTGCTAGGAGGTTCTTCTTTTCAATGTCCTGCAGAAAACAAAATGTTCATTTGGTGAATTAGCCATTACATGGATTATATGATTGGGAATTGAAGAGCAAAAATCTATTTTTCCCTTTGAGAATTTGAAATCCTAAAAATATCACATCCCCTTATTTCTCTGTTAAATGTTAAAATATTCTTAAGAGAGAGATAATTTGTGAATATGACATTATACTTAACCCAAAACTTCCTTAGGATAAAGGTTCCTTTCTACGTATATCTCTTATCACATATCCATTGTGACTAAAGTTTCTACATCTATCAATACTCTTATAGCTTGGATATCGTGAGTTTTTATTAAGAAACAATACGTCTTGTCTAGATAGAATTGTTGAGTAATAATAAAGATAAACAGATGCAATCAATCAAAGTAAATAACAACAGTTGGTTTCCTAATAATTGTACCATAAACAGTGTGTATGCACGACTGCAAGAAATTTAAATTTGTTGATGGACCCGAATTTCCTACAATTGTGTAATCGATTGCAAATTGTCTGATCTATTGAAGCTGCACAATTAACACAAATCGAATAGTCTGTAGTCGACTGCACGACTGCAAGAAATTCAAATTTGTTGATAAGGTGTCTAGCACACTGGTGTGCAAAGTGCTGACATAACAATGCTCTTTCTAATCAAGGTGAATATCCGAAGCTCAACAATTACTGTTATCTGATGCATGCATCAACTGATGTGCGTCACAATAATATGGATGGATGAAATGGAAAATAACCTAGGTGACCCACTTAGCATAAAGAAAAGATTGTCTTTCCGTGATAGGATTCTCATTTGAAACTATGTGACATTTTCTTCTGTTCTCTTTCCATCTATCTATATCAGTCTTTCATGAACAAGGCAAATATTTTGATTCACCACCACGAAAATGAAAAGGGTTGGAATTAGAGAAAAAAACTCCTTTTGGTGTTTGACACTTGTTTAGTATGATAAATTAATTATTTACACTTTAATTTTGTCAATTTAATATTCAACACTTTAAAATTATGATAAATTAATTTTTTTACACTTTAATTTTTTCTATTTAATCTTTAGTACTTTAAAATTATAACAAATTAATTTTTAATATTTTAAAATTATGACAAATTGGTTCTTTTATCCATCTTCATAAAAAATCATTAACGGAAATTATTGATGTGAAACATTTTATACCTAAATATAATATTAAGTATTTATTAATATCAATACGCTTTAAAATCGTGGTAAATTTGTCTTAATTTTAAAATATTAAAGATTAAATTAACAAAATTAAAATATAAGAGACTAATTTATCATAATAAATAAATATCAAGACCAAAGGAGGTTTTTCTTCGTTGGAATTATTAAGGCTCTTTTTTACGAGAGTGATGCGTCATATTTTGCTAAAGACCCTACATTTCCCCACTTGGGAGCGGTAAAAATTACAAATTATAGATAGGTCAATTGAAGCTGTGAGGGGATAATTGGGAATTGACTCTCTTTCGAGAAGTATCTGTATCTGTATATTTTTCATAAACAAAAAAATTATCTACGTGTAAATGCTACAGGATTCACCTGGTATCAAAATTCAATTACTCTTCAAGACTAATTAAGAGGCTTTTGAAATGGGTCTATAGAAGCATTATGTTAGGTCTAAGGTTTAGAGTTTAAAGTTTAGATTTAATTACCTAAACTACGTGGCAGATTATATTTTTTATAATGTATTTTGATATCTGAAAATAGTATGGTTCAATTTTTTTTGGAAAGTATATCAGTATTTGTTAAATAATAGAACATGTGGCCTCTAGTACATGTAACTATCTTTTGAGAGTTAATATCATCAAATGAAAATGTTTTTCCAATTTATAGTTTTAATTGATAAAATAGCTTGAAATTTTAAAAGAGAGTATAAAACATATCAGAGCTTAAGTCCATAAAACAATTCAACAAAAAACAATCATCAAAATTTCTTTTATTTCACTTCTTATCCTAAATAAGAAGCAACGTGGAGCATTGCTTTCAACTTAGATCGAACAAAATGAAGCAAAATAAATAAAGAAAAAAATGCTCTTATATTGTTTAAACCATAGTTCAATCTTTAAGATATCTTCTTGTTTTCCATTATATTCCTTGTTTTATTTTGAAAACTGTTTCTCTACAATGAAATGTTTTTCTCATCTATAGCCATTTATGCAAAATCTTATAAGCAGGAACTAATAACATCAATAGACTATATTTCAAGAGCAATCATCTATTCAAATTCACAGCATCAATAACAATTAATTTTCAGAATTATAAATCTTAAAAAACATAGATACATAAAAGTAAGATAACTAATAGATAGAAGCCAATTAACTTTTTTAAAAGCATTAACTAATATGACTATTTGAAACAAAGATATTCAAAAAAAAAAAAAAAAGCAAAGGGGGAAATAAAGAAGTCAGCAAATAATAGCAACATTTTATTCAAAGTCAGTAAAAAAAAATAAAAAATGAAAGAATAAAATAAGAGGATGAAATTCTAAAATGTCCAAAATAATGAAATAAAATCAAAATCTTGAACCTAAAAACCCCACATGCGCTAGTATATATAGTAGAGCTGGGACTTGTTGAATTCCTACTACCAATATATTACCATTTAACCTTAAACCTAGCCATTCCCATTTATGTTAATTTATTCTTATTTATTCAACCTTAAATCCAAGGTACCCAACCGTTCCCACCCTACCAATGATAATTATAACAATTTATTGTTTCTGTAACCAATATGAACGGCCTTCTCTTTTGCTATTTTACTCTTTTTGGTAATCATTTACTATTGTTATTTTTACTCTTTGTGTTGAGACATTTTGGGTTTTTTTCTATTTTATTAGATAAATTTTGGATATTTATATTATTTATTTATTTTTATTATTATTAAAAATAATTAATGCCTAATTATTATTGATTTATATCTTAGTTTGCTTAGGGTGCAAGGAAACGCGTTATATTACTATTCAACCTTAAGCCTAACCTTCCCATTTATTCTAATTAAATTTAAGGTACCCAACTGTTCCCACCTCACCAATGATAATAACAACAATTTATTGTGGCTGTAACCAGTATGAACGCCTCCTCTTTTGCTACTTACTATTTTTTGTAATCATTTATTATTGTTTCTCTTACTCTTTGAGTTGAGACATTTAGGGTTGTGTTTTTTTTTTTTTTTATTAGGTAAATTTGAGAGACTTATATTATTTAATTTATTTATTATAATCATCATTAAATAATTAATGACTAATTATTATTGATTTATATCTTAGTTTGCTTAATATATTGATAATTAATAAAATGAAAAATTGTGATAATTAATAAAATGGAATAGTTAAACAACCCAAAAATAAAAGAACCAATTAATTAATATATTGATTAATTAGAATAAATGCTAATTGCTGTCAACTAAAAGATGAAGCCATGGCAGGTTCATTGCGTTTTCTTATTATCATTAACTTATTAGTATTATAGTGGAATGAGTTACTATAATAGCATTATACTTACTAATAGCAATCAAAAAAAAATTATACTTACTAATATCTTATTGCATGACATGGTTATGCAAAGAATGTTATTATGCCAATGAAAGCTAGCTAATATTTAATTAGATAATTGTTAAATAACAGTAGCTAGTGATATATAATCCATGTGTTCCCCAAGAGAAATCATGAATAAGCAATTAATTGATAATTAAGAGTCCGTACCTTCATAATGGTAGGAACCCAGAAGCGTCGGCTGCTAGCATTAATTCCAATAATGGTGGTGAAAGGCTGTGTGCGAACCTTATGCCATAGCCAAACATGATAGCCAATAGTTAGCAGAAACCCTAATGGAACAAGTATCACATCCAGATAATGTTTCTTCCACTCCATATATGATCCAATCTCTCTCTTTCTCGCCAAGTGCTGTTTCAGGGATTTGTTATGTGTCGAGTGCTTCTCTTTGCTGAGATCTTGGAGTTTGCCTGCCTCACACTCTCAGAGGTATAAAATTTCCATTACCTCAGGGAATCGAAAATGCTCTGATCACTAGAAGGTAAAAGACAACCATACCATTACTCTTGTCTTTTAACTCAGAATAAGTTGGACAAGTTAAAATTAAAATAATTAACTCTCGTATGAACTCGAAATATGTTTCATACTTAATATGCTTCACACATTGTTGCGGTATTAAAGTACGCGTAGAGTGAGAAAATAATAGATATAAAAAATTTAACGAATAAAACCCTTTCTAATTTTAAAAATAAAAATCATAGACAAAACTTTAAAAAATATTGACTATGTGATAAAATTGATATAAGAGATAATTTGAATAATTCACACACTAAATATTTTATCCCTAGAATATATCCCCAATTCTCACAATTTTATCACTCCAATACTCTTAGTATCAAGAGCACACACACTAATCTCAGTGTAATACCCACACTTCACTACAAAAGAAAAGACTCTTTTTCTCTCTTACCAGAAGTCTTTTGCTTCTTCTCCTTAATGTACTCTTCATGCAAGCCTAAAGCACCTTTTTTATAGTGTAAAAGCCAACCACCTTGCATGCTCATATATCGGTGAAGATGACTTTTTCATAAATGCTTGTACTTACTTTCAACTACTTCACAATTTACTTGTCAAAAGGTTTATAATAGTTGACATTGGTTGTTATTTATGATAAGGGTTGGACATTCGTACACATGCAAAAGTTTTTTAGACTTAAAGTATAAATTTGTTTATATTTTATATTAAAAGTATATTTAATTATAATTTGTTAAAAAAGTATTAGTGAGAAAATTCAAAACCTTATAAGTTAGCAAAATTATTAAACCTGCCCAAAACCGACAGACTCATATCATGCATACGCATACCATCTTCCAAAACAATATGTGACTTCCATGCATCATCTATTCCAGAAAATATAATCAAGAGAGAGGTTGTAGTCTAAATTAACTTCCCACTTAAGCACATAAAAGGCTAAATAAGAAATTCATACAAACAAGGCTTTAATCCTTAAAGCTCATAATAATGACTGGTGAGAGCTAGAATAACACCAATACCTCCTTACCTTTACTATCCTATCTAGATCACAGTGGACTTTGATTTACACCCACTTATCCCACTTTTAGCTTAATCCAACAGAGTCCTCGCCTTTCCCATTCATTTCCATCTTTCTTTTTCCACTACCACAAACTAAGTCAAGATTGTAAAGCACGGGCACCATAGCCAGAAAACACAAGAAAACCAGCACAGGCCCAAAAATCCATTGCAGAAGAGGAAGTGCTGAGTAGAAAATCCTATTGCCCACGGTGTTCATTATAAATCCCTTCTCCAAAATCTCAGTCAAATATTCTGGGGTCACCATGCTCTTTTCGTCTTGTGGTGTGCAAACAAGGATGCCCACCTGGTTGATAAACCTAATGGATTGGCTGTGACGAGAAAAATGAGAATAAGAATATGGTCAGCAGTGTGACATATTTGAGTGCCACCATAAGTTCACTGTGTGCTCCATAAACGGTGTCGTTGAGGGGATTCTTCACGCTGTAAGTGCTGCTTACAACTGCTGCTAGGCCTGCGGATAGTAGAATGGATGTGGTGGCCATAAGAATTGATCCCATGAGGGGATTCCTAAGACTTTGCACTGCCACGATGTTCTTCTTTTCAATGTCCTGCCATGAACAACATGTTCACCGTAAGAGAGCTTAAAGTTTTGAATTTTTGAATGTTGGATATTAAAATAAAAATTGAACATGAATCTTCTAACAGTCTTAAGTTCTTAAGATGAACTGATTTTGATATGATATTAAAAATTATTTGATTCTCTCACTTAAGGTATTAGAGACTATTTGACTATCACTTTCTTAATAATTAAATTAAAATTTTAATACATAGTACCTATGAGCTTATGATTTATTTACACTTTAAGCCTAAAAAATTTTTATATGTAAATTTAAGTTTTTAAGATGGACTAGTGGTTGACATTGAAAACTAGTTTAAATAAATATTCTAATACTCTTTAAGTATAAGACTAATTACTTTTTATAACAAAAGTTGTAGACGATAAATCATTTCAATAAATATGACTCTAAGGTTTTAAACTTAACCTTATAACCTAAAATATCTACCGTGCAGTTTATTTTTCACTGAGTAATACACCAATAATAAGAGGCTTTTTCTCTTATAAAATATGTAGGTTGCTTATGACTTATATGTAAATCAAACAAGAAGTAATCAAAAGATGATGATCTCCAAAACTTATCTGTAGTGTTATCTGATGACATGATTTCTATCTACCTGATTGTGGATGAGACGTCTGTTCAAAAAGTAGGCTCTTCAAAATATAAAGGAGGAAAGAAACAATGGTGATACCCACTAAGCATTAATGTATATGAAGATTTCACTCATGTCAGATTGTGCCTTAGAAAGCAGATTATGTTCTCTTTCCTTTGCTTTTCTCCCTACTTTCTTTCTTTAATGAACAACACAAATTCAGATTTGATGAATTATATGATCAATCAGTTGACTATGAAAACTAAAAGCTAAGAATTATTAAGCCATCTTTTGATCAAAGTGCATGATGGGTCTAATTTTACTAAAGATCCTACTTTTCTCTTATTGGAAATTTCCAGAGTCTATCATGACCCTCCCAATTATATAGCTCCAAATTGGATATTCAACTTTTGTATGTTTGTCCTTTCTGAGATTTTAAATTGATAAACACCAAAACAATTGTAGAGATCTGATATTAAAAACAAAAAAAATCATATATGTGTGTCTATACCAAATTAATGTTACTTTTTTGTGAGGACAAAGTTCCAAAAGTAATTTCATCTCTTTCAACTCAATATCTATGGTATAAAATTTATTTGTCTACAATTACACACCCAGCAAATCTTTTGAAAATAATTAACATTTTCATTCGAAAGATATGTACTTACAAATATAAATATATAAGTTATAGCCAAAAACACTTAAAGAGAAATTCTATTTAAAGAGACACCCAATAATATTTCAACACTTAAATTAGGATTCTATTATAAAGATCCCATATTAATTCAAATCTCATTGGGAAAACTTGAGGTAAGAGATAAGACTCAAAAAGAAAAAGAAAAAGAAAATTAAGAAGAATTTGCTATAGGCATATCCTTACTCCTCACGAGAATATAAAACATTATTCAAGTATTATATACCAGAAAAAAAGTAAATTATAATTTTTTTTGAAGAAAAAATTATCACGTTAATTTGGCATTTGAAGACTAAAAAAATTCAAAAATATACGCAAGTGGAGGTAAGCATCTTGAGTTTCCAAATCTTTACATTTTCATGATATTGGGGCCGATTCCAAACAAACGGAATCTATATATACCGGAGTATCTTGCAAATTGTCTAAATGGAAATGTATCAAACTACTCTTTTGTATGTATGTCTGGTCCTACCATTCATATATGTGAAGAAAATCTGGGTTTGTTGATGGCACCATCTATAATTAATAAACATTTATAATATTTTTAAATTAATAAAATTATTTTTTATATTTCAAATCTTAATAAATATATTTCTTTTTGATTAAATTTTCATTTTAAATCTTCACAGAACTTGTCACGTGTCATCTTAAATGAAAATTTATTAAATATCATTAACAAAAATTAATGAAATAATATATTTGTTAATAATTTAAAGTGTAAGAGATGATTTTATTAACTTAAGAGAATTATAGGTAGATCTATTAATAATGTATAGTATTAGAGACTAAAATAGTGATTTTGACCTGTATTTCTATAGCAAACACTACTGCTAATTAAAACTCTAGAAACTTGGAAGCAAAAACTAGAGACAGGAAAATATGATGAAAACTCGTATGTACGTGAAATAGAAACAGGAAAAGAGGGAGGAGAGGGAAAGTGGGCTTCATTCTTTCTCTCCTCCTTCTCTTCCTATCTCTTTTTTACTTTGTCTACATTTTAATTGCAGAGAATTCGTGCTCCTAGCACTACCGGAAAGCGAAGACTAGAGGCAGGAGATTATGATGAAAACTCGTGTGTGTAAAAGGGAAACAGGAAAAAAAGGGAGAAGGGAGGAAGTGAGCCTCATTTTCTCTCTCCCCTTACTCTTCCCATCTCTCTTTCACTTCTTCTACATTTAAACTGTAGAAAAATCTATGCTAGCCTAATGGGAAGCGAAAACTAGAGGTAGGAGATTATGATGAAAACTCATATGTGCATAAAATGGAAAATCTCATCGTCAGCTATTGAAAGTAACTAAGAAGTAAAAGATTATGATATAATAATTAATATTTGGGATCAAGCTAGCTAGCTGCAGTATCTTCATCATGGCAGGCACCTAGAAGCGTCGGCTACTGGCATTGATTCCAATAGTGGTGGTGAAAGGCTGTGTACGAACCTTATGCCATAGCCAAACGTAATAGCCAATGCATAGCAGAAACCCTAATGGCACTAATATCACATCCAGATAGCATTTCTTCCATTCCATAGTTCTCCCTCTCTCTCTCTCTGATCACTACCTTCTTATAATAAGTATATGATCCCAGTAGATGTTGTTTTTCTTGATTTGAATAACAGCTGTTGTTGTGCCTAAGCAGTTCTAAATTGGTGTACATAGAGGAAAGTTTTGTGAGTTGGAAATTTGAAAAAGCAAAAGAAAGGTATGCCACTTCAATCTCCAGTTGTTTTAGTGGAGATTTGGGCAGCCACAGTGGTTGGGCTCTCAGAGATTCTTACACATTTACTCAATAATTTAACTTTTTTTAGTTAGAAATAGTTTTTAACATAATATTAAAGTTTAAATTGTCACAAGTTTAATCATAGTAACTCTTCCTTTTTAAATCAAATAAATTTAATACAAAGCATGTATACACATACTTAAAGCTATTAAGTTTAGTTTATTAATAAGGATCGAATAACATATAAAAGATCAAGAGTTTAAACTCTTAACTATTACGTAGAAAGCAAAAAATTCATATCATTTAGGAATTCATAAATGTAAAGTTATTTGACATTCTTCTGTTTAAACAATTTTGGTTAATTGATTTGAATAAAAAATAAAAAAAAAATCTTTCGTTTTATTATTTTATGGTGGGCTCTATCTTAATTTTACTTTCTAGTATATTATATATTATATGAAGAATGGGATCGAATAGAAACTATATGGATTCCGCCAACATGTATGCATGATGAGAGAAAAGACTTTCCTTCTTGAACACAGACAGTTAGTTTGCCAGGTTCATGATTCTAATAGCAGAGATAACAAAAAGATATATACTTAGCTGCCACTAAGAATTTCCAAAGTGGTTTCGAATGGAATAAGTGCTTCATAAATTCTATCCAATATATTTGTATTCAAGAAAGTTCCACACGTTTGCTCTAAACCCCCCCTTTTTCTAAGAATTTATGGCAGATACGCCTGTATAATGATAACAAAGTTTATTTATCATATAGCTTTTGGTTAGAAAACTTACAAGATGTCATTTCATTATACATTATCCATAGTATTCATTATACATATCAATTAATCACTTGATATGCATATAACATAAAATAAATTAAGAGAAAACAAATCTAATTTTAAAGTTTTAAATTTAAAACCTTAATTTATCAATTACTGCTTCTACCCTAAATAAAGTAATATTAATCTTATATTCCATAATTGTATGTAAGATAAAAAAAAAAAAATTAATTAAATAGATGAAATCAAAATATTTGTAGTGATGAAGATTGATCAAAGGAGTGCAAAATATATGGACCAGAGAGATCTGAATGGCCAACGGGGGTGGAGCAAGATATATATGGACCAGAGAAATCATAGTCCGTTTAATTTTACGTTTTCTTAAAATATTTCATAAATTGATGGTGTCAAGTATTAATTTAATCCCATAAAAAAAGTATCAATTAATTAATGTAACTGACGTGATGATACTTGTTTGAATAGGCCTGTAGGTCGACTGTTCAATTCATGCACAAAGTGTTAGCCGTTAGATTACGAAAAGATGAGTTTGTCGCTCTTCCCACTGTTCGTACAGCATCAATGTCAAGGGAATCGCCACCACGCTCTAGGGGTGTTCTTATGTTGCCGCCACTTTTGCTTGCGTGCCTCCCTCACATTCAAATTTTCATTAATTCTCATTTTGTCCCTCGCCTTACGCCCCTCTCTTCCACCTTCCTCGCAGCGCCCCCTCATCTCCTTCATAAAGCCGTTGGAAACCCTAATCATTTTTCCATAACTTCTAATACATAAACACAAGTCTCAGTACATTTTTGTTTGCCCAAACAGCCTTAGAGAGATGTTTCTACGGTGAAACAGCCTTCCACAATTGTTCTATGTCCAAAATAGTTGTGGAGGGCTGTTTTACCATAGAAACATCCCTCTATGGCCGTTTGGGCAAAAAAAAAGTGAAGAGACTTGTGTGAATTGAAACGGCTGTCTAGAAACATTTTTTGAGTGAATCAGTTGTGGAAAGTCGTTTTTGAAGTAAAAAGGCTGTGGAGAGTCGTTTCTTAGAGTAAACGGCCATGGAGGGTCGTTTCACCATAGAAACATCTCTCTATGGTCGTTTGAGCAAATAAAAATATGTAAAAACTTGTGTTTTTGTATTTTTATTCTATTAATGAAAATTATATTAGTTGATTTTGATGTTTTATTTTTTTAAGTGATTGAGTTGAAAATTCAAGTGATTGAACAGGATTGATGCTTCAAAGAAGGAGAAAGTTGTGGAGAAATGACTAGAGTTTTCCAACAGCTTTGTGAATGAGATGAGAGGGCGAGGGGAAGGGAGCGTGAGGTGAGGGGCAAAATGGGAATCAGCGAAAATTTTTAATGTGAGGGGGGTGCACAAACAAAATGGAGGGGCGGCATAAGTACATCCACGCTCTGTGCATAGTGATCATTACGGGCGTCGCTGTCAACCAGATAGTCTGAGTACCCGAAATAGTCAATTTTATTGACTCATTTTATTTATTTATTATTATTAACAAAATAGTTGTTCCACATCCCTTTAAAAACAAAATTATATAAAAATAGGCGTAAAATTGTAAATGTTGATGTAGCACCAAAATTAAAGCTGACACGTACTACTTACTACAAATGCACGTGTACGCACGCACGCAGTCATTTCATTCGAATGTAAAATTTTGTTCTTTTCCGCTTTCCGTTTGTTATATGGAAGAGACAGTGGATATTTTATTTTATGATTTATAGATGTAAGACATTAAGAAAATAAGACCAATCAAAATATTGAAAAATGTTATATATATATACATCTTAGACTATCACTTCAACTTGAAAGAAATTTCCTTTGAAGCATGGCCAGATCTTACTCAAGCATGTGTCTACTTTATTCCCATGAAGTTTATATATTATAGAAATTAACTAAGCCATGACATTGATCAGTTTATACTCAATAAAAGTACTTATAATTTTATAAGGGCAAATTATGAATGTGCCCCTGACACCTATTGAATTTTATAAGGGCTTGTACTCAATAAAAATTGATAACTCAAGTAAAGGGAAGCGTGCAAGTCAGTCCAAGTTTGAAAGGTAACTTGGGTTAGGTCACCTAACTTCACCTCTTGACCACTAAAGGAAAGCTACTCGACAATACCAAGTCAGAGGCAGACGAAGAAAAACTCATCCTATCCGAAACAAGTTTCTCTAAATTTTTGCTTGGATATCTTGTTAATATCTGGTTTGTCCCTTCTTCTTTTTTCAGAGTTTATTTGGTTTTACTATTTTTCAATTAAAATCACTCTTAGATTGTATTTCTGCTTTTGTAATTTATTCACTATGTTGCTATTAATTCATTCACTCTTCAATTCAAATCACTCTTAAATTGCAAATACAAAAATTGCTTGTTGTTTATGAATGCGAATCAGGTAAACCAATCACCCCACCCAAACTGACCACTAATTAGATTGTAACTGACCTGTCAATTTTATGATGAACTTTGGTCGGTTTCAATTCTTAATATTTGTGTACTCGGGTAACATCGATTAGGTTGGTCAAGGTGTAAAATCAACTAACCTATGCTGACTTTTAATTGTAAAGTCATAAAAGCTTTAAAGTTATATCAATGATGGATTTAATTCAAAAATTTAAAGTGTTAAAAGAAGGTCCACATAGATTTTATATATAACATTGCTAATAGTTAAAATTTATGCAGTTGTTGACATAATTTTATGTTAGTTATTGAATGGATTATATTTTGTGTTGATTAATTCATTTAATGGCTAGCATAAGACCACATCAATATTATGGGATTTTGACTATAAAAAATCCCGGTTCAATTTTCTAGAATTACTCAACATTTTTCAAAAAGTTTATATGCACGAATTTATGTATGGCGCCCCTAATGTTTGATATATATATGGTAGGACACTTTTTTTGTTTTGGTTATATGAAAAATCAAATCTCAAATATCTTAAATACTATCTAACCATGTCATTAGATTATACATATTGGCTTGTGGGACTCTTTATTGTCATGTACTGCCTTTAAAATGTTTCTTTTATTTAATGTGGTTCATATATTAAGATTTTTTTTGTAGTTATATATTATAGTCTGTTGTTTACTTCAACCGAGGAGAAAGGAGGAATTTTAAATTTTTAATGGAGGGAAAGGGAACATTAGGAAACAATCAAAGCCTTTATTTTCTAATCTTTATTCTTACTTTTTAAGAATATATTAATTGATTTTAAAATTTTACTTAAATTTTATTACTTGATTTTATTTTCCGATTTTATTGGAATATTATTACATAACAATCCCCTCATTTCCTAATCCTCCTCCCCATTTCCTAATCTTGTAGGAATATATTAATTAATTTTTATTTTTTTTATACTTTATCAAAATCTTATTATTTGATTTTATTTTTTATCCCTTATAATCCATTTGGTGCACTAAAACAAGTGAAAAGATAGGATAAGCTATCCTATATCCTAATAATTTATCTTTAGTTTAATGACTAAAATAAAATTATACTATGTTAAAATTTTATCCCCTTATCCTCATCCCCTCTTGACTTTTCTTTTGTTTTTTTTCTCCAACTCTCTGCTGTCATGTCACACTACCATCATTGCGCTCTCGCGTGTATATCTCTGTGTGTGTGTTATAATTTTGAATATTTACCCATAATAAACTGAAACCAAATGTCATATTTTAAACATAAAAAGTGTTATCTAATAGATACATATATCTCTAGCAATGTAATAAAAATAATTGTGATTATCAGAATCTAGCAATGTAATACACTTATTTTAATTTTCTATAAAGAAAATATAGCAATGCTCAGCTCAGCTGTTACCCTGCAGTATTTTCTGCACAAGTATTGAATGAGGTATGTGTGGTGTAGGCAAGGTGTCAAAACCTAGAATCATTCTAATTCTTCCTTATAAGCCACCAAAGCATTCGTCAACGTCTTCAATTTAGTGCGCGGATCTGCTATATAGCAATCGTGTAAGCTACCTCGATCTTCATACTGTGCATGTGTGCCACCTTATATGCAACACTGCAAACATTAATAACCTCCAAGGCAGAGCATACAGCAACCATTATCACGACCCATCTGTGCCCACCGGTCCAAATCTTCTTATAAAATCCTCTTCACAACTCTCACAGATATCACAAAGAAATGATGATCAATAATGGGGTTGAATTGTCATAGCATGGTGGTGATGATGGTTGCTCTCTTGATTTTTCTTATGGGGAAAGCTAAGAAAGTTGATGCTCGCTTGAATCCTTATAATGCAATGGTTGATGTGGAATTAGATCGACTAGCTTCTTCTCGATCTTCAAAATCTGGTGCGTGCTGTAATAACTGTGTGCGCACCACGAACACAAACCCTCCTCAATGCCAGTGCATAGATTTGAAGGAGGACTGCTCCTCGGCCGTAGGTTGCGAACTTTGCATCTGTGCAGCCATAGCTCCTCCCCGTTGTCGTTGTCTTGACACCACACCCAACTGCTATGAACCTTGCAGCACCCCAAGAGGTGATGCTCACTAGATAGCAATGGATCAGTGAGCTTCAATAAATTATCAATAACAAAATGTTGTGTAGATAAATAAAGTCCTTTAGGTTTAGGTTTTTATGTAAGGGGAAATGGTATAATAATCAAAGAATAAAAGTCCTTTCATCTTGTGCTGCTGTTTTAATTTTTCTGCTGTCATCTTCCTCTGCGCACCATTTTTTTTGGCATATGTAAGTCATTAGGCGCATTACTATGGTTTAAATTAGTTAACATACAAAAGTAGGAGAGAGTGATGATTATTTTTTTGGTGCTAAAAGAAAAGAAACAAGAAGACTAAGACCTTGACAAAGGAGACAGAAGAAGAATCCGCAAGCAGATCTAGTTGAAGCCATGGAAGAGGGATGTCCAGAATCTGCAGGCCTTGACCATCTTTAGCAAGTTTATCGGCACAGAAGTTGGCCTCTCTGAAAGGGTGAACGATAGAAACAGTCCAATCTCTTCTAACAAGAGCTTTGATGTCATTGAGGACCACCTCCAAGATGGTGAATAGGATTTAGAATTAAAGCAGATTGATTTCAAACCCCACTTGCAAGCCAAGAGGCTTCCTACCACTACTACTAGACCAACCTACATGGGGCAACGTTACGGTAGGAATTCATTCAAGCCATGCATGTGGTCCTTGTCTCTATAGTTGGGCTCGGCAACTAAAGACCTTAGCAGCTTTCTTATCAAAATCCAACAACATCGATATATAACATTATTGAACTAATAACTTTGAATCCATGCAGTTATGAGAATAGATCAACTCCGTATTGAAGCTTAGATTCAGATTAACTCATGAAGAGGATTCATGCTCTGAACAATCAAATGACTATATCCTTAACAAAGTAATATATATTAGACTGCATGTCATATGCAATACCCAAGGGGGGGAAAACAAACAAACATCTAATCCTACTTATTACATGCAATGTGTCAGTCTTCCGGTTAAAATCTGCAAAGAGTTGGATTCTATCAAGAGTAATTTTTTTGGGGGTCATAGGGATAATAGCAAGAAAATGCATATGACAAGCTGGGATAAAATGACAAAGAGTAGAGCTAATGGAGGTCTGAATCTCAAAAGAAGTAGGAGGAGGAACAAAGCTAGTTTAGCTAGGATTAGCTGGAGGTTAGCCAAAAAGATGATAGCCTATGGTATAAAGTCCTGCACAGTTCTTTTAAAGTAAAAAACAATCGCAACTCTATTAATCATAGAGCTTTTCTGGAGGTAGAGATGTGTTTGATAAAGGTTGCAGGAAGGTTGTTTTTAATGGGGAAGGCACATCTCTTTGGCATGATAAATGGCTTGGTGACCGGTCACTTAGGGAAATATTTATTGGTTCCCTTAAGAGAGGTGAAGATTGCTGGAAAGTGAAAGATATTTTTTATGTGAATGGTGGTTGGGACTTTTCTAAAATCTCCTTCCAACTCCAGGATGATCTTAGAAGGATTTTGGTTAATACTCCAGTGGCTTCTAATCACCTCAAAGATGATCAAATTTCTTGGGGATTCACCATGGATGGAGATTTCTCCACTAAGTCAGCTTATCTTCTTCAAGAGGAGATTATTAACCCTGGCCCTCTTTTTATTAGCTTATGGAAGACTAAATGCCATAGTAGGATCAAGCACTTCCTTTGGAAATGTGCTCGCGAGTCCTTCCCTGTAGCTCTAGGCTTGTCCCAACGTAATGTTATTAGCTCTAGCAATTGTTGTCGTTGTGGCAATGTTGAGTCAATTTTATATTGTTTGAGAGACTGTGCAATCAACAAATCTTTTTAGAAAAACCTTAGTTGTAAAGATGATTTCTTTAGCCTCTCTTTACAAGATTGTTTCCTTTATGAATCAGACTCAGAACATTGTTAAGATCCTATGGGCAACTATTTTTGCTTATGGTTGTTGGACAATTTGGGGTGATCATAATAGAATTTTGTTCAAGAGATCAGATGCTCTTTGTAACCCTAGAATTAAGGCTATTGCTGCAGCAGCTGAATTTTACCATATAGGCTCAAGCAAGTTGCTGTAAAACTTCACCACATTAGCTGGAAACCACCAGAATCAGGTTGGTTTAATCTGAACTGTGATGCTTCTGCGATTACTAACCCAGGCTCTATTGCATTTGGAGGTGTGATTAGGGACTCATCGAGCAATTGGGCCCAAGGTTATAGTGGCAATATGGGTCTAGGAACTGTCAACAGTGGGGAAGTGTGGAGTATCCTCAAAGGGATTATGTTGGCCACTGATCTTAATATAAATTACATTGTCATTGAATCTGATGCTAGTATGGCTGTAAACTTCTTATGTAATGCCTGTCCTAGCACTCATCCTTGGGGACCTTTGCATCATGTTTTCAGGTTAGAGACCCAGAAGTTGAAGGAGGTGAAGCTGTTTCACACCTTTAGAGAAGGAAATCAGCTTGCAAATGGACTAGCCAAGCGTGGCCTGCTTTTGGAAGATAACTTTCTTAGACTTTATGTTGTTCCTTCCTTTTTGAACATTTTATTTTCTGCTGACTTGATGGGGATCAGTAACCCAGGGGTAATAATGAGATTTGAAATATTATGGTTAGCTGCCAATTGAATTCCCTTAAGAATGCTCCATACTTCCCCTCCATTGACAGTACCCTTACCCTTGTTGCCATACTATCCTAGATACTAATTCCCCAAGAGTCTCTAATGACCCTTCCAAACCCTATTCCCCTGGGTTACTGTTTGCCAAAGCATCACAGTTAAATTTGAAACATCCTCTTTAAGAATGGCTCCAAGAAATCTGTTGGACAATTTTCATTCTTCTGGTTCCTCTAATCTTTCCCTAATGGAAATACTCACCTAATGCCCCTAGAATACGAATTCTGGGTTTTATAGGGTTAGAAGATCCTTTGAAACAAAACATGTTTCTATCCTTTTAAATTGTCCTGCTAGTAATAACGAATAAAGTGTTACTGGGAATGTCTAACAGAGATTCTTCCTCATTATTCGGTGATCTCCATTGGGTGTTTCCCCCCAATAGATTTGATCTCCCTTTTCATTGTTATGTAGGATAATGATTTCTAAAATATCACGCATCAGAGAAACAGGGATCTCAAAAAGATTGCATGAGGACTCCAATGCTTGTTATTGTCCATAAAATCCCGAGCGTGACACCTTTCTAAGTGGGAAATGCAACAATGCACACAATAATTAAACTATCCTTATATATGTATCAAACAGCTAGCGTGCCCCCAACCGACCCCAGGCCCAGGGCCCCATTAAGATGACCCTTCTTTTATATGGTTGTTTATAAATAGAAATCAGCTGTCTCATTTATTTTGACAATCCTTATTTTGTTAGTTTTGATTAGTTCTAACATTATAAAATAATATTTGAAATATGAAGTGAGACATCAATTTTTTGTAGGTCATTTGTTTTTATACTTTTTTCACTAATTTTTTTTTTTACATCTCTCTTATATCTTATTTCTCTTTTTTATTTTAATAAGATTTATAAATATCATATCACATTTTAGAGGTATAATTAATTTCATTTCAAGAATAAAGCAATTGCAATTACTTTCCTCCTAATTTATGTTTTTCTATAAATTTAAATCCTCTGACATTACAAAAGCCCCTTAATTATCTAATTTAATTTGCTTATCAACTAAACTCATACTTTGTTAATATTTCTCTTACTTTTTTATTTATAGTTTTATCTTGCACATAACTGCAAAATTAAGTATGTATAAAGAGTGTACATATTTTTAAGTGTACATATGTCATTTTCAATTCTCAATTAGCACCCTTCCTCCCTCTTGGTTAGAGGCATAAAAAGAAACAAGAGAGAAATATGGGTTTGGATAGCTTGATGATGATGAACATATGGCTTTCTTGCTTTTCCTTATGTCTATACATGGGTGTTATTGCAATATAGTGCAATGATTGATGCTGGCTTGGATCTAGTTGGCCTCATCAGCGCTCGAGTTCACCAAGTTTGAATCTCACTAGCAATAGAATTCACCAAGCTTCGATAATCATGTAAGCAACAGCTAGAATACACCCTAAACAAAAGCTATAATTGTTTAATATTATACATACATACATAGCCCTTCCGAATTGACAACATTAAGATGATGTTATAAGTACATTTGGTTGAGTACACTATAATTTATATATTTTTTTTTTTTTATTTTTTATTTACTGATACACCAAAAGATGTATTAGCAAGAGATGATATTATACATACCCTTCTAAATTGACAACAATAAGATGATATTATATGTACATTTGGTTATGTACATTATAATTTTTATATTTATATTTATTTATAGTTTTATCTTATAGTAAACACTAAGAGATGTATTAGCTCAAAAACCAGAGAAAACAAAATAGAGAAAACACTCAAATTAACTCAAAGGAAATTAAAGCTCCTCGGATAGGTCTTGCGTTGTTTTTCCAACGGTTGGGCTTGGTTCTCCTTGATCCATATCATGTATACACATACCATCTTCCAAAACAATATGTGACTTCCATGCATCATTTATTTCGGAAAATATAATCCAGAGAGAGTTAATAGTCTAAATTAACTTCCCACTCAAGCACATAAGAGGCTAAATAAGAAATTCATACAAACAAGGCGTTAATCCTTAAAGCTCATAATAATGACTAGTGAGAGCTAGAATAACACCAACACCTCCTTACCTTTACTAGTTACGTAATACACACAAAATATCCTATCTAGATCAGTGGACTTTGATTTACACCCACTTATCCCACTTTTAGCTTAATCAAACAGAGTCCTCGCCTTTCCCATTCATTTCCATCTTTCTTTTTCCACTACCACAAACTAAGTCAAGATTGTAAAGCACGGGCACCATAGCCAGAAAACACAAGAAAACCAGCACAGGCCCAAAAATCCATAGCAGAAGAGGAAGTGCTGAGTAGAAAATCCTATTGCCCACGGTGTTCATTATAAATCCCTTCTCCAAAATCTCAGTCAAATATTCTGGGGTCACCATGCTCTTTTCGTCTTGTGGTGTGCAAACAAGGATGCCCACCTGGTTGATAAACCTAATGGATTGGCTGTGACAGAAAAATGAGAATAAGAATATGGTCAGCAGTGTGACATATTTGAGTGCCACCATAAGTTCACTGTGTGCTCCATAAACGGCGTCGTTGAGGGGCTTCTTCACGCTGTAAGTGCTGCTTACAACTGCTGCTAGGCCTGCGGATAGTAGAATGGATGTGGTGGCCATAAGAGTTGATCCCATGACCAGATTCCTAAGACTTTGCACTACCAAGATGTTCTTCTTTTCAATGTCCTGCCATGAACAACATGTTCACCGTAAGAGAGTTTAAAGTTTTGAATTTTTGAATGTTGGATATTAAAATAAAAATTGAATATGAATCTTCTAACAATTTGAAGTTTTTAAGAACTGATTTTGATATAATATTAGAGATTATTTGATTCTCTCACTTAAGGTATTAGAGACTATTTGACTATCACTTTCTTAATAATTAAATTAAAATTTTAATACATAATACCTATGAGCTTCTGTTTTAAGTCTAAAAAAATTTTATATACTTTTTAAGATGGACTAGTTGTTGACATTGAAAACTAGTTTAAATAAATATTCTAATACTCTTTAAATATAAAGACTAATTATTTTTTATAACGAGAGTTATAGACGATAAATCATTCCAATAAATATAATTCTAAGGTTTTAAACTTAATTTTATAACTTAAAATATGTGCAATTTACTTTTCACTGAGTAATACACCAATAATAAGAGACTTTTTCTTTTATAAAATATATAGGTTGCTTATGACTTATATGTAAATCAAACAAGAAGTAATCAGAAGATGATGATCTCCAAAACTTTTGTAGTGTTATCTGATGACATAATTTCTATCTACCTGATCGTGGATGAGACGTCTGTTCAAAAAGTAGGCTCTTCAAAATATAAAGAAGGAAAGAAACAATGGTGACACCCACTAAGAATTAATGTATATAAAGATTTCACTCTTGTCAGATTGTGCCTTAGAAAGCAGATTATGTTTTCTTTCCTTTGCTTTTCTTCCTACTTTCTTTCTTTAATGAAGCACGCAAACTCAGATTTGATGAATTATATGATCAATCAGTTGACTACGAAAACTAAAAGCTAAGAATTATTAAGCCATCTTTTGATCAAAGTGCATGATGGGTCTAATTTTACTAAAGATCCTACTTTTCTCTTATTGGAAATTTCCAGAGTCTATCATGACTCTCTCAATTATATAGGCTCCAAATTGGATATTCAACTTTTGTATGTTTGTCCTTTTTGAGATTCTAAATTGATAAACACCAAAACAATTGTAGAGACCTGATATATAAAAAAAAAAAAATTCATATACGTGTGTCTAATACCAAATTAATGTTACTTTTTTGTGAGGACGAAGTTCCAACAGTAATTTCATCTCTGTCAACTCAATTTCTATGGTATGAGATTCATTTGTCTACAATTACACACAGAGCAAATCTTTTGAAAATAATTAACATTTTCATTCGAAAGATATGTACTTACAAATATAAATATATCAGTTATAGCCAAAAACACTTGAAGAGAATTCAATATTTAAAGAGACACCCAATAATATTTCAACACTTAAATTAGTATTTTATTATAAAGATCCCATATTAATTCAAATCTCATTGGGAAAACTTGAGGTAAGAGATAAGACTCAAAAAGAAAAAGAAAATTAAGAAGAATTTGCTATAGGCATATCCTTACTCCTCACGAGAATATAAAACATTATTCAAGTATTATATACCAGAAAAAATAAATTATAATTTTTTTTTTTGAAGAAAAAATTATCACGTTAATTTGGCATTTGAAGACTAAAAAAATTCAAAAATTTACGCAAGTGGAGGTAAGCATCTTGAGTTTCCAAATCTCTACATTTTCATGATATTGGGACCGATTCCAAAGAAAGGGAATCTATATATACCAGGGTATCTTGCAAAGTGTCTAAATGGAAATGTATCAAACTGCTCTTTTGGATGTATGTCTGGTCCTATCATTCATATATGTGAAAAAAATCACTGGGTTTGTTAATGACATTGTCTATCATTAACAAATATATTTTTAATATTTTTGAATTAATAATATCATTTTTTATATTTTAAATCATTAACAAATATATATTTTTGTTAAATTTTCATCTTAAACTCTCACGTAACTTTGTCACGTGTCACATCAAAACAAATTCTATTAAATATCATTAACGAAATTAACCAAATGATATATTTGTTAATAATTTAAAATATGATAGATAATTTTGTTAACTTAAGAGTATTATGGTTACATCTAGTAATAATGCAATAGTGATTTTGACCTGTATTTCTATAGCAAACACTACTGATAATTAAAACTCTAGAAACTGGGAAGCAAAAACTAGAGACAGGAGAATATGATGAAAACTCGTATGTACGTGAAATAGAAACAGGAAAAGAGGGAGGAGAGGGAAAGTGGGCTTCATTTTCTCACTCCTCCTTCTCTTCCTATCTCTTTTTTACTTTATCTACATTTTAATTGCAGAGAATTCGTGCTCCTAGCACTACCGGAAAGCGAAGACTAGAGGCAGGAGATTATGATGAAAACTCGTGTGTGTAAAAGGGAAACAGGAAAAAAGGGAGAAGGGAGAAAGTGAGCCTCATTTTCTCTCTCCCCTCTCTCTTCCCATCTCTCTTTCACTTCTTCTACATTTCAACTGTAGAAAAATCTGTGCTAACGCTAATGGGAAGCGAAAACTAGAGGTAGGAGATTATGATGAAAACTCATACGTGCATAAAATGAAAAATCTCATCGTCTGCTATTGAAAGTAACTCAGAAAGAAGTAAAAGATTATGATATAATAATTAATATTTGGGATCAAGCTACCTAGCTGCAGTACCTTCATCATGGCAGGCACCCAGAAGCGTCGGCTACTGGCATTGATTCCAATAGTGGTGGTGAAAGGCTGTGTACGAACCTTATGCCATAGCCAAACGTGATAGCCAATGTATAGCAGAAACCCTAATGGCACTAATATCACATCCAGATAGCATTTCTTCCATTCCATAGTTCTCCCTCTCTCTCTCTCTCTGATCACTACCTTCTTATAATAAGTATCTGATACCAGTAGATTTTGTTTTTCTTGATTTGAATAACAGCTGTTGTTGTGCCTAAGCAGTTCTAAATTGGTGTATATATAGGAAAGTTTTGAGTTGGAAATATGAAAAAGCAAAAGAAAGGTATGCCACTTCAATCTCCAGTTGTTTTAGTGGAGATTTGGGCAGCCACAATCGTTGGGCTCCCAGAGATTCTTACACACTTACTTAATAATTTATTTTTTTAATTAAAAATAATTTTTAACATAATATTAAAGTCGAAATTGTCACAAATTTAATCATTGTAACTCTCCCTTTTAAAATCAAATAAATTTAATACAAAGCATGTATACACATACTTAAAGCTATTAAGTTTAGTTTGGTGACAAGAATCAAATAATATATAAAAGAGCAAGAGTTTAAACCTCCTAACTATTATGTAGAAAACAAAAAATTCACATAATTTAGGATTTCATAAATGTAAAGTTATTTGACATTCTTCTGTTTAAACAATTTAGGTTAATTGATTACTTAACACACGTGAATAAAAAATAAAAAGTCTTTCGTTTTATTATTTTAAGGTAGGCTCTATCTTAATTTTACTTTCTAGTATATCATATATTATATGAAGAATGGTATCGAATAGAAACTATATGGATTCCACCAGCATGTATGCATAATGAGAGCAAAGACTTTCCTTCTTGAACACAGACAGTTAGTTTGCCAGGTTCATGATTCTAATAGCAGAGATAACAAAAAGATATATACTTAGCTGCCACTAAGAATTTCCAAAGTGGTTTCGAATGGAATAAGTGCTTCATAAATTCTATCCGATATATTTGTATTCAAGAAAGTTCCACACGTTTGCTCTAAACCCCCCTTTTTCTAAGAATTTATGGCAGGTACGCCTGTATAATGATAACAAGTTTATTTATCATATAGCTTTTGGTTAGAAAACTTACAAGTTGTCATTTCATTATACCTTATCCATAGTACTCATTATACATCTCAATTAATCACTTAGTATGCATATAACATAAAATAAATTAAGAGAAAACAAATTTAATTTTAAAGTTTTAAATTTGAAACCTTAATTTATTTTAATAAATTAATATTAATCTTATATACCATAATTGTATGTAAGCCAAAAACAAAAAACTAAATTAAATAGATGAAATCAAAATATTTGTAGTGATGAAGATTGATCAAGGGAGTGCAAAATATTTTCCTTCTATTATTTCTTTCTGCATTTGAATCCCTGAATTTCGGTCTTTTAACTAATTCAGCCCAATATGCCTTCCTTAGCAATAGGATCCATCTAAGTTTTGACTTCGAAGAGAATATGGTTCAGAATCTTGACATACAGCAAATTAATTGAATCTCTTGGCAAGCATTTCAGCCTCAATCAATGAACAATAACATGATATATTCCGTTAAGAGTATATCCTCAGCTCATAGCACGGCTGCTGCACGAGACTAATTTTTTTTTAGTTGAAAAAATCTTCGAAACGAATATAATCTCTTTTAAATAATTTTTTTTTCATACGAATAATTAATAATAAAACTCTTATTAACATATTTAAAGAATTTAATTATACAAATTTGATTGCTTCTTTGATATGATAAGCATAGCCCAGGCCTTTAGAAGAGACGTCACATTCACATTCACACACCAAATTTCTTTACGTTTATAGGTGATATGGGTTTGCTTTTATCTTAAAGATTCTCCTATTATATTCTTTGTTATTTTTTTCCCACGCACCCACATCTTTTCCATGTATGCCGACATTAATTATCTGCGCTTTAATCAAGTTGAAGTTTTCTTGTCTGTTCCTATGAATCAGACTTAACCATTACTAAGTGGTTTTTAAAGTTGAGTTGAATATTCTATGTTTGCATGTTGATTTTTTCACATCACTTGTAGATATTATTCTTTATGGTGACAATTGTGAAAAGTCATTATCAATTTTAGATTTGAATATATTAAAATTACTACAGAATAATAGCAACAGTGTCTTTACATGCATTTTTATTTCTTTTCACACACTTTGCCTCTTTGTTGTCACACTCCACCACTCCTTTTGGAAGGGGTGTTAAAAGGGAAGATCTAACTCTGATCTAACAACCATTAAAATTGTGGAGGTGTCTTAGATCCTATTGTGTTCTCCGAAAGCGCAGTTATTAATGCTGGAATGGCAATGTGCCATCTGTTGGGTATACAAACAGCTCCAAACTAATTTCCGTGGGTCAATTTTTAAAATTATGGATTGACTTGCAAAAATTTATTTGAGGAAGTGAATTTCATTTGTTTCCAGAAACTAGATTCTTGAAGCTCTTCCTGCAGAGGAGATTCATACATGTGAAGATGTTAGATATTGGGAAATGCAGATTTTAGCAAAGGTGCCAATAATGTGAATCAGATTATATTTGGTTTGGTTTAAATTTCAAAAATTTTAAATCACAACTTACAGTTTGATCTCTTCAAAATCTGTAAAATCTAAATCCCACTCCATATATATATATATATATATATATATATATATATATATAATATATTTAAAATTTTTACACATATAATTATATGTATATTAATTTTTATACACATAATTACATGTAAAATAGAAGAAGAAAAAAAAAAAAACTTACAAGATTTACAAACCAAAATGATTCTTTTTTTTACCAATACTATAACATTAACGCTAACAACTAAAAAAAACTAGGCACAAATATTAAAATGCTTGATATAAATTTGTTAGAATTTCCAAGCTCTTGTAGATTGTAGAATTGAATATTGCGAGTTTTTCCGAAAGATACACTATTTGTGAGCCTTGGAAATTCAGTTCTCTTTTTGGTTAGTTAGTGGTCCATAATTAATGAGGGAACATAACCCAATAATTTTCTGTTTCCTGATATATACTAGCTCGGCTCATACTTAATTAGGCCTGGGTTTCTGTTGGCTGGGCCCAAAGAGTCCAATTTTCTGAGTCCAAAATTTTCTTGTCCTGACCCTAATATTTAATTAATGGGTATGGGTATAAACGGGTCAGTCTACCGAACCGGCACCTTCCGACACCTTTACTCACTGTTCAGCATCGAGCTCATGTCAACTCTCCTCTCCCTCCTGATCGTGTTCAACGAGCAATGAAAACGAAACAGTTGCATTTGCTCCTCTAAGTTTCGCTTTCACTACTACTGAAGATAGAGTTAGCACAAACATCGGGTATCTTTTTCTTCTTCCTCTTCTTTCACTCATCATTTTCTCTTCGAGCTAAATTTTTGTCAAATTTCTGAAAACAAAAGACCAGGTAGGTATGCGTAAATGTCACGGAATACGTGTTTGATTATGTGTGGTTGTTCATTATAATATGGGATTTTCCTTTGCCCTTGTGATTTTCATGTTACATTTGATGAACGAAATTCGTTCTTAGCTCTGATGAATTTGTGTCGGTTTTTTCTTTTCATTTTTTTCTCTCGACTGTTAAATTTAGTTGCAGTTGCATGTCATGATTTTCCTCATTTTCTTTGTTTTGCATATTGAAGAAATTGATATAAATGCTCTTCACTGCTTCCTTTGTTTGGTTGTCATTGCTCTGATTCAGTTTGAAACATTTCTAAGCCTAAGGGTTTCGACTTGGTGGTTAAGATGCAATAGGTTCATTCAAACTAGCCAAGGTTCAAATTCTAGGTTTAACACCCTGGCGAATTTTAAATTCTCCTGAATGTACCATGCCGAAAACCCATTTAAATATTTGAGATTTTTTTTTTTTAATGTAGAAAAGTATAAAATTCATGTAATATATACGTTTATTGGTCCTTTTATTTTGTCTGAAATGAATGATTTGGTCTCTTCATTTTAATTTTAAGCATTTTTTTTTTTTCCTTATACATAACGGCAGGAAGATCTGAACCCTTAATCTCTACCGGCATACAACCCAACCACAAGATGACAATTGATTTCAAGGCATAACACAGTAGCACATAATGTAGTAAACTACTTTTCCTTTTGAACAGTGATTCTTGTCTCTACTGTGTCAAATCAACACATACTCTGGCGCTGTTCATCATATTTGTTTCATGACATCTTTGTTATGTACAATGTTTATATGCATTAAAATTTAAGATTGCGACTTTTACGGCTAAACATTTGTTTGGAATAAACCACCAATTTTATTTATTTATTTTTTTCTTTTGTTTGTACACTTAGAGCCAACATATCTTACTAATACTTTGAAATATTTTAGGTTGTTGACTTTTACCAGTAGTCAACCTTCCACTCATGGATTCAATTCTAGTCTATTCTATATTTCGATTCTAAACTTATATTTTAAGTTGGATTCTGTTCAGAACTTGCCTTGGCACTTATTTATTTTGCAGCTCCTTAGAGATTAACAACAGAGAAACCAAAAGCATGACATTTTAGCATCAGAAGCCAAGCAGACAGAGTATCAGTGGAACAGTGGAAGGGATTGAACTTTGTGTCTGATAGCATTAAAATGAATGACAAAGCTGAAGCTGATGCAATCTTTTGGGAAGAGGAAATCAATGGCCTGCCTTATACTCCCATTGGTGTGAAAAGAAAAGCAAGATCAAAGAAAAAGGAGTATATTGGATGGGGATCAACATCTCTTATTAGGTTTCTTGAATCAATTGGTAAAGATACAAGCAAGCAGATTTCTCAATATGATCTAACTTCCATTGTTAATGAATATGTGAAGGAGAATAGACTTATTCATCCTACAAAAAAGAAAAGAATTATTTGCGATGAGAGACTCCATTTGCTGTTTGGAAGGAAAACCATAAGTAGAATAAAAATCCATGAGTTGCTTCAGTCGCACTTTGCTGAGAACCATGATGAATCTTCTGATGATTCTTTATTCAACTTTGAAGATGATGAGAACTCCTTGAAGACATATGAAAGCCAGAAAGCAACTTCAGAGAGGAAGACTAACCAAGAGAAAAAAATTGTCGAAAAGCCAAAGAGCTGTTTTGCTGCCATTAGCCCTTCTAATATCAAGCTTGTATATTTGAAGAAGAGTCTAGTTGAGGAACTCTTGAAGAACCCCAAAACATTTGAGAGTAAAGTAGTTGGAAGCTTCATAAGGATCAGATCTGACCCAAATGACTACCTTCAGAAAAACTCTCACCAGCTTCTTCAAGTTACAGGTAAATTTGGTTGCCATAAAGTGGGTGTGGTATTTCTTTTTATACATCCTTCTAATTATGTTATTTAATTATAAGTAGCCTTCTGAAACATCCCTCAACATACTTCTAAAATTATCCTTCAAAAGCAATATTGTTAGTTCTTTTGAAAATTATCAAACACTTGAACTTACTACTTGTTTGTGAGAAGTAGATGTTGCTCACAGAAGGAATTTCATTCTCAATCACGGGCATGGCCATATGTATAATATGCATACATACTGCATACTCTTTGTTAATGTCATTTCTATGGGGTACTTAAACTTGGATCACTAGTGGACCTAGAAGCCAAGTAGTCACCGTAAGCCTAATTAACAATTTTGGAATATTCAGAATGAAAATGAACATTGTAAAGAAAGCCTAATTGATTAAGAATCTTTTGGTATTTATGCATATTTACAAAGCCAGTGTATCTGCTTAATGGGGATAGCGCATGATCAAAGCACAAAGGGAAACCACAATGTCTTTGATGTTATCTTACTGCTAGGTCACTGGGTTGATTCTAGGTTCCTGACTTACCAATCTCTTTTTTCCTTCTTTCTTCACTCTTTGGTTTCTTTGTTCTTTCCTGGTCTTCTGGTTATATTTCCAGCCTAAGTGTCTTCAATAAAGATAATTTGAACCAGATCTCAGAATTCATGATGCTTATTCGCTAAAAATTTTGCACTGTCATAAGTTGAGTACCACTCCAGAGAGATCAGGAGATGATCCCTATGTATTTGTGTTGCATAAGCATATTTGTCCCATTCATATGTATGGTTCTTTATTTCAGTGAGAAGGAAAATATAAGTGCTTTATCTGATTAATTTGTGTGGAACAGGTTATCTACTCTTAACTGTCAAGTAAGTCCTTCAGTTTTTTGGAAGGAATTACATCTCCCCAACTATCACTTTTTTCTTTTTAGGATGTGATAAGGGTTTATCTTGTATTGGTCTATACATCTATTTAGGGCTTTTGCATCGTGTTTAATTCAATGTGGTTTCCCTACTTCATGGTAGAGCCTTGCTAAAGGAAGAAAACATTGGGCAACACGAAACTAAGGGGTGGCTCTGCCACAACCGCTGCCATCCCCACCCAGATCCCCTCTTTTTGCCTCATCTTGTATTGCTGCAGTTTCCTAGGTGGTTGGTTGCACCACCTTTGACCTCTCTCCTTAGATAGCCTGTCTCACAAGCAGTACAAAGAGCTAGCAGATTTCTGTTCAACTTTTACTCTAACTTGCTAATCTTATTCTACTGTACTATCTTTCAATTCTTAAAGTTGATTGCTTCCTTCATTGGTTTCTTCACTGGTTTTCTTCTATTCTAATAGTAATGGGTTTTCTTTTGTCGTCTTCTGTGCAATTGGAGCAAATTATTTAGAGTTCACAGAATTAAAATTTCTATTTTAATGTTTTGTTTATATTCATTTTTTTGTTATTTTAATTTCTTTCTCATAATTCAAGTCCAACAAGGACTTCCCTTTCCCTAGCCCTACAAGGACTCAAATTTCTCCCACTTTACCCATACCTCACAATCGTAGTCCTACAAGGACTTGAAGCCATCCTTTTCTTAATTTGTGCAGCTGTCTCCTTTGCATGCCAAGTGGAGTTCATTTTCAGCACATTTCAACAAAATATCAAGTGGCTGATCTATCATCTTGCAACATATAATCGCTTGTCATCTTTCAGATTTATCAAGTCAAAACTGCTATACATGCATGTGTGGGTTCAGTTATATGCGTACATTAAATATGTGTTCTGTTTTTCATATGTAGTCAACTTTTGCTTCCAGGTATAAGTAAAATGAATGATGTGAATGGGGAAACTCTCCTTCAAGTTTCTGGTTTCTTTAAAGATATCAGGGTGCGCATGCTTTCAGATGAAAACTTCTCTGAGGTACAGCTGATTTTGCTTCTTTTTCAAGACAGTATGACTCTGTTGGTCTGCTAAAAGGTGTTGAATTGTCAGTGTGTAACTTGATAAATTACAATGAAATGAATGCTGGATTGGCTTGCATTTGGCTCTTTTAACAATGAGACACATGCCAAGTGAAAGTTAATATTGATTGGGTATTTCTTATATTTGATCTGTTGTCATCTCTTACAAATAAATACAAATCTGGGCAATAACACCCATTGATCTAAACAAAATTATGATTATATGGTTGCCCTCTTGACAAATGTAGTCATTCTTATCAGAATGATTTTGCCTTTAATTTTTCGGGTTTTAGATTTCCGGCTTTGATTTCAGGAGGAGTGTGATGATTTGCATCAAAGAGTGAAAGATGGCTTGGTCCCGAGGCTTACCATTGTAAGTTTCCTTCAGAACATGAAATTATTCTTAAATAGTGTAGTTTCTACAGCACCGCAAAGACAATAACTTATATTGTTGACTAAAAATTAAGAAACAGCTCAATATATTCTTAATAAATGAAGAATCAAGAAAGTCCATATAAATAGGAAATGAACTCATTGCTTGTTGTTGGATATACCTATTAAAGGTTTCTTATAGGCTAATAGCCTCAAATATTATTTCTTATACCTCAATGAATCTGAATTTTTTAGGATTATAACCAAAAGGATTTTGCACTGATGTACGGTCTTAGCTAAATCTCATATGCTTATGTGATTATTTTGATCTCAAGTTCATTTCTCTTTCTCCTTTTTGCTCCTCTAGTAATATGTGTTATATTTGCATAAGATGATACCTTTTATTTGTTGTACATGTTAGGTGGATCTGGAGCAAAAGGTTAAAGTATTGCACGAGGATATGACAAAGCATGTATGTGCTTGACTATTAATGTAACTTTTTTTCTTTTTTCTTTTTTTTTCTCTTTTGGATGAAAATGTACCTTTTTTATTTCAATACTGGGAGTTTCTTCTCTTTAACTTCAAATTCTTATTTCATGGCTCTGTTTGGTCATGGTATATTAACATGTTCTGGTGCATATTTCACCTGAATAAATAATCCCATATATATATATATGTTGTTTATTGTCCTTATGTTTTAAATTTTGCTGAACCACTGTAAGGTTGCAACTATACGTGCTTTAATTGCTTGTTAAAGATTGTTGTATTTTCCCTTTTGATAATTGGGTTCTGATCTTTTCTCTGCATGTGGTGAGTTTGTTTCAGTATATTGCAAGAGAACTGGCTCTACTACAAAATCTGATTGATCGAGCTAATGAAAAGGGCTGGCGTAGAGAATATCCTTTCCCATACTTAGTAATATTGTAGATGAAGTTTTTGCTATATTTTGGTGATGTTTTACTATCTGTTTTTGTGTCAAAATACAAAAGAGTATGCTGCTTAGCCTGCTTAACCTAATTAATGAGGTTGGCTTATGCATTAATATGGTTAGTACAACTAAATGTGTTCTCTCAAGGTTATATTAGTTGACTGTATCGTATGATTTGTGGCTGCTTAGACAATTTATAAAAGGAAAAACTTTGCAGTTGCATGAATGTTGATTATATAGATGACAGAGTTATTGAAAATGACAATGCTACTTTGCTATTTCAACTATAAAGAAAAAATAAAGCCTGATCCCGTCATGATTTTGCAAGCCACTACCTGCATTAATTTCAACCACTGTTTTATGTATTCCAGTGAATTTTAAGGGAAGTTGTATAAAAATTTTCTTTCAATTGTTGTTCAGTTCACCTTCTTTGCTGCATCTAACCGTTGCATATTTCTTCTGTATTTTTTTCTCACTGTTTACTGTATTAGTTTTTTACTCTGGCGTCTTAGTAGGATAATTATAGGTATGCAACATATTGTTTTTACTTAAAAGTATTATGTCAAGGAAGGAGCTTCTGAGACACAGGATTAGACATTATATGTGTAGTGGCTTTGATTTACTTTATCGTTATATAGCATAGCGAAGCAACCAATCATCTTGATGAACATTTGGCACCAGAATTAGGCATGATAATTGTGTGCCATGCTAAATGCTATTGTATAGGGAGCCCTTGTTTGTCAAAAGATGGAACAAAGTTTTTTGGACTCCTTAATTGATAGGCATACACTGTGTGAGTACCTAGAGAAAAGGGAAAAGCTTCAGACTGAAGATGAACAGCAAAGGTTATTGCGTGAAATTCCAGAAGTTATCGCCGAAGATCTAGAATCAGAATCTACAATACAAGAGCTATCGGCTGAGGTTCATGAACCAATTGCAGATCATGTAAATCAAGGAGGAAATTCACCTACATCAATTCTTGCCGGAGCATCTGAAGTTCTTCCCGAAGTGTTTGCAGATCATGTAAAGCAAGAAGGAAATTCACCCAAGTCGATTCTTGCTGGAGCATCAGAAGGTCCTCTTGGTCATATGCCAACACATGTGGCTTCATTAAATTGCTCGTCTCCTGGCAAGTATTATGCAGGTGTGTTATAAACATTCCTTTTTTCCTTGACTCGTTTGATGGTGAAGGGATTTTACTATCTTTAAATGTTCCGTGTTAATATGTCAATGTGTTATTCTTTCGGTGGGAAAGGGTGGGTACAGTTATTTACTATATCTTGTAACAGGAAAGAGAATGAAAACCAGACATGTATCACAAAAGACAAGTTAACACAATGTCTCAAACTCTAAGATAGAAGTGCCAAAAAAACATAAAGACAAACAAATAAGCACTCCTAGTTCCAAGGAACCTAAAACCATTGAGTCAGGATAGAGGAAGAACAGAGGTAAAACTTGGTGGGTCAGAGAGACGTACAGGAAGATAAACACAATAAGCTAAAAGATAAAGAAAATTACCTTCAATGATTTTCGTAGACTCTGATGATTTCACTGATTTGCAGATGGCCAAACATCCACAAAAAATACTAGAAAAGACATAAAAGACTAAACTGATGAAGCCCTTTGGCTTTAGATTAAAGAAAGCATAGTAAAGTCGATATTTTGCATGTGTTTGATTATGGCATCTCCCGCGCCTATGGTGGATGCTATGGGTGCTGCCAGATTGAAACTGCCACATCACAAGGTTTTTTATGGAGGAGGCCTTTTGGCCTGCCACACCATTCTTCCATGGTGGCTGTCATTGATACCACCAATGGGTGACACACCATTCTGGCGTGGCAGCTGCCATTGACAACACTGGTTGGAATAACCGTTTTTATGTCAAGGATTTGCTTATCTGGATGAAATTTGTCACATCAAGCAGCAAGATACATGTCATAAACTTCGAATATATTGCTAAGTAAATATAGGCATATGGCTTCTTTAATATTTTTTTCTAATAAGAATTTATTGTAGAAAAAATGAAAGGGTACCGTCAATGTGATTCAGGTAGCTCAAGAAAAGAGCCAAATTGCTTAAAAGGCTAACTTGCTAGCATGTTATTGTACTATTACTATGGATCAACTCGCTCAAGAAAACCATTTTTTTTTTTTTTTGGGCAGATCACTGGTATCAAGTTCCTGCGCAAGACCAGTCTGAGATTATGATCAGCTTCACAAACAATAACAACGTGGCATACGGTGAATCTAGGCCAAATGAAGCTAAGACCTCTCAGGGAACATGTTCACTGAACATGCAGGTATTATCGTCGTCCCAGGTTATTGAATTAAGCGATGATGAGGAAAACCAAGCTCCATCCGAGCTGTCGGAATGCTCGTTATGGCACTACTTAGATCCTCAGGGGGATGTGCAAGGGCCCTTTCCCATAACATCACTTAAACATTGGAGTGATGCTCGCTACTTTCCCCCTGATTTCAAAGTTTGGAAGGCAGGTCAAAGCCAAGATGAAAGCGTATTGTTGGTATCTGTTCTTCAACAGTATTTTCCCAGATGATTGTTTGCAAATGATGCTTGTTAATACAGGTCTGTTCATCCTGTTTGATCGATGTGCCACCAGCAACCTGCAAAAGACAGTTACATACATTTGGGAATTCAATGCTCAATAATAAATGTTTTCCCGGATATGGATTAGGTGCAGTCACAACAGTAAATGTTGTCCAGGATGCGGATTAGAACCTTTGGATATCAAACGGTGGAGAGCTTATTGATTGCATGACTGGTTGGATTTGTGACTTCATCTAATCCAAATCCATGTTTTCCCCCTCCCTGGCCTTCTTTCCTTTTTGGTTTTTCCCCCTCTGACCTTCCCCTTTCTCATTTATGCAACTACCAAATGAAATGATCCCAAGGTGTTAGGACCCCTGAACCATACTTAGCCAATCAGAGTTGGTAAGTGGTTAGTCTAGTTGCAAGTTTGTTTTCCTAGCCTAGCTGTAAATATAATATTTTATATTCTGGAATTAGGAAGAGTAGGAGAGACAGTATAAATAGGAGTGAAAGCCAATTTTTAGCCTAGCTGTATCAGTTCATTGAGCTTGTTTTCCTTATTCAATAAAGCATTATTTCTGTTCTAATCTCTCTGGCTGTCACAAGGTAATTGAAGGCAATTAGAGTCAGATTGATGCCATGTTGCAAATCAGAGGCATGTTCAAAATTTATTAGGCTTTCAATGTTCCTTGATGGCTATGTACGTATATTGCCTTATGATGAGCTTCACCGCTGTACTAATTCAACCAACCTAACCTGGCTTTGGCATGGAATAATCTAAAATTTCTTATCTGTGGAGATTTCTCAAGTACAGAGTTCAGCCCTCTGCAATTATAAACAGTAAGTTCAATTATTTTGTTCTGAAACCTTTCTCACTTCCTAAGGGCACCACCCCCTGAAATGTGAGCGGGAACGAGCAACACTGGCAAGGATCACTGCGTCACCATCAATTTCCAACAAAACATTGGCTGGTCGGAGAGCCAAAATCAACCCGAAACCGACCAACGCAACCCCTCCCCTTCCTTTACAGACGATGTTCTTGTTATCTTCAATCTATACAACAACCAGTTCAACTGGAGACTTCAAAGGAATTACCAGAATTAGAGCTTTCAGAAATCTCTGAAACTTCAGGAACCAGTTCCAAGCATAACGGAAACTTGACCTCAATGCTAACTTTTAATATTTGCATGCACACCTGCCCGGAACCATTTCTAAGTAAACTGAGCTACAGTCATTTACTGTGTTCACCAACAAATTTTCTGGGCAATATTACCCAAATGCTTGAAAATTTGTTCGGCAGAGGGGCTCAGCTTGATTATCTTCAGGAGATTTTTTTTTTAGATTTCGAAATTTCTATTTCTAAAGTGTCACATTCTATAAGTTGAAGTTCTAAAATGTTTAGATGTGCTAAAAGAAATCCCCTTATCTTCATCCATATGATAACGGCTCTACTGAGAGCTTACCAAAGGAGCCTGTTGACTTGGCCATCGTCAAGTTCTATTTCCGGGTCAGTTCCTCAAATCATCCACCAAAATCTGTTCTATTTCTCACATGATCATCCTTAAAATATTTACCTAATCAATTCCCCCCCAATCATACCAAATGCATCCTAAGTGGTAAAAGGGCAGCAGGCAAATAAAAAACAATAAAGAACTGCTAATCTTGCAAGAGCAAGATGGTTGTAATTTGTATAAACCTTGGGATACCAGTGTAGTTTCAACCAAAAAAGAAAAGGAAAAATTGAATAAACAAAAGGGAGAGATGGCACATGATTTTGCGACAGGCCGGAGGAGAAAGATGAACAAGATGATTGACAAGTAGCACAATTGAAAATTGATATACATGGCAAGAAAAATGTAAAACGAAATAATAATAATAATCATACAACTCAAGCTAATTAGCCCTATATTAAAATATGAAGAAAAACACGAAAATTCAGGTAGCACACCAAATAAACATTTCCCAATCCCCAACCTTGTTGGCAGATTCCACTCACAGCAGATATTCTTATTTGTTAAAGAACAAACCTTTCTTCTTCCCTCTCTTTCTCTCTACAGCCTGCAGAAGCAAGGTCAAAATCTCATTAAAAGTGATAATATTGATTGTAGAAGCAAAAAAGAAATAGAATACAAGGGCCAAAAACTGAGTTGAATTCCAAAAGGTTAGCAAGCATGTGTCTATGTATCAAATTATATCAATTAGCAATACCCTGACTGCATTAACAAGTCAAGAATATATTTAGAGTCATCATTCTCACCAAGCTGAACTGTTTCTATGGGTACTTCATAAGAGTAATTGCTCTGGACAAGCAAAATTAACAGAAAATGTTGGAAAATCAGTTATTTATATCCTATATCCATGTCACCTTCTTTTTTCCTCAGATAGATTGAAATGGTTTTCATTTAATGCACGCAACAGAAGGCCAAACTGGAAAAAGAAGTCTGTCGAACATATAAAGTATACCATCCACGTTGATTACTATATGATGAGGGGAAAAACTTATACCCTTCGGATGAATAATCTCAATGTGAGCACAATTGTGTCTCTAGAACTGCAAAAGGAAGAACAGAAATGACATTATCAAATCAGAAATCAAAAACCATTAAGAAAACTAACTTAATTTAGGAAGATCCCTATAATTCTATTGCATACACAACCATTTGAACACCTCATATAGGATCCTCTTGATTAAAAACAATCATTCTTTTTTCTTGCAACTTAATTTTCAATGCATTGCACGCAGCATACTATTGTTATTTTGTCTATCTAGCTTATCCATGCGCAACAAAGCACAGAAGTTACATATATCACTTCTCATACTTTCAAGTAACTTTAGGTGGTTGCAATTCAATGAAACAAATTAGGGCACAATATAATTTTGAAAGAACAATATACCAATCTTAAGCTCATTTTCATTATTGTATTTATACTAGTCATACAAACACAAACGAGAGAAAAACATCTTTTTCCATGAACAAGAGCATGACTATCAGTGTTATTAAAAGCCGCCGCCTAGGTGGCTGAGGCGGGGTGGCCAGAAGCCCCAACGCCTCACAAAAAACTAAGGCGCTGAATCAACAATGTACAATAAGAAGGAATCTCTTGGAGGACACATTATTCTGTTCCATATTGAAATATTTGCATGTTAAAACGTTACCATAAATATGTTGGTATTCCATTCAAGTTTTTTCTAATAGTGGTTAGTATATAAAACAATTATATTAACTTGTTACTTACTTGCTGACATCAGCTGGGTTGCCTTCTGCTTGTAACAGATGCTCAATACCATTGGAACCAATTATAACAAATTCTGAAACACTCCCATAAGGAATCACAACCTACAAAATGAAATGGAAAAGGGAGATAAAGAAGTTAGCCTATGAATCAAGAGCAGTCTTTTATACAAGTAAATTACACATGTAGTTAACAATAAGCTTGCAAGCAAAATAGTTAGAGTCCATTTGGATTGACTTTTGCCGACCTGCTTCTGCTTTTAATATGAAAAGAAGCACTTTATACAAAAATTCACTGTTTGGATTAGCTTTTTGTAGAAGAAGAAGCACCTTTAAAGCCAAAATCCTGCTTTTTTATAGAAGTAGGTGGAGCGATGCTTCTCCTTTTAACTTTTACTTCTACTTCTCTTTTTGGCTTCTCCTTTTTCTAGAAGCCAATCCAAACATACTCTTAGTCAAAGTTCATAACATTCCATTTAAGTCATGCTGGTGAGTTTTTCTTTCCTTAAATTTTAAACCAAAATACAAAGAAAAAGAAAGTCTTACAGCAGTGGATGATGAAAATTTTTCTGTAACTACAACGCCACTTGGTCCACTGCATTTGATATTGTAACCTTCCCTCTTAATGGCCAGTATAGCCGATTCCCACTTACTTTCATATCCAATCTGTATAGTCAAACAAGAAAATGAAAAGTTTTGAGTTTGTTTTAGAGAAAATGATGACAGATTTTACAATTTAGAATGTGATAGAAAGCAGAAGCACGAAAATAAATAAATAAATAAATAACTAGTTTCACTGAATTACCAAAACAGAAACTTTATATGTAGCGTGTCCACTAGTAAAAGTCTTTTCTATATGGCTCTGCATTTCAAGATCTGAAACAAGAAAAGAACAAAATATTTAACAGAAAGTGATAGGAACTAGAATTTGACAATAGATAAGCATTTTATAGATAATAAGAAGAGAAAATTATACAGAATCTGGTTGAGATGAGGCTCAATACAACTTACAAGTCCAAAGCTATGCACCTTCAAAGATTCACTCTCTACCTAAACCAAACTGGCTACAAAGCAAATACATCATACATCTTCTCACCCTAATACACACATATATATCTAAAAATACATAACTGCTTCTAACTTCTACACATATACATAACTAATAAAGACCATGATTCCTTTAGAAAGGAAGAAGTATGGAACGGACGAGAGACCAAAAATTTGCGATGATTTGCACCATACCCATCTCTATCTCACAAGTTACACAGAGAACAAAAATAATAATTCTCTTATGCATATTCAACTTACAAAATATTAATCATGATAAGGGTACTTACCACAAGTGATCTTTTTGCCATCATTGGCAAAAACCTTCTCAGGTTCGCCCTACAACCACAAAAATAAATATATAAAAAAAAAAAAATGCATGTAATTTAGTACACAAGAAGGAAAGATAACCATAACTAGAATATCTAGACTCAATCAATTACAAAGTACACAATCTTTTCAAAATTTGTGTTTCCGTTTCTCTCTTTAGTTCTATAAGGAGGATAGCTTGCTCTCCCCTTACTCTCTAATTTCTTTTCATCAACTAAAGGCTGTACAATAGGGGACAGCCTATCGCCTCTAAAACTCCCACCCACCCTACCCCATCCCAATGGGTTTGAACATGGGACTTCCATGATAGAAGACCAAGTGCTCAACCATCAGGGTGTCTCCTTGGAGACTTCTTCTCTCTCATCAATAAAGCCTTCTTTAGTCAATATTAAGAATTTGATTGATTCATGAGATGTGATTATGTGCAGTTAACTAGTTACTTATGTCAACTGAGAAATGGATTAAGTTGCATGCCCTTAACGCTAAATGACAATCTAATTGACTCTTATAACTGCTATCTCACCTACCACATTCTCGGTATCCCTCACAACTGGGTTTTAGGTGCATTAGAACTCAGGGTTGGACTTAGCAGCATGTTCCTTTAAAGGTTAGCTGCTGTTTGTTTAATTGATTTATGAGAGCAGCGGAATGGAGTAAAAAGATCTTGGAAAAACCAAGTACCAACAAAAGAAAAAGGAAGGATTGAAAATTTTAAGATACAAATATACATTGTCGTGAGACTAAATGAACATCAAGAAAGAACAACAAGACATGCAAACATCAGAAGGTATAATCACAAGAATTTTTGTATTATGAAACTATACAAAATTGAATGAGAGAACATAACCAAGAAGAATCAGAGTTTTTGGCATTATGAGGATAATGCTTGGAATTTTTGGAATTCATAGAACTCTTTTAGGAAACATAACAAGAGAATAACAATGGGAATTTACACTTTTAGGTCCCTTAGTATTATGCATGAGCCACTTGCATTAGAACTATCAAAACTTATGTGTCTGTATATGTGAGGAGGGAAAGAGACTCCTGTTCACTATCAAAAGTGGATTTTTTTTTTGACAAAATAAATGAAGAATTGGACAATTACTGGAGCCAATATATACTCTTTTCTTGGTCCATTATATAGCATACAGTAACTCTGTTAGGTCACCCCCCCCCCCCCCCACAAAAAAAAACACAACACAACTCATTTTGGTCCTCTCTGCAAGAACAGATTCATGTGAATGGCAAAATTTACAGAATATGATTAGTAAAGATAGGATCATGAGAGTAAAAGCGTCCAATTTTGCATTTTATTTCCCTTGGCATCATGCATAGGCCAAATGCATCCCACACATCAAAAATATAAGAAAGAAGGAGAAAGACTCCTATGACATGAAAGGAAGAATTAACCTTTTTCTCAAAGAAAATAAAGCATTAGACACATTAATGAGGCAAACATTTAATCTTTTCTTTTTAATACTATCTGTATAGAATACGTACAGAGTTGTGTATTCCATCTCAAATATGAACAGATGCAATTACTCCCACCACTAAAACATATTTAAAGATCATAGATTGCATAATTGATATGCCAAACAGTTGATAATCCACACGGTTTTGTCAACATTCAAGCCTCATCATCTCATACAGTCCGTAAAGTGATAAAGTTGCCTCTATGGTAAGTGATGAAGAATACCTTGCGCTTTCTGTCATCTAAAGGCTGGACTTCAATGGCAAGGTACTTGTCAACATCATCCGCAGTGACAAGATAGTTGGGTTGCCTTGCGCCTATCAATTTGGAAACTTGAGTACATCTTTATGCAAGGAAGAAAAGGAGGGCATAATCCAAAACAGGAGTAGCAATTAATTACCATCAATATAGTTGAAAGATCCATCTTCCAAGTGCCGAATCCACTGGTCCAATAAGAAGGGACACAAAATGCAATGTCATGTGTGTATGACAGGTATCTTACAATAATACCCCGCAACCAAAAATTCTAGTCTTTAAGGCAATAAAGTACACAAAACAAGAAATAAGTTTCAAATAATAGAGGATAAAAACGCACCTCAAAGTTACAACTAGTGGTGCCATTAATAGAATATCCACATGCCTGAAGTTCCTTTCCTGGAAAGGCTTCTCCTGAGATTTGTAATCCCTCTATAGCTGGTAATGGATCATCATCTGCAGCTGCACATTTTGGTCCACTTCATTTGGAATACCAAATAGCAGTACCTTATGCTCAATAGGCAATTAACACTAACCTTCAGAAAATGAAGAAGATGGTTCTTCAAGAACTGGAGGTAGATAAGGAGAATAGGAGGAACTGGGATCATCAACAGTAGTTGTATAAGGAGAGTTACCAGAATTCCAGTGAACAGAACTGTCTCTCTCATTCTGGGTTCCATCTCCATCAGGATCATCCACTTCACTGTTGCTCACAGGAACACGAAATGTGACCTGCCTATTAGTCATTTCCTCTCCATAACGTGCAGGGTGAGCATCATCATGTGTAACTACAAGCTGGGTGGGCATATCTTGAGTTGAAGCCTTCCTGCCAGATAGCCAATACACATGAGTAAGAATGCTTTTCTTGAGGTCAAAGGAAGACATTTGCAACACACACAGTGAAAATTTATATTACTCAGATATGATCACGGGTTAGAGTTTTGCAAGATTTAAATGTTCGTGTCTTCAGGATAAATTTTAGGTAAATTGGATGAACTAGTGACATCTCAAATAAAGGGAAAGACAAAGAGGGAGATGATTCACTTTGCATTTTTCCTCTCTATTTTTATTATTTTTTTTAAAAAAAATTCCTTCATTTTTTCATTCCTAGTGTACCAAATGTCACGCAAGCACATTATGGATAATACTAGTGACTTGACAAGATATATTATATATCATTCCGGTCCTATCAGCCAAACGTCTCACTCAAGTCTTACAAAAATGGGAAAATTGCTTCTCTTCAGGCAAAGATCGGGCAGGAGAAATAAATACTAAATATAGAATTTGGACCTAGGATGCAAAAGTAAATGAGAAATACTGAAGAAATACACTATATTGACGACATAACTGACTTAGCATGAGACTTGAAGTTTCTACTCTTCCTAGCATGAGGCAGCTAAATACTATTTTCTTACAACAGAGAACTTCTAGAACTGGGCATATAATATATATAGAGATATCACCATCCCAATGTTGATAGCAAAGTTTGTAAAAGCTTCATACGTAAATGTCAAGAATAAAATGAATATATGGAAATCACCACTTTCTTTTCTACCATATTAAACTTCCTCCCAACTTATATATTCTCATGGACTTGGACACAACCTCCTAGGTGCCTCTTTGGTTGGGCTGAAATGGAAAAGGAAAGGGAGTGGGAAGCCCATTTTCCTTTGTTTAGTATGATAGAATAGAGGGAAAAGTCTTTCCAAGTGGATTCATTTTTCCATCAAATGCTAGAAGGCCCTTTCCATAATAAAACCTATGGAAACAATCTAAATGTAATGGAAACAAAACAAAAAATCCAAGGTCATATTACCCATCACCAAAAAAAACTCACAAGTAGGGCAACTTCTTTGATAGAACTCCCTGAACACTGCCCTCATTTCCCCTCCTTGAATCGTAGAGCACTGCTCTCATTTCCCCCAATCTCTGCCTCCCCTTGCGGAACCCTCCGAGTACCACCCTCATTTCCCCCTTCCCCCCCCTCCAACCACCACCTCCACGCCCCCCTCTAAATCCTATGCCGATGCCATCACTCTTACGGACCTTGAGAAGCTTGAAGTACTCGGGGCCATGGCATTGGGGTAGTCTAGAATGTCAGTGTGGGCGTTCGCCATTGCCTTCGAGTCCCGAACGTAGGCACAAGACAGCGGCACATGGTGGGACTTGTTGTCTATTCATCCCAAAAGTCTATATGGTCAAGGAAGAAATCCAGGAGTCGAGGATCTAACCCAAATCCCCTCACATCCATTTTCTTAATTTCTTTTTTTTTCTCTCAAAGATATTGTAATAATTCTAGATATGAATCATTTTGTTGATATATTTTTCATCAATTTCATGTATTTATTGTTAAAGTTATTCTCATTCTGGTCAGTCCATTTTCCTTCTCTTGTTAGTTACAGATTGCTTGTTTCTTGATACCTTGGGTTAGGTTCGTGAAATTGAGATTTTATGCAGTAGGCATGCTTAATTGTTAGAAATCCCCAACTTCGCTGCGGCCTCTAATGCAAGGAAGAAGAAGCTGCTCTCTTTTCTTTATTTTGTTTATAAGGGTACTTGAGTCAGTTAATTAATCTATTCAATCCATCCTCAACAATTTTTCTCACATACCCAATAATGGAATACCATGAGGATTCTTTCTTTTAATTGTCATACCAAACAATTTAATTAGGCATCTCTACCTTCGTCCATTCTCTCGGCAATTCTTTTCCTACTACTCATTCTTTTATTCTTACCCACCTCTCTCAATTTTTTAAGAATTAATTTACTAAAATATCCCTATAAAATAAATTACCCAACCTTCACCCACAATAACGCACAACAGCGCTGCTTACCCCCTCCCTATAAAACTTAAACTGACTCTTTGTGTCTCTATGTTTCCTTTGAAACCTAATTGCCAGGAAGAGAAAAGGGGATGGTAATGAGAATAAAGACAGAGAAGGATAGAAGGGTGGGAAAGTGTGGAGCCATGGCTGAAAGAGAAAGAGCTTAGTTTCCACCAATGGCACCAAGTAACCTCTAAAGATGTACTTATAAAAGAATCTAAAAACAAATAACCAAATTAAATAATAAGGAAAAGGAAGGAATGAATGCATGCAATGGTTTTGATTTCTCTAAGTATGACTTTCTCAATTTGTTTCCTCTAAATGAATGCTATAGTTATGATTTTGATCCATCAAAAGCCATCCATCTTTCAATCAAGCGAAACATGAAAAAGAAGCATTGAGCAAGTGCAATTTTGCAGGATGAGTGAGGGTCCTGTCCTATCTCTGCCCCACAATCAAATTCTTTGTCTTTGTGGGCAAAACACAGACTCAGAATCAGAATGAGTGGCGAGGAGCCAGGGGTAAAAGGCAGCACTATATGTGGGATTTTATTATATGGGGATATTGCAGTAAATTCAACACTAAAACAAGAGAGAGATGGGTAGACATAGTAAAACAGGTAGTATAAAAAGAAATTGTCCCATTCTCACTTCTTTTCCATTTTCCATTCCCACCTAGGCCCATTCCACCAAACCAAGCAGACACTAGAAGATTTTTTCACCCTTGGCGATAGGATCCATATGGGCTAGATAGCTATTATGGTAGTTATTTATGTGTGTGTATGTAGGTTAGTTATGTATAGAGTGCTTTTTTAAGGAAGATCTGTAAGAAGGATAGGGAGTTATGTGTGAATTGTAAATGTAAACCAGCTTTAAACTGGGCAGAGAAGTTATCTTCTCTGAAGGAGAATTACTCTGGGAAAATGGTTATTCTCTTGCATTTGTGTGTTTAGGAGCCTCACTCTGTGGACAAGGGAATATCTCTTGTAACCATTATAATTTTCATTTCCTATTATTAGTAAAATTACTACCAATTGTACCATCTAACCCTAGGTCTCCATCACTTGGTATCCCCCAATTGCAAAGACAGTAATCATAGTAGTTAATAGTGGCAGAATAGCGTGCTATCCGGCTATAACAGAGCAGTTTAAAAGATAACTGCAATAGAATTTCCATACCGCTCCAGGATCAGTGTAGCGGCTATAGCAGCCGCAACTTGCTGCTATTGTGCCACAACACTTCTACACCACTATTTTTCTGTTCTATGTCATATTGATGTCAAGAACCTATACTATAAATTACATTCATATAACCCCAATTGCCAAATATTTGAGTTTTAACTTTTTATTATTATATATTTGCATTTTGTTTCTGCAATGTCAATGACATGGAACACAAGAACATTGCTAATATAATATATTATATAACTAATTATTTGTTTTTAATATTGTTGAGCGTTAAGTATCTATTACGTGTGTTAAGGATTTTATTTACTTTTATTTCTCTCTCTTCGGGGCAGCAGCCACTCCATGATCCACTATCCCAGTATAGCAGTTTTGGGGCTGGCTGCTCCACTCCGCATTTCATTATTGACTACTATGACAGTAATGGTAATGATTGGATCAACCAAATGTTAACCTTAAAACCTACACAAATGGAATATTAAAAGCTACATATTCAGTATTTACTTCATAAATTTTCCCATTTCCCATCCTTCAAGAGTCAAACAAGGCATGTGATGTTAAAAAGATGAACGGCTTGTCCACTTCAATCAACATGGATGAGGAAAATATTGCATGCATTAGGACCACTTAACAAAGATTCCATGAAAACAGAACCCACCAATACAGTCAGATCAGAGTAGCAGTCTCCATTTGACCAGGCTCACCTGCTTGCAAGAGGTGAATATCTCCCTACTTCATCAGCGTCAGCATTCTTTGTTGCAGCATCACCCAAGCCACTTTGATGGCGACTCAAAATGTCCCAATCAGGACCTGTTTGACCATCCACAGAAACTGGAGTCTTTACTTGGTACCCAGGTTGAGGGACCAGTTCAAGGCCATTTTTATTCTGATAACAAATGCAACAATTTAGAGCTTTTTTTATAGCATAGAAAGAGAAAGGAACACAATAAAATGAACATACTGAAGTTTTCACTGCTGCAACAACTGAATGAGAAGGTGATTGTGGAGCAATATTTGCATGGTTCAAATCTGAACGCCAAGGTGTCAATTGATATTGTGATTCCTTTAGCTTAGACTGTAACAAAGATCAAATAATCAGATGTGACCAACATAAGCCATTACTTGGGCCAAGAGGAAAAGAATATTCCCAGGATTGTGACATAATCATAATCCTTATACAGCAAGCGTTGCCAGTACCATATGGCAACACAGCAATTAAGCTATTAACTATTAAGCATTATCAACAAGTATCACGCGAATTTTTATTTTTCATTGAAACACAATTAAGATACAGTAAAACAAAATATGAACAATAAATATATTGGGATAAAAAGACATAAGTATTTATCATATGCTTTTGATTGAACATTTTTTTTATTAAAAAAACGGATTTTATTCGACAATTTCAGTGTAATACTGCTATAATGTCCTTTTCTTGTCTATATCGACGCATAATAGACATGTCCAACTGACTAAGAGTTTAGTATAACAAAAATGTTTTTCTTGTTTGGGTTTCCATTTTAAACTGTAAGGGACTGTGTATATGTTGACTTTTCTCATGGCTTCCAACAAAGCCCATTGCGAAACTATTTTAGAAGTTGTGAAATATGTATATAGTATGTGAAATATACAGGTTTCTACTAACTAGGACAGGAAGCTCATAGCAACAAAGTGTCTGCCCGACATACCTCAGTTAGAAGAAGCTTTTCCTGTAAATGTTTAAATAAAACCTGCCACAAAAGAGAATCCACTGTAACTCCATGCAAGTAATGCATTAATTTCACAACCCAATAGATAAAGGTACAGCTTCAACTCTAAGTGTGTCACCACAAGCCCTCCTCTTATTATTAAAAAAAAAAAAAATCACTAGACTTGTACCCTGAAATACTAGGCAAAATGGTTGAGGTAAGGAGGGGACGCAGTTTGGAAGAATTTATAACACCTAACTACAATGAATGAAAAAGGCAACAAATTCATAGCAAAATTTAATTAATTCTGTCAAGACTCCCACTAGCCAAATGACAACACTACATAGAAAAATAACAAAAGAATACATAAACAAAAAATTCCATATAAAAAAAAAAAACTATGAACTTCAGCACATCCAAAACAAAATACCAGACCAAAGGATGCTAACATTATCATCAGAATTGTTTATGGTATGAATACATATATCAGCGAACTTTACTGAGTCTACCTTCCATATTTTGTAAGTTTTTGATATTCTATCTTGTCTTTTCTTAGTATTGCATTACTTAGTGGAGTTTTTCTATCAGGGGAAACATTAGCAAATAATACAAATAGATTGGGGGCAGGGTGCTCAAATCAAAAGTTAAGGGTGGAAATTTCAATTGGAGTAATAGATCAGGGTGGATATTTTTTCATGTTCCCCTTGCTTAGCTACTGCATTTGTAACGATTTTGTGATCTCCTTCTGTAATCTTCAAGTTCTTAATGATTTTTTTTTTTTTTCTATCAAAAATAAGTACTTACTCTTTTTGGTTACATAAAGGTGCAGAAGTTTGAGCCCAAGATGTCTTGAAAACTTAGACTGAGACAAGCATGTAGACCAAAACCTTATATGGCAACCATTTCCCAAGAATGGTCAAAAGGAAACATATCCCTGGGAAATGAAATTCCAAAGACTAGAGTGGGCTACAAGTTCAGGCATCCCACCCTTTCTAATTTAATCAAATTTACTTTCTACAACCTATTGTTAAATGGAAAGGTCTCTAGGATGAAATGCCATGTCATTTACCTACCAAAGTAATGTTTTCAAACACAGGATTACCAAGACCCAACCCAGTAAACCCCCCCCCCCCCAAGTTTTTGTGCTAGCAAGAAGTCTCCCAGCTAACCAACTTCTCTCTATATATATATACTTCCTTTCTCTATCTCTGGCCAAAGAAAATTCTCATATTTTAATCATCCGAAGCCTAGTAGAAATTGAAATAAAGGGTACATGATCCAAAGCAATGCTGGATAAAACAACCCTAAACAAGAGGTTTTTCTTTTTTTTTTTTTTTTTTTTTTGGTGGGGGGGGGGGGGGGGGGGGGGGGGGAGGAAGATGTGGGAGAATAAAAGAACTTCCAATGGAGAGAAAGAAGTACAAAGGAAGAGGAAGGCAATAAATCATCAGTGGACAAAATATATTTTTAATCTAGCATTATTCTCACTCACCTCAACTAATTCCTTTGTTTATCCAAACCAAAAAGAGAGAGAGAGAGAGTAAGGCCAATTAAAAGTATTAAATAAAATGAGGAGACGAGGAGTGAGATGGTTATATTTTACCACACCTCGCAATTCCAATTTTATCTCCATAATTTTTAGCTTTAAAGATTTTTATGTGTTCCCCCTAATGAAATGAAAGTGATGAAGTACAGCAGGTATAATCAGTACATGTTATCCTTATGTTTTAATTTGAAACAATAGTCAAGGCTGACCTTGACATTGCTAACTACCGACTGAGCATCAAGAACTGGTGGCTGCAAGGAGTATTCTGCAAGAAGAGGCAGCAAAGATGAAACAAATGTCGATCTTTCTTGATGCGCATCCTGGAAGAAGAAAAGGAAAAACTTAGATTCATATAAACTTATTCATATAACCAACAGATAGACGTGAAAATAGACACTGAGATACATCCAAATTAAACTTTTTGAACAACCAGATTATCATAAGCCAGTAACAAAAGAAAAGAAGTAGGAAAAAGTACCTGTAATGCATATGTGAGACGTATATTTTCTTCAATTATGTCCTGCCTGTATGATAAAGCTTTTGATGCAGCATCTACAAGGTCTTGTTGCTGCTGATCAAAGGCCTAGCAGCAAGATCACAAAATAATTTTTAAATCTATATTGATAATCAAAATAAGGACAAGGCAGGGAAAAAAGGAGATTGTTAAGGCATCGCATAGGGGTCTTCAAAGATTTCAAAGCATACCAGACGCATATATGCAATGCGCTTTTCCAAAACATATTTTTCATTGCGTATTTGTGCTTCCTGTCATAAAAGCAAGAACTGTTCACCTTAACTGACATGGATGCAAAGAAACTATAGATTTATTGATTACAACATTATAACAATATTTATGACCCATTACCTTGACGGAATAATCTGCAAGCTGTCTCCTTAATTGCATAATCTCCTCTTCATGTTCACGAATCTTAATGGGAAGGTCCTAAATTGATACAAATCTGCCCCATAAAAATTAACCTCTAAGAAAAGATGAGGTTTCAGAACTTAAAGATTGTACCTGCTTCCATAGGCTATTAGAATTATTCATTTCAGCCACTGGCATCAACCCTTGTCCAGACAAATTAAGACCATGATCATGATCTCCTTCTGTTAGATGCCTATGACAGACACAGATAAATAAAATTATACAAATTCTTCTCTATAATATCTACATATAGCAAATATGACTTCAGGTTGCACTTCTAGCACTGAAGTTTGACATCTACCTGCTTGGAGAGATTGACCTTGTAGATGATGAAGAAAACAGAGAGATGCCAGTATTATCTGAAGGCAGTTGATTGCTCAAGTGTCCTCTTAAAGACCCATTCATTTTGCTTCCCTCAGAACGGCCTTCTGCATTGCTTCTGGCTGCACCATTATCATGTTTTAGTTATTGACAGACATCAAAAGAAACCACTAGGATCAACAAGAAAAGAGTTACTTTTACCCTTGGCCTTAAACATATCCTCTTGATCATGAGCTGATTGAACTGATTGATGAGCTTCATAAGATCCATGTCCTTGCTCATTCCATGAAGCAGCAGGACGAGATCTTGAATCCATTGATTCATCTTTCTTCTGAAAAAATGTGTAGATTTGTTTCATGTCATAATCATGAGTTCGAGATTAAATATTCATCAAGATGAGAAGAGAACTTTTATCAATGAACTAGAAATAGAAAACATTCAAGGAATTATCATTTCTGTACATTTATGAGCGGGGAATCTACTAATACTACATGCTGCCATCACTATCTTTACCACAACTATTTCCAGAAATGTGATCATCATAACTATTGTAGCCACTGCCATTATAACTAACGGTAGCTCTATCAGCCAATTTTTGGGTGTCATTACCACTAAATACTCTTCAACCAAGGACAAATGTTCATATTAAAATAATAAGAAAAATCAAAAAAATTGCTTTCATGTCCAAAGATATAGAATCAAAACACAAAACTAGCAACAACAAATTAGATATATTTTATAACAATAGCCAAATTTATTGCAACTGAATAACCACTTCAAGGAAGGAAAGTGATATATATTTGTTAAAAGGAATTGATCCAGAATTTTTCCAAAATTATATTATAAAAGCAGAGGGAAGATGCAAAAGAGAGAACAAAAATAATCAAAACAAGAAAGCCCTCCAATCTCTTTGAATGTCACTGGAAGAAACCCATTCAAAAAAGAAAAAAGAAAAACATCCACAAGACCCAAAAAAGATTAACAAAAACGGAAACCTGCCTAATATAAGTGTAAGCCAGAAAGTTGTAGTCATAGATTTTTGCACTCCTATCCAACCAAATAGACCCAACATCACCCATTTTGCAACAATATTATCCAGCTGATTATCAAAGAGATATAGAATTAACAAACACATACTGGGGATAGATAAGCCCATCATTAATTGTTTAAGGAATCTGTCATTTTCACTTCTATTTTTGATAAAACCTCTCACTTTCATCATCACTTCTATAAACTGACCTAATATTCATAAAGTACACTTACTCTAGTCTATTCAGCTCCCATCCTCATTTTCAAATATGAGGCTAACATTACTGTCCTCAATCATTGACATCCATAATGCCAAACTAATATTGTCACCTTTACTAAAGAAGCTATAGTTAACAACTCCTACCACAGTGAAACATGATTCTGACTCAACAAGTAGAGAAACTAAAGTATCCTCTAAGAACTGAAATCAGATAACAAATCACGGGTAAAATTTTAAACAAAATGGCTCATATTTTAACATCAGACAGAACCAATACTGAAAAAATCTTGAGTAAATATACTTACATATTTTTCCAGTTCCTGAATTTGTCTTTGCAGTTCAGACCTAAGCCAGTTATTCTCCTCTACCTGCCAAAAACAACATGTTGCGGCCTTAGAATACTCTCTAAAAAGAGATGACCAAAAAGATATAACCCCTTCATTATACAAAATTGAACCCTTCAAAAGTAGTTTCAATCAAGAAGAAAGTCTTTTTAACTTTCCTTGAACCTCGTACACAGATGAATAATGAATGTGATTTAACAAAAAAAGAAAATTTGATCAACTATAGAGGTACACCATACTAATGATTGGATCTAACTACACGCCACCCATTTAACAACAAGGATCAAGGATAAAAGAAGAGACAAAGATTGAAAATCTCTTAGTGCAACATTGATTAGTCAAACCTAGCAAGGAGAAGAGAGAAATAAAAAAAGACTTGGGGGGGGGGAGGGGAAGGAATCTACCTAGATATATAAAAATTCAAGCATAAAAATAAGGTCTTTTTGTTCATCTGCTAAATTATCACTTCCAAAATACATTGCATGTCAACAATACAGTGCCAAGCTAGAGTACACTAGCAGATAACATGCTTAAGTCAAGATTAATGATGAACCATGAATCTAATCATTAAAGACTTCAGTGTTTACTTCAGTGCGTGGCACATTAAGAACACAAATTTTAAGTCCAGATATTGAGAAACATGCATTACTTATAAAGATTTAAACAGGGAATATGTTGAAATGCGTGTACCTGTTGCTTAATAGTGGCCTCAGCCGCTTCAACAGCTTTCATTACCTGATATAAGCTGTCGTTGTTGTTAGAAGAGGAATTGGATTGATCATGCGGTTGGTGATGTTGATTGTGCTGATTAACAGCCAAGCCTGAAAATTTTTCAGCCAACTTCCCATCATAACCATTCTCCATACCCTTCTTCTACAATCCCTCCAATAACAACCCAGCAACAAGAGCACCAAATCAATCAACTCTGGCTTCTTTACCCGAATCAATTACCACTTATGGTTGTACAGCTGAAGCTCTCATCTTTAACAGTATCCAGTCATTTCTAACGCTCTATAGTAGCTAACATTAACTACTGCAGCTACGCCCGTACCACCCCAAACTATCACTGCTTCCCTAAGTTCCTTCACTTTCTATCAATCAAATGCAAACTGTTGCATCAGCACTTAATAGCAGATTGGGAAAATTAGAGCAAAACAGGAGGTGGGTATAGAGGAAAACGAAGAAAAAATCGAATTGGAATTCAGGGACGAAGGCTTTGTTTTCAGTGAATTGGGGTTTCGAATGTGAATAGAATAAATTAAGAGACTTTGAAAGTTGAAACCCTAAATAAATATCATAAAGACAAGCTTGGTGGAAGGAAAAAGAGGTGAATGATCAAATGAATTAAGACTCTGTCTGTGTTCTGAGGTATGGTCAAGGGCACGTGGGTGTCTTCGGTCATCGGTTATACGTTGGGAATATCATAGGATTGAATTCAATTGAATTAATTTGACAACGGACTCAGTTGCCCTGATTGTTTCTCCGTATAGACTCTATTCATTTTTGCATTTTCCTTTACTTTGTTTTTGATGAGATAGCATTTTTCTTTACTTTCGTTGGCTTATTTGTCACAGTGAATAAAAATAAATGTTTATTTTATTCTATAACTTAAGATCTCATGAAATAAAATCATAATTAATTTTGTAGATAATATTTTTTTTATCAAATAATATAGTCAATTAGAGTATGTTCAAAAAAATAAAATGTTAACTTGATACTTTTTTTTTGGGAGTATTTGATATCTTTTTCAATAATAAAAATTAGAAAGTGAGCAAGAAATATTAATTCCTACTCTTAAAAGATCAAACTTAAAAAAAAAAATTATTCTAGAACACTTTTTTACTTTCAACAACAAAAAATACTCCTAAAGTGAAAAAAAAAAAATGAATCATTCAACTGTTATCTAATATCTATTGAGTTTCGGAGACTTAGCTAAAAATAAAAAATTCCGTAACATGTGATGGATTCGGGTCAATCTAGTTGTTTCCTCCCTTTCTTTCCCTCTCTGTCAAATGATTAGAATTCCACTAAACTGAAAACTTATGTAAAAGGAAATTATATGTTCAACTTTTTTGCTGGAGTGAAGTACAATCTACGGCTTCAAGCTTTTAATTTTTTTCTTATTTTTCTTGGGATTTTCCATTACATCTTTGGTTGGATATGATATTATAATTCAATTGGTGGATTAAATTTTTTAATTGAGGATATTGAAAAAATAGGAAAATCATACTCAAACATGTTAGGTTTTTCTTATAATAAGCTTATGCTATTTGCATAATTTATAACTTTTATGAAATGTTTTATCTATAATTTTTTTTTGAATTTAAATAGATTCACTTAAACTTATTATTTTATTTATATCTTATGCCAAAGAAAAAACCCAAAACAAGAGTTTATGGCAGCATCATTTGAATAGTGTTTCAAAATTTATTTATCAACTAAACCTATATATTACTTTTTTTATCAAAAATCCAACCAACTTAGAGTTCATTTGGATTGATTTTGAGAAATAATTTTTTATTTTAGTTTTAAAAAAATACTTTAGGTCACAATAATACCTCTAATTATTGATATTTTAATGTATTAGAATAATTTTTACATTTATTCATCCAAACATTTTTTATCGGTAAGTAATTTATAAAAATATTTTATAAAATTTAACTCATTTAAATTTTTTCTACCAAGAAAGAAAAAAAAATGGCAATAGATATTTCAACAATTAAATCATCCAATGTAAAAACATCTTACAACCAATATATATATATATATATATATAATATTATGGTGAAAAAAATGGTGTTCTAGTGTAAGAAAATAAAAGTCTCGAAACTCAATAAATACTTAAAAAAAAACTTATATATTCCTCACCATAAGAACATGAGTGAAAACTCAAAATATGTAATATTGAGATTTGCCCCACGATGAAAGACTAATATTGTAATATCATACAATGCTTTTATATAATGTTCCATTGTAGCTTATTAGTAAAAAGATAAAATATATATATAAAATGGTGTGATAACATTATAAATTTATAATTTTCTACCAACCATAAAAAACAAAACAAATGATAAGATGAAAAATGAGTCAATAAATTTTAACTCTAACGATAAACCCAATTTAGGTTATTTCTAATAAAAATTGCATAGAATTTTACTTTAGTAATATAATTAAAAATAGTGAGTTTGTAACTATTATAGTGCAATCTATACAAATTCTATATCAATGCGTGGGGTTGTTAGTCCAATAAAAAATAATAAAATAAATATGAGCAATTTGAGGAGAGTTGCCCAATTAACCATGACCTTACTTAAAAAGTTAAACTATAGCAAACTTTTTTTTTTTGACAGCAACTATAGCAAACTCTTATTAGATAGATTATTAGATTTGATATAAATATTAGCAATTACTAATATTATAGAAAGTTATATAATTTAAAAAATAAGTTATAATTATTAAAATATAATTTATAAATATTTATTTAGTATATGAGTTGTTTTTAAAAATAATCTAAAAGAGTTTATAATTTATTATTTTATTAAGTTATAATTAATTTTTATAATAATATAAAATATGTATAAAATATATTTAATTTTTTTGTAAAATTATATTATTATTAAAATAAAAATAATAAAATTATATATAATAAAATAATTAAAATAAAATATAAATAATTAAACAAAAGTTGCACAATTAAAAACATAACTTTTAAATGTAAAAAAATAAAATCCAAACACTAAAATTATTTAATTTTAGAAAGGGCATGTAAAAAGGAAAAGAAATGAAAAAATCGGAACAGAAAATGCCGCATCGTTCGAGGGTTTTTCTTTCTCGTAATTTTGGCGGAGGGTCTCTGCAGTCTCTCTCGTTCTTTTAAGCCTTCTGAGACAACACAAAATCACAGAATCGGTTCACTTCTTTGCCCTAACGCTCTTTCTGCGTCCCAGACGTTCACCCAGAGCGTGCACCATTGCCGAGCATCGCCGCCTGCCGCTTCCGAGCAAGCTTCCATCTGCTTCCTGCCCAATACCAGGTAACTCGCATTTTCCATCTATCTGATTGATGAAGGTTTTGATCTCCGCAACAAACGCTGCCACTTGTGGCGCCATTGCCTGCACCTCACGGTCTCGCTGAAGCTGCTTCTGGCAGCGCCACCCCGCTGTTTGGTTGCTTACTTCTCCCGACATCCCTGCTTCATGCTTCGGGGTTCATGATATTTATAGTTCTGTTCATTTTGTGCATATTTTAGTTAAGTTTGGCTAATGTTTGATTCTGATGTTTGTTAAATTTTGTGAAACTGGGTACTCTTAAATCATAAGCAGGTAGGACGTCCATAGCTACAAGCAAGATCAAGAGCACCTTCAGTGCTACAAAGTTTATCTTATACACAGAGAGTTCAGATTTGCATTCTAAACCTAGAAATCATGCACGCACCAGTTCTAGTTCTTAGTAAGTTCAACGATTCTTTTCCTCACGTGGATTCATTTAGTACACAATGGACCCAAATGTACCATTTAATAACACGTCAACACTTGTTTCCCGTTTATTTGTGTTAGTATCAGATTTAGGAATCAATGATATTGTTTTCTATGAAAAATTTTCTCTAGTCTATTTGTGCTTGCATTAAGTTTCTTTGGAGGCGGTATGTCTATCATTTTGCTTGTTTTAACCCGTCATTTTCTTTTCTTCCTGCAAAGTTTAAGTTACTTGTGCATTCTATTATTTGTTAATCATGATTTTTTTAATAAATTTTAAATAATATGGATTCACTCATCACATGGCTGCTAAATATTGACAGAGGACTCTTTGAAGCGCGAGTCTGGAACCAAAGTGCACCATGCTAATATTCAGGCATCAAAGGTGACATGTTGCAGATTATTGACTAATGCTCTGCTAATTTTGGTTTTTGTGTATTTTTCTTTTTAACATTTTAGGTTGTAGGGTCATTTGATGTGTGAATTGGTGGAATTATATTATTATAAAAATGTTATTTTAATGCTCAATTGAATGTGTCTCATAATATTGCGGAACCAGTTGCTTTTCTGTTCTGTTATTTAGAAAGCATAAGATAACTGAGTCGAGATATAGATAAACTGGATGGTAAAGGATTAAATTGGCAAATGCACGCTCACCCCTCTTATTGTGGCAATCGGCTTGCCTTTTGTTTATTTTGGGGACTACTCCTGTCAATTTTGATTCTATATGTTACTTGAAAGGTTTTTCATAGAATAATCAAATAATGAGGTTTTCTAAGAGCTGCTTTGCTTGGTGGCTTTCTAACTGGTAAAGTTTGATCTTCTAATTTAATTTTTGTTTTATCATCATAAGCTTTTAAATCCCTCTTTTTGGTTGCTCATATCCACTAGGTTTCTCCCATTATCTTCTGCTGAGATACTTTACGTTGGGTTGGTTGAATTTCCACCCTAGAAGCAAATATGCGCACTTAATGGGAAGGATCTTAGAAATTCTTATTCTTCTTCTTTTAACTGCCATCTGAGTTTGTAAATTGGTTTTTATGGGATACTTCTTCATATTAAAGCCATCTCTGCTGAAGATAGGGATTAAGAAATAGCATTTTAAGATCCAAGTTTTCTATTTTCAGTCTGTATTCAGTAAAGTAACTCTAATCATTAGATGATGAAATCTGAAATGATAATCTTCAGTTGGTCTAAAAGAATGTTGGAAAATCTGCTATAGCCTTTAGGGCATAATTTTCTTGCACATAATTATATAGCAATAGAATACATTTTGGAGCTTTTATTCCAATTTGTGATCAGTGCCACCATATTTGGCATGAACTCAATGAGATTCAAAACGTTTATAATTTTTTATCATGTTTTTCTACCTATTTCAGGCTGAGCCATGTGTAGATTTAGTAAACGATTTTCTTCTGATACACTGGCATAAAATGTTGCTAATATAGTTAATACTTTCCAGGCTGTTGCCGACATAATTCGGACAACTTTGGGACCCAGGTCCATGTTAAAAATGCTACTTGATGCTAGTGGAGGTGAGTGGTTTGCTCTTTGAAATCTTGTTTTACCTGCAACTTACCAAGGATTTGTGTGCCCTGTTTGCAATGTTAGTTTGGCAGAAATTAAAATATTACTTGATTAATGCCTTCAATTCCTGAGAAAGTTTACATAATTATTGCTTACTGTAGATTGGGTAGTTTTCTCAGTTAATAAAATGTTGTTTGTAAGGATTTTAACATTTTTTACATTGTGTATGAGCTCTGCAAACTTTTTATTCTTTCTGTAATATATAGTTTGTGGGGTAGAATTGCCTTTTTATTTGTGTTCATGTTAGCTACTTACTGGTTTGTCTTGTGATTTTAAGTAGTTCCTCTCAGCGGGCTTTCTTTTTTCCTTTGTAATTGACAGGAATTGTGGTGACAAATGATGGAAATGCTATCTTACGTGAATTAGATCTTGCGCACCCAGCTGCAAAGGCATGATTTATTCTCTAGCTTCACTTCATTGAAATTTTTTTGCCATATATTTTGCTCGAGTGTTCAGTTTGAGAATACTTCCTGTGTTTGCATTGAACTTTAGAGGTGTAGTTTCTGTATTGTTTTGAATTTTCTAATGTTGTTTTTGTATTGGGATGTTAACAGTCAATGATTGAATTAAGTCGCACCCAAGATGAAGAAGTTGGAGATGGAACAACATCTGTCATTATTCTAGGTATGTTTTGGATATGCCTTATATTTCTATGTATTATGTATTATTATCTGGGGAATTACTTTTGGAGTCATTTTTTTAATATTAAATTGATTGTGAAATAGTGTCACAGATCTGTTTAACTGTGTATTGTGTAAGTTAATTGTGGTAGTAACAATTAACAAGTCATCGTAATGTATGGATTCTAGATCTCCCCCACCCCTGTGGCAAAAATTTCATTGGAGCAGGTTTAGTTGATCTAAGGTGATATTGCCTTGTTTCTGGTTTTGATTTTTTTAAAATAAAAATATTTTGCAGCTGGTGAGATGCTCCATGTTGCTGAAGCATTCATTGAGAAAAACTTTCACCCTACAGTCATTTGCCGAGGTACTATAATAGTGCGATATGCAACTTATAACAAGCTTTATTGGTATAATAGAAGGTTATCAGGCTTTCATGTGATGAATGATATAATCATGTGATATTCAGCTTATAACAAAGCTCTGGAGGATGCTATTGCTGTGCTTGACAAAATTGCAATGCCTATTGATGCCAAGGATAGTAAGTTTTATTGTTACAGTTCTTTTTATTTTTTCAAGATATTTTTTCTTTTCTTCTTAATGATATTTTATAGTTCACAGCTTGCTACCATGCTTTTGTAAGTCTGTTTTTAGTAAACATAGAAACATGAGGCATTTTTCTTTTTCAAAAAAAAAAAAAATATGATCCTCCTCTTTGTATATGGGTATAATATATATTGGAAAGATGATTTATTATTTTAATACTATTGATGAAATAAATTGCAGGAGGGACAATGCTGGGGCTTGTAAAAAGCTGTATAGGTACCAAATTCACAAGTCAATTTGGTGATTTAATTGCTGTAAGTATCCTCCATCTTTTGGGGTTTTGTTAGAAGTTTGTCTGTGAAATCTTGAGCTGAAATATTATTTGTAAAGTATACGTGCTTCTTCGTTGTTCATATTTTAGTTTTGGCTTCTTAAAAGACAGGTTTTGGATTCTCATCATAAGGATAGGTTTGCTTCTGGATCTATAAATGCATCACTTCTTTGCATTTATATCTGTACAGATTTTCTTCCTATAGAAATTGCATAGATACATTCTAACAAATGAAGTGTAAAATGATCAGTTTATTTCAGCTTTCTTTTATGGCTCCAGTCTGTTAATTTCTGTTTGAATTATGGGATCAAAACATAAATACTACTGTTAATGAATGTAGATAATTTCTGTATTGCTTCTGCTGCAACATCGTACTCTATATTGAACTATCTTATTTCATATTTAACTTCCAGGATCTAGCAATTGATGCTACCACGACTGTAGGTGTCGATCTAGGCCAAGGCTTAAGAGATGTGGATATCAAAAATTATATCAAGGTTGAGAAGGTCCCTGGTGGGCAGCTGGAAGATTCCAAAGTTCTCAAAGGAGTTATGATAAACAAAGATGTGGTTGCCCCTGGCAAAATGAGGAGAAAGATTGTTAACCCACGCATCATTCTTCTTGATTGCCCCCTTGAGTATAAAAAGGGTGAAAACCAAACAAACGCTGAGCTTCTGAAGGAAGAAGACTGGAGTCTTTTGCTGAAGATCGAAGAAGAATACATTGAGGAGCTTTGCATGCAGATATTGAAGTTTAAACCAGACTTGGTTATTACGGAGAAGGGTCTTAGTGATTTGGCATGCCATTACCTGAGCAAGCATGGGGTTAGTGCAATCAGGAGGCTGAGAAAAACTGATAACAATAGAATTGCCAAGGCATGCGGTGCTGTTATTGTGAACAGACCAGATGAGTTGCAGGAGTCTGATGTTGGCACCGGTGCTGGGTTATTTGAAGTTAAGAAAATTGGAGATGAGTTCTTTGCATTTATTGTTGATTGCAAAGACCCAAAAGCTTGTACAGTACTATTAAGGGGTGCTAGTAAGGATCTCTTGAATGAAGTTGAAAGAAATTTACAGGTAAGCTAATGGAATGTACTGATACCATGCAGATTTGATCACACAGATTTCTGAAGCATTTTTCTGTGACAGGACGCCATGTCTGTTGCAAGGAATATAATAAAAAATCCCACACTTGTTCCTGGAGGTGGTGCTACAGAGTTGACTGTATCAGCTACTTTGAAGCAGAAGAGTTCATCAGTTGAAGGCATAGAGAAGGTGAGTGAAGGTTCACCATAGTATACTGCTGTCATTTTTAATATTCTAAGATGGACTTTGTTCTACCAGCCATCTAGCATGAAGCAATGGTTTTCCTTGACTTTTAACATTCCAGTTTTCACTTCTATAATTTTTGACGAACAGTGGCCTTATGAAGCTGCTGCCATTGCGTTTGAGGCTATACCCCGTACCTTGGCACAAAATTGTGGTGTAAATGTGATCCGGACTATGACTGCACTTCAAGGAAAAGTAAGAAAATTTTCCAGATGCTTTTTCAGATGGTTGTTTCTCCAGTTATATTGATGTTCTTGAAATTGCCAATGTAGCATGCGAATGGAGAAAATGCATGGATTGGCATAGATGGAAATACTGGTGCCATTACCGACATGAAAGAGCAGAAGGTAAGCCATTTTTGTTCTGCAATGTGTTTAATTGATTTCCAAACCCACAATCACCGATCGCCATTTCTTCAACTAGATTAATAGTGATATATACATCTTGTTTCAGTTGTTCCTAAAATATACAGCAGAGTAAAGAAATTTAAAATTATTCCTCAAAGTGAATGCATTGTGATTTCTAATGTTGTCTTTGGATTAATAAATGTTAGATCTGGGATGCCTACAACGTGAAGGCACAGACATTTAAGACTGCCATTGAAGCTGCTTGCATGCTTCTAAGGATTGATGATATTGTGAGCGGGATAAAGAATAAGCAGGCCCCTGGAGCTGGCCAGGGTCCTTCAAAGCCCAAGGTGGAGACTGAGGCAGATGCTGATGGTGAACAAATACTTCCAGACTAATCACAGTTTAACTGACATTTGCTTTATTGACATATGGAGTTAAAGATGTACAAGGGACTTAGTGAGCTTTTAATTTTGTGGCTGTTAAAATTTTGGATTCTCGTTTTCTACTTTGTACTGTACTTTTTGCGAGAGCAATTGTAAACTGTCACTTGATGATACAGATTGCATTCTATTATTCATCTGCCCATTGTTTCAAGATTTTGTGGAAAGGTTATGGTAAAAATTTGCTCAGTTTCACCTTTAGGAACCTTGCCTGCTGGGCTGTATTTGGCTTTTCATGAGTGAAATCAGTTCATAATCACAAGCGCAGGAAGTGAACTCTAATTGAAGTTTTTGTTTATATTTTTCTTTTAAATCCAAGAAATGGAATGAGAAGAAATCAAATGAATAGATACTCAACCTTGTTTGGATTTCAACCAGAGAGAAAAAAAAAATCCATTTTGTTAAAAAAAAAGTCGTGTAACATGAAAGAAAACAGACAAAAAAAAAAAAAAAGGGTTTAATTATTCAGTTTCTTTCTATTATTTTACACAAAATTTTTTTAAAAAAAATCCTTATTACACTTTGCAAAACTTATTCAATGTACTGAATAGATACTCAACCTTGTTTGGATCTCAACCAGAGAGAATATAGATCTTTTTTATTTAAAAATGGTCGTGTAACATATGAAAGAAAATAGACAAAAGAAAAGTTTAATTATTAGTTGGTTCTTATAATTTTATCAAAAAATTATAATTTAAAACAAAAAAATTATCATAGGGACTAATTCAATTGATTTTGGAAAGTTTAAGGATTAACTTTTAAAATTTTAAGTTATAGAGGTTTTTAAAAAATTGTGTAAAATTATAAAGATTAACTGAATAATTAAACAAAAAAAAGTATTTTAGATGGGATGAATAGTACTTATATTTTACCGTGGAAAATCAAATGAATAAATAATTCTTGTGAACAAATGCATATATACCATGTTATACTTTCATATTACTCCATAATCCTTTTGTTCATTTCTTAAGAATGATTAATTGTTAGGTTATTGAGGAAATGAAATTCTCGACGTTTGTACTAAAAGAGATTATTTCGAAGCTTCCAATCTGCCTATCAAAAAATGGAAACTAGTGCAAGTTGTTTCTAAACGTAGATAAATTCAAAATTCATTTGTTCAATTTTATCTTCAATTATAATTATAATTAATAATTATGTTCAATTATAATTATTATAATAAATTTTTTTCTAAAAAGGCCTGGTTCATCACTGGTCCGAATTAGGTCCATAGCCCATAACCACCATCCAGTAGAGTGAACGAACAGACAAAGCGATTCAAAATTTCAATTTCAATTTATACGAAAAATTGATGCGATGTCTAGGTGGGAACATAAGTGATATAAATTCGGGTTTTTTTTTTCACTCTATGGGCGCCAAAACCCTGTCTGAAAATCTACCTCCCCCGCCATTTTGCAAATGCTAGCTTAAAAATTATAAGAGGCGCTGCAATAACGAAGACAACAAAAAGCCACCCATACACCATAGTCCTTGTGGAAAAATCAAAATTAAGTTTTCGTAAAATTCAAGCGTATTTGGGAATGGGATCTGCGGCTCTTTTGGATTCCGATGCACCCAATGGTGCTATTACTAGCGATGACGCCGCGAAATCGACCAAGAAAGGTATATAAACAAAATCCATTTGCTATACTTGGCCTATTGCTGAAAGTGGATGTTTTGTTATTATCGTCGTCTGCTTTGCAATGGTGGAATCTCTGGGTTTTGGGGATAGTCGTCTTTTTTTTTTTTTTATTTAATGTAAATTCTTTTGTCCAACCGTGATGGTTTTCTTTATTGAAAGAGAACTTTGTTCTTTCGGCTTGCCTATGAACTGTTCCGCTACTTATTCCGATTACTAGTTAACTTTACTTCGCGAGGCCTTGCATTGCTTTTGGGCATCAAATATGGCGTTAAAACCAGAACTTAAACCTTGGAGGTTCTTTTTGCCATTTCTGTCAGTGGGCTTCAACTTATTTTTGTTTGTTTATCTTTTTGCCATAGTGCATAATATTGCTACATTTCTCTATATCCTCATAGTTTTGTGTTGATTTCATAGTAAACATTTTTACTTATGTTACTTTCTTCATATGCGTTTATCCGCTGTTTTTGGAAATTGAAATCTTTAGTTTAATGTCTTGTTAACTTAGTTTTATCTCTACTTTGTTCTTTCATGATTACCAGTGTTTCTTTTTATTTGATGAACTTGGAAGCATTGATATTTGGCCCCAAGTCTGGTATCTTTGCCCTTCCTCTCCAGACTGCCACTAGATCTAGCCCCTTGATTGAGTAATTAATATGTAGTTGATTCTCCAGTTTTCATGTCTTCACCGTCCTTTGACTGTACCAAACGTTCAGCTACTGCATAAATTGTAAAATTGCTTGGCGTGTATGAATGCAAAACTGATAGGTGTTGCTATAACCTTCTGTCCTCTGACGAATTTATTCCCAAGTATGCATTTTGATGAACAGCGTTTAAATTCTGATTGTAAACTTTTGTAAAGGTAAAAAATATTAGAAAGGTATGAAAGAGAATGATCTTTTTTTAAAAAAATAAAAAAAAAATCTATGTAATGCGTACTTAGAACAAGCATTGGATTGACATCTGATACCCAAAGGCAGGTAAGGTTTAATTTTAATTAACCGAGCTTGATCTTATGATTGCTTGATAAGCTATCATGCTTATTTAAGTTCATGTGTGCCAGCATGTCTAGGTGCTAGTCTTGCCTTATATCATACTTATATAGTTAGTCCCTGCTCTGGGTGCTCCCCATGCATTCCCCCATTCATTTCATTTGTTTGACCATATGTGAGTTTTCTGCTCTTGTCTTTTTCATCCTTCTATTTTCTGGCATAGTGGCTGCTTATGATTCTTATAAATCTCTCTTAATGCTGTCTCTTGCCTTTTGTCCTGTCTTGTTTTCCTTATTAATATTTATGACCTTTCTGTATGATTCTGTTAACATCAAAATAGGCATAAAGAAGAGCAAGGGTAAGCAGAAATCTGTAGTTTCAAAGACTGAAGAGGTAGCTAAGGATGGAGGTAAACAAAAGAAGCGAAGTTTGTCAGAGAAAAGTGAAGGGCCTGCTGGCTGTCGTAAAATGCCGAGACGAGCTGCTGCAAGTAAAAACCTGAAGGAGAAATCAATTCCAATATGTGAGAAGTCTTGTCTTATTGAAAAGAGGAAAGACCGGGTTGTAGATGAAGAGATTATAGCTGTCGACCTGACTTCTGTAAAAGATGATGGTCGCCCAAACAGAAGATTGACAGATTTCATAATACATGATGAAAATGGTACAGCTCAACCTCTGGAAATGCTTGAAGTTACAGACATGTTTATCACTGGGATTGTATTGCCTTTCGAAGAAAGCACTGATAAGAAAAAACAGGAGGGTGTCAGATGCGAGGGCTTTGGCAGGATTGAATCATGGGATATATCTGGTTATGAAGACAGCTTTCCAGTCATATGGCTTTCAACTGACATTGCTGATTATCATTGTTTGAAACCAGCAACTAATTACAAAAAATATTATGATCGTTTCTTTGAAAAAGCCCGTGCTTGTGTAGAAGTTTATAAAAAACTATCCCAATCTTCTGGGCAGGATCCACATATCAGTCTTGATGAGCTACTTGCTGGTATGGCACGTTCTATTAGTGGAAGTAAACACTTTTCTGGAACTGCATCTATAAAGGATTTTGTCATTTCTCAAGGTGAATTCATTTACAAGCAACTGATAGGATTAGATATGACATCCAAGAACAATGACAGGACGTTTGCAGATAATCCTGTTCTTGTTGCTTTAAGGGATCAGAGTCACCAGCATGGAAATTTTCTACGTTCACAATTAATGTCCTCTGGTGGGACTCTAAAGATCGATTCAGAAATTGGAGATGAAGAGAACAAAATGAACCAGTTCAATTCAATGACTTCTTCTGAGGAAGATGAGGACAAAATGTTAGCAAGGCTTTTGCAAGAAGAAGAATATATGGAATCTTTGAAGCCGAAGAAAACTCAAAGATCAGCTTCGGGATCCAGCAAATATTATATCAAGATTAACGAAGATGAAATTGCCAATGACTATCCCCTTCCTGCTTATTACAAGACTTCCCTACAAGAAACTGATGAGTTTATTGTTTTTAACCCTGATTTTGATGTGTATGACACTGATGATCTTCCTAGAAGCATGTTAGACAATTGGGCTCTGTATAACTCAGATGCGAGGTTGATTTCTCTGGAACTTCTTCCTATGAAATCCTGTCCAGATATTGATGTTACCATCTTTGGATCAGGTATAATGACTTCAGATGATGGAAGTTGGTTCAATCTGGATTCTGATTCTGGTCAATCTTCATCCGTTGGTTCAGGAGCACAGGCTGCTGATGGAATTCCAATTTATTTGAGTGCAATAAAGGAGTGGATGATTGAATGTGGGTCATCGATGATTGCTGTATCCATCCGAACAGATATGGCCTGGTATGGACTGTGGACTCTGAAAGTAAAGCTATTTGTATTTCTTATGTGTCTTGGACTTCAAAATAGGATGCCAATTATTTCTGTATGTTGATGCTTGATAGGGGTGTAATATGTGGTGATTATGGCAATGTGGCTATCTTAAGTGAACTGGAAAGAAATAAAATGGAATATGCTTTTGTTGTGGAGGGTGTGTATCACAGATCTATTGCTAGTAGTTAGGATATCTATGACACATCAATTTGGAAAACCACATAGGTGATATGTGCAAAAGCTGTATAATATCTTAATTTCTGTAAGTTCTCATAGTTTCTCCAGAATTTTTTTTTTTTCTAGTTTATATGTTAATACTGACAGCCTACTTCTAAACTTCTTTCCTTTCAGGTATAGACTTGGAAAACCATCAAAGCAGTATGCTCCATGGTATGAAACAGTTTTGAAAACAACGAGGCTTGGCATAAGCATCATTACCATGCTGATAGAACAGAACCGAGTATCACGACTTTCTTTTGGAGATGTTATCAAAAAATTATCTGACTTTAGTCAGAACAATCACTCTTACATTTCCTCTGATCCAACAGCTGTTGAAAGGTATGTTGTTGTCCATGGACAGATAATTTTGCAACTGTTTGCAGAATATCCTGATAATAAGATCAAAAACTGTGCATTTGTGACTGGTCTTTTGAAAAAGATGGAAGAGCGACACCACACTAAATGGTTAGTGAAGAAGAAGAAAGTAGTGCCCCGGTGTGAAACAAATTTGAATCCTAGAGCAGCCGTGGCTTCTATTGTGTCCAAAAGAAAAGCTATGCAAGCTACAACAACTAGGCTTATTAACAGAATATGGGGAGAGTATTATTCAAATTACTTGCCAGAGGATTCAAAGGAAGGAAATGCTAATGAATTGAAGGATGAGGATGAAGTTGAGGAAGAGGAATATGAAGATGATGATGCGGAGGAGGAGACATCAGTTTTGGAGGAGACCCAAAAGCCAAGCTCAATATCAAAGCAAACCAAATCATTTTCTACAGACAAGGAAATAAAATGGGATGGGGAGCCTGAAGGAAAAACAAGTTTTGGTTATGTTTTATATAAACGAGCTATTGTTCATGGGGATGTGATTTCTGTGGGGGGATCTGTGTTAGTAGAGGTTGATGGATCAAAAGGACTCCCTGACATTTATTTTGTTGAGTACTTGTTTGAATCTTTGGATGGTCGCAAAATGTTTCATGGTAGAATGATGCAGCATGGATGTCAGACTGTTCTTGGTAATGCTGCTAATGAGAGAGAGCTGTTTTTGACAAATGAGTGCAAGGACTTGGGACTGAAAAATGTTAAGCAGACAGCTGTTGTGGATATTCGGAAAATGCCTTGGGGACATCAGCATCGAAAGGATAACATTGCTATGGATAAAAGTGATAGGGCACGAGCAGAAGAGAGAAAGAAAAACGGGCTACCAATAGAGTATTACTGTAAAAGTCTATACTGGCCTGAAAGAGGTGCTTTCTTTAGTCTTTCACTTGATACTCTTGGTCTAGGCTCTGGCATTTGTCAATCATGCAAATTAAAGGAGGCCCAAAAGGAGAAGGATACCTTCAAAGTAAATTCCTCTAAGACTGGTTTTCTATTCAGAGGGATTGAATATTCTGTCTATGATTATGTTTATGTGAGTCCTTTTTACTTTGAGGAAAGGATAGATCAGGGAACTTTTAAGAGTGGGAGAAATGTGGGGCTGAAAGCATATGTTGTTTGCCAAGTGCTGGAGATCATCATCAAAAAAGAGCCAGAACAAGCTGAAATGCAATCTACACAGGTCAAAGTCAGAAGATTTTTCAGACCAGAAGATATGTCAAGTGAGAAGGCGTACTGCTCTGACATCCGAGAGGTGAGAACTAATAACAAAATAGCATGCATACATACACAAGTCCTAACACACGAGTAATGACAGATGAAAACATAAGGTTATTGCGATTGTAAAATCAGTAGACCACAATCATTCATGAGGTAAATGTCAACAAGGTTAAGATAACAAATTGGTATTACTTGATAGTTGATCATTTTTTTGACTGGTGTTTTGTTTTAAGCCATCTATGCTTGATCTGATATACCGATGCTGATGGGCTCCTCTAACGTCTTGTGTGTGCATCTTCATGTGTGGATTCCTTCTATCTGAGTTTTTATCATTCTACTTTGTATATTTTGTTAGCTTGGTGACTTTTTGGTTTTAACTTTATTCCATGAAATTTTTAGGTCTATTACAGTGAGGAAACGGATGTAATCTCTGTAGAATACATAGAAGGAAAGTGTGAAGTCAGAAAGAAGAATGACATTCCAGCATGCAGTGCTCCTGCAATCTTTCAGCATATTTTTTACTGTGAGCGTTTCTATGATCCTTCCACTGGGTCACTCAAGCAGGTATTTGACACTTATATCCCTCCATGTAACTACACTTCATTGTGGATGCGTTGTATGACTTTCTATGTTTAACCTTCAAATATCCTTTTCTAATTGCATGATATGATAGTTGCCAGCTCATCTCAAATTAAGATACTCAAGTGGAGATATGGGAGCAAAGAAAAAAGGAAAGTGTATAGAAGGAGAAAGCATTTCAGTATCTGAGAAAGAAAGAAAAACAACAAATGAGAATCGTTTAGCAACTTTAGACATTTTTGCAGGTTGTGGTGGGTTGTCAGAGGGGTTGCAGCAGTCGGGTAATTTTTTTTATTCTACAAGCTAGAAACAATATCATATATACCATCAATGCATAATATGATTTGTGCATTACTACTTGAATGCTTTAGGAGCTTCATTGGCCAAGTGGGCCATTGAGTATGAAGAACCGGCTGGGGATGCATTCAAGCTTAATCATCCTGAAGCACTGATGTTTATAAAGAACTGCAATGTTATTCTTAAGTAAGGGATCACATTTAGATAACCCAAAGTTGACAACAGAACCCGTTTGTGACATATATATGGATTGTAATGCAGGGCAGTGATGGACAAGTGTGGGGATTCTGATGACTGTATCTCAACGTCTGAAGCTGATAAGTTAGCTTCATCACTGGATGAAAAGGAAATTAATAGTTTGCCAATGCCTGGGCAAGTGGATTTCATCAATGGGGGCCCTCCATGTCAAGTATCTCTTTTGTTTGCGTTTTTGCCATCATGCCACAAATGCTATATATTCCTACACATCTATTTGATATGATAACTGTTTCTTATTCCAGGGCTTCTCCGGGATGAATAGGTTCAATCAAAGTACTTGGAGCAAAGTTCAATGTGAGATGATCCTGGCATTCTTATCCTTTGCTGATTATTTCCGGCCAAGGTACTTCTTGCTAGAGAATGTGAGGAATTTTGTCTCCTTCAATAAGGGACAGACATTCCGTTTAACCTTGGCTTCCCTTCTTGAAATGGGTTATCAGGTAAGATGCTTAGTTGCAGATAATATATTTTTTTTTCCCCAAGAGTAGTTGCACTTCCGGTTAGTGATGGTAGAAGTTTAGGGAAATAATGCTTGTATATTTGCTTGTCTAAAGGTGAGGTTTGGTATTCTGGAGGCTGGAGCCTATGGGGTTTCTCAGTCAAGAAAACGGGCATTTATTTGGGCAGCATCCCCAGAGGATGTCCTTCCTGAGTGGCCAGAGCCCTTACATGTCTTTGCTGCCCCGGAATTGAAAGTTACATTGTCAGAAAGGCTCCAGTATGCTGCTGTTCGCAGTACTGCTAATGGTGCTCCATTCCGAGCAATAACTGTGCGGGATACCATTGGTGATCTCCCAGCTATGGGAAATGGAGCCTCTAAAGCAAACATGGAGGTATGTGAAATAGGAAAACGCCATTTACATACTCCTTCATGCATAACAAATTTGAGTTGACATTTAAACTCATCTGGTTGGATGTTATACAGTATCAAAATGATCCTGCTTCGTGGTTTCAAAAGAAGATTCGTGGGGACATGATTGTCTTGACTGACCATATATCTAAAGAGATGAATGAATTGAATCTGATTCGATGCCAGTATATTCCTAAGAGACCAGGTGCTGATTGGCGTGACCTTCCTGATATAAAGGTAAAAAGATTTGAAATCTTCTGGAGCTTTTGAGCTTTACAAATTATGAAATAGTTGATTTTATGGTATCATTGAAATGCAGGTAACATTGAAAACGGGCCAAGTAGCAGATTTGATACCATGGTGCCTGCCCAACACAGCTAAGAGGCACAATCAATGGAAGGGATTGTTTGGTAGATTGGACTGGGAAGGGAATTTTCCAACTTCTATTACAGATCCTCAACCAATGGGCAAGGTTGGAATGTGCTTTCATCCTGACCAAGATAGGATTCTCACTGTTCGAGAGTGTGCCCGATCTCAAGTAAGTCTATCATTGTAGTAAATTGTCCTCGTAATGATTTTCTTCTACCATAGAAATAGGTATATATCTTTTGTTTTACTGTGTAGCCTATCATAAAATTTCTTTCATTTATAAATACAGGGTTTCCCAGATAGCTATCAATTTTCTGGTAATATCCAACACAAGCACCGTCAGATTGGAAATGCTGTTCCTCCTCCTCTAGCATTTGCTCTTGGGAGAAAGCTTAAGGAAGCAGTGGAAAGCAGGAAACTCTAGATAGAACACTGGAGAGTAAGACATGTTCTTTCCTTGTAAAAATATTATAATTGCCATTATTGAGTTCCAGATTCCTAATCATTTTGCAGAATGAAAGCCTTGGTCTTCTTTCATGAGTTGGGAATGCCTAATTAATAGAATAGAAATGATTTTGTAGATAAACGTTTTTAAATTACACCAAAAGTCGAAGCTTCCTCTTCATTAGAAAAAATTCGTTTTATAAATCAAATTACTTTCATGATACTGATTCCAAATAGAACTTCAATTATGATCCAAAGAATTGCACTAATATTGTTAGAGAATCTAAAGTGACTTTACTATATGCTTTTCTAAAAATGATTTGAAAATTTCAAAATTCTTCAAGGTATTTTAATATTTTGATATATTGATATTCATTATAATAATTGTGAAATGAAGTCTTTTTAAGAAGTAATGGCAAAAAGAAAGGGATAATATTTACTTTTAAACTATTACATTGTTTAATCAAGAATAAGAATTTTTTAATAATTTCGTATTTTAATATTTTATCAATAAAAATACTATAATAAAATAAGGATTGGGATAAATTAGAGAGAAAAAAATGTCCTCAACAAGAGTACAAAAGAAATTTTTTTTTTTTTCCTGTGTACGATTATTGATGATAATCGAATAAAAAGATAAAATCTCACGTTTCATTTTCAATAAAAAAATTTAATTCAATTAATTTAATGATAAAAATAAAAGAATATGAGACAACATTGTTTAATTGAATCGCGATCCACGGTGCACACTCGCTCGTCTATCTAGCGGAAGCAAAACTTGAAAATTTTGCACATGCTATTTCTGGGAATGAGTCATCAATGAAATCACATCCTTTGTGTTACTTGGTATCTTGTTATTATTATGAGTTATATTACATGTATTTATTTATTTTATATATTTCTTTTATATTTATTTTTTTAATTTTATCTCTACAATAATTTATAAATTAAAAAATGTACATTAAGAATTGTGAACATGATATTTATTTATTATTATGAAAAAAATCTATCCTTCCAATTTTTTTAAGGACATGGTTGTTAAAATATATTATTTTATAATTTGATCAGATAAAAATATTAAAAAAATGCGGTGAAATATTTATTAATATGTTGAAACACATTATTTTACAACTTTTTAACCAATCAAAGACTGCAAAATAAAGAATTGGACAAGAAAAGAATAGACAAAAAAAAAATGACACAGAGATGCATAGTAAAACATATTTTGGTAAGTCCATCATTATTTTTTTAATTAATAATATCTATTAAATATGAATATATTATTACGTTTTTTAATTAATTAAAAATTAATTTTTATTACTAAAATCAACGCTTATCCGTAATTATATCATCATGGATTTCAAATTTCTTATTGTTATTTAAAATGAAAGCTTGAGACTAAGTTATTAAAATTAAGTTCCTGTCTATGTATCATAATATATGTATATATGGCCTTGCGGTTTGCTTTCTGCAAGCTAATTAAAAGGTCATCTATAGTCTAGGTTATTTAAACTACACTTAAACTCAAAGTTTTTTTTTTTTTTAATAGCTTTTAGATGAATCAATTCTCGATAATGGTTGAATTGCTCCTTGCTAATTTTTTTTTTTTTTTTTGGTTTAATGCTAATCTATTTGTTTCTCAATTAATAGCTTAAAGTTTGTAGAATGAAACAATTATTTTATGACATGTGTATTTAATAGCAGCTCACTGCTCTCTTTCTGCCATAAGGCTATATATGGAATTCACCTTAACTATCCCACAATAAAATGTTAAAATCTCACGTTGCATTTTTAAATTAAAATTCTAATTTAATTAATTCAATAAAGAATATGCGACAACAACTTTTAATTGAATATAAATACACCACGTACACTTGCTTGTCAATATTATACGAATCACCAAGGAAACAAAAGGGGAGCAGTAGGCAGTAGCAGGAGAACTTGGAAAACCAGATATTAAATTTGAACGTGCTATCAAAATATATTATTTGTATTTTTCATAAGAAAAATATATTATCAATTTTAATTTGTGATGAAGGTTAGAATAAAATTATTTAAACTATTATTAATTACAAAATAAATTATCCTCTTATAAAATAAGTCAGTATGCCTTATATCCTAAGGACGTTTGAGTCCAGAACATTTCCAGCCTCTTCTCCTTCAAGAATCTACGTAAACTACAAAAGTGATAGAACAATAAAAAAACATCCACAAAATCCCATAATGACACAAAATATCTTTACTTTATGGCAAATTTAAGAATTTCAAGTAGCCGTGACTAAATTCGTTGTGTATCAGATCAAATAATAATAATAATAATTAAAAAAATCATAGGGTAAGGTACAAAATCAATTACATTATTATTGCTATTGCTAGTTATGGTGGGATGATATTTCGTAATTTTTTTTTTATCAAATATTAAGATAAAATCATTCAATGCATCAAACATGTTTTTACTATTACATAAGAACATATTTAATCATAAATGTTTTAAGTAAATCACTTGTACTATGTCAAACTTATCCTTAGCTTTTCTACAAGTTTTGTTATATATATTTAAAGTATATCTTCACTTTTATTTTTAAATATATATATATATATATATCTCTTCTTTTTTTAAAAAAAATTATTTATAATTTTATTCATGTGGAAGAAAATGTGAACATTTCTAAGTGTACTATAGCATACTCTGATATATTATATATGTATTTTATATAATATCAAAAAAATATTATTAGTTGTAGTGTGTGTAAGTACAATGTTGCCCTCCTTCAAAACATACTTATAAATACGCTTTAAGATGCCATAGTTTTTTTTTTTAAATAAAAAATAAAAAAATAGAAACATTTATAATGGATATTATTACTAAATCAAATTTTACTTGTTCATGGCCAATCACGATACAAAAATAAAATTATACAATATGCCTTTTCTACGTACCATTATGGATAATCATTTTCTAAAAAATGTTAAAATCTCAAGTTGCAATTTAAATTAAGATTTTAATTTAATTACTTTAACGATAAAAAATAAAGAATATGAGACAATAACTTATAATTGAATATCGATCCGCGATGTACACTAGCCTTTGTATTTTATATGAATCAGCATGGGAACGAAAGGGAAATTACCAGAAGCAGAAAAACTTGGACCACCACCAGATATTATATTTCCACGTGATATCATTGGAGAGAGAGAGATGACTATTATGGGTTTTTTATAAAATTATTTATTAAAATGAATTTAGTTTAAAATTATTTACGTAAATGATGATTTTTTTATTAAAAAAAAATTTCTTTTTTGAAATCTGATAATTAAGACAATACAGTACAATGATAAAAAGCTATATCAAAATGTCAAGCCGCCCTACTGAATAGCAGCTATTCACAAGTTTGTTAGAATACAAATCAAAAAGCCATTTTACAAAGTCATAAAGCAAGATTACAATGTCAAATTAAAAGCCAAATTTTTTTCTCAGTTTATGATACAACTCTTTTAAATTTATTTCAATAATTTTTATGAAAAAATCATTTAAGTAAATAGTTTTAAATTGAACTAATAATCTTGATAAATATTTTTACATCAAAACTTAAAATAGTCAAAAAATTCAGAGAGAGGAAGGGGACCAACATAGATGATAGAGAAAAACGAGGGGAGCAGCTTGGACCACCAAATAGTATTAAATTTGCACGTGCTATCTTTGAGAACCGAGAGGGAGTGTAACAAGGTGCCCTTCTCCCTTCCAATCCAATAATCTATTAAAGAGATCTTTTATTTCTCATTTTTCCTTAGCCATTCATCTTGTTTTTCTGTCTATAATTTACTTATTCAAAATCACTATTATATTATACAAGAAATAAATTATTTGAAAACTCAAAATTGTAAACTCAGATTATATATATATATATATGTTATAATGAAAAGACAAATTAAAAATAAAAAAGTGAAAATGTGAATATACATTTAACACATTTGATTATATAAGGGTTAAAAAATAGTATATATTTTTAAATTCATATATTCTATATAATATCAAAAATATATTATTTATTATCAACTACTCATTATTATTATTTTAACAACTTATTATAAACTTAGTTAAAAATCAACCGAGCTTTTTAACCCAAAAAGTTTTTAAAATTTTAAAATCTCACTCAGTTACGAAGGCTAACTTGTTATACTTCTCAAAGATTAGTTTATATTAAAAAAATATTATAATACTCTCAATGTAAATAAAAATATATAATGAGTTTTAATTTGTAATGAAATATATAAATTTATTAAAATAATTATTATGTAAAAAATAAATAAATTATTCTCCAACATAAAACAGTAATATCTTATTCATCTTAAGACGATGTGTCCAAAACACTTGGCGCCATTACAAAACAGAGTAACATAACAATCACCAGCTGGCATCCGGAAAACCGCACACATTTAAAGTGTGGGAAAAAGGATATATATACAGAAAAGATACAAGGAGCTCGTAAAGAAGTTAAATGTATGAATGACCTATAGACCATTTCTAATAGAGCCCCACAAAGGTTGTATGAAATCTTTGAAACAGTTTTTTTATCACTAGAGAATGTATTGCATAGATTTTGACATCGAAGAGAGAGGAGAGTGAATTATTGAAATATGAAATGATTACGTGAGTCTAATTTGTATTATAATAGAAATTATTAATAATAAATTAAAATATATATTAATTTGTAAATTCATTTAATATAAATTTTGAAAATTATATAAATAAAATAATTTTTTTTATAAAAATATATGTCATATACAAATAAATAATAAATATAATTATATTATTTATTATAATTTTATAATTAAATATATTATTATATTAACTCAATAGATATATTTTAAGTAAAAATATAAATATGTTCAGCGAAAGCTCTTAAAAAAGCCGATTTCCGCGGATCCAGCACCGATCTTAAAATCTTTTTCCTCTTCGTGCCCGTGACTAAACTTAAAACTGTGTAAATACAATTTTGCCCTCCTTCAAATTTTGCCTATAAATATCCTCCATGCCTGCTCTAACCCTTCACAACTCAAACAGAGAGAAGTATATTGTGAGAGAGATAAGTTAAGGCTAAGCATGAATGCCATGGTGGTTCTGAGGGTTGCTCTAGTGCTCTTCCTGGTGGGAGCCATAGCAAAGATTGATGCTCGTTTGGATGCTGAAGCCATAGACGATGCTCGCATGGATCTGATAAGTTCCGTGACCAGACCCTTCAACGCTTTCACCATTTTCAACACCAAAGCCTCAAGCAAAGAGGCTTGCTGTGACCTGTGCCTGTGCACAAGGTCCATTCCACCTCAGTGCAGGTGTGCTGATATTACTGAAAACCAATGCCACGCTGGGTGCAAAAAGTGCGTTTGCACTTACTCTCTTCCTGGTCAGTGTCGCTGCCTTGACATCACCTCTTCCTGCCCCTCACCATGCAGCAACTGATCCCTCACCATCTTAGCTAGCTTTACCCTTTTACCCTTTATGGGTTTAGGGTTTGCTATAAATAAAAGTTCCAGCTCTGTAGTCTGTATTATGTATGGCCTTGTTGTTTGCTTTCTGTAAACTAGAAGGTCATATTTGTCTACTTATTTACTACTTGTTTGGAGCTAAAGAGTTTGAGCATGGTGTTATTTTCTCTTTATCCATCTACTTGCTTTCTTTATATCAAAGTATCTTAGTATATTTTTGGATAATTTCTATTTAAAATCAAGAGATCGAACCATAAGTACTCACGATTTTACAAATGAGATAAAAATAACTAGAATAGCCATCGTTATCTTTAATAAACAATCTGAGATTTTGAAACAGGTCCACACCTTCTCGGATTTTGCTTATTGGCACGTGCATACAGTGTTTCTCGGAACTTTACATGATTTAAAATTTAAAATAATCCATAAAAAAACCATTTTTTTTTTTCCTTGAGATACTATATCTACATCTCTTAATTTATATTTATTTTTTATTTATAATTTTTCCTTTATAACATAAATATTTATAAAATAATTATAAATGAAATGACGTGCATATCTAAACGTAGAACTAGCTTTTCCCTATTTTTTTCCCGCTATGACCATAATTCAAAAGTTGATAATAGTCTTGCTGTCAGTGTACGAGCTAGTCAATAATATTTTATCAGAGATCTGTTGATGAAGAAGACTGAATAAGCAATTTTTATGAATCACTGTGGCAACGAAAGGGAACCAGATATTATATTTCCACGTGCTATCTTTGGAGAGAGAGGGAGGATTTTTGACTATTATGGGTTTGGGTATAAAATTATTAAGTCTGATAATACTACATTATTTTTTACTACCTCATTATATTCAAATGATTTTTCATTCTAATAGTATAATTTTACAAAATGTGTTAAATAGATCCCATATTTTATATTATTATTTATATTCTATTTCAACTAAAAAATTGACCACAAAAATGAATTAAGCAAACCACTTTTAAAGTTGCTATACAAGCAATATATTTGATGATCTGGAAAACTTAAGCCATCTCATATATTTGTAATGAAAGTTAAGTTATTTATATTATTATTATTTCCAAATAAATGATTCTTCCGTACAATAAGTCAGTATACCTTATCGTTAGGACATTGTGTCCACAGACTTCTTAGCCTCTTGTTTCTTTGGAGAATCTACGTGGGGCATCTTCTTGTCTTGTTATACTACCAAAATGACAAAAGAACAATAGCATCCCACGACAAGACAAAATTTTATTATTTTCTCGTACTCTTCACTCTTGAGCATTAATTTTTTTTAAAAATAAATTACAAAATATTTATGAGAAAATAAGTTAACCACGTTGCATTTTAATTAATTAAAATTTTATTTTAATTAATTTAATGATAAAAAATAAAGAATATGCGACAGCAACCTTTAATTGAATATAAATACACCATATATACTTGCTTGTCTATATTATATGGATCACCGGGGAACGAAAGGGGACAATTTGGCGGTAGCAGGAAAACTTGGACCACCAGATATTAAATTTGCACGTGCTATCTTTGTAAAATGGGGAGATAAGAACAGGACCAAGTGAGCATTCTAATAAATATTTATATATATTATTAGATTTTTTGGATAGGAAAAAATATATTATCAATTTTAATTTGTGATGAAAATTAATATAAGATTATTTAAGCATTTCTATTAAATTAATAAATGTAAAAGATTAAAGTCTATTCTGGAGGAATAAAAAGACTATTCCTACTTCAGTACCTCTCCATTCGTTTATTGGAATAAGATTGAAATAAAACTATATTATTTCGTAGTCTTTTTTTTATCAAATATTGGAATAAAATCATTCAATACGTCAAACATATTTTTACCATTACATAATTATAACATATTTAATAATATTATATTGATATAATATTATGATTAAATATAATTATTTTACTTTTTTATTTCTTATTAATAAATTAATTAAATAATTAAACAATATTTTTATTTATTTGTTATGAATTAATTAAATAAATAATAACTAATTTAATTAATTAAATATAATGATGAGATAAGAAAAAAAAAAGAAAGAACAAAAAAAAGACATCCTAGTATTTTGTCTACTTATTTACTATTTGTTTGGAACTTAAGAGCATGAGCATTGTGTTGTTTTCTCACTTCATTCTCGTATTTTGTTTATACCCAAGTATCTTTTTTTTTTATTTATTTTTTTATTTTTTAGATAATTTCTGTTTAAGATCGAGAGCGTTGAGGCGACTTCTCTCTAATTTGCACACTTGTATCTAATTTTTTTAATATTTTTTATTTATAATTCTATTCTTACAACATAATTACAAATTAAGAATGTAATAAAGGAATATAGGATTTTTCTTCTTATTAATACCAACAGACATGTTTACCCTGTTTGTTATTCCTTTCTTAAAAGTTTATGTGCCCACTTATCCTAAATACTCTGCTGTGATAAAAAAATATAAGAGAAATAAAAAATATATAAAAAGTAAATGTGAAAGATTGGATGTACAATTGGCATTTCCCCCTGTAAAAATACACTAAATTTGAGCTTTGAAATAAGACGAGCTACATATATATTTATATAATTACATTCATTCTTATATTTTTTAATATATTTTTTCATTTATAATTTTATTTTTATAACTATATTAAAATAAAAATATATATAATCGATGTAAAAAAAGAGGTGTACCATTACCTTTTCCCTTTTAAAATAACACCAATTTTTTTTTTTTTTTGTCCTACAAAATCTTATCCTATCCTCCATGCTTGTTGTCCAGTTTCCCAGCACCACGCTTGGTACGATACACTTATCTTTCTTGCATTAAAAGGTTATTATCCTCGGTACAATCTGAGATTCTGAATCACATCCTCGCCTTCCCATCTTTTGCTTTGACTGACATATCATGTTCCTAGAAACAATTTACATTATTTAAATTTAAAATAATCTATAAAAACCATTATCTTTTTTTTTTTTTAAGAGCGAGAGAATCAGTGATTCTGATATCTGTTGACGAAGATGACTGAAGATCAGACCAACTATTGAGTTGTCATATCACCAAAGCCAAGTTCTTTTTTTTATTTTCGGTTATTCGTTTGATGAAAACTATACTATATATCACGTTGGCCATTGATAGATTCAGATTTAAGCTGAATAAAACATAAAACGACAAAAGTCTCTTATAGAATTTTAGTGCAATTGAAATCTTTGTTTGACCTTTTTTTTGAATCATCCTCACACTCATCACTTGCCACTTCTCTGGTGTGATATTCAGAGTCCAATTTTAGATGAAATTGCCATGTCTTCTTCCTACTTAATTGTAATAAAGTTATTAACAAAGATAGATTCAAAAACCAAATAAAAAAATAAATTGAGTGTAGGAGATAATTTGACACTGAGTTTTCAGTAAAGTAATATAAACTATTAAATTTTAATTAAATAAAAAGTTAGGATGGAGAGTAACTAAATTCTGGCAGCCTATGCAGTTATTAGTTGATATCAAACTGCCACACCATATTAAGTGTCAAAAAAAAAAGTTGTCTTATTTGTATCAGCAGCTACAATATTACAATCCCTAAATGACAGAGAAATTAAAATCCTTGAGTGCCCTAAGCACATAAAACAGTTTTACATTTTGCAACTTTTGTGATGGGTGGTTAGGATGGCACATAATTAAATTGTGTCAACGACCCATGTGATATCTTTAAAATAAATATGATAGCTTTGCCATAATCATTACTTCAAAGATTAGAATAAAATCATTCGATGCATCGAACATATTTTTACTATTACATAATAACATAATTAACAAATTTAATAAAAGATATTTCAAGTAAACCACTTGAACTATGTTAAAACTTATGCTTAACATTTGCGCAAGTGTTGTTTTTGAACAGTTGGAATCAAGCCTTTTCCACGTATCTTAACCTATGAACTTGAAAGAGTAAAATCACTCAAAAGTAATTCATCAAATAAGACCCTCACACTGCATAGCTCTACCAAAGTTTATTTGAAGGTCATATTTGATAGGATTCTTAACTTGTTTTGATAGAGTTTTATGGTTTTAAAGTCTTATTTAATAGTGTTCTCTTATGTAAGTCAGTAATGTTTTTCTTAGGATCCTACGTACGGCATCTTCTTGATAAATTATTACAAAACAAAAGTAGAACAATAATAAAGAGCTAGCATCCACAAAACCCCATCATGACACAAAATGTCTCAACTCTATGTGCCCGTGACCCAACTCATATACTGTGTATGTATAAGAAGAACTGCTTTAGAGTCTCTTCTTACTTCTGTCTATTGTAAAGTGCTAGCTTGTTGGCTATTCAACGTCATCGTTTTGAGTCTAAACCTAAACTTGTTTGATTGGAAAAGTAAAATTTTATAAGAATTTATGAAAAAATTGCTTCTGGTGCATTACCCTAATTTATTATTGAGAAAGTTAGTTAATAATCAAACAAAAGATAAACAAATTATTTACTTAACAAATTACTTAAAAATTATAACTGCAACTAAACATTTCAAAGCAGTACATCTCTTTCTATTTATAACAAGAAAAAAAGGACTCGTAATATGAAAGTACAACTTTGCCCTCCTTCAAAATGTGCCTATCAATAGCCTCCAAGTATGCCATAACCATTCACTACTCAAACAGAGAGAGAAATATATTGTGAGAGAGATAAGCGAAGCATGAATCCCATGGTGGTTTTGAGGGTTGCTCTCATGCTCTTCCTGGTGGGAGCCATAGCAAAGATTGAGGCTCGTTTGGATCCCGAAGCCATTGCCGAAGCTGGCATGGACCTGGACCTGATGATCTCTGCAACAAGACCCTTCAATGCTTATACAATTTTCGACTCGAAGCCCTCAAACAAAGAGGCATGCTGCGACGCGTGCCCGTGCACGAAGTCCTATCCTCCTCAGTGCAGGTGCCTTGATGTTACTAAAAATCGATGCCACGGTGCTTGCCAGAAGTGCATGTGCACTCGCTCACTTCCCGGTAAGTGTCGCTGCCTTGATATCACCGACTCTTGCCTCCCACAATGCAGCGGCGTCGCCTCCAAGTTCACTAGCAACTGATCGGCGATCACCGTTTTTGCTTTACCCTTTGCCTTTTATGTGTTGAGGGTTTGCCCTAAATAAAAAGTTGCTATTTATTATGTATGGCTTTGCGGTTTGCTTTCTGTAATCTTAAAGGTCATCTTTATCTATTTATACTGTGTACGGCGTTGGTATTTTTTTTTTCTTTTACTTTATGCAAATATTTTTTTAATATTTAATATCACATTAAACATTAAAAATTATTTTTAAATATTTAGTGATATCAAACGTAAGTATTTTTATTATGCTAGATAAGGTTTATTTATTAAGATTATGAGGGTTATATTAGTTATTCAATTAAATATTTTATTTTATTTTTTTTCGTACTAAACAATATATTTATCATTTTTTTAAATATACAGCTCTTCATCCCTTTTTCCACTCCACTTTCCATTTTTACATGGAATAATTTCACAAACCAAACATGCTCTCAAAGCTTAGTTTGATTTAATATTGCACCCATGGTTACAGGGAAGAAGAGAAATAAGGCCACAATTTTTATTAATTAATTTGTATATGGAAATTTCTTCAATAATAGTTTTAATTGGAGCATTAGTCCTAAATTCAAACATTGAAAATTCTTCTCAAGTCTGTAAATTTTGGTTAAAAGCAAAATTATTGAAGAAGTCCTGTGTTTCCAAGACACTAAACACAGCCTTGCTCGGCCGAAGACCAGAAAAGAAAGACAAAAGGGAATAACTCAGCTGCATGGTGACTCTGCAATTCTGTCTGCTTCCTTCTTTAACTGATCATCACTCCCAGTGAAACACACCTAGTGATTACCTCTATAATTTTCTTTTTTTCTCTTTTACCATTAAAGTATTGCTTTTTTTTTTTTTGACAAAAGTTCATAAACGAATGATTTTGTAGGTACAATTATTAATACCAACCGACATGTTTATGACCCATGTGCCTAGCTACTCTGTTTGGCATTCATAATTGCTGTACTTTCATCGATTACATTTTTGTTTTGTCAAAAATAGATAGATACCCAAATTTTAACTTAGAAAAAAAAAGAAAGAGAATTGAACCATATGCCACAGCAACAATGCTAACAGCATATCACCAAATCTTACTTGACGATTACATATCGTCTCTAGTGCTTCTTTCCTTGTTAATTTCAACTAAGTAACATTGCTACATTTTTCTTGAGTTTAATTTAGGAGATCCTAAGAGGAAAAGAAATTGGGTATCGAATGAAAATCCCATTCCCTTGAAATGTCTCCAAGAGTTTTTTTTTTTTTTTGTCCTCGTCTACTTTGGTATTATATAAACGAATGAATTTGTAGGTACAATTATTAATACCAACTTTCCAATAAAATAAAGAAAAATCAACAAACGAGTTGGATCCGTGTAGAGCCGAGTCACCGTTAATATATGCCGTGACTGATTCAGAGAACTGTTAACGATGATGACTACTGGTGAGTGGTCACATCACCGTAGCTTCTCGTCCTCATTCGTCAGTTGCCATGTGACGGAATTCTGGGATTCTCTGATTTTTGTACGATATTTATCCCTTTTTTTTTAATCAACATATCTTAAATCAAAAATATTTATAGAAAAACAAAAATAATTAGACTACATTGTCAAGGAATATATATATATCACAGACATGGTTGTGGAATTCTTCTCATGTTTTATGATTTTTGAAATATATGGAGCTCATAATAGCCATTAATAGTTTTTCTTTGAAATTGTAAAATCTTAATAAATGTATTTAACATTTATTATGATTGAATTGATTATATGATTACATTTGTTAACTGTTATTTAATTTTTATATTATTTTTTTATTTAAAATTTAGAATCCTTCAAAGTTCACTGCAGAAGCCATTGTTCCTATAAAAGTTGAGGCCTTATCAATATACTCATAGCAGTCTAGTACGTCTTCAATCAACTTATTTTTCAACCCGCAAAATGATGCTCTTTGAGATTTTTGATTATTTTTTATTTTTAAAAATTTTGAGCTAAAAAGTTTGTACAATTTTTAAAGGTTAGAAACATAATACTCTACTGTCATAAAACTTAAAACACAATAAAACCTATTTACAAAAAGGGAAAAATGTGACGATTAAAAGATTTTAGCCGTACAAATTTTAACTTAGAAGTTAAAATTATAAAACTCAAAAGACAAAGAAAGTTTTAAAAAACGCAATCCTCCGTAGCCAAAGCAGCACATAATCTTAGGTGAATCATTATTTTTTTTTAATAAACAGACAAAGTACTTGCAATGTAAAACGATTTCTCTCAATTCTTTTCTAACACTCATCATCTCCATGAATATAATATAGTTGAAGGAGAACAAAGAATTTGCTATTCCCTTTACTAGTCTTTGAATGATTGTGATTATAGTTAACAAGAATCAAAATGGAGGACAAGCCTGAGAAGCAGAATCAATGGAAGGAACTTTTGGTAATTGATTTCCAAAATAAACAGATGAAAAGAAAATTCTTGTGCCATAAGAAAGAGTTGTTTTTAGAACTGCCCGGTTGAGAAAGACAAGAAAACAAAAGGAATGTGTAAAACATGTTGTTTTCTATTAGAGGATGGAATCAGCTAGCCCTAGAGAGATTGTAATTGTTTCATTATGAGTTCCAGAATCCTAGTCATTATAGAGAATGAAAGCCTTGAGAACTTCTGTAAAGACTTTTGAATGTCTAATTTATTTGAGAGAAAACGTCTTCAAATTACACCAAAAGTGAAAGCTTCATCTTCATCCGAAAAATTCACTTATATATCAATTTAATTTCATAATATTAATGATTTCAAGACAATCATTTTTTAGGGTAACTCACTCATTAAAATTTTTTCTTTTAATTGTTATGTTTTTTATTACACAGTATTATTTTTCTTAAGTAATACTGTTAAATGATTGGATAAGACGTAGCTTTAATTATGATATATTCAAAGAATTGCGTGAATATTGTTAGAATCACCAAGAGAATGAAAGGTGACTAACTGCAGCAGGAAAACTAGCAGCAGAGATATTAAATTTGGGGAGTGGGGAGTCGGGGACCAACGGAGCCTCCAATAGCCACCAGACATTAAATTGTGATTAAGTAACCCATTCTTATTAAACAAGTCTATTTCCTCGTTATCTGATACTTTTCAAAAGAGAGTGAAGAAAAGTGCGTTAAACAACTCATTGTAGTTAAGAGTTGTGTCCCAAAACAATAAAGGGCATCCACAAAAATCAATGATGACATAAAATGTCATTACTTCGGTTTGTTGAAATTGCTTTCGTCCTGCGAACTAGTTCCTTCATTCTGGTTCGCAGCACATTTTCGTTTTAGTTCATAGTGGTACATGAGCTGGTATAGAATTACTACACTAGAATTTTGAAGGGCAAAAAAGAATTTAAAACTTTGGCAATAAAAGTATAAAGTTTTGGTGGAAAATATAAATCACTGAGATAATAATAGAGAAAGTAGACGATTTAAACAACTCCAATAATAAAAATGTAATGCTTCCATATTTGATCTCAATAACGCCGTAACCAAAGCTTCAAATAGAAATTAGAAATAGAGAAAAAAAAGATGGTGATGAAATATGAATTTCTATTGAAGTTGTTGAAAAAAATATATGATATACTTAGTGAAACGAACCAAAACTTAACGTACCATGTCTTAAAATAATATATCAATAAGATTATCCTTTAGTATCGGGATCAGCTTGTCTGTTAGACAACAAATATATAACCAAATAAATTCAAAAAATACATGTTAAGTGATATTTTAAGTGCTTTAAATGAATAGTTAAAATATGTTTGGCATAAATCCAACCCACCAGAGAAACTAAACACCTCCATACCACATATAATTAATTAACGTACTATGTTCTTAAATTTGTATCACGAACCAAAGCGTACTGCCTTCTTGGTATAACTACGTTACTTTCTAGTAATTTGGGATTGCCCAACTAAACATTAGTGTGCAAGTCCATCTTTGCCCTCCTTCAAAACATGCCTATAACTAGCCAGCTTCAAGAATGCCCTACCCATTCACAACAAAAACAGAGAGATGGTGGTTCTGAGGGTTGCTTTCATGCTTTTCCTTGTGGGAATCATAGCCCACGTTGATGCTCGCTTTTATATTCCTGAGAATGTGGCTGCTGCTCCGGATGTGGTAACTACTGGGCTACCCTTCATTAATGCTGATACCATTCTAAATTCGAAGGACTCCTCAAACTCATCAGGTGCGTGCTGTGATCAGTGCCAGTGCACTGACTCCGATCCAATTCAATGCCAGTGCGTAGATGTTACTCCGTACTGCCGCACTGGCTGGAAACAGTGCACTTGCACTCGCTCTCTTTCTCCCCGCTGTCACTGTAATGATATCACCTCCGCTTGCTACCCACAATGCACCGGCACCGGCACTAAAGCTCCCTAGCTAGCTAGGAACTCATGATCACCATTTATATTTGATTTACCTTTACCTTTCTGTGTGTTGAAGGGTTTCTTATAATTAAATAAAAGTTTCTATGTATCATATATGTATGGCCTTATGGTTTGCTTCGTGCAATCTAAATGGTCATGTTTTATCTAGTTAATTATTACTTGTTTGAAAGAAAATAGAATGCGCGGTATTTAAATATGTTATAGTTATTATAATATAATAACAATTAATTTTTAGTAATTGAATAAGACTTCCCTTTAAGGACTAATAAGTTGTTATTATGTTGCAAAATCTGGGATACATACGGTGTTGATGTGTTTGGAGGAAAAGCCTAGAGCTGCATTCTTAAGAAATACCTCGATACCAAAAAAACAAGAATGTACTATTTACTGCATTTTCCTTCGTACAATGAATAAGTTAAGATTTCGATAATAATAATAAAAAGAAATAACAAGTTAATATAATATTTATTTCAGAAAGACGATCGCTTAGTTATAAATTCCTTCACTTGTGAAATTAACTGTGCTGACTCGGTCAACTCGGGGAATAAATAAAATGCATGAATCATGGTTGGATACTCGATTAGCTGCGCCTTCGTCCCTGATTTCCTTAACCACTCGTAGTATCTCCTCTGCCAATCTAGCAGCGGGTCGAATCCACCCACAAACACAAGCGTATCCGGATAATCCATACCCGAAATATCCACCGCATTGGGTCCGCTCACGTTAACGACCTCGTGGTCCCGATCTGACCCCTCTGGAAGGAACGCCTTCCATAGCCAATCCGTCCTATCCACCGAAATGATCGGAACCCCCACGAGTCGGGTCTCGGATTCGGTCCGCTCCACTCCTCCGAAAAACGGCTGAATGGAAACCAACCCCACAAGCTTCAGCTCCCGGAGCCTCTCCCGGCAAGCCCGAACGGCCATCTGGTGGGCCAAGTTTGCGCCCGCGCTATCACCCGCCAAGAAGCAGTTGGACACATTAGCAATCTCGGGCAAAACGTTTCGGTTCTGATCAATGTATTTGAGGACGTCGAAACCGTCGTCGTATGCAGCAGGGTAAGGGTTCTCGGGGGCAAGCCGGTAATTAATAGATACTACAATGGCATAAATCTTACGAGAAAACCGTCGGCAAACGGCATCGTATATTACCGAGGCTGGTGACATGAATGCGAACCCACCACCGTGAAAGAAGAAGATTATGGGGAGTGACTTAGACATGGTCACCGTGGGTACGAAAATCCGGAACCAGAGTTTGCGGGTGGGGTCGACATTGACGTCAACGGACTTAACGTCGTTGACGGGATCTGGGTTAGGTCGGCTTTTGCGGTCGAAGATGTCAAGTAAACGGCGGTTGAAGGTGCCGTTGGAACGGAAAGCGGCGGCGTCGGAGAGGTAGGTAATTAGCGAAACGGGAAGTCGTGTCTTCCATGGAAGATTCAGTTTCTGAGTCTGATTGGTTTTAGACATCGTAATCGAAAATGAAACCCTTTTTCGCTTTGTGAATCTTTGAAATAGGGAATGGGGGTGTGCTCAGGCTCCCCTATTTTTATTTATTTATTTATTTTCCATTAATTCTAAGGTGAAAAAGAAAATAACGTTGCTGCTGGGAGTGGAAATAGGAAAGATTTTCTAGCCACCAACGAAATATGTGGAAATGGAACGCCGGCAGGAAAAAGCATTCATTTGGAGAGTTCATTTTCATGCAAAAATATACGTTATCCATTCTTGTCAAATGGATAACCCGTTGTTTTCTCAGCTGACTGTAAATGCACTTGTCCATTTTCTCACTAACCAAACAGAAAATCTAGGGATATATCCACTATTGCTTAATTCCTTTGACTTTTCGATCTCATGATTCCGATATACGAGACCCTTCTATATATATCTCATATACTTTCGAGCAACAACGTCACAGGGCTCAGCCATACAAAAACAGAACCAAAGAGAAGAAAGAAAATTAAGCGAAGGCCAGAACTAGGGTTAATATAGAATTCAAAATCATTGGTTAAAGTAAAATAGTCTCAACAGTAGTTAAAGAAGAATTTAATGATGCTAAGTTTCTAATTAATTTGGTAAGTAAATAAATTTTCCTGTGTGAAGCAACGTCAAATATCTTCTTCAAAAATAAACCTTATAAATTATTTCCCTTCTCTTTATCTTTCTAGTTCTATAAATTAAAATGAGAGAAAGTTTGTTATTTTATTTAATGTTTTATTATTTTATTTATAATTGATTTAAATGTTATAAAATAATATTATTTAATGAATAATTTCACTTAATTAAATTATAATGTGTTAAACAATATATAAAATATTAAAATAATGCAACATATTTTGTTTCAATTCAAACATTTCATAGCTGCACTAAAAAAAGAAAGGAAGCCCAAAAAAGTAAGATACTGATTTGGGCTTTATAATTTTCCTGAGCCAGGCCTTGTTAAGTGCAAGAGCTGATCAGCCCAACTCATACAGTTGGATCGAATGAGTTCTCGAGTTTCAACCCGAAAACCTTTGAAGTAAATTTGTAACAAGTCTGTACCCGCTTACTACAGTAATTTATAATTATTTTCTTTACGGTGAAGGCGAGCCCACAGATTCACCATCTGGATCCCCTCTATCTCTGTATTGTCTCTTACGCTCGGAGTAGCGAAGTGAAGGCAAAAGCTGCAGGTGATGATGAATATGAGGAGGTTGACTGCTGAAGAGTCACAGACAACGTACTCTCTGCTGAAAGCAGAGCAGCGCCCTATTGATGAGATCGTCGCCGAATTTAACTCCAAAATTCCTGGCCAACACCATTTTATTTTCTGCTCCTATCTTGTCATGCTTTTGGAGGCAAGTCAATCCAATCTCCTGTTATTCTATTCTATCTTTTCATTTGTATTTATGGGCATATGTTTCAGTTGATTAGGGTTCTGAGTCTTAGGACTTATGGGTTGCTTTGTGATTTGTGGAGAGCGTAAAGGCTCTGGATTAAGTTGTAAATGTTTACAGTGCAATCATTTTTAGCTGGATTGCTTGCTTAAGGACTATTTTAACATACAAATTAGTCATCTTGAAATGATTCTGTATGGACTTTTAAATTCCTGTTTCTAACAGCTTAGGTTTGTAGGTGGAATGGTTCATTGATATTATTTATGTAAGTAATGATTAGGAAGTTGAGATTTTAGATTGAGTTGATGGAAGTTGTCACCGGGCATAGCATGGACAATGTGTAGTTCTCTCTTATGCCCTGATTGGACCATACCATTTCTAAATTTATTTTTGTTCTTTATGCCGTTGTGTTGTAATTTTTATTTTTATTCTTTTTTGGCAAATGATTCTCCATAGTTTCTCAGCAATTTAAGTGTTTGTGGTTTTATACTGTTGACCACTTGGACATTTCTATGGACAGGACAAGAAGATACTAAATTCTACTCAGCGATTGATTGCTTTTGCTATTCTGCATCAGGCTTATTCATCCCAGAAATCTGCTTCTAATCCCTTCATAAACTTCATTATAAATGTAAGTAAAGTATTTATTACTGACATGGGATAAATTGTTTGTTGTTTTTCTTATATAATTCATTAAATGAGATTATGAGAGAGATATTTTATTACATGGTTTATCTAATCTAACTAATTCTTAATATCAGTTTTTGGTTTCTGTTATTTTATAATTTGTTCTATTATTATTATTATTAGTATGATTAGTCATTGTAACAGAAGTAGATAAGGTGAATTGAAACATAGTAATTCATAAATATCAAACCCTAAACTTTTTTACGTGTGCAATAATTAATGGGTTATCAGTGCATCTCATCCTACTTTAGCCTCACCTGACAATCATAAGATCTTATCGTTGGAATCAGTTGGAGTCTTATTGGTGAAGGAGAAGCCAGGCTGATAAGAGGGGAGAACCACCTCTCATAGACTTGCACCCAATCAATATGGGACTCATGCTGTTTCCACCATTCAAGTGTATTGCGATGCTATCCTCTTTTAGATCATTGAAGGTCCTCTCAAGAAACTTCACTTATGTTTACAAGTTACTAGGATTGGGCAAGATCCAGCGCCTTTGATAAGACTCTACATAAGTCTAAACAAGTTTGCGCCAGCTAACATTTTGGTTATTTTAGCTAGCAGGCCTCTGACCTTATAGTTGCATTTATCTTATCTTCATTTTCATCACTCCATAATAAAGGGATGACGGGGAAAGTGAAGGGATTGTGTATCAACCTCTCTATATTTATTACTTCATCACCCAATCTGGCTTTAACTTGGTTTGCATATTTGGATACTGATTTCTTCTTCTAATTCCCTAAATTAGATGTGATACTTTCCCATCCTTGGGTAGAAATCGTAAAACCGATATTGGTATTTCAATTGTCTCAGAGGATATATTCCTGCTGGGATCTTGTTGCAGATATCCCATAGGAAACATCTGATGGGCATGTCTGACCCTTAACCTCAAGGACTCGTTGGTTTCAAATACTTTATTTAATTCTTCTGATTAGGACTTTCTTGGTTACAGGCTCCCTGTAATGAAGAGGTTGAAAAGTTTGAAAGGGGATTTGTTCTCCAGCTATTAGGCACTGATGACTCCAGTGGTAGCAAAGAGGTTAGATAATTGCTTATTTGTTTCTTATAAAAATTAGTGATGTACATTGTTTATTTTATCCTCCTTAATTTAACTACTTTTCTCTTAACATAGTTCTGTTTTTTATGCTAAAAGATCATATCCGACCATCCATCAGCTTAAACATTTAGAGATAATCAAGTATGATGGAGGAATACATTAATAAGTATTCTTATTGGGCATGTGCAAGTTTTAAAATGTAATATTTATTACTACTCCACTACACGTTCTTTTGGTCAAGTATTAAGGTTTTAGATGGAAATTACATGGAATGATGCTCTTGTCCCACCATGGTGCAAAATTGCTTCCTGACTTCCTTCTCTTTTCTTGTGGATATGTTCACCTTAATGGTATGAAAGTTCTGAGCTGTTTTACTTTTGGCTGGGTCATTGCAGTTTCTTAAACAGTCTGCTGCAGATTATGTGAAGGGATTTGATCAGTCATTGCATGTAAGTTACATATAGGAGTACATAATTCTTCTGTATAAAGCAGAAAGGTCTATCCCCCTTCTCTCCTGGGACATATTTTAATGAAAAAGATTTGCACTGAATTAACTTATCCAGTATAGGCTTATCTTACTAGAGTTTAACCTTCCCTTGCTTTATCCAGTTTATACTTTTCTCTCTGATTCCAGGTTTTCCCACAACTAGATCAGTTGAAGGAGCAGTTTTCTGATAAAGTCCACCTTGAACCATATCATTGCTTTTTTAAGGATGGTTCTGTTAAAAATGTAGTCCCAGATCCTGATGTACCGTCTGGTTGCAATGTTGAATCACCAGAGTATGGCTCTTTGCTGTTGAGTGACGGTTTTTCTTTGCTTTCTTCTTTACTTGTTTCTATTATTTTTGTTACAATGGCACTTAAAACTTTAGAAGCTGTCTTGCTTTTGTCTATTTCATTTGTTGCACATTATAATAAGGGTTTTATCATAGGTTTGATTTGCAACCTGGAAGAAAACCTAAACTTGGATCCGGAGATAAAGACGAGACAGTTGTTGGGTTATTGTCAAGCCTTTCGCTGGAAGGGTTAAGTCCTCACTTTATCAGGCCTCTTCCACCAAGCCTCCCGATAATGGATGGGGAGGTATTGCCTATTTGTATCTGCAATTTAATTATGGAACTTAATTATTCAAATTGTTTATCAATGGAAATGCGTTCACAGCTTGTTTGGCTCAACCCTGATGACAATCATGAACTTTTGTGGGACTATGGTATGTGCGTTGATACAAGCAGAGGAGCTGCAGTAAGGGACTTAATTTCAAAAGCTCTGAAGGGAGCGCTTGCACCTACACAGCAAGAGGTGATTGTTCTTGTTATCATGATGATCACTTTGAAAATTAATGGTAGTGATTACGGCAATGAGGACCACTAGACCAATTGGTCTCTGGCAACAGGTGTTTATGTTTGCTTCTAGATTTATAGAAAGAAAAGTGATACGGAATCTTATATTTATGCTTGAATTTGAGTCTAGTCTAGGATTGTGTGTACATTACTTATATCCAATATCTATACCATAAATTGACATAACATCTTGTATCAAGATTACCCTTTTTGTATATGCATGGATTGTCTTGTTAGTTGAATGGCTGAAGTAGTACAAGAGGTTTGCAATGTATGTGTGAGTGCATGCATGCGAAAGTTGGGGGCAGGGGAAGCAAGAACTTAGGAACAACTTGCTTAAAAATCTGGTATGAGATCCTATAAATATACCACAAAAAAAAAAAAAAAAAAAAAACAGAGAAAGAAAAAGGCTTAAATTACTTAACTTGATCAGTTGTACTGACTGCTTGCTAAAAATTATCAGTTTTTGAGGAGAAAGGGAGACTAGTACCTTCATTTTATCTCATTCAAATTTTTGATAAATAATCAGCCGTTGGTGCTTTTGTTATCCAGCAAGTCCTGGTGGAGTTGGCAAATGATCCAAAGCTTGTATATCACTGTGGACTGACACCAAGAAAGCTACCCGTATGTATCTCTGTAGTCTTTCTGATAAATTATTGCCCTTGTTAGATCTTGATATTTAACTCTCATTTGTTTTTATCAGGAACTGGTGGAGAACAACCCCCTTATTGCTGTTGATGTACTTACTAAGTTGATAAATTCTCCAGAAATCGCAGAGTATGTCTTTGTTCCTTTATATCTGTTCTCTTTCCTCTTAGGTAACAGTTAATAGATCTGATTTATTTTCCTTATTTTTATGTGCTCTTTAATGATTATAGATACTTCACGGTACTTGTCAATATGGACATGAGTCTACACTCAATGGAAGTTGTAAACCGACTTACAACAGCAGTGGAACTCCCTGCTGAATTCATTCATATGTACATAACTAATTGTATATCATCCTGTGTGAACATTAAGGTATATCACTCTACCATGTACTTTTTTATTTTTAGCAAAATTTAAATGTCAATTTTTTGCAGACAGAGATAGTTAGGATGCTGAGACTTACTTCTGCTATACTAGTTTCAAGTCACTGGCATCCCTTGTATTTCATAAACGTTGCGGTGAGATCTAAGTTGGGTGGATTAAGTCACTTTTCCCCTGTAATTCCTGATATCTGACTCCAAGTAGCAACATCACAATGAAAGGTGGCTACTAACTAAGTAGAGGGACCTCATTAAAAGCCATAACAAGTTCATCCTTAATTTTTTCAGGGAACATTTCCATTTAAGCATATGAAAGAGTTGGAGGGTTACTTCATTTTGTTGTGCATAGGAAACAAATTGTGAATGTAATTGGCTTAACATTGTAGTACTTTTTCTGTTTGTTTTTGTCTCACAATGTTATGCTGCATTCATACCGATTAAATGCCCATGCCCCATACTTAGAAATGTGCAAAATTGCAAACTTGATTTAACATTGTTTTATCTGCCCTCTTCCTCCCTTCCTTCCTCTGTACTTGCATGTGTTCCATTGGGGGGCAGTTTAATTTTTCATAACTTCTGCACTGTTGCTATGCTTATAATTAACTGCTTTTTTCTCCCAGGATAAGTACATGCAGAACAGGCTTGTGAGGCTTGTATGTGTTTTTCTACAGAGCCTTATTCGAAATAACATAATTAATGGTGAGTTTACTCAGTTTTGTGCTAAGCCAGTGTTCCTCAAACCACTTGATGTATATATGAGTCAACTATCCACACGACTGATTGTATTTATGTCTATTCGCATAACATACATCCTCATCCACTGAGGCAGGCAATGTTTAAGAATTGTCTTTCTTATTAATGCAGTGTCTTGACATGCATATTAGGAGACAGAATTGGAATGTAGTTGAATCTAATATGTATAGAACACAATTTAAGTCGAGCATGTTGGTCAACAGCAAGTCTGCTCTTTTAAAAGATGATTATAAGTATGATGATGTGTTAATAGCATGCCTGCATTAGCATTAAGGGAGTAAATAGCTTACCTGAAATATCTTTGGAATATGTCAAAAGCCTTGATGGGAAGATTGCAGAGTACCCAAGGACTTTAGTTGAAATATTTAAGTTATTATGGGTGCATAATTTCTTGCCTGTAGCGATCCTAATTAGAAATATTCCTACTATTTCTTCCACCTTTGATGAACTCTAGAGCTTGCAAGCTAGTGTATTTTGGTAATTCTTTTATAAGACCAATGATTGAATTGTGCATTATTCTCCACTTAGATAATCTTTGTTTACTATTTTACTGATAAATTGAAGAGAAAATAAAAACCATAGAATTTGCTGATTTTGTTAAATGATCTCATGTTGCAGTTAAAGATCTTTTCATTGAAGTTCAAGCGTTTTGCATCGAGTTTTCCCGAATTAGAGAGGCAGCTGCATTATTCAGGCTTCTCAAATCATTGGAATGATTGTCCTTTTGAACCCTAGGTTTTCTCTTACTTTTCTGTTGTAGATAATGTATCATACTTAGATGTTGTAGTCAGTTCTATGTACTCATTTTCAATTTGTGGACAATGAATATGTACTTCTTTCTCTAGTTTTTAGGGCTTCATGAAATTACAGGGGAATTCTTTGATATCTCAGGGGCCAGATGCCTTTAATGAGAGGGGATTGATTATAGAATGTGTGAGGAAAACAGTTCATTTGGAAACTTGAAAGGCATATAATATGATTTACCATTCAGTTTGTGGACCAAATTGAATATGTCTTCTCTTTGCCAATTGCCATGGATGGATAATTCACTGAAAGAATGGTATTGTCAGCAAACCTAAACTTTTTAATAATAACTCAAACTTACGAGGAGAGAGCTAATTTTGATGTGGGATATAAAAGTGTTAAAGTGTTATATTTCAAATTGTATTACTACATTAAATTATTTTTTTTATATTTTCAACCCATATTTAAAGAGATATCGTTTTTAGTTTGAATCTAATTCTTAAATCAGTAAAAAAGAAAGATGATCACTGATTCTGTAACTCCTAGTGAGTGTATAGCTTTTCTCACTTTTTCGAGAAACCAAACTACGATTATAATATTCCCAGTTCTAATCATGTTCCACTTTTAAAGTATTAACCCAAAGATCTTTTTCTTTAGAGAGAATATTATGTACGATACACCATATAAAGAAAGTTCCCATCTTTTCTACTTTATGGTAAATTATTATTCTCTTAAGGAGCATGTAAATATATTTGTTCAACAACCCCTGTGCTTTGCTTTGCCCCTTCTCTGTTTCTGTAAAGGTGATACGGTGTACCAAAATTTTTAATCATCTTACACTTGGTGTGCTGTTCTCTTAAGATTCCGAAGCTCAAAAGCTGAAACTAAAGGTTGCAAGTGCTGTGACAATTTGGCAGAAAAAAGAAATGCATGATCTATCTTTGAAGATTAGATTAGATTTAAAGGCTAAACCGGATCAAAAATTTGGTGTTAATTATAAGTTCAAATACATGCATTAGTCCCTAATAATGTCGTACGCCCACGGCATTATGTCTGTCTATTTTGATAATGAACACACGTATGGTAGAAAAACATCCAACCTATGTTTTGCAATTCAAAATGCTTTATTTACCTTCAGATTATTATTAATTATTTTAATAATGTTTTTAAATTCTTGATGTCAATAAATTATGAGAAACGTGGCGAGCAGAGAGACAAGGTAAGCAAAATGTTGGGTGCCATGTGGAGGGTTTCAATAGTGACATCTTGCTCCTCTCCTCTGCTCTTGTTGTTAGCAATGAATCTTGAAACATTTTAATATTCATTTCACAAATGTTTCCCATATTATGCGCCTTCTTCTACACTCTACCTCACTTGGTAAACTTTTTTATTTTTTATATTCGCTAATTCTTGTTCAAGTGATGAATAATAAAATTCTAAACATAACTTGAATTGTGTTGAGTCTCAAACTATTTTTTAGTTATTTTATTTTTAAAAATTTATTTATGAAACTGAGTTGAGAAAATTTAACCGGTTTAACTCTCTGCGGACGACGAGGCAGCCGTTTTCTGTTTGGACGGGAGGGTTGAGCGGCTCAATTATTGGAAGCAAGCAATCTCATTCTCATATAATATCATATGTGGGTCCCACATTAATACTACGTGGTACTGCCACAGCAATCCACGCCCTCTGTTACAGCTCATATCACCCACACATCGTACTCCCCAACATCATCCAATAATGTTCTTCACCCAGAAATAAATCGACAATAAGGTGACCCATTTTAAGGGCATCAAGGGCACAACCTCCAAAGTGTGGGACCCAGTCTGAGCCCTTTCTCTAGGACACCAATCACAGCAATGGATCTATTGCCCTATTATAATTGTTCATGCTCAATGCCATCTTGACACGTGTCCTTGATTGTACACTAACAGTGCCCTGTATAAATTGCTCACACTTGTGATCCATTTTGGTCATGTACCATTTGCTATTCTATCTTAGTCAGAGTTCCTAGAAGCCTTAAACAACACCATGAGAGCACCATCAGCCTTCCTAAGGAGCCTTTCCTTACGGCGGAGATCGCCGGAAGCGGTGGCCCCGTTGCCCGTCAAAACCCAATTCGACCACCAGCTCACGGCGGAGCTTGATTCCCTTAGGCCACAAGGCACCAATGAATCCAAATTCGCTAGTGCCACTGGGTTGGTTCAGTTGCTTGATGCCTCCCTGAACACCCAAAAAATAGCATTGGAATTGTTTGTGAATAGTCCTTACAGAGAGGACACCGATCGTAGAGCTCTAGATGAGTATCTGGAAGACAATACTGATGTTCTTGACACATGCAATTACTTAGTAGAGAAAATAGAGGTGGTTTACAAGTTTGTGGACTCAATGAGAGTTGTTGCACGCATGGTTGATAGTGGTGCCAAGCCAGAATCAATGGCAAGAAATAAACGTGTATTGGATCATTTAGAGTCATCATGCCAAGCTATGGAAAGGGAATGCAAGGAGATGAGCAAGCGTGGCTCGTGCTTAAGAAGAATGTTGAAGCAAAAGCTAGCTCATGAAACAGAGCTCAGTGAGATTATTTGTGGGTCTAAGGCCATGGCCTTGGTGGTTTGCAAATTTCTTGAGCTTAGCTTGTCTTTCGATTCGAAACACCGATTGCCCACCATTCTGCAGTCTCATCCAATGAGTTCTTCATGGGTGGGTTTGTTGCAGGATTTGGAGAAGCAAGTGGTGAAGGAAGCAAGTGAGAAGAAAAGCACAACAAAATCTGGGCCTTCTTTGATGATGGTCGAGTTGCAGCAAACAATGGCTGCAACTCGAGATTTGCAGGAGCAGATAAAGGGTAAAAGAGAAAAGGAGCTCAAATCTTGTGTTGATAGACTAAAGAGAAGCTGCAGGAAATTGGAGGATGGGCTTGTGGCTATTGAGGGAAAAGTGAAAGATCTATACAAAAACTTGATTAATATTAGAATGGCTTTGTTGGGAGTTGTATCCCAGCAATAGACTATTTTAGGTATTTAGAATAGAATAGAACTCACTGTAGAAGATTGATGCCATTTTGCTGGCAGTCATTCATTCATGTATAGAACTTATCTGAGATTGACAATATGATTAACCTCACTGTTCTTTATATGGCTCTTGGATTTCTTCTACTGGGTCCTAATTGACTATTGATTTGCTTTAGTTTTGCCAAATTTCAGAAGTTGGTTTTACACAAGTAGTGCTGCTTACATATATAACATTTCTTGGTTTGTCCATATAGATTTAACCTTGAATCTTTGACTGAAGAGAGAAAAGAAAAGAAACTGGAGATGGAAACAGAAACTAAGATTTGATAGATGGTGCTGATCATGAATCTGTTCAGCAGAAAATTTTCTTTAAGTACACACCTTCAAATGAATATATGGTTGCTGTAATTGAGATCTGACTCGAAGATCGTAATTTTATCTTATCCAGCAGAAACTACACTGATTGGTTCAATGTTATAAAATAAATGAAAAAATGGCCCATGCAGGTCTCGAACCTGCGACCTTCGCGTTATTAGCACGACGCTCTAACCAGCTGAGCTAATAGGCCATGTTGTTTATTTATTCAAATAAAATATATATATATAATATATAAGCTTTAAATAGAACAATTCTTTAATATTTTTATAACTAAGTTAAAAAAATTCTTAGTTATTTTAATCTAAATTATTAATTAATTATTTTGTAAATAATTTTTTTTAATGTATAAAATTTATGTAAGTAGATGTATAATTAATTGCCAACAAGGTATTAAGAAAAGGCCATGTCATCTTAGTACCATCGTCTTGCATAAATCAGAGGAAAATAGGAAAAGAAAAGAAAAAATACAAGGGTGGATTGATATAGTGCAAGAACAAGAGTCTATTTCCACTCGATTAACCAAGGAAATTACCATGCATTAAGGCAAACTACGTTGACAGGCTACACAATTTAGTCAAATCACTCTTCCCGTCCTCCAAATTGGGGGCAGGCATGTGCTCTCAGCCTTCACACCTACCTATCCATGCTTCTTTTCCACTTAGAGATCTCTTGCAAATTAAGAGCTAGCCTTCCCTCAGTATTTATGGCTATCAACTTTATGATCAATTTCCAGGTGCTCCTTACCAGTCCAATCTGTCAGACAGTTACTCACAGTTTGTTGTTCTTAAAATGCACATGTCCATAATCCATTTATCCACCACGGGCAATGGGAGGAAAAAGAATTAGAGGGATCCATACCACAGGGTACTCCTTCAAAAACATAAAGAGTCCATTGTGCAGGCTAGAAGAGAAGAGTGCATCAACTTCTTCAGAACTCAATACTTTCTTCTCTCTATGCTTACTAATCCAGTCTCACTTAAAATTCCAAACCGAGCCATGCTTCCGACACTGCAAAAACTCATTATTCATTGAGTTTCACATAGTACATATTCCTCACTGTTTTAAGCACAATCCTTGTGAGAACGAAGGTAGAAAGCACCTATATTTTAACTATCTATTACAAGCACATGTCTCGAAGCAGAACCAGCATTGAGATTGAAACATTTATGCTTCAAAGTAATCAAATGTACACGGCTACGAAGTCCATAAAGTTTTATCAAGTAATGAAATAACCTTAAATCAAGCTTCGTAAAGTGAGGGCTTTTGAAAACAATAATGACAAAACCCTGCGCATGCTCAGTTTGGTTTTCTCCACTAGGAAGCCTGTTTGACCCAAACCCGTGCTTAAGCTAGGAGCATAAAATTTTAGAAAAATTTGATAGGATTTATTGAGTTCAAAGAAAGAAAATATAAGAAGCTCCAAGGAGAGAAGAGATGGCCTACCCAAAAACATAAGATGCAGAGGTTGGTTAACAACTAAATTGCCCTTGACAAGCCTCAAGAGACTTCAATGTATATAGTTAAGTGGCAGTTCTTAGAAATCAAGCCTGAGAATCAAGTGGGACAGACATATTATGAATATTACTATGATGTACGGGTTCATCCATCATATCAACCAAATCTTGTAGTCAAAGGAATTGACAGTGACTTTAGATTGAGTTCAACCTGGGAATTAGAGGTTGAAATACCCGCAAGCAGATTAGTTTGGCATGTTTCCTTACTCTTCACCTTCATAAAGTCATAAACAAAACAATCGCCAGTCTTGAAGACAACCATCCATGAAACCATTTTAGCCACAAAACATTTTGATTCTCTTATCAGAAGTATAGAAGCAGCCTCATAAGAAAATTAGGGAGTTGTAAGAATTTTATAGTTGCTGCCAAATTTGTGATATAGCAGTGAGTTTGCATATATGTCCTGAGAAAACAAGTCCTTCCAAGCGCATGAAACAACAGATAAGTAAAACCATGCCAACTTTTGTCGTCTGAGAACACTCGCAAGTGCATACATAGTATAGAAAGTCAACAATACTTCCCAATGATTATTTGATTGTCATCTCCTAGAAGCCATCAATAATGTGAAAATGACGTTGCAATCTTCAACTCCCACATAGTCAATTCTCGATAAAATTAACAAATGAATAAAATCCAGACGGAAAATTGAAGTGTTGGTTCTCTTGGAACTAACCCGGAATCTTAGCATACTTAGGGCACTTGTTATTATCGACATCCAATAGAGTTATCCATGAACATATTCATTCTTTGAAATCTGAAGATTCTTTAACATTCCCTTCTATGCTACTCCAACCACATTGTCAAACATTGCTCTTACTGTTTTTGTAAAATTCTTTCAATTTATCACCCATGGATAAACCCCTTTGGTTCATTTCCTCCAAAACCAACTTTGCCTCTTCAAACTTTTTCAACTTGATGAGCCGACGAGACAAGAAGCCAAAATTCTCACTGTCCAGCCACGTATCTTTTCCACTAAAACTCATGACGTATCTAATCGCCTGGTCATAGTATTGCATCTCCAGCAGAGCATCCATAACAAACACGTGCGAGGAAGTTAACATCGGCACTCCATCGTCGACCATCCTCCTTAGTAGCATTAGAGCCCCCTCAACCTTCCCGGCCTTACATGCGCCCACAACCAACGAGTCAAAGGTTCGAGTATCTGGACTGATTCCCTCCCCCTCCATCTTCCTTAGAACATCGGCTGCAGCGGCCAGATTACCGATGACACAGTATGACATCAGAATGTAATTGTAAGTCGTCAGATCAACGCGGACATTGAGCATCCTCATAAGATCAACCACGGCCCACGATTCCTCCAACGACTTATTCCTGGTGAGAACGTTGAAAATAGGGTGAAAAGTGGCCGCGTTCAAACCGTAATCACCCCGCGCCATGAGCTCCACCATGCGCAGGGACTCAGGAATGCGATTCAGCTTGCAAAGGCGTGCAATGAGGGAATCGAAGGCGTTCTTCCGAGTGAACCCTCTGTCGAGACGAGAAAGGGCATGACTAAGATCATCGAGGACGGAAAGGGAGGCACTGGTGATGAAATTGAATGTTTTGTTGGAGTTGAAGCATCCATCCTTTATGCGCTTGTTAAGGAGGTAGTGCAGCTGGTCGAAGTCGTCGGAACTGCCGGCGTCGTTGACGAGTTCATCATAGTGGGCAGAGGATGGATTGTCGGGGGACGGTTTAGGGTTTTGAGTAGTAAAACGGCGATTGACGGAGGCGAGGATAGAGAAGGAATTAGGGGTTTTATTGGCAAGTTTTCGGATAACTGACATTGCAATCTGGTAAGTTCATGCGGATTGGAAGCAGAACAGGTAGTCAGCTACTAATCATCACAAGAAATTTGAATCCTTCTCTCAATTTCCCGGGTTAGGAAGAGGGGTAGTTTAGGAATAAAGAACGACAAAAAATGGAAGGAGAGTAGGAAAATTGACTCACTTGTTTTGTGTCTAGCGTATTGCGGGTTTGGGCCTTTTCATTTTGATGGCCTGTCAGAATTTTTTTTTTTTGTAAGAGTATTTTTTTATTTTATTGTTGTGTAATTTTTTTTTTTTTGTTTTTCTATTTGATGACAAATTTTCTGATAAAAGCATAAAAATATAAAATAAAATTATTTTTATCCTTCTTTCATGTAGTTATTTTATCTTTTTTTTTTTTTTAATGAAACTTCGTAATTATAAAAAATTACAAAATATCAGCATAATTCTTTTACTATGTTGGTGGGGATTGTATATTATTATCTTTATAATACCAATCTCTAATAAGCAATGACAAGTTTTATTTTTTATAAGGTAATGAGGGTTTTTTTTTTTTTATGATATAAGGTAATGACAAATAATTTAAGACTTAAAATTATTTATGCGAATCATCTCCAAAAACATAAGTAATTTTTTTTTTTGAAAGAAAAAAACTTGAACATTTTATACGAATATACTGTATCAAAAATAAATCATAAAATTAATTATATATGTGAAAAATAATTACCAGAATATCAGCAAAATAACTCCATAAGACCATAACATTACCTTAAACGTATTTAGAAAAATATCTTAAACAATTTATACTATATAAAAATAAATTAAAGTAAAATCTTCTATATTTAAAACAAAATAATATTTGTTCGTATGTATTTTTTATTTCCATTTTGTTATTTGATATTTAAAGTCACACAATCGAGCTTTTGGAAACTAACCCAAACACAAGTCTTCTGCTGAAGGCCAATCTGATGCTTCCAGAGAGAAATCCCAAGCACTGGGCTAAAACGAAGAGACATAAAATGTGAATGAAAAAAATGAAACCCTAGAGAATTCTCGCTTTGTTTTCTGTTGTAATAAAACCTAAGATTCTTTTTAAGCAGCTGCTCTACCCCATAAATTCTCCAAATCTACAACGCTCACGGTGAGTATTGATTCAAGTTCATCTTTCAGTTAATGCTTCTTTCTCTGCCTCTATAAAAATTCAAGTTTATGTTAACTTCTGTTTGGTTCCCAAGAAAATTCGCCTCGAAGTAGTTTCTCATCCTTCCTGCGCCATTTCAGTTGCCCGCCACTGCAAGCCTAAGGTTTAGGCTTGATAGAGTTTGGCGTCAAATAATGATACTGCTCGATGGTTGAATTCTAGTTTTGTATTGTAGTTTGCTGCGTTTTCTTATTATCATTGTTGATTTGGTTTTTTTTTTATGGGTGTTTTTTTTTTGAGTACATTTGAGTGTGATGTTTCAATTCAAGTTTTTTTCCGCTGCTGCACCTGCATTAATGGGTTGTCTAGTTCCGTAGATGCAAAAGAAGGGTTGACTTTAATTTTTTCTTGTTAGAACTATATGATTAAGGATGAGATACTCTTTACTTAAGAAAAAGGGCTATCGTTCTGTAATATGCTTTTGTTGTTGGCTAGTTTCTCCTGCTCTTAACTATAATAAATACCCCTTTACTTTTTCAATTCTATTATATTCAGCTTGTTTTTCTATTGATCTTACAGTGCCAATGACGACCTATGTGGATGAGGATGCTTCTTCCGGCTCTGGAGATGATGTGAACATGTTAGATGGAAACAAGCGTCAGGCTGGTGTGCCATCTAGTTCTGGTCGTAGGAAGAGAAGTCGCAAAGCTACTGGAGATGCTATAGTCGATGCTATGCTGGAAATAGCAGCTGCTTCAAAGATGAGAGCAACTGCAATTATGAAGAATGAGGACCGATTCTCCATAAGCAAGTGCATAAAAGTATTGGATGAGATGCAAGGTGTTCATCAACAGATCTATTTTCTTGCTTTGGATTTATTTGAGAACCCCAATGCCAGAGAGATTTTCATCTCTCTTAAGAGTGAAAAAAGATTGCCGTGGTTGCAGAGGAAGTTTGGTGTTTCCTCATGTTGAATTGTTTGAGAAACTGATTGGTTTTGTTAAATGTGGTCCTATAATTTTGTACAATTAAGTAGACTGCAAGGAAACTATGCTAGTAACTTTCTGTGGGTATTACCTATGGTTTTGATGATTTAATGATTTAAAACTATGAATGCTACTGGTGGTTTTTAATTCAATTTATTGTTTTACTTATCTTTTTATGCATAATTGCCATACTTTCTAAAGCAATTTACTAGATATATCAGAACAATATTATGTTGCACCATTCCTAGTCTTGAAGTTTCTCTTTACAGATTCATCAACTGGCATGGATGACATTGACCTAAGATTGGATGAGATGGAGCTAGTTGCTGCTGCTGCTGGTTACTATTACTATAGCTGTATTTCCAAACAGTCTTGCCGGAGTTTATCGCCTAGAAGATGTGGATTTATGACTGAAGTGCTGAATGGGCATGATGATTTTTGTCGTGAAATGTTGCGTATGGATAAGCATGTATTCCACAAGTTGTCTGACATTCTTCGCCAAAGAAACATGTTACGTGATACTGCTGGTGTAATGATAGAGGAGCAGCTTGCAATATTTCTAAATATCATTGGCCATAATGAACGTAATAGAGTGATTCAAGAGCGGTTTCAACACTCTGGTGAAACTATTAGCAGACATTTTAATAATGTATTGAAGGCTATTAAGTCACTTTCTCGTGAAGTTTTGCAAACTCCTGAGCCCACTACACCTCCAGAAATTCTCAGAAATAATAGATTTTACCCATATTTCAAGGTGTACATAATATTTAAGCTCCAATCCCTTATTTGGTTTATATTTAGTTTTGTCCTTTGGTTCATTGCATGTAATAAATACTGCCCTCCTCTTCACCTCCCCCACGCCCCTTCAATTTCAGGATTGTATTGGAGTAATTGATGGAATGCACATTCCTGCACATGTTCCTGCCAAAGACCAATCACGATTCCGCAATAAGAAAGGTGTCCTATCACAAAATGTGCTGGCAGCATGTACATTTGACCTGCAGTTTATATTCATTTATCCTGGGTGGGAAGGCTCTGCTGCTGATTTTCGTGTCTTACGGGCCGTCCTCGAAGACCCAGATCAGAATTTTCCTCAACTTCCCGAAGGTACGTTGGTAGCATGTCTGTTAGTTTTTGCTTCAGCATAAATCCATATTACACATCACTCAAGTAAATACTATGCTTAAATTATCTATGGTTGTATTTGTCTTATAGGGAAGTATTACCTTGTTGATATGGGATACTCAACTATGGGAGGGTTTATTGCTCCTTTTCAAGGAGTTCGGTATCAGCATTATGAGTACAGAGGGGCTAATCAGTTACCCAGAAATGCGAAAGAGCTATTCAACCATAGGCACGGTTGTCTGAGGAATGCCATCCAGAGGTCATTCAATGTGTTGAAAACGAGATTTCCCATCCTCAAACTTGCTCCTCAGTATTCTTTTCAGATTCAGAGGGATATAGTGATAGCTGCATGTGTTCTGCATAATTTCATCCGTCGAGAAGAACGAAATGATTGGTTATTCAGCAGTGTTGGGGCAATGCTGGATGCCGATGAATGCTCAGATCTTGACGAACTTCCAGATGTTCAGTTGCTTTGTACATTACAAGAACAACTCGCATTATCATTAAGGGATTCAATTGCTGCGGCTATGTGGGATGACTTCTTAAATAAATGGGATGAATGGTAATTATTGGTAGTTGAGAAATATCATCATTGGTTTCTCAATTTTCTGAATGAATCATCTGCAGGCAACTGTGACATCCTAAACATGTTGCAATTTGATTTGAAGGCAATACTCTAATTTTGTAGGTAACATGGTATTTTGTACATAATTTTGTCAAATCATTGGTTGTTGAATTGGAAATGTAAAGGAATGCTCAAATTAATTCATATAATTAGATAGTAATTGATACAGATGTTTTCGTGGCTGTCTTATGGTTGTTACCCCGCATACCTTGTTTGGTAATTTTTATTTGCATATCATTAGATAAAGCATCAGGCTGCAATTCTATACACGTTAAAAGGTTTTGGCATGATGAAATGAAGTGGAAGAGAGGAAGAGAGGGAGAGTTTATTTTTGGAGGGCAATCTCAGGGAATGACTTCTCTTCTATGCTTGAGGGAATGATTTCCTTTTCTTCATCTTTCATTTTTACTACTTCTCTCCATCAAAACACACCTGCTCCATGGCATGGTATTTGGGTTTGTTGGATTTTATTTGTTTTTTATTTTCAATTTTATTTATTTTACATAAAATTAATATCCAAAATTTATTGAATCATTAATTATTTCCGCTTAAAAAAAATTAATACTAATAAAATTATACAAATAATTGCTAGTCATTCCTTGTAACATTTCCTGTTTAATCAATCAAACATTTTTAGGATTAATTTTATTTTTATTGGAAAAAAAAGAGAGTAAATAGGTCTCAGTTTTTTCCCCCCTTCTTTTTACGAGTTGAACTGCTTAATCTCATCTCTCCATTTATTCAAAGGAATTTCAGGGCAAACATAAGTACCCAAAACAAAAACAAAAGAAAAAATATAAGGCTATTGGAATCATAATAAAACATTAGCAACTCTTTTATGAAACATTATGATAAGTTATAGATATACATGAAAAGATGATACCTATTTTTTTTTTTTTTTTTCTGTATGAATAAAGGCATCATATCATCCCATGCCCCTAAGAATAGCTAAAAAAAATATCAACTAATTCACGTTCAAGAAATGCACCCGTGCAATGATATATTCCTTCCCTGCAATCCAAACACCAGTTTGCGACCATTGCACATCTTCCCAGTCCAGATTCTCCTCCAATACCTAGTCACAAAGTGCAAGTTTTCAATCACAAGATGAACCTATTTCCATTCTGCTTGGCAATTATAAGTATAGCATTGAAGCAATTTCATCTTACCTCCACGTGTTCAAGAGGAAGAGGGACCCCAACTGTACGCATCACTTTCTGGGGTAGAGGCTTCTTACAACGAGACCACCGGAATACATCAATCATGACATTATCACAATCAGTTTTTTCACCATTTGCAGAATGCGGGTGATGATGGTTTTGAGACTTTTCTGAGTCTGGTTCATGAGACTGAGCAGCTGATGTAGCTTTGACCATTTTTTCTCCAGTAAAACAAAGTTCATATCTACAAATAATTGACTTATATAATTACAAATGCTCCAATAAGTTTATTCATGATTTTGATAAGACCACAACCTTCCAGAATATTAAGAAGACAAACATAGAACAAACTGTATGCCTTTCAACAATATCATCACTGACCCCTTTGATTTCCATATATTAAACAGGCAATCTTATATCAAAACAGTGTACTTATAATAGTAAATAATGACGGTAACTGTAAAAGATTTGCTCTAACAACTATTAAGAATCATTTACTACAAAAACGGGGCGAACCGATATGGTTCCACATTTATAAGCACAACAAGAGCTCCCATGTCAAAGATACCTGCATGAATATGTCTCCAAATACAAAACTTCTCCCTTCTTCAATCGAGCAGATGTGTACTGTGGCTTTTTTAGACCCTTGTCAGCAACAATGCTTATACTGTACTTGATCCTGGTGAATGTTACATCAGCAAAAAAGGGGGGAAACAAAGATCAATCTTTTTATATCCTTCAAATCACAATGCAAAGCAGAAATATCAACTTTGGTTGAATATGCGTCCTTCACTTAGGAAGATCACAACTTAGCAGGTTAGCACCCATAAGAAGCAATTCATGTTTATAGATCCACCATATAGAGATTCAAATTTGACAGTGTCCGTGGTAAATTTCGTTGCAAGTCAATGTATGTGATCCTTTATCTATGCTTGCAGCAAAATAGATAGTCTAGCACTATTCAAGAAAGATGGTTGTAGCCAATTATACTTGCGAAGCATCTGCAACCAATTCCTGACATATATTCAATTAAAGACAAAACCGAACTATTTACCCTCCCTCCCTCCCACCAAAAAAACAGAAAGGTAAAACAAGAAAAAAATGGAAAATGAAGCGGTAAAATGAAGATATAAATAACCAATGATATCAGCATAACCAAACCAATGATATCTTTTGAAAAAACATTGGCTTCAGTGCTTTTTGCACCAAGAAAATATCAGACAATTAAAGAAACATTGCAAAGTAAAACTAGCATACCAAGGCTCATTGCAGAGGTTGTACTGTATTGTGACTTCTCGTACAAATCTTTGCTGCCGCAATGCATTCTGAAGGATAAAAAGACCATTCAAATATCTGATTTGTGTCCTTTACAAGTTTTGAAGTACATGAAACAAGCATTTTCATCAGGAAATATTAGTAGAAAACAATCTCTTCTTATTATTACCCCTCTTCATGCAGACAAGTATTACAAGAAGCATGAAGGCATACAGCAATGAAACAAGAAGCATTGTATCCTGTTTGTTGCCATCAGACAGACTAACATGGAGTTTCATATAATCAGAGTAGACAAGCTAAGTACGGCCTTATGAATAATAGCACTAGTACGGCCCAAACTAAAGTCAAATGCTCTTTTTTGGAGCTCCACACGTATTTGGAAAACATTAAAAAAAAAAAAAAAAAAAGACTCCCATATGCATTTAGAAATAATAAAAATACTAAAATTCAAAGTTTAAAAAACAGAAGGCTTAATTTAAGAGGGAAGCTGGTTCTGTAACAGCAGCCCATTCTTTGAGGGGAGATCTACAGCAACATTATTGAGAAACGCCAAATCCAAACATCCAATTGTTCCATAGATGAAATAGCATCAATCAATTGAAATAAATAAACACAAAAGAACCTGAATCATATTAAAGAATACATAAAGCAACTATAGATCATATAGTCTTCTCAAACAAATTTCAAATTTGATTTTCCATGCAATTGTTTTTCAATTATAGGATGCTGGACAAACCGAAGCTGCAGCCCTGGTAGTCATTGTCCGCTCAACAGTCACTGGAGTAAGGGTGGGCTCAACCGTTGAGGTATGTGTGAGGCAAGGTTCCAGATCAATAGTTCCACCTCCTCTCTGAGAACCAACAAAACAAAATACAAATAAAAAGGGTTGGATCAGCATTAAGTTTTCTAACATTGACATACACATCTCCATGCATTTGCTTGTGCAGACACAGGTGCCAATATGTATACAGAGCTATTCCAAGCACAAGCACCCTTTCCATTATCAAAAACAAAAAGAGGATATTATATTTAGCATCAAAGATGGCATGCTAATTTATAATACACATCGATGGTAGAAGAAGATCAACTGCAATTGAAAAGATAATAGGATTTTACAAGACTTTCTTTACTACCTTCACAATGCAACACCACTCAACTCGATAACTGCAACCGATTGCAGCACCCCAAGCACGGGAACGCACATTGTTTCTCAGGGTAGAAATATAACCTGATAATAAAGAGAATTAAAACCTTCAGATTATCAAATAAAGATTCATTGGAACTGGCTATATCCATAACTGCCAAGAGAAAGACTAATAACATTACAGCTAATTTCCTAAGCAAAACCTGAATGAAAAAATAAAAACTTCAAGCAAATATTATGCAAACATGGTCAGCTAAGGTCCAAGAAAGTGTTTAGTGCAGCAGCCCTAACTGTTTATGATATAACAAGTGCCTAAACTCATTTATGTACAAGGAGTAGCTGTCATTTCAGAAAAGTTGTCTCATCCCTTAAATTTCCCAATTCGAAGGTCTTGAACCTCATGGCAAATGGTAGACCTTCTAGATTCAAATTAACGTTTTATACTGTTTTCTTTAATTAGATCTTGCACATCTATTCCCACCAACGCATTTCTCTTGCTCTCCCTTTCTTCCTTTGTCCTTCTACCTAAATTTCCTTCAACTTATATGATGACTTTTTACAACAATTCTCCAGACCAATAAGCTAAACCTTAAAATCATATAACACATGCCACAATGTCTTCCTCAGCATAACTTTCCCAGCACAGGAAAGTGATTTTTTCTAATCAGTTTTCAATCCGAACCAAAAGTTAATTTCTAATGCCTTGAAAACCTCTATATTACTTCATGCTAAAATCTTTTTATTCCTTAAGTTACAAGTCTGGAAACTTGGGATTTTATGAGAAAGTGTCTTTAAATTACTTTACCCCAAAATCTCCAACATGCTCAACTGTTTTTGGGAAGAGGGGGAAGGGGGTTTAAAGGTATTTAGATGTAATATTACCACAGTACAATTAGATAATGAGGCATAACATTATCTTTCTAATTATTTAAGACTAGCAAAGTACACATATATGGACATACAATCTTGTGGAGGTAGTACTCGAATGGTTGCACGCAACTCTTGTATGGCCGCAGGAGGAGGAGAGGCTGTTGGGCGACAGTAACCTGTATGCATGAGAACTGTGCAACAAAATAGTAACATTAACACTAATTTGAAACATGTTGCTTTCTGTAATATGCAATCAAAAGCAAACTGCACGATTTTCAGAACAACACATACCAGCAACAAGATCTGAGTCATACGTGTATACATCAGTCCCCCAGAGTTGGCCACCTCTTACCTAAACATAATAATCTAGACTCAGTAAATGATATTAATAGCTAAAATATATACTTAAATTGTATCCCCTGTGCTTTTCATACATATACATCAAATAAAGAAAATAAATTAACAAAAGTTCATCTCATCAGATAACTTGTTAACTTAATAACCCTCAAAAAAGAGAGATAAAAGAAAAAGTTTGTTAGACATCACCATCAATGAAAAACATTGCCTCCATTATATTATTGCTTCACCTGCCCTGCATAGTTCTTTCACCAAGACGAGTAAAGCACTTAAACCCGTGCCGAGTATGCTCAATTCTCAACTTAAAACAGTACAAAAAGGAACTTGAAAAGCATGCTTCAATTGCAGCTTCTGATACATATTACAGACAAACTAAGGGTCTCCATGCTATACCTACCAGGACATCATTCTAAATCTCTTCTGTTTCTAGAAAGCTAAACACCAAAGTTCATTCCTTTTTGAAAATTTCCGAATGTGAATTTTTTTTTTGGGGTCTCTTCTCAAGAAAATCCTAAGCTGGTATGCAAATTATTTACACACAAAGAGACACTAGATCATAAGTTTCTACCAACTCATTCAGATGTTTCATCTTTCTATCAAATATTTCAACTAAGTATAACATTATCTCCAGTCACTTTACTGAAAGGATCTCAGTTACATGCGACTTCTCTTCTTACAAAATCCAGGAGAGTCATGTACAAATCTTGTATAAAACCATCAATGGAAGTTCAGTCATAGGCAAAGGTTTTCATGCAACAATAAATCCATATCAAAGAACACAGATGCTAACTGGTAATTGATGCACCACTCCTTATATTCTAACAGTCTCCAGATTATGCATAAGCATAATGAAAAATTACCGACAATAGTAAATAGCCCAAGCCACAGTTACTGGAACTGATGTAGCAGCCTCAAAAGTGAAAATTAAGAAACAAAAAAGGCACAAATCATGCCCCACAGATTTCTAGAAATTCAGGCAAATGGCAAGGAAGGATTAAAAAGTCACACACAAATTATTCAAATGGATTTTAAACTTTGCAACAACAGCATCAACACCAAGCATCAGATAAACTGAGTAGAAAGGGAAAATAAAAAGGTATGGAAAATAGTTTTATATGAAAAGGAAGAAAAGGATTTATCATTCAGAGAACAATGATCTCTCATGATGAATATTTTTTAACAACTAATAACCATATCCTCACTTAGACATCACAAAATCAGACAAAGTCAAGACAAGAAATAAACCCAACAAAAAACAATGAAACTCTTCACCAGCACCAATCAAGAGAAAAGGCTTTGACGGAGAAGGAGATAGCCACTAATCCAATATACAGACAAATTTGAACATAAAGTAAATTTATTTTACTTGGCGGTTTGTAGCAGTAACATGCTCAGCTGGTATCCAAATTTCAAGAGTGGGGGCATTATTTGAGCTTTCACCACCTTTTTCCATTTGAGATGATTCATTTTCCTTCCATAATTTGATCAGTTCTTGCATACATTCTCCAACTTTATAAACAATAGAAGAGACTTCTACTTTTCCTGAAATATAAGAAACCTACACATGATAAACATGCAAAGAAAAGGCTAAGAATCGATAAGCATCTCTAAAGTCTAATCTTTCCCATTCAATCAAAGAGAACTCATTATTGACTAACAAATGATAATGGCATCCCAGCACACCAGTGCAAATACAAAACAAGATAATATATTATAGAATATCTGGCAATTAATTCTACAGAGACCCCCATTAATTCAGCCAGGCACAACTTCCAAGATAATCTGGACAACCCCAAGCCAGTGAAACGAAATATAACAGCATACCTTGAGACCTGCAAAACAAATTAACCAAATACTAACTATCAATCAGAAGCGAATGAGTAGGAAGTATACCAACCAGAAGGTCAAGTCCAAACACCAAAATGTAGGATTAAATCAAACAAAAGAAAATAAACTATTATCAACAGTTATATCAAACAAACCAAATAGGGCGGAAGAAAGAAAGGAAATAGATATCAAAACATGACCATTTAGTGAGGGAAGAGAAAAAACCAAATGCATTACGTTTTTGTCTAAGCTCAATACTAACTGCATAAAATCTTAGATATAGTCGTTCTATTCAATTTAAAAATGACTGACATATATAAATTGATTTCAAATTATGTAAATTAATTACATGTTTTCCCATAACTTTTTTTTTTAATAATTTAAACTAGAATATATTGTCGAATTGATAAACTCTTGATAGAAAAAAGATAAACATCAATGCAAGAATCCCAAGGCATGAGCATACTCCTCCAAAGGACCAAGACACAAGAAACATATTAATATAACAGAGGCTAAGGATACTGCCTTTAGATTCTTAACGTTGTTTGCCTACAGATTTCGTCTTGTTTTTTAGAAAAGTTCAATTGTTTATATATATACATATATAACAAAACAATTTCAAATATTAGATAACTAGATTTAAACAAAAAGAAAACAATAACCAAGAAAAATTGTGTGAAAAAGAGGAGGGGGGAGAGGGAGATACCCTTCATTGTCTTGAGCACGAGGTCTAAAACGATGGTCACGATTTGCCACCTGAGGACTACCCCTTGATCGTTGCATCCTCTTACGCTGCTGATGCTGAACATTATAATTATGGACCTCTCGCTCCTTCTCTGTTGCCCCTTCCCCATCAGCACATACATCATCTGATTCTTTGTCAAAGCACCTGCTATGCTTATCAGGCCTATCTCCTTCTAAATCAGCATCTCTTTCTTTACTCCTCTCTCCAACTTCCCTATCAATATTTTTCCAGCTATCAAAATCTTTCTGTTTCTTCTGCTCTGGTAACACAGTTTCTTGCTCTGGGACTTTAACTGATCCCTCACCAAGTTCCTTCTCAATATTTGAAACCTCTTTCTCAACTCCATTCCAAAGCTCCCTCTTGACATGATCCTTTTCTCTCTCTTTTAAGGTTTCTTTGTGTTTTGGAAGATCTCTTCTCTCACGCTCCCACCTTTCCACATCCCCATCTTCCTTGGAAGACTCTTTGCAATCACCACTAGTATTAGCTACTTGGGCAGTGCTTCTATGATCACTTCTTTCTTTTTCCCTCTCCCCCCAATCCCGATGCTTCACATCTTTCCTTTTTCTATCCTTCTCTTTAAATCTATCTTCACCTTTTGGATCTACTTTGTTCTCACCTATAGTTTCATGAGTTTCTACATAATCCCTTTCTTCTGCTGTTGAACCCTCCTTCCCAACCTCAAGTGGGCCCTGTGTATTACCACGTGAAGAATGCCAGGAGTCCACACTCCCACTAGGGGCCTCAGAATATCTTTTTCCCCTGTGGTACTCTTTTGATTCTTTCCAATTTAAGTGGCTATTTACCACACCATAGCCATCCTTTTCACCTTTGATATCAGCTTTCGAATCATCATATCTGACATCCTTGTTATCATCTCCTCTACCTTCAATGCGCACATCCTTCTCACTCTTGGCATTCTGTGAATCCCTCCTACCCTCACTGTGTAACTCCTTCTTCTCTGTCTTTACATCTCGATTCTCAAACCGAAGATCTCTAGTGTCCTTGGAATCTCTTGATTCCATTCTGTTCTCACTGGCAACAGGATGATCTACGTGCCGATACATTGAATGAAGAGGAGATCTTCTATCTGCATCACGTGACTCGGTACGGGGTGCCTTTGCCACCCGAGAATCTTGATTTGTTTCATAAGGAGCAAGGTACTCATTTGGAACTGATGATGACATTTTGGAATATGTACCTGTATCTTCATGTGGATGCTTTGAAGACGAATGCACGGCCTCTTCATGAGATCTTTTAGGTGCACTACTCATGGTGAAAACCCAATACAGTCATAAATCTCAATTAGGTAGTCTAATAGCTTAAACAATTCCTCTTTCTGCTGTATATTCGTTATATAGACAGTTGGTAACTGCAACCTGACATGACAAGTTCAGAAACTAAATGAGGCCAGGACAATTTCACAGCCCTCAAAACATTTTTGTATGAATTCAAAATCATTTAATAATAAAGACACGATCAGCCATTTAAGCATATTTAATCACATATCACATTAAAGAAATAGAAGCTAAAAAAGACAAGAAAAAAATGATAGAGAGGTTGGGAAGACAGTAATTGATGAAGCAATATCCTCGATATGCTCAGCAACAAAGTAAACAGGAAATACAATTTTAATTTTAGTCATTAGATACCGCAGTTAGACCCAGTACAAGGACAATTATAAGGTCTGAATCAAGTACAGAATGTCAATTGGCAACCAGTCATATCAAAATAGTCATAGAACTTTAAAATGGGCGACTTTCTTCTCAGCAACGCGGCATAAATTGACAAATGTCGAACTCCAAAGAAAATACTCAGAAATTACTTCAAGAAAGAAAGGAGAAGAAAAAAAAAAAATTCCTCCACTGCTAATGTTGGAACAGGCATGAAAATACGAATCGAGATATAAGGATTGAATGATACTAAAATAAGAACGTGGTTTCCAAGACATTTAGGGAGAAAACAGATGATAAACAACTCCGGGAATCAATTAAAAAAAACAGCATTTATCTCAATAATCAACAATTAATCAAAGACTGGGGAAGCAAAGAAACATTGGAACCTTTAGCATCCAACTCTGAGAGGGAAATTTGAAAAAGGTGAAGAATGGAGAAGTTTAACGCATTTGAAAGAGCATTTTATTCTCCATTGGTAACTTTTCAACCAAACCAAAGGAAGTGGAACCAAACATAACCCTAGAAATCTTACAAAGAAAAGAGTAAGTGATTAGAACTCTCAAACCTTGTTTATCGGTCAGCCTCTGTGTGTGCGCGCCCGTGTGTGCGCGTCCGATGTTAAAAGCCTCTCTTTGCGCCCACTGTCGTTTAACTATATAGTCTATGTTATGTTATGTACTCTGGTAACTCGGCCTTCGCCTCTTTGTCCCTTGGATAGATACCATCATTCGAACAAACGGGGGAGATAAGTATTCTCTACTGCAAGGACATCCTTGGCCACCAACACCTTAGTTAACAAACTAGACAATTCTTTTTTTCGTTGCCATCATACAAACCTTATTATTATTATTACTACGTAAAATTAGTCTCATAAAAAAAATCCTATATATTAGTACACAATTGAATTCTTTAAGATTTTATTATTAATTATATATATATATATATATATATATATATATATAAATAGACTTTGTTAAGAAGTTTGTGTTCTTTTAATAATTGAAGATATTAATTTTTGACTATTAATTACGTATAAGAGAATACATTTTTTTTAGAAAAATAATGGTTACTTAATAATATTGATATTATTAGTATTAGTATTATTATGTTTAAATGGTTTTTTTTTATGTTGCCATGATAAGACATCAAGATCCCAATATCCTTATTCACCTTTATTGGGCCATTGGATTGTGGACTGTATAGTGGGAGTTGATTTTTGCACCATCCCAAATTAATACCCTCACCACCCTTAACACTTCAGAAATAATTTCCAGCAGAGAGAAGAGGGTGCAGATATTAATCCTCTATATATTTTATACTTTTTCCTCAAAAAAAAAAAAAAAATCCGACCCGATCATTCAGGCAACCAACACCAACAGTAATATTAACAATGAAGTTTAGGTGGCTTTGCTTTGGGAATATTGTTCTAATTTCTGATTCTAAATGCTCTCTGGTTTCCAACGGTAACTCCACTGTCTCCAATTATGTCCCGTAAGAGTAATTAAACTGTTTAATGTGGCAGGATTTGAGAGAAACAATTTTTTCTCTAATTCTTCCATTTTCATATGCATTAAAGATTATACCTTCAGGTTTCAATTGCCTACCGGCAAAATCCACCAAATAATTTCCTATTGTAAAATGTTAAAAATTCCTGCTGTGCTTGCGAAATGAAGCTTTTACAGTGAACTCATGTTTTTTATTTGGATATTAATAATAATAATAATAATAATAATAATAATAATGGTCTTATTATATATACAACAGCTCTGTCAATGTGTGACAGAAAATACAATTGTCCAAGCATTAATGGGGCATTTGTATCTGGAATAATTAACAATCAAGTCCAAGTTCAACTGGAAGCAGTTGTAAACTCGTAAGAGGCATAAGATAGAGTGCCCGAGTCAATGCTACTATGAATGAGTTTCGCCATGGAATTTTCTCCGGCAGCACCCATGGCAACGTGAAGTGGAAAGAAGTGATCTGGCCATGGATGAGCCATCCTCGCATTAGGCGCTTTCTCTTCATAATGATTTACATCTTCGTATCTACAAAAGCCATTGAAAAATGTTTGCAATCAATATAGTTGCAGGCTAATTATATTACGGAATAAAATCTGTTATCCTACATTTTTTTGGTCCTATGTGTCAGTGATTGGTTAAATAAGTTAACCAATCATGAGCAAATAAAGTCTAGGACGGAGAATTCTTAAAATGATTTATATGTGATCATTTCAATATTGTTATCACGTCATCCAGCTAATTGTAATTAAAACATATTCAAACAATCTGGGATAGATAATTGTCACTTATGTGATATAGTTACTATAGTATAATAATAGCTTCTTAGCCGTTAAACGATGATTATAATTAGATCTTTATTCCAACAAGCTGTTATTCAGTTAAAGTAACTACAGACATCCAAATCCTCCCACCAGAAGATCATTTACTTAATAGAGTAACTCAATCGTCTATTTACCAAAGATGAAAATGGAAACATGGAATTAGGGGTACCTTCCTTCAAGTAGAGCTTCTTTCAACCAATTATCAAATTGCACAGTCCAGGAAACAGGAGGAGTTCCAGAAGGAAGAATTTGTCTTAAGTTGTGAGTGGCACTTCCAGAGCCAATTATTAGTACACCTTCATCTTTAAGAGGAGCCAATGCCTTCCCCATATTATAGTGATGTGTTCCATCAAGTTCAGATTGAACAGAGAGCTGAACAACTGGGATGTCAGCTTCTGGGTACATCAATATCAGAGGAACCCATGCTCCATGGTCAAGCCCTCTTTTCTTATCTTCATCAACACGGCTGAAACCAGATACTTTAAGTAATTCCTTCACCCTCTTTGCCAATTTTGGAGATCCCGGTGCCGGATATTTAAGCTGGTAAGAAAAGGGAGAAGATTTCATTTCCCATAAAAAGATTAGCTTTTTAATTCTCCATTCTTCGATTCATTATCTAAAATTTGACAATGCAATGCAAGATTAGAAACCTTGTAAAATGCTTCAGGGAATCCATAGAAGTCGTAGATGGTTTCGTTGCGATCGACAACGTTGATCATGGGAACGGCGGTGTCCCAGTGGGCGGAAATGGCGAGAATCGAAGTGGGTCTTTGGGGATAAGCCTGCTTCCACGACTTCAAGAACTGCCTCGCCGGAATTCCATCATCAAGGGACAAAGTCGGCGATCCATGAGAGATGAAGAAGGTGCTGTATCCCGCCATGTAGAAATTCTTCTCCTTTTCTCTTCCGATTCTGCGTCAAAATCTCAGATTATAGGCATATATAGATCAGGGAGACTAGAGGGAAATCAGAGAATGGAATTGGGAGAGATACCCGCTACTCCACTAGGAAAATAGACGAAGGAGCCGGCTTGGTCTTCGGAATTGGTATTTTTACGTCTGATTCTGATCTTCGATCTTCTCGAACTGGATGTCTATTGGTGGGGTTGTTCTTATTCTGTTTCTTCTCCAATCTGAGCTTCCATTCGAGCTTTGCCGACGATGCGGTGCATTTGTTGCTATTCTTAAGAATTTAAATCGTGTCTGCAATTATTACGTAGTACTCACACTTCCTAATTTTCATTGCATTCCACCAAACAAAATTTAAATCAAAATAATCAACAAGGCTTAAACTCTGATTAAGTAGCCTATAGTTATTTTAATTATTTTTTATGGGTTTTATACTGATACATTATTTTTTATTATATTATGTAATTTATACAACTCATATAATACATGTGCAGTCCACGTAATGATATAGAATTTTTAAGATTTTACTCTAATAACTACAATTTATTGTTTAACGTTATATAAATTATACAACTTATTGAAGATAATAATTGGGTCCTCTTTAGAATTTAATTGAGGATGTTGTGTATTAAAAAAATAGATTGTTGAAGTTTACGCACACTAATAATTTTAATATTTTATCACCTCAAATAAAATTAATCTTAAATTGGTTTCTAAATTTTGATGTAAAAATAAATAAATAAATAAATGAAAAAATTTACCATGAATGAAGAAAAAAAAAAAAAAAAAAACTAAATGTTAGGTATAACCACTACAGGCAACATGTTAGCTATAACTACTACCTTTACCTGCAGTTGTCACTTGCCTAAAGGAGCAAGTCCCCATATTTCTTTTATGCAATTTTATAGATTAAAAATTATAAATTAATATTTTTAATATTATAAACATTTTGTTTGTATAAATATTAAGAAAAGTTATAATATATACAAGAGTATTCATAAACTATCTCAAACTAATAAAACTAAATGGAATTGCATTGAAATTTACCAAAGTCGACTAATATCGATTTAAATTAGCTTAAAATATACTTAAACAGTCTTGTATGTATCTGTGATTTCAGTAATTTCATTTGATTTGATTTTAATAAAATTTGAAATTATGTATATAATTTTTTTTATAACAGTTATGTATATAATTAAAGTGTTAAATATGGAAAATAAACCAAGCATTACTAGTTTTGGGCCAAAAATTGTAAATTTAAGATTTTTATTTTTTTATTAAAGAATTTACTGTTTATTATTTCTATTATCAAAAGAGGCACTAGAGTAGTCAGAAGCCTGAAATATGTGAACAATTTTTTTTTATGGGGAAAAGAAGTGTGAATGTACTTGATGTAGAAAAAATGTCATAATGTTCCATAAAATTGGCTACTGTAATGTTTGAAGACACAGGCATGTCCAGGTACATATTTTAAGTTTCATCCATCTTCGTTTTGTCCTTTTTTTTTTTTTTATTTGTTATTTTCTCGGTCACTGTTTACCGATGATGCTTCTAGAAACTGAGGTATAATATAAGCTACCCGAAAAACGAACGAAAGGATCGTGTAGCTGCATATGACAAGGACATGACTAAAAATGCCTCGTGAATAAATTAATAAATAAGAAATTTGACTTGGCTTGGAAGTAAGGAGAAAAGAAAAAAACAAAAAAATACTCCTCTCATTAATATAAATAAACTCTCTCTTTATACAATTAATTAATAGTGATAAAATAAATTAGTTGATATAAGGTTATTTTATTTTAATTAAAAGTTTAAATTTAAATTTGAGTCTTAAAAATATAAATATATTAAAATTTAATAAAAAATTCTCTTTTTATTTTTGTAATTCTATTCATTTGATTAATTAATATTTAATATAATTTAAAAATTGTTAATTTATAAAAAAAATAATAATAGTTATTGTGTTTAGGGGTGGGCATGGGTCGGAACAGACTGAGAATTTGGCCTTCTCGGTCCCGTCTAAAAAGAAAATTTTTTTTGTTCCATCCTAATTTTATATAGCTTTGTCCTGGTTCCATCTTGATTTCCTTCCCGATCCATTTGTCCCGTCTTGTCCTGGTTAATTTTTTTTTTTTAAAAAAAAAGATGTATAAAGTAATAAGAGATGTGTTAAAAGTATGAAGGAAAAAAAGAAAGTGGGATGTAAGCAGTAAAAATGAGATGTAAAAAGTAATAGACAAACAAATATATATATATATATATATTTATCGGAATAATTTCGGGACAGGACCAGAACGGGATAAGGCTTATCCCGATACCATCCAAAACTTAGCCGAGACACTGAAAAATTATCTCAATTCCATTCCGAGTCTCAATTTGTCCCGTCCAAAACTCTTCAGGCTAGGCCGAGACATCGGGCTCTCCCGACCCATGCCTACCCCTAATTGTGCCTATGATGTTAACACATCCCAATTTATGAAAAATGGGTTTACATTTTTTACATTCCCTTCAACTGGTTGAATTAGAATATAAAAAATCATAATAGTATTGGAGAAAATAATTAATTGAACTATAATGAAAGACCAGCTTTGAAATTATTAGGAAAGAGTCAATAGCAAATGAATCAGGAGTTTAATGTAAATTTGCGACCGAAAGTTGGTTGAAATGGTAATAATCGAAACTATATACTCTCATTGGAATCTTATTGAATTTTCTGAATCAACCTTACATTACAATGATCCATATCTAGTTAGAGCACTCCAAACATGATATATATAGATCCAAATCCAGTACTGCACATTCCATTCCACAATGCAAGAATAAAACACACAACTGCATAATTACAGGCAATAAATTTTGACAACAAATGGTTATATCATTTCATGGCGGATCGGCGAATTATTGGGCGGAGCTGGATTTGAACCAGCGTAGACATATTGCCAACGAATTTACAGTCCATCCCCATTAACAGATAATTTTATTGTCTTAAAAGATTCAGCTGTTGGATGCTGTAAATTGGTAGGAAGCATAGGAGATAGTGCCACCTTCCCAGCTGTGGTGGATGAGTTTTGCGTTAGGATTTCCGCCAGCAGCCCCAACCGCGACATGCAATGGAAAGAAGTGATCCTTCCAGGGATGAGCCTTTTTTGCATGCGGTGACCTTTCTTCATAATGATTTATGTCATCGTATCTGCCACACCAATCAAAAAAAGGACTTTAGATAGATAAAAAGAGTTTTTTTTTTTTTTCATTTTCATATACTTCAAAAGTTTTATTAGTTTTATTTCTATATTTTAAATTTATTAGTTTTATCTCTTAAACTTATTAATATTAATTGTTATTTATAAATTTAATGACGATTTAAATTATTAAGAAAAGTTAAAGAGACAAAATTAATATAAATTTTAAAAATTATATTAAAAAATTAAATTATTTAGAATTTTAAGTATTAAAAATCAAAATAAAATTTTATTTTACATAGGATGCATTACAGTTTTCATTTCATTATTTACTGTGTAATATGTCATTGATTGCAATAGTTATTTCCGAACACATCCTACGATCATATTCTTTCTGGAAAACTCTTAGAGAACATGGAAAGGAGATAATACCTTCCTTCAAGAAGTGTTTCTTTCAACCAAGTATCAAATTCTGAAGCCCAGAGAGGAACAGGAGCAGGGTCTCCTTTGGGTGCCATTGTTTTCAAGTTATGAGTGGCACTTCCGGAACCAATGATCAGGACACCTTCATTTTTAAGAGGGGCCAATGCCTTTCCCAAGTTATAGTGATATGTTCCATCCTTTTTGGAAGAAACAGACAATTGACAAACAGGGATATCAGCTTCTGGGTACATCAACATGGCAGGAACCCAAGCACCATGGTCTAACCCTCTTGTTTTATCTTCATCAACACGGTCAAAACCAGATGCTTGAAGCAATCCCTTCACCCTCTTTGCCAACTCTGGAGCTCCTGGTGCTGGATATTTCAGCTGTTAAATGAAAACACATCAAATTGAGGAACCACGATCTTAGTGTTAGGTGAAGAGCTAAGTTTAAAGATAATTTAAATTCTGTTTCTCTCAGAAACTACATCAAACACCTTGTCTATAATTCTTCATCTCATTTCTTTTCTTGTCACTTTCTTGCATTGCCAACTAAACACGTATCTGCTGTAATCTTTATACACAAATTCAATCATCAATGACATCCAACAAACCTGGTACAGCGATTTGGGGAAGCCAGAGAAGTCATGGATGGTATCGTTGCGATCAATGACGTTGACGGAGGGGTGGGCGGTGTTCCAATGACCAGAGATGATGAGAATATAATTGGGTCTCTGCGGGTACAGTTTCTGCCACGACTGCAAGAAATGCCTCGCCGGATGCGACTCGTCTATCAACAGCATGGGCGACCCATGAGATATATAGAACGTGTCCAGCGCTGCCATCCCCAGCTTCTATTCTCCGGCAAGCGTATTTTTATCGTATTGAGACGAGGAATCAGACAAATGAAGAACAGCTGAGCCAAACCAAACACACGAATATAGCAGGCTATGTCCGCTCTGTTCCTCGGATTATGATAAAAATGTTAGGAGAGAAAACTTATTTATAATTGCTAAAATGCCCAAGACTATTTTAAAACAAGTTATTTAATTGACGATGCCAAGTCGAATTTACGGTAAACATCTTTTAAGTTAGGAAAGAGATTAAAAAGTATTGCTTTGCAATCAATTTATCTATGCACAATCAATGACATCAGATTCAAAGGAAAATGAAATCAAGTGTTTTGAAAAGTAAAAATAGAAGAATATTGGGTAAGGAAGGCGAATTCTTACTCCTTGTTATATCAGCAAGGAAGAGACTTCCTTGCATTCATGAATTAGGCCGGAAAGAGTCAATATTTTTCTAAACAAATCAAAAATAATATCCATGCAAAGTAGACGTGCACATTTGCAATTCTTAAAATATTAATGGATAATTCTAGAAGTTAATGACCAATTTGAACTCCACTTATATAATAATATATGTTGTTTATAAAATCGTTGGTCATATTCTATTATGAGCGCAAGAGAAGATGGGAGTAAAAGAGACGTTTTACATATCGCATGGATCTCCAAGTTTGTCAATCGACGATTCCATTCCGGCGAGGCATTTCTTCAAGTCGTGGAAGGAGGTGTTTCCTCAGAGGCCGTCGCCTATTTTGATAATCTCCGGTCACTGGGACACCGCAGTTCCCACCGTCAACGTCGTCGATCTTAACGACATCATCTATGACTTCTATGGCTTCCCCAAAGTCATGTAATAAGGTCAGTCCGCATACTAATCTTCTCTTTATTTAAATAAATCATAGTAATTTGAAATTTTGGATCCAAGTTGCTTAGCAAAATAAAACGAGTTATACAGTTTAGGTCTCAATTTTGGATCTAACCTGATAAGTCCACCCGTTTAGTTTGTCTTCCAAGTTGGCCTGGGCCACTAAAAGAAATGGCCCAAATCAGACTCGTCAAGCTCATTTATTATTTGTTTTAATTCATTTTTTTTTATTTTCTTATGAATTTAATTTTTAACTATTTTAATGGTTAAAAAAAAAGCAATAATTTTAAAAAAAAATTTAGATAATTAGGCCAGTCCAAATGGCCCACTAGCCTAATTCAAGCAACAATTTTATGATTTAAGAAAACACATTATACTCATGACGTGATAATAATTGTTAAATTATTTATTAATATGACATTGTTGTTTAATCAGACAATTATCATCATTATACTCAAAACAGAAAATAGAATAAGATAATTGGCACATACAAAAGTAGTTTTTAATCAAGTTGTTGGTATTTTCGCGCTGAAGTATCCAGCACCAGGGGCTCCAGTGTTGGCCAAGAGAGTAAAGGAACTATTGAAGGCCTCAGGGTTGAGGCAGGTGGACGAAGACAAAAAACGAGGGCTTGACCATGGCGCATGGGTGCCATTAATGCTGATGTATCCAGAGGCTGACATCCCAGTTTGTCAACTATCAGTTTCATCCCACAGATATGGCACTTATCACTACAACTTGGGAAAGGCATTGGCTCCTCTAAAGGACGAAGGCGTGCTGATAATTGGGTCTGGCAGCGCCACTCATAACTTGAGAGCAATTGCTCCTCGCAACACTCCTCCTGATCCGTGGGCTCTCCAGTTTGATTCTTGGTTGAAAAACTCTCTCCTTGATGGAAGGTATGAAGATGTGAATCATTACGAAGAGAAGGCTCCACATGCAAGAATGGCTCATCCATGGCCAGACCACTTCTTTCCATTGCATGTGGCTATGGGCGCTGCCGGTGATAACGCAAAGGCCAGGGTTGTCCATGATAGCTGGGACGGTAGTTCCTTCTCTTATGCCTCTTTTGGATTCACATCATCCTCAAGCTGATGTGCCTATTTCAGACCTTCTTTGTATTTAATTACATTTTAATTTGATGATGTTCATTTTGTAACAATTAATGCATGGATTAATTAGTTTCTTGAACGTAATTAAAGCTGCTCTTTTGTTACTTCCGTGATTCATTTTTGAGTCTTGGAACATAGAGAATTTGCTATTTTAATCAATAACGTCATGCATGAATGCACCAATTTCCCTCTTAATTTTTCTCTTTGAGGGTTTATTAGGAACTAAATTTATAATATGAATATAAGAAATAAAACTAAAGACGAAAACTATGTATGATTAATCAGTAATCTTTCATGGAACAATGGAATTTGCTGATAAACTTGCTAAGAATGCAGGCATTTCCTCCCAATTGGCTCACTTTAGAGAAAGGTGATTTCGATAAATCAAGTAAAATATTTTTGTGTATTATCTATTTTATTATTTATTTTTTTGCTGAATTTCTCAATATCATGCACCTTTTTAAAGTTTAAGCAGCTTGAATTATGAAAACTTATCAAGATTAAGGTATAAAGTTTAAAAGATATTTACTAAATACTTATAGTTTTCATATTGATAATAAGAATATGAATAATATTTTTTGTAAAATATGATTACAATCCTAACGCCTAAAATAGACTAAGTTTTCTTTTCTTTGAGTCTCAATGTAAAATCTGCTAACTAGCCAGGCGTGCTGATATCATTAATCCTATGTTAGGGTCAATCTTTGATCACCGACAACAATGAAAGAAATTAATCTTTATTTATAAAGTGTTATAATTAAACCCTAATATTATGTAATCTCTATACAATGCTTACATAAACAGATTAGTATTAAATTTATTATAAACACATATTTTATTGTCGTTTGCTATGATTAAACTATATGTTGGATGAAGCGGCGCTGGGCGAACTGTGATTGCCATTTGGCGCTAGTGCTAGCTTAGGGTTCAATCATAGGATTTGTGCAATAATATGATAGGTGACAAGTCAGCCGCCTCAGAATTATCTATAAAACCTTAAAAATATGTAGGAATTAATGTTAATTATATTATAATTATTCGTTGACTTTACAAATTGTAGGACTTGAATGGTGTCCACTATTGATGATAATGAATTCTTGATGCATTCCAATATTGGAATCATTGCCCACAATTGTACAGGAAACCTTATTAATTTCAGAGAATAACTTTTATTATATTTAAAAAAAGAAAATGCAAAAAACAAAACAACATTAGCATTTTAGCAACATAAAAAATTATGTAGGCTTAATTAGGACTTCCTGTTAAAGATTTTTTTTTTCTTTTGGGTTTAATTTATAGTTAACAAGTTACACCGAAAAAGAAAGCTGTTTACTAAAAAAATAGTGTAGTAACTTAGAAACCAAAATTCTGAGTTATACAATAAAACTTGGGTTTTCCAATATTCTATATATCAAGCTTTTTTTTTTAAAAATAATACTATAGGATTAAAATTAAATATTTTAATTTTTTATCTCATTTTCTCACTCATTTCTTATGATTACTTAAAAAATATAAATTAATAATATTGTCTTACTTTTTTATGCTTTTTGATTAATCTATTGTAACGAGGCAATATATAAAATACTTCATAACATATTCAATTTCTATATATTAATTATTTTTTGGACTTTGGAATTGATCTCTAACTTTATGCCATATAATTATTTAGTGTTGGTATATCTATGGGGAGTGGGGACTGAAGCAACCTACCAAATCTAGGACTCTCCAACTCATTTTATATAGTAATGCTTGTTGCAAAGCAATGGATAATCATTTCTTTTTTCTTGTAAGTGGACAGTTTCCCTCAAAGATTCTCCTGTTCCCTCTTTCTCTCTTTCATTGGTTCTTTTATGTTTATTGATTAATTAAATTATTACTTTTGGAGACATCTTTTTATAGGGGAAGCTTAATGTCTAACAGTGTAAGCAAAGCAAAGGAAGCACTCCCAACTTTTTAATTAATTATCTTATTCTCTCTCTAAAGACAATTGACACATCTAACTTCTTTGTTTGATTGTAATTAGTATTTCATAATACAACCTACAAAAATTATATATACATAATTATACATGCAGTTGTATAAGGTGTTGGTTTAATAAAAAAAAAAAAAAAACTCACTTAAGTTAAAGACGATGAGAATTAAAATTTTGAAATTATTTTTGTTAAAAAAATATCATTGATTATTTCTTATCTCGAATATATACTAAGAGAATATAAGAACATTTTGGATATACACTTAAGTAAGTTATCAATTTGTATAACAAATACTAAGAATTTGGATGATTTGTAAAGATTTAAACTTTCTATAACTATAGAAAAGTTAATATTAGAAAGAACTATATAGTCCCATATTCATATATATATATATATATATATATATATATATATATATATATATATATATATATATATATATATATATATATATATATGTATGATTTTATCTCAACTCAATTATTCTCATTGATTTATTTATTTTGAGTCATCTCAATTCTCAAATATAACGATATTGGTAGTTGTGTATATATAGTTATGCAAACAAATTAAGCTGTACTAATTATTATATATGTGCTAGCTTCTAATTTTATGTATTTTACGGACCATTATCATATTTTGGTTGTGAATACAAATTGCTTGAAGAATGTTTAAGTAGGGCGATTATATATACATAATATATAATTGTAAATAAAGGTGAAGGTAATAATTGCTTAAGTAACATCTCTTAGAATAAAAAGCTTAAAGTTAAAGAATGTTACTTGTGCTAAGGTCAGGACATAACCTTCATCCTCAATAAAATTTATAATAATACTTATAAATTACTTGTAATAATGAGATTTATATCAAAATCTTATAAGTGAAATAATTCAATTTCTCTAAGTTCAACCAAGTGTGGTTGGCCAATTGCATAAGTAACATTAATGTAGGGATTAACGCAATCTACTTCCCCTTCTTTCTTGCACAAGCAAGACAAGGGATATATATGAGAAGCATATATAAACTTGTAAGCTACTGTACTGGATCTCTAAAAGCGAGCAATAAAATACTCTTGTGGATACCCTTTCTAAGTAGAAAGTTTCCTTTGCAAACTTTTCTCTCTCCAATTCCAAGTCTCTTTAGTATTATAAAAACAATGTACTCCGTTGCTTCACTTGCAAAATTCACCATCTAAACCTCTCGTAACCTTATTCCATTCCGCCCTCTCCATCATCTTGATTTCTCTATATCTTCACTGCAATTATTTGGCTTTTCCTGGAAAGATTGTGAATTTTCCTTCTATCTTTTTAGATACAGGTATCATCAAAGCATGGATTCTAAGAAGAAAATGATTGTGAGATACAAGGAATGCCTTAAAAACCATGCAGCTGCAATTGGTGGAAATGCCACCGATGGGTGTGGTGAGTTCATGCCTGCAGGTGGAGAGCATGAAGGATCAAACCCAGAAGCTCTCATCTGCTCAGCCTGCAATTGTCACAGAAACTTCCACAGAAAAGAAGAGATTGAATCTGATGATTCCTATGATCACTTCCCTAATGTTGACGAGGCAGCAAAGCCCATTTTGGACCATTTGTCTCCAAAGAAAAGTGGGTCAAATGTATCTGATCAGTTTGATGAGAAGGGTTATGATGAAATGAAGGTAGCTGAGAAGGAGAGAAAGAGGTTCAGAACCAAGTTCACTCAAGAACAGAAGGAGAAGATGCTGAGGTTTGCAGAAAATGCTGGGTGGAGGATACAGAAGCTGGATGAGTCTCTAGTGCAGCAGTTTTGCCAAGAGGTTGGAATCAAGAGAAGAGTCCTCAAAGTTTGGATGCATAACAACAAGAACACTTTTGCCAAGAGAAATCTCATCTCTAGTGCTCCACTAGCTAGCTGAAGCAAATTTTTATTTTCTTTAGTTTTGTCTTGGAATTAATTTGTTTAGGCTTTCTTCTTCCTTTTTCTTTTTTGTTCTTTTTCTAGTTATTCTTTTGCTTCTCTCTTTTTCATTTCTGAATGATTTTGAACTTTTTGGGTTCTTATTTATCTCTATTTGATTCTGTTAGCAAACTGTAATGCTATAATTAATATGTTTAGTTTAATTAGCTTGTACTGCACAACTTTTTTTTAAAAAAAAAAAAATCCTCTGACACCACATTAATAAATACAGAAAATCATTAACACAGAGAGTTTTGTCATGTTGTATTATCAAATTTAAATTGAACTAGTTAATATTCAGTATAATGTCAGATATCAGTAATTTATATAAAAAAAAATATTAATTTGGTATAACCACAAGAGTTTAAGATCACCCATAAATTTAAACTTAAGTACAACCCAAACCTAGAACTTCTATTTAAGAACAACCCTCTAGCAGCTGCTTTCCACAAATTGTTATCGCTGAGTCAAGCGTACTGTTAATGACATCTACACAACCTTTTTCTTTTTTGTAGTTTTTTGGTTACTGTTAATTCTTTTTTGTTATATATATGATCATGAAGGACTAGAAATATTATATTACCTTTTATATAAAAACTTCTTTTAAAAAATGAATATTAATTTATTTTATTTTAACAAATAATAAAATTTTGTCAATGAAAGTTGACCCAATTAATAACTTTCAACATTATATCTTATAAAATGTATGTTTGATTCTATTAATATAAGAACTTTATTGGTTGATATTTATAAATATCCTTACAAACATTAGTATTTTTTCTTTATTGAATTTATAAGCGTTATTTCAATTTAAGGTTTAATTTTATTGAACTTTTGACATTTAATTTATCTAAACTTTTATATATAAAAATTTTAAAATGAATAAATACAATAGGTATATATATTAAAAAAAAATTATTTAGGTAAAATTTGACATATATAATATCACATAATCTAATGATGAAAATTTTTTTCTTAAAAAAAAAGTTACTAAAAAGTGTAAGTGCTCAAAGTGTTATGCATAATGTAAATAGGTTCTATTATATATATCATGCATTTTGAAATTTAAGTAAATTACACACATACATTTTGAAAGAGGTACTATATGACACTTGAATCAAAATTTACTAACGTGTGAATTTATGTCGTTAACTTAAAACGGCTTAAAATTCAACTTTTTTTTTTTTATGAAGTTAACACTTTGGTGGTCAAAACAAAGGTTTCTGCTGCAACGTAAAGAGAGGTATTTGTGGTTAGTGGTTGATTTAGTTGACTTATAGCTTAAGCGATATGGAATAATAGTATGATTAATGCTAAGTATGGGAGAGAAAAAAAATCAAATGTGAACAAATAAAAACTTGGCATGTGATAAGATAATGATAATATTAAGTGGGGCGCATGCGCAGAAAGAAAAATGAACTTTTGTAATTTGAGCCCTATAATGTTATGCTTAGAGCTTAGGATACCAATAATAAAAAGAGGGATTAAAATAAAATTAATTAGGATTTAATTATAATAATCATAGGCACTAATTGATGTTTCCATGATCCTTGTATTGTGTAAATAAAAAAGCTATAACAATTGATAACAAGTAACTTGTTTATTATAATAAAAGTGTGGATGGTGGATTTGCGAGGTGGCTAATTTTGATTTCACTTGCTTTGTTTTATTGGCTTACAATGATATGATTAGAGTTAATTAAGTTAATTAACTGTTCATCACTAAAACATACTTTAGAATGAGATTCTTCTCACCTAGGCAATTACATTACGCTTCTTACGAAAGACAAAGGAGAAAGAAATGTGCTAATGAAAGCAATTTGATGTTTATCATTTTTCCATGTGGCTTTTAGATTAAAAATCATGTGATCATGTAAATTAGGGGTGGGATTGAGAGAGATTTTCCCTGTCCCAGTTTCATCCGAGAGATACTTATTGCTGGACCATAATTATATTTTTAGGTTACAAGTTTGCCTATATATATATAAAGGCATTGGCTCATACGACAACAAAAATGATAGCAATGTCGAAAGGGGAAAAACGTGGTATTTTCGAGATGGGACAAAAAAGAACGCCAGGACATTCCCTTGTCCTAGACTCATCGAATTTGAGTTGGGACTCAATTTTATCATGGTCCAATTCAATGCCCTAGACTATCTCGAGTGCCTTGAGATAGGACATTACAGAGGTGTATGCCGGTTCGATTTGGTACGATTTGGTCTCCAAATTGCACTGAAACAACTTACATATTAAGCAAAAATAGGAAGAAAGAAAGCTTACATTATTTATCCACATGCTCTGCATGATACAAATACACAAGATTTTACTGCTAACATTCGAGAGAACCTAGACAAGAGTACAGGGTGAAAACGGGGGAGAGTTTTGGTTAATCTCAATTCATCCACATTATATTTCAGCTCCAGAATATCTCCCTTCTGTACAATGGCGAGGATATTGACAGAAACCATGCTGTTTGACGGACAAACCATGTTCTTATAACCTAAAAGTCAGTGTCAAAGCAAGAAAGCATGATCTTTGACACCATGGATCTTGCAAAAGGGATGTAGCTCAAGCTATACCTGTCAACCACAAGATCATAAAAGGGTTGAAATACCAAAATGCGGCATTGGAAACAAGCAGGGGATCACAATTGGATAATTGCACTCAAATGGCTAGTTATTCATACGGTAGCTACTTCGGATCCTGATTTCCAATGCAGACAAACTTTCTTACACGCCCTTCTCTTGTCTACATAATTTTAATCATTCCTAGAAAACACTGGTAGAGCAAGGCATATATCAAGAAATAAGCTAGAGTAAGACTCAAAGGAAATTTAAACAATATACAGCTTTAGTCATTTGTGAGCAGGAGGCAGAAGCATGATCTAAAGAACAAATCTATCGATATGAACAAGAGAATAAGGTGTCAGTGTACAGCATTCAGATACTTGGAGGACCATTCCTTATGCCAAGATTATAGTCAGAGACCAGATTCGAAGTGGTTTTGCTAATTAATAGAACTTCGTAAAAAGTATTCTTAACTAAGGAGGGAGGTTATTATTTTTTTGGTTCAAGGTCATACATGTCAATAAAATTCCCTTTGAGCTCTCTGCAGTCAGTATATTTGGCACAGTATACGTGTGTGCGTGTGAGTGTGTGTTTGAAAAAAGAAAATTCAATCTTGGATAAAGTAGTGTGTAATGAAGTGTTGATGGGCTTAAAGGCTTAAGACCAACTGGACAGGTTATACTGAAGTAAGTCACAGGAAGAAGCATGGCATACCAAACTAGTGCTCCGAACTCCAAAATAATTGCTATTAGTGTCAGTAACTTGTTATGAACCTGCTCAATGCACAATTACAATATGATAAAAGACAATTAGATAAATATATATGGTGTCAGATGCTGAGCTATTAACTGAATGAAATTATTTTATTTTTAAAGAAAAGGACTCAAGCACAGATATGATAGGACTTACGTAAAGAGCACAAAACAAAGCGATTATCATACTTGCAAGGTAGATAGCTGTTGCATAGATACGAACAGGATCAAGCATCATTGTGACCTGCCGTTTAGGACCAATCAAGAATGCTGTGCTGCCATAAAAAGCTGCAACTTAGCTCTGATGTAAAAAGAACAGTCATGACATTAAGTTCGAAAAGAAATTTGTAAAAAAGGAGACATCAAGAACTTTATGAATTTATTAAGTCAATTTTCTTTTGAATGGAAAACTTCTAACAGTAAGAATTAAATAATAACACTTAGTTAGCAAAATAATTGTTTGCCCCCAAATAAAGAAATAGAACATACACAGAGAGAGACACTACAGACATGACTCCAAACAAAGAGGAATCAACAATTCAAGTTCATCCATATTTCTATTCTTCTGATACCTTAGGATAAAATAATCAAAAAGCACTATAATGTAACTATTCAGCCATAAATGATATGGGCATTAGATACCTTCCCACGGAAAGCAAATTGCCCAGAGTAAACGTTATTGCAAATTTGATGGGTCTGAGGAAAACGAGCATCGACTGTAAAACAAGGAAAAGGATAAATTAAGGCGATTATACTAGTAAAAACATTTGTCCACGAATATATACATATAAAGGCATACGTCACTGATATAAAATGTGTCTTAACTAATTCTGCACAAAGATAGAAGAGGAAGCATTCATTAGTCCCAGTTTCAGGGCAAGTAATGAAAAGAAAATGTTAGCATAAGAATTACATGACAAAGGTTTATAGCCATTCCAAGATTCTTTTACCATGCATCCCTCATAGATATGTAATTTGCATCCCATTGTCATTGTCAATCTAAGAGAAAACTCAAAATTATAAGGGCTTTTCATTAACATTTTATTACTCCCTTGTCCACCACATAAAACTTCTGAACCGTATTTATAAAAGCAAGAGTTGGACATAATATCAGGTTGGCAATGATTAAAACTGGGTTTAGATTAATGTTATAACAAAAGCAGTATCTTTGACAAGCACAGAGTTAGATCCTCTAAAAATTTGTCACATTAGAAAACAATATGCAAAAGCAATGAACTGGGAAAGATGTGCTGTGGTCAATATTTTTGTTTTCTTACAAATATATAACTGAATGTTCCTAATAATCAAACAGTCTAACTTGCATGAAACAAATTTTAAGTGAATTCTAAAGAAAAATTTTCACATGATTAAATGTCGTAATTTCGAACAATTTTTTTTTTTTTTTTGAGACTTTTTAGCTTTAGATGTCACTAAGTGCTGTATACAGTAACCCTCATAATTAGTTCCTCAATGTTTGACCAGAATTTCATATCACAACCTGCCACTTCATAAATTCACTAGTTTATGTTCATCAATGTAACAATGTCTCGGATGGTAAGGAAATAAAGATTCTCCTATTAGCAAACAATATTCCACTTTGTCATTAGGAATTTATTAAAGGAAAAGATGTGCAGAAACACTTTATGAGGCATTCTCCAAAAGCAAACCAAGGAAAGCAAAGAAACAAAACAACGACAGATAGCAAAAAATAAAAAAAAGAACTAATAAGAGATTTCAAATCACATGGGATATCTTACAATGTCACCTTCAAAAAATTCTGTCTCAAAGATGACGTAGAGGGGCAAAAGTAACTAAGATTCTAGCACTGCATCTACCTTTTCATTAACTAAATAAAGCTTTATCCATTAAATTTTCATGTCACAACTATGAAAACAAACATACAGATTTAATGTCATATCACATATGTAACAGAAGCAAGGTAGCAAACTTACCAACAATGTACAAGTTAATCCAGCAACAAAACATATCGCAAAACCATAAAACCTCTGCACAGTCACATTGAGAGAGTGCAAATCAGTGAAAGACATCTTAGAGGCAGAAACTAGTTGAAGGAAGTAAATATACATTTTAACATCATAAAATCCTCCACAAGTATGCAAGTTAAATAATGAAATTTAAAATATCAACAAAAGAAATTATTGAAAGCAAGCCCTCCCTTGATTTCATTTCTCAATCCTATATAATCTACGTAGGAAATGATTACAATACATTCACAACCATATGTGAACTATTAACTTCCTCAACAATCTGAAAAACAATGGCGATCATGTAACTTACTAATTTTATAGCTATAATTTTGTCTCCATCTCATTAAAACTACTCCATAGAACATCAAACGAGGATATTCTTCAAAATATGATTTTTCTCAAAAAAACTGAACTAGTTTTGATTTGGATGTCACAGGGAATAAATATCAACTGAAGATCCAAACCCGAAAGCTTTTAGCACAATGGCTCTCTCTTCCACAATGCTAAAGTAACTTGTTCTCATGTTTGATCAGATTTCCTATATACTAGCTCAACACGACAGATACCAATATATGATAAACTGTTCGACTATAAAGTCAAGAAAGTAAAACAAGTTTAAGACATCAGAACTTCGAAATTAACAAGAATGGGTAATCAAATGGTGAAAAGAATTATGTGGATCAGCAATGAAGTTTAGGTGGTCAGGTAGTACTGAGATGTACATCCATGTTTTAAATATACAATAAATTCAACTGAAAAAGAAAATGAATTATTTTATCGTTGAATCAGATAATTGTACACTTTTACTTGTTTTCTCTTTTAAAATAACAAAAGGAAACAAGGAAATCATTGTAACATCTATTTTTCTCAGCTCACTGTGACAGTTTCTTGGTTGCCAAACAAGGTAATAGAAGGATGAACTAACAATTGAATAGAATTCGACAGAAGTAAGAACCTGAGTGGTAGACAAGGTGCAGTTCCGATTGAATTCATCCATGAAGGCAAAAGAGTTGCTGTCCCCTAATGCTGCAGCTTGTTCCTCTTCGTCCGCCTCCATTCCCACCAGAATCTTTACTTTCTCGGAGGCTTTGTTCATCTTCTCCATTGTACGGAATCAGAGAATTTCTGGATCTGTAAGATTTACAGTGAACAGAACTTGCTTCGATTTTCTGGAATCAATTTGGATGTAGACAATGAAGCTACTTCACTGCAACGAAGACAACGAGCTCTCTCTCTACAGTTTTGGACCAAAAAATTTGGGCCCATATTGATTTTTGAAACCTTCACAGAGACCCGTTTTATAATTGCTACAACCCAAATAGCCCATTAATGAAAACAAAGAAGAATTTCTTTTTGCACTTCCTATGTATGTTTGGAAGGTGTTAAAAGAAATATCCAATCGAAGATATCAAAAGCCCTTTCAAGTAATTTCCTTTACCCAAAAAACATAACCAATCTATGATTTTGAAGGAAAAAAAAAAAAGAGAGAAAGGAAGCAACTTAGACATGAAAAGCTATGCATATTAAAAATAGAGAAAATAGGGTGAAAAGAAACTGGGAAATTAGATGATATATCCTTCCATGTATATACAGATTGAAATCACATATTTTTATGATTAATTATTTCAAAATTTATATAAAAATTACACACTTTTTTTTTTTTTTTACATTTTATAATACATTATATGGTCATTACACTTTACATAATACATATTCAAATCATAATCTAGTGTGGGTTATGATAATGAGAAATATCCTACATACCATGTATTTTTTTTTTTTCAAAAAAAAAATCGTACACAATCACAAATTTTCTGTATTCTACCATATTCAATCACAAGACAACAAGAATGATTACGTTTGCTCTGTCCAAAAAAAAAAAAAAAAAAAAAGAATGATTATGCATGCATATGTAAATACCATAATACATTAGCTAGCAAAGAAGTTCATAGTAGTGATTATGTGCTGAAAAAAATTCTCAATACATAATCAATAATTTATTGGCTCAATTAAAAAAAAAAACCTAAACTTGAAGACATTTTTAATTCAATCAACCCTAACTTAAAACTTTAGAATTACATTTATTAATTTTTATAAAAAAATAATTAAATTTATTAATTAGAAAATCTTATTGTTTACTATTTAAATTTTGTATAAGGATTAATTTTACATCTAATAAAGAGTGTAAGAATATCATAAGGGGTGTTTGGAAGATGAATTCATTTTTGAATGTCAATATTTATAAATGATAGGAAATATAAATCTTAAAATTTATAAATTTTAAGATTTTTAAAATGTGTTTGATTAGCTTTAAATATTTATAATTTTTTAAAAAATATTTTTAAAAGATCAATAAACTAGAACCCCACTCTTTTTATGAGATTCTTTTTAATAAAATTTATATTAAAAAAGAATTTTAAAAATATGCTTTTTGAGATTCTATTTTTTTAAAAAAATCTATACTAAACACAAGAAATAAAAAATCTTAAATTAGGATTCTCATGATTAAAAAAAAAAAAAGTCTTTTTACCTTGTAAATAAATTATCTTCTTTTAATTTTGTTCTTTAATTTAGAATCTTATATAAATGGTTGATTTTGAAATTCCACATAAATCGAACAAAGCCAAAACATTGTAACACATCAATTCTACCAAATTCCATTCAATCCCATAGTATATATATAATATATTGGAGATACATATATAGTAATTAATTATAAGAGTATTAATAATACAGCAATTATATAAAACATGCAATACAATTAATGAAAACATAAAACTTGTTGAGTCAATTTATTTTGTGGCAATTCTCTCTCACTTCTCCCTTGGAACCTTGTTTGACGTCAAGCAAGCTCATCTTGACCATTGCCTGTTGAAAGTCCAAGAAAAACATGGCCTGGTTCAAAGCATAGGCGTTCACGATGTTCCTCGTTCTGGGGCTCGCGTACAGCGTTTGATCCGACGTAAGCACGCCGTTTTTCCTCACCAGTGCGTTGTAGTAGTCGTTGTCGAAATCGTCGCTCGTGGCGTCGAAGGGCTGCGCCGCCGTGTCTCCGGCGCTGCAGGTTTTTCGGAGTGTCTTTGCAAATTCACTGTCCAAGGTTGGGTCCACTTGGGTCAATCGGTTCTTGAAAGATGAGCACCTTGCCACTCCTAGTGTATGAGCCCCTGCATGCACAAACCAGTGTGATTGAAATGTTGCATGCATGCATTTGCATGTTAACACAATTGAATTGAATTCTAGATATGATCATGTGCATGTATATATATATATTAAGCCCATTTGGGATTTGCATTTTTCTATCGTAAGTGCTTTTAACAAGAAAAATAACATTTTTATGTAATTTTTTTAGTGTTTAAATTCATTTTAAAAAGTAAAATTATTTCTAAAAACTAAAATATTTTTTTTTCAAGCACACGGGGAATTTTTTTTTTTTTTTTTAAGTAAAAACAGATGCTTGTTAGCGCTCATGGAAAAAGCAAATTTGAGTCTTTTTTTTTTTTTTTTTCCTATTAGCTAGAAGTTAAAACAAAAATATTTGTGTGTAATTTTAAATTATTTAGGTTGATTTTTTTAAAAAAATAGAAGCACATACTAAAAAATGACAAGTGTTTTAAAAAAGTTTATAAAAATAGTTTATAACCCTTTGATAATTCCATTAACTTGTTTTTATAAGCTTTTTGGAGAAGCTTACATGAAAATAAGTTTATGTAGAGTTTTTATGACTAATTTTTTTGACAAAAATACTTTTAAAACAAATCCTAAGATTAAACTCTTATAATCTTATGACAAAAATATTTTTATACTAAACCATAAAATCAAATTCAAAAATCGTAAATCTTATAATCTTAATTATAAACCCTAAAACTCTTAAACTCTAGATTTTAATGAGTTTTAAATACTTATTTATATCATTTTCAATAATTTTATTTATTATAAGTGCTTATATAATGATGCATCCAAACACCGTGAAATATTATATGAATTCTTTTAACATCCAAACGCAAATTAGCTTATTGAATTAAGAGTTTTTTAAAGCTTATAATATAAGCTCTTATGTAATAAGCTTTTATGATATAAGTGCTTAATTAAGCTGTTTACGTAAATGGGGCCAAAGTAATTCTTGCATAAACATGTAATAAGATGTTTATAAAAAAATAAAAGTAAAAGCATGTAATAATTTTCATGAAAAAAGCATATTTAGAAATCAAAATAGCTACTTTTGATTATGCTTTTGCACCTCAAGATCATTTTTTCAAAATCTAATTCAAATAGGTTCTTAGAAGGCTAAAAAATTACTTGTGGCTTCTATTTATACTTTTTCTTCAACACATCAAAGGTAAAAACGTTAACCCAAACAGACTTGTTTGCTAGTAAAAATATGTTTACCAGAGAGAGCCACCATCTCCTGCGCAGAAAAACCATGTTGGCCAAATAACTTGATGAGCTCAGTGGCATTGAGAAAAGGAGCTGGCAGATTGATTGTATCCTCAATTTTTGATCTTGTTCCATCCTTTCTTCCTTTGGGTATGTCATACACTGGCCCCCCAGCCTGTTTATATATACCAAACTTAGTTACTTCAATCTTATTAATTGAAACAGAGAGATAATTAGTTGCTTCTTACAAAGAAAACTGCATCTCTGGCTGCCATGGAGAGGATATCAGCACATGAAACGACGCCGGGGCATTGTGTTTCAAGCTCTTCTTTGATTTCATCGATGACTTCATAGCCTCTCAAGCTCAGATTTGCTAGTGAATCCTTTTCTGCTGTGTTATCTTTGGTTGAGTCAATCAAAATTGATCCATCACATCCCTACTTGATAATAACAAACATTAAATTCGAAGAAAAGAAAATGTGACCATGTTGTATACAATAAAATAGGCTGCAAATGCTCATGCTGACTAGATTGCAGAAAAATGGATGTGCCACTATATATGTATAGAACAAACCTATCCTTGAATCATGCACGACATATTCTAGTGGTTAATATTCCTCTTTTTTCTTTTTTGGTTTACACCAAAAGTATCCCACAACTTTTAAGCAGCATGAAACTAATCTTAATTATTAAGAACAAAAGCAAATAACCAACAAACCTCCCTCAACAATGCTACATATTCATTTTTTTTTTTTAATTTACAATTAAAGTATTCTCAAACTTTTTGATTACAAGACTAATTTCTGTTTGGGACAGTTGATAAACCCTTATAATAAAAGCAATTCTAAAATTTTAAACTAAAAATATTTGACCTAGAACTTCTTAAGACTTTAGCCTGCTTCTAATGTGTCAATACTTGAATACCTAACATGCTTCTGATGAGTCAACACTCTGTTGATTTTTGTGATAAATATTTTAGTCTTGCATTGCCTAGTGTGTGCGCGCTTGAGTATATTAGCAATTAGAGACAAGAGAGAGAGAGATGGAAGAAGGACATATACCTCTACGAAGCAGTCATGGAAATGCATTCTAACAAGACCAGCTGCTAGACTAGGATCATCCTGCAAAGCTCTATTAACAATGTTCTTCACAACAGGTTCCACAAAGGGGCAGCTCATCAAGTAATAATTCATGTTGAGCCCATCTGCTCCTCCAAATCTAGAACCACTCAGCACCACCTCCATTAGCAAAAACACAGTCACCCAATTAGCCATGGCCATCTTGGAAAGCTTCACAGATATTGATTTGCTGAGCATCACGCCCAAAACCACACCTATATATATAATAGTAGTGGTGGGGAACTGATTTATGAACTTGATTTGCAATTTGAGGGTCCAAGCATTGATCGATGAACCTGATATATAGTGGGGAAAAGTTGGCAGAGCATTGGAGTGTAGACGGCTATAGATTACATATAAATGCTGCAAATGATTAAAAAGTGGGTTGGCTAAATTAGTGGTTCACAAAATTAGATAGGAATTTTTCTTCTTTTGAAAAAGAAAAAACGTTAATATGAATATAGTGGTTTGTCATATTGTTCTATATGATCAACCTAACCACACTATATTGGTCAATGCATATAATATAAATTTATCAAGCGAATGCATGCTATTGCATGCGAGTTGACACGTAAAGATTTTTCACCTTCAGTGACTGTCGAATCAGAGTTGGACAACTCAAGACACACACTGTATAGTTGCAGCTGCACTGAAAGTCAAACCAGAAGAAAAAATAAAGAATTGCATAAATTCTATAATAGATACTGTTGAATTGTGATACGAGTCTGTGTCCTCTAACATTATTATTTTTCTTACACCTCGCGTTTTGATTCTGGGTATTGTATAATCTTCTCACTTAAGCTTTGCTTTGACATAGAAACGCACTAGAATCTTCATATATATTTAAATAGATTTTGCATGTGTTGAAATGTTTACAAATCAAGATTGGACTTGTATAAGATGAAATATAGATTACAATGAGCTTAGGTGGAACTCTTGGTTGTATGGTCCGGATTATTTACTGTATAATTATACTTTATTTCATTCCATTCTATTTCGTCTATAATAGTTACTTTATTTAATTATAAAATTAAGTAATCAATCAACATCTTATTGTTTTAATTCTCTTCCGTGCTGTGGAAATCAAAGGTCAGTGGAGTAGTTGCCGATGTACATGCAGCTAGCTGGCCACCATTTTGAGAGAAAGGCACCAAATATGATCAGTGCTACTTTTTAAGTGGGAGGAAACTTCAAAGATACCCAATTACGCATGAAGATGAAGCATGAATTTCAACATCTTGTTTTGGAAGTGGTGTTGACGCGTCCAAAGCCCCTAAAGTTACATGCGGGTAGTGCTCTCTTGCCCCAAATGTACTACCATACACAAGCATTTGCTTACATCCGCAAGTGCAAGGAGACAGCATCATGTTCTATGGTATTAAAAATGTATTTATCAATTATAGATACTACGAAATACAAATACAGGTCAAATATGGGCATTACGCGATTTTGGGTTCCAATACCAATTCATGAGATAGGCAAATGCCTTGTAAGCACTTGCACTGCAGTAACTACTATAGCAGATCCCATTCACAAATAGCCTGTAAGATAATGAAGACACCAACATGAAACCATAAAACTTCAAGCATAGAATGTACACGAAGAGTACAATTTACAATTTGAGGGCATTGCATCAGCTTTTTTCTTTGCTTTTGGCGTTTTTATCCACTAGTTTCAGTCAGACAGTCAGTTAAATATGTACAAAGTAAACAAAAGGGGGAAGGTAGAATCTAAAATGCTAACACATGAAAACCCCTGTCCCCATGCCATCGTGCAAGCCTGTCCTGCTATGTACACTTGTTTTCTACCCTAAGCAAAATAAGAGGAGAGGAAAACGCCTCACCTCACCTAACATCAGAAGGCAGCGGCAGGCCGTTTCCAAAGCAGCTACCGGTAGAACTAATGTTAGTCACAGTCTCATCTTTACAGTGGCTATTAGGTTTTGGTTTTGAGTCAGAGTTTTGACATCTTGGGCAAACAAACCGAGCAGGGACGGGATCTGCATCGTGAATGTCAGAACATCTTGTGTGTCGCCACACTCCACATAAATCACAAGCCAGCATTCTCTCCCCATCATCATCCTTAGCGCCGCAGTTGCAATCCACAGTCCACCTCTCAGTTCCTCTTTCCATCTGGAACTTGGAAAATGCATTCTTTCCTATGCATCTTCCTTTGACATGTACCAATTCAGTTGATCCTAGCAAAAGCTTGACCAGGGTGGAATCCTCTACACCATTATAGCCAAGTAGCTCATCAACTTGAAATCTTCTAAACATGATATATACATTTTGAAAGGCGTTCGCCGCTTCAATCTTCATGTCAGACACCGTGGCATTTAAGGGTAGGATGATTAATTCTGGGGGAGGGTTTACGCCTAACTCTTCAGATTCATCCACAAGTTCAATATGACACCATAAGCATATTTTAGACAAATTTGTCGTTGGCATCATCTCAGGCCTGAAATCCTTTACAAACTGCTTGCAGTCAATAAGTTTCTGAGCAGAGCTCTTTGCAAGAGTCTTTATCCCCTCAGGCCCATAGCTTGACATCATTTGTGGATGAAACAAAGACTCGTATAAATATTTCAAGTCATTTAGAAGCTTGTCTTCGGATGGACACTTCAAGGCTGAGGTATTATTGTTTGCTATAGTTCCATGGCAAGAATCATTCCTAGCCTCAAGTCTGAAACAAATAGAAGCGCAACATGAAATATGATAGTAGAATAACTTCATATTAGAAAAGGAATTTAGATGCAAGGGTAAAAGAAATTGCTAGAGGATCTTCCCAAAACACTAACAATAGCATCATCACTTTTAAAAATGAAATATCAAAATTTCAAGGTTAATCCCAAGCAACAAATAGGATGTTGTAGACATCTTATACATCGATTTAAGTGATGCAACAAATAGGCAAGGGTGATGACAAGCAACATAGTATACATAAGATAAGTGTGCACTGGATAGATTGAATGTTTTTCTAAAAATATTTCATGGTCTGGCATCAGGCATGTTAATCCCAAGAACTGACACTATGCCTTGAAAAGAACGAGAAAAGCACAAAGGTATGCAAGCAATCCAAAAGGTTGTTCTTAAAATCATTAAACAGATATATTCATAAATTCATATGGACAACAAGCTTTTGGAAACCAACCTACCTTGAGACATGACCCCTTTTAAGTAGTGAATACCTAAAATGCAAAAGAGACAACAACCTAAAAGAACCACAATGAAGTCTAACCTGTACTCAAAAGCACCAGTATCAGGATTGCATCGGCTATTAACAACCATTCCACTACAGACGGCTTTCCCTCCAAGTTCTCCAAGGCAGTAATCAAGCAACTCAGGTGAGGCAACCTTACAGACAGCTCCCCTTAGAGAGCGCCAGCTTACCCAATTGGACCCAGACACTGCACGAAGTACTCTAAGCATGGCTTCCTCCACACGTTCTATATCACTCTTAGCCCATGAACATGCCCCAGAAGCATTAAAACGACGCTTCTTGCAGGTGACATCATCAGCCCTTGATTCAGTCTTGCGAGCATCATGAATCAAACCCATCAGAAAACAAAAGAGGTCTCTTATATTTACAAGCTCGTGCTTGGATAAAGACTGGTAATAAGAGATAGTGTTCTGCAAAGAAGAGTCAGGTTTCTGACCCTCTGAGCGGAAGACCGTCAAAGGTAAATTGGAAAGGCTTTCAATTGCAGACGTATACACTTCGTGTGTAACACCATAGCTACCAGAGCCAAATTGATATCCCCACTCACCATACCATGGATATCCCTTTGTGATGGCATGGAGTAGCCGATACTCCAGACCATATTTCTTTGATACATCCATAACAGTAACTTTTCTGCCCATGTTAACAAGACAACACAAATAAGATTTTAACTCAAACCAATATCAAATGAAAAAAATAAAAATGATAGAAGAAACAATAGTATTTTTCTGTCTCACTATTGTTAAGGTATTTCCAGATACCCAAAAGACAAGCAGTAAAAGCAAACAAAATTTTCCCAAATTTCCACAACAGCAGACACCCCCCAAATTATACTAAATATGCATACACTAGCGTCACAATGAAATTTCGACAACCATCAACTTCATATATTATTCATAGCTGCATTCACAAATACTTGATGAATGTCGTATATGATTATTATTTGGAAGAATATAGAAATTACTAGAATTTGCTCAAGGATCCACCAGAAATATTATTTTAGAAACAAAGAGAAAGCTGTTATCAGAGTCAAGAATCCTAACCTGACTCCCAGCGTCTTGCAGAGGCGATCCCAAAAATTCATAATATCACAGCCAGAAACAATTCTTGAGCCCCCTTCTCTACCATTAACCCGGAGAAGGTGCCCATAACCATTAGCGTGGACTACACCATGCAATAGATGTGTCGTGTTTTCTAACTGGTGATACACCCAGTCTTCAACATCATCTGATGTTGTCACATGGTTGCATGATTTGCACCTGACAAAAGAAAGCATCATACATTACATAACGTAACCATGTCATCATGATCTAATTTTCAGGTGACAAAAAGTTAGCAAGCATATATGAGCACAGCAAATAGTACATACATCAAACCAGTGGGTTCAGAAACCTTTATACCAGAAAATTATTGATAATTACACACAATACAAAAAACTCCAGATATACACCATTTAGCCAACTAAGTACAATTAGCTTATTGACCAAATACTGCTTGATCATGGTTTTTGTTTACAGCCTCAGTGACTTACTAATTCAAGAAACCAAGAAATGTAATATGCTCAATCTATTTTTATTTATTTTTTAATTGTGTAACAATTCAAAAACAATATAAAACCGTCCTATGAAACTCTTGATTAAGCTGAAGTTAGACAGTATTAGAATTAGTGGGACTATTCCTATTAGGTGTAAGTTAAAAAATAAAATATATTATTTACGTGCTCATTCGACCAAATACGCTTGATACCTCAAGGCACTATTGCATTTCCATTTACTTGGGAAATTTATATTCAAACAAGCAACTGAAATACAAAGAAATCCCGAAGATGACAAAGTTTAAAATGAAAGAGAAAGGCCTTATTCAGTGCTGGAGGTACTCACTTGGACTCCGAGAGATGCAGGATATCTCCACAGCACATACATGGCTTCTGGTATCCACCAATACTGCTACCATCAGCCTTGATTATAAAATGGTAACGTTTCCCGCATACTGGATGACCACTCCAACCTAATGTTTTTTTTTTGAAATTTTGCAAGGAGATCAGAAATAAAACTCACTAATCCTGTAACATAATTTCATTATGTAGCGAACTTAGGAGTTAAAAACCAAAAAAAAAAAAACAATGCAGCAAGAGTAACATGCTTTCCGTAATCAAAAAAAAGAGTAACATGCTTCCAATAGGAAAGCGTGGCACATCACGAAAGGAGCACGTAGCACCATGGCATGCAGCAAAACTTCATAAAAATAAAAATAAAAATTCCATAATAATTCGAAAGACCCAGACTAAGCAAAGCGAAGGCAAGATGGGCCTGCGGCCCACATCATTCTTATCTGTCACGAAAAAGCGACAGCAAAGCCAGCGGAGAAGGATTAAACGACAGCAAATACTATACCCTGTCAATTTAGACAGATACGTTAGCACTCAACCGTCCAATCCAACGTGAAATAATAAAATACAATCCTTTGGAAAAACACCTGTCACCCTCCGTATGGGCCCCACCTAAGTCCAGAATTTGGACGATATCTTGGATTTTGTCGCGATAAGTTATTATTGTATCATTTTCAAGTTTCAAGTAGCCAATGTTAATAAAGTTTCCACCAGCCCTCAACAACATATGTACTTCTGTTCAGAATCATAAATTTGTTATCGCCATTTATAACTGCATATATCTAGATTTTCCCGCCACTTTTAGAAAATAAGCTCATTTCGCGAAATAACCGCGATAAATTCCTGGGAATCTAATAAACGTGAGTCCCCGAGTGGTATGTTATAGGGAACGGCAACTGGGAGAAACTGGAAAACGATTAAACCAAAGTGATCTATCGCAAACAGAATCGGTCAACAACTGGCGTGTCAACTCACCAACAACTCGACATTGGTCGCAGTAGACGGATCTGGATCTGGCCACATCCTCTTCCACAACGTCGAGGCACACCGTCGCCGGGATCGACTCCGGACCGTCCGTAAGGTCCCCAACTCGGAACGGTATCTGCCATGTCAGCAGGTGAGGGAACAAAGCTGACGGCGGCGGCAGCAGAGCGTATTTCGACAGAAAGGAGCGCACTTTCGTCCGGAAAGGCCCGCCGGAGAAATCCTCCGCTCCGGTTAATGATGCCGGGGGAAACGTGAGGAAGTCGTGATAATCAGAGGTGATTCTTCTTTTCATTCGCTTCAATGGCTTCCCTCCACTCACGACCATAATGAAGCCGGAAACAGGCGCGTGTTCAGTCTGAAGGGCGCGTGCGGGAGACCTGTCGCCGGAAATGGTTGGAAACTTCTAGATCAGGCGATGAAGGTGATGGATCAACGGTGGAGGGAGAAGGAAGAAAGGGTTGGTTTCTATTGTAACTTCTCAAGATAGGAAACGACGATGGAGAGGGGAGGGGAGAGAGAAAGGAAAGATCGTTTCGGTTAGGGTTTGCTGTTTGCCTTTGGATGCTGTGATTTCATCGTCGTCGTTGGATTAATCTGAATCCAATTTTTCGGAGTGTGTATAAAAATATCGTTAAAACTTTTAAAAAGAAAATTTTTCCTATCTGGGCATCCGCGAGAAAACAGTGAGTCGGTCTGGGTAGCGAGAAAGAAAGCGACAAAATCAAAAGTGTACAAAGAGCGGAATCTTAGTCGCTAAGCGAAAGCGGGTTTACCGGTTCCGAAGGTGCCCAGCCCACAACAGCGAAGGCTCTGGTTTCCATGATTTGAACCTTTTTTTTTTATTATTATTATTCTTTTTCACAAAATTGAAATTAAATGAATAAGAAAAATCAAATCAAAACAATAATTTGAAGGTTCTCGATCTCGTACCCTTAATTTCAATTGGCGAATTTGATTAGATTCATCTAATTTAATATGATTATTCTTGTCAATAGTTTTTGGTAACTCATAATCTAATATAAAATAGAATTATAGTTAATTTAAAAAAATAATAATACTCTAAAGATAAACAGAATTATAAATAAAAATGTGAGATTGGAAAAGAAAAAAGTCAAATGATTTCTAGTCTTTTTAAGAAAAAGAACGTTTTTCTTAAGAAAAAAAAAAATAATACTCTATTAAAATAGTCAAAAGTAAAACAATACCCAAGATGCTTCTTGAATTACGCAGGGTTTTCTTATAAACGGGGAAAGATGGCCTTTAGAACTTTCGCCATCATTTTATAAGGCAAGAATAAAAGACAACTAAGGACTATCACTTCATATGTAAAGATAATATGAGGAAAAAAAATGTAAAACAGACCCTGCAGATAGCCGGATGCCTTATTAGGTACAAGCAAGCCTGCATTGATACAGCTTTCTTTTTTTTCCTTTCTGTGCTATGGCATGAACTCCTCTTTGTCCCAGAATTTCAGATCTCTTATTATCGACATAAAGGGAAAAAAAAAAAAAAATCATACAACATTGATGTTTTATGGGGGAAAAATACATTTGATACAACATTGTATCAGGATTTTCAGACAGAAACAGGAACTTCTTGTCTTGTCTGATATGGCAAGTCAATGCAGAGTGAAGCAGAATATCGAAACCTGCAGTCAGCAGAGTTTTGTGTTTAAGTCTTGCCAGATTTATACCCATTGGATCTGGCATCCATGCTCAGATTTCATCGGTGTACATCAAATCCCAAAAACAAGTAAGTGTACTTTACTGAAGATAATTTTTACTTCAGTAACACAATCTTTGTTCTGCTAACCAGAATACTATGTACTAATCATTAGAACATTGCATTCAATGCTGGAAGCATCTGTTAGAAAGGATCTGAGCTAGGGAGAAGGAGAAGAGTAGACACATCATAGTTCCCCAATAGAATAAACATTAACATTAAATGTATTAAACAAGATGCTTGTCTGGTACGCTAGTCAGCACATAGTCACAGAATAATAAACAGACTATCATTTCTTGTTTCAGTATTTCCAGAATGGTAAAAAGCCATCAATGGAAGCACGACAAATCGGTGAAATATTCAGAAGACAAATCATTTAACAAGGTCACAAAGAGAGATGCATAAGAAATAAACAAGAAGTTACTCTTACCAACAGCTGCAGTTGCATCACTATCTAACAAGTTCCCAGTCTTCTTTGGACATGTCAAGAAATTCAATACCCCCATCTTCAAACATGATCTGCAAAAATAAATGGGTATCATTTATGTGCATAACTGATCATATGATCTTTAAATTATGGAAGTGCAATCAAACCTTGTGTTTATTGGTATATTTATCATAACGTTTGATTATCCCGAAACACCTGGAACTTCAATGAAACAAAAAATGACAACTAAGCAAAACAGAAGTAAAGGGAACTTATTCATGAGAAAATAAACTTCTTTAAGATACTTTCATTATTAAAGGGTCAGGTTACCCTAAGAAACAATTAAAGATACCACTCACAATTAAAAATAAAATAAAATAAAAAGAAAAAGAAAATTTAAAGTACCTCTCATTTGTGGGGCGATTTATCCTAATAACTTCACCAATGCAATTGCGTCTGTAATTTTGTTGGTGAATAACGTTCGAACTTCCTGAAGAACCAAGCATTATAAGGGAGGCAAACCCCAGTAAAAGAAACAATGCAGATTTTTCTGTTCTTTATGATAAGTGAAGTGATAGCATATTTAAAACATGTTTTCTGTTAAAAGATAAATTAAACAACAAAAAATAAATGAAAAAAGAAACAAGCTTACCTATATGCAAATCTCTATTGTGACAAACCTTTTCCAGACAAAAAGTCCAAAGTTAGTCCACATATTTATACAATAGCAGGATAACACATAATGAAATCAACAAAAGAATGTTATACATATACTTCATCATCATATCGATATTCACGTGGGATAATAAAATAAATGAGGCATAAATATGGTCTAAAGCTACAAAGAAAGCACAAATTTTTCAATCTGAGGAGTATATTTATGATCTAATTCAAAAGTATAAACCCATAACAAGGATTGTGACGATGAAACCTGGTATATTTTAATATAATGGAACAATTAAATAGATAGATATCTTTTCCAGATAGCATTACTTTCAGTTTGGGAGATGACGCAGCCACCTGATATGTAACTAATTTTAATGCAGCATCTGAAGACGTTTTGGGCTTGGTGGGCCGGGCTCCCAGCTTACGCCTGCACCCAGCAGCACCACAATGGCAATCTTGATCTGCACCAAATTGAACAAACCTGCTGTATAATTAGAATCTAGAATGACCACCATATAATCATTTAAGATGCAATGCAACTGAAAGGATGCATCTAAAGAATTAAGCAAATGGTCGTACTTATAATCATAAGTCAGATGCTCGCCCTTCCTTATGTCACGTTTTGCAAATATACCAATTCTTGTTTCACCATCAATTATCCTTACAGAAAGAAGAAAAATACACATGAGAAGAAGTATGTAATGTTAACACATTAGATAAAATAAATAAGGTTGATATATGACCAAAATGGAAAAATAATTTGAAACCAACCATTTCTGCATCTCAGTGTTGGGGCAGCAACTATGATTTATGTATCTTGATTTGTTTCCCTTATATGTTGCATCAATCACCATATCTCGATTGATTTCACATAGGTAAAAGTTTGTCTCACCCCGATGTTTCATATCCCAAAGTCTTTCTTCACATGTTTTATCATCAATGACTGTCAGAATGACGCAACATGTATTAGTAGGCTCTAAAAGAATATAACATGTTAAAGATTGTTTACAGTACAATAGTATTTAGGAAAAACAATAATAATCACCTTCTCCAACATATTCAATGACAAACTCCCCTTGCTTAATATCTTCATCCGCCACAATTCCAGAACCACATTTCTCAGTCTACAAGCAACATGTCCAAAACTCAGTATCTATTACGTGAAAAATGCAAGTGACTACATGACTTCAAACAAATCCAATATATATGCATTAGAATGTAAATACAAATTTTATGATGGGGATGTATGCTCAAGAGGAGTTGTTAAAATTAGATGACCATGCTGGCGTGCTCTAAACAATTTGAAATCAAGCATTACTCAAATAAAGACTGCATACCTATTTAAAAGAAAATTAATCTTGTTAGGAATTATATACTAGGAATGTATACTTGACCGGACCTAGATCCTCTCCATTATTGGAGGGTAACATTAGCTAAAGTTACCTTCTCAGCCATTGGATCTGCATCAATGGTCAGACTTCCTCCTAGGATAATAAAATTAATATATATATATATATATATATATATTTGCCCAGTCTGCACCAATGTCCCAAAAACAAGTAGGTGTACTTTACTAAAGAGAATTTTTACTTCATTAAGCTAACTTTAGCTAAAGTTATCTGCCTCAAATGAAGAGGATCCATCTCCATACTTGATCTTTCATAGAGTACAGTTATTACAAAATCCAAAAAAGAAAGCATGAACACTGGAATGGATTAAAAATTAGTAGGCTATGGAAAATTACTTGAATCAAACAAGAAAGCACAGAATATTATAAAAACTAAAAAGAAAAATAAATCTAAGCCACAAACTTGTACCTGCACCAATTTCATCTTTTTCACAGGTCGATTATGGAATGGTTTATTGAGACAAGAATCCCCACATTTACAGCTTGACGAGCAGCTAGACTGAAGCATCCTGCAAGGAGAGTCATCATAATGAATACATACCAAGATATAAGACAGGATATTCTGATTTACTTGCATCTGGAATCACATGAAAGAAGAAACTCTGCAATATTAACTATGATTGTTGCATCAGCAGATTTCTGAAACAATGTTCATTTTACCAGGACTAACTACCTGCGTGATAGCTAATTAGTATATAAAAAAACATAGGATGTAAAGTAATCAACAGTCATGACAGTCTTACTTAATATACAACTACTACTACAACAATTATAATGCATAAATGTTCATCCCCTTTGGAAGTTCAAGGAAAAGACAAACTCAACCATTATCCAATAAGTAATTTCAGCTAAAAAGGTAAGTTTATTAAGTTTGCGATTGTGTACATTAAGTTAGAAAAGGCAAAAAAATCATGATTGTATAGTTCAACACAATACTTACCCACATTGGCAGTCTCTACCACATACACTTGAAGAACCAGGTGAAGGAGTACAGGCACAGAATATGCCATCATCATCATCAACCCGTCTCTTGATCCTCTTTGTGAGATATATATCTTAAATTTGTCAGAACCAACAAGAGAAGAATATCTAAAACTATAGGACCATCTGAAGTAGATAAGCCATTACGTGTGGTTTAGTGGTAAGAGGTTTAGGTAGGTTGGTTGTCATGAACAAAACAAGCTAAAAGCAAACACTAAATTGAATTAGATATGACAAATATGGATATCATGCACATCTCTAAGTAACACTTGTGAAGGATACTGCGCTTTATAAAGGTGTAGGGCATTGGCTTCCACTTATTAAACCACTCTGGAAGTTTGAAGTCAACAGGATCCCCAAGCTGCTTCTCCAACTTGTTGAATACAGAACCAACGCGAGTCTGTTCAAAATTCTGCTAAACAGTAAAAGCAAGGTAATCACTCAATTGCACAAATCCAGACTAGATGGATGTACCCACAGATAAATATAATTGACTACAGCCTGAATGAAATTGAGATGACCGTAATATACACAAATTCAAGAAATAGTAAACTCAGGAGAACTCTCACAAGTTGCTTAACATATAGCTGTGCATAATATAAGCCTTAGGAGTCTCACTATGAGAACATGATTACATTAAGCAAAACAAAGAAAATGCCAATCAAAGACAACACCAAACAACCTTCTTCATCGCGGGCATCGCCACATGTAGAATCACTGGATAAAGTACAGAGAAGTAAGGACTATAAGATCAGCTTGCATCTCGATATCTCAAAATAGAAGATGAAACCATAAATTGGATATTGAAAATCAACACCTAAAAAATCCACATGCAGGACTTACTTCATTCCTTCAAAAGCATCATTTGCCTGAAACAAGAAGAAGAATTTGATAGCATGAGGTGCAGTCATTAATAAGCATCATAATGATTTTAATGATTTTTTTTTTTTCTCTATGTTGTGGTTTTAGAAACTATAAATCAACCATAAGTCAAGAATATCTATGATCAATAGATTAAATCAACATCCCTAATTGTGCATATGTAGATTTTCCTCACACCCGTATGAGTGAAGACCGAACAAAGAAGACAATTTGAGCAGAAGAAAAGATGGTTTAACATCTCTTCTTTTATGCTGCCAGAGAAGTCAGACTTAAAAATTGAATAGGCTAAATACAAGCCAATTATAACAATGACTTATATGTGATCAAATTTAAATGATAAAAGAATTAGATGACACATAAAAACAATTCGTCTATATCATACAAAAGGTGAAAATTAATTCCCCATTTTGGTATCCAACTTAGTGTTTTTCCAAAAAGCCCATTTCTGTATATGAATCTCTTGGCATGCACAGGCGCGCATGCCAGAGGATATTTTTAGAAAAGAAAAAAAAAAATTAAAGATTATCCTCCTGTACAGTCCAAAATGTCTGTTAAGTTTAGTTTCATCAAAAAATGATCATTGATCTCTTCATAAATTCCCTCCGTTGGGATCGGAATGGATGAAAATGGAGGCAATGAATGTGAGATTCAAATAATGAATAAATATATGTACGAGCCTAGATTATTTTTAATCACCTTTCCTCTCACTTTCTTTCCCTCCTATTATGCCTTCCATATACAGAGGTGAAATCTCTGATCAATCAACAAATAACTTACCAGAGGTCGGGGATTTGAACCTCTGTACTATCAGATATCCACAAAAACGTTCTCTTTGTACATTGTCAGTGCAAATAATAACACATTATAAGAAAGTTCCTAAAATACGTCTTTTTACCAAGATGTTAAGGATCTTCCCATTATTTCCACTTCCACATCTTTGAAGGACTCAAACCAATTGACACTTTTACCCCGGCTCACTGATACCTTCGCTTCCTCCCCTCAATTCCACTCCTACCCAACCCATCCCGCTTCAAGTTTGTAATACTTTCTCTTAATTACATTGCATGTGACAATTCATACTCACACACTAATCATACTCACTCTTCAAAGATCCCAATTATTTGCCTCCCTTCAAAGACAACCCTCTCATTTTTCACTTCAATCAAAACAATTCACAAGAAATGAGTCAATAACGTTAACATTATCACAAAGAAATAAGGGAATAAAAACAGAATCCAAATCATAAGTAATTCGCAACGCCCATAAGGAAAACAGTTGTTTTTACCAGAAAATGTACACAGAAAAGAGCGAAAAAGAAGGGTATCGGGATACCTTAACCAGAGAAAGAAAATCTGGACGAGACGCTGACAGTATGGTCCACCGCGAGAGCAGCGTTGAAATGGCGTCAGAGGAAGCAAAGGGTCGAAGTGAGACTAGAGTAAAGGTGGCAGAAGAGTAAGAAACTCGAACTGAAAGATTGAATTCAAAGAGTGGAGAAACTGCATTTGATAACCGCCGGTACGAGAGAGCAACGAAGGATTGAGAATGGAGTAAGTGTTGGTAAGGTAACCAACTGAAACTGGACTTGGATTTGACGTACAAGAGGCGCCGGTTTGAAACTTTAGGACATGAGTACGAGATAGATTCAGGGTTTTAACCTTTGAGTAAATTTGACCCCCCAAAAGAAATATGGATCATATCGTCATTACGTGAAAAAAAAAAATGTTTTTTTTATAAAGCAAAAATGTATATTTATTTTTTCGATAAAATATATACCAATAAAAAAGAAGGTATATTTTTATCAGATTAAAAATGTATATGAAACTATATAGAAAATAAAAATAAGACATAATACTTATATATTAATAGCATTTTGCCCAACCCTATATAGCTTGCACAAAAAAAATATTGATAGCAAGAATTTCATAACAACAATTTCATGCAAAAATGTATATTGAGCATTTCTTTTCTTTTTTTTCAACTTAATTTAAGGATAGTATGCCTATAAAAAAAAATTGTATTTTTGGTGGGCAAAAATTTAGACTGAAGAGATTATTTCGTTCCAAACTAAACTAAAATATGACATAGACCTCTATCAAAAAAAATAACTGTTTGCAATTGGATTTCCACTCTTAATTTCAAAATCCTTATTTCTAAAGATAAAGAAGTTGTTACTTTTATATATAATAGCATAGATATAAATTATAAAAATATACCGATAGATATTAGGTTTAGTGGTAAGGAGTTAGGACTTCTTAAATATGTTAATATAAATTTGAGAATATATATATAAAAAACGTCTTTAAGAAAATTTTGCTCTCATTTCAATTTTTTGATTAATTCAAATCAAATTAGTTGTAAATTAAAAATTTTAATTTATATCTCACAAATATTGATAATTAAGAACAATTAAATTATAAATATATTTTTATTTAGAATAAATATACATGTGTTTCTAAAAAAATAAGAAAAAGAAAAAAATAGATACATTCACCTCTAGCCACACACTCTTATGCGTGGCTATTCTTTTGATTACGTCTAAACTCTTTAGGCACAACTTGAGATAGGCTAATCTAAGAAAACTCATAATAGATTATCTAAACGACTCTAAAAACCCTTTATAAATAGTGAAGAGTTAAATAATGAAGTACATCTTAATTTTACTCTTTTTTACCGCCTTTACCAAGTTGATTTAGGCATCGGAGCATCTAGTTGAGCTTAGGCACAACACAATTTATCACATATGTAAAGTTATTGATGTGACCTTAAAGACCACTTATCATTGTAAGGCAGTTATATGAGTGCATATATCTTTTCTTATTTTTCACCACATTTACGGAGTTGGCTTAAGCATCAAAATCGACTAAAACATTGGTCGATGCATTCCCACTTTAGTGGCCTTAGAAGGGAAAGGTATGGGCATTCCCATGTAATGTTGACTTTTCAAAAGTATATTATTTATTTTCTTTTTTTTTTAATCATATATACAATTAAAGTTGTTGGGACTTGATCAATCATCCTCTTAGGAATTCTCAAGTTAGGTAATATTTTTAAAACAAAAGTTTGAATTTCATGCATTCTTAATTACTGTTTTGTAATTTTATATCTATTGAATTGACAATAAAATACACCATAAGATTCAGATTAAAAGTCCTAAAAGTTACTTTTAGAATCGTTTTTGTTGGAAAAAATCTACAGCTCATGTCTCAAATCAGAATTGGTATCCTTACAATACAAAAATACACAATAAAACACACATCCACTACAAAAACATTACCATTATAAGTGATTTATAAAATTCAAACCATTATTAGGGATTGCTATGCACTTTTTATAGAAGTAAAATCCTACCTCTCGCTACTGAAGATCTTACCAACTGCTATGAAGCAAGGACTATGGAGTGAATTAACCAAAATAAAATAAAATAAATACCTTTTGTAACTCAGGGACAGATAAAATGTGGAATTTCAAAACCGAAACAGATTTTTGTGGACTTTCGGTACCAAACGGCAAGTTAATGAAATTCTAGTGGATGTTCTTTGAATATTTTTAGACTCTCCCTTTCCCATTGTTTTCTCTGCTTCCTCTGAGCTTAACACGGGGTGATGTGATTCATAGTGTTTCAAAGCTTCAGTTTCATTTACAGCCTGAAAGAGAGGAATTTTACAGCATGAGAAATGATATAAAGGCAAACCCATGAACATGTCAAAGTTTCCAATCTCATCGGTTCGGCATAGTTTTCTTACCCCATCGTAGCAATGTACCGCACTGTCTTTTATTCCATGCAAGTAATCTGTAACCAGACCAGTAAAGTTTCAAATTTTCAGTAAAATGGCCAAATAGGATAACACTAAAGGAAATATAATAGAAGACAAGGATAACAACCTGAGTATGCATTATCCTTGAATATCAGTAAACTGCGAGGCATCAACAAGACAGAAAATGGACGGTGATTATCAACCAACTTATCTTCCCCAATCTCAGCAGTTCCTTCATCAGAATTTTGGTCAGTAATATCAGTGGCATACAATTTTAATCTGGAATGGGGAGTGAAGTCCATGACAACAGGAGATCCAAGTGAAAGAATCGCTACTACTGGAAAATAGGCAGGACCATCCTGATGTGGCTGTAGAAAGACAATTACATTAAAGATTTAAAGAACAATAACGCTGCTTTTTGGAGTACAATTTGCATTGGTCCACTATTTCATTCACAAGAAAAGAGAAGCATTAAATCCTAAGTAGGCCCAGAACAAAACGGCTATGCTCTTTAGAATTTGCAAGTGAATATCAAATAATCACATCACATTAAAATTAAGAATACACAAATATGACATTGCAAGTGAATATCAACCATAACATTGCAATCTTGCAATGAAGAACTCAGTCCCAAAGTAAAGAAAGAGAAAATACAAAGGAACGGCTGGAAGCATGAGTGAGGTTTAGCACAAACCATTATGCCTTGGTTAGGAAGGTATTCATTGATTAGAACATGATTGATAGGTGATGGGAATAACCCTGATTCTTCACATATTTTGTGTGTCATATTTGTTAGCCAGGGAGGCACTGCAAGAGGGTGAAAGATTGCCTATATTAGCAGCATATTAAGAAACATCAGCAAAACAGAGATTCCTGTAGACGAATATGACTTATCATTCTTTTCACTGTTAGAAATAAGCAAAATGCAGATAGGCAAGAAAGATTCCTAGAATACAGCATTTCCTTGCTTATGATAGCCATTTATAAACAATGAATGCAAATTGTGGATAGAAATGACAAAAAAGTAAGTTTTCCACTTACAATCTTGAGGTAGAAGGCCCTTCTCATGAACAACACCACCTGTCAGTGAACATAGAGCAGGAGAAAATGGGCATCATATCAGAAAGAAAATATTCACTCCACTTCTGCCACGTATTATTATTGGTCCCAGAGGCAAATATAGATAGACAGATCGATAGAGAGAATTAGGTGGGAATTAAATTAATCTGAGGGAAGTTCAGTTCTTCACCTCATCTTTTTAATTGAAGTTCTAAGATGTTAGTAATAAGTAATAACTGATAGAAAAGGCTGCCCCTGAATTTTGCTTCCCACGTAACAAATGCATGCTATTGTATACCCCATTGTTTCTATAGTGCTTTCCATCGCAATAACTAATCCAATGGCCAAAGTCTATTTTCTTGGTCCATTGTGGCTTAAGTCTATTCATGATGAGATTCTTCATTGCATATAGCAACACAAACAAACGACAGTACACTCTTGCATGCACCATACTCGCACTTTTCAGTCTACTCTAACTGATAGAAATCCAACTAGCCAACTTAAAGATCCCTCGGACGGAATTGGAGGTCCCATGACTAGAGCCAAGACTAAGAGGATGAAGCAAGCATTATAAGGCCTAATTACGGAAATCAAAGAGAAAGAAGTCCAGCATGGAGTAGAGGCTGCACCAAAAAGGGTCAATTTCCTACAACTTGATGAAGAGGATTTGAGCCCAAAGTGAGGAGCAATTTGGAAGAGCCTAATTAGCATATCCAAGATGCACTCATGGGCTATAGTTATTCAGATTAGAAGACTATTATGGTTGGACCAAGTTAGCTAATAAATAAAGTCCAACTTTCTTATTTTCCTATCTACTTTCGTAGGTATTTTTGGGGTTAATTTTCAAATGACCTTTTGAATTCCCCAAGTTATGATTGTAGTGTCTTTTAGTCCCCCTAGTAGTGATAATTGCTTACCTAAGAGTCTTTCTATTTTCTAGGGAAATAAAATGTAACATGCATTTATCAATTTATTGGTAACTGCATAATAGTTAAAGTCTTATTGCTGCAATAGTCTCTTAGAGTTCCAAGAGGATGTTTCAACTCCTAGTAGCTTAGTATAAATAGGAACACTTGTAATTCAATCGGAAGCAAGACTTTGATAAATGATAATTTGAGTTTTCTCATTGTGAGAGCTTCCCTTTGTTCTTGGTAAGAACTAGACCTTATAGTGTTGGTTTCTCCCAACCTGGGAGATCCATCATTTACCTTCTAGAAATTTGAGGATTTAATTGTTGAACATATTCCAAAGAAGAACTGGTTTTGCATTTATGTAAATTCTACATGGAAAGAAAGAAAACACAAATAAGAATGCAACCATACCCCAATTTTGTAGCCTTCTGTTCTTCAATGACTTCCACTTGGATTGAGGGGCTCCATAAATCTGTAAAGCAGCAGAAAACCAACTTTTAGAAAACTCATCAGCTTAAGACATGTCAAATAGAAAAATGTGAATCAAAATGGGAATGAGATTGCTACATTATTCAGAAGAAAGGTCTGTTCATTATCTGTGATGAAATTGGGTATGTACATTACAGTTGGCAAAGAGCCAACTTTGTAATCATTCCATTTCTCTTTTCCTTCCATGACACTGCAAAATGAGGATTCCCATGTTAGTTTGAAACTTGATATTATCATATCAGCACATCAAAACAAAGAGAACTATCCATTTATTAGGCCACCATAACACAAACTGACAAAGCAATGACAACAAGGACACATGAAATTGAATTAGAGTTGAGTCAATCACCCATTCTTTGGTCATTCAGTGGATTAAAACAGACAGTTTGTCAAAAACTCATCAAGGTTTCTTCAAATTTATGTTACCTGATTCTGTTTTAATCATGTTTGACTAGTTACACATTTGTTACTTTTAAACATTCAGAAATTGTAAATAGAAGGATATACCGTAATGAAAAGGAGAACAGACTACATGCAAGTAGACAGGAAAGAATAAATGAAGATGGAACGAACAAATAAGACTGATACCATAACGGCACATTCTAAGTGACTTTGATCCAGTAAACAATTTAAAATTATGGATTTTTCAACCCAACTTTCCACCAACATTCATCAGGTTTCCACTGCAAACATTGGCCCAATATAAGACTACTGAGTCTTGTGGCAATTCATTCACTATCAGAAAAAAACGTAGGATGGAGGAGGTGATGGATTCTAAATCAACCATGTTAGCATTTGTGTGAAAATTTACAAATACCAAGTGCCTGTGCATGAAAGAGAGCTTAAACATAACCAAAAAATATAGGAAACCACAATTTCAAGCCTTGCCATACAGTATAGTATACTCTTCCCCACTACGATCTTATTATATATTAGCCATAATGTGACTGTTTCCTGGAGGTTCCACTCAGATATTGTCTAAAGAAATTCATTTCTTTTTTAATGTTCTCTTGTTATTTAATAGATTGATTACCGAGAAAGATACAAAGCTAATACATACAAAAATAAAAATTAAGGTATCACAACAATCAATTCTTCACCAAAGCATACCAGAAAAACATTCAGTAAAAACCAACGAGTGCTTTTCTAAATGTTAATAACTACTATTACGCAAAGGAATTGGGGAGAGAAGAAAAATCAATCTCTACTAACTCAAAATAAGAATGAATAAGCTACTCACAAAGAAAGATAAATTAATTATTAAACGAGTACGAGTTAGAAATATTAGAATGATCCTGGCAAGAAAGGGATATAACCTGAGCGGCGCCGGAGCTCCGGCACCACGCTACAGTGGTGGTGGAATGACGCCGGCTAGGAGAAATTGCAGCTAGGTAGCACTCGTGCAGTGATGGTAGAGGTGTTGTACAAGACTAGACAGAGACCAGCTCAAAATCGGAGACAAATTGCCGCAGTCAAATAGGAGAGCCAAGCTGCCAAGCAGTCATCCGTAGGCGGTTAAATTTCACAATTTTTTTTTTTATAAAAAAAAAAAGGATTGAGTTAAGACGGTTCAAGATTTATTTTAGACTAAGATAGGATAGGATTTTAATCCCTTATATTAGTATTGTTATAAATGGTCCTTTTTAACTAAAAATAATAATAAATTTCAAATTTCACAATATTTTTTTTAAAAAAAAAAAAGTTAAGACGGTTTAAGATTTATTTTAGACTAAAATATGATTTTAATCTCTTTATAAATTAAAAAAAAAAAAAAAAACACAACTCAGTTATTCCACATCGAGTGCATGGAAAGGATTTTGATGGAGTGGACAATAATTAAATAAGTTGAGTTAACTTAATTCTCTTTCCCCTCTTCATGTGACCCAAAATCATATAATTCTGCCAGTGTGAAAAAAGTAATGGCTTAGTGATATTAAATTAAATAAAGTCTTAAATGATTAATGTGTTAAAGAGTATTAATTTTGAAATATTAGAATATCTCTTGTTACAAAATATTCACTTCCATCTTCGCTCTTCTAACTTAAAATTAGTCTCAATTAAAAAAAAAAGAAAGAAAGAAAGAAAAAGAGTGCACTTGATCCGGTAGCAAATTGGTCAACTTATGAGATTTTTTTTTTTTTTTATGTGTTATAAGAAAATATTTTTATCAAAGATTACAACAAATATAAAATTTAATATTTAAGAAATTTATAGTTCCGCTCTATCTTATAACTTAAAAAAATTATAATGCACTTACAGTAAAAAAAAAATTGATCTAGAAAATTTATTATTTTTATAATTTTATTTGTCTAAATTTAGATTGATTAGTATCTAGTATACTTACGGTAAAAACTAAAACATATTTTTTCTTATTTGCTAAAATTAAATTAATTATTAGTGAGTCATAGTAAAAAATATTTTAAATATAAAAAAAATGTATGAATAAAGAGATATAGAGAATAGAATTGAAAGTAAAAAAATATAAAACTTCAATGTCTTTTATTCATTTACGATATATATATGCAAGAGATAAGTGAAGCTTTAATTTTAGAAAGAATAATAATAATAATTCTTTAATTAATTACGATAAACAAATTAATGAGTTAGCCAGAGAAAAATATTCTAATATATAGATATTCACAAAATTATAAACATTTATAACACTCACTCTTAAATATTTATTATTAAAAATATGCCTCGTTAAAAACTTTAATAAAAAAAATCTTATAGGATAAAAATTTAGTGAAAGAAAAAAGAATACATTATTCTTTGTATACACAATCAAATGATATACCGTTACAAACCTTACTAGAAAAATCTAATGGGAAAAACCGTGGTTAATTTCTTATTGCGTGTTGAAAAAACATTAAAGCAATAGTGCTTTACAAAGACCAATCAGCAAGGATGGAATAGACTAACGCAAAGCTCAGTTACAACGTTAATGTGTTTTAAAATAGTCCCATTAGCCTCATGGCCACAATCTGTTCAGAAGATGACAAGTTGCAAGTTATATAAAGTAGGAACGCGAAGCTTTTCCCCTTGAAAAGCTAAAAGTTATTTAATAATGATTGTTCAAATAGCTAAATCTGCAATTAAATATAACTTAGAATCTTTGTGCAATTTCCAATCACCATTAAAGATGTTCTAAAATTAAAATGACATTTCACAAAGCAGAATAAAATTAAAATTTCAAAACATGAAAGCAAATGATAGAATCAAATTCAAAACTAATGACAATTATTTAAGAGAAATCATATTCTCAATTTGAAGATGTTAATCTAAATTCAATGATAACAAATCAAGTAAGAGATTGAAGGATAAAAAAATTATAAATTTCATATAGTCAAAACCAACGGAATAAAAAAAAAATCACATGACATTCATAAAAGTCCATATATGCTATGGTTCTTCTAGACCATAAATTACTAATATGTAACATCCTTTATGGTTCTTCTAAACCATAAACTACTTACATCATTTAGATTTAATTGGATTAAGATTGACAAATATTTTGCTATAATTCTTTTATACTCATAGTTAATATGCTATTAAACACTATAGTTTTTTTAGACTTACAGTTAATATATATCATGCTATGATTATTCTAGACTCATAATTAACATGTGTTCATGCTATAATTCTTTAAAACTTATATAGCCAATATATATATTTATGCTATGATTTTTTTGGATACATAGCTACTATATATGGACTCACACTTCCAACGTGTGTTATTTTAAATTTATTTTTTCCAAGTTGTTTGATCTGAAAATAATAACACTATAATCATTCTAAGTATTTTTCCAACTATTTTCCGCGAAAAATAAGTGGTTTTGCCTTTTTATCCACTCCCGACTCCAGGAGTCCTAAAATAAAAGAAAAGAAGGAATAACACGAATGGAGGACGAGAGAAAACAATAATGGGCATGCTGTGTGCTCTTGGTCACTCAGCTGGGATTTTGCACTTGCAATTGAAGGCTTCACAGTCACAGTCTGGTCTCAAGAGCAGAGATTTCTTCTTCTCCCCGATAATCAGAGCAAGGAACGATTCTAAGAAACCTCTCATTTCCTCTAATGCCTACAACTCCAAGAATGGTAGCAGCGTCGTCGTCTACTCCTCTTCCTCTACAGCTGCTCCTTCTTCGGTAACATCCGGTGATGGGACGGTATTGGAGGTGGAAGAGATAAAGCAACAAAGTCAAAAATGGCAGTGGAAGGGTCAGTATTCTATCAATTACTTGGTATATTCTGATGCAGACTCTTCTCAGCAGTTGCACAATAGTCCTGCTATACTCCTTGTCCATGGCTTCGGTGCCTCTATTGCTCACTGGCGCAGGTAAATTGGAATGTGTTCTAGTATTTCTGTGCTATTGTTATTTCACATCCACCCATTTTTGAAAAAAAGTCAATTTCTTATCCATTTTCATCCGTTATCACTTTCTTATAGTCTATGACTAGCCACAAAAAAGTATAAAGGCAATGGATTTTTTTTTTTGGTCAAGAATATGAGGCAAGTTTTTTTTGTTCATTTGCCTCCTGAATTAACTTTTAACACCTATGCTCATCTTTTCCCAACTATGGTTATGTCCATAATTCGCCAAGCATATATGTTCAGAATCCCCTTGAAGCCCCAAATATAAATTGATAGATTGTCCGGATACACTTTTAGTTGTGAATTATGATGCCTTTTGTAAGGTTCACCAACAAATTCCATGGCTGCTGCTTTGGCAGGCTGCTAAGTATGTAATGTGAACCTCAGTGTTATATTGTCTTAGCTAGTTGTAAACCTCAGTTATTGATATTGCAGGGAATTTTCAGAAGATAATAGTTAATACTAATGGATCCAACAATTTAATTTGGGCTGGGAAATCCTTGAAGTTATAGAATAATATACTTTTTTGTGGTATGATTTCACTTACCTTTTTATGACTAAAAGCTGGATGTGTTCTTAAAAGATTCTGAAATTGATATAAAGAGAACTCTGAAATAATACCCATTCTACTGACTTGCTTCACTATTTTCCTGAATGGTTCCATCGTTATGTAACAAAATCTTCTTTATGATTGACTTCCTGTTCGTGCCAATTTAATACATGTATCTCGAGTTTCTCTTAAGTTAAATGTAACATATGATGGGATAGAGGAAGGGTTTAAAAATATATCTTCGAAGAGCTGTTCTTTTCTTTCAGGAATATAAAGATACTGGCCAAGAATTATACTGTTTATGCCATTGATCTTCTTGGTTTTGGGGCTTCAGATAAGCCCCCTGGCTTTTCATACACCATGGAAACATGGGCTCAGGTATCTTTTTGGTTGAGTTTATAGCTGAGCATCAACTCTCCAGTATTGCAAAATTTACCTTGTTATCTGGCATTCACTATGAACAGTTGATCCTGGATTTCTTGGATGAAGTTGTTCAGAAGCCAACTGTACTAGTAGGCAATTCTGTTGGAAGTCTTGCTTGCGTTCTTGCTGCCTCAGGTATGCATGGCAAATCCTTTACCGGCTGCATATAGAACTTTAATTTCTTTGTTCTAGAGTCAATCTTATAGAGTTGGCATCAAAAACATCTTGTTTGCCTTATCTATGTATTATAGTCTGCAATCAGATTCAAGTCAAACACTTGTCCGTGGACTTGTACTCTTAAATTGTGCCGGTGGCATGAACAATAAGGCAATTGTTGATGACTGGCGGATCAAGCTCTTACTCCCATTGCTTTGGCTAGTTGATTTTTTATTGAAGCAAAGGGGAATTGCCTCAGCAATTTTTGAGCGTGTTAAACAGAGGTATTGCCTTTAGTTTGTTTTCATGACCATCCTCAAAACTTTAGAAGTGTCAATGGAAAATCATATATACTTAAATGCAGAGAGAATTTGAGGAACATTTTGTTGTCCGTATATGGAAATAAGGACTCTGTGGATGAAGAACTGGTGGAGGTAATACTATTCTGCTTTGCTGTTTCTTCCCCCCAAATACCACACTCAGAACTGGCTTTTCTAATGTGAACAAACAGATCATTAGGGGACCCGCGAATGATGAAGGGGCGTTGGACGCTTTTGTTTCCATTGTGACAGGGCCACCGGGGCCTAACCCAGTGCAGCTGATGCCAAGAATCTCCATGCCTGTTTTAGTTTTATGGGGAGACGAAGACCCATTTACTCCCATTGATGGCCCTGTTGGAAAGTACTTTTCTGCATTGCCTTCTCAGAAAACAAACGTCAAACTGTTTGTGTTACAGGGGATTGGACACTGTCCCCATGATGACAGGCCAGAATCAGTTCATGAAAAACTGCTTCCCTGGTTGGCTCATCTTTCCACTGCATAGCACAGTGTATGCTTGGTTCATCAATGTAAGAAAGACAGCAAGCCAGGGCCAGATTGAACTCATTACCAAACATGAACTAAGAATCTGCAATTGTTAATGTTGTAAAATCATCATTCATGTACTTATGTTTGTGATTCAACCATTGTGGAAGATAAGGAACAGTCAACCTTAACAATGTAATGTAGATTGTAGAGGTAGTGTTCTGGTATATATTTTGTTTACCCAGGTGATATTGATATTTGTATTGTAATGTGCAATCTTACAAAGCATGAGGCTGATGTGAATTCAAAAACAGTAGTCACTAAATTATTAAGTTAAGCTTCTGATGGACCTTCACATTTTAACCTTCCAATTTTATATTCTCTTCTAAAAATGAAAGATGCGAAAGACCTTTACATAAATGTTATATGCAAAAAATTATCAAAATATTTATAAGATATCATGCAATTATTTTTTTATATTTATTTCAGTTTTATTTAAACATAGTACTCTCTTGTTTAAAATTATGAAGTATTATTTAAAAAGTCTCATATTTAAAATATAAGGTATTTTTTAATTTTAAAGAGTAGTTAATGATATTTTTTTAAAAAATATTTTTATTTAAAGTTTTATTTTAATTATTTTTATTCATTTAATTCAAAAAATAAAACATCAAACAGGCATAGTAAAAAAATATTTTTTTAAACTATTTAATTATATTTTTTAAGAGTATAAAATAAATAGTAATACCTTATAATTTTAAAGAGAAAGAATAACTTATTATATAAATAAAACAATATATTATAAAATATTTTGATTGAAATATAAAAATATTTATTTTATTTATATAAAACAAAAAATAATTATATATAAGATAAAAATTAATTATATATAAACAAAATTATCATACACTGAGCTCGTACCCATATCAAACTCGATGCTCCCAAACTAATATTAAAAATACTAGGATTTCTATACTATTAATGACAGGAAAAAAAAAAATTGCTCCATCTTTGGACATTTCAAATTTTCTTTTTATCTCACCATATTTATTTATTTTTTTGTGATTTCACTTTCCGTAAGCAACTCGAACACAGCAGAGCCCTGGGTTTATCAGAAGGACCAGAAGGTAACCGATTCCAACCGATTATGGCATGCCAATTCCTTAGCAAATCAAGCTGTGTTCTTACATTTGGTGTTGGTAGAACTAGTAATTCTGGTTGGGGCTACCATCTTGTCCATCGTTATCACGCTTCTCCTTGCTTTTCTTATCATCTTCATTGCCATATACATGCAACGCAACATTGCTTCTTCCATGTTTCTCCAACACTGATCACAACAGCAACAAGAAGAAGGGAGCGCCTATGGTCTCAACGACACCAGCAGAGCGTGCTCTGGTGCCTGAAGTACAACAGCAGTAGTGCTTGTATTGGAGCCAGTGGTGAAGATTTGGGGAAAGCGTACCTGGAATTGACGGACGAAGAGCTCATGCGGCAGTGCGAGATGGATACCTTCAAGGCGTCTGGGCCAGGTGGGCAGCACCGCAACAAACGCGAGTCTGCGGTGCGTCTCAAGCACCTTCCTACCGGTATTATTGCTCAGGTCATTTTCATTTTTGGCCCATTCTCCTTGTACCCACAATTTCATTTTGGTTATTTTTCTCATAATGGTTTTGGTTCTTGTTGTATTGGCTTTCAGGCTTCTGAGGATCGATCCCAGCACCGAAATCGTGCTTCTGCCATAACCCGCCTACGTACTCTTATAGCTCTTAAAGGTACTTGTTTGCTCCGATTTCATTCTAGTTAATATCATAGAAATTGCAAAGAGGGTCTTGTAATAGCTTGAATCAGTTGCTGTTGATATACAATACTGAAAAACTTGGGACTATCTTCTCGTAATGAACTGCCTTGTAGTGACTATTGAGTGAAATGAAGGGGCTATTTATTTATTTTCCTTTTCTATTCTCAGCATAAGCCTTGACTGAATTAAGAATGTCTCCACTGATAATTAGCAATGTTTGCTGATAGATAGCATAAGCCTTGACTGAATTAAGAATGTCTCCACCGATAATTAGCAATGTTTGCTGATAGATAGCATGTTATTCTTTTGAGCTAGTCAGGAACACTGTGGATCTTGGCGCTTATTCACCACCTAGAGAACTTCTTCAAATTCTTCCTCCCAAGTCCTCCATTAGAGGATCAGATATTGGTCCCCAAATTGGACCTAATAATCCAAAATTTGTCCTGGTATGTTTGTTTGTTTGGGAAGCACATCATGTATCGCTGTGCTTCACTTTCTATTCTTTTATACTTGTAGGGAATTAGGGATTAAGGTGTATATCATAACTAGTAGAGTCCTTTTTTTTTGTTTTAACAGGGAATGCAAGCTCTTTTGGATCTCATTTTTGCAGTTAAAGGATCCATATCAGAAGCTGCAAAGTTCCTTGGGTATTTGATTTATGCCTTGAGTCTGACATTTTTATCTGTTAATTGAGCACATAAAGCATTGTTTTGGCTGTTATGAATTAAGACAATTAGTATTTAGAACATCCAAATTCCAATTTGTGGTTTACAGAATCAGTTATAGGGAAAGGAATATTTTTGAAACGTTTCTATACAAATTAGAGGTTTACATGCTAATTAAGAGATGGGATAACAATGATATGAAGTGGAAATGAAGGGAAAGTACATGAAGTAGTTGAATCCTTCTCATTTAAGCAGAAAGCATTTGGCCATTTATTCTAGCCTGTGTATATAATGTAACTGTATATATATATCTGAGTATTTTAATGGCTGACTTTACTATTGCACTAATTTGAACACTTACATACTTTCTGCGGGGTTTATTGAAAATATTGCAGGCTAAGCACTGGGGCAATATCACGATTGATACTATCAGATGATTCTCTCAGAATGGCAGTAAATGAACTGCGGGCATCAAAGGTAATTGCTAGAAATGGATTTGCCTCATATTTAGAAAAATAGAAGCATCTATATGTTCTGCAAAATGCCAGAAAAATAGAAAGGAAATGGGAGTTTAGTTTTTAGGTTTTAGATAGATATCATTAATATGTCATTATGTACCAAATACTATGTAACATTCACTTGCTCAGAAATACTATTTTAACAATTGAAATGACATCTTAACTAGTAGGGATGTTTACCAACGAGGAGAGTTTTCCCCATTAAAATTTATATGAAAGCTGGGATCATCTAGCTATGTTGAAAATAGCTCCCACGTCATATAAATGGATAGGATATATTCTCGCTATGTTCCTTTTCTGAAAATAACACTTTGACCATTTGTGTTTTACCAACTCTTCTAGTGGGTAAAAAGATTTCATCAGTTCATGCCAATTAAAATTTTTAAAATGTTCAATTAATTTATGACTGTATTCATCCTGAGTGTGAGCTTTCTCTTTTTACTGCGGGGGTTAGGGCAGATTTGGTGGTGATCTAATTTTTAAATTTAATGTTTCATAATTTTCATTGTTGAGCCTTGTGTGTTACAAGCATTTGAAAATGCAAGGCATTTTTTTTTTTTATAAATTATATCGTCATTTAGATCTATTGGTTAAGGATCTTCTTCCTTCCTCTTTCTATGATATTGTCTCCTTTGTTCTTTACGGGAAAATATCTACGCTTTTATCGGACAAACAGTGACATGGAATCTTTCTTTTTTTGGGAGCATGAACAGGGTATGAAGTCTCTGAAGTAGAGGTACTCAAATGTTCATTCCACATGCAGGTAAAATATAATTTATTCTTTCTCCATCTCACTGAATTTTCTTTGATGTGGTCCTTTCAGAATAATTAAGCAGAGAGGAACGCTATTCTACTTTGAACTGTTTGTTCAAGTTGTAGGCTTAGATTGCATGGCTAATTAGTTATATTTTGTAATTTCATAAAATTAGGAGATTAACATATGCCTGGCTGGATACCTTTATATGAAACTTCGCATTTTACAATTCAAAGCTCCCAGTTTGCAGAAGAAAATTCTTTGATGAATATAACAAGGTATTTTCTCCATTGAAGAATATAGAAGGAAGAGGAAAAATGCGGGAGCTGATGGAGGCTGCGCAAAATTGTCAGATTGTAAAGAAGTATGTTATATTCTGAAGAGTTTGTTAAGCGGGGAGTTGAATGAAGCTGTTGGTGTACGGAATGGTGAAGGAACATCAGGTTGGCGACTGAAAACACAAGTTACAGTTCTCTAGATTCGTAATTGTACAGACATTATTTATCAGTGTCATCATTTTTCTATTTTCTTTTTGGACTGGGTATGTATTTCTAATTGTGATTTGCTTTTACAGCAAGGTTATCACCAATCAAAATGTCCTTGTAAATCATGATTCCGAAAATCATATTTCTACAAACACTTGATGACATTTAAGTCCCACACAGATGTGGAGTCATTTTCTTCCCAAGGTGAAAAGCACAGAATGTTTTGGAAGAAAAAGAAGGGATATGTATGTGAGTTAGGATGTATCTTGGATTCTCTTATCTTGTCTTATTAACACTGTTCATTTAACCTTGTCATGATTCAATTCCCATCCCATGATCGAGAAATTCCAGGAGCAGTGGCTGATGACTGATATCTAGTCTTGGCCAAAGCAGAGAACATAGAAGGTTATGTGCCATAAATAGCGGTCCAAAAAACATCAATAATAAATCTTGTTTCTTCCTTGTATTACACTATTAAGCTCACTCAGAAACTAAATGTTTTTATATATTGTTGAACATGTAATTTTTTTTATACTTTTTAAAGTCTTTTTTTTGTCTATTTTTATAATTTTTTATAAGATTAAAGATCATGTGATTGACTTTTTTTTTTTTTTTTTAACACATGTTTGAGCAGATGTTTTTGTTATTTTCTTCTCCATATATTTTTTGGGCCATTTTTGCATGTCTGGTTTACCTTTTGCTTCGTGTCCTTGTTTTCATTCTAGACATTCTCGCACCAAACACCTTGAACCTGACCTCCATCACGCATATTTGGTCCTGCAATATTCGTATGCGTAGTACTTGTTAATGCCACAAAACCCAAATGCTATTTTGGATGAGCTGCGTGTCAAACTGGAAATTGACACGAGGACTCGTCCCAATTTTGGATATTCCCTGGCCGCCAGCAGCATAGACATTACATATGATTGGATGGTTTTATACTCATCTAGTTTGATATTATCTTCACCCTTTTGTGTTCAAATATTTTATAATCTCTACTTTGGTACTTTTTAAGCTGTGGTGCTCTTCAGAGTCAGCCTCTCCTATCAGCCATCATCATCAGGACAATCAAAAATCCAAAGGCATCAATTTCTTCTTATTCTCTTGACTTTGGGTATTGTATCTGATTTTCCTTCTAATTTTGACCCAACCACTATACGTGCAGGAAGGAACATTTTGGATTGTTGCTACAACAGAATATAAAAGTGATCGTTGCACTCATATGCATTTTTGTGCATAAATTGTAAAAGAAGTCTCTAATTAGCATTATGCATTACCTAACAAAATCACCAAAAAATTCTATCAATGTGACTTAATTGATAAATAAATTAATTTCAGCAGTTAAAAAGATTTTACAATATTTAAGATTTAAACTCATAAAAAAAAATATGTTGGTAAAAGAGGTAATTGTAATTGTTTTATCTTATAAACGAGATTAATTTCATGACGGGGACGTTGGTGGGTTAAAAAAACAAAAGCAATAACCCCTTTGAGCTATGTGCCAGTGGGTGGGGGCCTTAAGTTCCCTACCAAAAGCAAAATGAAAGTTGCACATGATTATATGGAGAACCTGTAGTTGAGGAAAAAAGAATGATTTTCCCAAAGTCAAAACATCTTTTTTGTTGTGATGTTGCGAATGGCAAGAGAGGTAGATGCAGCAGAATCATATTCTTAGAGAATGAGGTTCTTTCCCACCATCCTCCACTTTTGCCTCGTTGACCCTTAAAAGCATGACATTCAACTATTTGCATTCAAGCCCAAAAATATGAGAGCCTTCTAAGGCAAACTTTATCATTCCACGTCTGTTATCATATCATAATAATCCCTTTGAGTAGTGGAAACCTTAATGACTGCCCTTTGATTCTTTGGTTCAATTTCATCTAAGCTTTTTACTGCTTTGCCCAATGACCAAGAAAAATAATCTGCACTTGCTCTATTGCTCTTAACTGGTTACCTTTTTATCTCTTCAACCAGTTAGGCCACCACTAATACCATCATGATTAGAAGCAATGAACAATTAGGCAACAAGCATATGGAATTTCCCATATTCTTACATCTCTGTCACTTCATAAAGACCAAAGAAAAAGAGGGTTTTGATTATAATCGTTGACTATGCTTGTGGATTATTTTCCTTTTTTTGTAAGAAATTGAAGTGTTGTTTGGCTGTTTGGTATGCAGAGACTACTAACACAATCTGAAACTATTCTACATGCTGAAACATTCTTGTCCATAGTATTTCTCTGTTTAAAATATGAAATATTTGATTCTGTAGTCCTCGTTGTCCATTGCTTTAAGTTTATTAAAGTTTCTATTTCTATCGCTCTTCATTCATCCCAACACACCCATCTTTATATTCTCTGCGAATACAATTCTACTCTTGCTTACTTGTACACAGAAAATTTCTTCAGTACTCTCCTTGCACTGAAAAAGGAGAATAATGGGTTTGGTGGACATACAAGGGAAGCTGCGTCTTGCTCTGGGGTCAGTGAAAGATCATGCTTCTATTGGCAAAGCCATGATGTACCATCATCCACATGATGGGTTTTCCAGGATAGAGATTGCAGTTGTGCGAGCCACTGGGCATGATAATGGCACCATTGATGACAAATACATGCATGAAATCCTTTTCCTTGTCTCCAACTCACCAGGGTCCATTCCTTTTCTGGCTGAGAGGATTTCACGCCGCCTGTGCAAAACTAAGGATCGTCTTGTTGCTCTCAAGACCCTTGTCTTGATTCATCGCCTTCTTCGCGGGGGAAACAGGTGCTTTGAGCAAGAGCTGCGCAAAGCACATGTGTCTGGCCATCTACAAATAAGCATCAGGTGTTTTCTGAACAATTCTGACCCTTCACTTGGTTTCCTACACAAATATGCAGCTTATCTTGAAGAAAGGATGAATTGGCTCATCAACCAAGCTGGGAAACTTGAACCTGTTATGTCCAATGGTTTACAGTTTCGGCCCTATGATGAGAGATCCATTGACATGGTGTTTAGGACATTGCCAAGATGCCAAGTCTTCATTGATAAGGTCTTGGATTGTTCCCCAGTTGATATTTTGCCTTCAGATACCTTGGCTCAAGCTGCTATGAGCAACACCTTGAGAGAAAGCTTCCAAGTTTATATGAAATTCTCTGAAGGTATTGCAGCTCTTGTCAACATGTTCTTTGATTTAACTGCTTCTGCCAGAGGTCTAGCTTGTCAAATACTAAAGAAAGCTTCTCTGCAGAGCCAAAAGCTTCATGATCTGTATCAGAATTGCAAACAGATAGTTGAAAATAAGAACTTGGTCTACCCATCTGTTCAAATAATCAGTATGGCTCATATAATGGCATTGGATCAGTGCTTGGGTTCTCCACAAAACCAGCTACCAGTTCATTCACAAGTCTCTCTCTCGGGAAAAACCACTATTGCCAAACCAGTTCCCTTGAAAAGATCAGCAGAGTTGGGGTTGGAATTGGCAGTAACAGGGAAAGAAAGCAAAAACGTTCAGGAGAAAACTTTGTCACCCACACTTTTTTCTTTGAAACTAGAGACTAAAATAAATAAGGTATGGGTGCTTTTTGAAGATGAAGCTCCTGCTCCCAGTGGATCACAGCAAAATACTGGGGATGTTGTTAATAATATAAACTGTGAATACAGCACAGCCACTATGTATTCCTGAACTCGTTTGATATTAACAAGGTTGCTACCTCTAACTCCTTCAGTTTTGGTAAAACATAATAATGTTGTCAATATATATATATATGTTTTACATCTGATTACAGTGAAAGACTTTGTTGCTTGCTAAAATATTTGATGAATTAATAACAATATACAGTCTTTGTTATAAAGTAGAAAGATTTACAAGAGCACAAAAGTAGGATAGATCTTGCATGTAATATGTGATAACAAGGAAACTATATATAGGTAGTATGTACTCACAGCTTAATAGGTTATTCGACTTAATCTAAAATTTGACTTATCAATTATTTCGAACAGAATTATTAAGTTACCTAATCTCAGTCTCTATAAATACTAGATACATTTTGTCCTTTTGATGTTTTTTATCTCTCCTAATGTATTGATTTTTTTTTTTACTTGATCTATTTGAGACCATTGCTGATTTAAGTGTTGAAGTAGTTGCTTTCCACTCAATATATGTTGTCTTGTTTTGTCTAGATTATATCCAATTTACCGGACAATTCAGATATGAATCTGGTTGATCAGCTCGACATAAATACTTCACTAACATTTTTTTTGTTCTTCTAAATAAATCTCATCTTGGATAATATATTCGGGTGTTCAGTTCTGAATTCAACACTGTATTTAGTGTGTCAAATTTGTATTCTTCGTTCCAGGAAGAGTGATGAGAAATGAAGAATTTTGTAGTAAGTTAGCCTAAAAACCTAAATTATATTTTGGCATCACTGGGCTTGAAGGTATAAGATTAAAAAAAAATATATATTATACAACAGGTTTTAATATCTGAATCTGAAACTCAATAAAAATTAGTTTAATTAATAAGAATAGAATTTATATTAAAAAAATATAAATTCAAATCTCTTTATAAATGTAAGGATTTTGTTGAACTCACATACATACTTGATTTTAACGAGTTTTTGAAAGTTAACTCACCAAACTTTTTATGTGAAAAAAAAAAATCAAGCTAAAAAAAAGCTCACTTCTTAGAATTAAAATTGCCAAAATATGTAAATAATCCTTTTTTTAGATAATTTTGCCTACTACAAAAAACGAAGAAAGTGAGATAAATGGATATCAAATACATTTCGTATTAATTAAGCCAAAATTTAAGTAAGGAATCAAATTCGATGTGAATATAAATAATTCAAAACGAATAATGTTGGACTTCTCTATAGGATAAAAAAATCTGGCATATGTAGAAAAATGTGTAGAAATGATCGATCCACCAAATTAAAGAGAAAATAATTAATAATGTGACATAGATAGAGGAATATTCTTAATCTCGAAAAGATTGAAACTCAATAGTGTATAGGATCAAGAATTCATATATATATATATATATGAATATTTTCAATACCACATGATAAGCATATATAATTTTCAAATTTCATTAGATATAAAATATAATGTCTTATTTTCTTTAAAAAACTAAAAAATAATTAACTTGTATACATAAAATTTACACATTTACTAATTTACACTAATATCATCCATCGAAAAATCCTTTTTTTTTTTTTTTTTTGACACCAAGAGTAACTCCAATTGTTAGATGAAGACCAGTCCCTTCTAGATGAAATAATGCAAAGTGGATATAGTTTCTTTCAAAATTAAATTGCTTCAATTTACAAAATACAAAAATAAATATTAAAACCTCAACTCAAAAAAAAGAAGTTAAAACCAAGAATAAAGAGCAAAATTATAATTAAACCAAAATTTCTAACAAGATGTTACTATTTTTTTAGATCTCAACAAGATATTACTATTGATTATGAATATATATTTTTTTCCGTTATTGTTGAGTGTACATATTTATTTTTATTTGTTTTGAAACAAAAAAAAAATTAAAAATGCAAAATAGCTCAGACACGACCAAAACATATACATACGTTATTATGTCACATGAAAGCTCTGGAACGAGTTGGAAAATTCGTGCACCTTCTTGTTCCTTGGCATCGAAGTATTAAACCCAGCTTATCGCCTTTGTGCCAAATAATAATCTAATCCTAAGCTGGAACTTTCTTCTCTGTCTCTTTCTCGAGCGTATAGAATTTTCAAGAACCTACAGTTTCTCAATCTCCCCTCGCTCCCTATATATCCCCCCAAACTTGAACTGCTTTCTCCAGCTGCTTAAAGACACCAAGTGCAAAAGTGCGAGAGCACAACAGGCCCCCCTGTTATACATACATTCTCTAGCAATTCTCTAAACGATTCAAAGCAGAAACCAAAGAAATGAGGCAACAAGCATTCAACGTGTTGCTGGTGCCATTGGTATTGCTTTTTCTTGCAGGTTTCCAATCCAAAACAAATGGGTCTCTGCTACCATTCATAGATCGTCCAGGGAATTTCTGGGCTGCTGATCGCTTACCTGACCCATTTCGTGTGCTGGAGCAAATCCCATTTGGGGTTGACAAAGATGAGTCAGCAATGGTTCTCTCCCCTGCCAGAGTAGACTGGAAAGAGACACCAGAGGGACATGTTATAATGATGGATGTGCCGGGGTTGAGGAAAGATGAGATAAAGATAGGCGTGGAGGAAAACAGGGTGCTCAGAGTGAGCGGAGAGAGGAAGAAGGAAGAGGAGAAGAAAGGGGATCACTGGCACAGAGTGGAGAGGTCCTTTGGCAAATTCTGGAGGCAGTTCAGGTTGCCAGACAATGTGGACTTAGATTCTATCAAGGCCAAGCTGGAGAATGGGGTACTTACTTTGACAATGGACAAGTTGTCACCTGACAAGATCAAAGGCCCCAGGGTTGTGAGCATTGCAGCAGAGGATGAGCAAGCTGGCAAGATTAAGGGTAATGAGGCCAAGCAAGAGCTTTAAAAGACTGATGAAAGAATGAATGATCACGTTCCTCCTGAGTATCAATGAATTGTCAGTGGTTTTTCTAAAATAAAAAGGGTTTCTTTGTACCTTGAGTTGTCCTTATGTATACTGGGTAGCTTGTTGATCTTTGTTGTAGATGATGAGGATGTCCAGCGCTGTAAATGGTTGTACTATCCAGATGAATGTAGAAAAAACTCTTAACAGTAGTTGTGTCTCTTGCTGCAGTTCTAATTCTAACTTTTAAGGGACCAATGATAACATCAATAACGACGTCGTAAACGAAGATTATAAAGTAAACATAATACTGAAGATTATGACATCACATATAAATAAGAAATTATAGTTTAAAAATATGAAAATCTTCTGGTTCCCTCCCTTGAGCCACTTCTTCGTCCTCTTTAACGTGATAAAATGAGAATTTCCACTCTCTTGGCTGTGCATTAACTTAACACATATAGTAATCAGAGGGAGAAAGTACCAATCTATGATCTGGAATTCCTTCGAATCATTTCTCTTTCCATATATAGTCAGGCATGCAAGAACTTGCTTAAGGTGACGAGAATACTTATATCAAGTAATTAGATCTCCATAGAAGTCCTTCGCAATGTGACTCTAGTCCCATGTACAAAAAAACAGTAGCAAGTTCAGCATTTGCTTTCTATTTTGTGATCAAATCTGGATTTACATAAGCAATCTGCCTTTCCTTTTGAATATACCTTGCAAATATGAAATCAGTAATCTTCAAGCTCCCTTTGGCCTCACTTCACTGCCTCCACATCCACAATCTACGTTTGCAAGAACTTTGATTGAAACCTTCGAGTTTAAGCTGAGTCCTCTCAATTTCTTTCACAATCTCCTCCGTGCTGGCAGAATCCTTCAGAGTATGACCCTATGCCTTTCTGTCTTCTTGTTGACCATATGATTGGTAAGTGAACTTCGAAGTTCATTAGCTGCACTCGTTAAGAACTAAAGATCGACTTTGACTTCACTTAGAAAGCCAATCAAACTTTTCAAGACACTGGACATCTCTTCTGCTTTTTGATTTGATAGATCAGCGGAAAAGAATTGATAAACTTCATCATCAACTTCAATCCAACTGCAGCCTGGGATTTTTGAAGAATTCCGCTCCTTCAACATTCTCCTTACATTCCGTGCTTCATCCCACTTCCCTAACTTCCCATGTAAATTAGCTAGCATATTACCATAACCAGCATTATCTGGATCTATTTCAATTAACTTCTTGGCTGCTAATTCAGCCAAATCTGTACACCCATGAATGTTACATCCATTAAACAAAGAACCCCAAACAACCTCATCAGGTTCCATGGTCATGCCCCCAATAACTTCCATTGCCTCTTCAAATCGGCCAGTGCGACTAAGAAGGTCTATCAAGCACCCATAGTGCTCAACCTGAGGCTCTATTCCATATTCCCGAGTCATCATCTCAAAATAGTTATAACCTCTTTCAACCAATCCTCCATGAGTACAAGCATTCAACAAGCCAATGAAGGTAACCCCATCTGGCCTTATATCATCACCATGCTCCATCATTTGCTCGAAAATGTCAATTGCACTATCACTTTGGCCATGGAGTGCATAAGAGTTAATCATTGAATTCCACGATGTTAAGCCTTTTTCTGGATTCATGTCAAAAACCTTCCTTGCCGTTTTGAGATTTCCGCATTTCCCATACATATCTAGAAGAGCATTCGAGGTAAATGACTGAAGAACAAGATCATTTTTGTAAAGATAGCCATGTATAGATTTTCCTAGCTGGAGCAGGCCAGTGTGGCTACATGCTGAAAGTGCACAAACCACAGTCACTTGGTTTGGCTTGTTATATTGATATTGATTCTCCATAGCCTTAATAACCATTTTTCTAAATAAGGTGATTGCCTGAGAGAAAAATCCATTCTGAGTGCACCCCGCAATGATGGCGTTCCAAGAGGGGACATCTCTCTCCGGCATTTTATCAAACAACATCATGGCGTTCTCAATATCCCCTGCCCTCGTATACCCAAAAATCAAAGCCGTCCAAGAGACAACATTTCTATCAGTCATTTCATCAAATACCTGCCTAGCTTTTCCAACATCGGATGGAATTCTCGAGTAGGAGTCAACAAGAGCCGTTTGAACAACTGGGTATTGCTCAAAACCCGATTTCAGAATGTGGGAGTGCACCAAATCAGTGCCACGGGACTCCAAAACCTCAGGACAAGATTTCAAGACATGCGGATAGATAAACTGGTTCGGTTCAGGGCTTCTTCGACGAACCATGTTGCGGAATAACACAAAGGCGGAAACATGATCACGCTGAGACGCATAGGCAGTGATCATGGCTGTGTAAAGATAAATATTGGGTGAGTTAACATAATCGAAGATAAGGCGAGCATAATGAAGGTTGGAGAGAGTAAGAGCACAGAAGCGAACGAGTTTGAAAGCGTAGAAGTGGTCTTGGCCGTGACCGAGGCGGATGAGATACGCTTGAAGTTGCTTGAGATGGTTAAGATGATGGCTTTTTGCCACCAACGCCAGCACATATTGGTTTAGATTCAATTGGTTAACCATCCTTCCCTTGTGTTACTGTTCAGCTTCACCGACGAATCTAGCGTGAGCTGCTTCGCAGCCCTTTGGTGCAAGTGTGTTGTCATTTCATGTTACTATTTTTATCATGGTGCCACAACTCTTTTTTCGACACCCCACCTTTCTATTTTTTATTTTTTTTATATCTCCCTTTTTTTTAAAAAAATTTATCCTTATAATTTAATTAAAAATAGGAAAATGTCTAAAAAAAATGAGTGTAAAAGTATCATTTTCCTTTTATTATTTAGTAACAAGAGTGAAATTTTTCAGAGGATTGTGACTTTTGAGAATATTGAAAGATCAACCATGCTTGTATTTCTTTTTTCTTTTTAGTACCATAGCCACATTTTGATGTTGCTAGGAGGCCATACAACATAAAACTATGTTTTAAAGTTTTTTTTTTTTTTTGAATAAAATACCCCTCAATCAAAATAAATTGTATGGAGTAAATGCTCTGCTATATTTTTATTCATACTATAACATTTAATTGCTTTATGAGTATTTCAACTTGTCTAATAGAACTAATTTTTTATTGAAAAATTAGAGCAATTATAATTTTCTTAGCACTTGCTTTTTTTTAAAAGCACAAATCTTTGATATTATGAAGGTATTTTTTATCATAAAATTCAATTTATTTATTAAATAAATCACACTTTATTAATTTTATCTATAACTTATGCTAGTTGAGATGGCCAAAGATACACTAAACATGTTCAAAAAAACTTTAGGGTAATTCATCAAAGGAGCATTTAGAATAGTAATATTTGCACATAGTACATGCGATGTGATTCAAAATTTTTATGTTTGCATTTCAAGTTAGAAGCTTTTTTTCTTTTTCTTTTTTTTTAACAAAAGATAATGGAATCCCAAAATTCTTAATGATTTAAGTCAAAAGTTATAGGTTACAATATAATAATTTACCATTTATTGTCTATATGTCTTGAATATAAATTAGTTTTGTATCAATATTTTTAAAACCTTATACTAGAGACAATCAACCGATTCAACTGAGAGATTCAATTACACTAATATAAATTAATAATAAAATACTTTTTCAAAAAAATTACTTAATAAAATTTTAAAAAAATCTAAATATCAAATATCATGTTATTTAAAAAAGTATATAATGATCAATATCACTGTAACTACTAAAATAAAAGAAATTGTATCACTTTCTACTTAATATAATAAAATCGCAAAAAATAATTAAGTTTTACTAAATTTTTAAGAGAAAAAAAAAAAGAGTAAAAGAACGAATTTAATCCAATTTCATCAGTCTTTATCCTATTCAATCCAATCTAATTCAGTTTTAAAACATGTACATTTTTTTTATGTATTTCAAATTCCAAGCCTCCTCTTCTCAGTTGAACCACCTCCACCAGCCATTCCCATTTTTTAATCTGTCTCATAAAATTTCTAAAGTGCAAAAAAAAAAAAAAAAAAAAAAGGAGTTATGTTTGGCATAATAACATTCAGAATGTGAACGTAATATCTAGACACCTTAAGTTTCCAATATTTTACATTGACATGGTTTCAACATTATTCTTTTTTCTTGGTTTTTTGTTTAGTGCAGACATCAAAACTCTTGGCTTCTCCAAATTTGCTGTCACTAATTCCATAAGAATCAAACAACTCAAAACTGCCAACAACATCTTTGGCGCATCACAGAACAGCATTTCAAGGGCAATTCTGTAACCTAAGCTAACCAATTACCGACTATGTTTGCCTGAATGCGAAATCAAATGGTCCTCACAAGCAGAAGCAAAGCTTATAAACAATAGCCTATGAAGCAATCCATAATATCAGGGTTCAACAAAATAAACCTTACTTAGATGGATCATGATGTTTATAGCAAGTTTTAACTACAACAAACAGACAAGACAGTAGTCTATGTATTGCATGAGTTGAACATTGAGACTGAAAAAGAGCATCGTCTGATTTGCCTAGAAACTGGTCAGTATTCAAGGAAATAGCTACAGTTAGGCTATTTATAATTTGAACATTGTCACATGAGTTATCAAATAACTTTCAGGCCAAACAACTGTTTAATCATCAGTCACAGAATTCAGAAATATTCATGCCTGAAATAAGGTTCAGTCATAAATCGCAGCTGGTAATGTTTAGAAGAGAGAATAAATTTCAGACTGAAATATCATATTTGCCAATCTTCTAATTCCGAGAATGACAAATCACATAAACAAACTACGATTAAAATCAGATAGTAGCAAAAGAAAGTATCTTTAAGGAACTGAACTTGTTAAACATCAAAATAATGGAAGCCAGAAAGATCCAATATATTGATATAAATGAAATGAAGTGGCACAGAGATGATTCAAGAAAATCAACTTCTAGCCTACTGTTATCCATATAAGAGTTCAAAATTTTACAAATTTACGGACAGAGATTAAAGAAAATGCCAATATCTAGCAGCCAGATAAGGAAAGAAAGTAAAAACCTGTAAGATATAAAGGAAAGTAGCTTGGAGCCACCTTATGTACAGAAGTTCCACCTAAGAGAAAAATTCCCTTGACAAAAATAAGGACACTTTGCATGAGGCACTACACAGCATCTTCATTCTAATACATCAGCTATTTTGGGTAGGACCCGAAGCTTCCACTCTCTAGATGTTTCAATTCCCAAGAACCAATTAACTTCGCCCTCTACAGTGTCTTCACGGATAAATGGTTGCGATGTTAGAATTAAATTGAAATTTTATGATAATTCTTCAGAAGGACCACATGATCCTAAAATTGATTTTCTTTAGCACGCTACAAACTCTCATTAATCTTCTCTTCGTAACTCATCCAAAGCTTCTACTCCTGAGATATCTTTAAAATTCTCCTCCTTTTCTTCCCTACATTTTTCCATATCATTAATCAGTTCTTCGCCATTAGCATTCTTTATGCAATCCTTTGCTGTTTCTTCTATAATCTTATCCAGATTGTCTACCATGTCTTCTTCCTTTACAACTTCAATCACCTGCAGAAATTCGGATGGCGTGGCTGCTGGGTCTAGTTCCCTGCAACCCTTTGGGGCATTTTGAGCTTCTTGACCAGTAAGTAAATATGAAGGGACCTGGTGAGAGAATTGAAACATCTCTTCTCTTGCAATGGTCAGGATTTGTTTTGGGTCTAGGTGCCGGTGAAATACTGTCTTGAAACCAGCCACCTTGACCAGGGGAACAACAATCACACCATCTTCTTCAGTATAATCCTCAAGTACTTCAACCATATCATACTTGTGTATCACCTCATCTGGCGTTAGCTCATTCCAATCGGGGGACCAATCCCTATAGAGAGCCCAAACATCCCCTTTCCTGGGATATATACAAATGGCCCCATGGGTACCTTTTTTCCACCGAACCCTGTGAGAAAAAGAATTCAATGACTTACTGATTTCATATCTACCTGTTCTGAAATCCCCACAAGTTTTAGTAAAGCCTGAAGCAACCCAGTTTAGGGGACCTAGCTCACTGTTGGTCTTTGAGTTGAGCCAACCAATCCGTATCTTGAAAGGATCCAGAGAAACTATGCTATGAACCATAGCATAATATCGAGGCATACCACCTTTGTCATCATACGCAGCCCATACTTGGTTTTCACCAAAAGATTTTTCAATTCGATCCTTGTCAAAATCATGAAAATCAGAATCTGGGACATCTATTGACATTGTTTCTAAGGTTTCTACATTCATGTTAGCAGCAGTAGCACCTGCATAACATTTGATGCCATCGGATCCATTCTTTACATCATCTGACTTCTCAATCTTATTTTGATCCCCTGTCTCAGATGCTTTCTGGTAGCCATCTCCACAAGTTTCCACTTTCACTATCTTTGAGGCAACAGGATTTGACTTGATTTCAATTATTTTCTTGCGAATTTCTTTCCTAGCTTTTTCCATTAGAAGATTCTGAAGTTCAACCTGGGAAACATCTATTGTGCTGGTGGTCTTGATTCCATTTATTCTGCCTGATTCAAAACTACCCTGTCGAAATCCACACGAGCTAGCTGCTCCTACTACTCCATTTCCCACCCCCTTGTGATTTCCAAGTTCATTAACATGGCCACTCATACTTGTATCATCCATGCCTCTTCTTCTCTTTGCAGGATTGGAGTACCCTGAAGACGAAGGACCAGCAGTCCTCTTAGAAGCACGCTGCTTCTTTCTTAAGGCTTCCTCCCTCTTTGTAGCTGCCCGGGCCTCCTCACGTTCTCGCTTCACTTTCTCATATGCCTGCTGAACCACATTTGCCGCTTGAGCCACAGTGGAAATACCAGAAGTTCTTGAGAATGCACCCCACTGAAAACTTGGATGGTTATAGCTTTCAGTATTACTATAACACCCCAATCTGACATTCGGGGTTGCTGTATTGTTCTTTCCGACATTAGATTTGCTTTTACTAGGTGGTTGGTGATTGGACATTTTCTGCTGCTTTGAGAAGTTCCAGGACGTGGAAGCAGGTCTTATATCACTTGAAGGTGGAGGAGCAGTTTCTACAGCCAAAAATGCCTCATGGCAGTTGGGGCACAGGAGTTTAAGGTTGAGATAAACTCTGAGATACTCATACTGCATTTTGCATTGATTGCAAAAGGTCCAAAACGTATTGGATTTTGACTTATGGGTAGAAGTTGAAGAGTGAGCTGACTTAGAACTATTCTTCTGAGCCCTCGCGCTTGATGTGGTTGTTTTAGTAAAATTGAAACTTCCGTTAGCCTTTGGCTGTGCTGATGAACCTCCAGCCATTGATGAAACTTTCTGTAGTTTTGCATTTCTTTTCTGGTCATACACTGCCCTTTTAGCCTTATCAGATAGCAAACTCCATGCCTCTGAAATAAGTTTAAATGCCCCATCAGCTCCAATGGACTTGTTCTTATCTGGGTGAAGCAAGAGAGCAAGCTTCCTATAGTTTCTTCTGACTGTTTCATCATCAGCCCATGGATTAACACCAAGTATACCATACCAATCTGGTTCGCCATTTATTTCATTCTCTGCAGAAACATACACATCAAGTGTAGCTATCATCTGAGGAATACCCTCAAGCCCAGGAAATAATTTCTGGGCCTTCACAGCAAACTTCTTTGCACCCAAAATATCCTTTGCAGTGAACTTTTTCTCAGCAAACTCTTTAGCTCTGATGGCCTCATCCCTGTTGCACTCCATTTCTCCAGCCCGTCTTCCAGTCTACTTACTCAGCACTCCATCGTAATATAACAGCACTGGTGCTTTGCTCAACAACATGCATTGCTTATTTGTTATTTCAAAGGCAATCTGTTACAGAACCCTAAGTAGCCAAAGCATAGTTTGGTTAAGAAAATGGCAGCAGAAACACCAACGAGAATACAACTTGTGCAATAAAATCAAACCCAAAATGATTGAGGTCACAGTCCCCATAGCTCATCGCCACCTAAAGTTTTAGGTATATCTATCTAATGGCGCAATAAGAAAATCAAATTGGAAATCAGAACACAGAAGGCTAATAATAACATTTCCAGCAAAACCGAAAAACAAGTAAAGTCGGAGAAGCTTATTCCGTGGGCAATCATATAAACAAAATTACCCAGAATAGACAATGGAAAATGCAAGATTGCAAGAGATAAAAGTATAAGTTCTAATGTCCCCGTTCTCTGCAATATATTGTCCCATCCATAATCAATAGGTAGAGAGGAAATAAAAGGGAAAAACCCTAGAATATACCAAGAGAACTACAAAAACAAACCAAAAAAAAATAACATCAGAGTTCCATTTCAATAAAAGCCACATTCAGCTTCACTATCAAATCCACCAACCAAGCTATAAAGTTAACAACCCTAGAACTAGTTACAGGCGAAGAATTCAATCAAAATCTAAGCATAAACGAGATTTAGTTATAAATCAGATTGCTTGATGTTAGAAAGCTAACGAACCAAAACCCCCAAAAGTACCAAGTTTTAGAGAGAAAACTACCAGATAGTTGCTATTGAGGAGGATCCATTAATCAGAAATTGTTGAAACTGCAAAGAATGAGTCAAAGTTGCAAACTGAGTTAAAGGGTGTTCCTTCTTGTCACCCTTCTTGACGACTGGTTCGCTTTCCCACCCTCTGCAGTCCGAGCTGCTCACACAATCACAACCCCCTCTCCGTTTCTCTCACACACTAATTTTTTTTTTTCATAAATTTTATAATTTTTATTATTCTATAGATGGATGAAGAATATTTTCATTTTTTTTATCAATGTATTTTTATTTCTTTTTAATGCTCACATTTAATATGAACGTCTCCAACATATCAAAAAGAAATGGGCCAAACCCTAACCTTAAACCAAATATTTCAAATTAAAACACTAAGAATTCCAACCAATTTGATTTTGTCGAGTTAGTTTGGATTTTAAATTTTTAAAACCAAAAATATAATAGTTTCAAAGACTGATAAAAATTTAAAACTAAATGTTAATTGAGTTTACTTTTATTTTTTGAAAAAATTCTAATAATCCAAACTAAATTGCACTACAATCACTTATTAAAACTAGTATGTTAGAGACCTTGGAGTCTTGGAGAGATTTATCTTTTATCAAGCATTATATACATATATTATGCTTGTCTTTTCAACATTATCTGTCTAATGAAATGAAACATAAGATGATATTAATATTGTCCTAGGGTTTATGTGTTTTTCAAATATGTCTGTTCTCAATTGTATAAATTAATGACTACATTAAATCTGAATTTATTCACATTATTAGTTGTATATATAATAAAAACAAACATAAAATGACATTAACATTGTCCTAGAGTTTTACCTGTTTTTTTGAATGTAGAATTTTCAATAATATACAAAAAATGAAAGTGCTTAAGATTAACGTAAATGTGTTTGATTTGGTGCAATCCACTATATAGATTGATGATTGCACTAAATATAGATTGATTCACATAGTTATGTAATTTGATTTAAGTAAACTCATTTGATTTTTCATCAACTCAAATGGTATTGGGCATGTTGACAATCATAAAATATCACCTTAAGAATTTAACAATACTTAATGATTTTAATCATGAGTTGGTGGCAAACCCTTCTGTCACAGTTTTTTTTTTTTTAAATAAAACTAAATAAACTTTTTAATATTAACTAAATTTAAACTTACAGTATAAAAATGTTAAAGTCTTACTATTACATTAAATCACTTTCTCGTATTATTTCTTTTCATCTCATTTGTACCAAAAAAAATAAAATAATAATCATGTTATTTCTTTTTAATTACATAGAAATCAGTTAGGTTTGAATTGCTTGTACCTTAATATTATATAAAGTACTTTAAAGAAAATACAGAATCATGGTTTCAAGAAATACAATAATATCTTCCTGGTTATAAGACAAAGCAAAGGCACACAAATAATTAATTGAGAATAACACTTTTAAAAAAATATTATATTTACTTTTATTTGTTGTATTTTTTTCTAGTATGCATCAAATGACATTTTTAATAGACGAATTTATATAAAAAGATTATTGAAGTGTAGTTTTACTTGTTCTATTTGAACATATTAGAAAGAAAGATGACTGAGTAGTCATATATTATCCATTTCCATAATTATTCTGCTCCAATTTTATTTATAGTAAAACTAAAATTTAGCTGAATAGCATTGATGGCTAGAATCTGAGCTAATATCCATAGTCAAACTGTCACAATTAGAAACCACACCCTCGTGCAAAATCAGCATTACATTTGACGAAGGACCATCATCCACAACGTGGAAGGCAGAAAACTGGGTGCGTTTCTGCTTTGTGTTTGTGTTTGGCAGTTTTCTTTCTCATCCGAGAAACTCTCCTAACTTTATCTTATTGCTCAACAACCTCTCCTCAAGATTTCCTTCATTTTCTCTCCTCTTTCTCTCTCTCTTTCTCTGCGTGCTTTATAATATTAGATGTTAGACACATGCAAGACTGGAAAACTTATATTAATATTTCTTCCCTGACTACTTACGCACACAACAGATCCCAAGCCAATTTCTTCATTGGGGCATTCAACACAATCAAAACAATAGCTTAGAACTCGTTTCCTGTAGAAAGTTTCGTGCTTTTTTTTTTGGTTACTTCCTACGTTACCGTATTGAATTCAATCAAATTATCCATGTCTCGAATCTTCTTGAGATGGAAGAAGCTGAAGGAAATGACGCTGCTTTCCTCTTCAGAGATCCAGTTTGCAGTTTCAGCAACAAGTGGCTTTAAATGGACGAGGTTCAACTACCGGTTCAACCAGGTTTGCCCAATTTCGACCCATTTGAATTACCTTAACATTGCGACCCATAGACGCCGGGAATCACTTATCGGAGTTCAAGAGCGGTATAAGTGGGACCATGGCGGCTCCGATGATTCCAACAACTCGGATTCTCGGGTCCGGAAGATTCGTGCTGAGGTTAATTGCCCGCGTTGCACTAAGCACATGGACCTGCTTTTCTCCAATCGCCATTTTCCCATTGCCTCTTCTGATTCAGCTTTAAATTTGCCCCCTCTGGTTCCCGTTCCTGGAGAAGGGGGTTATCAGGCGTTTAATCTTTGCCCCAGTTGTAAAACTGCTTATTACTTTCGTCCTTATAGCTTTGCTCCTCTCCAAGGCTCCTTTGTGGAGATTGGCAGGGTCAGTAACAATAATGTTAATAATGCCACTAGTAAATCCTCAAAGAGGACAAGCAAAGATGGCCAGGAGGGTAATAAGGCCCAAGGTGGTGGGGGTGGAGCAGAAGATTTTGCCCATAAAAGTAATGGCAATGATAGGATTAGAGTGTCATTCTGGCAAACTTTGAGAACCTATAGTGGTGGCAATGGTGGGGAGCCTCCAGAGACTTGGCCTCCACCACCAGGTACATCTGGTGGAAACGGCGTGGCTGTGCATACTCCACCAGGTCCACCGTTTGCACCTGGAGTTAATGTTATCCGTGCTTCAGGGCCACGGGAAGGTGGTTCTGGCAGCGGAGGTGGGGCCAATGGAGAGAAGACTACCTGGGGTGGCTCCAATTTGGGTAAGGATCTGCCAACGCCGAAGGAGATCTGCAAGGGTCTTGACAAATTCGTTATAGGCCAGGACAGAGCCAAAAAGGTGTTCTTCTTCAGTGTATACTGTGGTCTTCTTTTTAATTGATGCCTACATTTATATGGGTTTTATATTAATGCATTTCAGTATACTAATTTTCCCCCTTAATATTATGGGCAGATGTAACGGTGGGTCAGTGCTTCTTAATGTTACAAGTCTCCGTAAATGCATTGTTTTTTAAGTTATCTGATATAATCACTTAGCCTCACAGAATGTTTATGTTTTTGTTGAAGGTGCTTGCTGTTGCTGTTTATAACCACTATAAAAGAATATACCATGCCTCTTTGCCAAAAAGGTTAGTTCTTCCACTTTCCCTTTCGTTTTCTTAATTTATGCTCCTAAGTGGAACTAAACTTGAGGCTTCTAATTTTCTAAATTCCCGATACAATTGTATGTTTATCCCATTGTTATTATGTTAGGGTATTCATTTCGTTATCTACTAAGACTGTATTAGTGGATTTTGATACTAGGTCAGAGGCAGATTCAGGGACTTCAGAAGCATTAGATGATGACGATAATGTGGATCTAGAAAAGAGTAATGTTCTCTTGATGGGTCCAACAGGATCAGGTGTGACTTGCAATATATTTTTTTCCGCTTCTTACTCTTGAAATGAGAATTAGTTGCATCAACATGACTGCTATGCTAATCTAGTTTTCATCAAATAGGTAAGACACTACTAGCAAAAACACTAGCTCGATTTGTGAATGTTCCATTTATCATTGCTGACGCAACAACCCTAACACAGGCAAGTATGCTCTCTTTGATGAGGTAATATTATAATTTTGCAGTGTAAGAGTTGACTGTAACCATGTTAAATGATGCTAATCTTTCCATCTTGTGGCAACTGCCAAAGATCTGAGTTTTCAAATGATTTGGATGATGTGAAAATACTTGGTATAACCTTCTAATTTCAATCATATTATATTTCAAATGACGTCTTGAATATTCCATTGTATTAATTATTTCTGATTCAGTTCCATAATTGGTGCCAGCTTTTGTCGTTCTAGAACAGTTCTTGTCTTGTTGACTATTGTTAAACTGAAAGAGGAAATGTTCTAATTTGCAGGCCGGGTATGTTGGAGAAGACGTTGAATCAGTATTGTATAAACTACTTGTGGTATGTAATTATTAGGCAAAATTATTGTGTTCTCTTTGAATAACTTATCTATCTTCAATTCTTTGTGTCTATTATGGCATTCTATTATTTTGGCATGTTTATCTTATTTATGTATTTTTAAACATATCATGTTCACTTCTACTTAAGTTAATGAGGAAGGTTCTTAGTTCTTGGAATAGAGCTTGTTACATTCAATGAAATTTCCCGATTTTAGAAGCTTGCATGAAGTTGTAAAAGGCAACCGTTTTCCCTTGATCCCTTATTATCTAAGGACAGGAAGAATATGGCTTGTGTCATATTGGATTCCTTGATTTCTTTCTGTTCACTGAATGCATCATATATTTTTACTTGTGTTTTTAAGTCAAGTTAGAAACATACCTATATGGTGAACATAATATTGCTCTCTGTGGGTGCTTATTTATACTAGTCTGTTTCTCTTGATTGGGTTTTGAAAGCAAAAATGATAGCATAGGGTTATTCATTTTGCTTCCCCTTATTACTCTGTCCATGTTCTTGAACTCTTGGTAAGTATTTGTCTCTGTTCAGATGCTCAGAAATATGAAAGGATTTGCTCTCTCCTTCTTTTCCCCACTCTTTGTTCTGGGAAAATATCTTGTCAACCACTAAAGAGCAAAGTGCTTTCTTAGGACTTAGATTCTCTTTGTATATTTAATTTTGGAATTTCTTTTATCCATGTAGATTTATCAGACGGTAGCGTCTTATAATGTTACTTGCCATGATGTTCATAATAAACCTCGTTGTTGGCTGGTCAATTTTGCTATATAGGCAGCAGAATTCAATGTACAGGCAGCTCAACAAGGCATAGTTTACATTGATGAAGTTGACAAGATAACCAAAAAGGTTTCAATGTGTATCTAATTTTACAAGTTTGTAACTGCACATCAATCACATCTCTAATATTATGTGTGATACTACAGGCCGAGAACTTAAATATTAGCCGCGATGTTTCTGGCGAGGGTGTTCAGCAGGCATTATTAAAAATGCTAGAAGGAACTGTAAGTAGTTTAGTCTTAAAATGCTACTGTTATTAATTGGTCTATCTACTTTTCTAATTAAAATATGCTAAATTAACTAGGTGTTCTCATTATTTTTCCTTATTTTAGCTGCTCTTGTGTCATGTGTATAACAAAGTTGAAGTGTGTAGATTTAACCAATCAGGCCACCCTTTTTAAAGTTCTTGGCTGGAAAACAAGCTATCTTTGTCTAAACCTCACCAAGTCATCTCCTTCAGCATGAAGCAAATTTCAAAATCATCAGTATATCTTTAACCCTAGATATTTCATGGATATAAAAAAAGGAGGGAAAAATATAAGACTGACATGTCAATTATTTGCGACTCAGTAGGCTCTTTCTTGGTTAAATGGTTATTCTGTAATGAATTTTGATGTCGTTCTGAGATTCAATGGTATTATATGTGCTTTATGGAGCCTTTTCCACCCAGATTGTTTAATGTACTCTTAAGTGTCCTATCTATCCAGGGTATAGATAATATCGTTTTGACTTTTCATCCAAATTCGTATATTACTTGTGATAAATGTTTCCCAAATTGTTGTTAAATGGTTGGTGTCATTATTACTATAGACTAAATTTGGAATGACTTCTTACTGTCTAGATAGTAAATGTTCCGGAAAAAGGAGCTAGGAAGCATCCACGAGGGGATAACATTCAGGTACGTAATTTTGGTGTATGCTGATTTTCTTTCAATAAGTACACATAATAAGGGAATGAATTTTTTCTAAATTAAAATAAACTACCTTCCCCGTCCATCTTCCTTCCATTTCTCTAGGTGGCCCACTTTGCTTTTGTGAATTTTGTGCTTCATGGTGATGACCTATTTGGACTCTTTGGTCCAACCTGTCCTTTAAACCAACAGTCTGCTGATGATTAGAGGATGCATATAGAGTTGGGGAAAAAATAGATAGTTTCTGTAAGAATTCTTCTATCCTCCTAGTAATTAGTGCTTGAGTTGAGAGTCTAGTATAGGAACCCAAGAGCAGTTATTTAGATGTTTGTATTATATATGGAAGTTATTGTAGGGTTGTATGGAAGTTATTGTAGGTGTTTATAGCAGTTATTGTAAGAGTTATTTATGGCTGTTATTGTAGGAGTTACATTTGTATTACTATAAAATAATATGTGTGAGATAGTAGGGTAAGGAGGAAGACAGTTTAGTTTCTCTGTGTTTTAGGCGGAGAAGAAATTCTCTGAAGGAGCAGTTGTAATCTCTTGTATTTTGTGTTTAGGAGCTTGACTCTGTGGCAAGAGAGTATTTGTTTTTCTGTGTTGTTTTTATCAATAATAGTATTATATCTCTGTTTTCTTCTAATCCCCTTTTGTAGTGTGCATATAGTCCAAGTGACACATAATTGTTGCTTCCTTAATCCTCTTTTATCCTCCTTAATGAGTGCAGATTGATACAAAGGATATTCTTTTTATTTGTGGTGGAGCATTCGTTGATCTTGAAAAAACCATTTCGGAGAGGTAAATATTTTTTGCTTGTATTGCAATAATATTTGTCTATGGATATTTTGTGTCCTGATTTCTGTTGGAGTATGGTTTAACTTCTAATTATCCATGGAATAAACCAGACGACAGGATTCTTCTATTGGTTTTGGAGCGTCAGTTCGTGCCAATATGAGGACTGGTGGAGTAATAAACGCCACAGTAACATCATCTTTACTTGAGTCGGTAAGAATTTTGAACCATTCTCTGAATGGAAAACAATTCACCCCCTTTCTCTATTTTAAGCAATCAAAGCTAACTAATCACACACTTCTTCTAGCATGCACTGCATTTTCCCCACCCCTCCAATCCCTAAGATAAAAACAGATGTAAAATAGATGAGATTGTTTTTGCTGATAACCTTGCATACGAGTCTAAAAGTTGCATTAACAATTTTCAGGTGGAAAGTTCTGATCTTATTGCATATGGTCTCATACCAGAGTTTATTGGACGGTTTCCAATCTTAGTTAGCTTGTCAGCTTTAACTGAAGACCAACTCATGATGGTATTCTTTCCTTAATTGATACTCTTTCTTTTTACCCTAATATAATCATAGCTTTTTGTAATTTCTCTAGAATGTATAATGCTTCTTGGACTATTATTTCTTGTCTACTTGCACCAATGATCATTGTGTTGTTTGTCACAACTGTCATTTACTTATACATCAAGCCAATAATCGTTAGGGTCTTCTACATTTCATAAACTACAACATTTTACTCACTATTATAGTTAATGATATTTACGTGTTGCTAGATTTACTCCTTATTGCCTCAGTTATCTAAAAATATTTGTTACCTTTAGGGCATTAACAAAAATTTCTTATGATAAATTTGTCTGTACATTCTACAAAAGGAGTATATGAATTTCCCACAGGGTGGGCCTATAATTTAATTATGATTGGGGAATAAAATATCAGCTAAGTTTTTCCACAGATGCTACGTGGTGATGTGTATTTTTCTCATATGGAATGCTTAATCTTATATGAAAGTGGGCAAGCCCACTTGAGGGAAGAGTTACAATACTTTTAGTTTTTGCATGGATGTTTGCTCACATAACGTACACATGTCATGGTTTTACAGGTCCTCACTGAACCAAAAAATGCTCTTGGCAAGCAGTACAAGAAATTATTTAGCATGAACAATGTAAGAGCTTCTTCCTTATTCAGTTTCTGTGTGTACCTGATCCACAGATACGAATCAACTCAAGCCAATTAACTGGGGAAATCACCTTAACTTCTAATCAAAGTTATGGATTGTCCATGGAAGACCTAGCATAATAATGACTTACCAATTTTATCGATATTTTATTTGGAAGTCCTATTTGATTAAACAAACTGTAGTAAATACCCTCAAAGTCTGCGTATGTGTGTTTTATTACTGCTATTTCATCTGTGCGACTTGTCTGCTCCCTTTTCCCCTTTTCTGCCTTTTAAGACTTATTTGAGTTGCTGAGGTTGGCAATGGCCTGCCTTTAAGGTTTTTTGTTGTACCACTCATGAATGTGGTTTAAAAATAAAAACTTTATTATCTGATCAACACCATGCATGGATGATTTGATTTGTGATACCTTTTGGCACCATTTTTTGTTGGTTTCTAATATTTCAAAACTGGTCAAGTCATCCAAATCGTCCAGTACCTTCCCTTTGAGTTCAACCATTCAATTTTGGCATAAGTCCTTGGTTGTCTGAAATTCACTTCAGGTAAAGCTGCACTTCACAGTGAAGGCAATAAGATTGATTGCGAAGAAAGCGATGGCCAAGAATACTGGTGCCAGGGGTTTAAGAGCCCTACTAGAAAGCATCCTTACTGAAACCATGTTTGAGGTATGAAAGGATCTCTTGCTTCTTTTTAAAATACCACCAAGCATCTACTGATATTGGTTGCTTATATGAACCAGATTCCAGATGTTAAGACAGGAAGTGACCGGATTGATGCAGTTGTCGTGGATGAGGAGTCAGTGGGATCAATAAATGCACTTGGATGTGGAGGCAAAATTCTTCGGGGAGATGGTGCTTTGGAGCAATACCTATCCAAGATGAAGGATTCAGCGGTATGATCTTACATTTCTCTAACTCATGGTGGAGATGCTTTTGTTCAATCAGCTACTTTGTTTTCTGTAGGTTGATGGTGAGGTTGCTGAATCAGATGTACAAGAGGGGGAATCGGAGCTTTCCTCTAGAGCCATAAGCTTGTAATAAAACATTTACCATCATTGTTATCTTTACAAGTCTCATTCAAAATTTTCTGTAATTATCCCTTCTAGTTGTAAAACAGCATAGCTTCTGGAATAGGAACAAAAAGAAAAATGAATACAAGGTTTCAATTCGCTTTGAGGAAGGTCCAATTGAGGACTTTTTTCTCTTGTACTGGTTCCTACTGAGATTGATTCTCAATTTCTAAAAGCGCTTACTGATTATCTGACAATTTTTTAAACTCTCTTCATTCTTAATTTAGATCAAGGTGTATAGCTAATTTCTTTTTATCTATCTTTCCTGGCCATAAGCTAATTGTTTACTTGTTATCTTAGTCCAGATCAACCTGAATGTATGGAAGTTCAAATAAATGGATTGTGGAGTCTAGGTTTTGATTAAATAGCCAAAAATAAAATATCGCATCTCTTAACAAAACTTTTTTCATACTTATAAAATATAAAAATACATAGAAGACAATTATAATGTACATTTATACTTTTAATTTTTTAATTGTAATATATTAGATTTTTAATGTTATATATATATATATATATATATATATATATATATATATATATATATATATATATATATATATATATATATATATATATATATATATATATATGTATTTCTCCCACAACTTCAAATTTATCTATCCATCACACTTGTCAAGTAGGTAAGTGCTTTTAATTTTATGAAAAACAACAATATCTTAAATTATTTTTCAACAAAGAATGTTTTATCTCCTATCTTTTCTTTTGGATTCTATTCATGTCACTTGTTTTAGTTTTTTATTTTTTTTTTCAATCATTTTCTATTATTTTTTTACTATTGCTTTACATATTAAACTTTATTGACTTAACTAATTCATTTTTCATAATACCTTACGTTGATAGATTAGTTTATAGTGAGTGAATAGATAAACAAGTAATATTTACGTTGAGAGATTAGTTTATAGTGAGTGAATAGATAAACAAGTAATATTTACTAGGTCGTCTATTAAAAAGAAGGTTATAAAATCATTTAAAAATTTATTTGAAAGAACTTTAAAAATCAAAGTAATTGGTAATCAATAAGTCACTTTGTCATTCTTAAAGAAAAACTAATCAATTTGTGACTAAGCTTGCTAAACATGCAGTTAAGGAATGTGTTATTTACTGAAATCCTAATTCCTCGTGTTAGCTCGCTTCCGGGTTTGCTGCTATAGCTTTCTGCTTGTTTACATCTATCCATTCTACATCGACTTCCAAAATATGGTTTATGTCTTAGTGAATATGTTTTTTGTTTTGGCCCAGACTCATTCTTTCTTGATGACATTGTCTCCTACTGTGGAAATTTCACAGAGATATGACCTTGGTGGAGTCTGTTGCCCATTTCTGTCAAACAAGCATTTAAGAAGACAAAGACCACTGAAATTGTGGAAATGAAGGTAAAGGAAAGCACAGAAGGGCTTCCATACGATAAAGGACGCTATATATATAAAAAATTGACATTTTTATCTCACTTTTTGATTGAAAGCTACAAGGATAGCCTTAAGACGAGATAAACCAAGCATAACGTTTCAAGTTTTAACGTCAATTTAGGACGAAAAGAAAACATTTCAATATCCCGTTTGATTGATTGAGACTAGGATAAACAAAATTTTATCTCATTTTGCATAAGTAAATGATTACAAACATAATTGGGGTAATAGTGTCTCCTTTCACTCCATTTGCTAGGGATAGAAGGGCACGAGGGCAGTTTACAACATGAAGAAGTAAAAATAAGTTATCATCAGAAGCATCAATTAATGTCCTTGAACGAAAAGGTAGACAAAAAATGAGTCTAGAATTAAGAAAACGGTAGGGATTCCTTTGCAGTGTCAAAAAGCAAATGGAGTCTATTTGGCTTTGGATTTGGTAATGAAATTTTGAGCCTCTGACATTGTTGGAAGTGCAGGAATTGCTCCTTTCTGTGTTGTAGCGATTGCTCCACAAGCATTCGAAAACATCAGAGCCTCTCTCAATTTTGCTTCGTCCTGAATCAAACAGTGATTGAGCAAGAATTGAGATAAACAAATCCAAGTGTTGAAAAATATGGGAAGAGAGAGAGACAGAAGAAATACGTCAAATAATGATGAGTCCTTGGCCACAGCGCAAAGGAGGGAACCAACAAAAGAATCCCCAGCTCCAGTTGTGTCAACAGGTTTCACTGAGAACCCAGTTACCCTTCCTTTGAAATTCTGTGGTTAATATCATAATTAAATTGTAGTTTCAGCAAACAAGAATTGCAAATGAAAGTTTTCCTTTTTTCTAAAAAAAAGTTCATAGGAAAAGGAGATTATTTATTCTAAGTTTAAAGCATGTCATAAATTTTAGCGTTTGGGGTGAGATTCAGAATTCTAATCTAAGTATTTCAATCATTGTCAACTGAACTCATGGCAATAAGGGTTTTTGTTCAAGTTATTGAACAATGGGGAGGAAATAGTAAGTACCTTGGTGAAGTATCTGCAACCCTTTTCTCCATCAGTGACAAGAAGTAGCTTCAATTTATCATGCCACAAGGTGAGAACATTTTCTTCCTTTTCAGGATCTCCTTCTGTAAGGAACTCAACTTCATCATCACTCACCTATATACAAACATCAAACACAAAGATGATGAACAATTAAGTAATTGATTTAGTATATTTTTTTGTTGCACCAAAGTATCTTTCAGACGAAAAGATCAAATATTAATCTCTTTTAAAGTACAAAGATATTTTTTTTTTGGTCTATAGGTAGGAGGGGGCGTGATATCAGGAATTGCAATCTAGGGGTCTGGAAAATTCAAACTTAGGACGTAACAAAAAATGGTGCAATTAACTACTAGATTAAATTTTAATTTTCAATTAATTGAATCGATTAGTAAATATATAGATTGAAATTAATTTAATTAGTACCTTGATGAAATCAGCATCAAACCAGATGCTTTTGATCCCAGACTTAGCAGCCTCAGGAGATGGCCACAAGGCCAGCCTCACGTTGGGATCATAGGACAACAATGCACCGGCTTCTCTAGCAGCTTTCATGGCTGCCAAGTGAGCCGATCTGCATGGCTCCGATATCAGGCTTATAGATCCATAATGGAATATCTTGCACTGCTTGATCAAACCCACATTCAATTCTGATTCCTTCAGCAACATATCTGCACTGGGGTTTCTGTAAAACATGAATTCCCTCTCTCCATCCTTCCTCAGTGTCACAAAAGCCAATGCAGTTCTTGCATCCCTGTCAAAGCAAATCCCATCTGTATTCACCCCATTTTTCTTCAAGATATCAGCTAGCATCTTACCAAATTCATCGTCTCCCACCTGTCAAATAATAATTAGAAATTTTCTTCTGAGAAATCATTTCACAAAACTATTGAGAAACCAGATTTTATGTAATAAGAAAAGAAAATAATGAAGTTAGTGATGAGATGCATCATAAGCTATTAAATAGATCAGTCAGTCAGTGCACAACTTTACACCATCTAATAATTTATAATGCGCTATATTATAATTTGAGTCCAACTTTAATGTGGAAAATTGAGAACCTTGCCAATGAAGGCAGAGTTGCCTCCTAGTTTGGAGATAGCACAAGCAACATTGGCAGGTGCACCACCAGGGGCCTTCACAAAACCTTGAGACTCAGCCAAGGACACTCCTGCTGTGTCTGGAACGAAGTCGATGAGCATTTCACCGAATGATATCACCAATGGATTTCCTGCTTGCGTCATCTTCTTCGTCCTCTCTCCCTTTATTTGCTGCTACGTACTGCTTGTTCTTCTTGATGATCTCTTTCTCTGTCTCAAAATTAATTCCAAGGGCCAACCTCAACAATGCTACCCAATCCATGTCATATATATGTCACCATTGTTGTAGGGTTGAAAAACATTATTTTTTTTAATTGAAATTTTTCACAATTAGTGCAATTATTAACTTTTCACACTATTAATTATTAGATAAATTGATTGTACAAATCTGTAAATTATCTAATGACTTATAATATGTCATGTCAATAATTACATTAATTATATTATTATTGTATTACAAGAAATCCAATTTTTTTTTCCAGCTATTTTATCTATTTTGGTTATAATTATTATCCAAAAATGGATAAGATCAATTTTTTTTAATCCAAGTATGGAATATTATTACCAATAATTATTGTTACAATAGAAATAAGAATGGGACAAATTCCAATGGACATTGATGCGATATTTTCGCATTATTTTAGGTTTTCTTAGACATAGAATAGCAAATTGGACAAATACTTGATAAATGACCAACGAGAATGAATGCTTTTGAAAGGGAGAGATAAAATTCAACCACTCAAAAAGTAAACAAGCAGATCCAGACCCTAATTTTGTGCTTATAATAATAATTAAGCCGATTCTTCAGAAGCTGAACGTCCAAATTCAAGTGATATTTTTGTGGACTCAAATAATCACATGCCTTCATTAGAAACTTGTTCGGCTTTTATGGCAATTAGCAAGGGCTTCACCTCTGCATTAGCCATGAACACCGCATTAACAAGCTTTAAAGATTGGTTAGGCAAAAATGGATTCAGCTTCTGAACACCCAGAACAACATTAATAAGGGAAGTCAGAGCAGCACATTGGGATTTGAGCCATTCACATTGTAATCTAAAACATTCATTTGCTAATTAGTAGAGGATAAGCACAGAAGCTAAACACGGTAAAAAACTTATAATTATTACTATATATGGTCTCTACCACTTTATTTCATCTAACAACTGCGTTCAAACTCTCAAAAAGTTGTAGCAATATTTTCTGTCGTTAAATAACATTACTCAGAAACTAAGCTACTAATCCAAACCAATCCAACTGCAAGAACTGCAGTCTTAGCTGCCTTATCAGCCTTCATACACAAGAAATCAACAGCTGAGGATCCAAATAATCCAATCAGTTAAACTAGATAATGCAAGAAACTCATGAAATACTAGGCATATGCTTAGCAGAAAATCACATTAACGAAATTGATAGTTTGCATTAGGGTCATGGAAAATGGTAGATTCTGATGGAATTAAACATCTAGGAGCCACAACAGGCGCAAGCCAACACAAAGTAGACAATTACTAAGTTCATACATGACATGGTTAAGCCACAACAGCTAAATGGCACTTCGTCACATCATTCTTCCAAACTGAAGTGCTTCTTCACAGGTTCAATCACTTCCCAGGTGATGTTCATTCCTTTGGGGAAGACAACTAAATCACCGCCCCCAATTTCAAAAGATTGCTCGTGTCCATCCACGGTAACTTTCACTTTTCCCTCCAGCAGATACATAGTCTCTATAGCTTTGAACGACCATGGAATTTTCATAGGACCACCTTCCCACCTATTGAGTCCCAAGTGTCAAAGTAATTTAAGTGCCAAATAGATGAAGATATGATAGAATAAAAGCACATAGGAACAAGAAGAAAATAGATGACTTTCAGATATAATTGTGGGTTTTTCATAATTAAATTGAGCAAGTTGTTGCTCTTTTCTCTCCTATCTCACTGAAGAACTATCATATTCCTGCATCTCATTGAAGCATAGAGCTTCCATATGTATAAGGAGAAGGAAAAAAGGCAATTCAGGGGGAAATACTGAATATTTATTTCTGCAATTTTGCACCAAGTCTATAAATTCAAGGTGTCACACTGAATATCTGACGTTGGAACCAAATCTAACCATTTTGTAGCTTTTATAATACATGGGAGCTACCCTCAACTCTGATCTGTAGCCTATTGTTATTTCAATGCTGAAATGTGTATGGGCATGATGTGTAATGTATTGAAAACAATTCTGCATGAAAAATGTATAATCAAGATCAAGATGTCGATTAGATTCTGATAAGAAAAATAAATATTATTATACAAGTCTTGGCTGCTTTTGTTGAATACTTTCTTTCTGGTACACTCTTGACCACTCAAATCAGAGAACTCTTCTTTATTAGTTGTTCTAGACAGTTTTTGCAATCAACAACTTGTAAAGATTACATGCCTCTACACTCTACAGTCACCAATGTTTTTGTGCTAAACCAGTTTTTTTCACCGAGGAGGAAGAAACAATATTATCATAGAACCTAACACTGTTAATAAATTTCAAATAGCAACTATGTAAGATTAGGGCCAGTTTTCTTGAATAAAAAAGGTCCTAAACCAATGGAAGTATATTTTTCCCTAAGAAACAGAATGAAGAGAATCAGTGACTCTAAAATCCACAAATACAGAATGAAGTATATTTTTTCCCTTTTTACTGTTCAGTACCTCTTGATTTTGCTATATATTCACAAAATAGTTCAAAGTTTGGTACTTTCTGATCAGGGAAGGAGAATGGAACCCAAAGACCTTGAATTTTAAGGAGGCAGAAGAGAAAAGAACATTTGGAAGCAGAAGCAAAAACGAGAAATGAAAGGAAAAAAAGGTGAAAGATGCATACTTGCGCCATGCTGTGACTCCAAGCTGGGTGAGTTTGGATTCAGGGGGATTCTTCTCAATCTTCACTCCAAAAATCTCCCTAGTTGCCATACTAGTTTCTGGGGGTCTCGGTTTCAGTAACAAGAGGGAGACGAGAGGAGCTACCAGTACAATTACCAGTGACAGGCGAAGAAGGGATTGACTTAAATAAAGACGTTTCATTTTTCCTCCCAACTTCAATTGGGTGCTTCTATATTCGCTGTTATAATATTCGCAGCGTGCTGTCCTGCTGTCCCATGTTGTATCTCCACTTTTTGAAGGCGGTACTATGTATGTATATCTTAATCATCGTCAAATTGAAATTAATGATGTATTTTCCTAAGTCTTAATCATCATTAAATTGAAATTATAATTTTATACATTATTCTCTGAATCAGCTATAAAAAAATTAATCTTTTGGAGACATCAATATCATAAAAATAGACACAATTATTTGGATAAAATTTAAATTTTTGTCGTGCCTTTCAAACCTACCCCATGTGTTTCACAAAAAGAAAATCCCACGTGTGTATTTGGATAAAATTATTTGAACACGTCATTATCACATTGATTGTGTGAAATAGTGTTTGGATAAAGAAAAAAAGGAGCAGCTTTTTAATATTTCAATGCACGCGAACATGATTTTATATATATATAAGATCTCTTTCCAAAACTTTGTGTCTAGTGGTAATAGAATCTTGATTTTAATCATTATTGTTTTGAAATAAATTACAATTATATTTTACATTTCATTGCTTAGTTACTAACCTATAAAATAAAATAGTCTCTTTTATGAAGCATGCTATATGAATATATCATAAAATAGATAGACTTAAACAACGCTGTTATTTTTCTCATTGTGTTTGAGACCACAAGAACATAAAGACCTACCTTATTTTAGCAAAGCAACAAAAAAATTGGCTAATTCAGTTACAAATTTTTCTGCAGGAAGAAATGACAAGTAAGGATATTATAGGCATCATTGAGAACGAAGAATTCAGTAGTTCCAATTCCAAGCGCCCAAAATTCATTTCTAAAGTATGGGAAGACATGCAAAGAATTCAAACTAGCAAAGGTAGTAAAGTTCAATGCAATTACTGGCAAACTGTTACAACATAATTGTGGAACTTCTCATTTGAAGCGTCACTTAATCATATGCCCCAAGAATCCAAAACCATTGAAGACTGTTGCTCGAGACTCAATGGCTTCGACGTGCATTAGAGGCACTAGCTAGCAATGACAAAGGTAAGCAAACTTCTTATGGATGCCTAGTTTTTGCAACCAAATTCATGCTACCTTCCTGGCCCAGTTTATCATCTGTGCCTTCATTCACAACACATGATGTGCATAAAGTTCAGAATTTTGTTATACCAGTGATAGTGAAAAACAAAGAAATTATTCAAGTAATTTAAATTTTGGACCTGTCTTTGACGATTAAAATTTATATTTTTGTATCAACAGAAGTAATGTGATCTTAGAGTTCAATGGCCCATGGATGATTTTTATATTCCACAGATTCGTAAAGATTTGAAACTTATACCAGTTGAACCTGTGAATTCCTCACTGAAATTCCTGACTTTCAACGATTCCCAACCTTGAGAGTATGAACTTAGACCATTGTACAAATTTGGTTAAGATACATTCGCACAAATTTTCGTACTGGCTGCTGCAACTTCAGAAAATTTCCTGAGATTTCAGAGAAAATGGAACATCTTATAGAAATCCTTCCCCAGGGGACTGCCACAAGAGACTGACCTGAGTCGATTATCTGATTGGGCTAAAATCAACTCTTAGACTTGCATTCACAAGTTGCAAGATCTAACTAGTCTTAATCTCACCGGCTGCTCCAAACTTTGATAACTTTAATAGCTTCCCCTAAATACAAGTTATATAAAAGCAAGTAATTGCACATCATTGGAAAGTTTTTCACAATTAACCAGCCCATCAAGTTTCACTCTCAAAGATTTCCCAAGGTAAGATGAGGTTCATTAACTGCCGCAAACTGACCAACAAACAAGTTAAAGACCATATAACATAACAACTCTTCTATTTGTATCCCTTAGGAATCTTTTTCTTAGGAAGCATTGCAGGGTGCGAGGTCCCAGATTGATTTGATTATCATATTACTAATGATTCAATTTCTCTTTAAGTGGTTTCGGACTTGTTTTATGGTAATACAAAAGTATCAAGACGCCCTTGAGAAACATCTTCTGAATCAATTTCTAGTTAAAACATTTTATACAATTCTCCAGAGATGGAACTCTTGAATTCACTTATTCAATATTGCAACATAAAAAATATCTATCATCAATGAATAATGCATTACAACAACAAAACAGAATGTGTCGTAAAGAATCAATTTTTATCTCTCCCCAGTTTCCTTCTTCCTAAATATCATCAGAAAAATATCAGCCTCCTAAATTATTACTCAATCCTCCCCCCAAAATTATGACATGGTAATTTAGTTAAAAGGGTAAAGAGGAAAAAATCAGCCAAAATTTTTGAACAGTGAGTTGGTACCATCCTTCTACGAGCTTTTGGCTTCTTCCTCGACTCCACCGGCAGCCTCAATCATCTTCTTGTTCTTCTCAAGAGCTGCAGCAACTTCTTTGGGCATATACTTCTCGTCGTGCTTTGCAAGAACCTCAGTAGCTGCGAAGTAACATTCTCCACTCCTAGCCTTCTCTGATACACTTTTTGCTGATACCTCTTTTTTGATTTCCTCCGTAAACGGCTTTACAAACCCTTCAACCACCACCGAGTGGCCCTCCCTGAACAAATCCGGCAATGAGCCCTGGTACCGAACCAAAATATCGGTGATCAAATCGGTGATAACGAATTCCATTTCCGGGGACGAAGCAGGTTGGACCACGCTGCCTTCGAGTACCAAACCACCCAATCGGAACTTGTTCTTAGATGGGTTCGACGAATACTTTTCCATGGCATCGGTTGGGGTCACGTAGAATACCAATTGGTCTTGGAAATTATTCAGCACGATCACAATAAAGCCTGCAACGCAGCTGAAAGTTAAGGCGTAAGTCCAAAGCCGTCGGTTCTGAAGCTGCCTGGCTCGCGCCCCTATGTCTACGGGTTTCTTAGACCGGACTGGCTGGCGCCGAGCCGTCGAGAGGAAACGGTGACCGGATAAAGCGAACGGTGAATCCCCAAGAATTGCACGAACATCGGAGAGGGAAGATACGATCAACGGTGGGGACTTGATTATAGGGGCTTGGTTTTGGTAGAGAAGAGAGGATCGCAAGAATGAGGCGGAGCGTAGCAGATGGGATCTGAATCTGAGGGCGAGTCCGGAGGCCATGATAATTTTCTCGGGATAGTGATGGAAAAAATATTAAACGGTGTGTTGGAGTAGTGGTGGGAATAAGTATCGTGTATAATCCTACAGAAGGGTTTAGGGGTTTTAGGCGGCCATGGCAGAAAAAGAAAAAGAAAAATAAGGTTCGAGGCAGACCCCGGCGGGTGGTTTGATTTCAATTCCGGCTGCGGAGTGGCTCTGCGTCACGTGACCGTTTGCAAGATGGAGAGCCAGAAAATGGGCCTCTTCTCATTAGGAATAGATACGGATTTTGGGCCCATTCTGGAATCATTTAAAAATCATAGGCTATATACTACATAGTCCATTTGATTTGATCAAATTGAAGTGTTCATGAGAGAGAAGTGAGGAACTTGACAAACAGTCCAGTATACCAGAGTTGCATCTAAATCCTCGTCCACAAAGAATAAATCCAGTAGCAGTAAAAACAGAAATTGAAATACCAATTTAATGAGTCAAGAACATAAACTAAAATATTTCCAGTGTTACCAGCAATGAGACCACCAACAGATTACTGGTAAATCTAGAAATAAAGAAACAAGAAAAAAGTAAAATACTCAAGATTACTGTGAAATGTATCTTAGTTTTTTCTTTTTTTTTTATTGGTATCTTTTCTTCTTTTGTAGTTTTTCACTCTATTAGAACTTAGTCATAAAATTACAAAATGATAAAAAGTAAGTCGTTTGAATTTGAGGTTCAACGTGTAAAGAGCAATTTCACCAAATAAAAGAAGCAAGACAGTAGGAGGGAGTCGGTGAAGAGAGGAAGTGAAATATCGAACAAAGAAAGCAAGGTGGGAAGAGAAACAATGTTGAGAGTTTTGGAGTAGGAGAGAAGAAAAAAGGGCAGATGCTGACTAAGCTTGCTTACTCATAGTCCACTTAATAAGAATTGTTATGCAATAGTTCATGCGTGAAAAACACAAATCTATGTCAGCAAATTTTTGATTGTGTTATAATGGAGAGACCATTTTATTACAATTTAAATCTAAAAAGGACTATTTTATAACCATTGATCCAAGAAGGACCATTTTGTAACAACTATGATCTAAAAGGGACTAAAATGATATTTTAGTCAAGTGAAAATACAAAATAAATATGACAAATAATAGTCATCCCAATGTGCATAATATTCACAAATTTGAAGCAAACAAATATCCATAAGTATATTATATTTATCAGAATTTGTAGATTCTATGTTCAAACTCAACCACTTAGAAAAGATTACAACATCAAATAACCAAAGGTCCCTTCTGTCTTTGCCACCATTCCATGAGCACCATCAGATGACAACGTCTCATTGTGAGAGCAACTTGGAATCACATGCCACTATTTTGACCTGTCCAACACTCTCTTGGCCATCATCATTCTTAAGGGAAGCACCTTGTAAGATGAAGGTCCAGACATTGTCACAAAATCTGTATGTATGCAGATGTCCCTGAGACAAATGAAACCCAGAAAAGAGAAAGAGAAAAGAGATCAGATTTCATGGTGCCCATGTAAAGACAACAATAATATTATTAGAAGGGGAGAATGTGAAAGGGAAAGAACTCTGATTACTTGGTAAGCCAATTTCTGCTAAAATCATTGTTGTTTTTGTTATTGAACAAAAAAGGAGCAGAGAGAGCGTGGTGTGTGGGGGGAGACACCAAAAGGATGTGTCAAAAAATTCACTTCCGGCAAGTTAATTTAGAATAGAATAACTGCTTCTAAAAACACTAACAACATGATATGGCAGCCTATAAATCAACAATGAAAATTCCATCATCCACAAAACCTCATTATTCTAACAAGCATGCAAACCAAAAGGTTCAAAGCAATCAACTGCTCATAAATTTAGATGGCCTAGCTATCTTCATGTAATGTGAAAGATAAGGTTGCACAAGGCTGTGAACAATATAGATCCATATAGAATTGAAAGGAAAATGTTTACTATAGCATTCCATTTTTTCACTCACAGCCCACAGAGCCAGCCCCAAAATTAGGGACTAAAACTCAATTGTTACTTTCATTATGTTGAAAATGTGACCTCAGCCAATATATGAAACTCAAATATTGAGAACACAGAGTTTGGTCCCAAGAAGACAAGTTTTACAGTAGAAACTCATTCTTGAGGTATCTGATTATGGAGGTACAAAATAATATTTATTAACTAGACAACAACCCTTTCATAAATAGATTATAGAGTGATTGGCGAGTTCTTCGGGGCTAATGCATCCCTCTCCTAGATTTGCTATATTGTTTCGCTGTTTTAGGAGGACAACTTATCCTCTGATCAATACAGTTCTGTTCTATTTATGAATTCTTCCCTTATTATATAAAGATCAACACAGCAACCTTTCAATTAGTAAATCCATTACCAGCCACTGGTATGCGATAAATCCAAAGATCCTATCTAACAAAATCTGACACTAAGCAGGAAACTGTTGTAAAGCTGCATTGTGAAGCTGGGATCTTTCTTCCTCCTTGTTTTCCTCCAACATATCTATATTTGTAAAAAGAACATCTGGACTTCTGTATTGAGTTGATTAATTATTGTTACCATCTTCTTTTAATAACTTTAGGTTCAATGAGATTAAGAAGGAAATATACTCAACTTGGGATGGCAAAGAAAAGATCAGAAGACATGGGAGCTTTTCTCTCCTTTTTTGGTTTGTTTTTTCTCCTGTGCATGAGGAAAGAAATTCATTTTTGAAGGCAATGATGAAACTCCTAAACAAATCTAAGATCACACCACCAGACCTTTTTTTATCATATAAAGCAAAGATAAACAAGTTAGCAATGTAGTTAACTCTGCTCAAACAAGAATCCACACAATATTTCACAGAATTCTTGCCATACACTTGTTCCAGTTTGGTTAAAAATCTACAACAGTAACTTATTTCAGGAAATCAAGTTACAGCAGTAGACAAGTAATATAAACTCACACCTCAAATTACCTGATCCTACAACAATAGAGTAGCAATGATTAGGGGTCTCCTTAGTCTGACTCAAAAATCAAGATGGCGTTACAAAATTCAAAAAAGTTAACAAGTGCCATTACCTTAAGGGAAACCTTGCTCTTGACTTGTGACTCCAGAGCTTCAGTCATAGACTAGGAAAGCACATGTCAAAGAAATCCACATAAAAAGTTCAGATAGCTCATAAATAAAAAGGGAAGATTATAAGCAACCAAAGCTAATTTCAGCTAAATACCTTGTCAAACTGGACAAGAACCTGAATTGCAAGCTCAGGGCTGAGAGTACCATTCTGAACCATCTCATCCAAAGTCTCTGTGAGACACATTCCAATTGTTGACCTCCGATACAGTTCAAATGTTGCCATTTTGCTTGCTAGATGCAACCTAAAATTGAAAAATACATAAGTAAAATGTCGTATTACAATGTTCATGAACACATACAAACAAGATACAAAGATAATTGTGCCTTAATTTGAAAAGTTCTACCCTGGAGCAAGAAAGCAATTCAATTCAGAATTCAGAAACATTAAAGCAAACAAGATAGCAAAGAGATTAGCTCAATAAGCATTCAACAAACACTAACCCCCTTTCTAAAACGGGTGAAAATAAAGGGAATAACTTTAGATGAATGATTTAGAAATGAATCCATGCTCGAAATGTTGTCATTAAATATATCATCTTTCTATTCATTTCAATTTTCTTTCCCTCACTATTTTTTTCGCAATTGAGGGGTAAAAAAGATGATCAACTATGACTTACAAACACCGAAGTAATAAAAACTAACAATGAAACAATTGAATCATGGATCATGAAGAATTACATAACGTACCAGTAAACAACAAGCAGAAGAGAAGGAAAATGCTTCAGAAACTCTGCTGTATATTACTTTAAGTCTCCAAGCAAGAAGAATCAGCTCTGTCAAACAGCAAGAAAATGAACAGAATTTAACAAGAGAAACTGATGTACAAATATATACCAATTTATATAAATTTAAATTATATGAACCGCAAAATTAATTACAGATACATCGGATACACTTACCCAGAAAGAAAATTACTTGAAGATAATGCAAATGAAAAAAAAAAATTAACAGACAATGGCTAGTGACTAATGAAGAGAGCTGGGTGCAGGAGACTGAAATTATTTTACACATTTCTTGCCCTAGAAAAAAATCCAAATACTTGAATTAACTGATCAATGGATAAATCAAAAATCAAGAAATCCGAAGCTTCCAATTCAGTTCGTTGATGGCGTAGAAGAAAATCGAAAGAAAAGAGAGATTGTCTGACCAGAGTGGGTTTTTTCGGGTCTGAGCTTGAAAACTGCTTTGCATAAAAGTTTTGCGGCGTATTTGTAGTTCGATTTCATCTGAAGTCTGCACGGTGTTATGACAAAATTTTTCATATTAAAATAAAAGATTATTTTCAATTTCCTCGCGTGTTTTTTTTTTACTTTGTCTTAAAACTATGTCTTTTTTTAGATTTTTTGAAGAATTCTTGTCATTAACTGTCCTCACAATAATGAGAAAAATTCAGATAAAAATAGTATGAAAAAATTTATAGAAGATCATATATACAAATCTATTTATTATTTCATAATTATAAAATAAGTTAATTTATAGCCTTATTATTATAATATTATTCATCACTAAATGATATTAATCTCATATTTACTATAAATTAAATTATCTCGATTCATTGAAGATACTCATAATTGAAAAAAATAAAATTTATATATTTTATTTATTTTAATTATGTTATAGAAACAAAATTATAAACCAAAAACATAAAAAATATATATAAAAATAAAAAGAGAAAAAAAATGTACAATTATAAATGCTCAAAAAATAAATGCAAGAAACTGCAGAGAGAAGCTATATTGTTTGACATTTAGTACTGTAAATTGTAAATAGTGGTGTTGGATACATGAATGTAAAATGTGAAACACTTTTCCTCGTACTAAAACTAACACAACGTTTTTCAGATCCTATCATATAATCAATGGCGCTTCCTCACTATCTGGGATCACAATGTCAAGCCTCATCATGGGTATGTATTCTTGAGGGATTCGCGCGCCGGCCTGCATGCAAACTTCAACCACGGCCGGAGCCTTTCCATAGAATCTTTTCAAAGAATTCTTCAAGGGAGGTCCCTTGGGGTCTCTGACATGCCACACATAATTTGGAGGAAATACTTCGTCCACCGTAGCATCCTGCCAACCGTGCTTCCCATCCCTCCACTGGTGCTTGAATTCTCCACAAAGCTTAGCATTGTGACCCCATGGCCCTACATGAACCTCTGAACAGTAACCACATGCTTTCACTGTATATTTCTCCATCAACCTCCTCACACCTTTTCTGACAACTTGGTATGCATCAATTGTTTTTTGTGCAATTCTAGGTACATCGAATGACAGTGGTGGTGGAAACCGCTCGCAGGCCCTGTAAGTATCAAATTCAATAAGTGAAGAGGAGTCTGCATGGCGCCATGGTTTAGGTTCCTCAACATATCCACCTCTGTCAATCACTTTCTTCCCTAACATTCTTATGGGTGTGGTCCTTCGGCGTGAAGGGTACTCTGGTATGTCAACACCAGCTTGGATGCATAGCTCTACAATGGCTGGAATACGGTCATATTGAAACCTTCTCTCGTGCCTGATACGCCGTCCAAAAGGGTCATATAGATGATATGACTCAATGGGGACGAGCACATCGTTGACAGAACCCTTGATCCATGCATGCGAACTATGGCGCTGCGCACTGGTAGCACCAAGGCATTTCCGAATATGGTGGCCAGTCTGACCCACATGAACTTCTGAGCATTCGCTGCATGAAAATCAACTTGTCATAAATTCATCGAATTGATGGGCATATATGTCGGCTTTAAAATAAAGGAAAAATAAAAGAAAGAGCCATTAGATCATTCGCCAAATAAACTTTTAAGATAAGGATGATACAGTCTACCTACAGCCATATACAGGAATAACGTGCGAGAGCTGTGCAAGACCTTTGATCAAAAGTTTCCAAGCTGCTAATACTTCATGCGCAACAGGAATTAGTTCAGGAACAAGCAATCCATTCTTTGGAGGCTCAAGGGGTTTCTCTATTCCCATTTGTGCAAGCTTCTTGTCCTCCCTTGCAGCTTGTTTGATCTGCTTGAAGGGAATAGGGTAGGGCTTCTTCTTTTTCTTAGGCAATATGGGTGGGAAATCAACATTTTGGGGTTTTGCTTTTTGCCCCCTAACAGATCCACCATCTCTGGGCTTTTGACCGGCACAAAAAACAGTCCCAGAAAATGTTTGTCCAGCTCTTAGATAATGTTGACCCCCAAACTGCAATAAAGATGAAATTCAAGTGTAAAGCTGTGGGGAAGATGCAATAAAGGAACATACTAAATAGACTTACTTAAAATTAATTTCTTAGAGGTCAGAGTAAGGCTAACAAGAGTTGTTAACCATTTCCACGCTAAATTGGTGTTGGGAGGAAAACCACTATAAACTATTCACAAAAATAAAAACAACAAGCTCTAAATGAAAATTCCATTTCATAAAATAAGAGGAATTCTCTCTCTAGACAAAATTTAAGTTGGTGTGAACATTCCAACTTCAGTACCAGGTGTCAAATCAAGTATGCACCAAGGATGCAGCTTGGTTCAATCTTGCCAACACAAAAAAAAAAAAAAAAAAAAAAAAAAAAAAAAAAAAAAACAACCCTCAATCTTTTGGTCATGATACAAATCCTTTTTGGAAACATTAACATATTCAAATGTAAAGAAGAAGGTAACACTCCACGTATAACTGCAGAGCATCAGTGGGAGATTCAACTATTTATTCCCCTTAGGAATTTCAACTTTCTAAGGAGATATCTAAAAATATTTCTTCACGAAAACATAAAAGCATATTAAACCTTCAAACCAAGAGCATATGACTTAGAGGCAGATATTTGAGGCCTCATAAACTCCATGACAGCAGGGCAAACACCTGCAAATTAAAAGTCACATGAGAAAACAAAACATTAAGTCATTTCTTTAGCATTTTTTACCAGCAATGACAGATAAAACAATGTCATGATTTTGGATTAAATCACCAGAAGCACAAAATATAATGTGAAGTAGAAGGTGCAAATGTTTTATTTGGACAATATAGCATTGGTTAACTAGTTTTACATAAAGTTGGGGACAAAGAGAAGACACTCAACAAATTTAACCTTTCTCTAATCTTTTTATCTAAACTATTCAGCTTATGAGAATTTCATGGCAATCCATTATGCTTAAATTTCAACGTAAAGGAGGTGATAACAAGAAATAAACGATTTCAGAGAAGAACTTCAAAATGCATCTTAAAGCTTCGGAAAATCTCCATTGCTTTTGTATTATCAGTTATAACGACGATTCCAGAAAACCCAATAAGGATAAAGAAATCATGTGTATTCAAGTCCACAGCAGAAAAGCATGCTAAGGAAGAGAAACTCCTAAACAACAAAATTGATAGAAATATCGGCATAAGCTCCAATATTTTGGACCCCTACAGAATTATTTTCCTCATCAATAGCCCAAACAAGAAACCCAGTACTTCTAAGATGGTTTGATTTATTTATTCATTGAATAAGCAGCATCTTGCCACAAGCCAGATGGGGAAGGAAATAAGGGAGAGTTGCCTAGAACAGTTAATGGATAAGCCATAATCACAATTATAGGTGAAGTATGTTTTATAACAGATATGGCTATATGGCATACACATTAATTATTCCAAAATAGTGTTACATTCGTTAGAGTATACTGGCAAGCTAGTTACAACCAAATTGTAATGCTTATGATGACAATACTTTGTTTACTGATATTAAAGCTACATTTTCAAATTTTTTATCTACAATTTAGAGATTATCAACTAGTACAAGAATCTTTGAAGCTTTTCACTTCAGAAATATACTATTTTACTGAGATGTACAATCATGAATAAGTTGAAAAGAAGACTAGCATGAATACTAACTGCTAAAAACAAACACAAGAAATTAATCTTGCAGATAAATCTCATATTGCTGGCAGTAGCAAACAACATCGTGGGGGCACGCATGATCAATTAGTCTATATCTCATTATTTTATACAACTCTCTCAAGGTTTTAATAAAATATTGAACTAAACGATAACTCACCCTTATATGATGGATCACATAAGGCAGAAGAAGCTATTGGAAGTCTCTGAAGCATCTATCTATGGGAATTTATTGGGCATGTATGCTCCTGGTAATGATTAAATCAAACCCCATTAGAAAAGTAAAATAAAATTAAAGGCGAAAATAGAATCATGCCCTGTAATTATTAGTATGGTTTTTTAAAAGAAAACAATAGACAACAACTTAGATTCTGAACATAATTATGAGCACAAACAGTTAAGTTTATGGTTGATAAGTTGAAAGCACATAGAATCAGAGTGCCAATGGGAGAAAACACAAGGAAAATGCCAACTTCCTTTCTACTATTGTTTGTTTTCCGGAAGTAACACACTAACACCATAACCAAAATATGCAATAAGAAAAGAAAATTTGAAAAACGAAACTGCCGAACCTGAAATACAAGGGATTAAAATATTTGAGGGATTTTTTCAATCTGAATTTGAATATGTTTCTAAGTGCAGTTGAGTTGAGTTGAGCTGAACTAACACTTCCGTTACAAAGCAAGAAGTGAACTAGCTCAAAATTGCAAAAGTCGACACTTTCTCTGGAACAGAAAGAGATATCGAGTTCATACACAAAGAGAGAGAGTTAACCAGCAGAAACAGCTATTTCAAGCAAATACACACAGGCACACCCCACAGAAACAGCGAAAAACAACATGGTATGCAATCTAGGCGACAGAGTGCGGGTGCCACACGCATACCTGATACCTCTGTGCAAAGACTGCGAGAAAGAGGGACAATCGGTCACCGATAGGCGCGCCGGTGGCACAGATCTTCTAAAAAATAAAATTAAAGAGTTTTCGTTTAATTTCAAGAACATGTAAATACATAGTTTTTTTTTAAAAAAATTATTTACTCTTATTATAGCCGTTGTTATTTTATCTATATGGTCCAGAATTATTATGGTGAAGAATGTTGTGGTAAATATAACAGAAGTCTGCGTTTTATTTTGTTCTACGGCTCCATTTGAGTTGCTTCGATTTTTTTTTTTTTCATTTACTTTTTTGGTTTATAAAGGGAAGTGTAATACCCGAGTAAGGCCTTGAAGTTCAAAAGAGTATAATTATTATTATTTTTTTGTCGTAAATAAGGCAAATATGAGAACTTTTTAATACCCATTTAAATGTAACACAAAGGTGACAAAATTTTATCTTGCCCTCAATCCATTTACTCTTGACATTGATCATTTTCAAAATCAGACTTGGCGTCTTAACCATGCTTAATTGTTTGAAATCACCAAGTATCCCAACATTGTTAACAGCACTTTCAATCTCATATTCTGTATTTTACATTGTAGTGAACATTTTTTATTAAAAAAAATACAGAATATTGTTTAATACTTAGCCCATTCAATTCAGCTAGGGGAAAGAAAGAGAATGGCATAAGCCATTGAATGAAGGAAAGTAGTCCATCTGCGTTCATGCTTGCATCCCTTGTAGGAATTATTCAAAGTTATAGTGCTTGTTCACACCAACAGAGACATCCCAAGAGCAACTCATCCCTTTTGGAAACACAACCAAGTCACCTGCAGCAATTTCAACTGCCTCATTTGCCCCGGTAGGTGTAACCTTCACTTTTCCTTCCAGCAGATAGCAAGTCTCTTTGGCATCATACGTCCATGGGAATTTGCTTGGAGGGCAACTCCATCTGTTTCACACCAAAAATGTTTGTGAACAGAGAGATAGATGCATTGGTGAGAAGCCCCATTCAGTAAAAATAACAAGGAAAATCTTTATCTTGCAAGTGTAAACCAATAAAAAAATAATTCTGAACAATAACCAAACCTAAGGTAAGCCAAGTTGTTAGATAAACACGAAGAGAAGAGAAGATAGAATTAATTTAAAAGCACCAACAGATGCATCTTTTACAACTATATTCAACATATTCATATACAATGTTTCATACTAAGTTCATACCAGAGCTTCCTAACAAAACTGATGTTAGTGGGACATTCTTTTTACACATACAAGAGGAGAGATGAACAGATTTTACTCTTGACAATCAACACTATTGATTTTCACAATGTGCCAAACATGTCTAGATTGTTTTACAAGCCTTTATTAGGCAAGTTTTATAATAAACAATTGAAAACTATAAGTAACTTAAGGCTATTGGCTTTAGTTTTGGTGGGTAAGAAACTATCGTGCCATCTTGATATGTGTTGTGCATGTGCAACTGCAAAGATTTAGCTGGCATAAGCCAAAAAAAAATGAGGTACCTACTGTGGCACACTGTAAGACCAAATTGTAAAAGTGAAGGGCATGCTGAAATCCACTTGGTGAAGAAATTATCTAATGCAGCCAATAGTTTAATTTCCTTCTTTGTTAGGTATTCTATATTTTATTGTAATCTTTGGTTATAGAAGGTGAAGTCCAAGACCTGTTAGGCATGATTTTCAAAATAAATTGCATGGATTGTTAAGAGTAAAATATATTTCTATCTCTCTTCTTCTGCGGGTGTGTAAAAAATAATGTCCTTGACATCAAATTGGTATCATAACTTGTTCATTTGACTTTTCTATCTTCTCCAAAATTCTGCTCACATGGCTTTGTTGCTCATGGCTCCACAATAAACAAACAAGAAACAACCGAATCATAAGAAAAAACGATCCCCAAAAAACTTATCTTCTGCTAGCACTTATAAGACACTAAATGGGAAATCTGGTAATCTGAAAGCAAGCAAAAAGTGGAAGAAGGGTGTCACAGTGTCACCATCAGTAACGTATCAGTATCAACATCTATAGACTAGTCCAAGATCAGCATAAAGAATTCACAAGCAAAGCTCAAAGAAAACAAACCCAGCAGACCATTACCAAATGCTAAGATGCAGCATTGTCTTTGTCTAGGTTGTCATCACTCTTCTTGATAAAGAATAAGTAGAACAAAAAAAAAAAAAAAATAACCAGAATTCTTTGGTGTTCACGAAAACTAAGCTCAAAGAACAAAAGTTATTGATCATATTGTTTCCCCATGTCATGCATTTGCAACCAAAAATTCAGGGATACCTTGGGAAATAGCATGATTGCTACACCAAAATTCCGGAAAAGAATTCTTCCCCGTAAACTAACCCAAAGCCAAAATTTGGGTAAAAACAATTAGAGATTAACAGCAATAAAAACCTGAAATTTCCACCAGTTTACCAGAGATTACAGAGATCCTTTCAACTCAGACCAAAATACTTACTTGGGCCACTGCCTAACTCCCAATTGAGTGAGTTTGTTCTCAGGAGGGTTCCTTTCAATCTTGATTCCCAATTTCTCGATCGTCATACTCTCAGCTCGTATCGGCATCACTGTCTGCAAACGCCCTGCAACCCTTCTTCTGGAAGGAGCCAAGCAAGTAGCGCTATTTATAGAGGCAGAATAATAGAGGGAGTGGTTTGAAGATAAAGTACCCACACATGCCATTGCAGCGAGTAGAAAACTTTGTGCACTTGGATAATCGCTTTGGATTCATGGTGAGTCAATTATACATTTGTCTAACTTTTACCCTTTAATTTTTGTACACTCATTTCTTATCTTTTGCATTTATTTTTTTTTCCTTTTTAACCAGCCAGAGATTCTAGAGAACAGAGAAAAAAGAAAAGGTTCTAATTTCTAAATGTACTCATCTATATTGAAGGTAAATTTGCCATATAAATGAAATCTTAGGCATGAGTTCATTAATATACGGCCGAAAAGCTGGCAAATTTTTTTAAATAATAATGACAATAATATCTTATTTTTAGAAATATCAACTTTGTTAAAGTTTTGGAAGAAAAATAATTTTTTTATTGATGATATATATTTAATACTAATACTAATACTAACTAATTCGATTTAAATCAAATAAGAACTAAAACTCTTTTTATAAAATTTTGATATTAGCATTTTTTTTATGGTAAACCATAATATTCTACTTGATTAATATAATTTTTTTATTGTTTTTGGTAATAAAAAATATTGTGCCAGAAGAAGTCACTTAATTTTAACACCATGAGATAACTTTAGGTTGGAAAATTTATCATAGTAATTACAAATTCCCAATCAAATTTTTAGGTTTATAAATCTTTCAATATTGTAGCACATACATGTGACATGCTCAAAGTCAATGCAGCCATACATTTGACTGTACCGAAACAAATTTCTGTAACTCAAAAAATTGGAAATACAAACATTCACAAAGAGGAGACATAAAGCTTTCAGTTTGGTCTATAATTTAAATTAACATCCCCCGTTCTTCTACTCATAATGCTTCTTTGGCTCCACGACTGACTGACCAAGATGTTGGATTTGGAGGAATGCCTTGTTCATTAGTGAAAACATTGTTAGGATCAATTAGTGTCTTGGCCTTAACCAATCTATCATAGTTACTCAAGAAGTACTTTTCACCCCAAACCCTAGCAATCTCCACGGCATCCTTTTCATTAGCACTAGTGTTTATTAGTTCCATTACTCCTAAATCAAAATCCATGTAGTTAATATATGCAGCCCTTGGACCCCATGAAACAAAGGGAGTCATTGAATCATAGAACCCTCTTATCCAATCAATATACTCTCTGCTTTTGCTCTTATCTGCTTCTTTCCAATAGACAAGGTACTGAATTGTAAACAGGTTGCCCTTTCTGTGAGGAAAAGCAATGGAATCACTGCTTATATTATGCATCCTTCCGCCATATGGGTCCAAAATGACATACCCTTTAGGCTCCTTTTCAAGGATTTTCAAGGCAGTTTCTATGCCCATAAGGGGTAAAGGGTTCCTCACAAAATCTGATTTTGCCTTGAAATATTCTTTGTCTTGCAGATACCTATCCTTCAAGTCAGAGACTGAGCTTCCTTCACCTAGGCCAGAGAAGAAAACAATTGACTCAATCCAACTCATTTCTTGACACTCTTCTTCCTCAATACCCAACCCGGAAAAAACCCGGTTTAAGACAGACATTGCCTTGATCTTTGATCCCAGATAAAACAGTTTGAATGTTGCTGATAAGCCTGCAGTTTTAGCTTCAGGCAAAGCAGCACCAACAAAGCATGATAAATAGAAGTCACCTTCCAACTTTGGTGCTACATGTTGCCATTTGTTCACTAGCTTGGCAACATGACTTCTTGTGCCTGCTCTAGAGGCTATGCAACTGGTTACAATTCGTGGCACTTTCAACAACTCGATTTTCCAAGCATAGACAATCCCCCAAAGACCGCCACCACCTCCTCTGATAGCCCAAAACACGTCTTCTCCCATGGTTTTGCGGTCTAGCAATCGTCCATTAGCATCAACAAGAAGTGCATCCACTACATTGTCAGCTGCAAGGCCATATTTTCTTGACAAAAGACCAAATCCACCACCACCAATATGCCCTCCAACTCCTACAGTTGGGCATGACCCAGCTGAGAATCCATGTGCATTGCTTGCTTGAGAAATTGCATAGTAAGTCTCTCCCAGCGTAGCTCCTCCTTCAACCCACGCCGTCTCAGCCTCCATATCCACCTTGACATGATTCAAATTCATCATGTCAATGATGACAAAGGAAGCTCCATCATCATCAACAGAGGAAGTCCCTTCATAGCTATGTCCACCACATCTCACTCTAATTTCCAATGAGCCCTTTCTGCTGCAGACCACACTGTTCTGCAACTGCTCCAAATTCTCTGGCAGAACAATGGCTTTTGGCTTGGGAACCGTTGGTTCTGTGAACCGGAGATTTTGAATGGAGAAGTTGAGAATTTTAAAGTAATGATAAGCTGAGGATTGATCATGTTGCGTATCCGGGAATGTGGTGAAGTTGTTGATGTTGTGAAGAGTCAAGCAAGAAGTGAAGTCTGTGGAAGAAGCAGATAAACAAGATGATGCATCAAAGAATAGCAAGAAGAGAAATAGAAAGCATAAACTCTTGAAGGGGTTGAACATGGCTAAGGTTGTGAATGCGAGAAGCAAGCTGCTCCTTAATTGGTGCTGGAGAGATCAAGTTTATGGAATCTGGAGAGTAGTATATTCAGTTGACGACAAAAAAAGATGTAGAAAAAGGTAGTGTCGTGCAAATTCAAGGCCGGCCATAGTTTGATAATGTTAACAACTTGGAAGGTTGGCTAAGTGAACTGGTACACTGTCATATAAGTCATCCTTCAATGATAGCTGATAAATTTTGAGTATTTACGTAACTTTTAGCCTCACACTAGTTTAATTTATTTAGAACAGTTCAAATCTTATTATTAAATAATTTGAGATTAATGTATTTGATTGTCTAAAATCAACTGCACTATAATTGTTACTGTAATAATTCATGAATTGTTGTTTATATGATTTATCAAATTTATTTATCAAATGACTCACATATCGTCACGTTAATGACGGCAATTCATTTGACTGCAAATAATTTATATACGTGTAAAAACAATATCATTCCAAAATAAATTTGTAGGATGAATTGAAGGGCAAGTTGCAGGAAAAAGACGGAAGCTAAATATGATGAATAACATGTGGACATTAAGGTTGCCGGCTGAGTTTAGGGACAAATTGCAATGGCCTGTGCTATCATCAGACTGATATTTAATAGAGTTGCTGTCAACACAAATTGGTATATTGTTTTGTTTTTTCCATCCATTATTGATATTCCATATCTCTTGGCATTCTTAGTCAATGCCAATGATCTATTGATCTCATCTAGTCTAGGTAACAATGCTATACCTACAAATAAAACACTCCAAATCTAGTAGAATTTGTTTTGTCCTCCTTTTCACTAGCGATGGACAGATAAGATAAAGAGAAATGGGACAAAAGAATTAAATAAGTTTAGAAAAAAATTATGAGTATGATAATTTTTTATTTTTTATTCGATCGAGATAAATATAAATAAATATTTTTTTTTTCAGAATCACATATTATTATACATATTACTATTTTTTATTTGTCAAGAAACAAATTGCAATTATTTAGTAATATTTAGAGTATTTCTTGAGTAGTTTTTTTGACCAATAAAAGATAGTAAATTCTCAAAAAGTGACAAGTTTAAGAATCTAACTCCAAAAGTTTGATTACGTTTATACATTGAAATAAAAAAAGGTTTACATGCTCTTTTCTTTTATTTTTCTGGTAAATTGAATCTAAGACGGCACTATAAGCTACCCAACTATGTACGCCAAATATTAACAATTTTTTTAAAGAAAAAGATTCCATTTTTTAACATCATAAACTAGTTTGAATGTTAAATAGTCCAAAACTTGTTCATCCAACATAACTTGCTTTGATCACCACTTTTTATCTTGGCTTTCCTCTAGCTGTTGACACTATTCCCCCACTCCTCAAATAAAAAAGCACTTAATCAATGAACCCCAGCGGCCAATTGAAGCCAAAAGCTAATAAGAAAAAGCACTTCATGAGCCGTCCATAGTTATTGACAACACTCTCCCTCATCCTAAATAAATAAGCACTTAACCTATGAACCCAGTGGCCGATTGAAGACAAAAGCTTATCACCTCATGAACAAAAATGGGGTTAAAAGCATTGAAATTCAATAATTCATTTTGAATATAAGGTCTTAATATTTTCTGAAAAAAAAAAAAAAAATACTACTATGGACTAGGGGGAAACATTACAAGTCACATGTATCATATGGTTTTGACTTTTCTATCACAACCTTGCATTTTTCATCCCTTTTCCTAACCTGCAAAGCCAGAGTGCAATGATGTCATCAGTCATAATATTTTACGGCCTAAAAGGATCATACCATGATCCTGAATTAAATAACTACGAAACCAACATTCAAATACTGGTTTTGGGAAGCTTTGACCCCTCAAAGAGACAAAGAAAAAAAGGACATCACACTAAGGACCATCTTTTACTACTAAATTATGATAGGGCATAAAGTTTGTGCCAGCAGCATATAAAATAAATTAAAATAGGGAAAAAAAAAAAAAAGAAAAAAAGAAAGCCATAGTCAATGCAAAGGCTTGATAAAAAGGGATCAGTTAACCTGTTTGGTTCATGGATTTGAGCATTCTTGAAATAGTCTATTTCCATATCTTGCATGTTTGATTATTTTTACCATAGGAATTGAGCATTCCAGGAAAACTTGATTCCTTAAATTTGAGAAAAGCTCCAATACCAAATAATTGGTGGTATTGAGCTATTCCTCACATTTGTCAAAAATTCTACTCCATTCTTTACATATCAAACAAAGTATTCATCCATTCCCATTGCATACCAAACAAAGTAATGGAGCTTTCCATTCCTCTTTTCATTCCATAAACCAAACATGCCTAAGGTTCTTGGAGTGAAGCTCTGAAATTATATAATATTTCTGATAGGATATGTGGTAGTTATGGGCGGTGATTCTGGCTTTGAGTTATATACTAGTTAGTGACACAGGATTTCAGCAGACAGAATTAGACTACAATCTCGATCTTGATATAATAATCCATAAAGAGGAATGCATCTTTCATACAAGGGATTCAGATCAAATCAACTAGACAAGAATTAGACTCCTAGAGAATTACCTCAACCTGTGGATTCTTTCCTCGGAGCAACATATCTACACTTTTGTCTGTCTGCATAACATGATCATTCGAAATAAACAAATTAGAATCTGCTAATGTTTCAGCTAATTAAATAAAAGATCACTTCTCTTAAACATTTTGGTTCAAGGATAATGAAAATGAGTTGTTGGTAATAAGCCAATGATGTGAAGACACATTAAGCTTTGAACAAAGACTAACTTGCTCAAAATCTGTCTAACTAATTTTACGAATTTTTTTTTTCTTTTATGAATAAAACTTTCTTTGAATTAACCTTCTATATAATTATACAATTTCCCTGGGAAGTAGAAAAATAAATAAATAAATAAAAGAACGATGAATTATCACAGAGAAGATAAAATTCGTATGTCAACAGGGTAGAAATGGTCAATAAAAAAACCTGATGTGTAAGCCAATAGTGCCTGTCTCTCATCTCAATTAAGAAATCAAATGTTGGAGGAGATTTTCTTTCAAGAATAGTCTTCTGACAATTTCTTGCTCGGGCTTCTACATCTCCCAAAGTTACAGCTTCTATTCCACCAATCTGATACAGATAAAAAATTTGAGATACAAAACATTTCAATTGTTTATATTGGATATTGCCACATAATTCCACAAATCACACATTTTTTTATTTTAATAAATTTATCTGATTAATAATGGTGTAACTTTTCAGGAATCTTTTAAAATGCTAATGGGATCTCCTTTTAAGATAAGATACAGGATCAAATCAATAAATGAGGGGACCATGGGCACACATAGCAAGATTTATAAAGCTAGAAAATTGATCTTTCTGAAAAAAGGAGCAAAGAAAATCTTGGATTGTTATAGGAAGAATCTTATATAGATTGGACCAAACCAGATCACAAAGTGTAGGATTCTTCATGACATTCTCAAGCTGCTGTCCATGAGCAGTACCAATAAGCATGATGCCACGTTCAGCAATTGATCGGCAAGCATAAGCTTCAGCTTCTGTGCCAATCTCATCTACTATAATCACCTCAGGCATGTGATTTTCAACTGCCTCAATCATCACTTTATGTTGCATAGATGGCTCGGGTACCTGCATTCTTCGTGCACCTCCTATTGCTGCGTGTGGAATGTTACCATCTCCTCCAATTTCATTGCTTGTATCAACAATCACCTACCCAATTTGCATACATTTATTAAATAATAAAGATATTTTTTTGGGAGTTTGGTTGAAATTCTCAGAAAAACAATAATTCAAAATACCACTCTTTTGTGAAATTCATCTGACAAGACACGAGCAATCTCTCGCATAACAGTAGTCTTGCCAACCCCAGGCCTAAGAGAATCCAAAATATATCAAAAAAAAGAAAAAAAAGGAACAGGCAACAAAAGAAAGTTATTATCAAATCTTTGTCCTGAATTATACAAAGGTCAATCATGGATATTCTATATGATATTAGATTGCCAAGTTAATAATACATCATGACACAGTGAGTTAACCCAGTTATGATATTTTCCATGGCAAGCATTTCAGAATTTCTACAAATGAACATATCAGATCATATTCTCCAGATTCAAACATCGAAATCAGTAAGTATTTTACAACAAAATCAATTTGATGAAATCCACTAAGGGATAATGTTCAAAACAGCATATGCAGCAATATTCCTGATCATAAAAGCATAAAGATGGCTTAATCTAACTATGATAGATGCATGCTGTACCTGCCAACAAATAAAATGCTTTTCCCATATTCAAGCAGATCATAAACCATGTCAATATGACCACTGACTGCCCTACCAACTCGGCATGTCAAACCAACTATTCCGCCTTTCCTACTTCTGATTGCAGATATTCTGTGCAATGTACCCTCAATGCCGGCTCTATTGTCCCTCCCAAATTCTCCAACAGCTTGTTGAGCATATTCCAGCTCTTTCATTGTTACCTAACTACACATTTATTGAACAGGTCACATCATCCCTCAGAAGAAATTTTTGTTGTCACATAAATTCTCAATTTTTCTGGAGTAAGAGATTTTCATGTCAGATGAGCATCGAGCAGTCATGTAAGTTTACAATTAAAAGACAAGAGGAAAAAGAAGTAAAATAATTGCTTGAAAATATGAAAACAAAAAATCCAACAATAGAAACTATAACCTTTAGTGTCTCAAAAGTGCATGTTTACCTCAGTCTTCCTTATATATTGCCCTCCATCCTCACCTAGATAGCGTGCTTCTGGCAAACGACCCAAATCCAATATAATCTAACCAAAATGAAGATGCAGTATAAGAGCATCAGATTCTGACCATATCAAGCTAGCCAAGCTTACTTCTACAGACATAATTACATATGATACACCAATTTATCCACGTCAAGTATAACTATTAATTATTCAAATAAAAAAGGAAAAAAAAATATACAAGAACTCCACTATTTCCTTTCAATGTCTACTGAGAGGGAAGCAGAAAAAGAGATAACCATTTTGACATAAGACTCTGTGCATATAACTGAGGTCCCACAATCCATCACCAAAGTAAACATGCAAATATTCCTTTGGTAATTGACCATAAGAGTAGCAGTAGCACTCTCGGGTCAACGTCTAGAAGGGAGGAACCAGAAGCTAGGGGATTAGTAAAACTAATCAAAATAAAAATTCCTGGAAACAAGTAATAAGAAACTAGAAGCATACTGCAGCTTCCCTGACTTGAACAAAATATTGATCTCCATTTAATATGCCCAGGTACAGAACAGTAAAAACTTAAAAAGACCATTATAGATATTACTACAATGTTCAGCCACCAGCTCTCCTCTTCAAAAGATAATAAGAGAGGGGGGTGGGGGGAATAAGGGAGAAATAAATGAGGTCCCCAAAAAATATATAATCTTATCACATTGGAGGATTTTACTTCTTTTTATTTTGTAAAAAGGATTTAAGTTAAAGATGGGAACAATATTAAAAGCCAAAATAACTCAGGATAAAAATGAACTTACACATTAAGGGTTAAAATGAAATCCTGTCAAAATGAAGTGTTCCTAAATACCCTATACAATGCATGAGTGTACACACTAGATAATTCATGTAAAGATATTTTATTTGTTGGAGACTGTAGAGAAGCATTCTTAACCCAACGTCAGTTCAATTGAATTGTTTGCATTAAGGATAATCCAAACAAAAAAGGCTAATTTCTTGGAAGTAAAAAGCTGAAAGCATTGTGTATCGCAGTCAACAGGCAAGTAACAGTAATTTTACTACATATAATATGCATAAAGTCGAGGGCATGTTGTATCGTTATCAGCATAACAATTAAAGTACCTATATCATAAGGGGAAAAAATAATGTAAGAAAAACATGGATAGTCACCTCTAAAAGCGCAGCCCTCCTTGTTTCACTTAGGAGATTGTCATGCAAATCAGATGGAAGGATCTGTAAAGTGGACAGCATACTCATATTATAGTTCATTCGGGAGGCAAAACATTAGCAACAGATTGTTAAGGAGCAGCCCAAAAAATCAAACTGAACATTTACAGCATTTTAGTTCTACAAACTACTGCACAATAAGTTATAGATTTTTGAATATTCACCCCTTCGTTATTGCATAGGTGGTTATCCAAGTGCACTTTACTCTCCAAAGCATAGGATGCACTTTAGAGGATCTAAACCAATTGAATTATGGTAGAAGCATATCAAGACATTATTATTAAAAATAAGGAACCAGTAACAAAGAATCAGTCTACGGTCTTCAGAAGAAATTCCTATTCGTATTTTATCAAAGATATCAAGAGTACAATACTATTTATACTTATTTAATTGTCTCAAAGCTTTGCACCATAATTGCAAATTTAGTTTTACCATATGAGCCAGCAAAGTATAGGACAAAACAAGGCTTATAGGCTTATAGCTGATTTGGTTTAACGACAGTTCAGTGAGATACTAATTAGCCAACATCAGTTATCTCATTACTCAAGACCAATTATTTCTTCCTATAGGATAATACAGACTCATCTAAACTCTTTTTTTTTTCTTTTTCTGCTATCAGGGCCTATATTACTAACAATAAGTAGCTCTCCAGGTTCCCAAGATTGCAGAGTGCAGTCTTTAAGTTTTAAGCTTTTATCAGTGTTTCCTTTATTTTGCAGGTAAATCTGCTTATAAGTTTCTTTCAATAAAACAGCACAATAATAAATGTAAAGAAATAAAAACCAGGTGAGTAAAAGGACTTAGTGCAAGGACAGTACCTGTAACAAAGATTGCAGATCATCTTGCACAAATGAACAAGAGGGGTCTGGTGAGGGTTGAGAAAAGACTATACCAGCAGCACTCAAATGGGTTCGCATTTGGAGGAGATGACTCAATTTCCGGGATGCAAAGTTGTGTACTTTAGGCTGCGTTGGGTTTAAATTCCTCAGAACTGAATGCTCTGCTGAGAAGAATGAAAACACGCCCATTTTCTTCCCTTGGTTTTGACCACACACTCTACTGCTTCCCCTATCCAATCACATAATGTTCACATATCTACTGTACTAATTTAATTGTGAGATGTACCCTCAATTTTTAATATTTATACCTCTTAGCAATTGGAAACATGTTTTCGAATGTTCAATGGGGTGCAAAAATTAATAAGGTGTGGTGCAAAAACTAATCCCCTTTGTTCGGCCGACATTCTTCTCTCAACTTTTTTGTTCTCCTTTTCTTTGAAATTACCCAAAACGCATAACCACTTCTTGATTTGGACTGGACCCAGCACTCTCAAAACCTCTTCTCCTTCATTTCTATTCCTCTCTGACAACTCTTCATCTTCGCTCAAATTCTTTACTTGGTTTCTTTTTATTAATAATTTTTAGCATCTACGTCTACTTCGTTTTTCGCTAAGCTATTTTGTTAACTCTCTTTGGTAGGTCGATGAACTCTTGCCAATTCTCCAAGGCAATTCGTGAAAAAGGGTCTGTACCGCTTATCCTTGAAGCAAGTTCTGAGAGTTCATTACTACTTCATGGTAGAAGCTATCGTCCTATAAAAAATTCCAATGTTTGCTTATCAGCAGAGGAATTCTTTTGAAGTTAGTTGTATAAATGTTTCAGCGTTTGAGCATTTTGAAAGCACTGGATTGAGTTGTACTCGGCTGGTCAGCAGGCACGCCTTAGATCTGATGTCGTGCATTTCGGGCAAGTTTAGAAATCTGCCATGTTCATCCGACATGAGGAGACATCCATGAACATAGTTGTTCCAAAAGACATTAGATGATAACATGACCCTTGCAGATATTTGAGGATTGCCCCTTTAATGTAATCATTTGACATTAGATAGTCCATTGATTGATTTAACATTAATGAGATTGTACGGATAAGGTCTGACAAACAAGACAGGGTTAGGTTATCGTTAAACATGAGAGAGTCCAAAGGCTCCTATGGGTTGTGGGGGTGCTAACGTGAGAAAAGACTTGGAACCTAAGGCAACCATTTTATATTGTAACTAAAACTGATCAGTTTATGGTTTCCATACAATAAAAATAAACGTTAGAGTTTGAAAGAGAATCTCAATTCATAGATTCTATCATATTTCATTGACAGAGTTTGGTACAGATTTCACCCCTTCGATTTGTTTTTAGATTCGTCTCTGCTTGTTGGGTTTTTTATTTTAACTTTTGCCCATAAACGGATAATTATGAAATAATATATTTACATTGGGCTCTCTATTTTAGAAATCGATTCAAACTACACTAACCAACTTCGCTACATTGAAATCCAACAAAATCGATTGAGGCCGGTTTGAGTTTGTTCCAATTTTTTTCAAACCATGAAGTGATTTTAGTTTGTTGGTTTAAAATAATCTCAAACAGCTATAAATTACAAATTTTATATAGACAAAATTAGGAACCATTAAAATATAAGTTGTTTATACTTTTTCTGCGTCATACATCCTAGTAAAAATCCGTAAATTGCATCAGACATAATTTAGTATATCATAGAGAAAGTTTTTTTTTTTTTTAATATTATTATTAATTTTAAAAAAAAATACCTTTTAAATTAGACAAATTTAATATTTATATTTTAAGTTAAAAATAAATATAAACTCTAAAAATAAGAGAATTATTTTTAAAATTAATAAACAAAAATGAAAAAAAAATTATACTATATTATATATTGCTGTAATGACCAGATCAACCACGTCAAACAACTTGGGCCTTGGTGAGACAACCCAAAAGCTTTGGCCCAGTAAATGTAAATATTTATACCGGCGAGGGCATATGCGGTTTTAGCCCACTACAGTGCTGAGTGCTCACTGTGCCTGGTCGCCCGTGCTTGTGCGAAAAACAAGATGAACGCGGGAGACGACGGTGAGGAGAAGGGTTTGCTCTGGAAGCTTCCCGTGGTGAAGTCCAGGGATTTTGGGAAGGTTGGCCCGGCCTTCGGAATTGGCGCCGGTTGCGGTGTCGGCTTCGGCGTTGGCCTTCTCGGAGGTACATTTTATTAGAATCCTCACCCGACTTTGACAATTTCATTAGCTGAAATTCTGTTTTGATACTCTGTTAGGGCTTCCTTTTTTAGGCGAGAGTAGGGGAATTGATTTTCTGACTCCAGGGGTAGGGTTTAATCACTTATAATGAGCTCCAATTTACTTCAAAGAAACTTGAATTTCAAATATAAAAGAAGCAGCAATCGTTTGTAGACCAGTCTTTGGGGAATCTTGCAGATTTACTAGTTATTTACACCCCATCACTTAGGCCCTGATCGGTGTGTTTTTGAGCTTTATCTTCTTAGTTTTCAAATACAGCTAAAATTGAGCGTTTGAAATTTTTTTTAAAAAAAAAATGGAGTTGGTTTGTGTTTTTACTTATTTTCATTTTCAAAATCATTTAGCTTTATTTTTAAAAGAAAAATTTAATTTCTAATTTCAACTTGCAAAAACTAAGTGTAAAGTTTTTGTATCTTCCTAAAAAGGAAATGAAGTCTTAAAAACTTAAAACTTATATAGTTTGAATTTAAAATTTAAAATTTAAAACTTAAAAACTGACAACTAATTTGAACAAGGCCTTATATTCCACATTTTATGTGAAATTTGAATTGTTTGGATGGGTGTTGTCTGAATTAATGGTGTAAAACAGAGTTCAAGTAAGGAACTCTGTGAACTGAAGGATTCTTTATGTAAATGAACTTTAGAACTTGTGTCTCTTAATATTTTGTTACTTAATCTAATAATTCAAATTGATTTTCCGACTTCAGGTGTAGGGTTGGGTCCTGGAATTACTGGCTTACAAGTTGGTCTCGGATTCGGTGTCGGGTGTGGAATTGGTTTAGGATTTGGTTATGGTGTGGGGAAGGGAATTGCTCAAGACGAGAACAGGAGATATTCTAATGTAGGAAATGTTCTTCATGGTGCTGGAAACTTACCATCTCAGTAAGTACATTATCTTGTTTTCTTTGCATTATACTGCTAATCCGTTGTTACCTAATTTTGTAATATTCTCTGTTTATTAATATATCTTTTTTTCCTTCTACTTAGAATAATTTCTGAGTATTTCATATAAATCAGTTACGAGTGCTGTATTTGATGACTAGTTAATCAATATTTGCATTATAAAGGATTTGTGGTGTAGATGGTAGGGGAGTTATTTTTTATTTTATTTTATTTATTTTTCAGTTACACTGATGGAAGAAAAGATATCAACCTTCAAAATTATAAGTCCATCATTATGAGATGTGTTACACAATCAACAATGTGATAGGATTGTAATTGATATTGTACATCTTTCAAGATTGTAAATAGCTTAATTTATGCAACCTATTTAAGATAGGATAAATACTTGCCTAGTTTGTAGAGATTTAGCTTAATCTCCTCCTGACATATTGTAACCAACAACAATATCAATTACAATCCTATCATGTTGTTAACTTGACTGTGCAACAAGATGCTCAATAAATGAAACACATGCGTACTAGAACTTAGCCCAACATTTCTGAAATTTTAAAGTTGTGGACATATTTGATTAAACCTTTGTATAGGACTAAGAGTTCATTTAGATTGGCTTTTGTCAACCTGCATCTACTTTTAATTTGAAAAAAAGCACTTTATACAAAGAATTTATTGTTTGGATTGGCTTTTTGTAGAAGGAGAAGCATCTCTAGAAGCCAAAACTTTTAGAAGTATGCTTCTCCTTTTAGCTTCTCATTTTTTTAGAAGCCAATCCAAACATGCCTTAACGAACTTGAGCTTCAAAATTGGGGTAAGTTTAATAGGTTTTTCTTTCCCTAATATGAGAGGGTTTACAGTTTTGCTCTTTGAGGAGTATTGATACTCGCACACTGAATCATTAGCTAAAAGTAAGGCATGAAGTGGTAATACACCTAAGTTGGCATGGTCTCAAGAAATAGTCATGATTTATGTTTTGCAAAAGAACTCATGTTTTTACAAGATAGAAATCCGCCATGATATCATTGATATGCTTGTGAATTAATGACCAAGTTCGAATAAGTTTTCGATATATTTATGTTTTGAATGATTTGCTTGTTGCTATCAGGGATGACATTGCTGCACTCGTGGATGATCTAGTCATCAATACCAAGAAGCTTATCAAGATGACTTCAAATGAAATTGACAAGTGGAGAAGATGAGTGAACTCCTCTGAATTGAATTTTTTTGTGTACATTTTCGTTAAGATATGTCAATTTCTAATTGTGTAAAAAATCATGTGAGGAGAACTTGTGTTATGCGTATGATTAGGCTCGTACATATGCAAAACTCAAATATCAAATAAATGTTGAGCTGAGTGGAGCATTATTTTGCCGTCATTGAAGAAGACTTGTGCTATCGTTGAATTGAGGATTGGGCTCTCTACCTTTTCTTTAATATGTCGAAATTTTTTACTGAACCAAAAAATAAAAAAAAAATCTATTCAACGGTCTGAATTTGATTGTTTACACAGTTCAAAAGATGCTTAAGGATTCAAATTTGAATAAAATTGATGATTACGAGCTGAACCCATGTCTATAGAGAACTATCATTCACCTTTTAACAGTTGTAGATAAAAAATGTGATGGTGGATTTGTCCACTATGAATGAATGATAGAAAGTCGTCCATGAGCATGAGGCAGTAGGATAATACATGTTATCCAAACCTGAGCAATCCACGTCAGCACCATCATATCCCGGGTATCATACCTTAGCCTATCAAATCCAAGCATTGGATAGCACACTTGCACGTACACCAATCAAAGCCCATGAGGAGGAATCCGACGCGGCACGTCCACGTCCACTAAAACCATGCATATAGTATCTTCCCCTTCTCCTCCTTTCAGCCTTCATCGACTCTTGCATTTCTCAGTATCAGCTTGGCTTGAGTTTCTAAGGAAATGGCTTCCCTCGCCGCAACCACCGCGGCCTCCTCCCTTGGCATGTCGGAAATGCTCGGAAACCCTCTCAACTTCAGTGGTGCCGGCAGGCCAGCTCCCTCACCTTCTAACTCTGCCACCTTCAAGACTGTTGCTCTTTTTGGTGGAAAAAAGAAGGCCGCACCGCCTAAGAAAAAGCCCGCCGCCGTCGCTCCAGCCAATGACGAACTCGCCAAGTGGTACGGTAAGTCATAAAAACGTTTAATTTCCCATGTTGCCTAAATACTGTGTAAACTCTAATTATTCTAATGCTTTAACTTTTACTGGAATGTGGAACTGCAGGACCTGACAGAAGGATCTTCTTGCCAGATGGTCTCTTGGACCGATCAGAGATCCCGGAGTACTTGACCGGAGAAGTTCCCGGAGAGTATGTCAAATTAACAATAGCATGTTTAAAATTCAATTTTAGGCCTTGAATTGTGCTTTAACTTGTTCATCTGCGTCCATGCAGTTATGGTTATGACCCATTTGGTCTCAGCAAGAAGCCAGAGGACTTCGCCAAGTAAGCCAAACTTAAATTTCTTCAACAAAAATTCCTGTGAATTTAAGCATTGATTGATTAATTAAATGTGATATTTACTTTGATTACAGATATCAAGCATACGAGCTGATCCATGCCAGATGGGCAATGCTTGGTGCTGCTGGATTCATTATTCCAGAGGCTTTCAACAAATTTGGTGCTAACTGTGGTCCAGAGGCTGTTTGGTTCAAGGTTTGCATTCATTAACACTTAACTCTTATCACTCTTAACAAATTTACATTTCACACATTATATCTACCTTAATCTTACTGGTATCGTATCCCCATATGTATACATCTATTACATTGTTATTAAATATTAATACTCATACTACTTACTGAAAAGTAGAAAACATAAATTTTCATCTTTCACCTTAGTTTTGAATCATCTTGTTTCTGTTATTTATGCAAGTAAATTTGCAAAACCAAACCCCAAAACTTTTATTATACTGTCTTCAATTAAGAATTTTTTTGGATTGACTTTTAAAAGTACTTGAGATACGAAAGTAGAAATTAGAAGTAGTTTTTTGGCTTCTGGAGAAATGCTATTTTCATGAATATTAACTAGCTTCTGCTTATGCTTTTTTCAAAAGCCCCTCATGTTTCTAAAAGTAGGTATTTTGATTTTTAGAAGTGCTTCTAACTTTTTTTAAAAGGCAATCTCAAAAATATATAGAATTGTACTTCTTTTGTCAAAAGTGCCTCTAGCAGAAAAAGAAAACTAATCTAAACAGGCTTAACCCTGATTCTTAAGTCAATTCCTCTATTTCTTTATTGTTACTTCCAATTTTTTGAAGGGTAGTATAATTTGTCAGTAGATGGCCTTTGTTTAAGAACATTTTGGGATTACATTGTTCACAATAAGCTGATAATTTTTTCTTTATCTAATAATTGCAGACAGGAGCTCTTCTTCTTGATGGGAATACATTGAACTACTTTGGAAAAAACATCCCCATAAATCTAGTTCTTGCAGTCATTGCTGAGGTTATTCTTGTTGGTGGTGCTGAGTACTACAGAATCATTAATGGCTTGGTAAGCAATACTGCAAGTTGTAACATGTTTTTTTCCCTTATATATTGATGTGGTGAAACACTAAAGAGAAATTATTAAAAGAAAAAAGACATTGTGGTTTATAATATTCGTGACAATTTGGTTTCTGATAGGGTTCAATGACATTGTGCGATTCATATAACCAATCACATTTAGTGTGATAAAGCTTTGTTTGTTGTTATATTGATTTGTTGGAACGTGTTGTTGGTAGGATTTGGAGGACAAGCTTCACCCAGGTGGTCCATTTGACCCATTGGGGCTTGCAAAGGATCCAGACCAGGCTGCAATCCTAAAGGTGAAGGAGATCAAGAATGGCAGACTTGCCATGTTTGCTATGCTTGGCTTCTACTTCCAAGCCTATGTGACTGGAGAAGGTCCTGTTGAGAACCTTGCAAAGCATCTCAGTGACCCTTTTGGTAACAACTTGCTTACTGTCATTGCTGGATCTGCCGAGAGAGCTCCAACTCTCTAAATATCAAACTTCTTCCTCTTCTCTTGTCTATTCTTAAATGTACAATACTTCATTTTGGGACATAATTAAGGCATTTCACTCTGCTACTTGCAAGCTCCTCAACTCTTTTTTAGTCTATAGAACCTCACTAAGCTACTATTTGCCTATATATAATTTCATCTTTAATTTCTGCTTTTCTTTTAGCTAGTTTTCACATTACAAACAAACCCTTTTGTATTTGATAATATTGTTGTTGCATCAAGTTTTTTAAATTTATTAAGCAAAAACTCAGCATATAAATTTGCATATTTAGAAAGTTGAGAGTTAAAGATGTTATAATGACATTGCTAACTATAATCTAATATTGGTAGTTGACACACTTATAATCCTATGTGTTTTCTAGATTTGCTTAATTTTTTTGTATTTTACGATATGCAATTTAAGCAACTTAACTCTATGCAACTCTAAATTATTAAATAAATTTTTATGATTTTTGCAATTTAAAGACTCAATTAAAATAGTCTGATAAAACAATTTTTTTTCTTTCTCTGGCCTCAATTGTGCAACTACCAGTCCAAAAGTTCCTTATGTACCTTTTGTACAAGGAACTATGGCTTGCAACTCATGTCTATCATGGCTTATTCCAACTGTGCAACAAGGAGCAGTTACTAAAATACTTAAGTAATTCACGAGCATTCCTTTGAAGATGCTCTTACGAGATTCGGAGAAAAGTTGTATGGATACAGTGATATTTCACAAAAAGAGCATTATCATGCTGCATATGGGTATTAGGATAGTACATTGGATAGGACGTGATTTAAAACCTTGTGTTATGCAGTTTGGCTTATTTAATTTTTTTAAAATATATTTCAAAGACATAAAATAAAACAAGAGATTTTCTTTTTTTCTTGTCTTCATCTAATTCTAATTTTCAGTCAAGACATAAAGATTTCATCCCAATCTTATTCCGTATCCTAATTTGTCCCAAAATCGTCATGTTCTGTCCCGGCCGTGCTCTCCCTTGTAATAGACATTCAACCAAATCAGAATGAGGGAGAAAGAGGCCAATGACTATGTTTTGTCCAGTGGATTCAATACCAATGGACACATCTGTTTGAGACCGAATCTAACACCAGTATAAGAAATTAGAGTTGATGGCTTGCTTGAAACCCCCAAAAAAAAAAAATGTTTTGCTTCACTGAGTCTGCGCTAAGCATATCTAAGTTATTTATTTAAAAATTAATAATTTACATGAAATCTCAAAACTAAAAAATGAAAAAGAAAAAGTATTTAATTTCTTTGTTGGACTGAGTTTATGCCGAACACATTTTACTCTTCATTTAAAGAATTTAAAATAACATCACCTAACTCATATATCTTAAGTTGATCTGGGTTATCTATCTCCAATAATGGTAAGGTCTGCTTTTTTTTTTTCTCCCTCCTTTTGGGCTTTTATGACTGAAAGAAAAATGATATATTGTAGGCGAGATTGGGCTCTATGAAACAGATGAATAGCCCAATAAGGAAATTTTCTCAGTTGAAAGCCCAAAAACTATGGGTATGGGCCGTCAAACAAGCAAGGTAATGCGAACAATGGGGGAAAAGGATAATTGTCTGCTTTCATTTTTTATTTTTTTCTTGTTTTAATATCACTAACTTTAACCTTTTTTTTTTTATTTTGGGTGCTACACCACTAAATTATTATCAACTTAGAAACAAGCTTTTAGAAGTTATTCTAGATTCTACTAGCATGATATTCAGTTAAATCTTTGTAAGATGTGGGCTCAACCTAGCCTTTTTCACATAGTTGGGTCCCTGTCATCAATTTAACTTTATGCCTATCATCTTTGCTTCTTTTTAATTTTTTCCCATTTGTGCCTTTCCTCTCTTTTTCACACTTTTCCAATGGGGCAACAATATGTCAATGGCAGTTTAGCCTTTCTGCATATTCTTTCACAAGGAGATGCTCTTCATGTTGATGTTGACACTAAGCATTTTTCCAGCATGTGGTATGCACCACTCACAAATATAAACACTTGCTTACAAGACAAGAAAAAACTTCCAAGACACTGTCTCCAATTAAGACAAGGCTATGTCTCTGCTATATATTCAATTTGTCATATACTTCGCCAATACCAAAAATTAAAAATACATTTTTTTTGGGTTTACACTGAGGACATCTTTATACCTTTTAATTATAAAATTAAAGTATATTCTTTAACGTCGAGGATTAAATTGATGGATAATAACCTTGGTGATGTAATCGAAGAATTATTTCACTAAATGTGCAATCTTAGCTTTGATGGAGCTATTAGATCTCATTGTGAAAAGAAACTATTCCTCTATTTACAACCCAGCATCAGAATAAAGGATAAAACTAATCCATACAAAATTATCTTTGAATGATAAATTGGACATGTGAGTTGCATAGTACTGATACTATTATTGCCCCGTTAGGCCTTCCATTATTAATATTTGTTCTTTTCAGTCCCTATATGTTGGTAGGTTGCTTGACTGTCATTAAATCTTGGACCAATTTGAAAAGAAAGAGTGGTGGAGAATAGTTTTCAACCACATGACCCAAAAATAACTATCCTTCAAATTATGAATGTGCATGTCTAATTAGGTCTATAAAAAGCATACAGAAATTAATGCTATTAAACTTTGAGAGATTCAAAATGGTATTAATAATTTTCTGCACTTGAGCTGCAAGAATTGTCCTCCTAAAAGTAGAAAAGAGCCATAACATGCCTTCTTGCTAGTGATGATATAAAGTGTGTTGCTTTGAAAGTGATCCATGGCATCTTATTCTTTCATAGATAATGCTTGTCTACCTGCAAAGCTAATGACAAAGATAAAGTATGAGAAAAGGGTTTGTAATATGTGAATGTGGAAGCACTATATGATGTACAATTTGTGAATAGACTAGATTGATAATGACTTTGTGAACCATGTTAAGTCTGAATTGCAAAAGAGTAAGAAAATATAGTATATTGAGTGAACTAGTTTAAGTTTTTTTTTTTTTTTTTTTCTACTTAAGTCAATAATTTGATTTATTATAAAAAAAAGTTTTTAAGATTAAATCAATCATTTCACATTTATTGTGAATCAGTAAACCCTAGATATAATAAGTAGCATTACTCAAAATATAATTTGATTTAAGACTATTGCCAAGGTCTAGACTTGTAGAATCAATTTGCCCTTTTAACTCAAACTATGCTCTATATATACTTTGGGAAAAATCTCATAGCATACCACTTTATATGTATCCCTTATTAATTTATTTGTCAACATAAAGTTATAAATAAAAAATACGATAGAAAAAATTAAAAAAATATAAAAATAGATATGAGTTTATAAATTTTAGTGTAGCATATTATATATTTGATTTTTTATTAAATATATTTAAAATTAATGTCATTTAATACATATCTCTTTAACTAATTTCGTCCATTCATTTACTAAGAATGAAGAGTCCAGCACATCACATACTTTGAATGATAAATCCCATGAAGAATGAGACGGGATGTGGCAGTGCTACTACCCTCCTGCACAGGTTGTAGTTAGTAGCGTCATAATTAAAGTTTTGTTTCTTTTCCTTCCCTCATAGGTTGGTAATGGCAGGGTCACTTCAAAAAAGAAATAAAATTTATTTAATGTATGATTAATCTCCATAATAATATGGCCAACAAAGTAGGCTTACACGGAGAAAAAAGGCATAGAGAAATTAAAACCATTGAATTTTAATAGTTCTTCACCTACAAGCAATGAGTTGCTTATTTAATGAAGATTTAGATAACATTTTTGTTAGTAGGTGAATTAGGAAATGATGTTTATATGTCGGTTGGGGTCGGCTGAATCTTTTTTGGGTGAGTATGCAAAAATAGAAATGAGCGTTGGTTGGGTGATACTCTGATACTCAAATTAGTATAAAAGTTTAAGAAATTAAAAATAAAATATATGTACAGTAAGATTATGACTTCTAACTAACTCATCTCGTTAATAAGATATTTATTTATAATGTATTGGTTTCAGGAGTATTTTCGCTATTCTCGTAGGAGTATGGATTATGAAGTTAAACTTTTAGTTATCGAGCCTGATTCCTCGCACTATATAAGCCGCAATTGATATTTTTTATCCATATTAATTTTTTCACATCATATTTTATTTTATACAAATTTTTTGATTGGTCAATTCTTTAAATGTAAAATAAATTAATCAATTAAAATTTAAAATTTTGTTTTTTATTAAATAAAAAATTTTGAGACAAAATATTATTTCGTACAAAATTTATCCCATGAAAATATTTTAAATCTTTCTTCTTTTTGTTAGATGACGGAATGGTAAATGGCTTTTATCATTCCTTCTTGTTATGCATACAAGTTAAGAGAAGATTGTCTCTCTCTCTCTCTGCAAAGTTACCCAAAAAAGTAACAACGAGGAGTTTGAAGTGAATCTTGTAAGGCATTAAAATATTAATATAAGAATGAATTGAAAATTCAACCTTGGGCTACCAAAGATTCTCTCCTTTTTCCTTCTTTTTTCTTGGTTGGCTCTTATCAGGCTTCATGTTAAAGCAGAACCCCAGCAGCAAACCCACCACACTTGTCTATAGGTCTAATGGGACAGGGAAATGCTCCTCACACCTTTTTTGCCATTAGTTGCATAAACCAAACTGTAGATAAAAAAAAAATTATAGAAAAAAAATGTAAAAATAAATATATATAACTATATATAACACGTCTTAAAATAGAAAAAAAATTATTATTTTATTTTAGTGCCATAAACTTATTTTACTTGTCAAATATAATATTTTTAAAATATAAAAGAAGATAAAAATTAAACATATATATATATATATATATATATATACACACACACACAAAACAAATAAGATAAATCAATTTACATTAGTATATATATATGTTCCCAGTTTGTAGGAAGGTAAAATTGAACATGTATCGTAAAAAGAAAGTATGGGTCTGAAGGTAAATTTTAATAAAACCTCGTTAACTTTGTTCAATTAGATATGTAGATGGATATGAATTGAATTCTCAATCTTGTATATTGTAATCAATTAAAATATTATAAAAATATATTATATAAAGAGTGATTATTTGAATAATCACAATAAATAAAATAAAAAACATACAACATATCAAATTTGCTCCTCCTTGAATACCGACCTATGCAACATTAAAAAATGTAGTGCCAAACCTTCGATTTTGGTTGTTGTGTTAACTTATAGTTAACCAAGTTATAGAAGCTATTTGCCTTTTTCTTTATTACTAACTGATTTGACCTACTCATACCCTAGATTCTCCAATCTCCAAAACACGAATCTATGTGGTGTAGTGACACACTATACTAGTGCTTTTCATTTTTGGATTTTTTTTAAAATAAAAGAAATTACTTTAGTCTGTAATTTAAATATGCCATAAATCTTAACGAATACTTATAATATTATTTATAAATTATTTTAAAAAAGGCTAATTGTATTGAGATTCAAACATAAGTGTTAAAACGTAACAATTTGATTGACATAATAATACTTTTAATAACATCATTTGGTGTAATTTTATTTTATTCTTTTTCCATTTTCTTAAAAGTGTTACCAAAATGTTAGTTACAAGTGGTCCTAATTTACCAATTCCATTGTTCTATTGCTATCTGGAGATTCTAGAGTTAAGAGCATTCACATGCCATGATTCACCTTCGTCATATAATTGTTCACATATCCAAAAGTTGATATGAACAGAGCAACCTATGCACCTGTCTTCTTGTTTTATCTGATCACATGGATTTTATCCTTGAATTGTGTTTCTGTCAATGTGGTCCAATTTAATCTGTCAAATTTATTAATTCAACCAATTTTGTGGATGCCACTGCAAACAATTCCAATTTTCACATAATTTTGTAAATTTTTCTGGGTAGAAATGAAAAAAAAAAAAAAAGGGACGTGATTATGAATTTTAAATTTTGAAGTTAGCATCAGTAGAAAGAAGGGCCAATGCATTGTGATCTTAATTTTTTAATTTTATCTTAATATTATAATTAAAGAATATTTCTAACAAAATTTTGAATCGGATTAAAGAGTGAATGAGGACAATAACAGTGTAGAGTGGAAGCAGCAGTGTCAGAACCTCTGAAACACCACACAGGGTGACCCAGAAAAGCAGTAAAAAAAGTACTATTTCTAAAATAAACTTTTTAAGTAATTGAGAATAAATTATTCAGAAAATATTTGAATTTATAGTGATTGGCTATGATTCGGACTATGTGAATCCCATGCGTCGCATACAGTTATTGGTTCCCTCCCTCTCATTTGGCATCTTGGCCCTTGTCTTTTGATTTAAACCAATAAGATTGAAGATATGATTCGGCTTACTGTAGATTGTGGAGCAGACAATCACTAGCATTTGAATTTCAAAACCTTTCAAGATGCGAGGGTATCCGTACCCAGAACGGCGTGCTACGGGAGACGTACCTCCCCAACACGTGGCATACATATGGTGATCGTCACAAATAGGAGATACAACAGACAAATAAATTTTCTTCATTCATTTATTTATTTAAAAAATTTGAATGAATTCAATTAAAATTACAAAATAAATAGCATGACATAAAAATGATAGAAAATTATCACAAAAATTATAGGAAATCATAATATACTAAATTATTAAATAAAAGATATTACTTTTTTTCGTTTTTGTGATTTTGATTTTCTTCCTTTTATTGCATTCTTTATTCTTTATTGGCACTAATTTACTGCGTAACTCCTTCACATACTTCGAACCAATCAAAGAAATCTCACTCTTACGTACGTTCAGCGAGGGCAACCAATCCAACGGTGAAAATTCAATCAGAAGTTGCTTGACACGTTCCGGTCTTGCTCCCTTTGGTTTCTGAGAGATTTCTCTTCTCCTCACCACCTGTCCACTTCTCTCCAACTTTTCTCACTTCCTTGCAGGACCTCTCTTTTTGCCCATGAAAGAAAAGAGACAGCACGAGAAACCAACGTCCAGACACAAACAGAGAGCGTTACAGAGCAGAAGAGCAGTTCAAAACCAGAGTTTGCTGGTAGAGTGAAAGGAGAAAGCCAATCCATCTCCATTCTTCAACCATTTTCATCCAAAACTGAAGCAGAAAAATGGGATTTTCAGTACTTGTTCTCTTCTCTATCATAGTTTTCCTCGCTAACCTTATATGGGTATCTGGGAATGCAGAGCTGAGAGCTCTCATGGACATTAAATCCAGTTTGGACCCTGGAAACCACTTTCTGTCCTCTTGGACTGTCAATGGGAACCCGTGTGAGGACTCTTTTGAAGGAGTTGCTTGCAATGATAAGGGTCTGGTGGCAAATATTTCTTTGCAGGGAAAGGGCCTCTATGGCAAGCTCTCTCCAGCCATTGCTGGGCTCAAGCACTTGACAGGGCTTTACTTGCATTACAACTCTTTGAACGGAGAGATACCCAGAGAAATTGCAAACTTGACTGAGTTAAGTGATTTGTATTTAAATGTGAATCACTTATCTGGTGAAATTCCTCCTGAGATCGGGAAAATGGAGAACTTGCAAGGTTAGTAGCTCATTTTTTTTTTTCCTACAAACGTTTGAACTTTGAGACTTTTTCGTATTAATTTCTCTCTGAAGATTCCTTTTTGGAAAGCTTGTTGCTTTGAACATTTGTCTTCTGGGAAAGCTGGGTTTTAAGTTTTGGGGTTATATTGAAAGATTTGAGCCTAGTTTTGAGTACTTGCTGAGCATTATTAAGTTCATTTTACTTATTGACTAGCTATCACTGTATCTCCTAAAATGGGTTTTCCTTGTCTGTGAAAATCTCACCTTTCCATTTTTTACCCTCCTTTGTTCTTTCCACCTTCACTTGCAAATTGGACTATTTTTGACAAATGAAACTTTAATTCACTATAAACAAAGAATGCACGCTGGGATCCTCCCTTTTATAACAAAGTATCCACAGAAAGAACTTAAGATGACATTATACAAAACAATAACTTAATTTTATCGGCTCTTACAAGTTCCTCTTAGCATATTCACAAACCATCTTATTACTCGTCTTCTAAAAGCTTGAATTTTTCTTTTAACTAATGTTTTTAATTGCTGGTTAGAACTTGGGCTATGCTTATTTTTCCTTTTTCTTGATGTGTAGTTTTGCAGCTTTGTTATAACCAGTTGACGGGAAGTATACCTACACAGCTTGGTTCTCTGAAGAAGCTCAGTGTCCTTGCACTGCAGTCAAACGAACTAACTGGTGCTATCCCTGCTAGTTTAGGTGATCTGGAAATGTTGATTAGGCTCGATTTGAGCTCTAATCACCTCTTTGGTTCCATTCCTACTAGAGTAGCTGATGCTCCTTTACTACAAGTTCTAGATGTTCACAACAATTCTCTCTCTGGGAATGTACCTTCTGGTAATAATGATGATACAGCTTAGTTTTAATGTTAATATTTATTTCCATTTCGTCATTAATTCATCAGAAATGATCAATCTAATATGCAATCATTGATTTTTGCTGGTTTGATGAAGCTTTGAAGAGACTAGATGATGGATTCTTGTATGAATACAATCTGGGATTATGTGGAGTTGGGTTTTCATCCTTGAAAACCTGCAATGCTTCTGAACATGACAATCCAAGCAGACCAGAACCTTATGGAGCTGGTGTAAATGGTGCATCAACAAGAGACATCCCAGAAACAGCAGATGTACAACTGCCTTGCAATGGAACTCGGTGCCAGGCTTCGTCGAAATCCAAAGGAACTTCTATTGCTATTGGCATTGTTGTGTTTACAATTGCAGTATCAGCAATTGGTATTTTGACTTTCACATTATATCGTAGGCAAAAACAAAAGCTTGGAAGTTCCTTTGATATCACTGATAGTCGTCTGAGTATTAGTCAGGCCAAGGGGATATACAGGAAGAATGGCTCTCCTTTGGTCAGCCTTGAGTACTCCAATGGATGGGATCCCTTGGCTGATAGTTGCAATTTCAACGGGGACAACCAAGATTTGTTTCAAAGTTTCAGGTTCAACTTGGAAGAGGTGGAGACTGCTACTCAGTATTTCTCTGGGATGAATTTGTTGGGTAAGAGTAACTTCAGTGCAACATATAGAGGGGTCTTAAGAGATGGGTCTGTTGTTGCCATTAAGAGAATCAGTAAAACTAGTTGCAAGTCAGATGAAGGTGAATTTCTGAAGGGATTGAACATTTTGACCTCACTGAGGAATGAGAATTTAGTGAGGTTGAGGGGATTTTGTTGTTCAAGGGGTCGCGGTGAGTGCTTTCTGATTTATGATTTTGTTACCAATGGGAATTTGACCCGCTATCTTGATGTGAAAGAAGGTGATGGAGAAGTCCTTGAATGGTCCACAAGAGTTTCTATTGCGAAAGGAATCGCCAAAGGTAAATATAGTTTCTTGACTAACCAGAATATGTTCACATGGTCAATGGCACGTATAGTGAGATATCAAATGTTATTCACTGTTTGATTACAGAAGTGGGCATGATTTATTTCTTGCTGAATAGCATTTGAAAAAGTGATGCTTGTTATGCTGAACAATCTTAATGTTTATACTGAATCTTGTTTTCTTGAACAGGTATAGCATATTTACATTCACACAAGTTGAACAAACCGGCACTTGTTCACCAGAATATCTCAGCTGAGAAAGTGCTTATCGATCAGCGATTCAACCCATTGCTTTCAGATTCTGGCCTGTACAAGCTTCTTACTAATGACATTGTCTTCTCTGAACTTAAAGCAAGTGCAGCAAAGGGCTATCTAGCTCCTGAATACACCACAACTGGCCGGTTCACAGAGAAAAGTGATGTATATGCATTTGGGGTGCTGCTTTTCCAAATCCTCTCAGGGAAGCAGAAGATCACAAGCTCAATGCTCCTTGCTGCAGAATCCTACAGACTCCAAGAACTCATTGACCCAAATCTCCGTGGCAGATTCTTCGAGTATGAGGCAGCTAAGCTGGCAAAAATGGCTTTGCTTTGCTCCCACGAGTCTACATACGAGAGGCCAACCATTGAAGCCATTGTTCAAGAGCTGGGAAATTGCAGCAGCTGTCTCTGATTTCAAATGACTTCTTGATCACCTTAACCATCGTCCACAATTGTCCATTATTGTGACAAGCTGATGAAATGACAAGTTCTTGCTAACTGCTTGTGGTGATGAAACTTTAGGTGTTAACATTGGTTTGTGTCCTTTTCTAAGGACTAAAAGCTTTTCTTTGCTGTGAATGTATTAAACAGTAATTGTAGCTTAGAGGAGGGGCTTCAAGTGTCAATGGTTTTCTCCATTCACCTGTATTTTTCTTGAGTATATTATTTCTGTAAATGGTGAATGCCTCTTTAATTTTCAATTCAGAACACTCCTTTCCCCCAAAATACCTCTCATAAAAAACCCATTAGATTGAATCATAGAGTTCATCGATTTATTCATTCAATAGTGTATTTATGTCTTGTCATGTTAACCACAAGAAATGCAGTGATTTTAGAATTTGGATGCACGGCAACTCTATTGAAAGTGATATCAGTAATTGTGTTGCAATCAATCGTAAAAAATGTCAGTATGTGATTTTAGTTGTAGAAGATTCGTATTCATTAATCTCATATCTTCATTGATGGAAGTCCACAACAATTGCATAGTTTTATTATTGCTGATCAGTATATTTAAATTTACTCTTCATGCTGCAAAATGCTTTTTGGACCCATTCATTCTCAGCTCCTAGTACTTGCCACAGGTGTTTGATTGGCCGGGTGGTTGCTCTGCAATGAACAATGGAGGAAACATGAAGGACCATTTGCATTTATTGCATTCAACAAACTAGTACAGTGAAGGTTAATGGTTAGAATTTTTTTGGTAGGTTGGTAGGTACAGCTATTGGTTATATCATATGACAAGCCACAGGAATGATCCAGACAGGCCAGTGGTGATAAAATCATGACTTCTCGGATTATCAAATATTGATTCGATTTATGACCTGTAATTCTTGTAGTTTTCGATGTTGCATGAATTTACTATATAAAGGAACAATGTATATAGGACTCGACAAGCATCTACTTATGAATTAAACAGAAAAAGTAGCTTTTCGTGTCAATATATGCATTCAATTCTGTTACAATGATGAAGGCTTGCTTTCCTATAAGCAAAACATATTTGATAACAATTACTTGATATTTAGCATTGCACCGAAGCACTAATTAATTTAGAATCAAATTGTATATGATCATAAGAGATAAAAATAACATTTATATTCAAATGAAGAGATTAAAATAGAATAACACAATAAGTGGTACAAAACACGAAACGAAGAGATATTTATAGTTACACAAATGAATAATTAAGAGTAGGGAACTTGATGAAGACGGATTTTGTCCCGTTAAAGATAGTGCTATTAATATAATTAGTTAATATAACTCATGTTATGTTATATCAATTAACTACGCTAATAATATTAATTTTGATTGAAATCAAATCTAAGTATTAATTCCAACTGTATAACTTATTATGTTTGCAAGCCCAAATTACAACTTACGGGGCTATATAGATGATCTATCAGAAAAAAAAAAAAAATCTTCGAACTTCGGTAAAAACCAATTGTATAATCGTACCTTTGGAAATATATGGTACAATTTTTGGAATAGGAAACTAGGGATGGGATCAAGGGCTGTAAGAAAATTGGCCCTCACCGGTTTGAACCTTGTAGGCTTAAAATGGCAGCTACTCCGTGCATACCGTTTGCCAGAGGCTCATCGGCAATGATTAACGTTGAGACTGTGCCGATGATGTTCCAAGTGGCCCATTAATGTTGTCACTGTAATCCAGGACCGGTTATCAGGGCCCAAGCCCAATTTATATTCGTTTTTCCATTTTCCTTAGAGAAAAAATTTGTGAAAAGGTACGGATGCAGTTTCTCACCAGACAAATTTTAGGAAGTAATGCTATGCTTTATGTATACTTACAAATGTCTATTTATATTTATTTTTTATATCTCTTTTATTTTATGATTTTATATTTGTAAATAAACTATAAACCATGAGGTGTATTCAAAAGGTATATATAAAGAATTGTACATCTATCATTTTTTATTTTTAGGAGTTCATCTTCAAAGAAATCACCACCTTTCTCCTTGCAATGCTTAGGTTCTTTATTGGAACATTACAGAATTGTTATATGCTTAGATAGAAATAAATCTAGTTTAGCCGATATAGATTAAACTCAAGTTTAGCTTGTTTCAAGTTAGCAAGTTCGAACTAATTAACTAAATTAAATGATCTAACCTTAATAAATAAACACGATGAGTTGAGTTCACATTAATTTGAAAAAATAAGTAAAGAATATTCTAAACAATAAAAAAGTAAACAGTAATTCATTATTATTTATCATCTTCTTGCTTAGATACAGCCAAGAAAAGTCATCAAAACAAATAATAACATTTCTTTATGTATATGTAGAAGAAAACCTACTTATTAACTGCATAAGAAACTAGTCTACTTGTAACACTACATGAATTAATGAGTTGAATTTATAAAAGTTTAAATTTAATTTATTTAAAAAAGTCAAAATTTTAAACTTACATTTAATTGATTTAATTAAGGAATTGTTTTCTGAAGACAAGAACTACCAAGCTCACATGCTTAATGCAACCATTGATTCCCCTAAAAATTTATAAATGCATCAATTAGCTGTTAATTTCTTAATGAATATTATAGCATTATATCAAGGTGTCTGCTGTAATTTGCAGAGGCAAAACCACCCAAGACCATGTTAGTGCAGAAAACAAAAGCTTCAAGTTAGTTTTAATTATAATTATAAGTAGTTTTGTGCAAAACAATGAGTTTAAGGTACTCTTAGTGCTGTGTGTCCAGCCTGTTGTCTGTACCTTGCTGTTAGGAATTGTTTGGTTGTTTCACGTGGATGCACACTCACTTCAACTATAATGAAGTCAAACTCAAGGGAGAAAATTGGTGATTTGATTTATTGATTACTGTAAGTTGATTAGTGAAAGTCAAGTAGAGGAAAAAATTCTCCAATTTTGATTCTTATCTCTAAAGTTTGTGTTGTTTAATTAATAAATCTAAAATTTGAGTAAATATTCTTAAAAATAGTATATTTGATCTTCGATAATATTTGAATTACCTTTTTATAAAAGCATTCTTTAAAATACATAAATAAATAAATATATAAGTTACTGGGTTTTTTTTTTCATGAACTGAATTTATTTATGTTTTTTTAGAAGTATTTCCGTATTTTTTTTTAACAACAGAAAGTAAGTATTTTGAGTTAAGAAATGTTTTTATTTTTGTTTTAAAAATCTAAATATTAAAAAAAAAATATTTGACAGTGTGATTTTTTGTTTTTCTCTGAAAAGCAGTTAAAGGAGAAAAAAAAAAAAAAAAACTCTAGAACAAAATTAGAGTGATTTTGTGATATATGAACATGCCCTTAAAAGAATTAAAATGTTCTGAGGAAGCTTTTGGCAACCAAAATTCGATCATGGCCATTAGTTTGTAAACCAGGGAATATTACAAAGAGGAGGAAGACAAATTAGAACAAAAATCTGAAATATTTATATGTAGCCTCTACTGGCTTTCCAATTTTCAACTTGGAACCCAGACAAATCTTATATATGCATAAATAAAATCTGGCATATATACATCTTAGCTAAAGACTAGGTCCTACTACTTCTTAATAGAAACAAAAATTAGTACTCCATTTGCAGTAGAATTAAAAATCGAATTTTCTGCAATTCAACTGCTTTGTACTAAACTTTGTTGTATGTTGTTCCTAATTAGGCATGAATAACTTTTCCTTGTGGGAATCTGACCCTGAACACATGCTCCTCACCAGTACATTTATCTACCTTGACAACCCACCGGCTCTTGCTCCTCCCCATTCCAGACCCATATTTTGGACTATTACCGTTACCAGTTTCACCAAATTTAGTCACCAATAACCCTTCTCCTATAGGCAGCAACTGGGTTTTTGACCCACATGACCACCAAGATCCCTTGCTGAATGCATTGTAGCCCACAACCACAGTCCCATTTTGCTTCCCACCCACTTCAACTGCTCTCAGAATTTGTTCATGATTCTCAAGCTTGCAATCAATGAGCACAAAGTCTGCAGACTCATACTGGCTCAGTAACAAATCCTGAGCTTCCCCGATTACAAACTGAACTCGGTGAGCCGCGACGCCCAAGGCATTTCTTGAGGCATTTATCTCTTCAAGGCTGTGGACAATGCAGATGACATGGCCACCAGTTTGATTGGCAGCAGCCACGAGGGCTAGAATGGTGGAGTTGGCTGCACCAGCACAGGCCACAACCATTAACTGTGCATTGTTGCCTGCAGCTAGTGCTGAGATGAACTCTGCCACATCTGGCTCTTTAGCTTTTTGACCCTGAAAACATTAAGAACCCAGAAATTAGATAAGAAAAAGATTCATAAATTTGTGAAAATTGAAATAAATAAATAAATTTTCTTTGAGATATTTCACAATATACTCACCATTTTCAGAGTACTCAGATAGGCTTTTGTGGCATTTTCCGCAGACCAGCAAGCCATAGCTATAATTTCTGTGGCTGTATTGTGTTTTCTCAAGCTTCTGTTTGTGTCTTTGAATGGAGAAGAGTATCTTCAAGCTTGGATGCAAGTCCTTGCCTTGGTTGCTGCTTTCTTTATATAGGATCAACCAAAGAGATTAGGGACAACATGGTGGGTCATGTGTCATTACAACTGGCACTGGACCAAAAAATATATAGCATATTGCAAAAATAATGCATCATATATATATATCAATACCAACTAGGGTAGGTCTATTGAAAATATTGATATTTTTTTATTAGGTAATGTACGTGGCCATATATTCTTTCTTTGGTTATTTTCCTTATAATAAACAAAATTTGGATGATAAATTGACAAGAGAAAGCTGAAAGACTTTTTAAATGAGGAAAAATTAAAGAAAATTGAAATTTGATAAGGAAAAGAGAATCCCATTTGATTCTTCAGTTGGCATGTAAACTAATGAAATAGGGAACAAAGTAGGTGGTGTGTATATATACTAATGGATTTCATCAGTCTTACTCTTGACCAAAGACCAAATGGATCTTAGGTGAGCTTCCTGGAAATTGCGTGAGGCATATTTAAACAAATATTAATTCAACTTAATGCATTGGATTATTGACTAGTTTTAAAAGTGTTCAAATTATTTAGTTATGTATATGGACATAAAAGGACATGGTTTTTATTTTGAAGTTGATGAAAAATTCTTATATATATATATATAATCAAATAAGGTAAGGTGAGGTATCTAATTTATAAACAGTGGCCATGTTAGTTGAGACAGAAGCACAGCAACCTTATTATATCTACGTCCAAATATACTTACAAAGAAGAATCGAAAAACATGTTCTGACCTGTAGATGTGTAACATGCAGAGTGTTTTGGTTGTGCAATATTGTCTATAATAGCTCTTCGATTAGATTGGTAAGGAAACTTAATTAATAAAATTATATGACAATTGAAATATATATTATATGGTTGCAGAAATTATTGGGTCGGTTTTGGATGGCAGAGTTAGTAGAGAAATATTACGTTGTGTGCATATGATTGACCCACGTATGTATAGCCATATAACATATTTATGTTAAAGATCCTTGCAACATACTCCATACGAAATCTAGTATTTTAATTGAAATTCAAACGGCTATAATGTTCCTAATTAAAATTGAATTTTCTTTTTATTCTTTTTAGAGATATAACGCATTTTCTATATATGTTTACTTTTTTTTTGGTAGGATATATATATACTTTTGCTTTTGTTTGTTGATATAATTGTTTCTTTTTGTTGGAAATAGAGTATTTCTTCTAAAAATTTACATGTTTTGTCCTGAGGAGTTAGGTCAGTAACAATGATTAAATTGTTGTACTTATAAAACTTAGATTTTAATTTTAGTACAAGTGATCCTCTCTCTTATTAGACAATCTATAAATACTAATATAAGTCCAATTATGTTTTGCACTTGTTATTAAAAAAAAAAAAAATTGACCCATCTACTTAATTAGACTAAATAAATGATACTCTTAATTATTGACTTGCTATTATATGAATGAAAATGAATACATCCAAAATAAAATAAAATAGGCTGACTTGTATAAAATTTAATAAGCTTAAGCTTACAAATTACTTTCTTTAGTTCAAGTTTAATTTACTTAAAAGTTTACAAGCTCAAATTAACTCATTTAAACAAAACAAACACTAATAAAAAATAAACACAAATCACATTCATTTAACAAAATATATAAAATAGAATTCTAAACTATAAAAAAAAATCAATAAATAGTTTTAATAAAAGAAAAATAATTATAAAATCTCTAAAACCATTACAAAATACAAAAAGAATGCGTATTTTGTTAAAATGAGATAAAACATTTTATTCCTATGATCAGGAAAGAAACGGAAACATACACATTTGTATACATTGATATAGCTTAGTCAATATATAATAATATAATAGATATGCAACAAAATTAACATAAATCTTAACCTAAATATAACAAATATATATATATATATATATATATATATATATATATATATATATATATATAAAATTAATACACATATATATGAGTTAACTCCCAAACTAACAATGAACTGAACTTATAAAAATTTAAACTCAACTAAGTTAAACTTGTTAACTTAATCCCAATTTTTTAACTCATGAGGTTAACCTATTTAGTTATATAATGAGACGCAATAATCACCAACCAGCTCAACGTATTTCTATAGCTAGTTGCTAAAAGACCCATACTATTTATTTACGTATAATATAATACATATAGAAACCTTTTTTATACCCACATCCTAATTAATGACCCAGTTTTTGGACCAAGTGTTCGGAATAGATTCAAAATAACAGGAGCACATAAACAAATGATAAAAATGGTCGACCCTAGAGACATGCCAACATCAAACACCCTCTTGCAGAAGTTGAATAATTTACTTGATAAACTTAGCTGGTTAGCCACTCCTGTTTGATTCCCTTTGCCCTAAGAAAGACAAACAGAGATCTAGATCACATTAAGCTGCTTCCTCTGCCAAAAACATTGACAACAAAACAGCCCCATATGAGTGAAACCTCCTGTCTACTGGTCCCTCTCTTTCTCTGCATTTTAAACGACCTCTTTTGGTGGACCTCATGCATGCCAACTGCTAAATCTTAGTTATCTTGTCTTTGTTTCTTATTTTTTTGATATAAAACTTGCAAAGTTGTGTCACCTTTTGCTTCGATTGGATTCCAAGAGGGAAAAGAAAATAGGGAACGTGGGTGCTGAGAAGGTGATTAGAAATGAAGAAGAATGCAGCAAATACACCTATATATAAATCAACCAAGTTGGTTTTACTCATAAAAATTGAATTACATATTTTACTTGTAAGTATTCCTCTATTTAATATATAATCTGTAAATACAACAGTAAATTCTTGTTGAAGCTTATAGCATATCTTAATCTTTGGACAAGGGAACATTTTCTTACTCCAAACTTTATTCAAGTATAATATATATGTCGAAGATTGTAGATATGTTGAATGGTTTTTAGGTGTATCCTTGGAGGTGACACGTTTTTATGGGTCAGCATACTTCAATTATATTCTTGATAGGGTACATTTTATTGTACCATTATCTTGCATTCTACTTGCACATACAAACAATTAAAGAACAATGACAAGAAAGATTCTTGGCACGGCGTGTAATCCAGAAGATTGTTGGGTGCATTGACGCTAGCTTATTATAATGAGTAAGTAAAATAGTGCATGCATCCATTGATATATATATACATTACATGTGATCTTTTCTTGATCTAATGAGATTCACATACTCAATATTTGTACATGTATGCGTGAATGTGGCAGAGAGAAACTGAGATATGTACGTGTGTTGTAAATTTTAGAATTATTTTTGTTAACATAAATTTATCGATTATTGTTTGTGTTCTAAATATGGATTAATCTTATATTTAAATAGTGTGAAGATATTTTGATTTGTACCAAAACTATTTCTCAATCGATAATCAAAGACTAATTCTTTTGAGACAGAAAGATCACAAAGTGGGCACCAAATCTCTCAACAAAACTTTCTCTATACACAATGTTAATGATTAAATTTCTTTTAACATGTTTAAAAGACTTAATTATCTAACAACTTTATCTAGTGTAGTAATATTTGAGTGTAAATTAAATTTTACAATTTGCCATGGACTATATTGATGGTGTATTATGTTATTAGGGAATAAATGGAAAGACGTAAATATACATATCATAAACTCATGTTTCTAATTGAAAATATAGTTGGTCCAAAAAAGTATGAAGAGAATTGAAGTCTCAAGTTTAATTCTTCATCCCTCGTGTTTCTAATTAAAAATATAATCTTTTTTACGGTGATAAAAATATGATCTTATTATTCACCAAAAAAAGAAAGAAAGTATAATCTTATCTATTCAATAAAAAAATTGGTGGCTTTTTTTTTTTTTTTGTTGAATGAATGTTCTATATGTATATGTGTGTGTATATATATATATATACCATGAATATTTTTTTTAAAAAAAAAAGTTAAAAAAATTATGTGAAAAAAAATGGGGGCCCAATATGGTAGCATGGGCTCAGTGGTAGGATCGATTGGCACTAAGAGCAGTTATTGGGCTGTGCCCAGGCCTGGGGATGTTCAATTGTCTAATGCAAGTTAGTTTGGAGTTTAATTTTGTACTCCCTCATTTTAATATTTACACTCCCCTTTTTTTCTTTTTCTTTTTTTTTTTTACAAAATTACCAAAATAACTCTATTTATTTTATAATTTAAATTTCTATAAGGTGAAAATATCATTTTCTGTAAATTCAAATTTTCATTTGTCATTTTTCCGAAAATTCATTTTCCATAAATGTATACACCATATTTCAAATTTTAATATTCTGTAAATTCAAGTTAACACCTATGTAAATTGAATTTTAGAACCTCTAAAAATTATATTTCAATAGGATTATAGAAATTGAATTTCCAAAAGTTTTTGACATCCAATTTAAAAAACACATTAATTGCAGGTACCCTTCACAAACCAGGCACAATTGAAAATTAAACTCTAGTTAATTTGAGCTCCATGATTCATTTTTAAAGTAAAAAATTTTGAATTTAAAATTTTTGAAGTTGGTTTAATTAGAGGATTGTTGTGTTGATAAACTTGGAAGCATAAAAGCAGCATTGATCACGGCAATGAGCATGGCAGAGAAAGAGCAGACAATAGTTGACAAAACTTGTATTTACTGAATTTGCCACGTAAGGTAATTAATTACTCATGCATAGGTACACAGAGTCGGCTCGGCTCTAAAGTGAGTCGTGACCCAGATAGTAATTAGCTGCCTCACCATTGGGTTTTCCTTTTCGATTTTCGTTTGACCTAAGGCAGAAAAAGACCCGGCAACAGCATCAGCAGCAGCTAGCGAGAAAGAAAGAGATGGGGAATACGTTCTGTATATTCGTCGGCTGCATTCAGCAGTCAAGCGTTGGAGTGATCGAAAGATGGGGCCGGTTCGAGAAGTTGGCTGAGCCTGGTCTCCACTTCTTCAACCCCTTCGCCGGCGAATGCGTCGCCGGTGTCCTCTCCACCAGAATCTCCTCCCTTGACGTCCGCGTCGAGACCAAAACCAAGGTATATAATATATATTTATATTTATCTTATCACTTCAGCTTTCTGTTTCCATTATCATTTAGTTTCTATTAAATTTCCCCTTTATATTATTATTCAGCAAACCAAAATTCTTTGGCGGCCTCCCGCAATTCTATAATCTATTTGCATCATTCATCAATTTGTGATCTCTAGTTTGTGATTTGTTAGGTAAGGTCTTGAGACATGATAGCACACAATCCTAGGTTGTTAAATTTGTTCGTAGTTATTCTCCTCCCTTCATTATCTCCTAAATGAGAATGCGTACATGATGTGGACAATTTGGAAGCCTTAGAACTTCTAAGCATTTTCTTAATCAGCATGAATTTCAATTGAATTCTTATGATACCCTCCAAATGCAGCTCGTAAGTGTGCATTGTTATTGCTATCGATATGAAATAGGATATCAGAAAGTAAACTGATCAACCGATTTCACATGCTGCAGGACAATGTCTTTGTGCAGTTGCTCTGCTCAATTCAATACCGAGTAGTCAAAGAAAATGCTGACGATGCATTCTACGAGTTGGAGAACCCAAAAGAACAGATCCAGGCTTATGTTTTCGATGGTATTCATAATAGTTTATTGAATTGAAATCTTTAAGTTATTTTCAACGCAATTGTGAATTATGGACCTTTCTTTCTTATGTATTTACCCTATTCTAAACATGTTTAAGTGGTTCGTGCTCTCGTTCCAAGAATGAATTTAGATGAGCTCTTTGAGCAAAAGGGTGAGGTTGCCAAAGCTGTTTTGGAGGAACTTGAAAAGGTATTTCAATTGCTTTATGAAATAAAGATTAACAGTTAAAACAAGTCCATCTGTGATGAGAATACCTGACATCTGTTAAGTGAAAATAACCTTAGGTATATGAAACTAATTGGCTTTTTTATCATCCTGGTGGTGCTGGTTTTGGGTTTCAGTTTTGGTTGATACCTTTGTAATCTCAATCTCCACTTTCTGGAGTAGAGTTTATGCTGAGACGAGCATATCAATTTAGGAAATAATATAAGGCGTTCGTTATTATGTAGAATTTTAACAAAATATTATTTTCATTTAAATGATTGTTACTGTTTTCCTCATAAATATAGACTACCAATAATTATAAGATTCTGACCATGGTCTTTTACTATTTACCGAAATTGTTTTCCAGTTGTCTCACTGCATATCTAATATCATTGAATACATGTATCAGGTGATGGGAGAATATGGATACAGCATAGAGCATATACTGATGGTTGATATTATACCCGATGCCTCTGTCCGTAGGGCAATGAATGAGATCAATGCAGGTAATTGCATTTCATTTTTTTCGGATTTAAAGCTTAAGGGCGTAGTAACTTGTGGTTTGTCAGTTTACACGTTTATCTGCATGTATGAAATGTGTCACGCTCTTCTCTCTCCTCATTCTTTGTGATTAATTCTGCGAGTTCCTTTATTTTACTGCTTCGGATGCTTCCATGATTTCCAATGTAATATTTCATATTTATCTGGTGAATTGAGTTTAGCATTATAACAGTTGTTCCACTGGCTCTTATGGGTATTTTTGCTGGAAGGAATATCCTCCTATTAATTTATTCCTTACATGGAGATCATGCGTAAGTTTTGTGCACGATCTGTTTGACTAATGCTGCCGATTTGGTCTTTGTAATTATCATGTTATTAAAGGAGCTAATTTGTGTTTTATTTTATGTATATTGACCAATGTAAAATTAAAGATTGAGTCAAAGGAAAAACAAACAAACACTTGTATCTGTTGCAGAGCTGGCTTGTTTAAGATATTGTATATCATCCACTGCATTGTGTCAATTTCAAGATCAATTATTGCTACTCACCCTGGTGTTTAGTCCATTTCTTGTCTGCATGCAACCTACTCATTTAGGATTATTTTCCTTTACAGCTCAAAGGATGCAACTTGCTAGTGTATACAAAGGAGAAGCAGAAAAGGTGCTCCTAGTTAAGAAAGCAGAGGCAGATGCTGAAGCTAAGTATTTGGGCGGGCTTGGTGTGGCCAGGCAAAGGCAAGCCATCACGGATGGCTTAAGAGAGAACATCTTGAATTTCTCTCACAAAGTGGAAGGCACCTCTGCTAAGGAGGTGATGGATCTTATTATGATTACTCAGTACTTCGACACAATCAAAGACCTTGGGAACTCGTCAAAAAATACTACTGTTTTCATACCCCATGGACCTGGCCATGTCAGGGATGTCAGTGAGCAGATACGCAATGGGCTAATGGAAGCAGCCAGCGCTCAGGTAAATATTGAGTGATGGCAATACAGTCAATATCATTATAAAGTTGAAACAATAAAAAAAAATGTGGCATGTAATTTGCTTTACAGGGCTTTTCTATCTTAGAATTCCGTTTCTTGATTGTATATATTAGTGCTTTATGTTGTATTAGTTCAAATATACGGGGAGGAACAAGTATCCACAATAAGTTGTCAGAAGTTTACTGCTACTCTTTGGCATGTTTTGTCTGGTACTTGGAATTTGAACCTGGGTTCAGGCTTCTATTTCCTTGTTTGATAGATAATTTAGACCCTTCTTTAAACATGGGCTTCATTTTGTAAACAGGGAAAAAAAAGTTGCTAGATGACCAAATGAAGTCATGTTTTATATAATCAGATCTTAGCACTCATTTTTGTTAAGGATGAGGAAATATGTGGGTTGTTTCTCTGGTTCTTGGATGGAAAGTGACAGCGCCATCATGAATTTATAGTCTAAAGGTGGGTTCTATTTGTTGGTTGTGCGGATGGTATTACATAACTTGACTAACTAATATCCATGCCTTCCTCTCTTTTGTACATTTTGGGTAAAGTTTGATTAAATAACAGTGCTTCGGTTCTGGTTCCTATTGCTTTCTAACTATTTTAGTTCTATGGAGTTTTTTTTGTTAATAAAAATGTTTAGGGTAAGGGGAGGTTATTTCGTTTTAAGATTAAGCCATGTCATAAGTCTTAATAAGAGCTTATAATAATACTTATGAATTACTTATTAAAAGGGAACTGTTTGCCATCAAAATTGAACTTAAGTCTTATAAATAAAATAATTCAATTGTTGTCAACTGAATCAATTCAATTGCCTTCTTTTTTTCTTTCTTTCTTTCTTTTTACTATTCCTTTACGTGTGTTAATTTAGAACTCAAAAGAAGAGTGCATGGATTAAAACTAAAAAGGAATCTCAAGTGAAGTTTGTAGTAGAGAGAGAGAAATTATATCATTTTATAATTTTTATTCAAAAAGGAAGGGATTTAGGACATTTGAGTACATGGACATTTAGGGTATGATAGCAAGTTTGGAGGAGAAGAAAGGAGGGAGGGAAATGGAGGTTTATTATATATATATATATATATATATATATATATATATATATATATATATATATATATATATATATATTATAAATGTTATATGAAGAAAAATTAAAAAAATTATAGATTTAAAATTCTAGTGAGGGTACAAGGGTAAATTTCTCATTGTTCCTTCTCAAAACTCCCTAAACTGGGGGAATTCTAAAATATGATGCAGGAGGAATTTGGAGAAATTTTAAAAATCTCCCAAAGTTTTTTCCTTCTAATTTTAGAATTTACAAACAATGAAAAGGGATATCAAAATCTTCTCCTTCCCTTCCTTTCCTCAAATCTAAGACTCCCAAATATATCCTTAAGGAATTAACCCATGCACTACGTTGATCAGCACCACTTTGTTACAAAAACATAAAATTTCTTTGTAACTGTTGTGAATGAATTGGATCATAAATAATAATCTTTTCATGGTTCTAGTTGAGAAGATTCTTACCAGCTAAATTAACCTCGTGTGTGTTGATTTTGAACTCAAAACAAGAGGGAGTGAATTAAAGTTGGAAAGAATCTCAAGTGAAGTTTGTAGTATAGGGAGTTAGGACACCTGAGTACATTAACATTTAAGAAATTAACCAAAAAACATACGAAATATTCTCCGTAAATGTTTTGAATGAATTGGATCATAAATAATAATTTTTTCTATGCTTTTACTTGGAGAGATTGAATCAACCTCAGGATTCTTTTTAAAAAAATATTACTATTCATATGTGTGTATGAATTCATAACTCAAAGGAAGATGCTGTGGTTAAAGCTGAAAAAAATCTCTAGTATAGTTTGTAACAGAGAGGGACAGTATACCAATGTTGGCCCCTTGAAACTGTGAATATAATTCTGAAATATGGTGATTTCTTTTGACAGCCCCATTTCGTCTTTTCACACCCTTAACCTTCTGTGCTTTGGAAGTATGGGTGTGAAAAGAAAATGGGGTACAAAAGAAATCTCCCTGAAATATTTATCTTTATGGACCAATTAGATTTGTACGGCCCATTGTCTAATAACAGACAACGTAATTGGCCCATTAGTCAACAAGAGAAGGCCCAAAAGAAAATTCATTTATCAAGTGTGGAATAAAGTAACCCCAACATACATTTAAGACCAAAATACAATATCCTTCTAATAATATTGACACGATGGTATCAGTAGCCCAAAGAGAAAGCAAAAAAAAAAAAAAATTAAAAAAATCTATTCATTTGACGACAAATAGAAAAGGCTTAATAATAGTAATAACTGTTGGCAAAAAGAGAGAAAAGGTGAAAACAGAGGGAAGTGATTTTCAATATACTTTTCATTTGTCTCTCAATTTTAAACACAGATTTCGATTTAAAATTATATATATAAAAAAAAAGCTAATGTTTTGTCCCCTTGTAAGAAAAATTCCTTTTCATTTTTTCTCTCAATTTTAATGTTCTTAATAGAGTTTTTCTTTCCTGTGCTTAAAGCCTTAAAGCATCACAATTTTTTTTTAAAAAAATATAACCTACGAGAATTTTTCTTTTGGAAAGAAAAAAAAAGCCATATAAACTAAAATTAAAATACCATATTTAAACTTACTAATAAAAAATGCACATCATTACCCACTAAAAAAAAAAAATACTTTGCTTGAAGTTTATCTTATTAGACTACAAATGCCTCAAAATCTGCTTTCCACTTGGAATGGATAATAATACACTGTAAAAGTTAAGGAAAGTTTACTTTTCTATTTTTTTTTTCTTTCTGACTTTTCAAAATTAAGAGGAACTATGTGCATTTTCATAGATATAAATAGGTTAGAGTAATATGCACTCAACAAAAAACGACAAGAATACAAAAGACTACAAACTATAATGAATCCAATGAAACCTATGGATCTTAGCATATGATAATGTGCAAGTCTTAGACTATTTGAAGTGGTCCAATGGGATTTTATCATATTTTAAGTATAATAATAGGTACAAGTGTTGGTTTAGTAAATTAAAAAAATATTAAATTTAAAATTTTTCAAATTTGAAGTCTGGAATTCGAAATCTTAAGTTAATCCTTATCACTTATTTATTTTTTTATTATTTTGTATGTTGTATAAAGATAATATTCTAAAAAATAAAATAAAAATGTTTAGGTAACCTAGCATTGTTTGAGCCGTACAAAAGTAATTATGGGAATAAGAGGAATATATTTAAAGAAAGAATAAATAGTACGATAAAACTTTTGTAAATTGTCATGATCATACCTGATAAGCATTAGTAGGTAAGGTAAGGTAAAATGGAGATTTGGTGCCACTAATTTCCCCTCTTTCTGAGGGTTAAGTTCTAACTAAAACGACATAACTTCATCATTAAAGTGATTAGCATGAATTTTAAATTCCCCGTCCCCCCCCCCCCCCCCCCCAAAATCTTATGAAGATATTTGAGTATAAATTAAAAAAGAATGAGATTTCTTGTTTTTAATTACAAGTATTTATAAGATTTGAATTTATTTTCTTTAATTTAACTTAATTTAATTAAAAGATCTAAATAAAAATAAAATTCACTTGTAAAAATGAGATTTATAATAATTTCATCCATTTATTGCTTTCAAAATGAGAGTATTATAGCTTTCAAGTGTGAATGATTATTGGTTGGTCGCTTTCCCCAAGTTGTGTAATCCAATTGATTACAAAAAAATCTGGCTGATTGGTGTTATTATATGATTCACTATTTAATTCTTTACCCTTTTATACCAATAATTATATAAGTTGTATTTACTCCAGTCTCTGTCTAATTCTAATGCTAGGACCCATTTCTCAATTAATCAATGTGGAGGGAGGGTCTATGAGCAATGGTACCATAATTGTTTTTCTCTACCCTTTGCTTTTATCCTCTTAAAAAATGGGGCCCACTTATCCAAGAGCCAATTATGGCTTAGATTGGTGGGAAAAACAGTAGACAGAACAAGGAAAGAAAGAAAAATGTCATGCAGAGAGGACTTGTTTTGGCAAAGTTTGTAGGGACAAAGCATTTAGTGGAAACTGCAAAGTAACACACCATGTGATACAAATAGTACACATGGCTTGTAAATAAAGTAACCCCTCTTTCCTAACAATTTCTTTACTAACATAACAATTATCTAGAATAGATTCAGTCTTCAAAGTATATATTGAATATATCACTAAATGCATAAATTAACTAATATAAAGTTATTTTTATTTTAACTTAACTAAAAGTATTAGGTTCGAGCCCTCTAAATATGAAAGAGTTTTATTGCTCTTGTTAATATTATTTGACTCGAATAAAATTAATTAATATCTAATACGGTAACTTAATATTTTATTTGAATAGCCTATTACAAGCCACACAAGAACAGAACTAGTCTTGGCTCCAATACAATGGAAAATAGACACTTGCCCACGAAAGCTTTACAAGACATCACGGGTCTATGTTGTCAAGGTATTGTTTGAAATTGATACTTGAGCTCTCTGAAGCCATAGATGTATAATCAAAATATCCCCATTTCACTTTCAATAACAGCCTCAGCTTCATGTTTGATTTTACATCCAAAGAGACTTATAACACTTATAATAAATCAATTTATAAATTTAGTATAACTTCACTTGATTCACAAGTATTATTTAAAGAGAAAAATTGTTTAGAGATGTCAAACAATTCATATAAAAAGAAAGTGATATTTTTCTAATAAATTTAATAATCACAAAAAAATAACATTATCCTTTAGTGTCTGTCCTAAAACAATGTTCATACAATCTTATTTTTATTTTATATTCAATATTTTTAAGGGTAAGACTATTTATTAAGACGAGAACAATAACCGATTAAATTTTTCAACAAGTAAAACCTAATCGTATGTCTTGATAATTTTTTACTATAAATTTTATGGAGCCTCTAGAACAAATAAACTCAGAGAACAAGGGACCCTAATTGACAAGATAAGCAAAACCATAAATTTTAAAACTAACGGACAGTTTGATAGGAATAGGAGAATTGATTAGAATGTAATGATTGTCATAATAGCACATTAGGATTTTTCAAATCTACCAAAAAACCAAAGATTAAAGTTAAGGTGGTTAGTTAGCCGATTGACATCAAAGAGACAAAGTAGGGGTAGGGGGGTAATGGAATATGAGCCCTGTCTACAATCACCACCAAAATATTCCTTTAAGATTAAGGTCTATACTTTTAACATTAAAGCCTATATATTTTGCATCTGTAGGGCAGCACTACACAGCACAGCAACATTGAAAATGAAAACATATAATCACCTAACCCAAGAGAAAAACAACACTGTTTTCTACTCATAGTTTTGGGAGTAGGCATATGGCTCACTGCACCCTCACTTGTTTACTTTAGTACAGAAGGAGTAATAATCAAGGGGAAAAGCTATAGTGAATTCAGATTTCTGACTGTCAAAAACAAGAGCAATTAATGTAATCTCTGATTTGACGCATTATAAACTATTAAATAAATCAATAATTACATAGTTCTATATCATCTAATGACTCAAATTATGCTATGTCAATAACTGTACAAACTACGTCAATAACTGTACAAACTACGTTAATTTTTGACTATAGAAAATTTGGATCCGTCCAACAACCCTTCTAATGCATGACAAAGAAGCCATAGGTGGCATGGGGAAGAGGACCAGATAAGCCATCAGAAAGACAACAAAGTGGAGAGGGCAAAGAGAGCCAAAGTATGAAAGTACTATATCATCTATATCTTATATATACTACTATGCATATACTGATATTATATGAAAGGGGAAGTAATTAGATGATCTTTAATTCCCAAAAACAGCAGAGTCAGGTGAGTGGGAGGAAAAAGGAGAGACATTATAAAGAAGATTAATCATGGGGGAACATTGGAGGTGTCAAGATTCTTGTAAAAAGATGGTCTTGTCCTATACCAATCATCACATCCTCCTCTTCTATACAACAAACAGACTGGAATGAACAATGAAATTATACCTTACAAACAAGGAAGAAAAACAGGAAAAAAATTGAAAAAAAAAAAAAAAAAGATCTTTCATTTAGTTGGTAAGTAGTCAGAATTGCTTGCCATTGCCGACATGTTCCACTGTCACTACACCAAATTGGAGTATAAAGATAAATCAAATATGAGGTCATCCATACAGCATTCTACTCTATTAATGACTTAAGCCCACACAAAACCTTTTTCATGCTCATCCTCATTTGACTATTTACTAGTAATTAAGAAGAAACTTAAGCCCACAGTGAGAGTAAGAAGTAAGAAGAGGTGGGATAGGGGGTGGTAAATGCAAGATTAAAGCTCCTTTATCACAGTACCTACAGTAACAGGACACAATGGGTTATGGCTTATTGATGAATGTACTGGACCATTCAAAGAAAGAAAAAGAAACATTAGTATTCTATAAGAGTTGCGTTAGGACCACAGAAAATTAAACTTGTTAACAACTGTTTTCTATATTTGAAGCATTTACTTGTCGCGCCTGCAATTCTCAGATACATTATACATTCACACATGGAGGGACAGTGATAGATTACTCTTATGGTATGGTATATAACAACTCACAAGAAGAGAGAGGGCGCTTGCTTGAAGTTGATAGTTTGGTCCTATTTCAGAATACTATGCCATCAACTTTTAAGTGTTTTTAAAGTATGAAACCATAAAGGGTGCCTCAATCTGTGCATAAGATTGAAAAAAGGTATGAGATAATATGTTATCACAAACCTGCTGTTCATGGGTAAAACTGATTCCTGGAATTTACATGCAAAAATAGCTACCTGATGTTGCAATTACCTTTTAGCCATGCATGTTGTGTATCTCCTCGTGCCGACAGGCCTCCTAGCTTCAAATTTTTACTTTTTTTTTGAGAGAGATACAATCCTTGCTTCCACTTTCCTCAAGACTTTTTAGCAATCATGGCAAGCCAAACGGTTAATTCTGCAAAGTTCCAATTTTCAACGTTACATAAACAGTTTACAGAAGGCCCCATTAGTAGTAATTATCACAAAAATTAATGTTTTACAACGCAAGTTACCGAAGGTTGTGGACATTAGCTAAATGGAAACTATAAGCACGCAGAAACAGACACAGAGACACATTGACAGAGAGAGAATGGATTGATGTAAAGGAAGGCCACTCATACCTCACTTTTCTTTGACCATGACAACCAAGCACTGATATTGACATGCACACTCCATGGCGGGCCTCCCCCATTTGGGGAGAAAAAATAAAACACCAACATATATACCAGCTTATCTATTAGTAATGCTTCTTCAGCAACAAAGATTCTTTCTCATGTTCTTCCGAGGTTGACCCACGTCATGAGGAAATCTGGTTTGCTACCACTCCCACTGATTCAAGCAATTCAACTCTGCAGCAAAAAGTAAGATTCAAACTTGGGGAACCAATCTACCTTGTGTCATTTTGTAGCTCCCTTCCTACAAGAAAGCACTATATCCAACAAGATAATCTAGAGGCAAGGGTACTACCACACATTCTTTGATGTGTTCCTGTCATGAAATGGGCATCATAAATTTCATTTGATTCATTAATAGATCTAACTAAGATATTATGGTTTTCAAAGCCTTTCAGTCAAAATTCCTTCATAAGCACCAATGCAATTTTATGTTTCGCATCGTGATGCCAAAATCATACTATCGTTTGTTAACAGGAAACATCTCCTGTCTGCAGCTGGGTTTTCCTTTTAAGGAATGAAAAAGAAAATAAAAAGAGAGAGGGGGGGCTCCTGAGAATGTTGTAAACAGTTGAACACAACCTAGCAAAACTTTTTAGATAGTGACGTAAGAAAAAAAAAACCCAGAAATGAGAGAAATTCACATGCATCGACAGCCCTCTCAGAAACAGTGAAACTAAGAAATAACATATATTGTTCAGGAATGCTTGCAAATACAACTTATAGGTTCAAAGTTTTTTGATGATGCTTTCATGCTTGGTTATTGATTTGCTTGAAGGATTTGAATAACTTTTGACGAATGAAATTTATCAGCAACTTTTATGATATTAAGACACAACTACGAGAAATTATTTACAAGCACATGAGATTCCTCTCAAGCCATTGTTATGAAGCATAATAGGAATAATTTATGATATATGTCCTTCTTTGTCAAGCACAATAGTTGGGGCAAGGCCAGCAAGTATTTGGTCAATGTTCAATAATCAGGAACAAGGATAGAACCTTTTATTTTGCCAAACAACTCCAGGAGCACATCAATCTTCTACATCAGGTAGTTTGCTCAAAGCACTGAGACCTTTTATTCTTTGGTCAACCAAAGGCAAAAAAGTGGAGCACTAAGTGTTTGGATGTGATGGAAGATCAGATGGTCGGACAGTGAGATCTTTCCTCTAATTAAATTCACATAATTCAGCATGAAAAGCAAAGTTTAGACAATCTATCACCTTATGTCATCCTTTTTTTTTAGACAAAGGTGTAATGGCATATCTAGACATGGACTTAAAGAAAAATAAATAAAAAGCCACCAACCATATAATAATCCTTTAGAGATCGTGATGTCTTTACGCGTACTTATCTCCTATTAAAATGTTGATCCTACAGTAATCGTTCTAGCTTTTCAATAATTTTCACACCAGATCCATCCATACGTTTCAGTTTGCTTTAATTTTCCAGACATCTTGCATCAACATCTAATCAGTCCCAATAGCCAGTAGAGAACCAAGAAATTTAAAGATAAACCAATCAACCATGGGCATCAGTACAAATCAACCTAACAAAATTTCTGTAAAATTCATCTTACCCAGATAAATGAGCAAGGATTTCTTCTTTACAAACCCTAGAAATCCGAAAAATAAAAACGGCTGGACAAGAGATTAATCATTCATTAGAATAAAAGGTCACGCCACAATCATAACATGATTTAAAATTCCCTTGCACTAGCCTTCATTGACAACCAGAATTCACGAAAAAATTTCCACTAGAAGTAAAGAAATAAATAGAAGAGTTCTGGAAAGAATCTGATAAAGCCTAAAATTACAGAATTCTATAGGAGTTAAAAAGAAACACATTACACTAAGGGTGCATCAGCAAAGACCTCAGCCAGCATTCCATCCTCACTACCTGACATGGAAAAAAGTTCTGCATCCTTTTCTTCATCATTAGAAAAATCCCGTCTTTCAAGCTTGGCATGACCAGCTATGTATATCATTTTCTGAGCTCTTTCCAAGGCAATTCTTGAGTGCTTATTTGCCGAAATTTTTCTCATGAAAGACCAATTACTCTTAAATGCACTCGAGGTTGCATGGAGAAAAATAAGCCTTACTGCAATCTTCCCCAGGGACTTTAACTCACTTAGGCAAGTTTCCCAAACAAGTCTACTACTCAGCGGATTTGCAACTTTCATCTTCCCAGTCACCGGATCCCTTTGTTTCATCTGAACAGCCTGTGCATAAAGTGGGTCAAGCCCTTCTGACCTCCATTTCATGAGCTCCATCAACACAACATGAGCTTCTTCTCGGGAAGCTAGCCTCGTCAATAGTTTATCTACATCTTTCTCCTGTTCACGTGTCAAGCATTTGAATGGAGGAAGGTACTTCCCACTAGTGTCTTTAACCAAGTAAAGTGGATCGAGTATAAATGCAGCTGACCATGCTGGATGGTAATTTTTTCCAAATCTTTTTTCAAGTATCTTCTCCACAGCTCCGTCGCCAACGTTGTATTTTTCACACCACTCCTTCACTTTGGTTCGCATCTCCTCCCACAAAGGTAGGCATCGACCAATTAACGGCCTTTCAGTTTCAACGTCCTGAATCATTCCTCTGATAAGCTTTACAAGCGAATAAACTGCCTCTAAGTCATTCCAAAACCCCTCGTTCTGAACCATTCCAGCAACTTCCCTAGCTAGTGGATCCTCCATGCATGTTACCTTAAACGAGTCTTCCAACATAACCATTTGGAGCACTCTAGCACAGCTCAGGATGTCCTCCAACGTTGGAAAGACAGATGCAAAATTCTTCAAAGGATCACATTTAGGCGAAGGAACTCGAAGCAGCCCAGCATACTCAAGCTCCTGCATCCGGTACTTGAGAAAACTACTTCTAACCTGAGATTCATTATTTATAAAATTTGCAACCTTTAAGCAATTCTCAGTCACAGTCCTGAAAAGTGGGAGCTCGTTGTTAAAATCCTTGATTAAACTAATGAACCCCTGGAGCAGACAAGAAATATTTACCATCCAATGGTTCTGAATCTCCAAGTTCCTTAATGCTTTGGCCTTAAACTTGTCTGCAACAATTCCTACGCATCTCTGCACAACACTTCCACCAATACCTGTCACCGTTTCCCATAAGATCTCCTCCGCATACTTGGATGACACCACTCCCCCAGTAAAGACAGCCTTTTGGAAAACACTCGTACCATTTGGGAGGTTAACAGTAAACTTAACCAAATTCTCTCCCCCGCAACATAAATTATACCAATTCTTGTTCTTCCAACCATCACTAGCTACTTGGAAAAACATTGCATCTCTTATCTTGGCTTCTGACTCAGTTTTGGCCTCGTTAAACTTAGCATCGAGTCTGGAACCTGAAAATTCACGTCGCAATGTTGTTGGCAAGCCTACCTGGCTGAGAAAAGCTTGAAACTTAGGGTGCTCGAGGGTGGAGAACGATACAGACCCACATGACTCATAGAACCAATCCGCGAGCAACTCTAGAGCAGAATTAATCTGCTCCTTGCTTAAAGGAGGACTAGGCGAAATCTTAGGGCTCTTGAGCTTCTTCACACTATCTTCAAACATAGCCAATGCACACAAATCTTCCTTCCCACCTGATAACATCAAATGCTGCTGATTCAAGCCGGTGTTCGTCACCACCCCAACTGAATTGTTGTTCACAGGTGAATAACCCAGTTCGCCACAGAATCGAGATGACTCAATCATGGCCAAGGAATGATTTTGATAAGGAGGAGAAGAGGCACCCATTTGAGGAGAGCTTCTCTTCTTGTGATTATTTGAAACCGGCATAGCCACCGTAGATATCGGCAAGGGTGAAAGAGAGGAATTGGGTCTCAAACCAGAGCTGAAATTGGGGCATGTCCCTCTCTTCAAGTGCTCCGAAGCAGTTCTCGATGGGTTCGACGCCGAAAACACAGAATCACACAAGGAACATTTGAGCTTCACGGATTTTGGGAGTCCAGTGTCGGTGTTTCGAACTAGAATGGGTTCCAAATGCGCCCAGTACCAAGCTCCCTTGCCCTTTATAGCTTTCGTCCGCACAGTGACCAAGCCTTCGTAGCGCTTGTTCACGGCTTTCACCGCTATATCATCGGGGGAAGGAAGTGGTTCAGTGGAGGTTGAGTTTGTGGAAGCCATTGCGCAAAAAGACTCTGAATTGCTGTCGAAAATGGGCTCCTCTGATTCTCTGAGATTCAACGTCAAAACGGGGAACTCATGTGTAGTTGAGTTTGTGGTAACCGTACCCTGCTGGCAGTGGTTATCGTTATGGGGCATTTAGCCATAAAGGGTCGTCCCCAACTGCAAAGTAGCTAGTGAGTTCGGCCGGAGTTCCATGCAGGAAACCGGCGACAGAAGCAGAGAAGATGGGAATTGTACAGACAGAGATGAAATTAAGCAGAAGAAAGTGTTTGATGAATTGTCTAGCTGAAGCTCATAGCTTCCCAGTTCACACAGAGAGAAAGTGAGAGAGAGTTAGTACAAAATGAGAAGAGAGATGCATATAGACTAGAACGACCGAGCAAGCAAGAAGGGGCCCTCGAGGAAGAAGAGGGCTGTTTGTTCAGGAGTAGGAGAGGAGAAAATGAGTCAACGAAATTTGTATTTCTCACCCAAAAGAAGACATCTTTAACTTATTTTATATTTTCTTTGTTGCTGAATTAGGTATGAAACAAGACACAAATTTATGGCAAAGATTCAAGAGAATACGAGGAAAAAAAGTACAATATTTAGGACAAATAAATACTTTCACTGAAATTATTTCTGCATTTTTAAATTTAAATTTAAATTTATTTTATACACTATGAATATTAAATTAAACTTTAAGTATTAAAATCTAGATGAATCTAATTTTTATGATATGTGGAATTAGAGAATATTTCTCGTTCTCGATGATATATTATATGTCATTTCTTTTTATTATTTCAAAAAATTAAGAATGAAGTAAATAAGATAAGATCCAGAAGAGGAAGGGGGAAAGGAACACTAATCCTCTATGGTTATTTATTTATTTTTTTTCTCTTTCTTTTGCAAATGATCATTCCAAGAGTAAAGACATCAAATTTTAAGGATAATATCTCGTCATTTTTTTTTTTATCTTATTTCTTGTTTTAATGCATCATAAATAGTCAAAAAATTATAAAACAATTCTGTAAATAATATTAAGTTGTTAAAATAAATTTTTAACTAATCATAACTATAATTATAACTTAATAAAACATATATTTTTCAAAAGTAATATATTCTCGTATCATTTTCTACTTTTTCAAAATATATAAGGCTAAGCTTAAATTGTTATTTAGCTACCATAATTGAATTTTAAAAAAAAAATAAAATGTGTATGGGCAAACATGGATAAGTCTTAGTCATTGCGCCATTTTGTCGGAATCACATTTTTTATTAACATGCATATGATGAAAGGATAAAACAAATAGAATAACCAAATAGGAATATAGCACATAAATCATTTATCATCATCATCATCATTATTCTTTTTATGTGATATTGATTATCATCATTTTAGTCACGTACTCATCTCTATTACATTTATTTATTTATTTTTTTTTAAAAATGACCTTTTTATCATGACTTTCTAAAGGTTAAATGTGATTTGTCATATATATAACTTACTTTTTCAAGATTAATTTATTTTTTAGGGGACAAAAGTAATAGTGATTAATTTTTTTAAATAAGAACAACTTTAATAGACAAATGCTTTTTTTTTTTGTATAAATTAAAATTTTATTTTAATATTGTTATAAGATATAATTAGTGATAAACTCAGAGGTGTGTCAAAACAAGCAGCAGCCACTTTGATATATATATATATATATATATATATATATATATATATTGTGTTATGATGGAATATGATGAATAAAGATAGTCGTCTTGCCATTCATCACCATCCATTTATCCAACTAAAACCCTTCTGTCTCTTGTGTAGTGTGATTAAGGAGTAAAACAAGCACTAATTTTCTTGTGATGGATTACACGTCAAAAAGAGAGAGAGACTATTCATAGTCCTAAGTAAATTATTGACTTTAGATTATCTATTCACACTTTAGTTACATTATATTTTTATATATTATTTCATTTTTATTCAAAGATAAATTATGATTATACTTAGGTGTTGTGACTTTTTTTTTTATATAACTTATTATATTAGACATTAACTAATCTAATTAGAGTCAAATAATATTAAAAGAATGATAAAAATTTTCATACAATTTAACATAGTTATATTATCAAGACTTAAATTTAATATCTCTAGTTAAGATTAGAATAATTCATGTTAGTTGATATATGCACTTTATGGTATAATTATATAAGTGTGAGTTGTGGCTACAAGTTTTTTTTTCCCCCCTTTTTAACATTTAGCTATCCTTGGTATGAGACTTCCTCAAAATAATTACTTTCAATAAATATAATCTAAATATCTTAAAACTCAAAAAATTTTATATAAAATATTTTAGAATTCAATATACTTTTTACCGAAATAAAACACAAAGGCAGAGGAAAGGAGACAAAGGTGTTATGGTTTCTAAGTTTTTAATTTTTTTTTCTTAGTATTATATAATCATTAAATGCATCAAAATTTTATATAAAACAACACCCAATTGGTTCTAAAAACATGTTTTACTAAACTGAAACTTAATAACAAATTAAACATTCAAGTACGTAATTAGTATTTGTATCACATATAAGTAATAAAGAGTGTACCAATATTTAATGACATAATTGTCGTTATCTTCTCTTTTCCTATTTTCCTTCAAAATTAGGTTGAAGATTTCATGAAATAAATTAGCAAAATTAAAGTGTTGATGTGTTATGATTTTAAAATAATGCTTTTTCATGATAGTGAATAAACTACAAAGCCATGCAGAAAACGTAAAACAAAGAAAGGGTGGAGAATAACATAACAATAGTATGTGAATGGAAATTATGGGGATGAAAAGTCAGAGCTACTTGGTTTTGGTGAGGAGGGTGATCACATAATTTCACCTAAAGCAAGTGGTTGTTAAGCATAGACTTTTTTTTAATGTATTATAAGGTGTAATGTCTCATTCACTCCAAGGGAAAAAAGAAAAAAGCTTTGTAAATCATTCTTTATGGGAACTTTTGCAAACATGTACACTATTTTTATTTGTTTATTTTTATCAGAAATATAGTGAAAATATAAAAAATTATAAAAAATTAAATTAAATTTTAAAATATAAATATACTAAAATTACGCCACCATGCCAAATAACTTTTTCACACTATTTTTATTTGTCATATAATGGCTCATCTTTTGCAATGCATGCAATGATGTACTCATTCAGAAGTAGCATAACAAACCAAAATAATTGAGGTGCTTTTGCATTTTCCTTTTTCTTTTAGTTGAGTAAAAAATTCTTTTCCCATCCACCTTTTTTTTTTTTTTTGGCAAAATTAGTTGAGTGGAGCTTAAGATAAATTATTTTTGTTTTTAAATAGAGAAGAAAGATGTTAGTGATTAAGGTATTTGAGGGCATTAAAATGGGCATGATTATAAAAACCCATAACGAATATTAGGTCAAGATTGAAAATTGAAAATATTGAATTTGTTGGAATTAATTATTTAGGGTTTAAGTGGTTATTAATTTTATTTTGAATAAAAATTAATCTGATATTTAAAAAGCATAAGATACCTTAAGTACACATAACTTAAAAAATTGAACTTGTAGTTTTGTAGAGTAAGTAAATGTTTAAAGAGATTATTAATAATTATATATAAATATTAACATTGTGTGTAGAAAAAGGGGAATGAAGACAATTCTCAAAGCGCTTGACTAAAAAGCCTATAATGGAGGTGTAATTGAAGTCTATAATCCAATGATTAAGATTCAGGCAATGTGACCAAATTTGTTATTTTTATTTTATTTAAGAACCTGTAATGAAATGGATGATTAACAAAGACAAGCAGAAATATTTAGAAAATTTAAGGTTCTAAGAAGAAATGAGTTAAAATTTACTATTTTGATTTAATACAATTTAGAGAAAGAGTCATACAAAATTTATGGATTTTATTTTTATGTTACATGAAATATTTTTTAAGTTTAATAATTTAAAATATATTATAAATTATTCAATTCACCCAATATTAAATTATACTCATTGATTTATCTTTAAAAAATGAATTGCATGCAAAACAAGATAAGCTTACAAATATCATCAATAGTTTAATTTGTTCATCATTACACTGTAAAAATAAAGTAACTTACTTTCCCAAATTTTGCTAGCTTTTTATGATTAAATCTTGTGTGCTACCAAACTTGAAAACAATTTGAATCTCTTAGCCCAACTTTTTTGGCGGCTGAAGGAGATTGACCATCATCCATTCATCCATGTGAATGTGAAATTAAAGGTTGGTGAAAAAAAATGTGAAAACAAAAAAAAAAAGAAGTAAAATTTCCATGACAAAATATCCACTCAATTGTTAAGTAAATTAAACGTAGTTAAAAATTCAAACTTATATAAAAAAATAATTATAATTATTTTATTTTATTTTTTAAATGAGATTTATTTTACTTTTTAATGTAAATAAAAATCTTTATGAGTAAAAAAAATAATATACCGTTGTCTTTTTCACAAGTATTATTATATATGTGGAGCTATCATTAATAAACATTATAATTAATCATTACATAATACATATCATGGATCACATGTATCTTTAAATCATAGCCTTGTATTTGTTATCAACATGTAACTAAAGTACTGCAAAAAATTCAAACATTCAATCATTTTTCTCTTTCCCTTTTTTGTCCGGAGATTCGGCTTTTGTAATATAATAATTAATGTCTTTATTTCTCTTAGATCAACCAAAAAGAGAGATGGTATAAAATAATTATATGGTGTTATTTTTTATCGGTTAATTCATTTTATTGTTTTGTATACTATATAAATCAAACCATGTGATCATTAACCTGTTAGTTTAGAGAGATCTCTTTTAGTCTTAAATATTAAAGAGTTATTTGGGTTGTAGTTTCACTATATAAGTTTTTTTTTTCTTTAACGATGTGCACTCTTATATAATAAAAAAATGACGCAAATTGTGTTAGCTAGCATATCTATCAAGTAAAATAAATTATATAAATCATTTTAATTATTAATTTTATTTGTGGTATAAATATAATTTATAATGTTGAATAAGTGACTAAATATTTTTATTTATGGAAAATTGGTCTTAACAAAGGCCTTACTACTAATATTCAATATAATAAGCTGACAAAAATGGAATTACTTAATTTGGCAAGAATGTGAAAATTGGATTATAAGGGGAAGAAAAGACAGGAAACTGAATATTTTGATTTAGCTTCTTCAGCATGAGGCCTAAGCAGTGTGTATAGCAGAATTAAGTTATTACATGTAGAATGTTCCATTTTCTTTTCATACTAAAACGACATTAAAGGTTTACCCTAAACAAAATGGATAAGTAGCTACAGAAAAGAACAGAATCAGTCAGCCTAATTAAGTTGAACCTTCATTGTATTTGAATACGCAATCATAGAGACGTCCCCCAAGAAATTGTGCAACCTCAGGATGTTTCACCTGTAAATAACAAAGCAATAAGAAAGGGTTTAAAATTCAAGAGAATGAATATTGGTAAAAATATTACCATCCCAATCTTGAGGGAATCACATTTGAATCGAGCATAGAGGTTGGTTTCTATTCCACGACCCTGTCAAAAGCAATAGATCAGTGTTCTATTTGACTTTAAAGGACTCAACACTTCCATCATTAATAAACCTTGACATTCTAAAATGTGAAATAGCTTGATTACAAACTACAATGTCAAATAAATTACTGAATAATTAAACTTGCTCCTGAATCAAAAGGGACCAAAGATTTAATAAAATATAATTTTGCAGTATTGAAGTTTCATGTATGAAATTTAAATTTACAATTATGCTCTTATACATGAAGATGAAATAGTTTGAGGTAATAATTTCAGCCTATACTTTTTCCTACACCAGGAGCTTCTTCAGTACGTAAACATTATATTTTCAAAGCATCTTAAGAGCTTCGCTAAGTCTCACAAGCAATGAAGAGAGATTTTGAATGATACATGATTTTTTGGACGGTTTTTGAGGCTCCTGGTGCATCCTCCTCGTTGATCTTAACTCTCAGAAATATTAGACAAAGCTAAAGGGACAGGAGAGAAGGTGCAATTATTTTTTAGTTCACAAAAGACAAAAGATGATCAAAGAAGGATAAACGACCATTTCCCAGCAAAGCACTAACCTTCCTTTGCCAACTATTTTTTATCGTAATGAGCACTAACCTATTATTTTTCAAAAAGCTGAAAATCAATCTGATTTCAAGATTTAAAACCTTGTTAAAATCCTGACAGCTTGCTGAAATCCTAATTAGTTTGCAAGCTTATTTCATTTCAACAATCACATCCCTATAACACACGATTCTCCACCAATGGGGTTAAAACTTTCCCGCAATATCCAAGGAAGAACTTACCATCCCCTCTAAGATGACAAAGTCTGCATCATTAGCCAGGTATGAAAGCTCCTGTGACACCCTTGTAAGATCAATAACCTGCAGTTTATCGAGGAAAAAAAGAGAAACAGAAACGATGTAATCATTATACAAGCTAATAATCTGATAATATAGGCCAATAGCTCCTTAGAATAAATCATCTGAGATAACAAAATGAAATGCTTATTTCTTACCGGCAAATCATTACCAGAGTTAGCAATTAAAAGATTTGAAGCATCAACACCCACAAGACGTCCTTGTCCATCCTTCAACTGGAAACAGTGTTAGAGTTAACAAAGATTATGATAATATCAAACTTACCAAACCAATTCTAGTTACCTTCGACACAATTTCAATTAGCTCCGGGTAAGTCACATCGTTGATGGAAGGCAAGTCATTAGCAGCTAATACGACCTGCATGCAAAGCACAGAAAAATAAAGAATGCTGGTGCTGGCAAATGTAGGAACTTGGAAAGAAATCATAGAATGCATGAAAAGAAATCTCAATATCAAAGAAATATATGAATTGTCAAGGATATAACCACACAACTAAAACATGAAAATAATTTTATTTATTTATTTTTTTTTTAAAAAAGCACATGTCATTTCACATGGGCGTCCAACAGATAAAATATAAGTAGTAGTTAAAATTCAGAGGTTCAAAAATTAGTCTCTTGATCAAATCCTTGTAAATAGCAAATAGAGATAAAAGAATTTGCAGTTCTTCCAGCCCCTTACAATGCAAAATAAATTGCAGGCATTTCACCACATTGATTTATGTGCTTCATAACCCAGAAATACAGAGAAGAGATTACGAAAAGTAGCTCTAGATTTTCAATTGCAAGATCAAAATAAACAGCCAAAAAGGGAATGGATGTCCAAAAAACCTGACTCCCACGCCGAAGCAGCTCCCTTGCAAAAGGTAAAATACCCAAAATCATATCTGCACCAGAGTTATCAACAAAAATGATGACCTGTCACCATAAAAGACAATTAATTTAGAATGCTACCAGAGCATAAAATATCGCAAACAATACAGTATCCTTTATAAAAAATAGTATTCTTCAATATATGTATGAAACTTACCTTCTTCCATGATTTCTTGGCCCATTTCGTTTTGAAAGTGTCAAGATCATCAATAACCCAAGGTCTTGGGACAAGATTTTGACAACTAGCCAAAAATGACATTCCATCCTTAGAGAAAACCTCTGCAAGCTTCAAGAAATTGTGGGGTAAAAGGGCAATGCATAAACCAGGAGATATAATTATTACAATCATCAAAATTCTGACACATGATTGTAAAGTATAGTGTAACAATAGTGTTCAGTTACTTCAATTTACATGGAAAATTTTCTGGCCATGGTTGCATTTTTTTCCTTATATACAAACGGATGAATGCCATGAACAACTGGCCAAAAGTAAATATCAGTTGACGAAACTTAATAGTCATTGAACTTAAAAGATAATGAGATACATTATACAAATAATAAAAAAGTAGCCTGAACATGCCAGAGGAATTAAACCAGACAATAGAAAAGCATGGGATATAGGGGTCAACATTGCACATAGTACATAAAAGGATATTCACGGGTATATATCATGGCTTAACCAAGTAACATTGATGCTCACATCAACAAGCAGGCTTAGTTCAGTTTGTCTAAAATTTTAACCTAGTTAATACAAAACTTCCAATTCAGTTATCGGTTAGAAATAATTAATTCATATCTAGAAAATCAACCTACCTGTGCTGAACCAAGATCAAATATGTTTCCTGCGAAGATTCCTCTAACTAGATTCTCAAGTCGCTTGCCTTCTTCTTCAATCGAATCATTAAGTCGAACAACATGCTCAAACAAGGAGATGGCTTTTGCATTCTCTTCATCCTATTGCATCAAATAAGAGAATAACAACAAATCTTGGACAGAATAGAACTAAATGGGGCATCAATTGTCATGTTCACACCCCCAGCCCCTTCTACTAATAACAACATTCTTCAACTGTGGCTTATAGATCAGACCTTTACAGCCATCCACATCACAAAACAATATTTCCTAATATTCTTCATCAATATGTTACATTATTTCAACCATTATAATCAGATATACTCATTTTTCAGCCTTTGAAGTCAATAGATAAAATTAAAGCACACAAACAAAATCACACAGTAATTACCTTGACTTTCTTGAAGATATCTCTGAATCCCAATTCTCTAAGTACTTGCTCGCGAAGTCTGCAAAGAATCTAGAACCCCCAACCCCAACCCCAACCAGAAAAAAGAGCAGGAAAAAAAAAAAGAAAGAAAGAAATTAGAGACATCCCCAACAACTTGAATTTTTTTTGTTTTGTTTTGGGGCATGGATTATACAAAATTATCATAGAATTTTAATAAAAGAACATACAATGCAATCTGGGGGGCCGCCATGACTTTCTGGGTCTTTCTTGAGATCCTCAAGTATTTCAGTATACCTTTTCGTAGAAGCAGAAATAAAATATAAAATCAGGAATCTTGTACTAACAAGAATTGTGCATCACTTGAATCAAGATATCACATATATATAGAACCATCAAGATTACATAATGCCTAAGATCCATAAGAAACTTTCCCCATTTCTAATTTGCAAATCATATTGATACTTTTTATTAAAAGCATAGTTCTCTGTAAAGAGATCACCTTTGAGCAAATTTTTCAGCTCTAGTAGCAGCATCAGGAACAGAAGCATCACTCTCAGCACGCTTCCTGTATAAAATCAGCTAATAATTGACGTAAAAACTAGTAAAAAAGAAGCAAACGAGTAATAGAATCCTTAAAATAATATAGAGAGCCCCTTTAAACTCATCAAAGTTATGCTTTTAAAAGTAGATTCAGGGAAACTCTAAGCTGTTGTGCATTTTGTTCTTTTAGAATACCAATTTTCAGAATTTACAATGGAAATCATTGAAATATTCGTTTGACGATATTAAATCCACATAAAACCAATATCTAAAATGTTTATTTGAAATGGCAATTGCTTTTTATGGTAATGCAAAAAATGTTACAATCTTTCATAAAAATATTAGTTTACATTTCACTAACTACACCCAACAAAGGCACTAGATGAAAATGAAAATCAAAGTTAAAAAAGCTCGAAATTTATGGACCCATTTAAAGTATATGAGCAGAAAGGTTGACATAATTTAGATGCATAAGGGGGTAAAATGAATTACGAACATATTGTACTACAGCCTAGATCATGCTGAAAATAGTTGTGATTGTCACAAAAAGTGCATCATATATTACGATAAGCAATTTCAGAAAAGCAGTAAGCCAAGTAAAAAAATTTACATATGGGAAATAAACTAAACTAATCATTTGTTAGCAGAAAAGCAGACATTACCATGAAAATATGAAACTGACAAACAATTAAACGGCACGTTGGCATAAATTTAAGTGAATCAAAATCAATTAAAAAAAAAAAACACTTTTCTGTTAGATGACTATTTTTTTTTTAAAAAAAAAAATCTAGTTGCCAGAAAATTTTCTTTTCTTTAAAAAAGTTTACAACGAAGAGCATGAAGAAGAAACGTACTTGAATGAGGGGATTGAATTCTGGAAGAGATCAATCCAGGATATTTCGGTAGGAGTTGCCTTGCGTGGATTATCAGAAGGGAACCTATAAGGAATAGTGCAAGCCCTGTAATTGGAATCGATCGGGGTCAACAGCAATGGAAATTCTACGAGCTCAGATGCACTCTCCATCTTTTCTGTTGATCACTATTGCGTTTTTCACAGTGATATCTGAAGATTATATCACCGGTTCAGAACGAGAAGAAGATGCGTTTGAGATTGAAAAATCGACGAATTGGACGGAGAGAATAACGTGAATGAATTTGGAAATTTCTTCAGAGAAAAGGGAAGAAATGCGATGTCATCCAGCTGCGATTCTCTCACTCCGAACTTCTGGAGTTTGCTCTGATTTTCTTTGCTTTGCGGAGTGGAAACGACAACGAGCCAACAGCAGTGAAGATTGTTTATTATTATTATTTGTGACAAAATAACAGATAGCATATTGAGAATATTCCATATTTTTTAAGAAAATAAATAAAAAAGGTACTAAAAGTTAATGAAAAATGCTAGAACAAGAGGAGAAATGAAGGAATAATGTTTTAAAATATTAATTATTTTTCAAAATAACTAATTTTGATGTTCACTCTTGAATTTTGTTTGTAGTTTCGCAAACTTATCAATTAATTACTTCAATTGTGTTTTTCTCTAGATAAAAAAAAAAAGTGCTTTTCTTCTATAAAAATGTATTTTTCTCTAAACATTTTTTTTTTAATAAATAATCATTCATATTCTAATTTTTTTAAAATTATTTAAAATAGTCACCCAATCCAATTTAAAAATTACTTATTTCTTTGGGTGCGATAAATATAAGTATTTGTAAGTCTCTTTCGACCTTAGAACCTTTTCAACTTGAAACTTCATTTGTCAAAAATAAAAATATTATAAACTTCACATGCCAAACACGTTCTATAATATATGTTTCTACAAAAAATAATAATAAAACTTATTTTTCTTACCTCATAAGTTATACTACACATGTTGAGAATATTAATTTTAAAAATAAAGGTTGGTCTCTCTACTTTCTTTGTGGTTGAAATTCTCTTGCAAATTCAATCACTATTTATTTACAAATTAAAAATGACATCTGCATGACTAATTTTTTTTTTAATTTTTAAGTGAGAATTAAAAAAATAAACAATGGACAAACTAATACACCAGCAAGACATTTTTTATATAGAAATCAAGACATTTTTAGAAGTGGATTTTTCATGTCCAAACCAAAGTGACGGAAAAGTACATTTTTTAAGTATTAAAATGCCTTTGGTGTTAAATAATTTTAATATTTAAGTTGAAATTATTTCACAAAAGAGGCACTACTGTTTTTTAATATTTTTCTTCCATTATACGTACATTACTTTTAAATTAATTTTTATTAAAATTTTAATAAAAAATTTATATACATTACACTGTTTTTTTATTAAACTCTTTCTTGTAAGACGAATAGAAACAATGAATAAAAAAAATAAAAAATAAAATATACATATAATTTTTCTAAATTTTTTAATTAAAATTAGAGTTTAGAATAATATATATATATATATATTTTAAAAGGTTGAATGCTAAGTACATATTTTTAAAATTTTAAGGAATGTATATTACACAGTTTACAAGTGCTTTTCGAAGTTCCCCACCTTTTTTTACACTTTCTAATTTCTTAAAATCTAAAATATTTTCTATTGTGTATTCTTGTGCGAATTGTTTATATGCACGCATTTTTATCTACCCCATCTTTTACACTTTTTTTAATGGACAGTATACAATTTACTGTGTAACATAACTAAACCCCTGGGTGTTCACATTGGTGTAAAGAAGTGGGTTTGCAACTATTATTTTTCTTCTGTTGCTGGCCACGTGTCTTATGTTGACGACACGTTCAAACCTACATGGCAACCTTGGCTTTAGTTACTCTACTACTTAAACTAAAATAAAACCCTAAGACCTGGGACAGAAGCATCGGCAATCACTTCAGGGTTTAAGGAAGGAACAGCCGCAAATTCTGTCGTGGAACCCCATCGATTCTCCGAGATTTGACGTCAAGTCAAATAATGGGATTCTGGGGTTAGTCGTTTGGTCGATTTTCATAATTTTTTCTTAGTCTCGTCAAATTCCGTTTCTCTTGAATTTTTTCTTAGTGTTTGGTAGCTGAGAAACCGTATGGAATGTATAGACTGATGCATTGAAGTACTAGACCAGTTACTTTGATCCAGTTAGCGATATCATTTTCAATATTATGTTTGTGTCTCTTTTGGTGAAAACGAGCTATGAAGTTTATGTAACTATTTCTTCATTGAATTTGAAGCTATTTGCTTTTAAGTGCAATGCTACGAGGAATTTTTATTTATTAAAATTTTCTCATCAACTAGCATGGATTTCGAGCTCTTTATAACTTTCATCAATTCCTGTGTGTCTTTAAACCTCAGGGATCGAAGTGAAACCCAACAATCCATACCCTTATCATGCAGATAATGTGCAAGGAAAGCTTCACATAACCCAGGTCTGTTTGTGCATATAAATCGAAGTTCTTATTCTTTTACTCATGCTGCTGATTCTGAGAGACATCCCCCAATGAATGTGGTTGATTTTCGAGATTTTCAGTTTGCTCTTGTGAATAATTTATGCATCAAAATCTTGATTCCTCAACATATTTGCTGGTGTTTTGTAATCCAGATTTGAAATTGGATTGTCCTATAGGTGAAATGATTATTTAAGGTTTAGAAGTTTAATTGTCAACTCTTCACTGATACATATGTTATGATATACATTAATTGAAAATTCAGGTAATATACTGCAATTCTAGGAGTGGCCATTAGATTTCAATAAAACATGTATAGTCATATATAATCAAGTACATATTTCTGCTAAGAGCACTGGGCAATTCTACAGCTTTTGAACTGGCTGCTGTTAAATTTTATCTGATAAAACTGTGTAATGACTATTTTGCTTCTTTCTCTCTTTGTTGCCCTATCATATCAGGCTACTTTGGGTCTTGGCTCATCAACAGAGAAAAGCATTCTTCAATGCTCTATTGGACACAAAAAGCCAGTGTTCCTATGTTCATTGTTGCCAGATAAGATTGAGTCATGCCCTTTAAATCTTGAGTTTGATGTTGATGATTTAGTCTCCTTCTCTGTGCTTGGTTCACGAAGCATCCATATCTCTGGATTTTTTGTGGCCGATGATGAGGATGACCTTAGGGATGACTATGAATAGTATCCTTTGTAAGAATTTCCTTTGTCATTTATTTGTGTTGCAAACTTTTGCCTGTTTATGTAATTTATTTCATTTGTTAATTCATATAATCGTGATGGTTTGTATTATTATAGTTCTTATGGTTAACTTTTATGTTTTCCTATGACAATGTAAAAGTGATTCTTTTGGAGAAGATATTGCAGAAACAGAGACAGAGGGCTCATCTGACTATGACAGTGAAGATGAATATGGTGATGACATGCTTGATGATAGTGACATTGACATGTACCCACCTTCACCTGTCCCAAATAGTGGAGGTACTTCGATTGACTATTCTGTAAATCATGAAAGGGAGTTTCTGTCATTTGCTGCTATTATGTGGTCTTAGACTTCAAAACTAATCATGGCCAAAAAGAAAGACCTTCCTGACCAATGTTCACATGCCACTTTATTATGTTTTGATATACAAGTTTACTCTTTCTTTTTCTTGGACAAGTTCGAGGGTGTTCTGTTTTATTAGAGCTAGGTATGATGTATGAGTTGCCTTCAAATCAATGTTGTTTTGTCTGAATCTTTATCATTTTTGTGAAGTTTTAGTAGACTTAAATTCTTTTGGGGGTAACATTTCCACTACCCAGGTTTTCCTTTAAAATCCAGTTGTACGAGCTGGAAAGATGTCCAATAGGAATTCTGCTTCTATTAATTTTGTACCAAATGAGTGCAGAAAAACTGAAACTTCTTGTGCACTTGCAGGTTAATTAGCATACAATTCAATCCTCCTGCATCATGTACGATTCATATTGAGAACTTATCAATATATTGCATCCATACTATAGATAATCATTCCTGATGCCTAAAATTAGAATGGGAAATAGAATAAAACACAAGGGAAAAAAGTAAAACCCAGCTACACACATTAGTTGACAAGATGCCTTTTGTAGCCTTTTAAAATAACTATATTTTTTCAAAAATTTATTGTTTTTGTTAACAGTTAGAATTGAAGAAATAGTGGATGATGAGGATCCTGCACTTGGAGATGATCAATCTAAGCAATTAAAGAAAAAGAATCAGGAAAAGGCTGGCAAAAATTCTCAAAATCAAATTGTTGTTAGGGGTGATGCAGGAGGCCCAGTACTAGAAAGTGAAGATGAGGACGGTTTTCCGATTTCTGTTTCTGGTAAAAGCAAATCTGATTCTCTTAAGGCAGAAGCTGAAGTGGAAGGAAAGCATACACACAAGAGAACTGAGAAAACCAAGAAGAAGAAAGCAAAAGATGGTGATCATGCTGCAAGCTCAAAACGAAAAGTTGAAGGTGTTGAACAAGATGAGCTTCTAGAAGGGTGCGATGGATTTACTAGACTAATCACTGCTGAAAACCAATTTCAATTTTGACATTTCCCAGAAACCCAATTCCTTTTTTTTTTTTGGGAGGGGGGGTGTTATTCGGATTGGGGATCTTTTGCCTCTACTTTTTTGTTGCACATTACACTGAATGTTTCTAATAATTATTTCAGGAAAAAGAAGAAGAAGAAAAAGAAGTTGGCAGAACATGGCAATGAGGAAAGTGCTCATGTATCTAGCAATGATAATGTGACTGGTGCTGCTGCAGAGGATAAAAAGCATCCTCATGAATTGAAAACAGCCCCACTGAATGGTGTTTCTCAAGCAGAACATGTGCATCAAGAGGAACTATCCAATGAAAAGTGAGAACTGTTATCTGACTAGTATAATTTTAACAGAACTGAACTCATTAGAATTTTTTTTCAAATGATCAAAATTTAGAAATTGAGTTTGTAATCTCTCTTATATCCTTACTGTCAGTAGATTGCATGTTAGCTCGTGCTAGGTTCGCCGGTGATTTTGTTACCTTGTTAGTTCCCTGTAGTGAGAAATTTATCTCTTCTCTTCCCATGGTATCTATGTATATATACATGATATTTACTTGTAAAGTTTATGGCATTTGTAAGCAGGGTTGTTGTTGAGAAGAAAAAGAAGAAACAGAAGAAGAAAAAGTCCCAGGAGAATAAAGGAGTGACTGATGTAAATTCAGCTGATAAGACTACGGGAAATCAAAATATATCTGTATCAGACAGAGGGGAGAAACAAACTGAAGACAAGCCATCTCAAATGAGAACCTTTCCAAACGGATTGGTTATTGAGGAGCTGTTCATGGGTAAACCAGATGGCAAAAAAGCTGCTCCTGGAAAAAAGGTTAGGCACTATTTGTTGTATTATTGATTATGATTATTGACCTGCCTGATTTAGCCATGTATTTAAGATTCTTTGTAGTGAGGAGAGCTTTTCCACAAGGATACATCTCATAAATCTCAACTTCAGATGTTCATGTATTTCACACTTCACCTCTTTTTGGTTATGTTAACTGAAGCCTGAAATTCCGTTAAGTAAGGTTGTTAAATGGATCATCAAGGACCTTGAGCTAGTTATACAGGACAACTGGTGAGAACATAAGTTGTAACAGGTCTATAATTTAGAACTTCTCAATAGTTTATTGGTTAATGAACAAAGTTGCCTAGTCATGTGTGCCATTCTGTCTGATCTGTAGTATTTTGGACATGGAAAGTGAAAAAAAGGATGGCTATAATCATGCTGTCTGATCTTTCATATGAGCGATAATTTAGCATGTTCTGTATATAGTGCATGCACAAATGTATATATATGCATGGATGTGTGTGTTTCTATTTAGGATGTTCTTGTATAACTGTTTTGGATGTATTTGTTATGTACGGATCATCCCCTCTCCTTTTTCTCTTTCTCTTTCCCACAATATCTTCAACAACACAGGATCTTATTGTGTGATTACAGGTCAGTGTTAAATATATTGGCAAGCTGAAAAAAGATGGGAAAATATTTGACTCAAATGTGGGAAGAGCACCCTTTAAATTTCGGCTTGGTAAATATTTTTGTCGATTTGGATGAAATGGGGATCTTTTTCTAGTTGTATGTCTTTACCCTTTTTTTTTTTTGGGTACATGCAGGTATTGGACAAGTCATAAAGGGTTGGGACGTCGGGGTCAGTGGTAATGTCTAATAGCCAGGACTATTCTGTCTTATTTTGCTTTTGATATCTTTCAGTTTTATATGAACCTGTTGCTGCATATTCTTATTGCTTATTGTTTACTCAGGTATGAGGGTTGGGGACAAACGAAGGATCACAATTCCACCATCTATGGGGTATGCAATTGCTACTTATTTTTCTTGCTTTTAATGGTTTGGGTAGATTATTGTAGCTATACTGTTTACCAGAAAGTCTTTAAATTCTTGTCACCAATCTGGAGTTCTGACCCATTTCTCCTTGTTATGTAGATTTTGCTAAGCTTACTTTGTTTGCTTTTATACAGTTATGGACAAAAAGGCATGGGACCTATACCACCAAATTCATGGCTTGTATTTGATGTCGAGTTGGTGGATGTGAACTGAGTTCAGCTTTTCTCATCCTTACTTCCATTTCCTTCTCTTCCTTGTTTTTTAGCTGAAAAACTTTCCCAGAATGCAGGGAAAATATGTTTGCCCCACAATTACAAATTTACGTATCAGGTCCAAAGTGGGTCACTATTTTTTTCTTTCTGGCCATATGGCCACAGGATTTTGTGAACAGAAATTTTGCGGATAAATTTAATCCCCTCGGAGATTTTACAGTACACTGAATCCGTTTTATGTTTGTGTTGGTTCATTTTGAATGCACATTCAGCACTTAAGAAGTGAAACCATGAATAGTGATAATTGGATTAGAAATGTATTGTGTACTTTAGTTTCAATTATGTCTCCTAGTTACCAGGATGCATAATAGAGATAGAGCATCTGTGAACAAGTCAATTTCAATGGGTTAAATCTGCTGTTCCATTCTTTGTAAGACCTATCTGATCGTATAAATTGTTAGAATGTTAGAAAATTTTTTTTTTTTTCTCAATCAATTCTGAATTTTTTTAGGACAGTATTTAAGTTCAAATGAAAGATCTCATAAAAAACTTACAGCGGCTTTCTCCAAACAAAAATTAAGAGAAAAAAGCGACAAATATATTTTAGTTTTAACTCTACAGCATAAAAGAAATAAGAGTTATAAAAGTATTTTAAATTTAAAATGAATTAGTAAACTTGGTCTATGAATCTATTCTAGTATTAGTAACCTACTCGATTATTAGGAAATATATTCTATTTCCTTCATTGATTCGAGAAACTGGCTAACGGACATTGGTGTTTGCAGCCTTAATGCTTTTTGTTGGTTGGTTTCATTATGACAAAGTTGTTCCAAATTGGCTTGGTTCCAAGATGTAAAATCTATATTGAATCACCATTTTACAGGATTATCGGTTAATAAAAAAAATTATTTTTAATAATTTAAAATTTTGTAGTATTATTTTATAATTTTCTGTCAATAAAAATTTAATGAAATTTTGGTCAACAGAAATTTGGTGAGACATAGAATAAGATATGTTATAAAATAATAAATATTGCTCTATATTTTATACTGGTTAGTGTTTAGTGTAGTTTTTTTTTTTTTTTTAATCATTGTTTCATGCCCACAATCTCCACGATGGGCTTGTAGAATTTAACACTGACAACAAAAACTCTAGTTAAAATCAATGTGTTTCTTAACCTCTTCTTAATAAAGAGAGCTAGAAATGTGATACAGTGGAATTCTATCTAAAGAAAACACTTAAATCCAGTTGTAGTTACGTACAACTCCAAGACATGTAATTAAAACTAAAGGTGGCCACACTTATAATTCTAAAACTCACTTAAAATCAGCTCATCAAATTTTATATTTTTAGTTTTCTCTAATATCTCAATACTCATGTAAGTTGTTTTCTAGTTTTTCAACTAACTTTAATAATTTATACTTATAACACTTTTTCATGGAATTCAAATGTATCAACAACTTGATTAAAAAAAATAAATATGATATAGTCCAAGGTGTATTTTGCATGAACACCTTATTATTTAAGTAATTTTTTGACATGTTTTAGTAGGGTTAAAAGTGATAGAAACAGTTATTTCTTTTGCATTTTAAGGGTAATTTTTAATTGGGTTATAGGCATCAAGACTGGGCTGCTTACAAATTTTAAATTGGGTATACAAGTGAATTAATCATAATAGCAATATAATAGTTATTGGCAAAAATAATAGAAGAATTGAATGGAAAATTTTGCATTAATGAAAGAAGTTATGTTCCACATCCTAGTCGACTTACTTTCATTTTTTCATAGATTATGTGCATTATCGGGATTGGCTCATAATTATCCATCATAGGTAGCACAAAAAAAAATAAAAAAAAATTAAACAAGTTAACCAAATGAAATCATATAAGAAGGGATGTTAACGTGGCAAAATGGGGTAGGGTTGTCACTCCACAGCTCCAGTTCTAATGTTAAAGGTTTAGTTCCACCTCTAAGTAGATTTTTATTAAAATCCTTATCCCTATCATTTTAAATACATATTGTTTTGAGATCCGTCTCATTAACCAAATAAATTATTATAAATTTATATCATTCAAAAAATAAACTCTCAAAAATATAAATTAATATAATGATAAAAAATTAAATTGAAATAATAAGAATACATATAAATATACAATATAACAATCCTAACAACAATATATATATGTTATATAATTTATATTTTTATATAATATATGATTTATATACGTGTGTGTTATATGAGATTGGGGTAGGGTAGATACTTTATCACCCATCTTCGAACTCGCCCTTATAAAATTATCCATTATAATTTTGATTTCCTATCTTGCTACCTTCAACCATAGCCAGACACTCACACAGACTGCAGGTTTGTTGTGTTGCCTAAGCTTGGGGAAAGAGTCCCAGATAAGTTATGGCTTGGAATTCCTGTGAGTAGCAGAAAAAGAGATTAAATTGATGAAACAAAAGCTTTTGGGAAGAAGAAAAAGATTGAAAAGTTCAATCTTTTTTACTTACAAGGCAATCACAAAATGAGCAGGAGAACAACTGACCATATTCCAGTTACAAGGATCCACAGCATTATCATCCCAGTTAGCAAGGGAATCATGGGGATGCTTCAAAGACCCTTTAACGTCCATTAAAGCTTGCATTGTGTGTAAAACCAGAATTCAAGATCATCATTCCATGCTTTATTTTCTCAAGCATATGTTCTAAAAAAAAGAGCAAAGTACTCTAATAATCCATCTTACCTTCATAGTTGACACCTTCAGGATTAAGCAAAGCAGCAACCTCTAAAGTCCACAACAAAAGAAAGCAGCATCCGCTCTCTTTTCCATGAGAACAAAGAATGGTCAAAAGAAGCCAAGTACCCAGATGCCTAAAAGGAAGCTAATAAAGACTAAAGATCAGGTTTTGAAAGATTCAGCACCACCAAGTTGAACTGGGTTTGTTTTTGTTACATGTCATGTTTACATCTAAAGGGAATTAGTAGTACCATGCTTCAAGCTTCTTATGCCAGAATTTGATTCTCTCACACTCTTTATGCCAGGCTCAAAACAAAGGTAGCAGTTAGATAAGCCAACAACAGATGCGTCTTTGATTCAACGATAAAAGTGCACATGTCATATTTTTAGTTTCTCAGTTATTTAAGGCCCCTGAACATTTCTATGATTATACGACCTTTATGGATTCAAGTTCTACTTTATTATACCGTGGTAATTCAAGTGGGATAAATAATCTTTCTTGTAGAATATGCTATAAACCTAATATGCTACAAATATATATCAACGTATCAACTCAATCATTAAATTCATTTTTTGTTCTTATCATTTATCAATATACATTATGTAGATGTCAGGACAAAAAGAACTAAGTATCTCCTCGGCTTTAGTGTATTCTGTAGGTATCCATCATATTGTGGATCAAATATATGGCTATTACCAGAACTTGAAGCTAGTAGGCCTTGAACTGATTTGGCATATGCCGTTTTCTTTCTGATGTTTGTGGTATAGATTACAATTTTTATATGTTCTTCTTCTAGTTCCATTCAAATGATTATATAATTGATGCATGTAGACTATGGGTTGTTTTCCTGGTGTTACATTTGTCAATGTACATGAAGCACTGTCAACATATCTTGTTTGTTTGGAACCCAATTTTTAAGGAAAAATGTGGTTGTCACCATTTTCTGTTTCTCTTGTATAGAATAAAATTCTGCTAAGAAATAAATTCTATAATGTTTATAAACTGACTATGAAAAAAATCACAACAATTAAATGTGGGCTTAAATTAACATATTGATCAAAGTCATATTTTAAATAAAACTCTGCTGCTCCTCCTCTTAGTTATTGTTAATGTAAAAAAAAAAAAAAATTCTTAAAATTTTTCATCATGGTTAGCACTAAATAGTTATTAATGATTGAACCCAAGAAAAATCAAGAGAATAACAATATACATGTTTTTAAAAAAGTATATTGGCATCAAATTACAGAGAAAATATCCTATAAATATTTTTTAAAAAAATATTATCAGTGAGCAATTATTTAACTAAGATAGAAAACATGCGAGAGAAAGACAATTTAGTAGGTTTATTTTTAAAAAATGAGATGTTATTTTTTGAATATAAGAAAAAAATTAACCGTAAAAAATTGAAATGTTATTTTTCGAATATAAAAAAATTACGAGTTTGAAATAAACTAAAAACTTAAAAAATTGATAACTGATTAGAATTTTTTTAAAAAAAATAAAATAAAAAACTTACTTTTTTTTTTTAAAAAAAATATCTTTAAAAAATAGGAAAAAGTAAATTTTGAAAAAAAAATTATAAATAAATAAAAATAACTAATATTATTTTTTTAAAAAAAAAAATCAACACCTACGGACCGACTTAATAAAAATGCAGACCAAGCCTATGCACTGACTTACAGCTATTATAAATAAGCAAACCAAACCAAACTCTGATGTGTCATGAGGGACTCATTTTCCCTGGGTCTCTGGGTAGACTCTTGGTCTAGAAATCTTGGTTTTCTCTGGGAGGAATCGTGGTCGCGGAATCGTGGAGCATGTCGGGGCAAAGGAGAAAGAAGATGGACCTATTGTCAACGACCATAATGAACTCACCTTTCTTCTCTCTTAATACTTCAACCTGAGCGGAAAACAGAAAGAATTCCTCAAGAACTGCAGAAGTAACAGTAAAAAAGAGAAAATACTTTCCTCAAAACTCTGTTGTGCTAGGTCTTACTTTGTTCTGGGTTGTCGTATTTCTTGATCTTTCCTTCTTGGTAAAAAAAGGTGCATGTTGCTTGTGCTGATAGTACTAGTCAATTTAAATTTTTTCATCACGCCCTCTTGCATGATCGTCATTATAATCTCTGCAGGCTTTCCACTCAAACGGGACAAAATTATCAATCTAATCCTACCCTTTTTTTTTTGTGCAGCCTGGAACTTGTGGTGACCATATGGAAACACAAACTACAAAGACTTTGTTAACAAGGAGCTTATATTGTTCTCCAGGGCAGATCTTCAAAGATCCATTCTTTCAATGGTTGACGGCCTCAAGCCTGGTCAGAGGAAGATTCTCTTTTGTTCATTTAAGAAAAAGTTGTTCAAAGAAATAAAAGTGGGCCAGTTCATTGGTTATGTGTCTGAGCAATTAGCCTACCACTATGGTGAGCAGAGTCATGCAAGCACTATAATTGGAATGGCACAAGATTTTGCGGTAAGCAACAACATCAACCTTCTTAAGCCCGATGGTCAATTTGGTACCTGTAACATGGTGAGAATAAACCGTCTATATAATGTCCAAAATATTAGTCTTGTTGAAATTAAAAATTTGCAATATTCTCGTGGTTTATGTTGCTCTGTGTATTTTGCTATTCCTGGGAGGGAAAGATCATGCAAGCACTAGGTGCATGTATACTAAATTAAATCCAATTACTCGGTGCCTCTTCCATGAAGATGATGATAAGCTCCTTGATTACTTGAATGAGGATGGAAAATCAATTGAACCACACTGTTATAATATTGTCATTTTTTTAATGATCTATTATTTTAGTTGTACATATGAACTACATAAGCATAGCATAGAACTTTCCTTTTGTTTGGTCAGTGTAGGTACATAACACTTATACCAATAGTCCTAATTACAATCTCAGAGACATTATTGCCAATATTAGGCGCTTGTTAAATAGTGGGACATTAATGCCAATGGATCCCTGGTATCGAGGATTTAAAGGATCCTCTAATCGAGGTACACTTAGCTAGGCGTTTCATTACAATATTAACAGTTAGTTTACTTGTTTTATCTTCTGATATTAAGCTTTTTATGTCAATAGGATTTCAGGCAGAATGGGGATGATGCCATTGTATAAATAGAAGTGAGGATGCAAGAGGGCATGATGAAGAAATTTAAATTGACTAATACTATCAGCACAAGCAACATGCACCTTTTTGACCAAGAAGGAAAGATCAAGAAATACGACAACCCAGAACAAAGTAAGACCTAGCACATCAGAGTTTTGAGGAAAGTGTTTTCTCTTTTTTGCCCTGTACTTACTCTTACCATTACTTCTGCAGTTTTTGAGGAATTCATTCTGCTCAGGTTGGAGTATTATGAGAGAACAAGAGCAGCTAAGTCATGTTTTAAATTTTTATTTTCTGTTTTCATTCTCATGTTTTAGTTTATTAGTTGTTTTTATATTTATTTAGTGTATTTTTTTTTTGTTTTTAGTATATTTTGAAAACTATTTTCATATTATATTTTTGGAAATTATTTTTTGTTAAAATGTACTTTTTGTTTTCTTTTTGATTTTTTAGAAAATGTTGAAAATAATTTCTGTCTTTATTCATTTTTGTGAAAATGTATCTTTTGTTTTTTTATTGACTTTTTAGAAATCTAGAAAATATTTTGTTTTATTTAGTGTATTGAAAATGTATTATTTGCCGAGATGTTTTTACTGAAAAAATAAAAACTAAATGTCCAAATTCATATTAATTTTTTTTAAGTATGTTTAAATTCACATTATATGTTTTTTTAGTGTATTTTGAAAAATACTTTTATAAAAACATTTTTTGTTTATTGAATTGAAAATGATTTTTCTATTGTGTACTCACACAATAATTATTAATAAAAATTTATTATATTCATAAACTTTAAAATTATATTTTTTATTATAAAGTTGTATAATTTTAAAGTTACCCTTCTTCTTAATTTAAGATTTATATTCTGGAGTTAGTGTTTCGGGTTTAGATTAGAGTCTAATGTCAAGTTGCGACTTTTAAGGTTAAGGGTTAAGGGTTAAGGTTTAAGACTTAAGCTTAAAGGTTAAGGTTTAGGACTTAAGCTTAGAGTAAGTTGTGGGGTTAAAGTTTTTTTAAGGTTGGTGTTTAAGTCCTAAAATATAAATTTTTATATTTGAGGATAAGGGTAATTTTAAAATTATTAGTAAAATATCTTATAAAATATGCATTTGATTTTTGAACTCCTTTTTTAAAAATTTATATTTTAAAAGTAGTATATTTTAAAAAATAAAGATAAATGCAAATAAAAGGTTTGCGGGGCCATCACCAAGTTTTCCATTTAGAAACATTGAAGAGATGAAAAAGCAGGATGATATTATGACCACGGATTCTTCTCTTGGCTCATCAAATCTGACCCATGACGTACATTCCACCGTCTTCCCCTATTTTTCTCGCTGGTAGAATTGACATGGTAATTCTTAGCCTTCAAAGTGATTATGGATGGTTCATAATTCAAAAACTTATGCATTTTATTTGATTGTGCTGTACAGGGGAAGTGTTTGTCTACTGGATAGGCACAGAGCCATTTCTGTACATTGCAAATTTCCACACAAGTTATGGGGAAGAGTTGGGGAAAGCCCAGTGTGTTTCGAAATGACAGAGACCCCATGTTTCGAAATGGTTTGGTAATGGTGGAAGGCAACGACTGGGTTTGCCATCGCCACCTCATTGCTCCAGCATTCTCTCCCCTTAACTTGAAGGTATAACTCTCTTTCTAACCATTTGTTTAGAGTCTTGATAATTGGAAGACATTCTTATGATCTCGAAAGTCCCTAGAGTTCAATTGTGGATCCCTATTTTTTTAATAGTTTTCTTGTCAGGCTACAACATTCTTCTAGTTTAGTGTTTAGAGTAATTTGCATCCAGTTGTTCATTCTGTTTGGTTAGAAGAAATAGGTACCAAATTTTTTTGTTTGCTATTTAAATGGATAACTAATTTGGAATCTTTTGGTTGGCAGTGGGTTGCGCATTGCACAAGACAGCTAGGCATGGAGCAAAGATTCAAGATGAAGGCAGGCGTAGATTTCATTTTCAGTCATTCGGTGCTGCCTCCAGGTAGTAGTTCTAAATCAATCAATCAGTCTCTTGTGGTATTTTTAACAAATATCAATCAACTTAGCATCATGTGCATTAAATTGAAGCACATTGTTTCTACAACAGGACAATAATGGCCTTATGGAGAACTAGAATACTAACCTATGAGCAGAAAGTACAAATTGCAGAAGACTAGGAAGATCAAGAAGACCTTTTAATTTCTGACGACTCTGGAATGTCTATTATTTACTCTGCAGAACTTCCGATCAAGGTAAATAGTGAATTTTTCCCCCATTCATTTCTTCTTTGTCATGAGTTTATAGTCATTCTCTTCACGATGCATCCGTAGGCGGTATCTGGTTTTGGTGAAATTCTTGTCTTTGTGTTGATATGTGTTTTTGTCTTGGACACTCTTGCAGATGAGATCAGTGATGAAAATGTTTCTTACAGATTGGTTGTCTTATTTATTAGGTTTCACGCAAAAGTGGGTGATAGGTGGGAGATATGTGTCAACCTTAGTGATGGACAGTTTCAACAGGTAACCAAATTATTCTCAAAGTGAATTAAAGAAGTTGCAATGAAGTTTATCGTAATTATTCTTTCTTACGCCCTGAATTGGTTAATGGTTTGTACCAGGGTAGCTCTGTGAATTCGATTGATACAATCAAGGGAGGAACCTATGTAGACTATGTTACCAATCAAATCACAACCTATGTGATGAATAAAGTTAATAAGAAGAAAAAGGATGCCAACGTCAGAGCTCACACTGTGAAGAATCGTCTATGGGTTTTTAGTCAATGCTCTTACCCTGCTTTTGATTCCCAAACTAAAGAAACTCTAACCACTATACAAAGTAGGTTCGGTTCCAAATGTGATCTTCCATAATCAATATTGAAGGATGGTTCGTTGTGCTCCTCCATACGTTATACACACACACACATATTTTTATATATCACTTAACAAAAGAGAACTAGGATTGTACTTACATGCTACAAATGTTTGCAGTTTCAAATTCTGGAATGGAATAGTGGATACTCTCCTGTCATGGGCAGATTTCAAGAATAGCAAGACCTAAAGGAGACTGATGGAACAAAGAATCAAAGAGTTCGTGGGATTGTAAAACTAGAAGATGCCAATGATGCAGGAGGAAAGAACTCTGACAAATGTACCTTGATATTGACGAAGGGAGATTCAGCTAAGAGGCTCTTGCAGTAAGTTGTCATGCTTCTTACTGAAACATTTGACTAAATTATTATGTTCTTGAGTTTTAACATAACTTGGCTTATGATAAGATTGCTGGGCTGTCTATTGTGGGTCGAGACCATTATGGTGTCTTTCCATCGAGGGGAAAATTGCTCAATGTATGGGAAGCCAGCAGTAAACAGATCATGGAGAATGAAGAAATTCAAAATATTAAAAAGATTCTTGGACTTCGGCAGAATAAGGAGTACAACACTGTGTAGTCCTTGAGATATAGTCACTTGATGATTATGACGGATTAGGTTGGCTTCTTCAGTTTGTTATTCATTATTTTTAATTTATTTTTTATTATTTTTTTTTTTTTTGGGGTGGGGGGTGGGGCGTTTGATGACTTGGCAGGATTATGATGGTTCTCACATCAAAGGACTACTGATCAACTTCGTTCATTCTTTCTAACCATCATTGGCAAAAGCTCCATCTTTCTTAGTTGAATTCACCACTCCAATCATAAAGGTTAGTTAGCTTGAAAGTGTTTTTTTTTTTTTTATGTCAGTGTGCAGGACATATGAACTTTTAATTGTAGAATAGAAGTTTCTAATCATAATCTTTGTAGGCTTTCCACTCAAACGGGACAAAATTATCATTCTATTCCATGCCTAACTTTGAATCATGGAAAGAAAGCTTGGGAAATAACGCAAATGGTTGGAAGATAAAGTACAATAAGGTTTGTTAGATCTTTAAAATGGAATTCATTGTAGAGTTTAAAATTTTGGCTTCTTTCATTTGTTGTTTTGGTTATTTGTATATACTGATTTTGTTTCTAGTCTTCCCAGGGGCTTGGAACAAGTTCTCCACAGGAAGGGAGAGAATACTTCCGCGACCTTGTAAAACACAAAAAAGACTTTGTTTGGGAAGATGATCATGATGGGGATGCAATTGAGCTGGCATTTAGTAAGAAAAAGGCAGAAGATAGGAAAAACTGGATACGTGGTTTTGAGGTTTGAAGTATTACTAATCTAAATAACACTAAATTTATGAAAGAGCTTAGCCTGAACTTGTTCATTCAAGAAAAAGTTGTTCAAAGAAATAAAAGTGGGCCAGTTCGTTGGTTATGTGTCTGAGCAGTCAGCCGACCACCATGGTGAGAAGAGTCTTGCAAGCACTATAATTGGAATGGTCGTTGAGAATAGGCCTATTTATATTCAAGCATTTACTGCTAAGGAGGAACTGAATTCAATCTGATTGTACATGCAGAAACATAAATTGGACAATCTTGAATGACATTTCTTGGTAAATGGGGAGAAGCTCCTAACACAAAAGGAAGAAAGTGAGAGATTTTGAAAGAAACACCTCCAACATCTATGTGGTTGAAAGATCTCGATGAGCTTGAGAAGAAACTTGATGTAGGAAACTTAACTAAATTTCATGATGTTTTCTTATTATTGTATTTAAATGTGGTCATCTATTAATGCGGTGTGTATTTCAAGACCTAGATAGCAAAGAGGCAAAGGAGGAAAGAAGGAGGTTAAGTCAAGCAAACAAAAGGGCAACTAGTCGTGCGGTTACTCTAGCTGCTAAGAAGCCACCATGAAAGCCAACAATGTTGAGTCAGAAGCTGATATAGTGGCACATTCTTGAATGGATGTTGGTAAGCATGGATTATTAGTTATAATCTATATTTCAGAAATATTACGTCTAAGTCTTGATACACATTTGAATTTCTCTATTTGAATCAACAGAGAAAGTTGCAGAGGTTGCCAAACCAAAGGTAAGTATGTACAGTTCTCATATTTACTGGAGATGTATTTTTCTAAAATAATTTTTTTTACGGAAATTGTATTTTGAAAAAATCATTTTTGGTTGGAAATTATTTTTGTCAAAATGTATGTTTTATTTTTATTTTTATTTTTTTAAAAAAATTTTGAAAATAATTTTTGTCACCGAATCCGATTCAACACAATTTTAACTTGGAAATATTTTTGTTTTTTTTCTATAGACTTTTAGTAACATTAAATGTTTCTGTTGTTTTTTATTAACTTTTTTAGTTTATTTCTAGAATTATTTTTTGAAAAGAATTTTTTTGTCAAAATATATGTGTTTTCCTATTGATTTTTTTTTAAAAAAATAATTTGTGTTTATTTAGTGTATTTCTAAAAGTATTTTTACAAAATTTGATTCAATAAGTTTTAGTTTTGATATCCATTGTGTATTTCTTTTAAAAAATATTTATCGAAAATGTATTTTAAAAAATCATTTTGTGTCATTAACGTTTTTAGAAATTTATTTTTTTTACAGTATTTAATTCAAAATATTTTTAGTGTGTTCTAGGAAATATTTTTATAAAAGTATTTCTTGTTTATTTAATTGAAAATATTTTTTTTGTTTTTGCATAATAATTATTAATAAAAGTATATTAAATTTATAATTAATTATTACTATTAATATTTTTCAAATTTTAAGGTTACTTTTCTTCTTAATTTTAAATTTATATTTTAGAGTAAGTGTTTAGGGTTTAGATTAAAGTCTAAGGTTAAAGGTTAAGGTTGAGGACTTAGGTTAATTTTAAAGTATGTGTTTAAAGTTTAGATTAGTGTTTAAGAGTAATATTTAAGATTAACAGTTAAGGTTAATATTTAATGTTTAGGCTCTAAAGTATAAATTTTTATATTTAAGAAGAAAAGTAATTTCTTAAAAAATATTTTTTGAAATTATATTTTATATAGTATATTCCTAAAAGTATTTTTAAAATTATGATTGAATATGTTTTTAGTTTTTATTAATAATATATTTTTTCTTTTTCAGTTTATTTTGAATGATTTTTTTTCTTTCTTTTTAGAAAAGATTCTTATCACCATTACCGGAAGGGCTATGGTAATGGCGTATGATTTCAAAAATTGTTCGAAACTATTTTTTTGCTAAAATGTGTTGTTTCTTTTTTTTAGAGTCTTTTTTTATATGTTTTTAGCTTTTAATATTTACTTAAAATGTACTTTATTATTGTTTTCTTATTTATCTTTTAGTGAAAATATTGCAAAAAATTTATGTTTTATGTTTTTAAAAAAAAAAAATTGAAAATAATTTTTGTCTGATTTTTTAAGTGTATATTAGAAACAATTTTCATATTTAGCTTGTTTTTTGTTGAAAATGATTTTCGGCAAAATATTTTTTATCTATATTTAGTGTATTTTAAATTAAGGGTAAAGTTAATTCTAAATATATTAGTATATATGTATTTTTTTTCCTTTAGTTTATTTCTAAAATTATTTTTCTTAAATTGTGTATTTTTTTTGTTTTCTTTTATAATTTTTTAAAAATATTTACGGAAAATGTATTTTAAAAAATCATCGTGTCAAAATATATTGGTTTCTTATCAATTTTTTTTAGAAATCTAAAAGTATTTTTACAGAATTTAATTCAAAATATTTTTAGTGTGTTTTAGAAAATATTTAATTGAATTTTTTTTTTTGGTTTTCGCGCAAGAACTATTTATAAATGAATATATTTTTATTATAGAAATATTAATTGCTACTATTATCTAAAATATAAATTTTTGCATTTAAGAAGAGTAATTTTAAAAAACTATTTCTGGGATTTTGAAAGATTGTATTTTGTTACAAATTAAAATTTTGTCATCCAATGTTTAGAACAGTTTCTATCTTTCATTTAGTATATTACTAAAAGCATTATTTTTTCTCAAAATGTATTTTAAAAACTATTTTCGTATTTATTTTGTTTGAAATAGTATTTTTTTTTATTTTGCAAGTCTGTTCTTTTTTATATTTTTTAGTGTATTTCCAATTTTTTTGCTGGAAATCAATTTTGTGAAATGTTTTTGTTGTTTGTCTATTGACTTTTTCTAGTAATATTAAAAATAACTTTTCTATTTACTTAGTGCATGTTGAAAAATATTGTTTTATTTTTATATTTATTTATTATATTTTTAAAATACATTAAATGCATATAAAAATAAGATTAAAAGTATTTTTAATTTGTTAACTAAACAAAATAAATGTATTTTTTAAAATATTTTTTACAATTTTTTTATCAAAATTGTATTTCGAAAACGATCCCATTTTTTTTTAAAAAAATCAATTTTTAGTAATAAAATAAACAAAAAATATATTTTTTAAAAATATTTCCTACCGAAAACGTATTTCAATAAGGATTTCATTTTGTTCTGGAAAATTTTTTATTGACTTTTTTAGGAAATACTCTTTTTCCAGTAATATCTTTTATAATTTTTTATCAAAGACATATTCGGTTTTCTTTTCTAGATTATCTAAAAAACATTTCTGTAAAATCTTTTAATATTTACTTAAAATGTATCTTATTATTGATTTTTATTTACTTTTTTGTGAAAATATTGCAAAAAATTTATGTTTTCTTTTTATTTTGATGTTTTTTTTTTTGAAAATTTTAAAAATAATTTTTGTCAAACACAATTTTTGAGTGTATTTTAAAAACAATTTTCATATTTAGCTTTTTTAAATTATGGGCAAAGTTAATTCTAAAAATATCAGTAAATATGTATTTTTTCCTTTTAGTTTATTTCTAAAATTATTTTTTTAAATTGTGTATTTCTTTTACAAAATATTTATTGAAAATGTATTTCAAAAATCGATTTCGATTTGTTGTTTAGAAAATATTTACTGAAAATGTATTCACACTAATTATTAATAAAAACATATTAAAATTTTAATTTTAGAGTAAATTTTTAGGATTTAGATTAAAGTTTAAAGATAATATTAAGGTTAAAGGTTAAGGGTAAGAGTTAGAGGGTTAGAGTTTTTGAGGCTAGTCTTTTGGTTTTAAAATATAAGTTCTTATATAAATTTTTAAAATATAAACTATTTAAGAAGGGTAATTTTAAAAAATATTTTTAAGAATTTTTAAAAATTATATTTTGTTAAAAATTATTATTTTGCCATTGAATGATTAAAATAGTTTCTACCTTTTATTTATTGTATTCTTAAAATTATTTAAAAAAAAAATGTTTCTCTTTAGAAAGGATACTTATAACCATTGCCACAAAGACTATGACACCATTAGCGTATCATTTCAAAAAAAATTTCCTTTTGCATTTATTTGAAATTTTTTTGTTGTCAAAATGTTTTTTTTTTTTTACTTGAAATCATTTTTATATGTTTTTAGTTTTATTAATTTTTTTATATTGATTTAATATATGATTTTATCTTTTTATTGTATATTTTAAAAATATTTCCAAATTGCATTTGTCGAAATATTTTTGTTGTTTTTCTATAGATTTTTAGTAAAATATATTTTGTCGAAATATCTTTTTTGTTTTTCTATATGCTTTTCATAACATTAAAAAATATTTTGAAAAAATGTTTGTGTAGTTTTTTATTAACTTTTTAAAGTGTATTTTAAAAAATACTTTAAATAGAGATAAAAAAAACCACAAAAATATTAGTAAATATGTATTTTCTATTTTTAGTTTATTTCTAATTTTTTTTTTGTCAAAATGTATTCGTGTTTTCCTATTGACTTTTTTTAAAAAATAATTTTTGTTTTACAAACTTTGATTCAATAAATTTTAGTTGTTTTCATATTCATTTAAAAAATCATTTTGTGTCAAAATTTGTTGGTTTCTTATTAACTTTTTTTAAAAATCTAAAAGTATTTTTACAGAATTTAATTCAAAACATTTTTAGTGTTTTCGCACAATAATTATTAATAAAAAAATATTAAATTTATGAATGAATATATTTTTTATTTTAAGCTCTAAAAAAATATTTTTTGGGATTTTGAAAATTTGTATTTTGTTACAAGTTAAAATTTTGTCATCCAATGTTAAAACAGTTTCTCTTTTATTTTGTATATTTCTAAAAGTATTTTTAAAAATCTGATTGAATTTGTTTTTAGTTTTTATTAACGGTTAAAAAATATATTTTTTTTCTTTTTCAGTTTATTTTGATTTTTTTATGTTTTCTTTTATTATTGTATTTTGAAAAATCGTTTTAACAAAAATATTTCTTGTTTATTAAATTAGACATGTTTTTGACTTTTATTTGATGTCTGTATTCACAGTAAATGTCTAGTATCACTAACATTTTTTAGTTTAATATAAATATTTTCGGTTCTTATTTTCATTTTTATATTTATTTTTAATGAATTTTATCAAACTATTTTGTAAATAAAAAGGTGTCTAAAAAAAATATAAACTACTAAAAATATTTTATTTTTATAGTTTATTTTGGATAATATTCTTACTAAAATAATAGCATTTTTGACCCTTTTGAAAATTAAAATAAGAAATAGGCACCGAGTCTTTGGATGCACAAACGCCAGATTCAATTGATGTAAATATATATAAAAAATTCACTAACTTTCCAAAGTCCAATAATGAAAGCCAACGAGGGTATTTTACATAGATATATCAAATAAAAAAAAATTATTATCAATATATATTATTTTTAAAAATATTTATTAATATGTATTAAAAAATTAAAAATTATAGTATGGTAATGTGATTTTTTAATAAAATTGCATGATTGTACTGTGATTTTAAATCGCAGTATAGTCTTGCGATTTTAGTTTAAAATTTGTTTGTCTTTTGTAGTTTTCTGTGGCTCATGCTGTCATTTGCACGGAAAGCAAATTCAGTTTAGATTTTTTTTAAACATACAAGTTATTTTTGATTTTATTTTTTTAATATTTTTAATATATTTTAAAAAAATATAATTTTTTATTATATTTTACATAAAAAAATTATATTTTTTCTATATAGGATCCATGAAATATATATATATATATATATATATATATATATATATATATATATATATATATATATATATATATATATATATATATATAAAAAACAAACAAAAAGAAGAAAAACGAGAAAAAGAAAATGTGTGGATAAAGAATTAAATTTTATATTTAATTTTTAAAACATATCTATTGAAGATGTAAAGTGTTAAAGTTCACAAAATTATGAGAGAATGCAAAAAGGAAGAAAGACGAGGAAAGGAAGAAGAAAGGAATAATACGAACTGAAAGCGTAACTTTGTGTATCTTTTTTATAAAAAAAAATATTTTTTTTATGTAAAATATAATAAAAAATTATATTTTTAAAAATATTAAAAAAATCAAATAAAAAAAAAGTGGCCCGCCTATTTAAAAGGAGTTCAAACTAAATTTGTTTTTCGTGTATATGGCAGCATGAGTCACGGGGGACTGTAGAAGGCATACAGGTTTTAAACTAAAATCGCAGGAGGGTCCTACGATTTTTTATAATATCGCCTCCTCCTGCTGAGATTTTTCTGTGGTGTCAATTTCTTTTGTCAAATATCACGATATGATACTGTGATTTTATTCAAAAAGTCTATTATCGTACTGTAATTTTTAATTTTTAGATATATATTAATAAATACTTTTAAAAATAGTATATATTGATAATAATTTTTTTTATTTAGTATATCTTTTATAAAATACCCAAACACGAAGACCAAGGTAAAATGAATAAATTCTGAGCCATGAGAGCAACGACGCACGTCTGCCCCCTTTTGCCTTTCCATTTGAAGTTCCTACAAGACATTGACATTGACATTAATCATCAGAAATACTGAGCCAGTAGCAGCAGATATGAACTCTTCAAAATGTATCAGAGTCAGAGATACAACAAAAAATAGTAACTAGTCAAACTTTGCCCAGATTTAGAGACCTCAACTAACTAGCTACATATAGAAAATCTCAATCTCTTGTAAGACCATAACCTCCAGTTGATACATTGCTGATGGTTGAATTCCAGGGAAACGAGGCTGCTGAGCCATTAGGTGCTGATTGAAAGCTGCACCAACCTGCTGAAATGCTGTAGTTTGCCCAACATGTTCCTTGATCCTTTGATCAATCACACTCTGTTTGTTGCTCCTCAAATTGCCTATAAGTCATATGCAGAACAACATCATGAAGAACATCAATGAAGACTTAGTACATTTCCATCAAGAAATGAGAAAAATCTCACTGCACCTTATGTTTGTAACCTGCATTATGCTGCTTTCTTATGGAAGAGCATTTTAGATGATAACATGAGCGATTCAAAAATCAAAAGTTATAAAGCACAAAACTTTTCTTGCACCAGCATGTAAGCATGCCAATGCTTTGAATTTATGATCTCAACAATAGCAATTTTGTCTCACAAATACCAGGGCATAGTTCAAAGGAAGCCTTAAAATATTGTAAGGAAGAAGGGATTGCAACAATACTCAGAACATTAAACGAAAAATGAAAAGGACAGGATGGTTTCAATTATTATATCCTTGATTCTGATAGGGAAAATGGCAAATGGGAAATATTAAAACCATTTTTTACTCCATAAATAGAAGACAACGTCAGCATTAACAAACAAAGCAAGAACTAGAGAGGAAAAAAATTCATGAGCTAGGAGACTGACAGAATCGTGAGTCAGATAGGTGTCACAGTAATACCCGCAAAAAGAGCAAAATCAATTCAAATAGCACAAGATTGATAACAATCATTCATGAAATTATATATAAACAAGCATTTAATAACAGATAAAGAGGCAATACCGAGGCATCCTTGTCTATTACTCTCTGTGCAGCTTCTAGTTGACCCAGAACACCCTACCAATAAAGAGAGAAAAAAAAATCAAAACTTAGTAATTGAATAAAAGGTAAAAACACTAGGAGCAAAGCATTGTATTTTTTAAGTAAGGATTCTAAATGTAACAATGAGAAGTTATTTTTTTTATTTTATTTTATTTTTTTAACGTTTGATCATGAATATATATAAGGTGAAGTTATTATTAAATTCTTTAACTTGTAACTAATTTAATTCAAGTTAATTAAAAATTATAAATAAATAGAGTTATTCCAAAGACATTTTATATATATATAAACTTGAATTTAAATTAATATATTTAAGGGATTTAACTTTTTATTATTAAAACCAAATATTATGGAAGAGATTAGAGATTTAAATTTCCTTCCTTGTAAATTTCTTAAAAAAAAAACAATGAGTAGCAATTAAAATAGAGAACACTTTTGTTTTTTTCTTTATAGAAGAAATACAAGACACAAGGTTATAGCACAGCACATGTTAATCCCATTTTTTTAATACGTATATACACTATTAATTGTAATCAAAATATTTTTTTAATTAATATACGTGGATACAGATTCCATTCTTTCTCCACTCATTACGTAACCATTTATTATTTGGAGCATCCCTATTATGTATACTACAGGAAAGAGCATAGAGGCAGTGACTAAATAAATATGCTTGGTTGGTGACATCCAAGTTGAGGGCAAGCGCCAGGGGTTCTCCATTGCTTAGCTTCCTATTTTCTGTGCCTAGTCTCTGAAAACGTATAGAACAAGAAATTTCATTAGTTACAAGTTTCACAATGGCATCAAACTGTTGCAGCCAACAAGAACCAATCAAAAACCTGGACAATGTCAGAACAAGGTGTTAACAAAATGGTAACAGACTGAGTCTTAAAATATTAAATCTAAATTCTCTGCAATTGATTGTAGTATGATTACTATTAATATCCGTTGAATGAAATATTATAGTTATAGCCCTATTCAACTACTGATAACAACAACTATATAGCGTCCAAATTTCAAAATATTCTCAAGTTTAAAACCTTGTAGTCAATCTTGCAAAATGCTCTCATCTCTAACAAGAACATTTCTTTAATGGAAAGGAAAGAGTTGAGAGAATAACAACATGCTTCATAGATTTCTAAGACATTGAAAACTTTTTAGTCAACCTTGTGCGCGTTAAAACCATAACAGAAGAGATCCAAACCATGTAGTTCTTCTACTAATCTCAAAAAAGTTCCTTCACATGGTTTACTTGCCCACTTGCCATTTGACTTCAATATATTTAATAAACCAACATAGATCACATTAACCAACAGGAAGAGGAATCACATCAATAACATTAATTTATTAATATTACCAGCTTTGAAATGCCGAGTATGCTGCATACAAAACTTCTTTCAGACATAAATTTCTCTAATATAACAAGACGGAAACAACAATGACAATATCACAATAGTCATTAGTTCTACTTCTTCACAAGCAAAGGCCCAACATTATCCCCGGTAGCTTTGTTGTGCTTTACATGGCTTCCATCACACAGAGGAAAAGTTCCTGATCTCCAACATCTGCACCCACAAGCATAGCATCAAGAAAATATGAACAGGTACATAGATTATGGCATGTGAAAAGGAGAGAAAGCAGAAGCACATAACATGGATAGTTTAATGCATAGACCAAATGAATAACTTTTGGCAAAATTAATGTTAAACATATGTGCACATGCATATATGTAATCCTACAAGTATGCGTAAATCTGACATAATGTTTGGTTTGCGGGGTTTGGAGGGGAGGGGAATGATTTTTCTCGAGTCACCTTGTTTGGTTGAAGAATTTGGATGGGAGGGAGGGATATCTTGAGATAAAATTCCGATAAAAGGGATAATCCTTGATTCGAGGTCAAGTGAACCTCCTAAGAGAAAGGGAAAGTGGGTTAATTCTTCATTGATTGTGTCTGAATACAAACTGCCAATATATGGGCATTACTACCACAACTTCAACAATGACCAAATTAAATATCACTCACCAAAATAAACTAACAATCTATACTCCTTTTGGGCTTATGCCTATGCCGTTTGGCCCTAATAGAGTCCATGGGCTAAAACCTTGACAAAATCCCTCTCCTCCCCTTCCCTCCTATTCTTCATTTCCAATGAGAGGCCCTTTCCTCCATTAAAATCCCTCCTCTTCCCTTCTTTGAACCAAACAGATTAAAAATCATGTTGTAGCTGTCTTCGTTTAGAAGAATTGTGTGATTTATCTCCATGAAGAAATTGATGAATGCAACATTCTTGAGGTGTTTCAGTCCCACTATTACTAGGGTATACCATATACATCTAACAAACCACCCAATCTAAAGCACAATAGACTAATACACAGTAATGTTACTTTGGTCTGGACTCTGGACATGGATAACCTTGGTGATGAATCTGGCAAATCCCAAGAGAATAAGTGGTCAAAGCTGTGATAGTATTTGTTGATGTTATGTTTCACGAGGGCCTTTACAAAATCTTTAGCCAAATATAACACACCCTTAAGCATTATTCTACTATTGGCTCCCCGGGCCATTTGTTGGTCTCTTGAGTCTTGACCAGCAAAACATGACATCTTTTATAATATGTGAAACTCATAATTTGAACAATACATAGCCTGGGATGACAGTTTAATACTTCCCAGGCTAGTGGAGTAACATCAAGATTCACATTCTACCACCTTGCATCAGAAACTTAAAAAGAATAAATTTTCTTATACTACCTGATTATTCAGGTCAAATCTACCAGCCAGAAGGATATTTCTTCCTATCTATGACTAGTCGAGATAACATTCTTATCAATTTCCTGATTACTTAAGAAGAGACTGTCCCTCTCCATTTGCCATCATGATTCTAGATTTTCTTATGCATCCACATCAATTGACTTCATTGACCAAAATTCACGACGAAAGAGCAAATAAACATCCACATCATCATTTTAGCCCCCAAAGTCATAGTTTTTCTTTCTATATTGGCTCGGGTAGACAGTAAAGTCAATAGGACGTCCATTACAATTATCCTATGCAATTATCAAGATTCACAGTCACAACCTATAACAATTTAACTACACGCAATTCCTCCGGAAAATTTTCTTTTCCACTTTTTCATGGATAAGCACTTGGTCATCTCATAAAGAGCCCATTTTTAGATAATCAACAGAAATAACCATGTTCTTTATCGTTCTCCATTCCAACGAAATGATCTGACGTTTCCAAATTCAAGCTTAAAGTAAGTACATATAGCTTTACTATTTAGAAAAATAAAAAATAAAAAATCCCAGAACTTAAGCTAAAGAAAGTAATAGGACGTGATTCACCACAATTGAGGAACTGAACATTGTTCTAAATTACCTGCAATAAGCAGTGAGAGGTTTAGCAAGTTCAGCGACAACTACAGAATCCACCACTTTATCTTCATTCTTCCTGATATCTGGGTTTATACCGGCAGCCTCTGCTTTCACCAGCACCATGCGCCTTGGTCTTCTTACATCAACACCACCAAATGAGCAAGAATTGAAGTGGCTGGCCCTAATTCCTCTTCTGCTCTCACCCAATCCATTCACCGATGTTATGCCATGGCAGAAACCTGCACCCACTGGGCTTAGAACGGATTCCATTCTCTTCCTGCTCTCTGATCTTCTCCTTCGCCACGAGCTACCTACCACACTTTGCAAACAGACGGGTCGATGAGATAAATTTCTTAGCGTACGCTTGTGAGCTGAACTTGTGGAGAGCACACTCCCATACAGATGTACAGTTTGAATGGTGGCAATGCGAGACACGTAATACGTGTAAGCATCCATAAAAGCAACTTCCTTTTCAGGGTACGTGAGAGTTATCATTCAACAGTGTTTTTTGTGTGGGCCGGATCCTGGATGACCCATTTTGTATGCCCAAGGAAACAATTTTTTTTTTTTTGTTTTATTTTCCATCTAGCCATTTTTAATTAATTAAAAAAATAATTAAGTATCTTACTCATGCAATATCTAATAATTAATTATTAAAATTTTAATTTAAAGATAAATAATAATAATAATAAAGTAAGGTATATATATGCATATCAACCCTTATCAATTATATTATAAGGTATTTCGAGTTGAGACTTTCGTTGTCATTTTATTGTCACCTTCTAGAAAGATTCATGTGAAAGAAAGCAACAGAAAGGAAAGTCCAGAATGATGGCGCAGACAAATGTTATGCAAGTGCCTCAAATGACAACCGACCAATACACTTGTATAATAAAATAAAAACAATTACACCCAAAGGTTGGATTCGTAGTTACACTGTTCTCGGTCTAATTTATTTATTTAATAAATATATGATAGTTGTTGTGAGAGTAGTTTTGAGAATTATTGTAATTGTAAGAATGAGAGATGCCTCTCTCGAAATTTTTATATCTCTTATATAAAGAGAGTGAGATATATGACTTTGGACTTGTTTGAACACTGACTTATATCATCACTGTTATTTAGTTTAATCAATAACAATAGTATTATTAGGAACATCACATTTGAAGAAAGTTATATCTAATGCTTGGTCCATAAAATAAAATAATAATAATAATAAAAAAAAAAAAAAACATTCATGTTGTGCCATGATGCGGGTATAAGTTTGGTAATATACAGTTGTTTAAACATGTCCACACCTAGCCACAAGGGAATCAATGTGCCACTGTGCCAAACGCACAGTGAAAGATGTTATCTATTCAGCTCTCTCAACCAAACAAAAACTTTGGTTTTAGCATATATTCTTTTATCTTATATACTTACTATCTTTTTTAAACTTTTATATATCCTCTCTTCCTCTTGTTAAAATTTGCTCTTATATCTAATTTTTATGGTTCCGTACTTGTTTATCCCCGAATTAGAGCTCTTGCTTGAGCTTGGGGCCAACTCTGTTGAAACAACGTTTTTTAGGATGTATTTTTTTTTTTTTTCCTTTTCTTCACCTATGTGTCAAAAGGATAAGTGTTTAAAGATAGAATCTTCACCTAGTTAAACAAAATGCTCTGTTTTATGTTGATTTAAATTATTTTTTATAAATTTAGGGTTGATTAAAAAATAATAAATTAATGCATAGAATAAAATTAAGACAAGAAATAAAATAAAACATTTTGTTTGTACAATAAATATTATTTTTTAATAAAAATTAAGTCATTAAATATATCAGATTATAAATTATTGGATGTTACACTGAGACAATATAATATCTTATATTATTGATTGACACTAAATATATTAACTAATTTTTTTCACAATAAATCTAATATATCAAAATATGTATGACACATAAGAGATAAACTTAATGTATTTTTTTTTATATCCAAATATATTTATACATTTTAAATATGATATCAATCATTTTTTTACACCAACAAGGTTACTCCGAAATTTCAAGTCTTTTTAACATGAATTGCCTTGTAGCTCAACATGTTTTCCTATTCAATAAAAATTGGAATTGTCCAAAGTGAGAAAGCAGACCCAACCACCAAAATAGATTATAAAACTAAAAGTTAACTTTTCTTCCTCTGGAATCCGAAACTACCAAAAAATAAAAATAAACAAAAAACATCAAATTACAAAAATATCCTCAGATTCTTCGCATGTAACAGGGAGAATCCCAGTCCCTCGGCAAAAGTTTTCCCATCTTCAATAAATTTTCACGTGGGGTCCCACGAGCCCATCCCGCTCCTCAGACGAATTAAAATTCCAAATCAGGCAACGAACATCAGAAACACACTTTGATAGGAATTGAATCGTATCATTCTTAAATTCCTCAACTGTTTCCTTTTTGCATTCCTCGACATTGGTTTCGTTTCCCGAGATCATCCGTGTTTCCGTGCATGATTTGATAATCTGAGAGCTTACAGTTGCCGTAGCTTGATGGCGATTCTCATCCCCAAGAAATGGGGGATGTTTGGATTCTGGTATTGTGTTTTTGCAATCATGATTGGCTCCAAGATTTGTGCTCCCGCCAGATCTGAGAAGGAAATCCGGGAGAGGTTCTATGGGACTATGTTGAACTCGTCGGCGCCGGCGTCCAATGACGGTAGCTTGGCCAAAATGTTCGATCGTGTACTGGAGAAAGAGTTTTCCGAGAATGATCAACCTGAAGGTTTTCTTTTCTATTTTTTTTTTTCTTTTCGAAGTTTGCATTTCTGTTCTGTTTTTCATTTATTTATCTTAAAGTTTTCTCAATTTTCCCTGTATTCATGTTTTCTGATTGGTTTCCGAGAATATAGTTGAGGGGGAGTTGAAGTTTCAGCTCCTATGCTTCATACTTTCTGCTTTTCTGAAAGTTTAAAGTGGTTGGGTGAAATTTCCTAGTATAGGGTGTCGTTCATTACGCTGTACTGAAAGGAATAATGTTGACCCCCCGGAGGAGCAGATATGTAGCTCTATTTAGTTAACCAGTTTCTTGTGGTATTGAGTATAGCTAAAGATGCATTTAATTTTGAGAATACTTTCCTTGCATATGGGGAATGTGTAGTTTACGCGAATGAAAATATAGGGCAGATGAGAAACTACTAGACGATAGCACTTAATTGCTTCGTACAAAAGACTGGTTTTAGAAGTCCCATACTTGATAAGCTACCAGGAGAGATGAGAATTTGCTGGCAATTATTAATTGCATACTGGAGTTAAGGGTGCGCTGTTGCCCCAAATTTAAGTCTTTGTTGCACACTAGGTATTAATATCATGTAGATTTGCTAGGTCTTCTAGCTTTAGAGGAGTTGGATGGGTAAAGAGGCTAAAATTTAAGCTTTTCTGTGCATTAGGTACTAAAAGCATAACAACATGGATAGTTGGGCTGGACTAATTGTAGACTAGCTTTTTTTCTTCAAGAAAAAAAAGGATCTGATTCAATCTAACAAGTTATGCCGTTGTATCTTGATAGCACTTTGTGATTTACGACTGGATGCTTACACGTATGATTGGTTAATATTTTAGTTTAGGCGTTGTTTCTTGTACCCGTGTGGTTACATGTAATTTATTTTTCAGACATTATCTAATCATCTATGACGTAAAACATGCATGTCTTCTATTTAAAATAGAAGGTAGTTATTTCTCCTTCCTTCAAGTCGTACAAGCTTCAGTTGCAGAGTGCAAAACATGAATCATGTAGCTCATTGATTTGTCTAGGGCAGTGTAGTTGGTATTTTGATTATGCTTTTCTGCCTTTGCCAGGATCTGATAAGAGTAGCTTCAATAGCAGTGTGGCTGATCAACAGGTACATGTTATACTGTTATTTCTTTTGCATTATTTTTACAAATCTTTTCCTGCCACACATTCTTTTAGCTAAAAAAAGAATTCAGTTTAATCATGTATAAATAATGCTTGAGTTGCTATATGCTGGTCAACAATTATAAATGGAATTACAACCAAGTCTATGATGGGGATATGTTCTTACTTTTTAGGCATGACTACAAATTGCACTTTTGTCTACGGTGATAAAACACGAGTTTCTTTTCATTCTAATTTTTCATCATATAATGTATGTGGCATTTAAAAAACTCAGATTTGGTGAGCAATTTTATTTTTCTTTTTGCTATCATCAGTCATTTTAATGTTGATCAAACTACTTATATTTACCATTATATATACACATACACACACATTTTAACTGCTAGACTAGTTAGTAGTATTCCTTCAAATTTTATTTTGCAGATGAGTTCTAGACACGCCTTCTGCTATTGTTTTGCAGGCTGTACTGGAGACTGTAGCTAAAATTACTCATGATAAACCCAAGAGAAATGATACACATGAGGGAAAGTATGGAAAGTTTGCTGATGTGATTGTTCACTTACAGTCTATAGGGTGACTAGATGTAATTTTCTTAGGTTACTGCATAACTTTTTTGTTTTTCCTTAATGATTATTTTCTCCTCAGTGGCACAAGACCATTTCAGCTTCAAGATGTATTCTCTCTGGAGAATGAAGATTCAGATGATGGGACAACCTTGATTGACAAAAAGGTGTGCTGAAAACTGATGCAAAACCTCTGGGATTGTTCTTCATTTTGCTGCTGAATATTCAATTTTCATCCTACTTTTTTTATTTATCCTACTGCATGGCAGGACAATGTGTTCGTGATGTCAAACAAGAAATCCAAATATCCAGTACTTCAAGTGGATTTGAGGTTGATATTTGTTATGATTTTTATCCTTGTAATTACCTGTTAAGAAATCCTCTATGATCACCTTGGTTGACTCATTGAAAGATCATAAATTTTTCTTAGAATTTGGATACACTTGGAACAAAGTGCCATGTTTCTGGGATGGTTTTGGTTGTAGATGGATCTGTATTGTGGGATTGTGGAAAGTTACATTCTAATTCTGTGTTAGTATTTATCGTAGAGAACTTTTGGTAATGATTATTATGAAAATGACCAACTGAACACTGATTTCCTTGTCTCTTTTCTATTCCTTTTGGAAATAGAATGGGTTCTAAAAATACTCTACTTGTCCTATGGGGATCTTGTAAAATGCTTTCTGACACTGTACTTCCTATAATGAAGAGGCTAGGTATCTAACATCACTGGATTAAGGATTTGTTTTATATTGCTGAATTATAATACACGATACATATTACATTCTAGTTTTGGTGTGTCTTGTAGTTCTCTATTTTTTCTTTTTTCACTGTTGCTTTGAGATTTAAACTTTTGATTTATTCTTGCATATTCATGCAGGCTAATATCGGATTTGGTGGTTCTCATAGTTTCTGCAGCCATTGGAGGAATTTTCTTTTCCTGTTTGGGGCAACCGGTCTGTATCTGTTACTCTTATTGATTGTAATATTTGGTGTCTTTCATTCAACTGTTAGACTTGATAGTTGTTGTTTAGTAGTATTACGTGATTTATTTTACTGGGCTACAGAAAAAGAAATCTAGGTGATGGAAGCACTGGGGTCCAGTTTGATCTAATCTTTTTTTTTTTTTAAAACATATTGCAGGTTATTGTGGGCTATCTTCTTGCAGGCTCCCTTATTGGACCAGGAGGCTTGAAATTCATTAGTGAAATGGTGCAGGTATTTTTCTAAGGAGCACGAGGTCACTTTTCACAGAAGCAATTTAGCTGTGATTAATTTTATTTAAGTGCCTGGTCTGATTTCTCTTTTCTTCTTGAAAGTTTGTTGCCTCAGTGTTGCTAGTTCTGAGGGGAATGCATGTTTATGAGCCAATATCTTCTGATTCTTGAATCTAGGTCCCTAACTTCCTATTGATGAGTATACTTTACAGGAGTAATCGCCTTAAGATTCCACTGGTCTTGAATGGTTCTTCATCCATTGTCTTGAATGTGTGGGAGCTCTGTGACTGATTCTAAAATGACATTCTGACATAGGACAACACGAATAGTAAGATTTACAGAACTAGGCTAGGGTTTCAAGTTGTAGACTTGGAGATTGGTGAATTAAAGGTTTATTGAAGTCTGCCGGCATAATATTATACCTTGGCTAAGGACCATATTAACAATATAAACTGCTTAAGTACCCCTAAAGTTGTACTGACCTAGAAACTTTCAGCTACTAACAACATATTAATAGGACCTGAGAATTGGTAATGTAGCTTATGGAAGAGGCTCTTATAGTGCACAGTCAACTATCTTCACCAACTAAGACAGAATCATGGATAGATTATGGCTTTTCAAAATATTTCAATTGAACTGAAATGCATCTTGGTAGGCACATGTGGATAGTTTTTCCAGTCTAGTCTAGATTCATCGCAGAATTCTAGCATGTAAATGCAGAGCTGTTCTATGCAATAATAATGGCTTTTCATTCAATTATTTTGCATTTGATGACTTTTTTTTTTTTTTTTTGTCATTTATAGGTTGAGACTGTTGCACAGTTTGGGGTTGTCTTTCTTCTCTTTGCATTAGGGCTGGAGTTTTCTTTGGCAAAGGTTTGCTATCCATGTCTTGGAGAAACTTCTTTGACATAATCTCATGTTATAAACTTGGTTCCTGTTTAATTTTTTAAATATACGATTTTCTGGTTGTATGAAATATTTAATTATCCCTGTCTTTTTTTCCCCTTCCTCTTTGTTTTGCAGCTGAAATTTATGCAATTCTCTTCTTTAGCATATTCTGAAGAGAACCTGTTTTTAACATTTTTTTTTCACAGTTAAAAGCAGTGGGGCCAGTTGCTGTTCTCGGTGGGCTCCTTCAAATTGTAATATTTATGTTCTTAAGTGGCATTCTTGCAATGGTATGTGATTGACAGTGTCTCATTTGGTCTTTGATGGTCAAATTACAATTGTTTTGACATAGATTCTAAACTTGTATGTCCCACTTGCTTTGCAGTTATGTGGAGCCAAATTGTCTGAGGGTGTATTTGTTGGTTCCTTTCTGTCTATGTCATCAACAGCAGTGGTATTTTTATATACCATCTTCTTCACACTCATAAATATTTCTATTCTTATCATTGTTGCTTAACAGATTCTTAGCATGATTCATCCTTTTCTTCCACTTATTACCAGGTTGTAAAGTTCTTGGCGGAAAGGAACAGTAATAATGCTCTGCACGGTCAAGTTACAATTGGGACTCTTATTTTTCAGGTATTCTCAATTGTGTGGGCTCAAATGGTAAACTAACTGATTTTCCTTAAATAATGAGCTCTAAAGCTTGATTTTTGATGCATATCATTCTTTCCTTTACCATTTGTTGTACCAGGATTGTGCAGTGGGTTTACTATTTGCTTTGCTCCCAGTTTTGGGCGGTAACAGTGGTCTTTTACAAGGAATGATTTCAATGGGAAAGCTGTAAGTGTAGCTGGTGTGCACTATTTTCTTTGATTTTCTTGCGTCATTCATGAAACTCCTTTGTGCTTGATGATCCAGAAATTTGGTCCTTTGCAGGGACAGAACCAGGTGTTAGTGTTTAGGTGCCGTTGCAACAACAACCACCACACCCCCCCACAAAAAAAAAAAAGGGGAAATTTTCATATAGCATTTACTGTTTATCTTTTGTCCTCACCCTCCCTTTCATATGCTTATATGCATATTTATCTTGTGTAGTTGTCCCCCTTCCAAAATTCCTATACACCCTCTCTTGCCCCAATTAAATTTCACCCCCTTAGCTAATTTTCCTGGTTCCGTCCTTGGTCCTTTGCTTTGTTGTTTAGGCCAATCAAAGCTCATAACATTGTGATATAGTTTGCGCAAGTTCCTATTTTTGTGTATGCTTAACCTAAATAAACAAATATTGAGATTGGCATACAATCTAATTGTTGTCAACTTCAGGCTGCTGGTACTGTCCCTTTATCTCACTGCTACATCTATATTATCTTGGTCATTTGTTCCCCGATTTCTAAAGCTCATGATGCAGCTCTCATCTCAGGTGAGGTTAAAACATTTGTTTCACTATCATCATTTGAGCACTACTTGCTTTTACTGAGCTAATTCTCCTCTCCCCCCCCTCCCCCCCCCCAAAAAAACAATTCGTTTTTATTTTTTATTTTTTTTGCACTCCAGACAAATGAGCTTTATCAGCTTGCTGCTGTGGCTTTCTGCTTACTATCAGCATGGGTAAGAAAAGCATATTATAACTGCTGCTAGTGACTGCACATCATTCAATGTTCTTTTGGTCTTGTAGTTTGTATGTTTAATTAAATCTTTTATAATTAGGTTGATAAGTATTGTGTTTATGTCTGTTGACTTAGAATTGCAGTTTTGGACAACTAACCGATTCCAGTAATACTTCACATGTCTTGCCCTCCCCCCACCCCTCTTTTTTATCCTCCACTTATCCATTTCTCTCTACCGTGTTCACTCCTCCAGTCCTGTATGATAAGCCAAAACCCAGAATTTTGAAAGAAAACATTATGGATAGCAAGAACTAGTAAACACATTTCTCCCCATAATAACAATGTGAAGTTCAAGAATGAATATTCTAAACCCAATCCTGTACATGTTTTCCTTTTTCCCTTGATCCGCATTTAATATTCTAAATGTTATATAGGCTTGTATCTTTAATAATTACTTTAGTGTGAAAAGTAAAGAAACATATGAAATTAAGACGATCTGCAGCATCATGTTATTTTTCTGAGAAGAACATATCCTTGAAGATATAGTCAATGTTGGTTTAATTTTTTTAAAAAAATATCTTTCCAGTGCAGCGATAAGCTCGGCCTTAGTCTTGAGCTGGGTTCATTTATGGCTGGTGTAATGGTTTCTACTACAGACTTTGCTCAACATACTTTGGATCAGGTACTCTGTATAGTTAATGCCTTTTTTTATTGCCAGCCATAATAGTTCTGTTCTTGTACTTGCTTAAGATTTGTTGTCATACTTAATATCCTTTTACCAATTTATTCTTAGAACCGCTAGGGGCTTACTTTTCTCTCAGCGGCTAGGTGCATACTCTTGAAACTAGCCATCTTTTGGGACACGAGCATTGAAAGAAAGGTGTTAAGATCATCTACCTTTCTGATTCAAGCGATTTCTAAATTGTAGTAAATGCGTTGTAGAAGATCAAAATGCAGAACAGGCAAAGGAAAATAATTTGAAAATAACCTTAAGATCTCAGAACAGTGTTGAGCACGTCTTGAAAACCGCTTTATCATGTCTCATATCCATGTTTCTCTCCATTAGTGAAAAATTTTCTTTTCCTTTTGGAAAGCAATCGTTGCTAAAATAGTAGAGCAATCTCCCCCAATGTAGATCACTTAGAAATAAGAACTACAAAATTTCCTCAACACATATTGGTGTTTTTTGGGCCTTGCATATGTAGGTCGATTTTTACTGATTTTGCTTATGAAATATGATTAAGTTGTCGTAAGAATGATAGAAGAGTTATATCTAACAAGATGCATTTATTGATGCATTGTAGGTGGAACCAATTCGAAACCTATTTGCAGCACTCTTCCTTTCGAGTATTGGAATGCTTATACATGTACACTTCCTTTGGAACCATGTAGATATCTTGCTGGCATCTGTTATCCTGGTTATAGTTGTTAAGACTGGAATTGTTGCTATTGTTACAAAGGCCTTTGGGTATAGCGTTAGGACATCATTTCTGGTAAGTTATATGGTCAATTTCTTCAATGATGTATTGGTTAACTAACACACTTCCAGATGCTGAACACTAGCTTCTTGTTTCATGGCAACATAGGTTGGTATCTCACTTGCTCAGATTGGAGAATTTGCTTTTGTTCTCCTAAGTCGTGCTTCAAATCTTCATCTTGTTGAGGTTTCTTCTCTTTCCTGTTTCACACTACAATTCTGTGCTTATTTCCTATAACTCTTGTGGTTTTCTGTATGTTCATTATCTGATGGAAATTTTTTAAACTAATAACTCCTAAAAGGTGAAATATTATGTGCATGCTTGGTAGTATCACATAAGATCTTTGAAGTTTTGCTGCACGAAATTTTTTTGTCTGTTTTGCTAATACGTTGAGTGAAAAGGATGGGTATGTCAATCTCATCTGACAAGTGACAACTGATGCAACCATTTATGCAACATGACCTGTCATTTTGACAAGGTGGTAAGCCATTAAAGGATAGTTCCCTATTAATGATTGGTGATGACTGGGATCGGCAAGAGTGTAGAATTGAGCTCTGTTATTAACTCCTGTCTTTGGGAACATGTACTTCCTAGTTCTTGAGGGATGATTTTCTAGTCTGAGAAAAATCCTTGACTGCTGTGCCTAAAACCTAAACTGCAACCACCAGAGGAAATGGAGAGAGATAGATTGTGTGTTCAGATGGTTGTGTTATGTTCATTAACCGAATAATAATTTAGAGAGCAAATTCAGAAAGAGGATTCGTTCATTTCACTGCTGGAGCCTTCAATGGCTGCAAACCAAAATAAAATGCATCCCTCAAAAGAGGTGACAGCTAGCTGAAGAGTGGAGACAGATATTCAGATGATGATGAGTGTTTAGTACTGGATTCTTCTATCTGAAAAGTGATGACGTCATAGTGATAGTCTAAGACTCAAAATAAAATGTCCTTGGGGTTTTATTTTAATTATTGGCTAACTAAAATAAGTTCTAGTGGACCTTGAGTGAAAGCCAATTACAAACATAAGTGATTCCATTTTTTTATGAGCATACAGCATCTCAAACAATATGCACTGTTGATGGAAGTGTTTCATCAATTTATGTCAAGTGATTACCCCCCCCCCCCCCTCCCCAAACAAAGTAAGCAATTGTTCTTTCTTGTTGGCTGATCATTGAACACATTACAGGGGAAAATGTATCTTCTTCTTCTTGGGACAACAGCTCTCAGCCTGGTGAGTTTCATCAACAGAATGTCAGTTATCCAGAATTTGCCTCTCCCTTGAAATATTTAACCTGATACCTGGTGTTCTACAGGTTACAACCCCTCTTTTGTTTAAATTGACACCTGCCGTCATGAATCTGGGCGTTCTCATGCACTGGTTTCCCTCGGAGAGTAGCACACACAATGAGGTCAGTGTGCGTATAGGTTGAGGGATATGGTAGAAACTAGACACGTTCCTCATCTTTGAGTTTGAGTGCAAGCATATTTTATGTCTTTAGCTCTTTATTTGATTCATTCCGTTCAGCAGAAATTTAATATGATCTGACGGATATTATCACATCTATTTTCTATCAGCATAAGCCTACTCATACAACAATATTGGAAACCGAGAATGCTTTGCTTCTGCAAAAACTGTATGAACCACATGTTTTTTTCTTTCTTTTACAGGAGAAATCTTCCTTGATCGAAGTGAGCAGAATATTGTGACTTTCCCAAGTTCCTATGATCTCAGGGATGAACTACCTTCTAATGCCTGATGAAATGAGGGTTCACTTCCACAGAAAATCAGTAAAAGAAATCATGTACATAGGCATACAAATTTTGTATTCTTTGAAATTGTGTATATAGGAAATTATAGGCCCCATCCCGTTACTTACGCCAATCATTTCACCATGTACCCTGGTTGGCTTCCATATTAGCTGCTATATAGTTCATGCTAATGATATGATTGACAAAATTTAGAAAGAAAAGAACTTGTACTTTCAGTATAAAGAAAAAAAAAAGGTGAAATTCTCCAGCGCGATATTAAGAGAGATAACAAACTCCTTCTCATATGATATAAACTTTAGGATTTGTTGTACATTCCTTGTAATACTGTATTGGTATTGGTTGGCTTTTTTAATTATAAAATTTTGATTGATTATTTAATTAAATATTTAAATAAACTGATCTTCATAATACATTAATACAACCATCAACTATCTAAAGAGTAAAAGGTGAAAAAAGTAGATGTTATATAAACTAATTAGATCAGACAAAATAATATAAAAGAATTATATATTAAATTTTTGTTTTGTATTCTATAGGGCAAATCACAATTACTCAATCCGGGTTAAGAAAAAGGTGAAAATTGGAAAAGTAAGGAACATAGTAAGGAGAAAAGAGTCAAAGGCAGAAGAGAGCAATTGCATTGCAGTTTCTAGTGTCAAAATAGGATTGGTGGATTATTTTATATTTGTTAATTTTTTGCGTGATCTGATAGATAGACGGTAGATGGAATAGAATTTAAACCTTTACAATAGCACCACGTAAACCCACAGTGCAACCCTGTCGCAGGAAAGTGTCCTTGTGTTCAAGTTAAAGAAGCCCAGTATATCTTATTTAGCTTCTCTCCCCCTCGTTTTGTTCCAGTGGAAACTTCTCGACGGTCACAGAGGTTGTTGTGTCGACAATGGATCCGCAACCTGTTAAAGTCCGATGCGAAAGGATTGGCTGCAATGCTATGTTCTCAGAGGAGGATAATCCCGAGGGTTCCTGTCAATACCATGATTCGGTACTCTTTCAATCTCAATTCAAACCCACTTGAGTTTCCCCTCCCAACCAAGATGCAACCTTTGTTCTCACCCCAGTTAATATATCAAGTACCCGTTGACTTTAATGTAGACTTCGTTGCCAAACTTGGCTTCCGTGATTTTTCCCATGATAAATAGGATCTGTTAATGAGAAATTGGTGGACTTGCTTGTTAGAATCGATTGTTTGAGGTTTTTGATGATTGTGTGTTTTCTAAAATAGAATCTGAATCGCACATAGTTCGTGGTTTGTGGTACTGTTTCTCAAAAAGGTTGACTTGAACTACTTATGTACTAAAGGTCACTCTGATTACTTGCCCCGTCAAATTGTGCTTTGCTTTCTGCCAATCGCCTTTCTCTCAGTAACCTCTGTGTATTTGCGGTAGCTTACATTGAAGATACATATAACAGTTCCGTTTGAATTTAGTGCCTATACTTATGAGGCCTTTAGTCCTCTTTGAAGCATTATGCTCTATAGGAACATCATGCGGACATTTATAACCTGTAGACCCATTTGAGCCTGAAAGATAACCCGCTTTTGTTCTTTCTTTTTTTTTAAAAAAAAAAAAAAAAGGACTGACCCCATAGAACAATACGAGAACTACTCATTCTCATATGACTTGGGGTGACTAATGATGGTCGAATCATTTATGAGGTTGTGAGTCAATTTGACTTGTCTTTGGACCCTTAAACCTCGTCTTGGTAAGGATGCAAAATTTAGACTTTTATAGAGTGCTGTGCTTTTCACACCTTACATCTGATGCTAGCTTGGCGGCAAAAATATTGAACTGCTGAGTATATATTATAGGCCAAAAGATTATGAAAGAGAACTCTAATTAGAGCACAGTTGTGAGTTGACATTACAGTCATGACTGGTTTTTCTAATGCTTGAGAGTTTGAGCATAAGTCAAATTTGAGAAATTCTTATATGAGTGATCTTGTAATTTGTTTTCTTCAGTGATTCTTATATTAGGACCTGGCTGCTTGCTATTGATATTCATCAATCATCAGTTTTTTGACCTTTTGATTATTTTGTTTCTTGAGCTATCTAAGGAGATCCTGTCATGATTATTCCTCTACCCCTTATTCTTTTCTCATTCTAGTTTATCTAAATTACCCTCCTCTTCCAAAGCTAGTGCATTGGTGCTACATTGAAGGTTTTGAAATGCTCTTATCCCTATCAGCCTCTATACTTATTCATAGCTTAAGTTATAGAGAATTTGGCCTGTATAGGATGAGTCTGGGGACATGCAAATCTTGGAAAAGGGTCTTTGAATTGTAACTTCATATTGATTCTTAATTTCAATTTTGATGTTCTTCCTGTCAATCCCCTCCCCCCCCCCCCCCCCCAAAAAACAACAAAAAAAAAAAAAAAAGTACTCAAAGAACCTTGGCTTGGCACCAAATGGGCCCTTGGAATGGTGCTAGACTTGCCGAACTCAGGGTGAGCCATCCCTCCTTTAAGGTCCTGCTGTCCGCAGCTGTAGCTTTGTGTGGCGGAGTGCTTTGAGAACCTTACTTATTTGTCAAAGGGACTCTCTCCTTGCAGAGAGTGTTGTTGCAGCTGGTCTACTATTCCCTTCAAATAATTAGGCTCGGTGTTATTGAAGATTCTTTTTGGTGGTTCCAGTCTATGTCGTATCAGTTTGTTATTGAAGGCTCAGTGACAGACTATTTTCTTCATATGAGTTCCGTATGCTAATAGTCTCTATGTACTAGGATACTTTCTTTTACGGTACTGTCAATGACCACATCATCGGAATCATTGTTGTTCTTCACTGCAATTATATTTATCTTTTGCATTGTCTTTCCAGTTTGTATGTTGGAATTTGGAGAATTGTCATTTTCATTTGCTTTAATTTCTAAGATTGCCATCCTTATTGGACTTGACTGAATTACTTTTAATCTGGCATGTTTTGGCTGTGGATTTAATGCTGGGGCATCTTCATTTCTTCAGGGAGTAAGTTCACGCCTTTGAATTCATTAATTTTATTCCTTTATTGGTTTCAAATGTACAAGATGTTTGTTCATTAGCAATTTGATTAAACTTCAACTATATGTTGCAGCCGATATTTCATGATGGGATCAAAGAATGGAGCTGTTGCAAGAAAAGAAGTCACGATTTTAGCTTATTCTTGGAAATTCCAGGGTACGACCCTCAAACCATTGTGAATTTTACATCTAAAAGAATCTATTTCATTTCCAATTCATACTTTTAGGGGTTTTTTTCTGGCAATAAATGGTATTCTAGATTCCAACTTCAAGACAAGCATGTCTAACACTGATTAGGGTGCAAATATTTTCTGCTATAACATTACCTTGTGATATGATGGGACCGATTTTTCTGTTGTTTTCAAATTTCTCTCCTTTCTTTATGGACCAGTATAATATTAGATCTTTGATTCTGGACTGAGCATAAGCCAGAATCTTTGCAAATATGGGTTTTACAATACCGGTGAAGAAACACGTTTTGCTTGCATCAGTAATCTAATAATTTACGGTTAGCTATACCCTTTTGAGCACTTGGTAACTGTATTTTTCATTTTTTGATCAAGATGCAAGTCAGGAAAACATACAACAGAGAAGCAAGTATTCCCTCAACAAGCGAAGCGCAATGTTGTCCCTGTTCCTAGTTCAGCTCCTTCAACCAATCCATCATCAAAGGATTCTTGTTCTAGGTGTCGCCAAGGTTTCTTTTGTTCAGATCACGGTATGTCATTCACAATAACCTGTTACCTCATAAAAACTCCGTCTATGATTCTCATAGCCGGTCCCAAGTCCAAGTAAAGGAGGACGGTTGTGTTAGGCATTCATCATTCAACTTAAAACTATGTCAAATCTTATGAACATGGATCATGTCATCTTCTTTTTGATGCTTCCTTTTGTTTAGGTTCACAAGGCAAACCTGCAACTCCTGCTATGGATGCCCCTACTGAAAGCAACTCAAGTGTCCAGGTCTCTGCTGCACCCAAGAAGATAGTTGATATAAATGAACCTCAAATCTGTAAAAACAAAGGATGTGGTCAAACTTTCAAGGAAAGGGATAATCACGACACCGCTTGCAGCTATCATCCCGGTCCTGCCATTTTTCACGATCGAATGAGAGGGGTAAGCAGTAAGCTGATTCTGGTTTATTCATAATATTAGTATTCTAAAGTATGCTTAAATGATTAAATCTATGGTATGATTCTGTGGATGGTAATGTATGTAATTGCATAAGATTTGAACGCTTTGCAGTGGAAATGCTGTAACATTCATGTGAAAGAATTTGACGAATTCATGAGCATTCCTCCATGCACAAAGGGATGGCATAATGCTGATCCAGAGTCCTGATCCATTAAGGTTGTATTATTGTTGCTCTTGATTCATTAAAGGGAGAAGTTTTGTTTTGTGGGATTGATGTTGTAATCTTATCACATAAGGGAATGAACCCTTCATGTGGGCACTCTTATTTAATTTGCTGAGAAATTGATAAGAAACTAATTTATGAGGATGTTTAATTTAATTTAATACTTATGTGTTCCTCAAGTAGTATTAATTTGGACTTTATGTCTTTCAAATATGGTTTGAATTTGCAATTGTTTGCAACAATTGAACATATCAATAAACTAGAATTAATGAGTTGCATAATAAGTCCTTTTCCTAGCCTTGATTGCTCTGGCATTTTGAAGTAGTTTGATTAACTGCGCACAAAAGTGATTTCAGAAATGCAACTAGTGGGTTAATTTCCCAAAAAAATATACAAAAATAAGAATCATTTACTAAAATATCAATAATAAAAATTATTTCTTTGACACCTTCATTAAAGATGTATGTCTTATCAAAGATTTATACTGGAAAGCGTTTTTGTAAAGAAGTTAACTATAAAAGCGTCAAGTTGAGTGGTGGCTTCATGTTAAAAGTATCATTTTGACTGTTAAATCTTTTGTAAAAAGAAACTTAAGTCATAACCAATCAAATTGGAGGCAGATGGAGTATATACCATATAGAATTAATATATAGAATAGAAGGTTCAAGCTTGAACATAGTATAGTGGGTACATAGAGGCACAGCACATGACCCAAAATGCACAAGCTTGGTTTGGCTTTGGAATGGGAATTGATGATAAGAAAGAAACAATGCCAAGAATGTGAACCCAAAACTTCTACTTGATGACACTAACATTATTATTGTCCTCATATGGGGCCATGCCATCGTTTACATCAGCAGAGTTTTCACGTCCATTTTGATTATATTATTCAAAACCCACCTTACATGGACATGGACAGGGACATGGACTTGGACTTAGTGGGGGGAAATCAGCTTCACGGGTCCTATGATGGCTACAATCAATCTCTCCACTTTTATGTCTCAACCACAGAAGCATGTTGTCGGCATTGCTAACAGTACCTCAATTTCAAATTCAGACTAACTTCTTTTTAAAATTACATTATTAAATGACTTACAAATTATGGTAATCCCACAAACACATCAAAAAAGTTTGGTCAAGCATGTTAGTTAGGATATAGGTTAAATTTGGCTACGGCAAACTAGGAAACTTTTATTTTATTTAGCATATGATTATGGTCTGCTTAAGAATGTGTACTTTTATTTTGTAAAGATTGTTGGGGACACTATGGACACTTAATTTCATAAAATAATTATATTTTGATGTGGTATAGGTAACGTTTTGTGTTCTTACAATTTTTTTTTAATATTATGCAAAGTAAGATTTAAATAAAATAAATAAATATATTTATTATTTTAAAAACATACATTTTTATAAATTATATTTTAATAATTATAACTATTTTTTAAAAATTATATAAATCATACAATTACCCACCGTTAGATTTCAATCTTATACGACTACGATCTATGAATAATGAATTTTCAGTAATTACTTTACAAGCTCGTGTGACTGAGAAGTTGTTAATCCAAATCCCTGTTAAGATATCTAACATTTACTGCTATTAATTAAAACATGAAAAAGATTTAATATCTGATACATCAAGTTAAGCCATAGGTACTATCAGTATCATCATTATGAATCATCTTCCTATTTATTGGCTCAAATATTATAGTGGCGTCTTCGAGTGGGGCCCACACAAACAGAGCCATGCAGCGCCGGCAATACGCTGCTGACGGCGGATATGGCGCCGGCAAAATCCTTCTGAATTCTCGGACTCCGTGCTCACACCTTTGATGTTATTCATGATCAGGCACAGAGTAGGCCCTTTGTGATCTTGCCATCTGTACTTATTAATCTTAATTGTGATCGCGTCGTGTCCGCTTAGATCCCATTTTTAGTAATAAATTTTATATAGTATTATTTCTTTTATTTTTATAAATTTTATAATAATATATATATTTTTTAATTTTATATATTTTTTTTTTCATATTATTCTTAAAAATTTTTAAATGAGTTTATAAATTATTATTTTTTATAAAATTTAAAAAAAAAAAAAAAATTTATGTGTGCAACTGCAATCAACTAAATAACTCTCTTCCTTCTCTTTCATTTATGTCATTGTACTCTAATGGTTAATTTTTGTGTGTAATGTTACATAAAATCTGTGCAACACTCAAATACCACCACTACAAACACTCTTAAATCCATATGCCCTTAATTGTTGCCAAAATTGCATAATTTTTTTTATAACATAAAATCAACATTTATAATTAGATTAAAACAATTTTACTAACTAATCTACTTATTCCATGATATAGTACTTAAGAGTTCAAATAAAATAAGCATACAAGTCTTAAAATTATGAACTTTTTTTATAAATATTCTTGGCTGAATTATATTATTTTTTTCTGAATAAAAGTATAATTTTAAAAGTTTTATTTTCATCATACACTCTCTTTTTCTTTGTCTGAAAACAAAAATACAACAAATAAAAATAAGTAAATTATTGTGCATGTAACAAAAAGAAGTCCTATAAATTGTAGATAATACAGGGTGTATAAAATAAGAGTTGTTAGAGTATTTTTAGTCATGATACTCGTTAGAGTTTCATATATTAATTATTTATATTATTTTTATGAGTCTCACGATGACATATCACTCTATACAACTTATATAATTTTTTCTCTACTCATACAACTTTAAAAACTTTTTAAATGAGTCTCACAAAATATTTTATATTCTTATTTTTAATCAATTTATTTCACAATTATTCTCTTTTCTTTTATAAATCTCTTATTTTTTTCTTATAAAATATAAGCTAACCTCATTTTTTTTTTTTATACATCAATTCCATATTTCAACAACTCAATCTTCTCTCTCTTCCACCTCACTAACTCTCTATAGTGGTGCAACAAGAAATGCAACATTATATAATCCTTTGCAATGCATAATTTTCCCCCACTAAAGTTGGTTTTATATACCAGCAATCCAAGGTTGATACACTTAAAAACGATGAAAGGTTTAGTCTCTTTGTTAATGTAATAATTTTGTTAATAAATAATTTATAAACACATTTTATAAATATTGAGCCACAAAAATTATTATATCAAATTCATCTAAATTTTTATATATAATAAAAAAAAGTTGTTATATATCATATTAAAACTCATCTAAACCTATCATATTACATTTGTTTCTCCATCAAAATTTAATTATTATTATTTAGTGCATGTGCTTCGAATATAAAAATTAATTATTACTCTAATTTTTTTATAAATAATATTTATATTTATATATATATTCATTTAAAGTGTTGTCACAATTTGTTTGTTTGTTTGTTTTTGTTTAGGCAGCCGTGTGAGCATGAGAATGAAATCTTGGAACTTTCCATAATTATCACATTCAGAAATGGAAACAGTAGTCCGATTCTATTCCAACATGCATATTCACCATTTCAATGGGTCCCTGGCCGTATTCAATAACCATATGATAAACTTATCATTTATTTTGTATATGAGAAACCACATGATAAGGTTAGAGCCTAATTCTTTTTAAAATCACATTTCATTCGATTTTAGTAGAATTTTAATTAAATATTTATTTATTAATTAAAGTGTCTCTTTATATACTATGATTTTATTACAGAGTAACATATTTTGAACTTTGTAATATGTAATTCAGTTAATAAATAAATTGAATTCAATAATTGTAATTTTTTTATAATATTAAAAGTTTAAATTTATAAAAAAAACATATATTAAGAGATAAAGTAGTTATAATTACTTTTTTATTTTAGATTAATTTAATTTTTATATATGAAATGATTATACCCTTAAATAAAAAAAGTTAATAATTTATATTATTGTTTACATATTTTATTTCTTAGTTATATAACTTTTATTAACATTAAATTCACTATAAAAAAATCATATATTTACGTCATTGATTACCGTTACGTTTGGAGTTATTAGGATCAATTTTGATTATGTCCAATCTAGTACAACTTACAACATGGTAGAACTATTAATATGACCTTACAATCATCATAAATAAATACAAAGGCAGTTGGGTATGTTATTAATTCTCATTCTTACATTTACCTCTTACGCTCCATGAGACTACTCAATGACCTAAACGTAAGAGTGCTTTTTGCACTTTTGTAGGTTGTCTCTAGGGCTATAAATAAATTATCCAAAACGACATTGTTTTTGGACAAGATGGAAGAAAACAGATAATACATTTAATGCTCTGTTTGGAGAAGCGTAAATGAGAGCAAAGAAAATTGAGGTAAAGAAAATGAAGAGAAGAAAAAAGTTAAGAGAAAATTCATATATGTGTATTTTTACTTATGTATATACTTGTTCATATATATATTTTTTAAAAAAGTGAGTAATTTTTTTTTTAAATGAGCTTACGGGCCCACAATTTTTATCATAATATATGTTAATTTTTTGATTTATTTATTAGTTAACATATGTTCACTTGCTAAAATACATACACGAATTTATAAAATAATACACTAATAAAATATTTATTTATGAATATCATAGATTTAAAATTATAGTATTTTCTCTTTTTGTGTTTAAATTAACAAGAGAAACAGATATGAAGAAAAAGTAACTAATTTTATAATAAAAATAATACTCATTATTAATATGTCTAATCCCGAGATAATTTTATATAAAAAAAAAAAGTTAAGAGAATTTAGAGTATTTTTTTCAAAATAATTCAATTGAAGAGAAAATTTTTATATATATATATCCCATGTGTATTTTCTCTCTTGATTTTATTTCCTCCCCATTTTTATCTCCTATCCAAAGTAGAGAAGATATGTTTTCTTTCTACTCAAGCATGGGATTAAGGCAAATTGGAAGGAATAAGTGGAGTCTTTTATGGCTTGAGGATTAATTTTTAAGAAAATAAATTTAACTTGCAACAATATTTTATTAAATTTTAACTTATCCTAAGATCATTACATAAGATGCACAAAAAATATAATAAAATATTTTATCCAATTTTAAGATAAAATTAAAATAGTTAAATAAAAGATAATATCAATATAAAAAAGTAGAACTATAAGAATATTCTAGACACGATTATAATAGAGTTGCCTAACAATGATAAAGGTATTTTATTTTTATTCAAGAGACAAAATTTTATTATCATCCAATCTTATGTCTAAATTTGTCTGGGAATTCATCGTAACCCCTTATATTCTCAACTCTTTGGCAAAATTCACTAACAAAAAGGCCAATGCAAAGGACTTCATTTTTGTTTCAGCCAGAAAAGTTGAGGCATCTTTAAGCAACGAAACAAGACATTAGTTTTGAATGTTGGTTTAGAAACATTAGTTCAGAAGTTAAGAGACAAGCTTGTGTTTCCTTTGCAGTGTTTGCCTGCTTGACTTGGATCTCAACAGAGATAGGCTTAAATCTTGGTTACTGGGCAATCAAAATACAACCGAGTAACAAAACAAAAATTATAAAAAAAAGTTGAAAGAGTGGAGTAGCGAATCAGACGTAGAGTTGTATTTTAAGGAGAAAAGGAAGTAGCATTGTCAGCTTTTTACGTAGAAAAACTGCTTACTGCTTACTGCTTTTGCTGGCGCTTGGCTGCTGAAAGCTGATCTGATGCAGTCTGCACTGCCACACCCTATTGATGCCCATTCGTAAAATCAAAAGCACTTTCTGCTTTGTTAAGCACTTTTGTCTTTCTATTTCCAAACACAATCTTAACTATTATTGGAATTCTACGAGTTGCAACTACGACAACAAAACCCATAATAAACTTTTAATTAATTGGCGTCACACTTTTGACCTCTAAGACATTATTTATTCCTCCAAAAAGGACAGACAATAATTAATAGCATTATAGTTTTTGTTATGATTATTATATAAAGGAGGAACAATAATTAATATCATCATGATAATTGTATAAAGCATTATTGTATATATTCTTTGGTATGTCAATGAAAAAATTAGTTTGATTTTCTGTTACGAGACTATCAACAAATTTTTGATTAATTATAATAAATGAGATAAAAAATCAAAGTAGAGTAACAAATTTATTTTCTTAATTTAACTGATAAGCGCTTATACATTATATTAATATTAATATAGTCCCCTTTCATAAACACCATTTTAAGCTTTCGTTAAATGCCCTAAACTTATAATAGAATAATATCTCCTTACCCTAAACATTTTTTACTTAAAAATAAACTCTTTATGCCTAAAATATTAAAAAAACTAAATGTTGCATACTAGTTGGGAGCCCTGCACCAAAGATGTAACCAAAATTTGAAAGACTTAACACAATTGTAGCAACAACACACCAACCGTAGACGATTTGAGCACAGGATTCTTGTGCCCTTCTGGGAACTTGAGTCTAATTCTTCACTGTCTCTTCCAACACACACCAAGCTTTTATTTATTAATGCTATAAACGACGTTAAACCCTCCCAATACTCCTTTCTCTAATACAACAAATTTCTCCGATATCGTATGAAGAACAAAATATAACCAAAATTTAAAAACGACAACACAAAATCTTCTTTCTTTTTTTTTTTTTTTTTTTTTTCTTTTTTCCTTAAATGCCCAATTAAAGGTGCCGTGAAAATTTTTCCCATTGTAACCAAACCAGACCGGCCTACACACTGCACAGTACCCTTATCACTGCATGCGCCACACATACAAACACACCCACACTCCATTCTAATCGTACAATTCTCTGCCTCACGCTCCATCCAGCGCGTGTATCGACTCTCTGCTGTCGATCCTAGGATAATGTTGAGGAGATGCTCCCTTCGCCGTAGGATCGAAGTACTATGTTTCTGGTTGCGAGTGGGATGGTTGTCCCGAGATAGCTGTCAAGTTTTAGAGCCACTTTGGGAAACGGTACGTACGAATGACGGCCGGTGGGTCTCTCGCTTACATCTTTTACTGTGTTCTCAGTCCAACTCACTAACGTCGCTTCACCGCCGTTTCCCTTTCTCTTTCTAGAGTGTATTTTCTCTCTCTACATTCTGTCCGTACTGCTCACTTGCTTTCTCTCTCTTAATAACACTCGCTTCAGTATTTCCTTACAGTTCACGCCAAACGCCTGCCCTCTCTACTCTCTCTCTCTGTGAAAAACCATTGCAGAAAAGAGCTCTGCAATCATCTTCTTGTTATTGACTCGTATCAGTAGTGCATTTTCATTCTCCGCTCTTGTTGTGGATTTTGGACGTGGGGGGTCGCCATGGAAAATGGGTTGGTGGTTTTCCATAGGAGCAAGCTCAAACGGGTGTTTCATTCTCAGCACCTTCTTGCAATGGTGGTCGTCTTGCTTATCTCCCCATTGGCTTCAACACTCAGTGAAGAAGGTGGGCATAGTTCTGCACTGTCATTTTAGCTCACTCTTAAGTCCGTACAGGCTCAACAGTTCTTTCTATCCAGTAGAACTTTGTGGTTCTGTGGCCTTTGCTTCTCTTTCTTCTTTTTGGTTTTGTTTTTGCAGAGCCGAGCGTTGTTTTATTGCTCAAAACTGTTTTTATCTGTGGAAATGGGATTGCAACAGTAAAGTAGGCAATGGTGCATGACAGTTTTCCCTCTTTTTGTTTGGTTGGTGAGAAGATGGTGGTATTTTTAAAATAAGCTAGGAAAAAACGGTTTATCCTCTTCTGTAGGCGTTTTTAGTATCAAAGTGCCGACTGTAAACACATTTGTTGTCTAGAATGGATGATATGTTTGCTTGAAGCTAAGCACCTCAAATGAATCGTTTTTCCTACTCATCGTATTTTTCCGGCTTCCCGGCGTTCTACCTCGACGTGTTTCGTCGGCGGCAGAGAAGAACATCTATTCGCTTAGTTAAAATGGGAAATGCTTTAATATGATTGTACAATTGTACAAACCTGTACTACATTATAATTAAAGCAAAGACTAACAGTTTATAATGAAACGCCGGCTGATTGATCTGGTTATGAAGTTAACGGCAGGCTTATTAGGTTGGTAGAGCTGAATCGTAATGCTTTTATGATGAAGCTCATTAAATTATTTCTTTATTCTTTATTATTGCTGATTGTTGAAGTGCTAATTCACTTCAATGAAAAAATGTTATCTGGGGTTTGACTGTTGTCAATGCGTTGATATTAAAATACTAGTAGCTTTTCACTTCTGTGACTGCAATCATATTTTAATAATAACTTGGGAAATTGGATTATTTGACAATGGTAGTACTAGTATAGGCTGCACAATTGCTAGTCTTTTAATGTATACATATACTTGGTTCTTCGAACTGTCTTGATACCTACTTTTTTTTTATTTGTTTTGTTACTTTATTCTTTCGGTTTTGCTAATTCTTTCATATATTTATTTGATTACCTTGTTTATGATTATTTTATTTTATCGGAAGGGTTTATGATTTTTCTTTTTTTTTTTTTGGATAATGATAATATGTGGTTTATGATTTTTCGTTCTTTGGTCAAATGCCTTTCTTTATTAAATGATCCAATTATTTTGTAGTAATCAATTATCAACACACATAATTAATATCAATGTTCGTATACTATTTCATATAATGGTATCTAGGAAGGAATGAATTACGTGGCTATGCCGATGAAACAGAAGAGGAAAAAAGTAGAACAGTATATTGGCCTAGATTCTTACGTCTTCTTCAGTTTTCTAAGTACTTGACTTTTTGATGCTGTGAATTTGGTAGGACAAGTTTTGATGGCCATCAAGGCTTCATTCAGCAACGTAGCTGATGTTTTGCTTGATTGGGACGATGTGCACAATGATGACTTCTGTTCTTGGCGTGGAGTCTACTGTGATAATGCCAGCGTTGCTGTGCTTAACCTGTGCGAACCTGTCTCTTCTGCTTTCTTTCCTCAGTTTTGTCTTTTTGATTTACTGTAGAATAGAAGTCTTTTCCTGTTGGTTTCAGATTTTTTGTCATTCCGAGTTAAGTGCTTGTGTATTTAAGGTTGGACTGATATTAAAATTCTATTATTTTGTTATGTTTCTGAAGGAATCTCTCAAGTTTGAATCTTGGTGGGGAGATATCACCTGCCATTGGCGATTTAAGAAACGTGCAGTCCATGTATGTATTTTGGGTTAATTTGCTGTACTCTCTTCCTCTTGCATTCCCCCAGAAAATGCATTTATTTTTGCTTCCCTAGTGTAATTTTCCTGTATGCCTATGAGTCTGAACTTTGCATTTGGGGAAATGCCAGAGATTTGCAGGGCAATAAACTGACTGGTCAAATTCCAGATGAAATCGGGAACTGTGCTGCTCTTATACATCTGTATGGACCTTAGCCTTGTTTTTTATTTTTCTGTTTTTGTCTGCCTTTTTGCGCTGGAGTTGACACTTGCAAGCATGAAAATACAGGGATTTGTCTGATAATCAGCTATATGGTGATATACCTTTCTCCATATCAAAGCTGAAGCAACTTGAATTTTTGTAAGTTTGAAACCAGAATTTGGCTTTGAATATGTTGATCTGCTTTGTTTTATGTTCTACGGGTCCTGAATTGACCTGGTGCATGCAGGAATTTGAAGAATAATCAGCTTACTGGCCCTATCCCTTCAACCTTAACTCAGATTCCAAATTTGAAAACTCTGTAAGTTGCTTGCATCAAGATTTTTTGGGGTTTTCCAAGGCATTGTTAGAGAAAGACTGGATCTAAACTGCTGCTATTAAAATATACAGCTGCGGGAATCTGGCTTAATCAGTGATATTTCCATTACTTTTCATGGTTCATTACCATGATTATTTGCTAGGTTTCTCAGTTGATAAGCTTTACTATCTTACGTTGTTCTGTTTTCAGTGATCTTGCTCAAAATAGACTCATTGGTGAGATACCGAGACTGCTGTATTGGAATGAAGTCTTGCAATACCTGTGAGTCCCCCTTCTATTTTATGTTTATCATTTGCATTCACGTCTGATGCTATGCTTAAAATGATGATGGCTCTATCTTACGTAAGTATTGTTGTTATACTTCTAAGTTTGTTGTGATATATCTACATTGGATTGCATCCTTTGTTTCAATCTTTTCTTTGGTCTTTTAACAGGGGGCTGAGAGGTAACTCATTGAGTGGAACTCTGTCTCCTGATATTTGTCAATTAACCGGTCTATGGTACTTGTAAGTATTCCGAAATTGGGGTACAATTTGGTGTTTCTTTTACTTATTTATTTATTTTTATTTATTGTCTGATTTCTTACTTTTTGTTATTCTTTCCTGTTTTACACGAATGGATAGTGATGTGAGAAGCAATAACCTGACGGGCGCCATACCGGAAAGCATTGGGAATTGTACTAGTTTTGAAATTCTGTATGTTGCTTCTTTAGAATGTTAAACAGCTGCATATGCTTATTTTATTCACAGTGTCATTCTCTCTTTTGTACGACAATTTCAGGGATATATCATATAACCAGATTACTGGGGAAATTCCCTATAATATTGGATTCTTGCAAGTAGCTACTTTGTGAGTATTTGGTTTAAACATAAATTATTCTTCTGTTATTATAAGATGCTTGGGAGTGGTTCGGTATTTTTTTTAACTCGCTGATAGGTTGTTATTTGTTGATCATGGATGGTTGAAGTAAGACTGGTGCACTAATCGAATTTCTTTCTGATTAGATCACTACAAGGAAACAGACTAACTGGCAAGATTCCAGAAGTGATTGGTTTGATGCAGGCCCTTGCCATTTTGTAAGAATAAAAATTCTGTATTCAGATTGCTTGGGTACATTCTTTACTTGGGAATGTATTTCTGTACAATGTTTTTGAATTGCCTGTTGAAATGTGTTTGTACATCATTTCAGGGATTTAAGTGAGAATGAGTTGGTGGGACCTATCCCTCCAATAATAGGCAATTTATCTTTCACTGGCAAACTGTAAGTACAATATCATACTTTGAAGAGTAGCTCTTAATCATTGCTTGGTATCTTAACTCGTTTGATGAACCAGATACCTTCATGGAAACAAGCTGAGTGGTCCAATACCACCAGAACTGGGCAATATGTCTAAATTAAGCTACCTGTGAGTTGATTTTCAACTTTTCAATTAGCATGTTCTCTGATTTCACCATGTTCTTATTGAGTCTACGGTTTTTTTTTTTTAAGGCAATTGAATGATAATCAACTGGTTGGCCAGATTCCTGATGAACTTGGGAAGCTTGAGCATTTGTTTGAATTGTAAGTTCCAGCCAGTTTATGACATCTTTCTGCTTTACAACATAAATATTGTGTAAGTGGTTTTTCTTGTATGGTTCAGGAATCTTGCAAACAATCATCTTCAGGGATCTATACCACATAACATTAGCTCCTGCACTGCCTTGAATCAATTGTAAGACATCTGAAGTCTCAATTTACGTGGCTTTATTTTCTCTGAATATTGGATAGTTTTCAATCATTCTCACTGCATATTGTTGATTTGATTATATATGTGTGTTGCAGCAATGTGCATGGCAATCACTTAAGTGGATCAATTCCTTTGAGCTTCCGTAGCCTTGAGAGTTTGACTTACCTGTATGTTGTGATGAACCATATCTAGACTTGTTTTATCTATTTTTCTATTAGATTTTTTCCACCTGTTATGGCAAGCAAATTATGTTTGTTTTCCAGAAACCTCTCCACAAACAACTTCAAAGGAAGTATTCCTAATGAGTTGGGGCATATTATAAATCTTGATACACTGTAAGTTTCAAAGAGCAGTGTTTCTGATATGATTTACACTATATGCTTCGGAGCTTATTTATTTATTTAGTCTAATTTTTCTTCAGGGATCTATCTAGCAATAACTTTTCAGGTCCAGTTCCTGCATCTATTGGTGATCTAGAACATCTTCTGACCTTGTAAGATAAATCCATTTGATTTGTTTTATTGGGTTTTGCATGTTTCTGGAGACTGGATTAATATGTTTGTATTATTTATGCAGGAACTTGAGCCACAACCATTTCAATGGTCACTTGCCTGCTGAATTTGGGAATCTGAGAAGCATACAGATTATGTAGCTATTCTTTTACCTGTTTTAATTCTTTAAATTCATCAAAGCCTTACTAGTTTGTTTTGATTTTACCCCCTGCTAAGTGTTATCTTTCTTCTTCTAGTGATATGTCATTCAACGATTTATCGGGATGCATCCCTCCAGAGATGGGACAACTGCAGAACCTTGCAACTCTGTATGTTAACTATGGGTTCCTTCTACATAATATTGACATGAGTGTGTTCTGAATACCATGGTCATGACTTTTCTATGCTGAAACTCTGATAGGATTCTGAACAACAATGACCTGCGTGGGAAAATTTCAGATCAGCTAGCAAATTGCTTTAGTCTTTCTTCACTGTGAGTATGCCTGGCTGCTTTCCCATTACTTCCTGCTATTGGTTTTCTTCTTTGTTGCTTCTGAAGTGTGGCAAAAACCTGAAATTATTTTGTTGTATTTTTAATACATTTTTCTATCTTAGGAACGTGTCATACAATAACCTTTCTGGGGTTGTGCCTTCTTTGAAGAACTTCACACGTTTTTCAGCTGACAGGTATTGTCAGACCAGGGGAGAGGGGAGGGGGTGGGGATTCTATTAAGTTTTTGCTTTCCAGTTTCTATGCAAATGATGACTTTCATTGTGACATGTTGCAGCTTCATTGGAAATCCTCTACTATGTGGGAATTGGTTAGGATCAATATGTGGTCCTTATGTTCCAAAATCCAGAGGTATGTTGTAATCCTCTTTCTATGCTTGCATTTTATTGGTCATGACTTTAGAAATTGATGTTTAGTAGACATGTATTTGAAAATGACAAGTTTTGCGTTTCTCTTTTCCAGCCATCTTCTCTAGAGCTGCTGTTGTTTGTCTTGTTCTGGGAATCATCACATTATTGGCCATGGTAATTATTGCTGTTTACAGATCCTCCCAATCAAAGCATTTGATAAAAGGCTCTAGCAAAACTGGGCAAGGTACATCAAATGTCGGAATTGTTTTTAACAGTAATTATGCATATTAGCTATAGTCTGCTCTGTTTCTTTGGTTCACTCTCTGTTTGTTCCATGAAGGTCCACCTAAACTCGTGATTCTTCACATGGATATGGCCATTCACACCTTTGATGATATAATGCGAATTACTGAGAACCTTAGCGAGAAATATATCATTGGCTATGGCGCTTCCAGTACAGTGTACAAGTGTACCTGGAAAAATTCCCGACCAATTGCAATTAAGCGACTGTACAACCAGCATCCACACAACCTGCACGAGTTTGAAACAGAACTTGAAACTATTGGCAGCATCAGACATAGAAATCTTGTCTCCTTGCATGGTTATGCACTAACTCCCCATGGGAATCTCCTTTTCTATGACTACATGGAGAATGGCTCTTTATGGGATCTTCTTCATGGTAAATTTGCTGAACTTTGAATGTTGTTTGGATATATTAGCATCTACCCCATATTGCTGAGATGCTTCTTTGTTTATTCCTTCCTGCTAGACAGCAAATATGGCATCTTTGTGGAATTTCTGTGATTTGATACCATCCTCTCTTGCAGGTCCTTCAAAGAAGGTTAAACTTCATTGGGAAACACGCTTAAGGATTGCTGTTGGAGCTGCTGAAGGCCTTGCTTATCTTCATCATGACTGTGACCCTCGAATCATTCATAGGGACATAAAGTCCTCAAATATCCTGCTGGATGAGAACTTTGAGGCTCACCTCTCTGATTTTGGCATTGCTAAATGTATCTCAACCTCAAGAACACATGCATCAACGTATGTTCTTGGAACAATCGGCTATATTGACCCTGAGTATGCCCGAACTTCTAGGCTGAATGAAAAATCAGATGTGTATAGCTTCGGCATTGTCCTACTGGAGCTACTTACTGGGAGGAAAGCTGTGGACAACGAATCTAACCTGCATCAATGGGTACAATTTTCCATCATTATTTAGCCTTTTCATTAATTATCCAACATTATGAACATAACTGTACTGTATTCACTTTGTCTGAAGATTGGATCTTGCTGACATGGTATGTAAACTTGAATTTGCAGATATTGTCTAAGGCTGATAACAATACTGTCATGGAAGCTGTGGATCCGGAGGTCTCTGTTACTTGCATGGATCTTTCTCATGTTAGAAAGACTTTTCAACTTGCTCTTCTTTGCACGAAAAGAAACCCTTCCGAGAGGCCTACCATGCATGAGGTTGCCAGGGTTTTGGTATCACTTCTCCCTGCACCACCGAGCAAAATGTATGCTGCTCCTGCGAAGACCTTTGATTATGCTCAATTTGTGATTGAGAAAGGACAACATGGAAGAATGGAACGGCTACAACCACGGCAGGAGAATAATTCCTCTGATGCTCAATGGTTTGTTCACTTTGGTGATGTTATATCCAACAACACCCTTTAAAGGCTTGGAGTTTTTGCATCGTGTTCTGTGCTAGGGAGGAAAGTATGGTCTACGGGGAAGGAGGCCAAGCCTTAATCAGTGTTAGATTCTCTTTTTGGTTGCCTTAACAGATAGAAAATGGCCCTAGTGGATTGATTAGCATAGTTTTTGACTATTAAGATTGACCTTCAGAAAATTAAGGCTTGTAGGAAGTGGTTTCTTTGGAACTTGTAAAAGCAATTTCCTTAAGGAATTAGCAGTACGATATTTACAGTTTATCGCCTCTGTACAATATTTGCATGCTTCAATTATATACCTTCTATCTTTTATCTAAGTACTTTTATTGTGGTATACAGATTTTATCCTAGATTTTGTTTTCCCTCACTATCATTTAGAGAAAAACTGTTACTTGCCAATTCAATTTTAAAAAAGACACATTTCAAAGTGGATGATAAGATTTATTTTGTTCTTGACTTGACGTGCTCATTTTGATTACGAAATTTGTGATAGAGCAAAAACGAGTGGTAATGTCATTTATTAGTAAATTCTGCGTCAAGGAGGTGGGAGGAAATTTAGGGGGTTAAAGGTGGTAATGTTGAAGGCTGAGTCCCTTCTCATTTCATTACCTCTTGCATGGAAAAGTAATTTTTTTTCCCTTCCTTTGATTTCCTTCTCAATCCCTTAATTTTATAATACACTGGTGGTGGGTCTAATTCATTTTAGAACAAGAAAATCAACTAACAAGATTTCAGTTAACATTTTGTACTTTGATTGGCCTAAATATAAGATCTTGCTCAGGAGTAACTATTCTCAAATTTCAATACTTATAGAAAAGACCAATAAAAGTGCAATAATACCTTATATAACACTAGCACATGGATAAAATTCATACATCTCATGATAAACTGTACTGTCCTATTTTTTTTTTTTTTTGTAAATTTCTGGGTACATCAGCGTAACAGAAGAAAATGAAGGAAAGAAATTCCATAGTTTAAAATGCTTTGTGCAGGTTTTAGGTTCTATTTTGGAACTCTTCCTCCCCAGAATCCTTTTGTTGCAACTGATCAGCACAGAAGGCTTCATTTGGGAAGGCTTCCATGGTAAATCGAAGTTGAAGAACTAGCATATTATTCACTAGGAAATTTTGTGGAGTAAGTTTAAACAATGCATACTGATTAAAGAACACCAACCAGGACAAACTCTGCTTCTATTTTCAGCAAATATTTAGGCACCTGTACCAAAACAATGTTTTTGTGTAATTGAAATAGTCCATATTTTACGAAAATCGGCATTTTATACAAACTTGAAAGCTAATTATGTTTAGATCCAGTCTTACCTGCCAGCATACAGGTGTGATGTGATGTCAGCGACCCCTCTTTCATTCAAACATTGATGCTGCTTCCCACAGGGTTTCTTCGTTTCTTCAACCAAGACCGTCCTCTAGAAGTTGGGTGTTAACAGACAATCAAAAACTTGAATGCAAGCAATAAATGACAGGAAGTGACTGAAAATTCAGATAAGGATCCTCTGCCATTCTAGGGGGAATGGTAGAGTAACATTAGGTTAATCTGGACTGTTAATTTTAAATTTAATGGTTGAGATTTTACCATATGGATAGAATGAATTTTTTGAAAAAAAATCTACTTAAAAACTATAAATTTACTTGGCAAAATTTAAACAATTGAATTTAAAATTAACAGCTAGATTACCCAATGTCACTACTATTCCCGCCAAAATGGTAAAGGAAAGGATCTTGATCCTGAAAATTCTTCCTAATCGCTAGAAATTTTATCAGCTCAGACATAGAATGTATATTTAAGACAACAGATGTACTTCATGCTTCTGGAGGAAGGAGTCAGGTCTGTTCTCTTTCAAGCCCTGAAATGGGGAAACAGCAGTATTCATGCATTATTAATTATACAGACATACTAGAAAAATTCTTAGTTTGTCATCAGACTGTTGATAGAACCTTAGAAATTGGTTGCTCTTTTGATTTGGATTTAGTAGTTTGTTTGACTTCAGAAACCAGGGAGAGCTGTGAATCAAGCCAAAACATTAACAATGTCTGAACCCATGCAGAATATTAACATTGAATCAAGTAAAGACTGACGTAGGAGTGATGAAAATAAGGACAGATCACAAAAACAAGCCTTATTAACGTAGTATACCTTGCTGAATGATTCTAAAGGTGGTTCGTTTGGAAACTTCTTGTCTTTTGTAGTTTTGAGTTCCTATGGAGAAATAAAACAAAATTAAAATATAGGAAATAATATATATATATATATATATATATAGATAGATAGATAGATAGATAGATAGATAGATATGCACATGATAAATCTATAGGAACAAATACACATACAATACTACACATTACCATTGGAAATGCATTTTCCTCTTTGATATTTCGGAAAACACCTCTTTCCCATTTACTTGAGAGTCCCTAAAACAAGCAAATCATTCATAAATGAGACGACTTAAAATTGAACAACAAAATCGCCCATGCTGCCAGAATATTGATCGTACCTTGTCATCAGAGCTACCTCTGAGTTTGTTAGCCATTCTACATTTCTCCTGCTTTGAGGCTTCAGTCAAGTTTGGTCTGTGCAAGAGAGAACCATGTTAAAGAGTGAAATCATTGCTTGCTAATTATGCACTCAAAAAACATACGCAGATCACATGAAGTAACTGTAACATCACTTATTGAAGAAACATGGACACTTTTACCATCAATTTTTTATTCACAATCTAGATGTTTATACCTTATGGGATGTCCCCAGTCATCATTAGAGATAGAATTGCTGTTTGAAATACCTCTAGCCTGCAATAGAATATATACCAGCTACTAATAAAGGAGACCATTGAAGGGGAACAGGATTTCTTTAAGAGACGGAATCATTACATCTCAAAAAGTGACATGGAAATGGAAGAAAATAGTTGCAATGATGAGACAAATAGACAATTTTTAAACAACTAACATTACTAGATGCATATTGCATTGCCCTTTCTGATGTCTTCAAGTGGAACACCTGAAAGCAGTTAATTAAAACCAAAGGAAAAGACGTCAGATTATGTTTCATGTCACATTGTCAATGTATTCCATTTAAAGAAAATACATATAAAGAAGACACAAAAACATCAACAAATACTAATTTACCTGAAATTCTGGTGTTTGGGGTGTCTTCTTCTTACGGAAGGATATTGATGGAGCTTCAAGGATCTGCAGGTCCAAAAGTTGCTTAACAAAAAGACTAGATATGTATATCCTGGGTGATTATGTATATATCAATTTCTTCCAGAAGTACAAATTGAAAATACTAACTTTTCTATTTAAGGGACGAGCTTTGAATGTATGGGAACTTGAATTTGTCTGTCCACTCAATTCAGCATCAATCATACACCTGAAATTTATTAGGCACGATGTTAACTAACAATCAATGAGACGGGATATGGTATTTCAACAAGGATTTAAGAAAACAAATATTTAATACTCTGAAAAGCAGAGTATATACTTATGCATTTGTGCCCTACGGGCTGTTTCCAGATCTGGTTGTCGAGGAATGGTAACTTTTGGTCTAGAATCTAAGTTCAGATCAGTCTGCAACACCAATTAATGACAACTAAATTAGATTGCTTGGTTACTATGCCAAATTACCTCATGCATGAAAATAACTTTCCAGAAAGAAAATTGAACTCCAAACAAAATATGGAATTATACTTACACAGAAATTAGTTACCTTCTTAGGTTTCTTATGTGTAAAAAGAGCTTGATGTTTCAGATGAGCAGCCTGTCATGAATACCAAAAGCACACCCAGTTGTATTAGATATTAATAAAAACATAATTTCTGTCTGGAACACATTTCACTTAACATAGCAGTTAATCAGAACATAGCTCAGGTTTAAATAATTGCAGTTAGAATGCGAAGAAAAAGTGAAATCTAACTCACTTTCCAATATAATCAAATAAAAGAAGCCTAGTATGTATTTTTCTTAATTGAAATACAAGGTTTTTCTCCTAAAAAAGGACAGTTATATAGAGCATTATGCCATTACCAGTGATAGTATGTAATGTGGTGTTTAAGGAGAAAAAGAGACGAAAAGCAATGGCTGCAGTATTAAGTTCAGCAAATCACTTTAGATTTGATGTTTTACATTCCTTTTGGAGATATACTACTCAGAAGTTTTTCCAAAAAAGAGATCTTCCCTTTGAAGTATAGAAATACATTTCCTTCTTCAAGGCATTAAAAAAAAATAGTTTTGAAGATATTTTCTACCTAATCGAAGTCATAATAAAAATAAACAAAGAGTTGCATTTGATTCTGCTGAATTTTTGCAAGGATATATGATGACAGGCTTCAAATGGAGATGTTTATAATGTTAAACTTTCAGAACTGCTAGTCAAGGTGTACATAATTTTCAACCACCATGATATCTGGACATGGAAGGGGGCCAAAATATCAAGGGGAAAACTTTAGCATACCTTGCGCATGTAGCCAGTTTCTAATTTCTGCCTTTTGGTTGCCAGGCCATCGATGACAGGAGAATTCTGATTCTGAAGCCTGCTTAGTTTCAGAATGATAGAAGAGTTGAAGGATTAAGCAGATGAGGAAGGTAGTAGCAAAAAGCACATTTTCAGAAGAAAAGAGAAAGTAGTGCAACTGAGTAAAAATTCTGTTATAAATAATTAAGAAAAGGAAAGAAAAGTTCTTGCCAAAATAAATTACAGCTCTACATAACATAACATACAGTACAGTGAATGCCAACATCAGTTATAACATTTATAGCAAAATTTGCCGGAAAAGTCATACAACTAAAAATCTTGCCAAATATTGAATGGAACATATAATATAGGCTGGTCACTATCACGAAGCAAATCAGGAAGTGAGATAAAATTAATACCTTCTGAAATTTCGGGCTGTGTGGATGTGGGCTTCTTGAGGATTTTTTTGCTTGGCCAAATGACTTGCTGTGGGCTTCATCAAAGTTGAATTTCCAAATCGAGTCAACTTTCCGGGAGATTTTATTTTACCTTGTAATGTATCTTGCGTTGTATGACTATAAAATTCAGGCCCTGAAAATAAATCTGCATCTGGTTATAAAACTAGATTACAAGTATAGAAACTGAAAGAAAGAAAAACAGTAAGCTTAGTTCATAAAAAACTCTAGGTTAGTCATGAAATTCATTCTCCATAAGAGAAAATAATTTTCCAGGATCATAAAGATTGATGGAGGTCCAGATATCAAAAGAGCGGGGAACTTTGATGAATTGAGCAATTCATGCCACGGTGAAAGGTTAATATCAATAATCTTTTTTTGAAAAGAAAAAAAAAATCTCAATTAACAATATGTTCTCATGACTAAAATTCTCCGTAATTGAATAAAGAGAAATGCCGCAAGACAACAATGTCATGCCATCAATTTAACAGTGAAGCACATACCTCTGCTGTCATCATCTACTCCTGAAACTTCAGTCTCCATGCAGCAGCCAGAGTAATCGTCCATGTTATCCAGGTTTTCGCCGTCTCTGCAGGTAGCCGAGGTATCCACAATTTCTATTGAATCAGCACTTTGCCATCTCAGCTTCAACACAAATGCTATACATAACAATAAAACAAAAGAAAAGAAAAATCAAAAAGCTAAAATTTTTGGAGCAGTCAATTAGAATGCAGCAACTTTTCGAGATCAAGGTTCTGTTCCCTTGGTTTTGACTAAAGCAACCTATTCCCATATCTAACAACAATTGAACAGCGTCATGATGTTCCAAGAATGCTTACGTGAAGGTGGATAACTCGCGGCAGAAGCGAACCAGTGCTCGGCTTCCAAGGCTTCCCAAAACGTCTCTGGCTGAGTAAAATCATAAAACCGAGGAGCATCAAACTCATAATCAAGATCAATTTCTTTACCCAGAAAGGGTTCCATGACAAATTCCTCGAATTCGTCTTCCATACTTATTATCTATCTTCAATGCCAGCCACTTGAAACCATGCCCGGGGTAATTAAACGAGGGGCACCATCGACAAAAATTTATCACTGATCAAATTAAAGTCTAAATTATTTTTTTATACGCCTCCCGTCTCTGTTCCGCGCCAACTTTCTCTCCCGGTGGAAAAAGAAAAGAAAGAAAGCTCTAGCACTTCATTGCATCAGGGGAAATGAACATGGTGATGGAAGATCACATTCCTTCCCGGATAATTTTCCTCTCACTGTATTCTCCTCGAGGTGAATAAGAGAGAAATTCCGGTGATTTCCTTCGAAACTCCACAAGGGAGCTCGATTCCCGTCCCTCTCTTCCCCTCTCGTTCCTTAGAAATTCGTCCTTTTTCTTATTTTCTCGGAAAATGAGAGAGAAAGTTCGGGAAGTGAATTAATGGGGTATGATGTTTTATCTCAGTCAAAAAAAAAAAGGAAATGAAAGAGAAAAGAAAATAGTGTCGGAGCGAACGGCGAAGATTTCGTTGGTGGAGGGATCGTATAACGTAGGCTTACAACAAAGGAAATAACGGGAATGGAGTGAAGAACAGAAAGGCAGGTTTAGAGTGTAGCCGCCTTTTATAGGACGCCCAACTTAGCCAAAGGGTCCCAATTTCTGAACTTTTGGGCATGGGTCCCACTCTAATATATCGTGATCTTGTCCGTGTGCGCGTAAATCGATTTCACATTACGATAATACCGTCCTTCATTTTTTCCTTATTATAATGGTGGTAAGCAAATTATGATTTTTTTTTTCATTATCGTAATAGGATGATATTACATATTTATTTATTTTTACACTTGGTTTTTATATTTTTTAAATTTTTTATTTATAATTTTATCATTACAATTAATTATACTTCAATGGGACATAAAAAATATGTATACCAATAAATGTGTATATAATGTTCTTCTATAATTATATCATATTTAAATTATAGATTTTGGTAAGGAATTATATAGTATTAGATTAACTCATGCAAACATCAAATATTACACTCAAAATATATTAGTTTAATGATAAAAAAACTAAGTTGTAAGATATTTTAAGTTATAATTGCATTTGTTTAAAAAATATTTATCAGCTATCTCGGATATTCTTGATATAAAAAAATAAAAATTGTGAAATTGATTTAACTCTTTAAGTCAGTTAGGTGGAGAATTGAGTCGAAGATTCCTCATTTGTTTCGTCCATTGAACTATATTCATTTATTACGTCTGCATTTTGAAATTTAAATTGATTTGAAAATGACAAAGGCAAAGAGACAATATGGTCATTTCGCATTCGGATCAGAACGCAGTTTCCACTTTGTCTGCATGCATGGTGTTTGCATGCAAATGCAGTACAAGATAAGGTTCACAATTTTGGACGTTTCTTCTAGCTTATGCGTAAATTCCAACTTTGTCCTTGCCGAATCTTTTGCAGGTACTTCAGTCAAGGGACAGCTTCGTCCTTTTATTAATGAAGCGAAAAGGTAGGACGCTCCTACGCATTCAAAATTCAGGGATAACAACCATTCAACTAAACAAGCGCCAATTCTACACCGGATAAGATCACAAGAAACAGCACATTGCCATTTTCTTATACAATATATATATAGTCAGAAAATAAAAATAAAAATAAATAAATAATTAACTAATTAATTAATGTTAAAAGTTTTAAGTTTGTAAAAATGTATATAATAATAGAAGATATAATTATAATTACTTGGTTGTTATTGGAAAAAAAAATAGTCATACCTAAAATGGAATTTGAAGATACTCTTGAGTAAACAATCTATTTTTGCTATAAGTGGCACCTTTTCCTTTCTAATTACACCCCACTAAGTAACTTTTTTCTTATTATTATCTCATCATTGTTAACTAAGTTTACTATAATTGGCATTATTTACTTTTTATAAAGTAATAACATCTTTTTCATTGTGGAGCAATAGAGCCGATTCCCAAAATCGTAATTGGGGCCCAATAATGAGGCAGAGAGAAAGGAGAAAATTATAGTAGAGAGGTTTCTTTTAATAGAAACATATAGGAAACACATAGCTAATCAAAAGTAAAGATTAAGGATTTAGGTCAAACATTTTAAATTTAAAAATTTAAAGTTATTTTTATGGTGAAAATTTTATTGGTTATTAGTTTTGTCACAAATAAATATTAGTGTCGTATTATTTAGAAAGATCAGTGTGAATACTTAGAATGTTAATTATTTATGTGAATTTAAATTTGTTGTAGTTACTATTAGTTAAGAAATAATTATTGTTGGACAATAAATAATTACACAAGATTTAAACTTAACTTGTAACTCATTAAATAAAAGTTAAAAATTTTGATTTTTTCAATGAGAAGAAAGGGAATGATAAAGAAATTTTAGTAGATAGAGTCGTGCATATACCACATGATTTTTCAATAAATCATTAGAACAAACTAAAATAAAAAGATAAAATATAAAATAATTCTTTTTACTTACTTTTGAAGTAAATAAATCCTTCATTTATTTAGATATATATTAATGTTGAAGTATATTATGATTCTTTATAATTTTAATTACTTCTTAACTAGATTCCTATATAGATTGAGGTTATTATACTTCAATTTTTTTTAATTGAGTTTGTATTATAAATCTCTCAAAATATAAATGTAATATAATATTATTTTTAAGTGGTTTAAATAAATGATTAAAATGTAATTAATAAAAAACCAAACACGTACCAGCCACGTCCTCCTCCTAGGTACAAGTATCCGAGGAAAACAATACTCTCGTCATGCAATGTTCTTCCCAGTAAATGCGTACCTTAATTTATTATTTCGCCCTTTTTTTATTTTTTTTTGCCCTTTTGACACACAAGACGAGTAATTCAAAAAAAAAAAAAATCCAAAATCACTGTCTGTATATGCATTGCCGAGGCAGTAGTAGATACATTTATTTTTATTTTATGATATAATTAAAATGCTTTGAGTGTATATGAAAGTATAAAAAAGTAAGCGTGTAATTATTATTTTTTAAATTTAAATTTATTTTTTAATTACCTAGAAGAGCACAATATTAAAAAAAAATGTCCACGGTAAAAATAAATTCGAACGTTCATTATACCTAAGTAACTTAGCCAAGTATTTAGACAACCCTTGTGCCACATCATCGTTACTTAACTAAGTAATTTGATTGAGGAGTAACTGAAACTATAAAAACCTATTTGATATTATTATTATTTATCCATTTTGCATTGTTTTTACTAATTTTTAGGTAATTTACTTTTTTTACTATAAATTCTATTGAGGTTATAGGAAATATTTTACTAAAGTGCTTTTTTCTCCACGCTTCTTTTGTATACTTATCTCTTTCAATTTCACTCATCTGGCAAGATGACTAATACATTCATGGAGTAATGGTAAGAACTTTTTTTTTTTCTTTTCAAATTTTATATTTTTTTGGCCAGTTTTTCTCTTCTTATTCTTCATTTTTTTTTGGTCAAAATTTTAGGTTGTAAAAGAATCATCTTCCTTCAAAATTTCAAATTTTATTTTTCAGTACAAAGATGCTTAAAATGAATGCAATTGGATGTAATACGGTGATGTTTATTCAAGATTAATTTAGTTGCTTTTTATATTTCAAATTTTAACTTATTCCATCAATAGTATTTTGAAATATCCATAGTTATATTGATCCAAATCATGTTTTGTTATCCAATAATATTTGATAAAATTAAAATATTCATTGATTTAGCTTTTAGTTTTTTTAACTTTAAAAAATTATTACACTTTATTGATTTCTAAAGACAGTAGGGTAAGAACATCTTGTTCAATTCAATGTTGTCTAAAAGTTTTTTTTTATGGTCCAAAGATTATTATTTTAATTTTTATACATAACATGTATTTGTAATAATGTCATAGAAGAGATGGGAGGCATTTCCAAAGCGTTCTATATCTAATGTCAAAATTATCTCATTTTCATTTTGTTAGTGACAAGTAATATACATCATTTTTATATTTTTCAATATAAAATATAATGAACTTATTTTTAAGTAAGTTTATAAATAATTTACCACCATTTATTTATATATAGAGTAATTACTAAGCAGATTTTCTTCAAAAAGAATTAGAAAAATATGACGCAATAAATGTGTGTCTACAAGTAAGCTAAAGAGAAAACAAAAAGAGACCTCCGTAGTCCTTACTTGCAAGCCTCACTTGCTAACCGAATCTCGAGCTACACCGCAGACATTTCTATCATCGTATCCATTATAGGCTGACGGCGAAGGAGTCATACTTCCGCGGTGGAGCCGTCGAATCCATGACCCTGACCCGAACCAAATATCCAACTGCTACCGATTCCGAGGACCAGAAACGGGGCCCCACCGGAGGCACAGGCATGAAGCTCATAGTGCCCCTTCAAGGTGTAGTCCAAGGCAGAGGAGGCCTACTCCTCGGTTCTCTCATCCCTTGCGCTCTCTTCTACTTCCTCCAGCTATATCTCAAACGAAACCGCTCTTCCAATTCTCCTTCCAATCCTTCATCTCCAGCTGGGTCGTCCTCGAATCTCACGGAGCTCCAACGTTCCTCGTCAAGATCCAATCTGTCCAGGACTGGATCCATTGGTCGGGTTCGGGTCTCCAACCTCGCGAGTTCTCTTGCCAAACCCAATGATTCGCCTTATTATATTGGGTTGGACAAAGTGTCTCAGGATTCATACGATAGATTGAACAATCCCAATGGGATAATCCAGCTAGGCTTGTCTGAGAATAAGGTCAGTTTTGATTATTTCATTGTTTCTCCAACTGGGTTTTCTTTTGTTTGGAGCTTGTGCTGATTTTTTGTTTTAATTGATTGTAGCTGTGCTTGGATTTAATTGAGAGGTGGATATCAGAGAACTTGAACCACTCTCTAATTGGAAATGATGTCACTTTGAGTATTAATGCGATTGCAACATACCAGCCATCTGATGGAATGGAGAAATTCAAAGTGGTACATAACTTCTGCTTGTAGTTGTCTTCTTCCTGAATGTTCATGATACCATTCCAGTTTAAGATCTGATCTAATTTTCATCATTGTATTCCGCATGATTCAGTTGCCATTGTTTTGCTAATCCAATTCTCTTAAGCAAGAGAGATCTTGGGTATTCTGTAGTGTGTTATTTAAGTATCAGATATTTATAGTTTAATTAGAAATAATGTGAGCTCAACTTACTGCTCAACTTGCTAAACCATGGCATTTAATTTCTGGAGTCTTTTAACTTAGAGGAGCTTAGAAACTAGAGACCTTCACCTTGGTGCACAAAATGCTTTTTGGATTTAAAGTAGAGTCAGTTGTTCCTCGTTTTGTTTGCACTCTAGGCTCTCTAGCCTTTGTTATTTCGGTCATATATGATGGTATAGTTGGTGATGAGTTGACTATTTTTCTTCTATGGTCTTTTAAGTTTTAATGTCTTCTTTTTCTATTTTTATTTATTTTTAACTAATGTTCTTTCATTTCTAAAAGGTGCTATATTCAAATCACTACATGTTTAAGGTTCTACTATTGCTTTATTTGTTGGCATAAATTTTTGCCTTTTTTTTCCCACTTTGCAGGCTATGTCAAATTTTATGTCCCAGATGATGCGAAGATCAGTGAATTTTGATCCATCTAATATAGTATTAACATCTGGAGCAACTCCTGCCATTGAGATTCTATCTTTCTGCTTGGCTGACCATGGGAATGCTCTCCTAGTCCCTACACCTTATTATCCTGGGTAACTCATGGCACCTTTTTAATATGTTCTTCTTATTACTAACTAATGGCTCTTCTGGAAGTTAATTTATAAGAAAATTTGCAGTTTTGATAGGGATGTGAAATGGCGAACAGGAGTGGACCTTATACCAGTTCACTGTCGCAGTACTGACAATTTCACTCTTAGTATTACTGCTGTTGAGCAAGCATTTAGTCAGGCAAGAAAACGAGGGGTCAAAGTTCGAGGAATTCTCATTTCCAACCCTGCAAATCCTGTGGGCAGCCTTCTCTCAAGGGACGTGCTTTATGATCTTCTAGAGTTTGCCCGGGAGAAAAACATCCATATCATTTCTGATGAAATATTTGCAGGTTCCATATATGGAAGTGAGAAGTTTGTGAGCTTTGCTGAAATTCTTGATCCAGAAGATGTAGACAAGAACAGAGTTCATATAATATATGGCCTGTCGAAAGACCTATCTCTTCCTGGCTTCAGAGTAGGGGCTATATATTCATTTAACAAGAATGTTTTGGCTGCTGCCAAGAAGTTATGTAGATTTTCCTCTGTATCAGCTCCAACCCAGCAGCTAGTTACTGCAATGCTTTCAGATGAAAGATTTATTCAGGAGTACATTGAAGCCAACCAAAAGAGAATTCGACAAATTCACGATGAATTTGTGGCTCGATTAAGTCAACTAGGGATAAAGTGTGCTAAGAGCAGTGCTGGTTTCTACTGTTGGGCAGATATGAGCGGATTAATACGACCATACAGTGAGAAAGGAGAACTTGATTTATGGGATAAGTTTTTGAATCTTGCTAAGATCAATATCACTCCTGGGTCAGCCTGCCATTGTATAGAACCAGGATGGTTTCGAATATGTTTTACTACCATAAATTTGGAGGATATTCCTCTAATTATTGAGCGGATTAGGAATGTTGTTGAAACTTGTAAATCTTCTGGTTGAAGTCTCATGATTTTAATCAGCATTTATGGTAATTGTCTGATCTTTCTCTCAACTATAGAAAATTTGGAAAGGGTCATATATTTGTGAAGTTCAGTTATCTTGCACAATCTAGGTTTAGTTACATGGCAGTAGTAATATTCTTTCACAATCCGCAATCTTAACAGAGGAAATCAATAATTTGCAACAAAGATTTAACTGAGGAAATAAATTGAGGTTGGTTTTGGATTTAATTGGCAGAGGGACATTTTGGTCTTCTAAAGTAATTTCTCTTCTTGTTCTTTCCTTCAACTATCTTGCCTAGACCAATTTGAGTCTTGGGAAGTATTTTCTCTGCAGTCCTTCAATCATCTGGCTGCTGATGCCAAAGATGCAGCATCCAAAAGCTTTATTTGTTGTGATTCCCTGCAAAATTTATTCAGATAAAGAGTTAAATTTGGTTTGAACTGTACTTTTCTGCGAGAGGAATTTATTTATTATGTTTTGTTAATGGTAGATGATTATCTGATTAACATATATGCTTTCCAGTTTTCTATATAAGATCCAAGGGTGATGAGAAAGAACAACTGTAAAAGAGAAAAGAATCACCCTTGGTGGATCCCATTTTCTCATTTGAATGGCTTTCCTTCTGTAGCTTCTCCTCCGGCTCATCATAATCATCTCTCCAAGTGTTGGTGGCCTCTTTACCAGGACACTGACATCGTCTTCATGATCAAAGTCTTTGCATTTTTGTTGAAGTGGAGTTGATCTGTTTTCTGAGCACTCAGCCTTTACAAGGAAACCAGAATTGGGTGGAAGCAAAGGAAAGAGGCGTTCCAAAAAAGAAGCCCCAACAAGGCTTGAACTGCCTTTTGCATAGCTGCTGGTGCTGCTAACTGTCTCAGAGCCAGGGGAGGAAGGGGTTTCGAGCCAGCCCCGGCTGTGCTCAGACAATGAATTTTCCTGCAGTGGGATGGCAGCAGAAATTTTTGCAGTTGGTGCAAGACAGTTTGCTAGCAGAGAGGGAACCGAGCTAAATGATTCATCTGTTTCAAAGCTAAATGTTTCTAGAGACATGGTTTCATAGCCATCACCATAGCTGCCATGGTCGTCACTGCTACTTTCATCTTCATTACCATAGCTGCAGGCCACAGGGTAGCCAGAAGATGATGCTGCATCAGTTAGTCCAATTTCTGGATTTGGAGGTGGTGATGCCACTGGCATAGATGAGATTGAGAAGTTAGGAATTGGTTTTCCTGGCTCTTCTTCCCATACAAAGGGGACTGAGGCAGTTAATTTGAGTGGAATTTTTGGAATCTGAGTAACTGCAGAAACCTCTGGCGTAAAATCTTTCTTGGGAACCCCTGGCTTTACTTCCCAAAGAAAAGGAACTGAGGGTGGTTCCCTAAACTTCTTCTTCCTTCCTGTTTCATCCATTTTCAAGTTGAGTTTGCACTAAGTATCCATGAGCTTATATAGATTAGTTGTGGCTGTGGATAGGGAGGAGTAGTTTTCTACTAACTTCTGTTAACCGTACCATTTTGTTCTCCTAGAGATTAGGCATACCTGCTCTCCGCAGTTTGTTTAGTGCCATGCGGAATCCCAGTTTTGCCCTCCCAACATTGAAATTGAAATGCTATCTAAATAAGAAAGACCCATCCACTCCCACTTATGACCTTAAAAATTTGACACTTATTCTCCTTTACCCACTTAAAACATGCACCATTGTTTTAAAGGTCTATCTTATTCACCCAAATATTTACCTCGTACATAGGGCGTTATTATTATACTAATCATAGCTTTGACTAACAAGTAGTTGCACATTTCAATCTTTACATTTCTTGAAGTAAAATAGCAACGTAAATTTCTCCAAAAAAAAAAAAAAGAAAAGTAAATCCATGCATAGGTAGAGCCGAAAATGGAGTAAGTGTGCAATATATATTGTAAATAATTTTATGGGCAATTGGACTAGACCAATTATCTTTTTTTAAAAAAAAAAAAAATTAAAAACAATTTTTCCATTAAAAATTTAAAAATGAAAATAATTTTAATTTCAGCAAAGTAAAATGCAAATGGGCCGGTCTAGTTTCATTTGGCTCATCCAAATTTGGCCAATTCTTTTAGTATATTCCATCTACTTTGGAATTTTAATTTTTAAAGTGTAAATTACATTTTAAAAATTAAATTTTTGGAATATGTGGGTTGTGTCTTTAGAAATTTTAGGATGTGTTAAAAAGAATTAGCCTCCAAATTTAGAGTCATCTTATTTATTGGGCCGACTTAACCCAACTTTGATTACTTATGGGCCAAATTTTAAAGCTTGGCTAGGTCATAAAGCCGAAGTAAATGGATGCGCTTATTGGGCTGAGTAAGATTGAGAGGGGAGTAATTATATAATAGGAAGGCTAGTAGATTTTATTTTAACAAATCTTTAATTGATAGTAATATTAAATATCTTTTCACTTCACCTCAAAACATGTCCATTGCATATTTAGAAAAAATTAGCAGTAATATAGTGAAATATACTAAAATTGCTATTTTTGTACTCATTGCATCAATATCATATCATGGTGTTTCATTTTACTATTACTAATTTTTATGAAACTAATTAATGTTTAAGACAAAAATAATGACTAATAAATATTTTCTTTTCACAAGAGAAGCTTTAAGGTTTTAGACTTAAAATAAACTTTGTAGCTTAGTTTACTTTCATTGAATTAGCACTTTACTAGTATACCAAATAGTTTATAGTTAAATGGTGTTGACATTGTTCTTAGAATTTGTGAATTTTATATTTGAATCAAATAAAATATTGTAGCCTCGTAGCTGAAAGGAGAACAAAAGTTGGCAAATATCTTTTGACAAAAACAGTTAACCTTTTCCTATAGCTCTTAATTTTTTTATTTTTTTTAAGTGAATGATTTGTGTTTTCAAGTAAAAGTGATTTTTTTTTCTTTTAATAAAAAAGGAAAGGGTCATGGAAAAATTAATAAAAAAGAAAGAAATGGATGGTTGATTTCATGGATCGAGATGAAAAGGGCCCTCTCATTTTTTCTCGATTTAGAATCAGATAGTATTTTTTGCCCACTTATATCATATCAAGCTGCCACTACTACTAGATGGGCATAGGGGCAATCAACGCTGAAATTGCCTTGAGAACCTCTTCACATAGATCTCAAGACCTTCTTGATTTTTCTTCTCTATATCTTTTTCTAACTTTTTTATACACATGCAAAAAAAATAAATTAATTAATTAAGAAATAAATACTATTGAAGTTCTAAATACAAAGCATACGAGGATATTTAAGTGCAAATCAACAAAAAAAAAAAAGAAAAATTAAAGTTATGTGACATCTTTATTTTGATTAACTACTCAAGTGTGTGGCCAAACGGAAAGTGGGAATTTGAAAAAAGATAAAACAATTAAGTACATCAAATATTAGAGAGGATTCATATATAATTCTCATTAAATAATCATAAACATTGCTTCTTCAATGATGATTGGTAGGGCCCTAGAGTTATAAAAATTTGAAAAAGGTGTTGACATTTACTATAACTAAGATTAATTAATTGGACCACTTGATCTTTGCAAACCTATGAGCTGTATGTGTATTTTCTAAAACGAAGAGATCCCACTGAAAAGAAGAAAAAGATCAATGAAAGATGCACTATAAGAAAAATTAAAAAGAAAAGAAAAAAGTATATGAACAAGTTGATGAGAAAATTTAATGGGGTTTTCCTTGTTAGATGCTCTTAGATAATTTAATCAAACAATTAGGCCCCAATATGCTTAAGCCTTTAAAATTAATTTTGTAACTTAGGATGATTATATTCCTTCTTACTTTTTTCCTTTTTTGATTGATACGATTCCATGGCTAAGTAAATAGAAGGGCTTTAGAAGAATCAACACATGTTCCATGTACATTGGAAGAAAATGACACAACATATATACCACTTTACTATGTTGACTTTCAAATATTGTATGTGTTTGTGGATCTAGATCTCATATGCCTATGACTTTCAAGTTATTATCTTGGAGTATATGAAATGCGGAAGTTGTTCTACTTGGGAGATCATAACCATACATATTTGTTGGGTTCACATTTTTTTATCTTATTTTAAAAAATTATAAAATAATATTATATAAAAATATTATTAAGTTATTAAAAATATTTTTTTTATCAAAAATAAAGAAGTATAATAGAAAATGAGATAATAAATAGAAATTTTAATAAAATTCTCAATTTGATTCACTGTCCGTTTAGAAGTTTAGACTCTCATTAATTTGACAAAATAGAATTAGAGTTAGAGTTTGAGAAGATATTAGTCCATATCTTAATATGAGAAATAACTATAGTTTCTTTATTATTTAAACAAGCTTCTTTTTTTTTTAATTATTGATAAACAAGTTCTAGAAAAATATTATTTTGGTGAGAAAAATTAGAAAGAATGAAATTAGCAAAAACAAAAAAAAGGCACTTAAGTAAAGATACTTGTGAATTAAAAATTAAAAAAAAAAGGAGAGAGTTAGAGAAGAGCGAAGATTAATTCCATGTACTAAATCCAAATGAGAGGTTCTTGGGGACCCACTTTCTAAGTCTCAATCAGGGGAGTTTGGTTAGTTCATATGAATTAATGACACCAATATATAGAAGAACTGATTATTTAATCACTGGTTTATCAGTCACCACATGAACCATGAAGAAATAAATGAATCTGAAACTGGTGGAGGAAGCAATAACATATATCAACTACAATAATTAATACATACAAATGCAAGTGCCAATAATAGTTAAAGGTAAAAAATTATAACAAAGACCAAAAAACAAACTGTAAGGAATATTTCCACATGAATATATATGCTAAAGCCCATGCATTTCATAGGAAGGTTACTCAAAAATCATATCATCATTTACATATATATCTATATAATTCCCATGTACAGCCTGGGTTAGAACCAAAACAAACTCTCAAGGATCTGAACTTAATTTGCTCAATAATCTAAAATCAAAACCACGTACTATAAAATTTCAGAACCCATTTAAGAGTAGAAGGAAAAAGGAAAAAAAGAAAGAAGAAAAAGAAAAGAGAAACCCACTATATTCAATTTCTTAACTGGGTTTCTGCAAATTTAACAAGCCATTATTGATGTTGTTGCATTCAAACAATGCCTTAGCAGTCATTTCTCTGTCAAACCTCCAAATGTAGTTCAAGCCCACAAGTAGTTCAGTTATTGCAGCTTCTGTCTTTTCCTTGTTCGCAAAAAACAAAGTCTGCAATAGCAAGACATTGGTTTTGGGCACCAAATTTTGGTGCTCAAAGCTCCTTTCACTGTGCCACTTGATCATATTGTGTGCCAATGGTGACAGCCATCCCAATATTCTCCCCAGTGCATCTCTCCATTCTCCAGCAAGCAATGGATCACTGGCAGAAAATCCAACTCCTCTCAATCTAGCCCTTAAAGATGATCTTATGCTACTTGGTAACATAGCATACAAATCATCTCTTGCATCCACACCAACCAAATGTGGTGACTTTATCATCTTCTCCATCACTATGATCAAATTGGCATAATGCAAAGCCAAAGCTGCAGCTCCTAATGTACTTGTTGGTGGCTTTAATAGCTTGGAGTTGGATTCAAAAAACTGAGTACCCAACTCCTTTTTCTCCTCAAGTTTTGAACTTTGCAATGGCCCAGGAACGTTAACTAATTCACAAGGACTAGGGTTTTGATGAGAAGGATAAACAGTAGCTGAGGTCGATAAACTACGAGACAGACAAGGGACACACTGCCCAATTCCAAAAACTAGCTTGATTCTAGCTAAGACAGTGAAAACGGACCTAACAAGCAATGAAACGACGGTGTCAAAGCTTCTGTTCCATAAAGATTTGTCTTTCAAATCCTTTACCTCTTGTTTCTGCCAGAAAATCTTCTGCTGAAGCTCAAAAATTTTCTGATCTTTCCCTATTGAAGCTTCGTTTTCATTACAATGGTTGAGAGATTTCCTCAACCCATTTTCCAAAACAGAAAGCTCGTCCATTTCTCTATACAAAGTTGCCGTGAGCGTCACGTAACGTTCCATTTTCTTGTGCTTGGCTTCAATTTCCTTCAAGCTCGTGAGGACCCATCCATGCGGGTCCCGACCCGACTCCGCAAACTCGTGAAATAACTCATCAAAGGCTCGGAGATTGGCGTCTTCGCACCTCTGGCTGAGCCTGGACACCGATTTCGAGACGAGTCGGAGATTCTGAGTGAACTCGGCACAGGCGAGGCTGAGGAGAAAAGACTCGTCGTTTGATATGATCTTTCTGACACCTTCGAGGGAGATGGACTCGTTCCGGAGACGGATGATTTGGGAATCGGAGAGGGACTGCCACAAGTGCAGAAGCTTCGACATGATGCCGGCGACTTCGAAGGCCAAAACGCCGACGTATTTGGATTTGAAAGATGACTTCTTTAGCAGCTTCGGCTTCGCAGCAGAAACGGGTCGAACCGAGTCGAAGCTGTGTGATAAAGCAGTTTTCACCTTGATGAGCCAAGTTTCAGGGGCCATCACAAATCCTTCTTGGGTTGGTAGTAGAAGCTACCTGAAGATGGGTGTTGGTGAAAAGGTCACTTTTTTCTTAGTGGGTATGTGTGTTTGATGAACAAGAGCTATTGGTGCCAAGGAATGGACACTAGGTGTTTGTGAGAATGCATGAGAGAGAGAAAGAAAAATAATTGAAGAGTGGGGGAGCAGCAGAGAGATAAGGATAAAGGGGAGAGGGGGATTGAAAATGCTGATGAAGGCTCGTGGGATGTTTGAGAGTGATACCAGAGAATGCCTACCAAGAAATGCAACCATAGAGAGAGACCAGAGAGAGAGAGAGAGAGCATGAGGGTAAGTGAGCCTAAACTATTTAAAACCCACGTGCAGTGGCAGGGCGTGGTTGATTGTGCTACCAGAGGTGGTATAATATCTGTTATGGTTGAGATTCAGACGCTCTAAAAGCGCGTAGAAGCTTCTCTTCTATGATGAAACACTCTTTGCTTTTGCTTAGAGGGGCTAGGATTTATCTTTTAATTGTCTTTTGGTCTATAAAACATGCTGTATAATTGATATCTTAGTCAGTAAAACAGACCTTTTCTGTTGTGTTTGGATGCAAAGAAACACTTTTTCTTAGATGCTGCTATATTCTACAAAGGAAGGAGGGCCATATCATTATTGGCTCCTTCTCTTTTGATTTTTATATAGAAAGTGCCTGTGTTTTTGTTCTCATTGATTTGTTTGTTCTATGTGTATGATTATTAACCCTAATAAGGATTTTGATTTTCTTTTTTCTCTAATTTTTATTTTTTAATAAATAAAATTTCGTCAAATAATTTATTATCCTCTCAAAATTTACAGAACTTTTTCATTTAGATTCGAATTTGATTATAATTTTCATCTCATCTCGGTCCTTCTCTAGCAAAAGGAAGAAAATCTCTATCTTCTCTCACCTGTGCACACACCCAATTAAAATAATTATCAAAAGAAAAGATTCCAAGAGTGTAGTGAGATCTCTTATTGACTACATTCAGTGATAATTAGCTGTAGAATGCTCAAATCTGTGGGGGAAAAAAGGTCAGCTTTCATTGGTTCAAAGATCTTTCATCAATGCCAATTGACTGATATTAATTTCTTGCGTCTTTGTAATTAGAAGTCAACAGTCCACCATGGTGAACAATTATTCAGGGTTGTGAAATCATCATTGAGAATTTAAGAAAAGAGAAAAACAGCAAAACCATGGAGAGATCTGGTGGCCTCTCTGTTAATAATGGTGTTGGCATTACATATATTTTTTAATAAATAACATGGGAATTTGTTTATAAAAATGAATTATGGATCAAATTTAGTAATATAATCCATGTGTTATTACTTAATTGATACTAACAAAATATTGGCTTAATAGAAAAAACGTTAAATCTTAAAAGTATTCTAGTTTAATAATTTTAAGAAATTTTAGAATATATTACGAGAGATTTACCATTTCTTAATATAAAAAAAATATAATTTAAAAAGCTTGTCAAAGTTAAGGCTACTTAAAGAAATATTTATAAATTACTTACTAACATGTCATTGTATTGGCAACAAAACTCAAATCTGTATTTTATAAAAATACAGTTCTAATCCTCACTAAATATACTAACTTTCATTGATAGAAAAGATTTGTTTTCTATTGTTTGAAATTCTAAATAATGATTATGATTAATCTCACACGTATAGAATGTGTGTAAACCTAAAGAATAAAGTTTGCACATAATTCCTAGCCTGCATGCCTATACGGCTATACATAATATACCTTTGACTAGCTAGGTTGGTTAATCATGGGAGCTTTACGTACCGTATAAAAAAACATGCTTGGCATCAGTGTGCATTCTTTGTCAGTGTTAATTGCTATCACTTTAATTAGATGACCCTCTAAAATGAAGTCCAAAATGCTTACTAGATGTAGAACGTTTAACATGATCTGCTGAAGTTTATGTGAGATTCTTTTGCGTTTGGGGAACTAATTTGTAACCAGAATGCAAAGATAAAATGATTACGGAACACAAGGAATGTAGAGAATTGATCAAGTTTGACTTGGAATAGCTTATATATGTGATAGAGAAGAGGTGTGCTTAAACATATAGACAGATAATTGTGGTGTATACCTAAAACAAGTGTGCATTTCAAAATGATAGTGCAAGTTTTTGGTGGAGGAAATCCCACTAGCTCACTCATTCACGTCACATGGCTAGTGGGAAGACTGTCTTAGGTTGGTCCAAAATTGGAGGTCATCAAATACTCCACATAAATTTCCATTCAAAATACTCCATCCATCAATAAATTTTAACTGTTTTAGAGTTTTATTTTATTTTATTCTAAAATTTTTTTTGTTTTAAAAATTTAAGGCTTGATTAAATTTATTTTTTAGTTTTATTCTTATTTAGTAATTACAACCTTTTCTATTCTCCTTCGTTTTTTTATATATATTATATTAAATAAAGGTAGTTTAGTTAAGGTAAAATAGCATTTTACTTACATTAATGATTTCTTAATAGACGTACATTAACCTTAAACAATTAAAATTTGAGAACGGAAGGAGTATTTTTTCTTTCTTAGGAGATAATGTTATTTGTTTTGCTCTCTATTTAGTTATTAGTCTTTTTTCTTCTATTAATTAACAGAATAGATAAGATGATTACTAAATTTAGAGCATGACTCAAGTTTTAGAGAATTTTATAAAGGTATTTACAAGATCACTAATTAATAATATTTTCATTGACAACGTTATTTGAATTTATATATTTCTAAGATATGAATTCTATCATTATCAATTACTTTTTTATTTCTAAGTTTACTTTCTCATAATTAGTTAAAAAATTATTTTAATATATGGCTCAATAATATTTACAATATTATTTTTGTAAAACTAGAGTGAAGAAGGTAAAGGAGTTATACTCAAAACGGTGCACTGCAAGGGGGTTTATGTTTTGTTTTTAACCCAGCTTTGCCATAACTTTAGCGAACCAGTGGAAGAGAGGTGAAGGATTTGCTTGTTGAGTTGTCGGAGATGAATAGGGAACCACGAGGCCATCCAACATTGATATTAGTGCCTTTAATTAGAGAAAGTGAATTAACTCATGCTCATGCATATGCATATGCATCCCCTCTCTCTCTCTCTCTTTTGTCGATGACACAGTCTGCTACTTCTATTATTATACCAATTTGCACATGCCCATGAGATCAAAAAAGTAAAAAGATAAAAGAGAAAGAAAGAAAATTGAATTTGCAGTATTGGAATACCCGACATGGAATATGGAAATTCGTTTGCCTACGGAGACATTAGGTTTAATTTGTTCTCCATCGCCTTTCTCACTTAATGTGCGTGGATTCAATTTATTCATGTCCTTCAAAGGTATGGAGATTTAGATTATGGTAAGAACTACGAACATAAGCAAGATTTGTAGTTATCAATATTTATGACGTTGTGGTACTTTTGAGAATTATTCTTTTTTGGCCGTAGGCGGCGGGATATGCAGTGAAGGAACAAGAAGATAAGTTTGATGTGAATCACGAAAAGGAAGAATAGAATAGAATAGAGAGTTGAACAAGAACTATTGGAAAAGGAAGCCAACCTAATATCTTAACTGCTTCGATCAATATCCATGAGAATATTGTTTAATTTGACTTAGTAGTAGACAGAACATGAACACCTGTCATGCAACGAATGGCCAAATCAACCCAACAGCTGTTTTGTAATTAATCTAGGTTAATTTTATTATTAGTGAGATAATCTTGGTCTATATATAACAAGGAAATTAAAGCAAGTGTATGGATACTTGTGTTTGATCGAGATCATGTTTGGAATACGGCAAAGAATATGGCTTTCAATTTGTCTTTTTCTGATGTATGCAATGCATCTGCAAAACCTAAGAAGATATATTAGAATCTCTACCGACTAAGTAGAAAGTACGCCAAGTACATCTCTAGATTCTTCACCATATTATAAATCTAATGTTAGACCATTTGCGATGGCCCATTTATTAATTATCACGATTATCCCAAACAAAAACTAGAATCACATGTTGGGTTTAGTTCAATTGATAAAAATTCAATTGTTTTACTTGTAAGACTTAATTGTTTATGAGTATTTAGACTAATAGTTAGATATGTCTTTAGCATTACTAAAATCTTGGAATCAAATCTTGCTGATTAACGTCTTATCCTTATGCCAAGTTGAATATGCTACCTAAGTACTTATTTACTTAGTGTAAATCTCTTATAGGTTTAAGGTCTATTCTCCAATTTATTCTGTTTGATGGTCAAGTTTTTGTGAGAATTATAAATTTCCTCTTAAAGAAAAAACTTCTCTGATGGCTAGATGTCGTTTTTTTCCCCCGCTATTCCTCAAACCATGTAGAATTGAGGAAGATTCCTTAGCTTTGAAAATTCTCAATATTTGAAGGTGAAAAGTTGTTTCTTCTCATATATATATAGTATGTGATTTATATATATGGACAATGACTAATTTTTCCTATTTGCAATTATCATCTCATGGTAAAAGGTTGAAGATCAAGGTAAGAATAAGTCGATCAAATTGCCAATAATATAGATATAGATACTATCTCCACCAAAGTGGTGTTGAAATCATTTTAAGATTGAAGGGTTAAAGTTTTCATCATGGATTTTCATTCACCAATCAAAACTTGAGATAAATGATTAATAAGAAAGTAACTTGTTATCCTTTGAATTATAGAAAATATTTCTAGCTATGTCTAGATTTAAAGGCACTTTGGCTCATCATATTATTATGTGTGACGTAGAAATTTTTTGTGCACATGGAAAAGTTACTATGAGCACTATGGTGATGATGAAAACTAATTGCATACATATAAAAGAAATTTATACTAGTTAGTAAATCATGATAAGTAAATGTAATTTTGTGTTAGATCAATATAAATATAAATATGTTAATTCTTAAGATATTTTAGGTTAAAAACGTATAAATTCGTGTTGGATATACAAATGTGAGTTGGAATTGCAATAAGAAATATTCTCATATTGAAAGAGAATAAGACTTGTAAGAGATATATAAATAAAAAAGACTTATTAACTTAATACTTTAAGATTTTGGATTTAGAGTAGTGTTGGCCTATTTGTATATTCTCTCACAAGTTTGTTCCTCATGTACTTTTTACCTTATGTATAAAGTGTTTTTTAATCTAAACAATTCAAAATTTAGAATTATTTTTATTAAAAATAAAATAAAATTATTGTTCTTGTCTCAAATATAAATTAATCTCTTATTAAAAAATGTATAAATATCTTAGATTAAAAAAAAATTAAAATTTCTCAAAATTAAAATGGAGAGTTCTAGAAATTAGAACTACTCCAAATGTCTCACTAAAAGACAAGTTCGATTGAATTTGTAATGCAACTTTGATAATTAAAGAAGGAAAAGAGGGTGTGTGAGGATGTGTTGGGAGACAAATTGATAATGAGGGAAGAAAAAGAATGTTATGTTACACCATGCGAGCGTCCATGCGTGGGGCTAATATCAGCAGGCATGCATGTTGGCTTGCTTGCATGCTGCCAAGCAAACCAGCAATCACTGAAACAAGATATGATGAGCCAAAGTGCCTTTTTCTATATTTATGGTCAAAAGTCAAAATCAGCTGCTTGTTAATTAAGTGTATCTATCTATCCATATATACACAGATGCAATGCCGAGGAAAGCAAAACATATAATGTGGGTGTGGCTGATTGATAGAGCTGTGAAGTTTGCTAGCTATGATTCTTGTAAGTGGATGATGATGTATCATATAAGCTCTTTTTCTTTGCTATTCTAGTTTTAATTTTCAGATGATAGATAGCAATAAAAGTTGGTTCAATAATTGTAATCTCTTCCAATACTTTAAGGCTCTGGTTTTTTTACTGTCTCATGTTGAAATCTAACCTTTCCTTTTAATATACACAAAGTATGCCTCTCCGTTCTCTAAAAGAAGATAGAATTGGGATAGCTAGGGATCTTAGGGACACTAGTTTTTGATAATGAAAGCTGATATCAGTTGAAGTTGGATGGAAAACTAAGATATAAAGCAACAAAATTTGGGGCATGACGTAGGGTTTGTTTTCCATGGAAAAGTCCTATCTAGCTCAGGTTTAAGCATTAATGAAACCATATATACTTTCGGCTCTAGCATAGTCTCATTGATGAATATCTCTTCCATGCTACAGATCTGAATTAATTTTTTAATCAACCACATATCTTTAGGTGGTTGGGAACTATATAAGGTTGTATTAATGACATGTAAGTCATTAGGAGTAATATAGTGGCCAGGAGCTTTGAAAGTTTTAGGACCTATTTGGTTTTCATTTTTTGAAATGTATTTTTATTTTTGCATTTTCATTTTTAAAAATTATATTTGTCTATTTTTATTTTTTATTAACTATATGTTTCTGTTAAATTAATTAATGACTATTTTTTGAATTGTCAAGTATATTATTATTAAAACTTTGGAGTTTTTTATATTAAAAAAATTTACTATTTATTACTCGATTAATTTCATAAAAAATTTTAAATATGTCACTTACTTTTGATTAAGCAGTAGTGTTGGTAAACCAAATATACACACAAAAGAAAGAGAAAGAACAATAGGATTTAAAATTGAAATTGAAGTTGACATAACTCTCTAGCTTGTTTCTTGCCTTAATTAAGGGTATGCTCCCTCCATGTGTATGCACCATGTCCATATGATTTTCTGCTATATATATATATATATATATATATATATATATATATATATATATATATATATATATATATATATATATATATATATATATTCCTTAATGAATTATATAACTAATTTGGAGTGAGAATAAAAATGAAGTTGAGGTGTGAAATAGTGAGCTGTATTCAATATTGATTCCAGCTTCTGCTTTAATAATAGAAACCAACCAGTTAGAATATACAACTTTATCATCTGGACAAGGTTTAGAAATTCTTGCATTTGCTTCTCTTTGAATTAACTAAGGAATCTAAAGTAGCTTTTTTGACATCTTGGACTTGAACTGCTTGTCCATTTCTGCTCTGATATTAACCTAAATTAGCTCTATTCTATTAATAGTTTCTGAACTTTGTATTTGGCATTCTTTCCCACATTTCCTTTTTCTTTTTCTTTTATTAACAAGCAATTAAGCTCACAACCACACCTTATGCTTTTATGGGTACTTACATCAATATTTTCTCTCATTTTCTGCTTGTATCACAAGTAAGAAACTGTTTAGTTACTTCCTTTTAATATGTCTTCATTTCCTTTATATATATAGACTGTCCACCAAGCCCAGCACCAACAAAAATGTATACCAGATTAATCTCTCTTTTGAGATAAGAAATAAAATTATGTTTATAGAAATAGGGGTAGTACAAAAAATACTCTTTTAGTATGTACTATTTCCCGATGTAATCGTTCCCAAAGAAAAAATAAATAAATTTCATCGTATGCACTGCCCTCTTTTGTCCCTAATTAAACTTTGCCATCAACTCAATTTCACTACTTTCATCCTTGTTCTAGATAATAAACAAAAAATAGTGAATATCTTTTACGTTTAATTATACTTTTAGTTTTAGATAAAATTTTAAATAGTTCTTATAATTTAAAACATTAAAAATTAGTTTTTATAGTTTACAAATATTTATAAATTAGTCTTTATAATTTTTAAAGCTTAAAATATTGAGAATTAGTTCCTATATTTTTTTTTTCTTTTTAATTTTCTATAAGTATTCTCCAATTGAAGATAAATTTTATTTGAGATAATGTCATGCACTAAATTTGAGTACCTCTCCTAATAGGGATTTTAACTTGGGTTTACTATGTTGTGAGAGACTAGCCCTTTTCATTAGACCCAACCCCTATTAGTAGTTCTTAATAAGGACTATTTTATAAGTATTTGTGTAGTTTGGAGATGAAATTTTAACTAAATTTAAATTATAATGATTATTTTAAATTTTGTATGAAACTAGAAGAACTAATAATATGAAATAAACTGATAATGTTAAATTATAAAGATCAATTTATAAACATTTATAAATTATAAAGACTAATTTTTAACATTTTAAATTATAAAAACTTTTTTATATTTTGATTAAAACTACAAAGACTAAAAATATAATTAAAAGGGTTTTATTTTGAAATTCTAAGATATTTTTGTATGGATACCTATATCAAAAGAAAAGATATTAGTTTGGTTGAAAAAGCTAGCTAGCATTGAAGAGGAAATAGAATCCAGGGGCGGTGGGTGAAGATATAGAGTGAGAAAATGAAGAGTGGCCATAATGGAATGGTCTTATTAGAATGGACCCATTTTATAAATAAAGCATTCCAAAACCATTTTGAAGAAATGAAAGGCTCTCTTTTCATGTCAAACCAAGCACTCATTTTGCCCCTCTCTCTACCTTTGATAGGGACCCAAGTGTGCATTACTAAGATCCCACTATAAGCACCTTTTGGAAATTTAACTTCAAAATCACCAAAGCAAGGATGTTATATGTCATGGGATTAGACCCTTGGAAAGCTTTTTTATTTATTTATTTATTTTCAGTTTTATTAACAAATTCGTTGTAGGTAAAACTATAAATTTATTTAAAAATTGAACAAATACGTGCTTTACAAGTTAGTTTGAATTTTTAATATTGTAAATGTTATTTTTTTGAGTTAAATTTCATTACTTATCGCGTTATGTTGATGGATACATCATTAGAAACTTAATATATAAATTAAATTAAACCGCTTAATAATGAGTAATGAAAATGGGACTCTATATATATTATGCATTTGGACAAGAGAAGCCTGGAAACACTAGTTATGAATAATGGCCTCTCATTCATCAGAAATGAAGGAGTTCTGTTCCACTTTGTGTAGACATTCCTTTAAGAAAATGGTCACCAAAATATTAAAAAAAGAAAGAAAAATTAATAGGGAAGAATGAAGAAACATCGATTGCTAATGAGATGGATGATGACGATGCTTTTCAATCTCTTTTTATTTCTTTGCCCCCACTGATGAACTGATGTGCACGTGTGTCATCATCATTTTACGTACGTGGTAGACCAAATTATTCAATCACACCCACGTGCATGAACCATACCGCAAATGGGATATAGGCAATTAGCTTTATTTTATTTTATTTTTATCTATTTTTAGAATTTTTTTAAGCAAAAGGTAATATTTTCTTAGAATATTTTGCAGGGTGGGATCAATTAGGGTTAGGGTTAGGGTTTCCTTTATTGCTTGGAAATGGGAGAAAGGAAAAGGGAGGGAAAAATCCAAGAGTGGGCCAAGAGGTTTTAATTAACAGAAGCGTTGGATAATCTATACTATTAATTAGGAGTTAAAAATTGTTGTCAGTTTGATATGATATTTGATAAAAATGTGTTTGGTGTCGCATATTGAAAAGGGTTTTGGAGTCCCACTTGTTTGAATTAAGATGGGGTTCAAAGAAATTGGGTAAGGGTCACTATATCCAATTAAGAACAGAAAAGGAGATGACTGTCGATAATCACAATTGAAGAGATGGGCATTTGGGTCAAATAATCAACTGCATCATCTTACTATCATAATCACTAATTTACGAATTAACACATTTATTATTGTAACTAAACTCATAAAAGTAATGTTAAATTTTAATAAAAAAAGATTTTATTATTTTTTTAAATTTTTTTAATTTAAATAAAATTAGTCAATGTTCAATATGATATTTAATACCGGTAATTTATACATTAAAAAAAAAAAACTCCCAATTAACTTAAGTATAAGAGTAAAATTATATTTACTATTGAACTATATTCATTTTTTGTTAGTTTTCAATTTAAATTTATCAGATCTTACTTCACACCCAAATTAGTTCTTAACTTGAAAGCAATAATTGATCCCTTATCTTTGTTATAATGGTCCTACTTTGTTTTATGCTGGTTTTGAATTATGAGTATGAGTTTAGGGAGAAGTAAGAATTAACATAATGAATGGAATGAAATGGATAAGTGTGGAAGACTTTAGCAAGAAAAGACCAATTGGAAGGTGTAGAAATGGGAAAGGCAGTGGTCTGGTAATGTTGATTGCAGAGTTGAGTAGCAGCAACTCCAATTTCATTATGTGATCATTGAAGTAACACTTGTGGATTTTACTCCTGACTACAAGCCAAACACATACATTAATCATTGCATCATCTAAAACAAAACACTAGTCTAGTGGTGGTAACAGCATAAGCAAAACGTTAAACTCACCGCTCTACTTTTCATCAAAATTAACCACTGTCTTTGTCAATCTATTCTAGAACATAAAGTAGATTCAATTTTACTCTTCTAGTTCAATTGATTTGATAGTGGAAAATTTTTGTAAGAAATTATTATGATGCGTAACATTACTCAGCTCTAAAGGGCTATGTAAAAGTATCATGACAATATTATTATAATTCAATAGAATTTTTTCTTTATTGTAATTCAATAGAATTATTCTTTGGAAAGAACCAAATCAGCTAGAAATGTGGTTATAATTAAAAAAAAAAAATGTAATTTTAATTTGATTACCACTTTTCAATAATTTAAATTCAGATTAAAAAACTAACAAGATAAAACCCTTGTTAATGAAGTGTTAATCACCAATTTAAACCTCATTCCTTAACTTACTATTATTATAAGAGTAATAAATTTGCAGAAAGAAATCAATTAATTTCTTTATTATATGTTAGTTTCGGTTTTTTTTTTTTTTTTTAATGCGTGATTATCCTTACTTATCAAAATTAAATTCCAAACTTCCTAAATACTACCCAAGCCTCTCATCACTAGCTCATTCCTAGTGTGGTCATATGGATATTTTTGATATATAGTTAAAGCGCAAGATTAATTTTAAATGAATATAAATTCATCCAAACATAACTGAATATTCTTTTAACCTATATAGCTATTCTTTGATATTACGCTCCAATTATTTTCACATAATATGATTAGTAATAAGAGTATGAGTATCCTGTGAAAAAGTTACATGGCAAAACAAATAATTCGTTGTTCAAATAATCAAATACTTAAAAAGCCAAACTAAGATGTATACATAGATGAAGAACTTTTATGCCTTCTCTACACACTATATGATCCAAGAAATACACCCATAATTTTAATCTTTCATAAATTTTGGGTAGAAGAAATTACAAGCAATATCTTAACTGTTTCTGTCACAAGTGCAATGCAAGACAGCCAGCAGGCAGGATGATCACCAGCAATTCAGCATTTTCCAATTTTTTTCTATTACGATGCAACATTTCAACACAATCACTTTCAACCGCAATTTGTTACTTAAATATCAGCAAGTGAAATGACAAAGATTACATGATATTCCTCAGAACTCTTAAAACTGACATGATTTACATAATACAGAATAATCAGGGCTTCTAGCTTTCTAGTGATTTTTGTTTTCTTGCTTGACATGCTTATTTGGTTGAACAAAGTTCTGTTACATTCACCCGCTTGATTAGGGCACAGACCGGCTCCTGTTCTCAACTCTAGAGGAGCATTAGTTGATGATTAAGAAGTCCCAGGATGAAGGATTAGATGAAGTTAACCCAGACAGTTTGATGTTTAATACACAGGCTATGAACCTTACAGCAGAAGCAATTCTGGTTATCTATATCCAAAGCTTGCCTGCATGGTCAGTAAGATTGTTTGGCAGTAATCTGAAGACTCACCCAAGAGCCAAGCACTTGGCAATCAGATCAAAGTCAAAGTGAGCATATGCCTAGTACCAGGCAATACCTGGGTGGTCTGTGACTGTGTGCTGCTTCCTGATCTACAGAAGATGATGATTGCATTTCACAAGAAGCTTGTTCCAAGAGACAAATCACTCAGATTTGAGAGAATCTGTGATCGAGTGGTCCCAACCTGGTGAGCAATTTCAAGCTGTTCCTCCAATGGAAGCATTTCATAACTGCAAACAAGTAGAACAAAAGACCCTTATTTTCCAAAACCAAGCACTGTTAATTTGTTTGAAATAATAATGAACAACGATATCTGAAATAGAGAATGTCTGTTACTCCTTAAATGCTGGCGGATAATCATTGATTGATCAAGCCATAAAACTGATTTAATATATTCTCTCACAATATTTGGCATTTGGCCTCTTGTTATTTCATTTCAATTTGAAAGCATGCAAGTTTTCTGAGGAGAAGCTCAATTCAAGTGATATCCCACCATTTCTTATCACAAAGCTCAATACTCAACATATAATGATGAGATTAGTAATTTTAGTCTTGATAGTTAATAAGACTAGCAAACTTCAACTTTCTTTGTCCTAATAGCAGAGTTTAATGTCTTAATACTTACTGGCATAGCAGTTCACAGTCAACTATACTGTCAGGACCAGGCCGGTGAGCCTTTCCATTTGAACGGAACTGTCTGAAAGCTCTCGGATTTAAGCCAGCAACATGCGGAACAGCATCGACAAGCTTTCTCTGTAAGGATTGTAGTCTTCGAAAGGTGATTTCATCAAGAGGAGCAATGCAACCAATACTGCCATCCAGGGTGCCAAACAATAAAGCAAAGCGATTGGTTTTATCGGAGCCTGGCGCAGAACCAGTCCGGTCAGAAGATGTGGATAACATCTGCAACCGCAAGAATTTAGTCACGTGGGAACCGACATGAAACTCAGCCCTTGAAAGAAGCTTCTGTCCTTTCCAACTCTCAGACATTTTCGGTGCATAGTAAAAGATCTGTTTCAAGGTATTACAAGCATTATAAGCATGAAGGAAAACAAGAAAGATGCTATACCTAATGATACTCTATTTTTCAGGCTTCAATATAATGGCAACCTTATCACTCATAAGTCAATTATCAATGGAGGAAGATATGAAAAGACAAAATAAATAAAATATAAATATAAAAAGAAATTAAAAGGGGAAGGAACATTATATCTTAACAAACCAGGAACATATGTAGGCTTCTTTCTTACTTTTGTTTTTGACATTAATGAGCAATCTTTTTTATTATTTCGCCACCTCCTCAACATATATGAGTGAGCTTTATGTTGATGAAATGAGAAGGATCGTGGAGTTTTATTTATTTATTTATTGATAAAATGGAATGACTATGGAGTCCACAAATGCAGAAAACACTATCAAGGAATTCTTATAGCTAATTTAGGGGGCAAGAAACTGAAGGTTGCCCAATGCTAACTTGACCATATTGTAAGAAACTTTGTCCAACATTTCTTGTCCACATTTTTCCTTTCCGAAGTGATTTTACCATGTATACTAAGTTGCATCACATTTCCTTTACGGTATTCTAGATTGAATCCATTACTATACATAAATTACAAGAGGTGTAATCCAGTGTCTTTGTTCTTTTGAACAACTCAAATTGGGTATTCAACATCACAGAACAAAACGCACCAAAACAAGGTTACAACTCACAGGTTTGTCCTTCCTTAATCATGCATTCCAATTTAGTATAAACTAGAAACTAGAAATGATTAATGCCTAATCTTTCACTACAATAAAAATCTACAAGAAATCTTAGATAACATATATAACAGAAATATACCGGTTACACATTATACTGTATTAGAAAGATAATCATTCCATTCAAAGAATTTTATATTTAGATCAATCATCTTTTGAAGGGAGTAAACATAGACCCCAGAAGAACAAAAGATGATCTTAAGTCAAACCTGGATGTTTTTTTGATCATCAGAAACCATGAGACTCAGCGTACTTCCATCAATTAAGAATTCGGTCGTAAAACAATCAAGAGAACCAAAATCCTTGGCTAATAAGCTAAGTTGAGCACCCTGTTCTTTCCAACTAAGAAAATATATGCTTCTATGGATGTCACCAATAAGGATAAAATTTTTGACCTGCAAAGATGTTAATAGAAATTGATTACAAGAAACAACATAATACACATTTGATGACATCCAGCAAACCGAGTTTCCCTTTTGGCACATCCTAAGTAGCATAATTCATTATATGTAAACATTAAAAAAAAATGTTCATTAAAAAGGGAATTGGGAGCATGAAGCATTTCAAAACTACATTCTTCATATTCAATTTGATAGAAACAAATGCAGATTAAAGAGAAATGTAATAATTAACCTTTGAAGACAACTTTTTGTATTGAATATTTCAATACAATGATAAAAGAATTAAGGAAATATAACTCACAATTTGATATAATAGACTCAGGCAAATTAAAGGACAAACTCAGACAGACGTAATAAAAACTGCATTTTGCATTGACTATTTTATGGTAATGATAAAAGAAATTAGGAAATTTCACTTACAATATTTAAGCTCACAACATGCAGTGGTGGAGCATCAAAAAATGCAATACCATTCAACTCAGTACCAGTCCACTTGTGCAGGATAATTTTTGGACCAGAAGCTATTAACAAATGGCCTTGAAGTGAAGCCAGAGCAGATATAGCGCCCTTCAATTCTTTTGAGTAGACCTCTGAAACCTGTAAAGAAGATGAATGATTGCCAATATCAGAATGAAGACTTCTCCAAGAACAAGAAAAAAGATAAAAATAGTGCAGAAAAAAAAATTCCATGGATTATTGTCAGTTTTTCAAAAGGAAAGAAATCCTATCGATACCAGAGTTTGAGAATTATCGGTGTTTTTTCCTAAAGAAAACAGAAGTACACGTCCTCTGGCAGCAACATCTTCTCCTTGAACATAAGCAGTGCCAATGGCCAGAAGCGTATCATTTTCTTTTGTGGAAATATTCTACAATTAAGACTTCAGTCAAGAGGATTTTACCCAAAAGTAAAGGAAGTCAAGAGGCTAAACTAAAAACTTACCAACAAGGTGACCATTCTAACAGTCAGTGCATTTTCAGAACTTTGCATAGGTATTGTCGCCCTCATTTGCCAAGGGCCACCGGATTTTTCTGGCTCCATAATACGAACCTCAAACTCATCAATAGTGTAAAAGCGATTTTGCTCATCAGAACTCAAATTTTGACCCTCAGTCTGATAATTCACCTCTTGGTCAGCCAGAGATGAAACAACTTGATTCAGTGGCTTAAGGACCTAAATGAGTAAATGACAATAAATATAAGTTACATAACTGCCTGAATGGGAAATCTAAAGCAACAAGGACAGGAAAAGAAAAAGGGAAAGGAAAAAGGAACAATTTCTTCAAGATAAATTACATTTATAACAAACAGAAAACTAAGATGATTCATCCAGTTGAGTAAGGAGAAGATCAAAGAAATAAGAATAACAACTACTGAAAGGTAAAATCTGGAGAGCATCAGACATGATTTACTAAACAAGGTTCCCCCTCCCAAAGAAAGTCAACATGCCAGCAGATGGAGAAACCTTGACTGTTAATCTTGGATATTATAAGCAAACCAACAAAAAATTGCCAAAAGACATCCATACTCACAGGGACAGAGACAATAATCGGATACAAATTCTTCTCTGCAAAGTAAGTTACTTGATGTGGAGTAGCTTTCAGTGGAATCTAAACATAATTTCACAAAGAAACAGTCAATGGCAAAGATGGTAGAATTTTAAATTTTAGTAAGAACAGGATACACAAACTTTATGGAGGAAAGCCATACTTTCTGTACAGGCCAGTAGTTATCATAGTTAGATCCAGAAGGCAACTGGCAGATCTTTAAAACGCCCTAGAAAGTAGATATACAAACATAAAACTCAGCCACTTAAAATTCTCGTTTCAGATAAATCATCCATATAAAATAAAGTATTCTTCTGTACCTGTGATGTAACATAGATGAGTCCATGATTGCAGTTCACGTTATGAAGCACAGTGAAAGCAACAATTGACCCGTCACATAGCTGACACAAAGAAAAACAGTTATGTAATCCAAGATTACATGAAATCTGAGATTACAGTATATTACAGCATACCAAACACCTCCACAATTAAATAGTTATAGCAGTGAATTGGGTCTGACCTGTGGATGAACCCGAAGCCGTTCTCTGAACACCATCACCCAAGCCGGTCTTGATCCAGACAGGAAGAGTCCTTGATAACTTCCTATATTCTTGAAAATAGTTATTCTTTGACATGGAGATCCACTTGATGTCTCCTCCCTGGCATATGCATCCAAGGGGACACGAAGAAATCTTAAATTTCTTAGACTAGAACTAGTACTACTAAGGCCAACAGATCCTTGTGCAGTTATTGAATCCTCAACTTTAGAAGTACCATCTGGACTTTCATAGAGGTAAGCATGGTAACAAAGAATTGTTCCATCACTCAAAATCCCAACAAGAATTGGGCGGCTATGCTGTCCTGACCATCTCTGCATGGCCAACTCTACAACTTTCATATTCTGAACATTTTCCTTCCTGCCTAGGCCAGCCACTTTGTCGGAACCTTGATCCCCTTTTTGAGAATCTTTTGGTGTGTCCTTAATGAGAGTATCAATGAGGTGGGTCTTTCCAGAAATAAATTTATCCACAGAGAAAACACAGCTGAAATTGGGGACATCAAATATTTCAAGGGCACCACTTTCATAACAAACAATACAATAAATATCTCCATGATCCTGGGAAGCACCATCAATAGATTCACCAATACCAGTAGAAAGCCATGCATCAGTACTTGTCTTCCTTAGCCATGACTCAGGTCCTTTGTCATGATACAGTGTACATGCAGAAACTAATCTCTTTGAACTCTCAAAAGAAGCAGGTGAAGTTACAGAAACAGTGCAATTAGTTGGATCTGAAAATTGAAACATATAGGGAAGGACATAAGAATATAAAAATTTGCAGCAATTAATGGGAGCTGAATAGTTCTTAGCCCTATCTTACCACCATTACTAACTGTCCAACTTAAACTTACACAAACAAGTATTATCATGAACAAAAAGGAATTAGACATGCAGAAAATGATCACGAGGAAAAATATTAAAAGAAAACATATGCAAACATTATAATTATAATTATAACAATAATTATTGAAAAAATACAGCTCCCTGACAAATGTACCTCCTGTCAGAAGTCGAATACTTCCATCACTCATTCTGAGTAACACATATGGATCAGCTATAGAGACAGAGACCGCTGTAGCACTCTCAGGTCCAGGACCAGATTCAGAGTTTGAAGCTCCAAAACTGACATCTTGGGTCATAAAAGAACCATCCAGAATTCGGGCACCACGTTCAAAGACTTGGACAACACGACGCCTGGGGAAAAGACCTGGATTGAATCAGTTTATACTACCACTATAATTTTAAAAATAATGTGAGGTCAGTAAAATGGGAAGTTGGATAAATAAAATTCATTGGTTACAGTTTTACATGAAATCAACATGGTACACCAAGACATCCAGAATAAACATGGAATACAGCCTCTTCTCTGTCAAGGTGTGTAGCTCCAGGAAAAATAATCACTAACCAGAAATAGATTACAGCATGAGCTTGATGAAAAGATACACAAAAGCAAACAGAATAATGGAAGTTTAAATAAAGGCCTACCTTCCAAATAAATTTCCTGCAGCAAGTGTTCTTCCTTGAACATAATAGTCAACACTTTCAGTAACCTCACTCAGAAGATCAGCTGTTTCAAGTACCTAGTCATAACAAGAAAACAGCATCAGTCATTGCAAAGAAACCAAGAGTAAGACCAGTATTTATTTTATAAAATCTGTAATGCAAGAAATTTCTTTAAAGTGCCATAGCACATAACTCAACTGATGAGGATGCTTGGAAAGTAGTACACTACCATGAGAATTTATATAAATATTTATTAGAGGAAAAAACGAAATGAGTGACAAAAAATTGAGGCACGAGAGAAACTAAACGAAAACAGCCAGTATGCTTTTAGATCATACATACTCTATTCAAGAACCAGACTTAAAAGAGACTCAAGCAAGCAAAACAAACTTCTTTTTGCTGCATCCACTGATCCTATGAGGCTATGACAACTTAAAATACACTTTGATTCCAGTCTAAATAGACCAGCAATACAGTTTGCAGCAGACTTACAACTAATTCAGTTTATAATATTAACACAAACAACTGACTTTGCAGACAATTAGCCACCTAACATCTTATGTTCAATTAATTAAGATAATACTAGAATTTCTTGACACCAACAAATCTGGTTAGAATCAAATTACAGCCATTATGAAAATCAAAACTGTGGTTAATCTGGTAGTAAATGCTGTAAATAGGAAATTATAATAACACTAAATAGAAGAGATATTGTGGGTAGAGATAATTGGTAGGATAATCCTAGATTGATTGATAATTATTCTTTCCTAATTTTTCTCCTCTAACCGTGGGAACTATTATTCTCCCATTGTGTATATATATGTATCACTTGTAAACCCTGAATTATTATGAATTGATAAAGGCTTCAGAATTCTACATGGTATCAAAGCCTGATATCAATTCTGAATAATCCGACGACGAGAGTACCAAAATTGAGTCGCACCTGCATCGTTCCACAGAGGACATTCCTGGTCCAATGTCGATGAACGAAGGGTCCTCAACCAGTGATCCGCGCAAGGCTGGCGTCTCCTCCGGGATAACTACCAGCTTCGAAGGATCATCTATGCTCATCGTAACGAAGAAGCTCAATGGAGTGAACTATCGGGAATGGGCTCAAGCCATAAAATTGGCCATTGGTGGCAGAGGGAAGATGGGACTTATTGCTGGAACAGCGAACATCCCAGACGAAACAGACCCCCAAGCCGCCCAACAATGGCACACGGAGAACTTTAGTTTCTTCTTGGTTGATTAATGCCATGGCACCTGAAATCAAGCGAAGCTTCATGTTTCTTCCATCGGCACGTGAAATCTGGGAAGCAATCTGTGATTCATACTGTGATGGAGAAGATATGGCAAGGTTGTTCGAGATCAAAACAAAGATCTGGGAGATGAAGCAAGGCGATCGGGACATGACAGCCTACTGGTTAGAAATTTCTGCCTTATGGCAAGAATTGGATCTCATGGCCACAGAGGAATGGACTTGTGCAAACGATGCTGCTACCTATAAAGGGAAGACAGAAAAGGAACGTGTATTCCAGTTCCTTGCAGGATTAAATAAATCCTTTGATGATGTCCGCAGCAGCATTCTGGGTAGAACACCTCTTCCATCAACCCAGGAAGTGTTCTCCGAGGTACGATGTGAAGCTTCACGGCGCAAGGTGATGCTACATGAAGCTGTCTCAGTCCCACCGAATCCTTCTACGGATTCTGCAGCATTAGTAAGCAGAAGCAGTACCACTAATGGAAGAGGACAAAGAGAAAGGCCCTTTTGTGATCACTGCAAGAAGACAGGGCACACCCGTGATACTTGCTGGCAAATTCATGGGAAACCAGCAGACTAGAAACCCCGGAACCAAAGCCCAGAGGTTACCAGACATCACAGGATCACACAAACGAACAATTGGAAGGTAATCCTATACCTCAGATAGACAAAGATCAGCTAGGTAAGCTTCTTGAGATGCTTGGGGCCCTTCAAAAGACAGAAAAATGGCAGAAACCGAGTTCCAATCCTACGGCATCAATAGCCCATAAAGGTACTTGTGCATTTCTTACAACCTCTAAGAATTATAAGTGGATTGTTGACTCTGGTGCTTCCGATCACATGACGTCTGACTCAAAACAATTCAGCACCTAGTACTGGAAATGAAAAAATCAACATTGCAAATGGTTCCTCATCACCCATAGCCGGCAAGGGCAGTGTGATCATTTCTGACACTATTAAACTAAATTCTGTTTTACATGTTTCGCATTTGGCTTGTAATCTTCTCTCCATTAGTCAGCTAACAAAGCAAGCAAATTGTTGGGTTCATTTCTGTTCTACTCATTGCATTTTTCAGGATCTCTCCTCGGGGAAGATGATTGGCAGTGCTAAGGAACATGAAGGTCTCTACTATCTTGATGAATCTACAGTGAGAAGTCTAAATTCCAAAACCAGTGCTATCATACAACCACCTCTGAAAACCAGACCAAAGAAGATCCAATGTTGTGGCATAGGAGAATGGGACACCCGAATTTCCAATATTTATATCAGTTGTTTCCCCATTTTAATTTCTATAAAACATCCTTTTTCCAATGTGTTGATTGTGAACTTGCAAAACACCATAGAACTACCTTCAAACGTGTTGAATATAAGTCTACCTGCCCATTTTCCATAATCCATAGCGACTTATGGGGCCCTACACGGGTACCTAACAGAACACACACTAGATGGTTTGTCACATTTATTGATGACCACACATGTTTATGCTGGGTTTACTTGCTCCATGACAAAACAAATGTCACCAACGCATTCATTGAATTTTACAACATGATTCACACACAATTCAACACTTCTATTCAAATTCTTCACACAGACAATGGCACAGAATATTTCAACAAAAACCTGGCCAGTTTTCTAAAACAACACGATATCATTCATAAAAGCACATGTCCTAATAGCCCACAGCAAAACAGCATTGCTGAAAGAAAAAACAGGCACCTTCTTGAGGTAGCTCGTGCATTGCTGTTTACCTATAATGTTCCTAAATATTTTTTGGGTGATGCCATTCTCACTGCTACCTACCTAATAAATCGGTTACCCAGCAGAACTATATCCTTTTCTACACCAATTGACAAACTCAAAGAGTCTCACCCCATCACTCACCTTGAAACAAATCTCCCTCTTAAAATTTTTGGCTGCACGGCATTTGTCCATTCCTACCAATCCACGAAATTAGATCCTAGGGCCACTAAGTGTATTTTTCTTGGTTATTCCTCTACCCAGAAAGGATACAAGTGTTATGATCCTATACTGAAACGTACCTACACCAGTAAAGATGTGACCTTTGATGAAAATGAACCCTTCTTCCCAAAAACATCAATTCAGGGGGAGAAGTGGAGTGAATTTCAGTCTATGGAAGAAGAACAAATAGCCGAGAGTGGGGTTGGCATGGTTCCTGAACCTATAACCAGTGTCCATCTAGAAAACCATGACACAGAACCAGAAAAACAGCAGCAGCAACCTGAAAACCAGCCACTGGAAAAGGAAATGATAGTCTATACTCGCAAGAAGAGGCATGATAGTAGTAGACTGACTGTACCTGAAGCACAACTAGTCTTTGATCTGATGGGAGCTCCTGAAACAAGTCAAATGGAGGACACTTCCAAACCAGAATTCCAGCAAATAACTACTGCAGAAGAATCTGAAGATCTGGACCTTCCTATTGCTCTCCGAAAACAATCCAGGTCATGTACTCAACACCCCATACAAAAATATGTGTGTTATAATGCTTTGTCTACCCAATATCAATCTTTTATCTCTAAACTGGATAAGATAAAAGTTCCGAATAATATCTATGAAGGATTGAATGTACCAAAATGGAAGGAGGCAGTAATGGAAGAAATGAGAGCTTTGGAAAAGAATGGAACGTGGACAGTAGTTGATCTCCCTAAAGGAAAGAAAACTGTGAGTTGTAAATGGGTGTTTACTCTTAAATTTGACGCGAGTGGGAACCTTGAAAGGTATAAAGCTCGCCTAGTAGCAAGAGGCTTCACACAGACATACGGGTTGGATTATAACGAAACTTTTGCACCAGTAGCAAAATTAAACACAATCCGGGTTCTACTCTCTGTGGCAGCAAACTTGGATTGGCCATTATAGCAACTGGACATTAAAAATGCTTTCCTAAATAGGGAACTAAAAGAAGAAGTATATATGAACTTGCCTCCTGGTTTCGAGAAAGGCAGAGAAAATCAAGTTTGCAAGCTGGAAAAGTCACTGTACGGGCTGAAACAGTCACCAAGGGCATGGTTTGACAGATTCTCAAGGGTCTTAAAGTCCGCAGGGTACAAACAGGGACTATCAGACCATACAATGTTTGTTAAGCTCGAGAAAGGGAAGAGATGTATCCTAATTGTCTACGTAGATGACATAATCCTCACAGGTGATGATCACATGGAGGAAATGGACAAGATAAAGTCCACTCTCAAGAAAGAATTTAAAGTCAAAGACCTGGGAAATCTGAGATATTTTCTAGGCATGGAGGTTGCAAGGTCAAGGAAAGGAATATACGTTTCTCAGAGGAAGTATATTCTAGATCTTCTAGAAGAAACAGGGCTATTGGGCTGCAAACCTGCTGCAACGCCTATTGCTGTCCAAAAGAAGGAAAAAGCTAAGAAGGAAGAAGCAGCAGATAGAGTGAGGTATCAAAGGCTTGTGGGAAAATTAATTTACCTTTCTCACACAAGGCCTGACATAGCATTTGCAGTGAGTGTGGCCAACCAATACATGAGCTGTCCCACTAAGGAACATCTAGAGACAGTGTACCAAATTCTAAGATACTTGAAGGGTACACCTGGCAGAGGACTGATATTCAGAAAACAAGAACAACGGTCCATAGAAGTGTATACCGATGCAGATTGGGGAAGAACCTATGAAGACAAGAGATCAACATCGGGATATTGTTCTTATGTGTGGGGTAACTTGGTCACTTGGAAAAGCAAAAAACAGTGTGTTGTGTCTAAAAGTAGTGCTGAATCGGAGTTAAGAGCCTTAGCCCAAGGGATCACGGAAGAAGTGTAGTTGAAGCGAGTGATGGATGAAATAGATGTCAAGGTGGAATCACCAATGAAGCTTTATTGTGATAATAAAGCAGCCATTAACATGGCACTTAATCCAGTACAGCATGATCGATCAAAGCATGTGGAAATTGATCGACACTTCATTAGAGAGAAAGTGGAGGAAGGAACCATATGTTTGACATTTATACCCACAAAACTGCAAACTGCAAATGTATTGACCAAGGGACTTCATGGACCAGCATTCGAAAGTCGTGTAAGCAAGTTGGACATGATTAGTATCTATGATCCAATTTGAGGGGGAGTGTGGTTAATCTGGTAGTAAATGCTGTCAATAGGAAATTATAATATTCCCTAAATAGAAGAGATAATTGGTAGGATAATCCTAGATTGATTGATAATTATTCTTTCCTAATTTTTCTCCTCTAACCGTGGGAACTGTTATTCTCCCATTGTGTATATATATGTATCACTTGTAAACCCTGAATTATTATGAATTGATAAAGGCTTCAGAATTCTACAAAAACTTATTTAACATATTATGAATCGGAGTTCTCCCCTCCAAATTCAACCAAGCATAGAAAGTTGATATAGTTACCATAGTACGAGACTCCAAGCTTATAATCAGATATGCATGATACTCATCATCATCATCATCAGCCAGCTTAGAAGAATCAGCATTATGACCACGGGTGCTCTTATGATAGACAGTCCAAATACCTTTGCAACCAGGAAGTTCAACCTGATAATATACAAAAGAACATGTACAAAAAAGGTTATGCAAAGCCATGATGATGCTTCTTGCCATTTGGCAATCCACTTACTCTACAACCATAAATAAAATAACTTATAACATCATTCTACATAGAGCAATTAAACAACCAAACAGGTGAATGTAGTGTCAAATGTCTGATTTACAATGTCATATCAAAGGAAAAAAATTCAGTAAATTTTGGTAAACTGATAGATAGAGATTCTAGAGACACTTATAGTTCATAGTTATTTCATTATAATTTGCATCTATTTTGTTATCCAAAATATTATAATAAACGAATCTACTCAAATAGACTGGGAAGACCTCAGTTATCACTTCTGGACGAATTGATTGCCGAAGAACACAAAGAGCACCATTCTTTCCATGACCAGAACAGCACACCTGCATAGTTGTTCAAGATATGTGAAGTAAAAGATGGAATAGTAAAATAGAACTGTGATAGAAAAATTATGCTTTAAACCATGCACAACAGAAAGCTAATATGTTTCTTTTTTTTTTTTTTTGTTATTGGACTTCTTTTTTACGTCAGTGGTGTGGGTTATCAATTGCTTTGTGACTCATTTCTGTTCCCCTCCTTCTCCTTTTCTTTTTTTTTTTTTTGGGGGGTTGGGTGGGGGGTGTGTAAACCATCTCAAAAGCAAGACAAAGAAATGGTATTAAAGTACCTAAAGCGCTCAAAGTAACAAACGTTAAAAAATCTGAATAAGACCTCAACTCCTATAATTATGCAGAACAGAAGTAATATATTGAGAAAGACTGACCAATTCATAATTACTTTGTTTGGCAATTCCAGTTGCATTTGCGTCTGCGTTTATTCTTAAACCATAGGAGAAGTCTTTCAAAGGACCAATATTAGTCAAAGAATCCCTCACTGTAAAAGAGAAGGTTTTCTGCAGGCACCAAATGAAATAATTACAAAGCAAATAATAAGCACTATAGATACAACTAGTTTAACAAGTTTAATACACCTAAGAACTTCAACATAAGCACAATAAATTCAATGAGGAATGTCTAAAAATGCCCACTTTATGTCATCTGTGGATTTTCTTTGAAGATAATTAATTGAAACACCACCTGTGCTGATTCTGTTCTATTTGGAGCAGATCCATACAGGGAGAGCTCCTCAGAACTAACAATATCTTGCAAAGCATCAGACGGGGACTTCCGCAGTCGCTTTGATGAGGGAGCATCACCTTCAATGTCATCCACCTGTAAAAATTGCAGAATATTTTAATAAAAGATTGATGACAGCGAGAGAGCACGCTCTCAGACGTGACAAATATAGGTGATAGAGTATTTGCTTGAAAAAATTATTAGACAGAAACCAGCATACTGAATCATTGACAAAATTCAATTTGAGGGCCAGATTTTGCACCTCTTCCTTTACATTGGATGACAACATTGAAACACCTGATCCACAAGAAAATTGCACCAGCAGACTGTCTCCCAATTGGCTTGCGAGAAAAAAGAGAGAATTTCCAATTGTTGTGATACCCTAAATAATTTAGTAGGTATTCTCAAAACAACTCGGAAATTGACAACTAAACTGTAAGATAAGATTGAAATCAATAACAAAATTAGGACAAAACATTTGACATGTGCAACTTACAGAAGACAGAACTGAAGCTTTTGACCTGGACAGGTCAAGTCTCTGCACAACCCTGAAAATGAAAGAATAAATAATTATTTGTTTATCTCATCTACAAAAAGATAATCCTACTATAACTCATCAACCCACCAATCTGTTTAAATGGATATAGAACACAAAGCATAGAGCATGTGAAATAAAGAAATAGAAAAAAAACAAGGATCTCGTACCTTCCATCATAAACAAGAGTAAGTAACAGCAATTCACCACTTTTAGTTGACAGCAATGCTACATCATTCAATAACCAAGTCACGTTGGCAGCATCAAGCTCCACATTGAAACTTGATCTAGGCATCTCCTGACTGAAAGGAAATTGGAAATGAATGGAACTTTTGGATAAAAGTAGACCTCATACCAAAAATCAGTTGAATGACTAGTCAAAAAGCATAGGATTTTATTTTCCTCCTCAAGAGGAGAGTAGTGATAGACTGAGAGAGGAAGGATCACCACCTACTATCAAACGAAAAGGCATAACTGTTCAAGGCCAATGCACATGAGGCAGACTGCAAAAACAGGCAAGAATGAATTAACATACATTGAACAATACACAAGTCTACCTACATCATTATATTATGGTCTAGATATATGTCTAAACAAAAAAATTACGAACAGTAGAAGAAATCTGTTTTTAATAAACCCAAAAAAAAAAATTGTTCGTGTAAGTTTCTATGATAGAAATTGAAAAACCCATGCAATATTTGTGCCAAGGAACACACTTACCTGACTATGATAATGGATCGTATTAGCACCAATCACAAGAACACCGCCTATTGGTGATGGCACTGCAAGAAGCTTGTAGGCATCATGGGGAAGATTCTGACAGAAGGTAAACAACAAACATCAGCAGAAGTAAACATTTTGGACTCTGGCCATATAAAAAGTTTTGGCAGAATTATCACCAGAATAACAGCATAACAATGACAATAAGTAGTTTTTAAGGCTGCAAGAGGTATCTCAGTTCAAATTTCAGGGAAGAAGAGTCTCTTTTATTTCCCTGGTCATTCAGAGCAAGACTGGGATTTTCAGCTCATTATAGTTTTACTTTAGCCATTGTCTTACCTCTAAAAATCTCTAGACACAATCGGACATGATTCAAAGTGCAAAAGCCAAAACATTAAATTCACAGCAGAGTTACTAAGTTTAACAGGTTTTATGTGTAATTGGCCTGTTGGGTGCACGGATCATTCATATAAATGCAACTTTTCTTGTTTATTTACAAAAGTAACATAATGTTGAAAACGTGTTAGTCATAACTCCTAATTCTGTATATTAAATAATAATTAAAATCACCTAAATTTCTATTAAAAACTTTCTTTTTGACAAATATTCTCTTTCAGTAAACTGGTCTACAATTGAAGTTTTATCTAAAATGGACTTACAACAGCAGACCATATGAGCGGATGCTGCTTCAACGTTGTGCTGATACTAAGTGCAGATATCATGCAAGTATGGTGCTTCCATAAGACACGCCCAGCCCAAGTAAGCTCCCGTTCATGCAGGATCACCATCACTGGTTCAATATATCCTACATAATATGTTATGCCATATTTTAGAAATCAGAAGTGATTAAGGGATATGAATTCGAGGGAAAAGAAATAACACAGTAGTGAAGAATCAACTACTGCAGCAGTTGTACATGTCAATTGCAAAACACTATAATAAAGAAATAATAATTTTGTCACTACTCTAATTTTCAGAGAAAAAGTAAAAGCCAATTCAGTCAACAAATAAAGAACAGCAGCATGTTAATTTCCATTAAATAAAGCAGTTTAAAACAGGAATTTTCTCTATTGTTAGCAAGTTAAAACATTTTGCCTTACTATTTTAGTATTCTTTTACAGTAAGCATTTTAAGCCTGACAACAGATTTCAGACTTTATTTTAATCATCATAGAAGCTTAATTTGTCCGAATTTTGCAAAATGAAAAAGGAATAAATAATGGCAAGCAAAAGAAAGAAATATTCTTTACAGAAGACAGGCTAAAGTTTTTTGATCTGCCAAAACTCCCAATATGGGGAAAAAAAATTAATAACAATAAGACACTACACCCACCATGTAGAAATGTAAAATCTTTCACATGCCTCATATCTAAGTCACGTAGATTTATCATATAAGATGATTCGACATGAGCAGCAACTGCGCCTGCTGATCCCAAGGCATCATCCTCCCCTACCAAACCAGACCCAGCCTGATAACCATATTAAATGAATGAAAGGAACAGAATAAATCCAAAATCCCATAATCAACATAAAAGTGGAGAAAAATAAATCATAAAATACAACAAGAATTTTAAAATGATAACTTATAAGCAAAAATAGACCTGTGTAGCCTTAAGTATTATCATTTGTAAATCATAGACAAGAACTCCACCACACCTGCCTTGTGGATCAACCTTTACCGATGGACCTCTTGCAAATTGTTCTCTGCCTCTTTTCAAATGAAGCCACTCTGGTCCCTCAAAACAGTGCAAAGAACTAACAACAGAATAAATATCTACAGATAAGCATCATCCCTTAGGCAAAGTAAAAGATAATAATTACACATGCGTAATCTAGCAAAAAGAATGCCTTGCATCTTAAAGAACTGAAAAATTACATGAAACCTATAAATATAAGAAATTGATAAAGAATACATCACAATGACAACATAGTGCCATCAAATTGTATTTGCTAGATTGAAGTTGCAAACAAGTTCAAATAGAAGTAAACAAATTTCAATAATGACGCATATCATAATTATAACATCAATATGATGTCCTACCGCTTATGCATCATTTCTATTGTCTACAGCTCACAAACATTGCATCTAGTTGGGATTCAGGTATCACAAACACATTATTTAAAATAATACAGTAGTACAAAACAAAAGATAAAAGCAATTTTAAGAAAAGAGTTCAACCGAAGAAAAATATGTTGTTCAAATATTAATTTTATATAGAAACTCACCTGATACGAAGTCCATGTATAGAATCATCATATTCAAGAACAGAAATTTTTGCATCCTTAAAAGTTAAAATAATAGAATCTCTCCTCCTAGAACCATCACCACCTCCCATGCTCAACACTGCCATGGTTTCAACATTACCATGCAACCTGATGTACAATTTTAAAGAACCCAATACTCAGGAAAGGTTGCTATAGTCAAAGTGATGTCAGAGAACGAAAAAATAAATCAATCAATCAAAGGATCAACACTAATTAATTTACCATGGTTGAATCAACAATGTTTTCAACAATTAATTTAAAAAAATGAAATAGTATGTATTAATTTCTATTAGTTCGACTTTGTGAATTTCACCATAGCTAGACTGTACATAATGTGCAACTGCCTCTTCATTTATATCTACCAACAAGGGGGCAAACCTGTAATGGCAAACAAGTTCGAGCGAAGCTCCAGTAACCCCATCCATGAAACCACCACGCTTGACCTGGAGAGGACTCTTAGACTCTCCACTACCTTCTTCTTGCACCCTAACGAAATACACCTCCAAAACATTTGCTGCAGTGACAACGAGATTGGGAATGGGACCAATCTCGCGCCTGGTGGGCCACTCAGACTCAAGTTCATCAGTCTGAATCGGAGTGACTCGGGGAACGAAGTCAGCACGAGAATGCGTGATGAAGCCAGAAGCACAGTTCTCGATGCCCGTGGGCCAGTGCATCATCTTATAAGCAGCGAAGCTCATTTTTTAAGCGTGGGCTAATGCGAACTTGTTGCAGAGAATGGACGGTGTTTCTGGCGAGGAATGTAATATCTCAGGTTCAGAATTGAAGAGAAGCTTAAACCCTGAACTAGGGTTTGTGTTTGGGTTTGGCGGGAGGGTTCTGCTCCTTCTGAAAATCTGATTAGCAACGGGAATTGGTCCGAACGAAGGGATAGGACAACCGGTTCATGTCGATCTACGCTGATCTGGCCCGCTTCAAGTTTGAAATCGGTTTTTATGATACGGCCAGCTTTTCTCTCGTAAAAGAAGAAGAAAAATGAAGCGAAACATTTTAGCGACTAATCTCTGATGTTTTTGTTTACTTTCTTATTTCTATTTGTTTTGATGCAAACTTTATGTTTACAAAAAAAAAAATAGTTTTTAAACCCAAAAAAAAATAAGTTCTTAACTCTTTGTTTTGATGCAAACCTTTTTTATTACAATGTGTATATATATATATTTCTTAAATTCGAAAAAAATATAAGTTTTACCACTAAATTTTTATGTTTCTTTTGCTTTCTTTTCAGTAACATATATATATATATATATATATATATATATATATATATATATATATATATATATTACCTATTATGATATCATAATTTTTTCGTTATTAGATAGATAGGACTGATATTTTTTAATTAAAGATACTAAAAAATAGAGTTTCAAACCTAAAATATTTTAATTCTCGTAAAAAAAATATGTTTGAAGCAATTATATTATCTCAGCTTATATTTTGATATAACTTAATTACATATCAGTAATATATATTTATCTCTGTGATTTACTAATTTGTTGTCTTTTTCCTATATAAGGGAAGAAAATTGTTGTCTTTTTGCCTCGAATTTGGCACCAAAGACCCAAGGCTGATTGAAAACCCATGAAAATCAAGCTGCATTCTTTTTCTCTTCATTCAAGAAGGTGGCTTGTTCAGAAATATTCAAGCTAGCAGAATGTCTTACTTGCGCAGTGGCTTTGATGAAAAGAGATATGCAGATGCAACAACACAACCAAAAGACAGTTTAAAGCTATAAAAGAGGTAAGGAAGAGTGAGCCTGAAAGAGATTGAATTATCACAAATTGCCTGAGAATCTGAGTTGGACAAAACTTGTATGAAAAGAAAATCAATGGCGTCATCTTTGATTTAGCATAAACCAGCATTTGGCATGAAAGATCTAAACTACATTCAGCAAACAATTCCCTGTCGAAAAAACTTGCACAAAAGGGACTATGTTAAGTTGCTTTAGTGAAAGTTGGGACACAAACGGTCAGAAAGCATCAATCAACCATCATTCGAAGATTCAACTTGCTTCTTCAAGCCAAAATCGACATCTCTGTCCATCTGCAAGTAACAAAAACCATTTTTAAATCAGTATTAAAGAGTAAGTCATAGTGAGTCAAGTCAACAAAACTTGTGACTTACTAGTTGGGCAAGTTCTTTGGCTTTCTCATCGTTGAAACCAAAAGAAGCCATGATCTTGTGACCTGCCGAGTCTTGTTGATTCCAAATACCAAGAAGTAAATGAGTCACTGTTATTTCCCCTTCTTCACCTGCATTTTATGTGATGCTTTTAGTATGTACTACAATACAAAAGCTAAAACAACAAAAGGTGAAGTGGAAAGGCCTAGGAAACAAAATATAAACCAAAGTTCTCTACATATACCACAATCACAAGCTCAGATCATAAAATGCTAAATGCATCAGGTAATTACAAACATTGATAAATCTGGACTTTGATACATCACTGGTTAACTATGGCTCAGCCAAGACTGAGATAGAGTTAATTGAAGACCTAGCCAAAGCTTGAAGTTGCAAACCTACAAAACTGAATAAGGAATTCATATCATCATTGTTTAACATTAATGATAAATATTTGATTTTCTCAACATGATATGAAGACATTATTAAAATATCATCTGTTTGCTCTTGAGCTTCTCTTGAACAGGAGATGCGGGACAATAGACACACAAGCCTCTTCCCATTTGACCTCACAAACCTTCCAATAGATTTTACTTCATCCATCAAGTAACTGAAGAACAACATATTTTTGATACAGTACATTATTTCTACATCCAACATGAGAAATGAGATTGTTTAAACAACCATATACTTAACAATTTGAATTAGCTATAAACCTTCCAAACTAGAAAATGAATCCATCTGACCAATTGAAAAATGGCATGTGAGATTTAAAAAATTTGAGATAACATGATCATCAAAACAAGGTATACCTGACTTTACTTTCTCATCTACAGCCCAATCAAAGGCCCTTTGAGCTTGTTCAGTTAGTGGAGGGTGCTCGGGGCTGTAGAAATACATGTCGGATTTCCCAAGTAGCTCGATCGTTTCTTCTTGCACTTTGAAAAGAGTGATTCCATTAGCCCTCAAGAACTTTGCAGCTTTACTTGTTCCTGAAAGAAAAATTAAAAATCAAATGACCAACACAAAATAGGGCAATGCTTACTTGCCTAGGGATAGACAAAAAGGTAACACTTGGAAATATAAGAAATTAATTCATCCAGTTTAACTGTGTAATTGATTTGAAAAATGATTATTTCTTTTCTTAACTAGAAAAATGATAATAGATTCCAGCTCTATATTTTGAAATAGCATGATTAATTTAGGTTATTGCATCCACAAAGTTATAGTGCCATAGTACCAAGGCCATGTACACAAGACCTTGAAATTGACGAAGGTACAAGCAAATAATTGGCCGTAAGGAAGAAAGTGAAACTTCAGTACGCCAAGCCCATGATTATAACATCTAAGTATCTTTTATTGAATCTATGACTACTTTCACAAATGAAGAATAAAACCTGTAAATTACATAGAAGCGTGCCCCTTCTGTTTCCTTATTTCTCTGATTTTGCAATTACATACAAGCATGTCTTGTCATAATGCCAGTGAGAACGACAGGGGTTATAAACATGTTATACGCCATATGATATAGAAATACATTCCTTAAGTTATGCACGCTTCCTGAGGGTTCTCATGAATTTATAACATATAATTGGCCCGTATACCACTGCAATGCACCAATATAGCAGAAAAATGAATTAAGACAGGAGCAAGATCTCCCACAACACAAAATGAGAATCAGCCAGTCATGGTTTTACACTTGCTCCTAAAAATTTGTCCAAATTCTCCCTCGCAGAATAGGGAAAGATAAAACAAAATAATAAGTATGCAAACGTGGGAAAATCTTGTCTTATACAAAAGAGGGAAACTAGACTTTGACGTGTAGAAAGTCATTTAGGAGATGAATGCATTAGGTCATTCTCCCACCAAGACAACAAAAGAAGTAAACTGAATTCATAATGATGCAATTAAGTTCGTTGCATTTGGGTGATGCACTAAATTGATAGTAAGCCATTGATAAAGTCTGCCATGATACAAACCTTCAACTAAAATACCCATCAGAAGTGTCTCTGTGCCTGTATTGGGATACTTGAGCTTCCTTGCTTCCAATTCCGCCAACCCAAACGCCTTTATCGCCCTCGCCGACCATCTGAAGTCAAACCAATCAATACCCCTCAATCAAAACACAATTACACCGAAATACAATAAGAAAGTTCACTCACTTTGGGAGTTTCTCAGGAGCAACCGTCTGGTGTTTCCTGCAAAAAGATAAACGTTTTCAGCTGAACGGGTAACCGATTCAAGAATACCATTAACAACAAGAAGAATCCTACGTAGTTGGAAGACTCGACGACACGGTCGCAGATGTCGCACGGCAATACTTCTTGGGAGCGAAACGACGAGAATTGGAGAACTGAATCGAAATCTTGGTTCCAAATAAAGCGCTCAGAGCAAGAGTGCAAGGTAGTTGGTTGGGGTTTGAAGAGGAGAAATGGGAATTCCGAAGAGAAGTTGAAGACAGATAGGAAGAGAGCACAGGAATGGAAGCCATGGGAGGAAAACTGGGAAACTGAAATGGGTATTCGGGTCGGATTAGAGAGAGAGGTTTGCTGGTGGGTTCGGATAAATGGATATGCCGGCTTTCATGGAGATTGTTGCTCTTTCCCGAATCCCGTTAAGAAGAGTTCACTGTGGTTCAGACAGAGGTCTCTACGCAAGAATCACCTTCTTGCTTCTTCAGCTGTCCTTTTTTTTTAAAAAAATACTTTTTAATGAAAAGATAAAAGAATTTTAGAAAAAAAGATAAATATAAATTATAAATCATAAATCATAAATATCATAAATAAATTCATATAAATTTTTCACAAGTGCGCATCCTCTTCTTCCATGTCATCTTTTGCGACGATCAAAATTTAATTAATTGACCAAATTAAAAGTAAAGCAGATTAATTAGTATTGATTTAATTGATCATATATAGTTTTGTAATTTAAAAAAATTTGTTTTAATCAGTTGGTTTTGATTTTACATTTTTTCTAATAAATGAAACTGAATTAATTAACTAAAGCATTCTGAATTTTAATTTTTCATATATAATATAATTAGTGATTAGGTTATTTTATTTATTAATTAAATTACTTAAATATTATGTCATCATATATGAAGATAATTATATATTATTAATTTGTTATATATTTTAGTTTTGTGTGAATATGTTTATTGAAAATAATAATTTATTTAGTAAATAAATTAAAAAATATTATTTTTGTTATATATTGACTCTCTTTTTTTGTTAATTTTATTTTTTTCAAACTTTTGTACATATGTTTGGAATCATCATAAGATTTTCATGAATATTTTTATACATTTTCAGGTATATTATTTATATATTTTTATTTTACTTATATAATTTTTAATGTAATGTCATAGATATTCTAAAAAAATAACTTATTTTAACTTATACAATAGCCAAATTCATAGTTTACACTAAATCAATTAAATATATACTTTAAGTAGACATAACACTAAAAAAAAAATTGAAAAAAATTAACACTTTCGGTTAACTATTAACCTACTAAAACCAACCGTTTTACCAATTATAACTAAATAATTGGTTTTAAGGTATAATTGGTTGATTATCAATTTAGCAAAATCACACGTTTGAATAATGTCAATCAAATAAAAATATAGTCAAAACTGATTATAATCGACTAATGCTCACCCATAGTCATCATATCTTTAATTCATTTTGTTTTCCTTCATAAAAAAAAAAAAAGGTTATTTCATTTTCCATATAAAAATAATGATTTTTCAATTTTCTTAAGGAATTTATTTTTTACATCATAAATTTGTATAAAAATAAATAAATTCTTATTCATATTAATTTACTCTTTATACATCACACTTAAAATCATTTATATTCGCTGATAATTTAATCTTTTACTTTTTGCTTGAGCAAGTTTTTTTTTTTTTTAAAAAAAAAAAGTGATTGAGCCAAGTGAAAGGCAAATTCGAACATGTTATGAGCTGCATAGAAGAAGGATTCTTAATAATCAACAAGATATAAGACAAATTTCTTATTAGTTCTAATTCTTTTTTTTTTTTTTTTTAACAAGGTATTCTTTAGTTAATAACTAAAAACTAGTCTATTTGAGACCAAAAAATTACTAAGATGGGTATAGCTTTTTTTAACAAAACCTTCTTTATACATATTGTCAAAGATTAAACTTTTGTTAACATACTTAATAAATTTAACTATCTATTAATTATTGTGTCAGACTTTGTTGTTCTAATTCTTTATGTATTTGTTTTTATCCTTGATGTTAAATAGTAACATGTACCATGTAGTTATGATTAACACATAATGATAATTCATGCTAGTGAACAATGTTAGTGTTCTCAATGAACACCTCAATGATTGAGTTCTTAAGGTATTGGTCTAGTTTCTTAGTATGATAAATATACTAGGTTCAAATACCTCACTAGGTGTTGGTGGAGATATTTTAATAAGAGATGAGCCTTATTCTTATTATGTAAACTTCTGATGAACTATATAATAGAATGAGCATCATCACACTTTTAAGTTTCAAGTTATTATATTAAAAGACATTATTTCAAATATATATATATATATATATATATATATAAAACATGATTTCATTCTAATCATTTCGCTCTGCCTTTGTGTCAAGTTTTAATAAGATTTTTAACATCTTTTAATAGATACCACATTTATTAAAAATATTTATATTTATTTTCATAATAATTGTGAATTTTTTGTCAGCATTTAATTACATGATGCCCATATAAATGCTCTTTCATTTATTACACATCTCAGAAGAACAAACGTTTAATTCATTCCATGAGCAGTTTGACCCTTACAAATTCAATGACCTCAACTATCATGCATGGGAATGATGTGGTATAATGGAAAAACAGAAACATGCATTATAAGATAAAAGAAAATCCAAAAAAAAGAAAAGAAAAGAATAAAATCATTTTTTTCTCATTCTATTAAAAGCTTTTATTCTCAATCTATTTTTGATATGAAATAATTTAACTTTCGAAAAACGTTTTTCTCTTTCAAATATTTCTCAAGTAACTTTGTGTGACACAAGTGGATTCATACCTCCTTGACATAATTTATTATTTATTATGCTGGGTATATGTATTTTTCCCCGTTTATTTATAAGCTAATAGTTATTACTATAGAAATGTCTATATATATATATATATATAAAAGGAGTCTTGGGGGTTTGGCTAGAAAACGCGGGGAGTGTGTTTGTTAGGGCAGTGCTTTTTTTAAAAAAATAATATATATATATATATATATATATATATATATATATATATATATAGGGAGTGCATTGTTTTTATGCTTTAAAAGGGGAGTATTTTTTCTTTCTTTTAATTTTGAGGAGTGCATCGTTTTAAAAGGAATAGTATTTTATTTTTTTTTTAAAAAATAAGAGAGTGCCTTGGTTATCAATTTTTAAAGAGGAGTGTATATTTTATTACGGGGAGTGTTTTGTTTTATTTTATTTTATTTTATTTTTATAAAAATAGTATTAAAGTAAATTCATATAATTTGCGAAATGCATAAGAAAAGGTGGAGAATATCTTAGATAATACCATTTGTTACATAGTAGCACATTTTTATTTTTATTTTTTTCTGTTTTTGGTAGGTGATAGCAAAGTTATAATCATCTCTCTGCCACAATCAGGGAAAAAAAAAGTATGAAGGGATTACAGAGAAATAATTGTCAACCCTTTTCAATCCCTTGTTTTGGTTGTAAATCATGATTTCAATAAGAAAGCGATTTGTAACGTTATTAATGCTACCAAATATTGGTGTAATTAGTGAATACCAAAATCGTATGGATGAGGATGCTTCTAATTACTAGTGAAGACTAAACCCACGTTCCATAGGAACAAGATCCTTTGTCTTAATCCATGGGTTAAACATTGGGTCACCATATTAGAATTAGTCAAAAAATTAAATCAATCCAGTTTAGTATCATTTATTGAAATTTTGATTAATTATAATGTTATAAAGTTTAGCACATAAATAGGACAAAAAATTATATTTTTATTTAGATTTAACTTTTTTATTAGACATACTCCAATGTTTATTTTCAAAACAATATTTAAGTAATTTATTTTCGCTCAATAAATATATTTTAGATAAAATTATTTTTGGATGTTTGAGATAAATAATTTAATGTGTCTAGTAAAAATACAACATAGTTTAATAAAAAAGCCAAACCCATCACTGTTCCATAAGATGCATGATGCATCTAAATAAGCATAAATCAAAACTTGTTACTATTTATATAAAAATACACTTATAGAAATTAAAAAAAAATACTTTTAACTCCTATATTTTCACTTCAAAGATACCCTTTAAAAACAATTGAAGACACAATCTTGTTAAACCCTTTCAAGTTTGCATTCAATATTCAAATGTCTTTTCCCTTTGTGAACAATTTAATTAATATTGAGAAGTGTGATCGGTTGAGCGATCACTATTTATTTATTTATTTTTTCAAAAACCTTGCAAACTTCTTTACATATTTTAATGCCCCAAAACCATAAGCTAAAATTCTCATATATATATATATATATATATATATATATATCTTATTTATAATGAAAAAAAAAATTAAACTCTTATTTCTTCACAAAAGACTCATATTCCAATTAAAAAAATCTTGATTTTTTAAATGATAAAATAAATTAAAAGTTAAAACCCTTAATTAATACGAGTCACCTTATGAATGAGATACCTTGCTTGGTAAAGTTTATCACAATATTCACAACATTATCTGTCTATTTATCAATCAATGTTCCCCAAAACAACCTATTATCCCACAAATCATTTTCATTAAAACGTTTTACCTATTACCTATTTTCCCCTAATTATTTAAAATAAAATGTCTCATCTATCCAACCAACCTTTGCCCTGCTGAAAATGTGTGAAATGTGAACTTGCAAGTGCTTTTCGTGAACTATATAATGTTAACTTTCTTAAGTGTGTGTGTGTATGTATATATATATATATATGTGCGCCAAAAATAATTAACCAACGAAGGTGCTGGATGATGAGGCGCACGCACGCTCTTGCAAATCTCGCTTCATTGGGCTAGAGGACAAGCACAACCAGAGGAAGATCCAAAATTCTACGTGGTTTCGTCAAATTCCCGTTTGGAACATAAATTGCTAGGAGGGATTCGTTTCCTGGATTTGTCTTTTGTCGGCGATCCAGTCTCCTGGGATATTCTCCTCAGAGCTGATTCCCAGAGATCCTCTTCATCAAGGTCTCTCCGTTGCATTCCTTGTCATGTTGATTCCATGGTTTTTCTTTCTTTTTTCATGAAAATTTCAATTGTGGTTCATTCCTTGATTGTTGTTTTGTTTGTGGATGTAACAACAGGGCTTCTCTTGGATTGATCTCTGGCACTAGCTACCTCCTGGCTCCTACATTGCTTGGAGCTCTGTTAAGACGTCAAATTGTGCTGGGTAGTTTTCTATGGTACAGAAAGCCTCGAGGCTTAGCGATTTAGTATAGGGCGCTCTGGATTTAAAAAAAGCAATGGCTTGGGCTTCGCCCAAAGGTTCTCCCAGAATGTCTTCCCATCCGAGGTCTCTTTCTTGGATAGTAGTTTCAGTGGGAGGACTGGCATTATTCATAGTTCTTGCTTCCTTGTTGCTTGTTTCATCCCCAATTGGTGCCACTGTGCAGGGGTACTTCTATGGTGTAGATAGTACGGAAAGATTAGATGTGTCAATCTCTCCAACAAATGAAACTACTGTTGATGTTCACTTGAATAAAACTTTAGATCTAGTTGATCACGATGTTTCTAATCTAGAATCTCCCACGGTTTCCTCTGGTCTGTCAAGTGATAGCATCATAAAAGGCACTGATACTAAATCAAGTTCACACGTACCCTTGAATGAACCCACTTCACCTAACACTCCAAAACCCAAAGAGACGAATGGCTTTAAAAGTTCTGATGCAGCAGGTTCTAACGCAGAAGCACCCATAGTTTCGCTTGGCAACAAGGCTGATGTGGTTAGTAGTAGGATACCAGCTGAGTCCAATTCACAAGGTAATTTAAATTTAACTGCAGCTGTGCCAGCATATTCTTCAAATTTAACGCAGCAGGTGGAGGGCAAGGATGGTATTGGTTCTTCCAATGTGACAGATAACTCTAAAATTGATAAACCTGTTTCAACATCAAATGAGACCCCCCAATCCCAAGATTCCATATCAACAACAGTTCCAGCATCAATTGGCACGCCAAATAATGCAACCTATGGTGCTTCAGTTGATTCAGGTTGAGTTTATTGTCCTTTTGCCTTACATAAGCTTGTTATCAACTTATCGTTTTATTTGGGTTTCTTAATTTAGATAATCTACTAGGTAATTGATTTTTTTTTTTTTAAGAAAAAAGGATCTTTACTTTCTTTCAGAAATCCCTTAGAGCTTCAATATCAGGAGTATCTTCTTTGTTTTATTTTTAAATTTTAACTCATTTGGCATTTAACTTGTATTCTGGATGTCCCACTTGTTTGAGGATTTTTAATGATGGAATTGGATATTAAATACCGATTCTACCATGGAAAATGGCCAAGTTGAGCGTGTACCACAGACATTATGTGTAGAAAACCCACATAATGTGAGTGTCAAAGCTTTTTTCTAATTATTATTCTCTGTCCATCCCAAAAAAAAATATATATATATATATTTTAGGCCAGAAAAGTATTTATGGTTAATGTCTACTAGTGGTGTCGCCGGCCATACCTTTGTGTGGATATAAAATTGATTTCTTTTGGCCATATATTAATTGATTCCGCCAGTTTAGCATAGTTCTAAGTATGTTTGTTCAGTAGTCCTCTCTTGTTCTACTTTTGCATTTGTTTTAAGTTCTAGTAGGCATAGCTGAGAGATTTGTGGCAAAATATAGATTTTTTTTTTTTTTTGGTTCCCATTTTGAGGCTGGATCAGTAAAAATATTTTCTGAGTTGGGATGCTTGCTGCAACCAAAGAAGGTGGTGTAGATAAGTAATTTTGAGCCAACTGCCATGACATTCCCCTAGTGCTAAAATATGTTATGGTGGCTTCTTAGAAATTGACTTTCCTTAGAACAAGATTAGGCGCATGGCTCACAGCAATGTTTGCTGGGAGCCTAGTTTATGGTGGATTCAAAATCTTGGAGTCAATGTTGTTCATGTGAACCCATGACGATCCATCTCTAAGTTCTATCCGATTTTCTCCCTTCAGATTGGTGAAGATTTTTTTTTTTTTCCGTAGTTCTTAGATTTGGTTTTGGAAGGTTTTGTATTTGTCATTTATTGCTTTATTACCTTAGTATATGCTCCCATTGTAATATGTACAATTTTCATATGAAATCTCATCATAATGTATGCAAAATTAATAATTCAGATGTTAAAACTTGGTATTTTTTGGGCCTAGATTATGGTTTTAAAACAAGATTAGGAGCATGACGTGCAACAAAGTGAGCCTAGATTATGGTGGATCCAAAATCTTCGAGTCTATGTTGTCATGTGAGCTCATGAAGATCCATCTCTAAGTTCTATCCAATTTTCTCCCTTCAGATAGGTGAAGATTTTTTTCTTTTTTTCGGATCTAAGATTTGGTTTGGGGAGGTTTTGCATTTGTCATTAATTGCTTTATCACCTTAGTATATGTTCTCATTGTAATATATGCAATTTTCATATGAATTCTTTTCATAATATATGCAAAATTAATAATTCAGGTGTTAAAACTTGGTATTTCTTTTCTTGGGTCAATGATTCAATACCACAGTTAGCATCCACACCACTCTCACAAAAAAAAAAAAAAGACAGCATAGATTGTTACAATTGTCAGGTTTGCCCGTGGTGTAGATACCACTATTGCTGTTGAATAATTAGCCTTTGTTTTTATTTGTTGCTGATGTTTAAAAGTTCAAATTGTAGTAGTTCAGCAGTGTGGTTACTAATAAAAGATCTAAGATATGTAATTAAACCCGTGCTTTGCTTGTGCTCATGATTTCCTTCATGACATATTAAAGCTGATCAACAGCCATGCAAATACACGCTGTTGAGTTCTTAATCAATAATCTCACACCATTTTTCTTTAATGGAGAGATGCCATCGACTCCTTTGGTCATTAATATTTTTTTTGTAGTGCTCCACGTATGTGAATATCATTAGTTGCTTTTTTGTTAATTGAAAATATCTCATAATCAGTAGGCATGACCACCTTTTGGAATTAGTATTTGTATCTTTTAAGTGTTTTAACTGGTGTTTTTCATTCTCTATTTTCATAGGCTGTGATCTTGACCACGGGAGTTGGATATATGATCCTTCAGGACCATTGTACACAAACAATTCATGCCCTGTACTGACACAGATGCAGAACTGCCAGGGTAACGGGAGGCCTGACAAGGATTATGAAAATTGGCGATGGAAGCCCTTTCAGTGTGATCTCCCACGATTTGACCCCAGGAAATTTTTGGAGCTGATGAGAGGGAAGACATTGGCTTTCATTGGAGATTCAGTAGCTCGAAACCAGATGGAATCAATGTTGTGTATTCTCTGGCAGGTTATTATCTTATTCCTTGCTGATTTGATTTTGCATGAAAAACAAAATGATTCTCCGAGATGGCAGAGCAATTCACTCTGTTTTTTCGGTTTCTGATCCACGGTAAAGAAGTGATTGACAAGTTCCCCGCCCGCTTCCCCGTCTGATTTGCTCTAGCCTGGCTCAGACTGGGTGGTTGAGACAAAGACTGAACTCTTTCCCAGTTCTCTGACAAACGGGTGAAATGAAGTTTTTTGCTACTTGCTGGTGCATTTTTGCTATATTTTTACAACTTTTAAAACAATATGTCTCCTCTTGGCAGGTGTCTATAATCAACTCCTAAGCTGCTCAGAAATCACATCCTTTCTAAATTGTTTATATAAGTGAACTGCTAGCCTAATAAATAAGCAAAGGAGGCAAAACCACTTGTACTCAAGTATTTTCATCTCAGCATATTTTCTTACCCTTTTCTCTTAAAAATGGGGTCAGGCGCCTGGTCTGAGCCCTAACTTTGCTTTAAAATTTTATGTCTATATTGACCTGGCCCAGCCAAATTATTATGTTGCTATAGGAAACTTCACGCACAAAAGGTGCCTTCATGTGGCCTTAGTGCTGTACCATGTCATGCATTGAATGGTTTTCCTGCTAGTCAGAAGGAAGCATTTGATATTTTTGTGTGTGTGTGTGTGTATGTTCTGCATGTGCGTGCTTGTTAATGCAAAGTAGCAGCATCCATTTTTGTTTTGTGAAATGCTTAACTGAAGAACATGGTATTTTCAGGTAGAGGCACCTAAGAATCGGGGAAATCGTAACATGCAGCGATATTATTTCAAGTCTACATCTGTAATGATTGTGCGGATATGGTCTTCATGGCTTGTCAAACAGATAACTGAACCATTTGATTTTGCTCCAGCTGGTGTGGATAAGCTCCATCTTGATGTCCCAGATGAGAAGTTGATGAAACTTATCCCAACATTTGATGTGGTTGTTATTTCTTCTGGTCATTGGTTTGCCAAGCAGTCTCTGTATATTTTAAACAACGAGATAGTAGGAGGACAGTTGTGGTGGCCAGACAAGTCTCAGCCTATGAAGATTGGTAGTGTAGAAGCATTTGGGATATCTGTTGAGACAATATTCACTGCTCTTGCTACACACCCAAATTACACAGGGCTTACAATTTTGCGTTCCTATTCACCTGATCATTATGAGGGTGGTGCCTGGAACACAGGTGGATCATGCACTGGGAAGGTTAAGCCTCTTGGAATTGGTGAACTGGTGGAAAATGGGCACTTAAATGTCATGCACGAGAAACAGGTTACAGGGTTTAACCGTGGCATCAAAAAGCAAACTAACAAGGCAAAGCTTAGGTTGATGGATATCACTGAAGCCTTTCAATACCGGCACGACGGTCATCCCGGTCCATACAGAAGTCCTGACCCAAATAAGATTACAAAACGCGGTCCAGATGGAAGGCCCCCACCACAGGATTGCTTGCACTGGTGCATGCCGGGACCTGTAGATACCTGGAATGAGATTGTGTTTGAAATCATTAAAAGAGAATACGAAGGCAGCAGCTCATCATGAGAGTTGTTGATTTTGTTGACAATCAAGCTGCATTCTAGATGATAGCGTGCACAGAAACATTCAAGTCTGGGGAGGGGTAAGACACTACACTTCTACATTCCTTTTTCTTCCCTTTTAAAGAAGTATACTATAGATAATTCTTTTAAAGGACTAGGTGGGTTAGCTGCTAGCTTATTCTCAACTATTTAAGTTAAATAGGACTACTAAAGAAGCCAAATATATTCATGGCATTCTGTTGTATGTTCCAATATAGTAAGTTATCATTTTTTGAAATTCTGCTTATGTTGTGCAACGTTGATTCTCTTCCGTTAGCTTATGACTCATTTGTATTAAGTGATGGCCAAACAAGTACACGGACTTTGACACTTTTTCTTTGTCACAAGGAAATTAACACTCTAGTGATTGTACTTTATTTGAGCCCTGTTATCTTTCTTCACCCTAAACCAGTTCTAAATGTTGAGGTCTTGATTTTATGTACTACTGCAAGCTGAGAATAGCAATCCTTTGAGAAAACCCCTATGTAAATTTTCTCCTTTAACCTGTGAAATGGAAACTGGGGATTCTTGCATATATGTGTTTGATGTGCAAGTCTACTGTATCCCGTGGTGGTCAAGCGCTTTATTGATAGAACCTATCAGATAAAAGAGCGTTGTTGCCTTGAATGTAATTTTAGAAGGCTTAAAACCAGTTACAAATCAAACACCAAACGGAATTCCTCAAAGTACCTTGAATGTAATTTCAAGAAGCTTCTTAACTTTTTATTAGCCAACACCTCATCGTTCTTTGCTTTGCAGATTATTCACAAAAGGAAAGATTTTACATGGCTTTGAATTTAAATTTCTTAGAAATTGCCCAAATTTTTTCACCATTAAGGTGTACATAACACTGACAAAAGTTATTTGACTTAAATTTTAAATTAATTTGTATTTAATGTGATGTTAAATATAAAATGGTTTACACAAAAAAAAAAAAAATTGCACTTAATGGTTAACTAATTAACTACAAGGTGTGGCTCAAAAAAATTGAGTTAAGCGGTTAAATTTTTTTTATAATGTTATGGGTTTGAGTTTATAGTAAAATATATGTTTTTATAATGTCATGAATTTGAGTTTATAATAAAATATATGTTAAAAAAAGAAAGTAGCCATAATTATTTTATTTTTCAAATAATACTTGTGTCCTACAAAAAATTAAGCAGTCATGCTTATGGTTGATATAAGAGAATTTCCTTCTCTTTGTATTTACTCAGATCTTTAGGAAAGTGTTTTTTTTTTTTTTTTTAATTTAGAAAAAGTATTTTTTGCATTTTTATTCAATTTATTAGTATTTAAATTGGAGAAGTATTTATAAAAATAAAAAATTTCTTTTTTAAAAAAAATCAGATGAGGGAATACTTTTAAAAAAGAAGAAGTAGAAACTATTTTGATTTATTTTAAATTACAATGTTACTTATAATTATTATCATTTTAATATATTAAAAATACTTTTAAATTTACGTATTTAAGCATCTCTCTTGATAATTTTTTTTATTAACTAATTCAAATACAAAATGATTTTTCTTTCTTTTTTAATTTTAATTTTTTTTAAGAGCTAATTTATACAGAATTTAATTAGAGTAAAACTTTCATCTCAACATTCGATGCTAGTAAAGATTAAAAAAAATTATGCTAAAAAAATATTTTTTACAACAAATTTCACTATGATTTTGCCAATAAGCCTTGAACTCTTACTGAGCTCAATTAACCCAAGTTCAAGAGACAATCTCATAAATTAGTGCTTTAAAACTTGGTCTGGATTGGTCATTTCAATCAACATAAAATCAGAATCAGCCTAGTATCTCCATTGGACTATTCTTAAAAATAAATAAATAAATAATTTTTTTTTCTGAAACGTTGCGGGATTTGATTGGTTATCTCATTACGGATTTTTAATTAGTAACGGGAGATCCAAGTCTCCTCCTTCTCTATCCCTGTGACCCTGTTGGCCTGTCTCTGTCTTTTACACTCTCTCTCCTAAATTTGAAATTCAAATTTTCACCCTACATAAAATATTATTTTTTATTTTGAAAATGGTAATAATAATGACAGGGATAAAAACCAAATCAAATCCCCTCTTACCGCTCTTCAACGGTCTCCATTTCCTCAAACGGCCACACACCCTCTCCTCCCTCTCTTTCTAATTTCTCATCTCAATTCAAAACCTCAGAAACCTACATTTCCAAAACCACAATCTTTTATTTCCAGGGAATCCAAATTTTCTCAGGAAATCATTCATCGGAAAGAAAAAAAATCGTTCGCCGATCTCTCGTTCAGGTCAGTTCTTCGATCATTTATTACATTCTCGTTTTGCTTATGCGTGGGATAATGTAAGAAAAAGAAACAGAAAAAATTCCTAATTTAGGACCCAGAAAGTAAAGCTCACTCTTAATTTAGCCAAGTTCAACCAAGTTTTTGTAATATTTGGGCGAGTTCATATCCTAGATCGTTGGAAATTTACTCTCCTTTTTCTATCATTATTGGCTAATCTCGTTGCTGAACCTAGTGAGCTTGCTTCTCGTTCCTAAGTTGAATTCACGTGTTTAGCTCTAGTTTCATTCAGCTGACATACATACTATATCATTTCTTTTGTGATACTGACTTCAGATTAAATTCAGGCCTAATAAACCCCTTAGTAATCTGAGAAGAAATATTACTGTCACGGATTAGTTGCCTTCATTCTTCGATTTGGGACATGCTTGGTCCGGCTAGTCAAGGACATTGATGGCGAGGAAAAACAGGGTCTGGCAGTGAATGTAGTATTTTCACTGTTGATTTGAGTGGTTGAGCCGTCGGGCCTGTCCCTTGTGATAGATAAAGGTTGTGCGCCTTGGGTTTCACCAGTATTTGTTTGGTAAACAGAGTTGTAACCTACATGTTTGGAAGTTGACAATTTAAAACTTGAAATAATCTTTTGATGGAGATCTCAACAGAATTTGATAATGCTGTCTTTTTTGGAAATTAACTTATTCACTGTTTGAGTGAATTGCAGTATGTTTTTCAGTAAAGCCTCTTATGTTCCTTCTACTAGTGCTCCGTTAATAGACAAGTAACCTTCCGGCAATCAGTTTTCTCTTGGATGGGCTGTTGAGTTTGTCAACTATTGCTATTTTCTATATCTATGGACTATGATATATCATGTTCCCGTCAAACCATAAAGATATCTTCTTCCAAAAGTTTCATCTTCTTTCTTCTGATAATTTTTGGAAACTGATATCTGAAACTGTTTTTGCAGATAATAAGTGCTCCATAATGTCTAAACCAAAAAACGATTCGCTTATGCAAGTTGAAACAAATTGTGGATCTCTTCTATACGAACTTCAGGTATATATTACATTTTGCTGCACTTAGTATTTCTTGCTTCTTACTCACCCCAAGTGGAGCTGCAATGCTCAAACTACAAGTATGGTCAGTTGTGACAATCTCATTCTTTGCCTTGATGGATTTTCAATATCAGATAATATGGGATGAAGTTGGGGAGACTGAGACTGATAGAGATAAGATGTTACTTGAGCTCGAACAGGAGTGTCTAGAGGTGTACAGGAGAAAAGTAGATCAGGCAAATCGTTGTAGAGCTCAATTAAGGCAAACAATTGCTGATTCTGAAGCAGAACTTGCAGCTATCTGTTCAGCAATGGGGGAACGACCAGTGCATATTAGGCAGGTTTGAAATGACATACATATTTTATTTTGATGAGAATTGCTAGTTTGCGATCTGCCATGTTGGGGCATGTTTATAAATTACTAAAATGATGGGACGCTAAAAGAAACTTGATTTAATGTCAGAATTTCAGTAGTAATAGTTGGAGGTGCTTATGTTAAGCTGGTAGGGTGTACTTTATATGCTGGTGCTTATGTTGATTGATTGGAAAAAAAGATTGTTAATTAGGTCCTAAGCTTTTTAGTTTTGACATTAACCTATAAAGATTTGTATTGAACCTATTTAACTCTGATTACTATGTACCAAATGTAGCAGTTGAGTAAATGTGATTAATATGTAATATTGTCAACTAGAATATAGCTTTAAAGATTAATTAGTTGCTACTGTTTTGATTTATAGTTTTTTGTGAGTCAAGATATTTGATTATTAGATTGTTAAGGAGGACTGGTTTTCTCTCTCATTTTCCAGGCTGATCAAAATGCTGGTAGCTTGAAGGAAGAACTCGGAAGAATTCTTCCAGAGCTGGAGGAGATGCGGAAAAGGAAGTCTGAAAGAAGAAATCAATTTTTAGAAGTTCAAGAGCAGATACAGAGTCTCTCAAATGAGATCTATGGTTCCAGAGAGTATGTGTCGTCCAAAACAGTTGTTGATGAAGCTGATTTATCCTTGAGAAAGCTTGAAGAATTCCACAGACAGCTGCATGCACTTCAAAAAGAGAAGGTCAATAATTGTCCTCTGTTTCGTCCTTTTTTGTTCTGTTTCATCAAATTCTATATCTGTCTATGAGACTCTTTCTTACTGATTATACTTGTATCTCATGCAGACTGATAGACTCAAGCAGGTCCAGGACCACCTATATAGTTTGAATGCTCTTTGTTTGGTACTTGGTTTGGACTTTAATCTGACAGTCAGTGAAGTTCATCCTAGTTTAGGAGATTCAGAAGGATCTAGGAGCTTAAGTAATGATACAATTCAGAAACTGGCTGATGCTATACAAAAACTGCAGGAAGTTAAACTACAAAGAATGCAGAAGGTAAAGATGATCTAGAATTTAATGATTTCCCGTTTATTTAGAATTTTATGTTCTCTGTTAACAGTAGTAAATTGCTTATATGCTCTGGCAGCTCCAAGATCTTGCAACAACAATGTTAGAGCTCTGGAACTTGATGGATACACCAATTGAGGAGCAGCAGATGTTTCAGAGTGTTACTTGTAACGTAGCTGCTTCAGAACACGAAATAACCGAGCCAAACACCTTGTCTGTGGACTTTATCAATTATGTGAGTTACAAGCAACCAAAGTCCAATAAGGTAGATTGCTTTTTTATGTGGTTCAGAATTTATGAAGATGTAATAATCTCACGCAGGTTGAGGCGGAAGTGTCTAGGTTAGAGGAGTTAAAATCAAGCAAGATGAAAGAGCTAGTATTTAAGAAGAGAACAGAGCTGGAGGAGATTTGTCGAAAGACACATTTGGTTCCAGAAGCAGATAGTGCAGTGGAATATCTTGTTGAGGCTATAGAGTCTGGTAATTTTCCAGTGTCCTATTGAAAGACATGAGTGCAATTATTTCGTATAGACACTCAAATATCTGATTCCTCCTTTTTGGGGTAGGATCTGTGGACCCTGCTTGTGTGCTTGAACAAATTGAGCTTGAGATTGCCCAAGTCAAAGAGGAAGCTTTCAGCAGAAAAGAAATACTTGAAAAGGTTGAGAAATGGATAGCAGCATGTGAAGAGGAGTCTTGGCTTGAGGAATACAACAGAGTTAGTTGTTTCATCCTCATTAGACATCTCCTTTTTGGTTACATTTCTTATCAGACTAACATCCCGTCAATTTGTTGTTCATTTATCTTCTTTCAGGATGAAAACCGGTATAATGCTGGGAGAGGTGCTCATCTTACTCTCAAGCGAGCTGAGAAAGCTCGCGCCTTGGTTAATAAAATTCCAGGTATTGATGGGTATTAATTAATTTCCAGCCATATTTGTTGTCGTTAAACCTTTATCCTTATATCAATGATAAAGATATAACTAGATGTGTATTTTACATAATTCTTGAGAATTATTATATTATAATGCAGTGTAATCAAATTTCATAAAGGTCTTTAGCGAAGTTCCAAATTTGGAAATGAAGTAACAGTTGTTAATATCTGTCTTGGTAGATTTAATTTTGCTTTAGATCTTGTTCTTCTTCCTTCTCTGCCTACCATTTCAGTCTGATGCTTTCCATTTCTGTGCATTACTTTTGTGTATAAATTTTGAGTGTCTTTGTTTGTACACAGCAATGGTAGATGCTTTGACTTCAAAAACTGTTGCATGGGAAAAGGAAAAAGGCACTGAGTTCACCTACGATGGTGTAAGTACTCTCTCTAAACCTATAATGAGCTGGTCCCTTAAGTAACTTTTGGATGTTAAACTTCTATCTTTTGGTGGTTGATCCCCTGCTTTCTGTGGCCTTTCTAGATCCGTCTGCTTTCTATGCTTGAAGAGTACACTATCTTACGGCAAGAGAAGGAACAAGAACGGCGTAGGCAGCGGGTATAGTATTTCAACTGGTGGTGCAACGAGTAGTGTCTGAGAGATTTTTTTCTAAAATCTTAGAATTTAGAATATGGATGGCATTGCAGTCCTATGTATTATTCAACAGATAGATCTTTTGTTTTCTTATCCACAACGTGTCATATCATAACTTACCAGAAAACTATTTTTATATTTCAGGACCTGAAGAAACTTCAGGGACAATTGATAGCAGAACAGGAGTTGCTATATGGGTCAAAACCAAGCCCTTCAAAGCCCCAAAGTGTAAAAAAGCCACCTAGGGCGTCAACTGGAGGGGCAACTAATAGAAGGGTCTCCCTTGGAGGAGCAACGGTTCAAACTCCTAAACCTGATACAAAAGCCCCTCAACCACGCTCCACAAAGAAGAATGACAAAATACACCAAATTGACCAACAAAATCATCTGGATGATGGCATTTCATCTTTGTCTTCAGGTAGTTCCGTTAAACTAGCTGACCAACTCTGTTTTTATATTTTAAGTTTTGGGTTTGCAGATTTTTCACCTTGTAGAATTTGATAATTGCGTTTCTTCTTGCTTGGTTGAAAAAGAGAGAACAGGGACCCAGCAGTCTATTGACATATTTTTGCCCTTAAGCTTTGCCTCAAGTGGTAAGGGGTTGGGTGGGATGGATTAGGTTATAGGTTCAGGTCTTGCTAACCAAAGTAAATATCATTGGTAAAGGCATTTTTTCCTTTAATAGTTTGAGAAAGATTTTGGTTTCATTTTTGTGAGCTTTCATTATGGTGTTTTTTATCATGTAAATTTTCTCTTTGGAATGCATGACACAAGCAACTATCATCAACAAAGTTAATGTGTCCAATTTGCCATCAAATCAAAACACAAGCTCGAAATTTTTTTGGATGCTTTTTTATGTTTTCTTTTGTGTTTTATTAGAAGTGTCTCCAACGGATTCTCCCCCGTACTCCTGATGATGGCTTTTTGATAAGGGTGTATGTGGCACCAAGGAAGGGTTTAGGCATTTTTTTTGTTTGATATTGAAGGAAGAAGTCAAAGCCACATCAGTCATTGTTTCTTGCTGGTATATATACCTAGCAAAGCTCCTTCTTTCATGTTTGTGTTTCACATAAGTTGCACAAACAGCCCATATGTAGTTTACTTGTGCTTATTATTCTCTCTTAACCTGTTTGAATTTGGAATGAGAGATGCTATATGCACATCTATTTATGTACACTTACTTTTTTACAGATTTTTTTTTTTAATGCATTTCTCCTACTATTTTATTGACAGTTTTACCTTTATAATAAACTAACATGTACAAGTGGTGCACAAACAATGGTTGCATGTAGCATTTTCCATTTGGAATTGATGAGTGACTGAATTTTACTTTTGATTCCCCAATTGCAGCTCGAAGAGGGTTGGACATTGCTGGTGTCATTATGAAAAAGCAAAGCTCATTTGGTGCTGGGAGTGTTCGAGAGACAGAACCTCCCTTGGCGCGACAACCTTTCTCTCCAATTTCCTCAACTGTTTCATCAAGAGCAAACATGACGAGCGTCAGAGATGATCAGCAGAATGAGAAATTGCAGAAGAATATTGGACTTAATAATGTGCCATTCACTACTCCCTCCAAGACAGCAGCAAGTGTGGTAGATGAACAGAATAGAACTCCAAAGGCGATGCATATTCCAGTTCCCACTACACCTTCAACTATGACAGTTCCAATGAATATGACCATGACTCCTGCTCCTCCATTAGTTTCTTCAGGACAAGAGATTGAGTACTCTTTTGAGGAAAGAAGAGCTGGTTTCGTTTTGTTAGCTTGATATTTTGTTTTTGTTTGTTCTTTCGGTTTTTTTTTTTTCCTTCTTGTGCAGTAGCTAAGTCAATTGTAATTGGCTTCTCTTTGCAAAAATGAAGGTAGACTAGAATGTGGAACATAACTTCTATCGTTAATGTAGAATTTTACATTCCATTCCTTCCATCATCTTTAATTAATGATCAATGTAAGCAGCTCAGCCTTAATTTAATGCCCATAGTCCAAAAGGAAATCACCCTTAGATGCATAAGAAATAATTGATCTATCACACTTTTTAACCCACTAAAAAAATGTCAAAAAATATTTTAAAAATTAATAAGGTGCTCCTACAAAACATGCCTTGCATTATTATTTATTTTGTTTCTTTGTTTATTCGAAGTTGTAACATAAAAATTAAAAAATATAAGGTGCTCCTTCTAATCCCATCATTTATAGATGCTTATTGTTACTTATACTCTCTATTTGAGGATATCAGAGAATAAACTAAAGTCATAAAATTCTAAATCTAAATATTTTCTAAAAAAGTTGGTATCTTTATAAAAAAAAATATCGTTACTTGTTATAAATGGTTTAAGATAAATGTCTTATAATGGTAATTACAAGAGATTAAGTTAAGAGGATATTTTAAATTATGTCTTTTTTCAGTTAAATTATCTATTAAATACAAAATTTTAAACTGATTACTAATTTAACACAAACCCAAATTATTTCTCCATACATCACTCGTTTTGGTGCTCTAAAAAAAATCGTTGTGTATTTTAAAAAAAAAAAAAAATGTAACTGAAAAACGTCATCCCAATTAACGTTTTAAAAAAAGGCTTTTGTTAGAAAATACCAACATGATAGGCGTTTTCTTAAGCAAAATTCCCTTTAATAAACGCCGTACTGTTTGGCACTTCAATTGCAGAAAACTCCAAGGAGAAGAGGAAGAAGGTATGGTATGGATTTTTATTTTTTTTAAGATTTAAAGCAGAAACCACTCACCCAATTTTTCAATGTTGGATATTATCTTGACTCACACTTACACTGTGTCTAACTAGTCCCATTTACATTCCACTAATTCTGTTTTTAAACTTTGGCAGATCATATTCATAAATGTTGGCAACCCACTTGCTCCAGGACAGAAACCATTAACCTTCCGTCGCCTGGTTCATACCTGCAAGCATATTTCTACTTTCAGTGGCTTTCTGTTGTGGTTTTTTATGATACCAAAACTTAAGGATACGCTTTATCTAATTAAATTATTGTAGTCTTAGTAAGTGTTGTAATTGTTGATTACTTGATTATGCTAAATCATGGCAATGTTTTTGTTGCAGGTTGTTGCATTATGCCAGGCTTCATTTCTCTCGGACTGACCAAAAAGATTATTTTTTTTTTTTTAATGGGGTCTAGGGAATGCATTACTAGAAAATGCATTATGCCAGGCTTCATTCTGTTGTGGTTTTTATGATAATTACAGATGGATGACGTTTTGTAGTTGAGAATTATGTATAGAAAATGCCAATTGAATTGGCGTATTTTCTATGAATACGCCACTTAGGATGGCGTTTTCAGTTGAATCTTTTCTTAAATACACCCAATGGAATAGCGTTTTCTTTGAGCGCCAAAAAAGTAGTATTCTCTCCATTCAAAATTTCTGGACAGACGACTAACTAGGAGGTGAGATGATCATTAATAATATTGATGACGAAGTCCCTGATTTTTTACTGAATGAGAAAGTCCAAGATTACACTATGAATGTTGACTGGGACTGGGACAGATTGAGAGTTTTCCTGCCTGCTGCAATCATTGATAAAGTAGCCTCAGTTGCAGCCCCAGAGGTAGGGGAGGGGCAGGACAGAATCTTCTGGAAGGGAACAAATGATGGTTGTTTCACGGTTGATAGTGCTTACAATTTGCTAGCACATGAGGGATGGAATGAGAAGGATGCAGACTCGAAAAGAATTTGGAAATGGAGGGGACGGGAGCGAATCATAATGTTCTGGCAAGTAAAACATAACAGTTTGGCAACGAGGGAAAGGATTCACAGGTGGTGTAATATTTTGGATACTTGAGAATGGTGTAACGGTGAGAAAGAGTCTATTCTCCATGTCTTACGGTATTGCCCCCTGGCTAGTGCTCTATGGAGGAACTGGGTGAAGAGGAACAAACAATCAGCTTTCTTCACAGCAGATCTGCAGGACTGCATTCACAGCTTTCTTCACAACTTGGGGGGTGGCCATTTGGTTTTTTTTTTGGAAATGGAGAAAGGCAGGTTGTGGTGTTACCTCAAGGACGATAATGGTGAATGGTTATCAGGAGCCACCAGAAAGCTAGGCGAAGCAGCAGCACTAACAACTAAATTGTGGGGAGTTATAGAAGGCTTAAACTTGGCTTGGAATCTAAGATATAGGAATTGTGGGGACTGGTCTATTTCGGTGAAACACACCAAGAGAAATGCAAACATGGCAGAAGATTGCATGGCAAACTATAGCCTCTCTGTAGATCAAGGCCTAACCATCTACGCTTTTCCTCCAAGGGGGTTAATTCCTGTGCTTGTTGCTGATGTTCTAGGGTCCCCATACCCCAAGCAATGCCTTTTTAGTTTCTTTGTTGTATTGTTTCTGGGTTAAGCGTTTAGCCCCTTGATTCAACCAAAAACAAAAAAAAGTTCTTCTTTCTTTTTCTTTTTTTTTTTAATTTAAAAAAAAAAAAAAACTCTTATTTTTTATGCATTCATCACACCCATTTATTAAATCACCTTTATTAAATTTCCAAGACGGACTTGAACCAATTTCTTAACCAAAATTTATACTTTGAATTTTACAATTAAATATTCATTATTAATTATTAAAACACAATATTTAATTAGTTTATTTTAAATTTATTTAATTTTCCATTTTTCAACTTTATTTATTTACTCCTCCTTTTTCCTGCAAAACCCTAAATTCACATATCAATCTGTAGAATTTCTGAAGCAAAGTAATATTTTTCTCTGTAATTGTAGAATTTTTTAATTTTTTTTACAATATTTCAGTGTTAATTTTGAAGGTATCTGTACTCTCTGCAATGGTGGAGATTTGAACGCCTGAACGGCGTCTTTCCAGGAGAACAAGCTCAAGTTGTAGAATTGTACCGTACGGCGTTGCAGCTTTGAAGCATTTGTGAGAAGCGTTTTTTGGGTTGTTGAAGTTTTCTTTGAGATTGAAATTTTTTTGAGCTCACATCCCACTGTATCATTTCTGGTTTTCTTTTTACTACAAAGTTTTATTTTTAATGCTTTTTTGGGTGTGAGTTTGGAAGAAGTTAAATTTTTTCATGGTATGGTTTAAGCATTCGTGAGGTTTTGGATCTTTGTTTTCGGTGATTTATATAAATGGAAGAAAAAGAAAGTTCTGGTTCTGGCCTCGCCGTGAATGGTGGCAAAACCCCAGAGAGCTACCACGTAGCTCCGAGAAATGAAAACGCCGGGCCCCCGGCAGAGGCATCCGCGCCGGCGCCGGTTGGTTTCGCTGGGACGCCCAGTACGGAAGTGAAGAAGAAGAGGGGGAGGCCCAGGAAGTACCGCCCTGACGGGAAACTAGCATGGGCTTTGTCACCTATGCCGATTTCATCTTCAATTCCGTTGACTGGCGAGTTCTCAGATTGGAAACGGGGTAGAGGGCGTCCTGTTGATTCGATCAAAAAGACATATAAGTATGAATACGAAATTACAGGTACAGGTACGATCCTTTTGGCTTTTTGACCTTTGAATTTTGAAGTCTGTGTTTTGTCTTACTGTTCAATTTATAGCAGTAATTTGCTGCTGAACAATCTGTGTCTTAAAGTAGGAGAGCAATAAATGGAGTGAATTCTCTAATCTGGCAGTTTTTGTCATTTACTTCTGGAGATGAAAGATATCTAAATTACTAAGTGAAAAGGTGGTTTTTTTTTATTTATTTAATCTTGTCTTTGGATTTGATTCGTGTATTTGTACTAGAATATAAGATGGTGTGAGTGGACCCATCATCCTTTGCTTAGATTACCTATCAGATCTGGGGTAGAAGTTGTGAGGTGCAAGTGGATAGTTTGTGGTTATTGTAAAGCTGAATTTTCTCTTTGGGTAGCCCATGATTCTCTTATTTTCTTTTCAAGGGGAGGATGACATAATCTGAACACGAAGACAGAGTTAGAATAATTGAAGGCGCCGGCATATTCATTGTTCACTAGGTTCAGTAGTTAAGCTGACGTGAACTTGAACTGGTCTAACGGCCCTAAGCTGATAGTCTAATAATTATAATCAAAGGCCTGCTAACTAACTTCCATGCAGCAAATTGACTTGATAAAGACTGAAAAATGAATAATATAAACGAGGGTGATTATCAAAATGGCTGATGTGAAGTGGCTTTATTATGTTAATTTTGGTCAAGATGGATTTATCTACGTGGGATGTCAGAGTGATTTCATTGACAACAGTCCTAATTTGTTTGTTGATGATTGTAATGAAGTCTGATATGAGTTGATCAAGTTCTATTGTCTTCTTATGTATAGGATACATACACTCATAGTGAAGGGGATTAATTTTTTTTAAAAAAAATATTTGTAATTGTGCATTCAACCGTAGAGCATGTTTGCACCATGTAGAAGATTAGAATGTCATCGTCATTAAGTGTAGAACAGCGGATGCTTTATTGACTTAATTAGTGAAGCAGAGTAAATCTAGAGGAACCAATGCATATGGAATCTGGTATCTTGTGACAAATTATGATCTCTAACCTTTCATGATATGATGTAATACAGAAAACGTTGTGATGACAATTACTTCATGTTTTGAATGATTGATTTCGGAAAGTTGTAAATCTCCTATTAGTTGCTTTCATTATATTAGATGTGTTTGTGCTGTTTGTTAATTGAATGCACATTATACTCTGATTCAAATATGATGACGGCATTTGTGGTCATGGAATGGAAAGTAATTAGGGATTAGGAGTCTAGTGAATATAATGTCTGTAATATTCCTTTTATTCTATTTAATCTTCTATATATCTATTTCTAGGTAATGGAATTGCATACTCAGTTGGTGCCAATTTCACACCCCACGTGCTTACAGTTAATACTGGCGAGGTATTCTTTTCATTTTTCATCTTTCTATTCTTTTATATCTTGAACCATAGTTAGATTAGATTCTAGTTTTAATCTAAGTAACTTCCGTATGTATGCATATACATGAAAAATGGAAATGGTCATTCATTTTCCTTTCTATATGTGCGTACTTGTATTTATGGCTATGTTTTAATAGTGTTTACTCATGCTTTGCCTCCTAATATTCTTTGTATTACACTGTGACACATTCTCACTCTGGCACATGCTCTTGTGCTTAGGCGCACACACTGTGAACTCATGGGAAAGTATTTTCCAATTTGAGAGTTATGTCCTTCTTTTGGATGGGATGAGGGCACAACTTTCTTCTATTGTTAGTATTTAATCTTCTCTTTGTAGTGTACAGTGTACTTATTTGTATTTCTGATTTTCTTATGACCTGTTTCAGGATGTTATTATGAAGGTTATGTCCTTCTCTCAACAAGGTTCTCGTGCTATTTGTATTCTTTCTGCAAATGGCACAATTTCAAATGTTACACTTCGTCAACCAACTTCTTTTGGGGGTACTTTAACATACGAGGTGAATGGAGTCCTGCCTTTCTTTATTACATATCATATGACTTTCTCTGAGTCATATAATATGTAAAGCTAATGCACTTGGTTCAGTTGGTTGTCATCTAGACAGCATTTTTATGTGTTAATTAGAGTGCAAAAACAATGCATTAACTTTGAGTTGTTACAGTTCTTCCAAAAACAGATCAGAATCATCCTCTATTATTAGTCAGCTAAAAATTATTTTTAAATTAGATTTTGGCTAGTAAGTGAGGATAATGACATTTGCTAAATTGTGCAACTTTTCTTGCAATTTCCTATTTCTTAGCAGATTGCATGAGTTCATTAATTAAGTCATCACAATCTTATTTGTGTCAATATTAATGTTGATATAACAGAAATAGAAGTATTATGCATTTGTATTTTTCTAGGGACTATAGAGAACAGTTGAAGAAAACAGTGATTGCTTCTGATGTAGGAATTTTAAGTCTAACTCTTTGACGTCTTTAAGAATTTTCGGCTGAATTGTCTTTTTATGATTTTTCCTCATTGTTTTTGTCTTGTTGATGTAGGATCCTGCATCTCTTGTTCATGAACATCATAGACAAAGCCCCCTTACTCCATGTTTCCCACTTGTTTGTTTCTCAGATTTTCTTAATGGTGATGTGGCATATGGCTACCAAATCATCATCATTTAACCATTCACTTATATCCTAACTTCGCATTAATTTGATGCTAAATTATCTTGGGTCATGGAACTTATGGCACATGATAAAATGCTAAAGCTTATTTGATGCTTCTACAGGGAAGGTTCGAGATCCTTTCCTTGTCTGGTTCATTTATGCCAACTGAGAATGGAGTAACAAGGAGCAGATCTGGTGGGATGAGTGTCACTTTGGCAGGTCCAGATGGTCGAGTGGTAGGAGGTGGACTTGCCGGTTTGTTGGTAGCCGCTGGCCCTGTACAGGTGAACCTCTACTGTTTAGAGAATATAGCTCCTTGTGAAGTTGCTAATCTTTGATTTTCTTAAACCATGTAAAAAGAAAGGCTTAACTATGCTTATGGCTTTAAGATTGGTAATTTAGTTCAGTTGGTAACTGGCCTTTCCCTCTTGTGGTGACATGGCACTGACATCTGCTGATGTCTCCATCACCATCGATGACACATCATCAAAAGATTGCCATATCAGTTCAATCTGCTGTGTGTTTAAGCCAGAAAGAAAGTTGGATAACGTTGTAGGTTACATAGATGGCCCAAGATAACTCTAATTATTCCCATGCTTCCTATAAAGAACAAGATTACGTGTATAAGCTCTTTTTCTGAATTGTCCTATGTACCAGGTTGTCGTCGGCAGTTTTCTTCCCGGTCACCAGCAGGAGCAGAAAGCCAAGAAGCAAAAGGTGGAGCATATAACAACTATAACCTCTACCCATGTTAACGCCATCTCTGATGAAGGAATAGAAGTCAGTTTTGGTGTTCTAAAGCCTATTATGACGCCTGCTGCTTTTCAAGGAGACAGCATTGCCTCTTTTAACAATGTTCAAGCCTCTAGGATCTCTTCGGACGATGATAAAACTCCTTTGCCCGAAAAGGAGTCTAACCTCAGCCAAGCAAATGCTGGGATTCAATGCTAAACGTGTTCACTGCCGGTTATGTTTCGCTCTGCAGGGTCAACAGCATTCAGGCTAGGCTCACTCATGCTTGTCTGATACTGACCAAAAAAAGAAAATTCTGCTGGCTATGTTGTTTTTGACATAGATGTTGTACTCTAGTACTAGGTTTTAGGTAGGAAATCTGTTGTATATCTGTTCTCAAGTATCTCTGTTGTCTATCATTGATGTAGCAATTAGATATAGGAAATATGCTGTCATTTTCTTCCTTCTTACACTATCTTGATGTTTGAAATATGAGTGGATTGTGAGTGTCTCTGACATTGTGACTTCTGAAATTATTTCTGATGAAAAAAGAGAATTGCTTTTTTAACATTTTAGAGGAGTCTCTTAAACAATTAACATTATGGTTCTATTCCCTTGAACATTGATCACACTATATTCTCCCAATCAGAGTATTTGGTGTAAATAAATTCTTGTTCAAATTGTTTAGATATGAATTCACTGCATGATAATAGCTGTAATTTCAGCTAGAGTATTTCTATCCAATTCCCAGAAATAAAAAATTTAGTGCGAGGGAAAAGAACAGAAGATGCATCTCTTTGGATTTAAGGTAATTCTGACAAGCTTTCTTTATCAGGAAAAGAAAAAAGTAAAAAGGATAGATGTAAGTTATATAGCACAATGACAGCCGTTCAATTAAATCACATATTACATCAATAGCCGATCCAACCGTTGTTATTGAATTTTAAAGTTGAAAAGAAAGATAAAAGAATCTCCGCATACACTGCTTCCTAACAAGCATATCTTTTACATCACGCCTTGTCCTTATCCATGTGAGAAAGAATATAAAAATTCTAGAGTGAAAATTCTGTTCATCTTCAATTCTCAGGAAACCCACTGAACTGTTAATTTATTCTTTCTGAGCACTACACAGATTTTCTATTCGAACAGTTACATAGAAGCATGACAAAATTTCAGTTAGAACCAGAGAAATTCAGCATTGACTAACAAACCATTGATTCAAATGTGGCTGTTAACTGATTATCTACAGATGTTTGAGGCCTGAGGCCAATTACTCACCCAAGAAAGCTTAATATTCTTCACTGCAACCTTTGGCCTAAGTTGTTTATAAAGACTTATCTTGATGTGCCCAGCATTTCTGCTTTCCATCCTTTATTAACTTTTTCAATAAACTCTTCCACTCTTCTCTTCAGCTCATCATCATCTTCATCTTCATCTTCATCTTCATCTTCTTTGTCTTCTTTTTCTTCATTGCTGCAATTGTCACTGTCTTCATTTTCAATTTTGTCCACTGCAAGCCCTTCCTGGGGAGCTGACACTTCTCCGGCTTCCGGGTCCGGCTTGTTTTCCTCAACTGGATACTTAGAATTCTTTTCTTGCTTGTCCTTTGCAGCTTTGTTTCTGATCATAGACAGTGAGATTTCGCTTCCTTGATCGAAACTGAGGCTGGGTTTCAAGTCTATTAGGATAATGACTATGATCAAATTGCAGAAACAGAAAATGAAAGCAGAGCTTGAAGCAGCTTTGGTGATGAACTCCAATATTGAATCAATCATGGCTGTGAAATATAACAAGAAGACTACAGAGTGAGAGGGTACTCGCGCATATTGGGGGGTTTCAGGCCCATATAAAGCACCGTATGGATAGACACAAACGCGGGCAGAACCTTTCTGTAGCAAAATTTAAGATGATGCTGAGGTGTAGTTTGAAAGCTTCCATGACAAAAGAATAAGTGTACTTTTATTTAATAATTAAGATATCTTATATACACATTTATATTTTTATACTTTTCTTTTGATATATCCCTTATTTTTTATACTGATCTGTTTACAACTTTATAAATAATAGGAAATATATGCAAAGGGGTATGCACATGGTTTTCCTAATAATTAATGTAATCATGTATGTTTTTGTGAGGTGGTGGATTTGCTACAGCCACATACGTAAAAGCCATTAATAGAACAATCAATATATAGATCTATAACATTTGATCTATCCAACAATCTTAACGTGACATATCGTAATTGTATAATTATAGTTACCATAAAAAAATGTTTGAATTCATTTGTAAGGTACAATGTGAAAGCTCATTGATAGAATAATGAACGTATAAATCTATATTATTAATCTATCCAACGGTTGCTATAGTTCTTAAAAAAATATATATATTAAAATGCATTAGGTGTAGTGTGAAAGCAACGATAAAAAAAAACAATACATCTGCTTTTGTTTAATGATGATTGATGTATTAGTGTGTGTTGGAAGTTTCACCCCAACTGTCTGTGGGGCTTCTATCCAATTAACTAATTAGAAAAAAGTGTATGCTACCTTACAAGAATCTCACGGGGAACTTTCTTGGTCATTCATGGCCCTTTATGTCCTGGAGTTGACATAAGTTTCACCAAGACTTTATATGGTCTTTATTTTAATTGATTTCACGATCATGGGCAATTTGAAATAAGTATCCTTGACTAAGAAGATTGGGTTTCTGTTGTGGTCGAACATCTTGAAAGTGACTCTACACCTAATAATCTAACCAAATATGTTAGCAATTGTGTTGTTTGGTTGTATGTGTCACACCTCGTGAACACGCCTTGTTTCGTGGTCCCTAACCACCCTTTTAGTAAATATCTATAAATTTAATATAACCCTTTTGAATTTAACAAATATAGGTTACTCAATTTCTACTTTTCCATAATTTAGTTGTTTATTTTATTTAAATATATAAATTTAAGTAATTAATTAAAATTTATATTTAAATAACACAATTAATTATAATCAATTGATACAAAAATAACACAAATTATAAGATAATATATGTTATTATATAACTTAATTAGATATGTTTTTATATTGATGATTGTCTCTTTAATTTTACTTCTTTTTTTTTTTTTTGTCTTAAAGAAGAAAGGGACACATTTTACATTTTGTATTTATAAGTACGTATTTTTTAGTTTATATTTAACTTATTTTTTTTAAATAGAAATAATAGCGTCATCGCACGCTCATGATTTGATGCGCACCGACCACTACCCATAGTAATTGGATGTCCGTTTTTGTTGACTTTTTTTATTTATAGATATATCCCTTTTTAATACTTAATTATTTATTTAATTGTGTAGATAAGATAACTGCTTCATTTTTTTTATTAAAAAGAAAAATGTTTTGAATTTAGGATTTTTTTTGGTAACGTTGAATTTAGGGGTTTAAATTTAATCTATTAAGGATATAAATTTGTATATGCCATCGTCAATTAAAAAAAATGTTATATAGACTCAGATTAAAAAAAATGTCATATAGACAAAATAATTTATAGTGGATTGGTATTTAAAATTATTCTCAAATTTTGTAAATTTCGTGCTTGGAGTCTTTTCTTTTTGTCTGTGTTACAATATAAGTTCACTGACATAGTGAGCCCAATGTAGAGCCCATCGTTGTCTGGACTCTTTCGTCTCCTTCTGACTGAAAAAGATCGGACTATTTCTTTTCACACCCCGACCTTTTGTTTTGACACTGTCACGTCTCTTGGTTCGGTTGGGGTGGTAATAGGAAATAAAGGAGTGTTAAAAGAAATCCTCCAAAGAGCATGCGCCTTTAATCGTGTTGTTCTGGGGTGGGGCCGGGCTTTCATAATGGCACAATAAAATCATTTTATTTCAGTGTAACGAATTTAAAGATTTTTTTTTTTCAAGAAAAAGATTGATTATCGTTGTTCCACATAAATAATTAATGGTTTCTTAGTTTTTTTTTTTTTTTTTTTTATCGAAAACTTTACGTAAGTTAGCTCATGGGAGTTCAGCAAAGTTAAAATAGGTGTGAAGGCTCAAAAAATGTTTATGAAGGTGGGTACAAATTAAAAATAGATAATTTTGTAATGCTATTGACTTCTTTTATTAATTTTGAGGATAAATGACTAATGCTTTAATAAAATATATTGAAAATGATTAGTGGGTAGAGAATGAATAATAAAACCATGTGAAAATAAAAAAAAAATCAACAAATATGTTTTAAAAAAGAAGATATAAAAAATTAAAATACATTTTAAAAATAAACATATAAAAATATTTACTAAATCAAACATAAAATTACTTTTTATAGAAATTCAATTCAGTGTCATAAATTAATTACATTACTTTTGTTAAATAACGACTAAATTATCTCTCACAAAGTCTTAAAAAAATTAGAAAAGTTCCATTAAAGAATTTCACGTCAAAAAAGTTGGGGAAAGAGCAAAGTATGGCCCAAAAGCTTTAAAAACTTTGACCATAAAACATCGGCTATGCCCGCAGGGCGCAGCCCTTGACTCCAACCTTTAGATGGGCTTCTCCTTGAGGAAAAGTCTGCCATCATGTTCAACGTCTTTTACCAGCGATTCCAACATTTTGGCTTTGTCAATTGAATTAAGCATTTCCCAATTGCAGGTGCCCATAAGAAATTGCTTTGTCTATTGGGTTTTTATTAGCACATTTTGGACTATTTATCCAAAATATTAAAATAAATATTACTTAAAATATATTCATTGAATTAATTTGGATCATTTATCTAAAAAAAAAAAAAACTAATTCCCTCCCATATAAAGTTGATTTTATATAATTACATAGATTTGTATTCCTAAGAACTGAATAATTCATTTTAATGTGATAAAATAAATGAGCCACTAATTTCATCTAACCCGAAAATAGATATTTTTTTTGTAATTCACACTAAGATATTTTCCAAATTTTTGGTATAAGATTAATCCTAGAATATTAATTGATAAAATTTATTCTTAATCAAGATGACATTTTAATAAAATTTAATAAAGATGATATTAAGTTTCCAAATAAAAAATATTTGGTAAGAGAAATATGATATAAGTGTGGTAAAAAAAAAAAAAAATTTCATTGAAAGAAAAAAAAATGTGTATTATTTGTGCATACTTAATAAGCTTATCTCACAAATTTATAGTGTTTTTCCAGATGCTATTGCATCTATTTTAACTAGTGTATGAACATAACATATATATATATACCTTTCATTTTTACTTCAAATTATATTATTAATTTACTATTATTTTCATCTCTAGTATATTTTTTTATTTTTTTTTAAAATTATTCATCTTCTTGCACAGTTAAATTTTAGTTTTTTAAAAACAAATTTATCTTAATATAATGTTATATATTTCTTCCCCCCCCCCCCTTAACTTTACAATGTTTTCCCTAGGAAAGATGAAGAAAATGGTAATAAAAAAAAAATTCCCTTATTTTTTTTTATCAAACTGCTTTAATTAAAGCTTACTTTATTTATTTTAATTTTGATAAATTACTTGAGCTTTCAAAAAGAATATTTCAAAAATTAATTTAAATTTAAAATTATAATGTAAGAAAAAATTATTTAAAAATAAAATAAATTTTATATAAAAATTATATAATCATATCTTATTTTTATGTGATTTTACATTTATTACCATTTTAAAATTAATTTTATCAAATACTTATAATTTAATAAATTAACTTGACAAATTTTACCGAACTTCTCACGAAACAGAGCCTTACTCAATAGTCGTTACCACTTGACAAATCACAATCAATGGTCCGCTAAACCATTGGAGGAGCCTCGTAATAGCAAAACCGGGTGCGCTCTAATGGTAACTTCTTTTTCAAGGCAAAAGTGAACTGAAATTCCTCGCGGCACCGGAAAACATTTTCTCTTCTCCTTCTGAAAAAGAGCATATTCCACTCTATGTGCTTCTAGGACCCCCTGTATTCCACCAACTTCTCGTGACGCCCAAGGAAAATAATCTCACCCGTCCATATCACCACTCACTTTTTCCGTGACCAACGGTTTGGATTCAACGACCTATGTGAGAAAACCACGTGTTAGCCCATGTATAAACCACCCAAATCATTTTCTCGAAAGCCAAACAAAAGCAGAGAGTGAGAGCGTGATAGTTGCTGCGATTAACCAATGGCGACGATTAAGGTTGTGAAGGCTCGCCAGATCTTCGACAGCCGTGGAAATCCCACCGTCGAAGTGAGTTCACTTGATTTTATCCCTTTCATCTGCAAATGTTGTGGTCTCGTTCCTGTTTGGACTCATAGAAAATGCCTCTAAATTTTTTAAACTTGGTTACATGCATAGAAGCGCTTTGTAGAGAATGTGAATATTCTGTTATTTTTCTGTTGTGATTTCTGAATGTGACTTGCCATATCAGGTTGACGTCATTCTTAGTGATGGAACCTTCGCCAGAGCTGCTGTGCCTAGTGGTGCTTCAACCGGTAAGTGATTTCTGTTCTAAGCTGAAATGATTTTATGTGTTATTTGTTACTTTTATTTCCCTCTGCATCGTTTGGTTGTTTAGTTCAGATATATAATCCTTCGACTTATCGCTTGCATGATTTATCCTTTCTGAAATCATATCAGTTTATCCCTAACCGTTATATACGACTTATGCATGTTATATAAATATTAATTGACTGCAAATGCTCATCTAGTCTTAGAGTTGAAAGTTTTGAGAGCAGTTTCTCCTAACACATTTTCCTTTCCTTGCAGGTGTTTATGAAGCTCTGGAGTTGAGGGATGGGGGTTCAGACTACCTTGGTAAAGGTGTCCTTAAGGTACTTGGTTTCGTTACCTCCTAGTTTATGTTTTCTTTTGTCTTTTGGTTGTTCACTTTTTTTTTGTTGGTGTTGGATCGGAGCTGATAATTATTTTTAAATTTGACTTGGCCTTAGGCTGTGGAGAATGTAAATGCTATTATAGGACCTGCTTTGATTGGCAAGGTAGAATTCTGCATTTTAGCTTACAATTTCACTGTTTGAAGCTTGGTAGAAGTGAATGATTATTCATGGAACTCTTGTTATTATCCGTTTTATAGGACCCAACCAAGCAGACTGAAATTGACAATTTTATGGTACAACAACTTGACGGAACAGTTAACGAGTGGGGGTGGTGCAAGCAAAAGGTATCAATCAATATATGTCTCCTTCTTTCGGAGTCAAATCACAGCATGTTTTCTGAAATTCTGTCTGTTCATCGAGTGCTTATTGGGTCTCCATATTCTTGAGTATTTCAGCTTGGAGCCAATGCCATTTTGGCAGTGTCACTTGCTGTTTGTAAAGCAGGTGCTGCTGTGAAGAAGATTCCTCTCTACAAGGTATTGGTGGTTTCGGTAATTGTAATTCCTATATGATAATTTTATGAGTACAATTTGATGGTTTACCGTTTCTATTATCTTACATTTCAGCACATTGCAAATCTGGCTGGAAACAAGACTTTGGTACTGCCTGTTCCTTCATTCAATGTTATTAATGGAGGCTCACATGCAGGCAATAAATTGGCAATGCAGGTAATATTGATTCTCTACAACGAATGGATAGAGACCCTTTTCAATTGAAATGCTTACATGTTGCCTTCTTTATAGGAATTCATGATTCTCCCTGTTGGGGCATCTTCTTTCAAAGAAGCTATGAAGATGGGTGTAGAAGTATATCATCACCTGAAGGTTAGCGTTCTCCCTTTACGTAAGTTTGTTTGTTTGGCAATGCAAACGATAGAAGGAAGACTCTGATATCTGCCATATATTAAGATGTTATCATTTCTGTATTGCAGGCTGTAATTAAAAAGAAGTATGGACAGGATGCGACCAATGTTGGTGACGAAGGTGGCTTTGCTCCTAATATCCAGGTCCTTACTGGCTTCGTTTGGTCTTAGTGATCTGTGCATCTTTTAGAAAGTAGCATATTGATTTTATTGCTTGTATTGAGTCTGAGACCTTTATGTTCTGTCTCTTATAAAGACTTATATGTGGTACAATAATTTACATGTGTATAAAAAGTGAATAATCTCTTATCAAGGCTTCTTGGTTGTTATTCTATAGGGAATATAAATAATCTCTCCCGTATGGTTTGAGACAATCGGAAGTCACTTGGATGTAACTAAATATGTTGCCTTTGATTTATAGGAAAACAAAGAGGGTCTTGAGCTGCTGAAGACTGCTATTGCGAAAGCTGGATACACTGGAAAGGTTGTTTATTTTGTCTTCTGAATTTGATTTAGCTTCTTAATTCATTATTGACTAATTTCTATCTTGGCAGGTTGTAATTGGGATGGATGTTGCTGCTTCTGAATTTTATGATAACAAGGACAAAACCTATGACTTGAATTTTAAGGAAGAGGTATTCATAGTACAAACCTTTTCCAAATTATATTCTCACAATTCACTGCTGAATAATATAGAAAAATTTGAGCCAATGTCTTTAACTACATAGTATTTTCAGCATGCGTGCTCAGAAGAAGTTTGATTGAGAAAATTCTAATTGAATAGGCTTATTGTGTGTTATGTCAGCTGAAAATATGACTATAATGTTGCAGAATAACGATGGGTCACAGAAAATATCAGGAGACAGCTTAAAGAATGTGTACAAATCATTTGTGACAGACTACCCAATTGTGTCCATTGAGGATCCATTTGATCAGGATGACTGGGAGCACTATTCAAAGTTAACAGCTGAAATTGGCCAGCAGGTGCAGATTGTTGGTGATGATCTCCTGGTAACAAACCCAAAGGTATGCTTTAGTATATTTTATTATTTTTTATTTAAAAACAATCATATTATATGATGCGAAGTTATAGTGAGAAAAGATATACTCTTCCTCTGACATTGTTCTTTCAATTGTTGCTACTGCAGCGTGTAGAGAAAGCAATTAAGGACAAGGCATGCAATGCCCTTCTTTTGAAGGTACCTTTTCACTCCTGTTTCTTTTAGAAGATTAAGAATTACCTTTGGATTGACACTTAAAGAAATAATTCTCTTTTCTAGAATTGCTTTCTAATTCTTTGCACTTGTTCTGAAACTCTTACTGAAGCAACTTCATTCATCACTATCTATTCATTAGGTGAATCAAATTGGTAGTGTAACTGAAAGTATAGAGGCTGTGAAAATGTCTAAACGAGCTGGTTGGGGTGTCATGACTAGCCACAGGAGGTATTGAATGTTCAATTCTTCCTTTACTGTTTTCTTTCTGTTTTAGATCATTCTTACTCTTCACAATTGTATTGTATTGTAAATATAACTTGTCTTCTTTATTGTAGTGGTGAAACTGAGGATACTTTCATTGCTGACCTCGCAGTTGGCTTGGCAACAGTAAGTGTTGAACAATCCAATTTGAAGTATTTATCTTGTTCAAATGTTTTTAAGATTTTGAAAGTCGATTAAAAAAAACACTGGTCATATTCTCTTATTATTGCTAAATAGGGGCAGATCAAGACTGGAGCTCCCTGCAGGTCAGAGCGGCTTGCTAAGTACAACCAGGTAAACCTGTTGCATCTTTTTATCTGTTATCTGAACTGAATTCTGTTATTTCTGTATTTAAGTATCTCCGATGAATTGATTGCAGACTCTTGATTGTCATGAAAAGGCTTATTTACTAACCCTTAAAAACTAGTTTCTTTTTTGGCTTATTGTTAAAACTGTGAAAATGGATCTACTTTTTTGGTTCACTTGCTATATTCGGGGAATCGGGGATGCAGAGCTCTATCTTTACGTATATTTTATGATGAGCACACACGCCTCTTACACTGTCTCTGGTTTGCAGCTTCTTAGGATTGAGGAAGAACTCGGCTCTGAAGCCGTCTATGCCGGATCCAAATTCAGAGCCCCAGTGGAACCCTACTAAGGTTTTAAACCTGGCTAGCGAAGCATATTATTAATAAATTAAGATCGAGTTTTAACAGCGTGTAATTTTGCGTAAATCGGCATATATGTACTAGTGTGTTGGGAGAGTAGAACCTGAATGGTTTTTTTGTGTGATTTAATGCTGCTGGATGTTCTCCCTTCCCATGGTCTCATCAAACTATTGTTATATCTTTCAGTTAATGTTAAAATTGTGTTTGAATGATCACCCTTACAATTCTAGTAGTTTCGAAATGAATGCTATGATATATTAAAGCAGGAATGCGCTATGCCTTCTCATTATCTCAAGTTGTCATGCCGATCATATAATAAAGGACGTGCAAGACTTAATTGGGTCCTTGAAAGCTGATCTTTGGATCAAAACTAACGAGTAATGTTACATTTTTCACTACAACTCATTTGTGTCGTTTAAATTGGACTAGCTTTCACCACTTCTAATATGAATAAACTCTTCAAGTAAACCTGTTAAAACTGGAACTGAATTTACATTTTTTTTTTTGGGGATGGTTCCTACTTCATACCTTTCTTTCAAACGTTTCTCAAACTGATTTCTTGTCTAGTTGCCGCAATTCCATATTATGTGCTCTTTGGAGACTCATTTTATTCGAGATTAAAAGTCTAAATCTCTATTGAGATATTAGCTACTCCACCCCTTCTATAATATGTACATATGCGTTTTAAGTCACAAGTATTGAAAAATTATTAATATATTTAAATTTTATTATAATTTGAATTAATTTTTATGTCTTATTAAATGAAAATATAAAAATAAAAATTAACAATTTTTTTTTACATTTTAAAGGCATCAGTATAGAGAAAAATCCAACATATGAAATTCATTTTTTTTATTACTTTGTCATAGCTTTTAGTTCATAACATGATGAATTCCTTTTATTTTATTACCAAAAAAATGATGAACTCATTTTTGTAACTTTGCTTTCATGAGAGTTTTTTTTTTTTTTTCAAATGAATGAACGACTTTTCCTTAGCAGCGTTCCGCGCGCCGTCCAGGAATACCGCGTAAACTCAACTCCCTCTAAATGCTTTACGTGAATGTATTCTCTTTACCGACGTTACGTACCAGTGTTCTGCTCCATCGTCTTCGACGATCAACACCGCAATGGACCGAGGTAAGGTGATGACCGCTCTCTGTCTCTCTACTCTCTGTGCCTCTTTCTTTGCTATTGTTTATTTTCCCACTTTTTTTCTCTTACGCTCCTTATCTCTTCGATCTGCCACAAACACCTATAATGTTAATGAACCAAGGGCTTGAGATTTGCAAGGGGTTTTGGGATTATGGAAATCCATTGAGTCTTCTAAATCGTATTTTAACTTCCTTGTATTTCCCAGAAATAAATTTGAGATCTTGAGGAATGTGCCAATGGCTTCAATTTAGATCCACACCTATTTTATGATTGTGGTTTTCTTTTGGATAGACATTTGGAATAATTGTGAGTTAATTGAAAGCAATGCTCTTGTTAAAGCCTCAACTGAGCATTGGAGGAAATTTCACAGATTTCTCCTCCTCCTTGTATTGAAGCTGGTAGCCAAATTTTCCAATGAAATTCCAAAACCAAACTCAATTTGCAGTAATTATTCATTTAACGGGAGCAGCTTTTGGTTTCCAAAAATCAGTAACCTTTACAGAAAGAAGTAACTGAAAATAGAAATCACTACTACGGTTAAGAATTAGGCAATGAAAACAGGAATGTTCGAAAATTATTACTTTTTTTTTAAACAAAAGAGATTTTTTTTAATAATTGATATTTGGGTCTGAAAATCTAGTATTCAAGCATCTGAATGGTGAACTATGTTATATCATTATCAGTTTTGTATACTGGATTCCTCTGCCATATTGGTTGTAAAGAGAACTTACAGGTTGGGACAAGTCATAACTCGTAAGAGAAATATGAGGAAGTGTTTGTTCTTTGACGTAGCTTTTCACCTATGTTGGTTTCCTTGTATCAAGTCTGTCTCTGACTGCATATCTTCTATTTTTGATGGGGCAACAGAAATGTATAACACCGCGGGAACCCAACCTTCAGTACCTGGACCAGCAGTAAACTCTCAAAATAACCCTTTTGGGAATGCATTTCATGTAGCTGGTTCAGGACTAATTCGAGGTGGTTTGGGTGCATATGGAGGCAAAATTTTAGGATCTAGCTCCGAGTATGTCCAAAGCAATGTAAGTGGCGTGCCAGAATTTTCATACTATTCTTCATGTGGATCTATGTTAAATAGGATGACTGGATTTGCCATTTGGATTACTTGTTAACCGTTGTATGAAGTTAAAACCTTCTTTTGATTCTTTCTCGCTATTTATTTTTAAAAAAGCTCTCTTCCTGGGAATTGGAGAAGTTGGTGATGATCTGTGGCACGATTTTCTGTTTATTTGCAAATAATATTCCAGTGAATGGTTTGGCAATACCTGGAGTTCTCCATATTCATGGATTTTTTTTTTCTCATTACATTGTGTTTAAATCCTGACAAATATATTCCTTTACCTTTATAATTATATTTGAATCACATTGGACCATAGCAAATTTTATGGCATGAGCTATGCCGTTGAAAATTATTTGTGAATCAAATAGTAAATAGTAACCTTGGTTTTAACTAGCTTCTGAATTTATGGTTTAAGGTTCCATCACTTCCTAGGTTGACATTTTACGTTGATAACAGATTAGTAGGTATTTCTCTGATCCTCAGTACTATTTTCAAGTCAATGATCATTATGTCAGGAACAAGTTGAAGGTCGTTCTGTTTCCCTTCCTGCATAGGGTAAGCAGTAACCTTGCTATTCATTTTTCATTTCTGCAAAACCCCGCCTACCCTTTTCTCTTACTTTATTCTCTTTCTTGGTCTCCTATCTAACCTTTCTCCTTCTTATGCGTATTTTTGTTCAGGGTCATTGGACAAGAATAACTGAACCTGTAGGCGGTAGACTTTCATACAAACCTGCGATTTATGACATAAATGCTCCAGACCTATACATTCCATTTATGGCATTTGGAACCTATGTTGTTCTCGCTGGCCTCTCATTAGGACTTCATGGAAAGTAAGTGCGAGATAGCTTCTCTTGTTTTATTAATCTATACCAATGATGCCTTGTTTCTTGTTTATTTTCTTAACCTTTGAATTTAGCTATATTCCACCTTCATCTTGTTTTGTTCTGTCCATTTTTCTTCCGGCTATGCCGCAGTTTTCTGACAGAAGTTTTCATTTTGTTACCAGGTTTAGTCCAGAAGCTTTTAATTGGATGTTTGTTAAGGGATTGCTTGGCTGGTTTCTGCAAGCGTCACTTCTTAAGATGACATTGCTTTCATTGGGTAGCGGAGAGGCACCGATACTGGATATCATAGCATACGCCGGTTACACCTTCACCGGAATGTGTTTGGCTATTCTTGCAAGAATCATGTGGAGGCACTCCTACTACATTTTGATGCCATGGACCTGCTTATGCATGGGAATTTTCTTGGTGAAGACAATGAAGAGAGTCCTCTTCGCAGAGGTGAGAAGTTATGATTCAAGCAAGCACCAATATCTCTTGCTCTTCATTGTTTTGGCTCAGCTCCCATTGTTCACATGGCTTGGCAATATCACCGTCAATTGGCTTATATAGGATTCTCAACTTCTATGATGCAACAATCAAACACAATGAAGTTCTTGGCCTATTCTCATCGCATTATATGTATTTTTTTCATTTAATTGGTATTCATTCTTCTTCCATAAGTGATTTGTTTTGTCGGCATTCTTCCCCATTTTTCGTAGTTTGAGTGTTATAAATGGTAGCAAATGATATATAATATCAAACAGTGTATGTATAATCTTACAAAACGCTTGCGCAATTTTGGTTTATCTACAATATTTTGAACAACTGGATGAGATTTTCTTTTGCATTCCTGTTGTCCCATTTGAACGGTGCCACCTTACAAAAGTATGCATAATTCATTAAGGGAGATCCAATAATAATAGACAAAATGTTTATATATTGCTAGCTTGGGTTTCTCTTTTGTTAAGAAAATTAATGAACGGTGTAGACTCCTTGCTGGTCATGATCAGTCGGCAATTGCCCACTGGTATTGGATGGCGAACACTCGTGAAACATGGCATGCGAGCAAGTTGACCAAAACTCATGGTTGGTAAGATAAGAGGGAAACAACGATGTTTAGCTAACTACTATGAACCTCATTTCTTTGACAGTGTATTTCCAGTCCCACTTTCGTGTTTCATACTTTCTGATTTATTAAAAGTATAAAATAATATCTAAAAAAAATATTATTTAATATATTTTTTTAACTAATCATATAAGAAGAAACAGAGTGTGTGAGTAGAAATTATGGGGTGTGTCAAAAGAATTCCCCAAAATATCTGGAACAACCGACCAAGAGTTAACCGGTTGGGCTTACGCCTATGTGTATATTCAGCATATATTTTTCATTGGGCCCAAAAGGTATTGATCAACTAGAAAGAGGCCTATATCGACGGCCTGATCATCTCCACATATTTAGTGGCAATACAATTTTAATTTTTTAATAAAATACTATTTTATTTCCTGAATCTTCCACTACAAGTTTGCGCCTTAACCAGGTTGAAGGCATTTAGGCGGGATCAAAGTCAAAAGGTACAGTTCCTTTCTAGACTCACTCACTAATACTAAGTTCATTTTTTATTTTAACTTACGACTGCGCAGTTCTCCGAAGATTAGATCAAAGGTATTTCCTGGAGCAGCTGAAGATTAGATCAAAACGGTGTAAGCCCCAAACTGGTTGTTAAAATGTTTTGCTTGAGTTTTACCTATTTTCTTTTTTTGAAGTTGTTACGTTACCATTACCATTTTCCTTTACTAGTTGATTAACTTGATTTTGTTTCTCTTCTGCTGTTAGAAGTTTAAATCAGATGTCATCAAATGGGGTGTAAGGAGGGTTCATCAAAAATAGTACACCTCAAGTCTTTCTAGCACTTAAAGTTGGTGCCACCTTCTAAGGAGGGTTCATCAACTTCAAGCTCTAAACAAGGAACTCACAAAGAAATCCCACAACCTCGTAAGTAGCCCTTTTCAACATCTCTAACTCTATTCGAAGCATCTTGTAGCATATTAAAGGCAGTAACAAGGGTTCTTTTGTTCTTTTAAAAACGCTTCAAATTTCTTTTATTCCAAATATAATAAATTGTAGAAGAGAGACCAGCATATAAGACCTTTTTCCTTATCTTATTGTACCTGAAACAAAATCTGACATTCCTTCTCCATCTTTGCCAAGAATTGGGAATGGATAAATTTAACCATTGTTGAACAGCCTCAAGAAGAGCAGTAGCCTTGTTTAGTGTTGCATGGCTGTGTTCACGTTTAGTGATGCGAAATAAGTGTAATATGTGCAGCATGGATTAGAATGCAAGTATAGTAATAAACTCTTGTATAATTTGTATAGTTCTTATATATCTACTTGCTGCAGCTCTTCGTTCCCAATTTTTGAAGAATTCCTTTAAGATTTCTTCTCTTTCTAAAACCATATATTTCAGTAACCATAAAGTTTTTACTATTAGAATAATGGTTTCTCTAATAGACGAGTTTTTTCATATAACATATATAATTATATGGTATATTTTAGTGATGAGGGGACTTAAGTAGTTTTTAAGAGGTTAGAGAGTCAAATCCATCATAAATATAGCTTCTTCTTTTTTTCTCAAAAAACAATAGTTAAATGATTGATTATATCAGGCATTATCTTTGTACAAGTTACAAGAAAAAAAGTCGATCTAAGTGTTAAAGCAGATGGTGCCGTCCCATAATGCTAGAAATATAACGGAGCATTCCTTCTCACCAAGTCCAAACAACTGAGTAATTTTAACTGTCAAAAATATAATGCAACAAAAGTATAATAAGTTAAAAGTAAAGGGTGACTAAATTATTCGAATTTCATTGAAATGAAGTATGTGAAAACAATATACATTGAAAAATGAGGGAAAAAAAGTGCATAATGTGTTAGACTTTATAGTCTAATGACATTGTGTGATATATGTAACCAACCTTAATAAGATAAGGTTTATTATTGTTACAATGTATTAGAATTAAATCAGTATAGTTAAACCCTAACAACATATTAACACCTTTAAATCCTAGTACCAACACATAAAAAAGTGCTGACACTGTTTAAGCTTAGAAGTCATCATCAATTAAACATGCATATGTTAGATGCATCATTTCTTCAACTAGCTATACCTTGACAGCAAAGAACTGTGAGATTATGCTTCACAGAGAGATATAATTCCTTCTATAATTGATGCTTTAAGAGAAGAATGAGATTTTTCAGTATATATACCAATGTTTATAGCTGGAGGAGCTGTATATTGAAGCAGTAAAATGAACTGATACAATGGGTCTGGAGGAATCAACTTAAAATGTACTGCAGCTCTAACAATAGCTACGCCAAGAATCGGCAAGAAAATCTAACGCACCACCATTATTAAACTGATAACCTAAACCTTCAAATCAGACTTTCTTAAACCTGTAGAAATCAAACTTAGTATTATTAATTGCACACTATTGCCAAAGAAGAAAGGTTCTAAGTTAATTAAACATATGGACAGTATGTGATAATTTAAGAATTTTTATGATCAATTATACCCTTGAGAAGATTTGCTCCCATCACTAAGGTGTTAGCTGGAACCGCTGCAGCCCTACAAAACGAACATATATAACATGGTAGAATTATGCAAATTAAGGATTGACTAGCAAGATTAAACAACATGAATATTTACAAAAAAGTTTTTGAAGAACCTTAGGGAGCAATATGCTTTGATGGTTCAACAAATACATATGAAAGAATTCTGTTGTTCTCTATCTAGGGTTAGTTGCACCCTTTAGCATCACACTTACCCTAGCAAGGAAGCGGAGTCTTGAAGCACATGGAGGGGAGCATTTTCACCAATCAAAACCTTTCGAAATGGAGGGACTACACCAATGATCAACCCAACAACCTATATAATAAACCATCAAGCTTAATTATTTTTTTCCCCTCCTTTTATGTATATATACATATAAGCATTAAGAAATTACCGCTGCAATAGTTGATGGAGTCAATACTGCTTTGAGGTTGAGGTACTTTATTGCTATATCCTTTATGTGGAAGATAATTTTTTCTTTCGATGTTGTCACCTGTCAAAGCATAGATAACATATATTGGCAGTTTGTATTTAGACAAAATCAATGAAGAATTAACCCACTTTCCCTTTCTCTTAGGAGGTTCACTTGACCTCGAATCAAGGATTATCCCTTTTATCAGAATTTTATCTCAAGATATCCCTCCCTCCCATCCAAATCCTTCAACCAAACAAGGTGACTCCAGAAAAATCATTCCCCTCCCCTCCAAACCCCTCAAACCAAACATCATGTCAGATTTATACATGCATGTGCACATATGTTTCACATTACCCATGTGTTTACATATACTTGCCCACTTGGCACTCCTGATTGCAAGGTCGCGACAAAGAGCATATGGTTTGACTTCAATTTATTTTGCCAAAAGCTTACAATTCATTTGGTGTATGCATTAAACTATCCATGTTATGTGCTTCTGCTTTCTCTCCTTTTCACATGCCATAATCTATGTACCTGTTTATATTTTCTTGATGCTATGCTTGTGGGTGCAGATGTTGGAGATCAGGAACTTTTCCTCTCTGTGATGGAAGCCATGTAAAGCACAACAAAGCTACCGGGGATAATGTTGGGCCTTTGCTTGTGAAGAAGTAGAACTAATGACTATTGAGATATTGTCATTGTTGTTTCCGGCTTGTTATGTTAGAGAAATTTATGTCTGAAAGAAGTTTTGTATGCAGCATACTCGGCATTTCAAAGCTGGTAATATTAGTGAATTAATGTTATTAATGTGATTCCTCTTCCTGTTGGTTAATGTGATCCATGTTGGTTTATTAAATATATTGAAGTCAAATGGCAAGTGGGCAAGTAAACCATGTGAAGGAACTTTTCTGAGATTAGTAGAAGAACTACATGGTTTGGATCTCTTCTGTTATGGTTTTAACGCGCACAAGGTTGACTAAAAAGTTTTCAATGTCTTAGAAATCTACGAAGCGTGTTGTTATTCTCACAACTTTTTCCGTACAAAAAATGTTCTTGTTTGAAATGAGAGCATCACAAGATTTTAAACTCAAGAAGATTTTAAAATTTAGATGTCGTGTAATTGTTGTTAACATTAGTTGAGTAATCGACTAATGTCTCGTTCAACGGTTATTAATAACGACTATATTATAATCAATTAAATAAAATTTAGGTTTAATATTTTAAGACTCATTCTACCATTGTGTTAAAACCTTGTTCTGACATTGTCCAAGTTTTTGATTGGTTCTTGTTGGCTGCAACAGTTTGATGCCATCGTGAAACTTGTAACTAATGAAATTTCTTGTTCTATACGTTTTCTGAGACTAGGCACAGAAAATAGGAAGCTAAGCAATGGAGAACCCGTGGCGCTTGCCTCAACTTGGATGTCACCAACCAAGCATATTTATTTAATCACCGCCTCTATGCTCTTTCTTGTAGTACATCATAGGGATAGGGATCGGGATGCTCCAAATAATAATGGTTACGTAATGAGGGGAGAAAGAATGTAATCTGTATCCATATATATTAATTAAAAAAATCTTTTGATTACAATTAATAGTGTAATACGTATTAAAAAAATAGGATTAACATGTGCTGTGTTATAACCTTGTGTCTTGTATTTCTTCTAAAAAAAAAATGTGTTCTGTATTTTAATTGCTACACATTTTTTATTTAAAATAATTATAAGGAAGGAAATTTAAATTTCTAACCTCTTGCATAATATTTAATTTTAATGATGAGAGGTTAAACCGTTTAAATATATTTATTCAGATTTGAGTCCACGTAGAAAATATTTTTAAGATAATTTTGCTTGTTTGAAACTTTCAATTAACTCAATCAGTTAAAAAATTTACTAATAAATTAAAAAATAACCATCTTTGAAGCTCATTAGAAAATAGAGAAAATAAAAATAGGAAAAACCTTGGGGGCCCTCTATTTTTTATTTGGAGGTTTTTTTTTTTTAATCTATTACTTGGTGAAAGAGAGAACGCAAAACGACAGGGTTTTAGGAAGCAAATAATTGTTTTACCTTTGTCTCTATATTTATTTATGGCTCCCATTAATTTCTCACCAATCGTTGTCTTGCTTAGTTTCTTCCCGTTCTGCAATGCATGAAGATGATAAGGAGGTTTTGACGTCAGAGGGTCTGGGTTATTTCCCTAAACGAATCTGCATTAAACTTATTTTTTTAATGGGTTTAATTTTATTAAAAAAATATTTTCTTTTTTTCAAAATTTATGCACCAAGACGCCATGAAAATAGAGAAAAGCTCCATTCAGATGGGATAAAATTGCCATGGGCCATGGAGCCATTATCTTATTTGATAGAGTCTTTGTCTATTTTCATAAAATTTTTATACAAAGATTTTAAAAAAATAATTTTTTAGTAAAACTATTCTTTAAAAAAATAAATTTTACCCCAAATCCTCTTATGTTAAAAGAGAAACAAATTTTTTTTATCCCTCACATTATTATTAATTTTTTTAAAAATTATATTTTAAATTAAGAATAAAATTAAATTTATATAAAAAATTTATTTTTATTTTTAACTTAAAATATTAAAATTTATTTTATTTTATTTAAAAAAAATTCTGTGTCAAAACATCTGAAGATAAGAGAGGGCAAATGTCACTTCAATCGTCACTGCAGAAGGACACGAAAACGACAAAGCAAGTGCACCCATAAAATTGAAATTCTATTTAGACATGAAAAGAAGCCAATAAAACCACAAAAGCCGTCTTGTCGCCTAAAAAAAAAAAAAAAGTCATAAGACTCTTATGTGCCCGCCGCCCGTTGAGTAATGCTTTTTTAATTTAGTATTATTTTAGGTGCAGTAATAATTTTTTTTTTTTGAAAGTCTAGTTACTTCATATTATTCAAAACTAAATTTATCAGTTTAAAAATTTAAATTTAAAATCATTGCTAAACTATTTGAAAATATTATTAATCTAGTCTAATTCATTCAAATCATAAATAAAAGGTTACATAGGGAAGTAAACTTGGTTAAGTTGTCGAGGGAATTAGCTTCTTATTGATTAGTAAATTAATATTTTTTATTAGTTCAATTTATGTGTTTTAAATAATATTATTTTTTTGAATGTTTTAAATTTCAAACTCATTACCCGCTTAATATTATTGCTTCATCCAATCAATCACACTATTAGGTGCATTCTTGGTTTATACACAATTATTTTTATATTTTTTATATGAAATTAAATTTTATTTAAAATAAAAATAACAACCAACAAATTTTTTAACAAAAACGATTTCAAAATTTTAAATCATTACTGTAAAATTCGCCTTACCCCCAAAGCAAATAGGATAAAAGAAGGTAAACTGATAAAGGCTAAAAAAGGGCAAGTCTATTCAAATGTGCATTTCAATTTTAAAAATCAAAAGTGAACAAAAAGATATAGAAAGGCACTTAAACATGTTTCTTAAATACATATATTTGATATTCTGTTTATTTTTTAATATAATAACTACTATATATGCAAATATAATAACCATATATTTCATTTTATCTGTTATTTTAGATTGGTGCGTATAAACTACTAGGAAATATAATGAATGTATCAAAAAAATTAAAATTTTGCAATATATCATTATTTATTCAAGTATAATTGTTAAAATAATAATATAGGTGAAAAAAATAATAATTAATATTTTTCTTTAAAACAACATGTATATTAAAACAATAATTCCTTTAATGTTAATTTTAATTGTAACATTAATACTATTTATTATTATAATAATAAATAATTTAAATAAAATATTTCATTGGGTAGTACAAATACGAACAAGTGACAAAGGAAATAATAACCGTATAGAACTGGAAACCACATGCTAAAAACGTGGTAGCATATCAGCTGTGGCTAGGGGGCAGCGTGGTTATTGTAATATATTTTTAATTGACCGACATTAATTTATTGTATAATTTTGTCAAATTAATAATCGATCGATTATACTTTAAAATTAATGGTTCGATTTTAATCGGTCAATTTCAATCGGTTAATAGTTAACAGACAATAATAATTTTTTTTAAAAAAATACTTTTATTTCTATTTTAGTGTTGTGTCTACTTAGAATATATATTTAATTATTTTACCGTAAATTAAGAATGTGACTATTAGATAGGTTAAAATAAGTTATTTCTTAAAAAATATTTATGACATCTTACTAAGAATCATATAAGTAAAAACAAAAATACATAAATAACAAATCTAAAAATATATAAAGATATTTATAGAAGCTAACTTATTTCGGTTCCAAATATATGCACAAATACTTGGAGAAGATAAAATTAATATAAACAAATGATACATAACAAAAGTAACATTTTTTTAATTTCTTTACTAAAAAATTACTATTTTCAATAAACATATTTACACAAGACTAAAATATATATTAAATTAATAATATATAATTATTTTTATACATTAAAATGATACATTATTTGGGTGATTTAATTAATCAATAAAATAATTAAATCACTAATTAACATGATATATAAAAATATTAAAGTTTATAATATTTTAATCAGTCAGTTCAATTTTTATCAGTTAAAAAAAATATAAAATCAAAATCAACCAATATTAACTAATTTTTTTAAATTTTAAAACTATAATCGACTGATTAAACTAATACTAACCTACTAATTAAATTAATTTATTTTCAATTCAGTCGATTAATTGAATTTTCCTTACCACTAATCCTAGCAAATATAATTCAACGAAAGCTGTGGATTAATAATCAGGTGTCTTGTCTTACTAAGTCCAAAATTGTTTTGCTTCTCAAAATTTTTTTCTAATTAAGCTTAATAATGACGTCACAAGTTCAAAATCGGCCTACTAAGCAATTTTCTTTTGTCGGTGTTTATTTTTCAATTAATAGAGGAAATGAAGCCTTTGGCTTTAGTTTTTCTTAGCCCAATTAAAATTGATTCAATAGATAAAAATTGAAATATTTCAAATTATTCATAAAAAAATCTGTGTCATTTTCATAATTGTTATTTTTCAAAAAAAAAAAAAAAAGACAGCCGTGGAATTTTAGGAGTATCTCAAACTGTCGGCAACGTTCCTTCCGAGTACAAGGTTCTGGGACTGCATAACGCGCGTATGGTGGCCACCGTGGTCCGAATGGTTCGCACCGTTGTCACCGCTGGCTCTACCAAAACGACATCGTAGAACGCGCACCGCCACAGTCTGTTGATGCCGATGTCTTTGTTGTTATGTGGGCCCACCCAAAACTGCGCACATGCCGTAAATTTCCAACACCCTTCCCTATATACACGTGGCTACTAGAGCTTTCGCCTCTTTAATGATTGCGTTTAATTAATGTGGAATCCAAGCATCATCACATGTAATGTAAGCAAAAATTATTATTTGTGTGTTTAGAAGTCCAAGCCATTTGAAGTTGCAAAAAGTTAAGCTGAAGAGAAATTTATAATTTAGAATAATATATAATATATAAAAATAAAAACAATAAATGATTTTCATAATGTAATGTTACATAAATGCATATCATTTCTCTGCCCATCCAAGAAATTGCATATCATTTCGAATGATCGCTCTTAAGAATATGTTTTTATTTTAAAATTATGTTTGTCAATTTTTATTTTATTTTAAAATCTATTATTTATTCAACAATTGCTTTTAATATATTTTATAGATCTACTAATTATTTTCATTAAAAAATTATAAAATATATTATTGATAATTTTATTTAACAAATATTGGTCAATCTTAAGGCATTGAAAATAAAAAATTTTCATTTTATTTTTTAGGAAAAGAAGTTTTCCATTTACCCAACTGAACATGATTTTAGGTATAAGTTCTCATTTCCATTGACAATTAAAATAGAAAAAGAAAATTAGACCAATTCTCACCCTTCCGGGCTTGTAGAATAGTTGTTAGAGGTGTTTGAGGCTGTAATTTTTTTTGTTCTCTCAAAAAAAAAAAAAAAGCAAAAATTAGTTCTGTGTTCATTATATATTTAATTTTTAATAAAAATATATTTCATTTACTAATCAAATCACATCATTGTCTGAAATGATGTAATTTAGCGTGGATTTTTTTTTTCTTTATTGACTTTTGAAAAGTTCAGCTACTCTACCATTTATGTGATGTATCATATAACAGTAGTGCATGTTTGAAAAATATGTGTATAGGTTCCAGTCAAAAAGAAAAATATGTATATAAGTTAACTATCTTTAAAGTTATCTCTGAAATAAGATAGATTATGTTTATATTTAATAAGTTTTTGATATAATATATTTAATAAATTTTAAAGTTATGTATATTTATCAAGTGAATGATATATAGCATGCATATGATATCATAAAATTTTCAAACCCTATGTAAAAATGATATTTTAGATATATTTTGTTAACATGATATGGCAATACATTTATAACATATAACGTATTTATTTTCAAAATTTTTATTTCATGTTAATTTCTTTTCCATTTGTTTCCAATCATTTTTGGTATAAAATATGAAAATATATCAACTTCCATTTAATATAATTTTTATCTTCTCATGTTCTTTATTTTATCCTTATTAAGAAGAATACTTGATGTTGACTCTTTTATACATAAAAATTAATAACAAGATCATATTTAGGGTGTACCTATTAATAATTACTTTTACTAAATTTAAACATATTTTTCACGTAAAAGAATTTGATTTATTTGTCATCAATTTCAATTATTAGTATTTCCGAAAATTGTCTTGGCAAAATTTCAATACGGCGAGCAGCACCCAGCACCTACGAGTTACGGCTTTAAGCCACAACTCTCGGGACCAGAGTGCCACGTGTCCCTACAGAAGGGCTTGAAAACCTGTCGGTTACTCCAAGCAGCCGGTAAAATAATGGACACGTGTCAGTTCAGACTCCAGTTCCCTCTTCTTCTGCTCTATGCCCACGCTTTTTAATACTATCGGGATGCTTAAACTTACAGTGGCACCCCCCACTTTCCAAGTTCATTCATCTCTCTCTCACACATACCACGCAGCCATACCATTTCTCCGCGTCTATTCTCGCCGGAAAATTCTGACTGATGCTTCCTTTATCCGATCAAGCGTCGCCAGAATCCCATCCACACAGAAAACTCAGAACCCCCGAAGCCCTCGACGGCAAGAACTCCTTCAGCGCGTTTACTGCGGTCCTCCAGCCCTTATTTTCTCCTCAAAATCCGCGTTCATGGATCCTCCTCACTGTAATCTTCATCCAGATCTTTCTCCTCTGCAACCTTCGCAATTTCCCCACCTCCTTTTCCCTCCGCAGCCATGTCCGCCACAACTTCCCCACTCCCTCCGCTGTCAATTGCGCAGTCGAGCAGGAACCTGCTGAAAATGGCACCATCGTGCCGACAACCTTTCAGCAGGGCATTGTAGATCAGCCAGAAATTCAAAATTCTAGCAACCAAGATGAATGTGAGTCTGGCAAGGTTTTCGTCTATGACCTTCCTAGAACCTTCAACCAAGAAATTCTCGAAAACTGTGACAGTTTGAACCCGTGGAGCTCAAGCTGCGACGCGCTGGTAAATGACGGCTTCGGCCGCATATCCAATGGTCTCGACGGGCTCGTGCCGGAGAATTTGGCTCCGGCGTGGTATTGGACGGACCAGTTCGTTTCGGAGATTATCTTCCACAATCGGATGCTGAACCACAAATGTAGGGTGCTGGAGCCAGAATCGGCTACTGCTTTCTACATCCCTTTTTACGCTGGACTCGCGGTGGGAAAGTATTTATGGTCGAATTCCAGTGCCAGAGAACGCGATCGTCACTGCAAGATGATGCTTGAGTGGGTCCACAATCAACCATCCTACAAAAGATCGAACGGTTGGGATCACTTCATCACGATGGGCCGCATCACATGGGATTTTCGCCGCTCCAAAGATGAGGACTGGGGTTCTAGCTGCATCTACATGCCCGGAATGAGGAACATTAGCCGTCTTCTGATTGAACGCAACTCATGGGACTATTTCGATATCGGTGTTCCTTACCCCACCGGATTCCACCCTAGATCCGACTCGGACGTAGTTCAGTGGCGGAGCTTCGTCCGCGAACGGAAACGGAACACCCTCTTCTGCTTCGCCGGAGCTCCCCGTCGCGCATTCAAGAAGGACTTCCGTGGTGTCCTACTGAATCAGTGCCGCGACGCGTCCGGGTCCTGCCGACTTGTGAACTGCACCGGTGGCCGGTGCTCGAACGGGACGTCGGCCATCCTCGAAACGTTTCTGGACTCGGATTTTTGTCTGCAGCCGAGAGGGGATAGCTTCACCCGGAGGTCAATTTTCGACTGCATGGTGGCGGGTTCGATCCCTGTCTTTTTCTGGAAGCGAACCGCATATGCCCAGTACGAATGGTTTTTACCCAGTGAACCGGGGAGCTACTCGGTTTACATAGACCGGAACAAAGTGAAAAACGGGACCTCCATTAAAGCTGTACTTGAGAGTTACAGCAAAGAAGAGGTGAGAAAAATGAGGGAGAAGGTGATTGAGTTCATACCAAAGTTTGTGTATGCAAAACCCCAAGATGGGTTGGAGAGTATAAACGATGCTTTTGATGTTGCCACGGAAGGAGTATTGAGAAGGTTTAAGGAGCAAGAAGAAGAGGGTTTCAGCAAGTGGTAATAAAAGGTAAATTTACCATAAATTGAGTGGTAGGATAGAGATTTTACACATTCTATTTATAGATATACAATGGTTTGTACCATATATATATGTCATTCTTTTTTCCTGCGATGTACCATAAATTTATGAATAATACTAGTTCTACATTGTAATTATTTCCCCCAGAGAGAAATAAATTCAGTTTGAGTAAAAATTTGGAGTAAATGGGTGATTTTTGTTGTAAAATTGAATGAATGATTGATAGAAAGTGTTGGCTGGTAGCTAGGTCTCACCACTCAACCAATTGAGATAAACTTCTGCTACTTGTTCAAGATTGGTGGTCCAAACTGATCCAAGACAGAGACTTGAGATGGACTAAGTTCTGGCCTCTGGGTGTTCAGGATAATCATCATGGATGGAAGAAACGGACACAATATCACAGATACACTTGCATTACATTACTAATTTATGGAATTTATGTTTTGCATGGGATGGGTTTTTTTTTTTTTTTTTTATATTTGGCACTACATTGATTACTTACTAATTCATTTGAGGCAGGTAAGACCCCGAGCCATAAAAGCTTTTTCAATTAAGTGTTAATACAACGGCGTTTCTGAATCTGGATATATTGCAGTTATTGTAATACAATAGTAACCTCTTACTTGTTGGATTAGGTTGCAATTAAATTGCAATACAATTATAACTTCATCCAACAGTTAAGAGATTATTCCTGCATTGTAATAACTACAACATATTCAAACCTGGCATTCCTAAGACTCAAATTTGAGACCTTTGGTTAAGATAGAATAACTTTTTAATTGTTAATTGATCTATGTACATATATATATATAGAGACACAGGAATAATCAACTTGTGTAACTGTATTGGGAGTTTAGATAGAAATATATGCTTATTATGTTGTTTGTGGCAGAGGAAAAGAAAGCAAAATTGTGGGTTTAATTTTGAGGCCTTTTAGTGAGACCTGTAATGGAAATTTTGCAGAATTTGGAATCTGCAGGTTATGAAGAACGAGAGGTTAAAATTTTACCTGTGCTCCTTAACCCTTTACTGAAAGTAAGGTTTTGAAAGGTGATGACCTTATATAATTGGAAAGAATCTAGGCAATTTCTGCAGTGGCCCTGTGGGCCTTGAAGGGTTGGAAAGCATAAAGATTGTTAGAATATTTTTGTCCTTTGCTTTGCTCAATATGTTAAACAAGCAGAAAAAAGGGTAAAAAATTAACAGCCCTACCTACAAACAGTCTTTTAATAATTTTATTAGTCTCTTTTAAGAACTTTCAGGAATTTTAAAGTTAGAAAACAGAAAAGAAATTCACATAAGCTTTTCCATTTCTTCCATGGAGTATCTTTTTGTGTGACGGCACCATAGTTTGGCACTCCAGTAGTAAACAATTGGCTTCTGTCTACCATTTTTTTTGGTCCCTTCCCTCTCTTTTAATGGAAGTTACAGAACCCTTTCCTATGTTGACAGAGACAACTTGTTTGCATATATAAATAAAAGAAAAGTTTATTAGATTTATTTAGTTAACAATCACTACGACCTACATTTAATGGTTAATTATGTTTGAACTTTTACTTTGCACCTATTTTTGCCGCCCTAATCAATTTGGGCAATAGTCTAGTTTCTTGTAATCATACAGGGCCTTGAGTCCTCCAATCTGCATATATAGAATGGTAGCTCTCATGTCCAGTCACTCACTTCTCTCCATTTCGGGTATTAAATTATACAACCTCCAATTTTTACATATGCCACCCCATAGTTGTACAATGACAAAATTGCCCTTGCAAGCTAAAAAAAATTACCAACTTCACGGTTATTGGTAAGAAAATAGATGTGTGGAGCTGTCCGATAGTACAAAACAGAATTACATATCCGATTTTTAAAATATAACGGCTATGCACAGCCGTTTAATTTAATAAACGGCTTTTCAGAGCCGTTTTATGGAAAATAGTCCAGAACTCCCCTGGCGTTTAGCTTCCCCATGTCCCTTTGGCTTCCCCAGGCCCCTTTGGAATCCCCATGCCCCCCTTTTAATGATTTCTAGCAATTTCCCATGCTCCTCAAGGACTATTAGTTCCCCCCTTCTCATCCTTTTCACTTTCATCATGAAACCCTAGCCCCCCTCCCTTCCAGCTTCATTCCTTGCCATTTTCTCATTGCCCTCCTTTAGATGCTGTCTTTGAAGATGATGGTGATGTTGACGAGTGGTAGCAAGCGATATTCTTGGTAGCTGATTTAGCATGATCCCAAACATAGGATCACGCTAAATCACCTACTAAGAATAACACTTGGGGAATTGCCATATGATGTTTGTAACACTTTGATGAAAAATTGTGATGTAATGTGTTACTGTTGTAATTCCTTTGGTTAATGGGTAATAATTTCCTTTCATCTATTTTTTTTTTGTTTCTTGGTATATTGTGTGGTATAAAAACGGTTGTACAAAAAAGTATTGTGGAGGAAAAAGCAGACTTTTTAGATCCGTTTGAGTGCACGCTTGCCATTCATGTTGTTTCATGTTCAAAACGGTTGTGTATATCCATTTTAATTTTTGAAACGGATTTATATAGTCATTTTAATTTTTGAAACGGATGTGTACAACCATTTTTAACATAGACTCATATGTGCAAGGCTGTTTCAGAATGAGGGGAGAACGGAAAGGGGTGGTGGCCAAATGGGTGATGGGAGGATAGTTTTGAAATTTCACAAATTTTTTTTAAGTTGGGGATGGTGTTTGTTAAAGGTGGGGGTTGTAAAATTTAATACCTCTCCATTTCTTAGGTAAGAGTGGGTACAGTATCCCATGCCTCCATGGATTTAGTTAAAAATCAACATACATATGAATTTTTAGAGGATTAAAATTTACCATTTCACTTTTATGTCTCATTTTATATTTTATTTATTATGTTTGATTGAAAAAAATATAATATTATTTTATTATTTTATATATTTTAACCAATTTATTATAATAGAATAATATTTGAGTCATTGTATGAAATAATAAATTTAATTTTCTTTCTAAATTTGTATATTTCATGGGGTTTTAGTTGCAAAAAAATAAGGCATGTGAAAAGACATAGCCTAAACTAAGGCTCAAAGAAATTCCGTGATCCAAATGAATTTCAAGATAAACCAAGATAAGGGTTGTCCACTTTCAGTCATATTCATCACATTTGAAAAATGTTTTTTTTTTTTTCTTGATCTGGTAAATATTTTAAAAATAAAATAAAATAATGTTATCTTACATGTTTAGTACTTAAATAAAATTGGGATGAAATTTAAACAACACCTTAAATAACCAAAATGGGATAGGACAAAGAAGAGATTTTTTATCTTGGTCAAATTTTGCGACAGGATTGAGATTGAGATGGACAAATTCCTACTTCATACCATGCCCGCCAATATTTGTAAGCATATGACTCATGATTCATTGAAGCTTAAGTTTTATGTTCAGTGAAAATATATTAAGTTCACGAAAAAAATTTAAGTTTGAAATTTTAGAGTAGTAGTTGTAGAACAAAATCTATTATTAAACAAAATTTATTATTTATTATTTTGAATATAGATTAGTCTTGTATCTAAATGCCTGAAGATTCTATGAGGAAAAATAAATTATAGTGTACCATCCATTACCAATGACCTACCCTGCTTGCACTCTTAATCTGATAGTATAATCATGCTCGTCATCCTCATGGACTTACTTGAAAGTTGAAACCTAAGCTAAAGTTTTGATTTTTTGATACTAAAAAACTGTAACCTGGGAAAAGAAACAACTAACTAGGATGTCGGGCTTCTGAAAAAGCCCAATAATACTTTGGGCCGGAGCCCAGCAACAAGGAACCTTGTGGAAAAAGGTGCCTAGGACAAAAATGGGTTTGGCAGTGAAGACGACCCGAGAAATTTCTTAATGCCAGTATTTTTTTATCTGCATCAAACGTTGACAGATTCACAATGAAATTTACATGTGTCTTCATTTCATGCTCTTTTCTTCTTAACCACGCTTACGTGTCTTTCCTCTCATTAAGGAACAAAGAAACTAATTTTTCTTTTATTTTTTTTTTGCGGTATAACCATTTATTTGATGCCATGTGTACATAATACAAAATGATATGCATCGCGGGTCGTATGTTGTTGTTTTGGAATGACGCATTTGCCCTTATTCGACGTCGTTTGATTTGTCCGATGCTCATAAATAAATTGGATAAAATCTATTTATTATGGTTCAGCTCAATTGTTGATTTGTTCGAAACAACTGATAAATTGACTTGAAGGAATCCCTGCGTGGCCGTATTCTTCTCCCGTAAACTGCTCTTGCTCTTTCGATTCTTGTGTGCGAGTTTGAGAGAAAATGGTGAAGGGGCTTCTTGCTCTGCTTTTATTTGCCTTTGGGTTGACCCTTTCAGAGTCGAAATCCTCTATTCTTCAGCCTCATGCTGCCGATTCCTTCAACGTCAGCTATATCCAGGTACCAATTCTTGCCAAAAATAAAAATCCTTTCTTTTTTGTGTTTTTCTTCTCTAGTTCTTTAATGGGTTTTTAATGGATATCAACATGGAGCCTTTTCTGTTATCTGTAGCTAAAGAACGCAGGGACCTGTTCTTACACGCTAGTTGTCTCTACAAGTTGTTCTTCACCTAGATATACGAGGGATCAGATCAGTATTGCTTTTGGGGATGCTTATGGCAACCAGGTTTGACTTTTCCTTCCTTTGATTTCTCTCTCTATCTCTCTTTTAAAGTGATTTTGGTACGAGAGTCTGAAAATTTTATAGTGATTGGGTGGAATTGATTGGCCTTGGAAAATTTGATCCATTTAAACAATTTACTTGGTTCAGTATTGATATTTGATTGATATTCAGTAGATATAGTCATGGTTATCGAGGAACTAACTAGATATTCAGTAAATAGCCAAAAAGGCACCATTGAAATGGAAGTCAGAAGCTTGAGCAATCTGTAATTTAATGAAGTTCATCTTTTCAATCTTTTGGATGGTTTTAAAATCTTCTCTGTAGAAAATTGAATTCCATTCTCCAGGTATTCTATTTTCGTATCTATATATGCTTATGTTCTTTCTGACTGATCTAAAGTGCATGGTTGTATTTTTATGCAAAAAGTTAGTATCTTGAGCCTTTTTGCCCATGGAGATGAGTGTAATATGAAGCTGCATATATTGGAACCAAAGTTGAATCGCAAAACCAAGGTTTATTTTTATCATTTGCAATTATGAATTGACAGATATATGCACCAAGATTGGATGATCCATCTTCAAAGACATTTGAGCGGTGTTCTTCGGATACATTTCAAATAAATGGTCCATGTGCGTATCAAATCTGTTATGTTTATGCATATAGAACTGGACTAGATGGTTGGCGGCCTGAAACTGTGAAAATCTATGGTCATAATACAAGGGCGGTTACGTTTTACTACAACACATTCATCCCTGCAGATACTTGGTATGGGTTCAATCTGTGCAACGCCTCATCTTCTTCACACCAACTCTCTAGTCATCTGATATGGATTATATGTATGGTTCTGGGTTTTGTTCTTAGTTTCGGTTTGTAAACATTTCTAATTGCTTATCCTTTTCCTCGTAGAGTATGAAAGTTAGTGCCTTATGTAGAAGAAGCAGAAACATAATAAGAATAAGATGTAAAGAACCCTTAGCAAATTTTAATTGCTTTTGTGAATTACATCTTGACGTTTTTCTGATTCATTGTTCAAGGCAGTAGTGATTCTTGAACTCTTTATTGGCATTGTTTTATGGTTGATAAGAGTTTTAAGCATGATTTTGTGTTAAGATGTTTCTACTCTACTGTTGTGATTGCATTGATGTTGTTGAAGTCTTAAGTTGGCATAAGTTGATTGCTTGGTAAGAAATATCCATCTGTTATTGTCTGTCATCTTGAAAAACTGGTTTGTACCATCCTGGTAATTGCTAAGGATGTCTGTCTTTTTTCAGAGTCCTCAATGGGAAATGTTCTGTTTCAGGGTGAACTTTCATTATTTTGGTCTTGTTTCTCTTTGTTTCCTGGACTCATGGCTCATTTTTTTTTGGGGTGTTCTTGTGTTTTATGGTCCAAAATATTCTAATTTCCAACCATATGGCCAACAGAATGTATTCTTCTTGCATATGGAATTCAGACTAACCATTGTTATTGCACTAATGACCAAGCAATTAATGTTAAGGGCTTCCAAGAATATTCCTATTACCATAATATTCTCCATCACCAAGTGCAAAATACCATAGAATTTTCCAAACGCCTTTAATACATTAGCTTTTTTTTTGGTCCTAAAAAAAAAAAATTAACTAGAGATTCCAACAGCTCTTGCATTTTATTTTATTTTTTAAATTTCTTTCATAAGGTAAATTTTTGAGAAACTAAGGTGTTGATTAGGTTAGATACTTGTTGAGAAAAAACAAAAAAAAAAACTTTTCCTTTCATTATAAGCCATAAAAGTGTCATTGACAACCAAAATAGAAATAATTATTGGAAAAACATTTTAAATATATTTTTAGTGATCTAATTTGGAACATGAGATATCTAAACATATATGATCTTCCTAGCTATTATTAGATAATATATTGATCTTATTACTTAGTACATAAAAAATATAAAAGCCCTATGTTAAATTACGTCTCTATTATCTTGTTGAGAGTAGTTGGATAAACAAAAATGTGCTAAATTTGTACATAATAACTTTATTTTTCAGTAGTTTTACTAAACAATCTTATTAGTAGCCACCCAATTAAGATGAGTAACAAAAATTCTTTTGATAGCTTAGCAAAAACCATCTTATCAAGGGTGGTGGAATTGTTATGCTTTGCAATATTTCTGTATTTTTTTTTTTTTTTCCATTTGTTGCTTAATTTTTTTCTTAATAAAAATATACTATCTTCGCTAATTCGCTTGGTTTTAAATGGTTGGTTTCGCTTTCCTAGAAAATTGAGGATGAAAGAGAATATATGGTTGATTCTTTTTTTTCTAAGAAAAACGGGTTAAACCGACGCACGAGCGGAACGTCGTATTTGAAGTATGTCAATCTAACGGGCGATAGCCAAATATATTAGGGTTTCACCATCGAACGGCGCAGAATCTTTCCACCGCTAAACTATAAAGTCCGCAAACTTCGACGCTGCTTACTCCTCTTTCTTCTCCTGCTTCTGCAACTCAGTGCCATACCATCTTTGAAGCAGGAGAAATATCTGCGCTTCTATCCTCTTTTTCATACATAGAAGCATACGCGATTATCTCTTCCAAGGTTGAACACCATGCCTTCGCTTCCCCTCTCTGATGTCGTTTTTTCTGAGAGCCCCAAAGATAAGGAGAAGGAGAAAAAGAAGAAGATGAAGAACCAGGCTCTAATTGATGCTTCAGAACCTGAAGGATCGGTTGGCAAGAAGAGTAAGAAAACTTCCAAGCTTGGGAGTACTCCGAAGGCGTCTGATTCTGAGGATGAGGGATTTTCGGACAAGAAGGTGAAGAAGAAAAAGGAGAGTAAAAAGCGTAAAGCTTTAGAAACGGAGAATATGATGGATGGGGAGGAAGACAAGAGTGAGACTAGCTCTGAGCTTGTTGAGCCAGAAACCTCGAAGCCGAAGACTGAGGAGAAGAGGAAGAAAAAAAAGGCGAAGCTAGAGGAGCTTGAAGTGGAGGGAGAAGAGGCTGAGAAGGAGGATCCCAATGCAATTTCGAATTTCAGGATATCGGAGCCGCTGAGGGCAAAGTTGAAGGAGAAGGGAATTGAATCGCTGTTCCCCATTCAGGCAATGACTTTCGATACCATTCTCGATGGGTCTGATTTGGTTGGTCGGGCTCGCACTGGTCAGGTGTGTTCATCCTTTCCTTTTGACCATGCATATGTTAAATGCTTTTGTCTATGTCTATGTCTATGTATCACATTATGTATGTTTGGGAACTCGGAGGTCCAGATATGGACGATTGTAAATACTAGGTATTCTTATGGGGTCAATAAAACATCTTAAATATGAGTCCTTTTATCATGTTATAAACTGCTAGCACCAAATTACTTCGTAGATGATTCCCAGAGTTATTCAGGCAAATTCTCTAGTAGTGTTGAATCTGTATTGCCTTTTTTTCAATAGAAGGAAATGGTAGAATGGTTCGGCCTTAATTTTGTGATGCCTAAGAGATTGTTATTAGCAGTGCATAGTCTCTAATGGAAAAAATGTAATTAGAGTGATCAGTCCTTTGGGTAATTGATTTTATTGCTGTTGCCTACTACCACAATAAGTTAAAAGAAGTTCAGGTATATTGATATTTTGATCTCTGACTGGCGCTAAAATTTTCTTTTATGCTTAATAGTCTGCTTTTCAAAAACTGCAGGGTAAAACTCTGGCCTTTGTGTTGCCCATTTTAGAATCTTTGACAAATGGTCCGGCAAAAGCATCAAGAAAGACCGGATATGGGAGGGCACCAAGCGTTCTTGTGCTTTTACCAACCAGGGAATTGGCAAATCAGGTACAATATGCATGAATTGGTTGGAGGAATATTTTCATCTATGATTACACTATATATATATTTATTTATTTATTTTTAATTGTGGAATGGTGTACTTGTGCATTAGGTGTTTGCTGATTTTGAGGTTTATGGAGGGGCACTTGGATTGAGTTCTTGTTGTTTATATGGTGGGGCCTCATATCAAGCTCAAGATATTAGGCTTAAGAGAGGTGTTGATATTGTTGTTGGAACACCAGGCCGCATAAAGGTAATCATTGCAGTATTGTTTGTTCATTATACTCAATTGCTTTATTATTTTCATGATGGTTATCTATCATGTAAAATGTAGAAGCTTCACTTTGTGCATTGAAGACGTCACTCATGATTTTTATGCATATGTCTATGTAGGATCATATAGAAAGGGAAAATATTGACCTGAGCCAACTAAGGTTCCGTGTCCTTGACGAGGCTGATGAGATGCTGAAGATGGGTTTTGTTGAAGATGTTGAACTCATTCTTGGTATGTGGTTCTTCATTGTAATGCATGGGGTGCTTCTATATGTCAATTATTGCATGAAGTTTTCATATTTGATGGAGGACACTTTTGTCACATATCACCTCATTGGTTGATCCTGTATTCTTCAAGTTTAGTTAAATTTGTTGTCTAAATAGTTTGGGGTTACATGCTTGATAGGGATTTTCTTCCTTGGCTTTTGAATTGAAGTGTTGACAGAGATCTGCACACTTCTTTTATTGACTTCGCTTTCAGAATTTTTCATGTGCCTTACAATGTTGACTGTGCTTCCTCAGTATTCCACTGGCTTTATCAGTGATAGCTCATTTTAATTTTACCCTTGTCTATTGTGATTTTGATCAATTGGCCTCTACAGCAGTTCAACGAGACTAAATTTTTGTCAAATCTTATCATCCCTTGATTTGCAGGTAAAGTCAGGGATACCAGTAAAGTTCAGACACTTCTTTTCAGTGCTACTTTGCCAGATTGGGTTAAACATGTAAGTTTCTATGCAATTATTGCTTGTTATAAAATCTCCGTCTCTCAATTTTTTTTAAAAAATAATATATATACAATCAGGTGTTATGTGTATATATATATATATATATATATATATATATGGTCTTTAACCTAATATAAATAAAATTTATGTTTTCTATTGCCAGATTGCTGCAAAATTTCTAAAACCTGATAAGAAAACTGCTGACCTTGTTGGGAATGAGAGAATGAAGGCTAGCATCAACGTTAGGCATATTGTTATGCCATGTTCTGGTTCTGCCAGGTCCCAGCTTATACCTGACATTATTCGCTGTTACAGCAGGTGAGCTTTTACTATTGGATCTTGATTTGTGTCATATTTTGATATCCATTTAGAATATGTTGAAATTTTACCTCCATTCTTTCAAATGTGGCTTTGGTACAGTGGAGGTCGGACAATTATATTCACTGAGACAAAAGAGTCTGCATCTGAGCTTGCAGGGTTATTGCCTGGAGCAAGAGCTCTGCATGGTGACATACAGCAGTCACAACGAGAGGTAAAGATTTGTAAAGCTATTGACCGTGGGATTTTTCATTGCATGTATGTTGTTATTTTGACAAGTCTTGTAAGCTCTATATCCTTATAGAGAGATATACAGCAGGCACAATGAGAGGTAAATATTTGTATGGCTATTGACTGTAGGAATTTTCTTTGTTCGCATCTTGTTTTGTTGATCAATCTTGTATCCTTATAGAGGGATAGGTTGCTTTTTTGATATTTTTCTGAGTCTGGGCCACTCTTGCTTGTATGTTTCTCTGAGTTGTTCTTGGCCTCTTGCAGGTTACCTTGTCTGGCTTCAGATCTGGGAAATTCATGATATTGGTGGCTACAAATGTGGCAGCTCGGGGTTTAGACATTAATGATGTTCAGTTAATTATCCAGGTACTTCTGGTGGATTTGTATGTATTATGTTAAATTATTATGCTTTGCAATCTAATGCAATAATTGATCTTTGATTTAGTGTGAGCCTCCACGTGATGTAGAAGCCTATATACATCGATCTGGGCGGACAGGAAGAGCAGGTATCTATGAAATTTTATTAGTGGTTTTAAAATGGGATTGTGTATTGTGGTGGTTGTCAAGCTATCTGAATTTGATGAAATTGGGGTTTTCATTTTAAGGTAATAGTGGAGTTGCTGTCATGCTTTATGATCCAAGAAGGTCAAATGTATCAAAAATAGAAAGGGAATCAGGTGTGAAATTTGAGCATATATCTGCTCCCCAGCCTGCTGATATTGCCAAAGCTATTGGTGGGGAAGCTGCTGAAATGATAACCCATGTGTCTGATAGGTGTGTTTTCCTTATTCGTATTTTTGCTTAACGCTGCTGGAAAAGGTATTAACATGTTACAAATGCAGTGTCATTCCTGCATTCAAGGCTGCTGCTGAGGAGCTTCTGGACAACTCTGGTTTATCAGCTGTTGACTTACTCTCAAAAGCTCTGGCTAAGGCTGTTGTAAGTATTTATTTTACTCTCCTAAAAAATTAGAATCAAATATTTTTTTATTTATCTTTTATATTTTCCTTCATCTTTAATATGCTCCGAACTGGAAAATTATGGGAACTGTGTAATTTGCAGGGTTATACTGAGATAAAGAAAAGATCAATTCTGACTTCCATGGAGAACCATGTCACATTACTTCTTGAGATTGGAAGGCCTATCTATTCCCCATCGTGAGAACTTGACTATAAACCACGCTTTTCAATTATGAAGTTGCTTTTTATTTGAATATGCACTTGGTAACTTAATAAGTCCGGCTTTATGTTTGTAATTTTGCTAATATATTTGGCAAGAGATGTCAACAATAGTGATTTGGGTCTTTAGTTCTAGGCAATTTGGTTCATATTTAGAATGCATTATATGTCTCAATTGCATCTCTTTTTTATTTCATCCTTCATGCAACCATAGTATCATTTCGTGCGTACTTTTGAAATATGTTTCAGATGCTTTTTTGTATAATTTTAACTTGGCGGTTCCTTCTTGTTATTCAATAGATGGAAAAGAATATTTAAAGTGCTTGAGGTGCTTTTAAGTCTTTGTCGTGTATCATTGAAAGAGAGGGGTAATAGTGGGCAGGCTAATACTTCAATTCTGTGAAGTTTTGCTCTTTTCTTTTGGGGGATTGAGGAAGCAAGCTAACGCCTTGGGGTTAATAATGTGCCTAGCCATTTTTTTTAATGAAAGCAGCTCTAGGTTTCTTTTAACAATTTATAGTTACATACTTTTGTGTTCGTTTGTAGTTATTCGTTATGTATGCATTGCATGACATGATGAACACATTGATGAGGATAGACATTAGGATATACAAAAAATGGTTCTTGCTGTAGACTCTAGACAGATTGTCAGTAACCGTGATTGACAGTTACTATGCTGTTGTTTTCTTTTTGACTTGGTTGGCGTATGCTTTTATGTGGTGTTTTCAGTTTCGCATATGGAGTCCTGAGGAGATTCTTGCCCGAGGAGAAGGTTGAGGCAGTCAAGGGGCTTGCTCTCACTGCTGATGGAAATGGCGTTGTATTTGATGTTGCAGCCGAAGATTTAGATACATATCTTGCCGGTAAAGTTTCTACTTAACTATGGACTTAAGATGTTGAGCATTAAAAAGAAAGTTTGTCCTCTTCTGCTATGTGAATTTAACTGTTTAATCCTTCAATAGATTTATTATATAGCATTGCAAGGACTGTATATACTCTGAAGATATTCATTATAGCCGTGCGTGGATTGTAGTTTCTCAAGCTCTAACTATCCGTGGATAAATTGGCACTGTATCAATTTTCACAAACCTTATTATCTTGCTGATATTTTCTCCAGGTCAGGAAAATGCAGCTAATGTGAGCTTAGAGGTGTTGAACGCATTGCCGCGGTTGCAAGAAAGAGACCAATCAAGAGGGGGCAGATTTGGTGGTCGTGGTGGGTTTGGTGGTAACAGGTTTGGTGGACGGGGTGGCAGAAATGGCGGATTTTCGAATCAGAGGAATAATGGAGGCGGAAGAGGTGCTGGTGGCAACAGGGGGCCAAGGAGATGGTAGAGGAATCAACTCCCTAACATAATTTTTATTTTCTTTTTTGATATTTAATTATTTTCCCCATAATAGTGTTGTTATTTTTTTTTTTTTTCACTGTTGGTCATGTTTCTCAATTTTCGCTAGTAAGATTGAATGTTGGAGAAATGTAACCCAACTACAAAGATTATTTACATAATGTTCCATTAAAAAAAAAAGATTTATCACAAAGGAATTGTGACCTTCTAGTCTAGTTATATTTAGCGAAATCACTCTTTTATGGAAAAATCTATAATCTGTATTTTTTATATTTATCGTTAGAAAGGAAATACTTGACTATTTTTTTATGCTTTATATTAATATTTCTTAAAATATAACGTACTATTTTTTGAGAGGAATATTAAGTACTTTAAAATTCATGAATAACCTAATTCCTGTTATTTGAGAAGAATTATGCTCAAGAATTATAAAAGATCACAAATTTTGAAGGTACTTGATTTTTGAATAAGTTAGGTGCGGTTAGTTATTGGACAAAATAAAATGTCTTTTTAGTACTTTAATAATAACTGCAACATTATTTTATTTTTTTGATTGATAGAGAAAAGAGGGGTAATAATTTTTAATTTTTAGTAGGGAGAAATTTGTATCAACAAATTTTAATCTAACTGTTTGAAAACAATTTCTTAATTGTTTTTTAAGCTACTAAAATTTGAAATAATTATATCATTATCTCTCTCTGCTCTGTTTGTAAGAAATTTATTATCCTATCTCACCCATAAATAAAATAAAAATTATTTTCTTGATAATAGAAGTTTGGAATACAAGTAACCTTTAAATATAATATAATGATTTTGTTAAAAAAATATAATATAACGATAAATATATAGTATAATATTAATATTAATATCGTGATAAAAATTGTACTGTGCAACTGGCATCGGAGGACACAAAGGTAATTCCGAATCCATGAATTTTGTTTTGCAAAAAAAGAGGTCTTTCGTGGGGGATTACTTTAAGCCCCCCCCCCTCATTAAATTTTTTTCATATTCCAAAATTACCCCTGAAAACTTAGGTGCTTTTCCTTTCCTCTTCCCCGAGCTTGGCACTGCAAACCCTCCTTCGGTTCAGCTCACGCCTCCCACCTCCTCATTTTCTTTCCGTTCCTCGGCTCTCTTCACTAAGCATCCCAACTTTCTTCAAGTATTTTCTCCTTCAACTCCACTTCCAGTATAATTTCTTTTACTTCCCCAACTTTCTTCACCGAGCATCTGACTTTAAGTATAAATCTCAAAACAGCTGTAAACAGCCATTTGAGAAACAAAATGAATGTAAAAAACTGTTTTATTTTTTAAACGGCTCTTCTAAATTTTGTTACTTGAGACACAAGTAACATATTTTATTTTAAAAATATATATAAATATAATTCACTGTCTCAATGGTTCTGAATAGCAGATCTCAATATTAAATAGTTTTTTACAGTCGTTTTTTATAACTAACGAATTTTTTATAGCTGTTTATTTTTTTATTAAGAATAATATTATAAAAAAATTTATTAAAATTTGAGAAGGATGAAGACGGAGAAAGAAGAAAAAAATAATTGAGTTAAAAATACGAGTGATAGAGTTGGTTAAAGTGAAGAAAAAAAAGGAAGTTTAAATCGAGGTCAGATGAAGCGGGTGTTCGTCGGGGAAGCAGAAGGAAATGGTGAGGTAGGAGGGGTATTTTGGGAAGAATGACAAAAAAAATTAAAAGGGGGGCCTCCCCTAGCAAAGTGGGGGGCGCTTAAAGTAACCCCCTCTTTCCTGTTATGCATGCAATGATTCATTCTAGAAACTTTAATTTTGTTAATCTCCTAAAATAAAATGGTATGCACGTCTCCTTAAATTTTTTTTTTCTCATCTATAAAAATTTCAAATAATATATTAATTACTTTTAATAACTTTTCTTAAATTGTATTATTCAGTTGATGGAAGTACTTTGCAGGAAAAGTATCTTCTTTATTCCTTTTTGAACCTAATTTTATTTAAAAAGCAAAGCATGTCTCCTTAAAAATTTTAAAATTTTCTCATATATTAAAATTTCAAATAATATATTAAGTATTTTAATAATTTTTCTTAATACGTATTATTTAGTTGAAAAGACCTACACTGATGGGAGCACTTTGCATTGAAAAGTATCTTATCTATTCAATTTTTGAACATGAATATTCTTTTTGTAATAAAAGGGGGCACTTTTGAACATGGTTTTATTCAAAAAGCAAAGCACGTCTCCTTAACATTTTTTTTTTAATTTTTTTTCTCATCTATTAAAATTCCAAAATAAGTATACCATTGTCTCATATTACTGTCTCTCGTATTAACGTTTCATTTCAATAATATCAAGTTTTTTAACTCCCACCCATGAATAAAATAAAATTAAAAATTATTTTTTGATGATTTAGAATATAATTAACCTTTAAATTTAAAATTTCAACCCAAGTTACGCACTCGAAGCATATAATTTCAAAACGGTGCCACTCTTTTAAGCAGCATCCAGGCAAGTCCAGCGTCTTCGACATGCTTTATAAACGTTAAGTAATTGTTTTAAGCTGCCTGTTTATTTCTTACCATTAATTTCTAGTTTTCCTTTACCCCGTTGATCGTTATGGTTGCCTCGCGTGTATTCTTCCCCTCTCCACGGATTTCTATGGATGCTTCTTAAGATAAATTTCCGGTGTCCTGATTTTTTCAACAGTTACGTAGTCGATCACTCTCATTCAACATAGAACGAGGAGGGACGAGCCTTTGATTCAAAAAGGGGTAATATTTGGTCTGAGCCTGAATCTTTTTTTCTGTTTTTTGTCTGGATTCCTTTTACTATCATGGCGTGGTATAGAAGAGGAAAGCTTGCAGCTGATACATTTCGAAGTTTCGCTTCAAAAATTAATACAAAAACACCAATTACGCAGCTTGATTCGAGGGTTTGCCAAACTGGGTATTTAATTTCAGCTACCAACAGAGCTAAAATTTCTGGGTTTTCTTCGTATTCTTCAATTTCTCAGAGATTTGGCTTACAGGGTGGTGCCAATAGGAACTTAGCCAGTCCATTTGATGGTGTGGCTAAGAGATTTTATTATGTTGATCGGAATAACGTGCGACACTTCAGGCCGAGAGGGCCTCAGCGGTGGTTTCAAAATCCTAGAATCGTATTAACTGTTGTGATTGTTGGTTCAGGGATTTTTATAACTATATATTTTGGGAATAAAGAAACTATTCCCTATACGAAGAGAACCCATTTTGTTCTCTTGTCGAAAGATATGGAAAAGAAGCTCGGGGAGAGCCAGTTTAACCAAATGAAGGCACAATTTAAAGGGAAAATATTGCCTGCTATCCACCCGGATAGCATAAGGGTGAGGTTGATATCTAAGGATATAATTGAGGGATTGCAGAAGGGATTGAGGAAGGAGCAGGTGTGGAGTGATATGGGGTATGCATCAGAGCTTGACATTCCCCATGAAGGGGTTGGGCAGGGGACATTGATGGCATGGAGTGAAAGTGAAAAGCTTGAAGGGAAGTGGTCTCGTGAGGATGAGATTCTGGATGACAAGTGGGTTCAGAAGAGCAGGAAAAAGGCTCAGGAACGAGGATCAGAGCCTGCTACATCACATTTGGAATCGTTGAATTGGGAGGTGCTAGTGGTGAATGAGCCTATTGTTAATGCCGTGTGCATGCCAGGGGGGAAGATAATTGTCTTTTCTGGTTTGTTGGAACATTTCAAAACTGATGCTGAGATAGCAACAATTATTGGGCATGAGGTATGCTGATGCTTTGTATTAAGTTAACTCCTTATTTTTGTAATTGATTATGTGTGGAAAAGCTAATACTTACACCTGTTAATGCTAGCAGAGAAGTATTTGTTTAATGAGTTTTCTTATTAATTAGGTTGGGCATGCTGTGGCTCGACACATTGCTGAAGGGATCACAAAGAACCTGTGGTTCGCCATTGTAAATTTGATACTTTATCAATTTGTCACGCCTGATATTGTCAACACAATGTCAGCTCTTCTCTTGAGGCTACCTTTCTCCCGGAGGTAAACTTTGTTCGTTCTTTCTCTTTCTAACTAGCTGATTCACTGTGTCATTCAAAAGTAAAGCTTGGAATGCTACGTGGAAATTTTTTCTGACTCTAGATGGTATGGTCATGGGAGTGAGGAGGGTTAGTAGTCATACAATCATGAGACATAAAATGAAGCGGAATTTCCCAACTACAATTCTAATGACTTGGGAGGATATTGGTAATTTAGCTTTTAGAACTGGGGTCTTGATTATGGTTCCATTGCGCCTTGGAAAGGGATCCGTATTATGCGGATTTAAATGAGTTTGATCTTATTAGGTTTACAAGGAAGGATTTGACATGGACATCTGGTATGTGAAATAGGAAAGAAAGTGCATTTGAGTGAGGGTGGTCCCTGAAATGTAATTCTTAGTGACCATGCTTGCAATATTGCAAAGATAGCTCCTGGATTCTGGCATGATGAGTAGTGCCCCTTTTGTTGTACACTTGGTTCATGCTTGTGGTTTATCAAGGATGCAGAAGCATTTTTCGAAATTTAATTCATTTTGACTAAAAGATATTTGATATTAGATTTTTATTATTTTTATTTTTTTTTAAGTTGAAGGAAGGAAAAGATAGATTTTATGTGTTTAGGTAGACAGTTCAATTTAGAATTATAGAAAAGAGATGAAAAAAAATATTCTTCTTTGACGCATCTTTGCTTTGGTCAGAATCACACAGGAAACTACTGAATCTTATGGAAAAGAATTTGGCATATCAGTGTGGAACTGTGAATTGGTCTAAAGATTGCATGGAAGTCCTTAAATCAATTGACACTGGAAACTTGTGACAAAATTAGATTTCATTAATTTGACTGTTGTATAAGTACTTATTATTTTGTTCTTGCAGCTAAAATTTAATTTTAGTTGTGTCAATTACTGCTTTAATCAACTAGAGATTTGCTTATATCTTAAAACTATATTTTGTAAGTTAGCATTAAGTAATTTTTGATAGAGTTAGAATGAATTTATTTTTTTTTAGTAGGAAATTTTACGAGCATGACCTGCAAGATGAATCAGAACATGGATTTTGTGACAAATAAGTGATTCAAGATGTTATTCAAAAACATAAAGCTGATTTAGTTTTGCGCTTCATTGTTAATTAATCCTGAGTTACTTGTGCATGTATAAACATGCGCTTGACATGGCAGTCTTCTTTTACTTGCTTGTGTGTAGGTGAGGAGGAATCCCCTGAATGATAATTTTCTAAGGTTTCATTGCAACATTGCCTTTATCTTTCTATGTTGTTAACGTGTTTCAGACCTTTTTTTCCCCTTGCTGGTTATGTTTCTTCTATGTGCAGAATCTAGATACTTTTTCTTGGATGCATTTTTATTAATTTCACAATTACCTATTTTGATATGCGACTGAGTTTTGACACTGCTTTTAAATCCACATTTCTATTGTATTTTTTTTTTTTTTTTTGAAACATTTAACGTAATATTGTGTGGTTTGTCCTTTGGTTTCATTGTTCATATGATCGTATAATTGCCTTTTTTTTTTGTCAGTCAGTGTGGTCTTTTTCACTGATTTTATTTTTATGTGTATTGGTCTATTCAAGCTGCTTATGTATTGGGCAGATTTTCATGCTGAAATGAAATACTTATGTTAATATAGCTATTTTTGTGATGAAATATCATTTCAATTACGAAAGGAGAGGCCGATTATAGCTTTCTTGTTCTAGTTCTTTGAAGCCCTTTCTGAGTTGGACATGTTTGTAACACCACAGCCAATTTTCTTTATCCTTTCTTGATGTTCTGTTTATTCCCCTATTCAGATATTAATATGTTTATACAGTAAAACTAACTTCTAATTGACACCACTGTATGAGCAACTTTTGTGGTTTTCCAGAATTTTGAGTTACGGTTTCATGTTTAGGTGCTAAATGCTGAGTGGACTAGTAGATGCACGAGTTGTAAACATGGCTTATAAAGTTCAGCTATGATGCTTTGCCAGTCTATCTCTTTTTGGGGGAAATATTTTTCATTTATTTGTTTATTTATCAAGAACATAGGGTGAATTGCATGGTCCTTTAGGAGTTCTATGATTCATATTTTTAGGTCCTAGTCTATGTCCTTGAAGGCGTTCCCTGAGCTCATCACTCCTGGGCTTTTTCTCATGATATGCTGCTCTCAAGTTAGAGAGTTGCACAGTCTATAAGGCCGTTCTGCACTAGGGAATTTGCCATATCAAAGTATACTAGCAAGTAATATGGTCAAACTATCACGTAAAATCAGTGGCTTTCAAAAGTTTTGGGAGTTCTGAACTTGAGAAAGTGATCTTACTCTCTCAGAATAGTCTTAATTTTAGCTTCACCTTATTCATTTACCATTTTCAGGATGGAAATGGAAGCAGATTACATTGGGCTACTGTTAATGGCGTCGGCTGGATATGATCCGCGGGTAGCGCCCTCGGTGTACCAGATGTTGGATAAGGTTGCCGGGGATTCATCATCACCTACAATCAGAGATTACCTCTCCACTCATCCATCAGGAAAGAAGAGGGCACAATTATTGGCTCAAGCTAATGTCATGGAAGAAGCTGTTACCATATACAGGGAAGTTAGAGCAGGACGTGGCGTTGAAGGTTTTCTCTAGGAAACAAGAATTTTCTTTTCTTTTGAAAATTTTTTACAGTCTGCCCCTGAATTTTGCAATTTATTCTTTTTCCCAGTTCCCAGTTTTTTCCCATTCCCAAACAGCAGAAATAAAGAAAACAGATGGGAATTTATAACTTCTTTTTTGGAAGTGTATAAAGATATGTAATATGGATTATCCAAATGTATGGAATTGTGAGCTTAGCAGTTGCTGTTCAGAAGACTTGAGGCAATTAAGCAGAGAAACCAGTATAGTCAATGTCCAAGAAAATGAAGAAACGAAAGCAGAAGACTAGAACATTCAGAAAGATGTGGAAGAAGAAAGAGTGGAAGAGCAGTTTCTGTTAGACAACTACTTTATGTATATACGTAATGGAACATTCTTCAACTGTGATAGCTGAACTTATAACTAATTTGTTGATGGAAAAAATTATTAAATTTCTGACTCAGCTTCCATTAACTATAACTTAGTTCTTGGTAAAATCAACTGACTTGTTCAATTTGTAATTCTGGTTGAACATGATCAATTTGCATTTATTATGTTCGTACCAAATAAGACAATATTAGTATTAATATCAATATAGTTAACATGTTTTCTCCGTCTACTAAACAAATATTCATTTCAATACCTTTATATGTATGCAGTCTTCAAGTTCAACGGAAGTCTTCGTTTTTGAACCTATCCTCTTCTGGTTTCGTTCTCAGATAAAGTGGGGTTCACTTGTTTACCCCTGGTGTTAACATTATGGTTACCCGCCAATCCAAACGGCTATGTCTCAAAAACACGCTCTCGAGATTAATTGAAGAATGCAAGAACATGAATGAGCTTAAACGAATCCATACCCAGATTCTAAAGTCCCCAGCTTTACCCAGCCATGATCAATTTTTTCTTGTTACTCGACTCCTTTTCTTCTGTGCCTTTTCGAATTCGGGTTCTTTCAGCTACGCTACCAATGTTTTTCACTTGATTAAAAACCCAGATCTTCGCGTCTACAACATCATGATTAGAGGATTTGTATGTATGGAGGAATTTCATGATAGTCATATTTGTAGGGCCTTGGTGCTATATAAGCAAATGCTTTCGGATGGGATTCGACCCAATTGCCTCACTTTTCCATTTCTTCTGAAGGGTTGTACAAGGAGGCTGGATGATGCTACTGGCCAAGTCATCCATGCCCAAGTTATAAAGTTTGGATTTTTCAAAGATATTTTTGTCGGGAATTTTATGATAAACTTGTATATGGCTTGTGGGTTGTCAAATAATGCAAGGAAGTTGTTTGATGAAATGCTGCTTACAGATATTGTTACTTGGAACTCAATGATTATTGGGTATTTGAGGAATGGAGAACTTGATGAAGCATTGGGCTTGTTCAGGCTAGTTAGTAGAAAAAATATAATAACTTGGAACTCGATGATTACAGGGTTAGTTCAAGGTGGCCGGGCAAAAGAGTCACTGGAACTTTTCCATGAAATGCAGGTTCTAAGTGATGATCTGGTTAAGCCTGATAAGATTACAATAGCGAGTGTCCTTTCAGCATGTGCTCATCTGGGTGCAATTGATCATGGTAAATGGGTCCACGGCTACCTGCGAAGAAGTGGCCTGGAATGTGATCTGGTAATTGGAACTGCGCTTGTTAATATGTATGGTAAGTGTGGGCACGTAGACCAAGCATTTGAGATCTTCAAAGAAATGCCTGAGAAGGATGCCTCAGCATGGACTGCTATGATTTCGGTATTTGCTCTTAATGGATTAGCAGAGAAGGCTTTTGATTGCTTTTCAGAGATGGAAAAAGCTGGGGTGAAACCAAACCATGTTACCTTCGTTGGACTATTATCAGCTTGTGCTCATTCTGGTTTAGTAGACAAAGGTCGCTGGTGCTTTGACATGATGAAAAGCATTTACTCAATTGAACCACAGGTTTATCACTATGCTTGCATGGTTGATATTCTTAGCAGAGCCAGGCTTCTTGAGGAGGCTGTGAGTCTGATAAGAAGAATGCCAATGGAGGCAGATGTTTATGTCTGGGGTGCATTACTCAGAGGTTGTCAAATGCACGAGAACATAGAATTAGGAGAAAAGGTAGCTTGTCATCTGATACACTTGGAACCTCTTAACCATGCTTTCTATATGAACTTGTGTGATATATGTGCCAAAGCTGGTAAGTTTCATTCTGCCAAAAGAGCTAGAAACCTAATGAAAGAAAGAGGGATCAGAAAGGAAACTCCAGGATGTAGCATAATTGAAGTTAATGGGGTGGTTCATGAATTTTCAGTTGGAGGATCTTCTGGTGTCCCAATGGAGCAAGTAGTATGGGTCTTAAATGAGTTGAACAATGAGATGAAGATATGAGTAAGAGTAACTAAGCAAAAGAGCAGCCTGATTATTTGCAACTGCAAATTTGGCATTTCTTATGATCAGAACTCATTTCAGAAGGTTTTCTGGCAGGAGAAGGCGTCACATAGTAGCTGGGACAGTCTTAAATCAGATGCTCAACTACCATAGGCTGCATGATTATTTGGCTGACCTTGCAAGAGAACACAAGACATTCAGGATTCTTAGCTTTCTCAAAAGTGAGGTTTACACTGCAGATCCTGTTAACGTTGAATATATCCTCGAAACAAACTTCCTAAACTATGGAAAGGTACTCTGTTGGAAGAATAAACTCTTTCACTTTTACAGCCTGAAATATATAAATGACTCAAAAGTTCATTACCATATAAGATTTCAAACGAAGCGGCTTCTTCCAGTAATTTGGGTTTATTAAGTCTATTTGGATTAGCTTATGACATAAGTGTATTTATTAAACATTTTTATTTAGTTAAATAAGTTTATAAGCCAATCAAATACACTATAAACTAATTGAAATAACAAACCAAATACACTCTAAGCGAAGACACATTAAATATGTTCAAATAATTGCTCTATTTATTAGTTATGGATTTATATAGTTTATAAGAAGATAAATACTTAAATATTTATACGAATGTGTTATGTAAAGGCGGCCTCACTCTATATCAAATAGTCATTTATTTACTTAATATATCACTGGTGATTTCTATAAATACTCCATAACTCATTTCACATTCAAGTAATGGACTCTTGACCCCCCTTAGTATTTATTATCACCACTATACTGCCTAACATTGTTTTAAGTATTAGAGTAGTTTCTAGACAACTTGATCTAGGGGTGGCTTGTCATGGCCTAAAGCGAATTTCTGAAAATGAGATCTTTTGCAATTTTTTAAATGTTAATTTTTATTTAACCTTTAACTGACATTTCTAAATTCTCTGATTATTAAAAAAAAAAAAAAAAAAAAAAACCTTTCTAGATTTACTTGTGTGACTGATATACTACAACCTGTAAATTTAATAATGCAAATTAATTATACTATAAACCCAAAAGAAAAGCAAAACTAGTGCAGTAAAATGTATTAGAAAGAAAACAAGTAGCAAATATAATAAACTAATGAGAAATAAAAAAGAATGGAAAAAATAGAATGTAATTTAAAATAGTTGATTATCAATGAGAAGATCAAATTGTCTTATACTCGCCTTTTATCAACAAAAAGGATAGTTGGACTACCACAAAATTGGTATGAATAAGAAGATTTTCAGAGGCTTCTATATACAAAGCTTATGCTAAGAGTGATATTAAGAAAGAAGGAAAAGAAACCTTAAAGCAGAAGGAAAAAAAAAAAAAAAAAAGGACATTAAATACTCGAGACAGAAGGAGAAAAGATAATGTGAAGAAGTAACAAGGTCATGTTAAAATAAAAGGAGGAGACTCATTAAAATTAACTATGTCAAGGAAATAAAAATCTTTTAAAAATTAGGAAAGATAATTAATATCTAATCAAAAAGTCAAATTAAAATAAGTAATTGTCACTAAATACGATAATGATATTATGTGCCTAATTATTTTTTTCGCCTAAACCAAGTGAAGTGTTCCACTTGCTTAAGAAAAGAGCTGACAGCCTTGATTTCTTTCTTTTCAGCTTTATGGATTGACTTTAGCACCGGCTTATTTAAGTAGTAACGAACCCGATAGAAACATCATGTACCAAACATAATTATACATCACTTATTTATCCTCAATTCCCCCTTCTTTGTTTTCTTCTTTTATCTAACCATATTCTTCCTTGATTAACTTAGTTACTGATCACACATGTGCTTCACCCACAAGGAATCCTTACTTTCGAGCATCTTTGTGATGGTTTTTTAGTATGGTTAATAACATGTTACATATTGCCAATGAAATGACCAGTTGAATGCTAAACTATTCATGCAAATTCCAAATTATAATTAACTGTTTTACTTTCTTATTTCATTATGTATGATTGATTAAAAAAATAACAATCTAATTTATAATATTAGTGTCCTATTTTTACATTTGTTTTGATCAATCTATTATAATGAGATGATATATGAGATAACATATTTGTTCGTATAATTAAGATACTGCAAAAATGATTTTAGCAAGTAATTTCAATCAAAGGGGTCAATCCAACCTTCTGTCATAGCCATAATGAAATTCTTATAAGGTGATCATGCTGAGGATTTTCATGCAGAGAGATGGGAAATTATTATGATGTCCAAACAGAATTATCATCCTAAAAAGGTTACAGTAATTGGATGAAAGGGGACAGTTAGAAGGATAAAATAACAGTAAGAATTAAAGATGTCATTCTCTCTATCACATCATAAGCAGTTGAAGGGTTGGATTTTGTGGTTGAGAGGTCACAAAGTATTTGCACTGATAGAAATAATACTTAATTAGTGACAGAAAGATGGCTTAAGAGTTCCGATACTTAATTAATGAATGTTATGATGAGATAAGTTAACTTTTTTATATATAGTAGCTCATTTTCAACATAAAAAATCAGCAACAATATTCTTTCCTTCATTCCACTTCCATTTTTGTATTGAATTTTATCAAGTATCTCTCCTTTCAGCCCCACAAGAATTTCCAGTGATTTTCTCTCTCTCTCTCCAACAACAATCCAAGTCTCTTTGCCTTTAATGGGATTCTTGGAGAGTTATTCCGAATCTGTATTTGCAGCTGCAACACTTGCAACCACAACTTTGGCGTTTCTTATAATCAAAACCCATTTCAGAAGGTTTTCTGGCAAGGGGAGGCCGCACGTAGTAGCTGGGACAGCCTTAAATATGATGCTCAACTACCATAGGCTGTATGATTACTTGGCTGACCTTGCAAGAAAACACAAGACATTCAGGATACTTAGCTTTCTCAGAAGTGACGTTTGCACTGCAGATCCAGTTAATGTTGAATACATCCTCAAAACAAACTTCCTCAACTATGGAAAGGTAGTACTGTATTGGAATAAACTCTTTCACTTTTAATGCCTCAAACATATAAAATGTCTCATAAGTTCATTTCCCTATAAGATTTCACTTTCAATCCCTTATATAGCCAATCAAAACAGATTCTTCCTGCAACTTGGGCCTATTTATGTTTCTCTTACATGGTATCTTATCTTGTTTCCTAATCAAAAGCCTATAGTACTTTGTGGAATAAAGTTTCATGGGATGGTAGAGCTTGAAAGCATGATTTTGCAGGGTTGGTACCACTACAGTATATTGAAAGATCTGCTTGGTGATGGAATATTTACTGTGGATGGAGACAAGTGGAGACATCAGAGGAAAACATCAAGCTATGAAATCTCCACAAAAATAGTAAGAGACTTCAGCATTGAGGTGTTCAAGTCCAATGCAATAAAACTAGCTGGAGTAATCTCTGAAGCATCAATGTCAAAGACAACAATTGACGTGCAAGTGAGAGTTTCATGAGTTAGTATTAGGGAAATAAAATTGATTTCTATCCACTTTCCATTAGCTACTCAACCTAAAGATCAATTAATTTGTTATTTAAAAATGAACTATTTTATTATTGACATCCGATATACTATCCTAAGTTATAAATCCAGATGCTAATAGCAAAATAGTTCATTTTATATGTGATAGCTAAATATTTCCCTAGTATTGGATATAAGAATAAGTGTTGATTTCATTTGTAAAAGAAAGATAGGATCAATATTACTCTCATGATGATGGTTAATTATTGACAGGACTTGTTACTGAAATCAACCTTAGACACAGTATTTAAGGTAGTCCTCGGTGTAGAGCTAGACACAATGTATGGAACATATGAAGAAGGGACCAAATTCTCCCGTGCCTTTGATGCTGCAAGTGAAATTACCATGTACCGGTATATTGATATTTTCTGGAAGATCAAGCGGTTGCTGAATATTGGATCAGAAGCTGAGCTGAAGAAAAGTATCAAAGTGATAGATGAATTTGTGAACAAAATAATCAAGAACAAGATCGAGCAAGCAGAAACAACACCCAATGATTTACCTGTGAGCATATATAGCTTCTAAAACCATCCCTTAAAGTTCTTACCTGTTCATATAAAAGCTAAGTCTTATTAATTTGTGATTTGACAGATGAGAAAAGGAGACTTGATTTCAAGGTTTCTAGAGTTGAAGGAGACAGATCCAAAGTACTTAACAGACATTATCTTTAGCTTTATGATTGCAGGAAGAGATACAACTGCTACCACTCTTTCCTGGTTCCTTTACATGCTCTGCAAGCATCCTCATTTACAAGAAAGAATTGCAGTTGAAGTCAAACATAAAATGAAATTAAAGAATGATTCGACCATTGATGAAGTTGCAGCTAGCATAACTGCAGAAACCCTTGAAAGGATGCATTATCTGCACGCAACTTTGACTGAGACACTTAGACTCTACCCTGTACTTCCAACGGTAATATACCCTAGAGTTGTTTGGATTTTTTTTTGCTTTACAGTTTTTTATTTGGTGGTAGAAAAAAAAAACTTCTCAGTAATTTTAATATGTTTGTGATAGATGGGAAAAGGGAATGAGAAAAAAAATTTCTTATTTTGAGGGAAAGAAATCTTTTGAAGAGAGAAATTTTCGGATTATTTGTTCATTATCTCTTTTTATTAATACTATTTACATATCTAGCTAAATATAACATTTTAACAAATTTTAGTAGCCAAATTATACAAACACCCTTATCATCACTTGCAATAAACGTAATTTCCCCTCTTCTTTTGAGTATTACTTGTGATGCATGAATCTTAGCATCATAATCTCCTTAATCCAAACCTGAAATTTTAACAGTTTGGATTGACTTTTGAAAGATAAGAAAAGTCTAAACACTTCTTAAAATTAAAATACTGAGCTTTTTTCAAAAATAAGCTGAGGGATACTTTTAAAAAATTCTATTCATGAAAAAAGAAAAACATCTTCATAAGCTACAAAGTTTGTTTGACTTTTATTTTTGTTTTTATATTTCAAAAGTATTGTTTTTAAGCGAATTCAAACCACCTCTTAGAAGTGTTAGAATTTCATGTCTATTATATTCAGATGAGCCCTTAGTCTTGTAAACAAGTGCTGTGTTTGCTGCTACAGGATGGCAAGACTTGTTTAACAGATGATACTCTACCAGATGGATTTAATGTCAGAAAAGGTGACCTTGTAGCATATCAACCATATGCCATGGGTAGGATGAAATGCATTTGGGGTGATGATCCTGAGGAATTTCGCCCGGAGAGATGGCTTGATAAAGATGGAAGATTTCAGCAAGAAAGCCCCTTTAAGTTCACAGCCTTTCAGGTAAGCAAGTCTTCTGGTTTTGTCTTGTGAGTTGGAATATGAAAGAAGTCTCTCATCATAAATATAAGACATGTGAGTAGAAAAAATCCATTAACTTAACGCGTTAAAATTTTAGGTTGAGAGTGATGTTCGACCCACAAATATATTTCTCATTGGTTTATCAATAGCGACAACTGCATCCCTCACTCTGTACATTTTCAAAATTCTTTACTACTTGCATCTGAATTTGTTATTTTTCTGCTTGTCATGATGCAGGCGGGTCCAAGAATTTGTCTAGGAAAGGATTTTGCCTATAGACAGATGAAGATATTCGCAGCTGTTCTTTTATATGGATACAACTTCAAGTTGGCTGATCCAAAGAAACCAGTAAATTATAGGATTATGCTCACTTTGTTCGTTAAAGAGGGCCTGCATCTACAAGCTTCCAAGAGATCATGGCCCTTTGAGTTCATAGACACTTGAAATGTCATAGTGTTGTTGCATGGCAGTTAGCTGTACGGGTTGAGATGTGGAATAAATCTGCTACTGCCAAAGAAAAGCTTCAATGTGTTTGTTTGTTATTAATGTATCAGCTTATGCTTATTTAAGTGAGTATTGAAGTTCTCTGAATCATAAAAGTTCAATAAAAATGATATCAATCATAAAAGTTGAATAAAAATATCAACTTATTGAGTTACTAATTAATCTATCATTGATGACTTCTACAAATATCCCATCACTTAGTTGGATCTGAATTTTTTAGCATTTATTTCACTTTCTTGTCTTGCTTTTACAAATTAATTCAAATAGTACTTAGACAATGACCTAGTAACTAGCCCGATAACAATATCTTGTACTAAAGATAAACATGAACTCATTTATTCCCAATTCCCCTTCTTTGATTTCTTCTGTTACCCACCCTTATTCTTCCTTCATTAACCTAGTCACTGATCACACATGTTGTTTAACCCACAAGGACTTCGTATATTTGAGCTTCTTTGTAATGACATTTTACTATGGTTAAACCATATTTAATGACATATTACATATTGCCAGTGACCAATTAATAATAAAAATAAGTCTATGATAAAATAATAATAATAATTAATAAGGGATGTGATCTGTTAAAGTTTTGATCACTTTTTCTTTGCATCGACAAAGAAATGATCACAGTTGAAAGCTAAACTATTCACCCCATCCCTTTCTTTCCTTTTTTTCGCCCCATGTCGCCACACGGGGGTGGCATTGGGACGTAAAAAAGGGGATCCTATCAACCGACCTAGGATAATAAGCTCATGAGCTTAGTCTTACTTCACCGTCGAGAAATGAAAGAAGACTTCCATCTCCAAATTTCACTCCGACGTAGCTCCCTTCTTTTTGGGTGTGAAGCAGTGTCAAACCAAAATACCCAACAAGCATTAGCTCTCCCTGAAAAGGAGGTGATCCAGCCGCACCTTCCAGTACGGCTACCTTGTTACGACTTCACTCCATATAGACTGTAGGTTATATAAGATGCTGCCAAAAATTATATTAGCAGGTAGTTTCAATCAGAAGGGTTCCAACCACACGTCATGTCATGGCCATAATGAAATTATTATGTGGTGATTATGCTGAGGAGTTTCGCCAGGAAATGGCTCCATGAAAATGGAAAATCCCAACAAGAAAGCCCTTTATAAGGTTCACAGCTTTGCTATGTATTAAATACAACTTGTAGTTTGTATTTCTTTTTAGATCTCCCAAGAAACTTGAGACTTGGATTAATATTTATAATTTTTTTTGTAACTACTAAATACATAAATTTATAAACAGAATACTAGAAATTTAAGTTCAAATTTTAAAAATTTTATTATTTTTTTATTCTACTCAACTCAAATTTATATTAGTTATTGTTTAATGTAATAGTGGATACTAATTATTTATATATATATCATTGCAAACGGGGTCTAGAATCTGCTTAGGCCTTAGTTTGCTAACAGACAGATGAAGATCTTTTCTGCAATCCATTTAGGAAGGCACAAATTCAAACTGGCTGACCAAAAGAAACCAGTAAAATACAGGACCATGCTCATCCTGATCCAACAGATTCATGGTGGTCTGAACGTGCAAGCTTCTCGAAAGTTCATCTAGGTTCCTAGATACTTTGGATATCTCAGGAATACCTCTTGATGTTTAATCACTTGTTATTTTGAATACATAAACATAATAATATAATATAGATGAACTAAATAATGTAACATATATGATGTTAAGCTCCAAATAGAAATTTGATATGAATTTGGCATCAACTTAATTAGTTGATGAGTAGAATCAACCATCTCTCTATAAAGATGGACTATACTAAAAATATTTGTAGTGTTTCACTAGATCAAACTCAAAACATGCACATGGTTCCAACTAAGTGACTACCTTAGCTGGGAATGTCTTTAAACCTCTCATATAGGACAGAGAACTGTGCCTATTTATCATCCTTAAAAGGTTATTCTAATAATTGGATTGAAGGAGACAGAAAAACGGATAAATATAAGTGAGAATTCAAATATGTCTTTCTCTCATCACATCAGCGGCAGTTGAAGGGTTGAATTTTGTGATGGAAAGGTCACATATTGTTTCTACTGATAGAATCAGTATTGCTGACAGTCAAAGTTGTTGAATGCTAAGGTGAGTAAGTCTATACCAGATTAAATAAGGGTTTTTATAAGAAAGATGACCACATGAATCGGCTAGTAAATATGTTGAAGTTGGATTGAGGGCAGATTTGTCATTTGGTATGATGGACCTGAACAAATGCATCAGTAGACTTTTATCTTTTTGATAAACTGCTCAACCAATCTCTACTACATCTGCCTAATGGTATTAGGGAAAGAGTGGTATTATATGTATATATATTTATACACATTTATTTTTTTTTATATAGTTTTTTAATTAAACATCATTCTTACTTTTTTGTTTAAAATTTTATTTTTATAATTATGTAACTTATACAAAATGTGTGGATAAGTAATTATGCAATTTTTTTTTCATAGTATAGGCTTGAAGGGGGTTTGGTCCATGGCCACGTTGTGAGGATCAGAATTACAAGTTCAAGAGGATTGCCTCTAATTTCTTCTGTTGGTGAACTTTCAACTTTGCCTGCCTTTACAAGTGGTGCCATACATCTTTTTTTCTTTTCATATCTCACTTACTTATTTTTTACAATTTTACTTTATATATATATATATACATACACCAGGGACAACATTGGATGAATACATGAAAAGGATAAAAAAAATAGGCTTAGACCAGTGAGAAGCGGGAGCTTTATTTATTACCTTTGTCCTTTTAACATAGAACAAAAGATATGAACATCCATATATGGTCTTTTTCAGTTGAGAGTAAATTCAGAGTGCCAGAAAGGATCAAAATGCAGACCAACAGAAGAAATTAGAGGCAATCCTCTTGAACTTGTGATTCTGATCCTCACAACATGGCCATGGACCAAACCTCCTTCAAGCCTATAAAGCCTTTTGTAACCTACTGTTGTCCCTTTGATCATCAACTTACCATTTACATAGATTTCATGCCTCTTGATCCTTTGACCAAGCCCAATTGCCTCTTGTATCCTAATCACATTGAATCTCAGCCCTCCATCTTTGCCACCAATTTCAATCCAATGGTTCTTTTCTTTGTCCTCATCCCCTGGAGCCCAAAATGACCACAAGTGGTCACTGTCCAGCATCTTCTCTGGTCCAAACCCTCCCCCTTCACCCCCTCTTTGGCTGCTAACTCTAAAGTTACAATCTTGAGCCAAGTTTTGGTCAAAGACTGTGTTGATTGCAGCTCTGAATTCTCTTAAACTTTGAGCATCATCTTCTGATATAAGGCCAGCTGTGTTAGGTGGCACATTGAGAAGTAATACACAGTTTCTTCCAACTGAGTTGTAGTAGATATCAAGCAGCTCACTCAGCTTTCTTGGTGACTCTGACTTGTGCCAAAACCATCCTTTTCGAATGGACACGTCGCATTCCGCTGGTAGCCAATCTGTCCCTCTCGGATCACCAGTGCTTAGATACCTGCATCATTATTTTAGTAAACAAACACACCAATATCACATGGGGGTGTTGCCCACAAAATCAAGTCCAGATCTACGCCAACTAAGTGTGATAATGCATATGACACTTGCTTTGTGCGTTTGAGAGCTGGGACTTTCTTGCTAACGTGTGCTCATTTGGTTGAGACGTAGAAGTAAAACTAACCGTCGACAACTCATTTAACCAAAAAATTTTAAGTTTTAAGTGAATGTCAAAAATTATATTTATATTGTTATTCAACATGCAATTTTACCTACAAAAACTCTTTTAGCTTGAAATGTGAACAAAACACAGATATACAAAAGCTCTTTTAACTTGAAATGTGAACAAAACATAGATAAATGATATTAAAAATGTAATAATAAGACATTACATTTTAAAACTAATTTAGCCAAAAATTTTAAATTTTATATGACAATAAATAAAATAAAAGGTGACACAGATTCAAAAGAATAAACTTCTTTTTTAGAGAAGAATATTCACCACTCAAGGCTCAACCTTCACTTTCCATATTATATCATGTCACTACAGAGTTCGGGGTAACAAAGAAAGTGAAAAAGGTGAGTCGAAAAGATTCACGCAAACTCTTAAGTGTATGCTACCTCACACTGCCGTGCCCGTGAATAGGTGGTGTCAAATAACAAATTAAAGCTTTCTTGTTTTTTGCTTGAAAAAGCAGAACAACTTACTTGGTAATATTCGAACTTCCAATTGCTAGAGAGGTTCTATTAATCAGAGACCAACATGGTTCTCCTGCAAACCCTTTTTCATTTCCCACCCACCTAACATTTGGACCAGCATCAGAGAAAATGTTAATGGAGCTCTGCAATTCATTCACCATGGCGAACCAATCCGAAAAGTAATATGACATGTTTGGTGCATTGGGACCTTTTGCCCCATCAAACCAAATTTCTCTAACACTCCCATATCTGCAAAATTTGAACTTTAAAATCAGTAAACTAAATTCTCCCATTAAAGAAGAGAGCAAAAGAAAATGGAAAGCTCAGTACTTGTTGAGTAACTCTTGCAGTTGAGCTAAGTAGTATTCATTGTAAGGCAAGTCATGTCCATATCTATGATCATGTCTATCCCAGGGTGAAAGATAAAGTCCCACATCGATTCCGTGGGCTTTGGCTGCATTGACAAATTCTTCAACAACATCTCCTTTGCCATTTCTCCAGGGGCTGCTTATGACAGAATGTTCAGTGTACTTAGAAGGCCACAAGCAAAAGCCATCATGGTGCTTTGCAGTGAGGATCATGAGGGAAACTCCTGCCTCTGCTGCCACCGTGGCCCATTGGTTGGTGTTGAGCCCTGAAGGGTTGAAGATTGCTGGGTTTTCGTGCCCAGTGCCCCATTCTCTGTCAGTAAATGTGTTGACACCAAAATGGAGGAACATTATCAGCTCCCTCTGCTGCCATTTCAGCTGGGAATATGTTGGCAGGGGAAGAACTGGCAATGGTGGTGTTGGAACTTGCTCACGCCAACAAATGGTGAATTTGAATAGTGTGATTATTAGGTAAAAAGAGCACCATAGCCTTGTTATGAAGCTCGTCATTCTTCTTGTTATTTCTTCTTTTCTCTCCGGGGCATCTGCTATTTAAGGGTCGAGGATGACGAAGAATTGTGCAATATCCAACAACTCATTGTGTTACATCAAGTTAAGCATGCGAAATTTGGGTCCAAGAGAAGAGGGACCAAAGAAGAGATAAAAATATTCTTGAAATTGGGACAAAACAGAAGAAGCAAAGGTGACACTGACAATAGTCATCCACCATTTAATTGGCATTTTGTTTGATTCTCACTTTTTCTCCTCCGGCATGCGTTCCGATCATTCACGGGTTGATTTACTTTAAAGTATGATCTGATCACACCAAAGTGTATAGGTACGTGGCAGGTGGCCCTTCACTTTTTCGTGGAATTTGTGCTTTATATATTCTAGAGGACATGGCTTTCTCAGAATTCATGTTCAATCAATCTGTACTTTCTTATCAAATAGATCAAGAATAGAGCCAATGGAAATTATGAAGGCGTGACATAACGCATCTTTTAAAATTAAACTTTTTATATTTTCATATTTTAGAATTAAATTAAATTTTATCTTTAAATACTTAAGTTTAATATTAAAAACTTTTTATCTTTATCTTATAACAAAAAAAAAATTATAAATATACCAAGGCATAGGCTACAATGGAAGTTAGTGAACAATTTCTCTGAAAATTACTCAATTTTATATCTCCATTCATAATTAACATAAATGAATTGAGTAGTTAAAGAGCAAAGAGAACGCGAGATAATCAATCAAACGAAAGAACGGTGAGAAAAAGCATGAATGGAAGTCAGTGAACCATTTCTGAAAATTTCTATATTAATATGCTATAATATAAGTATATTTACAACTCTACATTTATCTTTTACAATTTTATTTTTTTGCATTTTTTTCTTTTTATTTTTCTATTTTTCTGTTTATAATTTTATTTTTACAAAATAACTATAAAATAAAAAATATGCCAAAAAAAAGTATATATACACAAAATATACACATAACTTTTTTGTATTGCTATTATAATTTTTTTTATTTAAATTTAAATTAATCAATACTTAATTTAATATCACAAAATATATTGTCCAAAGTCAAAGAAATGGTGAGTATATATGACAAAATCCTCTGTTGTCCCAAATCCAATGTTTACCTAAACCAATTACTATAGTTAAAAAGGGTGGTGCAAAAATTAACCCTACAAAGAATGTCATTAGCCCATCAAACCTTTAAAATCCGGATGTGCTGCAGTTGGGTCTCTGCAGTCGGGCCCTGCAGTCACAATCGGACTGCTGCCATCAATCCTCAGTTGCCCCCTCTCCATCTCGTTCGTCGATTCGCTGCACGTTTAATGAGCCTTCCCTTAGTCTTGGCAAATTGACGGACGAGATGGAGTGGGGGCAGCTGAGGATTGATAGCAGCCGTCCGATCTCGACTGCAGGGGCCGACTACAGAGGCCCAACCGTAGCACATCCGGATCCCAAACTTTATTAGGGTAGAGCCCATCAAATTTGATGGTCAGGAGAAATGTTCCTTGCGTGGAAAAAAGGAATTAATTTTGTCACTCTCCTCAATTTTATTTTATTTTTGCCAAATTCTCTTCCTCAAATACTCATCGTTATTACAAAAATTGAATTTTCATAAGGCTTATGAAAAAATTTTCTGTAAAAATATATTATGAATTCACCTAATTTAAACTTTTCGAAGTAATGAAAATTGAATTTAAGAAAATTAATTCTCTGAAAAACAAGAAGAGATTAAAACCTTCAACCTTTGATATCATGCCTATTGCCTAAATCATCTAGCATTAAGCTACATCTAATGGTTTTAGGCAAACCTTAAAAGGTTAGAGTTTTGACAATGTGGGATGTGGAGTACCTATAATCTAGGGCAAGTAATCCTAATTTCACAATGTGAGAGGCATTAAAACCATTTCTTCATAATAAAAGAATTCACAATAAATTTTAGCTATACGTGTAAAAGTTGAGTTTATAATAAACTGGAAAATTATGAATGATAACATTATCTGTACACTTGCCCGCAGCGCAGCAGCATAAATAGGATACCTCATTTGCAAGTTTGGGGTAGCTAGGGTGCTAGTATTCCTTTAAATGGCTTTTTGAAATTTAACGTGGGTGACTCCGTTGAATAGAGTCGCCAATTGGATTTGGTGGTAGTGGTAGGAGTAGGACTCGCCAATTCATTAATTTCCAATAATCTGTACTGCTTTTTCCCTGTAATGGCCTCAAGCTTCCACAAGATATGTCTGCAGATTGTTTCCAGCGTGCAGTTTTCTCAATGTTTTTGCTTTGATTATTTTGGAAGGGCAAAATGTACTCTTTAAACTACACTAAATTATAAAAAGAAAAATGACACCTCTAGTTTTTAATTATGATATAGGAGTAAAATTTTAAATAAAAATATTAAAAAATACAGCATGACTCTTATAAAAAGACACAATTATATCCTGGCCTCAAAAGGCTACGCATCTCATGTTAGAGTCTCCCCCTACTTTACTCTTCCAGCCAGCTTGAAATAAAATGTTAAAAGGAGTTTGAAACTTCTCTAAATCTTAACTTTGAACGAATCAAATTGTGCTTTCTTTCTCAACCAATCAACTTGAATACAAAGTAGAAGTTAGCTTTCAAACTGCCCAATAGTGATAGTGTGACCTCATAAATGTTAGAGGGAAAAAGAAATAGTTAAAAATTGCTTCTTTTTACCTTTGTATGCATGTGGTTAATAACTCTTCGCTGTTAACCTTACCTGCCAACTGCAACACTGCTAGTAGTCTCCAGACTTCAAGTTCCCAATAGACCCCTTTTTTTCCTGCCTTCATTTACACCCTATTTATAGCTTTGTACTTCACAAGCAGACCTCCAGCTCCAATTTTCATAGTTGCATTATTTCTGTCTCTGATGGAAACCCTTTCCGAGCAAAAGCATGCAGCCACCACTAACCAGTTCACTCTGTTTTGGAAGCATTTTCCTTCAAATCTCTTGAAATTTCCATGGATTTTTACTATCATACTTTTAACATCCACTGAAGCATTTCTTCTCCTGCAAAGTTGCGAACCAACCATGTTCCATTTCCTTTTACTCTGCATTTTCCTTCTCTATTTCATCCTCAAGCAATTCCTTTCAAAGCCTAAACCAATCTACCTTGTGGATTTCTCATGTCTTAAGCCTGAGAGCTGTTTGAGAGTACCTTTCTCCAAGTTCCTCAGGAATGCCTCCATGATTGATGGTTTTGACAGTGAAAGCATAGCTTTCATGGCCAAAGTCCTCACTTCCTCGGGGATAAGCCAAGAGACGTGTCTTCCCCCAGCCTTGCATCGCATTCCTCCGAAAACCCATCAACGAGAATCCATCAAAGAAGCAGAAATGGTGCTTTTTCCCATCATGGACGATCTCTTGGCAAAAACCAAACTTTCACCTCGTGACATAGACATACTCATTGTAAATTGCAGTGGGTTTTGTCCCTCACCCTCTTTGAGCTCCATTGTCATAAACAAATACTCCATGAGAAGTGACATCAAGAGCTACAATATCTCTGGCATGGGCTGCAGTGCAAGCGCTCTCTGTATTGATTTAGCCCATAATCTTCTCAAAGTTCACAACAATTCTAATGCTGTAGTTCTTAGCACAGAGATTTTGTCAAACGGTTGGTATGCAGGTAATGAACGGTCCAAATTGCTGATCAACTGCCTCTTCCGGATGGGGAGTGCAGCGATTCTGCTCACAAACAAGACAGAGGCAAAGAAATCCTCAAAGTACAGGTTGCTCAGGACACTGAGAACCCAGAGAGCCTTTGACGAAAAAGCTTACCTTTCAGCCTTCAGAGAAGAGGATTCTAATGGAAAACTTGGGGTGACACTCAAAAGGGATTTGCTTCAGGTAGCTGGCGAAACACTACGCGCAAATATCTCCATTCTGGGTTCGGAAATCTTGCCTTTCTCAGAGAAATTCTGGTACGGTGTCTCTGTAATGCAGAAGAAATTCATCAACAAGGCGGAGGGAATTTATGTGCCAAATTTCAAGACTGTGATTCAGCACTTCTGCTTGCCATCTTCAGGGAGACCAGTGATAAGAGAAATAGGCAAAGGTTTGAAGCTCGCAGAGAGAGATATGGAGCCTGCTCTCACGACTCTGCACAGGTTTGGAAATCAGTCGTCTTCTTCACTTTGGTACGAATTAGCTTACTTGGAAGCCAAGGAAAGAGTGCAGAAACGTGACAAGATCTGGCTACTGGGAATGGGGAGTGGGCCCAAGTGTAATAGTGTAGTTTTAGAGTGCTTTAGGCCCATAGTTGGACGGTCCAACAAAGGCCCATGGGATGACTGTATTCATCGATATCCAAGTGTAGTTGAAAATTAAGTATATACACAAAGTATTATTATTTTGATTTATATAATAATATAAACTATTTTGTGTAGTTAAATCTTATATATACATAGGTGATTAATTTTTTTTTTCTTTTTTTGAATGTCTTATTCTTACCAAAAAGCTCTAAATTTGTCTATGTAAAGATATTATTATATTCTATTTATAAAAAGAAAAAGAAACTTGAATTTTCGTTAGTTTAGATTTGAGTTGTCCTTGTTGAGGGCTACTTTTGATACATCTTATGGGGTCTTTGTAATGGTGCAATATAGAGGGGGGAGATTTACGTGTCAAGTTGATGAAGGTCCTTTAATGGAGTTGCAGGTCTTGAGAGTCCAGGCTACCTGCATAAATTAATTGTTTTCTGCAATAACTAATGGCACTGAGTTATGTTGTTTCCTTATTGAGGGATACTTCAGACATACAGGTTTGTCACCTTGACCTGTGGCAACTACCCAAAGGTTTTCAGACTTTGGAAGTCTTCCAATTTATTAATGATTGTCAGAAACTTAAATGACAGTAGGAGTCTCCCATTTATTTCCCTTTCAGTTTCTCCACAAGAAAGAGTTTACCATTAACTCTCTATGCTTATGATATGTACTTGTCAATAGGAACATGGAAGAAATTATGAACAAATAACCCATTTGGACCAATATTTAGTAATTATTTATACCTGGTTTTGTTTCACCTGTTATAATAATAGATGAAGGATGATGTTCTGATCTTAACCCTTGCTTCTTCTCTTTAATTTCATCCAATGATTATGGTGGATTCTGCCATGACCACCAAAAGCTTCCAACTTCAATGGCAGTAGTATCTTGCCAAATATTTTATTGTTGCACTTCTTTATTTTTTTATACTGTTCATTTCATTTCATCATTATTTTATTTGAGAATCCAAACAAAGTAAATAAATGACATTTACTCTCCTTTTCATTCTCTCTTTATATTCTTATCAAAACCCATTCTAACTCCATCATAAATTAGTGGGTGTCAATATAATTCTTAGATGTCAAAAGGGTTTTTTTTTTTTTTACCAAATTGCTTTCTAATAGTAAATAAATTCAGTGTTTGTCTACACCTACACGTATTCTAAGAACAAACCTAGTTGATATGAAATCCGTCACACGTGAACATTAGATTTTTTTTATCTAGATATTAAATTCCTAATTTTAATACCATTCAACTTATCGCACTACGACGTGTAAGAGGCAGGTTTTGGTTTTGTTAGTTGTGTCTTGATGTGTATCAAATATGTTTAGTGAAATGTATATTACAATGTAATTGACAAAATATTTTAAAGTTATCTAATTTAAAAGAATTAATTATTAATTATTAAAATATTCTAATCTAAATATTATTTGGGCAATAAAATAATATAAAGAAAAATATAGAATATATAAAAAAATCAATATAAAAAAACTACAATTTCAGATTGTAGTCTACAATGTATATACATTGGAAGTTAGTATTAGGAAAGAACTAGTGGAGTTTGGTACGTAGATTCTTTTTAAATCTTAGTAACCTTAATGCTGGATTTTTTATTTCTTTTTTTTTTTTAAGGAAATTTTCTTAGAAAAAAATCTTATAAGAAATTGTGAGATTCTAGTCTTTTGTTTTTTAAAAAAGTTTTCAACCAAACACGTAATCCCACGAAACAAACTCACCTAGTGCCCTTTTTCTGAGTTGGATCTTACTCTAAAATTCTCAGATTTTATAACGAAGAGCCGAGCTTAAGCTTGCAGAACTTTCCAAAAAAGCTGGCTGCTAGGTTCAAATTTCTTTTCACACCTGTCACTTATTTTCAAAAACACGGTAGAGGTGTGAATAGATGAAAAGGAGGTGAAAAGACAAATGGCCTATTTCTAAGCATTCTTAATAAACAAGCCAAGCCCAAGTATTTTGCATGCTCACCCGGCACTAATTTTTATTATTTTTCAAAAATTAAATATTTTTTAATTCAAAATAATTATAAATATTATAAATTAAAAAAAAAAATTGAGCTGGCTCGGACATACTTTTCTGTTGGACAAGCCCTTGTTTTTTTACACTAAAGGATCCACAATGTATATGTTTAAAATTGGGATCGAGAGCAGGGCGGTGACCCTTTTGTCTCGAGGAAGCCTAAGCTCTGCTCTGCTTGTAGCACAAAAAGTATGTTTCCTTATCTGGAAAAAGGAAAAAAAAGCTGTAAGCATGCGAGCGAAGCTACTCAAAAAAAGTTTGGGTGACTTTTAATTTTGTAAACACTATATGGTAGTTGACACTACGTTCACTATTCAATAATTTGAATTTAAATAGGGTAAGATTATAATAATAAATTTTTTTATTATATTTTAATATATAACGTTATTTTAATATTTTCAGAGTTAGAATTTAAAACTTTTTCTTAAACAAAATTTTTCTTACAATGTCTTAATATACAACAATATTTTAATATTATTTGACAACCACCGTTAATTCATCTACATGTTTTGTGGTTAGATAACAATAATTTAAAATAAATTAAATATAAAATTCATTTTTATTAACATCAAAGGTATTCTTAAACTTTAAATATAAAAGGTATTATTAACAATAGTTTAAAATTATTTCTTTTTTCAAATGAGTAAATAATAAACTTTTCTCTAAAACTTTAAATCCAAAACCTCTATTTGAAAAGGCTCTAATTTGCTATCTAAGTTCTTCAAAACCTTGATAGTTAAATGTTATCGGTGTTACTTAGGTATGCAAGGATGGAAACCCAAAAAAAGAAAAAAAAGAAAAAAGTGTATTTGAAACAAAAACATAACTCTTACATTAAATTCAAAGTTTGTCTACGAGGGCAATTTGATCTATAGTTATTGGGACTTCATATTTTCTTTTTATTATAGATAAAAAAAAATATTAACTTTTAAATATTAATTTAAGCATTTAAAAAAAATTTAGAATATAAGAATATCAAAACTTTATTTCTAAACCTCACTATTTTCACTTGTTTAAGTTTAAAGATGAGACACGAAAATTAGATACAAAGATGGAGATAAAAATCTTAACAAATCATTTTATAAGTTTGAGATAGTGTGTGTGTGTGTGTGTATATATATATATATATAACATGATAGATATTTTTAAAAAATATTTATTTTTCTAGCTGGCATTTATTGTTGGTTGAAAATAATTTTTAATGTTATTTGAGAATATTTTATCTCAGTCTTATTGATTAAGATTATGATATATTGTTGTTTAAATTTAATTTTGATAAATTATTTATAAGTATGATAAGATATTTATCTTAGTTTGTTATTTTATATTTAAATTTTAATAATTATTTTAATTTATAATTTTGAGTATTTTTATTCATTAAATAATATAAATTTTATAATAATTTTTTTTCGCACATGGAGACAATCTGTTTGTAAAGGGACAACGACGAAGATTCTATTAGAAAAAACCCAGCGAAAGCCGAAGTCATTCTCAAATATAAAGTTATATCCGAACATAGAAGACCACCTGGTGCACACTTCATTATCATCCTTAATTGTGTACTCGTGGCGGTGAGGTACTATATCATCAATGTCCAACTGTTTCAGATTTTTTTTTTTTTCACATTATCATTAATTATAAAAAATATTTTAATAAATAAATTTTTATATTTTAAATTAAAAATAAAAATAAATCTTATAAAATTATTTTTAATAAAAAATTTATTTTTTTGAATTTATTTTATCTAATTTAAAATAAAAGAATCATCTTTTCTCACTATAAAATTTGACTTTTTCATTGGTGCTATATTCAAATGACTTAGATTTGAGTGATTTCTAAATTATTTTTTTTTTATTTTAATAAATATTTGTTTTTTTTAAAAAAATTTTGTTATCTTTATAAATATTTCTAACTCAAATGAAATTATTTCGTACCTATAAAGCCTGAACCAATCAAATTTTTCTTAAAAAAAATTCAAACTTGATAGAGACAATTTTGAAATAAAATTCTTAATTCGAGGGAATTGTTACGATTCTTTGGCTACCATGAAGGAATCCGGTTGGGACAGTTGAGGAATTGTGCACGTTTAATGATGGAACTCAACAGTAGTTTTTGTAATTATTAAATAAAATTATTATTGTAATTAAATTTCATCAAATAATTATTTTTAAATAATAATTATAATAAATTTGTATCTGATTCCTATATACTATATAAGTTACTAAAAAACTAGTTTAAAAAGTTCTTTAATAACTCGTAACTCTTTTACGTGAACTTAACCTACTAACTCGAATACTGAAAGGGTGGACATAAAATTAGACAAGAATTTTTTTATTCTAGTCTTATCTTAAATTTTATTTGGGATAAAATTTTTTATCTCACTCACCTTTTTAAGAGTTTTATTGTCTCTTTGAATCTAAGTGCTAAACATATTAAATAATGTTGTTTTGACTTAAATTTTTATCTAAAAATATTTATTGGAACATGATGTGACAAAAAAAATATTTATACATTATTGCAATCCCATTTAAGACATAAAATTTCATCTTTATTTTGTCCCAATTCCTCAAATCTTTTTGGGTTAAGATGAGACAGTAATACATCCGCTGTGATGCCCATAAAAAGAAAAAATACGAGTCACGTGAAGAAAGTGGCCCTACGTGTGTCATACTTTTCTTTAGACCAAGTTTATTGGTGGTTTCTTAACCACCTATACTTATTACGTGGATGTCAAATATGAAAGCCGTGAAATTCGGTTCTAATTGGCGAATAATTTAGAGTTAAACAATAGCAATTGAAAACTGTAAGTATATTGAGAATATAATAAATTATCTTTCAAACTTGAATATTTAACTTACTAATTAATGATGTAATTAAATAATTATTCAAAAATTTCACTATTTTATAGTAATACATATACCATTGATAATTAGTAGTGTTTTCCTCGGTGGCCTTGGGGCTCCCACGGCCGTGGGGTATGATGTCGAGGGAAGGAAGATGGGAGAAGTTGGCTGGCAACAATGAGTCTGCAATAATGGTGAGAGGGAAAGAGAGAGAGATTGGTGAGGGATTTAGGGTATTTTAAGAAAAAAATAAATATAAGATTGGTAGATGAATGAATGGAAATCATCGTGATGTTAAAAAAAATTTAACTGATACAAAAAAATTTGAGTTGATGTCAATCATATCTCACATCATCTAACTTTCTATTACTAAGTTTCATATGGAGTCTTTTTGGCTATTATTTCCATCCTCTATTTATAGCTTGGTATTTCATACGCAGACCTCAAGTCTCAAAGCTGCATTATTTCTATCCCTAATGGAAACCATTTCCAAGCATAATCATGCAATCACCACTAACGTGTTCATCCTGTTTTAGAAGCACTTTCTTTCAAATCTCCTGGAAATTTTGACTATCATACTTCTAGTTCTAACATCCGCTGAATTCTCTCTTCTCCTGCAGAGTTGCGAACCAACCATGTTCCATTTCCTTTTACTTTGCCTTTTCTTTCTCTATTTCGTCTCCAAGCAATTCCTTTCAAAGCCTAAACCAATTTACCTTGTGGATTTCTCATGCCTTAAACCTCAAAGCTCTTTGAGAGTACCTGTCTCCAAATTTGTCAAGAATGCCTCCATGATCGATGCTTTTGACAGTGAAAGCATAGGTTTCATGGTCAAAGTCCTCACTTCCTCGGGAATAAGTGGAGAGTCATGTCTTCCCCCAGCCATACACTACATTCCTCCTAAAACCCATCAACAAGAAGCCATCAAAGAAGTAGAAATGGTGCTTTTTCCCATCATGGACGATCTCTTCAGAAAAACCAAACTTTCACCCCTCGACGTTGACATACTCATTGTAAATTGCAGTGCGTTTTGTCCCTCACCCTCTTTGAGCTCCATTGTCATAAACAAATACTCCATGAGAAGCGACATCAAGAGCTACAATATCTCTGGCATGGGCTGCAGTGCAAGCGCTCTCTGTATTGATTTGGCCTGTAATCTTCTGAAAGTTCACCACAACTCTAATTCTATAATTCTTAGCACAGAGATTTTGTCAAATGGTTGGTATGCAGGTAATGAACGGTCCAAACTGCTGTTCAACTGCATCTTTCGGATGGGGAGTGCAGCAATTCTGCTCACAAACAGGACAGGAGCAAAGTATTCTTCAAAATACAGACTGATCAAGACACTCAGAACCCAGAGAGCCTTTGAAGACAAAGGCTACTTTTCAGCATTTAGAGAAGAGGATTATAATGGAAAACTTGGGGTGACAGTCAAAATGAAGGATTTTATTCAAGTAGTTGGTGAAATTCTACGCACAAATATCTCCATTCTGGGCTCAGAAATTTTACCTTTCTCAGAGAAATTCTGGTACCGTGTTTCTGTAATGAAGAAGAGGTTCATCAACAAGGCGGAGGGAATTTATGTGCCAAATTTCAAGACTGTGATTCAGCACTTCTGCTTGCCATCTTCGGGGAGAGCACTGATAAGAGAAATAGGCAAAAGTTTGAAGCTCTCAGAGAGAGATATGGAGCCTGCTCTCATGACTCTGCACAGGTTTGGAAATCAGTCTTCTTCTTCACTGCGGTACGAATTGGCTTACTTGGAAGCCAAGGAAAGAGTGCAGAAAGGTGACAAGATTTGGCTACTCGGAATTGGGACTGGGCCCAAGTGTACTAGTGTAGTTTTAGAGAGTGTTAGGCCCATTGTTGGAGAATCTAGTAAAGGCCCATGGGATGATTGTATTCATCAATATCCAATTGAAGTTGAAGATTAAGAATCTTGTGTGGAAAAACTAATTCTACACCCACTCCTTCACACCCCATTCCACGTCTATGCTTTGTAATGGTAAAATTATAAATAAAAAGTAAAAGAATATGTAAAAGTGAGTCTGTATGTAGCACATCTATTTTATTATTAAGGAAATGTTGTGTGCATGTATATTAATTCATGCTTATTTATACACACACTTTTTATTTTGGAGAGATAAAATTGTAAAGATATTATTCGTAGGGTTTGATCCTTTCATGTTGGGGGAATAACATGACGTTGCCTAAATGTACAACATTTTAACTTGCCTATATTAATAGCTTCATTGTATAAGATGTTGTAGTCTAAATTGCACAACATTATTTTATGCTTATACCAATATTATCTCCATTTCATGCAAATTAATGTCTTTGTTGAATTATAAAGCATGCACATAACCAATAGCACAAAAACACTCTACCAATTCTTTTAATTCATTTTTCTCTTCTCAAACAAATTTATGATTATTGATTTTTTTAAACAAATGTTAATCTTATCATTTTCATTCCCTACACATATAATCCTAATTAATTTCATCAAATAATATTTTTTGGTGGTCATAATTAATCATATGTACTTTTCATATATTTTTTTTAAGTGGTATAGATAAAATTGATAATCTGAAAATATAACAGATAAAATTGATTGGAAAGTAGTGTTTTACTTTAAAAAGGGAAAAAAAGAAATTATCAAGTCCATCTTAAAAAAGAAAATATCTAAATGACAAGTAGCAATTTTAGAGGAAGGGAGAGGTTCATGTATCAAGTTGATGAAGCTCCATTAATGGAGTAGCTAGCAGTCTTGAGAGTCCAGGCTGCCTGACCTATTACTTGTTTTCTGCAATAATGGCAATGGGATGTACTGTTTCCTTGTTCAGCGATATAGATACATCATACATCTACCTTTGTTGCCTTCACCTATATATGCCAACTACCTATGTTCATACTTAAAGGCTTTAATAATTGACACAAATTCTCTATTTTTTTTTTGTTGTTTTAAACTTTATTTTATAAGTTTAAAATTAATTAAAAATATTAAAAATAATACTATAAATTAGACAAAATTAAATTAATAAAATTTTTAGAATTAATTCTAAAATCATGAGATATAATTAAAATAAAAATTGTGAAAAAGAATTTAGTCCATCAAAAAATCTGAAGTCCTCCAATTTGTAATGTAAGTACTTGTCAATGTCGTTGGAAAGAAAAAAAAGACATGAAACATGGAGGGAGTTATGAACAACGTTTGAATTTTGGACCAATAGTTGTACCTGGTTTTGTTTCAACGTTTATAATAGGAGATTTCATGTTAATTAGTGAATAAGAAGGATGTTTAAGATTTATGATTACTACATAACTGTGTCTAATCATTAAACGGATTTTTAAATAGTAAATACATTCACTATTTATCTATATTTATTTATAAAAAGAAGAAAACTTATCAAAAATAAAATTGAAGTCATTAAACATTATTTTTTTGGATAAAATAAGATAATATACTTACATATAAGAGAATAATATATATATATAAAAAAAAAAAAAAAAGAATGTGGCATGAAACATTTTTTTTTTTTGTTTGACACTGTTTTAATTTTTTTTAAAAAAAAAATGTTCAAGTTAGACAAGAACCGAACTAAAAATGTGGGGAATGGTAGATGTCCCTAAAGGGGCTTCAATTTATAGTCCTTAATTGGGCCAGACCGTAATTTCCATGAGGTATAGATTGGACCTTAGTAGGATTAATGGGCCCTATAACTTCCATATACAAGATGTTATGTGTCAGGTATTTAATTTGGAAATTTATTTTGAACAGAGTAATATATAAATGCTTCTTTCTTTTTTCCATTTTTTTTTTCACAGCATTCTTTTTTCCATTTTTGGTACCGTAGAAAGTTACTATCAATTGAATGTAAATTGCATCCATAATTTATATAAGCCAAGCACAACTGGCTATAACACTAATTTTTTTTCACCATAATATTTCTCTAGTTATAACTAGCTATTAATCCAGTATTAAGCACGATAAGTTTTTAATTTTTCATAATCAAGTAAAAACATAGGAACTTTTAATTTCTTAATCAATCCTAAATAATAAAAAAATAAATTGTATCAACACAAAAGAAAAATTATGGAATATTGAGTAAGTTTATTGGCAAGTTCTTAACTCGGAGAAAATTGCATCTTTTTTAGCTTTACACTAAGTAGTGCCGGTGAAAATCTAAACACATAAATTTTAAATTTTAAGTGAAAAAAAGTAACCAAAAAAAAAAAAAATCAGTACACAGGTGTCAATCAAAGAACAACAAAATGTGATTGCTTATTTGTAAATGGAGTATTGTAGAAGCTTTTTTGGCGACCAAAATTATATAAAGTAGTTTCTAAAAAAAAAAATTGATTCATTTTATAATGTGGGGCGTTAGAAGAATGAAAAAAAAAATTTATATTTGCTCTTCTGTATTAATTGTTCCATATAAAAAATAACTATAATAGAATATGAGAAATATGTAATAAATACAGAGAATATACAATATGGTACTTCTATTATTTTTGATTGGTAGAGAGAAATTGAAATAAATTATTTAATTTTTGTAATAAATGAAGGTAAAATTAAAAATATATGGTATTTTTTTAAAAAATTAAGTATAAAAAGAAGTTTTTTTTTTTTTTTTAAAGATGTATGATTTAATTAAAAAGGCCCTAGAAGAGAAGAACTCTAAAGACAAATTCTTTTGTACACTTTACATAAACTTACATAATTTACAGCCTATAAAAGAAATTTAGATACATTTATAATTTCTGTGTGATTTATGAGATGTCATCTATTCTCAAAAGTAGATCATTATATTTATTCCATACTGGTAGGTCGCTAATAAAAGTTGTATGGGAGGAAACAATTTCCATATCAATAAAATCAGAATTAATTGTACTCGAGGAAACAATAATTGCCATTGACTAGATCCTTAGATAGAGAAATGGTATAGTTATGGTTGGGTCCACTGGAATGGATAACACTTATCACTTACAACATGGTGAATCTAATATTAGAAAAAGTGATAGTATCTCAAATAAGATTATCTTGATCTTGATCGAAGAATATTTATAAAAAAAAGTTTTTGAATATTCAAAATATTCATTTTTTTGGAAGAGGTTTATCTAGTAGAAAGTGTTTAATAAACAAATTTATTTTTGAATCTTAAGATTTATGTAACATGAAAACATGAATTTTGATATTTATAAATTATGAAAATTTTAAAAATGTATTTGATTAGTTTTAAATATTTATAAAAAGTATTTTTAAAAATTAGAATCTCACGTTTCTATGAAATTCCTTTTTAAGAAAATTTCATTAAAAAATAATTACAAAAAATTTATGCTAAACACATGAAATAAATTAAGGATTCTAATTTAAGAGTCTGATTTTTTTTTTAAAAAAATCCATATATCAAACACTTATTATTCTGGTATTAAAGCTAAATTAGCATCGTACACAAATGATTTATTAAAAAAGAGATGTTACTGTTGTAAAGATGCTCTGTGCTTCTGCTTTTGTTGTAGTGGGAACTAAGCTCTTACTTGTATGGAGAAGAAAACAATAATTGTGCTTCAAAGGGAAAAAGTAAATTTAAAATAATGAATACAAAAGGATCTTTAATTAATAAATTCATTTTTTTTAGCATGAATCAGCTGCCACATCCATACCATACCCAACTCAATGATGAACCCTAACTTTGTTTATAATCAAATTTTTTTCCCTAAAACTTTTAGAATTATAGTAATTTTTTTAATTAGACATATTATCTTAAAAAAGAATTATGGTTAAAACAAGAGTCTATTTTAGAAGTGACTATAGGAGAAGTTACTGAAAAACTAATTATGCATTCTTAAAATCCCATTCTTGCTTGAGCCATCTAAAGTAAATTTAGAGTAAAAATAAGGGGAGAGATTGTTTAAAACTATACCAAACAAATCCCTATTAGTCTATCAACTCAAGTCATTGAGCCTTTTTTAGGGTTGAAGTCAGGAGAAGAAACCTTTCAAATTATGGCTGAACAAGAGAAATTGGTTAAGTCATTCACTTTTATTCTTATTAAGAAAAGATTAGAATGTGTAACATACCTTATACTCAAAAATTCCTAATTGCATCATCCCTTACTCTTCCTCCATAGCAAAGATAAGCTCTCTTATCCTTCAAATTCTTTCTTATCCTCTCTTTTTTTGAAAAAAATTATATGATTTTAAGCTTCAAGTTATAAAAATTGTTCATAAAAATATTTACAAATTATTTATTAATAAGATATTCACATTAATAATACCATATAAATTTACATTCTTAAGAGATATAGTTGTTATTCTTATTAACTCGATTAACTTTTACTATCCCTAGTTGCATTTCTAATTGAGCAAATGAATATGTAATTACCTAGTTAAGGAATCTGAGCTGCAGCGGAACTCAGATAAGATGCACTCCATGCATGAACCATGACGCATCCTGTGATTGTGGTGGGGACCCATGATCAGACATTTTCTCTGTTACTCCACTCTAGCAGTAATATTAGTAATGGGCGGTCAAAAGATCCTCTTAGTAAATCTGACACTAGGTCATAACCCTTTGATCAACCTTCTGGGACCCAACACTTGGCAGTGCATGAATACTGGGCAGTGGTGGTGGGTGTGTCGTAACTCACAGACATAGAAAAATTACACCGTTGGCTGAGTAAATAAAGCAAATGCATGGGTTGGTTGCTTGCATCAGAGGACCATAACCACATTAACTCGAATCACCAGCCACTAGGTATCTCTTTTAACTCGTTCATTCATTTTGGGTACTCAGGAAACAACTACCCACCTTTATTGCCCGCCCCTTCTCTTTAATATCTAAAACTTCAAAGCGCACACAATTCAATAACCCATAAGCCCCTTCTCAATTTTTTCCCTTCAACTTGGTCATTTTTCTGCAAAAGATCTTAGCTTTTTTTTTATTCGTTTTCCTTTTAGCATGTAAAATGGCTAAGAGTCCAATGGGAAATCTGGGTTTGATTCTAACGAGCTATGTTTTCTTCAGCATTGTGCTCTTTGCACATGCACAATTTGCTAAGAAGACTTATATCGTTCAAATGGATAAGTCTGCAATGCCTGCAACATTCGCCAATCACCTCGAATGGTATTCCTCCAAGGTGAAATCTGTGCTGTCCAAATCTGTGCAAGCTGAAATGGACAATGAAGAGAGGATAATCTACAATTACCAGACTGCTTTCCATGGAGTTGCAGCTAAGTTAAGCCCAGAAGAAGCTCAAAATCTGGAGGCAGAAGATGGGGTTGTGGCCATTTTCCCTGATACAAAGTATCAGCTACACACTACCAGAAGCCCCATGTTCCTTGGGCTTGAACCAGCTCGCAACGCTGACATCTGGTCTGAGAAGCTAGTTGACCATGATGTTGTAGTGGGAGTTTTGGACACTGGGATTTGGCCAGAAAGTGACAGCTTCAACGACACAGGCATGAGAGCAATTCCTGCTCACTGGAGAGGAGCCTGTGAGACTGGCAGAGGATTCAGGAAGCACCATTGCAACAGAAAAATTGTTGGGGCAAGATCTTTCTTCCATGGATATGAAGCTGCAACAGGAAAAATGAATGAGCAAGCAGAGTATAAATCACCTAGAGATCAAGATGGCCATGGCACTCACACTGCAGCTACTGTTGCTGGTTCTCCTGTGCGTGGGGCTAATCTTCTTGGCTATGCTCATGGGACAGCCAGAGGAATGGCACCAGGGTCAAGAGTTGCAGCTTACAAAGTTTGCTGGATTGGTGGGTGCTTCAGCTCAGATATTCTTTCAGCAATTGATAAAGCTGTAGCTGATGGGGTCAATGTTTTGTCCATCTCTTTGGGTGGTGGAGTCTCCTCTTACTATCGTGATAGTTTATCTGTGGCTGCATTTGGGGCAATGGAAAAGGGTGTTTTTGTTTCCTGCTCAGCAGGAAATGCAGGGCCTGATCCTGCCAGTCTCACCAATGTGTCACCTTGGATCGCCACTGTTGGTGCTAGCACCATGGATAGAGATTTTCCAGCAATTGTTAAACTTGGAAATGGCAGAAGAGTCACAGGAGTTTCAATCTACAAAGGGAAAAACACGCTGTCAACAAAGAAACAATATCCTCTGGTATATTTGGGTGGCAACTCAACCAGCCCTGACCCCAGATCTCTGTGCTTGGAGGGCACTTTAGATCCAAAAAAAGTCGCCGGTAAGATTGTTATTTGTGACAGAGGCATTAGTCCTAGAGTTCAGAAGGGCCATGTAGTGAAAAATGCAGGTGGGGTGGGAATGATTCTTGCAAATACCGAAGGAAATGGAGAAGAGCTGGTTGCAGATTGTCACCTTCTTCCTGCAGCAGCAATTGGAGCAAAAGAAGCCAAGGAGCTCAAGCATTATATCTTGACAAATGGAAAAGCTTCTGCAACTATAGCTTTTCTTGGTACAAGGTTAGGAATTAAGCCATCTCCAGTAGTAGCAGCATTTTCTTCAAGAGGGCCTAATCTTCTCTCCCTTGAGATTCTGAAGCCAGATTTAGTGGCTCCAGGGGTAAACATTCTTGCTGCTTGGAGTGAGGTTATTGGCCCATCAAGTTTGTCAACAGATCGCAGGAGAGTGAAGTTCAATATTCTATCTGGAACTTCAATGTCATGCCCACATGTTAGTGGCATAGCTGCATTGCTCAAGTCTAAGCACCCAGAATGGAGTCCAGCAGCTATAAAATCTTCACTGATGACAACAGCTTATGTCCATGACAACACTCGCAATCCTCTCAGAGATGCCTCAATTGCTACACCTTCAAGTTCTTATGACCATGGTGCTGGCCATGTTAACCCCAGAAGAGCTCTTGACCCAGGTTTAATATATGACATTGAGCCACAGGATTACTTTGAATTTCTCTGCGCGCAGAGGCTAACTCCAACTGAGTTGAAGGTTTTTGGCAAATATGCCAACAGATCTTGCAGACATTCTCTTGCCATTCCAGGAGACTTGAATTACCCAGCTATCTCAGCAGTTTTCCCTGAGAAAATATCTGTTTCAGTTTTGACCCTTCATAGAACAGTCACCAACGTTGGCCCTCCTGTCTCAAAATACCATGTTGTTGTTTCTCCATTCAAAGGTGCTTCTGTCAAAGTTGAGCCAGAAACCTTGAATTTTACCAGAAGATACCAGAAACTCTCATACAAGATCACCTTCACAACAAAATCCAGGCAAACAGAACCAGAATTTGGAGGTCTGGTGTGGAAAGATGGAGTCCAAAGAGTGAGAAGCCCAGTTACTATCACATGGCTGCCTCCAATATGAGCTACAATAGATTGGATTATCTTCTTGCAAGTTCAGTAGTAATGCTTTGTTGCAATAAACAAATTTTCTGTACCAAGGAAATGCTTGATATTGAGTACTTCCTACTATGATCTAGGCTTTCTTTCTTTCTTTCTTTCTTTATGTAGTTCAATGCAAAATTCAAGAGAAAGGAAAGGTATTGCTTGAGTTTCAAGTATCAGCAATGTTCTATTTCATTCACAAACTTCCATTTACATTTAGCGGTCAATTCCAAATAGAAGAAAGCTTTTAAAAATCCATTTTACTGCAATTTCTTTCTCTTGGCATCATTTTTACTGCAGAAAATATCTAGTCTGCAGAACTTAGCTTCACGTCTAACAAAATTTGGATGCTTCACGGCAGCATATATACTCATCACAGCATATAAGAAAAGGGTTGACAGTGGATTCATGACTGATTTGTTGGACCAATTGAAGGACTCATTTTAATGAATGGCAGCAAGGACAGTGAGCAAGATCCAATTAGCTTCTAGAAGTTATATAATGATTTTCCATAATGTACTGTACATGCTGTTAACTGCATAGTAGCTGGCCACATTAAGAATACTGGTCCAGACTCCAGAGTACCATATCTATTTAGCTTTCTAAGTAGAGATTTTACTCTTGTGGATTGGGAATTAATATTTTGAGCAACATTTCCCTGTATGTGACTGTAAAACTGACATCTTTGGATTGAAAGAAATCTTGCTGAGACTGCTTGCCTTCTGAATCACAAAGAAGTTCACGGCATGTTTGCAGAGCCAATTTATCTCAAGACAGCAAGTTAGGTTATTTATGGTCAATGTAATAACTCAGAATAATAACAGTAACAAAATGCATTGAAGCACAACTTAAAAGGGTATACTTTATTAAGTCAAGAAGTAGAGTTGTTTTAATTTAACTAAAAATTTTGATTTAAACTATGAGAATGTAACTGCACTAAAATTTAATATGATAATTTTATTGTTTTATAACTTTGTCAAACTCAAATTTCGATTAATTAGTTTCAACGTTCTGCCAAGACATCAGATGTTTTGAAAAAAAAAAAAGTGTTGCTTTAACTTGTTCATTCTTTCCATGAAGGTATCTTAGAATGATTTGGCATCTTCAGACGTAAAATGAGGCTAGACGAGTTACCAAACAATTTAAAAAACCAAAAATAAAATTTAAGTGTTAACTCATAGGTTAAACCTTTGAGATATTTAGGCAATAAGCTTGAGTTCAAAATTTTGGTGCGTATTTATTATATTTGTTTTTTGTTTTTATTTCTAATGAAAATAAAAATACGACCTAAAAATATATTTGGTTTAGTAAATAAGAAAATTTCCTAAAATGCATTGAAACTAAAATAAAAAAAAGTTGTTTTTAGTATTTTTTTAAAATGATTTGTAGTAATTTTGTAATTTTTTAATTCTTTTTATAATTTTTAGCAAAAAAAGTTTAGTAATTTAATAAAATTTACTGAATATGATTGTTGGGTAAAAACAAGGAAAATAAAACACATTTTAAAAATAAAAATAAGAAATAAAAATATAAAGCAAAGAGTCTCCTGGGGTCACATTTGTTAACAAGAAATATTGTCTATATTTTTTTTTTGTCTCAAACATGGATTAGGATATAATAATTTTTTTATAAAGTATATGATAATATCTCTAGCTTAAAAATAAATAACAAAAACAAAAATAATATTATTGGCTCAATAAAAAAAAAAAAATTTGTTGGCAATTTGCCAATTTCAATTACACAGTCAAATCCATGAGTTAGCTGGTTACACCAAGTGGCTATTTTCCTACAGCGATATTTACTTTTATTCCTATTCTTTATTCTTTACGTCTTTATACCTCATCATGGAATTAAAGCATTCAATGGCCCCATCTTCGTGTTATAATTCTCAATACAGAAACGACACTTATCCTGGCGTCGTTTGAAGTGAAGATTGTACAATGACTCTGAAGCAGATGAAGATGCAAAATCGAACTCCTCACCATCATCCTCTGAATGGACCTTGAAGGATGTCGAACCTAATTGCGATCCGTGACGCCGGCGTTGCCATCGACGGAAATGGAAGTTTGTACTCCCCTGCGAAGGAGAAAGCTACGAATAGAGGCGTCTATAATGGCTGGTCGTCGCTTTCCCTTCGCCGAGCTAAACAGTTGCTTGGCGCAGCCAAAACCAAGCTCCTTTTTGGCCTTTTGGCTCTCTGCTTCTTCGCTGCGCTGACCTCCAGGTTTAGTTATATGATGGGTTGGGATCTCCACTACCCTTCTTCAGTATATTTTCCGTCAAGGTAAATGTTGTCCTCAACGTAGTTTTTTTTTTTTTTTTTCCTTTAGATATGTGCAACTGCAAGCAGATAGTTTCACCTTCAAATCAGACAAATTGTGTTATGCACAATTGTGTTGATGGATTTGGATAAGTAACTTGCAAATTGTTTGCATGTTGTGCTGAGAACTGTTGATCTCGTTGGATAATTGGGAGAAAGAAATAGAATTTGACAATTTGAAGTAGCCAGTTGAAAGCATTTTATACCAGTATAGCCACACTCTTGAAGGACCTTTATATTGATGTAATAGGTTTTGCTAAACAATGATTTTTATTTTCTAGCATGGGTATTGTCTTCCATGTACCCATGTGACAGTGCTTCTAATAGAATCAATATACTGTCGTGTTTTGCTTCTGTGTTTCAATAGCATCTCCTTACAATTGATGTTCTGCATGTTTCAGGGTTGGCTATACGGTGCTTATGAACACATGGAAGCAAAATTCTCTTCTTAAGCAAGCCGTTGCACATTATGCATCTTGTCGTGGGGTAGAGGCAATACATATAGTGTGGAGTGAAAGTGAACCACCATCTGAAAATCTGAAATCTTATCTTAAAAACACTGTGTATTCAAAATCACAGAAAGTTCACAAACCAAACTTTAGATTTCACATCAATGCAGAAAATAATTTAAATAATAGATTTAAGCCAATTGAGGGCCTTAAAACAGATGCAGTTTTCTCAGTTGACGACAATGTGATTGTCCCTTGCCCTACCCTGGACTTTGCTTTCAACGTCTGGAGAAGTGCTTCATCCACAATGGTGGGATTTGTTCCTCGAGTGCACTTGGTGGATAAGGAGGTTAGCAATTAGTAAATTACCTCCTTTGGCATTGCTAGAATTTTTTCTTGAATTTAAAATCTTTTTTAATTTTTTCTTGCTCACATGAGAAATAGATGTATGTTTGCTGGTCAATAAATAATTGTCTAGGATCAACATCCACTATGAATACCAAAAGAATCTTTGGCATGGTAGGGCTATTGGAATCAAATTGCTTGCAAGTAGGATTCTGAAACCTATAAGTTTTCACACCAGGGTTGGATTGATTGTATGATGAACATGAGCACTTCATTAATTGGTTGGAGACGCACAACAAAGGTGCAATTCACAGGGGAGAGAAAAAAGAATGAACTAACATGTTGCATGTGGTCATGGGGCTTGACTTAGACGATGAACCAAAGGAGAATTAAAGATTGCAAAATTGGAAGTACTATTGTACTAAATATGTTTGGCATACTGGGGAGAAACAGGATCTATAGACCTACCACATGCATCTAGATGTCCTTGTCTCTTTTTGTTCCTCCCATAGCAATGAGTAGTGTCATAAGACATAAGCTTGAATTTTTTTTAGGCATCGCATATAGAGATTATAGATTAATTTGTACTAGTTTGATATGGTTTGACTGTCCTTGGTAGATATGTAATCTACTGAACCATCTCTAGACAAAATAAAATAAAGTACTAAGCTCGGTGTGTGCGTGTCTTTCAAAGGTCATTGTTTAATTTTTCCTTTTAAAACAAGGCCCTAGGAGGGGTGATGCAGAAGTTTTTGGTCATCCATTATTTTTCCTGAAGCCCTGTTTGAACCAAAATGCATGCACTTGCCTGGTGTTTATGATTATGGACTTATGGTAACTGTTATCTGTTGAATGTGCTCTTCTGGGAGTGTGAGTGAGAAAAGAAATGCATTTTGTATGACTAGCTAAAAGACTAGGATTGCTACAAGTGGTTAAGTTAGGGGTAAGGAGAAGCTTAGTGCATATTTCTATATGTATGAAAAAATAAAAATAAAAATGAAGTTCACCAAGCTCATGATTGACAACTGGCCTGACGTTAACCAAATTGAACTCTATATTGTTGGATAAGCTTACGTGTTAGTTTGACTACTGTATCTGACAAAATTTACTTTTGTATAATACAGCAAAATAATGTTCCATACTACAGATATGAAGGATGGTGGTCAGTTTGGTGGATGGGTACTTATAGCATGGTTCTCTCAAAAGCTGCATTCTTTCACAAAAAATACTTAGATATATATACTAACGATATGCACCCATCAATTCAGGACTATGTTTCCAGGGAAAGGTAAGATGTTGGGTTAGTTACCTCTTTTATGATTCCTTTCTCCATTTTTTTGCTTTTAATTTTAATTGTACTTTTTTTTGCTCATTATTTTCTCTTGCTTTCTTGGATTCTCAACTTTGTTGTCCTTTTCTTTGCAGAAATTGTGAAGACATTGCAATGTCCCTTCTTATTGCTAATTCTACAGGTTCTCCTCCGATATGGGTCAAAGGTACCACGCTACTATTAAGGCTTGGAGCATGCTTTGATGCAAAATGATTATAGGGTTCATAAAGATAGTTGAGTTCATAAAATCTTAGGTTTGGCACGTAAGTTGCATTCTCTTTTTACTCCTTGGGTGTTCTTATGCAATATCTCTACTATGGTAGAAAATATTGCTTTGAATGCTTGCATTCATTGTAAGTATTTTTCTTTCTTATCTATGCTACATACTCGATAATTTTGCCTATAACTACCTGGAAATCATGTAGACCTGGGAGACAAGACATGATATGTCACATAAACAGTGCACAAGAAAAAAATAGACACAACAATGAGTGTTAATATTTATAAGTATTAAAACAACTGTAAGTATATGAAAATATTTCTAATATAATTTGAAAATCTGTTTAAGCATGTGAATAAAATTATCTGAGAAGTATTAAATATTAAAATTCGATATCTTTTATTGTTAGGGTACTGTTGAACTGTTCACTGTATCAAAGTTTTACTAAATTGGTCCTGTTTGGAAATGTGAGTGCTTCATAGTTCAGTAGTTCACAATTCAAATATAAAACCCACATTTAATTATAAATTTTAACTTTATCTTTGTCGTATCATGTAAAAGATGTTCTGCCAGTGCCTGCACGTGCTTGTAGGTTGTAAAATTCTTGCACTAAAGCTTGCATTGTAGATATCGATTCAGAACTGAACCAAATTACTAATCAAGTAATAAATAAACCATTTCTGTCTTGTCTGAATTCTGAACCATCCTCGCTTCCTGCCCACCTGCTCCCCCATTGTCAAGTATTATATGTTGCTCTCTATGGTCTGGAAAGGGCTTTGGCGTTTGCATTTTCCTTTTCAGTTCTTCTGTCCTGGGGTGTAGATTTGCTTCCCTGATATCCTAATACTAGCTAATGTCTTCTCTCATTGGGAGGGATTAGTGGGTGGAACGTATGATGTTGCTGCAGAATGGAGACATGCTTTTCTGTAAATTTATTTCTTATTGGAGAAATGATGTGTGCACATCTATTGTTTCACACCTTTCTTTACGCTTTAAAATTCGTAGTTGTTGACCGGAGTATAAGTGTAAATAGAAAAATAAGAGAGACAAAAAGTAGAAAAGAGGTATAAAAAATGGGTGTACGAAACAGACAGATGTACCGTATAGCACTACTCGTCCTGTATTATGTAGTGAAATCTTAAAGCCATTTTCAATGAATTTGCAGGCAAGATCTATGAGATTGGAGCATCCAGCATAAGCGATCTGAAAGGGCACAGCGAGAGTAGAAGCAAATGTCTTAATGACTTCATATCGCTATACGGGACCGTACCTCTTGTGTCAACTAATATGAAAGCTGTTAATGCATGGAATGAATGGTTATGGTAGCTGTGTTGTTTTATTAGTCAACCTCTGCTTCTTCCCACCCACTTCCTGCCTGTAATCTTTCATTATTTTAGTTTGCCAATTTTATAGGAAACTAATAGTGACTGGTATTATTAATCTCTATTTCTAGTTTGACAGTTCTATAAAAGACATCATCTCACAGGATGGGTTTCTTTAATTTGCAAGTGAGACATAATGTATGTGTACATATATGCTCTTATATATTATAAAGTGATTATTGACAATGCAACATTCACTAGAGAAAGTTGGTTTGTCCTCCTTCTTTTGCATGTGCCAAGAGTGTTAGGGATGGTTCAATGATTGTCACTTACTTATAAAAGTTACTTAAGTTTTAATCTCTTAAAGTCGTAAGTTAAAATTTTAGCATATTTTTTTCTATTTATGATAAAAAAATAATATGGAGTGTTTGATTGCATTCTAAAAATTAATTCATCTAATGTTTTGCCAAAAAAAAAGAAAGAAAAAGAAAAAGCTGCTTTGACTTACCCAGTTTTTTATGAATTGGCCTTACCCAATTATGTTTGTAGAGGTGACTGATTAAGGGGAGACCCTTTTTACTTTGATGAAATTAAAGGAAAGCCCATATATAGAGATTGAAATTTGTTTCCAACTCCTCTATAAATTATAATATCCCAGAGATTAAAATAAGAGAAAAGAAAATTAAAAAAAATATAAAGCTGAGTGGTCCAAATATATGCAATCTAGAAGGTGGACAACTTTGAATTGATTCAATAAATCTATCAAATCTAAACTACCACTATGTTGTAGGTCCCATCCAAGCAAGCACACGTGGATCTAAAATATGAAAGGATTTGTTTAAGTCTCCAGGGTCATTGACTTAGGCTCCGGATTAGCTTCTCAAGGATTTGGCCCACCTCCCATTGTATTTGTTCTTTTTAATATTAGGAGGGATACATTCTTAAGATTGTTTGAAAAATAAAGGATATGTTAGATAGAAAAAATTTGATTTTTTTATGAGAACTATGGATTATGGGAAATATAGATCCCAATAAGGGACCTGAGAGATTATTAAACCAATTATTTTGTTTATATTTGTGTCAAATAATATATACCAATATCTTACAACAAGGAACAAATAAGCTATGAAAATTTGTGTATTAGAAGGATTCAAAGAAGTTCAAAATTGTGGTGACTTTGTTTCCCTTGCATAACTTTGGTCTAATAGAGATGACAAATAAAGGGTTGAATTTGGATAACTTGCAATTAAAAAGTTCATGCAGTGGGCATTTTTGATATTGAGCAAGTCATAAAATTCTATGTTGATGATCAACCCTTCAGTGAAGATCAGATAGTCCAAAAATAGTAAATGCATGACTAGGTGATTGCAGAGAATCCATGTCCACATCAAAGTGATGAAAAGCACATAGCATGGGAATTCAAAGAGCAGATCCAGGTAGCAGGTTGCATGCTTTGCTTCTCCTGGACATCAACTGCATGCCCTAAACTCTTGCTCTCATCTCTATGTGCAGGGTTGATTGTCTTGTTGGCTTGTCCATTTACAAACATTTCTTCTGCAATTGGACAGATGGCCCATGCCCTATAACAATCACCTTTCTACTCATCAACCCATCGCTTTCTTCTCAACTCCTTCTACATATTCATCATCAACTTTCTTTAATTTATGTTCCTTCTTTAAAATTCATTTTGTAGATAAAAGACAAGTTATCAAAGTGATCATGTTGGTATAGAATATTAAAAATAATATCATGGGAAGGCCAGAATAAGCCAAAACGCATGTGATGGCTAACTGACTAAAACATTCATTCTCCCTCAGAGAATAAATTTTTGGACTGAGTGAAAGAATCTCAATCTGAGTTTGTTGATTAAATTATCTTACATTAATAAAATGTTACATTATTTTTTTAGAAAGACCTCCAATTAGGGAGGAATCTGAGAGACTCGATGTATATAGGACCTTTACAATTAACCAAGAAACTTATACAAAGGCAACAACATAGTAGATTCTGGGATTTTAATAATATGTTTAATAATGCTAAATTTTAAGAAAATAAAAGGGATGAGATTATTTAATATATAATTTTTATTTTTTTTATTTTGATCATAAATTGATTAATCAAAGAGTAGGCATCAATTTGATAGTATGAGAAGTTGATGATTAGAAAATTATAAAGTCAAATCTGGGAAAGGAAAACACCTAAGGCTTTTTTGGTGTTCCACCATCACCAAAACCGAAGTGGGTCATAATATGTGAAACAATGCACGAGGGTTTGTTTCAAGTTAGGAGAAGCATACAAAGGAAAATCACCTACTCTACTCTACTTGTTGACTATTTAAATTACTGTAGATTACTCAAAGAGTTCCTTTCTTTCTTGGTTTTTTTTTTTTTTTTGGAAAAATATAAAAAAATCCTGATTCCTTATTTCTTAAAAAAAATATTAGAGTAATAAAATGATAGGATTTTTCCTTTGCCTTGGCACGAAAGAAAAGTGGTAGAAAAACATTTTAATTATAAAAAGGAGTTATGAAATCTAGGCAATGATATATTCTTGTCATAATTTTGGAATGGAAAGTATACGAATCATTGTTCATGACAACTCAGGTCGATTTACAGATACAGATACAGATAAAGAGTCATGGCTCATGTCATTGTAACAAAGAAGAAAGAAAAACAGAAAAACGCAGCACAGCACTCATCTTGTCTTTTCCCAATCCAAACAAGCCTCAGCAAAAGTCCACAACACAAACAGTTACTTTTCCCTTCCAAATACAGAGTGTCCTCCTCTGCCTCTGCCTCTGCCCTCTGCTTGCAGCTTCTACTCTCTGATAATCAAGACGTCACCTTTATTACTCTTCATCTCTCTACCTTCGCTCTAGTTCCATGTCATGAAGAACCCATATCCTTAATTTTCAATTCCATTTTTGTTCAATTTGATTTTTTCACCTCTGATTGTCTCCGCCATGCCATCTCGGCAGCTCTCCGCTTCTCCGCCATCTACGGTTGTTTTGGACGCAGACCCACCTGGCCCTCCTCCTGATCAAGTACACCACCATAACCACTACGAAAGCCGCCACCTTTGGCCTCCTATCCTTGCTTCCACCGCTTCTGCTTGCTCCCTCTTTTTTGTGGTTGTTCTCTGTTTTCGCAGACTCCCTCGAAAACGCACCACCTCTTCTTCTGATTCCGAGTCCAAGCCTCCTTATCCCTTCTCATACTCCCTTATCCGCCGTGCTACCTCTTCCTTCTCTACTCGTCTTGGACATGGCGGCTTCGGCCCGGTCTTCTCCGGCATATTGCCTTCAACCCGTCAGCCCATCGCCGTCAAGCTCATGGACTCCACCTCTCTTCAGGGCGAGCGAGAATTTAACAACGAGCTCTTCTTCGCTTCCAGGCTTCGTTCCCAGCACCTTGCTTCGGCCATCGGATTCTCCTCTGACAGCAAGCGTCGCAGATTCCTGCTTGTCTATGAACTGATGCAAAATGGCAACCTCCAAGATGCGCTTTTACACCGTAAGTGCCCCGAGTTGATGGATTGGGAAAAGCGTTTCGCCATTATCCTTGACATAGCTAAAGGGATTCAATACCTTCACTCTTGTGATCCACCCGTGATTCATGGTGATATTAAACCGAGTAATATTCTATTAGACCGTTATTTTTCTGCCAGAATAGGAGATTTTGGACTTGCCCGGTTGAAATCGGAATCCCAATACGAAATTGGGATTTTGGGTCTTGATAGAACGGGGAAGAAGAATGGTGGGTTGGACATGGAGGACAAGAGGAAAGAGGAGCTGGGGAGTAATGGTCTTGGAATAGATGATTGTGGGTCACTGGTTGAGGAAACTGAGAGTGTGAATACTGGTTTTGAGGAATGTACCATAGGTGCAGAGCAGTCACCGGAAGATTTTGTTAAGGTGCCTATATTGGACACATCACCGGAGACAATTGACTCGGCGACAGCTTTGGCAGCGGTGACGTCACCGGAGGGGAATTTGGACAAGGCTAGTACTCAGAATGAGAAAGATGTTGTTGGAGATGCTAAGAAGAATGATAAAGAATTGAAGAGCCGTTCAATAAAAGAATGGTGGTGGAAGCACGATATGGAGGCAGCTGCATCAGCTGCTCCCATTGCCGAGAATAAGAAAGTGAAGGATTATGTGATGGAGTGGATTGGAAAGGAGGTAAACAGAGAGAGACCAGTGAATGATTGGATTGGAACTAGTTCTTCAAGTAGTAGAACAACAATGGAGAAATCAGAGAAAAAGAAGAGCCTGAAGCAATTGGATTGGTGGGCTTCAATCGATGTGGACGGAAATCCTAAGAGAAAGCCAGCAAGGGAATGGTGGAAGGAAGAGTATTGTGAAGAGTTTGCTAAGAAGAAAAAGAAAAAGAAAAAGCAGCAGAGAAAGGGAGTGACTGGTGATGACATTGACAATGGTGATAATTGGTGGGAAAGAGATGATGATTTGTATACTGAGACAAAGAAGAAGACCCGGGGAAGTCGTGGTAACCTGGATTGGTGGTTGGATGGACTAAGTGGCGATCTATGGCGAGCTCGCCGGAATAGTTTTGATTCTCACAGCGGGGAGATTCCCAACAGTGGGGGAATCAGTAGCACACCAAGTATGAGAGGAACAGTCTGTTATGTTGCTCCTGAATATGGTTATGGTGGAGATATATCAGAGAAATGTGATGTATATAGTTTTGGGATACTGTTGTTGGTTATCATTTCTGGGAGGCGTCCACTTCAAGTTACTAATTCACCATTATCAGAATTTCAGAGAGCAAATCTTTTGTCTTGGGCTCGCATTTGTGCGCGCAATGGAAAGCTTCTTGATCTGGTCGATCAATCTATACAGTCATTGGACAAAGAGCAGGCTCTTCTATGCATCTGGGTTGCCTTGCTTTGCTTGCTCAAGTCACCTGCACGTCGACCTTCAATCAAAGAGGTTGTGGGAATGCTTAGTGGGGAGTTAGAACCACCACAGTTGCCAGTTGAGTATTCACCATCACCTCCATCTCGTTTCCCTTTCAAGTCTAGGAAAAAAGCAGGGTAACTATTTACCTTAACACATGTTTGTTCTTGCTAGTTTCCTATAAAGGACGATTTAGGGGAAAAGTGCCCTAGGTTTACTATCTCATTTGATTTCATTTTCTGTCTTTCCCATTGGGACCCTATTTCTTTCCCTTTTCTTTGTTATGGCCTACTAGTTGGAGATTGACCTGTATATTGCCACGCCAGAGGACAAAGTGATGATACTGACCCACTTCATATTTCCTTCCATGTTGAATTTTAGGCATTCCTCAAGTGATATTTCTCTTTTCGAAACTATTGCCCATGTCTTAGTGGTGTGTATTTTGCATCATTTAGTCTTGGACAGTATGCACTAGCTGCTTACCTTCTGTTCAAAAAGGAAGTTGCTCCAGTCTGGTATTCCATTCTTTTATGCAGATTTTGTAAATTGACTAAGCTTTGAATTAATCAATTTTCTGCCCAAGTGGATAAACACTTCTTCTTACCACTTGTAACAGAACATTGGAATTTCATATATAGTGGCATCAATAAAAGCTCACTCAATTGTCTTGTGAGTACCATTTGGTATCATCTTGGACATTGACTTATCTAGCGGTGTGATTTCTTCTAGCTCAATTATGGCATTTGTATTTTCTCAATTAATGCAGTAGGGTTGATTGCTAGTTCGTTGAGATAAACCAGCCTTTTTATCATGTTGTTACGTTTCAACGTAGAATTAAATAAAACACTTTCATTTTTAATTAAGTCACTTTTTATTTTTAAAATATTTTTTATAATATAATTTTATAAATTTTTTTTAATAAATTTTATAAATTTTTTTAAACAACTTTATAAAATCGTTTTATAAAAAAGTATTTTAAAAATGAGAGGGAGTTAATTAAAAATAGTGTTTTAATTAAATCCTATCTTAACAACTTGCATAAAATGCGAATCAAGAATTTCCTATTCCAGCACCAATTTTCTGCCAGATCTAAAACAGGAAGAGGCAAGTGCAATGGAGTAGATTCCTGAGAGATAATACAGCTACTATGACGTGTTCTAGTCATATTTCGTGTTCTGGTGATGGCATCGTCAAACCCTTGGACTCCATTTTAACGTTTGACTTTTGATATGTCTCAGTTTCACCGAGCTGAAAATCATGTGTCTGAGATTCTGGTCGTTGAACATTTTGCAGACTTCACTTGGGAGATGCAGTGCATTTTTATTTTGGGGATGTGCCGTGTCAGTTACGACAATGTTCTGAACTTGGTTGCATTTACTTAATTTGTACTAATACTGTAAATCTGAGTGAAGAAGATAACTCAAGTAAGAAAAAGGTTCTTAATTGCTTTTAGACTCAGACTATTTCGTTTAACAACGGAGAGGAGGGGAGGGAAGAGAATTTGACAGAAAAAAAAGCCTTTTTATTGTTTGGTTTGTAAAAGAAAAGAAAGAAAAAAAGAATAAATTTTTCATTATAAACTTACAAGTGAATAAGGATGTAAAATATGAAAAATGTTTCCTCTCCTGCAAGAGAAAGACATGATAGGAGGGAAAGGATTTTCACCTCAATTTCCCTCCCATCCATCCGACTTTTTAAACCAAACGAGATTCCCCACAAAAAAAAATAACCGTTCAACCAAACATCATCTATGTCGTATAGCAAGTGAAGAACAAAAGTTAATTAATGTCCATTCTCAATGACATTGTGAGGAAAGAAATTTAACTCTATATATGTTAGTTAGTCAACACGGTTTTCGGGTCTTGCTTTGGTCAGCACAGGGTTAATCTTCTCATGGCAGCACAAGATCTACAAAGATAAGCAAGAACGAGTGGATGGGATGGTACTCCGATGTCCAAGTTAGTTGTTGTGTGAGAATAATGAGAGTAAGGTCTAGTTCCAGATAATTTACATACCTTTCTCATTTATAATTTTTATTTTTATTTTTATAATACTCTTTTTACTGTATAAGCGGAGGTGGTGCAAATACAATATCGGACCTTTAATTTTATCAGGCCCAGCCTCAATATCATGCAGGGGGGTCTCAGTAGGCTTGATCCACGTCATTATAAGACTCAATACTCAGTTTCTCTATCAAACATATTTTGTTATTCATTAATTGAGAACCAAATGAATGATTATCTTACGTATCCATTTTGGATGTTATTTTAGATGAATGATTCGTAAGAAAACAAAAAGATACAAGAAATAGATATGCAGTTTTTTATTGATTTTTTTTTTTACTATTACATTACTAAATAGTAAATAGATGACATATACGAATGATTATAAATAAAAAGGACTAAATGACTGTGTAAGGTATTTGTTAAACAAGAAATGGATAACCTAAATATGTTTATCACCAACTCAGTCCAACAAAAAAAGGCCATTTCCAAAAAATGGGTAATAGGAGCAGAGGATTAATGACTATCTAATAAAAGAAGCTGAACCAAGGTGAGTCTTTGAACCCCAATATTGTCAAAAACTAGATCATTTCTATTCACACCCCTCATCCAAATTTTTTTTTGTCATTTTTGAGAGAGGGTGGGTTTTGAAAACAAAAAAGAAAGAAAGATGAAATGGCCCACTATTTAAAGCCCATTTTTGTTTTAGGCCTTACTGGGTCAAATAAGGTGAATTATTTAGGCACACCGTATTTTTTCTTAATACACCCCCATATGATATGTTATAACTAGGGTTTAAGGAGGGTGAGAGGGACTAACGTGTGGTTAGAAAGTATGGGGTGTGCCAGAAAAATTCACCAACAAATAATTTGTACATCTCGTCTTCCATCCGGAGTTTATAATCAGGGAAAAGTATAATTAATACCCATAAATTTTAAGTGATATATATTTTATTCTTAAAAATTTTAAAAAATTGGAGTGAAATATACATTTTAAAAGTTATAATAATTAAATGCAGTTTTAAAACTTTTAAAAATAAAATGTATATCTCCTAAAATTTATGGTGGTTAATTAGACTTTTCTTTTATGCTTCCTCAATGCAAAATAAATAAAAAGATGGTTGAAACATTTCTTATTTTCATTTATTCTTAGCACAATTTAATAATCGTAAACAAGTATCCCAATTAAAGATATTAGAAATTAAACCTCAAGCTTATAATGTTGCATTGTAAGATACAGTAACACTTATAAGCTCGAAGACAATGTTCTCAACTTTTTCTTTTTAATTGTTTATTTGATTATCAACTTAACTTTTCAATTTTATGTAATTTTTAATAAAATATTGCACAGTAATTTTTTTTTTTTTGGGGTACATAAAATAGAAGAAACCAAGAAATTACAGCCTATTAAATAAAAAAACACCCGCAAAATCAATTAAAAGTTCTGGGTTTTATTTATCTGTTTAACTTAAATAGAGGAGGATTATAAGAATTTTAATTTATTAGAAAAAAGAGCATATTTGAATTTGATTTCGAAATTAATGAACTAATGAGCCTTATGCATCTAGAGAGAGAGTCAAATTTGTACTAAAACCTTATATACCACATGTAAAACCTTTCTACTTGAGTATATATATCAAGGAGAATAAAATATAAAAAACAAGAGATATCGTATCAGATTATCTAAATCAGGATTTGATTCGGACAGCTAACCATCTGTACTGGAATACATATTTTTATAACAGTGCTAACTATTATTGTTATTCCTTCTTCTGAAATCATCTTCAGAACATAATAAGACACGCAACACGATTTAAGGTTGCCATACACCTGACCATAGTATCATATCGAAGCTATAAAATTGCACGAACTGAATATGTAGGGATATGTAAACAGCTAGATAGCGTAGAAGCGCATGCCTGCATGCGCTGAATTAATTTCAACTCAGATTCTCAATGCTATACATCATTCTTAGAATCAAAACGCGGCAAATTTCTTGGCATAAATATAAAGTTTTCATTTTATGAAATGAAAAGCCCGCAAACTGGGTACTAATGCACAAGAAAATTCTGATCCCATTACTTTTGCAACCAATATGGGGGAATAATTGCCACTGGAAGAGCTCAGAATGGTTTGTGGACTATCTTTTAACCCAGCCAGATGAATTTCTGATCCCATAGAATGAATAAACTACTGTATCATAATAGTAATTCTACAGATCAGGAAGAATGTAGAACAAAAACACAATAAATGTTAGAATCAAAGCTATCACGTCCTTCTGTTTGATTAACAAAATCTGTAAGATATCACCTATATATCTTGTCATTATTAAGACTAGGTAAAGTGATCACTTCACATCCAAAATTTCAAATAAATAATCTTGAAACTACGAAGTATCAGTATATATAGACATACTATAACTATACTAACTATATATGGCCATAAGCAATTTCTATTCTGAATAAAGTGAGCTAACTACAGCTCATGTGTATAAGGCAGTGATATAAAAGCCAATACTAATCACCTTATTACATACCTTTTGGCATTATGCCGATGTTTTTCCCTTGACATTTATAAGGGTGAGTTTGGTAGAAGTGACACGGATAGGAATGCATTTAAGAGTGAAAATAAAGGTTGTATTTCGATTAGACTTCCATCAATTGTGTCTATGTATATCCCTTGTCTATGATCAATCTTCAATTCTTCATTCTTTTTTGCCATTTTTTTTTTGAAGGAAAGTGAAAGAACTGTATTCATCTCAACAAAAAATTAACATCAAAAGAAAATGGGGCAGACCCCAAATCAGAGAGGTTAAAAATATTAAACCTCTTACCTATAACTTTTGTACTTCTACTCCTAACTGTTAAAAGAATTTCTACTTAATCTTTAAATCACTAGTCACCTTAGTATAAATACTAAAGCTAATAGACTATTAGAAAATCAAATTATTTTGTACTTTCCAAATAGCATAAATCACAGCACACTTTTCAATTTCCAAATCAAAACAATTTGAAGTGTATATATATATATATGAAATCATAAGGGAAAAAAAAATATCATATACAGATTTGCATTCCAGCCATATTCCTTATCAAACTCATTGACAAACATAGCAAATCCCAACATAATCCAAAATGTAGACATGTACATGAGGGGAAGAAGACATGTTGAAGTTAATTAAAATCATGGTTTCTACATGCAATTACAGACACAATGGGGCCAAAAAAATGAAAAGCTGCACACATTTGTCAATTTGGGCAAGCAGAGACAAATTGGACATTGTACAGATTAGCTTTAAGAAAAGGTACGAGGGAGGAAATTCTCATTTTCTACAAAGATAATGATCTAAGAAGAGTACGCTGCAGCAAACTCATCCAAACGAAGCGCTAACCAGTTAGAAAAGGGAAATTGTCAGATTTCTCCCACAAATGCCAGTTTTGAGCCTCCAATATTGACAATTCTAGTCAGACCATTGAAAGGATGAAATAACATTGCGAATTTTTCTTCTCAGCTCAGGCTCATTTGCACTGTTGGAATTCTTAACCTGTAAAAGATGGATCAAAGTTCAATAATTGAAGAGTTGACCGATTGATATGCGTTGAAAATCAAAATTTACACAAAAGTAAGATAATGAAAAGATTCCCTCTAATGATTGAGTCAGTACTCACCTCACAGCGTAGGCTGTGAAGCAATCTGCCATTGACTTTGCTAGAGAGACAACTAATAACTTCAAGTCCTTCTTCTAACAGAAGTTCCAGCAATTCTGAAATGCGAAACGGTTCCTCTCCTAAGCCACTGGCAATTTCAATTTCCACACGGCCATTATTCTCATGGATGGTAAAGCTGCTAGAATTGCGTTTGCTTTCATGGTTTTCTGGATTGGAGTTGTAGAATTTCCTTAGTTCATCCCTCTTGCCGGTGAGTTCTTCGATATTCTTCTGCAAATGCTTTATATAATTCACTGCCTCGTTCATGTGTTCCGATATAGAACGCTTTCCCTGAAACTCCATAAAAATAACTCTAAAGTTAGAACATCACAGAAAAAAGTAACCATAACCTCTCCAAGAAATTAGGAGAAAAGAATTATGAACAGTGCTTATTCATCACGCATCAAACACGAATCTAGATTCACTTTCAGCGCTGTAGTCAATGACGTAGTGCTACAAGATCAGTGACTGATTGCAGTTAATCTGAATTCTATCAAACACACAGGGCTCTTGAATGGAATCCTATTAAGAAAATAGAATTCTCAAAAGATTGTAAGTTATTTTACGGAAGGAAGAGCTGGAAACGTAGATTCTTGACCTTGATGAATTCAAAGGGGAGAAGGGATCTAAGGGAGGCGTAAAGGGTTGCCATTTCTTGCCTTCTTTTCCTCTCGGTATCCCTATGATTCATCAACTTCTTCTTTTTGTATTCACCAGAATGGCGACCATGGTTCTTTGCAGAGCCATGAGAGAGTTTCTTTGGTCCACTGCGAGCAAATCTTTCGTCGGAAACACTGGCATCGAGAGAGGCGTAATCATCCGGAACCAAATCTTGAGAGATATCATCGTGTTGCTGGTTGGTGGGGCTCGAAGAAAACTTTATCACCATCTGATTTCCTTTGTATGAAGGAAACATATTCTCATTTGTGGACAATCAGGGTTTCTGTACAGTAATCCTTTTCATTAGCTTTGGATGGGAAGCTAAAGCTGAGGCCAACTTTCTTTTGTTTTTTTGGAGTGTTTGGTAGTAAAGTGACATCGGGTGGAATATAATATGTCATACTTATTTGAAAGCATTTATTATTCATTTATAAACGATTTGTTTGATGTTCAGTATTTATCATAAATGTTTTTTTTATTGACCTCGGGTCCGTTTGATTTGTTAAAAAATAAGAGATTGGACAGTACAAATTTTTTTGTCCCTTGTTTGATTTGTAAAAGACCACAGTACTGGACAAAAACTTATTCATGGTACTGGACAAATCCTTAAATTTTTGTCCCTCACCAAATCATGAGATAAGAATTTGTCCAGAGTACTGGACAAAAATTTTAACATTGTTATCTCTCAAACCATCTTATAATTCTCTATACCTTAGCTCATCAAATCAATAGCGGTAAGTTCTAACAACGGTTATCAATCGGTGAGATATTCACAACGGTAAGTGACTAGCAAGGTACCGACAATGATCAGCGACCGACGACGCTTTTTTAAATTTTATATTTTTATAAATTACTTCAATTGTTATAAATATTAAAATTATATTATATATATTTTTTAAAAATAATAATATAAAGTATTACTATAAATTAGACAAAAATGATATAAATTTTTTTGTCCAGTACGTTAAACAACAAACAATGGACAGTACAAAAGATTGTCCTGTACCTCAATTCTTTGTGCTGTGCTGTTTTTCTTGTGCTATCCAGTACTGGTATCAAACGCACCCTTAAAGTTATAAGTGCCATAGTGACATGGGAAGAATAACTTGTGTAGTTTGAAATGGATCAATAAGAAAAATTATGTGAATCAACATTCATCAACTTAAATATTAGTATATAATATATATTTTTAATTTCACCTTCTAATTTAAGGGGTTTAGTAAAATGTAAAAAGTTTAATTTGATTCTCTCGTATAATCAATATATACATATGATTTCCAACACAGAACTTACAAGCCAAACGATCTTAGTACTATTCAGCAATAAACTAAGATATCATAAGCTAAGAGATATGAATTCTTATGCAGTTCTAGATCATTTTAAACCTTATTCTATGTACATGTCATAAAATCCACATATCCACATGATATGCTTGAATTTTGTATACTTCCCTTCAAACCCTACATCCTTATAACTACTTTGAGACATTATATTAGTTATTTGAACCAACTGGCTTCTAAGGCATTTTTTTGGTTACACATTATACATATATAATATATAAAACAACTACGAATAGCTAGAAATTCAAGTGGTTAAATGATTAAGTAAATTAAGCAACTACTGTTTTCCTTTATTCTGTTGGTATTTGAATCTAAGGTCGACCAAAACTAACATTCTTTCTCATTTTGTCTCATATTGACTAAAAACCTAGATATGGCTACATGAAAACCCTTTTCTTTTTCTCTCAAACTTTTATCTACTTTTTACAACTAATCCTTACTAGCTATATTTTTACACTTGAAGGATGGAATTACTTTGTTCTTATTATTCCCTTTGTAATAGTGGTAGTTATGAAAAGAAACACTCATCGGTTATAAAAAGTAATTTTCTTTGGTCTTTTCTGATCACTGTCTTTATTTTCTCTTTTATCTTCCACTTGATGCATATTGTCCAATATTTCTGGGTCGTCTGGTTTTTCCCCAAAGACTTTTTATGCACCAGATCATCAGTGATTGAAAAAGTTGACAAAAAAGAAAGAAGAAAAACAAAATCAACAGTAGCAAGGGGAAATATTTCAACGCCAACAAAGATATCTCGGTCTTCATTATGTTCCTGAGTTGGACAAATCAACTGACGATACATGAGGATTTATTAACAATATCGTAATGCTAAGGGAACACCTTAGCTGTTTCCTGCTCTTTCTTTTGCAGACAATTATGAATTATGGGATATGGGATTGTCACTTTAAAATAATTGATAGTGTGGTTATGATGGAAATATTTTGGTGAGAGTCTATGATATATGCTCAGATACACCATACACGCACAGACACAATAATAGAGGTCAAAAGTTGTGGCTTATATTTAACTTAACAATTACTACCATGCACGTGGTGTAATTCACTCTCACTGTATAATTATGCCCCTTACCCCACGGGAAATTGACATTTTTAGGCATCAAGGTTTTTCGGCATCTGCATTATTGACCTTGAATTGATCGATGAACAAATTAAAAAATTGTGCTTAATTTATTGTCACGTGGCCCTATGGTGCAATATATAAATAAATCTTCTTCCTCTTTCTCTATCATTGATACATTAATTAATATATTCTATTTAACTTGATTTGGTGGAAAAACATGGGAAGATGCGGATCAGGTTTTGCTGCAGGAGCACACTTAGAGCTCAAGGTTGTTTCTCTCATTAATCTCGTTTTTTTCTTAATATAGGTTAAAATTGTTATATAACCTCCTTTTAACTATTAAAAAAAAGCACGAGAAGATGGAAAGAAAAAAAAAAAGGGAAGAAACTCTGCTAGGAGTAGAAGTCCCCTAATTTTGGCCCTAATGACCATAAAGCTACGGCAAGTAACTAAGAAAATATAACTAAAACTGAAGAATTGGAAAGTCGGCAGTTGGGCAACCATAAATTTAATTTATATTGGATGTCACTTTACTGTCTATTGAATAATTCATTAAGTTTTTTAATAGATTACAATATAATATAAAAATAGATTATCTGAAATTGTGATCTAATCCACTCGGAATAAATTAGTGGCAGAAGCATGAGTTTTAGGTTTTTCTTCTGTGATTATTGGTACCATGGATGACATCTTATCAATAAGAAATAGGGGAAAGTTGGTAGAAGAACTTGGATGGAATCATTTGAACAAGTACTTGAAGAAGGACTATTTAATTTGAGAAACTATAGAGTCAAAATAAATGAGAATTGCAATACACATGCCTTAACTTATATAATTTCTTATGTACTTTTCTAGCTATATATACTTTATTCATTAACGTGATATCGCCTACCTATTTAAAATTCGGCACTATAAGTAAAAATAGACGGAAAAAAAACAGTAAATCAGCTTTCTTTTCTGACCAGAAAATTCAGAACTGAAGCAAAGAAGGAAACTGTGTATGTAGATCTAGTTAGCACCATTTTATCATGGAAATTTCTATCAAAATGTGATGCATATAAATTTGACTAAAAGGATAATTAACATCATTGCTAAGTAAGATGATATAATGCAAATTTTAGAGAAAACTTATTAAACTTTTGATTCTTACCCAGGATATGTTCACACTATTAGAATATGCACGTACGAGCAATTTAATTGCACAAAAGACCATTTGGTATGTATATACAACTATAGCTTTAGATGTTGCATCATAACATAACACGAATTAAATCATTTTAATATAAAATTTTCATGTATACATAGCATCTTATACCCTTTTCTTTTATTTTTTTTAAAAAATCTTTGGGGCAAATACAGTGTATCATTTTTATTTATTTATTTGAATACAATGTATCATTTAAAGTATGAAAAGTACCGTACCTTGCAAATCTCTTAAAGCAAGTAAACAATCATTAATTCTGTGGTTATATCAGATTGGAGAACGTGAGTAAGTGATTAAGCCGAAACTTTATTATTAGCGTTTCCGAAATTTGTAAAGTTAATCTCATTAGGATATTAAAAAGCCAATTAAGGTAGTTAAGAATCCTCCTGTAGATATCACATTAGCCAAGGACAGTCTGGCATTGAGTATGGTCAGAAATTAGAGGGAATCCTTAATTGTCTTCTTAGGTCCCTCAAAGATCTCAAGTCCTAACTAACATATCTATTTGTCTATCTGCCACCCTTATTAGGAAATGAATATAAATGAAGAGCTTGAATATAATCCTCCTTTACACCAAAGCAATGAGCTGTCCTCGGAAGTTCCTTTGATACCCACCATTGGAACAAAATCCCTAAAGATTTTGGGCCTATGATCTCTTAATTTGTAGGGCCGAACAAAGAATTCTATAAGAGAAAGGGCAAAAATTAAAAAAGCAAAATTTAAGTTGTCGAATATAAATTTTAAAGTTAAATTTATATAGTAATACTAAGTTAAAATTGAAAACTTAAAAAACTATAATACCCATAGTCTCTCTCCTTCTGCCCTTGTTAGTTAGTTCCACAAAATGTCAGTAAAATGGAATTGATCAAAGTTGCATTATGCTTTCGGATAATATTTATGATAATTTCCTTGGGAGGTTGCAGCACTGTGCAACTGTACAATGTCACTCATAATATGATGGGCACGGTTTATATAGGTGCATTTCAAAACCCTAATTTGTATTATAATAGACCTGTAATTCATTTCACAGAAAATCTGGTTTAAATGATCAGGTCTGCGGTATTAAGTGGCAATGCAGCCTTATCCGTGGTCTGGCTCTTGCTTGCTGTCGGTACATTATTTGCCCCACAAACGTAAGATAGCTGCAAAGAAGGAAAAAAAAAAAAAAAGGAAAAGATAAAACCTTCCTTCCAAAGCACTTTTCCTGTTTACAGTTAGCCTACTGATGAAACATCACATTTGTTTTTTTCATCCCCTAGGCACTTCGATTGACACTTGTAGGTTGGTGATGTAGAGAGCTTCAAGGACGTCAAAGTCTGGCGCATAAATAGAGAGTTAACTGTTAACAAATGGCAGATTGTCTGGTTAATTAAGAAGGGAATCAATATAATTGATGATCATGTAACTTAAAGTGAAGTTCCTGCTTTTGTTTCTCTTCTCTTTTTGGCAGATTGTAGGGGAAGCAGGTTCCCAAGACTTTGTTCAACTTAGCCTGTTTTAATGAATTCCTTTTTCACAAGAAGAAAAAATGGAGAGAAAAAGGTATTGTGGAATTTTGTTGATCAAGATTCTGTGAGAGTAGGTAGAAATATATTATAAGATCGATGTGATGATACTAGCTACTAGCTAGGTTTATTACTTCTTGGGATTTCATCTTCCAAAATTTTAATCATACTTGCACATATATGACTTGAACAAGACGATGGCCAATAGAAACGATTGCTTCACTTGTGGCCAATATAAGTTGCTTAATTGCTTTGCTAGCTGGAAAGTGAAAGCCCTAACCACCAGCATCAGCTAATATATTATGCATAACACATATATATAGAGGAAAAACCCAAATCCTCAGTGACAAGTTTTTAATTCTTTTTTATTTAAGCAAATCTTCCTGTGATCTCTTAGAATTTGATTAATAAACAACTTATGAATTCTAAAATAGCAAGTGGTCTTGTTGAGTTTCATGAAGTAGCAAAGCTAATCCATCAAAATAAAGCATATATGAAAGATATAGACATCGTATCATATTATCAGAAAGTATATCATTTATATATTATCTTATGTCATATTAGCGATATTGCACAGTTTTAGTTTTATTATTTTAGTTTTGCATTTAGGTACTCACACACCCTCTTGTATAAGACCTGCTCAAAATTGGAATAGTAATGATAATTTTTTTTTAATAAGTGTAACTTTAAAGTTTTAAGACTCTAGATTTAGAATATTTTAGAGCTCAGTGTGTTGCCATTAAACTACTTAATTTGTATGGTTTGAGTTTTATATTATGCATAAAAAAAAATACAATATAATCATTAAAAAACATATTTTGAATAGATATATCCAAAACAGTTATAATTTCATGAGAATATCAGAAGAAAAACAATTTGAAGGCCATCGAATACAGTTAACATTAAAGCTTAAAATTGCACGGTTTACCAAATGGGATGTGAAAACTCTATATGGTTCACTCTAAAACTGCATAGGATTTCAAATGAAGATCTTGCAGTTGACATTGTACAAGATGATACAGCAGCTGATTCTCTCATCCTTGGTGGCAGACCTGCTTGCTCAGAAGGGCCAACGCATGCATGAAGGATCTTGCCATGTTTTATGAATTAACTACTTCATTTCCCAGACTTTGTAACGTTTCTGCTTAATTAATGTATTCCTCTTTCACCAAAAAAAGATCCCAGAAACCAAATTCTGCAAACTTCTTAGAATAAATATATTTTTCCAACCAAAAACAAACCTGAAAACTGAGTGAACACAAGAACTCTCATATCTAACTCAATTACAAAATGGAAAAACAATTTAATACGAAAGAGTCATCGACTTAATGATTCATTGTCCAGATGATATCTCAAACGATCAAAGTATTAGATACTTTATGACAGAAGCAAAGATTCTACATATTTCTCCAGATCAGTGTAAACGAAATCAGAAGATGGATTGCAGGGTATTCAGGTTTCCTAGCTAGGAAATGAATCAGTTGGCAAAGGGGAGTTGTGGAGCATTAAGGAAGGGACTCCCATGCCTTAAGAGGTTATATATCGAAAAACCTCATTATTGAATTGGACTCCTTGGTTGCTGTTAATATGTTACAGAAGAACAAAGTTCATAACTCTCATTCTTGGAGTACTTCAATGGAAGTATAAAAGTTGCAACTAACGAAGCTGAGGGAGTCTAGATTCAGTACATATACAAAGAAAAAGCCTTTCTTTGTCCGAATGTATTGCTACATTCTATGATGTACCGCATGCATTTTGCATTTGTACTCTTTCTAGCAGTCCTAGGGGAACTATCATGACGTTATATGATTTAATTTCGTTTATTGCATTCCAATTTAACATAAAAATGAAGTGTAAACGAAGACAGAAAAATATAGACTCAGTTCAAATTCTAATTTGCTAGTAGCCAATAGTCTTCATTCATCTTGTTAATAATTTAAACAAGCTAACAAGATATATATATATATATATATATATAACAGTTGTAAAAATTTACAAGGGTTAATAATTGAATATTTACTACTTTATCTTAAGTGTTTCATGTTCAATTTTCTTTTAGAATAGGTAGAGTAAAATTTTGAAAGTTTATAAACTACCTCAGAAAAATTTACAAAGTTTTACTCAAATCAACAATGATGGGCATTACTAATAATATAAGAGAAAATTTATTATTATATTTACTTAATTCCTACCCCTAGCTCGCACACAGAAAGCAGTTGTATTCTCAAACCATTTTTTCTTTTATTGACATTTAAATTGATATTGTCAAGTTGCTAACCTAATAGAAGTGTTTTTATCTTATTTTTCTTTCTTAAAATTTTCTATGAAATTTTTACAACTAATTGTAAAGCAAATAATCTAAAACTATCAGGAATACAAGACAACTATATATAGACATGCTGAGACTAAATTGCCTATCCTTAAGCAAATCGTATAATTACGTATCAAACAAGCTAAAGCTTATATATGTAAAGGCAGTGGCATAAGCAGATGCTAATTAATTTACTTTCAGGTATCGATGCTAGTTTACTCAATTCCTTATGCCAAAGTTTTCTCTCACATTTGGGTGTGCTTGGCCGTAGATCAAGTGTGAATAAAATGTAACTGAAGAGTAAAAACGAGCAACATATTCAGATATACCTTGCCAAATTTTACTCCATTTTCACAAACTAGTTAACCAGAGGAGAATCAAAAGAGAAGGCACTATTTATAGTATATATACTGGAACAAGCTCACCCAATTTCCAAAGAAAGTGCTAACCAGTTAGAATAAAGATAAAATGTTAGATTATTAAATGCCACCATGCATGCATGTGAGCCTCCAACGACAAATTTAAGCAGAACTTCTAAATAATGGAATAAATTTTCCTTCTCAGCTCAGGTAGATCCAAACTGTTGGAATTGCTAACCTGTAAGTCAAGTCCAAATAATTGGAAAGATAAAAAAAAGTTGTTTGATAGGAATTCGTACACAAATAGAATAATGGAAAGAATCTTCGAGTCCGTACCTCACACTGTACGCTGTGAAGTAATCTGCCATTGATTACACTCGAAAGGCAACCAACAACTTCAATACCTTCTTCAGGCAGCAGTTTCAGCAACTTCGATAGGGGGAAACTTTCCTCTCTGAACCCACTTGTAATTTCAATTCCAATATCACCATTACTCTCATGGATGGTAAAGCTACCAGAACTTTTATTGCTCTCATGGTTTTCCACACTGGAATTGGAGAGTTTCTTTAGTTCATCTTTCTTGGCATTTAGTTCTTTGATATTCTTCCTCAAATAGTTTATATAATTCACTGCTTCGTTCATGTGATCCGATATTGAACGCTTTCCCTGAACAACATAACCCTAATTAGCAAATCCCAGGAAGCTATGACAATGAATTCAGGACGAAAATAGAACATACAAAAACACACATGGAGCTCTCCGTTTTGATCCCTATTGAGAGTTTTGCTTCTAATTTCAAAAGGGTATCCATAAATTTAAACGATTAACCAGATATTCAAGGAGTTTTACATGATTATCGTCAAGTGCGCAAAAGAAAAAGCTAGGATTTTTTTTTTTTTCACCTTGATGAACTCGATGGGAAGAAGGGATCTAAGCGAAGCATATAGGGTAGCCATTCGTTGCCTTCTTTGCCTCTCAATCTCCTTATGAATGATTTTCTTCTTCTTGTTTTCGTTAGAATATTGATGACCATGGTTCTTTTGATACCCATGAACTAGTTTCTTCAGCTGGCTGCCACCCACGCTTTTAGCAGAATCACTGAAATCTAGAAAACCATAATCATCCAGAATCAGATCTGTGATTTTGTGTTGCTGGTGGTGGGGGCTCGAAGAAATCTGGATCATCAGCTCATTGCCTTGATTTAAAGGAAGCATGATCTGCTCAAAGAAAAATCCAAGTTCTTAAATTTTGGCTATGGAATCAAAAGAAGAGGGTGTGTTTGTTTAGGGTATGTTTTGCTATATCTCTATCATGGGGGCTCTTTATGCCAAAGATTCCTCCACCTATATATGTCTATATTCTTACAGGCAAAATATATACAGTGACCACACACTGTTTATTATACATAGACCATAATTGAGGGAACTGTTCATATATACAGCGGCAACTCCACTCATTTGCGTTCACACTAGGTGGATAAGCACTCGACCTAGACTTTTCACAATAATATGCTCACTGGAAATTATTATGTTTAACGGTCTCTATTATCCTTTTCCCTCTCAAAGAAAGAAATAGACATTCAAACATCACGTCCAATCATATCAGAAAAAAAAAAATTGGGAAAGGGGGGACTACCTCTTGTTTCGACTGAGTTATTTAATATGAAGATTAGGTTTATTTGTACATTTATTTTCAGCATTTTTATTAGAAAACACTATAGTTCCCGGAATAAGTTATGAGGATGGAAGGGGCTGGCAAGGATCATAGTCTTCCCAACTTGTCAATTTTACCTTGCTATTGCCGATTTTACTTCCTGCGGTATGCATGTGGGAAGCTTGGGCTATCACGTTAAAAGCAGGGGGAACATGACACACTGATTCGGTTAATTTGTTTCTTAATTCTCAACCCAACCTTCTGCATATTCCAATGTGCGAAACTAAGAAACTACCATTTGTAGCTTCTCAGTTTTTACATAAAACCAGATTTTAACGCCCAAACGAACAAACTACTAACTTTAAATAGTCGACATATTCCCCTCCCAACCATATGCATGTGTTGTGTATGAAGTTATGAATTTCCGAAGTGCTAGTATTTGGTATCTTCTTTCTTGTTTGCTGATTTTTTTTTTCTTATTTTAAGGGTAAATTATACCTCTCGACCTTGTCATTTGTCAAAAATAATAGCAAATTTTAAACTTGCTAATGAATTACACTCCCAAATAAAAACAATGTCGAAAGAGAATTTCCTTCTGCTTTTATTTTTATTTTTTTTTCCTTTTGACGTGGTTAATAATTTCCTCATCCTGCTTTCTTCCTTTGGCTGTTGACATTAATTTGAATGCTAAATGTAAAACCGACCCAATGAACATTCTCCATCATGTTGTCATCAATACAGAAGTTTAGATAAAAACACTGTTCTTTCTCTCTCAAAACTTTATCAAATCTCCACTAATATATACTTATGTTTACACTAGAATTGACATGCAACACGCTAGAACTTATCCTATACACATTCTTTTAAGGGACTTTTGTTCCTATCCCTTTATTTTGAAGGAACATGATTTTGTCATTTTCACCTAACAACTTAGATTTTCAAGCGAAAAGACGTAATCAAAATTTCTCTGATCAAGCCTTAACAAAATATAAGTAGGTCTACAATTTTTCTAAGATTTTTTTATATGCCTTTTCATTTTGTCGGGTATCTTATTCTTTTCTGTAAGCCAATTAATCTAATTTGATGTGTCCATCTGGGTTTTACTCCCAAAGACAGTGTATGTGGCAAATAAAGCAGAGAACAACATCAAGAGCATGAGAAAGGCAAGATTTCCCGACACAAGGAATATCTATTGTGGTCCTCGTTAAGTGTTTGAAGACACTACATGTGTTATGAAGCAATATATAATACAATAATGCTGAAGGAAACAACTTCAGTAGGGCATCCCGGTCTTCCTAAGCACTATTACGGGATTATCACAATAGAATAATCGATGGTGGTTACAATGCTGTTTCGAGAAGGAAAATTCTTTTTCACTTATTTTAAGGTAAAAGGTTGTCCCTCAGCTTGACTATGTACGATGCAATGCAATTTAATCCTACTGTAATTAACCCCCAAACTTCTTTCTTCCAGAAAAGTTGCTGTACTTAAATTTAATAATCGGGGGACAAGAGGGTTTTGACATTATTGACCTTGATAAAGGTGTACATATATATATTTATATATATATGTGTGTGTGTGCGCGCACGCGCACAAGCATGTATATACAAATAATGAAATAAAGGTGTTTTAATTAATTAAGGTCGCATGGCCATCTTTCTCTATGCTTGATGTATATATTGCTATGAACAAAAGTTATTGAATTGACTTGAATAAATCATGAGGAAAAAAAATGCTCGAATTCCCCGATTATTGGTGCTATGAAAATCAATCTTAGTTATTTAATTAACAAATGGGGATGCACGCAGTGGACAACCATGTATTTAATTAGCAGTTGCTTAATATTTTAAGGATCAAATTTGAAAACTTATTTTAATGGATCAGAATAATGGAAATGTAGATCGTCTGACCACTGTGTTGTTTTGATCATCGTATACTCAAGTAAACCATTAGCAGTTAGGCTTGCCTACTATGTTTGGTACACAAAATATATGTGAACACATACGAGATAACTTATCTTATCTTAATAATAAAAGTGGGATAAAGTGTTAGGTAGAAATATAAGGTCAGAACAATTTGAACAAGTACTTAAAAGATTATTTTATTTCAGACAAGATGGAACATGAATTATTAAGCATGTTTTAAATTAGAGTTTCCTGTTGCCTTGCTGACTAGTGGTTACTTTATTGCTTCACATATCAACCTATTTAAGATTCGGCTCTGTAAGTTCTAAAAGAGAACAGAGAAAGGTGATTTAATTCTTTGATGATTAGAGTCTTTAATTATAGGAAGCAAGAAAATTGTTAAGTGCATTAGTTACAATTTCAGTAAGCATCTCACCATAAGCTTGATTTCACTTGTTGAAAAAGTTTTGTCGATGTTTTTGTCAATCTTGAATATGAACTAGTTTTGTACCTATAAAACTTAAAGATACCACAAAGCATAAACGAACAAATTCAAGTTATTGTTAAAGTATTGTCGATGCTATAACTAACAAAACATGCACTTCACGAAATTAGCTTAAATTTTAGTCAAAATTTTGTAAAGTAAACCTCTCATCTCACTTTTTAGGTGGTTGGGATTCCATTCGGATGCTATCATAATTAATTTCCATGGACTGTTTTAGAATTCCAACTCCGACATTAAGGATAGACATCAGAAGGGATTAGAACTGTCTTAGGCCCCTCAAAGATCACAAACCCTAACAAACAAATCTGCATCTCTATCTTCCATTGGCACTCGATAAGCAAATACTACAAAGACTAAAATAAAAAAAATTCTTTACAACAAAGCAATGAGCTGTCTTTGGAGTTGAAAGTTCCTCCGATACTACCCACCAAGAGTGCAGGATCCCACAGCTTTTAGAATTATCCCTGGATTTGAGCTTGGAAGTGATTCAATTAAATTAAGTTCAACATTATGTCAGCAGAAGGCCAGTGCAGTGGTCAATGTTGTTTTATGCTTTTGGATAATGATTATGAGAAATTCTAAGAGAGTGTTGTTACATGATTATTAAAAGGATATGTGTGGGGGATAGATAGATTTGTGTAGTGGTTGTTACCTTGAAAAATTGAGCTTGCGACGGACCAAAAACTAATACCATCATTCCACCAAAAAAAAAAAAAAAAAATTAATATCATCATATTAAATAGTTTCTTAGTATTACTTTACTATGGATTTTGCAAAAATATTTTATTCTTTATCTCTAAAAGCAAGAATTTATCTCATCATTTAACAAAGTTAATCCTATCCTTTTAAGTGTAGTTTTGTTAAAAAAAATTGTTTCACTTTAATTAAATTTTTTTTTACGATGTAACAAGTAATTAATGTTTAGTTTTGAACATAATTTTTCTTAGTAACCAGCATCTCTTCTGATTTCAATAAAAACAATTTAGTAAAATCGCATTACTTATTAATTTATTTGTTGTCTTTTTTAATTATTGTGTCAAAACATTAAATGACACTTAATTGCACTGATTATGTAACTAAATGATGGTCAGTAAATAAGATTGCTTCAGTTCAGTTGTACTACAAGGTTCTTGCTCTGCTAGCTGGAAAGTTGAAACTTGAAACCCTAATTAAATACATGTTTTTAATTATTATTTTTTTGTAATAACCAGCATCAATGCGTGAGAGCCAATATATAGGGAGAAAAATTCCACCAAAAAGACATATTTTTAATTGTTTTTTGCAATCAAATCTTCCTGTAATCTCTTAGAATCTGATAATGAAATTAGGAATTCTAAAATAAGGAGTGGACCTCGTTATAGAATTAATAAGGCAAAAATATTATAGATATACTTTTCTTGGACGAGTCACAACAGCCTCGAAACTCAATAATGTTAATGTCTGATTAAATAAATAAGAGGTATTGGAAACCAGATGGCCATATTTCCAGTGAAAAGATTATAAAAATAATTATTTAATTTATAAGTGATATTGATACCAAACACACATTTAATATAATCAACTACTGAAACAATCTACATTAATATTTTATTAGAACAACATATATAGTAACGAAATTAAATAACATAGGTCATTTTAATTATCAAATTTGTTTATTATATAAAAAAGTATTTTAATACTATCAAATAATTAACCATAAAAAAAAAAGTAATAGGAAGATTTAATATTCACTAGGACAAGGACATAAGCTAGCCCAGCTAAAATAAAATAACAAGCTAGAGGTGTGTTTGGATATTTTCATTTTTCTCCAGGATTCTAATTAAGCAGAATATTGGTTCTTTCCAACCAATTCTATATCCTCAATTGTAACCTCTTCTGGGAACTTTCTATATTGGTTTATATGGATTATTAAAATTGCCTTCTCGAAAATAATAGCAAAGTGATAATATCCCCATTCCATGGGGCCAGATCGGATCATCTCTTTATAATGTTGCCACTTTGTTGGGTTCATTGGATACATTCCCTCTTTCCGTAAAGTGGATTAAAAAAAAAAGTTTGCTTGAGTTTTGAGTAAATAAAATTAAAAATTTTAACTAGAAATATGAGAAAATAGAATTCAAGCTTAATAATTCAATTATTTTTGAGAAATTTTTATATTAATTATTTTTTGTTATCAAGTAATTTTTACACTGAAATTAATTTTTATTAAAGACAAAAAAATAATTAAAAAATAAAATTTGTACTTATAAGTACAGTTTTAATATTTATATTCATTTTAAATTTATGACTTTTAATCTAAAATGTTTTAAGGTCAGCGTACTTTTGATTAAGCCAACACATAATTGGTTGTCTATACCAATTATTCTATGTACAAAAATTTGTTAGATTAGTACTTTAATTAATCCGAAATTAGTTAATTCTTTAATTACATTAATAGATTAGGTAACTAAAGTTAGCCCATGTGTTTTACACTTATGCAAACGTCACTGATGATGTTAACTTAGCTGTACCTATCATAGCCAAGGAATTTTTTAACTAAAAAACTAAAAAGATAACTTCTCTGTTGAAGAAATCTTTTTTAATCCTCTCTCCGCATATTATATTTGTTAACGTACGTATTAATCTTCAACAAGAATTTGGAAAACAAAATATTGATTTCTTACGTGTTTTAATGTCGATAAAATGAGAAAGGGCATGTGTTGCATGCTTTTGATGAAAAAAATGTATATATGCAGACAAAAGTAGATACACACATCCACATACTATTTCTCTTTGTACTCATAGTGTGAACAAGAACAGGCATATTCATACTTTATGCCTTTTTTATTTTTGTTTAATTTAATTGTATAAGTGGGTAAAAGGATACTCATTTTGATCTTGTAACCGTGAGAAGAAAAAAAAAAATCTAATACGTGGCAATAGCTATAACCAAAGTAAAGTCCTAACAATAATTTTATATCAAAGATATAATGTTGCAAGTGGAAGTTAAAACTGTTGATGTAGAAATTTTAGCCCAAAAGAACCGTGCGAAAATTTAAGGGAGTTAGCTAGCTAGGTCAAATCATCCACACAGCAAGTGGATCTACACGAGGAAAACAAAGTCTTATATCACTCATCACTTGGGTTAAAACAAAACTGAGAGAAAAGCAGAAACATACAACTTTAGATTTAGCAGGTGAGACTTTTTCCTCATCTTGTATAAAGCAGTTTGAAAGAGTTTTAGCACCCCTCTCAAACCCTAACAACCATGTCCACTTTCTCTGTTTTCTTCTCAAAGTTGGAAAGAAAGACTTCATAAACTTGACTTGTTAGAGTGTTTCTTTCACATCCCAATTAGCAAAATCTGATGCTGCCATCTATGCAAATAGATGGGAAGCAAGATCTTTACCATAAATCTTCAAAGGGTCGGCAGAAAAAGCATTTTTCGAGTGAAGATGATGTTCAGAAGAGGCTGAAGCACAGGAAGATAGAAAAACAAAGAAGGCAAGAAATGTCTACCCTTTATGCCTCTCTGAGATCTCAACTCCCTCTTGAATACATCAAGGTAAAAGCACGTGCTTTTTTTGGCTTAATTTGTACTTAGAAGCTCATGGTGTTGAAGAAAGAGTTAGTGGGTGAAGAAAGGATTTAATTAATTGATCATTCGATCATTTTCATCTCCTTGTTGATGGCCTTTAGGGAAAGCGCTCAGTATCAGATCACATGAATGAAGCTGTCCATTATATCAAGCACTTGAAGAATAGGATCAAGGAACTGAGTGCCAAGAGGGATAAGCTAAGGAAGTTAGCTAACTTGAATGCAACTGAAACAGATGTTACAACCACACGTGCTGATATTCAACCCCCAGCAAGTATTATTGTCCACCACTGTTTTAGTGGGCTTGAGGTTATGCTCAGTGGCAGCCCCATGGCGCAAATGTTGCCTCTATCAAGAGTAATGGATTTGCTGCTCAAAGAAGGCCTTACAGTTATTAACTGTATTTATACCAAAAGAGAACAGAGGTGGAAATACACCATCCATGTAGAGGTAGTGCTTCTATTCTTACAAAATTGAGGTTAAAGTTTTTGAATCATTGATTATCTCATCCATTGACTAGGCTTTGGGTTCTTTAAGATCGTTTTTAACCTTTCATTTAACAGCTTAAATTTTTAGGCTAAATAGATTATGACATGGTTAGATTCTCTTTAACTTTATTCTTAGAAAATCAAATTATTCTCTTCTCATTTTCTTAAATTTAAATTTCAAAATTTTAACACATAGTAAAAGTGGGTTGGTGTCTTATTTACACTTTAATTCCAAAAAAATATTGCATGTGGAGACACGTTATGTATAAAACCATAATTAAAATTTTGAAGTTTTAACATGTATAAATATAGACGGGGATTTTGTTCACACCTTAAAATTTAAAGAGATTTTGCAAATAAGGATATGTTTAATATACAATCATTCCTAGCCTTGTTTAGCTTTTTAGATTGAATTGGTTGTTTACATCTTTGCAATGTTTTGCTTTCTAACCTTTGGTTCACAGGTTTGTAACCAGACGCTCATTGACTGTCTAGCACTGCAAAGAAAACTTGAAGAAGCAGTCCTTTCTCTATGAAAAACTTCTCTCTGAAAAATTTCCCTTCATCATCGACTGATCCTAATCTGAAATCTTTGATGTTTAATGTCTATGGTGCAATGAACTGCTTCATGAGTACATCCAAGCATGTTTTATGGAAGAAATTGACTTGCCAAAATCAGTGAAAGGTATGCAGTGAATTTGTCATCGGATAGCTTGGATACCTATGTATATGATGTTCTAGCCAGTATACACACACAATTACAACTGTATGGCTAAATTTTTGCTTTCAGTCAATCACCTGCAGCAACTATATATCTTCCATTGTATTAGAATGATGAGATTCTATTTTGTCTGACAAGATGAGATTATGAAATGTATGCTATAAAGTATGTAAACACAACAGCAAATGGAGGATTTAAGACCTTATTATTAAGAATTAATTAGCTTAAGACTCTTCTAGTTGAGAGGTTAGCAGGTTGTCTCAATCAAGCCATATCCAGTATTACTTAGAGAACTGCTAATGATTGTCGTAATTAAATATGATTAGAGGGGAGACCAGCCTATTGTAATGAGCAAGAGAATTCAATGAGAGAAACCATTCTCCTATCACCTTCACAACTCTCCAGCCAAGAAAGAATACTATCACTCCAACAGCACTAAGCTAAACGATAATTATTAGTAAGCGCAACATGTATAAAACTTTCACCTTGATTTACCTCTGTAAATTCACATTCTCATCTATTATGAGACAATTCTAAGATGCATCTTATTAGAAATGTATGATGATTCATATTTTCAGAAAATCAATCTTATAAAATTAATACATGATATTAGCATACCATTGCAAAGGCATCAAAATATCGAGTTACAAATTCTGTGCATATTTCTTTGTAAAATTCATAAAAAGAGCAATATACAAGAAAAATGCTAAAAAACAATTACCTTAGAATGGTGAAACAAAAATTTGATTAATCTCAATTTATAAGTTACTATTAGATTAGGTATCCAGACTTTTACAACATACCAAAATAAAAATTAGTTTTGCTTTCTATTACTTGTTACGTTAAAATATGTTTTAATAGATAGCTCAAAGGAGCACGCATATAGTATAACCTACCATCTACTATGTAACATCTAAGAAATATATATATATATAATATCACAAATAGTATAAGAAAAAATTTCATATATCCCGCCAGCTGTTAATTGGGATTTGAGTTCAATATTTTTAATTGGCAGTCATTACGGGGGTTGAATATGCTCAAAACCCAAGCAGTAGACATAGTATACACACTCACAACACCAAGTGCAATTAGAAAGAGTTAATGGCACCCGTAATTCGTTTGAATTTTCAAGTGACCTTTAAATACATTAGCAACAAGTAGTGGGAGAGTGACCATTATAAATAATCTGATCCATATATACATTCATATGATAATATTCTGGAAACTGGTCTACCAAATTAATATACATTTTCTATTTGCCTCTTAATTAAAAAGACGACAGAAGACAGTACTACTGTTGTTTGTAGTCTGTCATTTAGGCTCTAATTTAAACTTCATTCACTTTCATTCCTGCATGAAAGTTCACATAAAAAGAGTTTTAAGCAACTTCAAGAATGCTTGTCATGAAAGAAAAATATAAACATAAAAAGAGTATTTTTTTTTTCTAAGACAAAAATTTAGTTGAATTGTGATAGGGCGGAAACGTGGTTAAGCAAGTAAGAAACAGGAATCAAACAAAATAACAGGGAACACAAAATTAATGTGGTTCACCCCTAAAATAAGAAACAGACAATCAACCAAAATAACAGAGAAAACAAAATTAATGTGGTTCACCCCTAAAATGATAGATGTGGTTATATTTACGGGCAACTACAAATCTACTATGAAGAAGAAAAAGAAATCACAACTAAAGACTCTCTTACAAAACTGAAGCAAGACATCTTAAAAAGAAACCTCTTTCAAAACTCATAGATTGATTTGTTTCAAATAATCTCACTGATCTTATCTACCTGCTATATTTTATATTTACATTAAAGCAACCAAGTGTCAAAATCATATACATCTTATATTTATATTGAGGTTTCAAAAATCAAGCAGCCTTTGTAAACATATATAAGAACTAATGCATGTACATGATAGAAACTTTATGGTGAGATAATTTGAGAATGTATTTTGGTTCGAGAAGTATAAAAGCTCACAATTTTTTATTTTACTTCTTGTAGTTTTCATCGTGAGGTAATGGTTTGATTAGTTTTTTGATTGTAGCAATTAATAATTCAATTAATCGTTAATTGGTGTTTTCAAAGTTGTCACTTCCAAATAAGAGCTTAATTAGATCGTAAGGTGTGACGAAAGCTAGAAAAGAGTACAAGGCCATGCGACTATGACTCTTTTTTTTATTTATGTGATAATATTGAAAACTTAAAAGAAAAAATAGCATAGTTGTATAATTAAGTTGCCAAATAATATTACAACTAACAAATTCGGTTACAGTAGGATAGTTAGGTCTCTTTTAAAAATCTTGAGTTATAACTCTATTGCAAATATAGGTTTAATAAATGAGTACAATAATTTTAATAAATGACAATTAATTTAGTTCCCATTCTCCTGTTTATAATTTTTCTTTTAAAAAAATAATCATCTTAAAAATTTGTCTGACGCCTTGATCATCCAAGATCTCCTGTGCTTCTTTTTTTTTGGAGACATTGGACCATGTCGAAATGTACAGGATCAACTCATTGATTTAGTTTCCTTATCCAATCATTTGTTTCTGGGGATACCTTGCTTCACAATAAAAAAAACAACTGGGAAAGAGAGAGAGGGAGGGGGGGACCAAAATTCGGATAAAGGATTGAAGGTGCGAAACAACTAAGCTAATCTTATATTATATGCTTTATATGTAATGAATAAAATACAGAAGAAAACCTTTTCAATTTTATATACATACACCAAATAACATCAAAATTTGAATATCTTTGTCATGATCATCAGTCTTAATACCGTAGAATTTATACACGAACTGAAAAGTTCAATTATCAAAAAATTTCACATGTAAAAGTTTAGCTATTAAAAAAAAAATCTTACATATAAAAGTCTTTATTGATTTTCTAAGATTATATCCAAAAATATAAAAATAAAAGAAGCTTTCTAACTACCATAATAGTTTCATCTATTACTCTTATTTGAAGGCAAAATGCATCTATAAGATTAAAGATCATTTTATTCTATAAGCTTGAGAATGAGTGGTCCCCTTGATTACCTTTGGTTTCAATTTGTAGCCTAGTCCTGCAATCCCATCTAAAATTTAGACACCTGTCCATCTTGAAATCTATCTCATCTCTAATTTGTACAAGAAAATTAAGCTTCTTGGGCTTATTATCACTGGCTCTACGATTATTAAATTGAAGAGTTAACTACCTCTAATCCAAATGTAAATCATATTAGAGCTATTAATTAAAACCAACCATGCATAATTTGATCTATTTAAAAATTTTCCACATTATATTATAATATATTCTACACGTGTATTCAAAAATTACTTGAAGTCACGTGGAGAAATGGATCTAGATAAACCCTCTTTACTACAATGAAATATCCATATATATATATATATATATATATATATATATCAAATCCTTCACATATAAAATAATGAAGTCTTATCTGCGTTGTGGGGCTAAATATCTTCATTAATTTTTCCTATTGCATGCCGCCAACTCGAATTTAATGGGAATTGATTCTCGCTTACTTCAACTGTAGATTTTGGATCGTACTATATTACTTTATTTTCAATGAGTTTAGTCAAACTCAAATGCCACAAATTACTCTACTTTAGTTGTATTAAAAAATTAACTCAAAACTAGACCTGTGCGTCCATTTAATGACCACAAGCTTTGCCCTATTATATATGTACAAGTATACATAATTAAATATTATATTTAGATGGCAATAATTTATGGTGGGTTATCTTTTGCCCCAATATCAAGGTTTGATGCCTCATGGAGCGCCGACTGCCGACGCATCATCACTAATGGTCCCACCCAATGTGAATTCACATAGGTCAGATAAGTAGTTTTCTTCTCAATATATTCGTACACATTACAAATAATCAAAACAAGAAAACTTACAAAATTACTTTTAGTTGGTAAGAATTAAAATTATATTTTATATAAAAAAAACGTGAGTTGAATCTTGCTGCCAAGAAAAATCTATAAAACCATTATTTAAATTTTAAAACTTGTCTAATTTTAATAACTTTGGAGATGTAACTCGCTTAAATTATTTTTTTACAAAAAGAAATTTTAATAGGCCACGTTTACCCTCATCCATTGGAAGAGAATAAATACACGAAGCCCATCATAGAAGCATTACAGTCCAACAAATGTTTAACTGTTAATATTGGCAAGCCAGTAAGCAAAAGAAGCAAAAGCGAAGAGAAAGGACAAAAGAGAATATATAAATAGGGAGTCTCGGAGGCTGAGGTTCCAAATTTTAGTCTTTGTTCGATGTTTCCTTTTCACCTAAACAATGATTCGCCATTTCAAATATCCTGCGATCTTCAGGAACAGGATACGGTTGATCAACAAGATCTGATTTGGGGCCATGAGTCACTTGAGGGAAGTAATCCTGCCCAGGAAATGGGCAAAGGAAAACAACATATAATATCTCCTACTTCAGAAAATAATGAAGCAAGTGTTCTCAACAATGAGAAGAAGATCACTCGTAGGGACATTGAAAGGGAAAGAAGGATGCAAATGTCCACCCACTGTGCATCTCTTCGATCATTGCTTCCTTTCGAGCTCATCAAGGTTAATATTAATAGCATCTATATATTCCTTTTCTCTTCTTTTTTATATAGAATATATGTTCGTTTTTATTGCATTTTCTTGCAAGTTGATAATTATATTATGTGTCAAAATTCAAATAGTGGGTTTTAAGGTACAAGTCACTTCATATAAAGTAAAGTATGGGTTCAATTAGGGTTTTCTTTGGTGGGATTGCAGGGAAAGCGTTCTGTCTCAGATCACATAGGTGAGGCTACAAAATATATTCTCTATTTGAAGGAGAAGATCGATGTGCTTCATATAAAGAGAGATAAGCTCAGGCAGATCATGGTTAATCCAAGTATGGTTGATGCTGGCATTGAAAGTTCAAATCGTTCGAGTTTGGTTAATTGTGTCAAGATCGATCCGTTGCCCGGTGGAGTGGAGATTGTTATAGACAGTGGCTTTGAGGAGAGTAGTCCTCCTCTATCACACATTCTAGAAATTTTGCATCAAGAAGGATATAATGTTGTCAGCTGTATCTCCACCAAAGTAAACGGGAGGATAGTACACTCTATCAAGTCTGAGGTACATTGATAAATGTGTTGTATATTTATGTGACTTCTAGGGTTTATAGCATTTTCCACAACTATACACAAATGCAAAAATTTCTTGTAATTATGAAATTGTTTAACAGGTGGGCTGTTTAACACACCTTGATCTAGCTGGCATGCAACAAAAACTAAATAATGCTATCTTTCCCTCAAGGTATATATGATTCTGAGTGTGAGGCTGATTTCTTTTTCTTTTTTTTTTTTTTTCCTTTTTTTGGGGCCTTGTTAATTTGCTTTTGGTTGTTGAAACCATGCTTCATGTACTTGTGAACATGATCAGAAACTATAATCTAAAATGATCTGGATTAGCAAGTTGCCTTTCTTAACTTTGATTTCTAGCTGGCTAGTACTTAATGTTATAGTATATCATCTGTGTCTCTAAAAATATGTGCAAGAAATGTAATTTCTGTTTGTAGTAATTTCAGAACTATGATCTAGGATTTTGGATTATCATCTCTCCTTTCATATGTAACTTGGATTTCTAGCTGGCTAGTAAGATGCTACAGTATAATAACTGCAATGCTGTAAATGTGCAAGAATTCTTTGCACATTCTTCTTTTATGGCCATCATGTCAATCTCATATATAACAGTTGAAGTTAAGATTCACTACATTGAGGGCTAACTGCTCGACGATTTGCTTTTAGCTACGTGTATCCTATTACATAAATATTATGGTTATATATGCACCGATTGTTTAAGAGTGTGTTTGGGAGGAATAAAAATAAAGGATGACCAAATATATCATTCAAAGCTTGTTTGATATAAGAATGAGCAAACATACCATATTTCTATTTAAAATATGCTCTCATCTTCTATTTGACTAATATAATGTCACGCATGCAAATATTTTTATGCTTTTGTCAGAAACATAGTGGATTGGGATAATATGATAATCATAAATATCTATCATTCCCTATGAAAATGATTTTCAATCATCTGATTCCTTATGAAAAGCGTTGCAGTCCCTTCTAGTGATTCTCAAAGAATTGGCTAGAGGATATTGATGTTATTGTGTATGCATTTGATTAAAATATATAATGTTTCATGTTGTTAATTATCAGTTGTTCACATATTTTATATATATATATATAGCCATATTGTATCTGACTAAAATAGTACATTTATTAGTTATTAATAAGTTCTGCTTCTGCAGATAGCATGATTAAAGATTGTGTCATACTGTAAGGTCACATGTTTTGACATGATTTGTTAAAAAATTGATATCCTAAGACTATGAAATAACAGCAAATCATGGAACCAATCAAATAAGCATCATCAATTTTGAAGAGTATAAATTATTCAAAAGCCATTACATAGAAAGGTACATGATATAAATTTCCACTTGTTGAAGTGATCATAAGGCTGTATAAAGATTCTATTTGGTTCAATATTCCCTAAGCCTCACGGTGACACAATGTTAATTCTGATTTCTATTAGACTTTATGCTTTTATTTTGGTTAATTAGTGCTATTGAATAATTTGAACATTCTTGTGATCAAGTCAGAGAGGTTTTGGGCTATAATAGAGCAGAGGTTTTTTCTTATCGTTTAGGCTAATATATACACTCCTTTCTTTAATTCCACTTCCTTGTATATTAGCATTGTTAATATACATATGACTTGAATATTCCAACTTTATGGAAAGAATCCAGAGTTAAGTCGAAGGATTCCAACAGGCTGCATTTATAGGTAGATAAGTAGATAGATAGAAGAGATTGTGTGGAGGGATCAATATTACTTTTCATTTACTTTGGGTAATTCTCAGTAGTTAGGCTTCTGCAGTAAAAGTGGGAATTCAATTGGTACTTTACTACTTTTGCTCCTTTGGACCATCTTTTTATTTTATTTTTTCCTTTGTCGACAAGTTTTGTTGGACCTACGTTGCATAAAATAAAATGCAAAAATGATCAATCATGCATAGTTGATGTAATGATATCTAGTATCTCGGTCATTGACACTGGAGTCACTTTCACTATGCTTAACTGGTTAATTTCTAAGTTAAAGTCCTATCAATCTCTTTTCTCTTTTCAATCTGTAACAAACACGAAACTATTTGTAGTCCTTACTACGTTTTAAAATTTGTTTTTGGATAAAAAGTAGAAGCAGGGGTTAGCCCTCCGGTATCCATTTTTTCAAAGCATCTATATGTTGTTAACTAAAATTGAAATGATCGCGAGTATAAAGGAGCTAAGAGAATTAGAATATCAGTTAAAAACCAGCATGTATATAAATACACAGAAGAAGATTTTATTTTTTAATTTGTGTTGTTGAAATAATGGGTAATAATATGCACTTCATATATATACATTGAGTATTAACTCTTTCAACATTCGAAGCACTGAAAAACAATATCAGTATTGTAGCAAATAATTCCGAAAAAAAAAAAAAACGAAAAAGAAATCTGCAGGCAGATTAATTATTCTATTCTAAATTATCAATACGACAATTTTTATTTTTTTTCTGAAACAATAATGCCTTAGTACAAATCTGACCAAGACCTTTTCCGATTCATTTTTCAATAACTGTGGGATAAAGATATAGCACAAATGGGAGCCTTATCACATAGTTCTCAGTTCCACTTTTCTAAATTTTTTTTAATTTTATTTTCCTTCTTTGATGTCTTTTCAATTTTCCCTTCTAAACTTAACATCTTATAGTTAACGAACATTGAATTTATCATTGATCATGTGAGTCTAACTTCGGAATTTATACTAATATAGCAGTTGGGTATCATGGGAAAGCTACTATCCCCTATATATACTTAAAATATGTTCTAGTTGTAAATAAAAAATTAATATATTTGAGGACTGTTCATTGAATTTGACCCAAAACATAATATATTTGCATCTTATATCTATATTATTTTATTAAAACTTAAATAATAATAATTTAGATAATGCATATCAATATGATGTGTTAGTAGTTATTCTGCTACAAAACTTTTTTGGGTAAGACAACTTTGGTTTTGGTTTCTATTAATCATCGATACCCTAAGGATACAGACATAAGAAGGATTATTAGTGTGAATTCATAAGGGGACACAAATATTGACAAAGTCCAAATTAATGGAAAATATGAACTCTCCTCTCTTCTTTGTCTCTAATCCTTTTTCAAAGAGGCTTTGGAAGCTATTGCATTACAGCGATGTTTGTTGTTGACCAAAGGCAGTAAAAAGCCGTTAAAGCAACAGTGAAGAATTCCACCACATACTATATGGCATGTCCATACTTATGAATAAGTCAAGTCACAATAAAAGGTTGTTCTCTTTCTGTTCTCTTTTTTTTTTTTTTATCAAACTTCCAAGCTTTATAAAATCAAAGATGCAAAAGCATAAAAAAAAAAAAACACATGGGGTAAGTGTGTCAATCTTACGACTATGATTAGCTAGTATGTGTGCTATGTGATTTTCTTACCTAGGAATCCACTTGAAATTACAAATACTAATGGAAGATGCAATTTCTAAAATATCATCCGTAACAGCTACCAAGCTCGATCAGATATGTTGTCTCATTTGCAAATGACTCGTAACCTCAAGGCAATCTCTTTCAACACTAATATGGTTATATACTCAAAACTGTAACAATATAATGGCTTCCCTTATTGCTACTGCCTCCAATACTTTAGCAGAAATGGGATTGGAAATCTTGTTAGCCCAAGCAGCTATGTAAGCACTATTAGCATCACAAAGCACACCTCCAATACCTCCCACACCATATTCATCAATTGATGCATTAGTCATTTCATTCACTGTTCCCATTGATGATAAGTGGTGGCCTTCATTTCTCCTTGTATTAGCCAGAGTAGAATCGGAGACCAAATGCTTAATCTTCATCCAAAGAGACATCGTTGAAGCATGAACATGTTGAGCACTGCAAGCCGGATTTTATACCCTTATTTCATTATGTCGTTGCCAAATTTTATAAGTATGAATTGTAACTATACCCAACAATTCATCATCCAAGTATTTAGATTATTGTTCAACCATTCAATGAAGACTACATCATGTGACGGTATGCTAGAGCAACATCCAGAACTGAATTTTGAGAATAATATTTTGCCTTCAATACCCTTGACACCAAGGTCTCTGGCTCAATAACTAGCCTTCATGCCTGTTTACACAGTAAAGCCAAATTTAATTCCCCTAGACTCCAAAAACCCAATCCTCCCAAAGCTTTCGGTCTTGCTAACTTATCCCAACTAAGCCAATTAATTTCCTTTCCTCTGAGGTTTGTCCCCACCAAAACCTAGCCATTAATTGATTCATCACATTACAAAGTCTCTTAGAAAGTTTGAAACAACTCATGGTGTAAGTGGGCACTGATAAAGCTATAACATAATATGAGTGTAATTAATGGCATCTATATCATTCCCTTCATTGAGAAATTTGGGCACCACTTCCATTACATATACGCTAACAGTGTCCCAGAATTTCTAATAAAATAAAGCTGGATACCCATCTAGACCTGGTGCCTTGGTGGCCACCATTTAAAAGATTGTTGCCTTGACTTCTTCTGCTGTAAAAATACTCAGTACTGTCTCATTCATTTGCCTCGTCACTTTGCAACTTACTGTATTGATCACTAAAGTAAATTCTATTGGGTGAGTACTAGAAAAAATGTCAACAAAATAACTGTTAACTATATTATCAATTCCTTAAGGTGAAGTGTGATCATTTTCAGAGTTGCTAAGAAAGGTGCTCTAGGAGAGAACAATCAATCTTGGTATTCTATAGTCTGTATTGCGAGGCATATGGGGAAATCCGGTAGGGTTCAGAGTTGCTGAGATATTACCTGTAAAAGCTATTAATTATCTGTTCTGATGTCCTCACTTGCCTTTTATAGCATCGTGGTCTTTAAGGTCCTTTGCATATGGGTAGGAAGAGTGTAAGCTTGACTTTGGGCTTTGGGCCTTTCTGAGCCCAATTTCATATTCTAAGAATATAGCCTAAATAAACTGATGATTCATATCAATACATAAAGCTTTTAAAAAATTATTAACAATGTGTTAGATTAATAAAAAGTATTCTAAATCAAGTCTTAAAATCATAAAATCACACTTATTATGAGAAATATAATATTGATTATATCTCCCATCTTTAATAAAAATTGGTCATGTAACAAAATGGCGTGGAAACATTTAGAAAAATATATGCATTTAATATGGTAGGTGAGGGTGCAGATTCTTCCCTTTTCAGGTATTAGAAGGGATTTGAGAATCATATCATATCTTCATGTCTACGGAAGACCTCAAACCCTAACAACCACATTTACTTAAATCTCTAATCTCTAGCTACTTCTCAATATCTTTTAGTCCTTAAAAGATTTTTGGATACAATGAATCCTTCATACCCAACTGATGAGTTGGTCTTTCAGATTCGGTCGCCTGACGTTTGTCCCTACCCAATCCAAAAAATCCCAGAAGATCAAATCTTGCATGATCCTCTTACTGATGGCAGTTGTCTTAGCTATAGCAGCCATACAGGGAAGGGAAAGATGCGAACGCTATCGCCTGCTTCTGAAAAAGATGGCCACAAAAAAATAAAGGATGAAAATAAGAAGTGGATGCGCAAGGAAACAGAAAAGCAAAGAAGACAAGAAATGGCCACACTTTGTGCCTCCCTCAGATCTCTATTACCTCTTGAGTATATAAAGGTAAATAGTATGAAGACAATTGTATATTTGCATATTCATTACAAGTTTCTCAGAAGCTTAGAGTAATTATTACTACAATTGTACTATTGGACGCTTATGTATCCTCTTTATCAGCTAGAGAATATGGTTAAAGGAAATTAATGGGTAATTTTGTGGATTTGATGCATTGTAATGATTCTATATGTTGATGGGGTCCAGGGAAAGCGCTCAAGTTCTGATCACGTGAATGAGGCAGTGAATTATATCAAACATCTAAAGAATAATGTGAAGCAGTTGCAAGCCAAGAGAGACGAGTTAATGAAGTTATCTAATTTGAGCTCTGGAAGTGAAAGCTCAACCACCCATCTTCCCATCTGTGTTACTGTTCATCCCGGTCTGGATGGTGTCGAGATAATGTGCAGTTATAGCTTGAAGAAGCATTCAAATCCACTATCAAGTATATTAGATACAGTGCTAAAAGAAGGGCTTAATGTGGTTAGTTGTACTTCCATCAAAGCAAATGATCAAAGGTTCATACACACTATCCGATCAGAGGTACCATATCAGCTTTATTCAGTAATTAAATGTTCCTGTCGTTCTTAAACTTGATAATTCTTTGTTATATTTTGCCTCCAAGGTTTCAGATATGACTCGGATTAACTTCTCTGAATTGCGAGGAAAACTTATAGAAGAAATATCATCTTCAAGTAATATTCTATTAATTGTTTGTATGCTTGCCAACAGAATTAATCCCTAACAAATTTTCTATGTTTGGTTAAAAGATTGATACATTATTAATCACAATTTAACAATTTTCAGGTTTTTCTGCTGAGTTTAGTTGAACTAGAGAAATGCAGATAATGCAAACGAAGATGTATTCTGTTGGGAAGTTCGTCCTCTTGTAGACATTACAAATTTGAGCCGTTTGTACAGATTATCATTGAGTTTTCATGTGATACAAGTTATTCAAAGTGTTGACTGAATCTAATTAAAGGGTAAAGTTCCTTGCGATCATCATTCTCCATTCATTTCGTTTTCCATAAAGGTAAAATTGTCCATGCTTTGTTTGATTTAGGTTTTATTTTGTAATGAGTTCTCAATAAGTAGTACTGGATCTTGAAAAGAAATTCCTAAGTAGTTTGAGTGCCTGATTCAACATGAGCAGGAACCAAGGGTTTGATGAGGACAAGATCCTCCTATGTTTAGAAGAATTGATGTAGTCTTAGGAGTGATGTTCCCCAATAACTTTGATGGCACCACTTGAAGATTTTAACTGCAGTACATGATGATGTATGCATGGTTTTGAAGTGATGGAAATTTAATTTGTTGTGCTTTTAAGATATTTACAATGATCATAATCGAAAGTGGCTCTGGTGATTTATTTGCCTTTCATGTGAAAAACAAAGGATGATACAGAAATTATCCTTTTAGCTCGAAGTTGAAGCATTGGAGGCACATGACTTTAAGCTTTATTAAATGTGTTTGATTATGAAAATTTTGTTCAAAATGGGGATAGTTAAAATTTAACTCATATTCTGGTATTGAAGAAATTTAACAGTGTCTTGTTTTATGCTTGTTGGTAATATTCTTGTTTGGTCAAGGATGGGTGCCTGTCATTAAATTTTTATGGGTTATAAAAACTTTTGTTGGGAAGAGTTTAATACTGGAACTTAGAAGTCTCCTAGTAGAAATGTAAGGATACTGAGAAGAGTCGGTGACTAATCATAAAGATTTGAGAATCCCACAATAACTTATCATCCTTTCAATATTTAGAACTGCAATGGCAAATACCTAGACTTGTACACCAAGCAACAGCAAGACTTGATTTGGGATTAATGCATGGAAGGTGTTCTGTATTTTTTTTTTCCTTTTATTCATACAGTTATGTATTAATTGTTTGTTTCGCCAAGCATTTTCCAATCAGGTGAAGCATTCAAGCCAAATAGGAGCTTCTATTGTATTAGTATTAGAATTACCCTTGTGTAATAACAATGTGTAATTTATATGGAATTACCCTGTGTGATAGTCCTTGTGTAGTTAATTACATGAAATTACCCCCATATAAAAACATGCAAAAGAGAAGTTGATTAAATAATAATTGGCACAAATTAACATTGACAGGTGTCAATTATTTGAGGAATGTTCATGTTAGAAAAATTTTACCTAACATTAGTAGAGAGAAAGTAAACAGTATAAGAGAAAAATAGACGTAGATGTAGATCTAGATGAAGATGTAAATTGTAAATGAATTCTCGCATCTCATCCATGGAATGCATTCTTTATTTCATCAATAATTTGATTATACTTTGTAGTGAATTTCTCAACAAGCGGTTTTCATAGAACAACAATTATATGTTTTGCACTGAGCATTTCTCTGCACTTTCTCAACTCTTTTTTGACAAAAATCAATTGCTAAGTAGTCAGTATTAATTAAGCTTCTTGGGTCATGCATGCTATGACTGATTTTACTTTCGCGTCATAATGATAATCATCACCAGCATATACCGGGGCAGCACATTCACCAGACAGGTAACAAGAGGATCTTATACTTGAGAAAGTGTCTGAACTATGGCATACGATAGGGTGGAATTTTTAGGAATTTATTGATGAAGTTATAAACAACCACATCTATTCTTAATTTTTCTTGGACGAAATTTGATTGGTGATATGCATTCTAATGGGACTAGCTATATATTAGGCATAAAAGTGCGATATCAAACTTCAGTAATTTTTTTTTCCCCAGTTGATGTCATCATTTTACTACCATTTTTTTTACTGTTATTTTTATGTAGTGCCTTCAATCTTGTTGTGGGGACTTTGATCTTAAAAGTCACATAAAGAAAAGAAAATGCTTCAACGTTTAGCTACATGCCTATCGAATAGTATGGTTCACTGGTACATGTACTTAGCTGGATTATCAAAGAACTGGAATGTTAAGGGAAAGAACCAGAAGAGGCTAGAGTAGTGAATTCCTTTTATATACAGAATATTATATTATATTGTTCCAGACAAGAAGGTTGCTTTCAATGGCTTATGTCCTTTGCAATTTAATCATCGGTTAGACATGCATGCATATTGCCATATTTGAAAATCAAGGAAAATACTCCAAACGTATAACACCATGGAAAAGGATCCTTCTTGTCTAAAGGATCATTATTAGATAGAGAAAATATGACAAGTTGATCTTCAATATGTGTATGTAGCTCTAAGACACGATCTGACAGCATCTTGAATGTTTAATAGTAAATTAATATTAAAGGATATCCTATCAAATATTTGTCATTGATTTCAAGCCCCACGATTACTGAAGTGAGGCTTTTTCATGCCTCGCGATGATCTGACATGATATATCTGCTTTTCCATATAATGGTATGTTATCCGAATCCCACTAAAAACAGGCATGCATCTATCTGCAAAATTGATAATGCTCACTTGATTGGTTCTATTGATTTGATATGATATGTATAACAGTGCTTAATTTGCTTCAATTAGTGGTCCTCACCACCACGTGCATCCGTCGTTTCTGCACCTTCCTAGCCAGGAAATTTGAGGCTATTAAATAACCGTGCTGCAGAGATAGTTATTTTTCTCCAAATACTCATCTCCAGTGGTTCAAATGCATAAATACAGTGAGCAAGCTAATGCAGAGTGTTGCTACATAACATATATACGTTAAAAAAAATCTTACATTATCTTTGCGTGTGTATATATATATATACACACACGTAAATGTTCTTAGTCTGAAAACTTTTTTGCCTTAGATTTAAGGTGTTTGCCTTAGATTAAAGTTTAAGGTTTATGGTTTAGAATTTAACTACATAAGAGATGATTTCTCTAGTTTGTTATCACATTGCATAGATTAATCTAATCTATGATTAACTGCAAGATGTCAAAATTAGTGTTATAGCAAAAAGCATTAGCTTGTGCCCCACTGCCGACTCTCCATGCAAATACCAATGCAGGAGTGTCCATAAAAGAACTTAAATGGTTAGGGCTTGCCCCGCTTTTGGGAATCAATTAATCTCATAACTCAACCTTTATCAGGCTCATCATAAAACATTATAACAACTCCATCAAATTTATTCAGAATCATGCATGTGACAAGCTAGCTTGCTTTATACAATCACTACGTGGAAGAGAAAAGTTGGAGGGGATTCATTATAATTTTTAACAAAAGCCAACGAACAAATTGAAGTTAAATATATTTGGTGTTTTCTTCAGAAAAGAAAATCAAGGATTTGATGGAATCAAATCTCCTGTAATCCCCCACCAACAAAAGGGTGAGCATGCTCTAAGATTATTAGTCCATCGAGGATATATCTTTTCGATTGTCCTTGGTTATACACATGCTGCCCACAAAGAATTATTACAATTTCCTTTTGTTTTTCAACATGTTAGAGAATCTTCGGTAGATGGAATCCTAGTTGTATGGAATGAGCATTCCCACATTTGGATGCAAAAGAATACATGAAATAATTATTCTACTTCAAACACGATTCCATATACAGAAGTAAGAATTAGTATTCCCACCTTCACATGGTGAGATTACTCATTCAATATTAACGTTTTTTGGAATTAACATTTTTCTCAATCCATCATCTTTAATTATAGCGTTTTCTCAAATAGTGCTTCTACATATAAGGGTATTTTTGTCATTTTATAACAAAATGCTAAAGGTGCGAGAATATAAATTTTGGGTGTGGGAAAAGAAATGCGCACTAGAGAAGGATCCACATCTAGTTGAAGAATGGGCTTATTAAAGTGAACGACTCCTATAGAGCCAGCCCAATTCACAATCTATTTTTAGGAAACAAAGGCCTTTTCACAACCCATATTTTTCTGGACACACACCCTATGTGTGTGGTGCGTCCAGAAAAAAGGGCGTGCTAGAAGAAATTACTAATATATTGGGCTTTAATACTTGTATTGATTTATTTTTCTTTATCGTAATTTTATGAGTTTTGTTCGATTCTTTCGTAGCAAAGATTTAAAGGAAAATGTAAAATCATTCATCTTTAAAAAAATTTAAAAACATAGTAAAATTTGAATTTTCCTCTTACCAATTGAGTCCTTGCAAGTTTGAACAGGAACCCAAGTGATATAAAATATCTTTTAGACATTTTTTGTTGGATACATAAGAAAAATGAAAAAAAAAAAGAAACTAGTCTCATTGAAAATCTTTTCCTCTGGATCCTACGGTTTGATTGCATTCTAAAAGCTACCCATTTAAATATTCCTCCAAGTGTTTATAATCAAAATTCAACGTCGATTAGATTAAATTTCAAAATAACTTATCATTGTTAATTTTCAAGGTCAATTTCTCATGGTCTCTTTTGAAAACAAAAATATATCTTAAATCATTAATTATATATTTTATTTACCCGAACTTTTCGGTGTCAAGCTTCTAAAACCTATATGTAAATGACAACTGGAACCTTTTCATTCTTAATATAAAACTAATAAAGATCATATAAAATAAAAATAAAAATGATAATAAAGATTCCTCCTATTATATTCACACTACTAAAAGGTTCCTTTTCAAATAATCATATATTGAATGGGTTACAACAAGTTGTGTTTGATAGAGACATTTTGTCAATTAATTGGTAATCACAAACCTTAATTGTTAATGATCAAAACCTCCACGCAAGCACAAATATGTGTTGACTTTATTGGTATAACAGTGAAGAGATAGAGTTATTTAAATATATTAATTTAAATTTAAGTTTATAAAAAATATTTTTAAGAGTGTTTGAATTAGTTTAAATCAAATTAATTATAAAGAAAAATTTATTTATAAATTTATATTTCATAAATATTAATAATAATAAAATTTTAAAAAAAAATCCACGCACCACATAGAGACACATTGAATACAAATGTTGTTCACACTTTTTTTCCATCGTCGGCACATTAGAAAAACAATATAGACAATGATAGCATCGCTTTCCATCAAATTAAAATTATATACAAATATGTTTTAAAAGAGAAAAAAGAATAATTAATTTTATCTATATCGATACCTATGAACTTATAGCGGCAACCAAATAAAACAGTTAACTCTGATAAAATATTAATTAACTACTAACATAATATAATTAGCTCTAATAAAATAATCAACTCTAGACTAAAAGATTTAGGTATGGGTATTTTTTTTTTTTCTTAGTTGAAATGGATTAAGATTATTTTAATTGACATTTACAATGGAAAATTGAGCTAGACAAAAGCTAGCATATACACTATGATATACCTGTTTAATTTGTAAGTCACATTATACACAAAAAGGTTTGAATATTTCTAGCATTAACCTTCAAAGTCCTTGACTTCCAAGGCAGCCCTTTGTCTTCATCATAAGCTTTCTTCTTGTTTCCTTGCATCTGCCGGTATTCTCTGCCTTCTTTCTTTCAGAATCAATCTCTATTTTCTTTCTTCTAATTTCAAACCCTAAGTAAGTCCTCCCATCATTCATTTCCAAAAGAAAATTTGTAGGGTTTTATCATCTTGCGGTTTCTTCCACAAAGAAATGCCCTTGAATTGTTTCTGTTGTGTCCTCTCCGAAGAAGATCGAGGAAGTAAAGAGAGGTATATATATATATATATACACACACATATGCCCTTAAATTGTTCATATCTATGTGTATACATACTCTATTCTAGCTCTTGATCTATGTTGTTTATTTGTTCTTATTGCTTTCGTACACTTTGCAGAAGTGTCAACAAGATCAGCAAGGACTATCCATGGGAAATATACACTCTCAAGGAATTGCTTCGGGCAACAAACAATTTTCAACAAGAAAACAAGATTGGAGAGGGTGGCTTTGGAAGCGTTTATTGGGGTCGAACAAGTAAAGGCGTCGAGGCAATTATATTCATCTTTTTGTTCTTAACTAACTTTTCCTTACTTTTATCCTCAACCTTAATTAGCTTTATAGAAAAGATTATGGGAATTAACCAGAGACCCTGTTTGATTAACTAGTTCTGGGAAAATTACTTTGATCGAGCTATATATCTAGCTATGTGTTTAATTAATGCTTATGTTTATGGCTAATTGAAAATTGAACCTCACAGATTGCGGTAAAGCGCTTGAAAGCAATGACTGCCAAGGCAGAAATGGAATTTGCAGTTGAAGTAGAGGTACTTGGAAGGGTGAGGCATCAGAATCTGTTGGGATTAAGGGGATTCTATGCAGGAGGGGATGAAAGACTAATTGTCTATGATTACATGCCTAATCATAGCTTGCTTACCCATTTGCATGGTCAACTTGCCTCGGAATGTCTCTTGGATTGGCCAAAGAGAATGAGAATAGCAATTGGAGCTGCTGAAGGTTTATTGTAAGTATATATCTTACCCTCTTTCCTTCTGTCTTCAACATATAAATTTTATGTTTCGGTTCCGGATATTTGATCCTCAAACCTCAATTAATGATGAATATATGATACTATGTCAAACACCAATTCAACTTAAAAATTTAAGCAGTTAAGAAAAAGTTCAAGAATGATTTCATGTTATATCTAATAATTAAAGTGATCGATCAATTGATATTAAACTCCTTAATTAATTAATCCATTCTAGAGTAATAGTTCTTGATTGATCTTTCACTTCTAACCTATGATGTATTCATATTTTTGTTTTGTTAAGGTATTTGCACCACGAGGCCAATCCTCATATTATACATAGAGATATAAAAGCAAGTAATGTTCTTTTAGACACTGAATTTGAAGCTAAAGTTGCTGATTTTGGTTTTGCAAAACTAATACCAGAAGGTGTAAGTCATCTCACAACAAGGGTTAAAGGAACTCTTGGATATTTGGCACCAGAATATGCTATGTGGGGAAAAGTATCAGAGAGTTGTGATGTTTATAGTTTTGGGATTTTGCTTCTAGAGATCATTAGTGCTAGGAAACCAATAGAGAAACTTCCTGGAGGAGTGAAAAGAGACATTGTTCAATGGGTAACCCCATATTTCCAAAAGGGTATCTTCGATCACATAGCAGATCCAAAATTGAAGGGTAAATTTGATTTGGAGCAACTGAAATCTGTGGTGATGATAGCTATAAAATGCACTGATAGTAACGCAGAGAAGAGGCCAAGCATGAGAGATGTGGTGGAGTGGCTCAAGGATGCTGTGGGAAAGAAGAGAATTAAAGAGATACCAAGTTTAAGTGACAAGAATAGAGACGAAGAAAATGACAAAAATGATACTGACTATGATGAGATAGGGATTGGAAAGAAACCATCCAAGTTGAGAGTACCGAATCAAAAATATAAAATAAGATAAATATTTTTTATATTGCTGATATTTAATTTGTGTTGCGTATGACGAAAATGATATTTGGATATTAATTTATTTATATTCGTGAAGTTGTAATTTATCTTCTTAAAAATGTTACATAACCTAACCCATCAAAGTGTAGTCAAGGGCTATATATATAAGCATATATGCTTATATATATTTGTAGTGTACAAGATTATAATAATATATTAAAGAAAAATATGTGTGTTTCATTTATTTATTCATTATTTCTTTAGGATGGGGAAGGAACGAGTTAGGGGGAGTTGATTTTCACACCACCCTAAGTTAATACCCTCACCACCCCTTGGTATCCGGAGGGTAAAAGGTGGTGCAAACATTAATTCCCCAACTTTGGGGCTTAAGCAAGGGGGCCATCTAAACTGTAAATGATAATAGCTCAACATGTTAAAGATTACTGAACGTAAGAATTTTATGGCCGGGCGTTTCTTATGACAACCAGTTTTTCTCACATAACCCCTCCACACATCGGATTTTTGTGTAACGGAGTGGGGGGAGAAAAACTGTTGGTGTTAATAGAAACACAGGTTTTAAATGATCCATTCTATAAAAACTGGAAAAATTATCTAACTGCAATTTATGTATAATTATAAATAGCTTCATCATATTTACATCGATGCAACTTGTGAGCATAGAAAATTAAAAAGAATAAAATTACGTGTGTCAATACAAATTATCAGTGTCTCATGCCCCCCGATCGATTGTTAATTTTGGGTATTAATACATTTGGCTTCTTTACTGAATTTCATTTCCTAATATAATTTAGATTAACAAGTGAATGAACTAAATGTTAATCGCATTTTTTTTGTGTGGCAAAATTTTTTATTTACTCTAAGATATTCCACATTTTTAGGATATAATCATTGTTTAACACTTATAACAGTAAATGGCAATTCTTCCCAACAAAAATTAATTAATAATTTAATGTTTCAAACTTAAAGACATTTAATTTAGACCAGAGCTCAACCTTCTTCACAGCTAACACCTTCATGTGTGGCAGAATTTAAATTTATGAGTCTCACATCATTTCTACCACACAAGACAAGTAGAAATATCATTTTTCACTTTAATAATTCATTTAGGGTTGGCAGACAAATAATGTAGCAGTAGGATAGCACCATTTATTAGGTTAAATATTCCTTGAGTAAATTGTTCGTACATGACACATGAGGCCATTAGGCACTTGTGAAACTTATTAGATTAGACAGTGTATTATTTGGAGTTATGAGACATATTTGTATAATATTTGGCCCTTATTAAAAGAACCCATGTAAGTTTTGTTAATTTGCACACTTTGCTCACACTTTATTATGTTAATATATGACATTTGTCATGACACCTCATAAGTTGATTTGCACCTCCTAACGCACACTTGATTTTATGACAAGAGGCTTAATACAATTATCAATATCTGAAATATATAAATATAAATATAAGAAGAGACATGAAATATTATACTTAAACATGTGAACCAAGTTTGTACGGAGTAATATTTGTACCAGTGAAGCAAGTTTATACAAGATAAATATTGAGGAGTAAATTTATTTGTTTCATTTAATGTTTTATATAATATTTTATTTATTATAATTTATTCAAATACTATAATAATATTTTCTAATAAAAAGTTTTACACATTTGAATCAATAACATAAATGAAACAACATATAAAACATCAAAATCAAATCACAAATTTTGTCTCTAAATATTATACTTGTGCTGTGCCCCTTTTTAAAACTCTAATAAACATAAAAATTTACGGGTACAATGACGTTGAAGTTTAAAGTAGATATAAAAATAATAATTAAAAAGAAAAGACTTAAACATCAAATAAACTATGACAGTGGACTTCAGTTACTTGTCATCAATATATAATTTTGATTTGAGGGAAACAAAGGTCACGATACATGCAGTTTTTACACAAAATTGATTTGCTCTGCTTTTTTCCATTCCTTATACATATTTTGGAAGAGAAGAGGGAAACGGAAGAAAGAATTTAGACCTACGACAATTATTACATTTAACAACTGATAAAAATAATTACAATATAATTGATTTCACCAAATTTAAAAAAAAAAAAATTTGGATGTATGTTATTTCCAACCTCAAGCGAGTTCAATTTTTTTACTAGATTTTTTTATTAAGTCTTTATTAACTAATAATAAATGATTTAAATAAATATACAAAATATTTATTAAAGATAAAAGGGATAACTAAAATGAACCTATGTTTCGCGTCAAGCCTTTGTCGCATCAATTCCCAACGTGCATGTTATAAAAGAGGGCCAAACCTAGCTAGTTATCTACTTAATTCATAGCCTACGGATAGGACCCTCTTCGTTCATTTCATGCAAAACAACACTCTTACATAGCATTTGCACTGTAGAGTATGTACGCTGTGAAAGGAACATTTAAACAAAAACAGAGGATGAATAAAGAGATCTCCAAAAAAGTGTGCCTCCCTTACTGTGTCTCTGTGTGTGGGTAAGAGAGAGAGAGACAGAGAGGTGGGTAGAGGGGCTACGTGAAAATAAAGGAGCGCCGCCCTAAAAGGAGTAGGCTTTTCAAGTAAAGACACTCCGGGAAAGAAAGGTTTTTTGAGATGCCACTTACCTGTCATTATGTGTTTCTACAGCTAACGGTTTTAAGAAAGAAAATGCTGTGTATATTTATTGGTGTATGCTCATTTGCACTCCAATATAAATTTTTTGTTTTATTTAATATTTTATTTTTGTCTTATTTATTAAAATTAATAAAAAATGATTATCTCACTCATTTGTACTAATGTGATAATAAATGAAACATTAATGAAAGGAATATATATAGATTTTTTCTTTTTACACTCAATATAAATAAAAAATAAAACCTAATAAGATAATAAAAATGTATAAAAAATTAGTGTATATATATAAATAAGTGGACATAGAGATTTGAAGAGTGATAATAGTGGCAGGGAGAAACAAAAATAAGAGGACGATTGGCTCAGAGAGATTATGCTATGCTATGCTATGCTATATCTGTTATTATACATGCATGCATTATTATATGCTATGCTATGCTAAGCATGGGTTCTGAATGTGTGCATTTTCAACGTAGCAGCCTTACAGCAAACGTACGCAGAGAAAGAGAAGATAGTGTGGGTGAGTTTTGAGGAATGCTGGAATGTTAATAGCGGTCACGAGCTGCAAATAAGGATCACAATCCAAAATTCATGATGATTCAGTGACTAGAATAACACTATAGCTAGCTAGGTCCATATGCTACTCAATTTGATGTTACTTGTCGGGGCTAAAAATCTTAAATTTAATTATATAATTCACTAACTATAATGTGTTGTCTTCCTCTCCATAGCTGATCATTGTTATAATTTATAGACAGCTATACATGGTGATGGAGTCGGGGATCGATCAACCTTAAATCAAACTTTTTAAACAAGTTTATTATAAAAGGAACATGACAAACACGATTCATGAGTTGGGGAAATTCTGTCTTTCATATATTGATGGAGCACTCCTTTGCTTCTTCGATCTCATAAACCTAAGTCTGAGTTGGTTTATCTCCATGGTTTTTCATATGGTTCAAACACATTTCATGGGTTTGGACTCAAGCTCATGGATAATTGTCATGTTTCACAATGCATGCAATAATGCTTGGGTATCCTTTACAATATGTGCTTAAAGGGATACTATAATAGATGAATATTAAGAATTTTATCCACCAAGATAATATCATCTTCATGTACCATTAACAACAGGTTGTGAGAGTTTGAATCCTTACAATTGATATTATTAAAGAAGATATATTGTTTATTACTTTATGTACTAAATAATAATTAATTTCATATTTTAAAAAGTATTATTCTTGCTGAATATAAATCAAATTGGTCTTTCTACAGGTTCTGAATTAGCTATGTCTAATATGCAATTTGTATCACTGTGCATAGCTGTTGAGCACGAGCCAAACATGAGCTTAAATACAGAGATATTCATGTTTTTTTAGTTATAATTTACCTAAAGAAAAAGAAGAAGAAGGTTATAGCTGTTGCATTATATTTTATGGTACGTTTCCTAACAATAACTTTTGGCCTATAATAAACTACTGGCTAAGCTTATAGTCATAATGTCACAATAAGATTTGTAAGGGAAAAGTATAAAAACTCTCTTCAAACTTTGTTTGATATATATTTTATCTCAAAGTTTTTAGAATGTATATGATCAACACAAAGCTCTAATTTCAAGTAAAAAATAATGAAAAAAGTTATATACAGGTTATTGTTTCTCCATTAACTCCTTGCACGACAGAAAATAAAAATAATGAGTGAGAATAAAAAAATTAACAAAATATAAATTACTTTTTTATTAAATAAAAGTTAGTTTGAAAATAATATGTATATTTTAAAAGTTTAAAATATTAAATTTATATTTAAAAAGTTTTAGAAATAATTATATCCATCACATAAAGTATAGAGATAAAATGGGTTTTATCACAATTTTTTTAGTGAAATAAGTTAATTTAAAACTATTTATGAAAATAATTTTTTATTATAAAAGACAAACTTAAAAAAGAACAAACAAAACTCCAAACCTTGACTTGCCAATTTGGTGTTTTGACAAGACTCCATATGTTTTACATCATAATTTCAAAAAAAAAAAATAATAAAAGAGAGATCTATTTTTATAAATAATTTTAAACTCAACCAAATTTAATGAATAACATTCTATAAAAACCCATAATAGTCAAGACACCCTAAAATCATTCTTAAACTTTCTTTTCAGAGTGCTAGAACCATCTAGATGAATTGAGAAATTAGAATGTGTTCACAAAAATGCCCTCCTCGGCCCACAATTTTGAACATCCAGATCATTCTAGGTCATAATTCCCAGGATAATGTATACTCTAAGATTAGGGCAATCTAACTGTCCGCAAATTCAAATTCTTGCACTGATAATTGATATGAACTCAAACCTTTACAACTACTGAAATCTCAGCTGACAACGCAGCACTTTCATTTTCCCTCAGTGAATTAACCACACACTGATGATGTCAGTGCGCACAATGAAGAATTGCAAATGTTTGTCGATTATAATATCAATTAATGCAACATTCCTTATTGAGAGGAAATGACAAAATTCACATAAAATCCACGTGTACTGCCTCTAAAATCTCCTCTTCTATGTCATTGCAAAATAGCTTACTCAATAATGATTTTTAATTAACAAACACCTAGATGAATTGACAAATATTTGAAATTTAAAAATATAAATATATTAAAATTTCTTAAAAAAATTTTATTGTCTATATAATTATATTTTACTCGAATTTGAATTAATTAATGTGTAATATAATAAAGTAATTTTTACCAAATATATATATACATATATACATACAAATACGAAGGATTTATTTATGCCAATCCAAGAGTAACTTTTCAATATTTATTTTTTCCAATAACTTCTTTTCAAAAACAATTTTTATTAATCAAATTGTGAAATCATGTCATGTTATGATACTAACAATTTATATCAAATTCTGCATAAATATAAAATTTTTAAGTGTTTAATATAAACAAAGATTTTTACTTATAATTTAATATATTATTATTATTTATTAAAATTAAATTAAATTATGAAGTATCAAGCTGTCTTAATAGTATCATTTATCATATAAAATCTTTTAATTCAATAGTTTTATTTATAAAATTCATGTTATAAAAAAATTTACAAAAGACAATAAGTGAGACTAGACTTACTCTTGAAAAGGATGAATCCCACCATGTATGTGTTTAACGATTTTTCAAAAGCTTCATGTGTTATATTTTGAATAAAAGTCACGCCAAGTATATCAGCATATGTATATATATATAACGTCACAAAATAAATATCCTCTATGTTCACATGCATACATTCTCTCACTTTTTTTTTTTTTTTTTTTTCTCTTTTATTGATCTCTCCTACAAACTAGAAGAAGTTTTGGTTATTTGAAAATTAAAATGAATTTGTTCGTTAAAGAATGTATCAATTACTTAAATCTGTGGAATGTTGTTTATGTGGGTAGTTCCCTCTAAAGTTTTAGCAATCAAGACCATTACTTCTTGACTAAGGAAAGGCAGGGAGAAGGCTAAGCAAAGCACTGTGGAAAAAAACATACACAATTTTGTGAATAGAGGTGAAGTTTTTCAGGGTGGATCAAAAGAAAACCTCTGTAACAAAATGTGAAAAAACCAAAGGAAAAAGGAGTTAAAGCCAACAAAAGACAGTAGTGTAATGGTATTGAAAGTAAGACACCAAAAGCATAAGCAAGGAGAAAGTGATTTAATGTAATAATGTGGAATAAGGTTTTAACGTTTTCATACTTTTAATTTATTTTTTTTTTTATATATTTGAATTAGTATTAAAAGTTAATATTTGTCTTATATATTAAAAAAAAAAAAAACTCAATAAGTGCACTAATGATTAAATATTGGGTTATATCTAAATAATAGAACTATAAGGAGCAGCCTTTATGCATTCAAATCATAAGGAGAGAGGGAAATGCATGAGTAAGTTTGTGGCGAGTCAGTGACTGCTGCATGTGCCAGCTCTACGCCAGCCTCTTGCGTTGAGTTGAGAGTGCTAAATGCTAAGCTATATCCTCTTTAATTCATAGACAGAGATAGAGAATGAAGAGATAAATTAAAAACACAGTAAATTAAGGTGGTTTATGTAGACTGATGCAATAATGGAGATAGGTTACATTACAGCATTACAATTTATAAGTGCTGCTTCGTTGTATGCCACCTTTTCAGGCCTGCAGGTAAGGTAAAGCATCTTCATTATCATTTTTCATTTTGCCAATGAGTAGGATAGATGCCTTCATAGCCATATCCTCCGTACTATACCACCACCACACTAATGAAAATCGATCCAAAGTACACATATATTGCACGCTAATGAAGATGCTCTTTGTATAATTGTTGGTTTGTACAAGTGTATGTCTACCCTCAACTCTCTCCATTAAGCATGACTAAAATTGTAAATAAAAAATAAATATAGATATAAAGAAAACATGTGTAAAAACATATGTACATAAAGAGATGTGAATATATTAATATGACCGTGTAAATCGAAAACTTCAATTAAGTTACTAAATTTGTTCTAGCAGTGAAAGATCCAGAAATTTAAATACTATATAGAATGTCTAAAGTGAAATTCTCTCGTGTATTATCATAAAACACATAAAAATATGATATAATATAATCTAAAAATAAATTAAGCAACTCAAGTCAATATAATCTTAATAATGTTGGTGAAAAAAAAAAAACATCTCCAATACACTATTCATGTATATTTGCCCATTTATTTTTACCCATTTAACATACACCTGTTTTCTTTTTCTTTTTAAATTTTTTAATAAATGGCGTTTTATCACATAAAATATCTATCAAATTTAAAAGAAAAATTATATTATTATTTAACCAGTTAAGCTTTACGTAAATGAATGTTGAGTTTTAAAATGATAACAAGAGCAAAAAGTGAGGGGTAGCAAAAAATGGAAATATTTAATATACGTGTGACTAGATAAGAAATGACATGATACAAAATGATTGTATAAGAGAAAATATTGAAGCAGTATGTATTAAGGAGAATATGATAAAAAATCGATTAAGATAGTTTGAACGTGTACCAAAAAAAGCTATTAAAAGTATAAAAAAAGTTAATTTTATGATATTTAACCCTTCGTAGAGTGAGATCTTAAAAGATAATTGAAAAGATTATAAAAAAAATATCGTGGTTAATAATATTTAAAAAATAATAATTTTTAATAAAATATAATAATATCATATAATTTATGTTATAAGATTTTCTTCTTACCTATGCATATGAACACTAGCTAATTACCAATAAAGATGTATGTTATAAGGTAAGTCACCGGATATGATGTAGTGGTGAGAGATTTAAATAAAAGTTAGAACGATTAAGAATCGATCATCTCCCGTAACAAAAAAAAAATGTTTTAAGGTTATGTTGGAGTGATATGTGTATGTCATGTGGCAGTGACATGGCATTTTCTTTTTCTCCTGCGCCAACGCTTCTCACACTCCCTTCCTCCTCCTCCTCTCCCACAGAGAACAGCAGCCCGTTAACCACCGATGGCCCCAAATACAAGGTCCGTTGAAACCCAAACCTCTGGCTCAGACAGACTTGCATGAAAGCACCAGCAGCTGTCAGCGTTATCTCCCTCTAGATAACGTTGCCGTCATCGCATGTATCCCATGACGCAGAATAAAGACAAGTAAGAGAAAATGATATGAATACTGGAACTGAATATATATTTGTGAGTGATTATTGAAAACATTTAACCTAAAAACTATAAAATCCTTCCGTACTTTATTTTAAAACTTCAAAATACAGATATAATTTTTTAAAATATACACATTATTTACTAAATTCTAAATTTTATAAAAATTTTAATTAACAAATTTATCTCCATTTCTTTGATTTCTCTATTTTCATAAGACTAAGTCAACCTCTTTGACGTGCCTTATGATGTAGGATTACAAGATTATATGTTTTAAGGAATTTAATATCTCCTCATAGTCAAATAACTTATAATATTTTGAATGATTTTAACAATGAAATGCGAGAATAGCAATTTTTCTTGCATTTAGTTCAAGGTCTAGCTGGATATTTTACATGGTTATGATAAAATGATAGCATAATGTTTTCTGGCAAATTATACAGTAAATTAAAAGATTCCTAAAAATAATTAATTAATGCTTAATAATATTGTTTATAGTCTTATAAACACATGAATTTTACTAGTATCATGTAATGGATATTAACTACAATTGTGTGAAACACATTTAAAACATCGAGCATAGAACCATCACCTTTGAAAAGTGCCTAATATACGTGCATGATAAGATAGCTAATGGCTATACTTGTACTATAGAGGGGTCCCGTAATTTCTCTGCAACGAGAGTAATTAGGAAGGACAAGCAGCATGCAGCAAGAGCAAGGCGTGAGTATTTGCTTGCAGCAAAGAAAATCCCAAAATAGAAGTGAGACAGATGGAAGGCAAAATCAAGAATTTTAGGAAAAATGAAATGAAATAACACACAGAAACCAAACAAAAAACTTGTCATTGGAGCAGCAGAGTAACCGATTCGTGTCGTCCACATCCCCACTTCTCGGTCTGCAACACAAATAAAAATGACCATTCTTTCTATCTTTCTTTATTTCCTCGCTCACAAAGTCCCTCACTCTTCGGGGGGGAAGTAATTAATTAAGCACTTTCCTTTCCTTTCTCTATCTCTTTCTCTTTCTCACTTTCCAAACAACAGAAACGCAAACAAACATTGAATTTAATGTTAATTCTAGAGCGGCGTTTTTCAGACAAAGTACAATTATGACTCCTCTCTAATCATGGCACATGTACATACATGTGTGCTCTACTCTCTTAATTACAATTGTGCCTCTACTAATTGATTAGCTCTTTCTATAGCAAATCAAACTGAACCGTCTCATTCACGGCAGTTCCCACAATCTCTGACTTTTTCTACTCCTTTTCATTGTTTCGGATGTTTGCTTTTCCTCAGTCTGATCCTTTACACTTTGTGACTTTCCCTTTTTAAGATATGGCAGCCATCTGTACTCAAAAACCCTTTTGAGAATTTGGGGAGAAACAAGGTAACAACACACCAAAAACTTTGAAATTACAATCGTAAACTCAACCAAACTATATAGTTCCACTTCAACAGTGTTATTATTATCAATGGTGCTTCTTGTTCTTGTTCTGGTTCATTTCTAGTTAGCAGTGAGGAATCCATTTCCCTCTCTTCCCATACTTTGCACTTTTCTTTTGATAGAAGGGCCCATCTGTCAAAAATGGACGACAAAGGAGACACAAAGAAGCAGCAGCCACAACAATCACAGCCTCAGCCCCAGCAGCAGCAGATTTCAGCTTCTGATTCCCAGACTGTGTCACTTGAGGAATCAACAAAGGCAAGGCCAATCCATCATCAGCAGTCACCGGTTGTGGTGGTGAGTGGAGCTTCTCCTTTCATTTCCACTCCTCTTTATGTTTCCACCAGTGCAACTTCCTCCCCATTTGAGCAGCAGTTTGAGACAGTGACTGTGAATCCAAAGAGAACCAGATACAGTGGGCAATGGAAACAGCTTCTACCATCTCCATCTTCACAGCAGAAACAGACCCAAATGGCTATGCTCCCCGCTGAATCAAGCCCTTCACCAACCACTCACAGTTCCAACCCACAAACAGAAACACAAACCCTATCTCAGCCTCAAACCCATGTTACAGTTGCTTCCTCATCGGATACAACCTCATCTCCAATCCACTCTCCAATGCCTTCACTTTCAGGTTCTGGGCAGGAAGCAAACAAGCCAGAAGGAGAGCTGGTTCCCCTGCAATTCAGAAAAGGAAAATACGTTAGCCCTGTTTGGAAACCCAACGAGATGCTGTGGTTAGCCAGGGCTTGGAGGGTCCAATACCAGGGTGGGTCTGAAGGGTCTAATGGGTCATCTTCCAAAACAGAGCAGGTAGAATCTGGTCAGAGCAGAGGGAAAACTAGGGCTGATAAAGATAGAGAAGTGGCTGAGTTTCTACAAAAGCAAGGCATCAACAGAGATGCTAAAACGGCAGGGACCAAATGGGATAACATGTTGGGAGAGTTCAGGAAGGTCTATGAGTGGGAAAGAGGGGGTGAACGAGAACAAATTGGGAAGAGCTATTTTAGGCTCTCACCCTATGAGAGAAAGATGCACAGGCTCCCAGCTTCTTTTGATGAAGAGGTTTTTGAAGAGCTTTCCCAATTCATGGGGCCCAGAATGAGATCATCTCATGGCAGAGTTGGTTCTTCCATTAATCTAGCTGGAGATGATGGTAGGACGACACCTGCGGCTGCCACTGGAACTCTGCCCCCACATCCACCTTCCAAAGAAGATGACCTCCCTCTCTCAGGTTTGCAGTATGAAAGCTCTAGCACATTAAAGAAAAGGAAGATAAAAAAGAGAAAAATCTTTCCACATAATGAGCTAGCGGTCCCTCTCTTCATTGTGTAAACAGTAAATTTTCCTTTTTTTATGGTATAGAATCCATTAGATGGTGAAAATGAAAGCAAGTTTGAAACTTTTTAATGACCCAGTTGTTTTCCTGCAGTTAGGACAAAGCAACTCGCAATGACTGGTGTCGGTGGGGGTGGAGGTGAAGCTTTCTTTCATGGTCATAGAGGGACCCTTTTAGGGTTGGACTCTCCCTTGGAAATTACAGGCCCTTGTTCCTTGGCTTCATCATTCAAGGAGCTTCGTCGAATTGGGAAGATAAGGATGACATGGGAGGAATCAGTGAGCTTATGGGCTGAAGAAGGTGAATTTCATAGAGGGCGTGTGAGGCTTCAAGCTTCAAGCTTTCTTAACGCAAACGAGCTCACTTTCTTTGATGATTCTATGGTGCCTTGCACCATGGAGTATTTCGAAGATGGTCATCTTAAAGGTTTCTCAGTTGATAGATTCGTCTCCGGACAACAAGTTAAAGTCTTCGGCAGAAGAAAGCCTCCTTCAGCCACTGCTTCCGCTGGTACCAAACAAAAACATGTTCCTTAAACTATTTCTTTCTTTAACATATTCTAGGAAACCAGCATCTGACTGTCTCTCTCTCTGTCTCTCGCTCTTTTCCAGAAAGAGTCCAGCTTCTTCCCTTCACTGAACATAGCATAAGATGTAAGTGTTAAATGCTCACCGTCCTCTTTTCAACGCCCCTATCTTTCACCTTCTGATAGTTTAAATATCGGGAAATTCAATGTCTTTTAAGACTAAATTTTATTCATTACTCCCTTCATTTAAAAAATATGTATAGATTTTATGATTTGTTTTTGTTTTAAAATAAGTATACGTTGTTTTACATTTTCAAGCTATAGAAATATATTTTTTTTTATATCCTCCTTAATAAGTGTATAAATAATTTCAATGTTTATTGGATTTAATGATATTAATTCGTATCAACTAACTTGGCTTACTTAATTTGATGATAAAAGAGTAACTTAAATTAATTAATTAGATGACAAAGTAATAGTAATAAATATAAGAAGTTGAAAAACAGTTAATGAAAAAATTAAATAGGAGTAATATAAAAAATTGAAGGAGTAATTATAATAGTATCAATAATTTTTTAAGACTTATACAAAAATTTTAAACTACACGTATTTTAAAATGGAGGGAGTATTAATTATGTTGTGTTGGTATAACTTCAAATTTTTGGTTGGTATACAGCATTGCCTCCATGGGAATTCCAGGATCCGACCGAGTACTACGTTGGTTGCCTAAGAACCTCACCACAATCGCTACCAAGCTTGTTTGAATTGTCATTGCATTTGCAGGAGCCACCTCCGGAGGAATTAAGGTTTCCACTGAGGAGGGATTTGTACAGGGACTTGCCACAAGGAAAGGAGCTATTTTTCACAACTTCCATTGAGTTTTTAGATTGCAGAGCCATTATGCATGACATTATAAGCCCAATCATTCGAGCCAACCCGAGTCTCACCGCTGCCACTTCCTCAAGCCGAGACTCATTCATTGGCCTCTGGGATGACTGCATCAATAGAATAGTGTCGAGGTTCTGTTCCCAAGAGATGGTGATCACTAGAAAACCCTCTTCAGCTTCTGCTGAGATTTTGCAGGATCAATGGCCTAACGTGACTGGTTTTGTTAGAAATTATTCTTTGTGGAGAGGAGAGGAAACCGATCAATTAAGGGAAGGTCAACTGGACCCTTCATCTACGATAGTTGAGAAGCTATTATGGACTTATGTGGATTTACCATACATTCTTGGATACTATGCTGTTGGGTATTTGGTAACATTTTGTGCTCTAAGTAGGTTACAAGATCGAATTGTGCGCACTGATTTGTACTCTCTAGACCTATCATCACCAACAGAGAGGCTTAAAGCTTTAGTTCCTTGCTATAGAATTGGTGGGTTATTGCCATTGTTAGCTGAAAGGTGCATGAACATTAACAATAGTGGCAATTATAATAAAGTTTTAACCTTCAGTGATTTTGAGAGGGTGGATTTGGGTAATGGGAATTTGATTGAAATGACCCCAAACACAAGCACTAGATTTTTCTCAAGCAAGAGAAAATGGGCATCGGTGAAAGAGCTTCATGAAATCCTTGACCACAGAATCCCACATGCAGAGATCATTTTCAGGTCCTCGGAGAAGGACATGGCTTTGGTTTTTAAGCCAAGAGGGTGCAAGATTAAGCCTTCAAATTGTGAACAGCTTGTGGAGGCCCTAAAGTACGTGACAAAAGCTTTGGTAGCATTGCATGACCTATCCTTCATGCACAGGGACTTGGGCTGGGACAAGGTGATGAGAAGGAGTGACGGAGAGAACGAGTGGTTTGTATGTGGGTTTGACGAGGCAGTGGGTGCACCACAGTTATACCCACATACAGTGGCACCGGCGGAGGTGGCGCGTGGGAGGCACGCGCCGGAGATGGAGAGGGGATTGCATGGGGTGAAAGTGGATTTGTGGGGTGTGGGGTATTTAATTAAGACTTGTGGCTTAGGTGGTGTGCCTAAGATGCTAAGGGAGCTGCAGAACCGTTGCATGGACCAGAACCCAGAGCAGAGACCGACGGCAGCGGACTGCTACCACCACCTGCTGCAGCTGCAGTCGTCTCTGTCTGCCGCCGCCCCCAGCGGTGGTGTTTTGATGTGACTGATATTAATCATCATTTTTTAGATTATAACAAAGGAGGCCCGTGGTCGAAATCATAAAAAGGTGCAGGCTTTTGGTACTTTATGGCATTGGAGAGCGGAGACTGAGAATTTTTAATTGCTGATACCTTAAAATGAATGAAGAAGGTGAAGAGGGGCCTGGGTGGCGATTTAAAGACATATCAGACATGGCTGATGGGAAATGGCGGCTGATGCTGATTGAGGTTGTCTTTCTCGCTGGCAAGCTTCATCAATCAAATCTTGAATTGAAGATAGAGGGTGCAGTGCAACAGTGGTTTTCAGTTTTGGGTTGGGGTTTCTCGTAAGTCAGATCGACGCTTCGGATTGTTTGGTAACACGGTTAATTGTGTTCTTCATTCATTTGGGTTTGGTGGTGGACTTAAAAATCATCATCATTAATTTGGTCTTCGTTTATTCGGCTCAATAATTCTTGTTCGTCATGATATAATTAAGTATTTCATGGCCAGCAGGTGATATTATTGTTAAAATGCAGTTTCTATTATAATTATAATTATTTGCTATTTTTATTCAGTTTTGTTATTAACAAAAAATTCTGCCATCAAATAAGTCAAATTATTAAATTTTAAACCCTGCTCACCTTATGTGAGTTTGAGAACCTTAACGATACATTTTTGTATATTCAATATGTCGTGTAGGAAATAGCCATATAATTTTTTAGGTTTTGCTTGCGTGAATGAATAGAGAAAACTCATTTTTATTTTTTTCACACTAATCTCGTAGACAAGTATTCTCTTGACACTTGAACATTCTCAAATTAAATCCTAAGTCTTTAAACTTTTATCAAATCGAATCCTCTATTCATCTCTGTCATTGTTCACTAATGATTTTTGCATACGTGGCATGTTAAGCGATGATGTGGCTGTTAATGGGTAACGTGGCCAATAGGATGCGGTTGATGTGGCCATAGCTGTTCCAAAATGACGTCGTTGCCTTTCTCCATTGAAAAACCCTAGCCGCATCTCCATCCATGGGCTCTATCTCCATCCAAGTTGGACTCACCACCACCCATGGTGCAACTACATCTGCAACTACTCCTTCACCTTCTGTAGCTTCCTCTTCTCTCTTTAATTCTAATTCTTCTCCCTCTTATGTTTTTGCTTTTGCTTCCTCTATCATTCCCTCTCCTCACCTCATTGATGTTTCCCTCCCCATCGCCACCAGATCTAAGCTCCACCCATCTTCTCGATCCTTACCTATCATTAATTCCCCCAAGAATACCCAAACTCAATAGCAATTATCGACTAGCCCCACAAACCCACCCAAGCGGTCCACCAAAGACAAGCATGCCAAGGTCGTTGGTCGTGGCTGTAGAATTCGAATGTCGGCAACCTGTGTGGCTAGGGTTTTTCAATGGAGAAAGGCAGCCAAACGACGAACAACATCGTTTTGGAGCAACTATATCAGTCGCCTCCCATTGGCCACGTCACCCATTAACGGACACGTCATCGCTTAATGTGTCACGTAAGCATAAACTATTAATGAGTTGTGACGGAAGTGAACGGAGGGTTCGATTTGGTAAACATTTGAAGACTTAGGGTTTAATTTGGGAATGTTCAAGTGTCAGAAGATACTTGTTTACGAGAATAGTGTGAAGAGAGTAAAAGAGAGTTTTCTCGAATGAATATTTGAGACAAATATATAATGTTTTAAGTTTGGGCTACCAAACCTAGCAAGTTAAAAAAGATAGAACCAGAGTTTAAATTTAGAATTTTGGAGTTGTGTTTTTTCTTTCTAAAGTTCAGGAATTCGAAATAAAGATAAATTAAAATATTATACTGATGGATTGAAATGGTCTAAAAAAAAATGGTTTAAAAAAAAATGGTTTAGATGAGAAAATTTCATAGTAGTCAAACATTAGCTTTAATTGCTAAACTAGTCCAATAAAAAAATTGCTATAATAGAAAAATTATTACATAAAATTCACCTAACAGCCGGGCTAAAAATAAGGAATGCCTAAAATTGCCTATTCTAGAAGGAATTTTAGCATTAAAACGGATAGATTTGGCTAAAGTCAATGGTCATGAACAGTTTTCTAACACAAATTTCACTAGAGCTAGAAGTTATGACTCAAATTGGCACCATATACATTTAAGTTTTCGTTTGGGCTTCTAATGATTCATCTGGTGTTTGGTGAGAACGGTTCTTTGAATTGTAGAAGAAGAGAGGGAAAATTGGGTACAAAATCTGATATATATTTTTTTAAAACTTAATTCGTCTCCACCAAATCTTAGGTAAATTAAATTAATGAATTTTCTTTAAGATACAATATAATTTTCAAGTAATAATTTACTTTTTTTCTTATCTTTTAGAATTTTTGATTGTTTAATATTGATAGGAGATCAATGATTACATCTCAATTAAGAAAACATATTATGTTATTTCATCAACAGATATAGATCCTCACATGACTAATATAACCTTTTAAATATATATAAATATATAAAGCATTATGAACGAACGCAATTATCAATTAATGGTTACTAAAATAATGATTTCATAAAAAGTTACAATATTTTAATTGGGTAGGATTTTTATATACCAAGTTATCAACACAACATTCCACCAAAATAACTATCATAATAATTTTTTGTATTGTTATATTCTTAGAAGGCATAAATAACTTTTTTATACGACTCTTTATGAAAATGCATTTATTTAAAAGACATGACTTTTAAGAGATATGCCTCTTTATTTTAAAAATCTTTTCACATTCTAGACAATTAAGGCATGTGATACTTTATTTACATTTGCTTAAAAGAGAAATTAGTTTTATATTAAAAAAAGTATAAAGATGTCAGATTAAAAAGATCATAGACAATATGAAGCATACACTACATATATACTCCATTCAGTGTATATAAGAACACTAAAGTAACTGTACTAAAGGCTAAAAGCCATAACCATTGTTCAGATTAAAAGGGGAAAAAAATCATAAACTTTGTAACGCCACCAAAAGAAATTGTAACTCTAAATACATAATCTTCGACTATAGCCAGTAGGGTCATAGGCATTTTAAACCTTGAAAACTATGCTTCGTGAAGTTTGGTTTTTTTTTTTTTTTTTTTTTTTTTCTAATATATGTATACTTGCGTTGCTAAATATAATGAATATTTTTCAATTTGGTATTTTGGATCTTAGATTCAAATTTGAAACCCACAAATTTATAAGCTTGTCTGCGTGAATTACTCAAGTACTGACTAGTAACCTTATTAAGCTATGTTAACCTAATATATTATATTAGACATATAAAAGCATTAATTTTTAAGATTTTACTCAATAACTTCAGTTTCTAGATAAGAAATCCTTGAGTATTTCTAGACCTAACAGTAAGGATGAATTCTTCTACTTCACTTTCACATTCAAATTAAAAATTATTCAAACATTAATTAAGTTCAAAAGATTTTCAGGTATGTAGGGTGTATTAAATATGATATAAAATTATTCTTGATCTTTGCTCAATTTAAAGAAAAAATCCGTAGAAATTGTATATATGAAGAGAATCACAACTATTTTGAAAACCTAGAATTGGTTTTATGATTTGAGATAGCAAGGGGACCTATACAAATTCATATTCCCTTTAAGTCCTCTAGTTCAAATAATCTAGTCGGCTTAATTGTGTTTGCTGTATGATTTTACCAATAAAAGTGTAATTAACCAAATATTTTTGCTAGAACTTCTCATACAGTCTCAATGTTAATTTGGAGTATGTGATTGTAACTTAAATTTTTATTCTCATATATATATTCTGAACTAAAAGAAGTTAACTTTATGAAAAAAGAAACTCCTTATAGACCAATATATCACACTTTGGGTTTTCTTCAATGCTTTTTCATCAATCAACTCTGCAGTGCACTTTCCCTTTTCCTATCTATCTATCTATTATCTCGAACTGGGGACTCATCATCTTCTCTCATATGTTCTTTCTCATCATGATCACTTATCCAAAGTCATAACTAGCCATTGTTTCAATCCAGCTAGCGTGGTCCAACACAAATGAATATATGCATGTTTTAATATTGGGGATATAAAGTATGAATCACAACCACTAACGAAGCAAACCCAGTGGGTATTTATGTGTCTCTCACTTTCAGCCTACACCATATCAACACTTTACATAGATATGGCAATATAAGTTTTCCACAACACATTTTAAAAATTGTCTTAATACATTAAATTAGTAAAAATATATAAAAAAAAATGAAATAATAGTATTAATTTATATACTTTTTAACCAATCATAAATAATAAAACAGGGAATAAAATAGAAAATTAAGACATGATATTTTAATCTTTTAGATGCTACCTCAAGATCTAATCTCAATTACATTAGTAAGATTTGGTCCTTCGTCCGGGAACAACATATTTTTTTTATCACATATCTTGATTCATATTAATTCTACTATAAATGGTTAAAATTTAATAAAAATGCTTCGATGATCATTAAATCTTTTAAAATAAATCATTTGAATAATAAAATGAGAGTGAGAAATGGTGTGAAATATATTATAGCTATTTGCTAATAAATATAATATTAATGAGAACTATATGCATTAAGAAATAAACATAATTAACTTCAACCCACATGACAAAGCGTGGCGGCCGAAAGAAGAAACGCATGCGACAAAGATAAAAAGAACTAAAGTACTAGTCAACGGAAAAAAAAAAAAAAAACGAAAAAAAACTTTCACAAGCCACATCAAGAGGACAAATAATATCATACTAGATAAATAACTGGATAAAATGTTCACTAAATGAGAACAATCACCGTTAATATTAATATTAAATAATAAAAATGACTTTCAAACCCTAATTTCCATTAAACTAAATATACTCCCACCCTCATTTGGACCAATTAATAACAAGTATGAATTTAATTAGTTTGATCAATCACCTACGCATGAAGTTTCCTAAGATTGTATAAATGACCTCACATTCAACAAAATTTGTGGAAATAACGAAGGAAAACAAGTTAGCTGATCTACAATCATCACCATGTCAAAACCTCAAACAGAAGCAATCTGCACGGTTGATCCTTACCAGTACCTTCAAATCACCCCAAACCCAGATGGCACCATCACCCGTCTCCCAATCTTCCCAAGCGTTCAAGCCACACCAGACTTGGATGATGATAACCCTTCTGCTGTTCTCTCCAAAGATCTCACTCTTAACCCAAACACCAAAACATGGCTCCGAATCTTCCTTCCCCGCAAAGCACTGGATCATAGCCTCTCCTCTTCTACAAAACTCCCTACCATTGTATTCTATCATGGAGGTGGTTTTATAGTCCTTAGTGCTTCCACCATTGGACACCATGAATTCTGTTGTAAATTGGCAGAGCTTCTCCCGGCGGTGATTGTCTCGGTAGACTACCGCCTCGCGCCCGAGCACCGCCTTCCGGCCGCCTATGATGACGGTGCTGAAGCCTTGCAGTGGTTAAAGTCTACTAATGAGAAATGGGTACGTGAATTTGCTGATCTTTCCAATTGTTACCTTGTGGGCTCTAGTGCTGGAGGGAACATTGCTTACCACGTAGGGCTACGTGTGTCTACACGTGTCCATGAGTTTGACCATTTATCTATCGAAGGGCTAATATTGCACCATCCGTTTTTTGGTGGGTCCCAAAGGTCAGAGTCGGAGCTGAGATTGGTCAACGATCAAATTTTGCCTCTTAGTGGCACTGATCTGATGTGGGAGTTGGCCTTGCCGGTTGGGCCAGATCGAGATCACGTGTATTGCAATCCAATGGTGGGGAAGGATGGAGCCGATCACTTTGGCGAAATCAAACGGCAAGGATGGCGAATTCTGATGACGGCCGTTATGGGAGACCCTTTGATTGATCGGCGGATGGAGTTCGTAAAATTGCTGAAGAATAGAGGCGTTCAAGTGGAGGAGCTCTACGGTGAAGGTCATCATGGGCAAGAGTTCTTGGACCAAAACAAAGCCAAGGAACTCTTTTATGCAATAAAAGATTTCATAGAAAATTATTGAACAAATTAATCAATCTTTTCAGGATTTGTTTGAGTAAGCTTTCTCTTTTCTCAACTCAGAATATATATAATCTTGAGTTGTATCAGTACATGTAAAATAAAAGTCATCAAAAAATTAATAAAATGAAAGTATTATTACATTTTATCTAACAATAATTAACTATTGAGGTAATAGGAATCATATATTCATTTTGAGTTTGATTATAAATTCACATTATTATAACAACAATTTTCACAAGCATTTTTCTCTTTATAATTACTCTTTTTCCCTCGAATATGTCACTGCTTTGAGTGTTTTCTATCATTGCTTGGGGTTTGAATTGACTTTTCAACGTGAGAAAGGAAGTTGGATGGATATTAAAAACAGGAGAGATGTTTTTTATATCATACATTATTATATACACGTTAAAGTTTTTCTCATCCTTTACTAGTTCAAATGAATTTAATTACAAGTATGAATGTTACTTACTTACATTACATGTAAATGAAAAATAAAAATAAAATACCATAAAAATGAAAAGCAAATAACTAAAAGCTTGTTTAGTACACGGAATGAAAATTATGTAAAACATAATGAGATTAGAATAAAAATGGAATGAAATTGGTTAATTTAGTAGCTCACGCAATAAAATAACTTTTGCTTGAAACACAAATTTAATGTGCTGTAATTAAGTCGAATATAATTAGTTTAAAAGATAATGAGACATATTTATTGAAAATAAAACAAAGTGTGCTAATTAAAGTGAGTTTGGAAAAACAAAAATAACGTGTTAATACCATAAAACATCAAATGAGCGATTACTATTAAGGTGGAAATACTCATTCTTCCTTATAGAATCTGGTTTAGAATGGGAAGACTTTTTTCTACGTTACTGAATCTAGTTTAAAACAATTCACATTATTTAACATTTTCTAAGATTTATTAATTATTAATATAACTTAAATATTAATTACTTCAATAAAATTCAAATTATACCAAATATATCAAACTAATTACTTTCATAAATATTTTAAAATAAACCTATTTTAGTAAAAAAAAAAATGTTTTATAAGAACCAATAATAGTGAAAACCCCAAAGGAGAACTGATTACCATCAATATCAAGCAATAAATGCTACCCTCAACTTTCAACCACTAAACTTTATAGTCACGTCCCTCACTTCGACTAATCAATTATCTTTATCTTTATCCACAAGAGGAGTCTAATTGACCACAAGTAACAAATAAGGTTAAATTATCTTATTTTATGTGGCTTAATCATGACCATTAATAGTACAATAGATGGTAAAAATTAGCTTACCTTTAACTTGAATATCCAGTTTTATTTCTTTTCTTAAATTAAACCACATAACTATTAAAATTTACATAAAATCTTACTTTCATTTAATTTTTTTTTATTCTTATCCTCCTTATTCCCATTTCCCATCTCCCCTCTCATATCTCCCATTTATTTCTCTTTGTGCACGAGAGAAAAATTACATACGCAAAAATTAAAAAGAAAAAAAGTAACAAAAACAAAAATAATTATCAGTTAAAAGATTTTTTTCCTCTATTATTGATGTCAATTAAAGGATGTGAAACTTATCTTTTTATTTTTTTTAAAAAATAACTTCTAAGAAAAAAATACTAATGGCATAAAAAAATTATTAAATAATAAATTAAAATTTATTATAAAAAACGTATAAAGGGAAAAGAAATGGTGAAAATTTTTTTAAAAAAAATAAGAGAGGATGAAAATTAAAACCTTAAAAGTAATGAGGATTGATTTGCAATAAATAAAAATATTGTTGTAAAAATTTATATTAATCATTAATGTTAATAATAAGTTGATTAAATATACGGGTCCCACTATCATACACTTTTTATAATTTTAGAGACTCATTCAAAATAGGGTAGTTTAACCCATGTGTTAACTTAGACCCCTTATCCACAAATGAAGTTTCCTATATGTAGATAATGGAAAAACAAGTAGCTTAGCCACCAGTTCTAGTCTCAGTTGATCTACAAAATCGACCACCATGTCAGAACCTCAAACAGAACCAATCTGCACTGTTGATCCTTACCAGTACCTTCATATCACCCTAAACCCAGATGGCACCATCACCCGTCTCCCAATCCTCCCAACCATTCCAGCCACACCAGACATAGATGATCATAACCCTGCTACTGTTCTCTCCAAAGATCTCACTCTTAACCCAAACACCAAAACATGGCTCCGAATTTTCCTTCCCCGCAAAGCACTGGATCATAGCCTCTCTTCATCTAAAAAACTCCCTCTCATTGTATTCTATCAAGGTGGTGGTTTTGTAATCTTAAGTGCTTCCTCCAGTGTAAACCATGACTTCTGTTACAAGTTGGCAGAGCTTCTTACGGCGGTGGTTGTCTCGATAGACTACCGCAAAGCACCCGAGCAACGCCTTCCGGCCGCCTATGACGACGGGGTTGAAGTCTTGCAGTGGTTAAAAACTACTGATGAGAAATGGGTGCGTGAGTTTGCTGATCTTTCCAATTGTTACCTAATGGGCTCTAGCTCCGGAGGGAACATTGTTCACCATGTAGGGCTACGTGTGTCTACACGCGTCCATGAGTTTGACCATTTGAAGATCAAAGGGTTGATATTGCACCAACCCTTCTTTGGTGGGTCCCGAAGGTCTGAGTCTGAGCTGAGATTGGTCAACGATCAAATTGTGCCTCTTAGTGGCTCTGATCTGATGTGGGAGTTCGCGTTGCCGATTGGGGCTGATCGAGATCACGAGTATTCCAATCCAATGGTGGGGAAAGATGGAGTTGATCAGTTTGACGTAATCAAACGGCTAGGATTGCGAATTCTGATGACGGTTGTTAATGGAGACCCTTTGATTGATCGGCAGATGGAGTTCGTAAAAGCGTTGAAGAAGAAAGGCGTTCAAGTGGAGGAGCTATATGGTGAAGGCTATCACTCGATAGAGTTCTTCGACCAAAACAAAGCTGAGGCACTCTTTCATGCAATAAAAGATTTCATAGGAAATTGTTGAACAAATCAATCTTTAGTATTTGTTTGTGTAGGCTTTTCTCTTTTCTCTGCTCAGATGTAATCTTGAGTTGTCGCATGTAAAATATAAGTTATCCAAATATAATAAAATGAAAAATTTATTGCGTTTTATCTAACAATAACTAACAAGTGAGTTGTTTTATTTAGAAGAATGGAGGCATTTTGTGAGAGGGAATTAAGAATCAAAGGGACTTTTCTGGGTATGAAGAGGAAGAGTCCTTAACCATCACAATTGAAAGTGATTATTTCTTCCACTATGGTAAAAAGACTGAAAGTGAATGCAAAGGGAGATTGTGACTTGAGGAAAAAGTAGCACGATTTAGGGCAAATTAATAAATAAACTGTATTATATATATACTTTAAAATGTATATCTATTTTTAGACATTTTTTTAACTTATTTTACTTTTAAATCTCTTTTATTTATTTACAATTTTATGTTTATAAAATTACTATAACACAAGTATAAAAAAATGTGTACACATAAGTGTCCCTACAGCATTTTCTATACCTTACTCTTTGAGATAAGTAGCAATCACAACCATTAATATACAAAACCTAGTGGGGCTGTGTGTGGGGGTAATATACATATTTCTTCATTATGATGTATTAATTAGTGGGTTCTAAAGTTTGGTTAAGTTGGCATCGCGTCAGTTTAGTTTAAAATGACATCATCACATTTATATATTTTTTCGCAAGTTGACTCTCTATTATACATTTTCCTGGTGTACGAATGTCCTAGGGTCCCAATAAGTGATAGCAGAGCCCGATGCTTCGGCTAGTGACAGTAAACCAAATGGAATGGGATAAGTTTGCTTGGTTGAGGCCTTGGCAGCAGCCTTTAAGGTGTCTAAGGCCCAGTGGATGAGTGTTGTCTAGCGTTGGCGGAGGGCCGGTGTACTAGTGTCCCATGGTTCTAACATATGGTTTCCTCTGTTTTTATCCCAATTATATAGTGTATATTGCACCAACCCTTGCTTGGTGGGTACCAAAGGTCAAAGTCTGAGCTGAGATTGGTCAACGATCAGATTGTGCCTCTAAGTGGCTCTGATCTGACGTGACCAGATCGAGATCAGATTGTACGACGGTGAAGGCTACCACGGGATAGAGTTCTTGGACCAAAACAAAGCTGAGGCACTCTTTCATGTAATAAAAGATTTCATAGAAAATTGTTGAACAAATTAATGAATCTTTCCGTTATTTGTTTTCTCTTTTCTCAGCTAAGAAAATATTTTTGAGTCGACAAAAATCATCATGAATTAATTGTGATTTATTTTTGGGATTTAATTTCTTCAAAGTCGAATAAGAGCCAGTCCTCTTTTACTCAATTCTGTCTCTTATTATTGATTTTAAAACAAAACTGAAACCTACGTACTAACTATATTCAAGATATGTTATTGTTTGTTAGAAACTTTTTTTTTTTTTGTTTTTATTCAATGTTACAAACTTACAAGACGTTTTTTTTTATTCGTCCGTTCAGAAATGATTCTCTCTTACTCTTATTTTAAATACCATACAATTATTTACTTACAATATATCAGATCAGATATTAGATTAGTGGTACGGCAAAAATAAATGAACTTAGAATAAAAGACAAAAATTGTGACCATTTCCTAAAGGGAAAGTATACTTGCACATTTAATTTTTTACATCCAGTGATATATTCTAATTTTTTAGTTATATTGTAAGAATAAAATTATAAATAAAAATATAAAAATGAGTGTATATATACTATAACATATTTTTTTAGTAAAAGATGTCTTCTGTATGTAAAATTTGAATCATGAATCACAAGTTACAATGAATTTGTCCTTTAGTAATTGAACCTTAACAAAGATAATATAAATAAAATTATCGTGCATGTGATATATATAATTAATTGTACTAGGAAAGTAGCAAATAATGAATAAATTAAGTAGCAATCATGCACAATTCACAGCCATTAGGTTACAATACGCAGTGGGGGAAAAAATACAAATAAGACAAAGATATAAAGATCAGAAATCATATGGTTGTTCGTTTTCTTTTTTATTGCTTGCTACCTTCCCCGAATATCCCTCCCTACCTTTTCTTCACTTCAAAGCACCCACATAGAGACTCCGGCCATTATATAAATCACAAGCCATTCAACAAAAAAGCACTTATCTACCTAGATAGCTTCTTGCTGTTCCACAAAGTCAACCACGCCATGTCTGAATCTCAACAAGAAACAATCTGCACCGTTGACCCTTATCAGTGCCTCCAAATCATCCCGAACCCAGATGGCACCATCACTCGTCTCACACTCTTCCCAAGCATTCCAGCCAAACCAGACTTAGACCACGATAACCCTTCTGCTGTTCTCACCAAAGATCTCACTCTTAACCCGACCCACAAAACATGGGTCCGAATATTCCTTCCCCGCAAAGCACTGGATCATAGCCTCTCTTCATCTAAAAAACTCCCTCTCATTGTATTCTATCACGGTGGTGGCTTTGTAATCTTAAGTGCTTCCTCCAGTGTAAACCATGACTTCTGTTACAAGTTGGCAGAGTTTCTTCCGGCGGTTATTGTCTCTGTCGACTACCGCCTAGCCCCGGAGCGCCGCCTTCCGGCCTCCTATGACGACGGCGTTGAAGCGCTGCAGTGGTTGAAAACCACTGACGAGAAATGGGTACGCGAGTTTGCTGATCTTTCCAATTGTTACCTCATGGGCTCAAGTGCTGGTGGGAACATTGCTTACCATGTAGGGCTACGTGTCTCTACACGTGTCCAGGAGTTTGACCATTTGACGATCAAAGGGCTGATTTTGCACCATCCGTTTTTCGGCGGGTCCCAAAGATCAGAGTCTGAGCTGAGATTGGGCAACGACGAAACCTTGCCTCTTAGCGGCACTGATCTGATGTGGGAGTTGGGGTTGCCCATTGGGTCAAATCGAGATCACGAATATTGCAATCCAATGGTGGGAAATGATGGGGGTGGTCAATTTGATGCAATCAAACGGCTGAGATGGCAAATTCTATTGTGTGGTGTTGATGGAGATCCACTGATTGATAGGCAAAAGGAGTTAGAGAAAATGTTGAAGAGCAGAGGAATTCATGTGAGGGAGCATTATGGCGAAGGCTGTCACGCGAAGGAATTCTTGGACCACACCAAAACTGAGGCGCTATTTTATGTAATAAAAGATTTCTTACAAGAGAATTAATTGTTGAACCAATGAATCATTGTTTTTCTTCTATTCCACTTTTTGTTTTGATGTTTGCACACTCGGTATTGTATACTCAATTTATACACTCTCCATACACCAGTGTAGTGTGTTAGTAGCATTACTCTACATATAATCAGTTACGTAGGGCTTACGCATGCAGAGCCATAACTTGCCATTGCTTTCAATCCAGCTAGCTCTAAATAAATGGTTAAAACGTTGATCATCTTTAGACTTTGAGCCACCCGCACATGCTATCCCACCTATTTTGCTAATTACTTTATAGTACAATAATTATTTTATAATTTTTTACTAATAAAAATACTTCAAAATATTAAACGGGAGAGAGCTTGTCGTCAAAAGTCAACGGGATTATAAAGGGATTCTACATATGTATGTATACTTATTTAATTTTAATTATATTATAAAGACAAAATTATAAAAAATGGTGTGAACACAAAGCATAATTCCTTAATTACACGTGTTTGCTTCAGTGACATGTGTTAGCACTTTAGCTAACCGTAGTTATATACATTGATGTGTACATTGATTCCTTAGAAGCCATAATTGCAATAAATCGAGCAGATGACTCCCGTGACTATCATCTGTTTGCTTCTCTGCTTCCCTCATCTTTTCCATCTCGGTAGCGCCATGACAGACCAAACCGGTTCACCGTGTCAGACCATTGATCCCTACAAGTTCCTTCAAATCATCCCTCACCCCAACGGCTCCATCACTCGCCTGCGTCACGATCCACAGACCTCGCTTGCATCAAATCCCAACCTCCCCATTTCCGTTCTCTCCAAAGACATCACCATCGACCAATCACACAACACTTTTATTCGCATATTCCTACCCCGAAAAGCACTCGACCATGCCTCTTCCAACAGGAAACTACCTCTCGTCGTTTTCTTCCACGGCGGCGGCTTCATCTTTCTCAGTGCATCCTCAACTTTGTTCCATGTCTTTTGCTCTAACATGGCGAACGACACGGAAGCCGTTGTCGTCTCCGTCAATTACCGCCTTGCCCCCGAGCATCGCTTGCCGGCGGCGTACGATGATGCTATGAAAGCGTTGCACTGGATCCAAACTCACCCAGGAAAAGAAGAGTGGCTCTCAAAATACGCTGATTACTCCAACTGTTACCTTATGGGCAGTAGCGCGGGGGGAAATATCGCCTACCACACCGGTCTACGTGCAGCGGTGGAGCTGCATCATCGTGGGCCGCTCAAGATCAAAGGGCTCATATTGGTTCAGCCATTCTTCGGTGGGGTCAAGAGAACCGCGTCAGAATTGAGGCTAATGAACGACTCGCATTTGCCACTTTGTGCTACTGACCTTATGTGGGAGTTGTCGTTACCAAGAGGTGCCGACCGAGATCATGAATATTGCAATCTGACAGTAGGGAATGGTTCTAAGCAATTAGATGAGATGGAACGGCTTAGATGGCGGGTGTTGGTGACTGGGTGTGATGGGGACCCACTGTTCAACCGTCAGAGGGAGGTGGTGAACTTGGTGGCGCACAAGCGCGTGCGAGTTGTGGAATTTTTTGTCCCAGGACAATATCATGGGATTCAGGACCATGAGCCCTCCAAAGCTAAGCCACTCTTCGATGTTGTCAAGCATTTCACTTTTCCTTTGATTCAATAGAATATCCTTTCGTACGCTTTTGTGATTTCAAAATATGTGATGAAGTAAATTTGGTTTCGCCTCCATTGTTAATTTGTTCCCTTTTTAACTTATGCTTGTATTTCACATCTCTACAACATTTTGAGATAGATTTTGAGAAGAATAATGGTATATGGTCGCTGATAGCTCTGTTTTGATAGCTGAAACTGAAAGTGCTCTGCAAAACTTGAGTTTAGAACAGTAAGCAGCCTAAAGCCCTCTAAGGGCAAAAGAGTTCTGTGGGAATGGAAAGGAGGTTTGCGAGGTGCTTTTTCTAAAAACCATGATGGAGAGCCCTATTGCAATACAAATACCAAGCATGGAGATGTTGAGTTTTGTGGTGAACCGTGGGCCCCGACCGCGGAGGTGGGACCGTGGGTTCAGCCCCCCGGAGGGTCCACAGAAGGTATTGTCTACTCGAAGGGAGTTGAGCGAGGCTGTGCTCGAACCCAGTACCCTGAGGGTTTTGTTCCACATTGTGTGGACGCCTCCTACACCACTTGAGCTCAAGTGGTGTAGGAGGCGTCCACACAATGTGGAACAAAACCCTCAGGGTACTGGGTTCGAGCACAGCCTCGCTCAACTCCCTTCGAGTAGACAATACCTTCTGTGGACCCTCCGGGGGGCTGAACCCACGGTCCCACCTCCGCGGTCGGGGCCCACGGTTCACCACAACTTTCAAAGGCATTTCTTAAAACTTCCAAACAAATAATGAGGAGTGGCTAACAAATGGAGACACTAAGTTACAAATTTTGATTAGCATAGTTATAAACATGGAAATCACTACTTGTTTTGAAAAAAACGATATGTTGACGTTCATAACTTGTTTAATTCTAGATTGTAATCATGGAAAAAAACGATATGTTGACGTACATTAATCAAGTAAGTTTTGTAGTTTATGTTGCGGAGAGGATGATATTTATAACTAAGTTTGATCCGTAACTGTGTTAGTTCTAACTTGTAACCTATTGTCACTATATTTGTAACACGACTTATAAATATTATTTGTAACAAAACAAAATTTGTGTCTGGATAATTTACTTATATAAACTTTATAATCATACGAGTCCTAGATTATAACACCGTGTCTTTATATTTGTAATTCATGGTTTGCAACACATGAGAAAAAAAAAATCCTATAAAGATCAATATGCACCAAATAATATTAGAACAAACTAACCTAGTAAATGTAGTGTTTTATGCTGTAAACAGGTTAACGTTTATAATTTAGTAAGTTTCAATTTATAACAGCTTGTGACGAAATGTCTTCGTCTTTTATAATACATTGTTTGAGTGCATAAACTTAATTTGTTTATAACACATTGTCTTTGTCTTTATAACACATTATGCACCAAATAGTATTAGACAAAATTAATCTAATAAATGTTGTGTTTTATGTTGTAAAGATATTAATGTTTATAACTTAATAAGTTCGAGTTTCTAACTTTGCCAAAAAGAGGTTGTAACATAGTATTTCCATGTTTATAACACATGGTTTGGTGCAAATACATAATTTGTAATAAACTAAGGAGATAAAATTTCATAACAATTGATATTATAACACACTAATTTGTGAGAGTTTTGGTTTGCAACTACATGAATCCTAGCTTATAATCCTATGTGTTTATATTTGTAACACATGGTTTGCAACAAATAAACATCAAGCTTATAACCCTATTTCTTTGTGGGTTATAGTTTGTAATTATGCTAATCAAAGGTTGTAACTCAGTGTCTCCATTTGTTAGCCAAGGTTAGAAGAGCTCCTCGTTATTTGTTATGAAGTTTTGAGTAACACCCTTGAAACCCAACATCTACATTCTCGATGCTTGCATTCCAATAGGGCTCTCCATCATGGTTTTCAGAAACAACACCTCGCTTGTGTTCTTATATAACCTAGAAAACCTGCTTCATTCCATTCCCACAGAACTCTTTTGCCCTTTAAGTGCTTTAGACTACTTATTGTTTTATACTCAAGTTCTACAAAGCACTTTCAGTTTCAGTTTTCAAAATAGACTGCTTTCCTCTTATTCATGGATATGGATGGACATGTGCGGAAAGTCACTTGTTTGTTTCTACAACTTTATCAAAGGCTAAGGGGGAGAAAATTTGGGAAAGCAGAAGGGTGCCATGCCTTTTTGGTATTTTTTAAGAAAATTATATATAGCACCGCTTTATCAATTTAGCTAACCGTAGCTATATACGTATCTATATACAAGTAATAAATGCATTGAATCTGATCCTTTCGTTCCCGTGATTTCCATCTATTGGCTTCTCTGCTGCCTTTACTCGAGTTCATCATCTTCTTTTTCATCTCGGCAGCACTATGTCAGATCAAACTGCTTCGCAGTCTCAGACCATTGATCCCTACGAGTTCCTCCAAATCGCCCCTAACTCTGATGGCACCATCACTCACCTGCATCACGACCCAAAGATCTCACCCACATCAGATCCCAACCTTCTAATCTCTGTTATCTCCAAAGACATAACCATCAACCAATCAAACGACACTTATGTTCGGATATTCCTGCCCCGAAAAGCACTCGATCATGCCTCTTCCGACTACCACAAGCTACCCCTCATCGTTTACTTCCACGGAGGCGGTTTCTTGTTTTGTACTGCATCCTCAAAAATGTTCCATGAATTTTGCTCTAACATGGCGAACGACACGCAAGCTGTAGTCGCATTCGTCAATTACCGCCTTGCCCCTTAGCATCGCTTACCGGCGGCCTACGATGATGCGATGGAAGCGTTGCACTGGATCCAATCTCACCAAGGAGAAGAGGAGTGGCTTGCAAAGTACGCTGATTACTCCAATTGTTACCTTACCTTATGGGCAGTAGCGCAGGGGGAAACATCGCCTACCACGCCGGTCTACGAGCAGCGGTGGAGCTTGATCATCAAGGGCCGCTCAAGATTAGAGGGCTCATATTGATTCAGCCATTCTTAGGTGGGGTCGAGAGGAGTGCATCAGAATTGAGGCTAGTGAACGACCCAATTTTGCCACATGGTGTTACTGACCTTATGTGGGACCTGTCATTACCAAAGGGCGCGAATCGTGATCACGAGTATTGCAATCCGACGGTAGGAAATGGTTCTAAGCAATTAGATGAGATCGGACGGCTTGGATGGCGGGTGATGGTGACTGGATGTGGTGGGGACCCACTGGTGGACCGTCAGAAGGAGCTGGTGAAATTGTTGGAGCACAAAGCCATGCAAGTTGTGGACCATTTTGTGGAAGGAGAGTGTCATGGGATTCAAGATACTGAGCCCTTGAAAGCTAAGCCACTCTTCGTGGTATTCAAGAATTTCATGTCTTCTTAATTTGATTCCTTAGGAAAAAACTACTATGACCAAAGCTAACACTAAGGTTGTCTTTCGAGATGCTTTGTCATTTCAATGTAATAAATCGATGAATAATGTGTTGTTTTCTTTCCTTGTAATAAATTAAAAGGGCCTTTTTGCTATAGATTCATGACTTCAAAATACATACATTTGGTTTAATAAAACTGAAAATATTTTTACTGTTTAATTAAAAAAATCTGTTAACTAATATTTTTATTGACTTATTTTATTTTATTTTTACAAAATTGATTAATGATGCAAGAAAATACAATAAAATGATTTGTTAGTTAATGAATATAAAAAAAATAAAAATCAACAAATACATTTTAAAAATAGAATATGAAAAGAAAAAGAAAAAAGCTAAGTCCTAAGAACAGGCGGCCTGTTGGTCCGCACATGTATCAGCTTCTCTGAAACAGTGACGGGGGACCACCTCCCCCTTCATATTCACAAGGAGACATCAAGGATTTTCCATTGACAGTGTGTTAAAGCTCGCATAATAATAATAAGAAAAAAGATCAAAAAAGTTTTATTTGCTAATCTAGAAGACAATAAGGTAAGATTTTAAGGTATCGTGGTTAGTTTTTCTTTGCGTCCAAGGTATGACTATGACTATGTGTAATATTAATTCCAAGAAATATCGATCAAATCAAATGGTCAAAGATCTGTATTTATAAAACTTATTTTTCCCAATCAACCACATTTTCTTCTCTCTCTCTCTCTCTATATATATATATATATATATATCGAGTTCATGTAACACCAACCTTATTTAAAGCATCACCAGAAACCCTACCTTGGAAGAACAGCAAACCATTCATCAGCTTATTTTTGTTTAGCAATCTACAATGTCCGATAAAACACTCTCACCATCTCCCACCGTTGATCCACATCAACACCTGCAAATCGTCCTCAATCCCGACGGCACTCTCACTCGCTTGCAACAATTCCCGTGCACCTCACCCACTTCTGATCCCAACCTTCCCATCTCTGTTCTCACCAAAGATGTCACCATTAACCAATCAAACAACACCTGGACTCAAATATTCCTACCCCGCAAAGCACTGGATAATAGCTCTTCCAACAAGAAGCTGCCTCTCATCGTTTTCTTCCACGGAAGCGGGTTCATTGTTCTGAGTGCAGCCTCAACAATATTCCATGATTTCTGTGTGAACATGGCAAACGACGTAGAAGCTGTCGTTGTGTCCGTCGAGTACCGCCTCGCTCGGAGCACCGGTTGCCTGCGGCTTACGATGATGCCATGGAAGCGCTGCGTTGGATCAAAGCCAGTAAAGAAGAATGGTTAACTCGATATGTTGACTACTCTAGATGTTATTTGATGGGCAACAGTGCGGGGGCCACAATCGCGTACTACGCAGGTCTACGTGCAGCCGCAGAAGTTGAGGATCTTGAACCACTTCAGATTAGAGGGTTGATATTACGTCAAGCATTTTTTGGTGGGATCCAGAGGACCGGATCGGAGTTGAGGCTAGCCAATGACCCGGTGATTCCACTCTGTGTGATTGACTTACTATGGGAATTGGCGTTGCCCATTGGTGCTGACCGTGATCACGAATATGCGAATCCAACGGCTGGGAATGGTTCTAAGACGCTAGATAAGATGGGGGCTCTTGGGTGGCGCGTGATGGTGAGTGGGTGTAAGGGGGACCCACTGGTGGACCGTGAGATTGCGGAGGCGAAATTGATGACGGAGAGGGGTGTGCAAGTGGTGTGTGATATTGAGGAAGAAGGTCATCATGAAATTGAGTATGCACAACCCTCCAAGGCTAAGGAATTGACTGGGGTGATCAAAGATTTCATTTCCCAATAAAAACAAATAAGAAATTGTTGATGAAGACAATATTGGAGAGAAATGTAATTTTAATACTTCTTATTTTTAAATCCATTCTCATGATGTTCTTGTTTATGATGTGGTTTTAAATTATATTTATAGCTTTAGTTTCATGTTTAGATCTAAAATTATAAAATTCCATACTTGTTCTCTTTCTTCCCTCTTTGATTGACTCTCTTATCTCTTCTTCATACTTTATAAGACCAATCCAACAAAATCTGCTGTTGGTCATGAGAAGGCTTAATCATTTAATGTAAATAATTAAAAAAAAATTTGTAATTAAATATAGAGCAACTCCTTAATTAATACAAAAGAATACAAAGGAAAAAAATTGTAAAATAAATTTTAACTTGCAATTTAAAAGGGGTTAATAGAACTTTAATAAAAAAAAAACTTACAAAGTCACTGCATTAAGGTGAGAACTACTAAGTCAATTTGATTACTTAATACATGCTAACTTGTTCTTCTAATGAATTAATTTTTGAGTTAATACTTATTTTAATTTTTCACACTTAAATTTTTTTATTAATTTAATTCTTTATACTTAAAACTTTAATTAATTTTGTTCTTTATATTTTGAATTTATTAATTTAGTTTTCACACTATAAAATTATTATTAATTTTGTCTTTTAAATTTATCAATATTTTTAAAGTGTGATAGATTAAATTAATAAGTTTAATAAATTTAAAGGACTAAATTAATTAAAATTTTAAGTGTGAATGACTAAATTAATAAAGATTTCAAGTGTGAGGATCAAAATAGGTATTTCCACTACTTCATATAGACATAGATTTTAAGGATAGAAAGCAATAGTAAAGTTGTAATTTGTTTTATAATCCATGATATTTTGGTAATCTTCTTTAACACGACTAATGGAATAAAGGATTGGATTTTGGATCACGTTGGGTGAGCCTACTGGCTGGATCCAAAGGTAAGTTACTGGTATATAACAAGTGATTCCTTTTCACACTCTCTATCTGAGTAGCGTGAGGGCCGCATTGGGCTTTCCCTTCTGGCGAAGGAATATGGGTGTTGGGCCAGCTTCTGTTGTACCTTATTGGGCTTTTTAAGTATAAAAATATGTATTAGGCCAATTCTTTTTTATATATACTCTTCTTTTTCTTTTTCTTTTTCTTTTTTTTTTTTATATAATATCATCTCATCTATTTTAGAACTTCAATTTTTGAAGTGTAAATTACATTCCGTTAAAGTTTTAGGAATATGAAAGAAATTTTAGGATGTATTAAAAAAATTGGCTTATGTATTAAACTAAGGTTCCATTTAGCACATCTAGGTTTAATAGGATAAGACATGAATAAAAAGACATAACATGATAAGACTTGAAAATATTTTAATATTGTACAATATTTGGTGTAATACTGTATAAAATTATAGGTTATATAAAAATTAATTATTTTAATAGAAATAATCTTTTTATGGAAAAGAAAATAATATTTGGATCATAGAGTTATATCTTTTATAGTTTTATTATCATAAATTTTAATATTTTTTTATATCACATCAGTAAATATATTTATAATTTTTTAATATTTATTTATTTTTAATTGATCAAGAATTTTCAACATGTCAATTAACAATAAAAAATATTTAATTTTTATTTATTATATTTTATTTTTAAAAGTTATGAGAAATTAAAAAAATAATTATTTTTTAATAATACAATTCAGCCTAAAGACAAAGGAGGCTACAGTACTAATTCGGCTATAAGCCATATTAATTAGGTTTAATTAGAATTGATTATATAAAATTATTTAATACTATGTGTATACCAAATATTATATTAAAATAAATTGTATTAAATAAATCTATACTATTCAACTTTATACGATGTGTCAAACGTATCTCAAAATTGGAGAACAAACACCGGAATCTAAGAACATAATTGTTGGATGTATTCTAAGGAATTTTTTTAGATAGTTAATAAATTAACATTTGACCGATACATTCTTACCCGTAAAATTGATAAATTTGAACTTTTTGATTAATTTGTAATGCATATGTTGTTAACATGTATTATTTTTAGCGGTGATAAGTGACAGGTGTATCAGCATAGATGAATTTAAGAATTCAAAGTTGAAAATGGAACTGAATTTTATTCTAATTGATTATGCTAAGGTTACTTAAATAGAGAAATTTGGTAACAACTAAATCCTAACCTCAGTTGGCCGTGCTATATAAATTAGGAAAATTGCACAAACTAACTACATGACTAAAATTAGGAATGGCCAAAACTGGCATTTTAAGAGGAATTTTCAGCCTGAAAATGGACCCATCCTTCTTTGAATGAGTATTCCAACGAGATAAAATAATAGCCAAAATTTTTACCTAAGCATTTGACAATTCATTCGACCCATGAAATCATGAGCTATCTTGTCCACATCAATAAGTTTCATTCATTTTCTGGGGTTCCTACTCCAAGAATAATGCTATATTTTTTTTATCTGATAATTTTCAATATTACCAAACAGTTGGTTTTCTCTAACTATTTATTTAGCGAAACTTCAACATTTTTATCTCAACTTTCTTAGCCCACTCCTTATTTTCATTTTTTAAGTGTGTGTGTGTGTGTGTGTGTGTGTGTGTATATATATATATATATATATATTTTGTTTTCAAGTTCACAGGGTTTATCATTAATTTCTTCAGTTGTTTCCCATTTAGTTTGCGAGTTATTTTATTAATTTTTATTTATTTATTTATTTTTATACTTTGGTATGATTAGTGATGTCAAATAGAAAATATAAATCTAGTTAGGAAAAACTGAAAAAAAAATTATTTAGATAAATTCGGATTAATCATATTATTTACTGTGTATGAGATGTTAAAATTATTTGACTATAAATTTTGACAAATAATTTTTTAAACTCTGAAAGCCAGCTAGGAAATAACATAAACATTGATAATTTATATTACATTATACCTTCAATAATTTTGTAGAAGGACTTAAAATTTCTAAACACGGCCTTGGTTTTATCTGGATGCTAAAATGGCTCCTACATATATATTTTTAACACAAGAGCTTATGTATATTATACGTGTTATTCTTTATCCTTGGTGTATAGAGCATATAGTGAAGCAATTCACTAAAATCTATACTTATAAATGGATCGTTGTGGCAGACAACTGATAAACACGACATGAGGTCTATTTATATTTGTTAAGGTAAATGTGTTCTTTAGTGTTTGTTTTCTTACATTATACCTCAAAAACTACCCTAAGATTTGAACTAAGATCCTCTATGTTGGGGTACTCAAACTAATGAAAGATCCCTTCGTATGAATTATACAACAAACAAAAGTGGGTCACACATTACAAATTATTTAAAATTCACTATGATTGAGAATAATATATGGATAAGTTGTTCTAAAATCGGACAAACTATACATCTAGCTGTTTCTGCTATTCTGTAGAAATCTCCAGACCACCGTGCTGAATTTCTTGATGTGCTGTAACCTTTGTCTCCGGTTGACACGATGTGTCTTTGTATTTATTTTGCCTATCTCTTCTCAAGAGATAGTGCTGTTGTGGTTTGTGTCGTGTTATGTTTGGTTCTGGGTAACCAAAGTTTATCGATTTCATTGCTTTCTCTTGTATCTTTTCATGAAATCAATTGTCCTGTTTGTTTATTAGAATCATAATATATGGCCCTTAACATGTCAAATCTTTAGTTAAACCATGTGATGAACAATTCACATCTTCAAGCAGAATTCAAGAACTTTGAATCTTGGCTGATAATGATAATATAAAATATTATGTCTTGATTCATAATATCTACTTAAGAAGAAAATTGCAATAATTTTCTATGCCACTTCTGTTGGGTCTGGGGGAGTCTTGCACACCCAGAAGAAGAACAGGCACATTAGACTCGTGAGAGGATGCACCCAATAGCTTAAGCTCTGCCATCTTAGTTCCCATCGAGCGAACCTTTAACAATATCTTATAACTCAAAAACTTAAGCTGATAGTTGCGTGTTAGTTTACATATTTTTTGTTATTCTTCAATGTGGACTTCAAATAGGACTTTATGGCGTAGGAATCACGTGCTCACCTCCCAAAAGTGGCCATACTGACCAAATTCTGAGTATACAGATTGCATAAAATGTAGAGTACTTTAGAACCTTTCCAAAATTAGAGATCTTCAAACAGTTTCAAATCTTGTGATTGCCTGAATCAAAAACTTGTCATTGGGAAATGAAATGAAACTAATACTTTTGATAGAAAATAGTAAATGGAAAAGGTAGAGAAATTCGGTACGTTATGTTCATGTATAATGTTCTAGTGGTCATTATCTTATTAACTTAACGGTTGTATTATTTTGCATCAATAAATAGAAAAACACGACTGATGTTATTTAACCACATGCGTTTGCTTATTTCTCAAGCAATTAAGTTTCTATTTAATGACATTTGTAATAAAGATAAATATACTTTAAATTGTTTCATAAATTCTTTCATCATTTGCTTAATTTTTATAAATGCATTTCTTAAACTCTTTACTTTGTTGATTCTAGAAAAAGTTCCATATTGATATCCCCTAGAAAGTTTGTCTTTTACTATAAAACCTAAGTGCATCTGCATGCATGCCAACTGGGTTTTAATTATGGTATTCTCACAATTGGACTTTGCCCACCTAGTTGTAATTATACTTAATGAATTAGTAGTTCTCCAACAAGCAAAATATAATATAAAATTGTTCTCTAAACTCTACTATAAAATTTTTAAAATTCTATTTTATCAATAAACAGCATATAGTGACATGTCAAATATGTATAAAATACGTACATATATACACGTTCATAGTAATTGTTTATACGATCTATGGTATTTAATATGTATATGTTCCTTAGTTAATAGATATATATTGAAATCGTTTTCGAACCGTCAATTCCCATGTTTGTCCAACAAAAACCAGAACAACAGAAGAAACAAAACAAACGAATGGAACCATTCTCGCACGCTCACCCACATGATATATATCTTTGGAGAAGCTTATTTTTATCTATTCAGTTACGTGGCAACTCATAAATCTTACCATGCACCAATAAAATCCTATAAAGTAACAAAGCAAGAACACAGTTTTCTCTTGAGAATCTAGAAAGCTATGAGGGGGATATACTTTTTAAAGTCCTGTCGTTTTCTGCAACCTACACATTTCACTATCTCTCCCTCATATTTTAACAAAAGAAACGACAAGTCGACAGAAGAAATAAGATTTTGTGCGTTTGATTTATCCGTTACGTGTGTTGGAAATGCTGGCACGTAATTATGGAATGAGATTTCAATTAAAAGATTAAATATTTCTTGGTAATTATTTTATTTAGTAGGAAAAGAACACAGGGCAACTCACCAACTCAATCTGATCATGCTATTTTGTCGTTTATAGTCCTAATGGTACTCAAATGGCCAACTTAGCCTAAGCAAGAATGATCTAATCTTTACAAATAATGTATTATTGGCTTATTAAATTATATCTAGTTATTTAATAGTTGGGCTCATTAAACTATAATTATCAACTCAATAATCAAAAGGGGGTGAACTCATATTTTCCCTACACTGTATTTTGCTGGCTGCCATGGGAAATTTATTGAATTTTTGTCGTTTACATGCAATAGAACTCAGATAAGACAATTACGTATATTTCAATCAACTGTTGCAACAAGAAGACTATAACCCAAGAGTTCTAGCTATCAGATAGAGCAGATAAAGACAACATTTTGAGATTCAAAAAGATTGGGATATATATATATATATCCTACATAATTATATTATAAGAAATTTGGAGAAACGGTTATATATATTTGGAATTAACGGTGGCACATAGTTCACCATATATATAATATAAATAAACAGTAGCAGAGTTACAGTAAAAACAACCAAGGTTTTGTCCTTGTGTGCAAATAAATATGCATATCTAAGAAGACAGGAATTGTTGTTTGGCAGCAGTAGTGAAGCCAAGGGTTAAGATGGAGATTTTTTGCCAAATATGTGCCAGTTCCTTTGTTAGGAATTTTCCTGAGACAGGAAATCTCATCTACCCTACCCACTCTTTCACCTAAGGGCACCGAAAGCAACAAATATTGGAACAACTTAGCCCCATTTACATGATGATCTCTCTCTCTTTTTGTGGTTTTGCTTCTTTAGATGTCTCAGGGTTACACTGTTGTTTTCTAATAAATTATTTCTCATCTTTTATTGTTTTAAATCAATTTCTTAAGGGTGAACTACAAGTTAAGATATTGAAGCCGAAAAGGCAGATTAATAATGGTGCCATTAATATAAAGAAGTTTCATAATAATCACATTAATTAGTCACCTAATTTTGATTTAATTGTAACTCTTTTTAAATTATGAAAGATATGCTTGGTAATGATGCTGTCAGCCAACTTGCGTTTCATAATTGAAAATCAATTAAGAGCCTTAGTGTGTAACATTTAATTACTCAGCTCGAACGAGTTAGAAAATTGAACATTTAAGAGTAGTTTAGGATTTGAGTTTCTGAATATTGTGACAAGGATAGGGTATTAATTTACAGAGTCATTGAAATCTAAAGGTTAATGGAATGACTTTCCCTTCAATCATCCTCCCTCTAAGAAAATTAGGGGATACTAACAAAGAAAAAGGAATTAAAGAGAGAAGCTCGAAACAAGAATGGTACAGAGAGGTGAGAGAAGGAGGTATCTGTGACAGAAATCCTAAGAAGTGTCGTTTTTCAAGAGAGCTTGGTTGTTTAGCACACGGAAATCTTTATTATTTTTTCTTGTTTTGTTTTGTTTTAGAATAAAAGAAATAGTTTATAGTAGAAACAGTTGGGATTAGAAGCGGTGAAAGAAGAAACAACAAATGGTTTCCACGTAATGCGGGGCCTTTTGGAAGGGAGTACGGGAATGGGACTGTCCTTGTCCTTTCTTGTGGCGGCTGTAACCATGTCAGTTAGTTTTTATGTTATATTCTTTTTATTACGTACTTGTTAGATAAAAAATAAATGGTTCAAATTAAATGAGAAAGCTCAACCACTATACATTTGGAACCACAGTAAGAGTCACTCATCTTCTTTGTGATTTATCAAGGGTTTATATCTAAATTTATCATTCTTGCTAATGATACAATGATGGTAGGTTTAAATATGGACAAAAATGTTGGATATAATATAACATTTTTGTTGGTTTTTTTTAATAATTTAAATTTTTAAAATAAATCAATTGTTCATATAATATCAGAACTTTTATGAAGAATATCATGAAAAACTCAAAATTTAGGGTGCATGAATTTCGACGGTTTTTAACACAAATGAACATGTTATAAGATATTTGTTTCAATGCACAAATTATCACTTTGAGATTACTGCAGAATGTGATTGTTGGGTTCTAATGAAAATGAAAATAATATAAGGACCTCAGAATCAATTTAACTTAAAAAGTGAAGCAATTAGATATTAACTCTAAAATGATTTTAAATTGATTGAAATTTATAATACTAATACTCCTATACACTACTACTACTACTACTGTAGATTCAAGAAAGAAGAAAAGTAGTGTACCAAAACAAATATGGAATAGTAGTTAATTTGTCTATATATAGCAGCATTATCTTTCATAATTTACACTGTGCTATCACATATTGCATAGGGTGCCCCAAACTCAAGATTCATTTGCCCTCATAACGAAGAATAATATTGTAATAGAATTTTAATTATAAGTCCAGGACTCAGTTTGAAGAAAACAAAGGAAAATCTAAAACTTCAGTTTTAAGTGAGATAAACAAATTAATTAAGTGGGGACTTTACAGTGATACACAGCATTATCATAATTTTCATTTTAATTTATGTACTATCATCGGCAGAATGTTGCAGCATTTAAAGACAGGAGACTGCAGGACATTGTAGTAAGTATTCCGTTGCATTCTCTAATTGGTTTATTAATTGCATAAGCCTGCAAAATTCCAGGTATGAATAGTCAGAATAATAAAACCAAAAAACAAGTGCATGTAGCTGCAGATTATAAATAATAAATTCCAACCCTCAATGGATTTTAGCTCTCTATTCCTTCGAATCATTCAATTAGTGGGCCACCTGTTTTTGTCGGAATTATATGCTGGTTTTTAACCTTTCTTCTGAATAACTCCAAGATCCTCAAAATAAATTAAAGATAATTAATTGGTTGATGCATGAGAGTTCTGACGTAAGATTTTGTAGCAATGTATCAGCTCAATTAATAATTATGGGTTGGTTAATGTTAAGATGTTAACCTATGCTTAATATGGTTCCTCAGATGAGTCCACCTCCAAAGCGAAAGAATGACTAGAGATTATTCAAAACATGTGAGGGAATTAATGGTTCCAAATCGGAATCTCAGTTCTTAAGCATTTTTTTTTTCCTTTTTAAGAAAAGAAAATAATAAGTGAACTCAGGTCTCAAGCAATTGTTTTGCTTAGAACCATAAGTGTTAATAGAAAATTATTATTGAAAAAACTTTAATTTAATAATTATATAAAAGTTGATCTGATCTGATAGTTCGATTCAATATATGGTGCGAAATGAATATAGAGTACAAAACTGATGAATGTATAAATAAAGGAAATGAATGAAGGGAATAATATGGACAACTCCCTCTTTCTAAGTATTTATCAAGCATTAAGGCATGTTTTTTAGCTATTTTTATATTAAACTAGAAAAGATTAGGGACTACTTTAAGGGTAAAGAATCCTACACAATCTTATGGGTTATGTGTTGGATTTAACTCGTTCTACCACGTTGGACCACATTGCTATAAAGCAAATTCTCATAATGGTTGCTTTTTTCATTGAAAAAAGTTACTTGGATTTGCTATTGTATGCACATTATATGAAGAGACAAAATATTGCGGTCAATATTCAATAGCTTTGCCTTTCTATATCATCAAAGCAAAATCACAAGATTAACTAAAGAACTTTGGCTACTTATTAATGCCTTATGAGTTTCTTCTCTTCCCTTGTTTTGTTCATTACAAAAGGCCAGTGCACCATTACTCAAAAACATTAACAAAACACTGCTTCTTCTCTCAAACCATTGTCTCAGTTCCTTTTCACTGCCTCCATCAATTATTCTCCCATTTAAGTGTCACTTTGTCTTTTAAAGGCATTAAGACATATACCAAGCCCTTTTATGTACTTGAAATTAGGCTATTTCTGTTCTGTTGGAGCCAATTGGAGAATACCTCAAGGGTTTTCATGTCAGCTCTATAATGCTTCTGAGTGAACTCAAGCAGCATAGGCCATGTAAAATCTGGATAGACCCTTGGACTGAAATTATCCACTAATTCACTTGGTGGACTAACCACTTTATCACTTCTTGGACACAAAAAGAAAGCCAGAGACTTTCTTGTTGTCTTGCTGTTCACCACTGCCCTATGCAAGCAACTCCTGTATTTCCCATTTGAAAGAGCCTGAAAAATAAAATCCAAGGTGGGTTTAGCATCAAAAAATCACCAACCCCAAAATTAATTTCTTTTCTTTGGGGGTCTATAATGCAAAAAAGAACATGGAAACTTACCATGAAGGTATCACCAATATTGACCACAAATGCATTGAAATTAGGGCTAATGGAATGCCACTCATTGTCAACATAAACTTGCAGGCCACCCACTTTGTCTTGGTGCAGAATAGTTAAAGATGTTGGATCACAATGAGGGCCAGTACCTAAGGTGAGGTCAGGTTTTTGGCATGGTGGGTAGTAATTGAGCCTCATTATAGAACTGTTTTCTTCAAAGAACTCCCTGAAAAAGGAACTCCCAACTCCAAGGCTCATTCCAAGAAGCTCCATTATCCCTAGAGAAAGGTTGCTCATCGCTTCACAGTATTCTTGGTACACCTGCCTGAGTAATGACAAGACAAATAGAAACCCAGAAATTAGCTAGAGAAGCAAGAAGTGAAAATCGGGTACTTTAATAAATCAAATTGTTGACAGAGTTTGGTTACCCGAATCGCTCGAATTCCTCTCCCAATGTGTTGCACAGGTAGTTCTTGACAATCTTGGGTGAGTTTTTTTCATCTGAAAATTGAAAGGAGAGTGTTTCTTTCCACGGGAGCTTAGAGGAGAACCTGCCAGTGAAGCTACTGGCATAACCACAGTGCTCCCCTGTTTTCCTCTGAGCTCTCTGTTTCCGAGACAGGGGAAGCTCAAAGAAGTCATCCATGTAACTGTGGGAATCAGAGATTAACTTGGAATCAATCCCATGATTTACAACAAGAAAGAAACCGTGCTTTCGGCATGCTTCGCCGACAATTCTGGAGGCTTCAAGTGCTGCAACCGGATCACCGGAGAGAAACCCTCCTAAGTCAACTAGTGGGACTACAAGCTCTGGCGCGCTCAAGCATGGCTTCTCTTCATCAGGCCAAATGAACTGCTTTGGTAGATGGATTTGGTTGCTGAGAACTGAAGCATCGAACACTAATGGTGGTTCTTCTTCTTTGTGCTCTTTCTTTGGTGGAAGAGGCATGGAAGGGAAGCTTGTTAAGCAGTCAATTGCCATTGCATTAATAAACTGAGCTTACAAAAGTAAGAGAGAAGCAGAGAATACTTGCTTTTATGAGAAGAGGGAGCGGAAGTTAGTTTAAGAGAAGAGATGAAAGAAAAGCCAAGGCCGCTTATCGGGAAAATCGGTGAACAAAACTTGGAATCTTATAGATAGCGCTTTCTCCTTCCCATTCTCAATTCAATATATACAAGACTGTGAGTCTATGAGTTTGCAAGAAGATCCCTTGGCTTCGTACAATTGCAAAATGGGAGCTTTTTTTCTCTTAGTGGTTGCTGAATTAATTGGACAAAGGTCCAAATTTTATGTGCTATTTGTCTTCTATTTTTTATTATTACCGGGAGTAACGTTATAGCTACACATTTTATTTATATCAATTTTGTACAATTTTTTAATATTTCCCTTATTTTTATGTTCACAAGTGTACCCATGTAAATAACTACTATATACTAAGTGTAAAAAATAGTATATATTTATAATTGTACAAATAATATTTTCTTTTTATTGGTGAGAAATACTATGGTAACTCTCTTGAACCTATCACTTCTCATGTAAATTAGATTAATAAAAAATTTTGGGTTTAAATTTTAAAAATATAATTGTATTAAAATTTAATAAAAATTTTTTATTCTTATAATTTTATTTAATTTAAATTGAATTAGTTAATATTCAATACTCAAGGGAACTCCTATGGACCGTACGTGCGCCTTCTTTAGTGGAACAAGCGTTGGGAAGTGAGGCAAATTGTGAAGGTATACTACTACACTTACACATGCAACTATAAATCACTAGCCCACTAGGATGTGTCTATATGCAGTAGTTACCAATTACCCTTTTTCTCTCTTTTTCAGTACCATGTCACTAAAATATATTAGGAATTATTATTGAGTCATAAATCAGAACTGTTCTAACTTAATCACTAATTAGAGATCTCACATAAATTGTTATTTTAATAAAATTTAATAGAAATTTTTTTAATATTTTTATGTTCTACTTAATTCAAATCAATTAATTGATTCGTAATATAATATTAGATATTGTACTAAAAAATATCTTTCAAATTGAATATCAACTTTATCATTTCTGTTGTAATGCATGAGAGAGAGAGGATAATGTGACATTAAAAAGGAAATAAAGCTTTATTGTTCTAAGATTGAATCAAGACATAAGGTAATGTATCACCTACGAGATATTATGCCTAAATTTGGTGTTTTTTTTTTTCAATTTTTTAGTAATATTGATAGTATTTATTTACATTTATTATTCATCAAGATAAAATGATTTAACAGAATACTAATTGATTATGGAATTTTAAAAATATAAATTTACTATATACAAACTTTCAATTTAACCCTAAAACTATAATATCCAAAGAATTAGGGTCCAAGATTAGTCCGTACGAAAGTCCAAACTAACGGTGCCGACTCTGAATAGTTGATTAGCATTAGCAAGATATTGGATGGAGATCAGTGTGGTTTGATCTCTTCCTGAAATTAAAGTGGTGCTTGACAGCAAGACAAACTTCGGTGTTGGTTGTTAGACATGAACATTATGGGAGAATCTTCTCTTACACTTGGCATATCTTATTTATTGTGTTTAATAAAAAATTATAAAATATTATTATATAATAAGTAATTTTAGTTATTTTAATTTAAATCAATCATATAATAATAAAACAATAAATAAGATATCAAATAACCATGACAAATCAAGCTTTATCAAAGAATATCATCCGAGGGATTATTGAGTAATTTTTAAGCACAAAATTGGAATGACATATATCTTATTTTAGTTCAATGTAATTTTGGAAGACTCATAGTTCAAACACAAAATTCAGATATCCTAAGGACGATCTTAATATCATTTCCCCTGTAAGTTTTGAATTAAAAGTGAGTTTTAAAAAAATGAAGGAGAATTATTGTATCTATGTAACTTTTCTAAAATGAATCAATAATTTTTTATAAAATAAATTAATTTTGATTTCAAGAAATGGACTTTCTAAACATAATTCTCAACCAACAAATTGAAACAATTGATTTTCAATGGTAAATTTGATTTACAACAATTCCAAGACAAATAGTAAAAGTAAACAATACATTTCTTACCCAAAAAAAAAAAATTGGACATATAAATTGATGATATTTCTTTTTGATCAATAAATTTGATGTAATTAAAAATGTAATGTCATTTTAATTAATTTTATATGTATGCATATAAATTAAAATCCTAAAAGATTTGCATAGAATTAGCTAGCCAATAAAGAGTGAAGTGTTTAAGAGGATGAAACGTTTTTAATCTCATTAATTAATCTAATAAATAATCAAAGTGAACAGGACAAGATGCAAACAAACAAGAGATTACGTTGTTTTGTTTATATATATATATATATATATATATATATATATATATGCATGTAGGTGGTTTATTTTATAGGCATGTGACTATGGAGAGAGATATGCAGCAGACATCCATTAATTAATTGAATACGTTTTTCCCTGATTAAGCCAAGCCTACCTCCCAGATTTTAATCACATTGTATGATCAGTTTTAGGTGCAGGAGTCTCTATCGCCAAAGAAAACATGATTCACTGCGCAAATATATGCAATTTTTAGCTTTCTTAGAATTAATAATTTGAAGATCATTATTCTTAAAAGAGTTTTCATGACTAACAAAGTCTCAGATAGCAGAGTTTATAATATATACCTCATTGTCTTCTTTCTTCCTATTGGTCTATTTTTTTCCCTAGCTACAGATCGGAAAACCCTAAATGATGATACCAAACCAGGAAACTATAGCAGAGAGACTTTTCGACTGCTATGGATCATTATGTTCCATTATTGTTGCTGTTTTATTATACTTAGAATCGAGATTGTCAAAGTAATGTGGTAAAAGTTAACACTTTAATGAGTTCCCAGCATGCTTCCCTTGTTTCTCCTGGAATTCTTAGTGTGTTTTTTGCTGGGTCATAATTGCAAATCTTAGTTTGAACATCAGGCAGAAAATAATAATTGGCATTTTCAGTTATTAATTTTATTTGTGATTGATAGTCGCAATATTTTTGTGGGAAACAGGAGATGTCAAATTGGATGGTGGTGAAACTGAGACCTTCTTTTGCTTGCAACTATGTAGTGATGCTTACAATATAATTAGGTCTTTCTTTATTAATAAAGTGGCAACTCAATAGTAACAAATTAAGCTTTGAGATTTTTAAACTAAAAATTTTAAATTTTAAATTTTAAAATTGTATTTATTAATAAAAATTTACTAATTACTACTCTAGTCTTAAACATATAAGCTTTCTCTCTCTGAAGAAAAGTAAGTTGGACTAGTTGTACAACATAACATAAAGTTGGAATTTACTATTACAAGTAGAAAGTGAGCTCCATTTTGAAGACATTAGGACTCACATGTTCTATCGTTTTCCACTAAAAGATTGCTTCCTTTTTGCCCCATTCCTAGCATTATATAATGGTGGGTCATATCAGATTTTGGATTTTATGAGAAATTTTGGCAGCAATGGCATCCCAACTGGAGTCTAATCCTGCATCTTTAAGTAAAAGCCAGTTGACATTGTGTTGTGGCGGAAGTGCCCTATGGAAACAGTGATGTCACTTAATTGATGAGATTGGTCATCGATCTGCATTCAACGAACATTGATTATGTTCTCAAGTAGCTGCGTATATAATTAACTTGGTGATCCTACTATTGGCATGAAAAGAATATTGAGATTTTCATCAAATTAAGAAAAAAATTATGAGCATTGTTCAGGGTATCAACTTGTTCCATAGAACGAATTTCTGATGGCGATTAAAGGGTTGGAATCAAAATCAAACCTTTGTCAGAAAAAGAAGTTGCTTCATCTTGTAATTCTTGTTAAAGGAATAAATAGTTAAATTAGAATGCTACGATTTTACTTTTATAAAGTGTAGTCACTCGATTTGGCAAGTTTGATCAGTTAAAAGTCAATCATATGCATGGTTAATAATATTTTATTACTAAGTTTTTACATAGTAATGTTTTCTTAGGAGCTGCGAATTATTTTATAGATCAATACTCAACAAAGTAGGTAAAAGAAATGTTTTTTTTTTTTTTGGTTAACATTAACAAAAATATTATGTTTCACCATTTGTAATTCGTGCTAATGGAATAACTAGTAAAAATAGAATGCTATTTATTTACTTTTATAAAGTGTATTCACCCTATTTGGCAAGATAGAATAAAGTGGATATTTTAGTTAGAAATTTTGAAAGATAAGGATCAAAACTTGGAAACACAATCTTAGGGATTTTTTTTTTCTCCTCAAAATTATTCAAATCTCTCACTGTTAGAACTCTTAACAGTGACTAGAGTTCAAGCTTTAATACAACCAATTGCAATATATTATAATGCTGAAAAGTTCCAAAAATCTTCTGTTCTAGTAGTCAGTTCTGATTTATCAAAATTGAATCTGAGTTCAGGCAACGCTAAAGAAAAAGCAAGCCCATATAAGACGATCTCATCAGCTCCAGATTTAGGAGAATGTGGAAGTCTGTGTTGGAGCACTTAGATCATTATACACACAGTCGTAAATTGTGTAAACTTGTGCATTAAAGTGGAGTTGCATAGTAAAATATGTCTCTAGCTTCTGTCATGGATAGCAGACCAAACATTACTTGTAAATAGTTTAAACGTCTTATAATAGGACACATATTTGATGCTTCCCTATGTGTTTTCCTCGTGCATGTACATACCATTTTTAATAATCCATCAGCAATAAGATATGTTTAATGTCTTAGTCACCTAGATGTAGTGGCCATTTAGCTCCAACAATAACAATTCAACATAGCATTTGATATACCCCTCATATACATGAAATATTTCGTGTTACTTGTCTATCTTTGAAATGTTGCTTCTATGAGAATATAACGTAAGTGAAAGTCAAAAGAATTTATTTAATTTTATAGGTATTTCATGCATACTTTTAAAGGGATAAACAAGATTTCATATATTGTGGTTATCATAATGGTAGTTTAACTTAGAAGGAAGAGAAAAGAGAATGTACTCTGACAAATGTTTGATAAGTATTAAAGTGTTGGGTATGTATTGGCGTAGTTTAACTTACCAACAATGAAATAGAGTAGAGTATCAAGAACTGATTCATCTAAAAGGTATAATTATTATAAGAAAATTTATGATTGAATAATTTTTATATCATATCACATGCCCTTGCACATAAAAATTCTTATATTTAGCACAAAAGAATAAGCTCACTGTTTAAATTTAATTTCAAAAAGTGGTGAGGATTCAATATTTAGATTACGGTATAAAAAAAAATTATAATATCATGTCAATGATGGATTCATTGATCCTAAAAGTTTGAGCTATATCATATCAACGGAGAGGAAGAAAGGGGAGGAAAAATAATCAAAACAGAAAACAATGTCATGGAAGTAATTATTAAGAATTGATTTATTCCAAAAGTTTAAGCTATTAGAAAAAGGTACATGATAGATTAAAACCGATTTATCTCAAAAGCTTTAAGCTATTACGAGAAGATATATGATAAATTTGTGAAAGTAGCACGACCCACTCATATTTTGTGCTAAAATTATATTTAATTATAATTTGTTAAGAATGTGTTAGTAAAAGAATTTGAATCATTGTCTATAAAGTTACAAAAGCTTTAATATCATATTAAAAATTAATTTATTCCAAAAATTTAAATTATTAAAAAAAACCTATAATAGATTTCATATCTAACGATAATGTGAGTAGAAAAAGAAAAGAAATCAAACATGTAATATATAGTGGAAGATACACAGATTCGTCTTTAATATTCAATTTCCGTGAAAGGACTATCGATCAGACCAATGACAAGGACGAAAGGCATTCTTCAAAGAAGTAAACGACAAACAATGAGCCGAAGTGTTCAAGTTAAAGTTAAATGTGGTTGAGTTCGAAATCTTGATATTACTCAATACGTCAATAATTTCTACCAAATTATTGGACGAAGAGGAATGCATCTAACTCATTTTCACTTAACTTAGGAAGACACTTTTTTGTGCTCAATTCTTCAATTCATAAATGCTTTTACATTTAGAAAAAAACTTTCAATCTCAATCTAAATTAATACGTTTATTGAAACTCTTATTATATTATTGCATAGAAATTTTTAAACTTAGTTCTAAATTATTGCATTACTTTATTTCGTTATTGATAAAAATACCTCATAAATAGTAACAATTCCTTATTAAAATGCTATGAAACATTATTAGTTATAAAAATTACAGAAACTAAAAAAAATAAAATTACAAATATTAATAAGTATCGTATTAAATTCAAATTGTTATTATTAACACCAAGTTATTATTTTTATCCTAAACATAAATTTGCATTATATGTATGAGAAATGAGAAAGATTCATTAAGAAAAGCATACTAATTAAAATAATGTCACTTTCATAATGGGTTGGTTAACTTAGTAAGAATCATATTATTTCACTTGTAAAGGAAGCAATTTATAAAAATTATTCTAGGTCGGGGTCAATAGAATAATTAATCTCCCAGTATTCACGTTTTCTATAAAAGGAGTATTTTATGTTTTTCAACCTTCTAACTTGTTACCAAAAAAAAAAAATGGTAAGTGTGTCATTAACTCTTTTTAAATCAAAAAGAAAGCAAAAGATATTTATTCCTGCCCAATCCAATTGACCACTTGGATATTAGACATTGCCGACAAGATCAGGTGGAAGAAGACTGTTCGCTGTTGTTTATGGAAGAGTTGTATTACTTACTATTCTTAAACATGAATTCTCAGCTAAACATAAATGAGATCATGATATGCTAATTAATCTGTGCTAATTATTTGATGACAATGATCCATTTCCTCTCTAATCACGTGAAAACCACGAAATGTGCTCTTGTCAGATCTTATTGCGAAAGAACCCTAATTATAGTACACAACCCAATCATTGACAGGTGTTATTATATTTCAGTTAAGGTTTGATATTGTTAATTGGTTTAGCTCTCAAGAAGTTAAGAAAATACCTCCCGCCTGTTCCAAAATGGAATTGCATGGATGTACTTATAGTTGGTTTTGAATTGAATCCTGTTAAAATAGTTTAAGAATAATGATAGTTTATATCTAATCTATCTAATAACTCAATAATTCATGAAGTAAAACACAAATAGCCCATCATCTACCTCAACACAAAGTCCTTTTCTACTGGTGTATCTATAATAACTTCTTTGGAGAAGGGATTAACATTCTGAGGAAAATGACTCAAACAATGGCCTCAATGATAGATAGATAGATATATATATATATATATATATATATATATATATATATATATATATATATATATATTTATTTATTTATTTTGTAGATAGGAGAGAGAGCAAAATGAGCCTAAAATTACAACTTACAATCTTAGAGAATTCGAATCTAAATGTGAAAGTTGCAATAACCTTGCAAAGGTAATAAATCACTTTATCAAATCCCACTTTTCACATCAATGATATATTGGTATCTGAATTGCAAGTTATTTGTATAGAAGGTCATATTTCAAGAAAATTTACTGAAAATTTTTTATACACAAATCCAATCTGAATTTATTCAATTGGATATGCTGCTTTTCATCTCAAACTATAGGCCAAAGTGTCAACTAATACATCATAACCTAGTTGGTTTTTTTTTTTTTTTTTGAAATATATTTTATGATTTCGCCCTTGTTCATATGAGTTTATACTTGCCAACAAGCATGTCCTCAAATTATAAAACTTTTTCCCCAAAGTCCAAACCAAAATTCAAATACTTCTGTTATACATATCCAAAACTCCCTTCAATTCCACATATTCCTCACTAGAAGACAATGGACAATTTAGTGGGTGGAGCTGGATAAGGTTTGAGGGAAGTAGGAAACATTGACGGTCCATATAATGCATAGGCAACTAACATGATGGTGTAGTTGTCATAGTATCATGCAGAATACAAGTAGGGCTAAGAAGCATTTGCTCAACAGAAAATCCCATGAAACTGACATACCCCGACTAGCTTGGATCTAATCTAAGCAACAACGATACATTCTACACAAAGGGTGTGTCACAATTAGGACAAACACAGTTCCATCCTCTTGTTAGTGTTAGTATCCACTATGAGTAGTATTTGCTTATCCTTGCATTGTCTGTATTCTGTACCATTATCTGTTGGTGGGTCTGGTGGAAAAATAAGATCATCCAAAATTGGGGTGAAAAGATGAGATCCCGTTTAGATTTTGGTTTTGGATTTTTGAAAAAAAAAAAAAAAAAAAAAGGCCTATTTGATAGCATGACATCCAAAGTATCTTCTGTTAACGTGGAAAGTGTAGCTAAGTTTATTCACGGCAAGCACTAAGGGAAGTAGATCTTAAAATTGATATTGCATACATGGGAAAAAAAAAATGTCCATACCCTGTCGTTATAGTTGAAGTAAAACCCTAAGCCTAGGAGCTTATATACCCTTTAGGCATATGCCCAGTTTTCTTTTTCTTATTTTGCTTTCCAAAACTTTTCTCATATGTTGGTCGAAAAAGGAAAAAAAGGAAACCTTTTGCTTAGCTACGAGAATGGTTGAGGGTAGATATATAGCAATCAAAAACCTTTCACTTTTTGGTACATTAGAAATATTGCGGGAGAAAGATTGGAGAAAGAGTCAGAGAACGAAAAAAAAAAAAAGTTACTTTGTTATCAAATATGAACCATTCAAGGAGAAAAAGAAAAAAATTAAGTAAACATGGTTAGATATATAAAATGTGTATCGATTATGAACAGCGCTATAGGATCTAGCGAGGGTACATATATGAAGAACACGTCCTTTTTGTCTCATATAAAGGGCATAACCTTTCCTAACTTTAGATCTTGCATATATGGACCCTAGCCTCATGTTGCCATTACTATTACTTAATTGGACTCCAAAAATGGATTCAGATCAAGCTATAGTACAATCATTAACATGGTTACGTGAGCTATCAGAAGGGATTACATGATCAACTAATCATTTCATTTAATGTATCGGGCATTGCTATGTCGACTGTATTGTATTCAAATACAACCAATCCGTTTGCTCCAAAACTTTTACATCTCAGAGATTTGGAATTCGGTGTCCAAGGCTAAGCATAACCTGTCATCACCTAGCCGATTTCTTCTGTGAGATGAGAATGAATTGATGAATTCATTTTTCTCTGAATTTTCCGAAGATCTAAAGCTGATGGTCGTACACTCATTTCCCACATAAGGTGGTCGGAAGATTATAATTGGTTGATTTTACGTTATGGAAAGCTGACCAGACCATCAATCAAATCCAACAACACCATTGTCTTTAACATAAGGAACTCGTACCACTTCTGCTTTTATGTTCTACACAGATTGCCACCTCGTCATGTCTTCCAAACACATAACCACTTCACAACAACGTATGTATATGCGTTCACTGTAACCCTAAGGCTAATTAGAGAACTAGATAGAACAAACAAACAAACAGTACCAATTGTGAGATCAACTTAATCTACAAAGTGCTTTTCAATCTCACCAATGTCAAACCACCTTTTTCGAGCTGTACACATCGCATATAGCATAATATTTGCTTACCAATGAACAGTAGCGTTTTGAATTATTTTCAGTTTGTTTGTTGATCTATCATAATGCCACATCCTCAACCAAACTCAAAAAGATTTCAATATGCGCAATTATTTAGATGCCTTTCTAGCACAGGCACTGATCACACCAAACATCGATCTATTTTAGTGAATAGTAATTAGTATTCTCACACAATTTTTTCTTTTATTCTTATTTGATGAGTTAGACTTTTTATGTAGGAATGTGAATAAAACTTAAGATTTCTACTTTGAAATATTCATAAAGTTTACTAGCACCATTTGTGTGTTTTTCGAAAAACACAGAAATCCAAATTTTGAAAGTAACCCAGTATGTGTCAATAAAAGGAAGTCATTATTTAGAATAAGAGCGAAATAGATCATATCACACCCCCTATTTTTTTCATGTATAGATATAGATAATAAGAGAATATTACCTCAGTGAAATGGGTATAGTATCTCTTAATAATTTTTTTTTTTATATATAATGCTAAAGATCGAATTACTATCTACATGTTTAAGAGATTCAACTATCTATTAATTGCTAAAGTTCTAAACCAAGTCTAATAATATCAATATGTATAAGAGAGACGTTTGATCCATCATTCATAAAAGTATGAACCGTGGTAATTAAGATCAAGTACGTTCGTTTATAAGATTTAAATCCTACCAAAACAAAGGAGGTTCAAATAGATCTAGTCAGTATGCATGATATGATGGGAAAGAAAATTCTGGAGTTTATTACTACTCTATTCTATTTCTACGCAGTTTCTTTCTTTTTCTTTGGTCAAAAGAAGATCGTATTATACCAGCCAATACTTTCTCGACATTTTCTCCTTTCAACGTGTCTAAAGATCTGGCTTCTGTCTGAGTTCTGATCAATAACGTCCTACGATTTATGTCTATGTAGATAACTTAGTTATCCCACTCAATTCTCACACCGTAATTAAGTCTCATTAGACCAACTTGAAACAACTTAAATTTCACATTGCCCCATCAAATATGACCTCCGGTGGGGGATTAATGATGTGAAGTGTAATCAGACAAAGAAGATTAGTAGCATTACTCGTCCATTCTTTTTCCATAATTGTACTATAAATTTAACTAGAGTTGCAAAAACAAAAAAACCAACGCTGAAATTGTTGGGATAAGACCTAACAATAGAGCATAGACGCCAATGTTTTGGCTTCTTGGAGATATAAAACGTGAAAGAGTTAGGAACAACATTATTATTACCATCATTATTATTATTTTGATTTGGAACTCGACAACACTATGATTTTTCAGCAGGTAAATATAAATAAAATATTTTACATCTATTGATTCAAAACTGAAACTGAAAGAGCGAGCTAGAGCTGTATACAGAAAATAGGTAAAGCGACCAAGCTGAGCAAGGCACAAAATTTAGGGTTACAATTATGTGATGACGGTAGGTTTCTCTCTCCCTGTGAATTCCTTCAGCTTAGAAACAGATAATGCCAAATCTGCACAAGACAATGAAAATTACATAAATGACCTGAAAATCAAACAAATAAATGTATACCTTACTTTCATAGTTTGTCTTGGTAAATGACAGTAACCTATTAATGGTTTTAAGGCAGTTTGAGCATCCAAATCATGTTTAGAGGCATCTGGCTCAAACTGTTCAATATAAACTCTAATAGTTGCACCTGCAGAGCCAGTTCCCTGTAAAACAAAAAACATTCAAATTACTTCTATTAACTTGTTCATAGGTTTCCAGGAATCTTGGAATCATCATAGGAGAAGACAAGCTAGGAAAGAAAGAAGAGATGCCACATACCGATAATCGGAATATAATTCTTGATCCATCTGTAAAAACAAACCGAACACCTTGTTTTGATACCACACTTCCATCTACCTACACAACTCAATTGAATTTGAATCAAAAAGTTTCAAGGAGGATATAAATTATGATAAAAGATCTCATAAACTTGTAGACAATGGCAAAACTTACTGGATCAGTATATGTGAAATCATCAGCAAACTGGAGGGAATAACTTCCTGTGAGATTAAGAAAATACTTAGCAGTATTTAGATATATATCCAGAGAAGGTGATTGCTTGACAGGAAATGCCCATCACAACTTACCAAATTTATCACCAGGCTTGCTCTTAGAGATAAACTCTCGTAGGTATTCTACCATCTTATTAGCACCTTCAGATTCACATTCCTAAATAAGGACTTCTACTTGTCAGAATTATTAAGCATCAATTTTAATCTAGCTCATTGCTTTTAGAAATTCCAAAACTGAAACTGGAGTGCCAAAATACCTGATGAATATGACTAGGACTGCAGCATCGATGCTTACCTCATAGTCATATCTAGAAAAGAAATTTCTTCCATAAGTTTCCCAGTGCTTCTTCACAATATCAGATACAGACATCAATTTCTCCCCTGGTTTCTTGCCTTTGTTGGCTTGTGCAAGAATAGAAAGCCAAGCTAATACAGCCCTGTAATTTGGAAAACTCTGGCATGAGACAGATAATTAACAATATTTGTAGTTTATGTAGGCGCCACTGCCGCCAACAATGTCTTTTTTATTTTCCATAGGAGAATTACCAGATGCCGTCCTTTTCGCGTATGTGATCAGAACCTGTTCCAAAGCTCTCTTCCCCACAAATGGACAACTTCCCGGCATCCATAAGATTCCCAAAAAATTTCCACCCAGTAGGAACCTAAACCCAACAAGGTCCATCTATTGTTGAGAACTATGTCTAGAAATATAAGATACCTACTTCATCAAGAAACTAGAAATTGCAACAAAAATAAAATCATACCTCAAAGAAAGGGAGGTTCAATTTTTCAGCAACACGATCCAAAGCACCACTTGTTGGCATTGATCGGGCAAGACCCTAGAATTAAACCAGAGAATAATTAGCTTGATATTCTACAAAGACAAATGCCAAAAAACAAAATATGAAGGAAATTTCTACCTTAACACTGTTCCTGAAGTATGGAATTGCTTCTCCAGCATTGGCTGCAATTATTGCGACAGAATCTGATGGAGTAACAAAAAAGCTTTTTCCCAAAATCATGTTTCTATCACCATCACCTGAACAATGATGAGAAAAATTGAACATCATTAACTACAAAAAACAAATAAATAATTGTTTGACATACAAATATCTATGACATCTTTGGCAATACTATCTTATAAAATCATTATTACTGCATGTGGCAAAATTTGAAGATAAAGAGATAGATCATATCATTCATTGAGATTAATCCTTGAATATCTCTGGTTTGTCTGACTTGAGAATCTATTATCTCCTCTTGTGTTCTTTGCCAATCAAGAATCAATTTTAGAACCTCAAGTTGAATACTAAAACATATAGATGCATATGCAATTGTGCCGTACAAGAATCAGCTAAAGGGATGCAAGTAACACATAATAAATGAAACCACAAAGAACTTCCTGCTTCTTTGATCTGACATACCATCACTAGCAGCTCCAAAATCGGGTCCATTTTCGCCATACATAATATCGACAAGATCCTTGGCATATCTGTTAAGTATGCATACCCATTAAAAACAACCATCTCATGGAGGAAGACAACTGAAGACCAAATGAGGAGTTGCACTCACGTAAGATTAGGATCTGGATGACCATGTCCAAAATCTTCCAAAGGCACTCCATTTGAAATTGAATCCTACGTGACATAGTTAGTATCTAATATCAGAAGCTTTTATAATATTTTTTGAACAACTCTTAAAACAAATTTAAGGAGAGAAACATACCAGACTAGCACCTAGTTTATCAACAAAGATGGGTTTAGCATAAGCACCAGTAACTGCATGCATGGCATCAAATATAAACCTGGAACAAAGAAAATATTAGAAAAAGATTCAAGATAATGAAATTTTGTAGCTCCTCAAGATGAATCCATCCAGCCATGCCCATGACATTGAGAACTGTAAACAAAATCCAATTATCTAACTTACTACTGTTAATTTGTATGTGCAGGTCAAGCCACTTGCACTATAGATTGCATAATGCAGTTGACTGCCAAAAATGGAATTAGATTTCTTATATCCCAACGCTTGCAACGCAAGGATTCTTCAGGATTGGGGTTGAAGCAATACAGCCAATTAAATATGACAAACCAATAAGAGTTCTCAAAATGCAATTTTTCCCCATAACAGGGAACTGGCATCCAAAGCAACAAACTACCCTATAAACAACCTACTTTGCAATCTTTCAAGAACAATAAATTGTACCTAAAATCTGGCCGTGCAAGAAGATTTTGGATTAGGGGGAAATCAAATACCGTCTGCAAAAAAATTGCACAAGACTAAGATCCAATTGACATGAGTTGCTCCATGAAGATCTAATGATAGAAATTGACGATTGTCACCTCCAGCAGCTCCAAATAGTCTGAAACTGGATTTATTACTTCCACACTGAAGCTTCCATACTTTGTAACACCAAATTGTGATAAGTCAACATCAGGAATGTCAGCCAATTTTATTTCCGATATCTGTGAATTTAACACAATTAAGATTCATATGTTAAAAAAAACTATGCCAAAGATCAGAAAGACTAAGCCATACCCCTTTAGAAGATGAGATATTTGTTAGCACATAGCTTGACTTAGTTTCACATGGAGACAAAGAATATCATAACTTTTTTATTTTCTTTTTTGAAGGGGAGGGGGTTGGATGGCAGAAGGAAATGAAAATTATCATGTAATATGACAAAGAAGGAAATACTGCACGAGCCATTATTTACTTATTAGAGCATTCCATGGTTAGGCACATGATCCAAGGGAATTGGTATTGGCAAAGTTGAAGGATTGGGAAGTTAGAACAATTCATGTTTACAACTCTGCAAAATCAGAACAAATGCAAATGCAAATCTGAAAGTTCCACAATAAAATTCTGACACCTAATCAGGTTACGTGCAAAAGAGCTACTGAATGAAAGTGCCAGTTTTTTAGTTCATTTATAACAAATCGACATCAAGGAAAGCCAGTCAGAATTCCAAATGAACATCATAATGAAATTTCAAATGAAGGATCACTATGGTTTTTTACAAAGATGGCATGTAATATTAAATGTTATGGCTTGCTTAAAGAATTAATTGAATAACTATTAGACAAACATATACATTCAGTATAGATACATTCAGACAATTATTAGCATAAACGAGAAAAATAACTAAGTAGACAAGAATGAGGTTTAGTCAGTAATCAGGAAATATTGATTTTGCAAAAATGTACACTAATGGCTATCAAAGGAAAAAGGAGTTGGCACCACTAGTTTTACAGGAGAAACCATCATGACATAGTCTATAAAGTACTTATTTGGTCACTTATACATGATGTGAAAATCATTATGGGACACCTAAAGCATAGGTTTATAAACATATATCCACAAGAGATGGTGATTTATTATGCTCAGACACTTTGCAGGGTACAAGAATTTTGTGAGGAACACAGAATTTACTCTTACAATACAAGGACCATTAAATCATGTGACGCTGTACAAGCTTCATGCTAAATCTATGGAACAAAAATATGGTATAAGAGAGGTATAACATCATAGATACACAAGTATCATTGTTCATATTGCAAAGAAATACTTGGATTCAAGAAACAAATATCTCCACTTAGAAATTAACTCTAAGTCTCATAACAAAATTTAGCAAAAAAAATTCGTAATAAATGAGGTAAACATCATATTGAATATAACCCTTCACCCTCCAACATGATATCAAACATTTTGAAAAATATAATGCAATATAGGAAAGCCAAAGTAAATAATGGGATACTTACGGATAAAGTGTTTCCATAAATTTTGTCAGTGATGGATTCTGGTGCAGGCTGCCCACTGCTGTAATTAAACTGGAGAAATGCAAAGGCGTTTATCAGAAACACCAACTGGAAGAAATGCATATAACATGAAATCTCACACATTGGCTGTAAACATGTTACAGAGAAACTATTTTTTGACAAAGTTATATTTATTATGCGTATGAGATACAGAACAACCATATTCCCAAGAGTGATCCAAAGGAAAAATACTTTCTCAACAAAGACCACCAAGTATTTCAAGGAAAACATAACCTTTGAATCAAAAGGATTTTCGAGATATTGACCCATATTTTCATCAAGTTCAACACCATTTAATGCATCAGAATTATAAAATATAAAATCACCTTGATACCCCAATCATATTCAGGCCCACCAGGATTATGGCTTGCACTCATGATAAATCCACCATTAGCCTGTCAACATTCAAGAAAATAAAACACAAAAAAGCAAGTGATCAGGAATTGTTGCAGTTGCACTATCCCTGAAAGATTGAGCAAGCAGAAGTTGGATAAACTTGCCTTCCTCTTCCTTATCACAGCAGAAACAGCGGGTGTTGACAATATACCTTCCCTACATTGTAAAAGAAACGATATTCTCAAATCTCAACTTCAATTGAAAAACCATGATATTAGCATTTCATTTTGCAACTCAAACATGTCCAAAGAAATATATAAAATTCAGACAGTATCAGCATTGAGAAATAGCTACATGTCAACCTTCACTGCACTAGTCCATCAAAATTACGCAACCAACTAAAATTACTCATAGCAAATCAATCCAGAAAAACAAAAGATTTACCTTCCATTTAGACTCTAGAAAGCATAAGTATCGACACTACATGTAAATTCTGTGCGTTAACAGGCACTATCAACCCACCAAGTTGAGGGGTTAAATCATTAAAACTAAGGGAGGAAAAAAAAAAAATTTTAAAAAAAAGGGATTGATTCTTTGAATATAGACCATAATAGTAGAAAGAGTATGCACGTTTAAACTTATGAAACAATTCAACAATAAGATTTTATTCACATCATTAGTCAGATTGGTCATGGCAAAATCAATTAAGACACTTACTTGCCAACCAAAATTTTTCCAACACCATTACCAGCAGCAATTTTGATGATTATCTGCATTTAGAAAATCAGAAACAAGAGAAGTGATTTTTGTGAATGCAAGGTTCAAAATCTCATAGTTACAATGAGACACGACTAAAAGATTGACCTGTGCAGCTTCCTTGTTAAAGTAACGACCATCACCTCCCAACACTAATACACCGTTCTTGTAATCCTCCGGAGGCAATGAATTAAATAGTGCCTACAGATACACACAATTTTTACTTCCAGCGAAAGCAAAACACACCAATCACGCAATATCAGATATTTAATAAAATTATCTAACCTGAATCCAATTTGCGAGGTAATTTTCTTCATTAAACACCTTCACCTACAAAATTCATATAAACAACAAAATGTTAAGCAAAAAGAGCTGTAACCAATTTCATTTAAAGAATGGATATTCCATCAGTCATAACTATTACTTTACTTTCTCAATAGTGAAGGCTCTGATTCAAATTTCATTATATGAGCTTTTGATCGAGCACAATTTGAAGAAGGGAAAGGAAGAGACGAAATGGGACTCATAAATTGGCCTAAAAAGAAAAGTAAGGCTCAAATTCCATTGCTTTTTTACTAAGCAATAAATACACTGACAGACAACATAAAAAGCTACCTTCTTTCGAAGCCCGCTTGTCCCTGTCTTCTGTCCTTCGATTGGTTTGGTGGGAACTGAATTAATCTTTCAATTACAAAATAAAACAAATTAACATGTTAGAATTACAGATTATCTGATGGTAACAAAGAGGTTGTATGGAGAGAAACCTTAATGCCTTCTGGCTCGGCAATAGTTGCGGGAGATGAAGCTGCTCTAATGGTGGGAATTCGGGTGACTCTCAGAGGAAATTTTGTAACTTTATTGAGAGCAGGGCACGATCGGTGAGAGAAAGAATGGATTGGAGATGGAAAGATAGCTTTTTGCGGATTAAACGAAGAGCGGAGCAAGTTATCAAACCTGAATAATGAAGCCATTGATGGGTTTCAAAAGAATCCTCTCTTCTCTATGGAGAAAGAGGCGAAAGAGAAGAGAGGCCGCAAGGTTAGAAGAGACAGACACTGTGGACTGTGGAGTCCGGACTGAATGATATATGAATATGTGATTGATGAATAGGGGGTGAGGAAACTCGTAGTTGCCACATGTACTCGCCTACACTTATCTTGAGATTCACTATCTTCTCGTGAACTGCTCCTCTCTCCTTTTAATAAATTCTAGTTTTTTTTTTTTTAATCTCTATTTTTCCTTAATTTATTCATTAAGAATAATAAATATATTTCTATTGTCGTAATTAAATTGACTAGGCTGTCACTTAATCAATAAACCACTAAATTAATAACTGAATTTTTCTTTTTAATCTGAGAATATGTCAAAGACTAAATATATTTAAAAGAAAGTATAAAAAAATATTTAAAAGAATTTATCAAAGTATAATCTGAGAATATTCTCGCACAAAGTTTTCTTCTGTTTTTTTTCCCCCCCTATTTCTCTTTTCAACCATGCGCTCATTTCCAATAAAAAAACTAAATTAAATGTGCTTGCTAATTTTCATAACAATAAGAATGTTTTTATTTATTATTTAGTTATTATATTATTTTCTAATTGATCAAAAGACATTACAGTCCTAGAGAACAAATTGAATTCTTTATCAATTTTTTTAAAAATAGTGAACAAATTTGGCAATAAGTTATATATTCATTGGAAAAACATCATTTGTAAATAAGATAGGCCTAGAATACCCCCACGTTGGTCAAAAGAATTATCAAGTGTGGCATATGATGAAGCTGAGTCCTCCAATTAATGGTAGCCAAGAATGTGACTATATAAAGAGCATCTCATAATAAGACAATGCACATCAATCATTTCACTCGTAGAGTAGTGGCCTCATATAATTATTTTTTATCGTTTTGCTACCACATAATGCCACCACACTCTTTCTAGATTCGTTAACTCACCAATCATATTCTTTGATATCCATATAAATCAAATAGCAAATGATTTCATGGGTTCAATGGGTTGTGAAAAATTCAGTCTAAACCTAAATAATGCATATACTAGGATTTTTGGGTAATTTAGCTGAAATTTGAGTTATTACTTGTCAAGTTGGTACTTTGGTTGGTAAGTACTACTCAGATAAACTAGTTGGCATAGGTTCGATTCTTCACAAGTTGCGTAGAAATTCATAACTATTTTATATTTTTATATTTATGACAAAAAAAAATGAGTTATTATTTTATATAGGTAGAATTTAATTTAAGTTTAGCCTTTTCTTTTGTACAAATTTTTAGTATAATTAATTTAATTTAGGTCGAAATTTTGAATATAATATTTTAATTAACACTAACACCACTAAAAGATGAAAGTTTTTTTTTTTTTAATTAACAAGATGACCCCTTATAGTAAACTACTTTTTTTTTTTCATTTTTTAAATATTGAACCGACTAGCAGCCTAATTAAAAAAAATAAAAAATAAAAAACAGCATCTTTCTAATTGTGCAAGAAAGAAACTACTGTAACCACTGGACGAGGAGAACCTTTTAATGTAAACGGCAGCAGCCAATTCTTTTAATATATCCAAAAAAATTTGAATGTACATCTTTTTAAAATTTAACTTTTTCAAAAGTTAAAATTTTAGAATAAACGAAATATAGGATTAAAAAAAATATATGTTAAAAAGAATTGGCCATGACAATATTTAACAGAAGGTTTCCATGTTGCTTGATTTTAGTAAGGGATGAAATTTTATTTATCTTATTTTTCGTCTTATTTCTTTTGATCGATTAAAACAATAAAATAAAGTATCAATTTTTATTAAAAGAGATAAAATATATTAACGAACACCTAGTGATAAAAATAAAAGTTTGTCTTCTTCGTGATGGTGATCCAGAATATATATGTCTTCCTTCTTTCTAATTTTCAGTCCTAGACAACGCACCCAGATGGACGTAGCCAAATAGGCCCAAATGTTGTCTGGTAGAGCATTTTTGGTAATTCTCATATGGGCCAATTCTTTTTACACGTACTTTTACGTGTACAATTGTAATTTGTAATTATACATTTTTTTTATATTCTGATAGTTATTTATAAAGATAAAATTATAAATAAAAAATAAAAAATTATATAAAGAGAGAGAGAGAGAGGTTGAAGTTGATCAAAAGTACATTGAGTAGGAGCAACTTAACCATAGAGTTGGCTATTCCACAACATATGATGATGGTGAGTCCTTTAATTAACGTGGTGTTATGTGTCTTATATTGATTTTCACACAATAACATAGAATTAATGATACTTAATGTAAAAAACTCTTACTTAATAGACTAATTTTTTTAAATTGGGTTCTCTTAGCTTGAATCATAAAATTAATAATTTCATTGAGAATTAGTGTAACGAAAAAGAGAACTACCTGGGAGTCAATAACCCTCCAGACTAGGGTGGCCCGTCCCAGACTCCAATGGATATTTGAGGCAACGGCTACCTGCGTGCTGAACAGTCAAGCTCCCAAAGGCTCGGTGTCCTCTCGTCTTGTGGTCCACAGAAAACTATTGAACTACCTGGACTGAAACCTACGCAACATTCCAAAGATTTCCTCTATAAAGCTAGCTAGCTTTGTCAATGTTTATGGACCAACCTTCAATAAGTGCCGACCCTAAATCTTAATTAATTACATATCTCCAGGGTATTTCTGAGGAGCTTTCTTTGGTTACGAGGGTTCAATGCACAGTCCAAAAGAGAGAGAATGACTTCTTTGAATTAATGTCTTACAAAATGAAACCATTTCTAGCTACGATATACCCCAGAGGAGGAGATTCAAATTTGTGCAGAGGCTACTCATCATAAGAAAGATTAGATTTGATTCATGATAGATATAAAAAATGGGAATAGAATCTGAGAAACTTGTGGCAACAGAGCATTTCCCTGAGAATCACGGTAAAATCTCTTTTAATACAAAAGTTGTGATGGCAATTATTCTGTCGGCTCCCATATCTCCTGCAGAAACTCTTTTGATACAGACGTGATATTATCTTTCCAAATTCATTTGCAGTCAAATTAAAAGGGTTTTTTTCTGAGCTATACTTCAAAAACCAGTGTGCACTTCTATAACTAAATTGTCTGAGCCAAGTTTTCCCTTCTGATAGTATATGGTGTAATAAGAGAAAGTGGTGTACAAGCTTCTCATTTTTCATTTTAGGATTTTCTTGTTTTCTTTCCTCAAATTCAACCCCTCTGCAAATATGTTTGGCTTGGTTGAAAGTAGACTCTAAGCTAAAAACCTAGAGTTTGAAATATTATAGTTGTTTTTGTTAAAAGGAGTTTATTATTTATTACTCTTTTATTTTAAATATAAATTAATTTTAAATTATAAAAATATATAAAGTTATCTTAGTGTAAAAAATAGTTTACTATCGAATAACGCTGGTTTTAGTTGTAAAAAAATTAAATTCATTTAAATATATTAGTTATATATATGAAAAAAAATATTTTTAAGAAAATTTTATTTAAGTTTAAATTTTTTTTATTAATTTAAGGCAAATTAATTATGCATTAAAAAATTAAGTAATAAGTTCGTGTTTCAAACACCAAAAACAGCTAACTCTTGTTGAATACATTGAAGAAATCAAGAGTGTGATATTTATTGAGAAAGAACTAATGGCTAAAATATCATTCACCACCTATTTGAATCATTTTTCAACCGCTTTTGCTCAGAAATCCCTCTTCCAGAAAGATTAAAGCAAATGGCTAAAAAGATTACATGTATGGCTGCTGGACGAGCCACGTTCTGTACGAGGACTCTCGATCGTAACCCTATCTACTTAAAAATTCCTTACTTAGGGGACCGATAGACGTGGGAGAATTGGAAAAGCACTTAGTTTAGCTTCATGCAAACAAGAACAAGAAAGAAAGATAGATAAAAAAACGACACACGTCACGCCAGAGCAGTTTGTCTCCGACCATCCCCTGCTTTACTATATAACTAGGCTCGGGACGTGTTGTTTTTTGATTGTTCAAGGTTTAATTTGGAGATACATTTGACCAAATTAAACAACCATGTGTCTACAGAATCCAGTCAACCATTGAGGTTGTGAAACGCGGAATGTGTAACAAGAAATGGATGCAGCTGGTAAGTTCCTCTTAGGTCATAGGCACTTGATTAAAGTGGAAAAGGACTAAAAGTTGACTTTAATAAGAAGTGACACAGTGATTGGGAATCCTCGAATCGAAGACTAACATGAACAGCAATAATAAATTTTCCCAGGTACTACTTAGTGGGAAAAAAGAGGCTACAAATCACTGGCTATTATATTCGAAATGAAAAGCCGAAATGAAATCTATTTACACAAAAAGAAAACAATCCTGATAAAGTTGGCGAGTCTAATTGAATAGTATTATGTAAGCTAATATGTAGAACGTTGGTAAATGGGGAATATAGTTGGACCTATTTTAATGATATATATCCATCGTCTTATTTTGTTTTAAAATGTTGTGACTAATTGTTTTATTTAAATATAAAGTTATGTAACCGATCATAATTTTAAATCTTATTCTCTTTCACAAGTAAAAACTTGTGATTATGCATCACAAAGATCTTTCTATTTAGTCATGTTATATAATCTAATTAAGTCAAATTTATTTTATCATAATTAAGTAAGATGAAGACACAAACTATTTTAACTCAAGCCTTTAAGAAAGGCCAAACTCAAATTCAAGATGAAAAAGCTACAAATTCAACCTTGTGGGAGGAACTAAACTATTAAGTTACACCATCGCCAAATTTATCTAAATTATGTATTTGACTGAAGATTTATTCAGATCATCATTAATAATGTATTGTCACCATCTTTAATTTTCTCTTAACATCATAATTAATGCACACTGACTGACCGACACGTAGATAGGTCACTTTCCCTTCGTCTTCTTATAAGTACTTGTAAACACATTGTCTCCATGGCAAAACACCATTCAGGTCCCCCACACCCCCACCACCATAACTCTTTCTGATCTCTCTCTCTCTTTCTTCCTATCTTAGGGAAAGCTTTTTCTCTGCGATAGTGGATGCATGGAATCAAGAAAAGAATCATAGTGAAAAAGAGAAAATCCCAAGGTTACTATTTTGTCACATATTACCAGTTGATGTTGCCTTTATTTTTTCTTCTTTTGCTTTTCTTCTCTTTCTCCTGATATGTTATTTCTCAATATTTTAAATCTCATATTTCGTTTCGATATATATATGCACTCACATTAAAAAAAAAAAAACTATATAACCTAGTTTACTTCTAAAATGATTCTCTTGCAAGTTACTACTGAAAGGGACTGAAAAATCTATTGCTAGAAATGGGGACTAGATGGAATCTTAACATGCTTTAATTTTTCCCTTTATCTTTTCTCTTCTTTTTTTTTGTTTTTTTGTTCTGCAGTTGAAGATATAATGAAATAGAGAGAGGAGTGTGTGTAAGAGCAAGACATTAGTGCATCGATCGATCATACAGCATGGGAAGAGGGAAGGTGGTTCTGGAGAGGATAGAAAACAAGACCAATCGGCAAGTGACCTTCTCAAAGCGCAGGAATGGATTGCTCAAGAAAGCCTATGAGCTTTCTGTGCTGTGCGATGCTGAAGTTGCCCTTATCATTTTTTCTGGCCGTGGCAAGCTTTTCCAGTTCAGCTCCTCTGAGTATCTCTCTCTTTCTCTCCTCTCATCTTTTTTTATGTTTCACATTTGAATGCATGCTGGTTCTTGATTCATATACCATAAATTTGGATCTAGTACAGTGGATTGCATTATATTACTGCAATTTCAGTCATTGAATAACGCTGCAACTGCTTAATTACTACACCGCAATCATGGGTTTGAATTCACATATGATCCAGAAAATTCACAGTGGATACTCCTTTTTAAGATTTAAGCTCCCTTTTCACAGATCTTTAGTTCAGTCAGTGTGTTACTGTGTAAGTTGGTTATCTGCAGTTGTGGGCTTTTGTTCTTCCTCCTCTTCTTCTTTTCTTACTTTTTAATTAAAAAAAAAAAAAATAGAATAGATTTTATGGTGAGGCGGTGATAATACAGTAGTACTGTTAAACAGTTTGAATGGGTCTTAGTCTCTTTCTTTTCCCTTATTCTGCGGATGCGGGGGCACTGCGTGTAGTACGAGATCTTGTCAAAGTGTCAAGTCAATATATTGACAGCGAAGCCCTGCCTCAGAAACTGATCAAGAAAGCTAGGGTTCTGCTTATTTTTTATTAATTTATTCAATTTATTAACATTAATTAATTACTTCTTAGCTTGGGTTTTTCAGTTTTTCTCCACTGTAGTTTTTGCTCAACTTAGGGTTTCTCTAACCTTCGATTTTTTTTCCTTCTTACACTTGACTTAATTTTTTGCTTATCTAATTTTTTGGCCATGGATCTTTGCTTGGAGCTACTAAGACTTGATTTGGCATTGCTAATGGGGATTGACTCGTGCTTGTAAAATTAAAGCACACAGGTCACTTCGAATAAGCAATATAGCCTAACCCTGATAAATTTTCACCTATATACCACAAAAAAAAATATTTATTAATATATATTATTTTTTCAGATATCGCAGTATGATAATGTAATATTATTCAGATATCGCAGTATGATAATGTAATATTATTCAGATATCGCATTACCGTACTGCGATATTAGAAATTAATTAAAAAAATAATTAAATTATTTATTTTTATTTTTTATAAATAAAAATTTTAAAATTTTTTAAATATATATACAACATCTCAAAAATTATCATTAATAAATATTATTTTTATAAATTATCATTAATTTTTAAATTTTAATTAATTACTTATTTAATTAAATCATAGAATATAATAAATTTAAATTAAACAAACTAAATTTGTAAGATGATGATATTTTATTAAAAGTAATATATATTAGTAAATTTTTATAAAATAGTATGTATTGATAATAATTTTTGAGATTTTGTATGTGTCTAATGATGCTTATTATTTTTATATTTTATTTGTAAAAAATCAAAACAAATAATTCAATTATTTTTTAATTTTGTATAGGCCATTTGGTTCATTTTAAATTTTAATTAAAACATTAAAAAATTATTTATAATTTAAAAAAAAATATATTAAAAATTTAAAAATTGATGATAATTTATAGAAGTGGTATGTATTAATAATAATTTTTGGGATGTTGTATGTATATTTAAAAAAATTTTAAAAAAATTATTTATAAAAAATAAAAATAAAAAATTTAATTATTTTTTTAATTAATTTTGAATATCGCAGTACGATAATGCAATATCTAAGTAATATCGTATTATCGTACTGCGATATTTGAAAAAGTGGTATATATTGATAAATATTTTTTTGTGGTATATAGGTGTAAATTTCTCCCTAACCCTACTCAGATCTTTCTATTCTTTTTCCTCCCTTTCTCTTTTCTCCACGATTTTGGGTGAAAAAGCTTCCTTATAATTATATCTATCGATAAAGCTATGAGATAATATGGTTCAACTTGCATGGTAGACAACCTAGGAAGCAAATATGTTTGAAGTGACTAGGCTAGTGGATACCTCAGAAGGACGATTCATTTTTTTTAAAAAAATTTTTTTGGTCTAGTATATATTTTTATGAGAATATTTTATAAAGTTTTTCAAATATTTAAAATAAATTACCAACTTGTTTGAGATATTGTAAATTTATTCTTGTGTTAATTTTTGGCATAAATAGTTATTCTTATTACCTCTTTTAACTAATAACTAATTTATAAAGAGTTAAATTGATTTTACTTTTTTAATCAGATATTTATCATATTTTACTACAAGATAAAGTAGTTTTGAGATAATTAGCTCCTTGACAAAAATTATGTTTATTAATTGTATTTTCATGATAGTAAGTTAGTTTCTAAAATATATATGAGTAACAATATTCATGTATGAGTTGTGTGTACTGCTTGAATGAGCTACATTCATGTACATCTGAAGTGATAGAGACTAATTCAAGTATCTCTAAAATGATAAGAGAAGTTTTAATTTATTTTTGTAAATGATTATGTTATGGCAAAATATATCTTAACATAATAATTCTAAGTATTTGGCATTGAATCAGCCTAAACGCCCAACACAGTAAGTCACAACAATATTGAGTTTTTCTATGATAAATAAATGGACAAAACCAAAATGAAAAATGTTTCCCTTAAATGATTTTATTATTACTTCAGATAATTGATGCTATATATATTAGTAATAATGTACAGATGAGTAATATTTGTTTAATCAATTTGACCAAATAATATGCATGTTCACTGTGATCAGCATAAACAGAATCATTGAGCGGTATCGACAATGCTGTTTCATCTCACAAGCAAGCAACATGGTTGAAGATGAACCTCAGGTTTTCTTTTTACTTACTTTTTCTCCTTCTAATCCTTTTTTTTTTTTGCGAAAAAATACAAAGAGAAAGAGAAAGGAGCTTTGATCTTTAATTAATTCTAGTTGATGACTAGCTAGTAAGTACAAATATGCATGATACCTTAAATTTTTATCCCTCTTTAAGAAGTACAAGGTCGCTTCTAATTATAAGAACTCACTCTATTAGCACTTGCATGGCAGAACTTGCAACAGGAGCTGTTAAAATTAAAAATCAAATATGAATCTCTTGAGCGTACACAAAGGTATGATCGATAGAATCATATAGTTTGTCCTAATAATTAAATGCAGTGACTAATTGTTTCTTCTCATGCATGGTCTTTGAAGGAATTTGCATGGAGAGGACCTTGAACCACTTAGCATGAACGAGTTGCAGAGTCTTGAGAAACAGCTAGAAAGAACACTTTCACAAGCTAGACAGCGAAAGGTACGTATTATATATCAATAGAATTAATTTGAAATCCCAATTAAAAAAAAAAAAATGTAGATACTTTGATTCCAAGACAACATGAAAATTTAATTTCAACCAATCTCACTTAAACTTTTTCTTAATTCATTTGAAATTCTCTCACATTTTATAACTGTAGAACATAATCGGAGAAACTTTATGGAAAAGCTATTTTCTTTAAGTATCTACATCTATATATATCGAATAAGTATATACACTATCTTATAGAAATAATATTTAGTGCTCATGATAAAGTAAAATTCTTGATAGCAAAATGATCTCGTTCTTTTGAACCTTCATGTTAGTGCAAATTAAGAGGAAATGGATATTTTTGCTAAGTTCTATAAACCTCAAATCTTAAGTAAATAAATAAAATGGTATAACGTTTGATGATTTAATTCTTATTTCTAATCCTAAACAATACAATTAAGTGTGTTTACACGGTATCTAATAATCCTGGTTTATTTATAAATATTGCAGACACAGGCGATGTTGGAACGACTGAATGATTTACGCGAAAAGGTAATCATTGATAAGAATCAGTACGTGGTGATCAAAGAAATGGTCTCTTCAATTATATATATATATATAATTTATTATAGGTTCAATTATTACGATAAACTGATCAAAATTATCTTCACTTCAATTTTCTCCATGAATGTTCTGATCAAAATAAACGTAATTTTAACTTTTTTTTTAGAAATCCTTGATAACTATTTTATGAGTTCCGTTTTTACTATAAGTTATATAACTAGGTCAATTTTAATTAAGGGAAATCCAAGAGTTTTACATGTTTATGTTAATGGATAAGAATAAGTAAATAATGAGTAGGAGTATTAATTAATTTTGTGTCAATTGGAACCAGGATTAAGATTGTGAGTCCTTATATTAAATAGAGTTATTATTTTAACTATTGGCAGGAACACAAGCTTGCAGAGATAAACAAAGAACTCAAGTCCAAGGTTTGTCCCTCAATTCTTATCAGTCTACAGTGAACAAACAGTATATATGATCAATTAATTTGGCCTTTTAATTGCATGTGTTCTAACATTGTCAAAAATTTCAGCTTGAGGAAGTAGATGAATATGCTCAAATATTCGAAAGCCATTTGGTCGCCAGAAACAATAATCGTTCTAAGGTGCAAGCTGTACAGGCCAATTGTTTTGAGTCTGGGACAACAGTGCCAATACAGTAGGTTTCTTCTCACTGTCTCTGTTTTCATATCTTAACAAAAAAAATAAAAAGAAATTTGAAATTTGCATGAACAATTCTATAATTTGCACACCATTTATGTGCATTTTGCTGATTTTTCCTAGTTACTAGGATTGTGCATGCAATATAATACATGAATTCTTACCGTGTGGTTGAAACTTGAAAGTATTACTCTCTATTCATATCCAAAGTACAAATAATAGTATTAACAAAGTGTTAGCTCAATAGAAACAAATTAAGTCTCGAAATATTCTTAGTCAAAATTCTAAGTTTATAATGTTAGAGTCACTTTTATTGAAAATAATTCACCGATTACTAATTCGATCTCAAATAAAGATTAATTTCATACTTAAAAGAGTACAAGGATACCTAAAGTATAAACGAAACAACATAAATAATAGAAATAGTTTATTATGTGGAAGGCTGAGGGAAGGATACATGTATACATACTATTTGAATTTAAATGATAAAATTAATAAGTTTCAGTATATATATGTTTTCTCTTGCAGCGGTTATCTGCACACTCAAACATTTTCAAAAGGAAAAGAAATTGATGAGAGGACAGATGGTGGAGATAGCAGTGATAGCAACAATGGGTGGCTGCTTTGAAGTTCATTTTCTCAATGGATGTGCTCGTGTGTGTGTATATATATATATATATATATATACACATTTTCATGTAACAGATGGCACAAAACTTTGTGCATGCCCATCTATAATATATTATAGTACTCCAACTTAAACCTTCTATTAACAATATATATGTAGTAATTAAATAAATTAATCACGTTGAATCAACCATATTTGTCTGTAATTTGTAGATATTCATGATTCTAAACTGAACACTGATAGCAAATACGAAACTCTAACTTTACCTTGTGAGAGAAGTAACAAATTTAAAACCAAAAACTGGATCTATTTGGTTCGTGGTCTGGGAAATGGGTTTTTGCAGATACAAGAGTTCGTGTCCCTGTTGCCCTAGCTACTTCTCTTTTATACTGGGATTAATCTAAATTTTGAGAAAAATGATGAACAAAAGTGAAAAACAAAATAGCAAAAGGAGAAAGTATTATGTCATGTTCTGTTGCAAGGGGAAGAACAAGTTTGTTCAGAAATATCTTGAGACTTTCTAGGGGAATTTTTGGGATATACATAATCATGTTTGTGTCGTTATATATGTGTACCAGAGTCAAACAGGAAGATATTGTTGTCGGGTGCAGTGTTGTGTGAGAACTTAAAGAGAAAATGAATTTTGAATATAAATTGAGTTTGTGAGAGAGATTGAGAAACATTGTTTCTTGTTGATAGGAATAAGATATATATATATATATATATCATGCATGATGAATATATTTTGATTTAATATAATAGATACGGACTAAAAAATAGTTAAAATAATATATTAATATAAGAAAATTAAAAGTAATTAAAATTAAATATGTATATACAAAAGTTAAATTACAAAATAGTTAAGATTTATATAGAGAAACTTAAAATATAGAGGCAAAAAATTTGGTTATATTTTCTCTAAATATATTTGATAAATATTTTTTAGTATTTACTTTTAGATTTTTATATTTAATTTCTGTATCTCAATTTTATATTTATATCATGAAGGTCCAATAAAATTAAATACTATTATGCACTATTGTGTGAAACCAAATATAAGATTTTGTACGTATTAAAAGAGAAGATATAGAGTTGTTGGGCTCTTCCATTATGCTAATTTCTTAAACCTCTTTTAACTTGTAGTCTTTTTAAGTACTTCAAATTATTACTCATCGATCTTTTAGTAGTCTAACGACTTTCTTCTTTTTGTTTTTTGGCCAATGATCCATGATTCCATGAATCTAATGCGACTTCTGGAGTAATGCATGTCTTCCCTTTTCCCCTATAAAACTTCTTGTTACCTGTCGTGAGACTTATCTAAATATTAACGTAACTAAAAAACCTAACAAGGAATGGAATCTGTCCCTTTGTCTATAGCAGTAAGATTCATAAACCTCAATGTCTTAGCAAAAGCAAAAAAGGCCAAGTTTTCTAGTCACAACTGCCAACCCAACGGTGTTGGAAGTGCCACAAATTGAGCTGTTTTCATTGACAAAGACAAACATCATCAAAAGTTTCTACGTACCAAACCATTCCAAGTGCTATAGTTTATAAATGGCTTCTGTTTCGGTTCTTTTTATGCTTCCAATTTCATTGGACCTAAATGGAAAAAGGCATATAAGGACAAAGAGTTGAAGGTCATGGACGAAAAGGTCTATTGGTCAAGCTATATTCTTGGAAAAACAGTATGGCTCGGACCTTCCCAGAGAGGTTATAGGACTGTAACTCGACAGATACCAAACTCACTATAACTTATTATTACATATATTCTTCAAGTCTTATCGAGGTTGCAAGTTCTCTATGGGGAATGTTAGGCCTTCTTGTCTTTAGATAAAAAGGACACCTAGCCCATATCATCAAGTTATATACTAGTTTAAAATATATAAATGATGATGTTATAAAATTAAATAGTCTATCGTTGAATAGAATAAAGTCGTTTCTAAGATTTCTAGTTATATATATGCATTCGAATTTTGGAATTATAATATATAAAACTATCGAAATAAAATTGTTCATAAAAAGAGTCAAATGTAATATAAATATCCCAAAACATAAAATTTATGGGAAAAGAATAAGAAAGTTCTATTATATAGCAGCCTATAAAATTAGGAGAATAAGAAAGTTGATGGCTTTGTACTTTATTTTTTTTTTTTATCCTGTGTATGAATAGTAGAGTAATTATTTACTATCAAATACTATTTTTAATTAAATGAAAAATTATAAAACTATATCTTAACATAATATTTATCAATATAATATAACATATTCATATAATATCACAAAACTCTTAGAAAAACTAATCTACTAATTATTGTTAAGAATTACCAAAAAAAAAAAATATCATGGTAAAGAAAATTCTTACCCAGCTGTCGCCCTTGCGACTGACGGCCGACATGCATGTTAGCTACTTGTGTCAATGATAAACGCGTCTTCAACAGCGATGATTTTTTTTTTTTAAAAAAAAACGTTTTGTACTCAAATTTAATTAAAATTGTAATATGAATAAAAGATATGATAAATTCTTTTATTTTATTGTAAAATAATTTATAAAAAATTGTTAACTTTTTAGGTTTAAGTCTAAGAAATCAGAAGATTCATAACAAAAGTTAAAGGAATTTATGATTTTTTAATTGTTAGCTAAAACAGAATTTAAGATTCAAAAACTACTAATAAAAATATTTAGAGATTATAAACTAATAAAATCTTTATATTAGTAATCCGTGGATACAGTTGCAGTTCTTATTGACTAAACAAGTATGACTCTAGAGCCATATTTTTTTTTTTTTTTCAATAACTCTCAAACTATTTTTTAAGAATATATTGATTTTTTTTTATTTTTTTTAAAATGAATTAAGAGAATGGGTTAATTAAAAATAGAGTGTATTAATTAACTCTCAATCTTTGATTTTACTCATTTAAGATTAAAATATTATGTTGAAATAAAATACAAGTATTAATTATCGAATGATATATTTAAATAAAAATTTAACATCATATTTTTTTTTTCAGGTTTTCATCCTTTTTATAAAGCAATTTTAATCAAATTGAATCTTTTGTTATGGTAAAAGATTAAATTTTTACAATAAAAAATAAAATGTTGCGTTACTCATTAGATACTATTAATTTATACTAATAAAAAAAATTAAATCTTTTGTTTCAAATTCTTAAATATGTCGTTGATATATTATAATCACATATCATATTGATGTCGCATGCGGTGGGTGGGCTCCCACCTGAATCTTTATTTCCTATTAGTGGGACCCACACCACATATATGCACAAAACAAGCTAATTAATGTCTGGAAACGGTTGGTTTCATTCGTAATACATTATTATATTAAGCTAAACTCCCCGTCAGCTGTACTACAGTCTGTAATTAGTGTATGAACATGAGACTGTATTGATATACTAGTGTTTTTAATTTTTTTTAAAAATTATTAATATAAATTTCAATTAAATAAAATTATAAAAATAATAAAAGTTTTCATACTAACTTTTAATATAAATATATTTTTAAAACTTAAATCGAATATCTACCTCTCCATTTACCACTATGGATGCCTTAAGATTCCTTCCGTGTGCGGCTGTCATAAGAAATCTTTAGTATCAATTTTAGTGTAGAATTTGTTTTTTTTTTAAAAAAAAAACTAGTACTGGATTTTTGGTATATTATGATGTAATATTACCATTTTTTTCTTTCAATTATATAGTTGTAAATAAAATTAATTATAAAGTTTAAATTTTTTGATCCGAAATTATAAAGTTTAAATTTGAATATTATAACGGCTGTTTTTACTAGGCAATAAAAATAAAAATATCACCTTAAAACCCGTGACTTGTGGAATCTATGGGACCATTGAATGGATAGAATTTTATGGAGCAAACTTCTTTGGATTTTCTCAAGTGATTTCTTCTATCCATTTTTGAGCGTAAAGTATTTTTATGAGAATCTCTTTTGTGAATGAATAATTAAGATTTTTTTTTTAAAAAAAAAAAGCTAAACACATTTTTGCTTAAATTTTCAAAAATTAAGAAATTGAACAAGCTGCGGAACACAGATTGGTGAAATAAAATAATAATATTACAATTTCTTTTCCATGGTCTGGGTGCTCCTCCAACGTTGAATTCCTTTTTTGTCAGCAGTCACCTACAGGGAGGCTATAACAATCCATGCTTTTAAAGCCAACCCATTTCTCTCCTACTTCCTTTCATCTTCCTCCTACTTACATTCTCCTCTATAAAGCATCGCCAAGATACGTTCTTCTTCTTCTTCTTCTTTCTCTCTGCAATACTTTTTGCAACACTCTGTTTCTTGGTCCAAAATCGTGCTTCCAATACTCGAATGGCTCAGACTACGGCTTCAGGTTTTCATCTTTCTTCTATACCTCTTATTTCCTACGTATAATTATTGCGTGCTTATGTAATATTTATACTTCGTATATAATACTGTTGAAGAATTCGCATATGGGTTGGAGCTTGTAGCTGGATTTGTTAGCTAAAGATTGTTTCTTTTGCAATTTTGTGATATGGGTTTCATTATTGTTCCTCTGTATGCTCCTATGGTTTGTTTGCTGAATCAGATTGGAGATCTTCGTTTGGTTCTGTAAACTGGATGCGTCATGTGATTATTTTTTAATATCTGAACTTCTGCAGGGACATTTTAGCCTGTGATTTTCATCCTTGCATGAAGATAAACAGAATCAATGAGAATTGGGTCTCCAATCACTGCTACTAACTTTTCTGAAATTATCATTTGTATTTTCTGTGGCAGTTGATGCAAAGATCTGACTGTTCTGATTGGGGGGAAAAAAAAAAGAAAAAAAGAAAAAAGAAGTTTCTTGTTACATGTGAGCTTTATCAGATTTGGGCTATGGCATATAAGTTGACACTGCATTAAGGAGCAGAAATGGGTAATTGGAAAGTACATGATTTGAAGGACTAAAATTGCTTGCAGTTGAGACTTAAAGTTCCTGCTTGCTAATTCTTTGGAATGGCTGCTTATATGTAATATTAGAATCCGAAAGACCAAATGTACTTTCATGATTTCATCTTATGAGTAGTAGCCTTAAGGACAGAAAGGGCACACAGCAGAGGACAGTGAAAATAGAATGTCTGAACTGATTCTTCTAATACTAATTAGTAGGATTGAGCAAAAGATTGTCAAGATTTTTCCATATGCAGTGCATGTACTAATGAAATATAGCGACCCAATCATGCAGATAAAATTTTACTTTTCGTAGTTTTGGTATTCTTACCTGGTGGCAGTACCTTGAAACGTCTATTTTTTACTTCTCTGTAGTTTGATCACTACTAGTGAAAATTTCTGTACCAGTGGTTCATGTGATTAAGGCTATTACTTTTTGTGCAGGTAACCATGTTGATCTCACAAAAGAAGAGTGCAAGGACGCCGGCGCACTGATAGTTTGTTTTGGGGAAATGCTGATTGACTTTGTGCCAACAGTGGGTGGAGTGTCACTTGCTGAAGCACCTGCTTTCAAGAAAGCTCCTGGTGGTGCTCCGGCCAATGTGGCTGTTGGCATCTCCAGACTGGGGGGTTCGTCTGCTTTTATGGGCAAGGTGTGGCTAGACATCCCATCTCTGTTAATTCAGTTGGTTACTTGGTCATTTTGTACTATTCCCACACCTTCCAGGAAGATATTGTTCAAATCTTAACATTACAGACATCTCTCTGATATAGTATATTTAAAACTAAAACACCTCTTTCAAGAAGATCAAGTTTGTATACTTCTGCCTCCCTCTCCCGTCCCTAGTTCCCCCTGCTGCACCCTTCCTAAAAATAAAGAGAAAGAAATGCTTGATCTACTAGAACAGGAAGTGATATCTGAGTGGCGTTCTATCTGTTGATTAGGTTGGAGAGGATGAATTTGGGTATATGTTGGCTGATATTTTGAAGCAAAACAATGTTGACGTATCTGGTGTGCGGTTTGACTCTAGTGCAAGAACTGCTTTAGCTTTTGTTACCCTTAGAGCTGATGGTGAACGTGAATTCTTGTTTTTCCGAAATCCAAGTGCTGATATGCTTCTTCGTGAATCAGAACTTGATAAAAATATCATAAAACAGGTATTTCTTTAATCTTTTTTTCTCTTTATAAACATGGCTCAAGACATCTGGATTCAAGTAGGGATATTTGTAATATTGATGCAGGCAAGGATATTCCATTATGGTTCCATTAGCTTGATTGATGAACCATGCAAGTCTGCTCACCTTGCTGCTTTGAACATTGCCACAAACTCTGGTTGCCTTCTTTCTTATGATCCGAATTTGAGATTGCCGCTATGGCCATCAGCTGAGGCTGCTCGGGCAGGCATTATGAGCATATGGGATCAAGCTGATATTATAAAGGTATAATATATGTGACTAGAAGAATCTTATATGATTGTCTTCGTAAATGCCACTATCATAAATTGGTAATTTTTTTCTTCTCCTTTTGATTCTTCTATTGAATCTTAAAAGTAAGCATTTTATGGTTGGACTCCCTGTCCTCAACTCTTTTCTTTGTAAAGCTGATTTAGTTTTTTCCTTACATATCTGCAGATAAGTGAGGATGAGATCACGTTTTTAACTGGTGGTGATGATCCTTTTGATGACAATGTTGTGTTGACAAAGCTATTTCATCCTAATCTTAAGCTCTTAGTTGTAACTGAAGGGTCAGCAGGTTGTAGATATTATACCAAGGTATGCTTGTTGAAGTAATTTGAATACGTTAAGTGTCTCATACAGATCATAATTTCCCTTTTCTTGAATTGCTTTACTCTATATATATTGGTATTTACATTCGGTTGACAAATATGATGTATAAAGCTGCCAATCTACTGTCCCTTACCTCTCTAAATAAGTGGCAGAAATAATACTTGTCAGTGTTAATGTACTTAACCAACATTTTGTTAAGCAACATTCTTATACAGATATACTAAATGATCTCTGGCTGCTAGTAAAGTTTATATGAAGTCTGCTTTAAGTTCAACCATTGCAGTTTTTTCCTTTTTGCTTCTCATAGGTCATAGTTTTCAGATAATTGAACTGGCTAATTTCTATGCAGGAATTTAGGGGCAGGGTCACTGGTGTTAAAGTTAAACCTGTTGACACAACAGGTGCTGGTGATGCTTTTGTTAGTGGGATGCTGTACAGCATTGCTTCTGATTCCACCATTTTTCAGGTACTTCACAATTTTGGCGGTCTTCTTGTCCCAACCATAGAGATCTATAAAATAAATTCTCATATGCTTCTTCTTAGCATAGCATGTTTCTCTGCCTGATTTTTGCTAATGTTGCTGCAGAAAGCAGTGTGATAGTGCAGTCAAGAAGCTCATGAAAATATTTTTAGAAACAGATTTTAGCTGTTCCTTTCTTTTCCCCTCCCTTTTCTCTTATTCTGCTGGGAATCAAGGGTTGAGAATGGAAATTAAAAAAAAAAAAAAAAAACTAAGTTGGACAATTGATCACCTGGAACTGGAAATCTATATATGAAAATGGATCTGATTTATGATTATACGTTAACTGCTATTCAGATTTCAGTCAGAAGACGTTTATTTAAGGGTTTTAAATTGCAAGATACATGCTATGCTAGCTTAGTATTTAGAAGTTATTTTCTAGAAATACGTATCATCTGGCCTTTATGTTTGTTAAAGAGAATAGACCCCCCAGTAGCTTAGAGGATCAATGTAAAAGGAAGGTTTCTGGGAAGACTTGGTGCTAAAATTACATGCTTTCTTTAACTGTTTATCTGGGTTTCTTTCGAGACGATCATGGGTGTTGTTTCCCATAGTCTTGAATTGAATTTACTATTTCCATTGATTGCATTCTGAAAAATCCTTCACCTTGAGGTATTTACATTTCCATTTTGTGTTGCAGGACGAGAAGCGTCTAAGAAAAGCCTTATATTTTGCTAATGTATGTGGAGCCATCACTGTAACAGAGAGAGGAGCAATTCCTGCACTGCCCACAAAAGAAGCGGTCCTTCAGTTCTTGCTAGAAGAAGCAACTATAGAGCAGCACTAAGTGTTTGTAATAACATGTAATATTTGTTGTTAAGCTATAGATAGCTTAGATCATGTTGAGATTCTTGTGTCTTTTTCTTTACTGTGAATCCCATTGCATTGCATATCTCTTATAAAAGTTCTCTATGCCTTGCTCTGCTCAGGTTTTGGCTTATGGGAGTTTAATGTTTGGGGTTATAGTCGTGGAAAGAACAAATGGTTCTGTTGTAACCTTTTAGGTTTTAAAGTTCTATACCTTTTCTGAGTTGGCTTAAGATAAAATGGGTCAAGATTCTATACACAAAATTGGAGTTTTCATTGTTGTATGCAACAAAATTTCTGGCTTCCATAAATACATAAGAAAATTGAAAAGACGAAGAAACCAGCAAAGCAGATTCTGTTGTTAATTTGCTTAGCATGTGCAGTTCAGAGAACAAGCCTAGTTTAGAAAAGACAGGGATCACCAACAGGCTAATTTTAGCCTTAGAAGTGATTTTATTTACTGAGAGCTGCAACCACTAAGAAATTGTTATTGCATATTGTAGTAATTAGTACAAGTGTAGTTTTAAGATTTTAAACTCAATCTTTAACATAAAATATCTTTCTACTAAAACATCACATTATTAGTTCATACATATACTTAAATTCATTTGGATATAAATCATCAAACATTGATTCTTTAATGTAAGCTATGCTTTCTTGTTTTATCAACCAGCCCTTGTCTATAACAATAATTTTCTCTGAACAATGAAACTATGAAGAGATATTCAGTTTCAGCATAAATAATTTCAATGAAAGGCCATCACTTTTCGCCAAAATACCATGTAACACCAGCCAAGCCAAGAGTCAACAAAATATGAAATCCATGCATTAAAAATCTAACAACTTTGATCCGTCTCATATTTAAATATTAAATATTTTATCATAAAAATCTTTAAAATATTTTAATTGATAAATAATTAAATTTTTAATTCTTTAAATATATTAATAAAGATTTAATCTTTTAACAACTGTGTGTGAATTAAACTTTGTTAAAAAACACTTCACACACTTTTGTAAAGTGATGTTGCATTTCTTCCAAAATACTAATAAGAAGTCAAATTCAGCGTATCATTTATTGCTGCGACGTTCGCTCCAACGTGCTTAGCATGTGCAATCAAGCTTACCTCTGAAAAAGATACAAAAATGACCCACAGTTTCTGGTTCAAATTCCAAGCCGGGTTTAAGACAATCGATCCGGTCTATATACCAAACAAAAATTCACCACGACGAAGGTACGAACCGGGTGGATTGAATCTGAGTATCAACCCCCGCCCTCGGCAAGATTCAACAAAGTAGCACCTCGGCTACGCTGCCGGTGAATTCAATGACTAACTGAGTCTGCATCTGCATCTGTATCTGTATCTGTGTACGCCTTAGAGCCTGGGTGTTTGATCAGAAATGGCTTCCAATTCCAACCCCATGCTTGTCCCTGAGATCGGACCCGATGGTCTCCCCAGAGAGGCTTCAATTATTGCCTACACCGAGAAGGTCCTCTTTCTTTCTTTCATTTCATATCCATTCTCTCTTTCATTCTTCAATTACTCCAATCCCTGCTTGATTTTCCCTTTGCAGATAATCGAGGAAGAGCAACTTCAATTAAAGAAGTAAGTTCACTTCTCTTTCGTTTTTTCTTTTCATATCAATAATCCATCTTCCTGGAACAATGTTTTATTTGAGACTTAGATTCAGTTCATATAACCCTATCTCTTTGCCAATTTAATATTCTAAATGGGATTTGCACCATTGCTATGATTCATTTGTAATTCTCATATGTTTCTCACTGATTCTGATCTATGTTACATGATAGTCACTTTAGATGTAGTGGTGCTATAGGACTGGAAGCTGCTGTAATTGGTAGGCAGTGTTGGGATGCACTGCATTGTTTATCATAGTCGTATAGTATGAGGAGCAAGCAGTAATATGTTGTTGTTGAAGGTGGCAGTGAAGATGTTATTTGCATCAGAGCTTAAAATATTGGATAATCAAAGTGAATGGCTTAATCCTTTTTTATTCCTGATGGTGGCAGTGCAGTTTAATAATCTACTAGGAGGGTGGTAGTGTTGCTGAACTCGTGTCTACCTTGGATAGCTCATAGTTTGTTCTTTTGCTCTGTCTTGGTCTTATTTAATTACACTATGCTGAACTTGCATTCATAAATATCAGTCAATTGGTTGAGATCAAGACAAGGAAATATTTACTAGTGTCAGTAGTCTGCCTATTCTTGAACCAAGTTTTAAATCTGGTATACAAGACAAGACTTTTCATGTAATTTTCAGATATATTCAAGAAAACTATTCTAAAATTCGTGATGTGGAACGTGACCTTGCAAGCCTTACAATGGAGATGAAACTCACTGCTGGACCAAAGAAAGCAGGTTTTCCATATTATCATTGTTATATTCTCCTTCTAATGCTCATTTAGGTTATTGTGAAATGACTTTGTGTCAATGTCATACATGATGCATACATTAAGCACTTGAGCATATGAGAAGGAAAATAGAGTTATCAACTGAGAGAATTCGTGCAGCCAAGCAAAAAGAAGAGCAAGCACGGAAGGTATGCCACTACAGTATACTCAAAGGTTCTTATGCTGTTTTCATAATGGGAAAAGATAGTTGTACACCCAATATTGTACACCCTAATTTTTTAGTTATGTTGCAGGGGTAAAACTGTAAACAAAAAAGTAAGAGAAATAAAAATTAAGAGAGATGCAGAAAGAAAAAAGAGGTGGAAAAAGTAGGTGTATATGAATAGATGTGTAAATAGCATTCCTCTTTCATAATATCAATGTCTTGATAGTGTAGGTACATATTACTGCTTTGAGCAATTACCTGCTTGCTATGTGACTTGAGATTTTGATTTCACAGACAGTCAACTCAATAAAAATGATGCAATTGATAATGAGTTGAAATATATAAATCTATTAAACTCAGGATTGTATCTTAAACAGTATGAATGAATTGCTTGGAATGTTAATGCAGACTAGCATGTCCTGTGCATTCATTACCCTCATAAACTGGATAAGCAGCAAAAGGTAGAGCAGTGCAAAGTGATGCATTCTTGCTTAGTAACTCATTTGGTCACAAAGTGGACATAAATTTTTTGCATTTAATCTAGACATGTACAAATAGATTTATTATTATAATTAAAAACTCTTTAATTGAGGTAGATAAAAGACCTTCATGTTTCATTTTACCTAAACAGTTATCCTCCTTTTACTCCCCCACCGCTCTGTTTGTCAATTTGTCAGATGAGAAGGCTCTGTTAAGGAAAATAAGATTTCTTAACCATGGTTTGTATGAAGTAAATAGTAGTTGCATATGGGATGGTTATTTTTTTTTTTTTTTAATCTTTTTTCCTCTTTGGCACTTCATACAGCCAAAATTGCTTCTTAAGTTTTGATTATAAAATTAAACATGTAATGTCACTATAGGGTGCCATATGACTTAGATAAGACTATTTTCTGGAATCTTGTTTGAGATTTGCATCATCTCTTATCAAAAAGAAATTATAGAATCTTAATTTTTCACTGGTGGGGAAGGGTGTTTTTATCTTTTAAAATATTGATGGAGTATCACTTATCACACCTTTTCTAATATGGTATAAATCTTAACTGCATGTACTGCAGGAATGGGAAGAAGCCTCAAAAGCAGTGAAAGATGAAGAGGCAATTAAGCAGAAACTTTGTGAAGACTTGAACAATCTGGTATGTAAATTTTCAAATGAAGACCTGATATGCTACTTTTTGACAGGTAATTTGATACTGGCAGTCTTTTTTAGGTCCAAGAGAGCAGTAATTCTCAGTTTTCTAGGCTGGAGGAATTGAAAAGACGGTTGGAAGCTCTCAATCCAAGTAAAACTTCAATCACACTTCAACATGTATGTTTTCTTCTCTTGATATTGATCATTTCCTAACCTATCTAAATAATAGCTTCTAAAGCGTTATGTAATCAATGGTTAACTAAACTTTTCTCTTTGGTCTTTGACTTGGGTAATGTACCTCATTTTTGTTTTCCCTGATCTGCCTATTTGGTATCATCATTGTAATTCCTGCTTGATTAATCTTACCATGCATTCCTCCCTGAAATACCTCGCACATACTAAAAAAAAGTTAGAAATGCAAGCTAAGGGCCTGTTTGGTTTCCATTTCCATTTCATATTTTCATTTTTCGAAATGTGTTTTCATTTTCACATTTTCATTTTCACTTGTTCTCATATTTATTTAGTATCTAATAATCATCTTTAATGAATTTTATTGAACTACTATTTTTTTTTGTCCAAAAGAAAATAAAAGAACTTCAAAATTAACAAAATTGCCATTGGCCATTTCCGGAAACACTGAAAACCACTTTTTGTTTTTAGCTCATTTTAGGAAATATTTTCGGTGAAAAAATTTTCAGTTTACTAACCAAACATGTTTTCAGGGCTGGTTTTCATTTTCACTAGAAATGAAAACAGAAAACAACTAAACCAAACAGGCCCTAAGCCATTAATGAATTAATCTGAACCACATATAATAAATTTACAAGGCCATCATAATTGATTCAGTAATAGAACATCAATTGTCTCAACAGTGTCATGTGAATTGTGCCAACTGTTGCTTGGTTCACTTCCTTGGAAAGCTTGCAGGCCTGCAGGGGATGTAAGAAGTACAACAACTAAAATCAAAGCAAATAGTAAAATCGTAGAGGCTAAAATCTACTCAATATTTCTGAATAGAAAATGTCAACCTTCACCAGATGGGCTAGCCTTTGGCATGTTAGTGGGCAATACTCTGTGACAACAGTATGGTTAAATTCTTTTCAAGGATACATGCCAAGTTTTTTAGCCATGACTATGAGCATATCTACTTGTCATAAACTATTCAAAGGCTGAAGTTAGTCTGTGGCACAGATCCCTCATTTCTAAAAGTAGACAAATGAGCATTCCTTTGCCTGTTAGGTCTCTACTGGTAACATGGAAAGAATTGTAGCCACAAAGTAACTCCTACCTGGGGAATTTGATTATCCTTTGAACAGAATTCCTAGTTATTTGTTAAGCTGTAGAGATATGAAATGCAATTAAGTGGCTAACTAGACAAGTAGTTCAGACCCACGAGTTTCTTGGTTGAAAGTATCTTAAGAGTACTAGCTATGAAAGTTTGGTTGGTGATAGTAGGAGGTATTAGGGTTCTCTCAGAAGTTTGGAGAGTCTTCCTGTGCACTTTTTCTATTCATAGTATCAAACTACACCATTTTACTTTCAGCGGAATGGTTTGCTGGAGACATGAGCAGCCGCTCTGGTCTTCTGACATGTTACTGAATATGTTATTTTTATCTTTTAGTTTATTGTTGAACTTGAATCCACATATAGGCAAGTTTCGCATCTTGTGTTTCAGAAGGTGCTTTTAACTTGATGCATGCTTTCGCATATGCATCTGAATAATATGCCATTGATTGTTAAAATTTGCACTTGGAATTATGCCAGGATGTCAAATCAACAAGTTCTTCTCAGGATAGCACAACTCGAAATGCTTCCTCTGTTCCCAGCTCAAGGGAACCAAACGGGGAATCTGTTGACAGTGCACCGGGCCAAAAAAATGGTCAGACAGTTCCAGCAACAAACGTACATAACCAGCAGCCTCCTCATGACCAGGGGGAAGGAAGAGGTAAAAAGAAAGTTAACGTCCAGCTAAAAGGAAAAGGAATTGGTGCAGTGCCAAAGGGCAGGTCCGCTCCCGGCTGGACTGGTGCTGGCTTTGATGTGGATGGCCGAACTTAAGCGTAGTATATTGCCCTGCCCTGATTGAGAAGCCCTTACTTTCCTTCACAAGGTATACATTCTTTCATGTTGTTTTTAGCTATATTAACTTGGGAATGTGAATGTCTTCTACCACCAGTTGTATCATTTTTCATGACTTAGTAAATAATGACCCTTCTGATTTCTATTTGCAAGCATAAACTTGTGAAACGCCTCTAGTTACTTCAGGAAAGAAAGAATCAGTGATGCTACTTAAAATTTTTCCCTTATGATCATGCAACTCGTCACTTCAAGTTTCATTTCTTCGTTTAAATCTCAAACAGCTATTCTCTCCCCACCCTCACCCAAAAAAAAGACAAAGGGGGTAAGGGTAATAGGCGCAATGTTATTAAATATTAACTAATTTTGAATTTAAGGTTAACAGAATGATAACGGCAACAAAACTCTATTAAGTTTTAACTCTATTGCTCCCAGGGTTTAAACTTGAAATTTTTAAGTTAAAATAGCATCTGCAAATTGATGCCATAATGTTATACTAAGCATTTTATTTTTTTATCGTTAATAAATGTTCTTGTGGTAGGCTTTTGATGAAAAGATACAGGTATTATTGTTTCCCACACGACTTCAGAAGGGCCAATCTTGAATATTCCATTCAAAAGAAAAAAAAAATATCATGAGTAATCATAATCATTAAAAGTGAATGCAAGATTTCAAGTTTCACCAAATTCAGATCACAAAAGCACACTATTCATTAAACGAGTTTGTAGCGATGTCACTTAAAATCAACGCCTAACTTGCATGGATATAGTCTTCTTGTTTCTCATATTGCACCAAAATTGTATATCTAGAAGAAACAATAAACTTCTATCTAATAAGGTAAAACTATTCTAGCATTTGCCTGAAAGCACAAATTCCATGTAACTAACTAGGAAACCACAAATTAGTGTCCCATACAAATTTCTTTTTCAACATTTCTTACTTTTTATTATTATTTTTATTTATAGTTTTAGAGTTTTTTTTTTTTTCATTTACGCTGCCATTAATTTAAAAAAAATATATATTTTAAATTTAAGACAAAAATATACTTTTCATATAAATAAAAAATATAAAAATTTATTTTAGTTAATTTAAAACAAAAAAAAAATTAAATTGACGAGAACATAAAAAATTAAAAAGTAGTTTTTTCACAATTTGATCCATGTAAATAGTTATATACAACATACCATTTTGGCCATGATTAAAACATTGAGAAAGACGATGAGTAGTGTAGTCAGAATGAGAAGGAGTGGTTGTCGTGGGACAAGCCCTTTTAATCTTTCTTCTTAAACTTTGTTTCTTGCAATTAATAATGTGGCAGTGCAGCTACTCTACTCTGCCATTAAACCCTCACTCTCCCTCAGCTAGCCTGCAACTCATTCATTCTTCTCTTCTCTGCTGTCTCTCTAATCTTGGCCTTTACCTTATTCTAGTCCCATCTACTCTAGTCTAGTCAATTAATTAAAATGTGTCCTACCCTACCTGCATCGTCCTCCATTTTCAATTTTATTTGTAATGGGTCCCAAAAATTTTAATAAATAATTTCAATCATATTTTTTAAATCGATCAATAAGTGAGTTTCTTTTTTCACTATAATTAAATTACATTCTTCATGATAGAAAAATGTCCTCTCTCTAGTATAATTTGAGTTATAACTTGAAAAGAATACTTCTAATTAAGTAATTATTGACATCACATTAATTCAGTTGGAGCAGGAACCATTAATTATTTGATTGTGAAAAGTCGTCTACAAGAGTTTTATTTATTTATTTTTCCTTTAACATAACTATCTTCACACTTTTCGATCATCAAACTAATCCATGTCTAATAAGATAAGTAAGCTATACTTCTATCCCAACAAGAGAGATGCAAAGGTATTAAACAATTGAAATAATTTAGCTTAGAACACTATAGTTCAGCTTATTATTCAGCCAACACTTTATTAGTTGTTACATATACAAGTATAGATTAAAATTACAATATAAAGAAATCTCATATTAAAAATTTATAAAAGATATACAAATAAAAGATCTCATTAACTTAATACTAAAGTTTTTAGTGTGCCCATCAGTACAATTTCTCATAAGTTGTCCACGTTGTGTTGATCTCTTGTTGGTATAACATTACTCAAATGATGATACTTCATAACTTAAAAAATTAACTAAACTTCAAATGATATAACTATGTGTATATTTATTTTTTATTATTTTTATTTTTATTTATAATTTTATTCTTATAAAATAACTAAAAAATGTACATAAAAGTATAAAAAAAATAAGTATATAATCAACGTTTTTCAACTTCTAAAAAAAAATAATATATATATATATATATATATATATATATATATATATATAATTGGCTATGGCACTTTACTTGTTTCTCCCTTTTACTTTCCAGTAAAAGTAGTGTCAGCTTTTCCCTTTCCTCAATCAACCAGCGAATTATTATTGATATGAAATCGATTAATGATTTCATCAAAATTTACCTGAGATTTTAGAAGTAGGTTGAGAATGCAGCAGTACCAAAAATCACCAACCGAAATCAGGAAACCCAGAAAGAAAGAGATCCATATAAAAGCATGCATGCATGCATGAACCCAGAAACAATAACAGTTGTATTGCCCAAAACAATTAAACACCATTAAATGCAGCCATAGATCTCTTTCTCTCTCTTTCTGTTTCCATGATAATGAATAATAATGATGACACATATAATTACACCAACCCCACACACATCACATAATTCATTCATGTTTGAATTTCCCGCTCGTTTTCTGTATGCTATATACAGTTGCAGTTGCAGTTTTAGGTATCTGCCTCAGCTGCCACGCTCTGAAAATATTATTTTTGCCGACTTCTTGTCCAACAAATTCAATGAACTGTAAAATGAAATGACTATCACTTCTAACAACTCATGTGTACAAATAGAAATAATCATGTTAAAAAAAAATTCAACTACTACTATCATTATGTTAATTAAGTTTTATTGTCAGATTAAAAATTTATTAAAGTTTAGTAATTTACAACCATATTATGAAAAGAATAGACACCCATCAGCAAATACATTATTTTAAAAGAAGTGGGGTTGCCAGATCCAAACTTGGGAGTTGGTCTTAAAGTTTAAATACACTTAAATGCTATTGTTATTACTTGAATTATTATTTTTTAATTATAAATATATCTCTGTTATTAAATGTAAATATATCTCCTAACAGAGGTTTGAACTGTGATGGGATACTCTTGGGTCAAAATAAATTATATATATATATTTTAAAAGGTTAAATACTTCGGTTTGAGTTTAGGCATTCTATTATTTTTAAAATAGTCACGACATATTTTGATTCCCTAATTAATTATTAAACTTTTTTTTTTCCTACAAGAAAAAGGAAAAAAGCCTGTTGTGTTGGGTTTCAGGCTTTTTATCTTCAACTTTGTTCTACGAAAAGGAAAAGAAAAGTTGGTATTGCTGTTCATGCATGTTACCATGCAATGCGAAACCTCCTTTCCCAAAATTATTTGTAGCGTTGCTACCTTACATTCCCAAACTTCCATGAAGTAGGAACCAAACAGAATACGATTCTCTAAGCATATTCCATTTCTTATCCTTATCCTATTATATATATATATATATATATATAGAGAGAGAGAGAGAGAGAGAGATCATGTAAAGCTCATATATATGCCATCTGCTCTTTCAATTTTCAATCTTTTTTAATTTCTGAAAGACCGTGAGAATATTTGAACCTTACAGTCTTTTCAATCTCTAATCTCACACACAAAAACCAGTAGTTCACTTCATTAACTTTTAATTTAAACAGGCTATATATTGATAGAAGCATGCCTATGGATGATGTTTAAAAGAATAACTATATACTAATAAGTGTTAGTAGTAGTAATAAGGAGTTAATATCACTTAAGTATATTAACACAATAAATTTAAAGTTTTTAGAAGAAATTTATCCTATTTGAATTATCTAATTAGTTCAAATTAAATTATTTCTGGATTAAAAAACTTAAATATATGTTCATACCCACATAAAAAAAAAACTATATATTTCATATGGGTCTATTAAATGAAATCAATGAGAAATAAAGTTGTTGCAAAAATAATTAGATTTCCCTTTTTTGTGAATATTATAATAATAATTACTAAGCATTCCATTTTTCAGGTAATGTTACATTTTTTGAGGGTTTTTCCGTAGGCTTTGTGGAAATGGATGTAAAGATTTTGAAATATTAAATTACTTTCCGTTAACATAATACGAAATTAATCAAAATAATTTAAATTTTAATAAATTTAAAAGTATAATAATAAAAATTAAATATTTTTGACATATTCTTTTTTGTTATTTATGCATCTTACAATGAACTAATTATTTTAGTACATATTAAATAACTTAATATTTTTAGAAAAATCACTAAAATATCAATTTATAAGTAAGTCCCATATAAAACTATCCAATTATATAAAAGAACAGAATTATCCCTCAATTGCCATCACTAAAAATAAATGGAGTTCAGCAAGAAAGAGAAGTGAAAATTAATAGTTTCGTTAATTTTGCTGAAGCTATTAATTTAATATAACCAAGAAATGAAAGTAAGGAAAAAAAAATAAAATAAATTTATATATAGAATATACAAAGCTCATGAGCCATGAACCTTGAAAAAAAGAAAAGAAAAAAGCATGGAATCCTCTGCCAATCCTTTGTCTTTTCATGACCAATCAGAAAGTGAATGCTGTCCTTGGTCAAATTCCACGTGGATCCCAGTAAAGGTTCAGAAATGGGGCCCACCACAACCCCTTGAATGGCATCTAATCACATGAATCACCCTCTCATGTCACGTGACACCCCCCTTCACCATGTCTCCCTTTTAAAGCTCCAATGTCCCACCTCTAATCAAACGACGCCGTCCTGCACGGACGGAGCAACTACACGCCATGACCGTCTCATGCACTAACGTTTCCAATATGTTCCCTTCAATCTCTGCTACTAGCCCTTCTCCTTCTTCTTCCAATGCCTCTGCTCCTTGGAGCTTCGGTTTGGGCATGTCTTCTTCAATCAACGCATCAATGTCTTCCAGAAATTGGCAATTCGCGCTTCGAAAGCTTCGAATTTTCTTGCACACTCTTTCAATCAATTGCGACCCTTCCATTCCATTGTAATTGAACAAATCCTCACCCACCCATGCCTTGTAAGGCCTTAGAATTTCTATCAGAATTTCATCAACTAAATCAAACAGTAATTTTCGATTACAACGGAGACCCAATTGATTGTCCGGCGTAAAAATGCTATATTGGACATCTTTCGAGGAAGTAGAACTGGAAATGGAGGTGGGGTTCTGTTCGAGGTGGTGAAAAATTGAAGGGTCCAAAGGTTGGGAAGAAGAGAAACATTCAGTGAATGACACCGTCGTACCTTTCTCTACCCCAGTACGGCTCAGAATACTCGTGACGTACTGAAATTCTGGTGCCTCAGCTCCGGTGATGGAGGCACCGTTAGACATGTCCTCTTTAATGCTATCTCGGGTGGCGAGCATGCACGTCGCTTCTTGGTCGTACGTTTGGCGCGAACAACTAGATAACTGTGAGGTGCATTTCGATTCTTGGGTATCAGGTACCATTGACTGCATTTTCTTTTGACGGAGAAAAGTTAGATGGTCGAAACAGAGAGATAAATTACCATAGAATAATGAACCATACTGAAATAGTAGCAGAGACTTAATAACACCTGAAAGTTGAAACTGAACAGTGGACATTCAACTCTGAGTACCTGAATTTGAGGTAGTTTGGTTGCTGCAGTAGAGGGGTCTGTCTTGACAGGAAGAAGATTAGGGGCAGTGAGAAGATTGCTTGACAAAGGATGACTTTTCTTGCTTTTAGATTTGATATCATTGGCTCTGGTGGGTGATGGTGTACGAACAAATGAGTCTTCGTGCTTGTTTCTGATTATATCCGATGTCTGTGTAGGCTTTTTTAGTCGCGGATTGAACCTTTCATTAGCAATCTTCTTACACTTTTGCACTGGTTTTTGGACCTTCAACTCTTGCGCTTTCAATGCTTTAGGTTTTGACTTAGTCAGAACACTTGTGAACTGTGGCTGAACATGGAACGCTGAAGAGGGAGATGATTTTAGAGGTTGTGAATCTGGATCTTTGGGGGTAATTGGTGTTGTTGTTGTGCTTGGCTTGTACTTGTTGGAGTCTACGAACCTGCTGAGCCTTGGAGAAAGAGAAGGGGTTGACTGCTTCCCTGGGCTAGATTCATCTGGACCTTTGAAGGACACTTTTGAGGACTTCTTGATTCTCAATTGGCCAAAAAGTTCCTCCCTTGCTTGCTCTCTGCTCTTGACAGTGTTAGTGATGTCAAGACCAACTTTCCTGCTCACACTTTCTTTAACCTGTTTAACAATTTGCCTGGCATAGTGACTTGGACTTCTGCTACTATGCTCTTCCAGTTTCCTTTTCGTGAGTGATGAAAACCGAGGAAGCTCCAACTCTTCACCAAGACCCATATTTTCCTTGTTAATTTGGAGAGATAGTCTATGGTGATCAACATCTGATCTTCTTGAAGCGGATATTCTAGGACTCTCGGGCAGAGAACGAGTACTTACAATGTCACTGTCTTTACTGTTTCTGGGTTTGGTTAGGATGTATTGCCGAGGTCTTAGATGGTGAAGTCTTGGATTCCCTTGTGAATTCGGAGTGGAAAGACGTGATGCAGATGAGGGTGAGTGTGCATCTGGAAGGAGATCAAGACCCATTAATCTGGCTACCAAAGTTGGAGTCTTTGCCCCTGGAGAGCTGCTGATTTCTGAGGAAAGATCACTCGCATTTCCTGCCCTTGCTTTTGTGCTTCCACTTGTTTTAACTTGTATGCTTTTCTGTATTTTAAAAATCATCATCGTCAGGATTACGGACTTTACATAAGAAAAAAAGGAACCAGAAAATGGGTGGAATTTGAAGTCATAAAAATTGGTGAAAAGTTGCAGGCTTGCAGATAAACTTACTGGAAGTTTGAAATTTTCTTCTTTTAAGATGGATGACAGTGTACCGTCCTCTGAATCCAAACTATTCCTAGGTGCTACAGCACCTGAATTATACATAACCATTAACAAAAACTCCCAAAAAGAGAAGAGAGAATCTAGAGGCAGAAGAGCTAGAGAGAAGAGAATACCTTTGGGGACAGCATAGTCCTGAGAGATGCAAGAGTCAGGTTTGAAAGAGGTTTGTTGCTGGTGTAAGAATGGATGGAAATCGAAGAACTGAAAGACAGCATACATGCAACCAGCTGAAGGGGTTTCTGTGTCAGCTCCTGCACCTTTCTCGAAGGATCTTGCAGCCCAGCACCAATCCTTACCCATAATTGGTAAACCCGAAAAGACTCTCTTTTGTCTTTAGAAACAATCTGGGAAAAAGCTTCTCAAGCAAAATGAGTAAACTCTCAGGATGAAAATGACACGAGAAGCGGTAGTTTCATTCAGCACTCAGCTGAGAGAGAGAGAGAGAGGGAGAGTTTGCATCTTGCAGTGTTTGAGGTTTGGGAGGGAAGAAAGCAAGAAAGGATTAAAAAAGAGAGGTTGTGGGATAAGCGAGAAAAGCGGATCCCTGAGGTATAAAACGGTCATATATGATGTAAGGAATTAAGTACACTTGAAAGGCAGGTTCTGTAATATCAATCTAATATTATTTGCTGGTTTGGTTTGGTTTCTGTCTCTCTCTCTTTCTCTATCTTTTATCTTTATCTTTCTTTGCACTCACTCCCAAGGTTGGTTTGGTTTTACCAGAGACCAAAACGAGAACCAACTCTGCACTGTTATTGGGAACTGGGATGGGTAAAAGAATTAACAAATTAAGGAATTAAGATGACGATATGACCACGCACTGTACTGCACTGCCGCTGCATATTATTGTATTTACACTTATTTTTTATTTTTACCTAATAAAAAAGAGGTATATACTGCTTGTACCCAATAATGGTACACATTCTCTTATTGTATAGAGATATGAAAAGGTGCAACCCCACTCATCACCCTTTTCACTTGTTTATACTCTTTACCTTATCAAATATGATCCATGAAAACAAAAAAAATCAGAACTCAACAACTTGCTATCTTCTCTCTCCTTTTTCAAATTTATATGCTGATGATAGCTACACTTATCATATCTCCCTTATTTCCAAATATGAATGGAAATGGATTCGCATTTATGTTTTGTTCATGTCCCCATTTATCAGTATGAAAAATAGCAACAGCTAACACATATGCATCATAATTAACCACAACTCAAATCTAAAAATAATAGTCATGCCGGTAAGGATAACAATAGGATGGGGAGTAGGAATCTGTCGGAGCTACCTATAACATTATTTTAATTAAATTAAATTTATTTTAATATAAAAATTTATAAAATTACAAAATATCTATATATTATTTTAAAATTAAAGATATTTTAATATTTTTATTAATTCAGATATCCTCACTTAGAGGAGAGTATAATCTCTGTCTCTTTCTTCAAAATTTTATTTTTATCTCTGCCCTTGGAAAAAAATTTTCCCCGAATCTTGTGTCAAACAAAGAATTCCTATCGAGTTTTCGCCCAACTAAAAAAATTATCATCCCTAATTGGAAGTAAAAAAATGAATCGTAAATGAATATAGATTAGAACCTGCAGGCTCTCTTCTTAAAAGAACAGAGGGAAATCATTTGACTAAGAGGCCATTGTTTATTGTAAGATCTGTACTTGTTCAAATCTATCATTTAACTTGCCGATTAGAAGCCTATTCTTGTGTCTTGCTTTATACTTAACAGGAAATAACATTACTTATTCTTGAGGATTTAAGTTTTAGTCCTATAAATTTGGTGAAATCTTATTAATGTAGATCCATATTTTGTATGTAAATAGTTTGAGTCAACGTTCTTTCCCTTTTCCAAACTCTCGCATTTGTTTATGTTTTGAAAAGTATATATATATACACACGAGTCAAACAAAACAAGAAAATTTTAGATTTTGAGAGGGAAAATAATAAACAATTAAATGCCTCTAATCCGTTGTCTATTTAACCTCGTTGAGGATGCTACTACCAAGCTAAGAACTAAATAGAATCGCACTTGCAAAATGAGCAATGAATTAGAAAAATTAAAGAGTGAGGTTTTTTTTTATTTAAGTTTGAATTTTTAAGATTGTAAATTAAAATTTCTGAATATATCTTCTTTTCTTTTTAACTATAACAAAAAAATAAAAATTAAGAAAAATTAAATGAGTCAGTTTAAATCTATTTCGATACTTAAGTTAGTTACCAAATTACTAAATTGGTGAGAAGTGTAACGTCTTAATGAACCTACTAAAATGATTCAACATTTATAGCAAGTCTACGAAAGCAATCTGGTCATTTCACGTGTGCTTTGTGCCAAATCTGAAGAGTGCTGGAGCCAAGTATCTGTTTTATTCACTCATTATTTGAAATTTAATTGTATTATTTATACATCTTTGGACTATTCTTCAGCTCTTACAATACCTAACAAGACTCAGAGCTAGCAATGAAATTCAGTGCAACAGGCTAGCTAGTTAGGTAATCCAATCAAATTCACTTATCCATATAAGGTATATATAGTTGCACACAAGTTAATTTCCACAAGACACTCAGGTATGGCATTTAAGTACGTTGAAGTAAGAATTTACTGCAGTAATACAATTCTCCCTCAAATTAACCAATTCCACATATCAATATTTTGATTTGTACAAATGACGGTATTTAATACTATATTAGATATTAGATTAATTTAATTCAAATCGAATAAAATTATAAGTATAATAAAATTTTTTTTATCATATTTTAACGTAGTTACATTTTTAAAAATCGAACAAGGCCTCGATCTTAAGATGGACCCCTTAAGCTTCTTACCTTGTGTAGAGAGAGTGAGAGCATGTGAAGAGATGAGAATTTGGCCACTGCAGGTTTATCCGCAAGCCATGAAACTAGAAAGAAAATTACCACTTACCACTTGTCAGAAAACCCTAAAACTGTAAGTAAAATCTTACATACCACTAAGATATTGGACTAGGGACCACAAGCAACCTCATGCCTTGAAAATGTTTCTATTCTTCATCTTGATATAATATTAGTGATTCCCAAACATATAACCCTTAGCCAGGCAATTAAATGAAGTGTCGTTTTCGAAAATGAATGGTTCTAGTGGTCCCAAAACGCAAATTATAGAGTGAGGCGGAAAGAAATTAATTAACAAAGTTACTACTATTTTACTGCCCCATGGATCTGTTGCTTCCAAATTAATTATATAATAATTATACAATTAAGTTGAATTTATAAATATGAATATATTAAACTATTTCAGTGAGATATTTAGAGATCTCAACGTAAATTTTCATGGACATATAGCCCTTAATCCTATGCAACTTCATTTATCTTTTAACATTGTGATAAACATAGTCCAATACCATTGGACACCAATCTCTAATGACTAAGATATGGAAATAACAATAGGAAAAGCAACAAAGTTTTAAAAAAGTAGTTAGTGTATTTTAATCCACAGGTAACATCTTGTAATGTTAAAAGAATCATTTTGAATCGTAACGTAGTCCGTGACTCTTATAGAAAAACTATATCAATAGTTTCTTAAGTGATTTCTTTTGATATTTAGAAAGAGAAAGTTCGTAGCTTAAGCGTAAATTAAAATCAAATTTATTAAACGAGATTTATTGTTTATATGTTATTTAAGAGACATTAGTACAAAGAAAATGTGCTCAATTATTCTCTAAAATCAAACAAGCAAAGGAAAAATAAGTAAATTATTTACATCTTTCTACTATTTATACAGTAGAATGAGAATACAGTAATGCATTAGATTCATTTCAAAAATTATTTATATCTATCTATGTTCAAAAATATAAGAACATCTTATCCGTTATTAGATGCATTTATATATAATATATATACATAGTGACTAAATTAATATGAACAATATTATGTTATATTATATGAGCATTTTTTTCTTTTATAACTGAGCACATGATGTCATGGTTCAGTTTTTACACAACTTGGCAGATTCCCCTAACATTATTCCTGACCACCCTCTTACACAGCTCCATACATATTCTATGTTATACTTATATGATATCCATTAAAAGACAGAGAAAGAAAGAGAGCAGCTTCAAATTTTGAAGTGCTCCTATTTCGCGGGGCTAATATTGGAATCATTTATATTTGTGAGTGCCTACAATATGTTTTCTGATTTCTGATCTACTTGCTTGTATATATATATATATATATATATATATATATATATATATATATATATATATATATATATATCTGATCTACTTGCTTGTATATATATATATATATATATATATATATATATATATATATATATATATATATATATATATATATATATATGCATATATTTCTTGAATTTTCCTTTCTCTTTTATGACTTCCTTTCAGTTTATTGCTTTCTCTTTCATTTTCATACCCTTTGAGGCTTACAATTCAAATAATAAAACATATACATATGTGATGCCTCATTAAAGTTTAGATAGTTCCACGAGATGTTTAAATTTATCAATGGTCTAGCAGAAGGAATTAATCTCTTACAATATGATGAATTTGTATTTAAATCTAACTCTATTGAAAGACACTCATATTTAATGTTTGATAAAGACTCAATTTTTTTATTGAGCACATTTTACTAATTATCAATAAATAAATAACACAAATTAGCTCATAGATGTGTTTTAAGTAACTATGTTTAGTAAAAGTTCTACTCAAAAGAAAAATCATTTTTCAAGACCATTTTAAACAAAATTGCCTTCAATAGGAGATAGATGTGAAAAGTAAAAAAATTTAAATTTAAATAAATTAATTTAAAATTTAATTGATTTCACTTAATTCTTTTTAATTCCCTTTGATTAATTAAAATCTTAATTACACACAATTAATCTTATATAATATGTCGACAGATTTTTTTTTTTTCTAAATAAAAAATAAGAACTGTATAAAATTGAAGAGCCAGCATAGTAGCCGTGTAGATATGTACAGATAACAACTTGACAAGTGAGGGAACAGGAGCGTCAGTTATGGCTAAACAATGCTCAGATTAGGCTTGTCACCAGGTAGGGACGACCTAATGGGGTACCCTTATCTTAGACAACACGACACATTGCATTTACATTCATTAATTTGAGAAATATATATTTTTTTAAGCCAATAACTTTGGCAAAATACATTTATTTATTTGGATAATTCTAGATATTCAAATTTAAAGTAAGCATTTATTTATCTGGAAGTCCCAAAAACACTTAAAATAATAATAATCTGTATATATGATTACAAGCTCTCCTGAAACACTTATGGTAAAAACTTTGTGTGGTCAAGCGTTTTTAGAAATTTTCTGTTTGTTTAAACAAAATTTAGGGACAAGTTATTCATGCCTTGGATAATCAACTCTCTGGTTATCTATAAGAGGAAATTGATTTAATTTTAAGGTTTTAAAAGCAACTATTACTGAGTATGGGAAAGAAAATAAAACAGTGGCAGAGAGGCCCCATTCTGTGTGTTCATTCAAACTACCGTAAGAAATCAAATCAGAGACAAGTTATAAGGGTAGGGCCAGAGAGACTGCATGTGACTAATTAAAATTATACAGAAATATTATTTTCGTGACTAATTAAAATTATATAAAAATATTATTTCCATATTTAACATAAGCTATCATTAATAAGTGCATTTCTAATATTTATGAGTTAATAAAATTATTTTTTATATTTTAAATTATGAATAAATATACTTTTTCATTAATGTATGTGAGTAATACCTAACCAAACATATTTATATATAATTTTTTGAGCTGACATATAGGTAAATTTTATTAAGATTGAAGGACAGGACATCAATAAAGATGTATAATTTTTTATCGATTTAAGTAAGAATGAATTTGTTAACAATAAATAGTATTAAATATGAAAAACAATATTTTTCTCTTAAAACTACCATTTCCATGGTATAATTGAAACCATCTCATTCTTGATCTCCATTATTATTGTTATTATTATTTTTATCTGAAGACATTAATTTAATTTTAAACATTATTATTTGTACATCATTAATTTTAAGTATCTTATATCTGTGTGTGTGGTCCCTTTGGCTTTTTTCTTTTTCTTTTAAAAATAAACTAATTTTAGCTGCAAGCTTGTTATATATGTGCATAGGTAAGAGGAATTTAATTTGATCTATAAATAACAATATATTCTATGTTCAATACATGCACTAATCCACTAAGTAAGGTCCCTTTATGTACAAGCGAAGTTAGGTAAGGGTTTTATCTGACCCCTGTTGGTTAGTCTTAGTCAACATAATAGAGGAAAGATGTAACAGTATCGATACGTAATCAATTATAAAAGAGAGGACCAGAAGCATGCCCGAGTAACGTTTTTCTTTCCCTCAAATGATTTCCGTTTGTCTTCTGGGAAAACGAAGGAAAAAATTACAGGCAGTTGAAATGAACTTTCTCGAGAAACTTTTCTAGAATTCAGAAATAGCTGTCATATCTACTTTTCTTAGGTATAAACAGGAAAGAAATAACTTATTCCCCCAGCTGCTGTTTGCCCTACCAAAATTTTGATGCATGAAATGGTCAAATGAAAAACCTGTACATATAATTTCAAATTGGACCTGAAGTCTCTGCAGAAGTCTTGTCACGCAAAAGCATGTGTAGGAAATGACTCCGTAAAGAATGTGAGCACGAATAACATGACATAATCTCGATTATTAAATAAATTAAACGATGTATTACAATTAACAATTTATTTTGTGTTAAGTTATTGTCTGCGTGTTTAATAGTGAATCTAGGTCTTTTGAACAACCCAGCAATAGACATGCTAATGCTTACAAATATATAACTTTGGCTTCAAATTTCATGCTACAATCACATTGTACAAAGGAATGTTAGAGATGCTATGAATGCTTAACTAGTAGGTTACATAAAATACAATCAAATTTGGAGTTTATTAAAATGTCTCCATTCCATGTCTTCTCCATTCATAGGTACACATTATTTCCCCCTTAATAGTTTCAAACAGAGACAAATAAGTAAGCATAGATTACCAGGAAGAATAGCATTCTGTAATTTCAAGAGAGATTCTGCAGATATTACATAAGCTTATAGTATTAGTCTTTCTCACACTGAAACTGATGAGATTATTGACTGGAGTAGTCAGCTACTGGCAGCGCTGGTGTGGCAGTCCAATAAATAGTTCAGTCTCCACTTCTTTGTGTTTTTCACCACAGTGTATCTGCAAGAAAAGTCTATCAACACAATGATTTGATTTCCCCAGCTAAGTGTCTCAGTACTACTAGTACTGCAACTACATTTGCTTACATAGAAATGGCAATTTTTTTGACAATAATTTTGCCTAGATGCTCAAATCCATATAGCTCATTCTTGTGCTGTTGGAAGGTTCTGAGAAGACAGAATTCCTTAATATTCCTATAAGTAGCTCAACAACCCAAAAAATTTGTGGTTATTCATTTCAAAAATTAATTGATGTTTCTTATTTTAAAATTCTTAATTAGGATTTGGAAGAAATAATTAACTGAACAATTAAAAAAGTTGTGACTACTAATATTTCTGGTAAAAATATGATAAGCTTTTCTTTAGTCATTCTCCAAAAGAGTTCATGCAGAATGAAACCTGGGCTTTCAACAAATCCAAGAATGAAGACAAGAAAAAGCCCAACAAACCCATTGCCATTTCAATCTACCAGACCACCAAGAGAAGGCAGAAGCTCACCATTTGACTTAACCTTGCATTCTCTTCCAGCATGTTTCTCTCCTGATTTAAAAAAAAAAAAAAAAACAAATCAAGCATTATTAAAAAAAAATAAAAAATTAAAGAACTTCAGAGCAGAAACTAGGACTGAATTCCATGAGAAGCTGCTGCATCACCTTGGCTTTTAGTTGCTGAAGTTGCTCTGCAGATAGCTGTGACTGAAACAAGTTAACAAGTTTGAAAGTTCTTTTCCTCTTCCCATGCATGAATTGAGATAGCATATATATATATATATATTCTAAACCCAGCTAGAGGTAGTTAATTATATATACCTTTCTCAGTTTTATGCTCAGCAAGCTAGTCTGCAGCTGGTTCTCAAGTGCCTGGAGTTCATCATAAGTGCACGAACTCAAGCCATATCCCGTTAGCCTCCTAACACATTCAAATCATTTACAGAAAATCTGTCAATTAAGCGCTGCAGTTCATTCAAGCCACAATGCATGCAAGAGTCTCATTTAATCATCACCAGGATAGTGCGCATATGTAGATTGGCTTATGGAGTATCAGACAGCATTCGTTTTCAAATAGTTCAGCTGATATGTCTTGTTGAAATATTGTTATTCCGGTGCATTAAGAGATAAGGTTCTTGGCAAAATAAGAAGAAACAATGAGTAGGACACAGACTAGCTTGCTAGGTGTTGGGACAATGAATGACCTTTGATGATGTTCAAAAATCTCAATCTTCTTTGCCATGCTTGCAGTGTCATACTTCAGTTGCTGCATTTAAAACCAGTAATTTATCAGAGAATTTGCAATTAGACCCTTTTTTTTTTTTAAAAAAAAAAAAAAAAAAAGAAGAAGAAGAAGAAGAAGAAGAAAAGGCTCTCCTTGATCAAAAGAGAAAAAGAAACAGTTCAAAAGCCAATTTCTTATAGGATTTATATGCACAAAGGGACAGACACATAAAATAAATCCATTGTATGTCACCAGACTCCACACAATGTATAATTCCCTTTTCCCCTCTTGAAACAATACAGTTCAACCACAAACCAGTGACACCAAATCAAGGAGAAGTATCTAAGGTCATAGATACCTTGTTACTTGTTGCAATAGAGAGGACATATAGCATTAGAGCCATTCATACTTATTCAAATCTATTATCAAAACAAACTCCAACACATGAAAACTAATTAATTCACATTATTTAGTGACAATTATATGCTTCCTGAGCTTGCAGGTGTGCTTCGTAGGATGATGCCTTTGATTTTCTAGGTATCAAAAACATTTGTCACATTTAGTTTCAATTTATATATTACCACTTCTATTTTACTGAAATCAAGTAATGTTGTTGTTTTTTTTTTTTTTTTCTTTTGGGGTTTACAGACAAACATTAATTTAAATGTCTCAAGCAAGAAAATGAAATATTCCATTTGGTGATTAATTATTGATCTATTAAACATAATTAACTTATTCATCCTAAAGCTTAAGTTGTTAGAAGAAAGTCCATGACTGGTTTTACCATTTTGGTAAAAGGGGATTTGATTTTCTGTCAAAAAAGCTTTGATACCATATCAAAAACTAGTTTATATATCTCAAAAGTTTAAGTTGTTAGGAGAAAGGAAATAATATTATATCTGATAGTTCATACATAAAATTAGACTAATAAGTTCACTTTTTTAATCACAAAACTTCAAAAGCTTTAAGATGGGAGTTGTTTAACCTGGAGGTATTCTTCCTCGTCAATCCTAGTGGCTTTAGCATCTTTGGTATATTTACGGTATCTTTCCAAAATTGTTTTAGTGCTGCAAAATAGAGAACAAATTATTTGTCACAATATAAATAGAAAGATAGATAGATAGACACTATATAAGGAAAGAAAGTTGAACAAAACAACGCAAGCGTAAGCATGGCCATAAAAAAAATGAAGCTTAAATGTGTAGTACTTATTGTTATATAGATGTACCCAAAAAAAAAAAAAAAAAATTAAGGGTTACCTTCATCCAAAGTCAGCTTAGATATCAACATGATAGAAAACAGAGAGTGTCTTGGTCTTAGATTTGTGTTTGTGATCAGTATTTATTTTAAAATTAACAATTCATAAACCTAATTTATTTTAAGAAAATTATTGTTATGTGTCCTCTAGATCTGGAGTTATAAGGTTGTCTTTTGTAATTTGTAACTATCATGTTTTAAAGCACTCCCAAAAAGAATTATTTCTACTTAAAAGGTATATTTTTTGGTTAAATAAGATTTAAAAACCTTAGAAAATAATATAAATAGGAGTATCAAGAAATATATCATTTAAACCTTACATCAAGAGTTGTCTCATATTATCATTTAAACCTTACATCAAGAGTTGTCTCATATTTAAAAAAAAATACTTGTATATTGATAATTTAAGTGGGGAAATGAAAGTGGTTAAATAAGACCAATGTCAAAGTATTATTGTTTTGATAAGAAAGAAAAATGATGTTGAAGACATGCAATATGTTAAGAATTTGGGTGAAAGAGTGCCATCAAGGCGAACAACTACTTGCAAGTAAGGTAATTGTCAATAATAACTAGAAACAAAATCATCAAGATGCTCAAAAAATGTCAGAATTTTGAAGATCAAATATGAAGAAATGCAATAAGACTTTTAAGATTAGAAGAGGAAAAGATTTTGAGTAAGATGAGTAGACGAAGACTTAACTTCAAAAAAAAAAAAAAATTGGGTTTGTTTAGTAACAGCTTTTGAGCACAGGGCATTAAATATTTTTGTTTTAATACTACGATATTTATGAAATCCAAATCTATTATTATGTTACTCATTCCTTTTCAAATCTCTTTCAACACTTAAATTTTAAACACTTAACTTTTAAACCTTAATTATAAAAACTGTAAAGGCTATACCCTAAATTTTAAACTTAAAATAAAAGAAAATGTCAAAGTGTGTAACTAAGCTATAAGTAGAAAGAGAAAAATTTATGAGGAAATAAATAAGGGAGAGAGAGAATTGAATATGATTATTAATTGTTTTTTTCTCAATCAATCATTATATTTTTTTTAAAAAAGTTTGCATAGCTAATATGGATATTTAATGATACTTATCTTATGTCCTTGGGGCACAAGTTATAAAACCCTTTTTAAAATAAGAGAGTGTGCAAAATAAATGTAATTGAAAATTACTGTGTCTTTTTTTTTTTTTATATCTTTTAGAGTTTATAATTTTATTATTTTCATAACTTTAGAAAACTGTGAACAATATAAATCAGCATACACTTTTTCTTTTTCTCTAAAGCCAGACCTTTTTCTTATCTACTTATATCTTATATATTCATCTTTTTCATTTCTCTACTCAATTTCTTTTCCTCTTTTGTGTACCACTTAAATCCTCCTAAATTCATTTTAGATTTAACAAGCAATAGTTTGGAGAAAAAAGTTGAAGTTCAAACTTCATATATATGCTGGTTATTTATCGAGTTGAATTCATACATCCATGCAAGTACTGTGAATTTTCATACTTCTACTAATTTGCATCACAAATATTGTAATTGATAAATTCAAATTATACATCTTGAAAATAACTTTTTTTATATATCTGTAATAAAATATTCATATTTATATAATAATACTGCTACTATTCAACCCCTTAGTTTATGAAATCATTGTTCCACCACTTCAGCTAAATAAGTAATTTTATTATACAACTGAGGAAAAGAGCTGAATGTCCTAAGCTTTGAATGATTCAGCATGCATTTAGGTAAAGATCATATTCATCTTACAAAAATATACAAAAATATTGAATAATGACAAATAAAACTTACACATAATACATATACTAGGGTAAGTTCATAACTTAATACCAATATGGCTTGGTTAAATTGTATTTAATTAAAATACAAACAAATAATTTTGTCATACAGCTCCATGTGGACTGCTAAAGTAAAACAGAAAAACTACGACCCTCCAAAGTTAATCAAGAAAGCTTTGGCATCACAACTATACTTGTAATGTATTAATGGTTCTCCATATATAGAATTTTGATGGAGGGCGGGGGAAAGGCCCTGCCTGCCCCCCTCTGCATCCGTCCCTGGCAGCACCACCACTGCCCTAGAAAAGATGCGTACGGACACAAATGTTAACAGATTACTGGAAGATTCAGAGATAAACAAAGCCTAATCCCTCCTTCCGATGAAGGAAAAGGAAACATTCTGCAGCCTTTAGGACCAAAAGGATTTTCACACTAAAACCACCCAGTATCTGAATATCTAATTAGTAACCAGGACTATAGGTGAAAGAATAAATTAACATGTCTTCCTGTGAAAACTTGAAAAGAAAACGGTGAAGACTCAAGGAAAAATTAACCATTGAAACTCATTTTGGAGTTTTCTTTCTCACATTTCTGCAGTGCAATTTGCAGATTGAAAGAGAAACAGAAAAATGTGCACTGATAGTGGACCAAATTTCAGTAGAGACCAAGAAATTAACTTGTGTGGCCAGGTTGAATAGGTTGAGAAATAAAGAAATGAAACTAGAACCAGAACCAAGAAACACTTTGATCCTACTCTAAATATCCCTTCAGCATGAATGCAGCTGATGAATGCATTTTATATAGAGATTTTGTGTCTTATTCTCTAGTATTTAAGTCCTAAATTGAATAGAGATTTGATGCTTTTGACCTTAGTTGTTTATTTTAAGCATTCAAGGAAGCAAAACAGTGAAGATTCAACATTAGTAGCAAGTTGGCGCTGTGAGGGCACTTTAAGAGGCCATGGCGCCAAGAAATTCCAACAATGATGGTTTTGGTGTCGTGGAAATTCCAAAAAGCATGCGATTAGCGCCGTGGTGCCAAAGAGTTTGTGTCGTGGTGTTCTAGAGGTCCCAACATGCGATTTTATATAATAATTAACTATTTTGAGAAGTATTATTATATCTTAATTCTAATTTACTCTAAATAAAATTATAAGACAGCGACATCATGTGCAACGAAGTGCAGGATACACCAACTGGAGAACAACGCGAGGGACAACTCCAGTTGGTCGCGTCACGTGGCTCTCCTTGTGTGACGCCTTCATTCCTTATTTTCATTTACATTTTCATGTTGGTTTATGAGTAGGGATAGAAATACCCAAGCTTGCTGATGTCTTTATGATGCCTTTATGAGTTCGTATCCATTAAAGAGGTATTGTCAGCTACTTGAGCACTTCAAAGAGTATATAATAGACACTCTGTTTAATTTCTCTGTTAAGTTCAATTTGTGTTTGGCACTTTTTAATTTTTTATTTAAAAGTAAATATATTTTATGTTATATTTTTTAAATTAATCTAAATTATTTATTCATTATTTGAAAAAAGAACAAAGATAATCCAATAAACAAATTAGATTCAATACAATTTAAGTGTATTGTGGTGCCATAAACAAGGTGTTCTCTACTCTAATAACTCCTTGTACATAAGTTAACTGACACTCCTAAAAAACACTTTTTAATGCTTTCATGTCTCTAGTCATAGATATAATAATGTTTAAATAGGTAAGATGATCAAGAACAACCTGTGAAGGTAGATGTGTGTGGTAATAATGGTTTCCTTTTTTATTATTATTATTTATTAAGAATAGATAATTATTAAATCAACCTTTAGTGTTCGACTAAATGATAATTTTTTATGTGTGAAAATTAATAGTGTAAATCACAGTATAAACATATTATCAATATAATTGACGGAGACATATCTTTTCTAATCAGTATAAATAAAGAAAATTAGACTCAAATCTTGCTTACAATTCACACACATACATTCATTAAAAAGAAGCCGATGTAGATAGATTAACATGTTTTTGGTCCTACATTGAGAAAATTACATTCTAGATTATTATCATTCGTATTAAGAAAAAGTCCGAAACCTAGTCATCTTATATACGATCCAATTAGTTAATGGAGAAGGATTAAGCAGCAGATAATTATATTCGACACAGGTTATGAAACTTCATATGGATGACCATCTATGCTTTGTTTCTTGTGATAGAGAAGAAAACATGTTGCAATTTCATATTGCCCTCAAACATAAAGGAAAGTGTTGGTGGGCGGACCCAGCCAAGAGGGCGTATTGTCCCCAGAGGTTAGGGTTGTTGATGAGGGCAGGCCTCGAACCCAGGACCTTGGGGTTTTGTCCTCTGTGGTTAGTGGGTAACCACTAGACCAAGAGGCAAAACCCCAAGGTCCTGGGTTCGAGGCCTACCCTCATCAACAACTCTAACCTCTGGGGATAATACGCCCTCTTGGCTGGGTCTGCCCACCAACAAAAAGAAACAATAAGAGAATAAGTATATTCCTAATAATTGAGGATTACCTATTAAAAAATAATTGAGTATTAAAACTAGAGAGAAGTTGGTTAAAATTTAATAAAGATATTTTTACTACTCTTATGGTCTTTTTTAATCAAACTAAATTAGTTGATGATAAAATTTTGTAACATAATTTATTTTTTTAATATAAATTATTAATATTTTATATTATATTAAATATTAATTAATTTAATTTGAATTAAACAAGATGATAATAATAACAAAGTACTTATTTTTTGTCAAATTTTAGTTTAAATGTAAATTATAATAAAGTTTGAATTTGAATTTTTTTAATTAAATTAAAAATATTTACCAATTAATTTATAATGATAACAAGAAATTTATTTAAAAAACTTAAAACATGATAATACTTTTTTATTTTTTTTATATGTGAGAGAACAAAATTTTTACTCAAATATATATATATATATACACACACACACTAAGAAAGATCAAACTTGTTACCGACACGTTGAAAATGAGTGGTAGGTGAGAAAGGGGTGTGAGATTGTTGTCCTTGTTGTTTGTGATATGGGATTTAGGGGTGAGCGTTGGTCGGTTATGGTCGGTTTTGACTATATTTTTAATCGATTGATACTAACTGATTGTGTAATTTTGTTAAACCGATAACCGATTGACTATACTTTAAAACCGACGGTTCGGTTTTAGTTGGTTAAGTGGTCGGTTTCGGTCGGTTAATAGTTAACCGACAGTAACAATTTTTTTTTTTTAAAAAAAAGCTTTTGTTTCCATTTAATGTTGTGTCTACTTACTTGAAATATATATTTAATTGTTTTACCGTAAATTAAGAATGTAACTATTAGATAAGTTAAAATAAATTATTTTTTAAAAAATATCTATGACATTTTATTATGAATCATATAAGTAAAAATAAAAATACATAAATTTAAAAACCTAAAAATATGCAAAGATATTTATGGAAGCTAAGTTCTATCGGTTCCAAACATATGCACAAAATACTTGGAGAAAGCAAAATTAAAATAAACAAATATCTATACATAACAAAAGTAACATTTTTTTTTTTAATTTCTTTACTAGAAAATTACTATTTTCAATAAACATATTTACACAAGATTAAAGTACATATTCAATTAGTAATATATAATTGTATTTATACATCAAGATAACACAATATTTGAGTGATTTAATCAATTAATGAAAGAATTGAATCACTAATTAACATAGTATATGAAAACATTAAAGTTTATAATATTTTAGTAGGTCGGTTCGGTTTTCATCGATTAGGAAAAATGCAAAATTGAAACCGACCGACATTAACCGATTTTTTCAAATTTTAAAATCGTAACTGACCGACTAAACCAATACTAATTGATTATTTTCGATTCGATCGGTTTCGGTCAATTAATTGAATTTTGCTCACCCGTAATGAGATTTTGGATTGACGTATATGATATGATATGAGAAAGGATAGAACAAGTGGGTGAAAAAAGAATTGCAAGAGGAAAGAAAACCATGAAATGAAATTTTGAAGAAAAATCCTATCGTTAATATTATCGTTTCCCTATGGATTCATCCTCATCCTCCACCACAGACACACTCTCTCTCTGCAAATAAAACAACGAGTCATTTCAGGTTCAAATCTTAGAAAAGCTGCAATAATTTGCTTTGCAGCGAAATGACTGGATTCATGGGTTTTGGACAGACCCCGTCAGCTTTTACCTTTTAAAGTTGTTACCATACAATGTAGGGACCTATGCCCTACAATTCTCCTACATTATTATTGTTTTATAAATGATGTTACCCCATTGGGATTTGGGGTATTTTACATAGATGTACCAAATAAAAAAAAATTATTACCAATATATATCATTTTAAAAAGTATTTACTAATATGTACCAAAAAATTAAAAATTGCAATTGGGTGGTGTGATTTTTGAATAAAATCGTAATACCGTACTATAATTTTTGAGATAAAAGCTGACACCTCATAAAAATCGTAGTACTGTGCTACGACATTGTGAAAATCGCATGAAGGTAACTGCGATTTTAAAATCACAGAACAGTACTGCGATTTTAGTGTAAATTCTGCCTACCACCTCCGTGACTCATGCTGCCATCTTCAGTCCTCCCCCCCTGCGCGCGAGTCATGTTGCTGCCATCTGCACCAAAAAGCAAATTTTTTGACTTCTCCCATGCATGTTTTATTCAGTCCTCGTGAGTCTGCCCACTTTATTTGATTTTTATATTTTTTAATATATTTAATATATTTTTAAAAATATAATTTTTTTATTATATTTTATATTAAAAAAATATTTTTTTTTCTATAAAAGGGACCATGCTTCCAGTTTCAGTTCGTATTCTTCATTTCTTCTTCCTTTCCTCTTTCTTCCTTTCTAATTTGCTTATATGCATTCTCTTATAATTTTATGAACTTTCGCTCTTTGCATTCTCATTTTTAAATTCTATATTTAATTTTTAAAACATAAAATTATTGGAGAATGTAGAAAGGAAGAAGAAAAGAAGAATACTGGAAACGTAGAGGTGCATCCCTTTTATAGAAAAAAAAAATGTATAAAGTGCATCCCTTTTTATACATTGTATATAATTTTTTAATGAAGTAGATATAACTTGTAATACAGTGTATAAAAAAATGTATACACAATGATGAATTAAAATATTATTACAAGTTATATCCACTTCATTAAAAAATTATATACAATGTATAAAAAAATGTTTTAAAAAATTATATCCACTTCATTAATTTCTTTATCTTTAAAAGGATTCATTTTTAGGTATTTACAAAGACTTTATTAGGATTAGGAACGCCTTTATTTGTACTCTTAATTTCTCTAGTTAAGAACACCCTTTTTGACTATTATAATTATCGGTCAATCAGCGATTATCTTATAGGTATGGACTGAAGCATTCATGAACAAATAATAGTTGACATAATTATTGGCAAAAAAAAAAAAAAGTTTCGATGACATCAGTCCATGTCATATTTAAAATTGTGCATAATTTTTAGTTAGATTAAACTAAGGAGATTATATTTAATATGTCCACAAAATTTGACGGTTACCAATAAGATTTGATTTGCTCCCGCGTCATAATCATTTCCAGAAAACTCCTCTGCTCCCATCATTTTTTCTTTCCTCACAAATTTAGTTTTTTTATTATTTAATTTTTAATTAATAGGTTTGATAATAAATAAATAATTAATTAATTAATAAAATCAATTATAAAAATCAATTATTTAATAAAATAAGTAAAATAAATTATATTTAATCTTAATATTATCATACATGTAAACACAAAAAAAAAAGGACTAATACCAAAAAAAAAATTCATCCATGCGTTCCTCTAAGTACAAAAAAAAAAAATGCTTTGTGTGTGATAATTTGAATTAACAAACAAGCATTTAAGTAAAAATACTAAAATTCAAATTTTATTGTGTATTTTTTCTTCTATTTTACACTCATTGACAGGCGAGACTAATCAAAAAAGAATGCCATGCGCAGCGTGGCTCACGAGGACAAAGGTGACAGCGTGGATTGAAGATGGCAGTGAGGTAAATTGAAATCGCAATACTATTATGCGATTTTAAAATTGTAGCACTGTGCTCCATTTTCGACAATATCACTGTAATTTTTAGGTGATGTCAATTTTTATCTCAAAAATTATAATACAATACTATAATTTTATTCAAAAATTATATTATTGTACTGTAATTTTTAAATTTTTGATACATATTAATAAATATTTTTAAAAATAATATATATTGATAATAATTTTTTTTATTTGGTACATATGTGTAAAATACTTTTAGTATTTATTTGTTGCTTAAATAGTTAAGCAACTCAGAAAAGTCTCCACCGGATAATTAACAACTTTCCTGCACACTTCACCCCCTCAAGTGGAGCTTTAACAACTAGTCCATCCCTGCTCATGTTTAAAAAAGCCCAAAATGGTTATAGCAGAGAGGGATTCTTTTATAACATCCAAAATATCTTTTTGCACGCCTTAAACATTATAAAATTTTCAAAATAATCCTCAAACCTTTGCACATTTCACACAGTCCATTTATCTTTCCAAGTTTGGAACTCTCTCTCTAACACACCCTACATCAATGAAGAACCACTCCCCTCAACACTTCCTTTCGTTGTTTAATGTTTAAATTGAGCAAGGTTTTGTTGTGTATTAGCAAAGATGAATGAAATTTCGTAATACAAATAAAGTGAATTAGTAACTTTTTAGTCTTTTATAAATGAATAAAATTTGAAGTAAAATTATATTATAATATTTCATACTTAAAACTTTAATTAATTTGATATTTTACGCTTTAAATTTATTAATTTAATTTTTTATATTTTAAAATTTATAAAAAAATATTTTTAATATTTTTATAATTATTAATATTAATAAATTTAAAGAATTAAATTAATAAAAAAAATTAAAATATAAAAAATTAAATTAATTAAAATTTCAAAAGTAAAATGAGAAAAATGAGTTTTGCTTTAAAATTTGTCATGGATACTGCTTATTCAAAAAACTTACTTGTGCATTTTTTTTACATTCTTTTTGTAATACCGTGCTGTCTTGAATTCAGGTTCAGAATTTCCTGACTAGTGCTGAATCAAAAGCTTTCATTGAAGCTACAGAAGCAATCGGTTTCCTTCATCAAGGGAGTCTTGGTCCAGCTAAAGGTGAAGCTTACAGAGACAATGATCATCCATTAATAATCCTGTCCTTGCAGACACAATTTGGGATTCCGGACACAGTAAACTATTTTCTGACATAAAAATTCAAGGGAAGGTTGCTGTTGGTCTGAATACAAATATTAGATCTAGCTGTAAAATCTCTTTCAAAATGAGTTAATGTAAGGTATTTTCTAAAGGTTTTGTTGCAATATGGGATTCTTTTTCGTGTGATCTCCTTGATGAATGGCTATCCAAATCCAAATATTAGATTATAAAGCCAACTTCCTAATGCAGAGAATCAGACTCAGTTGGCTCAATATCGTTCGACTTTTGAACATGGAAAGGAGTGGTAGGAAGAACTGAAGGCAGAACAATGTAAACCACAAGTGGGACTCTCACCTCATGCTTCCATCTTCCCAAAGGATATAACCTGATGCAATTGGCAACTCGGATACACGTGGTCCACTGACTTTGACAAGGAAAACTTTCTCTTCATTAACAGCAGAGAAAGAAAGAAGAGAAACCACCGTGACTTGCAAAATATCAGGAATCTCATGTAAGGAAACATGGTAGGTTGAGTTTCGTGTTCCAACATTTGTAGCAGTCCTAATGAACTGGCCTTTCATCTGTTGGCTGTTGGCTATAGCTAGCATGATAATGGATTGATGGGTACTCAATATAACAATGGATACTCTATAGTTTTTGAAAGATGGGGAGAAGAGGAAATTTATAAAGGAAAAAATTAGTGTATCAACGTATTAATGGGTTCATAAATGAAATTTTTCACTAAAATTGAGGATGTAAAAATAATCACAATCATATTTATTTAAAAATGAGTAATAACAAGATCATTGTCACACAGTCGTAAACCACCAAAAGAAAATGGGAAAAAAAAAATTGGGGGAGTATAATTAGTCTCTCATTTCTCTCTCTCAATTCACAACCCTGCAGTTTAGTCTCACTTCTCCATTTTCAAGCACCCCTACATTCCCAAGTTTCAACATTGAAGCAGTAAACTCCTTAAAGAACAAGCTTTGATCTTTGGCAAGAGCTTCAACAATCCATCTGGTTCTGTAATCACCATACAGTGCTTGATCTGATCCAAACACACCCTTCCCAACCATTAATCTTTTGTAATAATCATTATCAAACACTGAAGCCGTGGAGTCCAAGAACTGCCCAGCATTGGGGTCCTTCTTTGGTTTAGGGCATGTCTTTCTTAACCCTTGAGCAAACTCGGTGTTCATGCTGGGATCAGTGTCATGCAGTGAACTGAAATTACGAAGACGGGCTTCAAAAGATGAACAGTGTGAGAAGCCAAGAGTGTGGCCACCTGATAGAGTAACCATATCTTTGACTCCAAGACCTCTCTTAGAAAAGTTTTGAATGAGTTGGCTCACGTTGAAGGTTGGAGCTGGTAGATTGATGGTTTCAGAAGCTTTCGATACTCTTCCATCTTTCCTTCCCTTTAAGACATTCCAGTATGGACCTCCAGACTGTCAAAATTGACAAGACCTTAATTATCATTACATTAGAGTTATAAGAACTAAAGAGTAGCCACTTTTCTTCTGGAGATATTCTATGTATATTTAGAATGCATGCTAGTTAACATAGATAGATTCACTGCAATTAAAGTTAGAGTAGTGAATGACATGAGTAATGTGGAACATTAAATGGATTGAACAATAAATATACACTATAATCATTCATTTCATAATTTAAATTTTATCATATCGCTAACTTTAATAATTTTATGTATGTTTATTTAATTACAATAAATTTAGGTCTCACAATTAAAATAAATTTGAAGTCAAAACCTAAGTAGCAAATATATATATATATATATATATATATATATATATAATTAAGTCATGTTGTGAGCCGTATAAATTGCATGTGTTAAATGCATAAATTACATAGTTTAATTTAAGTTGTTAGAAGAAGATCAATAGTGAAAATTTGTTAATTATAGTGACTCACCCGTTGGTTGACAGCATCTAATCCAAATCCATAAAAAGACTAACATACCAAACACTAGAAATTCACGTACCTTTATTTATGTTAACATGCTAGTTAATTTGTTTTCCCCTTTCGCTTATAATAAGAAAAATAGGAATTTGGAACAATAATGATAAAAGATTCGAACTTTCTTAAATAATTGTGATACCCACAAGAGCTACAAGATGCAAATGCTTTTTCAGAAACCAGCAGGGATGATAAAGATCAATCTTCTGCGACCCAGAAACTCAGGAAATTCTACTATCTGTTATGAGTGGATAGAAAGAGTTCATGGAGTATTTCAAGGCCAGAAGTTTGAGGTAGCATGCAGAAACCATAAAATATTCCAGAAACTTTAGGGAGATTCCGTGTTTGCGAATTTGGATGTAAGTTCAAACCTTTATTCTCTTACCACAAAACACTTCTATTTCCATATTCAACAATTTATGTCATCCTCCAAAAAGTCGATACCTTCAATTTTGAAGAAACAGAATGGAAAAAGACAAAGAAAAGAAGGGGAAGCAGTGATGTAGGAAAACCCTAGAGAAGTGAGATTTTATGATTCTCTTTTTCTAACTCATCATAGCTTAACTAGGTTTGGCAAAATTAAGAAAGGGCTATTTAAGGCAAAATCATTTAAAAGTAAGTCTTTCCCTTTCCATGCAGAAAAAGCCTAGGGCAGCATTATCAATTATAATTAAATGAATTTTTTTGTTGGTAAATATTAAATGAAATTATTTTTATATATAAAATTGTATTTAAATAATTTATTTTATAATAATCAACCAATTCAAAAATATTAAAATAAAATATTTTATATTTAAGTCCACACCCAAATTACAAGGCGACAGCAGAAGTGCGGGACACACTAATGAGAGAACAACACGAGGGACAATTACGCTGGACCTCATCCCGTGGCTCACCTTGTGTGGTGGGTTCATTCACATTCTAAACTCATCACGGTTAGAGGTAAGCTTTAGAGTTGAAAACTGATCTAATTGAATTTTTTCTCAATTTCCGATCCGATTTATATAAAAAGTTATCATTAACAAAAATCAATCCAATCCTTACTATATCAATTTTGCTTTCTAGAGAAAAAAAAAAAAAAACTTAATTGTTTTTTAACACGAAATATCTAACAAATTACATGATTTAATTGATACAACATACATTGTTTTTCAATATATTTCAATAACACAATCCAATTAAAATTAATACAATATATATAATACTAAATTACATTACATGATTATTACTATGTAATATATTGATGTCACAATTTGTTAATATATTAATGTAGTTGATTATTTTCGTTATTATCAGTTTTTTTAGATGATCATTCAACATTTAAATTGATGTAATTGATTTTTTTTTTGAAAATTTAATCTAATTAAAATGATTAAATAATTAATTTTAGTAGATTAAATTAGATTAGTTTTATCCGATTCGATTTAATTTAAATTTAAACAGGTGTGATAAACTTCACGAGTACTTAAAGATTACCTAATAATATTATTTTTATATTAATAATAGGCTTCAAACCTATATATTTTTGTAGGATACAGTTTTAATGCCCCCATTAACTAACATAGTAAACTATAATAATAATAGTTACCAAGTCAAAGAAATTTATACTATGGGAGATCAAAAGAAAATTATAGGGAGCTGCTGAAGGCAGCCCCCCTCATTAAAAAAAAAAAGTGAATTCCCTAAAATACCCCTTAAACCCTAGCTCCCCATTCTCCATTTTCTTCCCCTTCCCCGACGGCCAAACAATGCAAACCCCCCCCCCCCCCCCCCCCCCCCCATTCCCTTTGAAACCCTTGGCCTCCTCTCTATCACTTTGTTTTCTGCACTTCAACCCTAATCAATCACTCCCATTTGGCTTGTCAAGCATCACCAATCTTCTTCCTCTTTCTTCATCTTTCTTCTAAGGTGGAAACAACTGTGAAAGGTCATTTGGCAGCTCCAATAGCTACACAGAGCCGTTTGTCTTTTTTTTTTTAAAAAAAAATATGCATGAAAAAAAGGGTTGTGTATAAATGTTGGGAAGGCGAGGTGGCTGTGTAGAGCCGTTTGGTCAGTCCAACGGCTCTATACAGTCGTCAAGCCTTTCTCATGAATCTAACAAGTATTTTTTTTTCCAATTTTTGCAGCATACATCTTTTTACAATTTTTAAGTTTTGTTAACCAACTTGTCAACAAACGAGGAGACGAACGAAGAAAGGGATGTGCGAAGGAGAAGAGGAGAGGAGATGAAGGAGACGAGGGTTGGGAGGGGGGGGATGGTTTTTTGACCTAAGGGGTATTTTGGGCATGTTTGGACAATTTTTGGGGAGGGGGAGCACCTTCAGCAAAGTGGGGGGCCTGCCTTCAGCAGCTCCCAAAATTATACTATGTGAACATAATATGATAATTAACGGTGTCACTAAATAAAAAAAGAAAAAAAAATGAATACTGTATCCGGGGAATATAATAATGGACAAATGGAAAACATGTTGGGGATAGTGACATTGATACTTGATGCCCTGTACCCATGAAATACAACGTTTTGAATATAGAGGACGATATTTTGTTTATTTTAGTCATGTTTTGAAAATTGACCCCAAAAAAAAAAAAAAATTCTCGCATCAATCCTATCATTAAGTTTCACTTCCTTCCGTCCCAACTATATTTGTCTCAACTACATTTATCCCATTTTGTCTTGATATTAAACATATTATCCAATTTATATTTTATAAAATATATACTAAGAAAGTATAAAAATTTAAAAAGAAAAGTATTTTGAATATAAAATTGGATTTGGTAGAACTAGAATAACATTCAAAATGAGATTAAGAACTACTCTTATCTTAAACATATCTCATTTTTTTTTTTTTTATTAAGGATGCAAAATTATGGCTTCATCCCATCTTATGTATCTAAGTTCTATCTCATGTTTTGATTTGTCCCATTTAGAGTTGTCTCTTACCTTTTAGCTAAAGATAAGTGAAGACAAGACATTAAAATGTATCATCTTGCTCACTTTAATTTTGATTCAGAGAAAATAAAATGGTTAAGCTACTTTATAGCACATGTTTGGCAGCTAGAGCTAAAATTTTTACACCCCTCCTCAGTTTTTCTTTTTTTGAATTACAATGAAATTACAAAACACCATCTTACCCTAAAGTTTTAGAATTATGTTTCCAAAATCTTAAACATTTTAAAAATACCACTCCAAAATTGTTTCTTACAATGTACCCGCGTCCTAAATCCCTCTCTCTCTTGTTTCTCACAACATAAGCACCCATTATGAGCAAATCCAAGTCCTAAATCAAGCAGCTCTCTATCCCTCGCGTTTTATTCATCAGTTCTTTCTCTCCGTGAAGATTTGATGTAATCATGAACTTGGAGGAAAAGAAAATAGTTTCCCCATTGTTTCACGCTGTCATCCATTGCAAAGGTTTTTCCAACCACTATAAAACTCAAGAGAAACAAAATGAGGTTTTCTTTGCCAGCAAAAATAGGGAATAAAAGGTAATATGGGGAAAATGAAAAAAAAAAAAAAAAAAACACAGATGGGATGTAGGAATAAAAAGAGGTGCAAAAAGTACCCCCTTGGCAGCCTACCATTGGTCTAGCTCTAAATTTTTCTAACTTTCCCGCTATTTATAATTAAAAAATAACTATCAATTTAAAAAGTTGGGCCAGCTTAGGGCTTTGACCCAAATATTTTGGGCCACATGTTATAGCCCAATGGAACACTGAATTCAGGTTACAATGGGCTTTAGCCAAATTCAAGTCGGCCTAATGATTCTCGCACACATAAAAAATGTGGACACAACGAAAATGTCCGATCATCTTACGTATGATCCAGTTAATTAATGGAGAAGGCTTAAGCAACACCTAACTATATTCTATAATATAAACTACAGATGTATGACCTGTGCCTTTTCGTTTTTGTGATAGAGATTACGTTGGGCTTTCAACAAATCCAAGAGCGAAGACGAATAGCCCAAGAAGCCCATTACAATTCCATATACCAGAAGAAGTAGAAACTTACCATTTCACTTCAACCTTGCATTCTCTTGCGGCATGCTTCTCTCCTGATTTTAAAATAAATAAAAATACAATATCAGACATGCATGTTGAATTTCTAATGAACTCGTGAGGAGTAACTAGCTAGGACTTTGAGTTCCATGAGAAGCTTCTGCATCACCTTGGCTTCTAGTTGCTTGAGATGCTTGCCATGTAGCTCTGACTGAAACAAGATAAAATCTCTTATAATCAGCACTAGCAAACATTGATAGGATGGAAATGAATTCAGCTAAGCTGAATTTAAGCTTATTCGGTTAAGTAAAATTTAGTAAACTCGAGTTTAGTTCATTTAACTGGCATACAAAATTAACAGACAACCAAAATTAAACACTAATTGCATTCATCTAATAAACCAAACAGAATAGCATTCCAAATTTTTCAAAAGATAAATCATGAAACAACATAATTTCCTATAGTTGCTTGACTGAAATGATAAGTTTTGTGTGCTTGCAGTCTCTAGCACTATAAGAGAAATAGAAGCATCTAATTCTATCTACTTATTAATACATACTTATAGCATAGTGGATATATAATGATATAATACATACACCACACAATATAATAAATATAAAGTCAATACAATTATATATTTATATGTTCTAAGTCAACTCATGAGCTAAACTTACAAAGCTCATACTAAATTTTGGACTCAAGCTTAGTTCATTAGTTTATGAGTCAAGCTTATCAAACTATTAACAAGCCAAATTGGTTTAACTCATAAACTAATTCAACTTATTTTCATGGTGTGTACATAGAGTGGCTTAAGGAGTTTTTGGAGCATTCATATTCAAATAATGAATTCTTGTGGAACCTTGTAATTGCTGATATATCTTGTTTGAGATATTATTCCTGTTAAGGTTTAGGGCAAACTAGCTAGGTTTTGGTGCAATGAAGTGACCTATGATAAAGTTCAAGAATCTCATTTGAAACCAGCAATTTATATTTTCATTGCATGTCAACGGACTCAACACAATCTATCAGTCCCAATTTCCCCTCTCTTCTAGGCCTTGTGCATTCTAGTTGTGAGCTATTCCCTCTTAAAAAGATGCAGTTTTATCACAAACCAATAACACCAAATCAGAGAGAGGTTTCCCTGGAATACTACATCCATAAGAAATAACAATTGGGTTCCAAAAATTTTGGCATATTAACATCAACTTGATAAGTTCACGCAAAGCATTAGAGTTAACAAATGATAATTTCATTTTCTTAATCACAGAACTTGAAAAGGTTTCAGATAGGGAGTTTCACCCGGAGGCATTCATCCTTGTCTCAGTCCTAGTGGCTTGAGCATCTTTGGTAACTTTACGGTATCTTTCCAAAATTGTTTTTAATGCTGAAACATAGAGAACAAATTATATAGATTAGAAAAGAAAGTTGATAAAAAAATAAAAATAAACAATGCAACCATAAACATGGCCATAAAAAATGTGAAGTACAAATGTATATTTCCCCTTGGTATGAAGATGTTCCCCAAAAAAATTCACGGTTATCTTCATCCAAAGTCAGCTTAGATATTAATATGATTGAAACAAAGAATGAAGATGATTCTTAGTCTTAGATTTGTGTTTGTATTCAGTAACAAGTCATTTACAAATGTGTGTGTGCAAATATTCTCTCTGTTGAAAACATTCTAACAGAAAATTATGTGTGTGTGTGAAATTATCCCATTTCCTCTTTGTTTAGGGAAATGAATTCTTTGCTTGGAAAGGGTAGTGTCAATCTTTTAGGGTAGATCTTGTCAGAGTTTACCCTCAAGAAGCTAATTTGATGGTAAGATCAACTGCTCAACTGCTTTTAGTTAATGTGTAATATCCCCACATAAACTTTCAAATGATGAAATTTACTCCCACGTGCACATTATCAATTCCAATGTTACAGTACAATGAATATTGTGGTAAATGAGAGTAAACTGCACCTTTGAAGGTGTTGTGCATATAGGGCCTAAAGTTGAGAGGATTCATTTGGAGTTACAGTGTTTCAACCATAAAATCATCTGTTATCCAATAAATTGTTTCATTTTTTGTCCCACTCTCTTCTTATAAATCAGAAAATATTAAAATAATGTTTAAGTTATTTGAAATACATTTTCTGATTAATAAAAGAAAAAACCCTATAAATCTATAACAGTCACAATTGTATTGTTGAAACTAGCTTGAACATGAATAATTCCCTTTGGTATTCTAGGCACATTTTTACATGAATTAATACGTCCATTTCTACGTGAACTAATTTTTGGTCTTTTTGGTATAGGTTTTGTCTTATTTTTTTATCTCAAAATTCAGAGATATATGGATATATCCATTTCATGTCAAAAACAGATCCTTTCTATATTAATTATAGATTTATAGTTCTATTTATTACTTTACTATAACTAATTTCTAATTATTAAAACTAGTTTAGGAACTTATGGGACAACAAATGTTTTTCCCTTTCTATCAGGGAGTGTTAGTTATTTTCTTCTTTTCTTTTCTGCATTTCTGCTGTAATCTGCAGCATACTTGCAGCTTCCTTAAATTTTTAAGACATTCAGTAGTCTCCGTTTCTGAGTTTCTGACAGTACCTAATATTTTGCATACATTCCTTGCAAGATTTTAACACGCAAAATACCAGAAAAAAACATGAGCTTAATGGTAAATTATCTATAGAACAAGCATTGACACAGGCATTGCATGCTCCTAATACACAACCAACAGATTGGAAATTATCTACAAGTTTTCATTTTGAGTATCCTACAAATATTAACACATAATTCAAGGAAGCATAAATCAACTTAAGAGAGGTTCTCACTTCTCTTTGTTCCTCAAATTCACCAAATTAAACGTCATCTTCCACTTTCAGAACAGCCTAACAATGTACTATGGAGCTGCTAAGGCTTTTGTGACAGTTCATGAAAGTTTTTGTGGCTCCATTTGATGTTTCCGCCTATTATTTCACTTATTTACACATACAACCTCCTTCTTCCTCAAGTAATGTTTGTGTTACTTGTTCAAGAAATAGCCAAAATTTGAGCTACTACGCTGATTCTCATCCAAGAGAAACTTAGTTATCCTAAAGACTGTTGCATTGAACTCAGTGCATCTACTAATCAATTGAGGCTCTAAGCAGTTGCACTACTTAAGAATCCAATGATGCTGCTTTTTCCCAATCTTCCTTATACTAGACAAACTCAGGAACAATTTAATTAATTAATGTACCTTCTGAATGGAGATAAATGATCTTATCAACTCGGCTAAGAAACCCTTCATATCATTTAGCCAGATTTTGGGCAGGAAGGAGAGGGGGAAGAGATTAAGCTGGCTTAGCTTACACAACCATTGTCCCATGTTATCAAAACACACTCTGTAAATATCCACTCATGAAAAAAGGATTAGACAGTGTTATGATGAAGAGGATGATTTGTAACTATTGATAAAAGAGGAATCATTTTATAACAACGCTAATCTAAAAGAGATCAAAATGGTATTTTAGTTACAAGTAAGTGCCTCCCTCTCTGACAAATGATATCAAAGCATGTTGGATCAAAGACAGATAAATGTTCATGGAATAAGACCTAAAACAAAGTATTGTTGAGAGGGAAAAAAACTGACGTTGAAGAATATCATCTTAAGAATTTGGACAAAGTGTGTCATCCCCAAAGCAATCAAACACGTTATTCACTAATTAATTCAACTCATTAATATTTTCTTTTAATACAACTCAGACCTTACTCACTATTTTCATATAATTTGTGAATAGATATTTTGTTAGCACACATCATCCCCTGCAACAGTAACTGTACCCCCTCTAAATAGATCAGATTTGAAGAAATAATAGCCGGTGCAATAAATAAACAAATATATATATATATATATATATATATATATATAGAGAGAGAGAGAGAGAGAGAGAGAGACAGAGAGACAGAGACAGAGATCATATATATATATATATATATATATATATATATAGGCAAGTTATTGCTAAGTTTGAAATTAGAACAACACTTGAAGTACTGAGGAGAAGGAAGTGAACGTGAAAGGAAATTAGACATACTCAGAGCTTGAAGTAATTGAAGATGATCGCAGCAACTTGAGCATCTCAAAGAACAGAAAAGCTCGTAGCCTTTTTTAAGAAGCTCACTTCAACTCTTGGAGGAGGTCACTTGACTTCTAGTTGTATTTTCAATCTTTTTCATTTGAATTTTTCCCCTAACCATATCCTACGGAGTTCAATACAGTCAAGAAATTAATGTCAATTTCACTCCAGCCCTAAATAGAACAAAATGTTCAGATGAGGAAACTAAATAAAGCAAGGAAGGAAAAAAGACAAAGAACAAAAAAAAATAAAATTACCAGATATAGATGAAAAGTTTCAACAATTATTGCTTTACTTTTGTCGTTGTTTACTCTTAGAACAGACAAATGAGAAATTTCCCAGAACCCAGAAGTGCAGAATTAAACTGACTATAAAGCCAGAGCTTGGAAAGTTAAGATCTTGAAAGAGTAAGTGAAAGCCCACAATAAGAAAATAGGAATTTGGAATAATAATGATAAAAAGATTTGAACTTTTTGAAGTAATTGTAATACCCACAAAGCTACCAAATGCCATTTCAGAAACCAGTAAGGATATAGTTAATCAAAGTTGAATCTTCTGCGACCCAGAAACCCAGGGAAGGGAACTTTAATATTTCTTATGAGTGAAGAGAAAGAGTTCATGGAATATTTCAAGGGAAGCCATAAAGATATCTGGTTTAAAGAACAAAGGTACTGCAATAGTAGATTGGTATAGAATGTTACACGTGCTTGCAAATTTGGTTTTAGTACAAAACCTTTATTCTCAGCCCACGAAACACTTCTATTTCCGTAACCATGCATGTTATCGAGAGAGCTAAAGAAAATCTATTTGCACGTCTAGATGCATGTATCCCTTACGTACAACTCTAACTTTTAATTATATTGTACGAGGAAAATTATAAAAAAAAAAAAGATAAAAAATATATATATAAATAAGTATATATAAATAAATGTAAATAAATTATTACCATTCATTCAATTTTGAAGAAACAATTAAAAGAAGGACGCATATCATATTTTGTTGGAATTTATTTAAAAATTTAATTTAAATTTTAAATTCACAAATCACAAAATAAAAAGAAAAAAATGAAAAATTCAATCCATTTACAATGTTGAAATAATTTTATTTTATTTTACAAAATAAAATTTTTAAAAAATCATATTTGGTCTCAATTTCAATTTTATTTTGGTCTTATTCCAATTGCTTTCTTAATTTTTTCTTTTGATTGGATTTCTTAATTTTATTTTGCATCTTAGCCAAATTGTGTTCTTAATATTTTTAATAGGATTCTTATTTTGTTTTGAGAAATCTCAATTACACACTTATACCTTTATATCTCATTATACATCTTTTGCTTTTAATGTATTTGTAAAAATAAAATTATAAATAGTTTTTTTTAAAATATATATTAAAAAAAAAGATAAAAAAGAGAGTATAAAAGAATAAATGTACGGATAATTCATCTCTTTTGTTTTTGTTTTGATAGGAGATTCTTACTTTAATTTTTGGACTTAGCCCAATAGTGAGCTCAATCTAAATGTGGGGAGTTGACCTATTTTTTATTTATTTTAACAGTGTTTATATTATTTGTTAATTATGCAAGTATTTTCTGGCAACATAAAGAAGCAAACAAAATAACAACTAAAATTATAAGTACGAGTGAAGGAGACGTGACAAGAAGAATGAGGGGACGAAGAAGACAAAGTTAAAGATGAAACAAAATAAAAAAGAAGAGGAGGAGACAATGGGAAAGATTCATAAATTTAAGTAAATTTGGAATATTAGTTTTAAATTTTTTGGATATATATATAAAAGTGATAAAATTTTAAATTAAAAAAAAAAAAGAAGACTTTAAGAAAGAATGCATAGTTGTCGTTGTGGCCATGGAACATACTATGACAGAGCATTTTCAAAATTAAGCGGGATGAATGATCCATTAAAAAAGCTTGTGGAGACTACATATACTTTGATGTATTTGCTTTCAAAATTATCTCTAACATTAGCTACTGCAATAGTTGAAAGATTTTTTTATTATGAATATTATCAATAATTTCATGGGAGATAAATGATTAATTGATTGTTTAGAGAGAAATTTTTTTTATAATATTAGAAGATAAAAAAAATTAATTAATGTTACCAATATAAAAACATATACATTTATACTTTTGATAGTAGTTTATTAAAATGAGTCTATTACATGTTTATGTCTTGTTCATTCATAGATACACATGATTAAAAGGAAGAATATATAGTAATCTGAAATTTCAAAAGAGACTTGACGGATATTACATAAGCTTATATGATTAAATTTTTAAATACTGAAACTGATAAGAGGAGTAGTCAGCTACTAGCAGCTCTGGTGTGGCAATCCAATAAATAGTTCAGTCTCCACTTCTTTATGTCTTTCCAATTGCTGAGATTGTTTTTCAACACACCGCATCTGTAAGAAAAGTCTTATGATCAACACAATGATTTGATTTCCTCTGCTTATTTTCCATTGCAATTTCGATCTACCAATTTTCTACCAGACTACCAAGAGAAAGTAGAAGCTCACCATTTCAGTTAACCTTGCATGCTGTTCCACCTTGTTCCTCTCCTGATTTTTTGTTCCAAAAAAAAAAAACAATAAACAAAATTAGGCATGCATAATGAATTTTTAAAGAACTTGTGAGCAGAAACTAAGACTCTGAATTCCATGGGAAGCTGCATCACCTTGGCTCGTAGTCGCTCAAGATGCTCCGCATATAGCTGTGACTGAAACAAGATAAAAACTTTGAAAGCTCTTTTCCTCTTCCCATTAATTAAGTGCTATCTATCTATCTATCTATCTATCTATCTATATATATATTCTTAACCAAGGTAGAGATGGTTATGTATACCTTTCTCTGTCTTATGCTATGCAAACTCGTCTCCAACTGGTTCTCAAGTCCCCGGAGTTCATCAAAAGTGCACGAATTCAAGCCGTATCCCATTAATCTCCTAATATATTCAAGCCATTTACTGAAATCTGTTAGGCAATACTAGGAAACAATAGTAGCTAGGCTAGGTAAGTGCGTATATATAAAGTGGCTTAAGGAGTTTCAGAGAGAGCATTCATTTTCTAATAAGGAATTCTTGTAATTCAACTGAGATAAGGTTCTGGGCAAAGAAGAAATAATGAGTAAGGCAAAACAGCTAGTTGCTGGAACAATCAAGTGACCTCTGAAAATGTTCGAGAATCTCAATCTGCTTTGCCATGCTTGCAGTGTCAAACTTCAGTTGCTGGATGCATTTAAAACCAGTAATTTATCAGAGAATAAGCAATGCGACTTTTATTTCATTTAAAAGAAAATAAATTAAAACTATTCTTCCAAAAAAAAAAAAAAGGAAACAGTTCCAAAGCCAATTTCATATAGAATTTATATGCTCATAGGGACAGATACATAAGAGTTGTATGTCACCAGACTCAACATAATGCATAATTCCCTTTTATCTCCTCTTTAATATTAGGACTTGTGCACTCTAGTGGTGAGATATTCCGTCTTGAAAACATGCAGTTTTATCGCAAACCAAAGACAGAATCAAAGAGAGGATTCCCTTAAAAATATAAGAAATAACAATGCAGTATCAACTAAGGTCATGCACACTTTGTTATTTGTTGCAATAGAGAGGACATATTGCATCAGACATTCATACTTTCATCAAATCTACCATCAAAAGAAAAATGGTGATAAGACCACACTCAAGTGCACCTATACAAACAGGTATGAAACCAGAAAATCTGAGCGAAAGAGCGAAATTTAACACAATACAAGAGAAGTAGTGCAAGTATAAGAATTTCGAAAGGAGACAAATAAATATGATGAACAATACTTTTAAAGAACTATGTAGTTCTGCCCCTGAATACAAACATACAAAAACTAAATAATTCAGAATATTTCAGATACTTCTTTCATTTTTTTTTTAATTTACCGTTTCCGTTTTACTAGAATCAAACATCAGTTTCATTTCTCTTTTTGGCTTTACAAGCAAGCATTGATTTAAATGTCTAAAACAAGGAAATGAAATATTATATTTAGAAATTAATAATTCATCTATTAAGCACAATCAACTTTAGGTATCATTAACTTGATAAATTCACACATAATATTAGAGTGGGGGAATGATAACTTCTTTTTCTTAATCACTAAACTTCAAAGGCCATATCAGATGGGAATTTTACCTGGAGGTATTCTTCCTCGTCAGTCCTAGTTGCATGAGCAGTTTTGGTATATTCATGGTATCTTTCCAAAATTGTTTTAATGCTGAAAATAGAGAACAATTAAATTATCTGTCACAAAACAATACAAGCATAAACATGGCCATTAAAAATGCGAAGCAGAAATGTTTAGTAATCCTTGGCATGAAGATTTACCCCAAAAAAATAAAAAAAAAGGAATAATAATTAACAGTTACTTTCAGACATTAATATAATAGAAAACAAAGAGCGAAGATGATTCCTTGGTCTTAGATTTGTGTTTGTGTTCACTATTTATTTTAGAACTGCACGACTTGTAAACCTAATTTATTTCTCGGAAGATTACAAGTCTTTGTCGAAAACATTCTAACAGAAAATGATGTATGTGTAATTGGACGATTTCCTCTTTGTTTTGGGAAATGACTTCTATCCTTGAAAAGGAGAACTTCAATCTTTTAGATAAATTTAGTCATATAAAAATATTACCATCAAATTTTCAAAAACATAATACAGTTTAGTCTAAAGAAGCTAATCTGATGGTCAGAATCAACTGCTCCACACATCAACTTATAGTCTAAGTGCAATTTCTCCAATGTGCACACTATCAATTTCAATCTAACAGTAGTCAGTATTGAGTGTGAGGTCAAACTGCACCTTTGAAAGTGTGGTGCAAATATATGGGAGTAAAGTTGAAAGGGCTCATTTGGAGTTTCACCCTTTTTCTACCAATTAGAGATTACACATATTTCTGCCTAGTATTTTTATTTTGAGAGTATATCCTGCAAGATTATGACACAAAATAACAGACTCATTGCGTGCTCCTAACAAAATCAGCAAATTGGAAACTACCTACAAATTTTCATTTTTAGTATCCAACAATAGTTTCACTTCAAGGAAGCATGAAATCAATTATAACATGGCCAAAAACTTGTAAATTATCCACAAATTAAACAATGCAAACCTTGATATTACTATTGCTTTTTCCTTGTTTGAGCTCATTCATACAAGACATTTTGCATCATTCTTCTTGAAGACATGCTAAACATCAGTTCCATACAACTTGAATCACCCTAGTATCTTCACCTTTCAGACAGTCTAAAAGGGACGTAGCAAATCCTCTTTCAAGCTTAGAAATTGATAGGTTTCATAACTGTGGTTCACTCCCAAAACTAGATGCCAAACCAGTAGATCTGAACACCGGGCTTAAGTGTAATTCTTCAGTGATTTTTTGGATTTCCAATTTAAGAGAGGTTCTCATTTCTTTTTGTTCCTCAAATTCACCAAATTAAATGTCATCTTTCACTTTCATAACAACCTAACATTGTACCTGTGGAGCTGTTAAGGCTTTTGTAATAGTTCATGAAAGTTTCTGTGGCTCCATGCGATGTGCTTCTCCCTATCATTTGACACAGTTACACATAAAGTATCTTTCTTCGCAAGTAATTTAGTGTTACTTGTCCATGAAAAATGACAAACAATAAAGACACTATGCAGTTTCCTTATTGACTGCCAAAACAAATGCAGCCAAATTTTGAGCTACTATGCTGATTATATTCACACTCAAGAAGAAAACTGGGCGATACTAAAGACTGTTCCTTTGAACTTATAAATGCATCTGCTAATCAGTTGTAGCTGCAAACACTACTTAAGAATCCAAAGGTGCTTCATTTTACCAATCTTCCTTATATATACCTGAAAGACTCTGGAACAATTTATAATCAGTTAATATACCTTTTCAATGGAGACAGATGTTCTTATTAACTCGGCCAGTAAAACCTTCATCATATCATTTAGATTATTGATAATGGTGCTTCAGATCACAAAATCACCTCGATTTGATGCCATCTCTTGATAATGTTATTTGGATATTGCGCTTTACTTCTAACCTTCATTGTGATTAATATCAGAAAGAATCCAACCAATTCATTTGTTCTTTTTCCTAGATTATTGTTTTTTAGGACCTAGCCCTAAGAAGGTTGATGGGGTCCTCTTATGCCTCTTTTGATAAATTTACTTTGCTTTGTCATCTGTCCCTTGGCCACGTCTCTAGTTGCATAAGCCAAGTTTTACCTGTTTTATTTCTTATTCTACTGGACATAATTTTGAGGTTTGATAGTTTTATAAGCAGTAAGAGATCCTCTTTCTGCACTGGCAACACTACGGCTTCTTGATGTTTTGCATTAATTATAATCTTGCAAAATAGGAAAAAAATTAAGAGTGCAAAGAGCTCAAATTCATAATAAGGTAGGCTAATGTAGCTGATCCCAACTCCCATGAGCTCAGGTTGCACACTATATAATTCACCTTTTAAGAAATATAGAATAATTTGTTGAATGTCAATGTAATTTGAAATTATTGTTATGTATTTTTTTTTTAATGTCTTTCAGAGTTGTAAAGTTTTCTGCTTTTGGATTTTATAATTTTGATGTTTTTAAAACACTTCAACAAGAAATTATTTTTATTTAAGAGGTATAACTAGAGGTAGTAGGAGTTACAGAATTATGCAATAAGTTAGTGAATCTTAAAGTCCCTGTGCAATAATATAAATAGAAGTGTCAAAAAATATATCAATTTGGATTCAAGTTGAGATCAAGTTCTTAAGTTTAGAAAATACTTGTTGGTTGATGTTTTGAGTGCAAATGAACACCTCTCATCTAACAAAGTGGTATAAGAGCATTTTCAATCTAATGGCATATGCATATTTATGGAAAAGGCCAACAGCAAAGTGTTGATGTCGAGAGGAAAGAAAATTGATGTTGAAGAACGTTGTGTTAAGAATTTGAGTGAAAGAGTGTCATACCGAAAGTGATCCATCAACCATTCAGTGATAAGGTGAGATGTTCAAGAATTACTAGAAGCAAAATTATCAAGATGCTTATGAAACTTCAGAATTTTGAAGATAAAGCGTCGAGAAGTGCCAGAAGAGTTTCAAGACGAGAAGATGTGAAATGTTTCTGGACAAGAGATGAATAGATGAAAAATCAACTTCAATAAGAAAATTTCAAATTAAGCGAGAGCGTTGAAAGTAAATGTAATTTGAAATTATTGTTATGTCTCTTTTAGGATTACAAAATTTAGAATTTGTAACTGCATGTTTTGAAAGCACTTCAATAAGAAATTATTTCTAAGGTATTACATAACATATGTATTATGGAGCTATGAAATAAGTTAACGAGTCTTAAAATATATGCAATAATATAAATAAAAGTATTAAGAAATACATCAAATTAGAATAATAAACACTTTTTTGTTTATTTACATAGATAGATGGGGGATTAGAGGAATTTTAACTTACTGAAAAAGGGGTGTACCCGAGTTTGATCTCAGAATAAATGAACCAAAGAGCCTTAAGACTCCTAGGGGTGCCACTGCACTGCATCCATGGGTTCAATAGTAAAAGCTTTTAGATTGATGGTTTAAATACAAATTAATAATTAATATCTTCTGTCCTAAAAGTATGACATATACCTCCCCAAAGCTATCATTGATAAAAATAATAAAATAATATATTCAATATTTGCAGCAATCTTTTATTATTTTCTTGACCAATAAATAGTTATTGGACAAGTTAGATACGGGACAGGCTTTGAAATAGGGGATGTTGTTAAGCAAATAAATCCCTCCCATTCTAACAAAGTGGAACCAAAGCATGTTTGATCAATGGCGGATGCATGTTCATGGAAGAAGATCAATGATAAAGTGCTATTATTAAGAGGACAAAAAACTGATGTTGGAGAACATCGTTTTAAAGATTTGGGTGAAAAAGTATCGTCTCTTGGCGGTTAACCACTTGGTGATAAGGTGATGATAAAGAATTACTAGAAGTAAAATCATCAAGATGCTTACATGATACTTCAAGATTTTGAAGATCAAGCATCAAGAAGTACCAGAGGAGTTCCAATGAAAAGAGGAAAATATTACGAGCAAGAGATGAAAATTCAAAAATGAAAATTTCAAATTAAGGAAGAATGTTGAAAGTAAATATAGTTTCAAATAACTGTTATGTGTCTTTGGATGTCTTTTTAAATTGGTAACTTTTATGTTTAGATTTTTAGAGCACTTCAATGAAAAATTACTTTCACTTAGGAAGTGTTGAATGCAAATGGCATAATATACTTGTTTAAAGGTATGTCAGATTATGTAAATTAGCAATTTTTTGTTAGGATGTAAATTAAAAAATTTAAGTGGATGAGTTTCAGCCGTAACTCTCTGAGAGCAAGGAGATAAATTCTAATATAGAATATTATTAAGAATATATATTAAGTAGCATAATCTTTTCCTCTCATTTCCTGAAACTCAAATTTTTTTCTTATATATATCATTTCAGCGTCCTTTTCATTTCTCTCACTTTTTCTGCCTCTTTTATCCAGCACTTAAACCTTCCAAGTTTAATTTAATTATCGATTTAATTCCAAGAAACAGTTTGGAGAAAGAAGTTACAGTTTCATATTTCATAGGCTGGTTATTTATCCAATTGAATTCATACTACCAAGTACTATGAATTTTCATATTTAAAATACTAATATTTTGCAGCACAGATATTGTTTTTACTAATAAATTCAAATTATATATCTTGAAAATAAGTTATATATATATATACTGTAATAAAATATTCAACCCCTCTATTTATGAAGTCATTGTTTCACAACTACAGCTTAATAAGTAATCTTATTATATAGAACTAAGGAAACATGTTAAGAGCTGAATGTCCTAAACTTTGAATGATTTGGCATGCATTTAGGTAAAGATATAAATCTATAGAGCACTTGTTGGAAAATTAAATTAATATACAAAATAATGACAGATATATTCTTACACATACTTTATATGCTAGGGTCTAAGTTCATACCAATTTGGCATGGTTAAATTACATTCAATTAAAATACAAACTCAATAATTTTGTCTTACAGCTCCCTCTAATGTATGTGAACTCCTAAAGTAAAACAGAAAAACTAAGTAGAAAATTGAATAAGGTAGAAGATTAACGATAACATTAATTTGAACTTCAAAATTTCGACAAACACACATAATTATGTTTCAACCAATACGTTAAGTGTGATTAAAATTTCAGCCAATGGATATATGTGCATGAATTTATAAAAGATCAAAATAATAAGAAGGGAGCTCTGAGTATGGCATGTATCATATGCAACATAAAATAAAGGGGAAATTATTGATGTTCATGAATTTGTATTTGAATTAGTATTTGGAATTGTTATAGCTAATACATCGTCATTTTCATGCTGCATCTCCATGTCTTAAACCAAATTTCCATTTCTACCTTAGTAAATAAATAAAACGGATTGTTAGTCTGCCCTACACGTAACAGTGAGAAGACTTCAAATAAAAAACCTAGAACTGAAAGGCAAAGGCTCTTGCGTTTTCCTGTAAAACGTAAGAGCAGCAATCACCACTGCTCCTATAATCATTATACATGTACGTATTCTGTGCTCTAGACCCTTATTAATTAAGAAAACTCAACTAATCAGAACTTCGCCCAAAACCTTAATTACATTTTACATACTAATTATTTACATTTTGATTTATTAAACTTTGATTAAATCATTAAAATTTTAGACCTTGCACACTATTTCTTATACTTTGTAAATAGAATTTTTTTATTTTTTGTTATATCTATATATGGAGCACTGAACATCATCTCTTGCAACAGTAACTGTACCTCTCCATTGAGTTGACGAGATAAAAGAATTGCTGGTAAAATTATTAAATAAAGAAACGAAACAATGGGCCGGTGAAAATTTTAAGAAATAGGCATTTCCAAAGATGTGTACGGAACACAAATGTTGACAAACTACTGGAAGATCAGGACAAAAACAAAGCCGAATCCCTCCTTCCAATGAATGAAAAGGAACCATAACATTCTGCAGACTTTAGGGCCAAAAGGATAGATCACACGATTCAAAAAGCATAATTAACAATTGGAGAGAAAATGGCGAAGAATTTCTCTTTTTTCTTTTTTTTTTGATGGGATGGTGAAGAAACTAACTCGTAGCAAAATTAACCATTGAAGCTCCTTTGGAGTTTCTTTCTCAAATTTCTTCAGTGCAATTTGAAGATCCAAAGATAAGCAGAAAAATGTACACTGATATTGGACCAAAATTCAGTGAAGATTATGAAATGTGGTCGGTCAGGTTGAATAGGTAATGAGATAAAGAAATGAAACCAGAACCAGACCAAAGTTTAAACACTTTGATCCTACACTAGCCCTCTATCATTGCAGCTATAGCCATACCTTTTTGCACACAGCTATACCTCTGAGCAGTGATATATATGTAGACACACAAACACACACACACACCCCATTCGGAGTTATATTTATGTAGAAAATGATTGCTAAGCTTAAAAATATAAGACTTGTAGTGCAGAAGGGAAGGAAGAGAAGGCAAAAGGAAATTAGACATACTCGGAGCTTGAGAACTCATAGAGCCTTCCTTTTTGTGAAAAGATGATCAGAGCTATTTGAGCATCACAAAGCACAGAAAGCTCGTAAGCTTTCTTAAGAAGTCCATTTCGACGCTTGGAGAAGGTCACTTGACGACTAGTGGTGTTTTCAATCTTTTTCATCTGAACTTTCCCCCTCACCATATCCTACCAGATTATTACGGTCAAGAAATTAATGTCAATTTCACTCAAGCCCTAATAAAAACAAAATGTTCAAAAAATGGAAAATAAGATAAAGAACAAAAATTACCAGAAATAGATGAAAAGCTTATACTTTCGTTGTTATTTAACTCTTGAACTGAAGAATGAGAAATTTCCCGGAACCCAGAAGTGCAGAACTAAATTGACTGTAAATCCAGAGATGGAAAATTAAGATTTTGGAAGATCGAATGAAAGCCCACAATAAGAAAACATGAATTTAAAGAAAAGATTGGAACTTTTGAAGAAATTGTAATACCCACAAGGTACAAGCTCCAAATATTATTTTCAGAAATCAATCTTCTGCGGCCCAGGAAACTTTACTGTCTGTTATGAGTGGAGAGAAAGAGTTGAGGGAATATTTCGAGGGAAGTGGGAGCTAGCATGGAGAAACCATGAAATATACTGGTTTCAGAAACAGAGGTACATATACTTGAATAGAAGAATGGGGTAGAAGCTCTCTCTGTAGCTGTGGCAAATATGCCAGAAACTTCAGAAAGATTCCGTATGTTCTAGAATTTGGATTTAGTTCAAACCTTTATTCTCAGACCACAAAAACATTTCTATTTCCATATTCAACAATTTATGTCATCCTCAGCTGATGCCCTCAACCAAGTATGAAGAAACACTAGCATAAAAAAGAGGTGTTGGGAGGAGGGAGGGAGGGAGAGAGAGAGAGAGAGTGGGGGGGGGGGGGGAGAGGAGAAAAGACCTAGAAAGAAACGACAATCTGTGAGGTGTGGCCTGACTGAACCCTAAAATATTAGAGAAGAAATAAGATAGGATTTCTGATATTTCTGTTGTTTTTGGCTTACCTTGATTTGGCAATGTTAAGAATGGGCTATTTAAAGCAAAATCATTATAAACCAAGTCTTTTCCTTTTCCATGTGAAATATGTTATTAAAAGATTCGTCGAGAAGGATGTACAATAATAGTGATAATGTGTAATTTAGATCAAATAATAATAATAACAATAATGTTATATTTTTGTGTTTTTATTGATTTTTAAAAACGTATTTTTTAATACGTTGAAATTTTAATACAATGAAATATATATAAAAAAAAAAAGGCATGCAAAAACTATTATATCGAAGAGTTTTTAGATAAAAATGCACTTTATTATGATTTTTTAATTATTCAGTTTAAATTTAAATTAAGCATATAAAATAATTAATATATTTGTAAATGGAAAAGTATTCTTTGTAATTTTTAATTAGAGATATTTTTGTAATTTGAAAATTTATCAAATTAACTTTTGTTTCTTTTATATACTCTGTTATTTGTTGCAATAGAGAGGACATATTGCATTAGAGACATTCATACTTATTCAAATCTATTATCAAAACAAACTCCAACACATGAAAACTAATTAATTCACATTATTTAGTGACAATTATATGCTTCCTGAGCTTGCAGGTGTGCTTTGTAGGATGATGCCTTTGATTTTCTAGGTATCAAAAACATTTGTCACATTTAGATGCTCTTTCAATTTATACATTACCACTTCTATTTTACTGAAATCAAGTAATGTTTTTTTTTTTTTTTTTCTTTTGGGGTTTACAAACAAACAAACATTACTTTAAATGTCTAAAGCAAGGAAATGAAATATTTCATTTGATGATTAATTATTGATCTATTAAACATAATCAACTTATTTATCTTAAAGCTTAAGTTGTTAGAAAAAAATCCATGACTGGTTTTGCCATTTTGGTAAAAGGTGATTTGATTTTCTGTCAAAAAAGCTTTGATACCATATTAAAAACTAGTTTATATATCTCAAAAGTTTAAGTTGTTAAGAGAGAGAAATAATATTATATCCGATAGTTCATACACAAAATTAGAGTAATAATTTCACTTTCTTAATCACAAAACTTCAAAAGCTTTTAAATGGGAGTTGTTTAACCTGGAGGTATTCTTCCTCGTCAATCCTAATGGCTTTATCATCTTTGATATATTTACGGTATCTTTTCAAAATTGTTTTAGTGCTGCAAAATAGAGAACAAATTATTTGTCACAATATAAATAGACAGATAGACACTATATAAGGAAAGAAAGTTGAACAAAACAATGTAAGCGTAAGCATGGCCATAAAAAAAATGAAGCTTAAATGTGTAGTACTTATTGTTATATAGATGTACCCAAAAAATAAAAATAAAAATTAAGGGTTACCTTCATCCAAAGTCAGCTTAGATATCAACATGATAGAAAACAGAGAGTGTCTTGGTCTTAGATTTGTGTTTGTGATCAGTATTTATTTTAAAATTAACAATTCATAAACCTAATTTATTTTAAGAAAATTATTGTTATGTGTCTTCTAGATCTGGAGTTATAAGGTTGTCTTTTGTAATTTGTAACTATCATGTTTTAAAGCACTCCGAAAAAGAATTATTTCTACTTAAAAGGTATTTTTTTTGGTTAAATAAGATTTAAAAACCTTATAAAATAATATAAATAGGAGTATCAAGAAACATATCATTTAAACCTTACATCAAGAGTTGTCTCATATTTTAAAAAAATGCTTGTATATTGATAATTTAAGTGGGGAAATGAAAGTGGTTAAATAAGACCAATGTCAAAGTATTATTGTTTTGATAAGAAAGAAAACTGATGTTGAAGACATGCAATATGTTAAGAATTTGGGTGAAAGAGTGTCATCCAAGGCGAACAACTACTTGCAAGTAAGGTAATTGTCAATAATAACTAGAAACAAAATCATCAAGATGCTCAAAAAATGTCAGAATTTTGAAGATCAAATATGAAGAAATGCAATAAGACTTCTAAGATTAGAAGAGGAAAATATTTTGAGTAAGATGAGTAGATGAAGACTTAACTTCAAAAAAATAAAAATAAAAATTGGGTTTGTTTAGTAGCATCTTTTGAGCACAGGGTATTAAATATTTTTGTTTTAATTCTACGATATTTATGAAATCCAAATCTATTATTATGTTACTCATTCCTTTTCAAATCTCTTTCAACACTTAAATTTTAAATTAACAATTTTAAACACTTAAATTTTAAACCTTAATTATAAAAACTGTAAAGGCTATACCCTAAATTTTAAACTTTAAATGAAGCTTAAAATAAGAGAAAATGTCAAAGTGTGTAATAAATTTATGAGGAAATAAATAAGGGAGAGAGAGAATTGAATATGATTATTAATTGTTTTTTTCTCAATCAATCATTATAGTTTTTTAACAAAAGTTTGCATAGCTAATATGGATATTTAATGATACTTATCTTATGTCCTCGGGGCACAAGTTATAAAACACTTTTTAAAATAAGAGAGTGTGCAAAATAAATGTAATTAAAAATTATTGTGTCTTTTTTTTTTTTTATATCTTTTAGAGTTTATAATTTTATTATTTTCATAATTTTAGAAAACTATGAACAATATAAATCAGCATACACTTTTTCTTTTTCTCTAAAGCCAGACCTTTTTCTTATCTACTTATATCTTATATATTCATCTTTTTCATTTCTCTACTCAATTTCTTTTCCTCTTTTGTGTACCACTTAAATCCTCCTAAATTCATTATAGATTTAACAAGCAATAGTTTGGAGAAAAAAGTTAAAGTTCAAACTTCATATATATGCTGGTTATTTATCGAGTTGAATTCATACATCCATGCAAGTACTGTGAATTTTCATACTTCTACTAATTTGCATCACAAATATTGTGACTGATAAATTCAAATTATACATCTTGAAAATAACTTTTTTTTATATATCTGTAATAAAATATTCATATTTATATAATAATACTGCTACTATTCAACCCCTTAGTTTATGAAATCATGGTTCCACCACTTCAGCTAAATAAGTAATCTTATTATACAACTGAGGAAATATGTTAAGAGCTGAATGTCCTAAGCTTTGAATGATTCAGCATGCATTTAGGTAAAGATCATATTCATCTCATTGGAAAATTAAATTAATTTAATATACAAAAATATTGAATAATGACAAATAAAACTTACACATAATACATATACTAGCGTAAGTTCATAACTTAATACCAATATGGCTTGGTTAAATTGTATTTAATTAAAATACAAACTCAATAATTTTGTCATACAGCTCCATGTGGACTGCTAAAGTAAAACAGAAAAACTACGACCCTCCAAAGCTAATCAAGAAAGCTTTGGCATCACAACTATACTTGTAATGCTTATATTAATGGTTCTCCATATATAGAATTTTGATGGAGGGAGGGAGAAAGGCCCTGCCTGCCCCCACTCTGCATCCGCCCCTGGCAGCACCACCACTGCCCCAGAAAAGAGGCGTACGGACACAAATGTTAACAGATTACTGGAAGATTCAGAGATAAACAAAGCCTAATCCCTCCTTCCGATGAAGGAAAAGGAAACATTCTGCAGCCCTTAGGACCAAAAGGATTTTCACACTAAAACCACCAAGTATCTGAATACCTAATTAGTAGCCAGGACTATAGGTGAAAGAATAAATTAACATGTCTTCCTGTGAAAACTTGAAAAGAAAACGGTGAAGACTCAAGGAAAAATTAACCATTGAAACTCATTTTGGAGTTTTCTTTCTCACATTTCTGCAGTGCAATTTGCAGATTGAAAGAGAAACAGAAAAATGTGCACTGATAGTGGACCAAAATTCAGTAGAGACCAAGAAATTAACTTGTGTGGCCAGGTTGAATAAGTAGAGAAATAAAGAAATGAAACCAGAACCAGAACCAAGATACACTTTGATCCTACTATAAATATCCCTTTAGCATGAATGCAGCTATAGCCAATTAACATTTTGCACACTGCTATACCTATAAGCAGTATCTGTACACACATAGACAGTTATATTTATGCACAAGACTTGGAGTACTGAGGGGGAGGAAATTAGGACATACTCGGTGCTTGAAAACTCGAAGAGTCTTCCTTTCTGTGAAAAGATGATCGCGGCCACTTGAATATCACAAAGCACAGAAAGCTCGTAGTCTTTTTTAAGAAGCCCATTTCGACGCTTGGAGAAGGTCACTCAACGACTAGTGCTATTTTCAATCCTTTTCATCTGAATTTTCCCCCTCACCATGTCCTACAAAGATTATTACAGTCAACACATTAATGTCAATTTCACTCAAGCCCTAAATAGAACAAAATGTTTAGAGAAAGAAATTAAAATGCAAGGATGGAAAAAGATAAAGAACACAAATATTGGTTTTAGTTTCGTCGTTGTTTAATCTTGGCAAATTTCCAAGAACCCAGAAGTGCAAAATTAAATTGGCGATAAAGCCAGAGCTGGAAAATTGAGATTTTGAAAGAGTGAAATCCCACAATAAGAAGAACAATAACGATAAAAGATTCGAACTTTCATAAATAATTGTGATACCCACAAGAGCTACAAGCTGCAAATGCTTTTTCAGAAACCAGCAAGGATGATAAAGATCAATGTTCTGCGACCCAGAAACTCAGTAAACTCTACTATCTGTTATGAGTGGATAGAAAGAGCCCATGGAGTATTTCAAGGCCGGAAGTTTGCGGTAGCATGGAGAAACCATAAAATATTCCAGAAACTTTAGGGAGATTCCATGTTTACGAATTTGAATGTAAGTTCAAACCTTTATTTTCTCACCACAAAACACTTCTATTTCCATATTCAACAATTTATGTCATCCTCCAAAAAGTCGATACCTTAGATTTTGAAGAAACAGAATGGAAAAAGACAAAGAAAAGAAGGGGAAGCAGTGATGTAGTAAAACCCTAGAGAAGTAAGATTTTAAGATTCTCTTTTTCTGGCTCATCATAGCTTAACTAGGTTTGGCAAAATTAAGAAAGGGCTATTTAAGGCAAAATCATTTAAAAGTAAGTCTTTCCCTTTTCATGCAGAAAAAGCCTAGGGCAGCATTATCAATTATAATTAAATGAATTTTTTTTGGTAAATATTAAATGAAATTATTTTTATATATAAAATTGTATTTAAGTAATTTATTTTATAATAATCAACTAATTCAAAATTATTAAAATAAGATATTTTATTTTTAATTTCACACCCAAATTATAAGGCAACAGCAGAAGTGCAAGACACACTAATGAGAGAACGACACGAAGGACAATTATGCTGGACCTCATCACGTGGCTCACCTTGTGTGGCGAGTTCATTCACATTCTAAACTCATCACGGCCAGAGGTAAGTTTTAGGGTTGAAAATTGATCTAATTGAATTTTTTCTCAATTTCCAATGGGGGCTACTCAACGCGGCTCCTCCTTAATAAAAAAATTTAAAATGACCAAAATGCCTTGAAACCCTCAACCCCCACTGCGACCATTTCCTTCCTTCTCTTCGAACCTCTTCGCCGCATACCACCAAGCACTCGATTCCTCCATTTTTTCTCACTTTAACCTCATTTATTTTTATTTAGGATGCAAAATTATGTCTTGATCCCATCTTATGTATCTAAGTTCCATCTCATGTTTTGATTTGTCCCATTTAGAGTTATCTCTTACCTTTTAGCTAAAGATGAGTGAAAACAAGACATTAAAATGATCCCGCTCACCTTAATTTTGATTCAAAGAAAATAAAATGCTTAACCTACTTTATAGCACATGTTTGGCAGCTAGAGCTAAAAATTTTACACCCCTCCTCAGTTTTTTTTTTTAATTATAATGAAATTACAAAACACCATCTTACCCTAAACTTTTAGAATTATGTTTCCAAAATCTTAAACATTTTAAAAATACCACTCCAAAATTGTTTCTTACAACGTACCCACGTCCTAAATCCCTCTCTCTCTTGTTTCTTACAACATAAGCATCCATTATGAGCAAATCTAAGTCCTAAATCAAGCCGCTCTCAATCCCTCGCGTTTTATTCATCAGTTCTTTCTCTCTCCGTGAAGATTTGATGCAATCATGCACTTGGAGGAAAAGAAAATAGTTTCCCCATTGTTGCAGGCTGTCATCCATTGCAAAGGTTTTTCCAACCACCATAAATTCTTGATAAACAGAAACCCAAACACCATAAAACTCGAGAGAAACAGAATGAGGTTTTCTTTGCCAGCAAAAATAGGGAATAAAGGGTAATTTGGGGAAAATGAGAAAAAAAAAAAAAAAAAAACAGAGATGGGATGTAGGAATAAAAAGGGGTGCAAAAAGTACCCCTTTGGCAGCCTATCATCGGCCTAGCTCTAAATTTTTCTGACTTTCCCGCTATTTATAATTAAAAAATAACTATCAATTTAAAAAGTTGGGCCAGCTAGGGCTTTGACCCAAATATTTTGGGCCACATGTTATAGCCCAATGGAACACTGAATTCAGATTAAAATGGGCTTTGGCCCAAATTCCATTCCGCCTAAAGATTCGCGCATGCATTAAAAAATGTGGATACAACGAAACTGTCCGATCATCTTACGTACGATCCAGTTAATTAATGGAGAAGGCTTAAGCAACACCTAACTATATTCTATAATATAAACTTTAGATGTATGATCTGTCCCTTTTCATTTTTGTGATAGAGATTAAGTTGGGCTTCCAACAAATGCAAGAACGAAGACGAAGAGCCCAAGAAGCCCATTACAATTTCCATATACCAGAGGAAGTAGAAACTTACCATTTCACTTCAACCTTGCATTCTCTTCCGGCATGCTTCTCTCCTGATTTTAAAATAAATAAAAATACAATATCAGACATGCATGTTGAATTTCTAATGAACTCGTGAGGAGTAACTAGTTAGGACTTTGAGTTCCATGAGAAGCTGCTGCATCACCTTGGCTTCTAGTTGCTCCAGATGCTTGCCATGTAGCTCTGACTGAAACAAGATAAAATCTCTTATAATCAGCACTAGCAAACATTGATAGGATGGAAATGAATTCATCCAAGCTCAATTTAAGCTTATTCGCTTAAGTAAGATTTAGTTAACTCGAGTTTAGTTTATTTAACTGGTATGTTAATTTTTTCGTTTGACTCTCTTCGGCTTAATTATACAAAATTAACACAAAACCAAAATTAAACACTAATTGCATTCATCTAATAAACCAAACAGAATAGCATTCCAAATTTTTCAAAGGATAAATCATGCAACAACATAATTTCCTATAGTTGCTTCACTGAAATGATAAGTTTTGTGTGCTTGCAGTCTGTAGCACTATAAGAGAAATAGAAGCATCTAATTCTATCTACTTATTAATACATACTTATAGCATAGTGGATATATAATGATATAATACACACACCACATAATATAATAAATATAAAGTCAATACAATTATATATTTATATGTGCTAAGCCAACTCATGAGCTAAACTTACAAAAGCTCATACTAAATTTTGGACTCAAGCTTAGTTCATTAGTTTATGAGTCAAGCTTATCAAACCATTAACAAGCCAAATTGGTTTAACTCAAACTAATTCAACTTATTTTCATCGCATGTACATAGAGTGGCTTAAGGAGTTTTTGGAGCATTCATATTCAAATAATGAATTCTTGTGGAACCTTGTAATTGCTGATATATCTTGTTTGAGATATTATTCCGGTCAAGGTTTAGGGCAAACTAGCTAGGTTTTGGAGCAATGAAGTGACCTATGATAAAGTTCAAGAATCTCATTTGAAACCAGCAATTTATATTTTCATTGCATGTCAACGGACTCAACACAATGCATCAGTCCTAATTTCCCCTCTCTTTTAGGCCTCGTGCATTCTAGTTTTGAGCTATTCCCTCTTCAAAAGATGCAGTTTTATTACAAACCAATAACACCAAATCAGAGAGAGGTTTCCCTGGAATACTACATCCATAAGAAATAACAATTGGGTTCCAAAAATTTTGGTATATTAACATCAACTTGATAAGTTCACGCAAAGCATTAGAGTTAACAAATGATAATTTCATTTTCTTAATCACAGAGCTTGAAAAGGTTTCAGATAGGGAGTTTCACCTGGAGGCATTCATCCTTGTCTCAGTCCTAGTGGCTTGAGCATCTTTGGTAACTTTACGGTATCTTTCCAACATTGTTTTTAATGCTGAAACATAGAGAACAAATTATATAGATTAGAAAAGAAAGTTGATAAAAAAAAAAAAAAAAACAATGCAACCATAAACATGGCCATAAAAAATGTAAAGTACAAATGTATATTTCCCCTTGGTATGAAGATGTTCCCCAAAAAAATTCACGGTTATCTTCATCCAAAGTCAGCTTAGACATTAATATGATTGAAACAAAGAATGAAGATGATTCTTAGTCTTAGATTTGTGTTTGTATTCAGTAACAAGTCATTTACAGATGTGTGTGTGTATATTCTCTCTGTTGAAAACATTCTAACAGAAAATTATGTGTGTGGGAAATTGCCCCATTTCCTCTTTGTTTTGGGAAATGAATTCTTTCCTTGGAGTGGGTAGTGTCAAACTTTTAGGGTAAATCTTGTCAGAGTTTACCCTCAAGAAGCTAATTTGATGGTAAGATCAACTGCTCCACAAATCAACTTCTTTTAGTTAATGTGTAATATCCCCACCTAAACTTTCAGATGATGAAATTTACTCCCATGTGCACATTATCAATTCCAATGTTACAGTACAATGAATATTGTGGTAAATGAGAATAAACTGCACCTTTGAAGGTGTTGTGCATATATGGGCCTAAAGTAGAGAGGATTCATTTGGAGTTTACTGTCTTTCTACCATAAAATCATCTGTTATCCAATAAATTGTTTCATTTTTTGTCTCAATCCCTTCTTATAAATTAGTAAATATTAAAATAATGTTTAAGTTATTTGAAATACATTTTCTGATTAATAAAAGAAAAAACTTTGTAGATCTGTAACAATCACAATGGTATTGTTGAAACTAGCTTGAACATGAATAATTTCCTTTGATATTCTGGGCACATTTTTACATGAACTAATCCGTCCATTTCAACGTGAACCAATTTTTGGTCTTTTTGGTATAGGTTTTGCCATATTTTTTTATCTCAAAATTCATAGATATATGGATATATCCATTTCATGTCAAAAACAGATCCTTTCTATATTAATTATAGATTTATAATTCTATTTATTACTTTACTATAACTAATTTCTAATTATTAAAACTGGTTTAGGAACTTATGGGACAACAAATGTTTTTCCTTTTCTATCAGGGAGTGTTAGTTATTTTCTTCATTTCTTTTCTGCATTTCTGCTGTAAGCTGCAGCATACTTGCAGCTTCCTTAAATTTTTAAGACATTCAGTAGTCTCCGTTTCTGAGTTTCTGACAGTACCTAATATTTTGCATACATTCCTTGCAAGATTTTAACACGCAAAATACCAGAAAAAACATGAGCTTAATGGTAAATTATCTATAGAACAATCTTTGACACAGGCATTACATGCTCCTAATACACAACCAACAGATTGGAAATTATCTACAAGTTTTCATTTTGAGTATCCTACAAATATTAACACATAATTCAAGGAAGCATAAATCAAGTTAAGAGAGGTTCTCACTTCTCTTTGTTCCTCAAATTCACCAAATTAAACGTCATCTTCCACTTTCAGAACAGCCTAACAATGTACTGTGGAGCTGTTAAGGCTTTTGTGACAGTTCATGAAAGTTTTTGTGTCTCCATTTGATGTTTCCGCCTATTATTTCACTTATTTACACATACAACCTCCTTCTTCCTCAAGTAATGTTTGTGTTACTTGTTCAAGAAAAGCGACAAACAGTAAAGAAACTACGGCGGAAGTCTCCTTGTTGGCTGCCAAAACAAATGAAGCACAAAATTTGAGCTACTACGCTGATTCTCATCCAAGAGAAACTTAGTTATCCTAAAGACTGTTGCATTGAACTTAGTGCATCTACTAATCAATTGAGGCTCTAAGTATCCAATGATGCTGCATTTTCCCAGTCTTCCTTATACTAGACAAACTCAGGGACAATTTAATCAATTAATGTACCTTCTGAATGGAGATAAATGTTCTTATCAACTCGGCTAAGAAACCCTTCATATCATTTAGCCAGATTTTGGGCAGGTGGGAGAGGGGAAAGAGATTAAGCTGGCTTAGCTTACACAACCATTGTCCCATGTTATCAAAACACACTCTGTAAATATCCACACATGAAAAAAGGATTGCCACGCCAAAAAGGATTAGACAGTGCTATGATGAAGAGGATGACTTGTAACTATTTCAATTAAAGATAGACTATTTTGTAACCATTGATATAGGAGGAATCATTTTATAACAATCCTAATCTAAAAGAGATCAAAATGGTATTTTAGTTGCAAGTAAGTGCCTCCCTCTCTGACAAATGATATCAAAGCATGTTGGATCAAAGACAGATACATGTTCATGGATAAGACCTAAAACAAAGTATTGTTGAGAGGGAAAAAAAACTGACGTTGAAGAATATCATGTTAAGAATTTGGACAAAGAGTGTCATCCCCAAAGCAATCAAACACGTTATTCACTAATTAATTCAACTCATTAATATTTTCTTTTAATACAACTCACACCTTACTCACTATTTTCATATAATTTGTGAATAGATTTGTTAGCACACATCATCCCCTGCAACAGTAACTGTACCCCTCTAAATAGATCAGATTCCAAGAAAGAACAGCCGGTACAATAAATAAACAAATATATATATATATATATAGAGAGAGAGAGAGAGAGAGAGAGAGAGACATCATATATTATTGCTAAGTTTGAAATTAGAACAACACTTGAAGTACTGAGGAGAAGGAAGTGAAAGTGAAAGGAAATTAGACATACTCAGAGCTTGAAGTACTTGAAGATGATCGCAGCAACTTGAGCATCTCAAAGAACAGAAAAGCTCGTAGCCTTTTTTAAGAAGCTCACTTCAACTCTTGGAGAAGGTCACTTGACTTCTAGTTGTATTTTCAATCTTTTTCATTTGAATTTTTCCCCGAACCATATTCTACGGAGTTTAATACAGCCAAGAAATTAATGTCAATTTCACTTCAGCCCTAAATAGAACAAAATGTTCAGATGAGGAAACTAAAAAAAGCGAGGAAGGTAAAAAGACAAAGAACGAAAAAAAATAAAATTACCAGATATAGATGAAAAGTTTCAACAATTATTGCTTTACTTTTGTCGTTGTTTACTCTTAGAACAGACAAATGAGAAATTTCCCAGAACCCAGAAGTGCACAATTAAACTAACTATAAAGCGAGAGCTTGGAAAGTTAAGATCTTGAAAGAGGAAGTGAAAGCCCACAATAAGAAAAATGGAGTTCGGAATAATAATGATAAAAAGATTTGAACTTTTTGAAGTAATTGTAATACCAACAAAGCTACCAAATACCATTTCAGAAACCATTAAGGATATAGCTAATCAAAGTTGAATCTTTTGCGACCCAGAAACCGGGAACGGGACTTTAATATTTCTTATGAGTGGAGAGAAAAAGAGTTCATGGAATATTTCAAGGGAAGCCATAAAAATATCTGGTTTAAAGAACAGAGGTACTGCAATATCTTGAAAGATTGGTATAGAATGTTCCACGTGCTTGCAAATTTGGTTTTAGTACAAAACCTTTATTCTCAGCCCACAAAACACTTCTATTTCCGTAACCATGTATGTTATCATCCAGAAAGCTAAAGAAAATCTATTTGCACGTCTAGATGCGTGTATCCCTTACGTACAACTCTATCTTTTAATTATATTGCACGAGGAAAATTATAAAATATATATATATATATATATATATATATATATAAATAAATGTAAATACAAGACAAGTCAAAAATTATTACCGTTCATTCAATTTTGAAGAAACAATTAAAAGAGGGACGCATATCATATTTTGTTGGAATTTATTTAAGAATTTAATTTTAATTTTAAATTCAAAAAATCTCAAAATAAAAAGAAAAAAATGAAAAATTCAATCAATTTACAATGTTGATATAATTTGAAAATCACATTTAATTTTAAAAAATAAAAATTTTAAAAAAATCATATTTGGACTCAATTTCAATTTTATTTTGGGCTTATTCCAATTGCTTTCTTAATTTTTTCTTCTGATTGGACTTCTTAATTTTATTTTGCATCTTAGCCAGATTGTGTTCTTAATATGTTTACTAGGATTCTTATTTTGTTTTGAGAAATTTCAATTACACACTTATACCTTTACATCTCATTATACATCTTTTGTTTTTAATGTATTTGTAAAAATAAATTATAAATAATTTTTTAAAAATATATAAAAAAAAAAGATAAAAAAGAGAGTATAAAAGAATAAATGTACGGATAATTCATCTCTTTTGTTTTTGTTTTGATAGGAGATTCTTAATTTAATTTTTGGACTTAGCCCAATTGTGAGCTCAATCTAAATGTGGGGAGTTGACCCATTTTTTATTTATTTTAACAGTGTTTATATTATTTGTTAATTATGCAAGTATTTTCAGAGAAAAAAAAAAAAACTACGTGGCAACATAGAGAAGCAAACAAAATAACAACTAAAATTAAAAGTGCGAGTGAAGGAGTCGTGACAAGAAGAATGGGTGGACGAAAAAGACAAAGTTAAAGATGAAACAAAATAAAAAGAAGAGGAAGAGACAGTGGGAAAGATTCCTAAATATAAGTAAATTTGGAATGTTAGTTTTAAAATTTTTGGATATATATATAAAAGTGAGAAAATTTTAAATAAAAAAAATAAAAAAGAAGACTTTAAGAAAGAATGCATAGTTGTAGTAGTGGCCATGGAACATACTATGATAGAGCATTTTCAACATTAAGGGGAATGAATGATCTATTAAAAAGCTTGTGGGGACTATATATACTTTGATGTATTTGCTTTCAAAATTATCTCTAAAATTAGCTACTGCAATAGTTGAAAGATTTTTCTATCATGAATATTATCAATAATTTCATGGGAGATAAATAATTAATTGATTGTTCAGAGAGAAATTTTTTTATAATATTAGAAGATAAAAAAATTAATTAATATTTCCAAAATATAAAAACATATACATTTATACTTTTGATAGTAGTTTATTAAAATGAGTCTATTCCATGTATATGTCTTGTTCATTCATAGATACACATGATTAAAAGGAAGAATATATAGTAATCTGAAATTTCAAAAGAGACTTGACGGATATTACATAAGCTTATCTGATTAAATTTTTAAATACTGAAACTGATAAGAGGAGTAGTCAGCTACTAGCAGCTCTGGTGTGGCAATCCAATAAATAGTTCAGTCTCCACTTCTTTATGTCTTTCCAATTGCTGAGATTGTTTTTTAACACACCGCATCTGTAAGAAAAGTCTTATGATCAACACAATGATTTGATTTCCTCTACTTATTTTCCATTGCAATTTCGATCTACCAATTTTCAACCAGACTACCAAGAGAAAGTAGAAGCTCACCATTTCAGTTAACCTTGCATGCTCTTCCACCTTGTTCCTCTCCTGATATTTTTTTTAAAAAAAAAAACAATAAACAAAATTAGGCATGCATGATGAATTTTTAAAGAACTTGTGAGCAGAAACCAAGACTCTGAATTCCATGGGAAGCTGCATCACCTTGGCTCGTAGTCGCTCAAGATGCTCCGCATATAGCTGTGACTGAAACAAGATAAAAACTTTGAAAGCTCTTTCCCTCTTCCCATTAATTAAGTGCTATCTATCTATCTATCTATCTCTCACTCTCTATATATATATTCTTAACCAAGGTAGAGATTGTTATGTATACCTTTCTCTGTCTTATGCTATGCAAACTCGTCTCCAACTGGTTCTCAAGTCCCCGGAGTTCATCATAAGTGCACGAATTCAAGCCGTATCCCATTAATCTCCTAATATATTCAAGCCATTTACTGTAATCTATTAGGCAATACTAGGAAACAATAGTAGCTAGGCTAGGTAAGTGCGTATATATAAAGTGGCTTAAGGAGTTTCAGAGAGAGCATTCATTTTCTAATAAGGAATTCTTGTAATTCAGCTGAGATAAGGTTCTGGGCAAAGAAGAAATAATGAGTAAGGCAAAATAGCTAGTTGTTGGAACAATCAAGTGACCTCTGACAATGTTCGAGAATCTCAATCTGCTTTGCCATGCTTGCAGTGTCAAACTTCTGTTGCTGGATGCATTTAAAACCAGTAATTTATCAGAGAATAAGCAATGCGACTTTTATTTCATTTAAAAGAAAATAAATTAAAACTATTCTTCCAAAAAAAAAAAAAAAGGAAACAGTTCCAAAGCCAATTTCATATATAGCATTTATATGCACATAGGGACAGATACATAAAAGTTGTATGTCACCAGACTCAACATAATGCATAATTCTCCTTTATCTCCTCTTTAATATTAGGACTTGTGCACTCTAGTGGTGAGATATTCCGTCTTGAAACAGTTTTATCGCAAACCAAAGACAGAATCAAAGAGAGGATTCCCTTAAAAATATAAGAAATAACAATGCAGTATCAACTAAGGTCATGCACACTTTGTTATTTGTTGCAATAGAGAGGACATATTGCATCAGACATTCATACTTTCATCAAATCTACCATCAAAAGAAAAATGGTGATAAGACCACACTCAAGTGCACCTATACAAACAGGTATGAAACCAGAAAATCTGAGTAAAAGAGCGAAATTTAACACAATGCAAGAGAAGTAGTGCGAGTATAAGAATTTCGAAAGGAGGCAAATATATATGATGAACAATACTTTTAAAGAACTATGTAGTTCTGCCCCTGAATACAAACATAGCAAAACTAATTAATTCATAATATTTAGTGACAGTCATATATTTAGGTACTTTTTTCATATATATTTTTTAATTTACCGTTTCTGTTTTACTAGAATCAAACATCAGTTTCATTTCTCTTTTTGGCTTCACAAGCAAGCATTGATTTAAATGTCTAAAACAAGGAAATGAAATATTATATTTGGAAATTAATAATTCATCTATTAAGCACAATCAACTTAAGGTATCATTAACTTGATAAGTTCACACATAATATTAGATTGGGGGAATGATAACTTTCTTTTCTTAATCACTAAACTTCAAAAGCTATATTAGATGGGAATTTTACCTGGAGGTATTCTTCCTCGTCAGACCTAATTGCATGAGCAGTTTTGGTATATTCATGGTATCTTTCCAAAATTGTTTTAATGCTGAAAATAGAGAACAATTAAATTATCTGTCACAAAACAATGCAAGCATAAACATGGCCATTAAAAATGCAAAGCAGAAATGTTTAGTAATCCTTGGCATGAAGATTTACCCCAAAAAAAAAAAAAAGAATAATAATTAACGGTTACCTTCAGACATTAATATAATAGAAAACAAAGAGCGAAGATGATTCCTTGGTCTTAGATTTGTGTTTGTGTTCACTATTTATTTTAGAACTGCACAACTTGTAAACCTAATTTATTTCTAGGAAGATTACAAGTCTTTGTCGAAAACATTCTAACAGAAAATGATGTATGTGTAATTGAACGATTTCCTCTCTTTGTTTTGGGAAATGCCTTCTATCCTTAAAAAGGAGAACTACAATCTTTTGGGTAAATTTAGTCATATAAAAATATTACCTTCAAATTTTCAAGAACATAATACAGTTTAGTCTACAGAAGCTAATCTGATGGTCAGAATCAACTGCTCCACACATCAACTTATAGTCAAGGGCTAATTACCACAAAACTTTCTAAGTGCAATTTCTCCAATGTGCACACTATCAATTTCAATCTAACAGTAGTCAGTATTGTGTGTGAGGTCAAACTGCACCTTTGAAAGTGTGGTGCATATATATGGGAGTAAAGTTGAAAGGGCTCATTTGGAGTTTCACCCTTTTTCTACCAATTAGAGATTACTTATATTTCTGCCTAGTATTTTTTTATTTTGAGAGTATATCCTGCAAGATTATGACACAAATTAACAGACTCATTGCGTGCTCCTAGCACAATCAATAAATTGGAAACTACCTACAAATTTTCATTTTTAGTATCCAACAAAAGTTATACTTCAAGGAAGCATGAAATCAATTATAACATGGCCAAAAACTTGTAAATTATCCACAAATTAAACAATGCAAACCTTGATATTACTATTGCCTTTTCCTTCAGCAAAGTGTTGTTGTCGAGCGGAAAGAAAATTGATGTTGAACAACGCTGTGTTAAGAATTTGAGGGAAAGAGTGTCATACCCAAAGTGATCCATCAACCATTCAGTGATAAGGTGAGATGTTCAAGAATTAATGGAAGCAAAATTATCAAGATGCTTATGAAACTTCAGAATTTTGAAGATAAAGCGTCGAGAAGTGCCAGAAGAGTTTCAAGACGAGAAGATGTGAAATGTTTCTGGACAAGAGATGAATAGATGAAAAATCAACTTCCATAAGAAAATTTCAAATTAAGGGAAAGCGTTGAAAGTAAATGTAATTTGAAATTATTGTTATGTCTCTTTTAGGATTATAAAATTTAGAATTTGTAACTGCATGTTTTGAAAGCACTTCAATAAAAAATTATTTCTGAGGTATTACATAACATATGTATTATGGAGCTATGAAATAAGTTGACGAGATAAATAAGAGTATTAAAAAATACATCAAATTGGAATAATAAACACTTTTGTTTATTTACATAGATAGATAAGGCATTATAGGAATTTTAACTTACTGAAAAAGGGGTGTACCCGAGTTTAATCTCAGAATAAATGAAACAAAAAGCCTTAAAACTCCTAGGGGTGCCACTGCACTGCACCCATGGGTTCGATAGTAAATACTTTTAGATTGATGGTTTAAATACAAATTAATAATTAATATCTTCTGCCCTAAAAGTATGACATATACCTCCCCAAAGCTATCATTGATAAAAATAATAAAATAATATATTCAATATTTGCAGCAGTCTTTTATTATTTTCTTGACCAATAAATAGTTATTGGACAAGTTAGATACGGGACAGGCTTTGAAATAGGGGATGTTGTTACGCAAATAAATCCCTCCCATTCTAACAAAGTGGAACCAAGGCATGTTTGATCAATGGCGGATGCATGTTCATGGAAGAAGATCAATGATAAAGTGCTATTATTAAGAGGACAAAAAACTGATGTTGGAGAACATCGTTTTAAATATTTGGGTGAAAAAGTATCGTCTCTTGGCGGTCAACCACTTGGTGATAAGTTGATGATCAAGAATTACTAGAAGTAAAATCATCAAGATGCTTACATGACACTTCAAGATTTTGAAGATCAAGCATTAAGAAGTACCAGAGGAGTTCCAATGAAAAGAGGAAAATATTATGAGCAAGAGATGAAAATTCAAAAATGAAATTTTCAAATTAAGGAAGAATGTTGAAAGTAAATATAGTTTCAAATAATTGTTATGTGTCTTTGGATGTCTTTTTAAATTGGTAACTTTTATGTTTAGATTTTTAGAGCACTTCAATGAAAAATTACTTTCACTTAGGAAGTGTTGAATGCAAATGGCATAATATACTTGTTTAAAGGTATGTCAGATTATGTAAATTAACAATTTTTTTGTAGGATGTAAATTAAAAAATTTAAGTGGATGAGTTTCAGCCGTAACTCTCTGAAAGCATAGAGATAAATTCTAATTTAGAATATTATTAAGAATATATATTAAGTAGCATAATCTTTTCCTCTCATTTCCTGAAACTCAAAACTTTTTCTTATATATATATATATATATCATTTTCAGCTTCTTCTTCATTTATCTCACTTTTTCTGCCTCTTTTATCCACCACTTAAACCTTCATAGTTTAATTTAATTATCGATTTAATTCCAAGAAACAGTTCGGAGAAAGAAGTTACAGTTTCATTTTTCATAGGCTGGTTATTTATCACATTGAATTCATACTACCAAGTACTATGAATTTTCATATTTAAAATACTAATATTTTGCAGCACAGATATTGTTTTTACTAATAAATTCAAATTATATATCTTGAAAATAAGTTTTATATATATATATATATATATATATATATATATATATATACTGTAATAAAATATTCAACCCCTCTATTTATGAAGTCATTGTTTCACAACTACAGCTTAATAAGTAATCTTATTATATAGAACTAAGGAAACATGTTAAGAGCTGAATGTCCTAAACTTTGGATGATTTGGCATGCATTTAGGTAAGGATATAAATCTATTGAGCACTTGTTGGAAAATGAAATTAATATACAAAATAATGACAGATATATTCTTACACATACTTTATATGCTAGGGTATAAGTTCATACCAATTTGGCATGGTTAAATTACATTCAATTAAAATACAAACTCAATAATTTTGTCTTACAGCTCCCTCTACTGTATGTGAACTCCTAAAGTAAAACAGAAAAACTAAGTAGAAAATTGAATAAGGTAGAAGATTAACGATAACATTAATTTGAACTTCAAAATTTCGACAAACACACATAATTATGTTTCAACCAATACGTTAAGAAGTGTGATTAAAATTTCAGCCAATGGATATATGTGCATGAATTTATAAAAGATCAAAAATAATAAAAAGGGAGCTCTGAGGAGCATGGCATGTATCATATGCAACATAAAATAAAGGGGAAATAACTAGCTAGGGCTTAGAAGGAACATGCATGAACATATTGATGTTCATGAATTTGTATTTGAATTAGTATTTGGAATTGTTATAGCTAATACATCGTCATTTTCATGCTGCATCTCCATGTCTTAAACCAAATTTCCATTTCTACCTTAGTAAATAAATAAAACGGATTGTTAGTCAGCCCTACACGTAACAGTGAGAAGACTTCAAATAAAAAACCTAGAACTGAAAGGCAAAGGCTCTTGCGTTTTCCTGTAAAACGTAAGAGCAGCAATCACCACTGCTCCAATAATCATTATACATGTACGTATTCTGTGCTCTAGACCCTTGTTAATTAAGAAAACTCAACTAATCAGAACTTGGCCCAAAACCTTAATTAAATTTTACATACTAATTATTTACATTTTGATTTATTAAACTTTGATTAAATCATTAAAATTTTAGACCTTGCACACTATTTCTCATACTTTGTAAATAGAATTTTTTTATTTTTTGTTATATCTATATATGGAGCACTGACCCTCATCTCTTGCAACAGTAACTGTACCCCTCTATTGAGTTGACGAGATAAAAGAATTGCTGGTAAAATTATTAAATAAAGAAACGAAACAATGGGCCGGTGAAAATTTTATGGAATAGGCACTTCCAAAGATGTGTACGGAACACAAATGTTGACAGACTACTGGAAGAACAGGACAAAAACAAAGCCGAATCCCTCCTTCCAATGAATGAAAAGGAACCATAACATTCTGCAGACTTTAGGGCCAAAAGGATATATCACACGATTCAAAAAGCATAATCAACAATTGGAGAGAAAATGGTGAAAATTTTCTCTTTTTTTTTTTTTTTATGGGATGGTGAAGAAACTAACTCATAGCAAAATTAACCATTGAACCTCCTTTGGAGTTTCTTTCTCAAATTTCTTCAGTGCAATTTGAAGATCCAAAGATAAGCAGAAAAATGTGCACTGATATTGGACCGAAGTTCAGTGAAGATTATGAAATGTGGTCGTTCAGGTTGGGATGCGGATGACTTGCAGTCATCTTCTACAGTCGCCTATTCAACGGTTGCGATCAGTCCTCAGCTACCTCTTCCATCGCAGCCATCGAATAGAGACAAGGCTCATTAAACAAATTCAATAACTACGATGGAAAGGGATGGCTGAGGAGCAGCCGTTGGATAGGCAACTGCAGAGGGTGATTGCAGAGGATGACTGCAAGTCATCCGGATCCGTCACGTTGAATAGGTAAGGAGATAAAGAAATGAAACCAGAACCAGACCAAAGTTTAAACACTTTGATCCTACACTAGCCCTCTATCATTGCAGCTATAGCCATACCTTTTTGCACACAGCTATACCTCTAAGCAGTGATATATATATATATAGACACACACACACCATTGCGAGTTATTTTATGTAGAAAATGATTGCTGAGCTTAAAAATATAAGACTTGTAGTGCAGAAGGGAAGGAAGAGAAGGTAAAAGGAAATTAGACGTACTCGGAGCTTGAGAACTCATAGAGCCTTCCTTTTTGTGAAAAGATGATCAGAGCTATTTGAGCATCACAAAGCACAGAAAGCTCGTAGGCTTTCTTAAGAAGTCCATTTCGACGCTTGGAGAAGGTCACTTGAAGACTAGTGGTGTTTTCAATCTTTTTCATCTGAACTTTCCCCCTCACCATATCCTACACAGATTATTACAGTCAAGAAATTAATGTCAATTTCACTCAAGCCCTAATAAAAACAAAATGTTCAAAAAAAGGAAAATAAGATAAAGAACAAAAATTACCAGAAATAGATGAAAAGCTTATACTTTCGTTGTTATATAACTCTTGAACTGAAGAATGAGAAATTTCCCGGAACCCAGAAGTGCAGAACTAAATTGACTGTAAATCCAGAGATGGAAAATTAAGATTTTGGAAGATCGAATGAAAGCCCACAATAAGAAAACATGAATATAAATAAAAGATTGGAACTTTTTGAAGAAATTGTAATACCCACAAGGTACAAGCTCCAAATATTATTTTCAGAAATCAATCTTCTGCGGCCCAGGAAACTTTACTGTCTGTTATGAGTGGAGAGAAAGAGTTGAGGGAATATTTCGAGGGAAGTGGGAGCTAGCATGGAGAAACCATGAAATATACTGGTTTCAGAAACAGAGGTACATATACTTGAATAGAAGAATGGGGTAGAAGCTCTCTCTGTAGCTGTGGCAAATATGCCAGAAACTTTAGAAAGATTCCATATGTGTTTAGAATTTGGATTTAGTTCAAACCTTTATTCTCAGACCACAAAAACATTTCTATTTCCATATTCAACAATTAATGTCATCCTCAGCTCATGCCCCCAACCAAGTATGAAGAAACACTAGCATAAAAAAGAGGTGTTGGGAGGAGAGAGGGGGGGAAGACCTAGAAAGAAACGACAATCTGTGAGGTGTGGCCTGACTGAACCCTAAAATATTAGAGAAGAAATAAGATACGATTTCTGATGTTTCTGTTTTTGTTTTTGGCTTACCTTGATTTAGCAATATTAAGAACGGGCTATTTAAAGCAAAATCATTATAAACCAAGTCTTTTCCTTTTCCATGTGAAATATGTTATTAAAAGATTCGTCGAGAAGGATGTACAATAATAGTGATAATGAGTAATTTAGATAAAATAATAATAATAATAAATAATGTTATATTTTTGTGTTTTTATTGTTTTTTAAAAAAGTATTTTTTTAATACGTTGAAATTTTAATATAATGAAATATACAAAAAAAGGCAAAAACAATTATATCGAAGAGTTTTTAGATAAAAATGCACTTTATTATGATTTTTTAATTATTCAGTTTAAATTTAAATTAAGCATATAAAATAATTAATATATTTGTAAATGAAAAAGTATTTTTTGTAATTTTTAATTAAAGATTTTTTGTAATTTGAAATTTTATCAAATTAACTTTTGTTTCTTTTATATACCTTGTTATTTGTTGCAATAGAGAGGACATATTGCATTAGAGACATTCATGCTTATTCAAATCTATTATAAAAAACAAACTCCAACACATGAAAACTAATTATTTCACATTATATAGTGAAATTATATGCTTCCTGAGCTTGCAGGTGTGCTTTGTAGGATGATGCCTTTGATTTTCTAGGTATCAAAAACATTTGTCACATTTAGTTTCAATTTATACATTACCACTTCTATTTTACTGAAATCAAGTTTTTAATTTTTTTTCTTTTGGGGTTTACAAACAAACATTATTTTAAATGTCTAAACCAAGGAAATGAAATATTCCATTTGGTGATTAATTATTGATCTATTAAACACAATCAACTTATTCATCCTAAAACTTAAATTGTTAGAAAGAGTTCATGACTAGTTTTGCCATTTTGGTAAAAGAGGATTTGATTTTTTATCAAACAAGTTTTAATATCGTATCAAAAACTAGTTCATATATTTCAAAAGTTTAAGTTGTTAAGAAAAAAGAAATTATATCATATCCGATAATTCATACACAAAATTAGAGTAATAATTTCACTTTCTTAATCACAAAACTTCAAAAGCTTTAAGATGGGAGTTGTTTAACCTGGAGGTATTCTCCTCGTCAATCCTCGTGGCTTTAGCAACTTTGGTATATTTACGGTATCTTTCCAAAATTGTTTTAGTGCTGCAAAATAGAGAACAAATTATTTGTCACAATATAAATAGAAAGATAGATAGATAGACACTATATAAGGAAAGAAAGTTGAACAAAACAATGCAAGCGTAAGGATGGCCATAAAAAAAAAAAAAAAAAAAAATGAAGCTTAAATGTGTAGTACTTATTGTTATATAGATGTACCAAAAAACAAATAAAATTAAGGGTTACCTTCATCCAAAGTCAGCTTAGATATCAACATGATAGAAACAGAGAGTGTCTTGGTCTTAGATTTGCGTTTGTGATCAGTATTTATTTTAAAATTAACAATTCATAAACCTAATTAATTTAAAGGAAATTATTGTTATGTGTCTTCTAGATCTGGAGTTATAAGGTTGTCTTTTGTAATTTGTAACTATCATGTTTTAAAGCACTCCGCAAAAGAATTATTTCTACTTAAAAGGTTTTTTTTTTTGGTTAAATAAGATTTAAAAACCTTAAAAAAAATATAAATAAGAGTATCAAGAAATATATCATTTAAAACTTACATCAAGAGTTGTCTCATATTTAAAAAAATACTTGTATATTGATAATTTAAGTGGGGAAATGAAAGTGGTCAAATAAGACCAATGTCAAAGTATTATTGTTTTGTTAAGAAAGAAAACTGATGTTGAAGACATGCAATATGTTAAGAATTTGGGTGAAAGAGTGTCATCCAAGGCGAACAACTACTTGCAAGTAAGGTAATTGTCAATAATAACTAGAAACAAAATCATCAAGATGCTCAAAAAATGTCAGAATTTTGAAGATCAAATATGAAGAAATGCAATAAGACTTCTAAGATTAGAAGAGGAAAATATTTTGAGTAAGATGAGTAGATGAAGACTTAACTTCAAAAAAAAAAAAAAAATTGGGTTTGTTTAGTAACAGCTTTTGAGCATAGGGCATTAAATATTTTTGTTTTAATTCTCGATATTTATGAAATCCAAATTTATGTTACTCATTCCTTTTCAAATCTCTTTCAACAATTAAATTTTAAATTAAAAATTTTAAACACATAAATTTTAACTTTAATTATAAAAACTGTAAAGACTACATCCTAAATTTTAAATTTTAAATTTTAAATAAAGCTTAAAATAAAAGAAAATCTCAAAGTGTGTAATTAGTGCTATCAGTAGAAAAAGAAAAATTTATGAGGAAATAAATAAGGGAGAGAGAGAATTGAATATGATTATTAATTGTTTTTCCTCAATCAATCATTATATTTTTTTAAAAAAAGTTTGCATAGCTAATATGGATATTTAATGATACTTATCTTATGTCCTTGGGCATAAGTTATAAAACCCTTTTGAAAAGAAGAGAGTGTGCAAAATAAATGTAATTAAAAATTACTGTGTCTTTTTTTTTTTTATATATCTTTTAGAGTTTATAATTTTATTATCTACATAATTTTAGAAAACTGTGAACAATATAAATCAGCATACACTTTTTCTTTTTCTCTAAAGCCAGACCTTTTTCTTATCTACTCATATCTTATCTTTTTCATTTCTCTACTCAATTTCTTTTCCTCTTTTGTGTACCACTTAAATCCTCCTAAATTCATTATAGATTTAACAAGCAATAGTTTGGAGAAAAAAGTTGAAGTTCAAACTTCATATATATGCTGGTTATTTATCGAGTTGAATTCATACATCCATGCAAGTACTGTGAATTTCCATACTTCTACCAATTTGCATCACAAATATTGTGACTGATAAGTTCAAATTATACATCTTGAAAATAACTTTTTTTATATATCTGTAATAAAATATTCATATTTATATAATAATACTGCTACTATTCAACCCCTTAGTTTATGAAATCAATGTTCCACCACTTCAGCTAAATGAGTACTCTTATCATACAACTGAGAAAATATGTTAAGAGCTGAATGTCCTAAGCTTTGGAGATTCAGCATGCATTTAGGTAAAGATCATATTCATCTTATTGGAAAATTAAAATAATTTAATATACACAAATATTGAATAATGACAAATAAAACTTACACATAATACATATACTAGGGTAAGTTCATAACTTAATACCAATATGGCTTGGTTAAATTGTATTTAATTAAAATACAAACTCAATAATTTTGTCATACAGCTCCATGTGGACTGCTAAAGTAAAACAGAAAAACTACGACCCTCCAAAGTTAATCAAGAAAGCTTTGGCATCCCAACTACACTTGTAATGCTTATATTAACGGCTCTCCATATATAGAATTTTGATGGAGGGAGGGGGAAAGGCCTTGCCTGCCCCCCTCTGCATCCGTCCCTGGCAGCACCACCACTGCCCTAGAAAAGATGCGTACGGACACAAATGTTAATAGATTACTGGAAGATCCAGAGATAAACAAAGCCTAATCCCTCCTTCCGATGAAGGAAAAAGGAAACATTCTGCAGCCCTTAGGACCAAAAGGATTTTCACACTAAAACCACAAAGTATCTGAATATCTAATTAGTAGCCAGGACTATAGGTGAAAGAATAAATTAACATGTCTTCCTTCGAAAACTTGAAAAGAAAACGGTGAAGACTCAAGGAAAAATTAACCATTGAAACTCATTTTGGAGTTTTCTTTCTCACATTTCTGCAGTGCAGTTTGCAGATTGAAAGAGAAACAGAAAAATGTGCACTGATAGAGGACCAAAATTCAGTAGAGACCAAGAAATTAACTTGTGTGGCCAGGTTGCATAGGTAGAGAAATAAAGAAATGAAACCAGAACCAGAACCAAGAAACACTTTGATCCTACTCTAAATATTCCTTTAGGATGAATGCAGCTGATAAGTGCATTTTATGTAGAGATTTTTTGTCTTATTCTCTTACATTTAAGTCCTAAATTGAAGAGAGATTATGTGCTTTTGACCTTAGTTGTTTATTCTGCAAAAATTAAGCACTCAAGGAAGCAAAACAGTAAAAATTCAACATTAGTAGCAAGTTGGCGCAATGAGGGCGTTGTAAGAGGCCGTGGCGCTAAGAAATTCCAACAAGAGTGGTTTTGGCGCCATGGAAATTCCAGAAAGCATGTGATTGGCGCCACGTCGTGGCATCCTGAAAGTCCCGATACCTAATTTTGTATAATGATTATTTTGAGAAGTATTATTATATATTAATTCTCATTTACTCTAAATAAAATTATAAGACGGAGACATCATGTGCAACGTGCAACGAAGTGCGGAATACACCAACTGGAGAACGACATGAGGGACAACTCCATTTGGTCGCGTCACGTGGCTCTCCTTGTGCGACGGCTTCATTCCTTATTTTCATTTACATTTTCATGTTGGTTTATGAGTAGGGATAGAAATACCCAAGCTTGCTGATGTCTTTTATTATGCCTTTATGAGTTCGTATACATTAAAGAGGTATTGTCAGCTACTTGAGCACTTCAAAGAGTATAATATAATAGACCCTCTGTTTAATTTATCTGTTAAATTAAATTTGTGTTTGGCACTTCTTAATTTTTTATTTAAAAGTAATTATATTTTATATTATATCTTTTAAATTATTTCAATTATTTATTCATTATTTGAAACAAGAACAAAGTTAATCCAATAAACAAATTAGATTCAATACAATTTAAGTGTATTGTGGTGCCATAAACAAGGTGTTCTCTACTCTAATAACTCCTTGAACATAAATTCATTGACACTCCTAAAAAACACTTTTTAATGCTTTCATGTCTCTAGTCATAGATATAATAATGTTTAAATAGGTAAGATGATCAAGAACAACCTGTGAAGGTAGATGCGTGTGGTAATAATGGTTTCTTTTTTATTATTATTTATTAAGAATAGATAATTATTAAATCAACCTTAGTGTTCGACTAAATGATAATTTTTTATGTGTGAAAATTAATATTATAAAACATAGTATTAACATATATTATCAATATAATTGACGGAGACATATCTTTTTTAATTAGTACAAATAAAGAAAATTGGACTCAAATCTTGCTTACGATTCACACACATACATTCATTAAAAAGAAGCCGATGTAGATAGATTAACATGTTTTTGGTCCTACATTGAGAAAATTACATTCTAGATTATTATCATTCGTATTAAGAAAAAGTCCGAAACCTGGTCATCTCACATACGATCCAATTAGTTAATGGAGAAGGATTAAGCAGCAGATAATTATATTCCATAAAGGTTATGAAACTTCATATGGATGACCATCTATGCTTTGTTTCTTGTGATAGAGAAGAAACACGTTGCAATTTCATATTGGCCTCAAACATAAAGGAAAGAAACAATAAGATGGAATAAGTGTATTCCTAATAATTGAGGATTACCTATTAAAAAATAATTGAGTATTAAAACTAGAGAGAAGTTCGTTAAAATTTAATAAAGATATTTTTACTACTCTTATGGTATTTTTTAATCAAATTAAATTAGTTGATGATAAAATTTCTTATTTCTTATAAAATTTTGTAACATAATTTATTTTTTTTAATGCAAATTATTAATATTTTAAATTATATTAAATATTAATTAATTTAATTTAAATTGAATAAGATGATAATAATAATAAAGTTCTTATTTCCTTGTCAAATTTTAGTTTAAATGTAAATTATCATAAAGTTTGAATTTGAATTTTTTAATTAAATTAAAAAATATTTACCAATTAATTTATAATGATAACAAGAAATTTATTTAAAAAACTTAAAACATGATAATACTTTTTATTTTTTTTATCTGGAGAGAACAAAATTTATATATATATATATATATATACACACACACACTAAGAAAGATGAAACTTGTTACCGACTCGTTGAAACGAGTGGTTGGTGAGAAAGGGATGTGGGATTGTTGTCCTTGCTATATGTGATATGTGATTTTTGATTGACGTATTTGATATGACATGAGATTTTGAAGAAAAATCCTGCGTTAATATTATCGTTTCCCTATGGATTCATCCTCATCCTCAGCTTTTACCTTTTAAAGTTGTTACCATACAATGTAGGGACCTATGCCCTACAATTCTCCTATATTAATTAATATTTGATATTTGATTATTGTTTTATAAATGATGCTACCCCATTGGGATTTGTTGCTTAAATAGTTAAGCAACTCAGAAAAGTCTCCACTGGAGAATTAACAACTTTCCTGCACACTTCCACCCCCTCAAGTGGAGCTTTAACAACTAGTCCATCCCTGCTCACGTTTAAAAAAGCCCAAAATGGTTATAGCAGAAAGGGATTCTTTTAAAACATCCAAAATATCTTTTTGCACACCTTAAACATTATAAAATTTTCAAAATAACCCTCAAACCTTTACACATTTCACACACTCCATTTATCTTTCTAAGTTTGGAACTCTCTCTCTAACACACCCTACATCAATGAAGAACCACTCCCCTTAACACTTCCTTTGTTGTTTAATGTTTAATTTGAGCAAGGTTTTGTTGTGTATTAGCAAGATTAATAAAATTTCATAATACAAACCAGGTGAATTAGTAACTTTTTAGTTTTTTATAAATGAATGAAATTTGAAGTAAAATTATATTTTTATATTTTATATTTAAAATCTTAATTAATTTGATACTTCGTATTTTAAGTTTATTAATTTTATTTTTTATATTTTAAAATTTATAAAAAAAAATTGTTTCTAATATTGTTAAATTTATAAATAATTATTAATATTAAAAAATTTTAAAAATTAAATTAATAGACAATTTTAAAATGTAAAAAATTGAATTAATAAAAGTTTCAAAAAAGTAAAATGAAAAAAATGAGTTTTACCTTAAAATTTGTCATGAATATTGCTTATTCAAAAAATTTACTTGTGCATTTTTTTTACATTCTCTTTGTAATACCGTGCTGTCTTGAATTCAGGTCCAGAATTTCCTGACTAGTGCTGAATCAAAAGCTTTCATTGAAGCTGCAGAAGCAATCGGTTTCCTTCATCAAGGGAGTCTTGGTCCAGCTAAAGGTGAAGCTTACAGAGACAATGATCATCCATTAATAATCCTGTCCTTGCAGACACAATTTGGGATTCCGGACTCAGTAAACTATTTTTTGACATAAAAATTCAAGGGAAGGTTACTGTTGGTCTGAATCCAAATATTAGATCTAGCTGTAAAATCTCTTTCAAAATGAGTTAATGTAAGGTATTTTCTAAAGGTTTTGTTGCAATATAGGATTCTTTTTCGTGTGATCTCCTTGATGAATGGCTATCCAAATCCAAATATTAGATTATAAAGCCAACTTCCTAATGCAGAGAATCAGACTCAGTTGGCTCAATATCGTTCGACTTTTGAACATGGAAAGGAGTGGTAGGAAGAACTGAAGGCAGAACAATGTAAACCACAAGTGGGACTCTCCCCTCCTGCTTCCATCTTCCCAAAGGATATAACCTGACGTAATTGGCAACTCGGATACACGTGGTCCACTGACTTTGACAAGGAAAACTTTCTCTTCATTATACCATCTTTAGTCATGATACTCATCAGAGTTCTATATCTTAATTATTTATATTATTTTAATAGATTCTACAATGACACATCACTCTATACAACTTATATAATTTTTTCTCTACTCATACAACTCTAAAAAAAATTTTAAATGGATCCCACAACTATTTCTTTTACGTTATAAAATTTTCTCTTTCTTCTTAAAAAATACAAAAAAAATATTGTGGGTCCCATGAATATTGCATGCATCGGCACTAATACTTGCAACTCTTTTTTTTTTTTTTTTCTCTCCTCCACCTCATTCTCTCTCTCTTCCACCTCTTCCCCTCTCTCTTCTACTTTATCTATGCAACCCCCACTACACTTGCTCTTAATAGCATAAAAAGGAAAAAGAGAAGTTTCACCGTGACTTGCAAAATATCAGGAATCTCATGTAAGATCATCTTTAGTCATGGTACTCACCAGGGTTCTATATTTTAATTATTTATATTATTTTTATGGGTCCTACATGACACATCACTCTATACAACTTATATAATTTTTTCCTCTACTCATACAACTCTACAAACTTTTTAAATGGGTCCCACAAATTATCTCTTTTACCTTATAAAATCTTCTCTTCTTATTAAAAAATACCAAAAAAAGTCTTTGAACAGTATATGCATTGACCTCTCAATTTGCAACTCCCCTTCACTCTCTTTCCTCCACCTCACTCTCCTCTAGTGGTGCACCTGCGTAATTATCGACGCACAAATATGTGCATTCCGTAAATGCCTCCCATTGCGGAGGCTCTAAGAAAACATGGTAGGTTGAGTTTGGTGTTCCGACATTTGTAGCAGTCCTAATGAACTGGCCTTTCATCTGTTGGCTGTTGGCTATAGCTAGCATGATAATGGATTGATGGGTACTCAATATAATAATGGGTACTATATAGTTTTTAAAAGATGAGGAGAAGAAGAAATTTATAAAAGAAAAAATTAGTGTATCAACGTATTAATGGGTCCATAAATGAAATTTTTCACTAAAATTGAGGATGTAAAAATAATCTTAATCATATTTATTTAAAAATGAGTAACAACAAGATCATTGTCACACAGTCGTAAACCACCAAAAGAAAATGGGGAAAAAAAATTGGGGGAGTATAATTAGTCTCTCATTTCTCTCTCTCAATTCACAACCCTACAGTTTAGTCTCACTTCTCCATTTTCAAGCACCCCTACATTCCCAAGTTTCAATATTAAAGCAGTAAACTCCTTAAAGAATAAGCTTTGATCTTTGGCAAAAGCTTCAACAATCCATCTGGTTCTGTAATCACCATACAGTGCTTGATCTGATCCAAACACACCCTTCCCAACCATTAATCTTTTGTAATAATCATTATCAAACACTGAAGCCGTGGAGTCCAAGAACTGTCCAGCATTGGGGTCCTTGTTTGGTTTAGGGCATGTCTTTCTTAACCTAGCAAACTCGGTGTTCATGCTGGGATCAGTGTCATGCAGTGAACTAAAATTACGAAGACGGGCTTCAAAATATGAACAGTGTGAGAAGCCAGGAGTGTGGCCACCTGATAGAGTAGCCATATCTTTGACTCCAAGACCTCTCTTAGAAAAGCTTTGAATGAATTGGCTCACGTTGAAGGTTGGAGCTGGTAGATTGATGGTTTCAGAAGCTTTCCATACTCTTCCATCTTTCCTTCCCTTTAAGACATTCCAGTATGGACCTCCAGACTGTCAAAATTGACAAGACCTTAATTATCATTACATTAGAGTTATAAGAACTAAAGAGAAGCCACTTTTCTTCTGGAGATATTCTATGTATGTTTAGAATGCATGCTAGTTAACATAGATAAGATTCACTGCAATTCAAGTTAGAATAGTGAATGACATAGTAATGTGGAACATTAAAGGGATTGAACAATAAACATACACTATAATCATTCATTTCATAGTTTAAGTTTTACCATATCGTTAATTTTAATAATTTTATGTATGTTTATTTGATTACAATAAATTTAGGTCTCACAATTAAAACAAATCTGAAGTCAAAACCTAAACAACAAATATATATATATATATATATATATATATATATATATATATATATATATATATATATATATATATATATAAAAATATAATTAAGTTATGTTGTGAGCCGTATAAATTATATGTGTTAAATACATAAATGACATAATTCAATTAAGTTATTAGAAGAAAATCAATAATAAAAATTTGTTAATTATAGTGACTCACCTGTTGGTTGACAACTTCTAATCCAAATCCATAAAAAGACTAACATACCAAACACTGCAAATTGACGTACTTTTATTTATGTTAACATGCTAGTTAATTTGTTTTCCCCTTTTGCTTATAATAAGAAAAATAGGAATTTGGAACAATAATGATAAAAGATTTGAACTTTCTTAAATAATTGTGATACCCACAAGAGCTACAAGCTGCAAATGCTTTTTCAGAAACCAGCAAGGATGATAAAGATCAATCTTCTGCGACCCAGAAACTCAGGACACTCTACTATCTGTTATGAGTGGATAGAAAGAGTTCATGGAGTATTTCAAGGCCAGAAGTTTGAGGTAGCATGCAGAAACAATAAAATATTCCAGAAACTTTAGGGAGATTCCATGTTTGCGAATTTGGATGTAAGTTCAAACCTTTACTCTCTAACCACAAAACACTTCTATTTCCATATTCAACAATTTATGTCATCCTCCAAAAAGTCGATACCTTCAATTTTGAAGAAACAGTATGGAAAAAGACAAAGAAAAGAAGGGGAAGCAGTGATGTAGCCAAATCTGACTAAAACCCTAGAGAAGTAAGATTTTATGATTCTCTTTTTCTAACTCATCATTGTTAGGAACAATTGAATGAAACTATGCAAATGCTTGACAAAATGGAATGCCTTCTTATTGAAATACAAGTTCGGCTTTATAGCCATACTACAACTCTAACGGAAAGCATAAATGCAGCTCACGATAGCATTAACTCAGCTACGTGAATAACAGAATTTGGAATAATTCAAATGAAACAACATCCCTGAAGACTAGGTTTTAAAACAACAGACTACGTAAAACTGAAAACGTTGATTCTAGGTAACTAACTCCTTCATTCCCTTCCTTAAACTAACTGTAGAATGCAATTAGTTTACATCTGTAGCTTTACACATTCCCATCATCTCTCTGAGTTTCTGAAATACTTCTAGCTTTAACGGCTTTGTCATCAAGTCAGCCACCTACTATTGCGTTCCACAATGAACTAATTCAACTTCACCCTCTTTTGTAAGGTCTCTTAAGAAATGAAACCGCACATCAATGTGCTTACTCCTCCCATGCATGACCGGATTCTGCGAGAGTTTAATTGCTGAACTATTGTCACACATAATGGTAGTACAACCTTCCTGTGCATGACTTAGCTTCTTTAACACCCTTCTCATCCATACAACTTGACAAGCACAAGCAGCGGCTGTCACAAATTCAGCCTCGGTAGTAGACAGAGTAACTATGGGCTATTTTTTGGATACCCATGAAACTGCTCCTGAGCTCAAGAGAAACACATACCCGGATGTGCTTTTACGATCGTCTACATCTCCCACATAATCTCTAACTACAGCTCCCGCATAATCTCTATCTGTAAAAGTAAGCAGCTCTTTATCTCTCCCTCCCTTCTTATATAGAATCCCATCGTTGGCAATGACCTTCAAGTACCTCAATATCCTTTTGGCAGCTTGTAAGTGGAGTTTAGTAGGTTTAGTCATGTACATGCTGATTAGACCAACACTGAACATTATGTCTGGACAAGTTGCAGTAAGGTACATTAAGCTTCCCACCAACTGCTCGAAATAAGTTTCATCAACTGTGACCCTATAATCATCTCTACTTATCTTGAACCCAGGCAAGATTGGACTACATAGTGATTTACTCTCAAATATCCCAAATCGCCTTAACACTTAAGTGGCATATTTCCTTTGACAAATGAAAATGCCATCGGATTTTTGCAATACCTCGATGCCAAAGAAGAACCTCATCTTTCCTAAATTAGTCATGTTAAAGACTTTCATCATAGAGTTCTTGAAACCAACCATCATGTCTTCATCATCACTAGTGTAAATTAAATCATCCACATAAATACTTACTATCAATACCTTACCTTTACTGCTCCTTTTGGTGAATAGGGTCTACTCGTTTGGACATTTCTGGAACCCTTCATTAATGAAATGAGCCTGAATACGGCTAAACCAAGCTCGTTAGGCTTGTTTTAGTCCATATAAGGCCTTGTGCAGTTTATACATCTTATGCTCACTTCCCTTCTTTTCATAACCCTTTGGTTGTTCCACATACACGTCTTCACTGAGTTTACAATGCAGAAACGCTCATTTGACATCCAGCTGATAAATCTTCCAACTCCTTTGTGCTACAAGTGCCACTATCATCCTCACTATGTCCATTCGAGCTACTGGAGCAAAAACTTCAATGAAATCTACTCCTTGCTGTTGAGAATATCACTTGGCCACCAATCGAGCCTTATACTTGTCAACTTCTCCATGCTCGTTTAACTTTGTTTTATAGATCCATTTGACTCCAATGGTTTTAGTTCTGGCCGGCAAATCAATAACCCTCAAAGTCTAATTTTTCTCAATAGAGTTAACCTTCGAGTCCATTGCCAATCTCCACTTCGAGCTCTTTAAAGCATCTTCATAACTGATGGGATCTTCAAGTGAAATCAAGGCCATGTTGAGCTCGTTTTCTTCCTCGGATAGACCCTCACCAGTAACATATTCCTCCATCCAAATGGGAACCCGTCTGATTCTTCCTTCTCTTGCACTAGACTCTTCTTCACTAACCTCAGTTTCTCCATTGTCTCCATTAAATGCTTCCTCATTTTCATCCGTTTCTGCCTCATGTTCTTCTTTTGTGTTATCATCACCCCATTCAAGATCTAACAACATCTGTTCTTCATAACTTACGTCCCACTCCCATTCTCTGTCTTCCTCAAAAACTACATCTCTGCTAGTCACCACTCTTTTAGATACCGAATCATACAACCTATAGCCCTTTGACTCCTCACTAACTCCTAGAAGCACACATCCAAAACTCTTGTTTTCAAGCTTAGTCCTCCTAGCATCTGACACATGAACATGTGCCACACACCCAAAGACTCAGAAATGTTCCACTGAAGGCTTCATACCAAACCATGCCTCTTCAGGAGTAACATTCTTAACAACTACTGTGGGACTTCTGTTTAAAACATATATGGTCCAATTCACTGCCTCAGGCTAGAATGTTTTTGGAATATTCTTTTCTGAGAGCATTGAACGAACCAAGTTCATTACTGTCCAATTCTTTCTCTCGGCCACTCTATTCTGTTGTGGAGTATAAGCATTGGTAAACTGCATTTTTATGCCACAGTGTTTACAGAACTCTTTGAACTCATCTGAGTTGAATTCACCCCCTTTATTAGTGCGTAAGCACTTGATATACATGTTTGTCTCCTTCTCAACCAGATTCTTAAAGCATTTAAATGAATTTAAAGCTTCTAACTTTTCTACTAGAAAGTAAACCCATGTTTTTCTACTAAAATCATCAATAAAGCATAAAACATATCTCTTCTTGCTATTAGACATAGGAGTTACTGGGCCACAGATGTTTGCATGTATGAGTTGTAGCTTTTGAGTTGCTCTCCATGTACTCTTCTTAGGGATGAACTCTCGGTGTTGCTTCCCTTTCAAGCAATCAGTACACACCACTATGGTAGGAGCAAGATGGGGTAGACCACGTACCATATTCTTGGTTTGCAAGGTTGTTAGACCTTTATGGCTTAAATGGCCATATCTTCGATGCCATAAATGAGCAAGGTCTTGTGCACTCGTGTGAAAACAAGTTGCCTTCTTTTCTTGTGTATTAGCAAGCAAGATGAACATCCGATTTGTCGACATAGTGGTTTGGATAATCAAACCTTTGTTTGGGTGATATATCTTACACATTCCTGCATGGATAAGAATTGCAAGCCCCTTTTCCTATAATTGTCCTATACTTAGTAGGTTATTTTTCAACTCAGGCACATAAAACACTCCTGTGATGATATGATTGATACCATTCACATGCAATCTGACATTTCCTCTTCCTTTTACTGTCATTCTGGTATTATTCTCGAGCTTTACTTGCTGCCTGAAATTTTCATCTAACTCACTGAACATCATTGCATCTCCACACATGTGATTAGAGTAACCCGAGTCTAAAAATCATACTTCCACACGCTTGGCCTCACGTTCTTCAACATAGGCCATTAATAGCATTTCCTCATGCTCATCTAGCTCGGAATAATTGGCCTCCTTGTCCCATTTAGGACACTCATTCTGAAAATAACCGAGCTTGTGACAACGATAACATTCGATGGTGGCTTTGTTGAAAGCTTGACGTCCTCTTCCTCGACCTCTTCCTCTGAAGCTACCTCTGCCACCCCCTCTTCCTCCATTTCTCTCATCCATAGTCACTTTTAAAGCCTGTTCTTCTCCATTGCTCCTGTTGAACTTTTGTTCATGCACAATGAGTGAACTTTGCAATTTATCAATATCTTTAAACTCTTTGATCGAGACAACTACATAGTTGAATTTGTCTGTCAAAGTTTTGAGAATCTTTTCCACAATGGTGACATCTTTCATTTGTTCTCCATTCACCCTCATCTTGTTAGCTACTGTCATAACACGAACAAAGTATTCAGTAATGCTCTCCCCTATCTTCATCTCCAGAGTTTCAAACTCTCTTCAAAAAGCTTGAAGGACCGAGCGCTTCACCCTAGCACTCCCCTAGAATTTCTTCTTCATCGAGTCCCAGATCTTCTTAGCAGTACCCTTGTCTAATATGGTTTCCAGAATAGTTCTGTCAATTGACTGGAAAAGATAGTTCTTTACCTTAAGATCTTTGAGTTTCAGCTCTTTAAGCTTCTTATGCTGCGTCTTGGTCGTATCTACTCCCACTTCCGGCTCCTCAAACCCTGTCTCGATCAAACTCCAATACTCCTTGGACCTTAGGAAGTTCTCCATGAGTATGCTCAAATGGTCGTAGTAACCATCGAAGTGTGGAATGACTGGTTAAACGAAAGAACCTTCACTTGACATCTCTCTCTTGTTTTGCAAATCAAACGAAAGACTGCGGCTTTCTTCTCTCTCAGGCCTAGTGTGGCTTTGATACCACTTTGTTAGGAACAATTGAATGAAACTATGCAAATGCTTGACAAAATGGAATGCCTTCTTATTGAAATACAAGTTCGACTTTATAACCATACTACAACTCTAACGGAAAACGTAAATGTAGCTCACGATAGCATTAACTCAACTACGTGAATAACAAAATTTGGAATAATTCAAATGAAACAACATCCCTGAAGACTAGGTCTTAAAACAATAGACTACGTAAAATTGAAAATCTTGATTATAGGTCACTAACTCCTTCAACCTTCAATCATAGCTTAACTAAGTTTGGCAAAATTAAGAAAGGGCTATTTAAGGCAAAATCATTTAAAAGTAAGTCTTTCCCTTTCCATGCATAAAAAGCTTAGGGAAGTATTATCAATTATAATTAAATAAATTTTTTTGTTGGTAAATATTAAATTAAATTATTTTTATATATAAAATTGTATTTAAATAATTTATTTTATAATAATCAACCAATTCAAAAATATTAAAATAAAATGTTTTATTTTTAAGTCCACACCTAAATTAGAGTAAATACTTATTTTGGTCTCTTACACTTAAAACTCTTATCAATTTAGTCCATCACACTTTAAATTTATTAATTTAGTTCTTTACATTTGAAACTCTAATCAATTTTGTCCCTAACATTTGAAACTCTAGTTAATTTCGTCTCTCACATTTCAAATTTATCAATTTAGTCATTTACACTTCAAATTTTTTTATCAATTTTGTCCCTTAAATTTATCAATATTTTTGAAGTATAAAGGATTAAATTGATAAGTTTTATAAGTTTAAGAGACTAAATTAATTAGGGTTTTAAGTGTGAGGAATCAAATTAATAAACTTAAAGTGTGAGAGACCAAATTGATAAACTTAAAAGTGTAAGCGACCAAATTAATAAGATTTTTAAGTATAGTATTTACTCCCCAAATAACAAGTCGACAGCAAAAGTGCTGGACACACTAATGAGAGAACAACACGAGGGACAATTACGCTGGACCTCATCACGTGACGCACCTTGTGTGGCAGGTTCATTCACATTCTAAACTCATCATGGCTAGAGGTAAGCTTTAGGGTTGAAAACTGATCTAATTGAATTTTTTCTCAATTTCCGATCCGATTTATATAAAAAGTTATCATTAACAAAAATCAATCCAATCCTTACCATATCAATTTTGCTTTCTAGAGAAAAAAAACTTAGTTGTTCTTTAACACAAAATATCTAACAAACTACATGATTCAATCTGATACAACATACATTGTTTTTTAATATATTTAAATAACACAATTCAATTAAAATTAATACAATATATATAATACTAAATTACATTACATAATTATTACTATGTAATATATTGATGTCACAATTTGTTAATATATTAATGCAGTCGATTAGTTTTGTTATTATCATTTTTTTTAGATGATCATTCAACATTTGAATTGATCTAATTGATTTTTTTGAAAATTTAATCTAATTAAAATGATTAAATAATTAATTTTAGCATATTAAATTAGATTAGTTTTGTCCAATTCGATTTAATTTAAATTTAAACACCTCTAATAGACTTCACAAGTACTTAAAGATTACCTAATAATATTACTTTTATATTAACAATAGGCTTCAAACCTATATATTTTTGTAGGATACAGTTTTAATCCCCACATTAACTAACATAGTTCTTTCATCAGTTCTAAATCACCCATTATTGGCAAATCCCTCTCTCTCTTGCTTCTTACAACATAAGCACCCATTATGAGCAAATCCAAGTCCTAAATCAAGCAGCTCTCTATCCCTCCCGTTTATTCATCAGTTCTTTCTCTCTCCGTGAAGATTTGATGCAATCATGCACTTGGAGGAAAAGAGCTCGCCTAATAACATCTTTGCATGTATAGGTCTTTCATGCAGTAATCACTTTTGAAATTTAGTTTCTATAAATGAATGAAATTCACTTCTAAAAAAAAAGAAAATTACTTTACGAAAACTTTTTTTTTTTTAAAAAAAAAAAAGAGACTCTCGAAAACATGTTTCCGTAAGTTAAAAACCAAAAAGTTTCCTTCCAGAAGCAATTTTTTTGTAAATTAAATAAAATTATTTTCTGAAAACAAATTTTGGTAATTTAGAAGAAAATAGTTTCCCCATTGTTGCACGCTGTCATCCATTGCAAAGGTTTTTCCAACCACCATAAATTCTTGATAAACAGAAACCCAAACACCATAAAACTCGAGAGAAACAAAATGAGGTTTTCTTAGCCAGCAAAAATAGGAAATAAAGGGTAATTTGGGAAAAATAAATAAATAAATAAATAACAGAGAAGGGATGTAGGAATAAAAAGAGGTGCAAAAAGTACCCCCTTGGCAGCCTATCATTGGCCTAGCTCTAAAATTTTCTAACTTTCCCGCTATTTATAATTAAAAAATAACTATCCATTTAAAAAGTTGAGCCAGCTAGGGCTTTGACCCAAATATTTTGGGCCATATGTTATAGCCCAATGGAACACTGAATTCAGCTTAAAATGGGCTTTAGCCCAAATTCAATTCGGCCTAAAGATTCGCGCATGCATAAAAAAATGTGGACACAACGAAAATGTCCGATCATCTTACGTACGATCCAGTTAATTAATAGAGAAGGCTTAAGCAACACCTAACTACATTCTATAATATAAACTTCAGATCTATGATCTGTGCCTTTTCGTTTTTGTGATAGAGATTAAGTTGGGCTTCCAACAAATCCAAGAACGAAGACGAATAGCCCAAGAAGCCCATTACAATTTCCATATACCAGAGGAAGTAGAAACTTACCATTTCACTTCAACCTTGCATTCTCTTCCGGCATGCTTCTCTCCTGATTTTAAAATAATTAAAAATACAATATCAGACATGCATGTTGAATTTCTAATGAACTCGTGAAGAGTAACTAGCTAGGACTTTGAGTTCCATGAGAAGCTGCTGCATCACCTTGGCTTCTAGTTGCTCCAGATGCTTGCCATGTAGCTCTGACTGAAACAAGATAAAATCTCTTATAATCAGCACTAGCAAACATTGATAGGATGGAAATGAATTCAGCCAAACTGAATTTAAGCTTATTCGCTTAAGTAAGATTTAGTTCCTCGAGTTTAGTTCATTTAACTGGTACGTTAATTTTTTCATTTGACTCTCTTTGGCTTAATTATACAAAATTAACACAAAACCAAAATTAAACACTAATTGCATTCATCTAATAAACCAAACAGAATAGCATTCCAAATTTTTCAAAAGATAAATCATGAAACAACATAATTTCCTATAGTTGCTTCACTGAAATGATAAGTTTTGTGTGCTTGCAGCCTGTAGCACTATAAGAGAAATAGAAGCATCTAATTCTATCTACTTATTAATACATACTGATAGCATAGTGGATATATAATGATATAATACACACACCACATAATATAATAAATATAAAGTCAATACAATTATATATTTATATGTGCTAAGCCAACTCATGAGCTAAACTTACAAAAGCTCATACTAAATTTTTGACTCAAGCTTAGTTCATTAGTTTATGAGTCAAGCTTATCAAACCATTAACAAGCCAAATTGGTTTAACTCAAACTAATTCAACTTATTTTCATCGCATGTACATAGAGTGGCTTAAGGAGTTTTTGGAGCATTCATATTCAAATAATGAATTCTTGTGGAACCTTGTAATTGCTGATATATCTTGTTTGAGATATTATTCCGGTCAAGGTTTAGGGCAAACTAGCTAGGTTTTAGAGCAATGAAGTGACCTATGATAAAGTTCAAGAATCTCATTTGAAACCAGCAATTTATATTTTCATTGCATGTCAACGGACTCAACACAATGCATCAGTCCCAATTTCCCCTCCTCTTTTAGGCCTCGTGCATTCTAGTTTTGAGCTATTCCCTCTTCAAAAGATGCAGTTTTATTACAAACCAATAACGCCAAATCAGAGAGGGGTTTCCCTGGAATACTACATCCATAAGAAATAACAATTGGGTTCCAAAAATTTTGGTATATTAACATCAACTTGATAAGTTCACGCAAAGCATTAGAGTTAACAAATGATAATTTCATTTTCTTAATCACAGAACTTGAAAAGGTTTCAGATAGGGAGTTTCACCTGGAGGCATTCATCCTTGTCTCAGTCCTAGTGGCTTGAGCATCTTTGGTAACTTTACGGTATCTTTCCAACATTGTTTTTAATGCTGAAACATAGAGAACAAATTATATAGATTAGAAAAGAAAGTTGATAAAAAAAAAAACAATGCAACCATAAACATGGCCATAAAAAATGTAAAGTACAAATGTATATTTCCCCTTGGTATGAAGATGTTCCCCAAAAAAATTCACAGTTATCTTCATCCAAAGTCAGCTTAGACATTAATGTGATTGAAACAAAGAATGAAGATGATTCTTAGTCTTAGATTTTTGTCTGTATTCAGTAACAAGTCATTTACAGATGTGTGTGTGTATATTCTCTCTGTTGAATACATTCTAACAGAAAATTATGTGTATGTGGGAAATTGCCCCACTTCCTCTTTGTTTTGAGAAAAGAATTCTTTCCTTGGAGTGGGTAGTGTCAAACTTTTAGGGTAAATCTTGTCAGAGTTTACCCTCAAGAAGCTAATTTGATGGTAAGATCAACTGCTCCACAAATCAACTTCTTTTAGTTAATGTGTAATATCCCCACATAAACTTTCAGATGATGAAATTTACTCCCATGTGCACATTATCAATTCCAATGTTACAGTACAATGAATATTGTGGTAAATGCGAGTAAACTGCACCTTTGAAGGTGTTGGGCATATATGGGCCTAAAGTAGAGAGGATTCATTTGGAGTTTACTGTCTTTCTACCATAAAATCATCTGTTATCCAATAAAATGTTTCATTTTTTGTCTCAATCCCTTTTTATAAATTAGTAAATATTAAAATAATATTTAAGTTATTTGAAATACATTTTCTAATTAATAAAAGAAAAAACTCTGTAGATCTGTAACAGTCACAATCGTATTGTTGAAACTAGCTTGAACATGAATAACTCCCTTTGATATTCTGGGCACATTTTTACATGAACTAATCTGTCCATTTCAATGTGAACCAATTTTTGGTCTTTTTGGTATAGGTTTTCCCATATTTTTTTATCTCAAAATTCAGAGATATATGGATATATCCATTTCATGTCAAAAACAGATCCTTTCTATATTAATTATAGATTTATAATTCTATTTATTACTTTACTATAACTAATTTCTAATTATTAAAACTAGTTTAGGAATTTATGGGACAACAAATGTTTTTCCCTTTCTATCAGGGAGTGTTAGTTATTTTCTTCATTTCTTTTCTGCATTTCTGCTGTAATCTGCAGCATACTTGCAGCTTCCTTAAATTTTTAAGACATTCAGTAGTCTCCGTTTCTGAGTTTCTGACAGTACCTAATATTTTGCATACATTCCTTGCAAGATTTTAACACGCAAAATACCAGAAAAAACATGAGCTTAAGGGTAAATTATCTATAGAACAATCATTGACACAGGCATTACATGCTCCTATTACACAACCAACAGATTGGAAATTATCTACAAGTTTTCATTTTGAGCATCCTACAAATATTAACACATAATTCAAGGAAGCATAAAATCAACTTAAGAGAGGTTCTCACTTCTCTTTGTTCCTCAAATTCACCAAATTAAACGTCATCTTCCACTTTCAGAACAGCCTAACAATGTACTGTGGAGCTGTTAAGGTTTTTGCGACAGTTCATGAAAATTTTTGTGGCTCCATTTGATGTTTCCGCCTATTATTTCACTTATTTACACATACAACCTCCTTCTTCCTCAAGTAATGTTTGTGTTACTTGTTCAAGAAAAGCGACAAACAGTAAAGAAACTACGGCGGAAGTCTCCTTGTTGGCTGCCAAAACAAATGTAGCCAAAATTTGAGCTACTACGCTGATTCTCATCCAAGAGAAACTTAGTTATCCTAAAGACTGTTGCATTGAACTTAGTGCCTCTACTAATCAATTGAGGCTCTAAGCAGTAGCACTACTTAAGAATCCAATGATGCTGCATTTTCCCAATCTTCCTTATACTAGATAAACTCAGGAACAATTTAATCAATTAATGTACCCTCTGAATGGAGATAAATGTTCTTATCAACTCGGCTAAGAAACCCTTCATATCATTTAGCCAGATTTTGGGCAGGTGGGAGAGGGGAAAGAGATTAAGCTGGCTTAGCTTACACAACCATTGTCCCATGTTATCAAAACACACTCTGTAAATATCCACACATGAAAAAAGGATTGCCACGCCAAAAAGGATTAGACAGTGTTATGATGAAGAGGATGATTTGTAACTATTTCAATTAAAGATAGACTATTTTGTAACCATTGATATAAGAGGAATCATTTTATAACAACGCTAATCTAAAAGAGACCAAAATGGTATTTTAGTTGCAAGTAAGTGCCTTCCTCTCTGACAAATGATATCAAAGCATGTTGGATCAAAGACAGATACATGTTCATGGAATAAGACCTAAAACAAAGTACTGTTGAGAGGGAAAAAAACTGACGTTGAAGAATATCATCTTAAGAATTTGGAGAAAGAGTGTCATCCCCAAAGCAATCAAACACGTTATTCACTAATTAATTCAACTCATTAATATTTTCTTTTAATACAACTCAGACCTCACTCACTATTTTCATATAATTTGTGAACAGATATTTTGTTAGCACACATCATCCCCTGCAACAGTAACTGTACCCCCTCTAAATTAGATCAGATTTGAAGAAAGAATAGCCGGTGCAATAAATAGACAAATATATATATATATATATACAGAGAGAGAGACAGACAGACAGAGATCATATATATATAGGCAAGTTATTGCTAAGTTTTAAATTAGAACAACACTTGAAGTACTGAGGAGAAGGAAGTGAAAGTGAACGGAAATTAGACATACTCAGAGCTTGAAGTACTTGAAGATGATCGCAGCAACTTGAGCATCTCAAAGAACAGAAAAGCTCGTAGCCTTTTTTAAGAAGCTAACTTCAACTCTTGGAGAAGGTCACTTGACTTCTAGTTGTATTTTCAATCTTTTGCATTTGAATTTTTCCCCTAACCATATCCTACGGAGTTTAATACAGTCAAGAAATTAATGTCAATTTCACTCCAGCCCTAACTAGAACAAAATGTTCAGATGAGGAAACTAAAAAAAGCAAGGAAGGAAAAAAGACAAAGAACAAAAAAAAAAAAATTACCAGATATTGATGAAAAGTTTCAACAATTATTGCTTTACTTTTGTCGTTGTTTACTCTTAGAACAGACAAATGAGAAATTTCCCAGAACCCAGAAGTGCAGAATTAAACTGACTATAAAGCCAGAGCTTGGAAAGTTAAGATCTTGAAAGAGTAAGTGAAAGCCCACAATAAGAAAATAGGAATTTGGAATAATAATGATAAAAAGATTTGAACTTTTTGAAGAATTGTAATACCCAAAAAGCTACCAAATGCCATTTCAGAAACCAGTAAGGATATAGCTAATCAAAGTTGAATCTTCTGCGACCCAGAAACCCTGGGAAGGGAACTTTAATATTTCTTATGAGTGAAGAGAAAGAGTTCATGGAAAAAGTTTTAAAATATATAAAAAAAGATTAAAAAAAAAAAGAGAGTATAAAAGAATAAATGTACGGATAATTCATATCTTTTGTTTTTGTTTTGATAGGAGATTCTTAATTTAATTTTTGGACTTAGCCCAATCGTGAGCTCAATCTAAATGTGGGGAGTTGACCCATTTTTTTATTTATTTTAAGAGTTTTTATATTATTTGTTAATTATGCAAGTATCTTCAGAGGAAAAAAAAAACTACGTGGCAACATAGAGAAGCAAACAAAATAACAGCTAAAATTAAAAGTACGTGTGAAGGAGACGTGACAAGAAGAATGAGTGGACGAAAAAGACGTAGTTAAGGATGAAACAAAATAAGAAAGAAGAGGAAGAGACAGTGGAAAAAAGATTCATAAATTTAAGTAAATTTGGAATATTAGTTTTAAATTTTTGGATATATATAAAAGTGAGAAAATTTTAAATTAAAAAAATAAAAAAGAAGACTTTAAGAAAGAATGCATAGTTGTAGTAGTGGCCATGGAACATACTATGATAGAGCATTTTCAAAATTAAGGGGAATGAATGATCTATTAAAAAAGCTTGTGGAGACTATATATACTTTGATGTATTTGCTTTCAAAATTATCTCTAATATTAGCTACAGCAATAGTTGAAAGATTTTTTTATTATGAATATTATCAATAATTTCATGGGAGATAAATGATTAATTGATTGTTCAGAGAGATATTTTTTTATATATTAGAAGATAAAAAAAAATAATTAATGTTTCCAAAATGTAAAAACATATACATTCATACTTTTGATAGTAGCTTATTAAAATGAGTCTATTCCATGTTTATGTCTTGTTCATTCATAGATACACATGATTAAAAGGAAGAATATTTAGTAATCCGAAATTTCAAGAGAGACTTGACGGATATTACATAAGCTTATATGATTAAATTTTTAAATACTGAAACTGATAAGATCGTTAATCGGAGTAGTCAGCCACTAGCAGCTCTGGTGTGGCAATCCAATAAATAGTTCAGTCTCCACTTCTTTATGTTTTTCCGATTGCTGAGATTGTTTTTCAACACACCGCATCTGTACGAAAAGTCTTATGATCAACACAATGATTTGATTTCCTCTGCTCATTTTCCATTGCAATTTCGATCTACCAATTTTCTAGCAGACTACCCAAGAGAAAGTAGAAGCTCACCATTTCAGTTAACCTTGCATGCTCTTCCACCATGTTTCTCTCCTGATTTTTTTTTTTTTTGTAAAAAAAAAACAACAATAAACAAAATTAGGCATGCTTGATGAATTTTTAAAGAACTTGTGTGCAGAAACCAAGACTCTGAATTCCATGGGAAGCTGCATCACCTTGGCTTGTAGTCGCTCAAGATGCTCCGCAAATAGCTGTGACTGAAACAAGATAAAAACTTGAAAGCTCTTTCCCTCTTCCCATTAATTAAGTGCTATCTATCTATCTATCTATCTCTCTCTCTCTCTATATATATATTCTTAACCAAGGTAGAGATTGTTATGTATACCTTTCTCTGTCTTATGCTATGCAAACTCGTCTCCAACTGGTTCTCAAGTCCCCGGAGTTCATCATAAGTGCACGAATTCAAGCCGTATCCCATTAATCTCCTAATATATTCAAGCCATTTACTGAAATCTGTTAGGCAATACTAGGAAACAATAGTAGCTAGGCTAGGTAAGTGCGTATATATAAAGTGGCTTAAGGAGTTTCAGAGAGAGCATTCATTTTCTAATAAGGAGTAAGGCAAAATAATTAGTTGTTGGAACAATCAAGTGACCTCTGACAATGTTCGAGAATCTCAATCTGCTTTGCCATGCTTGCAGTGTCAAACTTCTGTTGCTGGATGCATTTAAAACCAGTAATTTATCAGAGAATAAGCAATGCGACTTTTATTTCATTTAAAAGAAAATAAATTAAAACTATTCTTCCAAAAAAAAGGAAACAGTTCCAAAGCCAATTTCATATAGCAATTATATGCGCATAGGGACAGATACATAAAAGTTGTATGTCACCAGACTCAACATATGCATAATTCCCTTTTATCTCCTCTTTAATATTAGGACTTGTGCACTCTAGTGGTGAGATATTCCGTCTTGAAACAGTTTTATCGCAAACCAAAGACAGAATCAAAGAGAGGATTCCCTTAAAAATATAAGAAATAACAATGCAGTATCAACCAGGGTCATGCACACTTTGTTATTTGTTGCATAAGAGAGGACATATTGCAACAGACATTCATACTTTCATCAAATCTACCGTCAAAAGAAAAATGGTGATAAGACCACACTCAAGTGCACCTATACAAACAGGTATAAAACCAAAAAATCTGAGTAAAAGAGCGAAATTTAACACAATGCAAGAGAAGTAGTGCGAGTATAAAAATTTCGAAAGGAGGCAAATATATATGATGAACAATACTTTTAAAGAACTATGTAGTTCTGCCCCTGGATACAAACATACAAAAACTAATTAATTCACAATATTTAGTGACAGTCATATATTCAGATACTTTTTTCATTTTTTTTTTAATTTTACCGTTTTCATTTTACTAGAATCAAACATCAGTTTCATTTCTCTTTTTGGCTTTACAAGCAAGCATTGATTTAAATGTCTCAAACGAGGAAATGAAATATTGTATATGGAAATTAATAATTCATCTATTAAGCACAATCAACTTAAGGTATCATTAACTTGATAAGTTCACACATAATATTAGAGTGGGGGAATGATAACTTCTTTTTCTTAATCACCAAACTTCAAAAGCTATATCAGATGGGAATTTTACCTGGAGGTATTCTTCCTCGTCAGTCCTAATTGCATGAGCAGTTTTGGTATATTCACGGTATCTTTCCAAAATTGTTTTAATGCTGAAAATAGAGAACAATTAAATTATCTGTCACAAAAAAATGCAAGTATAAACATGGCCATTAAAAATGCGAAGCAGAAATGTTTAGTAATCCTTGGCATGAAGATTTACCCAAAAAAAAAAAAAAAAAGGAATAATAATTAACGGTTACCTTCAGACATTAATATAATAGAAAACAAAGAGCGAAGATGATTCCTTGGTCTTAGATTTGTGTTTGTGTTCGCTATTTATTTTAGAACTTCACAACTTGTAAACCTAATTTATTTCTAGGAAGATTACAAGTCTTTGTCGAAAACATTCTAACAGAAAATGATGTATGTGTAATTGGACGATTTCCTCTCTTTGTTTTGGGAAATGACTTTATCTTTGAAAAGGAGAACTTCAATCTTTTAGGTAAATTTAGTCATATAAAAATATTACCTTCAAATTTTCAAGAACATAAAACAGTTAGTGTAAAGAAGCTAATCTGATGGTCAGAATCAACTGCTCCACAGATCAACTTATAGTCAACGGGTAATTACCACAAAACTTTCTAAGTGCAATTTCTCCAATGTGCACACTATCAATTTCAATCTAACAGTAGTCAGTATTGTGCGTGAGGTCAAACTGCACCTTTGAAAGTGTGGTGCATATATATGGGAGTAAAGTTGAAAGGGCTCATTTGGAGTTTCACCCTTTTTCTACCAATTAGAGATTACTTATATTTCTGCCTAGTATTTTTTATTTTGAGAGTATATCCTGCAAGATTATGACACAAAATAACAGACTCATTGCGTGCTCCTAACACGATCAGCAAATTGGAAACTATCTACAAATTTTCATTTTTAGTATCCAACAAAAGTTATACTTCAAGGAAGCATGAAATCAATTATAACATGGCCAAAAACTTGTAAATTATCCACAAATTAAACAATGCAAACCTTGATATTACTATTCCTTTTTCCTTGTTTGAGCTCATTCATACAAGACATTTTGCATCATTCTTCTTGAAGACATGCTAAACATTAGTTCCATACAACTTGAATCACCCTAGTATCTTCACCTTTCAGACAGTCTAAAAGGGACGTAGCAAATGCTCTTTCAAGCTGAGAAATTGATAGGTTTCATAACTGTGGTTCACTCCCAAAACTAGATGCCAGACCAGTAGATCTGAACACCCCGGGCTCAAGTGTAATTCTTCAGTGATTTTTTGGATTTCCAATTTAAGAGAGGTTCTCACTTCTCTTTGTTCCTCAAATTCAACAAATTAAATGTCATCTTTCACTTTCATAACAACCTAACATTGTACCTGTGGAGCTGTCAAGGCTTTTGTAATAGTTCATGAAAGTTTCTGTGGCTCCATGCGATGTGCTTCTCCCTATCATTTCACACAGTTACACATAAAGTATCTTTCTTCGCAAGTAATTTAGTGTTACTTGTCCATGAAAAATGACAAACAATAAAGACACTATGCAGTCTCCTTATTGACTGCCAAAACAAATGCAGCCAAATTTTGAGCTACTATGCTGATTATATTCTCCCTCAAGAGGAAAACTGGGCGAAACTAAAGACTGTTGCTTTGAACTTATAAATGCATCTGCTAATCAGTTGAAGCTGCAAACACTACTTAAGAATCCAAAGGTGCTTCATTTTACCAATCTTCCTTATATATACCTGAAAGACTCTGGAACAATTTATAATCAGTTAATATACCTTTTCAATGGAGACAGATGTTCTTATTAACTCGGCCAGTATCATCATATCATTTAGATTATTGATAATGGTGCTTCAGATCACAAAATCACCTCGATTTGATGCTATCTCTTGATAATGTTATTTGGATATTGCGCTTTACATCTAACCTTCATTGTGATTAATATCAGAAAGAATCCAACCAATTCATTTGTTCTTTTTCCTAGATTATTGTTTTTTAGGACCTAGCCCTACGAAGGTTGACGGGGGTTCTCTTATGCCTCTTTTGATAAATTTACTTTGCTTTGTCATCTGTCCCTTGGCCATGTCTCTAGTTGCATAAGCCAAGTTTTACCTGTTTTATTTCTTATTCTACTGGACATAATTTTGAGGTTTGATAGTTTTATAAGTAGTAAGAGATCCTCTTTCTGCACTGGCAACACTACGGCTTCTTGATGTTTTGCATTGATTATAATCTTGCCAAATAGGAAAAAAAATTAAGAGTGCAAAAAGCTCAAATTCATAGTAAGGTAGGCTAATGTAGCTGATCCCAACTCCCATGAGCTCAGGTTGCACACTATATAATTCACCTTTTAAGAAATATAGAATAATTTGTTGAATGTAAATGTAATTTGAAATTATTGTTATGTATTTTTTTTATTTTTTTGGTCTTTCAGAGTTGTAAAGTTTTCTGCTTTTGGATTTTATAATTTTGATGTTTTTAAAACACTTCAACAGGAAATTTTTTTTATTTAAGAAGTATAACTAGAGGTAGTAGGAGTTATAGAATTATGCAATAAGTTCGTGAATCTAAAAGTCCCTATGCAATAATATAAATAGAAGTGTCAAGAAATATATCAATTTGGATTCAAGTTGAGATCAAGTTCTTAAGTTTAGAAAATACTTGTTGGCTGATGTTTGGAGTGCAAATGAACACCTCTCACCTAACAAAGTGGTATAAGAGCATTTTCAATCTAATGGCATATGCATGTTTATGGAAAAGGCCAACAGCAAAGTGTTGTTGTCGAGAGGAAAGAAAATTGATGTTGAAGAACTTTGTGTTAAGAATTTGAGTGAAAGAGTGTCATACCCAAAGTGATCCATCAACCATTCAGTGATAAGGTGAGATGTTCAAGAATTAATAGAAGCAAAATTATCAAGATGCTTATGAAACTTCAGAATTTTGAAGATAAAGAGTCGAAAAGTGCTAGAAGAGTTTCAAGACGAGAAGATGTGAAATGTTTCTGGACAAGAGATGAATAGATGAAAAATCAACTTCAATAAGAAAATTTCAAATTAAGGGAGAGCGTTGAAAGTAAATGTAATTTGAAATTATTGTTATGTCTTTTTTAGGATTTCAAAATTTAGAATTTATAACTGCATGTTTTTAAAGCACTTCAATAAGAAATTATTTCTAAAGTGTTACATAATATATGGATTATTAAGCTATGAAATAAGTTGACGAGTCTTAAAATATATGCAATAATATAAATGAGAGTATAAAGAAATACATCAAATTGGAATAATAAACACTTTTTTGTTTATTTACATAGATAGAGGGGAGATTATAGGAATTTTGACTTACTGAAGAAGGAGTGTACCCGAGTTTGATCTCAGAATAAATGAACCAAAAAGCCTTAAAACTCCTAGGGGGGCCACTGCTCTGCACCCATGGGTTCAATAGTAAATACTTTTAGATTGATGGTTTAAATACAAATTAATGATTAATATCTTCTGTCCTAAAAGTATGACATATACCTCTCCAAAGCTACCATTGACAAAAATAATAAAATAATATATTCAATATTTGCAGCAATCTTTTATTATTTTCTTGACCAATAAATAGTTATTGGACAAGTTAGATACGGGACAAGCTTTGAAATAGGGGATGTTGTTACGCAAATAAATCCCTTCCATTCTAACAAAGTGGAACCAAAGCATGTTTGATCAATGGCGAATGCATGTTCATGGAAGAAGATCAATGATAAAGTGCTATTATTAAGAGGACAGAAGACTGATGTTGGAGAACATCGTTTTAAAGATTTGGGTGAAAAAGTATCGTCTCTTGGCGGTCAACCACTTGGTCATAAGGTGATGATCAAGAATTACTAGAAGTAAAATCATCAAGATGCTTACATGACACTTCAAGATTTTGAAGGTCAAGCATCAAGAAGTACCAGAGGAGTGCCAATGAAAAGAGGAAGATATTATGAGCAAGAGATGAAAAATTCAAAAATGAAAATTTCAAATTAAGGAAGAATGTTGAAAGTAAATATACTTTCAAATAATTGTTATGTGTCTTTGGATGTCTTTTTAAATTGGTAACTTTTATGTTTAGATTTTTAGAGCACTTCAATGAAAAATTACTTTCACTTAGGAAGTGTTGAATGCAAATGACATAATATACTTGTTTAAAGGTATGTCAGATTATGTAAATTAACAATTTTTTTATAGGATATAAATTAAAAAATTTAAGTGGATGAGTTTCAGCCGTAACTCTCTGAAAGCATAGAAATAAATTCTAATTTAGAATATTATTAAGAATATATATTAAGTAGCATAATCTTTTCCTCTCATTTCCTGAAACTCAAAACTTTTTCTTATATATATATATATATATATATCATTTTCAGCTTCTTCTTCATTTCTCTCACTTTTTCTGCCTCTTTTATCCACCACTTAAACCTTCCTAGTTTAATTTAATTATCGATTTAATTCCAAGAAACAGTTTGGAGAAAGAAGTTACAGTTTCATATTTCATAGGCTGGTTATTTATCCAATTGAATTCATACTACCAAGTACTATGAATTTTCATATTTAAAATACTAATAGTTTGCAGCACAGATATTGTTTTTACTAATAAATTCAAATTATATGTCTGGAAAATAAGTTTATATATATATACACTGTAATAAAATATTCAACCCCCCTATTTATGAAGTCATTGTTTCACAACTACAGCTTAATAAGTAATCTTATTATATAGAACTAAGGAAACATGTTAAGAGCTGAATGTCCTAAACTTTGAATGATTTGGCATGCATTTAAGTAAAGATATAAATCTATAGAGCACTTGTTGGAAAATTAAATTAATATACAAAATAATGACAGATATATTCTTACACATACTTTATATGCTAGGGTCTAAGTTCATACCAATTTGGCATGGTTAAATTACATTCAATTAAAATACAAACTCAATAATTTTGTCTTATAGCTCCCTCTACTGTATGTGAACTCCTAAAGTAAAACAGAAAAACTAAGTAGAAAATTGAATAAAGTAGAAGATTAACGATATAATTAATTTGAACTTCAAAATTTCGACAAACACACATAATTATGTTTCAACCAATACCTTAAGAAGTGTGATTAAAATTTCAGCCAATGGATATGTGCATGAATTTATAAAAGATAAAAAATAATAAAAAGGGAGCTCTGAGCATGGCATGTATCATATGCAACATAAAATAAAGGGAGAAATAACTAGCTAGGGCTTAGAAGGAACATGCATGCACATATTGATGTTCATGAATTTGTATTTGAATTAGTATTTGAAATTGTTATAGCTAATACATCGTCATTTTCATGCTGCATGTCCATGTCTTAAACCAAATTTCCATTTCTACCTTAGTAAATAAATAAAACGGATTGTTAGTCAGCCCTACACGTAACAGTGAGAAGACTTCAAATGAAAAACCTAGAACTGAAAGGCAAAGGCTCTTGCGTTTTCCTGTAAAACGTAAGAGCAGCAATCACCACTGCTCCTATAATCATTATACATGTACGTATTCTGTGCTCTAGACCCTTGTTAATTAAGAAAACTCAACTAATCAGAACTTGGCCCAAAACCTTAATTACATTTTACATACTAATTATTTACATTTTGATTTATTAAACTTTGATTAACTCATTAAATTTTTAGACCTTGCACACTATTTCTCATACTTCGTAAATAGAATTTTTTTATTTTTTGTTATATCTATATACGGAGCACTGACCATCATCTCTTGCAACAGTAACTGTACCTCTCTATTGAGTTGACGAGATAAAAGAATTGCTGGTAAAATTATTAAATAAAGAAACGAAATAATGGGCCGGTGAAAATTTTAAGAAATAGGCATTTCCAAAGATGTGTACGGAACACAAATGTTGACAGACTACTGGAAGATCAGGACAAAAACAAAGCCGAATCCCTCCTTCCAATGAATGAAAAGAAACCATAACATTCTGCAGACTTTAGGGCCAAAAGGATATATCACACGATTCAAAAAGCATAATTAACAATTGGAGAGAAAATGGCGAAGAATTTCTCTTTTTTCTTTTTTTTTGATGGGATGGTGAAGAAACTAACTCTTAGCAAAATTAACCATGGAAGCTCCTTTGGAGTTTCTTTCTCAAATTTCTTCAGTGCGGTTTGAAGATCCAAAGATAAGCAGAAAAATGTGCACTGATATTGGACCAAAATTCAGTGAAGATTATGAAATGTGGTCGGTCAGGTTGAATAGGTAAGGAGATAAAGAAATGAAACCAGAACCAGACCAAAGTTTAAATACTTTGATCCTACACTAGCCCTCTATCATTGCAGCTATAGCCATACGTTTTTGCACACAGCTATACCTCTAAGCAGTGATATATATATAGACACAAACACACACACACCAGTGCGAGTTATATTTATGTAGAAAATGATTGCTAAGCTTAAAAATATAAGACTTGTAGTGCAGAAGGGAAGGAAGAGAAGGTAAAAGGAAATTAGACATACTCGGAGCTTGAGAACTCATAGAGCCTTCCTTTTTGTGAAAAGATGATCAGAGCTATTTGAGCATCACAAAGCACAGAAAGCTCGTAGGCTTTCTTAATAAGTCCATTTCGACGCTTGGAGAAGGTCACTTGACGACTAGTGGTGTTTTCAATCTTTTTCATCTGAACTTTCCCCCTCACCATATCCTACACAGATTATTACAGTCAAGAAATTAATGTCAATTTCACTCAAGCCCTAATAAAAACAAAATGTTCAAAAAAAGGAAAATAAGATAAAGAACAAAAATTACCAGAAATAGATGAAAAGCTTATGCTTTCGTTGTTATTTAACTCTAGAACTGACGAATGAGAAATTTCCCGGAACCCAGAAGTGCAGAACTAAAATGACTGTAAATCCAGAGATGGAAAATTAAGATTTTGGAAGATCGAATGAAAGCCCACAATAAGAAAACATGAATATAAAGAAAAGATTGAAACTTTTTGAAGAAATTGTAATACCCACAAGGTACAAGCTCCAAATATTATTTTCAGAAATCAATCTTCTGCGGCCCAGGAAACTTTACTGTCTGTTATGAGTGGAGAGAAAGAGTTGATGCAATATTTCGAGGGAAGTGGGAGCTAGCATGGAGAAACCATGAAATATACTGGTTTCAGAAACAGAGGTACACATACTTTACTAGAAGAATGGGGTAGAAGCTCTCTCTGTAGCTGTGGCAAATATGCCAGAAACTTTAGAAAGATTCCGTATGTTTTAGAATTTGGATTTGGTTCAAACCTTTATTCTCAGACCACAAAAACATTTCTATTTCCATATTCAACAAGTTATGTCATCCTCAGCTGATGCCCTCAACCAAGTATGAAGAAACACTTACATAAAAAAGAGGTGTTGGGAGGAGAGAGAGAGAGGGGGGGGGTGGAGAAAAGACCTAGAAAGAAACGACAATCTGTGAGGTGTGGCCTGACTGAGCCCTAAAATATTAGAGAAGAAATAAGATAAGATTTCTGATGTTTCTGTTTTTGTTTTAGGCTTACCTTGATTTGGCAATACTAAGAATGGGCTATTTAAAGCAAAATCATTATAAACCAAGTCTTTCCTTTTCCATGTGAAATATGTTATTAAAAGATTCGTTGAGAAGGATGTACAATAACAGTGATAATGAGTAATTTAGATCAAATAATAATAATAACAATAATGTTATATTTTTGTGTTTTTATTGATTTTAAAAAAAGTATTTTTTAATACGTTGAAGTTTTAATATAATGAAATATATATATATATATATATATAAAAGACATGCAAAAACAATTATATCGAAGAGTTTTTAGATAAAAATGCACGTTATTATGATTTTTTAATTATTCAGTTTAAATTTAAATTAAGCATATAAAATAATTAATATATTTGTAAATGGAAAAGTATTCTTTGTAATTTTTAATTAGAGATATTTTTTGTAATTTGAAAATTTATCAAATGAATTTTTGTTTTTTTTAAAGTAATTCTTCATCTATTTTTTTTAAAAAGCAAATTTTTATTTTTACAAATATATTTACTTTTATATAAAAATCAATTTAAATAATAATTTTTAAAAGAGGAGTGTTTCATTTTTAAATTAAAAGTAAAATAAATTAACAAAAAGAAACAAATTCTTAATTAAAGCTTTGTTTACATATGTCTTTTAAGGTTTAATACTTTAATATAAAAATTGTATTTTATATAATTTATTGTATAATGATTAATTATTTTGAGACGTATTATTATATCTTAATAAAATTATAAGATGGCGACATCATGTGCAACGAAGTGCGGGATACACCAATTGGAGAACGACACGAGGGACAACTCCAGTTGGTCGCGTGACGTGGCTCTCCTTGTGTGACGGCTTCGTTCCTTATTTTCATTTACATTTTCATGTTGGTTTATTAGTCGGGATAGAAATACCCAAGCTTGCTGATGTCTTTTATGATGCCTTTATGAGTTCGTATACATTAAAGAGGTATTGTCAGCTACTTGAGCACTTCAAAGAGTATATAATAGACACTGTGTTTAATTTAAGTTAAATTTGTGTTTGGTATTTCTTAATTTTTTATTTAAAAGTAAATATATTTTATATTATATCTTTTAAATTAATCTAAATTATTTATTTATTATTTTAAAAAAACAAAGATAATCCAATAAACAAATTAGATTCAATACAATTTAAGTGTATTGTGGTGCAATAAACAAGGTGTTCTCTACTCTAATAACTCCTTGAACATAAGTTCATCGACACTCCTAAAAAACACTTTTTAATGCTTTCATGTCTCTAGTCATAGATATAATAATGTTTAAATAGGTAAGATGATCAAGAACAACCTGTGAAGGTAGAGGTGTGTGGTAATAATGGTTTCTTTTTTTATTAAGAATAAATAATTATTAAATCAGCCTTTAGTGTTCGACTAAATGATAATTTTTTATGTGTGAAAATTAATATTATAAAACACAGTATAAACATATATTATCAATATAATTGATGGAGACATATCTTTTTTAATTAGTATAAATAAAGTCAAATCTTGCTTACGATTCACACACATACATTCATTAAAAAGAAGCCGATGTAGATAGATTAACATGTTTTTGGTCCTACATTGAGAAAATTACATTCTAGATTATTATCATTCGTATTAAGAAAAAGTCCGAAACCTAGTCATCTTATATACGATCCAATTAGTTAATGGAGAAGGATTAAGCAGCAGATAATTATATTCCATACAGGTTGTGAAACTTCATATGGATGACCATCTATGCTTTGATTCTTGTGATAGAGAAGAAAACACGTTGCAATTTCATTTTGGCCTCAAACATAAAGGAAAGAAACAATAAGATGGAATAAGTATATTCCTAATAATTGAGGATTACCTATTAAAAAATAATTGAGTATTAAAACTAGAGAGAAGTTAGTTCAAATTTAATAAAGATATTTTTACTACTCTTATGGTCTTTTTTAATTAAACTAAATTAGTTGATGATAAATTTTTTTATTTTTTAGAAAATTTTGTAACATAATTTTATTGTTTTTAATATAAATTATTAATATTTTATATTATATTAAATATTAATTAATTTAATTTAAATTGAGCAAGATGATAATAATAATAAAATTCTTCTTTCTTTGTCAAATTTTAGTTTAAATGTAAATTATAATAAAGTTTGAATTTGAAATTTTTTAATTAAATTAAAAATATTTACCAATTAATTTATAATGATAACAAGAAATTTATTTTAAAAAATTAAACATGATAATACTTTTTATTTTTTTATCTGTGAGGGAACAAAAATTTTACTCAAATATATATATATATATATATATATATATATACACTAAGAAAGATGAAACTTGTTACCGACTCGTTGAAAATGAGTGATAGGGGAGAAAGGGATGTGAGATTGTTGTCCTTGCTGTTTGTGATATGTGATTTTGGATTGACGAATATGATATGATATGAGAAAGGATGGAACAAGTGGGTGAAAAAAGAACTGCAAGAGGAAAGAAAACCATGAAATGAAATTTTGAAGAAAAATCCTGTCGTTAATATTATCGTTTCCCGATGGATTCATCCTCATCCTCCGCCACAGACACACACACACACACTCTCTGTCTCTCTCTGCAAATAAAACAACGAGTCATTTCAGGTTCAAATCGTAGAAAAGCTGCAATAATTTACTTTGCAGCCAAATGACTGGTTTCATGGGTTTTGGACGGACCCCGTCAGCTTTCACCTTTTAAAGTTGTTACCAAACAATGTAGGGACCTATGCCCTACAATTCTCCTATATTAATTAATATTTGATATTTGATTATTGTTTTATAAATGATGCTACCCCATTGGGATTTGTTGCTTAAATAGTTAAGCAACTCAGAAAAGTCTCCACTGGAGAATTAACAACTTTCCTGCACACTTCCACCCCCTCAAGTGGGGCTTTAACAACTAGTCCATCCCTGCTCACGTTTAAAAAAGCCCAAAATGGTTATAGCAGAAAGGGATTCTTTTAAAACATCCAAAATATCTTTTTGCACACCTTAAACATTATAAAATTTTCAAAATAACCCTCAAACCTTTACACATTTCACACACTCCATTTATCTTTCTAAGTTTGGAACTCTCTCTCTAACACACCCTACATCAATGAAGAACCACTCCCCTCAACACTTCCTTTGTTGTTTAATGTTTAATTTGAGCAAGGTTTTGTTGTGTATTAGCAAGATTAATGAAATTTAGGTGAATTACCAACTTTTTAGTCTTTTATAAATGAATGAAATTTGAAGTAAAATTATATTTTGATATTTTATATTTAAAAATTTAATTAATTTGATTCTTCAATATTTTAAGTTAATTAATTTAGACTTTTAAATTTTAAAATTTATAAAAAAATGTTTTAAACATTTTTTAACGATTTAAATTGTTATTAAATTCATAAATAATTATTAATATTGATAAATTTATATAATTAAATTGATAAAAATTTTAAAATATAATTAATTTAATTAATTAAAGTTTAAAAGTGAAGAGAAAAATGAGTTTTAATTTAAAATTAATTAAATTTATATTCAAAAAACTTACTCGCATATTTTTCTACATTCTTTTTGTTATACCGTGCTGTCTTGAATTCAGGTCCAGAATTTCCTGACTAGTGCTGAATCAAAAGCTTTCATTAAAGCTGCAGAAGCAATCGGTTTCCTTCATCAAGGGAGTCTTGGTCCAGCTAAAGGTGAAGCTTACAGAGACAACGATCATCCATTAATAATCCTGTCCTTGCCGACACAATTTGGGATTCCGAACTCAGTAAACTATTTTCTGACAAAAAAATTCAAGGGAAGGTTGCTGTTGGTCTGAATCCAAATATTAGATCTAGCTGTAAAATCTCTTTCAAAATGAGTTAATGTAAGGTATTTTCTAAAGGTTTTGTTGCAATATGGGATTCTTTTTCGTGTGATCTCCTTGATGAATGGCTATCCAAATCCAAATATTAGATTATAAAGCCAACTTCCTAATGCAGAGAATCAGACTCAGTTGGCTCAATATCGTTCGACTTTTGAACTTAGAAAGGAGTGGTAGGAAGAACTGAAGGCAGAACAATGTAAACCACAAGTGGGACTCTCACCTCATGCTTCCATCTTCCCAAAGGATATAACCTGATGTAATTGGCAACTCAGATACACTTGGTCCACTGACTTTGACAAGGAAAACTTTCTCTTCATTAATAGCAGAGAAAGAAAGAAGAGAAGGTTTCACCGTGACTTGCAAAATATCAGGAATCTCATGTAAGGAAACATGGTAGGTTGAGTTTGGTGTTCCAACATTTGTAACAGTCCTAATGAACTGGCCTTTCATCTGTTGGCTGTTGGCTATGGCTAGCATGATAATGGATTGATACAATAATGGATACTATATAGTTTTTGACAGATGGGGAGAAGAAGAAATTTATAAAAGAAAAAATTAGTGTATCAATGTATTAATGGGCCCATAAATGAAATTTTTCACTAAAATTGAGGATGTAAAAATAATCATAATCATATTTATTTAAAAATGAGTAAAAACAAGATCATTGTCACACAGTCGTAAACCACCAAAAGAAAATGGGAAAAAAAATAAAAAATTGAGGGCGTATAATTAGTCTCTCATTTCTCTCTCTCAATTCACAACCCTACAGTTTAGTCTCACTTCTCCATTTTCAAGCACCCCTCCATTCCCAAGTTTCAACATTGAAGCAGTAAACTCCTTAAAGAACAAGCTTTGATCTCTGGCAAAAGCTTCAACAATCCATCTGGTTCTGTAATCACCATACAGTGCTTGATCTGATCCAAACACACCCTTCCCAACCATTAATCTTTTGTAATAATCATTATCAAACACTGAAGCCGTGGAGTCCAAGAACTGCCCAGCATTGGGGTCCTTGTTTGGTTTAGGGCATGTCTTTCTTAACCCTTGAGCAAACTCGGTGTTCATGCTGGGATCAGTGTCATGCAGTGAACTGAAATTACGAAGACGGGCTTCAAAAGATGAACAGTGTGAGAAGCCAAGAGTGTGACCACCTGATAGAGTAACCATATCTTTGACTCCAAGACCTCTCTTAGAAAAGCTTTGAATGAGTTGGCTCACGTTGAAGGTTGGAGCTGGTAGATTGATGGTTTCAGAAGCTTTTGATACTCTTCCATCTTTCCTTCCCTTTAAGACATTCCAGTATGGACCTCCAGACTGTCAAAATTGACAAGACCTTAATTATCATTACATTAGAGTTATAAGAACTAAAGAGAAGCCACTTTTCTTCTGTGGAGATATTCTATGTGTGTTTAGAATGCATGCTAGTTAACATAAATAGATTCACTGCAATTAAAGTTAGACTAGTGAATGACACGAGTAATGTGAAACATTAAATGGATTAAACAATAAATATACACTATAACTATTTATTTCATAGTTCAAGTTTTATCATATCGTTAACTTTAATAATTCTATGTATGTTTATTTGATTACAATGAATTAGGTCTCACAATTAAAACAAATTTTAAGTCAAAACCTAAATAGCAAATATATATATATATATATATAATTAAGTCATGTTGTGAGCCATATAAATTGCATGTGTTAAATACATAAATGACACGGTTCAATTTAAGTTGTTAGAAGAAGATCAATAGTGAAAATTTGTTAATTATAGTGGCTCACCATTTGGTTGACAGCATCTAATCCAAATCCATAAAAAGACTAACATACCAAACACTGCAAATTCACGTACCCTTTTTATGTTAACATGCTAGTTAATTTGTTTTCCCCTTTCGCTTATAAAGAGAAGCAAAGTGTAAAGAGCTTGAAGGCTTGAGATCAGTTACCATGGCTACCACATCTCTAGCTGCAATGGCAATTATATCAGCACAAGAGACTGTGTGTGGGCATGCCTTTTCAAGCTTGGCTTTAGCATCATCAATCACGTAGAATGATCGAACCGAGACATTAGGAGGGCCATCTTTCTCTGCTTGGTTTTTGGGAGTTGAATCCAACAATATTGATGCATCACATCCCTATCATTAAACATTAACAAACACAATTATTTAATCAACCATCTCAATACGTTGATGCAACAAAATATATATAATAGCCGAGAATGGCTAGTCCAGGTTATATTACTGCTATACTAAGAGCACATTTAGATTAGTTTTTGAAAAAAAAAAAATTCTTAAAAGCAAAAGGCTACTTTTTCTTAAGCAAAATAATAGATTTTTTTTAAAAAAAACAAAAACATAAATCGGTCACATGAAAAAAACACCTAAAAAATCTTTTGCATCTCATTGTGTTTTCTACTTTCATTAATCAATCTGGATTTTGAGGCGCATCCATATAATATTTTATGTGATAGAGAAGGAAAACATACCCTTATGAAACAGTCATGGAAGAACATCCTCAAGATTCTAGCTGGAACTTTAGGGTCATGAATAGAAGCATTGCGAACTGTCTCTGAAACTATTGTCTCCAATTGTGGACATGTAAGGTCATAAAAATGGGCATCAAGCTCCCCTTCAGAAAGTGAAACCAATGTCATGAAGAGGAACATTGCTGCTGCAAACAAGGTGGCTTTCCCCATTTGGTCTGAAGTGAATATTCAAATAGAAACACCAAAAATGGACAAACGAGGATATATATGATAAAACTTCACGAAAATCTAGAGAGTATATATAGAAGAGAACCATTTCTAACAAACACATCTTTAACGAAGAATTATTATGCTTTGAAGTCACTCAATGCGGGTCTAGAAGTACAAAACCTTGACCCTGCTTTTGTTCAGCTTTAAGACCAAGTATATTTATCCACCTAAACCCAATACTTCAGTAATCAACAAAACATTTTTTTTTTTTTTTAATTTTTCTCTAGTATCATTTATTGAAGGCAATTCTGATCAATGCATTAGTTGAGTATTAAATGTGAATATCTCACTTAATAGAAATTTGAATTATGATTTACTCCTTTGTTATTTATAATGTGCTTAATTAATTTCATGAATCCTTTTGTGTGCATATATATATTATTGATAGTTAAGAAATGCTAAAATTAATTTTTCTTCTGAAATACTATCCTTGAAATGAATTTTCTTGATCGGTTAATGGCCTCATCTTATGGATAAAGGTTTTCCTCACAAAAAAGTACAATATTATTAGGTATGGTACTATATTATATTATGTAGTACACGTATAGTTCTGTTGGCTTATACCTATCAGATTAGTTTAGGCAAGTTGGTAAAGAGAGACGAAGTACAAGATCTTGCACTATCAATTTCCCTTCTTTTCTGGAAGCTTCCTTCTACCTAATGCTAGGAAGGATAATCAAGGAAAGGACTTGGATAAACAAACTTAAAAAATCTGTATCAACAAGTGCTCAGTAAGCAAACCTAAACCAACGTTTAAAGGCTATTGTCATTTCAAGTTTGAGCCTATAAAAATCATTAAGAGGAGAAATAATTTTAATTTTTTTTGTTTCGAGATTAATTTGATCTCTAATGTAAAGATAGAAATATTTATGAATTAATTAAAAAATAAAATAATTATGTAATAAATCTTAGCTTTCAACATTTTTTAAAGTCTATTTAGATTGACCTTTTTAGCAACGTGATTCTTCTTTTAATTTGAAAAACAAACCTTTTTAATAAAATTTACTATTTAAACACAAAATAGTTTCTCTTTTTCTTTTAATTTTTGCTTTTAGACAATTTTTTTTTAAAAAAATCTCATCCATGGGCTCTTAAAGCTTTTGTACCAACCTTAAATAATTCGGTACAAAAGTACCCGATATAAATGCACCAAAAGGCAATACTACCAGAACCATACCCCTTTCATTCACCCAATTGGTTTTCATGGGCCAGAACGCCTCTCATTTGGGCCATGGCCCATACCTTGGAGGCCCAATTCTATTCTAACCAGGCCTAGGCCTCAATGCTTGAAAATCCTCTGTCATCGGAGTTCCAAAATATATTGCTGTCTTTCTTATTTGGTAGACGCCGTACATCTACATCTACAGTTGATAAAGAAACGCAGTACCACCGGATGAGTATGGGTCCACGTGTGGACCCGCAAGGAAGCGGTTCCCACATGACTTCTCCAACTGACACGTATAAGTGGGGTCAACGTTTCCGTAGCAGAAAGTAACGTAGAAAGCCTATTAAAGAGCCGAGAGGGGATTGGTAGTACTAGTGTGGGGACCACAAGGATAAGGGCCCCACTACGTCCGCTTAGACAACAGCTGGTCCCACAAAATCCTAGGGACACGTGCCTCAACCTAAGGATCACATGACCAAATCTCGCGGCCCAAGCGAACCACTCACCAAGGTCCCCGGACCACCACACTTTCCCAAAGTTGACCCACTCCTTAAAATGGACCCCACATACCTCCAAAAAAAAAAACCCAAGGCGAGGTCCACCTTCACGTGCACACACAATGTCACGTGACCAACTGCTGGACCCCACGTAACCCCAATCTTCCTCTTGTGGGTCCAGTTTCCTCCGTTGACGCACCTCCTCATAGTCAGCCTTCAACACCGTCTCGCAAGTTATCAGATTCGGATAATGGAGAACCACCCCATCATCGTGGGACCATATTTTATTTTTTTAAATTTATTAAAATTAAAATTTTTTTCCTTTAAAAAAAGTGACCAAGAGACCGCGGTTCTTTCACTGCTTCCGAAGATCGATCAAAATTAAAAAGATGCTGCTTGAGTGCTCGTTCAGATTAAAAAATAAAATAAAGAAAATTTTGAATTGTAAAAAATAAATTGAACGAAAAAATGAAGAGAAAAAGAAGGCCTTGAAATTTAAAAATGAGTTCCTAACTAAATGAAGCAAGCAAAACCCAGATGATAAAAGCTACCTTTTTTTTTTTTTTTCATTACAAAAAATCCCTAACCTTTTCCCCTAAAAGAGTTGTGTCGAGTTCAAGGCTTTGAACATGGTGGTTCTGAATTTGCTGACCGACCCAAAAATTGGAGCTCTTTCTTGTCATAAATTTCCAGAGAGAAATCTCTAAGCATCTGAGTTGTTCTAGTGCTAGAACCACTAGTAGTAACACTAACACTGGAACTAGTCCCTGTGCTCAAGCTAGGAGCCATGGTCGACGATGAATTTGCAGAACCAGGAGCACCATTTGAAGCCGACCCACAGGGTTGAACTTGAACCTGCCCCAATTGTTCACTGGTTTGCAGAGTAGAAACGAAATTTGAAATGGGTCTCGCTTGAACATTAAAAAATGGAGTAGCGGTTGCAGGAATTGCAAAATACTGTGGCTGATTAGCTCCACCGGCGCCGGCAGTGTTAGGAAACATGAAGAAAGGCCCAGCACTATTGGACGCACCCATTGGCCAAAAAGGAATTAGTCCTCCTTGCGCGCCCGTAACGCCACCGCTAGTGGTGCTGCAACTGGCGGCGCTGATAGCGCCGTATGACATTGGACCAATAGGAGCTAATCCAGAAGACGTTGAACTTTCATCATTTATCTCGATGAACTCACTGTTCGACGCTCGTCTTCTCCGTTTCCTCTGAGTCTCTTCTCCAGCAGGTCTTGCAGGCGATGAAGTTGGGATCTTTAGCGTTCCCCCAACAGAGACAGCGATGGCGGGGATGGTGCCGGTTCCTGTGGCTTCGATGATTGCGGGTTCAGCACGCTCCAGCAACCACCTGATTGTCTCTCCATCTGACTTGTATCCGAGCTCCCGCGTTAGCTGGAAAATTCTGGCGGCGCACGTTGCCGGCATTCGAATTCTCCGGCCACGGCCTTCCACCTTCGTGTGGCGGTCCTTCGATGGTTTCTTCGCCGGTGCCAACGCTCTTCCGACCGGTGCTGACATCTTCAACGGGATAACACCAACGGGCAGAGACTCATCTTGATTTTGCTCCGTGTCTGTCAACTCTTCTTTCAGGGGAACCGGAAAATTCGACTCCGGCGGGTTCGCCACTGACGTGTCGGGAGGGGACATATCGTCACTATGAGCCTCCTCTTCATCATTGAAATCCTCGTCGTTTTCCTCGATACTCTGGTTTTGATTCGCCTCCATCTTCCTGAACGAGAAAAAATCAAAACTTTCCAGAAAGTCAGCACACCCGAAACAATCCAACAGCAACCCAGAAAACTACGATCAAATCCCAAAAAAAATAGCCGAGGCAATCCATGAGAAATTCACAAATTTTACAAATTCTTAAGCGGTAAATTTTGGAAGAGCCCTTACTATCAAAGTTGCTGGTAGCGAGGGACACAGAAGAGAACAGCAAGAGGTTGAAACGTTGACTGTGCTTTGAAGCTTGGTGGCACTGTGAAGGATTAGAAAGACTAATCGAGAATTGAAAGGGAGATTTTTCCCTTTACCATTTTTTTTTTTAATTATCAAACAAAAAATAATTTGGAACAATTGGGAACACAGAAAGAGAGAGAACAAACCCTAGAAATCGAAGAGCCCCACTTATCCGCATGGAGGAGGGACCCTCTTGCTTCTACTTATTTGCACAAGAAAAAGTATCGACGGCCAGAAACACTCTGATAATCAAGGAGGCGCCAGCTGGAAACACGTGGACCTAGGTTTAGTAGGATTACCTATTGTAATTTAGGTCATAGTTGGTAATTTCGATTAAATTTAAATCTTCTAGAGCTAATAGTCTAATACATCATGCTTCAATAATTTTTAAGGGTTAAGATTATTTCACAATATTATATTAAAAGAAAAAATATAAACAAATGTAATCTGATATATATATATATATATATATATATATATATATATATATATATATATATATATACTATCGTAAATGGAAATATTCAATCGTATAATAAAGTAAAATGGCATACGTTATTTTTTATATATATGAAATAGTATGCGTTATTAAAGAAATTAGAGTTTTTTATTAACTAAATTATTTAAAACATACGGTGTTAAGTTCAGGCTATTTCATACTATTTCATATAATATATAACAAAGTCTGGAGTGGCACCTTGTGGGCCTCAAGCTACTCAGCCTTTGTTTTCGAAGAATTCTCACTGTAAAATAATTTTACACAGTAATTAATTGAATGTTGTTATATATTCAAAATAATTTATTACTTGTTAATTCTTGATAAAAATATAATTAGTATTTAAATAATATGATAAAAAAAAATTTACATCCACGAATATTTTCAAACTCATTGAGTATAATAATATTTTTATTTTGAATAAAGAACAATAAATTATAAATTCTTTTTTTTTATTATTATAATATGTATATATGTATGTATGCTTTTGTTTCTCTTCATGGAACACAGCATACAAAATGAATTATTCATGCAGAATTCAATCTAGATTCTCTCTAGTAAAAACATATATTAACTTAATATAAATTGTCAAATATATTACTTAATATATCATATAATTAATTTAATAGTTCATATTCCATTACAATACGTGAATGGTTGTATTATTTAATTACAAAGAATTAATAAATCCCTTGTAATGTTTGTTTAGAATTATTACCAAAAATTGAAAAGAACCGTATGTTGCTTTTTAGCGTGATTCACCTAATAATAAAGTTTTCAAACTTTAAGAAGCAAGTTAAATAAAGTAAGACATAATCTTAAATATGACAAGTTACAAGTTTAAGCTCTTATAAATTTTTATAAATGCACTTGAGACTAGAGGTTTGGATTGAAACACTATCTACTTGCGATTGTAAAATTTTAAATTCTTAAAATGTTTTAAATCTCTACTGTACTTTTTAAAAAAATACAATATGTTCCATAAAAAGCAAATACATTGTGTAATCAAGCATATCATGGTAGTTCCCAATAAATTCATTCGAGATCATTGGGTCAATATTGACAAAGAACTATTGAAGTAAACTCTTTCCAATCAGTAACGCTTAAGTTTAACAACTTGGAACATTTTGGCAAAAATACTATGATTTAAGGAATACGAGAATATCATGTCAATATTGTCCACTAACGTGAGAGAATCACGAACCCATTTTATCAATATTTGTATCATCATCTTTTGTCAATCTCTATCACTATAATTATTTTTTATGATATAGAATCTAGAATTGTTGTACCAAAATAATCACATAAAGAAGCATCCTTAGACCTTATATTTATCCAAAAGCAGCTACTTTTTTGTGTGCACCAAAGAAGTGAATGTTGCATGATGAGTAGGACAAGGATTCCTTCTGACCCGTGAAACTGACCGACTGGTATCTTTCATTTGTTCTTATCACAGGCCAACAGGTTGCAGTTGCCCTCACATAAAGGGATTACTTCTTTATGAACTCGTGCTTATTTCTCTCTCTTTAAGGAAAACTCTATGTGACGTGGTTCAGTCTAAGTCCATAAAATAAAAAGCTGCAAGAGAACTTGCAGAAGCAGAAAACCATAAGACTTAACCTCTAAGCAGCTACTTGATTGATTTTCTACTTGTGTTTAATCTTTTATACCTCCCATGCAAGTATATGAAATAAGGTTTAACAGTGAATGCAGTATGAAATTTTGGTTCAGAAAAGAATAAAAGAAGATTAAACGATAATGAAGTTCCTTATCAGCATACATTTCATTTCCTTTATTGTATCATTATGTTTTGCTTATAAATATAGTCTATGATAATAAATATAAATAATAATACTAAAATGTTTTTCCCACTTTCACTCAGACCAAACAAGTTGAAACAAAATAATTTAGGTAAATTCTTAATTACCCTTTTACTGTGTGACTGACTTACCCTAAAATCTCCAGAACAGGCAATTTTCCCCCTCCTACATCCAAATGTGCGAATATCAGTTTGAATTTGAACCACATAAAGCCATTACAGTGCTGCAAAGAACAAACATATTCATTGTGGCAACTCCAAGAAATCTTAATCTCCACAATGCCAATAACTAAGCTATAAAGATAACATAAGTAAATTCAGAGCAAGAACTGCATACTTTTCAACTCTAAACTTGAAGGCGTTAGTTACCATTAGCATGCAAATTATTATCAGGTTTGGGAGTGTTGGTGTGGTCAGATGTCTTGGCATAAAATCTTCGGTACATTGAATCGACTTCGGTGAGATAGTAGGTGCCAGGAGGCAAGAGACTGCAGTCCTTGCTTGTCACGAAGTCCTTTGCCCCATAACGGTGCTCCATGATCTTCAAAGTTTGAACAAATTTTTCTGGAGGTACCTGCAAAGAAAAGGTGTTGGTAATTGTAGTCAACGGTGACCTGAAGAGGATCAAATTTGGTAAAATTGAAGGGTAAAGATGTTAATAAATTTGTTCATGCTCTTTCTGATTCCTCTAACATTTGAGGATTCTCTTCTCCATATTTTAAGCATATGCCAGAGAACCCAACATTTCCATCTATGTTCATACCAAAGCAGTGTCTTAGGGTATGTAGTTTATTTGGGTAAGACAGCATGAATTTATGCAATTTTTAGTAGTAAGCAGTTTGGCTCACTGATTGCAGCCAAAATTGTATGAATACCGAGACAGCCTGAAATTAGATATTACAGAACAATATTACTAAGGCAAGGCTGGTCTAGACCTAGTTTATAGCTTAGATGCCAAGACTAGAACAAAATTATTTAACGTGTTTATAAGTGGTAAAGGAGACATACCTCAATCCTTTGCTTCAATTTGTCAGAAACATTCATCACTGCTACTATATTTGACAAGCTAAATGGATGTTGACATTCTTGAAGTCGGAAGGAGAACATTGTCGCTGTTAAACCACTTCCATACGAGAACATAACTACCCGCTTCCCTGCCTGCAGATCAAAAGAACAATCCAGATAAGCTATTACAAGTCACCCATTGCCCACAATATGGATGAATATGAATAACAATATAGGAGGCAAAATAAACATTGAATGTAAGTTATAAAGGGCTTACCAGTGAGCTATGTTTATTGTGAAGGAGAGATGCAAATGCTGCATAAAGTGATGCAGTGTACATGTTACCAACTTGTTTTGGGATTAATGTGGTTGGTTGCACCTTCACATTATATATCTGTTTAGCAGCTTGCTGGTTTGCCTATAGATTCACAATGACCACAGTCCATAAACTATCAGTTTCATTTCTTGCAAGAATGGTAATTGATAACTGCAAACAAACTCAAAGAATTACCTTTTCAAGATCACGGCTCTGATAGCTCTCATCACCAGATAAGGATGCGAATGGTGCTAGGGTTCCTCTGGCAACTTCATCAACAAAACTGGTATAAAATAGCACATGCTAATTTAGAATCACTTCTGATGGTTGATGTACTCAAGTTTTCTAAATGCCATTTATTCTTAGTGAACGAATGTCTCATGGAACAAGACACAATCTAATATTCCATTTGCATAAATAAAGAGGCAATCTTAAATGCAAGGAAGAAATTTAATATTCCAAAATCTTTATCATTTTAAGAAATACATCAACAACAAGCCTTATCCCACTAACTTTTTAAGAAATACACCAGATAGAAAAAATGCAAAACTAATATAAAGTGAAATCTCGGGTGCAGTGCTTATTGGTACTGCAACAAGTATCCAATATGAAAAGCAACAATAATATGATCAAAAGAGCTGATGGAATTTTATAGCTTGCCAACTTGAATGATACTAAACCAATAGAGAATTGACCGGTTAAAAATGCATTCACATATAGGATATGGCTGAATCAATAAACAGACCTGGGATTTCTAAGGAAATCATTGAAGTATAGCCGACCAAAACTTTTCTGTACAAGCTGCAATATACCAGGTAAAACAGAAGGGATAAATATATGTTTCAATTCATTATAGAGATATTATGGGAAATCTCACAACATATTTTCCTGCCATCCTGGCATGAATAGAACCAAAGAGATCAAGAATACCTTGTTATATGGAGAATGAAACACAAAATAATCAGAATCTGATATTGAAAATGGCCTCCCTTCTAATTTTTCAAATCTGTAAATGGAAGACCAGTTTTTCAGGATTACAGAAGAAAAAAAAATCTTTCCACAAAAGAAAAGGGGAATAACTTTTCTAGTTCAGTGTTTGCTTACTTCTCGCAAAAGCGCTTGTAGCAGGAATCAAGTGCCATGAGATAACAAGTCTGAGAGAGCTTTCCATCAACAACCTACATAATTTTATTTTACTTAATACGTACTGATTTATCTATAAAATGGATAAATGCATTAAAAAGCAACCAACTATAACTCTAAATTATGCCATAAAGAAAAGATCAATTTGTATATAGGTCTACATAAGTACAACCATAGTATTATAAGCAAATTGAAGGAAATTACTCAAACAAGAATTCAACTAAAAGCAAAATTTTAAAGACATTTAAAACATAAGAATGCACGATAAATCTGAGACAGAGAGAGGGGGGGGGGGGTGGAGGGGAAAGAGGACCCTACTGAACCAAAATAAAAAATTTCCAGTAGAAACGCTTTACATAGAGATCTTTCTCACTTTTACCCAAAAGAAGTCAAACCCCCGAAAAAAATAAAACAACACATAAAGAATATAGATGATACTGAAAATTGAAAATATCTTCACTACAGGTGATAAGTGAAGCTGTTCATAGAAGACCACACTTACTATTAACGAATCAATGCAATCAAAATTAACAGAAAGGAAAGGAAAAAGCATTACCGGGTATTCACTTGCAAGGTTTGGCTTGTAAAAATCATAGGCATGAGACATATGACTGGCTCTGAACTTGCTTTCGAACACAATGGGAGCATCCGGCCCTATCAGCATGGCAATAGCAGCTGCTCCTCCAGTGGGACGGGCAGGTCCTTCTGCGTATACCTAACACAAGAAAGACCGTCCTCAGAAAATGGTACTATAAATCTGTACTAGAAGTCATTTGGAGAAGAAAGAACTGAAAGATATTAATAGTTGCCATCATTTCAACACTGTAATTGTCAGTAAATTCAAGATCAACACATACTAACATGGTCCAAGCTAGGTAATTAGTAACTACGTAGAAGTTCATATCAGACTTCTGATTTCCTTCTTTTGGAATTTATAGAATTTCAGTTTCCAGCACATGCCTACATAGAATAGAAAATATAATAGAATCTATGGTAACACACATGATCCACTGCCAATGCCATGTATTAATTTAAAATTAGCTTTATGTGCTATAGAATACTGGTAGATTTCTACAAGATGTTGGCAAGAGGCACTTAAATTTGCAACTAACAATTATCTTTTTAGATACCAAAGCTGGTCAGTTACTCTAAACACAAATATCAACATACTTCGTAGTTGTTTTATAAAGATGCTAAAAAAGATAAAAGTTAACAGTCCAGTTCCTTTCCTATTTAGCAGTAATCATCAAAATTTGTAGGAAAGAAAAATAATTTTTTTTTTTTGGGGGGTTGTTTGATTTTCGTTTACTAGGAGCTCATACCGCACTGTCTGTACATACGACAAGTCCATAGCGCCCATCCCATGAAGTACTCTCCACCCAATTTGCACAATTGAACAAAGCTGCTGTTCCACCATAGCATGCATTTGTTGAATCAACGCCTTCGATGTCAGTGTTACCACTCTCCTGGTTGTTACATGAGTTAACATATGATACAGGCATAGTATAAATACATATCAATGTCTTTCTCTTCTTCATTTTTCATTGTTATTAGTTATTAAGCTCAGAAAACAACAAATTGGGATTGGAACAGGAAAGTTCTACATCAGAAAGTACCTCTGCTATGTCCCTTCTCTAAAAAGGGGGGGGGGGGGGAAATAGCTGTACTTGACTTGTGATGGAACTTGAACGATACTGTTTCACATTTTCAGGGCTAAGATAAGGAATTTAACACTAATTCAGGGCTCCTGCCTAATGTTGTTATCATGCCTTAGAATTATTCAGAAAGCACTTTTAAAAAGTTAGGTTCTAAATCCTTCTCGTATATGGTCTCATGCAGTCAAAAATAAAACGTAGAAAGCGATACCTCGAAAATTTGCATAAGGAAGGTCTTAATGGATTTGCTCTTGTCTATTACTGTCTCACTCCCAACTTCCAAGCGTCCAATTTGCTTTGGATCGATTTTAAATTTTCCAAGAAGTGAAGTAACAACTGTCAAGCTGGATTTCGAAGTAAAAGGACATATTAGAAACAAGTTCATACAAATAACAAGCTTTACATCACAGGCCAATTAGACATGAATGAATGAAGCACACAAAAAAAGAAAAAAAAAAGTAAATGAATAAAAATGACATTAACAAGAAAAAATTCTCAAGGACAAAATCTAATTACAACCATGAAAATGTAAATGCTTAAAGGATATACAACAAGAGGCAATGTAAAGTGACATAATTCACTCTATGAGCTCTTCCTGTTTATTCTAAACAAATCTTGAAATATTAAAATAAAACTAATCAGAACATGATCATTCAAAGATTGTTTCAATTCCTGATCCTTTTAATTTCTTTCCTATAAGAACTAATAGTTAATATAGGACTATCTTCATTTACCCGAACGTAAAGATTATGCTGTTTTAGAACATAATTTTTTTTTTTTCAGCTAATCTAAACTTAGTAAGGAAAAAGGAAAACTGCCTCTATCCTTGGACTAAAGTAGCATATCATAAACAAACTGTAACTGACCTCATTGAGATAACATCTTCTACCTCACTGCAGAATGCCATACAATCTTGTCCAAGCCCAATAGTATATTTTCCTTTGCTTGCGCCATCATGAGCCTCCAAAGCTTCCTGCAGATACACATTTCAAAATAACAGCTAATTCAGAAGCTTGCCAGAATGAGCTGCAACTCAACATAGATCTATGAAATTCGAGGAGAAAGATAGAAATCAAACAAGAAACTGAGGGAAAAAGCTCTGCACCTGCTGCACGCAAGTAGGAGGGAAATAGATGTCCATGGCAAGGATTCCCACATTTTTCGGATGCGCAGCCATGAATACTCTTTCTCGGAGTGTCTGAGTCGTTTGGAAGATGTAGAACCGAAACAGAATTTTCTCTCACTTTCTCTCCTTCTCTACTTGTTTGGATGCCGGGGAGAAATGGCGAGACCAGAAGGCCCGAAGACGGACTGGTATAATATTCATAGGGGGAGACGCAGACAAACGTGGAGTAAGAGTTCTAGTACCGAGGTTGGCGTGGTAGGTCCAGAAAGGCTGTAAATGTTGCCACTATGGAAGCTGATATTCACAATCTTTGCCACTCAGCTAGACGAGCATATGTCACACCTCCAACTAACCCATTTAATACCATTATTTTCTTTTCATGTTTAATTTTCTGTCTCCCGTACGTGCCAATATGCTGTTGGTTTTTGTAAACTTCGGCACTTAAACAATCTCACGGTAGAAGATGGTAAGTAAGTCTATTTGTGTTTGAAAATAAAAATAAAGTGTGAAATTTGGAGAGCAATAAACACAAGAGAGAGTTTAGAAATAACATTTGAAAATTTCACTCACTCAAAGTTTGACATTAATCCAACAAAATAATGATATATGAAAAAATAAATTACAAATGGTAATTGGAAGAAATTACAAAAGAAGATAGAATTTTAGAACTGGATTTCTTTCTAAAATTATAAATGGAAGAGAATAAATCACATTTATGATCATAATTAGTGAAAATGAATTACCTGTAGTCATTGGAGTTGACTTATAATTGTTGTATCAGCTGTTAATGTAGCATAGCAGCCGATACAACGACTTTCATAACAACTAACAATTGAATACAGCACAAATGACCGCAGACAATCTTAGTCCATCATTAAAGCTATACTCTTAGTGTCTTCATGAAAAATGGGCAAATGGTAGTTAGCAATGATTGTTATTAAAGCTGGCAACTTTTTTGGGAACTATGTCAATGACCTGGGTTACCCTTGCAATTTCTTGAAACACTATGAATGGAACTTGAGCCTTGTAATTTGATGATTTTTGGTCATGTTGTATTAGCTCAAAGGCTAATTTTAATTAATTGTGTAGTGATTTTGATAATGAAAATAATTTTATTTATTGTTAAAAATTATATTTTAACAATTTAAAGCATTCCACTATTTTATAAAATAATTTGTCTCCAGAAAAATTGTTTACCCTTCTCGGCACCTCAAAAGTTTATTCTTGCCGTTGGGCACGGCTTGCACAACATTGCTTTTAATTTTTTCTGACCATTATTTGCCTGTTGGAAGAAGTCTGGCTTTATTTCCTTTTTAATGCAATATTTTAAAGTGTTTCTCATCCTTGCCGTGGGTTTATGGTTTACCATGCTTGGTGCATAAGTTCAAAAGCTATATCACAAAGGTCAACCTAGTATGTCAGTTGACAACATTAGTGTGTAGATATGAAAAGAGCTTTTTGGCCTTGTATGAATGACAGCTTTTTGGCATGCATCTCTTGCCTTGGGCTTTTCGCATATGTCAGTAAAGTATGTTTCTTTCTTCCTGCAGCCTTAAACCTCACGTGAACAACAAAATAGAAAGTCTTTTGGGCCCGTTTTGCCTCACTAGCCAAAACCTTTCATTTTCATGCAAATAACAGTAACTTGTTGCATGAAGCACATCTTCAAAAGCTGCATTCGGTCATCCATACTTATTCAGTCTGGTATGAAAAGGATATGCTGAATCTTTGAAATGGAGACCAACGTGTATCACAAATACAATAGCATCAACCAGTTTTAGCTCTTGGATAAAAGGCACTCTCATGAAACAAAGTGCGTTTTGGGAAAAGAGACATGCAACACAATCAAATGAGCTTCAACAATTAAAATTTTAAAATCAGTATAAAAGAGGAAGGAGAGCCTCATAGCCGAACAAGAAGACAGATTACAAAGGTTCATTTGCTTACACCTCAAAAAGCTCTCAAGTTTTCATCTTCCTCTCTTCATTTTCGTGCACTACATTCTCACTTGGAATACTTTTTTAGTGCACTAAAGTATATTGGGAAATCTGTTGTACAAGCAATAAATTATATGTTACATTTCTTCATCTTCTTAAACACTGTGCAAAGGTTGTATTGCCTTGTTTTCTGTTGTCTAACCTTGAGAAAAGGATAGACATAGTCTTTAGAGATAATCTAAGCTGTAGAAGGTTTTTGGTGCTCCTAAAAAACTAAGCATAAGTCTTCTGTTGTATTTTTGCGAAACTGTAAAAGGGTGGTTGGAATCTTGTAAACCAATTCAAAAAGTGGAGATAACTCTCTCAAAGGAGTTTGAGAGGAGTGGAAGTAGGTCTAAGTTGAGACCGAACCACTAAAAATAGCTGAGCATTTTCTCTTCCCTATTCTCTTTACTTTCAGCATATTTTCACTTCTAGTATCATAATCTAGCATATTGTGTTAAATTGTTTTCCACGTTTAAAACTGTAAAGTTTCTGAAATCAAGCTTATATTATCTAAAACCAAGCTTATCACTTTGTTTTTGATTTTGAAAATAAATAGTTTATTGTGCAAAATTTTTATTGTCCTATTCACCCCCCTCTAGGATATATTTACTTGCACTTTCATGCTGCTAGTGAAGTACCTTGGGCTTCAATTTTGGTTTATAGATGGACTGTGACAAACGAATTTATGGTGTGATATGTTTGTTCAGACCACTCTTGTACATGTTTATAGCAGTTGCGGTGACTTCGTTGGCGCTGGTAGGGTGTTTGATGATATGCTTGTGAGAGATGTGGTCTCTTGAGGGTCATATCGATTCATTCTCACGATGAAACAAGTATGTTAGGCCTAAGGTTTTGAAAGAGATTCTATTGATTTAAAGCATTCCTACTTTATTATAGGCATATTGCTTTATCAATGTTCCATTATTGATTTTAACAAGTTTTCGAGTTTCAATCGATCCCTCTGAATATGTGTATTGAGAAATGACGTGTAAAGCTCAGTCTGTTCAGGTACAAGACAACTCAAAAACTCTCGACTTTGTCAGAGAGGACATTAATGTAACATGTTAGTAACTAGCAACCTTCCGTGAGTCAATAATAATATACTAGGAACGTGTTCAGTGTGATGGAATGAATGTAATGAGAAACTGGGAGGGAGTTCTTTAGTTATTGCGTCAAGAGGAATCTCCTTCTCTCTTGAGAAAGCCATTATGTTAGTTGTAATGCTAATTTTGCTACAACTTGTTTTGGAGCTGCCTGAGAACTTGTGCAAGAGCAAAAAATATGGGAAAACAATGCAAGACAGTTTATTAACATAATGAATTATCCATAAAGCTTTTGAACTCTTCAGACAAATAAAAAGAATAGTGCAAGCCTCTTTTTCTCCATGCAAATGAAATCTTCTGCTGAATTCACACCCTATAAAATTCCAAGTTCAGCAATCCAGAGGAATAAACAGAACTTTTCAACACTAAACCTCAATTGTTTTCTGATTGAGAGCAGTGTATCTCCATCTCTCTTTCTCCACATAGTCTGCATCGAGGAACCTAGCAACAAAAGCCCAGAGTTTGTAAATGTCCTCAAAATTGACCAGGAATCCCAGTGCAGCAGTAACTACAGTGATTCCCAGTTTATGTCTATCTTTCTTCTTGTGGGCCTTAACTCCATGGGATCCACCTTCTTTTGTCTGTAGAACTCTTCCCTTCTCTTCTGCATACTTATCTGCAAACCAGAGATTATGCAGGAATCCATAGCCAAGAGAGATATTGCTTCTATCAGCAAGTTTCTGTATAAAAACAGGCTCAACTTTGTCTCCTTTCCAATCGAACACATTGAATGCCAGAGCAGGACCTCTGTCAAATCTCACTTTTGGGCCATAAATTTTCACCAAGGGAACCCCTTCTGTGTTGGGATGAGTGAGCTTCAATAATGAGTTTACCAGCCAATTTATCAGGTACCTTGTCCTGCTAGTGATTAGTGTCAATCCCAAGGAGTCCACTTGATCTAAACACCTGCAATCAATGTCAAAGCCTCCATTTTCACTTCCTTTTGCACGTTTGATTTGTAGGGTCTCGGTTGGATTGTGTGTTTCCTCAATTGCTGAAGGTTTAGGAGCCAATGGTTCTGCAGAAGCCACTGTGTTCGGAAGCTCAGATGGTTCTCCTTCTTCAAGTTTTCCAGAAATTTGTGTAGGACCAGAGAAAAAGCTCAAAGAAGCTAACTCATCTTCTTGTAAACTAGGCAATGATTTCTGCTCAGGTTCAGCATCTGTACCTGAAGAATCCTCTTCTAGTTGAAACAATCTCCTTTCTGGTACAAGGCTCACAATTCCTGCACTAGAAGAGGCTTCCAATTTGGAAACAACAGATTTCTTAACAAAAAGACACCCAAAACCAGATGGATTTTCCCCAAATATTTTATAAAAGGAGCAAATGAGAAAATCTGGGCGAAAGAGAGAAAGGCCAAAGCTGTCCATGTCTTTTGGCCCCAATGCACAAGCATCAATCAAGACATGCCACCCATTTTCCTGCGCTATGCTCATCCACAGATAAGGATATCTAGCTCCTGTGACTCTAGAATGAAGAGGAAACACAAAAAGGCCCTTCTTTTTCTTCTTCTTCCGCTTTCTCACTATCATATTCCTCAATTTTGCTGACTGAATCCTGAGTCTTGGCCATGAGAACTCTGCTGACAAGGTCTTCGCTCCTCTCTTCTCTGAGCAACTAATCATTGCTTCTACTGCTTCACTCTCATAGTCATAAACTGTTAAAAGCTTCTTACTAGATTGAAAAGGGTAGGATTCTGCCACAAGCTTGAAAGCAGCTGTTCTGTTGGCTGTGAAAACCATCAAGTAGTCATTTTCACTAACATTATGGAAACCCATGATTCTTTTCTTCATTGCAGATTCAAATTCTGACTCTTTCCCACCATGAAGCAAAAGTGTCTTCAAATTCCCAGTCTTACAGGATAAACTAAAGAAGGGAATGTCAGAATTTTGGGCTGTAGATGAAAGTGTTCCAGGAATTGAGGAAGAGGCGACCTGGGTTTTTGCAGCATCCTGGTTTTGAAGCTGATAGTAAGAGAAAAGACCAATACCAATATAATCAAGGCAAGTGTGATCAGAGGCAGAGAGATGGCAATACTCTTTGGCTCTAAGTTGGTCAACATGTTCAGTCTCAAAATACTGAGGGTAAACCTTGCAGAACTCACTGAAAGATTCCAAAAGAGAAGGAAGAGACTCATGGTCAGTGAACTGGGCATTGGGGAAGATAGAGGCTGCTGTTGTTGCTGCAAAACTGTGGCGGCACTCCGCAGAACTGGTTCTGGGTTTGCTTGCTGAAGTGTTCTGAGATGTTGGAGAGTTGAAAAACGGGGTTGGGCAGCAACACGCTTGTGGACACAGTTGGGAATGGGAGGCCGTGTTTTGGCCAAGTGAAGACATGATGTTCTTTTTTTCTTTCTTGGCGCTCAGCGACAACTCTGCAAAATGTATGTGTCAGTTTGAGAATTCTTGTTGCTTTGTGCCATTCGGCAGTCATGGCCTAAACGACACACGTATTAGATATAGACGATAAGTTTTCTTTGGATGCAGCTGGCTATAATATGGCAGAGTATTATGTATCATACCTGGTCTATATTATCGTAGAACGCATTGAAAGAGTCAGGTCCTACAATTGACTTTGTCTTCTATCTACTCTAGTGGTTTTGCAGGTTGACCTCCTCATATTATGTTCGCATTGTCTTACAGTCTCGACTCGACCCACCAACTGGGTTTTTGGAATTTTGCTAACTTCAAAATTTTAATAAAATATCACAATTTTCAATTACTTCACAACTTTCTTAAAGGATTAGTTCACTGCAAATCATCAAATTGCTTTCTTCCTAAAACTTAAGTTAGAATCTCACTTTAGCCTTTTTTTTTTTTATATATATAAATAATTTGTAAGTATTGTTATAATGTTTTTGTTAAAAATTATAGCACGTTTAGATCTTAAAATGAGATAATTTTTTATATTGAGTTGTTTGTAAAGTTTAATTAAATTTGAATTTTATTAATTATTATTATGAACCCATATTATAAACTTTAATTCCTATAAAAAAAAAATGAAAGAAACAAATATTAGTGGCCAAAATGATCTTTGAAACTGAAAATGGTAGCCTGGAAAGACACAGGTGGGAAAGCAACATGAACAAGTGGGTTATACGATGACCTTCAATTATGCCGGCATTATCGATCATGGATGGGGTCCCAAAGAATGATTCTTTAGAATTCTTCTTAGTACTTAATAAATAATGGTTGCTTAAGCTCTAAGTTGCACAGCTAATGATTAGAGAGTAAGTCCCAAAACTATGGAGACATGATTAATACGTGGCAGACATTGTCCGCAACCTAGCTGCCATACTCTATCTGCCAGTTATTACGCCTCTACGAAAGACCGAGTTTATATTTTTAATTTTTTTTTTATTGATTAAGAAATTATTGTTAATAATTTAATAATATTTATAATATTATTTTGTAATTTATTAACTAATAAAAATGTATTGAGACAATAAGGAAAACAACAAATAATATCTAATTTACATTCATATGAGGTACGGACTAAAATTGATAGGTTAATTTTTATATTTAAATTCAACTCAATAAATAATTAAAACGTTAAATAAAATTAGAAGAAATTTTTTCTTAAATTTATATAAAGTTATATTATAACTAAAAGAAGTAAAAAAAATTCTAAAATAAATTCTTAAATTTTTATTCTATCTAATAAATCAGACACTAATTTTAGTATTAGAGAGTCCACATCCAACCTCAACATTTTCTTCTCTGCAAAATTCGATCCAACCTAAATTGTACCTGACCAAAAAGATTCTTCACAACAACGTATATACATCCCTTCCTCATCATGTTATAATTCTTTTTCCATTATAGTACATGGATACTATCATATTCAATGAAATAATTACTTGCTCTTCGTATTAAAATACATTATTTTTTGAATGCATCAAGGGTTGCATTATTTTTTTATGGTTTTAGCCTTTTATGTATTCAACTTTTTTTAATAAAGCTTTGCATGATTACGATAGCATTTCATTTTGTGAGTGTGGGCAGAAAAGTGGGCTCACTGACCAACATCATGGTCATGTATTAAATATGGAAAATGCTATTTCCTTTTAGAAAAGTTTGGTTGAATTAAATCTTTCATAATTCACTAAGATATGAATTTGGGCTCAAATTTATAAATATTTTTATAAATCGTTTATTAACAAGTTTTTTATATTGATGGAGAGGCTTAAATTTATGTCTTTTTAAAATATAAATGTTCTTTTTTATAATTGGATTAATCTTTATTGGTTAAAAAATATTACTTCTACATTTACTTATATACACTTTTTATTATACCTTCTAAATTGTGATTAATTATAAGAGTAAATTTTTTTTAAAAAAAAGTAATAAAATAAAATATAAATAAATATAAAAAGTGAGTTTGGCACAAACAAATATATAATACCACTGATTAAATCTCATTCAGAAAGAAAATAACAAATAAAGTGAGGTTGACTGTCCTACAATTAGTAAGAGAGAAATGCAAAATGGTATGCAACATAAGTGTCAAGCGAGGTTAGCGGGTGTTTGTGAAAAGAGCACGCAATTAATTGTGTAATCATGGAGTGGGGTTCTTAATTGGCAATTTAGGCTGCATGACTAATGCTGTTTTACAAAGTGTGTTTTACTCACTGTGACGTTAGCTTTCAATTAATCAGTTTATTTAAATATTTAATTAAAATTTTATATTTAAATAAAATGTTCAATCAAAAGTTAATGACATAGTTAATCGCTGCTATGAGAATGAATTAAACAAATTAATTCAATATTCAAACAAATTATTCATCATGAAAACCATGATGGAGGATCATTTTACTGCAAAGATCTATATAAGCCAATAAAAGATGATAGAGGAAAGCCAGAGAAGATAATAAAAGAACTGTTGTGAGGGTCAGGGGTCTTATCTTCTGCCCTCCCCAACTTTAACATCCGCCGCCCCCCCTCCCCCCTTCAATTTTTTTTAAAATGTCGAAGATGCCCTTTAAGTGGCATTTGCACGGCACCCCCCTACCAACCTTCACACGAAAACCCTAACCCTCCCATCCCTTCCCGCCACATTTCCTCTTATTTCTCATCATTGGATTGCACTCCCTTGGAGGATTTTCACACATTCAAGGTATGGGTTCTCATTTTTTATGTTTTCCTTCGCATAGTTGCTGTTTTGTTGAGTAGGAATTTGAGTAAAAATAGTGAAAAAATGGAAGGGAAGGTTTCGGCCATGTCACCTTAAAAATGGATCTCCACATCCATTTCAGGTACAAAATAGATATGGAGATCCATTTTTCACCTGAAATGAATGTGGAGATCTATTTTCAAGTGAGTGGAAATGGTGGAAAAATGGAAGGGAAGGTTTCGGCTATGTCACCTTGAAAATGGATCTCTACATCCATTTCAGGTACAAAATGGATCTCCAGATCCATTTTGTACCTGAAATGAATGTGGAGATCTGTTTTCAAGTGAGTGGAAATGGTGGATACATCCGGACAAGGACAATCTTCGACCGTAGATTAGCACATGAGCATAGCAACCTTGGCAGATTGTTGCATCTAATTCGTGTGGAGACACGTTGTGGGTCGGACGTTGTTGATCAGAGTCGGAGTGGTCATCATTATAGTTATGGTGCTGGCCCATCTAGGGGTCGACATCATTAGTTAGGATTGACATTGTTTTAGGATTTTGAGTGTATTACTTTCATTTTTGTACTAGTACTTGTAAACTTATCTTGTTTATATAAATGAACTTACTCTATTTGTTTATTTCATGTGAATCTACCAATTAATGAAGTAATTATGAACTTGTTAATTTGCTTATTTCTAACCCAAATGGCTACTCACACACACACAGACCTATCAAACGGCCTTCCTACTGTAGTTGGGACCAACAATTAATTTGTTAGGAATTAAACACAATTTATAATATGTTAAGTACATATTACATAGATGAATGATAATAATGTGTATTGGTACATTACATAGATGAATGAATAGTCTAAACATCAATATAGTTCAGGACTGTCCTTGTCGTGCCAACACTTCAGATTGTCGTATGCGCCCCAAGTAAGGTGTTCTCCAGTCACGTGCTTAAGCTAATGCTGCATACTTCCATTGTGGTGCAACAGGTGGTAGGGGAGCGTTCTCCTTTAGCTTGACATGTGACAGTAATAAATGAAATAAATCAAAAGTAATCAAAAGTGACATGGCCGAAATCGATCTCCACATTAATTTTTCACACTCACTTGAAAACAGATCTCCACATCCATTTCAAGTATAAAATGGATCTCCAAATCCATTTTGTACCTGAAATGGATGTGAAGATCCATTTTCAAGGTGCCATGGCCGAAACCTTCCCTTCCATTTTTCCACCATTTCCACTCAAATTCCTACTCAACAAAACAGCAATTATGCAAAGGAAAACATCAAAAAGGAGAACTCATACCTTGAATGTGTGAAAATCCTCCAAGAGAGTGCAATCCAATGATGAGAAATGAGAGGAAATGTGGCAAGAAGGGATGAGAGGGTTAGGGTTTTTGTGTGAAGGTTGGGAGGGGGGGCGCTATGTAAATGCCACTTAAAAGGCATTTTTGGCATTTTAAAAAAAAATTAAAAGGGGGGTGGATGTTAAAGTTGGGGAGGGTAGAAGGTAAGACCCAAGGGTCAAAATCAGACCAACAGCCCTTCTCCGCAAGCTTTTTCTTTTTTATAAGCTGTCAATAAACATGAGTTATTGGGTCAATCTAAGCCCATGAATATGACCCAGGCAGAGAGGGGTTGGTCCATAACAAGAACAATAGAACCAAACGCAAAAAAAAAAAAAAAAAAGACACTGGTTGTCATATGTCAATGTGTGAATCTTTTAATTTACAATTCAATTTGCAAAGAGATTGACCCATTTGATATTTGGAAAAATGTTCAACAAAATGTTACATAGCACCTAAACGAGTTTGAAAGCTTGTTGATACAACTCTTTTCTATAAGACATAGCATGGATAACAAGACGCAAGCAATGATACTATTAACTATGATCCCTTCTTGAATCATGGAATTCCTTATAGTCTCACTTTACCATCATTAGTTGCTGAGTTGGCTGGTAAGACTACTAAAAGATTCCATGATAGTACCATGGCTCGCATTTTGTCATCCATGTTTTGTCCCACAAATGAGTTGTTTCACTAAGTCTTTAAACTCATTCACGTGCTCTGCAACTTACTGCCTCTCTTCGAGTTTCGTAAGTTTTTTCATTGTGAAAACTTTTCCTTAAGCATTTTTTTGGTACATGCTTTCAAGATTTTTTCAAATATTATTATGGTAATTTCTTAGGAAATTGAATTGTAGATTTTCTTTCAATGTCCTTCATGGATTCTAAATGATCGCATGCAGTAATACTTTTCCTTTATCACGGGCTTGAGAGGGAGAATTGTGAGACGTCCAGCCCATTCCCTGCAATAAATGGGAGAAGTCGAAGTCAAAATGCCTATAGGGGGAATGCTATTTAGCTTTTCATTTGTGCACAATATCGTTTGCTATACTCTTTAAATTATGTTTGATAGCACGAGGGAAACTGTAAATAAAAAAGATATTAAAAAAATATATGGAAATACTAAATATGCACAAATGAATATCTATATAACATCACTATTTCATAGGCTGGTTGAAGTAGTTTCATGAAGTAAATAAATTGGTTGAAATAGCATGCAAGGTGGTTGGCTATTTTGCCTATAAAAGGGAGCTTCAGCCTTCAGTAGAGACACACCATCGAGAAGAAGCAAAGAGCTTCTAGGAAGAGAGAAACTTTTGAGAATTGAGGATTAATATAAAAATTAATACTCTTAATTTAGGAGTATTGGAGTGTTTTGTGAGAATTGAGAATAAATTTCGAGGGTAGAATATCTCATGTACTAATTCGATGTCTCACTGTTTTTCCTCTTAAAATTATAAAGGATTTTCCCGGTTCATTATTCTCATATTGCTATGTTTTTATTTTCGCCATACTCTGATTGCCAACATTTCAAATATCAACTTAGAGACAGTGATATGAAAGCATATGATAACCCACATGCCAGATAAATGCACACGAGTGTTCAACCTTCAACTCTTAACCAGCCCTAAAAGATAGCTAACTTTGCTTTGCTACTTTGACCCCCCTACTTACCGTTAGGTCCCAACATCAGTGTCCTTCCAAAAGTAAACTAAAGAAAACTGCAAAGTGGCTCTTTAAATTTATTATCCCTTTTGCTCTATAAATTAATGTTAACTCTGATTAAGAAACCCGAAAGTGAAGAATTAGTCTTATAGAATAAGCGTCTGTTTTGATTGAGTAGGATACTATTTAAACAAATTAACTATACGAGTCAAAATTTTACTACTTTAGTTAATTAATTTACTACCTGTCTAGATGATGCAAGGCATGAAAATGAGAAAGTTATGAATCATTAATCAGACAAGAAAAGTTTCAACTATTAGTTATTGGCTTCAAAAGATCACACTGCCAGTTGCATCAACTTATATTTTTAAATCAACTTTATTCAGAAAACTTTATTCTTCTGGAGGCAAATGAAAAATCCCCAGAAAAACTCAAACGGAAAACTGACTTTCACAAGCATCTTGTCAAAGTTATTGGCTTTCGACGAGCACTGAGAAATTTCTGTATAAGACATCACTCATAAATATATAAAGTTGTTAGGAATAGAGATATAAGATTTACTTTAATCTTCTTGCTTATCTCTTTAAATCTGCCTATGGTTTTCATAACCGCTCCTAAACCTAGGTAAAAAATGAGGGTTGTGTTAGACTTTTAACAACTAAGTAAAATTTTGTCGAAACATCAAGCTTTTTACTTACCTCTTTCTGGCAGAGATTAAGCTAAAGCAGCCACAGGGCAACTCTCCTTTGGCAAGTCACTCAGACATAATTACTCTTGGGCCTTGGAAGTTCCAAACATAATAAGCCATTACCTGCCACGAGAGAGGTGCCCTATTGCTAATTTTGCTTATTATATAAACCAATTTTCTGCTTGAATCTGGGCTTGTGCCTCGAAACTGCGTCTGGTTTACGGGATCAATGACACTTCTGCAGTCTTTATATAGCCTGAAAGATGGAATAAACCACTGAAGCAATGGCATATGCTTGAAGGTTATGCTATGGATATCCAATTGGAGCTGCTTTTCTTTGGTTGACACTGGTTCTGGTGTGATGCTCACAATTCACAGATTCTCTATATTCCTAATGACCAAAGGTCAAAATGCTCTATCCAACCAATTCAGCTTCTTCTTCACTACTTTAATTAAGAGAAGTGGAGAAAGGAAGCTGAGATGAAGTCTGGAATTTGTTCATTATATCAAAGATGCTGTATGGGATGGGTCTCACACACACCATATCCTTTTCTTTTCTCTTCTTTTGCTTGTGTGGTTGCTTTTCAATGTTTACAAGTTTACAAGTTTACCTAGTATTATGGCTTTGATTTATATGCCATGTCTTTAAATCTCAGACATATTCAGCATTTATAGGGAAACCATGGCATGATTTCCTAGGAAAATTTGATTTTGCCTTACTTATGTCTTTTTATTGAAGTACAGCTAACAAGGATACCTTTTTCGAGCATTATCGATAAGCCTTGTCTTTTGTACCATCTGGTTTAGTAATTAGATCCTTTGTATCCCTGTATTCTATTCTATCACAACCCTTGGTCACTCCATATCAGACAAACATGATTGAAAATAAAGGTGGATTATGCAGTGAACTGATTTGTAGTCAATGCAATTGAGAGAATTATACATATAAGAGGAAAATTGTGATTCTACTTTTGATCAACTACAGATATTTATTTAAATGACAATTGGTTTTACATCATGTTTGGAAAATTGGATAATACAGAAGAGAAAACAGCCTCTTTTTTACTGGACTTGGAAGGGAATTTTCAACTTGCAAGGAAAGACCTGTTCTTCCTTGTGTCTTCTTTTATTTGGAAAAGTAAAAAAGACAATATCCCCATTATTTATGTGAAGGTTCATTAATTGGTTAATTTTTCATATAGGGGATTAAACAAAATAAATGAATTAGACACATGGTGCAGTTTGGGGATAAATAAACATTGTTTAATTATATTTTTACTCCTTACAATTTTACCTAAAATTTGAAAAGATCTCTATAATTTAAAATATTAAAAATTAGTTCTTATAATTTACACATGTTTATAAATTAATTCTGATATCTAACTTTGCTTACATAAAATTTAAAATAGTTCTTATAGTTTAAATTTTGTTAAAAATTCATCCTTAAACTATACAAATATTTATAAAATAGTCTCATTGATAAATAAGAAACAAAATTTATTATCCTAAATTGTATCTCATAACTTGTTTGAATGCTCCTCATTGACCAAAAAATATGACATAGTAATATGTATTCAATACTTGCAGTAATATTTTATTAGTTTTTTTATTAATGAAAAACCTTGAGATAAACTATAAGACACAATTTGGGATAGTAAATTGTTTCAATAAATAAACACTTGTAAACTATAAGATTAATTCTCTATGTTTTAAATTTTGAAAATTGTAAGGACTAATTTGTAAATGTTTATAAACTATAAAAACTAATTTTTAACGTTTTAAATTATATAAACTTTTTAAAATTTGGTCTAAAACTGTAGGGACTAATAGTACAATCAAACCTAAAACATAATAATATATATATGCTTGAGGGTTATGCTGTGGATATTCCATGCTGAAGCTGATTCTTTCTGGCTCAACTGTTTCTTCTTTATTGATACTCCATCAATGAACTTTTGCTTCCTCCTGTCTCTAAAACCCTTATTTTCTGGTGTGGTGAGACGTGGGGAATAGCAGCGGAGAAGAGAATTAGGGGATGCTCCTCTATATATTGTTATGTACAAAGACCCTTTCAGCATCCTACATTAATAAAAGGACCTTTTTTTCAGCATTATGTCCTCATCTTTTTAAAAAAGAAAAAGAAAAATTAGTAAAAAAAAAGTTCAGATTAAAAAAAGAAAAGAAGAAGAAGAAGAAGATACGATTCACCCTCTTTTTTTTTGAATATATATATATATATATATTTCTAACCATTCACTCTAGTATATCCCGTATGTAAAGGGCCAAAAATATTTCGGTCCGAAATTTCTTAGCTGAAAGTATTATTAATTAAATAAATACTCTCATCTCTCCTGGACCAAAATAAATAGATAAATAATTAAATACTCTCATTGTATATACATGCATGATTATGAGACACATAAAAAGTAAATTTAACCCAATGTTATTGACTTCCTGATCCAATCATTTATAAGTCAGTTGGTAAATAAGCATGAAGATTAAACAAAGCATGCTTTAACCAGAAGACAATAATGGTTGCAACACTTAGTATTTTAATATGCTTAATATTGAGATTAGAAGATACTGAACTTATGAGAACAAAATTTCAATTTTTTTCATTGGCTGGACACTTACCATTTACCAAATGAATGTCAAACAAAGATGATTTGAAAAATGCGCTGCATTCCAAGGCTAGTCAAGATGCCATCACAAGAACTGTGCCACTGCAAAAAATTGAAAAAACTCCAACAGATGAACATGAGTATGTACGTATAGGAAACCCTAATTCAACAATACAGTAAAATATTGATTCCATATTACATATCATGCAGGTTTTCATTTCGTACCATCCCAATCCATGCTTAATCTAACTTCAGACTCAGTTCATAACTCAACAGAAATATTTACTTTCTGCCAATGGAAAAGAAAAACTCCAATCAAAAGAAAATATAAAACCATTAGCATCCAAAATCAATCATTCTATCTCGGCACAAGAAATGTTCACTAAATTTTAATTGCGTGAGTTTGAGAATTAATTCAAAATTTAAGAGACAACTTGCTTATATTGTATTTTGTACTCAAATGAATAGATAGATTCAACAAACATATTCCTCCCAAAAATTATTTGTACGTAACCTTCATTTTGCAATCACAGACACTTGAAAAACAAGTGAAAGTATTATTGATTGTTTTTGGAAATAGAATTGCATTGCACTCTCTGTGCAATCGAAGTAGGTAATAATCCAATATCTGGAGACAAACAGAGGAATAAACAACTAATAGCAATCGATTCTAGTTAATAAAGGTAAGCAAGTTGCATGTAAAAATGATAACCAGAATAGATAACTAAATAATATAAATTAAAATCATAGTAAGTATATGATAAATAATTACACAACTAATATATGTATATATATAACCTTCAATCGTTTTACATGTACTGGCTGGTGAACTGCACAAGATTGTTACTTGCAGGTAACAACATGATCGATGTATAAGCTAAAACAATCAGAGGGCAGCTCTCCTTTGGCAGGTTAATTGTTGAGATGAATTTCCTGTTAATTACAAATAGGTACCTGCCAAATGAGATCTGCCCTATGATTGATTTGCTTAAGGTGCATGTGCTTTTGTTCCCCAAACTTCGTCTGCATGCCTTGTCAAGTGAGATCCCAACATGTTTTATAGGTACAAAACTTAGTGCTAACCTCAGAACCAATAGCACATATGCTCGAGGGTTATGCTATGGATATACCCTTTGTAGTGTCTTCATTTCCTTTTCTTTCTTTTTAATTCATTCTTTTTTTCTTTTTTTTTTGGAATTATGGTGTGGTGCATGTAATTGTCATGTAACCATTCAGAAAGAATTCTTATTTCTGCACGTGCTATTTTATTTTTATATCAAAATACCTTTAAGTATGTGACAAGTGTAGGAATAAACTCCTAGATAATGGTTAGTGATATGAAGGTTCTAATTGACATGCTGAATTATTAAACCCAAATATTAGTGAAGTGCCAAGATAAGTCTTGTTAGCTTTGACGCCGTAGATTGGTTGATTGTAATGCTCATTTAGTGTTCATGATTTTTCCATATGCTTGAGAAGGATTTTAATTTCCAGGCCTTTGAGATTCCTCTATATTTTTAAATGTCAATGCTAAGGACAGAAAAGTATAGAAATCAGGACATATGCTTCATTACCACTGCCAAGGTTATAAGTTATCATCTCTCAACATCTATTCAAGTCTGTTTCCCTAGTTTTTTTTTTTTTTTTTTTTGCCCTTTTCTGTAGCTTAATTATATACTTTGTAATTTAAGTCCCCTCTATCATAAATTAAGAAAAAAATAAATCTATATCACCAAATCTTTGTTGTAAGATTGTGGATATTTTAAAAGTCTCGTATTATTAAAATAGAGAAGGCTTGAGTCCATAAATATTAACACATGATATTACGTTTGTAGAGAGCTTAAAGAAGAGATGCGCTTGCACACTTTGTATAAATATTGTTGTTCTTTTCTTATTTGGAGCACTAATTAGCCACTCTCCTAAAAAATCTAGGGCAATTGTCAATCTGTCACTATAAAGTTTTACTTCTTTCAATTACATTTATTGGCTTTAAGATTCCTTTTTTACACATCAAATGGCTCTTCATTCTTCAACAATGGTTAAAAAATCTTGTGTTCAATGCTTTGTCAGCCTCACAATTTGGGTTCTCTTTTGCATCTTAATATACTTGATATCTGTCTGGTATCAGCAGCAATAGCACATTTTCCATGTGTACTGCATCAGATTAATGAAATAAGTGAAGGAAAATAGCCCCTCAAAGTAGTCCATGATTTTCATATACGGTGAAGGAAATTAATGAAGAGAGAAAGACCATGAATCAGATTGACAGTGGTGTTGACTTCCTGTTCTTGTCCTGCATTGAGTACATATGTTGATGAAATGAAAGTTCTTTCGTTCTGATCAATGGGGAGCCTTTGAACATGGAAGAAGCCATGGACATGTGATGTGAGCAGAACATACTGCGGGTCTGACACCACTCTAAACTAAGTTAATGGATATTTTCCACTAGTGTCTTAGATTTTTCCAACGTGAAATTCACAACTCAAACTTGTATATCCAAAAGTTTTATAAAGGATGTCATTCATATGATACCTTACATGGAGGACTGTGGAGTGCAATTAGAGAACAAGAGGGACTTGCATGCCATTGATCCTTCTATAGCTATATCTCTGTGTTCGTTATGAAAGTGGATTAAAGTTGTAGAAGATCACATATTAAGCTAAAGCAGTCACAGGGCAACTCTCCATTGGCAGGACATAGCATGGAATGCTCTTGACTCAAATCATTCTCTTCCTGCCAAGAAGAGATGCCCTATGGCCGGTTTGCTTTCTGACAACTTCTTGAGGCTGCTTCAGTGCTTCTGCATTTGCTCATAGCATTCCATGAGCATTATAAGCACTTCAAGTTAAGTTTGGAGAAAAGAATAAACCAATAAACCAAAAGCATATGCTTGAGGGTTATGCTGTGAATATCTTTCAAGGATTACCCTTCTGCAGTTTTGATGGGTTTGGGACTCCACAAATAGACTTACCAATCTTCTCCACAACCATGCCATGCACAAAGATTCCTTCTCTATCCTCATCCATGCTTTTGAGAAAATGAAGGAAAGAAAGGGAAAAAGTAGATCAAAGTTAGATGCTTCTCCACAAGGGGGCCAGATTTTTTTGAGCATATGCTTCTGTCACATTCTCATCATTTTCCAATTTCTTTGTATTTGGCTTTTCAGTGTTTGTAAGCACAACTTCTAGAGTATGCGTCTTTTCATAAAAAAAAAAAAAAAAAAATAGCCTACATGGGCCAAATCTGGCTTTGAAACTCCGAAGTGGAAAAATATCACTATGTACTGTGAGCTTTTAATTCTGACTACCATTTTTCAGATGTGATAGTGAGTTATTTGTCGTTTTATGACAACATATTTATAATTAGAGCAAGTTTATTGCAGGGTTCATAACCCATTGTTCCAAATAAGAAACTGTGTCTTATTAAAAATGACAGGCTCCATGGTAATGCCAGATGGTCATAGGCAGCAGCACTAGGATGTTTTGGCCTCTACTTGAGTGGTAAATGTAACATCAATTCTGTTAGAGCTTGAACCGGCAATGTTGAGATGGAATGCCTTGGAATTTATCACATCTATGATGCCTTTCATCCCTTCAACAAACAGCCTCTGGTTTTCTGGTTCTTGAAATTGTTAAAGGTAATTGATGCGTTATCATTAGGGTTAGTTGTTATGAGTTCTTGATGGCCAGTTGAAAGTGATCACCTCCATTATTTTATCAAGTATAAATCCTCTTTCAAGTGTTGGATTGGCGTCTGCAATAATTTGGAGTCCACATTTTCTTCAAAACTAATTAATATTGACCAATCAAAAACTGTGACACACATAGTAGTTTGTGGCAATAAGATAGAAGATGTGAAGGTTTAGCCATTCTTAAGAATCAAAACTAACTTCCCTTAACTCCTAGGTGCCAAGGTTTAGACATGGAAAATATGTAGCATTCACACTTCAGCCTGAAGTTTAGACCAAATTCTTCTGACTCCAATTGAGCCAGAGTGAGCAAAAGATGATTAAATGTAATGCAAGGTCTCAAGGAGGCAGAAAAATGGTTACTAACCAGGTCTGACAGCAATTCAAAAATGCCCTTTAGCCCAATATTAATGACCACAACTCAATCTACTAGTTGTTTCAATGAAGCTACCAAACTTAGTTATTCCCATTGTTTGGATCATAGGAACTCCAACAGGTGCAGGAGAAGGAACCACTAGGGCATTTATTGGATTATTAGTCATCTCTTGCCCCATCAATGACTCATCAAACATCATTAATTATTTCCATGTGCCAATGCCACTTAGAATCAGCAGTTATGGGCTTCCAATTGCACAGATTACCTCAATCTCTTAATTAAGTATGCTCTGTTTGATTCCAAATGCATCTTTGAAAGTCACTGCTGTAGCCTGTGGCCTCTTTCTCTCTACCTCAAATCAGCAGCAGTGTGACTGTGACCCCCTACTCCAAGCCCATCTCTCATTGCTGATTGCCACTGCAGCATTCATTGGATTGATAGCTTTTTCATATTAGGGAAAAAATGCAGTATATGTGAAAGTCACTTGCTTTTCTTGGCATCTTCTAATTCACAAGGGAATATAAACTAATTTTGCAGCACTTCCCTACATCCTAGGGTATGTTTAATTAATTTGTGTGATTATATAGGGAGAAAAATTGATGAAGTTATTAACATTTTAAGACATTATAAAAGGGTACAAATTTAATAAGAAGGTTAATAATTTTTTATCCTATCTTAGCAGGATTTATAAAAAGGATTCACACTCTTTTTATATGAAAAAAAAAAAAAAAAAAAACACACGGTACATATTCTAAGACGTGTCAACTCATATTAATATTAATTTCCGCATTAAATTCTGGATGAATAGGTTTCCCATTAAGTACTTTAATTAATAATGTCAAAAGGATAATCCATTCAAAAGTCATATTTCTCTTTAGTTGTATTGAATGGATTATCCAAGGAGTATTAATTTCATTAAGTGTTATTATAGTAATGTCAAACTTTATTAATTAAATAAGTACTACTATAGTACTCCATGTCAAAGTTGTACCAATTTCATTAATCATATTAATTAATTGATAAAGAACGTGGTAAATACGGCGGCTAATTTCACAGAACAAAAATCTGGCGGCTAATTTTCCACATAGAAGAAAAATCCGGCGGCTAATTAATGTTTATGTTACTGAGGATGATTCAAGCTTGATTCTCCACATTTCAAAAAATGACTGAGCAAGTAAGTCAAATATTTTTCTGATTATATAGTTGTGTTAAAATTTAATAGTGACAATTTTATTGTTTTTATGATTCTGTTTGGTTTAGTTTGGATTAATGAATATTTAATGTGATGCTAAAAATTGATAGTTTAAAAAAAAGTAAAATTGATTTAGTAATTATAATTTTTTAATAAAATTCTTGTTAATATTTTTAAACAAGCTTAAATTTCTCCAAAACCCTTTGTCATGTTACAAAGAATTAGCCTTTTTTTTCTTAAACCTTATATATATTTTTATTAAAAATTAATCATTCTACCAACAAATGTTCTAATTAGCAAGGAGAAGGTTCATATCTTAAAAAGTTTAAATCTTTTGTCAATGTGAAGATTTTATTAATGAATTTGTAAAAATCTTTATAAATATTCTTTGAGTTCAGATATATATGTTCTAATATTGAAAATTTTTTAGGATTTAACTAACCTAAATTTTTAATTATAAAAAAAATAATACTTCTAAAATGAAATTGAATTCATTAATGTGCTTACAATTTGTATTTTACAAAATGTATTTAGAAACAATTCAACATAAGAATTCAGTTTATTAAAAAAATAGTGAAATATCCTTTTCATTCCTCATGTTTGGAGACCCAATCAATTTTACCCCTCATATTTAAAAGTTTTTCAAGTAACTCCCTTACATTATAAAAATGCTCCACTTTCGCAATTCCTACAAGTCTTATATTTAATTTATAAAAACAAAAAAAACTAAAACCACCAAAAACATCATTCCCATGTCGTTTCTGGAATTCCAATGATTAAAATAAATAAATAAATAATGAAACTCTAGTTCTTGTTTGATTCTCTCATCTATGTTCTTTGCTACTCTTTCTCACAATGCTTTACTCAGAGCCCCACTCTCACATGATTAATCGAATTTCATCCACCCTTTAACAATTTTCATCTACCTCAACACCCTTTTACAATTTCATCACTGGCGGAAGAAGGCTTCCCTTGAAACAATGATGGGTCGCCGCTAAGGCCCATCTAGCGGAGGAGCTTGGTCCGACATTCAGACACCGATGAAGGTTTGGAGATTCACATATTGTATCTGCACATGGCAATTGGGAATTTGGGCACAAGGGACGGTTGGTCCGACCCGGAAATCGATCGGATCATAAGTGGGTTTGTCTCATGATACCACTTTGTGTACACTGTAGCGTTCAAGTTCGATCTGCAGCGCTGCCTGTGTGTTGAGCACAGAAAGTGGATCGGGCTGAAGGGCATGAAAATATGCAGCCGGTTTTTGGCTTGGGACCCAAATCCAATGAGAGGTTGAGACTAGATGGATTGGGAACGAAGCCTTGTGCTATGCTAGGTTAGTTTCGGGTTTGACAATGGTTTTGTGTGGAAGCGAAACTTCTCTTGAATTTGCAGATTCCCAAGTTAAAACAATGAAGGAAAATTCTTGGCACTAACCAAAGATGAGACTAGTTTTTAATTTTCTTCTTTTTTTTTTGGTTTTGTTTCAGACGCGAGAGAGAGAGAGAGAGAGAGAGAAGAGGAAGAAGAAGAAAGTCTTGGTGTTTAGGTGATTTTGAGTTTTTTTTTTTTTTTTTTTAATATTACACATCAAATTTAAGCATTTTTTATAATATAAAAAACTTAATTGATTACTTTCAATTAATTAAGCTCCTAAACACAAAGGATAAAAAAGTATTTTACTTTAAAAGATTATTTGATATGTAATATTTGTTTATTGTAAATCCCGTCACAATACCTCTCATAGAATTTACAAATTCATATCAGAGAAATTATTAGAATTTATTATTATTTCCGAAAATAAATAAAATTTGCTGGTGATCTCTTTGGCTGTGTGTGAGAGAGACATATAGATTTGGTTGATGATGAGTCACGCAGTATTTGAAATTCTGTAGCAACAAAAAGATAGGTTTTGAGAATCAATTATTTAAATCAGATATATATGTAGATGTTGACGAGGCATGCAGCCTTACATTATATACAAAGGTGCATCTAGTTGACAAAAATAAAAATTATATCTTAATAAAATAAATGTTTGAGTCTTATTATTAAATAATCAATAAATATTTTAAAATTTTAAGATATATTTGGACTCTAGTAAATTTTTAAAATTTAATTCATTTAAACTTTTAATCTTACTTATATATACATTGCCCTAATTATAGGGCACTCTAGATTTGCGTCACTAATTATTGTGGCTTGGATTGAATTATGAAAGATGTAAATTGGATATGGTATATGTACTTGAATTTTTGAATGTTACTTCACGACACGCAAGTGTGCATTGTATCAACCCCTCTTCTGAATTCAACACCTCATATTGTCTTTCCCGTCGTTATTCTGAAAAGAAAAAGAAGAAATTAAAGGAAGAACACCTCACCTTTCTAATGACTTGACGTATTTATATTTTAATTTTTATTCTAAAAATAATTGATACACGTGCCTGCTAAATCAATGTTCCATGTATCATCCAATTCCAAATCCAAAATAATATATATGTAGTTGCGTAATCGAAATTAAATCAATCTTGTCAATTTGATTATAGTATTCATTTTTAATAATAAATTGCAATAATTGGATAATTTTTGGTTGAAATTGAAATGATTGTTTGCATTTATAACAGATAGAACTCCTTATTAAGAGAGTCCCCTCAAGAAAGGATCCCCTTATTAGGAGGCTTCTCTTTCTTAAGTAATTTTGGATAAGAAGATTTTCATTGTGATATATATGAAAATATATGTGACATGAGGCATTAATTGGTTATTTATCATTTTAGGAATGTGCATCCGTGAAGTCAACCAAAGACATGATTTTATGCTCCATTAAAAAATTATTTCCTCAAATAAAAAAAAATATAAGTTCCATATCTAGAATAACTCTTAACCTTATCTTAAATAATAACTATTATTTGATTTTTTCATTTCATCATTCAATAATATTGAAAAAAAAAATGCCAACAAAGATTAATTCTTGATCCATCAAGCTCCAAATCATATTTTATAAATATGGAAATTCCTTTTATTAATATAAGAATTTTGTTGATGAATAATTTATAAGTATTTTTATAAATATTTTTTAAACATTAAAGCATGTTTTAGTTCATGAGTTCTCAAAACCCAATTCATTCAAATTTTTTATTTGCAAAATAATGATATTAAAAAAAATAAAATATTAACTCAAGAATTATTTTAAACTAAAAGTCTCAAGCTTAACCTTATTTTTAGTTTTAAAGAGTGAAGTAATAATTTTTCAATCATTAGATAAGACAATGACTATATTAATACTACAGTGTAATATATAACTGCATTCAAGAAAAGAAATGGACTTACAGCCGGTGCTAATTAACAAGAGGGCCACGTCTCTTTATTGTGATATAAAATTTCAGAAAGCAGAATCAATTTTCTTTTGTTTTACACTTTATTTCTATATACGCAGCGATGCAAAGGGAAAAAGGTTGAAATAAGGGACGCTAAAGATGGAAGAAGAGATATGTATGGCCTCCTTTGTTTGGCATATCTTTTTAATGGATATACATAACACAATCTTTTCGCCATCGATTGTGTTCCATATTATTGAGAGATAATCAAGAAACTGCTTTTAATTATTCTAGATATGTCTCTAAGTTTTGTCACCATCAAATCATTATGTTTATATATATACATTCACCTTACATCAATTATACAACGTTAGTCATTTTCCTTGTAACATAGTTGTAACTTTCTTTGTTTCTAATAATTTTGCAACCATTAAACTTTTTTTTTAATGATTTGTCTAACTGCATGTTCCAAGAAATTCAACCCCAAGTGATTGCCTTGGTGGAAAAATATGCAATAGATTTTATTCAAATTAATTAAATTTTAAATTCTGAGATTAGTAAATTAAGGAAATTTTTTTTCTTTTGATAGGAAAGAATTTTTTTAAAATGAAAGTACCAAGCTAAAGTGAGAATGCACACCTAAAATATTCAAAAAAAGACTCGTGAAAGTTGATTCAATAATTTCTTTCCTTTTAAAATATATTTTTTCTATGTTAACTCAAGTTAATTCACATATATATATATATAAAATATTTTTGAAATTTTTTTACTTCTATTTAGATTTTTCAGTTAATTCAAATTAAATTAATTTTGAATTAAAAATTTAATAATAAATTCGTGCCTCATAAATATTAATAGTTAAAGATTAAAAATTTTACAATTGCAAAATTGATATTTCTTGTATCACTTAATTTTAACAAATTAGAAAATGCTAAATTATAGGTAAATGTCATATATGTTATGGTTAGATTAACTAACAATTTTTTTTTTTTGTTTATGCAAAATTTAATCTAAATGATCAAAAAGTAAAACTTGTGGAACTTACATCAAATCTTACTCTATGACAGAGTAAATATTCAAATTTTACTCTGAGATGAATCCCTCCTAGATTTTGAGGCCATAATTTTACATTATAAGAATCAAAGGCTAAGTTTAGAGCCATCCACGATTTGGTCTAGAAAAATATCTAGGGTCAAATAGTGCAGCTCCCTTTTTTTAACGTTGGATTCATACTCACAAAAATGGGAAGGAATTCCCATCATTATAATTGTACTATTTAAGTTATTTATCAAAGATAATTTTGTAAAATTCGATAAATAAATAAGTTATTAATTAGTACTATGAGTTAATGGTGAAGAATTTAAGTAATTTAAAAGAGATTTTGGATTTAATCTCTATATCATCCACTAAAAAAATTAAAAGGGAAAAGTAAAATAATATTGATCCATGAATTTATCATGGATTGTAAAAATTGATAGCTAATCTATATCATCAACTATTAGAAATGTAGAACATGATTGATAAAAAAAAAAAAAAGGAAGAAATATAGACCATGAACATTCGAACACAAAGTCCACACTCATACTAGTCTATAGTTTCGTACTCTAAACTTAAAATTTCTCTTTTGAAATGATCAAAGTATTAAAGACTAACTCTCTTCCTTTTTATCTGTGGCTTTACAACAAAATTCATAATCACTATATTTATTTATATGTCATTTTATAAGTAACATAATAATTATATTTTTAATTAATCTTTATAACTTATCAATTACTTTCATTCTTACTCATAATAAATTAGAGACATGTTTGAGTCTTAAGGACTAAAAAGACTTTTGATGTAATCTCTCCATTCCAAATTTACTATGGTTTGGGAGAAAAATGTTTTTTTTTTTTTTCAATTTATCTATTATTCTCTCCATCAAAGAGAGAACTATTTTTTCTTTCTACTTTACCCTTTACAATTATTTAGTGTTAATTCTCATCAAAAACCTCAACTAACAATGCATTAATGATATTAACTATGTTTCAAAATAATTGTCTCTTAAGATTTTTTGTGGAGGAATTAAGAAATTCAACAAATAAGTTAACAAATGATGCAATGTTACTAAATTTTCCTGTCTTTTTTGAAGAAAAGAGAATATTAAGTGGACGTGAAAGAGAAACACAGAGAGTATTAATTAACTGTTGAGGGTAAAGGTAAAAAAATAATTAATTTTGCATTAAAACAATAAATAGACAATTATAATGAATCAAAATTTTTCTTAAAAATAATTATTTTAAAACGGAGGAAGTAATTCCAAAGTTTGTAATAAGAATAATTTTATAAATATGTAGTCATTTATTATTCTTATTTTTATTTTTGTACTAAAATTTTAAAAGACGGATAATTTAGAATAAAAAAAGTATTAATTATATTTTTTAATCTATGTAAAACTACTATAGACCACAATTTTTTTTTTTTAAAAAAAGAAGGAATGTAGTAGCTTTTTGCATTACTAATTAAGCTTAATTAGTTTACATCATTAATGAATTATTATTGATCCTTAAATGAAAGTAAAGATTACCTTCAATATTTGAAGTTCAAATCCTTACATCTTTAATGCGTATAAAAAATATTCCTTGCATTATTAATGAATTATTGATCCTTCTATTCCCAATTGATCAATAAATCTCACTCTAAATAACCACACAAGATTAAATTAAATTGACAAGGGAGGGAGTTAGTTCAACTCAAAACATCATACAAATGTGACCTCAACTTTCTTCCGTTCATATTCCTTCCAGATCTTATCTACATCCTTAATTTCAGTAATAGTTGATAACTTCAAATATATGTAATTTTATTTTTTATATGAATCAAAAGTATTCTCAATTAATAACCAAAATTTATTTATTTAACATGTATGAATTTACAATTTCGTCCAAACAAAAATTATGAAAATATACTACATATAAATTAAAAAAAAATCCAACCAAAAAATAAAATAAATTAAAATCTTTCATGAAAATTAAAATTAAACCAAAAAAGGAAAAGGTCGCAGAGTAACACAGTTTTGATTTATTCGACATGTCATGGTAAAAGCTGATATACATAGAAGGTGAAAAAAAAAAGGCCTTAAGCCTTGTTTATAACCAAGAAAGATACTCAGATTACAGAAATGGTGAAGAAGAAGATCGTGATGATGACAAGACCTATAATTTTTGGTGTGGGTCCTATTTTCTTTCCTGAGGAAATCAAGACCGTCCAGTTTTGATTTCTACGAACTATTTCCAAAAAAAAAACTGCTGTTCCCTGTATTATACACCGTTTGGAAAAAAAAAAGAAAAAAAAAAAAAGAAAAAGAAAGGAAAGGTGTTTGGTGTGTGCCTGTGAACTACTTCAATAATTTCCTATTGTTTGTTTTGGGGGTGATTTTGATGACAAGACCGGGAAAAACATCATCCGGGTCATGGATATGCGGGTTCCGCTCCACGATAAACGGGTCGCCGCACTTGTCGCTGATGGTGTGAAGGGTCTCGCCTTCTCCGACGACGTATATCTCATCGCAGGGACGATCCAGCAGCTGGCTCCCTCTAAAAGCCTCAGTCTGATCGGCCAGCGAGCTTTCCCTTACAGAACCCAACAATATCAGCGCCAGTAACACAGTCGCGCAGTACCAGGAAGCTGAATCCGCCATGCTCAGCGACGCCTTCATGGTTTCAATTCCTTGTTTGTATTCTATTCGGAGAAACTAGAAGCCAAACCTCAGGAGTTATGGGATATCTTATGAATAAACAACATTGGGATGTTTGGCCTATTTATACAGCTAGAAGTACTATGTAGTCTTCGTGTTTTGTGTGTAACAGAGAGAGAAGAGAGAGAGGGTTATCATGGAAATAGATCACGCGTATTTGGCTGCGCGAAGAGTTATGAATCGTTGGATCGGGTACAAACGTGGTACAGTAATTTAATCCAACGGTTGATATCATATCATACAGTCGACTAAACTGCAGTAAAATGCATGAGATCCGAATCCAGTTATTACGTAGGTTTGGTGTTTCCGTTAGGGGAAGGTTTTTTTTTTTGGCCATGGAGAGAGAAAATATCTAGAGAGAGAAACTAGTTTTTTTTTTTTTTTTTCTTCTTCCCGTTTTCTTGACGTATGCGATGGGTTCAACGACATTAATTTTGCCGTTTAGTGTTCGAGAATGAACTTATTTCAACTTAACACAAAATGGGGTCATCTTGTTCCCATGGGTGAAGAAATTACTGAGAAGACTTGGGTATTTAATATACTAATAATAATTCAAGGACGGTTGAGACTTTGAAGTAAAGTTTGTGTGAGTGGTGAAAGTTAAATTTAGGGGAGAACAAGCGTGGGTGTTTGCCACGTAGCACCCTCTTATGTTGCCACGTGATACATAACCAATCGGTGGGTGACAAAGTGGTTCAACACGGATTATGATCATGGTGATGGGTGAGCAACATCTAATTCTAATAATTAAAAAGAAGAATATATTATAATTTAATTTGATTTGATATATACATGATAATAATCACAAACTGGATTGATTTAGTTAATAAATAAATTTATAAGTATGATAAATTTCATTGAGACATGCATGTATTATGTTGTTATTCTAAACATTTTTTTACTAAACAATTTTAGGAGTCAGCGGTCAACAAAGACAATGTTCCTTTGAAAAAGGTTGAAACAGTTACGGTTAATTTAGTCCTTCCAATACGTTTTGAGTCTAACAAAGACACTACTTTTATAAGTCCTCTTGAACAGGTCATAGGATAATAGGACATATCAAAGTCGCTTTAGATTAAAGACGCGTATATTATACTTGAAATAGAACGATCTCAATCCAAAGCAAGGAAACTGCCAACAGTTCCATCACCCATGGTGAGGTTAGAGAGCAAGTGGAAATGGTCATAAGATAACATATTGAAGCATCCTAGAACTAGAAGACTAATCACAAGTGGATATGCCAACTACAGTTTCATCCATACAACATAAGCCCAAGCAAAAGGAAATGCCAACAATTCCATTAGTCAAGTGGCTAGTGAGAGAAAGAATGGATTTAGAAACAAAATTAGTTTTCTTACTGAATTAGGTTTTTATTAGCGTCTAGATCATTCAATTAAAACATTTAAAAATTATATTACTCAAAATATATTTGTTAAGCTAATTTGAACCATTCAATTCTTCTCAGTCGATGCTCAAGAAAGTATGTCTTGTAAAAAAAATTGTATTCCTTAAAACAGTGTAATTATCCTAAAGTAAATCCTCTGCAATCTATGCAGTACATAATAGGATAAAAAAGAGAAGAGAGTGAGCAAAGAGAAAATGTGTCATTTTCTTTTTATTATTGCACCACTACAAACATACGAGAGGGAAAGTCATCTACTAAATTTAAATCTGTTGTAGTTACTACTCCATAATAATAATTTCTTAGTTATTAGATAAAATTATTTTTATAATTACAATCTTATTTAATGTTTAAAAAACTGTTTATTTAAGTTTTATCTTTTAAAGAAAGTAAAAGGGAGAAAACGAAGAGAGAGAGAGAGTACGACCAAATCAAAGCCAACAAAGCAACTAACTCACAAAAATTCCAAAACCCATAAATAGTCTTAGTGCTTTGGTTAAGGGCCCAGCTGATATTGATTGTGTTAATGGGTGAGAGTGGAGGACCCATAAAGTGGGACATTGTGGGGCAAGTTGACTTAATTTGCATTTAGTGGCTGATTTGGAATTCGGCACCGAATTGCTGTGCTTGTGCCTTGAATTGTATAATTTGGACTTTGGACGGCTAAAAAGGGGTCATTTTTCTTTCTCATTTATTGAACACCCTAAAGTTGCATCATTGGTTTTATGGGGGCATCTTCAATGTTTCGAAACTTCAGTAATTCCTTTCTATTCTTGGATCATTTAAAGGGTTGCTACAAGTTGACAAAGCAACAGAGGATCTAGCTTAGTTGGACGTGACATGGCAAGCTAATACCACAAAATCATCCTTAAGTCCTCATAGATAAGAGTTTTTTTTTTTTTTTTTACATAGGAATATAATATGCTGAAAAAAATTAGAAGAGTATACGGTGAGGATTAGAGCTATGATATCAAATACTCTAATTTTTACTTTTTAATGACTTAAAAAATCTCACTACTATAATAAGGGTTGGGCTCAATAAAATATTATAAAAAAGATTTTTAAAATGAAGAAATACATATTTTAAAAAGCTATTTTTTTTTTTTAATTTTTGCAATAAATAAGAGGAGGAATAGGATGAGGTGAGATTCAAATTTGAATAAGAAAACTCCAAGAGATTTTAGAGGGGTGGTTATATAGAAAGTTATTATACCTTTTTAAAAGAATATAACAGAAAAGGTTACTTAGTTTGATTGACTAACCAAAAAATATAAATGTGGTTACAGTACATTTATGAAATATTATTGGTGAAAGATTGTATTAATTTAAATGATTCTACGTAATTAAAAGTTATAATTCTTTATGAATGAACAATAGTCGCCGGTAAAAAGTTATGTTAGTTAGTAAAATATTTTTATTTGAAAAGTTATATATCTTTGTTGAAGATATATGTCTCTTTAATAAAGAGTCGTGTTTATTGTAAGAATATATATTTTTATAGAATAATACAATTTATCTCTTTAAAATTATCTATTTATAAAACATTCCTTAAAGTTTATAAATAAACAATTTCCACCACCTCCCAGATAGGTTTTTGAAGATAAGTTTTGGACTTGAGAAATCTAAAAAATCTAAATGTTTATAAATTTACTTGTTTTTATCTTAAGTACACACAATATAAAAAGTAAAATTTTACTTTTTAAAAACTATTGATGTCTTGGCTAAAGTTTTGACGGTTTAAACTATATTCAAGAGTCTTCATTATATCTTAATTTACACTTAAATGCTGAAATTGTTAGAATGAATCAAGCCTAAAAGAAAATGTTATTCACGTTCTAAAGACTGCAAAAAAAAATTTCTCTACTTCTACATTTCAAAGAATGATTTCCACCAATAATCTTTAGATTTAAAGTCTAACAAAAACAAACCAAGTTCTAATGTATTTTATATCAAAGATCTTTACTTTAAGTTCAAAACTTTCTTTCTTGCCATTCCATGGCTGCAGTGAAAAGAGGGGATGTGGCTTTCCAAATTAACCCTTCTTATTTTTCACAATTCTAATTTTTTGGTGTAATTGCATCATGTGAATCGCATATAACTACTTCTAATTCTGTTAAATTTTGGAAGACAATTATGAATTGAGAATGAAATGAACAATTTAAAAAAAAAAATTAAGATCACGTTTTGAAACTTTTAGGTGCATTTCATCTAAAAGTAAGGGGATTAATTATACCCTTTTTTTCTCTCTCTCTCTCTTTCTCTATATCTTGCTATGTATAGATGAACATTTCAAAGTCAATTATGGGCTTCCCAACTATCGAATTTCGTTATGATATCCATGGTAACTTTTGTGCAAAACTAAGTTCTCAAATGTTATTTGTAAAGTTACAATGATAAGTTAGTTTTATTTCCCTTCCTTTCTTTCCAAAGACCGAGGGAAGGAAAATGAACCAAACGTGCCGGGAGAATATTTTTCCTCCCCTCCCCTCAGAACAAATCAATCAGGGGAATTTTATTTTCAAATTCACATTTTTGTATTTAAAAATTATAGTTAGTGTAATGGTTAATGTAGTGCATTATTATTAAGTCATTTATAATTAATTTATTCAATGACTTATAATCTAATATTAGTAATTACACGTAACAAAACATTTGATTTTTTTTTTTTTTACTATTGGAATAATGTTTTGATTTGAAGAATTAATATGTGTGTATATATATATATGAACCAAAAAAAGTGCTATTAAAATTATTAAATATTAGTCACTATTCTAATTAAAAGAGAAAACGAGTTGAAGTGTTGTTTTTCACATTGCCTTTGAAAACCGTAACCTAAAGGTGAGTGATGTATAAAGCAGTCTTATTATAAATCATAAATTCGTTTAGATGGAGATTACTAAAATAAATATATAGTTCTCGCACAAAACCATTTTTTTTTTTTAATACACAGCCAGAAATTAAATTATTGTTAACTTATTTAAGGGTCTTACTTGTGAATTATATTGGATTTTGTTACTATAAGTAATAGTTTTTTTCTTTTTTTACTGAGAGAACATAATAGATTTTTGGTATAGGTTAAGTTTTTTAGTGATAAGATGGGCTTTTTTTTTCAGTTTAAATTTTCTTAATTATAAATATATTACTAAAAAAGAATATATCAAAAATAAAAATACATCAATATAAACCAATAAAAATCTTACAACTCATATCAGAAAGTAAAAAAAATCTTACAACCTTAAAGTAAGATTTTTTTCTTTTTTATATACATATGATATCCTTACTATCTTTACATATAAGATTAATTTATATTCACGATAAAAATAACAAAAAATAAAACTCTTTCAAAAGGAGTGACTCAAAGCTTTTAAAGTCTCCTTTATCCTAAACTTCGATTTAAAAAAAAATAAAATTACAACTTACAAATTCATGCATGATGATTCATTAAAAAAATCTGAAACCATTATTTTGATACTATATATGTGCTTTTCCTTTTTATCAATTATAATTTTGATGAGTTGATTTGCTTTAGTTTTGATGAAACACAAAACATAAAATTCCTTACAAAAGATGGTGAATAATAATTTGTCATCTTTGGGTCTAGTAAGAGATTTAAAATTCATATAGGAAGTAAGGGATTAGATCTAGAGATTAGACTCAGCCAGTCTCACCATTTGCTCATTAATCAATTATCTTCTTAATAATATAAGTGAGCAACATTAATTGATGTTACTGGAAATTTTTAGAGATTGAACATGATCTTAATAGCATTCCCACCTTGAGCACTGGTTTCAAAAGCTTGTTCCAGCTCCTTCTGTGAGAATCCAAATCGATGAGTTATCAAGGGTTTGATGTCAATCTTGCCTGTCCTCAGTAGCTCTATGCACAGTGGCCAAGTGTCTCTGTACCTGAATATCCCAATTACATCCACCTCCCTTGAAAAAACAAAGAAAGCAACCCCATCATCAACCATACAAACATTGAGCTACAATGGAGGATACTCTAACATGGTACAAAATTCTCTGCTCTATATTTTGTCTCAAATTATATCTCTAATCTATTGGAATATTGTAAGTTCATAAGACAATAACAAAGTATGAGACGAGATTTTGTCCGATTTAACATGGTGTCAAAAAAGGACAACATCCTTTTATACCATGTCTTATCTCAAGTTTTGTTTTATAATCACGTAATTGATCAACAAATTCAATTAACATAATTTGTAATATTATTTTATTATATATTAATCAATCACATAATTATAGCATAGAGTTTGAAAAAAAATGTCTCATAAAAAATTTTGATTAATTACCTGACAGCTGCAAGAGTAAGGGGAACAGTCATCTCAGTTTGAGCTAACCCAACGAGACAAACTTTACCACCAGGGCAAGTAGCATCGAGGGCTGTTGACATGGTTTTGTTGTAGCCCACACAATCAAAACTCACATCAATCCCACAACCCATTGCATTTTGGATCTTCATCACATCTTGCTCCAAATCCTATATCACAAGCATGTTCAATCAAAATTCATCCAATAACCAAAGCATTAGCTTTAATAATAATAATAATTTTAAAGTGAAAAAGCAGAAGGAGATAAAAACATAAATTATTTTACGTTTAGATATAATATTAAAAAAATACTTTTGCTTTTGAAAGAAGTAAGGATAATTTTGTTATCAAGCATTTTAACTTTTAAAAGTGCTTATTTTACGTTTGCATTAACCTGGATGCTGGTTGAAACTTGAACAATCTCATTGGCACCAAGATCCTTGGCAATGGATAAACGGCCGTCATCAACATCAGCAATGACAATCTTTGAGGCACCAAATGCACGGGCAGCCAATAACACGACCAGCCCAATTGTTCCTGCTCCTATGATCGACACACTTGTGTCAGCGCCTATATTTGCTCGGCGACAAGCGTGTATTCCAACACTAAGTGGCTCACACATGGCCCCTTCCTCCAAGCTCACATTTTCAGGAAGCTTGAAACACAATTTTGCAGGATGCACCACCTGACGACATAAGAGAAGATGGAGGGGTTGGATAAACACCGGTTGCAAAATGAAACAGAATGCACATTCATCAACACAAGTACTGAATTATGCATATAATGATTGAATTGACTTTTCAAAAAGTATTTTTAAATTAAAAGTAATTTTTTGATTTTTAGAAATAATTTTCTCATGAAACTTACTTATAAACCTAAAAGTATTTTACTGCATATTTATGCCAAAAACACTTTTTTGACTTCTAAAACTGTTTTAACTTTTTTTTAGAAGATAATTAGTCTACAATTGTACAAGGACTTCTATGCAGAAAAAAATTGATATAAACATGCTCTAAGTCAATATACTAAGGTTATAATAAGTTGAGTTCTAAGATACTTTAAGCCATACATCAGTAGCACTTAGTTGACAGGAATTTATTTATTATTGCCCTAGTCCAAAATAGATATCATGGAAGTGCAAACCTAAAAAAAAAAAACTAAGATTATAATGTTAATCAAGGTTTCCACCTTATTGGCAAGAGAGCCATTATTTGAAGCAGATCCGAAAAATTTCATGCTGCGACACAGATTGTAGCGGCCATTTTTGCAGAAATTGCAGCGCTGGCAACTGATTCCAGGCTCCAATGCTACTCTATCACCCACTGCAAGAGATTTAACTTCACTCCCAACTTGCTCTATGATCCCAGCACACTCATGTCCCAGCACCATTGGCTTGTCAGCTATAAAGTTAGCGCATCTCATTGTCTGAAAACAGAGGTAGCATTAAGAAAATTCACGGAATTCGCAATAGAAGACAAGCATCCTATGTTGTATGAACTAAAACTACGTATAGAACATAGAGATATGCGAATTTTTCATGTTACCTTGTAGTAATGAACATCGCTTCCACAAATGCCTACTGCTTTGATTCGAACTTTGACATCATTGGGACCTAAACTCAAAAATTGAAGATGAATTATGAGAGCGACTATTGTGGGTGAAAGGGAAATCTCCCCTTCTTCTCTTCACCTTTCCATAGGCATACAGATGATAGATTCCAGAAGTGGAAGTGGGTATGGTTGAATTGAGCAAAGTAAGAAACTTTACCTAAAAGAGGAAGTGGGTATGGCTGAATTGAAAGGTTTTTGACCCCAAGAATCCAAGCAGCCATGTTGACCTCTCCATCTTCATGATCGCCACCATCTTTACTCTCAGACATCTCTGTGTTTCTCAGCTTCTGTTATGTTATGGCTTTTCTTTTTTCTTTTTCTTCTTTGGATTTTTGGTGTCTTTATCCATTCCATGTTTTACTGACCATCATTACTTCCGCGTTTTGGCTTTGCACTTCTGACTTGTCAACCTCTCCTAGCTTTGGCGGCTTATGACTCAGATGGCCAACCTATGAGTCACTGATATTTTTGGTAACAAGAAAACTAGTACATTATCTATTATTAATAAGTATAAAATTTATGAATTAATACAATCATCACTTATTTGTTAAATTTTTATCATAAATCTTAACTTGTGTTTTGTGTAACACATAAGCAATTTCTATTAAATGTCACTACCAGAAATTTAGAAAAGGCACAGCGTCAAATATTATTTATCAACGGAAATTAACTAAAAGTATAGTGTTTAGTACAAAAATAATGTTTTTCTCTTTGGAAATTAACCAATGACAGTGTAGCCCGTTAATCTGAATCTGATTAAGTGAAGTCATCTTTTTCATTTCCTGAGGTAAAGTTATTTTCTTTTTGAGGCATATTTAATAATTTTTCTGTAATTTCAAATTAAGGAATTCTGATTTATTTATTTGTTTACTTTTTGCCAGATAACCATATGGATGAGAACATCCGATTCAGCACAAACTATCCTGCAATTATTGATAATATATTGTAGAAAGGGATCTTATCTTCCACCATAGACATATCATTTCCATTTTCTCAGTCAGAAAGTAGCAAATACATTTCATGATTTCACAAACTATTATAAACTTGATTGGTCGCCATGAAAGGCTATTATATAATTACAGAGAATGGCTTGAACACAGCTTTGTGCCAAGGATGCCTATTACTAAAAACTCATTCTAGATGTAAGGCTACTTCCGCAAATTGAAATTACAAGAACACCCCTCCAATTCCTTCTTTCAGCCAAAAGAAAGTATGACAACTAAAGAAAATGGCATTTACTGTGCAGAAGTAGTTGGCTCTGCTAACCAATTCCACACTTTGACTTGCCCTGTTCCATCACCGGTGAAGAATATGCCACCGGGACCTATCTGTATTGCTCGAATGTCTTCTTTGGACAAAATCTTACCTCTCTCTGCAAACCTGATCAAGAAATAAAACAATGAATCGCCGTTATTGTTATAAGTTTTAATACAAGAAGATGGAAAGACAAGTACTTACGACGGCAAATCATAGAGGCGCACGGTATTATCATTGCAAGAGCACAATAAAATAGGCTTGCCCTGGGAATCATGCATCCCACAAAGGGTAAGTACACCCTGCATGCATGTACATCATAAGCCAATATCATCATCATAATCAAATGTGAAGTTTGATTCCTTAAGTCTCTGAGGTATTAACATTTCAAATCTGTAATCTCAGAAGTCCAGGAAAAAACAATTAAAGTCATACGTACATGTTCTTCGTTATGAGTATATGTCACTTCCAAGTTTCCATTTTCGTTAGCAACCCAAACCTACACAAACCAAAAAGATATAAAACCAGTCAGTTTATTTATATAATCAAACACATAATGCCAACAAAGTTAAGTGACACCAACCTTCACTGTTTTGTCCAATGAGCAAGATAAAAGAAACTGGTCCCAGCAAAGAACAGACATCACAACAGAGGTGTGCTCTGTCAGTGTCTGTAAACACTGCAAATTTTCAAGGCTCCAAACCTGAATAAGAACAATCAGTTAGAAGAGAATAAATGGATTCAATTAACATGCCAAATTCTACTATTATATTGCTTTTAGAAAAGTCTAAAGCAAATCCCAAAAAACAATCAAATGCGTACACAGGATGCTTGTGACACCTTTGTAAACTTACTTTTATTGTATGATCCATGGAACCAGAGTATAGCCTATTAGCTCCGACAACTAAAGAAACAACAGCAAGGGAATGGTCTTTAAGTGATGCAGCTGGCTCAAAGCAATTGGTTACTACATTGAACTTCCATACTAATATAGACCCATCCTGCAGGAGAAGAATTTCCCATCAGATTAAAGACTCAACTAATTCTCCAACCCAGATTAGACATTCTCAGTACTCGTGGAAATTTATTCCCTAAACATCTCAAGATTGCTATCCATAAAGTTTAACTTAAAGCCTCAGATGCATATCAAGCCCAAAATGTACATGCTGATTTCATCCAGCAGGTCCCAAGCACAGAACTCCCCATCAGAAACAAGATTATTCCATTTGGAAATCAAGAATGGCTTTCAACAAAAACAAATGCATAATCAATTGGGAAAACAATTACCTGCGTACCAGCAAAGAGCATATCACCACCCACAACCAAAGTATATACTTGTCCAACAGGACCACTCAGACTTAGCTCCGTTGACGTTTGAACATTCCATGCCTGCAATGCCAATGCCATCAACCAAACAGGATATCATTCAAACTGCTATGTGTAGAACAGTAAATACAAGTCTTAGCAAAAGATAAATCTGAATAAAACAAAGAGATAAGAGTAAAAAAAATTTAAAAAGGTAACACATGCCCTTCTTACCTTAACAACATTCGGTATGCCAACAAAAACCCAAGGACCTTCACTGATCATACAACCTACTTCACCACCAAGATTGATCACAGCTATACACTGCATAGGAACATAGACAAACAAGACCACAGTCAAACTTACCTCTTTTTTATGAGTAAGCATTTAGGCGAGAGAGAGAGAGAATCCAGGTATTGTAGTTTGATAACAATCAAACACCTTTTGGACAAGTTAATATAACACAAACCAAAACAGTTATGATGTTAGATTTGACTTGAAATTCAGTCTTCTAATGATTTGATCAGGCAATTAAATGAAAAGGTTGCAAATATAATTAGTTAACTACGTGATTCGAGCTTCCTCTCACACAAAGGAATCAGATTAAGGAAAAACATGTTCCTCAGCTAATTCAAATGCCACTAATAAAGAATAACAGAATTACAATAACAACCTTTCCAGACTGGCAGTCCCAAATCCTTGCAGTCTCATCTTTGCTTCCAGTATAGAGCTTATCAGATCCAGATGGCAGGGCGATTCCACTTATAACCTGCTTCATAACTACTCCATCAACTTCCAGTATCCAAAAAAAAAAAATACCCCAAACTACACTAACAGACACAGTAATCAGAGTGTAAAAGCCTAGAAAAGGCCATCCCAAGACATGCTCAAGGAGATGCTACTTAAACTAATTATATACCTTTTGATGCCCTTCAAGCTGTGTCATTAACGAAAAACCATCACCTAAACTCCAAGAGTGAAGGAACTTACACCTGTCTCCAAAACTACAACTCCCCTGAACCCAATAATTACAAACTTTCTCAGCCTTCCTAACTATTCTATTAGCTCCCCCACCATGAGCCCGTCCCCACGTTGAAGCGCCACTAAAATTTGGACTCCTCCGTGGACCCGGGAAACCAGAATCAGCAGAAGACCCTTGGCCATGAGGCCGTTTCGAAGACATCCCGTTGACATTTGAAGGAGGTAATTCACCGTGCAGAAACGGGCATGGATGCCTATTGCACTTCCCTGCTTGCCAATGGTAGCAAACTTTTTGGTATTTGGCATCTGCCGTAGCTCCACCGATCCTCTGAAACACTCGCTTATTTCCCCCATCAAAGTCCATAGCTTAAATATTAAAAAATATAGCGATGTCTCTCTGTGAATCGGAAGAAAAAATCTGTAAGACTCTAACTTTTCACTTATTCAAAGAACAAAGCTAGAAAGTGTGGACTGCAGACTCTGCAATGTCGAGTCCCAATAGAGATCGAGGGAAGATATAATCTCGTAACATGAAAGAACAGAGTAATAATCATCAAGTGAGAAACTTCACAGAAACCCTAATTATCTTGCGCTCTTTTGAGTTTAGGGTTTGCAGAATCCAAATCAAAAAACCCCAATTAGATCAGATGCGGTATCCGATTAGCAGTGTTCCTGATTTTGCAAGTAAAGAAGAAAGGAGGGTTAAGTTTTGGTACGACAAAACCACGTGTAAACGCGTAAATTGTACGAGGAGGTCGAATTACAAAAGTAGCCTCAACTTATTTTTAGTGATCTCATCTCATATCTAGTCTAATCTAATAGATTCCGCATATATTATTCACATAGAAATTATTTTTATATAGAATAATATAATATATATTCAATCAAGAAATATATAATATATGCCACAAAAATAAAAAAATATTTTAAAAAACTTTTGACTTGATAAATAAAAATCAACTATTAGGTATTAAAAATAAATAATAATAATTAAGATCAAAATAAATAATAATTTTCTTGGATAAATATTTTATTTAATTAAAAATAAGTACACAATTAATGATACTTCTATGATCCAAAATATGAATAGGACTTCTTAATGTAAATTATGGAAGATTATTCTTATCCTTTTTAATTATGAATTGGACTTCTTATTAGGCTTATCCTTTTCTAATACATGCATAAATAATGAAAAATATTTGTCCTAATGGGTATCTTTTTGAAGAGGTTAGGATTCAAATTCTTTTGGTTATCATATTTTATTTTTTAAAAAAAAAGAATGTTATTCTCTCACCACTGTTATAATTTTACTCAAATGGGTATCTTATTTATTTATTTATTTATTTATTTTTCACTCTCACATGTTTCTAATTAATTATTCAAATTATTTATGTTGTATTCATTAACAAAAAAGACGTCTATTGTCTTTTTCTTGACCTTGAATGATTCTCTAGAAAACTCTTTTTGTTCAAGATCTTTGGCATCCTCGTGGATGTGGTATTTAATTTGATACGTCATATTGGCTTAGTACCTTTTTCTTTTTTTTTTTTCTCAATATATGCGTCCTATGTGTTAGACTTTGGTGATTATATATATAAGTTGTTTTCTTATTTTTTTATGGGATAAATTGTTTTATTGTATTATTTGAATTATTTTTCTTTGTTATAAATACCACGGAATACTAAACTTTTAAATATTAATTCCAAATGTACAAAAGAAAAGGTGGAGTTTGAATTTGGACATATAAAAAAACTATAATCTTTATTTTAAAAAGTTATGACAAAAAAGAAAAGAAAAGAATTTTTCATTTGGACTACATGAAAGCACAAGTGTTAGTTGATGGAAATTACTGTGCTTATTATATGGCGTAATTAATCAAATTACACATGTTAATAAAATTAATTAATTTTTTTAATTTTTTTTACAACATTACAATTTTATCTTTAATTAATATTATTTTTATTAATAAACAAGTAAAAACAAAAATAGTTAAAGTATCTATTAAAGATAAATTATAGAAAATAAAAATTAATGTTTCATTAAAACTATAAAACATCTTATAAAAAACTTTCAAAATTTAAAAAAAAATACTTTATAGTAAGAATAGAAATTTGCCACAAGAATATTATTATGCATAAGTCTCCAAAAGAATCATGTGTATTTTCCAAGGGCATTAATTGCCCATACAGATGATTCAAAGCCTTGAATTAATATTCATTCTCAGGTTGCGGTCTAACTTTGATTCAAATAAATAAAAGGCAATTTTATAAGGTGAGTTTTGCATATTATATAATTCTTTTACTGATAGATTACATCTAGTGGCTTATTCTATTAATATTGAATAATATTTGTCAATTTATTCTGTTTAACAAAATGATAAATGTTGAACACTTACTCTTTTCAATAATGTCTTTTAAAAAGATAGTCTTTATTAATTTGACTCATACTATATTGTTGAATTATATTATATTACAACGATAATTATTTATGTCAAATTATTTATGATAAATTATTCATGTCAAATTCTATATAAATTATAAATTTTTAAGTATTCAATATAAGAAATAACCTTTACTTCTAATTTAAATATTTTATTTATTAAAATAATATTATATGATTAAATATGAATTAATTTTAAAATTTTATAAAATCTTACCAACATAATTTATCGTATGAATTTTTTTATTTAACGATTAAATTTATAAAATTTATATTTTATAAAATATTATTAAAAAGAATAACTATGACAATACTTACTTATTTTAGAGTAAGTAAATATCTCTTTATATATAATTAGTTTCATGCATAAAAGTTGTGAAGGTACCTGTTTGGAAAAAAAAAAATGAGGCATGCATTATAACGGGGACAAAATTTATAATATAAGTTGCATTTATTTATTAAAATTAAAAATTTTAAACTAATCATATTGACATATAATAAGGCAAACAAAGTGATAGTCAACTCTCATGTTATATCAATTTTTTTATATTTTTCAAAAAAAAAAAATGGCTAAGAAGGAAAAGTTTCCACTTTCAAAAAAAGGAAAGCGGTTGAGGCCGCGAGTATTCTACACTTACGTACGAACAGCGAGTACGATTATGTCGGGAGAGCTTAGATTGTTTTTTTTAACCGTGATAGCGCAGAAACAATTGAATTTTTTTGTTTTTTTTTTAAAAGTATCTCATAATTGCAACCAAAAAAATAAAATTCGGATTGTAAATGTAAATTTGTAAGTAATAAAAGGATTAAACTAAATTAAAAGCGAGTCTTGGCGTCCGAGGAAGAAAGCTTCAATTTGAAATGACAGAAGAAGCCAGCTAAGCCAGCAGAGTAAGTAGGGGTTTGCTAAAGCCTCAAACTAGAGGGCAGAGGAGCCCACTCGGAGCTCTCTCGTGGGGAGCTCAACCACTGCTCCAACGGACTCCTTCTCTCTGATGCTCTTCCTCTTGCAGGTCCCTTATCACTCACTCTCTCGCCCTTCCCCTGACTTTTTTTTTTTTTTTTAATACAATTAGTCATGTTTCTAGGTAAATTTGGATCTGGTTTTGTTTAGTTTCTGCTAAATTTGGATGTATTCAGTTGTTTTCGTTGATTTGGCTTCTGGGTATTGGAGCTTTCATAGTTTTAGTGCTTTTTAGCAACAATTCATTTCTTATATAGATAGTTAAGGTTAAGGATTTGGCTATTCCACTACCCATTAAAAGAATTTCTTTTTTCTTAATTCTATTTCCTTTAAAAGTTGTGGTTGGGAGGATGTACCAGAATCTGGTTCCGTTTCTTCTTTTGTGAAAATTTAAGCTGGAGAAATTCGAATCTTAATTGCTTTTTACTCGTGATCTGACTCAAAGTTCGATTACTTGGTTTTTCTTTTTTGATAATTTCTTTTCCGACATGTTTAGCTTTTAAGCAATGGAGATGTGAGTCTCATTTATGTTATGTTGCAGATCAGCTGATTCAGAAAAGTTAAGAGTGGCTTTCCTGGCTAAAAGGGATCAAAATTTTGTTTTCCAGCTTATATCTTCAACTCTTTTCCAGTAAAGATTCACGGTATCTTGTGACTACAATAAGTGTCCCTGTCAAGCTCCAACCATATCAAGCTTCTTCAAGGATTTTGGCCAGGAAGTCGGGTTTAGGTGCATGGTAGGCAGTGTAAACAGGGAAATCAGGGTTGAAATTTGTATTTAGCATCATTATTTTCTCAAGGATTACTATTTAGAATTTACCAAGTCAGAACTTCAAGCCAGAAAGTTGTTGAGCTAAATTCTGAGACTGCTACCTCTGGGTTTGGCAAGGAGGAGAAATTGGTATGGCTGTTGCCAAGAACAACAGCAGCAGTGAACCTTCAACTTCAAGCATTTGTTACAAGGTAGCAAGCTTGACTGAGACCATATTGGACACAGATCAGACATCGACTTTGAAAGATCGATACATCCTTGGTGAGCAGTTGGGTTGGGGACAGTTTGGCATTATTAGAGCTTGCTCTGACAAGTTGACTGGAGAGATTTTGGCCTGTAAATCAATTGCTAAAGATAAATTGGTTACTTTGGATGATCTGCGGAGTGTCAAGCTTGAGATTGAGATAATGGCTAGGTTATCTGGACACCCAAATGTTGTAGATCTCAAGGCAGTTTATGAAGAAGAAAGTTTTGTTCACCTGGTGATGGAGCTTTGTGCTGGAGGAGAGCTGTTCCACCGATTAGAGAAGTATGGGCGATTTTCTGAATCTGAGGCCAGGGTTCTTTTTAGGCACCTTATGCAAGTGGTTTTGTATTGTCATGAAAATGGGATTGTTCATAGAGATTTGAAGCCTGAGAATATTCTCTTAGCAACAAGAGCCTCCACATCTCCAATTAAATTGGCAGATTTTGGGCTTGCAACCTACATCAAACCTGGTAATTACTTTATATGCTTTGTTTGTGGATTATTAGTCTTCATTGTAATTCATTCCTCAAATGGAAGCTGTATATTCATTTTTTTTTTTCCAAATACTGGGCTTTCTCAAAGCAGGGCAGAGGTTGCATGGGTTAGTTGGCAGTCCATTTTATATAGCTCCAGAGGTACTTGCAGGTGCATATAACCAGACTGCTGATGTTTGGAGTGCTGGGGTTATTCTTTACATTCTACTGAGTGCGATGCCTCCATTTTGGGGGAAGACAAAGTCTCAGATTTTTGACGCTGTTAAGGCAGCTGACCTGAGGTTCCCATCTGAGCCTTGGGATCGCATTTCAGAGTCTGCAAAAGATCTGATTAAGGGAATGCTATGCACAGATCCATCTCAAAGGCTCACTGCTCAGCAGGTTTTAGGTAGGTTTCGGGCTGGTGTTTTGTTCACTTTAAATGGTTACTTTGTAGCTATTTCAATCAGATTCATCATTTGAATTCTCAAGCATTTTAGGTTGACAGTTCATTTGATATTGGGATGATTTTTATACAAATGAATGCTCAATAATTTTAATTGGATTATTGAGATTATGCCTATTCTGCTAAGCATGCCTATAACCTGTTAGTTCTGATGATCACAAGCAGTCTGGCAATGAACTGATGTCATTAACTCTATACAGTCATTGATGGTTTGAAATTTTTGTCCCTTCTGAAGTAATATAGTATACAACTGTTGTTCTCTCCGATGAAATATACACTGGCACAATGCGGACAAATGACATAGGAAAACCTAGATATAATATCTTATGTCTTGATACAATGTTTTTACTCGAGTGTCTGATATGCCTTGGATACATCTCATGGCTCCTTTCTTGTAGTGTGTAGGCTTCATAGGTCCTCACTACCCCTGGCCCACAAAAAGGCATTGTTTTATTATATTATTTAGGTGCATCCTTCTTGTTCTAGGTGGTCTTTAAGCTGACATCTGAATATTATTTGACACGTTTGCAATAACTCACCAATTTCTAGGGGATACTTTGTTTCCTCTTCACCATGTTTTACAGGCCTCCAGGCCAGGAATTTTAATTTTTCCAATTAATCAAACAGTCAAATGTGGAGCAGTTCTTGTATTTTTAGCTGTCCCCATTCTCACTCTCTTTTGAAAACATCCTCATGATGTAATGGCAGTTATGTGCTTTTACCCATTAAACGGTCTTCTCTTAGCTTGCTGTTTCTATCTCTGTCATCCATCCCCAAGTTTAGCAAGCACAAAAAAGACAAATGATTTATTTGAATCTTTCATCTGAACTTTTCCTTTATAGATCATAGCTGGATGGACAGCAGCCAAACCGATCAAGAACAACTAAGTGAACGTGAAATCCAAAGTAATGGAGAATGGAATGTTGGTGGCAGCTCATTCTCTGCCTCCTTTATGTCCAGGAATCTGGATGTCAGCTTTGGCGCTGGGTCACCCGTTTGTGACGCTCAATCACCTACATTTAGTTGCAAATCATCATTTTCTTCCTTTTTGGTTGAACCATCAACTCCTTGTTCTGCTACCGGAGGGTTTTCATTTCAGAACTCAGGTGATTCCCCCGGTTTGGAATTCTCATCGCCTGTTCCATCACTGCCTAGCTTTGCATTTCTCAGCCCTGGTTCCGTTGTCGAGCAAAGGAGTTGTACATTAGAGTTTGCAACTGATACATTAAATGTAAATGCAATTGCTGGAAGTATGTATCGAGCTTGTCACTTTCCAAGTTCCTTACTTTTTCTTTAGCCACGAAATCTGAAACAATCTTTTCGCTATGTATTGCAGAAGCAGGCTTGGGAAAGTTGCTTCTACTGCCAGATTCTCCTCTTTGTTTGGGACATGATGTTAAAGAAATGGATGGCAAGCCTGCAGAGACTAAAAGGGCTGGTGGAACAAATGTGCATAGAGTATTGGGATTCCACAGCAAGAGAAACCGTACAATCGGACTCGGTGAACGCGAGCAACTCGATCATATGGTGACTGAATCGGTTATCAGGTGGTCGTCGTGCACACAACTTCCCACATCTCTAAGATCATCACTTGTCTGTTAAAGGATAAACTTGTTGATAGACTAACTGAAGAGCTTGATGCAAGCACCTTCCCACAAAATTTTCCTGCCTAACATGTATATCTTTTCTGTGTTTCTATTGTCTTTGTTTTCTCCTGTTTGGTGCCAGTTTTAGTTTAGGTTTGGTGGTGGTATAACATGTATTCTGATTGAGTAGTGGTTCTAATTTCGCTGTTTGCTTGTTTCCTTTGGAAAATTTTCCCTTCCAATGTTAATTACAAATGTGTGTAAAAGGCTTTCTGCCTGGTTTGTAAATGAATTTGTATCTTGATAGTGCTAATGTTTACCATAACTCACTTCACTTTCTTCAAGCCCTTGAGCCATATTCGCCTTTGTTTCTCAATATCTTTCTGCACAAATGGGAACTCTTTGTGGGTCTGTTTTCTTTCTGTTGATTCAGCTTTAGATAGATTTTACAAGACAATTCTCATTACCTTGTTCATGTTAAGAAACTTCTCTTCAAGTCCTTTTGTGCATGTTCCAAGCATGGTGAAAAACGTGTGCCAGTTAAAGGAGGGGAACTCATGGTATTGGAGAGTTATAGCAACAAATGAAGAGTTTATTGCACCATCAAACCAATACAACTTAGCGTATTCTAATGAGGTGGAGTCGGTTTACTAGTTGTTGGATTTGTCAGTAACTGTGTTGACAAGCTAATTTAATGGTTGGAAATTTCGATTGCACAGTGTAGTTAATTTGAAAACATTATTTGTGTGCATTAAAACAATAAATTAAACTAATATAAAGTATGACTAGCGGATTAAGTTTCAATTGAGTTTTAAATTTTGAAATAGTACTTGTTAGGAAGAATTTATTACTTAATATTTTATGTTTTCAACAATAATTAATTTTATATTAAAAAATATGTAGAGATATATTGGATTAAAAAAAGAAGAAGAAGATAGATTAGGGAATATGAAATCTCACGTTACAAACATTAATAATTGAAGTTTGCATAATTGGGAAGAAAGGGAATTGTGCATAATCATCTTCCTCCACAAGGTGAAATGCAACTTTCTGTGATGTATTCAAGTTTTCTTCTCCTGAAAAGGAATTTGCTTTAATGTTGTATCCATTCATAGGGGGGGAAAAGACAAAATAATAAGAAGCAAAAGGGTATCATTCAAAGCAAGATTACATCCTTATCCCTTTACTGTTAAGAGATGCATCCCACTAGGACAATAAGCACAAACACAGATAATGCTTTTTTAACCCTCATTGTTGAGACAAAGAAACAGCACCTCGGAGCTGATGTCTTCCCTTTGTGAACACTGCACACATGATTTTGTCCACAAAGTGCCAAGGATAACAAAGGTTTGCAAACTTTAGCCAGCGACCTTTTGGATTTTGTTACAAACGCGTGCGCAAGTACGTAAATTAATTAGTAGTAAATAATTTTAATTTAATTAAAAAATTTAAATTTAAAAATGTAGTAATTTTTTTTATTTTTGTAGTTTAATTTAACTCGAATTCAAACTAGTTAATGCCTAATGTAATATTGGATGTAATTTTTTTTTTTTTTTTTTAACTAAAAAACCCAATCACAGTTTGGTATCTAATGCAAGAATCTTTGATTTTGATGAGTTCTCATTTGATACAAGTGCGTGCAATCGAACTTGCACGTTGCAAACACAGTTAATTATTGATTAGTCCTTTCAGTGATCCTATAGCGAAGAAATAGTACAAAATTGTTGATGGTCCCTCTCAATCCAGCTGCACAATGATGGCAGAATATGAAAAACGACAACGTATTATGATGATGAGCTATAATTGTTTCTATGTTCTAAGCATAATCATCAATTTCATGCCAATTTGTAGAGCATGAGTATGTGCGACGTGAGTAATGTGCTTGATAACTTTCATGCTAAAAAAAACCATCATATTTGTAGTTTTCAGTCTTTTATATATATATATATATATATATATATATATATATATGTATGTATATATACCTTCTATATAATTTTGTAAAATTATGAATTTTAAAGGTATGTCAAGATGAGGTAGCAAATAGACCACTTATACGAAGAAGCATCTTGGTATAGACTAACTACTCTTATATTTTAAAATTAAATTTTATTCTTTTTCAAAATATTTGAACTAATATTAAAAAACTTGTATTTTTATTTTATTTTTATTAGACAACATTCACTTTATTTTTCAGTGACATATGCTCTATTTTTATTGTTGCTATTTTTAAATTTGTCTTTGCCTACACATTGTGTCGGATGACGATGACGGGTTAGTTTGATTTAACAAAGAAAAATTCATAACCAAATTAAAGTACCAACTATTCTTGAAATCAAAATCGATATACTTAACACTCTAAGTTTTCAATAGCTAAATAAAATCTAAGTTCCAAATATTCCAACAAGATAACAACCAAGTAACATCATCAACATTCCGTACAACATTAAAAAAAATTCAAATATTCAAGACAACATTCTATTAACATAATAGGTTTTTTTAATAAATTATTTGATATTCGATATTATATTAAATATTAATTAATTTAATTTATGATAAGTATAACAAAACTCTTTTTATTTAATTTTAATGTAATTATATTCTTTTAACTCAAATTAAATATCTCACAATAAAGCTAAAACGAGCCAAAAAATTCAAAATAATTTTAAGATAGTACAAACTAAAATTTAGGAAAAGATTATATCCCAAATAAACTTTGGAACAAGTCTGAGATAAGAGTTGTCTTATATCGATTCTGTCTCAACCTCATCTCAAAGGTTATCTTAACTCTATTCTAGTCTCTTTCCAAAAATACCCTTTCTCTGTCCCATCTTAGTATATATTTATAAAAAAAAAAAAGACACAAACAAATTAATCAAAATGACATCGTTTTATATATTTAGCATTGAGACAAAACCTAGATGTGTTCAAGAGAAGACTAGGACAACATTGAGATACTATTACTATGCATAAACAATTTACTTCTGACTTTTGTATGGAGCTTTTCATGGATGTACTGCGTTGTGTATATGTTGCTTGCTACATTTTAAAAACTCTATTTGTAAGTAAATACTATTCACATTTTTTTTTTTTGTTTGCACCCAGCTACTTTTACCCCGAAAATATAAACTGGTACACTCGTATCTAACATTCAGTAGAAAGGTAGGTATTGACTTCCCCATTTGGTTACGTAATTGCCATTGATTTAATTTCCAAAGGTTGATGTAGAATTCAAGGCCAAGTTCTTGTTTTCTATTAGAGTGTCTATAAAATTTGATGTAATAATAGTAATTTCTTTTCATTTTCTCTCCCCACTCCTTTGAACCAAACACGCTATAAGAATGTTCAAAAGGGTGGGTTAAGCCTTTGCCCTCTTGATTTCTTCGAGTTATGGCCATTGATCACATCTTTTATCTCCTATAAAACGAATATAAACACATCTTTTATTCTCTTGTTGAGCAGGCCCGGCTCGGCCATGCTACAAAATATATATATATATATATATATATATATATATATATATGAGAATATCTCATCTGCCCCTAAAAGGGTTCTAAACTGAATTTTCTTCTTATTATTATTAGTTTGTATATTAAATTCTGTTTTCCTTAATCCCATTCTTAAAAGGATCCTTCCCCTTTTTCTATCCAAAAAAAAGAAAAAACTCTAGCCAGCAAGAAAATATGTATGCATGGCAGTTTTGAAGAACAGAACCTTGGCAATCTATTCAAATGCAAGCCTTTGAGTGCCAACCAATGAAGCATATTGGCCCTTCTTAGCCAATAACTCAAAGTGGGTTCCAAGTTCTGCAACCCTCCCATCAGAACAAAGCGCAATTTGATGGGCATTTTGAACTGTGCTTAATCGGTGAGCTATCACTAATGTTGTCCTTCCCTTCATCAAATGGTTAAGAGCATCCTGAATCAAGCGCTCACTGACTGCATCTAAGGCACTGGTGGCCTGCAGAAGAAAAAAAAAGCAATGCTAAATCAACAAGGGCATCGTTAGGATCATGTAGTTTTTAAAATCTGCAATGGATTCTTCTTCTTCTTCGAGGTGTTTCCTGGGTTACAAGACAACACAGAAAAGCAAAGTAAGCTAAACAAAGAGATCACCTCATCAAGTATAAGTATTGGGGCATTCTTCAGTATTGCTCGGGCAATAGCAATTCTCTGCAGGTTGGAAACACGAGTCAGAAATCTATGTGTGTGTGTCTGACTAGGAATAGCAACGGGGCAGGGCGGGCAGGGGTAGGGAAGATGGTCTCCATCCCCATCACTGCCGGGAATCGGGGAACCATGGGGACCAATGGGGAATTTTTTATTTTTTTTTCAGTAAAAGTGTATTACATTATGAGTATTTGTAATATTAAATACAAATAAATGTTTAAAAATTACAATTTAAATCAATGAATAATCGTAAATTTAAATCAGTCCTTTTAAAATTATAGATATATTCTCCAATGTACCTGCCTCTGTCCTCCACTAAGTAGTCCTCCACGCTCACCAACATGCGTGTCATAGCCCTATCCAGCAAGTATGAAAATTCAAGAAAGAATAGTCATAATACAACTTAGCCTCTACCTATGCTAAAGCATTTGCATTTACATATCTAGAAGACAAACAAACCTGCGGAAGAGAAATTATGAAGTCATGAGCATTGGCAGCTTTCGCTGCCTTAATCACGTCATCTCTAGAAACATCATCATCTGGAAGCCCATACGCAATATTTTCTCCAAGAGAAGCCGAAAACAGAACAGGCTCCTGTATGATATCATAATTATTTGTTAAAAAGATGAAATAATATGTTCATTATTAGACATTACATTCTTCTTGCTTTCTTTCTTTCTCTATTTGTAAATCATACTTGATTGACAATGGAGACAACCCGTGCCCATTCACTCTTGTCAAATGTTCGGACATCCTCTTCTGCGACAGTTATACGACCTCTTGCTGGCTACAGAAATGGAACATCACTTAATACTTGTATTTTTTATGACAAAGAAATCAATGAAACTTAAACCTTCAAATTTAAGAAATAGAAGTTGAACCTCATAAAATCGAGCCAACAGCTGTACTATTGTACTTTTGCCTGCACCACTAGGACCCACCAGTGCAGTTACAGTTCCACAGTTTAGTCTTAGATTTAAGCCGCTTAAGACTTCCACATCTGGCCTTAAAGGATAAGAAAAATACACATCTGCAGAACCATATAAGCATATCAATTCATAGGGTGAAACATCTAACACATAAAAAACAATTGACAAAGAAAACTGTAATAATTAACTCATGGTTAATATGGAACCTATTCTCATCTGATATACAATAGAGAGATTGAAGGTAAAACTTAAGATTCACAAATTAAAATTGAAACTGAATAAATACAGACACCTAAAGCTCCAGTCTCCATTATTCCCCTTTTTTTTGCTGAAAAAATGATATAGTAACCATTGCACAGGTAAACCTCTCAGAAATAAATCCATTTTAGTGACTGCAAGTTTGGAAAATTTTCTCACATCTTAAAGATGAAAGAGAAATGAAAGATGAAGAAACTCTCATAATAATACAAATAGGAGTAGTAGTAGTAGTAGTAGTAAATATGACAGCATGAATAATATGAAAGAAAGAACACAACAGATATACCTTCAAGAAAAATATCTCCAGACCAAGCTAAGCTAAACAAATTGCTCGATGATTTCAATGCTGACATGTAATGCAAATATCTGCTTTGGTATCTCTCGGCAGAATTAATAGAGAATAACAATTTATAGTTCTCATCATCCACTTCTTTTTGTTTTAGTTCTCTTTCTAAGCCATAAGCAAGGGCTTCATCAATTTCAACCCCAGACAATACAGAGTTGATTCTCTCAACAGCAGCAAGAGAACCACGAAGATCTCCCAAAGTATTAACCAGTCCTTGAACCTGAAAGCCATATTATAAGACAGCAGAGAAAGCATTGAAAAATAATGAAAGCTAGCATGTCATCAGCTCAATTTGCTTACAGCAAATGTTAATGTGAAAGTATATCCAACAAATGCTGCCCAAATGGCAAAAGAGAGTTCACCCTGTAAGCAAGAATCATGAAGAAATTAGAAAGATTCAACAATAATTTTGAAAGTGAGAAATCCTTCCCAAAAGGGAAGGAAAAGATAAAAAGAAGGATTCAAAGATATCAAAACTCAAAAGAATGGTATATCTAGCAATAATCATCAACAGATGACTAACTGCACTGCAGAAGCTGGAATTCTTACCGCCTTAACTTTGCTTCCTCCAAAAAAATATAATGCCATCAGAGAAACATAAACCGCAACTCTAGTGATGGATTCATTTATAGATTTAAAAGTTCCAAGCTTTATCCCGCTTGTTTGGTAAGAAAGAACCTGTAGATGTATCATGATTAGTACCAAAGCATAACAGGGGGTGTCAGACCTTCCTGGCAAAGATTAGTCCTTCAACTATTTTACCTGGTTAGCAAATGTAAATAATTGACGCTTCTCACCACCAAAGGACCTTACCTGGAATCATGCATGTCATTGTTTTAATGATCAACTACAAATAAAAGACTTCAAGATGAACCATTAAGTTTTCACCAAAAAAATAATGATAATATTGTGTAGGGAACTCACTGTTCGAATGGCCGAAAAGGTTTCTGCTATACAGTCAGATAGAGATGCTTGGACCATTCCATGTGCTTTAAAAACCGGCAAAGTGGATCTCTTGTAGACAGCTTTAGATAGTCAAAAGGATCAATAGCGGGAAAGCAAACGCAAAATGAGCATCGTAATGATCCTAAATCTCTCCAAATTATGATGCCTTTCTAATTCAAACTACTCAAAATTTTGAGGTATATATAAATAAGTTAATTTGGCCGCTCATGTTGATGTTTGAGAAAGGAGAAAGAGTGACTATCCTTCTGCACTCCAGGATAAACCACAGACAATGTAAAATGTAAAGATAGAACAGCTTGGCAGTTCAATTGATAATCAAATAGATACAGGAACTTACCAACAAAAAGAGAAACTGAGAGCATTAGAACACCTAGGATTGGTGCAAGTTGAGGGGATAGAGCAAAAAGAATGCATAATGTCCCAAGGACCTACAAGGAAAATGAGAAGTGAGAACATAAGAAGGAATGGCCGCAGATCAATGTGACAAGTGAATACAAACTAAATATTCTTACGAGTAGACAAAAATAATAACGACATTGAAGTTATCCTTGAAGTTATATAAGGAAGCAGTTCCTTCAGACCCAAATAACATCTAAATTGAAGTTAAACAAAATCTAAATTGCTTCTCACTAAATGAAGGAAAGTGAAAGTCAATCACAACAGAATAAAAAATAATCATATACATGCTTAAATATGAGCAGCATAAAGCTCACTTCTCATTGATGAAGAGTTGCTTGCCTCAGATAGTGCCCTGAATCCACGATCCCTGGAAACATTCTCACTTACAATATCTTTGAGAGAACCCAAATCAGATGTCAACAAACCAGTGAGCTCACCAACCTATAAGGAACTCAAGAAAGTGCAACTGTTATCAAAGGAAATAACTCAAGCAGGATAAGTTGAGGAAAAGAAAAGCTATGTCAAAAAAATTATATTACAATATATGAGGAAAAAAGATAGAAAAGGAGAGAAGAGAGAGAAAGCCACATTAACTACTATCTAAAAAATTCAGGTAAAAGTGCCAGAACATAGGTTATTTGCATGTTTTCCAAGCTCTAAAGTCTACACATGTACACATGCTTGAACCACAAAACACACATTAGTAATTAAAGACACATACCTTATATCTGTCAAAAAATTCCACCTGCATGAATAAAATGAACAACTGTGTGATTGAAAGACCAAAAACTTAGTTTTTTCAAAGGAGTTAAATAATCCAACATAATAGCTAACTTAGAAACTGTTACACAAGATTTCAAACAACCTATATGTACTTCACAGGCAGTGAGAAATATCAACATTAATAACTTCACACTATACAAGATATCTTATTTTATACATGATAATACATCTTATGTTTTCTGAAATACCACATATGTCATCAACAACATATTATAGAAAGTATCAGTTCAACTATATAGTTTCATCTGCTTAAATTTTAGGGGGGGAAAAAAGGAAACTTACATAAAAATACTTCATCAGACTAACCTCTTCTTGATTCATTTATGTCAAAAGAAAACTCAAAAACATCATGCTCAAGATCTTTTATATCAAGTCTTCAGTTAATAAAAGCCCAACTGGAATTGAACATCTAAATCTTTAAAAGTAGTCTCAGTTCCTAAGTTTATATTTCATGAGGAAGTATATGAATGTGTAAGGTTCATCTTAAAAATAATAAAGTGTGTGTGTGCATGTCTTGTTCATTTCTGGAGAAATTAAAGTTGGGAAAAAATATTCTAGATATGTTATATATCATCCCACAAAATTTAAGCAGAAATGCGAACAAAAGGCAGGATTCTGTTGCTTAATCTACCAAGAACATCTTGATCTTGACAATTTACAACAAACAAGCATCATATAGAGGAACTAAATCCAAAATATTAGAAAAATAACAACATTAAATATGAGTGAGAAAGTAAGAAAGAATTGGTTTTACCTTCTGAATCAATATCCTTCCGAAGATCTGAGCTCTTAATGTTGACATAACCTTCTCCCACACTATGTTCATGTTTATAACAAAGATAATAGTTAAAATTGGCTCCAGGGCATACAGCACTGCAAACTCACCAAGCATCCTCCATAGAGACCCTGGTCTGGAACCAATAAGGACTTCAAAAAGTTGCCCTAAAGAAAGGCACGGTACATGAGAATTTGCATACTCAAAATATTTCACTGCCTGATTTTAGCTATTAACAACAAACGTGCAGTGCATGATAGATGTATGGTGGGCAGAAGAGGAACTATAGCATAGTAGACAGCATCATAAACACTATCATTTTTAAGAGCTGCATTGGTAGCACTACAAGTACCAACTTCCAGATTGTTGGATTAGCACAGAGCTGTGAAGAGGAAGTTATCATGACCCAGATTAACTGTAGCTTGTAGAACACATGATATATTAGGACTAAACTTCACCATACTTGCACCAATCCTTCCTTCCAACTTAGAATCTTTTGGACAGCTATAAGACAAAGTACAAGTACAACAGCTAATACTCATCATTAACAATTCAAATTTTTTAACAATCCACAATTTCATTTTCCATATGTTTTTCTATGGTTCTCAATTTCACAGTGGATCAAAAGCAATATAATTTCAAATTATCTTCTGTCACAAACTGATTCTCATGATCCCGGATTCCGAAATTCTAGTTTGTACAGTTTGACATTGACAGCATTTGCTAGTGAATGGGAGGCAGAGAAAGGGTTTATTCAAGAACAAATTTCATAGACCCACATTTTAGAGTATGAGATTGCAAAAATTATGGAACTTGGAAAAAATAAAAAATGAAAACTTTGCAGTTCTCCTAGTGTTGTCTCATTGTTTACCAACGAAAGGGTAAATATTTCAAAAACACGAGTTCCATACCAGAAATGAGGGGCATCGACAGGGTACAGCTGGTGCAACCAATGAGAGCTACAGTGCAAAGAGCGAGCCTCATCTTGTGCTTCATCAGAAGCTTCCACATAATCCCCCAGTTTATCACACTCGGCGGCTCGTCCTTTTCCGGCAGAGAATCCGAACTGTCTATCTTCGGGTCTGATTCGCTGAAAATTGGATCCGATGCAGGTCCAGTTACATAGGCAAGTGGAATTGTTTTAGTCCTTAAGGGAGCCCTGTGAAATGTGGAGCGCAGGGGAAGTGGGGATGAAGGGAGTGAATACAATGGGTGGAAAGGGGATGGAGCAGTGAAGGAGGCGAGTGTTTGTTTGGAAGCACGGATTCGAATAGGAGGAGCGAGATAGAGAGTTGCAGATGCCATGGCTGCGCTAACCGCCGAGTGATGCAATGGAAAAGGAGAGACAATTCGAAGACAAAATACTGAAAGTAGAGGACTTGGGAAGTGACCTTACATACGCAATTTGAATGGATAATAAGTGCTAATCACATTTTTTGTAAGAATATCCATGCATCCAATTATTTCCCCTTCTTCCAATTCCAACGAAATTATTTTCCTTTCTTCTATTTTTTTTTTGTGTAAATCAATAACAAAAAAATAAAATAAAATCGTTGCACTGGTAAATATTTGACCTGTGTTCTTCGTAGGGTATTAATCATACATAAGATTATGCTTATCTATTGCACCAATTTTTTTGTTGGCAAAAATTATTTTTCTTTCTGATATTTTGCATTTGTCTTATAAATATCGCGATTAAATATAAATAAATTACTAGGTGTGCGTAACGGTATGCACGAATAATGGTAAATGTAGCATTTTCCAAACAAGACAGCAGAAAAGCCAAGCATTGATCCTCAGAAAACGCCACCCCTGAGGCATCAACAATCAATCACAGCCTCTGACCTCGAAGGAGGCTAATGATATACCAATACGGCAGAGTTGCTTACACGCCAGCTCGTTGATGGACAATAAATTGTTGGTTACACGCCAACACTACCAAAGTGTAGATAGATTAACAAATTTTGTTATCTCGTATTTATCTTTTATCTCATTTTTTATTTTATAATATTTTTATTAAATAAAAAAATTAATTTTTAATAATTTTTAAATATTATTTTATAATTTTTTATTAATAAAAATATTATCAAACAAAAAATATAATAAAAGCATCCAACTCAATACCTCTCTATTGTTATGGAAATCTTGACTTGAAGTCTACGTTTCTTTTTTGTTATTGTCAGAACGGGGCCATGAGTTAGTTAATAAAAATGTTATGAGACAAAAAAAAGACATTGAGACGACAAATTTTATCTTGTAATAAAAAAAATATTAAGGTATAAGTATTATAGTTAAAACGAGAATATAAATATTTTAATATTAAGAAAAAATAAAACTTGGTCATGAAATATAATTCATAAATAAATTTATTTATGAGATACCACCATACCAAACCAGTTCTCCACTCACAGAGCCTACGTTGTCTACTGTTTACAAAATGAAGATGAAGACTTAATTCAAGCATAAGTCTTAGAAGGGAAAGGATTGATATTTCTTTCATAAGCCAGATGGATTCATAATGATTAAAGTAACGCTATCTATAAACACAATACACGAGTTACAGGAATATTTCTCATTATCATCTAACATCTAGTTAAAAATAAAATGTTGTTGATTTTTAATTTTAAAATGTAAATTTAGTTGTGTTTTTGGTTTTAACCCAATTTTGGGTCAGTTTCTAAACCCAAAAAAAAAAATTAGATCTTAATTTTATTTTAAGTGGGCAAAAAGGCATCAAGAAAAAGGAAAATAAAAGCTATATTTATAAAACATAAAACTCAAAAGCAGTTGGGATGAGAGTTTTTTTTTTTATAAATAGTATAGAACGCGAATTTTTTAATATTCGTTAGTTTATCATTTTATATATTATAATCTGAAATTACGGAAATAACCTAACTAGTGGGAGACAACATTCGGCTAAAAGGGAACTCTATACGCAACGGTGCTCTGCAGTCGTTTACACAAGCCACAAGCAGCCAGTAGCGACTAGCGAGGCAGTGAAGTGACGAGCCTCGGTCATATGCCGTTTTAAATAGATACTGGATTATGTCGACGTTAATGAAGTCGATGAACAAAACGGGTGACATGAGAGCCAATGAATAATCTCTACAAGCTACACGCTCAGCTGATCAAAACGAGGCAACATGAAAACCCTCTTTCACTGCGGAGCCTCCTTCAGAAATGTGTGGCCTTAGCCCCAGAGGCCATGAACTATGCTCGTGCTCTCTTCACTAGCTTTCCTTCTCCTGACACCTTCGCCTACAACACCATCATCAGAATTCATGCACAACACTCTCCTATCCATGCCTTCTCCCTTTTCAATCAAATGCGCCGGGCTGGTGTTCCACCGGATAACTTCACTTTCCCATTTGTCCTCAAGGCCTGTGCCCGTTTTAAAATGGGTTGTGACATTCACTCTCTCATTGTTAAGCTCGGCTTTGATTCTGACATCCATGTCCAGAATGCGTTGATCAATGTTTATGGATATCGTGGTTTTGTTGAGGATGCAACAAAGCTGTTCGATGAAATGCATCCCAAGGACTTGGTTTCTTGGTCCACCATGATTACTTGTTTTGTCAATAATGGATTTGTGTGTGAAGCTCTGGCCCTCTTTCAACGAATACAATTCGAGGAGAATGTCCAACTCGATGGGGTTGTTATGTTAAGTGTAATATCTGCAATTTCAAGCTTAGGGGCGTTGGAATTGGGCATCTGGGTTCATGCATTCATTGTCAGAAGTGGATTGGGTCTGACAGTTCCACTGGGTACTGCTCTTATTGACATGTATTCCAGATGTGGCTCCATTAATCATTCAATCAAAGTGTTTTATGAAATGCCTGCCAGGAACGTCGTTACATGGACTGCATTGATAAATGGGCTGGCTGTTCATGGCCGTTGTAGAGAAGCCATGAAAGCATTCGATGATATGAGGAAATCTGGTTTGAAACCCGATTATAGTATATTTACTAGTGCTTTAGTGGCTTGTAGTCACGGTGGTCTCTTGGAGGATGGCTGGCGGATTTTTGAAAGCATGAGGAATGAGTACCACATTAAACCAACGGTTGAGCACTATGGTTGCATGGTTGACCTTCTTGGCCGTGCAGGCCTACTTCGTGAAGCATTTAAATTTGTGGAGGAAATGCCAATCAAGCCAAATTCTGTTATTTGGAGGACACTGTTGGGGGCCTGTGTAAATCACAATCATCTTGAGTTAGCTGAGAAGGCCAGGGAAAGAATCAATGAGTTAGACCCTCATCATGATGGAGATTATGTACTTTTATCAAACCTGTATGGAGGAGTTGGTAGATGGGCTGAGAAGGCAGGCATAAGGAATTCAATGAGGGAAAATAGGATTACCAAGGAACCCGGCCGTAGTTTGATCAACATTGATCAAGTGGTTCATGAGTTTATATCTGGAGGTAATTCTCACCCACAATGGGAGGAGATTAGGAAATTTTTACTCTCAGTTATAAATAGTGTAAAAGTTGGAGGTTATACCCCCATTACATCCACTGTACTACATGATATTGAAGAGGAAGAGAAGGAACATACTCTGGGTTATCATAGCGAGAAACTGGCAGTAGCTTATGTTCTTCTTAATTATAGGGATAGGCGGACCATAAGAATCATTAAAAATCTTAGGATTTGTTATGACTGTCATAATTTCATGAAGCATGTTTCAGATATATTTGACAAAGACATCATTATTCGAGATCGAAACCGTTTCCACCATTTTAGCAAGGGATCATGTTCTTGCAGAGATTATTGGTAAAGGATGCCTTGTGTTAACTTTTCCCCTATTTTGCTTCTTGTATTTCTTCTTTTACATAAGGTAATTGCTCTTAAATTTTGCTAGAAAGATTCTTGTGCGAGGGAGTGTGCGTGTGTGTTTCTCCAAATGAGTATTTTTTTGATTGTAAATCTGATAATGATAATAAGTTACCATTCATTTATTAGAAATTATTTGGTGAAAAATATGTACCTGCATTTACTTATGATCATCTTAACAGTTAGCGTAAATTGTTTCCTTATTGATATCAAGTAATTTCATTGGAGATGAAAAATTGGTTCATTTCCTTGCAAGTAGAATCATTCTAAGAGCTAACTAAAGCCATACAATCAACAGCTTCAACAGTTATGGATTTACTGCAAGGTATTGAATCTGAGAGTTGTCCAGTTCAGTGGCTTATGAAGTGGTCACCGGGCTCTCCTTTTACACCCCAATTTATTGTCCCTTGGTTTTTCTTTCTTCTAAATTGAAACTTGTGAGAATGTATTTCTATTGTGTAACTTTCGAGGGAACTCTTTTTTCATTAGTCTGTTGGATAAGTGTGATCCGTTCTCTGGTTTGGTTATGATATGAACTATCAGTTATGGAATGCAAGCTGAAACAACATTGACAAAAAGAAATGATAGCACAGACGGTGACTGCACTGGAGTTGAAGTAAAAGCAAAAGCTATATAAAAAAAGCTTGAAAGAGAGTGGTAAAAGACAAAATGACGTGATAGCCTGATGGGAGACCAAGCATGTCACATATTTAGGGGGAAGATAGGGAAAAAAGAAACTCAATGATAGATTTCAAAGTTTCATTGCTAATTAGCCGTTTCTCAGTTTGTAATTAAAAACATACAGTCTCTGCCGTTTCTATTTTTGGCTCCTCTACAGAATAGAACAACAATGGATTCAAGCTTGAAAGGAGAGAAACTAAGGTAATGGATTAGTCATGCTTATTGGTGGTTGCCTTGCCATTCTCGAGCACCATTTTCCCATTTGTTTCTTCCAAATGCGTTGGGATTTCCATTTTTTTCTGCGATGTTTCTATTTGGAGATTCATTGGTAGATGATGGAAATAACAACTACCTCAACTCCTTAGCAAAAGCAAACAATCCGCCTTATGGAATCGATTTCTCTAGGGGTGCAACTGGGAAATTTAATAATAGCAAAACTGTGATAGATTTACCTGGTAATTTACTTCTTGGTCTTTTGTTTGATTCCATTTTTCTGTAGACTGGACTGCAGCAAGTACCAAACAAAGTAGTTTGCCGCTGACATTAATTGCTATTGTTTGCATGGGAAATGCTGGGTCTTCCTTACCTTCCAGCTTTTCTAGATACTCGCGCAGGAGACTACACAGTTTTACGGGGACTGAACAATGCTTCAGCAGCTGCAAGGATTCTCGATGAGACAGGGCGAAATCTGGTAGTCTCTGTTCTAAATAACTGTGTTTTCTGAATTTATCATATCCATTTCTCAGTACATACATCCTATGACACAGGGAGATAGCTACACCGTAGGTAAACGGGTCTATAATTTTGAAACAACCTTGAGCCAGCTCAAGAACCTAATGGGTGACAAGAATTTAAGTCACCATTTACCAGCATTATATGCTACGATGCTTTATCTATGACCCAAAAGATTATGCCAATTCCTAATAGATGGTTATAGGAGTCGTGTCCCGGTACATAAGTTGTAAAGATACATTATTGGAAAATGGAAGGAAATTTATAGATACTACTGAACTAAAAAGCAATCTCTTCTGCATCACATTCTATTCTGCTGCTCAGGAGAGTAAAACAAAGTAATTGCTATTTTACAGGCTCTGCACGATTTGGGACTCAGAAAATTCTTGTTGGCAGGCAGCAGTTGGGGCCTCTAGGTTGCAATCTGAATCAACTAGCCGGGGCCCTTGTTTCTCCAGGACAATGCATATCTCTTGTCAACGACATAACTCAATTGTTTAATGCAAGATTGAGACTCTTGGTGGATCAGTTGAATGCAGATCACCACGAGCAATTTTTGTTTATGACAACACTTCTGGAGGTGTAAGTGAAATAATAAACGACCCTGATGCCTTTGGTAAGAAATTTCCCGGAGGAAAAAGGAAATTTCCTTGAATTTTTCTATTGAATTCTGGATAGGAGTGAAAATTATCCTCCTTTGCAGGGTTCACTGTAAGGGACAGAGCATGTTGTGGTGTTGGAAGGAATCAAGGGCTGATAACTTGCTTACCACTCTCTAATTCCATGCACAAGTAGATATCAATATGTGTTCTGGGATGCCTTCCATCCAAGCCAGTAGTACCTTTGCCACCTATAGCCTATAGTTTGTAACGAGATATTTTTATTTTATTTCTGATAAAATCAATCATTCTTTGGTTTTAAAATTATTCCTTGGAGTTTATCCTATTTCCACTGACTCTGTACCTTGCCGGTTGTATCTCATAATTTTTGAGTAAAAAATTCATTATTGTTCGGGTAAAAGTAATTGCTAAATAGAGATCCTTTGTGATTATCATGTTACAATAGATAGATTTTTCTTTCTTTTTAAACACCCAGGTATCTCCCACTCCCACCTTTTAAATAAGACTAATTTTTGCCAAATTAAAATACAACCTTATATAATTAAGTTTTAATACATTCTCTTTTATCTTATATTTTATACAAAATTATATATCTTACCATGACATATGAGTCAAGTTTTCATTAATTTTATAGTAACATTATCAAAACACTACCCAAGAATTGGTCAACGTAACACAAGAGTTGCATCTTTTTGTGTGTCTTGTGTTTCTTTTTTTATTATATTCTTTTTAATTAGTACAAATTATAAAATAATGTTATAAGTAATATTAAATTATTGAAAATGCATTATTATTTTATAATTTTTAACTAATTAAAAAAATAAGACATAAAAGGAAAAATGTTAACATAAACCTTGTTTTAGATATTAAAAGACTTTTATGGGTGTGAAGCATCTAATTTTTTTTTAAGAAAAATATTATTAAAACTATACTTATTTATTGATGCATTGATCTAATTATTTTTTTCTTTTTAATTATCAATAAAAAATAATCCATAAATTTCGACTCCCAACAATAATAACCCTCGTTAAGCCATTAATAGATAATATGAAAAAAATAATAATAATAAACTTCAAATCTCCTTACCAACACTTGAAAAAAAAAAAATAATAATCTCTCATTTTTTTTAATATCCTTACATAAAGAAGAAAAGGTAGAATATGAAACCGTTGTTTGCCAAAAGAGGCGAGCAGAGTAGCAGCAGAATCACACCTTAGCTTAAACCCTGCCATAGTGACACGCTGAGAGTCAGCATCAGCATCAACGAATTAAGAGCACCTGGAACTAAAAATGAGAGTCTTATCCCTGCTACGGAGAAATGTACCAGCATGTTCTAGGAGGAATTCCTTTGCTTGGTTCTGTACAGACAATGGTGATGGACTGCAGAGTTCAAGGGTCAAGATCTTCGATCGCCAACTCAAGCGTACACAGGTTATCAAACTCTTTCTGAGTCATTTGCTTCTGAGGAGCATCAGTATTAATTTTCTTCATTATAGGGTAGGATGAACGAAGCATTTTGGTACTTTTCCATTGAGGTTCAGCGGTAATTGCTGAAAATTCACCCTTTAAGGCAGCAAGTCTAGTTTTATAGCCAATCAAATGGTTGCTCAATCTCCTTACAGTTTCTGGGTTTTTGTATAAATTGATCTTTTCTTTTAAGTAGAACGTTTTTGTGGCTTTGGTATATCTGTTTGGTTGATCAGAAATTGAGGGGAAAATTAATAATGAAAAATCATTTTCCGTGTTCTGGCCTCAAATGGTTGCTTAATCTCAGATTACGTTCGGTTTTGAATTAGAGACGTTAAAAATGATGAATGAACGTCGACTATAACCCCTAGCCTTCCAAGCTTTAGTTTCTGGGTCTTTGTATTTTGAGATTTTCTGTTTAGCGGACTGTATTTGTTTATATCCTGCTTGGATGATTAGAAATGGAGATTGAAGAAACAAAAACTTAATAAAAGAAAAGAAAAAACAAGCTTTTACAGTTGTAATAATATTTGGAAATATTGGTGTAGAACTCGTCCTTTACAGACAGAGCTTGACTCTAAAATTTATTCCCAAGTTCCAACCATTTGTGCTTATATTATTTTTTATATGTATATGTCTTGGATTTTCATAAAACAATGACTCAAAGCTTGTGTTGATACTGTAGCGAAACCGAGCAGCATGGTTAATGCGCCAAAAAGATTCTTTGCTTGATACTGTTGCTGAAAACCTACTGGATCGCTTGGAGGTAGTTCCTGTGCTCCTTTTATTTCTGTTTCTGATCTATTATGTTGTTGGAAGGGTTCTAAAGTTTGTGGTGTCTATCTAGCATAGCTTTTTCTCTGTTTTGCTGGCTAATTCTCAAATGATGATAAGTTTGTTCGTGGATAGCATTGAGAATTTGATTTAGATCATTATGTTTTCTTTGCATTATCTGCTCAAATTTAACTATCATGTTCACCCAAGATTAATGTAAACAAGCCTTATAGAATTGGATGATCGTGTAGTAGTTTTTCTTAAAAAATGCCAAAGCTTTGCATTTTGGCATACATGCACATTCTCTCACACATATATCTGTATATGCATTTTGTTTCTTGCAGCTTGCCTTGAAAGTGGAAATATTTTTCTATTAAGAGAGAAGAGAGCTTATGTTGAGGCCTTAAGAAATCTCATCATGCAAACAAGTGTTATTGAATAGGTGGTCCTGAAGTAGTTGCCAAAGCTTTCTACATGTTGTGCATATACACACGTGTATGTATGTGTAGACATTTTATTTTGATGCAACTTGCCTTGATAGAAGTGATTTTCTCTGAAGAGGGAAGACATTGTGAAAAGTTTTAGGCAGTCTTACAAGCTTTTAGGGTGACAGTTGTTCAGATCAAGGATTTCTGAGACATTAGATGTTCTGACTGACATATCGGTCGTTGACTATACTACACTTGTGATTAGTTGTTTTAGTTTAAATTGTTGTTTTCCTGTGAAAATGCCACCTTGCTGTCGAAGTGTATTGTCCAATTGTTTCTGAATTGTTCCTTCAGTTATTGGTGGGAACTTACTTACATTGTCAAATTTGATCCTGCTTCTATGATATAGATGTTTCTAGCTACTAATTTATCCGTAGATCCCGTACTATTCAACGGAGATATTTTTCATTTTCTTTGTGAAGTTGATGAAGCCAAAGATGTAGTTTTGTACAATACGCAATAGCTCAGCAGGACTGGGGCCATTTTCAGTTAAAATTTTTCATGAGAATAATTTGAAGTTAATTAGGAATAATATTGATGTTATGAAAATACTTGATATTATATCTGTGTTAAGAATGATAAGAAAATGTTCAACAAAACTAACAATCAAATAACTATGGTGCTTACTTTCATGAGATGATCTTTGAAGTAATTTCAGTTAAAATGCTTACTTCAAAGATATTATATGGAGCCATTTTCAGTTATGATCTTTGAAGTAATTTCTCATGATTTTCTGAAAGTCGACCATATGATGCTTACTTTCACTGCTGTTATTGATAATCTGGAATGTGACGTAAACTGAATATTTAATCAAGGAAAGCTAATACATAATATGACATCTTCCCTTAAATAAATGTTTCAGAAATTTTCCTCTTTAGGGTTTATGTAGGCTATTGTTTGGTCTTTTCTTTAGGACTGTAAGAAGACTTTTCCTACAGCATTATGTTTGGGGGGCTCGTTGGAGGCTATCAGGCGCTTGCTACGTGGTCATGGTAAGAAATCAGTAATCACTATAGGCCTAATGTTTCTTGTGGTTATCAAAATGATTTCTAGTAGCGTCAAAGAGTCATAACCCATGTATGCTGTTTGGTAAAAAAACTGAACATCAATTAGAGTAGAAGGAAAGGGGGGGGGGAACCAATATCAATTCCAAGAAACGAAGAGAAAGCTCAGATGCCAGGAAAAGAGGAATAAACCAGTCTGAAAAAGTGAAGATGTACAACAAATGGGTTGTGCTTTAGTAATGTGTAAGTAATAGCAAATATTAATTCTAAAATCAATTCCAAGTTAGTTCTGGTAAGAAGCTGTAATATATATATATATATATTTGCCACAGTAATACTATTGCATAGATCATAGAAGCATCTTTAGAATTTTGGGCATCCTATAATTTTCATTTAAACAAATCCACTTTGGCTTTGTCCTTTTACTATTGCATTTCATATTTGCTAAACTCTGAGGACTGCTTCTCTGGGAATAAGTAATTTTACAGGTATTTTGACGCTTATCAGATTCAAACTTGCGTGCCTATTTCCTAATTGCAGAAAGTTTGTTTTTTAATTTATTCTAGTTGGGCATTATAGTTCATTGTAGTGTAATTGATTCATTGATCAGGTGCTATCGAGAAGCTTGTCATGATGGATGCGTCCCATGATATGGTAGAGTTTTGTAAAAATGCTGAGCAAAGATCACCAAATGATAAAATTGAGACAACATTTGTGGTTGGTGATGAAGAATTTTTGCCTATCAAAGAAAGGTGCATATACAGTAACCTTTGTTTAGTTCTCACTGCATAATTATTATGAATTTGCATCTTGAATCCTTGTATGTGCGAAGCTCTGTAGATTTGGTAATTAGTTGCTTGGGGCTACACTGGACTAATGATCTTCCGGGAGCAATGATACAGGTACAGTATCTATAGAGTTCCTGTTGATGATCTCAGTTTATGTTTGAGTTGATCATTGTTTAACAGTAACCCAGAATGGGTTGAAGCTTTAAATGAACATCTTGGATTACTCAAGAAAAATGCTCAGGCGCAATAACCTGTTATTTCTTTAATTATTTGCTTTACTTCCTTTGCATTGTGGCCAGGGGAGGGAAGTTCAGTAGAATAACCAGAAAGTTTGAAACATAGAAATGCTTTAATTCCATTGGGTTGAAGCCACAAATGAAAATTCAAATTATAAAAGATCTTACTGGAATCAAGGCATATTTTCACATGTAGTCAATCCATTGTTGTTGGATACCAGCTAAATTACAGTTTGACTGTTCTTTGCATACTCGCCATGCTTTCTCCTTTTCTAAACATCTGTTTCAATCTCCTTTATAGGTCATTCTAATTTGCATATTTATGTTTGCAGTCTAGACTGGCATTGAAGCCCGATGGCCTATTTCTAGCTGCTATTCTTGGCGGAGAAACCCTAAAGTGATTGTTTTAATTTTTTACTTTCAAGAGATTTCTTCAATACATCAATGCATGGAACACGTAGTTTATATTTCTGTTTGACTCTATGTCACCAGAGAGCTCAGAATAGCTTGCACAGTGGCACAAATGGAGCGTGAAGGAGGGATCAGTCCACGAGTATCACCTTTGGCACAGGCATATATTATATTATATAGATGTTTATATCATTTAATAATTTCCTTTACTGAATGCAAACTTTCAAATTGTTTTCTTTCAATTTGAGCATAGAATGATGTGGTTCTGTGCTTAATTCTCCACATGTTTAATATGATGTTTGTGATTTAGCTTCATAGTTCATCAATGGTTAATTTTGAAGCAATTAAGTTTGTGAGATTGCTTAGTATATATCCATGGAATTCTTTGACTTGGGCACCTATTTTAAGATATATTGCTTAAATCTTGGTTGCTACAGCTTCCATGCGTGTAGTATAGGTATGAAGTATTCTGAATGGAAGATTTTAGCTGGGACTGAGCAGAACTTTAGTTCCATTTTCAGGTGCGAGATGCAGGCAATCTTTTAACTAGGGCAGGCTTCACCCTTCCAGGTGTTGACGTTGATGAATATATAGTAAAATATGAAAGTGGTGAGGATTTCATTCTTTGTTTTGGATCTGTTAATGAACTCTTCAATGTCTGTGACATGAAAGTGAGAGTTTACCATGTACTTTAGCTTATGAGATGCTTGTTAATTTTGGTTGCATAGCAAATATATTCAGGATTTAGAAGCATAAATAGCCCTTACTGGTTACAGTTTTTTATGTGAAACTTACCAATCAAAACGCGTTCTTAAAATTAATTTGTCATGATAAATAGTTGGAACTTTGATCCAATAATTTTTCTTCTCATTTTTTCAAGGATTTCTTGGATCCTAGTTGTGGTGATTTTAGACAAACAGCCCACTTGGAATTGAGATTATTTGTCATGTGATGTGCCAAAGCTGAATTCAATTTAGCTTTAAACTGGCATGAGTCAATGACCGGGGATCTGTTCCCAGTGTTGCTGTAGATGCACATCCTTGGGAAATGAGAGGATAATCATCTGATTCTCCCTTGAACAAAATAGAATAAAATCTTCCCTGTTTAATTGATATGTGATGTAATCTTTTGGTCTGTTGCTCTTTGTTTATTGCAGCTCTGGAGCTTATAGAGCATCTGCGTGCTATGGGTGAAACTAACGCTCTTCTTCAGAGGAACACTGTAATGTTTTGATTTTTCTCCCCTTTCCATACCACTTAAAATTAATCGATTCTTTTTTGTTTCATAATTAAGTTTTGAACATCAGGCACCTTTGCAGTTTGATTAAAGATTTTTGCATTATAACAGATCCTAAAGAGGGATACAGCCTTGGCTACTGCAGCTATTTATAATGAGATGTTTGCTGCAGAGGATGGCACAGTACCTGCAACTTTCCAGGTGAGAGAAGTAAATGAGTCCTTTTGAGAATAGAAAACATATCATGTGACTTGGTATTTTGAAATCTTTCTGATAACAAAAAATTCACTGGGTGAGTCTCACCTAGAGCCACTTAAGTTAGAAGCCAAAAAAGCTGATTTTGGTTTCTATTTCTACTTCTAAACCTCAAAAGCACTTTTTTAAAACCAATTTAATGGACTCTTAGAGTTTATTTGGATTGACTTTTTTTTTTTCCTGCTAAAAGTCTTTCTGACAGGAAAAAAAAAAAAACACTTCTGTGCAATTTTAAGACTGTTCGAATTGGCTTATGGAAAAAAGCATTAGCATCCTTAGAAGCTAAAAAGATGTTTTTAGTAGAAATATGCACTGAGATGTTTCTGAAAAAAGTAAAAGTAGAAACATAGTCACAATTTTCATAAATAAGGACATCTAAAAATCTAAAAAGTTACTTTTAACTTATGCTTTTGCTTTTGCCCTTCAAACGCACTTTAGTGTTTTGGAGGGGGTGGTTGGCACTCTCCTCCATCCCACAAAGTGATGATTGTAGGATAATTAAAATATTGTTAAAGATAGGTATTCTGTAATGATAAATATGGTGTTGCAGGTTATATACATGACAGGGTGGAAGGAACATCCTTCCCAGCAGAAGGCAAAACGAAGAGGATCTGCCACCATATCTTTCCAGGACATTCAGAAGCACTTAGGCAGCCAAGATTGATTTGGAGTTTCCCTTGAAGATTAAAGTATCATTGATAGTGAAATTGAGCAGAAAGACTCTTACAGGGAAAGAAAACTCTCTCTAACCAGAGCCAATGCCCGAATAATCCTTGCACAAACCTCTCTCTAACCAGAGCCAATGCCCGAATAATCCTTGCACAAACCTCTCTTAAAATACCAGACTAGAGCAATTGTGTACAATTTTTCTAGAGTGTCATTGCTTCTCTAATGCTGCTAGTAAAAGCTTGGGAAGGCATACCAAAATGACATTAAATAGTGTTTTCATCTGTACTATTACAAGTTTTTATTCATTTTCCATTGATAAATACTTGTCAGATTACAAACTTTTCAAAGTAGCCTGTAGTTGATTGTAGAAGACTATAAATTTTAGGAAAAGAAGCCTAATTAACTTAAATATATATGTTATCGCCAAAGGTTCAAAACATACACTTAATTACCAAAATTTTTAAAATGTTCATTTTAACTTTGATTCCCAGATGTTATCCAAAATCTAATAGAATCATTATATTTTAGATGACATGGGAGTAAATTTTAGATGACAGTTAAGAATTGAAGATGAAATGCATGGTTTAAAAGTTTATGATGACTAAGCCATGTTTTGAAAAGTTTAGGTCGCCTAAGATTAATTATATTTAGAAAAAAATAAAATAGAAAGTGCAAGCCAATTTTTATTTTTATTTTTTAAAAAATAGGACACCACTACTTAAGCAGTGGGAATTTCTTTTTGTGCATATTTTTTCGTAATTTACATTACATAAACTTCAAATTTGCAAAAAAAAAAATATTTTGAATTTGCTAAAAGAAATCCCCTAAGCAGTGTCACATGACGGAGGTTCGGTAACGGTTATTTTCATTTTCATTAAATTAACGGCCTATTTACCTGTACCAGTACCTGGGTCGACCCGCGGTTTTACCATTGGAGCTCGTTTACCACACTAGGGTTTTACGAAAGTCGTTATTGTTAGTGATATTGGTCCTTGCCTACGCCTTCTCTTTCTGTGACTCTCAGACGCCAAACGCAGAATCTTAGCATCCTCGAATCTATCACAGACAAACAGAGCACAGCTTCACTGTTCAGCAATGGACCCAGAGAAGAAATTGGAAGACTTAGAGAAGAAAAAGAAGAAGGAAGAAAAGGTTTATTTATTTATTTATTCATTTTGGTGCTCTCAGTCACTGACTTTCTTTGTTAAAGTACTGCAATTTGTTGTTTTGGTTTCACTGTTGGTTTCTTTCAGCTTCAACTTCTATTTGGGGCAAATTTGTTCCGTCCTTTATCTGTTTTCTCTGTGACATTGGCAAAATCAGATCCTTCTTAGGAACTGAAAGGCAAAGTCATATTCATCTAAGGTGGAAAGAAAAAAAAGTGGAAAATGTACATTATATGTGTATATGTATTAATTTATTCAAGTGTTAACCGGCTTCTGGATCTTTCGAATTTTTCTATTGAAAGCAGAATCACTTGTGGATAAGTTTTCTATTGTCAATCCTTAGCAAAACGATAGTAATCAATTAATTAATTTTTTTCAATAAAAATAAGTACTTTAAACTAACGTTTCTCTAGTTCTTATCTTCATATATGCATAGCTAGTGTTTTGAAGTTAAATAGTATTTGAAGTACATTTAGATATCATCTCACTCGGATAGTTTGCTTCTGAATATGACGGTATATTACACGAATGAAAATTTATATTTAAATTTAATAAGAGAAGTGAGGAACAGTGATGCATGAATTATGATCCTGCCAGGTATAATTCTAGACTTTATTTCTTGCATAACATAAGATTTAAGTTGAATCTGTTATTTTTTGAGTTTGAAGGAAAAACCTTTACCTTTACCTGTTCAGAAAAAAAAGAGAAAGCGGGGGTGCTTTAACTCTTTAGTTGTACTATTTTTAAGTGGAAAATCTCCTGCTGTTTTTCTTATGTGATAATTTTCTTTCTTTCTGGCAGGCAAGGGAGAAAGAATTGAAAAAACAGAAAGCTGCTGAGAAAGCTGCCATGCGTCAGGTTACTGGTGTTCCATTTTTCCTTGCTGTGCAATTTCAGCGATGGATTTTTTTTTTTTTCTCAAAATTATAATTTTTTTAATTTTCTTGTGTCTTGTGTGAATTTATTCTTTTCAATTACTGGATTTCCCTGTTTCTTCCTGTGCAAATGCAACAATGGTTTTTCTTTTTCAAAAATAACAACTTATTTCTCTGCATTTTGTGTATCAATTTGATCTTTTCAATAGTGTTCAGAATTTTCACATATTTCCTTTGGTCTTAGAAACAAGAACAACAAGCATCCAATGCTCCAAAAAAGAATGAAAGAAAAAATGTAAAGCGTGGTGCAGATGATGATAATCCTGAAGATTATATTGATCCTGAGACTCCTTTGGGTGAGAAGAAACGGATGTCACATCAAATGGCAAAACAATACAGTCCAAGTGCTGTCGAGAAGTCGTCAGTATTAAGTCCATCGTTTTTTGTCCATTATTCTTTAACCATAACATTATATAAAATTCTTATGTTTTATGTTTTACTGAGATTTAGGTGGTATGAATGGTGGGAGAAATCAGGATTCTTTGTGGCAGATGCTAGTAGCTCCAAACCACCATTTGTTATTGTGAGTGTCTTGGTGAACTATTATATGTTAGGTTTTGCTGCCATATGAATTTTTGTGGCTCTAATTTTTTAACTTAAGAGAAATAAACAATATTGTCCAAATTATAGGGGGAAGAATAAATTTGCATGGATTAATGCACAAATTGAAAAAGATATCATATTTAGTGGCAATTGGCAGTAAAATTTTATGTTATTGAAGTGAGGAATAGGACCATGAACTGAATTAAAGAATTATACACCAGCTCAAGTGTAAATAGTGAGTAATCTGGGGGTGCTTCATTTTCAGGTCTTGCCTCCACCTAATGTGACTGGTGCTCTCCACATAGGCCACGCTCTCACTGCAGCAATAGAGGTGGCATATTTAACCAATTTTAAGTGTTCTGTTGTTCAGTTTGGCTGTGAAAAACCATTGATCTATCTGATTTATTTTGTGCAGGACACAATGATCCGGTGGCGGAGAATGTCTGGATACAATACTTTATGGGTGCCTGGGATGGACCATGCTGGGATTGCAACACAGGTTCTATTTCTAAATTGACCAAATTGCATATTGTTCTTATGTATTTTCTTGTCATTTATTGTGGAGTTTTTGGTTCTGGTGATGGAAGAAGGGCCTTTTATATGCCTTGTATATCATTCAGTTGCATACACACATTTTATGCTGCCATCCTTGAAAACCTTTTTATGAATATGACTGTATTTTTTTCCTTTTCTTTTCCTCACTCTTTCTTGCCATATGGTAGGATTCTTCATAAAATATATGCTCCAGGGACACTGCATTTCTGATCTTGTATTATTTTGTCTTCCTCTTCTAAATTTGTGGCTAGAAATTAATTGATTGATTCTTTGGCATGGTTAAAGGAGACCATGCAATATTTGGATGGATGCTTTTCTCTACTGTGTCATTGGCTAATGGCTATAAGTGGTATTGTAATCTGTATATCATGTTTTTTAATTGGTTGATTCTTTGGCATGGTTATGGGAGACCAAGCAATATTTTATAGATGCTTTTCTCTACATCTTTATCTGTGTCTTTGGCTAATGGCTATAAGAGGTATTGCAATCTGTATGCTATACTTTTTGTTTATTTACATTCATCCTATATCATATTCTTGTTCCTAATTTTCTTCTTGTTTTCAGCATATCTAATATATGTGACAATGATAACTATTATTATTATGATGATGATGCCTCAGGTAGTTGTGGAGAAAAAGATAATGCGTGAAAAAAATTTAACCAGGCATGATTTGGGTCGTGAAAAGTTTATATCGGAGGTAAATTTTATATTTCAATCCTTGAAGTCAACCTTCTTAATAATTTGATCTCTTATTTTATTTGTTCTCATCCATAATATTTGCTGGGTTATTTTTGGGGCCAAAGGTTTGGAACTGGAAAAACAAGTATGGGGGGACAATTCTACAGCAACTATGTCGTCTTGGAGCCTCTTTGGATTGGTCTCGTGAGGTGAAAATATGAATAATTAGCTGTTTAGAGCTTAGTGTGGATAACTCCTCATATTGAATTCACTTTCTAACAGAGTTATAAATGGATATATTATTCATCTGTGTCCTATTCTCTTCCAGAGCTTCACAATGGATGAAAAAAGATCAAGGGCTGTGATAGAGGCTTTTGTGAGGCTTTATCAACAAGGCCTTATCTATAGGTGGGGCTTAGATTTATTGAGCACAAAGTTGTGTGTTCTCAAGTTCTTAAATTTCTTTGAAATGGTTGACACTTGAGTCAGTTATCTTGTCTATGCACTCTATCTAAGTGGCTCTTTCTCTCAGAGATGTTCCTATTATGGTGTCACTGTTTCAGGGACCTTCGTTTAGTGAATTGGGATTGTGTCTTACGAACTGCTATATCTGATATTGAGGTATGAATGCCTTTTCTTGGCTGTTTCATTTGATGTGTCCATCTCCAATCTAATTCCTTTTGTCATGCAGGTGGATTATATTGATATTAAAGAAAGGACTCCGCTGAAGGTTCCTGGTTATGATAAACCAGTGGAGTTTGGAGTTTTAACTTCATTTGCATACCCTTTGGAAGGGGGCCTAGGTGAAATTGTTGTAGCCACAACCAGAATAGAAACCATGTTGGGTGACACTGCTATTGCTGTACACCCTGAGGACAGAAGGTACAGCCATCTACATGGAAAATTTGCCATTCACCCTTTTAATGGCCGAAAACTTCCAATAATTTGTGATGCTATTCTTGTTGATCTGAACTTTGGGACTGGTGCTGTTAAGGTAACCTATATATTTATTATTAAATTTTATCAATATAAATTCATTTTCAAATGATATTTTAGACATTATGCCACTTACTTTATCCCTTGCAGATTACCCCTGCCCATGACCCAAATGATTTTGAGGTTGGAAAACGACACAACCTTGAATTTATCAATATTTTCTCTGATGATGGGAATATAAATGGCAATGGGGGCTCTGAATTTGTGGGTATGCCACGATTTAAAGCTCGAGAGGCAGTTAAGGAAGCATTAGAAAAGAAGGTACTGGTGCCACAGATCTGTGTAGTGTTTGGTACTAGGTCATCAAATGTGTTGTGACATGCTTTTGTTGACAAGAATGTGCGCTGAATGGTTACTCATTTATTTGTTTATGGGAGTTGACGGGGTGTTATACAATTTTGGTTTGGATTTTGTACTTCTTTTTTGAAAGTTTTAATTTTATATTTTGCATGTTGGATCTTTCTTTTATCATCTCATTTGTTTATTAGTACCTTGTCTAGTTCTGCAAGATCGTGTTCTTACAATACTTATATCCTTTTTTAGTGTCTTTGTGGGATGATTCATGGAATTTAGTTTTGATGTTTCATATATTTCTTCATTTATTAAGGGCCTTTACAGAGGTTCTAAAAACAATGAAATGCGTCTTGGTGTATGTTCAAGAAGCAATGATGTTGTGGAGCCAATGATAAAGCCCCAGTGGTATGTTAGTTGCAATGATTTGGCAAAAAATGCTCTTGATGCTGTCATGGATGAGGAAAACAAAATGATAGAGATTATTCCAAAACAATATTCTGCTGACTGGAAGAGGTACCTTACAACTTATTTGTCTGCTTTACATAATTTGTTACAATTATATTACTATGACCAATTTCAAGACTTATCCTTCATTGTATTTTTCTGTGAGATGTAATCGAGGTTGTAAGTCACTGTGCTATGAGTTCCACCTCGTAAGATAATAATAATTTTAAAATAATAATAATAGTAGTGTCTCATTCTGAGGTGCTAGAATGTAGAACAGAAGTCTGTTAAATGAAGAAAGGATAAAGTTTTCATTTCTCAGTGGGAAAGGGCTAAAGCGTGCCTCGGTGCTATGGGGTCATCTTGTTTAATTATGAGTCAAAAAACCACATCACCCATTGGTATTGTGGTCATTTTACACAAAAGTCCTAGGACTTGAGGGGAACAAACTCCATTATTGTTGTTGTCGTCATTAAGATGATCATCACCATCATCATCATGGATATTTAGTTGGCCAAAAATATCTTGAGATTAAACAATATGGGTTGACTGTTGGTCCCCTTTTCCCGACTCTTCTCTGCTCTTCATGTCTTAAGAAGAAAATATTAAAATTTATCCCAAATAAGTTGATCTTTCAAATAGTGTTTGTGGATGCAGTTACACTCTTTCTAACTATTTCTTTGTGTATTTTTGTCTCCTTTTATACTTCTATTGAATAATCAAACCATATATTCATCAAGGTATAACATTTTATAGATGGCTAGAAAACATACGTGATTGGTGTATTTCACGGCAGCTATGGTGGGGTCACCAGATACCTGCATGGTATGTCACATTAGAGGATGACACCCTGAAGGAATTTGGTGCATACAATGATCGTTGGGTAGTTGCAAGAAACAAGGAAGAGGCTGAAGAGGAGGCAGGCAGAAAGTACAATGGCAAAAAGTTCAATTTGATCCAGGATCCTGATGTTCTTGATACATGGTTTTCTTCTGGTCTGTTCCCTTTATCTGTATTGGGGTGGCCTGATGAAACAGAAGATCTGAGGGCATTTTATCCAACTTCTGTGCTGGAAACTGGCCATGATATCCTCTTCTTCTGGGTTGCTCGCATGGTGATGTTAGGAATGAAGTTGGGTGGTGATGTGCCTTTTAGAAAGGTGAGATAACTATCACAACGATCATCTGGGGGACAAATTTTTTTTGGGTCTTCGTGCATAATTTTTTGTTTATTTGTATCAATGACATTCTCAGTGATGTACTTGCAACCCTATGCAGGTTTATTTGCATCCTATGATTCGGGATGCACATGGTCGCAAAATGTCCAAGTCCTTAGGAAATGTTATTGATCCTATTGAAGTTATAAATGGGATAAAGCTGGAAGGTCTGCAGAAGAGGTTAGAGGAAACTAACCTGGACCCAAAAGAACTAGCTATTGCCAAAGAGGGTCAGAAAAAGGATTTTCCTAATGGTATTGAGGAATGTGGTGCAGATGCTCTCCGCTTTGCACTAGTCTCATACACAGCTCAGGTGTCAATCTTTTAAAAGTCTCTGAATGACGAGTTTTCCAGTTAACTTAGTTGATTATTTGAGCTAATTGTCCTATCATCTTTTGTTTCAGTCTGACAAAATTAATCTAGATATTCAAAGGGTTGTTGGATATCGCCAATGGTGTAATAAGTTGTGGAACGCAATACGGTTTGCTATGACGAAGCTTGGAGATGATTACACTCCATCTACAGATTGGACTCCAGATGTTCTTCCATTTAGCTGTCAGTGGATACTGTCAGTGTTAAATAAAGCCATAACTAAAACACTGAAGTCGCTAGAATCATATGACTTTGCACATGCTGCCACTTCTGTATATTCTTGGTGGCAGTATCAGTTGTGTGATGTCTTTATTGAAGTTATTAAACCGTACTTTGCTGGTGATGGTAGTGAGTTCGCTTCTGAAAGACGTCATGCTCAAAATACTTTGTGGCTATGTCTTGACAATGGTCTGCGGTTGCTTCATCCCTTTATGCCTTTTGTCACGGAAGAATTGTGGCAACGCCTTCCTTCATCAAGGGAATATGAGAAAGCAAAATCCATTATGATATGTGATTATCCATCAATTGTAGAGGTTAGTTTGATTTTATGTGAATATATTCTACATACTTTTCCATTTACACTTTATGATGTTTCTGTGCAAACTCAAATTTGTGCCTTTCCTTTTATTCATGTCTTTTCAATATGTCAGTCATGATTTATCAAATAGTACCTCATGTTATTACTACGGGGGCTGCTTATAAAGCTTAAGTTGGTGACTGATGGATAATTTATTTGATCTGTTTCACTTTTTATGTCAGTGTTGGGACAATGAAAGGGTGGAGAATGAGATGGATCTTTTAGAGTCTGTAGTAAAATCTCTAAGGTCACTGGCAAATGAAAGACGTGACAGGTATGGGAAAGAGGGGAATCTATTGTTTGTTTTGTTAGGCAAGTCTCATGATTTCTGCTCTCTATTTTCTGTTAAGTATCTGGAAGCTATCTTAATTGCCAAATGTTAGACATTATTGCTGGGAAATTTTTTTAATGGGGTCAGTGTTGATGTCATATCTTTCAGTGTCATTACATCTTGATAAATTTCAAACTTGACCTTTTCTTCTTGACAGTTGTGTAAATGTCTCACTTGTTTATGCTTTTGTTTGACCACCTGATACTTCATTGTTCAGACAGCCCTTGAATGTTATTTTAAAATGGTTTAGTAAGGACAACAGACTTCATTCGAAATTGTGATGTTAAAATAGTTAAGTGGCTATAAAATTTATTTTAAAATGGTTTTTGAAAAAAAAAAAAATGAATGGTGTAAAAGGTCTGGGTGAACTTTGAATAACTGAACATAACAGATACCATCAGTTTACATGTGAGCTTGCTTCAAGCCTTCCCTTCTAATGAATTGACTGGAGCTGGTCTCCATGCCACTCCCTCTTGTAGTATTTATATCCTAGAAGTACTCAAACATCTTCTAGCAAATGTCCTGTGAAGGTGGCTACTTTACTTTTTTTTTTTTAGTAGTTATTTGTTCGTCTCAAGTTCTTCCATCTAATTTTATTTCTCAACTGATGAATTCGAAATTTATGTTGAGATATGATGTTTGTTATACCTTTTTTCTTGAATTCTTTAGTAGTGAAAGCTTCAATTGCTAAGACAATATTTTCTTGTCCTTTATCATGCATTAGAATGCACTTACTTCTGTGAAAGCTAAATATCTAAATCCATCAAAATGTTTTTACTCGAACTTCTTTGTTCACTCTAAACCGATGCTTTTGGTGTCAGGCGACCAGCTTTTATTCTCTGCCGAACACAGGTGCTTGCAGAGTTTATTAACTGCCATAAACTGGAGATTGTTACTCTGGCGAATCTATCGTCTTTGAAAGTAAGTTGCTTGAGCTGCTTGAAGTGGCTCTTTAACATTTTCAGCCTCTGTTTCTTGTTTTGTTATTAAATGGTTGCACTTTTAAATTTAATTACCTGGCATGCCTAATCACCTCTTAATGTTAATCCTTCCTCTCTCTATTTAGTTAATTTCTAATGTAAATTGTGTACTTATAGGAGACTGCTTTGCATTTATTAGCTATAATTATATATTCATGGGAACCTTTTCTACTTTATAATTTTGTCATTTTGAATTGGGAATTTGCAATGATAACATCTTTGTTGAACTTGGTTCTCCATGATTACGAACTTGGCCTTTTCATTATGCTCTTGTTTTCCCCTTGAACAAAAGTGTATGATAGCTTAGTCTGTCTTTTTTTCTGAATATATGTAAAAATTTGCGTCTATATCTAGATTTGTGGAGCCTACTAATGGATCTACTTAATATTCTGAAATTGGTCAAGATCAAGTTTCTACTTTAATTTATTCCCTGTTTTTAGTCATTTTTGCTAAAAATATAATTCTTTTGTTGATGAATTTTTTTCACTGTAATGGTGATTTGATTCAGGTAATTAATGAGCATGACGTTCCATCTGGATGTGCTGTGAACGTTGTGAACGAAAGCCTCTCTGTTTATTTAGATCTTAACGTCTCTGCTGAAGCACAGCTAGGAGAGATCAAGAAAAAGATGGATGTGTTGAAGAAGTAAGTTTATCTTGGTTTACTTGAGAACATATTTCATCATAGCAATTTATCCATGAAATTATGACAAAGTTTGCATATAATCAATGCCCTTTATATTTTTTTCTTAGTAAAATAATTGTAAAGCACTCAGATTATAAACTCTATGGAAGTGTTTAGTTCAAAGGAGGGGAGGGATTTCAATAGAGGAGAAAGGAGAGAGAAATCTCTTCTTGTTTGGTTTGTAAGTAGAGGGGAGACGAGGGGATGAAATGAGTAAATTTGCTATTATAGCGAGAAAAAAGATAAAATATGAGTATTTTTATCCAAAATCAACGAATATTTCTCTCCCCTCCTATTTAGGGGTGAAGAAATGGAAGGGAAGGGAGGAAAACTAATGGTAAAAATTCCTCCCCTTCCCTTCTAGGTTTTGAAGCAAACAACAATGATTGGCTAGTTTATGTCAATGATTGTCGAATTTGAAACTTATGATTTTCCTTCTTTTGGTCGTCATATGTAAGTAAGTTGAGCAAACTCCTCCCTCTTTCTATCTTCCACTTTTATAAAATGTAGTAGATTCTGAGAGATGGAAGCTTTGATTATGCAGGCAAAAGGAAACCTTGGAGAAGAAAATAAATGCTTCTGGCTATAGAGAAAAGGCTTCATCTAATGTTCAAGCAGCTGATGATGAAAAGCTAGCTAGCCTCGTGAAGCAGCTTTTGACACTTGAGGAAACGGCAGGGAAGTTGGAATCTCAAGCATCCAAATAATGAACTCGATTCATTATTAAATTTTCTCATGATTTTGGGACCCAGAAATATGCAGAAAGCTTAAATTTGTGGTGTCTTTACAATTCTTATAGGCCCATTTAGTGGCAGTAATACCCATCACAAAAACTGATGCAAGTTTTGATTTTTTTTTCTCATCATATTGTTGGGTCACCTTGACTAAGTCTGACCAGTTTTTTTTATGTTTTTATTTTTTTATCTTATTGAAAGTGGGGAAAAAAGAAATGAACTTTGCAGAAGAAAAAATTGGATGGCTCTGGGGTAAATCAAAAATTTCATAGATATACGCTGTCTCTTATTTCCTTCTCCTTCCAAAGCTTATTATACTTTAATACATTAGATCCTTGACGGATTTTCACACATATATTACAAAGAATTTCACTTCCTAACTAATTTTCACATATAATTAGCATCCGTACTAGTCAAAAAATAATGAGTACGGACGCAAAAAAAAACAGAGAGTAAAAGTGCACTTGACAATTCAAAAAAAAAAAAAAATACTTGATTCTAAGAACTCTGGACTGCTTTGCACTGTATTATACGCACTTCATTTTTAGCAAAATTAATAATTAAGTAAATAAATTAAATCGAATAACTCCATAATGACACCTCAGCATCATCAACATCCACGTCAGCTCCATGCCACTGATCTCCCAAGCAATGTTGTGGGGACATGAGAGCCATCTCCCTCAGCAATCCCATTTCTGGCCTCGCTTCTTCATCCATATAGAACGTATTTTCCTCCTCCTCTGGCTCTGCTTCTGCCACCGTGCTTACCGCCTCTGAATCCGCCCTGGGACGGAATGCCTCCGCAGCTTCCGCTGCCGCCTTCTGAATATCCTTCGGCTCCGTCGACGCCGGAATTGTCAACCGCCACGCCGAGTCCGCAAAATTAAGACAAGCAGACCGACCACGTAGCGCAATCGCCGCCACGTCATGTGCCCGAGCTGCCATTTCCACCGTTGGAAAAGTACCGAGCCAAATCCTAGTTTTCTTATTAGGCTCGCGCACTTCGCACACCCACTTGCCGGAGTTCCTCCTCCTCACACCCCTGTACACCGGGTGCCGAGTCTCCCTGAACTTCTTCCTCCCCGCACGCTTCTTCGGATTCCTCGAAGCCAACAACAACTCATCGTCCGATAATGTCATCCCACGACCGCCGCCGCAACCGTCCGACACCGGCGATGACGTGTCCAACAAATACTCCGACTTTATCATAAGTGGGTCAGAAAAATGAGTGAAAGTAAACATAATAATCACCGAAAAGTTTCCTCCTTTGAACTCGAACTGACTTGCTCTGTTTTGCCGATTGACTTCCACTCCACTGATTCGTATCACTATATGATTGAAAATAAAAAGGTGGGATTTTGGAATAAGATCTTGTTCTGATTTTGGGTGGGAAAGTGAATTGCAGTACTGAGCCATTTTGCATGTGGGTTTTGCCATATATATGGAAGTGGAAGCGAAGACAGAGAGCATGTGCCAGCAGCACTCTAAGTCTCAAGTTGTGTGTTTCAAGGAAAGCGCGAACGCGGAAATTTGGATGAGAAGGAGACAGCTAAGAATGAATTGATGGATGGGGTGGGACCAGGTGTCCACGGTTTTGACGGTGGCTAAGGAATTTAAGCTCAACTGGGCTCGGGGACACGTGTCAAGGACCATGTCTCCCCAAATGGATATATCTAGTCTAGTCTAGAGAGTTTGTGGCGACGATTTTTTTTAAGATTGGGTTTTTGGTGGGCCCTTCCAGATATGGGGAAGAGGAAGTCTTTCCTTTGACTGAAAGTGAAAGCGGAAAAGATATGGCTTACGCCTGGAGTTTGTGACTAAGTGAAGTGTATCTATTATCTTTGACAGACTAGGATTTCTAAACCAGAAAACTTTTCTTATTATAATTTTAAAAGTCTGCTTTTGTATCAATAGTGACCGTTATAGCCAAGCTATTTTTCACCATCCATAAAATTATTTTAAAGTGTTTTTCAATAATTTAAACTTTTAAAATTAATATAGTATTAGATAATTTTCTGATCTAACTGTTATTATTTTTAAATTAAATTTTTTGACAAAATCTGCTCTTGACAGTTTCAACAAAAATGTGCATAGTTGAAACTGGACAGAGCTTGAAGGAAGGTTCTTGGAGAGTAGCAAGTGCGTGTGGACAGTAGAGAGAGCAAAGTGAGAATGAAACCTAAGAGAGCGACTTGGCAGTTTGAGTGTGAGACAACTAATCTAACTAACGGACAATCTGACATCATCACTTTCCCGACACACGGTTGACAGTTAATAACCGCCCTTTCCTTTTTATATTATGGAAAAGCTTTCCAATTACGTAACTAAGATTTTTATTATCTATCACGCGGAAACGCGTCCATCACGTGTATTATAGTTTACTTTGCCCGGCGAAACGAACAGTTTATTAATAAAGAATTAATTAATCTTAAATTTTTAATTCAAGACTTGTTTTTCTTTTTTGTTGGCAAACATTTCAATTTGGGCAGAATCTATTTCGAGTGCTATTCAAATTTAAAATTTCCAAATTTGATCTGAAAGTCTAACCCAAGCAATATTGTTAGAAACTATTATATAAAATTTATTATATGTTTTCTTTTAATAGAGCCTTTACATCTCTCATTCAAGGATTTGAATATCCTGTTAACATTTTTTTAATAAAATAATTTTTATGTATAAAAACATGTTAAATATAAAACTTATTGGTTTAAACTTTTAAGTTCAATGAATTCTTAATATTATGTAACAAGTAAAAGCATCCTTGTATGAATTTAATTAGATTTTTATTGAATTTAATTAAATTTTCTCCTAACGCATTTGTTGACCCACAAATCTAAAGTTATTTGATGTGTTAGTATTTTGTATGGTCATACTAAATATTAAATGGTAATACCATTTGGGCACGTACAGAAAACATTATAATATGTGTCCCCTATTTGCACAAAAGCCCAATCACATGCACTATATATAATTTACCCCTTTTATGTTTGGGCCTATTGGCCCACCATCAGTGTGAAATGATTAATTGTTCAATTTACCTCATGTAATTTTAAATTTGTAAAGAAAATACCTTTCGTGATAAAACTTTTGTGCAAAAATGGACAAATTCCTTATGTGGAGGATCTTTTACACAAATTTAAAACCCTTAAATATATAGTTCATTGTTTAATTTGTAAACAAAGATAATTTATATGATTTTTCAGTGTAAGTTACTTAGGAAAATAATTCAAATTATTTTACATAATATTTACACTCACATTATGCTACACCCATTCTGTTGGAACAATCTAATACTAAGTAGATATAGTTGAAACAAACTCAATTACAATTTAGCTTTACAATTCAAACCATGCAAATATAAAAAACATTAATTAAAATTATTTAAATAGTTAAAAATTTACAGAAGTAATTTAGTACAATGATATAATTTTTAAAAATAAAATTTTGATGTTTTTATGTTTTAAAATTAAATTAATTTTTTCTATAAACATTTGAACTCGCATTTATGATATAAATAAATAAATAGCCAATCATATGATACGAGAATATCTAAAAGAAAAAAAAAAAAAAGTAAGTGATATAGAAAATGAAGACCTGACCCGACTGGGAGGAGACCATTTAATTTCGGCTTTTTATTCTGACTCGATAGTTGGGGCCTAAGTACTATTATTGATCCTTCACGGAAGCCGAGAAAGGGTAGGGTAGGATTAGGATTAGGCCGTGGGGTAGTTTTTGACTACAACTGCAACTCGTACAAGTAAATTTCACCAACGACAACCCTAGCTAGCTTACCTACTCCTATTCTTCTGCCTTTTTCTTAATCATCAATTTCAATATTATTTTCACTGTCACTAACTTGTGCGGCTTTCCAAATACTATTCCCTACTTTCTTCTTTTATGAATATTTGCATTCTTATATCTATTTTTGCTTCAAATTATGTAAAATTACCTCTATGTTCATAAAAATACAAGTTGTCTCTTGTAAAATTTTGTAAAGTAATTACATAGTAATAACCCCATATAAAGTATTAAAAATTTTAACAATTACAAAAGAGAAATGGATATTTAATGTTGTGTTATGTGAGGCTATAGGATTTCCATTTATTTATTTATTTTTTTTGTCTAGGTTCCTGTTCTATTCACTTCTATTGGCAATAAATAAATAATGGAATATATTGTCACTTCTATTTAATTCATAATAATATAGAGTGAATACCATAATACCTCATTTATCAGTGTGAATACGATGTTTAAGCAAACACTTGCATCAGTCATAAAGAGGATCAGATCGATATCGTGGTTCCACTGAATGAAGAATATTATATTATAGCTAGATAATTTTGTTCGTTGTCTTACTCACTCAAAGTGTCAAACTTTGAATATAGATTATAGATATTCAAAAAAGTAAACTAAAAGATAAGGCAGTCATATATACAATCCCTCTCACTGTTTGAATTGGTGGGAATTATCTCTAATTTTTTATTTGATAACATTACTATTCAACCACATTAATTTCAACTGTTTTCATTGCTATGTTGAATATACTGAGACCAACTTGCCCAAGATATTTTTAGTCATATGTCTTCCTTAGCATAGAAGCTAAGAGGTAGCTACCAAGAAGGTGTAATTGTCTCAGTAGTAACGACACAAAATCTATTATCTTCATGTTTTATTTTATATTTTATGTATTGTGATTGATTAAAAATTATAAAATATATAATGTTACACAAATAAATTTTAATAAGTAAAATAAGAAATAAAATATAAAATGAGACAATATATTTACTTTCAGTAATATTTAATTAAATTTAAAAGAATTTTGGATAAAAAATTTTGAATTTAAAATTTTAGTATCATATTTATTAAAAAAAAGAAGCAAGAGATACCTTGCATGCATCTCATCTATTGTATAGTAAAATCAATTTCTTCTTTTTCTTCTTAACATTTAGCTATTTTGAATTGGATTTTGACATTATTGAGAACATGTAAGCTGAGTTTATATGCAAAAGAGAAAGTTTATCTATGTGATCTTTGAATGAGTATAATTTAATTTTATACATACTACTTTCAAGTTAATTACTATATTTGACAATATCATAAGACAAAAATGTAGCATCAAATTAAATTGCATTTGCTGGATCAATGGAGTTCCACTTTATAATTGGAATTGTTGATTGATCGATGCTTTGTTTGGTTGTGTGCAAGGTCACATGTCCCTCTAATGCAAACACTGACACATGACTGTATATATATATATATATATATATATATATGGTTTAATAAGAAAAGACCGACTAGAGATTTTCTGGGTATCATGAATTATTGAAACAAACCCCACTATGATACTATCGATCATTAATTACTCTCACTATTTAAAAAGAGAAGAAGTCAGATCATAATGGATTCTGTCTGAGTGTGGATATCTTAATCCCATCCCTGTTTGTTTTTGTTAAGTTGTTCTTATAGGTTAGCCGCTTTTGTAACAGTGTTTTAATTTTGTAGGTGAAGGTGAATTGAATTGAACCAAAGTCCGGATAGGATAGGATGGGATATTACAACATATCACATAATCCATACAGCTTTTTTTCCTGCATCTTCTTTTCTCTGTAATCATGTGGTGATTGGTCGGCCAGAGCGATCAGTCACATCTAATCAACTTAGACATTAATGGAAATTAATACCAATGCCACCCCTACTGAATTAATATGTGTATAATGCGCAAGCATGGAGTCATGGACCACACCCTTTTTCACATCCATATCTTTTTTCTTTTAAGTTTTTTACTCATCTGGAAAAAAGGGTACTATCATTATCGATCTTTTTGTGTCCATGGTTAAAAAGCCAAGTTTCTCTTTTTGCTATCTCAGTTACTCCATGTCCGTACATAGCTTTAGGCAGGAGCTGGCTTCAGCTTCCCCCATATTCGTTACAGGCTCTAATATTATGAATTGATTTATTCTTTTGGTTAGTTTTCACATTTCATTTGCTTAATCATATTTCTAAGGTTTGAATACGCAAAAACTTAATAAAAAAAAAACTTTGTTGCTATTATATATAATTTTATTTAGCTCAAATTAATTAATTCATAATGTCGTTAATTATTATTAAGCAAAACCCTTAAGAGTTTAGGTTATACTAAATATAGGACTTTGAAATTATCTCATATCTAATTTATATGGAACAAGTGGGATGGGCATAAGCTTATCTCTTGTAACAATTCCAATATATATTATAATGTTTTTATCTTACAGTCCTATGTACTTCACTAGAACCTCAAGGAGTTGAGCTAGTAGTTAGGATGCAATAAGTTTGTTCGAGTTAGTCATGGTTTTAATTTCTATAGGTGTACCAAGCCGATGTGGGGATATGTCCTTAATTAAGATCACTTGAGGAGAAATTTTAGTTTCAATGTGCAAAGGCCAACCCAAAAATACCCTTTCTATTAATTATATTATGCATCTGATTAATTAGGCTAATCTCTACTTATTTAGAAGCATAAATCAAAGTACCTATAGGAAATATAGGAAAGCTGAAGCTGTTGTGTAATCCCATCATCATATTTGATTATTTGGACATTTTAAAGGAAGGGAGGTTCGGAGATTTTTGTTTTCTTTTGGAAAATAAAACTGTTACTACATCTGAATATAGTATATAATTTTTTGTTATATAGGAGCATAATTAATGAACCAAGAAACTAGTAAGAAAAGATAATTAAACATAAGTGGCATCAACCATGTTGATTCTGAAAACCAGTGAGGTACCATTAAACCATGACATTAAACAAAAACGTAATTTTATTAATTTAAGTAGGGCCTAACATGTATATACATTTCTACAATATATAATTTTTACCAATTTAATTATATTCTTTTTGAAAACTTTAATATCATATGGTTAGTTCACTTAATATATATTTTAATATCACCGCAATTCTGGTTTTTGAAAATAATGTTTTAAAGAAACGTAAACAACAAACAGTTCCTAACTAGCTAGCTACTTTTATATACTTACAGTTTTAAGTTTTGAAATGTACATACAATATATAGGCAATGAAATTATGAATTCTAGGTTAAAATATATATATATATATATAAAAGAAGAGGATTAAATATTTTACCTAAATATTTTCATATTATCAAAATTTATTTACAAGACATATAGATAGAATATTTTCTTTTCAAAAAGTTAGGAGGGGTCCATTGCCCTAAGTTGGTAGTCTGTCTAACAACTCAAGTTGTATATCAAGAATGAAAAATTGCAATTGTTGGCCTTAGAAGTTGTTTTCAACTTTTCTTTTTTCCTCTTCCAAAGGATGGAGACAGGAATCTTTCTGTTTCTCATATTAAAAGAAGAAAAACCAGATTTTCTTCATTGACATTACACGTTTTGAGTTAAGCTGAATATCCCTTCTTTCGTTTTTAACAACAAAATTTTAAGCAACATTTTTTAAAAAAATAATCTAAATTTGCTGATGTGATTATGATCATACAGTATCATTCTTTATAATAAGAAATTAATGCTAAGAGATTCTTAAGTGTTTCACCTTTTCTGATCATGAATGAATAAGCAAATACAATTAGGAAGTCCATAGAACTTTCTGCAGAGGATAAAATATCAAGTAAAGCTTCCAATTTAATTTAATGCTCCATTGGTTCTGGCCCTTCTCGGTTAAGAATGACATCGTTTATGCCTGCATTCCAATTAATGCTTGTTCAAGAAAGTAATATTTTGTTGCCTCTAAATTCCAAGATATGTGTTTCAATGCCAGCTTATTCTGAAATTTTGTAATTAAGTTACTAATTAATAAGGTATATACTATGAGAAATCTGTTGTGGTGAACTGATTTCTTTTGAATGAATTTTACGATCGAAAAGCACTACAGGTTTGAATTAAGATATTGTTCAAAAATATTGCAAATGAAATTAGGAAAATACTCTCCAGTCCAGTACTCTTAAATTATTGAAGATTAGGAAAAAAAAAAATACTCTCCAATCCAAAGACATGAACTTAAAATTTCTCCAAACTTCTCATTAATTACTTTCTTTTGGTTACACAATGGTGCAAAAATTCGTGACAATCCAAAATTTGAATTCTTATTGAGAATAATAAGTATATTTAGTGTCTGATAATACCTCATTTAAAATTTTCTCTAATAGAATAATACTTGTGAGAAATCACTATACAAAAGTATTTAAATTTATAATCTCTTGCAAACTACTCAAATACTTCATTATATAAAACCTAGTGGCTTTCTCATTAGCTGCTATATCATATCTAATTAATGATTCATTTAATTATTTTTCTGTTGCATACATAGTATTGGATTGAATCAAATAATAAATCAATGCTCTCTTCCTGAGTTATGATCTAAGCAAATTTCATCAATCCCACTCTTAGAAAATCTAATTCTAATAATTTCTTTACATCCTCCAATTGGATTTGAACTTGAGACAAGGAGGAGATCGAAGCTTTCCACTTGCAGATAATTAATTTCTTTTTCAAAATTTTAGCTCTAAAAGAATTTAAATTGATATATAATTATCTCAATCACTATATATATATATATATAATTAGTCTAATTGTGAGAGGTTATAGTGGTTTGTATAAGACAATATAAGTAGGGAATATTTAGTATATATTTTTGGAAAGAAACATGCTCTTTGTCAAAGATTACAATGTTGCAATGGAAACACAAACGCTGTTCAAAAAGAGGAACCAACCCAGCTGGTTAATTAAACATTCTGCCATGAGCGTCGGCACAAACTTTGCGTCATGTCGGCAAAGTTTGACAACCGGAAAGGGCAAAAAGCTAAATGTACCATGCTCTTCTCCCATCTTGTGTTTCCAAGGCATTTATCGGAACCTGGGTTTAATGCAAGAATGGTTCTCTGTAATTACCTGCGGAACAAAGAGGAAAAACAGTCATTGTCATCTGCTATTACTGCATCAAGACAAGATCTGTTTGTTTTTGAGAATTATAAGGTAGAACTTGCCAGGTTTATCATCATTTGATGAGCATCAGAGTCATAAATCACTCATCAGAAGCAGAAACCCTCAACAGTGTTAGGCCCTAAGTAGCCCAACCGACATTAACCTGGCTACATATATTGATGTGATTATGAGCATTCCTTAACATTGGAATTGTTTGCGGTAAGGCGCGAGCATGCCTTATCCACTGAGATCTTCCCTAACGCCCACCAATACAGATGTGGAAGAGAATTCAGAAATTTGAGTTTAATCCAAAGAAATCTCTCTAGATTTTGAGTGAAAAAAGAGGACAATGGATTACATTCATCTTAGAGAGGAAAAGTGCATATATATTAGCTAGCATTCTTTTCTTACCGCTTCAAAGATCTCCCTCTGATTTTCATCAACTTCTTGTCCATTCAAGTGCAGGTGCTATGAACACAAAATCTTATGTAGAATCTTCTAGAGAACACAATCAATAATTAGGCTTTATATATATAACCCAATAGAGATGAGAAATGCCAAGCTATTGATATGATCATACAAAAATTCCTTAATCAAAATAATATCTTCTTCCATCAATGAAGCCCAGATGGAAATTGAAGAAACTCCTGTAAATACACAAGCCAAAGATCTGCCTCGAGCAGTTTTCAGTACAAATCAGCTGCAAAATACAATGAAAGGGCAAAAATCACACATAGAATCATGGACATGGAGAGACCCATGATCAAAAAAGCAACAACAAAAAAAGATTACATTAAAATCTTAGACTCTTATTAACAGCCCAACAGATGAGGAAAAATAGTAGACCTATCAGGCTACTCAATCTTCCACCAACACAGAGAAGAAGGAAACCAAGCTAAAGAAAGCCCTTGAAACAAGCCAATCTCAGCAGTCAAAAGAAAAATGAAAACTGCTGGAAGCAATTAGACAAATCTCTAATTATTATAATTTCCAATGTCAAATTTTCACCCAAAACAAAGGTTTTTTTTGTTTTAGTAATTCCAAAGGGTATCTCCATCGGAATTCCCCGGCGAATCATCCGACGACGGCGACTTGATCATCCTTGGTGGGCTAACCTGCATTCCCCTGGCCATATCATCCAGCAAACTGGGCATATTCAACAGCTCATCCTCATCAATGAATTCCTCACTCCTCGCCAAAGGATAGTTTTGGTATTGAGAAGAACCACTTGACGAACTTTGAGGGTTCTCAGGTGGGGGACCCTGCTTCGGTGCCCTGGCAAGCCTAGCCTCGGCGGCGGCAGCAGCGGCGCTCCGAATATCAGTCGCTGACAATGACGCCGGAATCGGATACGAAATAATAGAATTGGCGAAGTTGAGGGGCGTGTCGGGGCCTTTCAATGCAAGAGCCGCAACATCATAAGCGGCAGCAGCCATTTCCGGGGTGGGGTAAGTTCCCAGCCAAATCCGCGTCGTTTTACGTGGCTCCCTTATCTCCGAGACCCACTTCCCGCTCCGCCACCGGATTCCCTTGTACAACGGGTGCCGACGGCTGCCATGTTGGCCCGACGGAGATGCCACGGGTCTAGGAGACGCAGATTCTTCGGATAATGCAGTTGCTGTGGCAAGCAGATTAGAGGGAATTTGTATAGGACGAGACTGATCAGAAGCAGTGTCGTTTTGAGGCACGTTTTGGCTTGGAGGGTTATTGTCCATGTAGTAGGAGAAGGAGGCACATAATACAAGGAAGCGTTGTAATTTTATATAAAAAAGGGTTTAATTTGCAGTGACAGAGAGAGAGAGAGACAGAAGACTATGAATTTGAAAGGATTTAGGTTTAGGGTTTGGTTGGTTAAGGTAAGGAGTAAGAAGTGAGGGAGTTGTGTTATATAAACAATGAAAGACGAAGGGTTGAAGGGGTAAAAAGCGTGGACAAGTCGCGGGCTTGGCCTGCCGGCTTGCTTTCTTCAATTAATGGCTGTTTACCACTTCTTCCTTTAGGTTTGACGTATGGAGGAATAGTACGTTGTTGATAGTGAAGCTCAAACTGAGGCCACATAGCGAACACGTATTAGGCACAAAATTTGTAGCTGTTACCTTGCTGGGTCATCAAGATATTGTCTCATGAGTATGACCATGACCACTTTTTTGCCTTTTCCTTTGTACTGTTTCAGATATTTAAGTTTATGGCTTTTTATATAAATATTATATTACACAATAATTATTACCATGATAATTTATAAATTATTAAATGATTTAGTTAGTTTGTCTTATAATTTATATATTGTTATGTCAATAATTATAGTGGAATTTACAATAGACCATAAGGATTCGCCTGTTATTTGGTGATGCTTTTTTTTTTTTTTTTTGCATTACTAGTATACTTTTTGTCCCATGTGTTGTTTTATTCTTCTTTCTGTTTTTCGAGGGAGGGGGTCTGCCTTGGCAACTCTTTCCTGCTATATCTCGTCTCGGATCTTTGAAAGCTACTTCTGATTCTCCTCCGCAATCGCCAGCTGAATTAATCATGTTCATATGTATATGTATGTATGCCTAGACAAACCTTAGCAATGACCCATTCAAAACGGCATTTGTATCACAATCTAATATAAAATAAGTGTCAAAACTAAAATTTTCTTTTGATAAAAATTTGAAAATAAATTTCTTAAATCCATAAAAATGCAGTAATGAGGCAATAATTGTTATATCTCCTATATATAATCATAAAAATTAAAATTTATCTGCTATAATAAGCTTCAACCTTTGTATATTAAGTCTAAGTTATCCTAATTAAAAGTGATAGAGGGATTATATCTCTCTTATTTATATTTTGCAGTTTAAATTGCGTTAAATTCTTATAATTTGCCATAATCTTTTTCATACATACAAATTTAGTGGTATATAGATGATTTGTTTTTTCTTCTCTTAGGGTGAAACTTCTTAACTCAAAATATTGAGAGAGAAAGAAGAAATGAACGCATTATGTTATGCTATATAAGACATCTCTCAATCTCTTATCCAACTATCTTAATAAACCTACTATGATTTCTTCTTTGTATTTCACTACACACGATCTAAGTACATATACATGTCTAATATAAAACGCACTTAAACTTTATTTTTCGATATTATTCAGATTTCTTATAGATATCTTTTACCACCTTCTGCTAGCAATGACCAAAAATACTACTGATATAAAAAGTTTAGTGTAAAAAAAGACTACACATTCCGTGTTAGGGTACGTTTACAATAATACTCATAGATAGTTTATTAAACTTAATCTTTTTAGGTAAAAGAAGAACCAACCTATTGCCTACCCAATATTTACTCCAATGTCCTCTCATCAACAACCCTTGGAATCCCATTATTACAACAAATCTTAACAGCAGTACTCTCATGTTGGACTGACATGGGATCTCACATTTTTAAATATAGGTCTTGTAATCTTTTGTGCTTATAAAAAATATTATTCACAAAGTACACAATTCCTTTTTTTTTTTAGGGGTAAGCAAAATTTAATTAACCGACCAAAACCCACCGAACTGAAAACAAATCGGTTTAATCGGTCGGTTAGTATCGGTTTAGTCGGTCGGTTACGGTTTTGAAATTTGAAAAAATCGGTTAATGTCGGTCGATTTTTGTTTTGCATTTTTCCTAACTAATAAAAATCGAACCGACTAACTAAAACATTATAAACTTTAATGTTTTCATATACCATGTTAACTAATGATTTAATTATTTTATTGATTGATTAAATCACTCAAATATTGTGTCATCTTGATGTATAAAAATAATTATATATTGCTAATTTGATATGTACTTTAATTTTACGTAAATATATTTATTGAAAATAATAATTTTTTGTAAAGAAATTAAAAAAAAAATGTTACTTTTGTTATATATAGACATTTGTTTATGTTAATTTTGTCTTCTCAAAGAATTTGTGCATATGTTTGGAACAGAAAGAAGTTAGCTTCCATAAATATCTTTATATATTTTTAGATTTGTTATTTATGTATTTTTGTTTTTACTTATATTAGTAAGATGTCATGGATACTTTTAAAAAAATAACTTATTTTAACTTATATAATAGTCACATTCTTAATTTACGGTAAAACAATTAAATATATATTCTAAGTAGACATAACACTAAAATAGAAACAAAAGTTTTTTTTTAAAAAAAAAAAAATTGTTATTGTCGGTTAACTATTAACCGACTGAAACCGACCGCTTAACTGACTAAAACCGAACCGTCGGTTTTAAGATATAGTCGGTCGATTATCGGTTTGACAAAATTACATAATCGGTTAGTGTCAATCAGTTAAAAATATAGTAAAAACTGATCGTAACTAACTGACGCTCACCCCTACTTTTTTTCCCCACGAAAGAGCACAAGATCCAAATAAGGAGTAATAAAATATACATGATGACCGAAAGGCAAATTGATCAAGTTGAATGGATCCATTTGGCTGCTATAATTGGTTTGAGAAGGTGTACAAATAGAGGCCGGCTTGAGGTCTTGGACTATATTTCATCAGTTAATTAATTAATCGATTAATGACCAGACACAGATCCTAATTAGATATTAGCAATTTTTCCTCGCCGACAACCGAAGACATTGAGGCACAAAGTTTATCAAAATTAGCACATCTCACTCGGTGAAACCTTTTTCATACATATGAGGAGGAAGGATAAGATATTAGCAAATTTTGTTTGTATACATTTATAGTTTATATGTGTTTTAGCTGCCAGCAGCTAGAAGGATATAGTAAGGGGGCCAGTACTTATAGTAACCATTAGCGCCCATCTTTTCAGAGTTGGTGTAGCGCACTAAAGGAAAGCTTGCAATGAGTATATCCACATTTACAGTTTTAAATTCTACAGTTAATCTATCGGCATATTTTTTTTTTTTTTTAGGATAATTAAGTAGAAAGGAATTTTTGTGGTATATTTCCTAAGGATAAAGTCACTCTGTGGTCGAATAAGTGGTCACGATAGCTCTATCTATATGTAAAAAAATAGTTCCAGTGTGTTCTTGAGTTAATGAGTCAACTTTGAAATATACAGTGAAAATTCTTAAAGCCTCGATATGAAAAAGCAATCAGCAGTCATCGCATATACAAAAGTTCATCATTCATCAATTTGGCTTTCGATTCTTATATTTATTTTTTCCTTAGATCTTACTATTTTCTCTAATATGATGCATTTATGTTCTATAAGAGACACCTAGTCATTTCTTTTTGGGTGTACACTTAAAGATTACCGTACTGGCATATATATTTTAAGTTTAAGACTAATCCATATTTGAGAAATGAAGTAAATAATACATTATTTTTAATAAATATGAGTCTAAAATTTAAAATTTAGGATTTTGAGTTGAAATTTCTTGAGATTATTAAGCTAATTAACACCTTGTTAGTGACACTTAGTCATTAAATATTTCATTATAAGTAAATATTTTATGTTTAGATTCCATTAAAACTAGTAGACATAGGAATATATTATTGTTGTTATCATCATGTTATAATGTAGTCCTCAATAAACACTAAAAACAATTATTGTCCATTATCATTGTAGACTTGCAATAATGTGTTGGGCTCTAAGGGATTGATTAGGGTAAATTATGGTCATAAGATTTACCAAATGATGCACACATGAATATTATGACAAAATTTTGTCAAGTTGTTTAATCATCCAATTGCGAAGGCTCATAGTCAACAAAAGCATCTATTGCTAGCATTTGTTATTACTTATTAGCACTTAGAAAAAGGAGAAGGGAAAGACGATTTCCTAATCGTCAAAAAACAAACAAGGTGATTCTTTGTTGATTATGTAATTATTAGACTATAACTTTTCTATTTCATAATTCACTTTTTTTAATGGTTAAAAATATAAAATAAAAATATATTTTTAATAATTTTATAATAATTATAATATTTATTTTATATTTTATTAATAAAAGAGAATGAGGTAAAATTTGAGATACAAAATGAAATAAAAAATATTATCTTATTCTAAAAAGAAAATATCTATTTTTGAAATTGTTATTATAAATTTTATAGTTCTTGCAATTGTAATTATTATTATTACTATCAATAATTATTGCGATTATGACCATCAAAAAAAAAAAATATATATTGCAATTATGTGTACTGTTGGGTTGTTGAATGACTGAAAAGGGATCCATAAACCATGGTACTGACAACAGACCGACGGGTATTCATTTTCAGTTGCTGTGATTGGGGCCTACCCAGGACTCGCTTGGCCCTCGTACCGTTTGTGTAATGTCAATCCCACGTGCATTGCACGTGGGTCAGCCCAGTCTACGTTTGTCCTTCGCAAAAAGCTTCTTTCATTTTCATTTCGTACAAACACTCATGGCATCCACTTCCACCCTAGAAAATTATGCACCACAATACCTACCCCGAGAGTTGCAAGTTGCAACCCCGATTAAAATCCCTTTTAAAATTGTCTAAGATTATAGTTAGGAAGCACAATGGGTGTGTTTGAGTTGTTTATTAGACTGAATTTTTATTGGATATTATTTTATTATCCAATATATCATTCAATAGAAATTTAAATATTTTGTTTTAATGTTTAAAGTGTAACTTTATTCTTAGATTTGATCTCGAATAGGTTTTTAGGGATGGGATGAGTACCTTACTTAAAATTATATATTAAAATTTCCAATCCTAACTTTTGCCCTAATTTTTAAGTCCAGCCCATTTTTATACTTGATTTAGCAAAGATGATGATGAGATCCCATTAAGTATGAGTCAAATTGTCATCTCCAATTATATTTGATCTAATTTTAATAAATATAATATTATCTAAACCCTATAATGATGACAATTGTTGTGGTAAATTCATTTTTGTAGTCATTGATCACTATAGCCAGCTTAGTTTCTCAACAAAAAAGCATAGCAACCCATTTTATGTGGTTAAAATTAACATACCTAAATTACTTAATTTGATTGTTATTTTTTTTATTACTAACTTATTATAGTCCTAAGATAATTGTCAGTTATTATTTCCTTTTAAGGTTAAGTTTTTTTGATAAAATTTTAAATAAGAATTTATTATGTCATGAGTAACTAACAATTTTTGTTGAAAGCGGATAGATATAGTCTAGTGACGAAGAGCTTATTTATTATTTAAGATGTTTGGAATTAGATTCTCATGTATTAAAAAAAAAAAACATTTATGCTAAACTCAATCGTTTAATTTGAGGTTCTGTTAATATGAAGAACAAAAAGAAAGAAAAAAAGTTAATGAGAAGAAGACCAAGTCAAGAGAGGTCAAGATGAGGCAGTGTCAATATCTAGAAAAAGCGACTGCACCATGTCTGCAACACTGCAATTTGATGTCGAAAATAGGAAAGACTAAAAGGAAACTAAATATCATGCTAACTAGATAGTGGAACCAACGAGCTAGCTAGCTAGGCATCAGCATTACACTTAAGTTTTTTGTATTTTTGCGTCAATGGAAATGCCTTTTTTTTTTTTAACTTATTATCTTGAGATTCTGTTTCTCTTGAAATTATAAAATGAAAATTAAATAATCACAATTAAAACTAATTTTGAAAAATAAGATCGCATATTATAGGATATTAATACTCAACAATCTACATTTAAATTTTGTCTGATTCATTTATATGATATGATAGCATAATATGTTTCGGTGAGTGATGTCAATAATGTGGGAATACAGTGTTTGAACTTTGAAGAGGATTTTGATTATTTAGATTGTGATTGTTGAGAGTGGAATGTGGCACATCGAGGAGAGGATAGAGTGAAGGGTTCATTGTTTTAGAGGTCCGACATAACTTTAACTTTTCAATAAAGGGAATGAATGGCATTCCGTGTTATGTTCAGAGCTAGGGTTCAGATAATATAGCATGCAGTCATGTAGGGTACCATTTCCCAGCCCTACGGCCCCTACCAAACTGCAATAACTATTCCATGCACCTTTCACAAGGACCATTGTTAGGAGAGAAGTGCTCAGCCCTTCCCTTTTTTTTTTTTTTTACATACTTTTTAACTAACATGTTATTTTAAATATATACTCTTTCGTTAACTAAATATTATAAGTAATTCCCTTGTTGGGAATGGGAATGGGAATGGGTTCCCATCCCCATCTCCATCTTCATCGTAAGAATGGTAATGAGACAGGATGAAAGTAACATCGAGGAACCGTGGAAATTATTTGAGTAAAATTGTATTACATTATAAGTATTTGTAATATTAAATATAAATAAATATTTAAAATATAATTTAAATTAATAAATAAACATAAGTTTGAAAATGTTTTTTTTTAAAAAAATTATAAATATATCCTCTTATATCATATAAAATTTATTTTTAAATTAAATTATTAGATTATATTTATTTATTATATATTTTATTTTATATATAAAAACATTTTAATAATTTAATATTTCATGAAATGAAAATGGTAATTTCTGTTTCCATAAAAAAATCTCAATAAATTCTCACTAAATTAAGAGAAATAATTATCTCTAATCTTATAAAAAGGGAATAGTAAGAATTTATAGAGAATTTTTTATAAAAAAATTACATTTTAAATAGTAATAATATTAAATACAAATAAATAATTAAAATTTTGTAATTTATATTAATAAATAATCATAATATTAAATTAATTCATTTTAAATTATAAATATACTCTTCTATTTTATCAAAAAATTATTTATCAATTAAACTATTAAATTATTTTTACTAGTTTACGGAAAAGGAAATCCGTTCCTGTGAAAGAATCCCCGTCAAATCCTGCCAGATTGGGGTAAATTTCCATCTCTAACCATTGTTTTAGTTGAAAGTGCAGTTTTTGAGAAGTGCTATCATAGCAAAAAGGTGTTATGATAGAAGGTGTGTAACTCGTTAACTTAGAGTAAAAAAAAAATGAGCAAAAAGCATAGAAACAGTCTGTGTTTGCCACTAAGTTACTTACCCCACATAGTATGTAAATAGATTTATTGCTTCCAATTATTGCTTCCAATTTTTTTCCCCCCAAATTGTTAAAAGGAAATAGTTTTGGAATTGTTAGAAGTAGAAGCATTCAGCACCACACCATGACAAATCCTCTAAGCAGCTCGCGTGACTGGTAGAGTTACACGCACTGTACTTCATAGCCTTTCATTCAACATCCAACTTGAAGTCCAATTTTCTTTTCTTTTCTTATCTTTGCAAATTTCTGATACGATATTTTAAGCTTCAACCACACAGCAGAGAATTCTTTTGCTCTCATCAATGGAGAGAATCAAATCAATGTTCCCACTTTTCATGAGCAACCCAGTTTTTCTGAGTGCCAAGCCAAGCAGACCCTTTAAGGTTTCAATCAAAGCCCCTCCTCCAGATTTCGATTACAGGCTAGAAATTGTGCAGGATTCAAGAGACGCCATAGCTGAATTTCACCCTGAGTTGCTTGATTTGGCTGAGAATGGGAGCTTGGTTTTGATCGAGAAGAAGCGGTTCGGGCCTGTGCCGGCATGGAGGTCTGAGTTTGTGGAGCCTGAAAAGATTTGGTTGGTAGGAACGAACCATATCTCTCAGGAGTCGCCTGTGGTTGTCGAGCGAGTCGTGCGAGCAATCAAACCAGATAATGTGGTTGTTGAGCTCTGCAGAAGCAGGCAAGTGTTTGGTTAATTAAGTTTATTCTTTTGGTTTGGTGGAAACTCATCTGTTCATGTTAGAATTTGGATCTTCTGCAATCGCTGCTATCAACTATTGAATGAAGCTAATAGCAATTGCAGTAAAGTCAATTGTAGAGATTTGTGTTTATACATGCTATTATTGTATACGGTGGTATAGTTAGTTTAAATATATGTTTGAAAATTTGAAGCAGGCTAGAAAATGCTTTTGTATTTGTAATGGACAGCAGCACAGAAATGATGTGGTTTGACTTCAATGATTAATGATGATAATTGCAGTTTGGTAATTGAAAATGATTGATGAATAAGAGTTTGAAGGAGTTGGTGAAGTCATTCCTGGGGAATTGATGATCAGATCACTTTGAACCATTTGGGAGTTAAGAATTGGAATTAGACAATAGATGGAAATACAGAACAAGTTGTTAAGAGGTTTGAGAGAATTGAGAAGGGGAGAAGAGAAGACAAGACACAAGAATGGAAGAGACTTGGTGTCGTATATTCCACAACTGAAAATTTATAAGTTACATAGATGTGAAAATTGTTTTATTTCCAATCCACATCTTAACTTCAATTGTTGCAGAGTTCATTTCCAGAGCTGGGATCATGTATGCTTCTGCTGATAGAGAACTTGGCAAACAGTTAAGGTCTAACATGTTTTCTTTGAGCGGTAGTGGTTTTTTTGGTGCAGTTGGTCGTAGCATAAACCTGGGTAAGCAGAAAACTTGTTCTAGGTTTTCTTTTCCTTAATTTTACAAAATAGAATCTTATATACTGTTTTTCTGAACGTCAGGTGGTCAAACTGCATTAGCATTACGGTTACTCCTGGCGGCTTTTTCATCAAAGCTATCTTCTGATATTAATCGACCTTTTGGTGATGAGGTAGTCTGAAAGTATGCAATTGATGTGTATAAGAAGATGGAAAGAAAACCTATTTTGACATGCAATGTCATATCTGATATGTAGTTCCGTGCTGCTCGAAAAGTGTCCGAAGAAGTTGGTGCACAAATTGTTCTGGGAGATCGACCAATTGAAATAACAGTATGTAGATGTTAAAAGAGCATATTTGGGTTGGATTTTTTTTTTTTTTTAAAGTTAGAAGTGCTTCTACTAGAAAAATAAAGTACTTAATTTTTTATTGTTTTGTTTTATTTTTTAAAAAAATATAAATCAAAATACATGATTTTTTTTTTCAAAATTATTCAAGAATGTTTTTGAAAAAAAAGCAGAAATAGAAACTAATTACTTTTTGTGAAAATAATTTTTAAAAGCTAAAATATTCGCTTTAGCTTTTGCTTATACTTTTATATTTCAAAAGTACATTTTTTATTCTCTTTAAAATCAATCAAGACAGGTTCTAGGTCATGCAAGGGACAGATCAGTGCAATTATTGACTAAATAAGTTCCAGAAGTGTTTGATATAGTTTCAAATAGTTACTACAAAAGGAAATCATTTTATTCATTCTTTGTGATCTATGTTGCAGCTTCAAAGAACCTGGAATGCTTTGAAATGGACTGAGAAATTAAGTTTAGTTCTATCAGTTATTCGTGGCATAACATCAAAATCTGACATTTCTACAAATAAGATCGAGGTTACTTCTCTAACTATGGTATTACAATTTTGATTTATCTATTTTCTCCTATGCCAAAATTGTCAACACATACTCAAATTCTTGAATTTTTATCAAAAATAGAGAGAGAAAGAGAGAGACTTTTAAATTTTCAATCCTTGCTTTTGATTTATCGTTTATATGATTTTATTTCATTTTATATTTGAGGTTTCAAATGAGTTTCTCCAAAACTTAAGTGATCATCTGTTGATGATTTTCAGTTTATAGAGGCATGTATATTAGCATAGTGTGAAATGTTCAGACAGTACTCTCTATTTCTTCTACAGAACCGTTCTCTGTGCTAAGTTGGATTGGCTGTAGATAATGGTTACAGTAGGAAACAGCTGATCGGATCTGATTCTAACGTGTTTCATAAGGGATGAGAGAGTGGAGATAGACCATATTCAACTTTCTCCAAGCTAGCTAACTTAACAAATATTTCAGTACAGTGACAAAAAAAAAAACTAAGTGTGAAACTGAGAGAGATTCTGTATTGACAGCTATAAAGTTCATAGCATATATTCCAAAGTTTGCAAGCTAGCTAGGTTCATCAAGACTAATATATAATTACTGTTAGGTACTTGCTTCTCCCCCCCACCCCCTTTGAAAGGAATTGTGAAATTCTATTGAAGTTTTATAATTTATAGGTATATTCTCCTGAGTTGTTGTTGCAGGAATCAAGTTTAGATGATGGTTCATTTCAGCTTTATGAGCAACTTAGTTTTTCATATCCATCACTCTTGCAGCCTCTAGTACATGAAAGAGACACTGTAAGTTTCTCCTTTCTCTCCTTCTGGGTGCTCTCTTATGATTCTTTTGAGGAAGTTCCTGCACCAATATCTTCTATTTGAAATTGTCAAGAATCAATTTTGTGGTACAATGACTGGCTCAAGTTGCATTTCCCCGTGTGAAATGCAGATTAAAATTTATTGTTTTTTTTCTTATCTTATTCCATGTCGCACATTCCTTATATTAGTTTAAAAAATATAAACTAATACTGCTATATAATTTTCTTATGTTTTTTTAACTAATTTACTGCAATGAGATAATGTATAAAATACTACGTTTAATCCCGTGAAATGCATAAGAGTTTGAAGATATAAGATATAATATAAAATTATTTCTATTCTTTTACAATTAAGAAATCAAATTCTTCCACTACTATTTTCTTACTTAAATTGAAACTTTCGACACATGTTATAGGTAAGAAAATGCATTCATGTATAGTGTGCTTTTGATATAGTATAAAATCATACAAGCCTTTACTTAACACCAATATCCATCACAGATTAAGCTTTTGAGTAAGCCTAGTTCTTTATAAGTAATTGTAATTAACGTATGATATGATCAGTCTATTAATTTTAGAGTGGTGGTTCTTGCAGTATCTTGCATGGTCATTGAAGCGAAGTAAAGCTGTGAATAACTGTAAAACGGTGGTGGGTGTCATAGGAAAAGGCCACATGAATGGTGTAATATATGCACTGGTATCTGATCTTGGGGATTTGAGGTTTCGGGATCTTGTTGGCAAAATTTCATATAATGGTGGTTCTAATTCTAATGGCTGGATTGAAGACCTTGCCAAGAGTTTAGTGAGGGATACCATCATTGGCTTCCTTTTATGGGCTTTATATGAACAGATTATAAAGGACGGAACATGAAAAGAAACAGGAACTTAACTTCCTACAACTAAATGGGTCAATATTAGTGAAGAGATATATGAAATAGAAGCAATTTTTACCTTCTTTTTTTTTTTTTTGAAAAGTTTATCCTTTGGTATGACCAGGGAATGATGAGAGAGGCAGGTAACATTTATAAGAATTAGATTTAAATTTAGGTCACTGTCACTTGTTGGTGTAAATTTTATACATTTGTCTACGAATATTTTGTGTTGTGTATAAATTTTTTTAGATATATATGTTTTCACTATGAGTGAAAGTAAGTAAATTAAGTATCGAATGAGTGGATCAATTGGTATAAACATATTTTGATTTAATGAAAAATCTTAAATAATTTTACTAAAATTTTAATTAATTGAGAAATTATATAAGTGTAGTCTAGCCTAATCCAAAAGCTAGTAGAGAGGTCAAGTTTATGAGCCCATCTCAAAGACGAGTTTTTGCAAAATTATTTAAAGATAATTTTTAATGAAGTTCTAAAATCCTAATTATATCAATTTAAGTTATTAGTTGACAAAATTATGTTAGATATTTGTGATTTATTATGAGTAATTTATTTACGTAAACAACTATAAATAACCTACTTCCCATAATATATTACAGCAAAAATCGGTCCAACCGGTTAAACCGGGAATTGGACCTTGAGTCGGTACTGATGATGACAGCAGACTGTTTTTACAAATAACTTAGTTTTTTACCAATTCCGGTTTAACTAGATAAAACCATGACTGAGAGGGTTTTTAAAATTAAAAAAAAAAGTTTAATTATATTTTTAGTTTTTATAATTTCGTATAAAATTTAAATTTTTTTTATAATTTAAAATATTAAAGATTAATCTTTATAATTTCTAAACATTTACAAATTACTCTTTATAATTTTTAAAATTTAAAATATTAAAAATAAGTCCTTACAATTTTTTGTTTTATTTTTACCCTTCGTTTTACTCCAAATTACACTATTAGTTTACTATTATTTATCTCCCTCTTTTTATATATATATATATATATATTTCTTATTTTCTTTTCCTTAAGTTTACAATGTTTCCTTAAGAAGAAAACACTACTAAAACAAATCTTCTCTGATTATTTTTTTTTATTAAACTTGCTTGATTAAATTAAAGCTTATTTTATTATTTTAATTTTAATAAATTATTTGATTTTTTTAAAAAATTAATTTAAATTTAAAATTATAATTTACTAAAATATTTTTATCAATAAAACAAAGTTAAAATTTATGTAAAAATTATATAACTATATTCTTTTATTTTTTTTACGTGAATTTAAACCATTAGTTTTATTAAACACTTATAATTTAATAAACAACTTTAACAACTTTTAATTTAAAATTGATGTTTTATCTTAATTAACTTTTTAACTAATTTTATCAAATAGAACTAATATTTAAGAAAATGTTCTACATATATGTTCATATATTAATATTTAATTTTACATATATTTTTTTATATCTCTCTTATTTTTTTTTTTTTATCTCTTTTACTTTTCTCTTTAAAACTTTATTTCTATAACTAAATTAAAAAGCATAAATGTGCAATGTGGTATAAAAAAGTAGATGTATAATTGAATTTTTCCTTATCTAAGATAAATGTTTTAACCACGTAAGCATAACTCTTTTAAGATTTGATAATAGTAGTTACAAATTTCTTAGGGAAAACACCATAAGATTTATAAATAAAATAATTCATTTTTTATTAACTCAATTAATCCGATTGGCCAATGAAGAACTTATTAGAGAAAAAAATTAAATATTTAATGTCACCTAATTGAAAATAGACCTAAAATAAATTATAAGGACTTGTATCACATAAAAAAAAATTAAGAAGTTGTAATATATATTTTATCAAAAAAATTGTAATATATTTAAACCAATTAAATATAATTACAATAATTGAAAAACAAGGGCACTACTCAGATTAAAAAAAAAAAGTTTATAAAATAGGTGAATGAAAAACGGTATTTCCACGTCACTAGAAAATATCTTCTATTTATGTCATGTACTTTCCTAGATCCCGCATCCAGGTCAAAGTTACCAGCCAACTCCAGTTTTCGAAGGTCTCGCAGTCTCGGCTGTAGCTTGCCAAGGTAATGAGGGAGGCCCACGTTATTTCCGATGCGCAATCTTTGTCTTTATTTCTGAGCTGTAATTTTACAAAAAATTATTTTCTTTTGGTTTGAAGGTAGCGGCGAAAGGAAGATCTGGGAACTGTTGGATTAAGGGTTTCTGTTGTAAACGGAAATTTGTTTTCGATTCTAGGTTTTCTATCAGAGTTGAAGGTCTTTCTTATGTGTATTGCAGATCTAATTGTTCTCTGGCTTGACCTGTTCTGGGAATTAACTTTCTTTGGTCGCGGTTTTTCTTTTCCTTCTCTTTCGATGCCTTGTCCGTTTTGATGGGTTTTTGATGAATTACAAAATTTCCTGAATTTTGGATTGAATATGTATATTAGGTTTCAATGTTGTGGAAATGGTTTAATCTTGGAAATGGGGTTTAATTTTTGCGGTAGTGGTACTTGTTGTTTGCTTGTTTGTCAAAGGACTGTTTCCCGCCGGTGAAGTGAAAAATCTTGATACTATTTCTGCCGGTTTTCAGTTTTCTGAACAAAAAAGAGGTTTCTTAGCAGTATCACTTAATTCACCTCTGTTATGTAATAGGGGTGTAGAAATTCTATGGAAGCTGTTTTGTGATTGAGCTTTAGTTTATGTATTCATGCTTAGTTTGGGTGGGAGTACTAAGAACTTCTACTACTATGCTTGTCCATTTTTCCCTTTGGTTATGTAATAATTTCGGAAGGTCAACTTGTGTTCAGGGGATATGAAGCCAATTTTCTGTGGAAATTTTGAATATGATGCTAGGCAGTCTGATCTGGAGCGGCTTTTTAAAAGATACGGGAAGGTTGATAGGGTGGATATGAAGTCTGGTAAGTTTTTCTTTGACCTGTTTTTGAATTCTTAGATAAATGTCTTCATAGCCTTTCTTTGATGACCATTTCCTGACTCAATCGTTGGAAATATTATTATGGGTTTGATTTGAGCATTTCGGGTTTGGATTATTTTGGTGTACTGTGACATCAAGTTTATGAGATTGAATTTGAAAACCTAAAATAGCAAATGATTCTATCTTTGTATGAAAAAAGTGAGTTTATGGTGTGCAATAATGATCATATGTGCAGCGCAAATCTTGAGCCAGATATCTGCTTCGTTTGATTTAATTAATTGTTCAAGGGGAAGCAGACTCTTTTTTCCCCCAATTTTTTTGTTGGCAAACTATGCGCTGAAATAATTTCCATTAAATTCTGGGAGCTAATTAGAAATTTCGTATCTTCTTATTTGCACGGGGTGCTGCAGGATGAGTTGTGGTGGGACAGGGTCACGATTGGGGATTTTCCTGGTTTTTTCTTATGACATGATAAATTATTTAGTTTATATTTCAATTCTTGAACTCAAGCACTACAAAAGCTGACATTAAAACTAGTAAGGATATTGATTATGCGAACTAAAGATTTAATAAAAACTACATAACTAGCACATTCTGCTATAAGATATTTAAGACATCCAGCATCAAGGCGGCGGCTGCAGAGACTTTATCTCAAAGTGGGTTTCATCACTGGTGGTTCAGAAGTTACATATTGCCTTCCTAAACCTTGATTCTGTATCAAGAGTTACCTTGATGTATGGCACCTTGTTGAGCATTTGTGGGGGTTTCAAGATATCTTTAAGAAAATAAAAATGATTTTTGCAGCATCAACCCCCATACTCAACATTTTCTTTGGTGCAGGATTATCTTGGCATATCCATAATCTTCCAGGCTAATGGATGGGCTTTCCAGAATTCTGTTTCCTTCCTCTGATGTACATCTTCTTCTTCTGAAGAAGTTTCAATGAATCTATTTGGTCTGCAATGGCACAGCGTTTCACATTTACCTGTCACGTTTGCCCTTCGTTCCTCATGCCTTTTTGCTCGGCCTTCGATTCGCACATGTTTCAAGGTTGAAACATTGCCAACCTCACAGCAAAGGCAGCAGTATAGACAGAGAAGGCAGTCTCCTTCCATTGACCTACCATGAGACCCACACTTTTGGATTGTAGTTCTTGACACCAATTTCTTTATTATGCAAGGTCTGTCACTAATTTTTGCTGGTCAAGTTAAGTTTGTAGAAATAAGGAGGTTTGCCCAAAGTTTAATATAGGTTTAGTGTTAAGATGCTTTGTGCATTGCTGAAGGGAGAGGTGCTGGATTAAAACCAAAGTGTTCTTTTATTGTAGGATTATTCATCTAACTATCTTTTCCTTTTTTTCCCCCTAGTAATCAGTGAAAGTTGAATCTTTGTTGGTAAAATTTTTCCTATTCTGTAGGTTTTGCTTTTATCTATATGGAAGATGAGCAAGATGCTGAGGATGCCATCCGTGCTCTTGATCGGGTAGAGTTTGGTCGGAAGGGACGCAGACTTCGTGTGGAATGGACAAAGGTAGCACTTTTTTGGATGAAAAATTTCACTTATTACCATGTTTTACAGCATGTTTTAATCAACACTTGGCATACTTGTGTAGCATGAACGTGGCATTAGAAGGCCTGGTGGTCCAAGAAGATCATCAACTAATGTGAGGCCATCAAAGACCTTATTTGTGATTAATTTTGATACATACCATACCAGGACAAGGGACTTGGAGAGGCACTTTGAGCCATATGGTAAGATTGTCAATGTGAGGATCAGAAGGAATTTTGCATTTGTTCAGTATGAATCAGAGGATGATGCCGCCAGAGCCTTGGAAGCTACAAATATGAGGTAAAAGTTTTGCATAGGGATTCCCATGCTTTTATTGTCCTATCTTTTGGTCTTAATCCTTGGAGATGTTTCTATTTCCTTAGTTTTCTCATTAACGTGCTGCTAGTCTATTGATTTGACTCAGATGAGATTGGGTTTGTAGCTTTGTCAGGATGTCTTGTCAACATTCCTTTCTCAGTTTATCGTATTAATTTATTTATTTGAGATTCTGAGATTGGTCTATTGCTACAATGATAGCATTGATGATTTCTGTTCAAATGTCAATTTGCAGCAAGTTAATGGATCGAGTTATTTCTGTTGAATTTGCTGCGAAGGATGATGATGATAGGCGGAATGGATATAGCCCTGAGAGAAGTTATGCTCGTCCACGTGATAGAAGTCGTGATAGAAGACGATCACCCAGTCCTTATCGTAGAGACCGGGGTAGCCCTGATTATGGCCATGCTGCTAGTCCATATAGGCGAGACCGGGGTAGCCCTGACTATGGTCAGGGCCGCAGCCGAAGTCCCTCTCGGAGAGGTCGAGCTAGCCCCCATTATGGTCGCGGAAGCCGCAGTCCACATAGAAGAGAGAAGGATGCTTCTGATCATGTACATGATTCCAGCCATAGTCCTTATCATAAAGAGCAGATGAGAACTGACCGTGGCAACTCTCCCTTCCATAGTCCTAATGGACGAGAGAAGAGAAGCCCTCAAAATGGCCGTGGTTCCAGCCATAGTCCTCGCGAAATGGAGAGGGCTAGTCCTGAAAATGCTCATGGCTCTAGGCGTAGTCCTGATGCAAAAGGGAATTCGAGTCCTTACAATGGTTATGCAGGAAGCCCAAATTCTATGCCTGAGCCCAGGGACAGTCCCAACTACGATGCTCCTGAAAGTCCCATGCATGAAAGATATCGCAGGTTTGTACCATCGATATGTTCATTCCTAGAGTAAATGACATTGATCTCCAATGAGATTTGATTAAATTACATAGACCGCCCTTGTTTCGAAAATTGCAGATCTTTCTTAGTTTACAGCTTAGCATAACTGAAACCCTGCTTTTCTCATTTCATAAGTTACAAATACCTTTGTATGTTGACATTTAACATAATTAATATAAAACTTACCTTCAAAATGTACTTAAACGGAGGTTTTTCCAATCTTCAGATGTTCTTTTGCAATTTTAATGAACCTCAGGGGAGGACTGTGTAACTCATTGCTATGATCATGTTTGGTTTATTCTGATGTATTTTCCTTCGAACTTGTTTTAACTTTCTCACTCATTTCTGATAATGCAGCCAGTCTCCCGCTGCAGAAGAATGATTGCAGTCTTGGATGAACTCAGCCTTGAGTTATAACCTATGCCATGCAGTAGTGATTAATTTCAGCAAAACGCTATAGCTAGTGGTTAGGATTGTTGGTGTTTATTCATTTAGCTAGTTCCCATGTTCTGCTGTTTCTGTTTGACTTTGTCATGGAGACCTGATGCATAGTGCATGAAAACTCATCAAACTTTCTCAAAGCAGGTTAACTTTCCTGAAATTTACAGTCTTACAATAAGGCATATTTCAACTCCTCAGGGTGAGGCTAAAATGCTTAGTAGTTTTTGGTGCAGAGAATGTTTTTAAGGTTACTGAGTATCTCATTTAGGAATGTAACTCACTCATGTTCGGTAGAAGGTTAGATAAGGAACACCCAGTTAAACAGCATGACCAGTAATCTCAAAATATGAAAGATTTGCATTTTTTTTGTTTTTTTGGATTATCAAAAAATGGATGATCAGTCATCCTTATTTTATGACAATCCTGCCCCTGTCACTTCATGTATTTCACACCTCTTTCATCATTGTTCCTTCCGTATGAATTGTCTTGAATTCCCATTCTAGCATTTTGCATTTTGCCCATCATGTATCTTCCTTCAGCCTTCAACCTTCCTATAAGACATGAATTACCTTAAACTCTGCCTATCTTTCAATAAGCATTGTGACCTGAAAATTTGGGAAAGTTCTATAAGTAATGGTTCTGGTTTAGAATACCTCCACTGTTTCGACGGAAAAAATTTGTGAATTTTGGAATATCAAATTAAGTCATCAATGATCAATCCAAAATTGTGTGAAAATCGAAACTAAAACTTTTTGAATATTGGAAGTATTAGTTATTCATTCTGTTCGATTAAATCATCAATCTGAATAATTACTAAGTATTTATCCGTATTTTCTTTTATTAATGATACAATAACTAAGTAAATTGATAACAAAAATTTAAATTAACTAAATTGATAAATTACGTGTTTCGAAAGTTTTAACTTATTGGAAGTTAAGTGAATCTTAAGTTATAGTTTTGAGTGTCAATTCTATAAATCAAATTTTCAAAAAAACTCGCGATGTAGAAAAAATGAAATTTTAATCTATGTGTGTTTTGGTTATGCAAATGCACTTAAATTGATTTTGAGATAGAAAAACACACTAGAATAAATAGAGAAAGATCTTGAAGCTTTAAGGGTGTGGGTTTGGAGTTGGAGTTGGAGATGGAGAAGAAAAGAAGAGTAGGCGTGAGATGTACAAATATGGCATTTTATAAAAAATTGAAGAATGGGATGTGCTAAAAGAAGTGGCCCAAAACTAAATCTTAATGGGTCAGCCTAGTTTGGTTTGACCGTTTCAATTGAGGCCAATCCAATTAACAATGCTAATTTCAAGTTTTGATGAAGAATTAATAGAGTAATATTTATTGATTGTGTATCAAAAAGAGATTACTTGTAAATTTATAATAATAAGATTTAGAAATGAAGTATTTATTTATTTTTTATCCATGTCGGAAAACATTACTAACTTGTTTGCTGGTGAGACTCTTGATATTTTACATGTGCATGATAACGAAATCTAATACAAGAAAATTGAAAGCCTAAGCAGATTTGAAAAAAATAAAAATACGTGGGTTAGGCTTGACAGAATCCCAATCTATAACGAACGATCTCTATACTTTAATAAATCCCAATTGATTACACTGCAAAATAATAACGTCACCATTCTGAATTCTTAAGAATTCAAATTTGTTGTGACTTTCCGTCTCATATTTTATAAACAAATTTAAAATATATTTTATTTTTAATTAATCATAAAGAATAAGACACAACATTTTAAAAAAAAAATTATTTATTTTTCCACTAATTTTTTTTTTTTTAAACGCGACCTAACATTAAGGGACGAAATGAAATGAAGTATTAAATAATCTGAATTCTTAGATAATTGAGATAATGAATCATAATATATTCTCATTTAATGGCTATTAAATTATTATATGAAGGCAATAAATGGTGGAAAATTCTTAATTGGATGGGTGGTTGTGCGCGAATCCATGACCATGAGGAATCTGATGTGGATTGGATTCGCCAATCTCCATTCGCTTTACTGCTTACGGCCTAAAATCTTGCGACCATTCAAAGGGCAGAGCAAAAGTGGGAACATGGGTGGGTCCCAATTATTGCGTTTGCTTTTTCAGACACGAGACAATCTACTTTTACTCTTATTTTTTAATCTAAAGATATAAACCAATTCCCTCTTGCATGCGCGTGTTACCCAAATTCAAAATTAAAATTAGATACCATTAGAGCTTTTAAAATTAATTAATTGTCTTTAAAGCATGCTTGTGAGAATATCTTCAATTTATAGTGCAACATCATCTTGGAGGCTATTTCTTCACTTTAACACTCCTCCTCAACTCCAATTAATCAAATCATTTCATCTAATTGCCATTTATCTTTTAATTTAATGCAGGACTCGGACTCGGACTCGGACTCGGACTCCTGCATTCTTTCACTTCAACAAAATCAACTTCGCATGCATTTACAGCTTGACCAAGAAGAACCCTTTAATTTGCTTAGAGGAATCATGAATAGCATGGGTCCTTCTAATAGCTCAAAAAAACCATTCACCCTATGGAGATGGAACACTGTTTATACTCCAATTAATCCTCTAGAAACAATAGTTTACTGAAATTTATAATGATTGTAAATAATAAATATTTTTAAAATTAAATTTTTTAAAAAATTGGGACGGGCTCGATTGGCCATTGTTCGCGAGTGAAGATATTGTTTGTTGGCGCGAATCACAAGATGGATAATATGCTCCTCCACCGCTCGCATCTCAATCGGAGCTGTCATTTACAAGGGAACACTGACAGGTAGACCCCATTCATCTGCAAGATACCATTCTACCGTACGATAAAGATAGCTGTACACGCGTCAATATCTTATTACGGCATCCGTGTCTCCTAACTACCAGTAGTATACCTCTGGTACACCCTCTTTTTACAGTATTAGTCAGATGTTGCGCACGTGTCACATCATTATTTATTTATTTTTTAAATAATCTTGAAAGGATTTCCAACTTGGAAAAAAGAAGTTAACCAGATTCTTGTTAACAAAAATAACTATTAACTCATTTCTTATCTGCTCAACATTGTTGATACTTGATAGATTAAAGTGAAATTATTGTTAGACACACTATTTTACATTGTCTCATCAAAATTGGTAAGCATTCACACTATATCTTACATTGACACAAATTTAATGTGTTTTTTTACAAATAATTTATAAATATATTTGTAAGCATTATTTAATTTTTAAGTTTACCTTAGAGAATAATTTATAAGATGTTTTATTTCTTGTCACACTCTTCTCCTATTCATAAAATATGATTTAAATATTATTAATACTTATAATATTATTTTAATAATAAAAAAAGTAGAACAATGAAAAGGAGTGCTTAATGTAATTTTTTATTTTTCTAATGCATTTTCTCAAATGTGTGCATTTTTTAATCGCACATTCTCGTACACCTTATAAAAATAAGTATTATTTCTTGTCCTAGTTTTAATAAGTTCTCAAAATTCAACGTACATAAATTTTTAAGTAAAGTTTGTATTTATTAGTATATTAAGCAAACCCGAATGGAAAGTAGGCCTTGTCTTAAACTTTTTTGGCTGAAAGTGTTAAGAGAAATTTATAGTTTTTTTTTTTTTTGTCTTGAATGAATTATGATTAATTTCATGTTAAAGAGTGAGGATAGTCAGAAGCAGTACTCGAGAGAAAACATTTATCACATTCATTCAGCCGAAAGAACAAAAGAAAGAAAGAACAACTTGACGCATCTCGTGTCAACTTTTCTCTTTTTGACCACTCGTATACATCTCATGTAATTTAGATGTACATGTGATTCTTTCCTTTTTAAAACCTTTTTAAGTTTTGAATATGAACATAATCAAACTATGGGTACTAGTGGTAGAGATTATGTGGTAATACCATAAAGTCTTGCCCCAGGAAAATAACATAAAGTCTTGAGCTTAAGATTTTCAAAGGGTGGGCTAGCTTTTCATATTTATGGCAGATAATCAATCCCTGTAAAGTTCTTCCAACCCTTGTATGTAAAACTTCACCAATCATAAGAATATTAATTTCAAAGATCACTTGTACTTTGAGAATCTGATAACTATCTCCACCCATTTTTAACAAATTTAAAAATTCGACCAAGTTTGACCTGCAAAAGAGTGAAAAAAAAAAAGAGTAAAATTTTCATACATATTAATAATAATCCAATCTTCGTTAATATACTTAAAAAAACTCAACTGTTTATTAATTATGTGAAACTTGATTGGTTATATTAAATTTATTTTTGATAAGCAAATGTGAACATCTATTTCTTTTTAAAAGTGTAAAATGTGAACATTGATATTAATTAGTATATCATTGGTAATCAACGTGGAAAGGTAATGTCATTTGGGGAGCTAGCTAGGAAAAACAGACAAGGATTTGTTTCATGTCTAAACTTAAATTCATACTAATTTTTCTTAAATTCCTTTCAAACATGCAAGCAAGAATAGATTAGAATCTGACCTTTTTAGCATACACACCTGGTTGCTGGCAAGAAACTAGAAAATGTATGCAGCAAGATACATGAGAACCCATTCCACATTCCTCACACTATCAAAATTTAGTGATAAAGGCCATTCTCTATCTATAATAACTTTCCACACTTTATTTTATTTTATTTTATTTGTTGGGATCCTTCCATAAATTAACAACAAAACAAGAATAACTCTCCTTTAGCTCTTTTTTGTCATTTGGTTGGGTGGGCTCAGAGTTGTCGTCTACAAAAGTTTCTTTCACAACATTATGCTATTAGTGACAAAACTGGCGAGCCTTGCCCCACGAGTCCTCTGCTCCTTGTCCTTTGCCTTGCCATAATTTGCTCTTGTCATCAAATGTAGTATAATTGATAATTGATTGGAGAAATGGAGGAAATATGTAAGTTGATGAAGTGAAAAGGCACCATCAATTAATCCACAAGCATGTCTCAATATATATCCAGTTATAAGTCATTAATATTCTAGGATCACGTTGAAGTTTATATATATCTATATATAGTAACAGACATGGTGCTATGCAATGAGCTTTGGGGAGTGTTACTTTATAAAGATTTTATAGGAAATTTACTTTTGAGTTTTTATTTAATAGTTTAAATTTTTTGATTTTATAGATTCTTGATATAGTTTCATAACCTCTTTGATTAAGTGCTTAAGAGTTTATCAATTATATTAAAATCTCAAATACAAGATGGGTCTAGTGGTCTATCCCAAAGATAATAAAATTATTTCTTAACTTTCATCTAACTGTTTAACTGTTTAAACTTATAAATAAACCGGTTCTTAACATATCCTATTTGAAACTATTTAATTATGCCTGAAGCTGAAACTTCCTAATGAATTAAGTCTGGTGTGACTCAGAATTTTTGGTTTTTAACAGGTTTGTGGTTCTAGGTGAGCATGAGCTGAGGCATTTCTGTGTCTTATTCTAGCCATAAACAATCAAAATAGTCTTGTGATTGGACAAATCAAGATATTTCACGAAATTTAAGTTCTAAATGAAATTGAAGATGAGACTGGGATGCCAAAAAAGTTTCAGTATCTTTATGTCTCGTTCTCATTTCAAAAATAATCTTGTTAGTCTCATCTCACTGTATATCTTTGGAAAAATTAAAAATAAATTCAAATGATATCATTTTACATATTTAGTGTTAAGATAAGATCAAGAGAAAACTATGATAAAATTAAGATTGGACAATGGGGTTTGGAAACAGAATTAGGACACATAATTTTTTGTTTCAAACAAAATTCATATAACAAATCCATGATGGAGAATTAAATCTCATCCTATCCTGTCGTGTGCCAACACTTTGTAGTTCCCCATGTTTCGACTGACCTTAGGGGAATAGGATATGCACGTTTAGTTCCTGAGAGTTTCAATTTTCTATTACTTGAATGTACCAGAAAAATATGGCATAATTATAATGCAAATGACGATTTGGATTGGCCTAATCTTGCATCATCTTACCCAACATAAGTAGATCCAATAGGGGGAATACGTGTTCTCAAGAGAAAGATATATTAATGATTAATGATATATTTTATTTATACATCTAAACCTAACTTTCAAGTAACAAAAAGAAAAGGAAATCCCACTCTCATAAAATATATATAGTTTTTTAATCACGTTTTTCTCCCCTTTAAATTCCACTGTTAATTAATCAAGAATTCTTATTTAACCTCAAAAACCATGTGTGCTATGCTAAATAATTATCAAATTTGGATTTGTTCTAGCTTTTCAACATCGATCATTCAATCACTTACTGAATTTTTTCTTTATTTCTCTTAGAATGACAGTTAATGCACTTGATTCTCTTGAATGCATTTATCTCACACTACCATGCGCTATTTGCAGACACTAACCACAGCCAGAGCTTATAATTTGATGTTGTCATAATTTTCTTTGAGCAATCACACTAAAATTCTAGAGTACGGTGACATTCTTTAAATATAAAAATAATTTATATTTAAAATAAGGTCAAAGTAATAATTAATAAATTTTTTCTTTTAAAAAAAATGAATATTTTACTTAGTATATGTTTGAAAGAAGTAATATTACTAAACACATAGCAAATGTTATTTTTATTTAACAAGAGTTGCTGTGTTCAAACATTTAAGAATGCAGTTATATTAAAATTTAATAAAAAAAAATTTGTTATTCTTGTAATCCTATTTAATTCAAATCAGATTAATTATTGTTTAATATGATGGTGGATATTGTGTTCTATCCCAAAAGAAGCAACTTGGCAAGCAATTAATACATGTCCTGTCCCCGTGTTCTAGCACGATACCAACCCAAAGGGAACACGAAAATGGTCAATACCTTATGCACTTTTCATCATTTTTTATGCTTCTAGAAACCTAAATCATCTAGTAGTTTAAAGTAGAGTAGATTCAAATGGCCTAATATTCTTAAGTGTATGATGATAGTGCTTCACTTCATTAATACATCTTTGAAGCACTAAAATGGTATTTTAGTCATATTTTATTTTGAAAGAAACAAACAAAAAAAGCAATTTCAGGAAAAATACCAATTGGAATCATCTAATTCACATTATCTTTTCTGCAACTACCAACCAAATGAGAATGAGATGGCATAAGACAGCAAATTAAGTGGCACAGGAAACGGCTTTAATGAAGACGACAAAGTCAACAAAGTTTAAGATCTCTCCCTTATTCAAACCTCTTCTTAGTGTATAAAGCAAAACGATAAACAAAAGGTTAAATCATTAGACTGAAATTTTAAGAAGTTAAATCTTGGATAACATCTCTCTATCTTCGACCTATGAATTTGTGACACAAATCCTGACCCTTTACTCTTTTTTGGAACATTATAGTGTGAACAAATTTATAACAACGACCAGCTGTTTCATTAGGCTTATCGTCTACCTAGGAAACCTTTAGAATAATCTCTTCACTTTTGTCCCTTTTCAATAACGTTTAACCCTACGGATAAGCATGGAGATTTTGTGGAACAACATGCGGTTGAAACGAGACTCAGTTGTCTTTTGACCGTTGCCTATATGCCAAACCAGTTAATTGTTCCATCTTGCTTGGCTTTTTGCTTCTAAATTGTACAACATTGTAGGATAACGAGATAGTTATGTGGAGGTTCTGATTTGTATTCTTCTCGTAATCACCCATGCATGATTAATTAACTATTAACTATAATATATAATGAGTGCTTATCCTTTAGTGCTTAGAAATCAATTAGTTTCTAGATTACGATGATGGCCAATGTTGCTGTCGTTAAGATTCTCATGCAAAAGTAGGATTCTATAGCTGGTCGTAGTTATTTTGTTCTTTGGATTTCTATAGTGACAAAGTGAAAGCAGCATAATGAGTCATCTGTAGCTGCCTTTGAAAGAGGAGCCTATATAAATATATAGAACATGCATGCGCTAGCAGGTTGATCATAATCACTAACGTCATTGCCGAAAGTGCTTATATATATAATGGAACATGTGTATGGTCAACAATTAATATCATCTGCAAAAGAGTTTGAATCTTGTTGTTGTTGTCGTTAGATGGGAAACCTAGCTACCTCTCTTACCCTAAATTAAACAAGTAAAGCGGATGCCGTATCAGATTTTCAATCATTGTTTTGAAATTTTCTGTTGATTCAGCTGATTATGTTTGGCATTTGAATCAAGATTTATATGTTTAGAAAGTCTGTGCCCTGAAAGAAAGGGAGTGGGTAGGGATAGACCGAAAGAGGGCAATTCTAATTATGGAATTTTCTTGGCTATCGAAATTCAATTTCTAATAAGACTTAATGATATAATGCAATCTATGTAACTAATTTTATTTAATAGAATGAGGTTTATTGTCATTGTTTTCTTTTTCAATCTAATTGACTTACAAAACTTAATTTTAAGCTCTCTAATTGTCTCCATTTTAGACTTTGAAGCCGGCCGATGACATCATGGGGCTTTCTTTGCTTCTTCATCAATCATGGTATTTTTTTTTTTTTTTTTTCCAAATCTTCAAAAGGAGTTAACCATGGAAAGGTTACTTTTTAAGCGGGGACATGTTCCAGTCCAAAGAGAAAAGACAGACTGGGGAAAAAGAAGAAACATAATATGACCTGTTAACTGCTATGAAGATGGTGGTAAGATGTGGAACTGGAATCCATGGGCGAACTTTACGACTAAACCTAAACACAGTGTGGAAACTTCATTATTATTATTAGGGTTGGTAAGATCAAGGAAAGTATTGAAATGGATTTTCAGCAATGCGAACTTCTTTTGTGTATCCACGTTTGTTATGACTTTGTGCATTTTCTAAATGTGACACTTTTGATTTCATTCGGCCAAATTTTGAATAATATGCACAGTCAATGAACAAAAGTGTCTCCTTCTGTGGGCTAGTGCCCTTGTCTTTAATGGGTTCTAGACCCTTAGACCATAATAAAGACTAATCCACTTACAGGTGTGCAACCATGACCATTCATTAAGCGGTAATATCAATATCAATAATAACAATAATATGTAATCCCTCTCATCCTATTTATAAAATTATTTCAAAATTTTTTTGATATTTTTTAATGTAAGATCTGTTGCAAAATTTTAGAAATATTTATTATTTTTTTTATATTTACTTTTCATCACTCTTGATCTTTTTTAATTCTAAAATTTTGATTAATATAAAGTTTGACTTTAATAAGAGTAAAATTAGAATATAATGATAAGTTTTTAAAACATCAATACGCTAATTAATTTTAACAATTGTTCTTAACTTGTGTGATTTAATTAAAAAAATCTTATAACAAAAGACAAAAAGAGTATATTGCAAATTGGGACAACATTTTTTTTTTCTGAAAATTCTATCCTAAAACTTTTAAAAGTTGCTTATTATCTATTTAAATAAATTAATAAATTAATAATTTTTTAAAAAACTTAACTATACAATTATGTTAAAATTTAATACAAAATTTTATTATTTTAATGATTTTGTTTAACTTAATCTATATTAATCAATATATGAGATAAAATGTGTGACAAAATATACAAATCCATGGTAACATGCAGAGGACGTGGGACCAAGTATTTTGCCAAAATGGTGACCTTGAGTACGTCCATTCTCTCCGACAATGGAGGGTTTATTTTATCCATTTTGAGAATTTGAGCTTGTATTGTACCGATCGTCCTTTTTTCACTAGGTAGCGGCAGTTGGACCCTTCAGCAATTCAGCAATTGAGTACTTGTCCTTCCTTCTTCTCAGTGACAAATCAACATATCAACCCCAAGTTCAATATCATGATCTATATTTGTCCATTCGAATCAAAATAAAAGAGACATCAAATCAAACTCCTCTCTCATAGAGTAGGAATCAGGGAAAATGAAAACCTAAGAAATATAGACATTTAACTCAAAAGCTTAATCTATTAAATAAAATATTTAAGAAGTCATAGAAAAGAAAGAAAAAATTAAATAAAATACATGATACATGCTCAGCTCAAATTCAAAATTAGTGAGAAAATAGCTTATTAATACTGTTGAAATGTGTCATTGCACCTAGTATCATTTATCATAACAACCCTAACTTCGATTCACCATCTTATGTACAATCTATTTTTGCTATAACAAAACTCTAAAAGGTAGTAGGGTAGTATTCTTTCAAAAAGCACTGCATGTGCCATGCATAGAATGGAAGTTGATTATGTTTTATTTTAGTGCTACTGTGGTTTTTGATTAAAAAGGAATATTAGTACTAGTTTTTGTCATAAATAAAAAAAAAAATAGCTAAAAATATAGAAAATGAAGATTAAACTAGAGACGTCAATTTTTTAATTAGTAGGATTTTTATAATTAACTATAATTATTCATTTTATGTCTTATATAACTCAATATGAAAAATGTATATTTAAACCTTAAAATAGTTTGATAATACTGATGTATTATTAATGATTACTATTAATTAAGAATAAAACCGACATTTAACAAACATTCTGAACTGAACTGCTTAAACTTTTTGGTTTTTCCAATCAAATTTAGATTAACACCTCAGCAGATGTAAAGAAGATATAAGAAAATTTCTATTTATAAATATCAAATTTCCACAATAAACAACCAACTATATTTTACCTCTCTTGGAACCTCAATAGATAGGAGATCATTTTTTGTCATTTATACCAACAATCAAAATCATACCTACCGTCGATTTTGACTATCAATATATATCTTGTATTATTGTAAGTAGTATATAGGTGACAACGATGGAAAATGAGGCTGCTTCTCACATTTTACTATATGAATCACTTTCAAGATGAGAGGACTGCCCAGCTAAAGATGCAGTCCAGAATGTACAGTTGTTTTGACAATATAAATAGCGACTCAACGTGACGTTTTTTGTTTCACTTTCTTTCTGTTTAACTATTTTTTAATCAGTCAAAAAAAAATTATTTTTAATAATATTATTTTATAATTAGTAGATACTAAACTTAAATATGCATGATGAGCCCTCTAACTTGTCATCCTCACTTTAGAAATAGATAAATATACTATGAATTGAGTTATTACTTATTGTCACGTCCTTTCATATTGTAATCTCAATTTTTCACATGAGCCCCGTGTAACCTACATGCCATCAAATTTATTCCGAGATAAATTTGTGCGGAACGATTTAAGAGATCACCCATTTAATTTTCACAACAAAGACATTCGATCACTAGTAATTATTGACTGAAAAATGACCAACTTCTATAAAGAAATTATCACTTAATTGGCTATTTAGAGTTGAAAAAGCCATGAAATTCATGTAAAACTTAATGAATGCTAATAACTTGTTAAAGACTCTTTTTCTATTGATTTTATTCAAGTGTTTTCACTTCAAATTATTCCAAAAGCGAAACAATTACAATATCCTTTATTATCAATACATTTTTATTTTTTTTTATAAATTCAAATATTTAATATTAAAAAGTTTTTCGACTACTAAGTTTAATTTGTCCAAAACTAAATCAGATTTTCTTGAAAATACCCACTTAAGCTTTAACTAGAATATGCCTCTCTTGTAATTTTGTGGAGACAAAGCAGGGAAGGACTTTCAGTGTGCTGTAGACAAGAAGTTTGGTCGATTTCATACGATATGATGTAAGTGCAAAACTTAGATGGCTAAGTAGCACACTGTACCAAACTGTGAAAAAGGACAATTTTGGGTTGGCATTATCATTATATTAAATCCCTAATACTGCTACAAAATTCCTTACATATCAAGGATAAACCTTGATGCCCACTAATGGGCTCTTTGGCTTTTGGTTTGAATACAAAACTGGATCCTTGTATAACTGTCCAAGGACAAATACCCTCTTGTCCCAACTCTAACTCTGGCCCTTAATACAACGCAAGCTATCTGACTCCCTTATCTACAGTAAGCTTAAGCTTGCTCTCTGTTCTCCTCTAGTCTCCGAATACGTGGAACTTAGACAACCTAAAACTTGCAAATTTTTAACCTTAAAAATCTCACTCTTCGCTTACGCCGGTCGATGCATCCAAAAAGTTTCAATTTTTAACCATTTTCTGCCACCAAAACCCCTATATAAAACCCACCAGAGGTCTTTAAACACACCCCCTCTCCCAAATTGCTCTCTTTCTCTCTATCTGTTTTTTCTCTCTTTCACACACGCTTGCTCTGTTTTAAGTCTCTCTCACTCTGTTTTTTTGGTTTTGGGCAAAAAGACAAGAAAGAACTATGTGTCAGCTAACACCTGATCTTCCAAGCAAATGCAATTCAAATCCCAATTACCTAGTTTCAATCGAAGAGGGAAGAGAGCAGCAGCCAAACATGCTCACCAACCCATTGATCCCCAAGGAAAAGATTCTAACAAGACAAACCCAGAAACCCAATCTCTGTCCTGCTTTGAAAGAAGTCTTCTCTATATCCAAAATCGCTTTTCCTATGATTCTCACTGGCCTCTTGCTCTATTGTCGTTCAATGATCTCCATGCTCTTCCTCGGTCGCCTCGGGGAGCTCGCCTTAGCCGGTGGTTCATTAGCAGTTGGTTTTGCTAACATTACCGGCTACTCAATCCTCTCCGGTCTCGCTGTGGGAATGGAACCCATTTGTGGTCAAGCCTATGGTGCCAAAAAATTCACCTTGCTTGGTCTCTGCTTGCAGAGAACGGTTCTTCTGCTCGTTTTCACCTCTGTTCCCATATCTCTGCTTTGGATAAACATGAAGAAAATTCTCCTCTTGTGTGGCCAAGACGAAGCTATAGCCATTCAAGCCCGATTATATCTTGTCTATTCTATTCCTGACCTCTTAGCGCAGTCCCTTTTACACCCATTACGAATTTACCTTCGAAGCCAGTCCATTACCATGCCTCTCACCATTTGTGCCACTCTGTCAATTTTTCTTCACATACCCATTAATTACTTTCTTGTATCCTACCTTAATTTAGGAATTAAAGGTGTGGCTCTAAGTGGGGTATGGACTAACTTCAACCTCGTAGCTTCTTTGATCCTCTACATCATTTTTTCAGGCACCCACAAGAAAACATGGGGTGGTTTCTCAATTGAATGTTTAACTGAATGGAAATCCCTCCTCAATTTGGCCATTCCAAGCTGCATTTCTGTTTGTCTCGAATGGTGGTGGTACGAGATCATGATTCTGCTATGTGGGTTGCTTTTGAATCCCAGAGCAACGGTAGCATCCATGGGCATTTTGATCCAAACCACTTCTCTGCTCTACATTTTCCCATCATCATTAAGCTTCAGTGTCTCAACTAGAGTGGGGAACAAATTGGGTGCTCAAAAGCCTTCAAAAGCAAAGCTTTCAGCCATTGTGGGACTCTCTTGCAGCTTCATATTAGGCCTCTCAGCTCTCTTGTTCTCTGTTATGGTCAGAAATTTGTGGGCTTCCATGTTCACCATAGACAAAGAGATTATAAGCTTAACATCTCTGGTTTTGCCCATAATAGGGCTCTGTGAGCTTGGAAATTGCCCACAAACAACAGGGTGTGGGGTGCTAAGAGGCACAGCAAGGCCAAAAGTTGGTGCAAACATCAATTTGGGATGCTTCTACCTTGTGGGAATGCCTGTGGCGATTTGGTTAGGTTTCTTTGCTGGGTTTGATTTTCAGGGTCTATGGTATGGTTTGCTGGCAGCTCAAGGGGCATGTGCTGTGACCATGTTGGTGGTTCTGAGTCAAACGGATTGGGAATTTGAGGCTCAAAGAGCAAAGAAACTAACAGGAATAGGTGAAGGTCTTGATGATGACGACAATGACAGCCATGAGTTTGATGCAGAGAAGCCACCCAAAGCTGAAATCAAGGAAGATTCTTTATCATTTGCTGATTCTGATGAAGATGAACAGTCACCAGTTTAATTAATATGATAATCTCCTTTCTTAAACCACAAAAAAATATGACTTTAGAGAGAAAAAAAAAAAAAAAATCCTTGGGAATTTGTCTTTAGCTGTATAGGGGAGGAGAGGGTAGAGTCAGAAGAAGACTTTTTCTTTTCTTCTTTTTTTTTTTTTTTCCTCATTTTATATTTTAGATGACAAGGGGTTGGGGTTGGAGAATTTCCCTATGGGCACTACTGGATACTGCTACTTCCAGTGAAATTCAATTTCATTATTTTACAGAGCGTTGAATATCATTGGAAGTAGCAAAAGGTGGTTCCCAGGAGGAGTAACCATTATTTCTGTAACGTACTCTGTTCTTTCAGCTTTAAAAGGAAGAGACACTTAGTTTTAATTTCTGTCCCTTAGTACATTATTTTTCTAAGTTACTACAATCACTTCTCAGCTTCTAGCTTCTGCTTTCCCCTGTTCTAATCCTTAAACCAAGCTCAAAGTGCTTCTAATTGTTTATTAATAGATAGACAAAATGAAGCTGAATTATTGTATTCATATCCCTTGCTCAATAGATCCATCTCTCTATTTATTTATTGCACAGCAGACATGATTTTGTGCATGAACTAAACATTTTTGCATCTTTACATGTCAGTGAATATAAAATAATGGATTGTCTTGCCCACACAAATTGAAACAAGTTACAAACCGTCTTTGATTTGTATATCACTATTGGCTGCAAAACTAAAATCTTCTGTTTTCCATTATTTACACAACTCATGGCACTTGAGCTAATACTCTATTGGCACAATTCAATGCACAATTCAAGTCAAAGAAATTTTGAAATATGGGTTGGCTTTAGTTTTTGATTTGACAATAATGTTAATAGTTCAGTGCAAAAAATAAATCTAATTTTAAAGTGCTCTAAACTAAAAACCTTAAAATTAAAAATTTTAAGTATTTCTTTTTGAAAATATTTATTAGTTGTTGTTTTTTATATTGACCAAGAATTTATTTAATAGTCTTTTATTGAAAGAATATAAGAGATTTATTGTTAACTGCTTCTTATCTTGAATAAATATTAGTCTCTTATTTCAATATAAACCAAAGGAAATTATTGAAAGAAATCACTTCTAAAAGTTTGGGTATAAACCAAAAAGAAATAATTGAAAGAAAAAGTTTAGATAGTGACTATCAATTTTTGGTTTCTATTTTGGATAGGGTATAAAGGCAATATAATAGTGAACGAATATAATTGAAAGGTGACTATTAGCTACACTTATGAACCATCACTTAATTTAAGGATTCATGATGTTGAAGAAAAAGAAAAATCTATCCATTTTTGTTACTTCCACTTTTTTCCTAAATCTCAAGCTCTCAACCGTAGAATCTTGTTTACCAAAAATATGTTGGGGATCATAACAAACATGAAATTATAACTATCAATCCCGAGATCACTCATGGGGTAGAGAGCTTGACCAAAAAATTTTCCACAAGAATTTTCTACTTCTCCAAGGTCCATACTTACAACATAAAACTATTAAATGAAGCAGCATCTATTGCATATCTCTATTTTAATATTTTCAAATTCAATTTGGTAGAATTTGTCGTGAGGTTAACAAGTACAACAGTCTTCTCACAAAGGACAATGAAAAAGAAAGAGAAAAAAGAGAGAAAGAGAAATTGCTTTGGCCTATAAAATTATTTAGAGCTTGAACTTCGAGGTAGTCTTATGGGCATGATTTAGTCTATTCCCTTGGCTGCTTCTATGGCTCTTGTGCCTTTGTGAGAATGTGAGCTAAACTGATCTGATCTTGACACTGTGTCCAAACTTTTGGTAGACATGATTTGGTGCTTTAACTATTAAATAGAATACGATGCAACAGAGAAACCATTAGTTAAGCACGAACTATAAGATGGGAAGCTTTGTGGAGATGAGCAAAGAGGAATTGATGCAGATTCATTCAGCTTTTCAGTTATAAAGTTTGCAACTTGTTGCTCAACTTGCCAATTGATTTAAAAGGGTCAAACAGATGCTCACTAGAGTCAGCTCTAAGACTTTGGAGATAACAAAATATTTAACTCGTTGCTTAGCTTCTTTAATTTACTTCCATTTTTATTTGATAGTGATCGGAAAACACTATTTTTGTTGGAAATCGACGTACAATCTTGGAATACGAGAATCAAGTCTCTTTTCTTTGTTTTCTTTTTTCACTTTTGCTAGTAATGATATTTACACTACTTTTGCATTATTCTCTTGGAATAATCTAATATAAAAATGTGTAAAAATTATTAAAAATTAATTCAACCAAAACACTTAAGACATTCAAACATTAAGACTCTAAAATGATTTTGTCTAGTTTTCAACATCAATATGTGTAGCTTAAGACCATAAATTTAGTTAGTAGGGTTTAAATAATTTTGTTTGTAAGGCTTAGTCTCTATTATTCTAAATTTTTGTAAAGTCTTATAGCATGTTTATGTTTTGAAATAGAGTACTTTTATTTTTATAGCGCCAAAGGTATCTTTCAATTAACATTAAAAGACTAATTTATTTTGAGACATGATTAAAATTATTAAAGTGAATACATCCTTTGCAACAAAGTCATTTTCATATGCACTTTCAAAACAATGTACTTTTTATTATAGAAAAATAGTATTTCAAATATAACATGTGGCTTTCCTAATTCTTTCAAATTTATTATCTGTGTAATAAGTGAAAGTGGCAAATCAATGTTTCATATGGTTTGCTATATTTATTTTTAACTGATGTGCCAATTACATCGAGCAATAGTGAAAGCTTAGGTTCTTGTCAACTTCGTTTTGTTTCAACACCTATAACAGAAAAACCAAGTCTCTACTGTATCTGCAATAATGTTATCTCCAAAACTTTTTGAGCACTAACTTTAATCAATTAAGAGTAAATTTCTGGTAAGTATGTTACGAGGGCTATTTTAAAGACTATATTAAGTAGAGATTAAGTTTGGTAAATGATAGTGGTTAGTGGAACAAGAATATTATGTGCTAAAAGTACAGTTATCATGGCTCATCAGTTTTGTTTATTTAACCCTTTTCATATTATATAATCTTGGTGCCATCAAACGAAGAGTTGAAGTTATTTCTTCAAAATTTATTTTAGTCTTCAAGATAATATTGCTGACTGTGGTTATGGAGCGGACACATTAAGCGATCACACTCTATTAGTTTATAACAGGAGAGTTTTCTAAATGCAAAATATTAATTAACAAGCTTCAAGTCAAAGAGGGACCCCGTGAAGATGATTAAGAAACATGTGATGATTTGTTGAATTCAGAATGGTTAGAGATGTATTTTTGACTTGTTGATGTGTTTAGTTTTTGCTGTTGCCAAACTGTGGGCTCGGTTTTAGATCGACCTACAAAGAGCCAAAATGAAGGTAGGAGGGGCCGCTTAAGCCTCACTTTAGTGAAATAGGTCAAAATAGAAAATGTCAATAGCAAGAATTGCATACCTAAGTAAATGAGAGAGTGTTTATAGGGAAGAACTCGGTCACAAGTTGATAAACATATTCTATTTCGATTAAAGTTTGTTGTTTCATTTTTTTATCTTATTTTTTATTTCACTTTCCATGATTGATTAAAAAAATATAAATTAATAATATTATATCACATTCTTATGTTTTTTTATTAATCTACTACAGTAAAATAATTATGAAATACTATATAAAACAACAGATTTAATCTCATTCTACTTAATAGGTGTGGCTTTATTGGTAAGTGAACATTGAAGGCTCTTTACAATGTTAGAGGTTCAAACTTATAAAAAAAAGTACATATTAATAGAAAATATAATTGTAATTGCTTTATTCCCTAAATGAGATTAGTTTATACTCCAATGTAAAACATTAATAGTACTCGCACGTAAGGCCAAAACATATACCTATATATTATGTGTTGTACTCGACGAAACAAATTTAAGACAGCATTGTGTGGGTGTTGAACAAAATTCAGTTAAAAACAAATTTCATTTGTACAAAGAAGGGTGGAAGAATCTAACTAATTGAAAACCCATTCAGGTGTTATATGATTAGACTCTCCACATGATAAATGGTGTACAGGTAGAGGGAAACATGAAAGTGTGAGAATGAAATGTCATGCTTCTTAAGATTGACTTTTTATTTTTTTGATATTATTATGACTGACTAGATTTCCATGATTCCTTTGTTTTCTTCTAATGGTTGAGTGTTGAGAGTTTGGTTGAAGAAGAAAATAATAACAAGGTTGACTTTTTTCATGATAACATTATAAATATGAATACATCCGTATATAATGCACTAAATTTAGGTGTGGAAGAAGTAAAATATTGCAGCTATAATATGCTTATGCTTATTGTCGGGAAGGCATTTGAGAGAATCTTATGAAGTAGGAATACATCTGTGTTCATTAGCTAGCTAAAGTTACAAAACAATGAGAAATCAAGGTCAGCATAATTGCTACAAATACAGAGAGGAAATATGATTAAAAGTAAACAAAATTTCCAGTTAGTTCTAAAGGTTTTTTTTTAGTAAGTTTAATACGAGAAAATGTTATTTGCAAGTTTCAGCAAAGACACACAATAATAGTTACAGATTATTTATAAAAGACATTTAATTTCATTTTTGTTCCTAGAAGGCATATGGCAAGTTTGATTTTTGAAAGATTTTCATTTTCATTTTAGTCTTTAAATTATAACTCTTTTAATGAGAATAATCGATCATTTGTCTAGTTTATTAAAAAAAACTTTCTTGTGGTATGTTAAAATACTAACTTAATAAGCTTGACGGGGTAGAGTTAACCTGTAACTTATTTTGATCAACAAAATTAACTTCCGGAAACAAAAGTGACAACAAAAATCATCCAAGAACTACTTCTTCTTCTTTTATTTTTTGGGTAAAATCTTCCAAGAACTAACTGACCATGCATGTATTTTTCAGGACAAAAATAGAATATTCTACTCTAAATTTTTTTAATACTTTTACAGCTAAACATATGAATGTCATTTCTTCACACCAACAAAGAAAAAAAAAATGTCATTTCTCCATATTGAATAACAAGACAACATTTTATACTTTGTGTGATGCAAAAAATCGACAGTCAAAATGAATATTACTTTAATTATACGATCTTTTATCATGAAATTATTGATCAAGTACCAGGTTTAATTTAATTAGATTTTCAGTAATCGAATGAGATGATGGTATTGACCTTACAGCTTTTTCCGATAAATATATCAAAAATGAGAAGAAGAAAAACTATGAATATTATATCTTAAATTTCTTTGAAAGACTTGATCAACCACTTTAATAATCTTTTATATCAATTTATTCAGAGGGGACCTTGCATATACAATTTCTTCTTTTTTTTTTGGGGTAAAACTTCCAAGAACAAACTGACCATGCAAGTATTTTTCAGGACACAAATAGAATATTCTACTCTAAATATTTTTAATACTTTTACAGCTAAACATATGAATGTCATTTCTTCACACCAACAAAGAAAAAAAAAATGTCATTTCTCCATATTGAATAAAAAGACAACATTTTATAATTTGTGTGATGCAAAAAACCGATAGTCAAATGAATACTGCATTAATTTTACGATCTTTTATCATGAAATTATTGATCAAGTACCATGCATAATTTAATTAGATTTTCAGTAATCGAATGAGTTGATGGTATTGACCTTACAGCTTTTTCCGATAAATATATATAAAAAAAAAAATGAGAAGAAAAAAAACTATGAATATTATATCTTAAATTTCTTTTAAAGACTTGATCAACCATTTTAATAATCTTTCATATCAATTTATTAATAGAGGGGACCTCGCATATTCATATACAGTTTTGTGGGGCATGAGATTTTAGAGTTTTGGTTGTGAATCACATGAATGACTTATCAATTATTTGGTGATAAATTGCTTGTTTTCTAAATGAATTCCATCCCATGCTAGCTGGGCATGGCTAATTTTGTAGGGAAGAAAAAGGAACATAGAAAATAAATAATATGCACATGTCGAAAATTTGAATAACATTAATTTTTTTTAAGAAAAAATGTGAGAATGACACCCATTTGCAATCATAAAGTCTAAAATAATACATTCATCTAATTATATTACTATTTGGGGTTGACTAATAAACTTTGAAGCAGATCAGGTCACTTGTATTCTCATAGCAAAGGAAAAGAACCGAGTCCGTAGCATGTACCTCATAAGTAACTTCTAATGTAGAATTATGATTTAGTCATAGATAAAAGCCAATTAGAAAATAGAAATGAGCCACTATACATGGCATAAACCCTAGGAATGGAAATGAATCAAGTGAAGTTAGGCTCGATTCAATCTTAGAGTGTAGTGAAAAAGATAGATTATAATTTATACAGGAAATTATAATTTATTGATTATAGCTTATATTAAAAAATTATTTTTAGTTTATTTAATGGATAAATCAATTTTGCTAACTCAAACTAAGTTTACTTCAAACTTGCAAAATAAACTAAATTAAACTAATTACTCACTAAATTAAGTGATTTAAGTTTGTATGTATTAAATAAGCTTGATAAGTTGAGTCAGAATTATCTATAATCACAGTTATTTAAGAAAATAAACAAAATATCATTTTTATCAAAAAATTGTATTCGAATTTTTTTGTTGAGTTGATTATTTACTTATCATCCAAACAAATCAGTAGAGAAAGATTAACGAAGAAGCCAGAAACCAAAAAGTAAATATTAATCAATTAATATTAATTTATTAAGTTCCTGTTAATATCAACAAAATGAAGAGATGAAAAGACTACTTTTAACCATAAACTAGAAGAAATAATAAAATAATCATAAGATCTTTAAAAATATTATAAAAAATCAAAATGAAAATATGACCAAGTATGTTGAATTACATATACGTATATAACCTTATTTAATGAGCCAGAATTTTAGGTTCCAATTTAACTCATGAGCTCATAAATTAAACTTAGAGTTATTACAATAAATTAAATTAGTTTAGTACATGATTTAGTTCAACTTATTTCTATCCTTGATATTAAACCCTAACATTTTACAATGTCTACATCATTAGAGATTTGTTTAGAGGTCTACATGTAGAAGGAAGAAATCACACCTGAATTAAACATATATAGTGGTAATTAATTTGAGAAGTTAATTACACGACATAATATATATACTACCTTAGACTAGCTGCTCACAGCCAAACCCTTTGAATCCGTGAAAAACCATCAAAAGATAAGTCAAATCCTTCTATATACATGTAGAGTAAGCATATATAGTTTCTTGACCGATGAAAAATTTTAAGAGAAAGCATGAAACACACTTAAAAGACAGAAAATGTTATCCATACAAGTTAAGGTCTTATGAAAGAGGATGCTGTGTTTCGTATGGCTAAAAGTGATGACCCAAAAGACTAAAATATAATTGTTTCCTCTTTCTGACTGCAATTGTGTTTTAAATGAAAGAGATCCAGTTACGATTCATCTTTGATCATCCCAAGATTCATTGCCTCAAATCATAGCCAATATCGCATGGATATTTTTTTTTTAGCTATATTCAAAGGATCCAGTAGCTATAGGGATTTGCTTGTCGCAGGTCTGGTGTTGTATAACAGATAGATTGGTGATATGTAGGCACTAAATTTTTACACTTTTTTTAATATTTTTTATAATTTTATTCTTACAATCAATTATAAATTATGAAATGTATATTAAAATATGTATAAACAAGTGCCTACCTAGTTGATGTAAAAGAGTGGCCAAATTAATGTAAAATAATAGTATAGGAAGGGCAAAAAACCCTAATATACTCTCCTAAAAATAAATTTAATATATTTTTATAAGGCAAAATATTCCATTAACTTTACTTAGATGCTATAATATTGAAATTCATCCAAAGGTTTTCAATGATTTCAAAATAAATAAGCAAAATAATCAAAAACCTAAAATAATAAAGTACTACTATTCTGGGGTTAAAAAAAAAATAACCCAACATAAAATAAAAATCTAGCAATAAAATAACAAACCTAATATTAAAAGAAACCGTAATTTAAAAACCCTAATAAAGTTCAAATAAAAATACTAATAAGTATACTACACATTTTACATAACTAATGTTTCCCTAAGAAATACAAATATCTCTTTCTCTGGAGGTAGAACAATACTATTTCTGCCTCATGCATGTATTGTGAAGTTAAGTACTATTTACTCATCCAAAGTGATAGTGACATGTCCTTTCAAATTAAATTTTCAGCCGTTTGTCATTAATATATAAATCCCCATTAATCTTAATTTGTTTTTCAACTGTAGAAAGCTTGGAACTGATGATGAGCTATATGTTAGAAGATATATATTTTACTAAGAGAGATTTATCGTTGTTGTTCTACTTAATCTGAATTCAGAGTTCAGATTAATCAGACCTAATATAATAACAATCAATGAATAATTGTTACCAAAAATATATATTTATAACCATTTAATTTGTACCGAACACCATCCTTACTACTTGATATTAATTACTAGTCAATTAGAGATTTGTTGATGCATTAAGCAACAGAGCTGGAGTTCAAACATTTTAAGCAATCGGTGTAATTAATATGTTCTACACAGCTTGTTGATGAAGACTTGCCCCTTGACTAAGTTAATGTCTTAGAAACCTTAACAATGATAAAACCCTAAAATGGTACATAAGCAACATTTTTTTTTTCTTGCTCCATTTCGGTTGCATGTGACCAACAACTACATATACTAATTTGATAAAACGCTAATTATTTTAGACACCACCAACCTTAACTCTTTCCCCACACACACGCATATATATACAAGCATATAAGCTAGAATATACATTGGTAAGGGCATTAAGTAAAAGGAGCTAGTATTCTTATACAAGTCGTAACCCTAATGTCCAAAATTATATCCATATATCCCATCACTTGCATTGTAGAGAATAGTTCTTTACTAATTCTAAATAGTTAAAAGCTAAACATTTTAACACTCGTACTCACCACAAAGAAAGTTGCATTTCGACGGACAAAGTATCAAAACAGAAAATCAAATGAAACTATTTAGATTGGATATCAAAAAACAATTAGCATCTTTCATGTTATTTTGAGATGTCTTTGTTAGTGAATAATTACAATACTATTCCCTGACCGAATCTGTGCTTATCTTCAGTATTTGTTGAGGTCATTATCACCTTTTATCTGCCGACATATAAAAGTATATATTCATCTGCAATGAAAGTAGCATGAGTATAATTAGTTAGCCATTTCCACAACTAACCACTCATCTTAACTAACATATTTTTCTTTGATATCTTTTTGACAAGGATAAAAATGTTAAACAAAACGCATTCCCTGGCAATGTCACAATTAATACAACTTATGTCTTCAAAACGGTAACAACCAGAACATGGGTTGGTGAACTGTTATAGTTCATTAACTAAAGAATGTTTTCTTGTATGTTACCCCAACTATGTATTTTTAGTTAGGTATCCTTAATCTCTATTCTTAAACTATAATCATTTTTAATGCAACTCTAAAGTTTTCAACTTAAAATCTTAATTCGGTGTAGAGCATCCTGGACTCAAGCTATTCTCCACTGAGTTAACATCTTATTAATGCCATAACTGTAAAACTGATCAAGCAATATCATTCAATAATTAAGAAACTATTACTGCAGTACAGTAATTGCAGTAAATCCATATCCATATTACCTAATCGAAGATGATTAATTGATTCACTTCCGTTTGCAATTAGTTAAGATGAACATTATAGTCGTCTTAATAATTGCCCTTCAATGCTCCTCACAAGCTAGCTCATGTGCTAATAGGGCAGCATACAATGTCAAATATTAATCAATTATTCTTGCAGGCTGGTCCAGCTCAATAAAAAGAATATCTTATGTGATGCATCTGTAAGGAGTGTAATATTAATGTGTTGCAAATTATTCTTCTAATTGGATTCTTTACAAAGCTAGCATATGATGCCAAGTGCCAGCAAACTAACTACTCATCAGTTGGCCCCTTCATGGGGTGACCTACAATTACTATAATCAGATGCTTAGTTATCAGAAACGTGAATTAATATAGATTTGAATCAAGTGGCTCTTATTGAAATCATTTAGTGAGATACTTATGAGAATATTAATATAATCTTTTGATCTGCAATTCAGAGTAATGCATGTGCCCCTTCGAAGGATCTGTGTACGTCACCAAAAATTCAAAAGGCCAGCATGGAAAATATTATTAAATATATGAATTTAGGCCGGAAATGCAATAAACCATTTAGAATTACACGTGCTAGAAATTGTTATGATTACGAAATTAACAATGTCCATGTAAGACACTGTAAAAATTCTAGTGCTTAATGCAATATCAATTCAAGCACCTTTATATTAGAGGCACCACATAGTGGTATAAGTTAACATCTGCCTCTAAACTATTAGAGTGAAATTAACATGATTAATTATTCTGTTGTGCAGCTTCTTGATAGGGTATTTTATCAGTAATGTAAGGTTTAAGATGATGAAAGCCTACTCCATTCCAAGGCTTTAGCAAAGGCTTATAATAGCACTTACTGTTATGAACTGATTTACTAAGCTTAAGTTATTTAGAATTGACAAATGAATAGTTTTTATATTATATTTAATGTTTTATACATGAAAATTTTTTGAGTATAAAATATAAACAAAGTATAAATTCAATCTTATCATGAGTTGAAATATTAATTTAATTAAAAAATAGTGACAAAAAATTCAATATCTTAATTAAAAAAAAATTAATATCATATTAAAAATTAATTCAACTCAAAATTGTAACGTTGAGTTAAGCTAGTTCTTTACATTTAAATTATCTATCTAATGAGAATGGCTTGTAATTAATGTGGCTCAAATGCAGTCTTACGAGAAAAGCAATATAATCTTTACCAACTTACCAATGTCATTGGCTCCTTGAGGGTGTATTTTTAGCCTAGTATTGCTATAGGAATAAACAACTTTTTCTTATGTACGTACAAGTACGAGAAAAGTAACTATTGTTGACCAGAAATATTTCTTGGAACTCTTTTACTTGTCATAAATCTTTACTAGACCAAAGAGTAGTTTTCTTTTTAGATTTTCATTTATAACCGCTTACTCAGTTGCTATAACTTATTATTTTTCTGAATATTTTTTTATTATATCATTAAAAATCAACTATTATCTAGATACCGACTAATTTATATTTGACTTAAATAAGATTACAAAAGCTATAAAATTTTCTTTAACAAATTTTAACACATATTACATTCTTATAATTCAAATTTGAGATTTTTAACTGAGAAGTGGCCACTTGCAAACTAACCTACGTGCCTATTGATTTTGTTGAACATCTTCTGTTTGTTGAGATTTTTGTCATATAAATAAATATATGCATGCCATAGACAAAGACTTCGACAGTGGTTCAGAACTCATAAAACATTATAATTTATTGTAGCTGGAATTAAGTGCATTGACTGGGTGCTTCAAAAAAAATAGTAAACTTAATCTAAATTTGAAAGAATCAGTCAAAAGTTAAGAGATTGGCCACTAATGGTGACCACTAGCCCCATGGACCACAAAGTAGAGTATAACGTACACGTACGGTACGCTCCCTTTCCAGGAGATAACGAAGGATCAAGAAGCTACAAACTAAACTTGCACGACGGCATGCCCCGAAATGAAACTACGTATGCAAGAGAGATTAAAATCTGTAGATGTAGATAATTAAATGGCCTCTTTGGAAGCATTTAGATTATATATAATTAAACTACATGTGTTAATTGTTAGTTTTTATGCCAACAAAATTTAGTTTGATTGGCAAGGGTAAGATCTGTTAAACGGATATAGAAATTCAAGTCCTACTATTGATGTAAGTATTTTGGTAGACAATTTATAAAAAAATTTAAACGTGTTTTCAACTTAAAGGTATACTTTAACTATATTGAACTTTGAGAACCCAATTTAGATATGAAATTAATCCATATTCATATAATAAGATTATAGACAGTAAATCTCTTCAAATAAGACAGATTCTAGGATATGTTCATAATGTTGACAAATGAAAAAACACTTAATTTTTTTTCATTGAGTGCTTAGATGAGTTGGTTTTAGGTTAATTAGAAGTCTTGATTAATTCAAACTCTTAGAATAAGACTTTGATAAAATTTAATAGAATTTTTTTTTATTGTTTCTGTAGTTTTATTAAATTTAATTTCAATTAATCAATATCAAATATAATGCAACGAATAGTTTTCACTATTTTTTTAAAATTTAAAATCACATAAAATGTAGAATTAATTTTATATCTCTAATCGTCATTTGACTCTAAATGAACGGACATGACTCTTCCGCCACCTACCTTCAAAGTTAATTCAATACAAAACTTGATACTAACACTACTTTTTGTGAACTTGAATAGCCGGAATTGACGTGTCAAGCTGAGCCTCTTGACGGTGACGAAAAGGCAAAAACCTATGTCTCTATCTTCCTTAATCTTTATCATTAATTATCAGAATCAGAATCTTGCACCACATGGACGGTTAGGGCTGGCGCCATACCACCAGAATTGGATTCTTTTTCTTTGCAGGGAAATGCATTCTTTTCCTCTAGCTAATACCATGCAAGCATATCTAATAATTTATCACAACGTGGAAAAGTCACAGGATAAACTATATCATCTTTGAAGACTGAAACAAAAAAAAATGTTCTCTGTTTGCATTTTCTGTCTTGTTCACTTTGATTTGCATTATTTTATATTTTTTAATATTTGATAATACAGTATACGATTAAACATATAAAATCAGTTAGCATACAGTTGTTATAAATTAATTACATATCTTAAATTTAAACTTTAAAAATATAATTGTGATAAAATTTAATAATAAAAATGTTGTTATTTTTATGATCTAACTCAAATTTAAATTAGTTAGTGCCAAATATAATATGGACCTTATAATCCTAGATAGCTTAAACCTAGATTAATTTATGCCTTAAAATAATATCAATATCAAATGATTTTAAAAAAAATCAAAATACAACAGAATACGTGGATCCAATACCAAAGCAAGTCATTCCTTATGATTTTATTATTAAGATGGACGCAATGATTATCCAAGCTAGATAATTATGAGTGCCTTCAAATGGTCTTCAGCTTGCTTGCGTACGCAAAAACAGGAGGAACTATATTAAAACCAAAAATGAAACAAGCTAGGGTTCGCCTGCATCCACCGTCATATGTGCATGATCCATGAAATCCTATATATATATCTTTAATTAAAAGTTTAGTGTGTCTTAATGTCTCTTTGAACTTAGCAAGAGCTAACCCACTTAATATCTCTGCATCAAACCCTGTATACGTCAAAATGCATAGCACACAGAGCACGTGCGCATTATACAAACGTAAGCATATATAAAGCAACATTGAGGTCGCAGGAAGTGCATGCGGCGGCCTGTGGATGGTGACGCATTGATGCACATATAGATGATATCGGAAGAGGAGAGATGTCGTTCTTCTCGAAGACGATCAGATCCATGATTATATAAATTATTCCAGATTTTCAAAGTGGTGGCATATAAAATATTCACAAGAAGAAGAAGAAGAAAATGAAATTGCATCAGAATCCAAAGCAAATGCACAGTAAACTTAAAGCATAAGATATATATATATATATGATGATACTTATGACTAAGAGTTACTGAGCTGTCCACTCTAAGGAAGAATATGAAAAAGAAAATCTCTTTTCAAAGATTGGTCACAGGGTATAGGCAGCTAAGCTAGCACAATCCTTTAATCATCATCACAAGTTATGACTTAACCATTCATTCCTCGTGCATGCGCCGTAGTTGTCTACTTCTTTGAACTGCTTTTCACTCCATTACCATTATTATGCTGTGTTTTGCACTAGCAAATATGCATAAAATTAATCTATTATTGGACTCGGGGGAGTGTACCTTAGATTTTATATATATAGAAATATGGATTTAGCTTAAAAGTTTAAGTGTGTTTAGAAACGATTCTATGTTATATTTAATATGTTTTCTTATAAAAAAAAAAAATTGAGCGTGAAACATGAACAAAGCACAAAAACATTAAATGATATGTTAAAATCTAATTTAAAAAGAGTGATAGTGGAAGAATTTAATTTTTTTTAATTATGAAATCAAATAAGCTATGATATTATGTAAAAAAATTAATTTAACTTAAAAGTTTAAACTATTAAGTAATGACTTAGAAGCACTTGATTAATCTTTGATAGCAATATTTTGGCTTTATATGTAGGGTGGTGTACTGCCTTAAAAGCAGCAACCATATTGAGTGTCGTGTAGCTAAGCTCGGACTGGTCCCTACGAAAGGATATTCATGTAAGCAACGGAAATTCATGGGATACCCATCACTTTGTTCGGTTTACATTGAAATAAGAAATCATTCATAATGAACTATCATGGCAACAATCGAAGATTCAAAAAGGACCTTCAAAGCTTAAAACCCCACTATACCTATTTAGGATTTTAACCCTAGCTAGCTCCTTGATTAGATGCTGAGTGGAGTTCTGCTAGAAAACTTTGAAATATGTTGATTCTTTTAGAAGAGCTTGATGAGTCTAACTTATTCAATCTGTAGTTTTTGCCAGTTCAGATCGGTTAGTTGGCACATAGGTTAGCTTGAAAATAAGGAAGAAAAAAGACTAAAAAATAAAGCAAGTAAACTGTTAGTAAGATGAAAGATAATTATGTCATAATTAAGTTTTAGTATTGATTTAAGTTGCAAACCTTATCATGGAGTTATTTATTAATATTTCATATTTATCATGTTTTATATATGTCACATTAGTATATCATGAATTATCATACTTTGGTTTTTTGGATGAATTACAATTCTTAACTTTTTAAACTAAATTAATTATGCAGCTATATGTTCTATTCCTGTATTGAATAATTTGAATACTTGGTCGAGTATTCATAAATGATTCTTCTTAAACTTGTTAATCATGGAAATGAAACTAATTTTTAATATGTAAGATAATTATTCCTCTCCAAAGAAATATGATATTTTTTTATGTAAAATATAATATGACAAAAATATGAAAAATATACGGCTAGTGTAACTTTTATATTGAACACTAGTACTAGATAGGCTTCGAAACCCACAAAAAAACGTAAAATACTATAATCTTTCTTTTCTTTTGCTTGGTTGACCAGAGGGAGTATATTATTCCAAAAATTTATACAACAAAGTCAATGATTCACGAAAGTTAAGATGATTTCACAGATTGGTGTTTAGTTAAAGACAAAATGATTCCTTTATTTAATATAAGAAAACAAATTAATTTCTTTAGTGCAATAATCACATTCATCACAATAGTTATCTTTTTGGCTTGCATCCAACCTAAGACACATGCTACATATATATGTGTAGGTAGGTACCTAAGCATATACATAGAGGCCAATAAGAAATGGGGTGACGATGAAATTCCTCAAAGCATTTATTAATTAATGTTAAAAGATAAATGAATGGAACCTCATCATACTAACGAGGATTGGTTAAGTTTACTCTTCTATGCATTCTATATGTTATCTTACACTAATCCCCATATTAATATGCTATAAAGCATACAAATGTGGTTGTTTTCGAGAGTGGGAGTTGGACCACTAAAGCCAAAAAAGTGCCTAACTAATTTTCATATTTCCCGATATCATCATCATCATCCCCTCTCTGTTAAGGTAAATAAGATAACATGACAGAGATAGTTTAGTTTGTAAAAGTTGAATTGATTCATTTATAAAACATAAGTTTAAATGTTACTATGAATAATTTTTTCTGATAACAATTTGGAAATATTATTATAAATTTAATCTCCGTGACATATTTTAATCTTAAAATGGGATAATGCTTGCTTACACTAAACTTTTGCACACTCCAAAACAAAAAGTAGATAATATTTATGGGAACAGGGTCAACAAACAAAGGTGATGGCTTCCACTTGAGAAACGAAAGTTGCATACGGAAGGAAGCAAAATGAGAGTTGGAAACAGAACCCTAAAAGAGGGTCAAACAAATCAGTGGCTGAAGTAAAAGGGAGAGTCCGAGATCTAGGCTCCTTCGCCTGTGAATGGTGAGACAACTTTAGGGTTTTGATAGCCAGCCATAGACCACGATTCCGTGTCTACTTGGCTGTGTTATGCTGAAAGTGACACGTTAATAAGAGAGAAGCAACACAGCACACAAAGAAAGAAAGAAAAACACTTGGTGGCTTACATGTGCAAACTTTACTTTGAATAGTATCACGTACACAATTTATATATATACTTTTTATATTTTTTTAAAAATATTTTTTTATTTTTATCTCTTTTATTTTTATTTATAATTTTACTTTATAAATAAATTAAAATTTAAGAAATATATACGAATAAATATACACTAAGCATTTCTCCTTTGCTTTGCAACTAGTGCATTTGCATCTTTGAAAAAGTTATCCAGCTTTTTACTAGTCACACACCCGTCTTGTACTTTCCTTTACCACATCATGTTATAATAATTAATAAATTGACTTTCACATTACCCTTTTCTTTTTCTTTGAGTTGATATTTCTAATGGGTTACAAATTAGAATCCACTAATTAGTCGTACGTGTGAACTCTTTTGGTCACATTATATCATGGAGCACAATAAATTGGTAACTATCATTGAATTGTATTCAGTGTTTCCTATGCGTGTTTTATTTTGTATTTTAGGTCTGAATTATCAAAATTTTGTCAAAAACAAATTAATCCACAGTACAGATTAATCAATATCTAGTTATGTAGTGTTAAATAACGAATGTTTTTCAACTAAAAGAAAATCAATCCACCTCTATAATATCAAGATTTAAAAGAAAAAAAATATGTTTATTAATTAGATCAATTTTTTTACAATGATGATTCTGAAATATAAGATATTTCAGCCAAAAGGGAGAGTGATATCTTGTTATGCAAGCTATGCAGTTGAAAAGAGAAGAAAATTAAAAACCAACCAACCATCAATGTCTAATCCAGTTAGCAAATAAATTGAGGTTAGCATAATTAAGCGGTTTTTACAATATTATTAAGGTTTTGAAAGCTCGTTAAAAAGTATATTAATCTTAAATAAGATTACTATCATCTCTAATGTAAAGTAAAAATATTTATACATGACATAAAAATAGAAAGCAGATATTAATAAATAAATCACCCGAATTGACAATAATAATTAAAAAAACAAAGAAACTGGATCAGCATTAAAGCCTTGATTAAATATATTAATATGAGTTCAACATCAATCTTTAATATCTAACACACACAAAGGGTGTGGACCACTTTGCACATGAACTGAACAGAAACCCACAGAAATTTGATAAGTATCAACACACAGTTGTGATGACGAATGGCTAGTTATAAATACAGTGTCAACTTTGATGCAAAGGGATTAATGAATTTTCCTTTTCAAACTTTGGTTGGAGTTTGTGTTGATCCATTATTTTGGATGTGCAAGTGGTTACGCAATGACCAGTTTCTGTCGTTGTTGTGACCAGGAAAAGCAACATACATGTATATATATTATATATATGAGAAAGAAAAGGCTTTCTTTCTCGTGAGAGATAGATACAATTAACAAAGTTCAAATTGTGGACTGTATTGAAGAGACTGCTGAGTGTTGGCGCATATATAATAGGTAATTTTAATGTTCAACCTAACGCTTTTTGCAACTAAATGCTTAAATATCCTTTACACGTTGGTCTCTGAAAATTAGTGTCTATCGTGATCACTCAGTCTAATCTCATTTTGTCAGCAACGGGGCGGCAAAACGCATCTATGCTGGTGTTTAAGGTGCAAGTTAATTCAACCACGCAAATTCAATTCAAAGGCCAACTTGTTGAAAATGAAACCTCATCTTTCTTTGGGGAATATACTTTTGTTGAAATTACTATTAAATCCAATAGTGTGTTTTCTTTTGTGAATTTACAATTGCAACCCCTTTGGTTTAAGGGTTTTTCACTTGTGAAAATTTTATGACATCACTTGTAGACAAAGATATTGAACCATATAATTAATGAGGTTACATATGTAAACTAAACATTTATTTTAATGAGTCCATTATATTATAATTCTGCTAAAAAGAAAAGTGTGCCTTTTATTACCCTCCCAAATATGGTAAGGTGACCTAGTCTCAACTAAAAAAATTTCTTGGCATTATACTGTTGAGCAAGAAACCTGATTTTATAATCAAGCCCTGTTTGAATTATGAAGCCCATAGGCCTATGCCGAATTTGACAGTGGAGTGGTAGTACTATGGATCATTTCTTCTGGCACACCCCATGTGTGTCTAGAGCTTAGGAGTGCATCTAGAGACTAGACACATGGGGTGTGCCAGGAGATATTATCAGAATGCGCTTTTTTACACTTTAGGCCCAGCCAATTTGACTGTTATCTGATAGACTGATACACAAAAGATGATCATCTAGGCTCATTTTGAAGGCCTTTTTGGTTCAAGGATTCTTCCCTAGAAGCTCAGCCACTGGTTATCAACTCCACTCGTCCAAATTTTTCAAGTTCAATTTATGTGTGGAAATGGCTTCCTGAAAAAAAAAAATGTAGAAAGGCCAACTCATCAAAAACTGGATTTTTATTTAGATTCGAATATTCTGCCATTCCCATTATTTTTTTTCATAAATATAGGCGATTCTTCTTTTCTTTTTTTTTTCAAAACTTTTGTGATGTTGTTTAAAAGCTTAATAAGTCATTTGAGTTTAAACTTTAAGGATGTTATTGTATTGAAATTTATTAAAAAAAATATTATATTTGTGATATTACTTAACTTGAATTTAGATTGTTTAATATCTAAAGTGATACTAGACACCAAATAATTTTTATTAAAAAAGTGTTTTAAAACCTAAAAGTTATCTTTATTAAGAAAAAGTTATCCTAAATAAAAATTAGTTTCTTACTTAAAAGTCATAAAATAATTTAAGTATAAACTTTAAAAAATAAAAAATTAATCACATCCTAAACAGGAATAGAAAAAAAAAATTATTGTTTACTACTTTTCGTCCTAAACAAGAATATATTAATTATCTCCTCAAAGGGTAAAAAAAACCTACATGTAAACTTAAAAAAAAGTGCTGGGTGATTCAAATTTATCTGCTAGAACTATTGGCAGATTCTATTGGCTAATAAAGAGTATTATGTTCATGGTTTAGCTATTCTTTTTGGGCGCGTCCACTGTGCATGCTGATGGTTTATAATTATCAGAAGAACAAAGGCAAACCAAAAAAAAAAAAAAATCCAAGGAGTCCTGCATTCCCGTTTCTGTTGACATTTTCTATATCACTTTTTGTGAGTTTTGTTAGGAGCAAAATGGTAACTAGAAAAAGAATGCTACAAAATACGAAGTTCAGAAAAAATGCATAAAATGACACGAATTGAAAAGTTGGCGTAGCGGCAATCATACTCATATTCATAGCCACTTCTTCCCTTTAGAAACCAAATTGGCATCTCCTACGTACCATCCAATGTTTTGTGTTTTCTTGAAAGTTCGCACAAAGTTTCTGAAAAATCAATTTGCCATATTAAGTTAAAATTTCATGTCAAAGGATTTTAATATCAAGAACCCATTGAACTTACAAATTTAATTTTTTAAAGGCTCAGCTCCTCACATATAAACGTTCTTTCTATGAAGTTAAAGAAATTTGATGTCATATCAAAAATTGATTTAACTTAAAAACTTAAATCATTAAGAGAAAGTTCAAAATATATTTTATATATCATATCTGAAACATGTGAAAGATATATAAGTAAAAAGTCTCTCTCATCTAACAATATAATCTTTTGAGTTGAAGATAATATCAAGTTGAGTTGGGTTTGTGCAAATACTTAAAGAGGGATGAATTGTATTTATAGCTCTTTCTGTTCACTTACACGTTCCGCATGAATCATTAAAAGTCTGATGCACAACTCCTTTCACAGCAACCACAAATTTGAAAACAAAATGAAGCAGAAAACCAAAAAGCTGAAAGGACGGAACCTGCCAGCCTCCCTTGTCCATCTATTGAATCACTTGTATTCTATTCATAGCGATGATTTTTATTTTATGTACATTTTGATTTTGCCACTTCAATAATCAATAATAATATAAATAGTAGTAATAGCAACAATAAATTGAAGGCTTCTGGTATGCCATTGGAAAATGTTGTCCCAACAAAATCATTGATTAAAAATTAAATATAGCATGTGCTACTCTGCCCACTTCCCATTATTTTACAAATCAAAAACTAGACGACAACTTTAAGCATATAAAGTCGTTGGATTAGGACAATACAAGGACGATTTACAAGAATGGCAAACCTGAAACTAATATTTCAAGGAATTTCGGGCCAAGCTTCTGAATTTAACAGTACATTTGATTCATGAATTTGAAAAATCTTATAATAATTCATTCCAACCATTTTTATGTTGTACATATTTAGTTATTGTTAGAATGAAAATGATCCATTTTAGGAATGCATTATTTCTTAAATTTGAGTAAACTATAATTTCTAAATATTCAATGGTATTGAACCATTCTTATAGTCATTTTAGGTGAGAAAGTGTTTTTGTTATATTGAGTAGAGTTTATTTATTAAAAGTTATAAAAATTATTTTAATTATTTTGTTAAGAATTTTATTTCATTCTTTATATATTAAACAATATATTAATCTATTTTCATTGCATATCAAACATAAAAATAAAGCTTTTCATTCTTTTCTTTTCTTTTTTATTTGGTACATTGAATCATTCCATAAATCAAATATACTCTAAGGCTTTTAGTTATCCTTATTAAAAAGGCTTCTTATCTCGAACATAAATTAATTTTATACTCAAAGAATCAATGCATGTTTTGAAGAAAAAAAAAAAAAACCTTATAGCTCCCTCATCTTTCCCTTTTAATGAAATTACTAACATTATCATTAAAAGCAAGTTTTGTATTCAAATTTGAAAAAGAACCAAAGGGTCGTTAGTAAAGCCACATTGAAGCTCTCAAAGAATTGCAAGTATCATTATTCAGGTGTACTTAGTAGTTTAATTATATCACTTGTCCACATAAAAAGAATGGTTTCTTCGTCAAGAGAAACCAAGTTGATTTGGTATATATGCCTATTATTGCTAGTACCATTTCGTTTGTGTCAGCATCTGATCAGAACAAGCATGCATCAGAGAAAGCCATATCCAAACACTCTTCTTCTTCACTCCATCTTTGCCATTGCTGTCTAGTAAGGTATCATAACCTCTCTCGCCTTTGCTTCAAGCCAAAAAAGGAACTTTTCCAAATTTAGAATATCTTCACACCAAAATAGAATAACTAGAAAGACACGTCTTCTGATCCTCTGCTTTTGAATACTTTTCTTTTCCTATCATTAACTATAGTGATTAATTAGATATTTAATTAAAATTACTGAAAAAAAAAAAAACTTCCATAGATAATTAGATGCCAATCTTGTCGTCAGATTGTAGCCCACACAAGAAGCAAAGCACAAAAAATTATTAGTACTTGATCAACAACTCGTGCTTTACCTAGAAATAGAATAACCCTAACCCTAAGCTATGATTGACCTACTTTAACTAGAGACAGAAAGAGCAAAATAACAATTTTTACAAGGAGGACAACCTTAAAAACTCCACATTTTAGGGAAAACTAACTACTTTCTGAACCAAATAATCATAAGTTTTAAACTTTATAACCACTACATCATGTTCTTGCAGAATCAAATTCTGGGCTGCTAATATTTCCAACAACAAAAGGCTACAAGTACTAATGTTTTTTTTATATATATCCATCAAAAATAGGACCTTACAAGGGGTAACATGAATCCAGGGACACCAAAATCACAGAAAGGACACAGATTTATGATAATCATCACTATTATAGCAACCCCATTTATTGCCAGTGAACTAAATATGACAGAATAGAAGATGGGGCTGCTAAAACAAATCTAAATACAGAAAAGAATGTAGAAGAAAACATGTAGCACACGCGAGAGTGGAAGGAAGACAAACCCAAATGACATCCACACGATTACAAATACGCGGTATGGTATGCTATTTAGTCGAAGAATTCCCAGTTGAACCTCGGTTGAACTGAATTATTGGGGCCTGCGGTTGCTGCAGATGTTGATGGTGTAGGAACTATTGGTGGGAGAGAATCAAAGGTTTCCCATTTTGTGGTAAGTACTACTCCTGAAGTTGAATCCCTTGATGGTTGCTGCTCCTGCAGAGATATTAGAGAATGCCCATTTGAGTTTCTTGCTTGTTCTTGTTGCTCTTGGATTGGTGCTAATCTGCTATGCCCATTTGAATGCTTCTGTTGAGGATGATTTCCGTTGCTGGTGGGCATTGAGTTCTTGATTTTCAACATATCCAATGTTTCAACGTACTTCTGAACTCTTCTCACCTTTAATAGCAGTACACTATCATCACAACTTTGAATGATGCATGGATAATAACAGATTTGGCAGAAAATCAAGGGCATTTAAAATTTACCTGCATTTTTCTCTGCAATTTGACATCTCCATCAGCCATAATGCCATCCAATTTGAGCAATTGATTCATCAATTGCTCAATAAGACTAAGCACATCCTGTTCTGCAACTTTCTTCCCTTTACTAATGATTGTTTCAAGAGCAGAAACCTACCCAATTCCAATTAATAGTCAATTGCCAATAACCCATCAACAGATTCAACAATTATATCAACCAAAATAAAAAAGTTAAAAATATATATATATATTACCTGGCCTGCGAGTCTATCTACTTCCAAGCTGATAGCTGAGATAGATTTTGCAGCTTTCTCCATCTTGGCATTCTTCCTCATCTCTACGAACCTTTTCTCTTGACTAATAGGGTCTTCCACTAGAACTAACTTTGATTTATCTTTGACACCAGAAATGTCGAGGAAAGCATTTGAATCCCTCTCTTTGTCTTTATAAAATAGCTTTTGATCTTGGTGGTGCAATCCAGTAGGACCTGACAGCATTTTCTTCAAATCTCCTGCAACCCAGAAGAAATTAACCATAAAAAATAACAGAAACTAAAAAAAATATATAAAAGCAAAATTCTAAGGGAACTTGTGAATGTACCAAATGTAGCTTGGGAACTAGTGTTGACTTCATGGTAAATTGACATATATTTAACCCTAACTCTAATTGTCGGTAACAGCGCTGAGTTTCGATCCGAGTCAGAGGTTCGCCGTTGAACCAACATTCCCCCTGGCCTGAGTTCCCAATCTGCCGGCGCAGGCTCAGCTCCACCAACGGTGGAGCCACTGTTCATGGGCGAGAGTCCATTTGTCTTATTCCTCATTCTCATCATCTTCAAAGTCTCAAACTTTCCCTATCTCTCACTCACTCCTCTGTTATACGAATCCAAAAGCTGAGAGGCTTAGATCTATGAAAACTGCAATTCTTTACAATCTATGCCAGAAATCGAAGCGACCCAATTGACACAGGCTGTGAGACCCTGTTACAGGAAGCTCTGACCCCAGCATTACACGAGTCAAATCCCCACAGCCACGCGTAGGGAGAGAGACACGGGAAAAAAACAAAGCCTCGAGTCTTTAAGATAGCGAAGAGCTACCACTTTTTCGCAGACTCAATGACGTCTTGCAGAAGAAAAAACGGAGCCCATCAATTAATCTTCAAATCTTACTCTACAAGTAAACCGGAAAAGTTTCCGCCGGCGAGGAGCACAACCGGGTCTGGTCTGTCTTTCGACTGAAAAGAAAAAACAGAGAACTGAAAAGCTGAACCTCCTAGTCCTAAGGCTCACAAAGCATAGATCTTTCTAGCAAAATGTGGGCGAAAGTGCGAGGATTTACCGAGTAAAATGAATACCCAGAATCTGAAGGGCGATTTTTCTGAGGAGAGAGTGCGAGTAAATCAATGCAAAGTCAAAATATAGAGAAATAGCAATTTCAATGATGAGGAATTACTCTTCTTCTGTGCTTCTTTCTCTCTCTTTCCCTCTTCTGGAGAAGTCAGGGAAGAAGAGAAAGGAGAAGAAAATGAAAATGAATATAAAAACGAGTGGCCAGCTAACCATGCTGGCCGTGAGATATATCAATTAAAATTTTAATAATTGCGAAATAAAATATCGTATAATTATGCAAGGAAAAAGATAAATTATTGATTTGTTTTTTATCACCAAAAAGAAAAAAAATGAAAATGGGGTAATTTAAGCAAGGGTAAAAACAGCAAAAAAAGAAAGAAAGCCGCCAAATCTTTTTCTTAGAAGTACAATATCGTGATCGTGATTGGTCAATATAAATAGGTTTTAACTTTAATGTATTTCTTATTAAAATAAAAAATGTCTAGAGTTCATAATTTTTTAAGTGATTTTTGTTATAAAAAAATTACAAGATAATACTTTTGTATCAAACAAAAACTAATTTTATATTTAAAATTATTGAGACACTATTATACAAATAAAATTTAATAAACTGAATTTTATTTCTCTTATAATTTTATATAATTTGAACTAAAATTAAATTAATTGTATCATAGAATAATTTTATATTTTTCTGAATACATTTGAATTGAATTTTTTTTATATAGAATCCTCATTTTTTATGACATAAATTTAGCTCTCTCTTTTTTTGGTATAGAATTGACTTTACTCAACTAAATGAAGTATGGCGAAGATTATTAATGTAAATAAACTTACCATGAAAAGCAAAAGTGGAATTTTTGGGTGCATCCCAAAAACTATATTGGGTGTTTGGTGCTTGTTAATTTACGGTAAGGTTACTGACTCCCCCGTTTATATGAAGCCACGTGTCGAGACAAGGGTAGTTTAGGATTTTTAAAGTGGACTAATAATGATTGTGCTGCTAATCATAGAAGAATAAGGGTGACGTGGCGAGTCAATGTGGATTACCCGGCGGGGACGAGTATGGCAGTTATTTTAATATTTTGATTTGATTTTGATTAGGCAATAGTTGAACAGCGAAGGTTGTCCCCGCCAAACCTTGTGGCTCTCCTTATTGGTCACACGTGTGCGCTCCCTCCAGATAGATTTAGGACTAGTGTAGGATTCATTAATTCATAATTACTTTTCTTACACTTTATATTTTTAATTTTCACAGTTAGTATTAAAAAAAAAAACTGCATATATTTCTCTTCAATTTTACACGTGATTTGTAACTTTTTCCTTGATATAATGCTCATCGAAATTTTTGAAAAAAATTATCTGATAAAAAATGTTCACGTGAGAAATTATAAAATATTAAAATTTATATTGCATATACATTTTGAATTTGGATAAGATTGGGATTAAGATCATATTAAAAGTTCAGACAAAGCCTCAAATATATTTATTCTATTTACTTAATATAATTTTCATTTTAACATTTTGTGTTGATTACAAGTTTTCTTTTTGAAATATATTTTTTTATTAATGATATATTGTGAAATGTGGGGAACTCTGATTGTGAATTTTCAATTTGCTTTGTTGGAAGCCAAATTAATGATGAAGGCAGGGTCATCCAGACAAGATAGACAATAATAACTCTCTGCCTTTAACCTTTTTTTAATACAAGAAAAAGACTTTTTGCTGATTTAATCATAATAATTATATCTCTTACAATTTGTTGAGTCTTAAACAGTAACATCCCTTTCTTTTTCATTAAAAAATTCGGCCCTGTTATTGTATAATTGTTAACTTTTCGAATAGATAACACAATCAAGGTTCTATGTTTAATTGACTTCTTTATCACCAGAATAAAGTCAACCGAATCCGTTAAAATATATAGTTTTCTTTTTAATTTACTACTAGCATATTTTTACCCCTTTTTTTAAATAGTTAATATCTAACAGTAATATTACTTTATTTTAAAGTTTAAATTCAAAAACTCTAATTAAAATAAAATAATCTATATCAATTGATACATGTATTTTAATAATATATTCAATAAAATTAATTTTTATTTAAAATAAAATAATAACTAGTTAATCTTCTTTAATAGAGGAGACTCTAAAATTTTATTTACGGTTAAGAAATATGATTCTTACCTATTAGAAAAAAAAATATGATTATTGCAGATTTTATGAAATAATATGAAAAATATACGTCTGTCTAATACAAGTTTTGATAAAAAAAAAGTTTAAATAAATTATTTTTTATGTTATCATGTATATTATTAATTTATTATTTGTTCTTTTCTTTCGCTCCAAATTTTTTTTTTTATATTTATATGATGAGATCTTATTAGTTTTTTAAAAGTTTGTAGATTAAATTAGAATCTGAAGACATCACAAAACACAAGAGACACGCGGCGTACATCAGACCATGAAGTACAATACTAAAATCTAAGCGAAGATACAGCGTTTCAGCTTTTTCTCTCCGTTCAAAGTCTAACTCATTACGTTCCACCGACAGTTTGGCACGCTCGAGTTTGTCTGGACGTGACAGCTCGCAAGGTCATACCACGTGAGAACCGAGAAACAGCGTTGGGCTAATATCCTATGCATACGTGTTTTGATGGAGACGGTGCAACCTAAAGTGGTGGTTATACTTGTATTGGTTTCAGTGTTGGACAAAAATTTTAAAATCGATCCAATCCAACTGACCTCAATAACTTGGTATTTTTAGATTAGTTAAAGTCAGTTTAAATGATTAAAAATAGTTTTAAAATGTTTAAAAGCCAGTTAATAATGGTTGATAATAGGTTAAAATTTTTCACTTGACTTGGTTTAATTTTATTTTTTTCTTAAACTTTTCATTTTGACCCTACCTATTAATCTAACCTGTTCTAAAATATTTTTTACTCACTCTAAATTGACCTATTTTTATCTAATCCATCGAGTTTAACATTTTAATCGGTTAGTTTCAATTAAAAAAAAATTATCATTTAGGTAAGGTTAGTCGAGTTACTTATAATGCAAACTCAACCAAAACTCGTATCGTACTCATCTCTAATTGGTTTCGTTGAATTGAATTGATGTTATATTATCGTACACTCCTTATTTTTATTTAAAATTAAGTCATTATTACTTATTTTATACTATGTCAAAAAAAAATTAGTTAAATAATTAAAAAATATTTTTTTATGAAGTTTTATTTAATATTTTTCTTTAATTAAATGTATAATAAATTATTAAAACAAAACTTTAAATAAATTTATTTTTTAAAAAAATCATTAATTATTATTTAAAATAAAAAAATATCTTATATTTTTAAACATAAAACTTATCAAATAATATTTTATCATTTTAAAAAGTTAGAGTATATTAATTAATTGAACTCAATTAGTTTTTAATACCAAAATAATTGCATGAATTATTTATTCTAATTTAATCAAATATTTTAAAATAATATCTTAAAAATAAAAATGCATTAAAATTTAATAAATAAAATTTTATCACTTTTGTGATTTTATATAACTTAAATTGAATTAGTCTTGCTAAAAAATTATATGTATTAAATTTGGTTTCAACTATAATCTCTTGTTATAAACGTTGTTTTCTTTAAGATGATAACATATTTTTTTTTTTGTCTTATATTATTTCTTTAAGAAGCTAAAGCTCAATTCTTTGCCGTTAGAGCAATTGAGTTGTTGAATGGGTATGTTTGATTGGGGACAAATTACCGACCAATTGGAATTTAATAAGCAAAATATTGAAGGGCGGGAACTAGGCAAATGCTTCTGCCGCCACTGGTTTTACGGATTTTTCATGAGATTGGCTCGAGTTTCGAGTCAAAATTAAGAGGCACGTGAATGACAATGTGTAGCCTTGGAAAAATTTTGCTTGAATATAAATTATTGAAATATATTTATTTATAATCTTAATACAAATGAGTAAATATAGTTTTTCCTTGACTTACATGAAATAATATTTTTAAATTTTTTTTACATCCTCGCGCTCTTTAAACTAATTTTTATTAAAAGTTGAAATAGTAATGGGTAAATTTTATTATTTTGATGTAAATTATTAATATTTAGTACTATATTAAATATTGATTAATGAGATAAGATTATAAGAGTAATAATAATTATATTTTTAGAATTTAAACCCAACCTTCTATTATTAAACCAACATTTAAGACTTTTTTTTTAATTTCTTTTGAAATATTGATAGAGTTAGGGAAGAGGAGTTCTCTAGGTCATAAGAACAAGTAGGGCAGAATTAGTTGAGAGAAGTAGATAGTAGAATTATAGCATATTAATTAATTTGGTAAAATTGTGGGTGTTGGACGCATCTCTGATAAATATAGATATTTGTGGTAAAGAATTTATTCCAAAGGAAAAAAGAGAAGTCTATACTTTAAAGTTTTAAAGGGACAAGTTCCAATAAAAAGAAAAGGCTTGGAAGGAGAAGCAAGCATAATAAGGATGATAAGTTAGGTAGAATGTTTGTACAACTTTTGCTGTCATTAGTGTTAAAGTTATGCTATGCCAATGCCATATCATGTGCGTCTGCATGTGGAGGCATATGCAAGGTGGGTTGGGTGTGGTCAAAGCAAGCATTTTTGCTAAGAGTACTGCTATTTATATATTTAAAAGTGTATACTTATTTTTATATTTTTTATAAAATAAGAATATAAAAAAGTGATATACCAAATATAGTCATAACATTTTCCTTTTTGCTAAAGCCATTATGCATATGGTTACTGCTCTCTGCTCATTGGTCAGTGTAGCAATGCATGTTGGTCAGCACTCATTATTATTATTATTATTGATGTTGATTTCTATAACCAAACTGCTATAATTCAATTTCAGCTTCCAAGTTTGTTCAATTATCCAAAACCATTATCAAATGTTTATGGCAAAATCACATATCTATATATAGATCATGAAACAGTTTTCATTATCATTTTAGTAAGAATTTATGCAATAAGTTTTAGTATACAACCAAGTATGCAAGTGTATTTGGTGAATAACAAAAAAGATATTTAAATATAGTGAAATTATAAAAAATAATAATAATAAAGAGTATTTATATGTCAATATAGCATGTCTGAGTAGAATTTTTTATGGATACTATGAGTTGAATTTCTTTTTCAGGCTTGAATATATTCTTACATTTTCTGATTTTCACCTCAATATTTTTATAGCATTTTTATGTAATGTTTTTATCTAAATATTTTTTTGGTATTTCTAATTAATATAATTTATTTTATCGATACTCTTAGTTTGAGAACAAGAGAAGAAGGTGGAAAGAAATTTTTTTTTTTAAAAAAATACACCCTTTCCTCTCTATTAAAGCTTATCCAAGGGTCATGGGTGCTTAATTTATTTGATTAAATATACTTTTGGTTTTTATATTTAAAGGGTCATCTTAAAGCTTTATTATCTAGATATTATGAATCTAATACCGTTTTTTACAGAAGATATGAATAAAGATTGAAAAAAAAGAATAGAAAATTTTGGTGAAGTGTGAAGTGTCGGTAGGGCAAAGCCAAAACAAAAAATACATCACTTTCTCATAGGGAAATAAAAAAGGCGAAATGTTGTGCTTTTGTGACCCAGAAACTGATATGTACCGTCTTGGAACCTTCAACGCAGAGTTTCTTCTTGTGGGTTCTTTTTCAGTTTTCAGATACAAATGAATCAACCATAAGAATGTTTTTCTTTATAGAGCGAAACCAAGCAAAAATTTTCCATTTCCCACATGAATTAATCACTTTATTGCTATAGAATCACGAATAGTTGTGAAGTAGCGTAGACAGCGTCGGCAGCAGGAATACAAATAACATGTGTAGCAACACAAATTGTAAAGACAGTAGTAGCACAAGATTTATTTATATACGAGATTAATTTTTATTAATCACGAAAATAATAATTAATAAATTTTTTATAATACTAATAATCTAAAATTTTAAACTTATAACATTTGATCCAAAGGTTGATTCCACTTAAACCAATATCTTATCTTTGTCGGTAACACGCCTCCAATTTTGGTGCTGCTGGAATTGAAATTGCGAATTTCACATGAATTTGTTGGCATATATGGATATTAATGTATAAATATGCATATATATATACACCCAGCTGGTATGAAAGGGATAGAGCACCATATGGCTTGAAATTGCATTGGACGGCTGAGATGGTTTAGAGAAAGGCAAAGGGTGTAAGTGAAGGGTGTAGAATTATTGGCATTGTTAGTACGCAATTTTCATTTATGATTCATAAGTCAACACATCTACCGGATTTGATACTCACATCCAATTTGCAAAAATTGACATAATTTCCCTCTGATTTCGACATCTTTCGGCTACCATAACTTATATCAATTGAATTTACTAATAACACTTAAGTTTGAAACTCTGCAAATAATTTTAACTTGCGAATATCACCATAAGTCTTATTGAGACTTTTAATGAAATGAGTGAAGCCCCTCATGGATGTGGATATAGTGATTTTTGTGCTGGAAAAAATTAATGACTTTTTGTGAATTTAAATAATTAATTTTAAATTTAATAGTTCAGATTTTACTTAGATCATTGAATTTAAAACTAAGGTTATCTTCAATAAAAATATTATAAAGAATTACACAGCTTATGCAATTCAAAAAAATAAGTTACAACTATTGAAATGTAACATGTTAAAACATCAAAGTGGTAAAGATGGGATTAATGATGTTGGTATAATGTCATTTAGGTGACATTAGCATTGGAGGTTTGGATTTATGTGTGTCACTTTACAATTAGTTGTTGTTTCTATTTCTATTGCCTCCTTTTCTCACGTAAGATCATTAGACTTGTCCCTCTCTCCTAGACTAATAATTAATTATAGTTAAGAACAATAATTATACATGTTAATTACGTTACGTTGCATACCAACTCATGTTTAATTTGGTGAAGTTATACCAAAGTGCTTCTTCTTCGATCTCTCCCAAGTCTTACACAGGCTAAATCATGAATTTTGCATTTGCTTATCATTTAGTTGGATATCATAATTAAGTTTTTAATATTTAAATGACTTGAACTTAATTTTTTTCTCACCTCAAATATAAGACTAGTTTTATTCAAAAAATTAAGTAAATATAGTTTTAATTAGTGAGTTTAATTTGTTTATCAAGTAAATTTTATTTTATTAAAAGTTTTTTTTTTGTATGAACCACCAAAATTTGATATACATTAAGTATCAGTTAATTTGAGTATGATTATAAGAACAATAAAAATTTTTTTATTAAATTTTAATGTAATTATATTTTTATAATTTTTAAAAAATTAATTAAACTAGAATGACCCTTACAAGTTTATCTAAACGAGAATAAACAAAACGTGGGTTAAGTGGCACATTTCGTGAGGATTGTGTTATTGTCAAGTTTGTTGAAGCTAGGTGTCAACGAATGGCGTTATTTGGGAGAACATTCAAAGTCAATACGTTAGCAGCTAACGAAGAATGAACTTAGAATTTGAATACTCTAGAATCGATTGCAATGTGTAAAGCTATATTCTCATATAATAGATTATAATATAATTGATTATATAAAATTTAAATCTTAAAATTTTAGAGTTAACAAAAACAGATTTATTAATCATAATTCTTATTCTAAAAGAGAATTAGTGTCATGATGAAAAGATGGGTTTTTTTTTTCTCATTTTTTTAAAAAGTAAGTTATAAATTTATTATGCTATTTGGTAAAATCTTGAAGAGAAAATTAAAATAAAAGTGATTTTTTTTTTGGTAAAAATATTATTCCAAAGCACTCAAATATTCTTTTTGATATATTCTTCTTCCTCCCATTTACATGATACCCAAATTATAGTTATTGTAACCTAGTTAAAGAAACAATTCACATCGTAAAATTAAATAAAGAAATCTAATCCAAAAAAAAAAAATACTAATTATATAATTATATTCTTTTCTACTATCAACGTGCTTTAGAAGAATTTATTCCAAAGATGAATTGAAAATTTTTTTTGTTGGGTCAAAGGTCACTTCTTCCTTAGCTCATGGATCTGAAACATTGAAACAATTTCATTGGATGATCAAGTAAGTTATATTCATTCTTTTACGTTAATTTTCTGGCAGAAACACATGATGTTCAACTTTTGGATTCAAGAACATAATGTAAAATGTAGCAACAACCATTTCAGAAGCTACTTGTTTAGTTCACAAGTAGCTTGTGGGACTGAACTCTCAGTCCGTGTATCAGTAGAATCATACAAACACTCCAATTATATTATGACATGTATATGCTCAAATTGATCATCAAAACTAAGGCCAATCAAAGCATTGATAACATTACAAACATGGACTTGGAAACTCACTAGGTGAGTGGCATGTTAGCAAATTGCACAAAAGATTTGTCTTCCATCTCTCTCTCTAAATAATTAATTAAACAGCTTTTTTTTTTTTAATGAAAATCATATGATATCTATCACTGCATCAAGTCTCAACTAATTTAAATTTAAATTAAGCAAAACTATAAAAACAATAAAATTATTTCTACTAAGAACTTATTTAGATTAGTATTTGTCAACTTGCTTTTATTTTTAATTTTTTTAAAAAAGTACTTTATATAAAAATTTAGTGTTTGGCTTAATTTTTCTTTTTAAAGAGAAACATCTATAGAAACTAAAATATTATTTTTTTAGAAATAAATGGGGATGCTTCTCCTTTTAACTTTTATTTTTATTTTTCTTTTTGTTTTTGTTTTTTTAAAACCAATTCAAATGGGTGTTAAGTTTAAACACAATTATATTTTTAAGACTCAAACTTAAAATTTCTAATTAAGGTAAAATAGTTTGTTGGTAGTTAATTTAGTACTATCTCTTTTGTATTTGAATACTCTGCCCTCATATTGGGGAAGAGGTGGGGATAAAGTCAGGAAAGTATAAATTGGCATTTGATTTGATTAGTGACATGTTTTTCTCTGGGATGGGGCACATGGGCATGACTGCTTCTTTGGTTAATTGCCCATTTGGCCGCACATGGGCCACTCGGCCTCTCCTTCAAGGCAAAGTCTACCAAACATGTTTGTCTGAGTCACTGGCAAAGAATTCCCTCCAAATAAGGCCTATCAAAAACTCGAACACCTTATCTGCATAACTAAAGTCACCATGCATGGTCACAAAATTCATAACCTTATCTTCTTCTGGGCATAGACTCCGCTCACTTTAGAAACACTAAGGGAGCCCTTGAGCAACCATGGTAGCCTTTAGCTGCCAATTTCAGCTCACCAACTACTTGCATTCTCAAAATTCCAAAACCAGAAGCAAGTATTTCATCTCTTGCTCTGCACAGCCCATTAAGAGCAATATAAAGGTACCCACTTGAAATGTGTTTCAAAATTCTAAACTTTTCGATGTAATTTACCAAAAAATTTAAGCTTTTGGTGTTTGCTTCGAGGAATAGGTAGTGATAAATGGGGCAACAAAGGAAATAGGAAGGGCAGCAATAGTGGCAGTGACTAAGGCCAGAGGCATGGAAGTGGCTGGAGCAGTGGATTCTAATTATGTTGGAGAAGATATTGGAAAGGTCTTTACTTTTAGTCATCTTTAGCTAAATTTCAAGAAAAATAAAACAACCAACTTCTTCAAATGCATTTTAATCTTCTTGGGATTGTTTTCTAACAGGTTTGTGGCATGGAGGAGCCTCTAGAAATACCTATATTAAATGACCTCACCATGGTTTTAGGTTCCATATCTCAGGTAATGTGAAATGCTGCTTAGGTAACTCTTGCATTCTCAACTCTGCACAAATAAATACATCAAAATTCTAAGTGGGATTGCTTAAAACAATGAATAATAACCCATTTCTGTGCATTGAATGAGGCTCTGAATTGAATAATGGCAGTCCAAGGCAACAGGAGTAGTGGTTGATTTCACTGATCCTTCCACAGTATATGACAACGTGAAGCAGGTTTGATTTGTTTTGATTTAATAGAACAACTTGTTTCAAAAAATTTACTTGCATTGTTTGGTAACCTAAAAAATATACCTTAACTTTGCCATTGTTTTTGTTTTGGTATTAGCACCATTTGCCGTAGTTGTTAACTCTTTCTTTGTCTCCAATAGGCAACAGCATTTGGCATGAAGAGCGTAGTTTACGTGCCTCGGATTAAGTTAGACACAGTAGCGGCATTATCTGCTTTCTGCGAGAAGGCCACCATGGTGAGCACAGGGTGAGACATTAACTACAATACAGTGTTTGCTTTCATTAACTGTCATTTGTTTTATTATCATGTCAAGGTTTTGCAATGGTTGCAAATTTTTAAGTAAATTTCTGCTTGGAATTGAGATTTCATTGTTTAATTTCAGGGTGTATTGGTTGCACCAACCCTATCCATAGGATCCATCTTGTTGCAACAAGCTGCAATTTCTGCTTCCTTTCACTACAACAATGTCGAAATTGTAGAATCAAATGCTAATGCAAATGTAAGAACTAATTTTCCATTAAAAATCTAGAATGCAAATACACAAGGTAAAATGATCACTAGTGACTTGAGTACATGATTGATGGATGGACAGGATCTTCCGTCAGCAGATGCAATCCAAATTGCCAATAATCTCTCTAACCTGGGAAAAACATATAACAAAGAAGATCTTTCAACTGATGTATTGGTAAGCATAAAATCACTCTGATTCTGTAGCACTGATTCATATTGATACATAGCAGAAAGTCTTAATGCCTCATAACATGACTTCATTCTTTATTTGTCCTACAAGGCAAGGGGTCAAGTTCTGGGAGAAGATGGAGTTCGTGTGCATAGCTTGGTCCTTCCAGGGCTTCCCTCCAGCACAACAGTTTACTTCTCTGCTCCAGGAGAGGTATATCTTGTGCATTGTTTTGTTCTGCTATTTCTGGAAGTGTATCTTCTGATCCTTGGACCAATTGGATGCAGATTTACACTGTCAAACATGACATTACAGATGTGCAGTGTCTCATGCCGGGTTTACTACTAGCGATTAGAAGAGTCGTGCTCCTCAAGGTAAGCATAAGCAACCATATAAAGTCTCACATTTCAGATTCTTCATATCATCCTGCTTCCACTACTTTGTTCTTTTCATTGAAACTTTATCATCTTGCAGAATTTGGTATATGGCCTGGAGAAACTTCTGTAGAAATGCTCAACCTCTTCAGTCTCCTTGTTGGAAACTTACATTTGTTCAAGCTGAATGGACAGTCATCATCAGCCTGTGAACAAACATCATAGAGAAGGTTTGAAAGGAAGACAGTAGAGTCAGGACCTTCCCAAATACTTCCTTAATGATCAATATTCAAAAATACTGTTAAACGCGAGAACTGTGGTTCAACAGAATTTTTGGAGATTATCTTGTAAGTTCAATTGAGATTCAAAAATTGATAAAGGGTCTTCTTAGATATGTTATAATACAATCGACCAAGCATGAGCAAAAAAGGGGGAGGGGGAGGGAGGAGAGGGAAGGGAGATATAAAAGGATTAACTAGTAACTTGAGATGAACCAGAGGAGGAAGAACATGGTAATGCAGCAACCCAAACAAAATTAACAAGGTAAGAAGTTTATATGGGGCACGTGTATCAACCTGCAATACATGCCTCTCAGCACATCTCTAAATTCCTTTAGGTCGATAGAAATAAAACTAAGACCAACGCAAGAAACCAGGCACCCACTTCTTCAGCACGATTTCTTAAACTATTGTTGACCAAAATGGGGCATAAGATTAAGACCATGCCAAGAAAGTAAGTTCAATTTAGGCAAAATAATTTTCCGAAATTCAGATGCACCCACCTCTTCAGAATGAATTCTGAATTCTGTAGAGGTGAGCATGGCCATATCGAATATTATATGAGGTCTAGTCATATTCAAGAATTTTGAAAACTTCCCTTTCCAACAGAAATTACAAATAATTTCAATGTCTTTTTATGAGTACATTTTCTATGTATTCAGAAAAAGTAAGATACATCTTAGCTTTTTGTTTTTCCTTAAGATTTAAGATCACCAATCTATGTACACAATTGGAATAAAATACCCTCAGTAAAAGCAGCTATCCTATTAAAATAAAATTACCATTTACTACCCTAAGGTAGTCCTACCCACCCCAGAATGTACCAAAGTACAAATGGGTATAATCATTTGGAACAAGATTAATATTTGCACAAATTGTGACAGTGATGTCATTAGACGCAAGGTACAAGACCCACATACCCTGGACAGATTAGATTTTACTAAACGGGAGGGACAGCGGGGGAAGAGTAAAGACTAGAACTGTCTACAATGATTTGAAACAAATACTCATTATCACAAATTCAAAAATATGCACTGCATTCTTAAATGTAGCTTAAATTAGGAAGTCCTTGCATCTAATAGGACTTCTTTGAAAAATAACATACTTGAGGTTCTACAGATATATCTTGCTAAAATATAATGAGAGTTAGCCTTTCAAACTGGTAGCCCATTTAAAATGTTAGGAGTCATTTCATGGTAGCGGGCTTCAGCCACATAGGAAGAAGAATACTTGCAAATATAGAGTTCATTAAGTATGATGCAAATGTTTCAAGTTTCATTTATTTCATTCCAGATATTCTTACATTGCCTTCCTCAGAATTAGAGGGCTTGATCGCCATCATATCATAAAAAAATATATTACTAAAATTATAAATTATATATTAGATATGGTTTATAATTTCTAAATCAAGATGACCATGACTGTGGACAAATGGATTCAGAGGTATTCAAGAACTTTGATAAAAGCATTGCAAAATAAGTGAAATACCCTAAAAGGTGTCAAAGATAAACCACTTTCTGCAAAATGGACCAATAGCATATTCTTTCTTGCTTGCTTCCCGAGAATTAATTACACACAATTGGAAACATCAATTGGGGAATAGTCAGAGACGCAGCATTTCCTTTCTTTCTTGCTTGCTGAGAATTATTTATGCACAGTTAGAAACATCAATTGGGAAATAGTCAAAGACTCAATTTCTTTTCCCAAATAAGGCTTCTAACATTGTCATATTATAGGTTACTGTTTTCAGTTTTACAAATTGAAACATTAAACATGAGAAAACCAATATCAACATAACAACAGCTTGACAGATATACGTATATGTAAAGAGAAACAGGCTTCCAATGGTATTCACGACTCACTTGACCCATTACAAATGGGTATGAATTCATTCACGAATCTGTACAAATACTCTTACCTCTAAGTTTGTTGGCTACAGCTGCAATCCATGCTCTATCTTTAATACTAAATGCATAGCTCATGGTTGAGGCCAGCAGAACAAATCCTTCAGGACTTTCCAATCCAGTAGCACCCTGGATAGGAACTTGTGACACTGGTTGCACCAGGAGAGAGCGAACCCCTTTAGGTACCAGATCCCAAAATTCAGAATCTGAAATAGTTTTATTAAACTATGAGATTCTTTGAACATAACCATTGAACCTGGAATAAATTCAACTGCATTCAATTCAATCCTAATCACTGTTAACACATCTTTTAGACCTAGTTGATGTTGTTTTGAAAATTTAAGATTACACAAACACATCAAGAGCCCTATGATGTGAAATTAAAAAAAAATCTCTCGGAAATAACGAATTATGCACATAATAATCAGAATATGAAAGATCTGCTATTTCAATCTTTCACCTTTCTAAATAAATCATCCAGTTCCTTTATTATAGTTTTAATTGGGTCAGTATGTAGGAAGTGAATGGAAGCCAAGGAAAAAGCTGAAGCATTCAATCGCACTGAGTCCAAGCATAAACATCCTCCACCCAACTACGGAGCAACACAAGCTAGCATCACATAATCACTGTGTGCTCAGAAATACGATCGGCTTCTTTGCTGGCTAGAGAACAAGGATAGGAGGGGATTATTCATGATCCCAATGTTAAAATGCCAATCAGAAATACCCCCATTTAATTCCAAAAGAAGAGTAACACAGATTATAGAGAAAATATTAGTTTCAGAACCAGGCAACTAGTTGTACTGGATATCGAGTGGAAAGTAAAACAGAATGCTTCAAACGCATCTTTTATTCTGAAATTTGAGATGTCGGTTTTAGCCTTTTAGATAATTCAACTAACTATGCTGGTGATTTTATCGCTCCAGACTAGACCTGCAGAATAAGCTAATTGCATAATTCTACTTACGTATGAATAATGAACCACAAGTACCAAACATTATCATTACCTGCACCCTGAGGAAAATAAAGAGTCTCCTTCAAATTAAACAAGCCAGCATTTTCAATTTTTTTCTCAAACCAAGCGAGAAGGTTTGTTTCGGATGAATCATCTGGTAGGTTCCAGTAGCCCCTCGAACATAAATCTCCTCGAACTGAAATTAACTGAAAGCATTGAAAACATGCGCAAATCAATTATTTAATACTACTTGACGATATTTCCTTTCTAAAAAGGAGGGTATAATATCAATTTCAGGTTTTCTTCACATTAGACTTCATAGTCAAATATTTGAGTGATAAAAATCTACGTACAATCTTGAACTGTCTGCATCATATTCCCTTTCCTTACCACAGCTACAGCATTTGTATTGCGCAGAAGAATGTATGATGCCCAAGCCAGGTCCTCCTTCTGAGTATCCATTAGATCGGGTGACATGACAAATATTTGCTGAGAACCTTCAGGAAGTGTTGTTTGTTCCAATGGTTGAGCACCCTGAAGATTTCCCAAGACTTAGTTGAGGAGCACTACCATATATTCTAATTTCATAAATGGATTGATCAAAATTAATTCAAAACAATAGCTATTACATAGAAGAAAAAGAAAAGGCATAGTCTGTCGTGTAAAAAACATTACCTTTAGAAATTTACCAAGGTAAGGAAGTGCAACTGAAAATGAAGCCAAGCAAAGGCCCAAAACCTCTGTAGTCTACAAAAGAAACAAAAGGTCAGCAAAATTCAACAACAAACAAGAAAAATTTGAGCTAAAAGAGGTTTGCTCACAAGCTGCGCTGGAGTAATGGTAGCAGAATCGGAACCAACAAAGTGATTCAAAAGTATAAGCGAGCCGAAACCATAGCCAATCCATCTGGGCAAGTACGATTCATCCAACCCAGGTATCCCTGAACCCAAAATACCATAAATAACAACTATGTACAATTTCACAGTTCGCAATGCAAATACAGAGAGAGAGAGAGAGAGAGCAGCCCCACCCAACGTGAAGCGAAGAACAGAGAGATTTATTTGTTGCTGTTGGGTTGTGGATTGTGGAGAATCTTCTAGGCGAGAGTGGACAATTGGGAATCTTCTGGTTCTGATGTTGGTTTTGGCGCGAAACTGGAAAGGAAATTTCACCTGAACCGAAGGATTCAGGGAAAGGATGATGCTCATTGTTTGGGAAATGAACTTCAACTCTGGAGTCTCTATTGCACGGACCACAGCTATTGTTACATTCCGTCAGGGCAAAAATCGTTATGTTATGATTTAATTCTAACCATTTGCTTTTCGGTCTTCGGCCCATCTCGGCTCTAAATTTTGTTCAGCATGTTCGAACCAACCCAACTTCGGCTCAGCACAAAGCCCAACCAGATTGCTCATAAACTACAACCGATATTAGAGCATTTTAGCCATGAAATTTAGGAGTTGCATAGTTTATTTTTTATAATTTTTTACAGGGTTCATTTTTGACACATCATCTCTAATTTTTTTTTTCTTCAACCTCTACTTTGTTTTAATTTTAAGTTTATAAAATGTTCTTCAACTAAAAAATGTCAATTTTTTCTCTCTTTACTAACTCAATAACTCAATGCTCTTTAGTGATGATACTGTGTTAGAACTATTGCCTAACCTTGTAAAACTCTCTAAATAACACTACTAAAAATAATCTTTGGGAATTATTCCAAAAATATCCTCTGGCGAAATTTCTGTGTTACTGCAGAAATTCAATTTCCACGTCAACAACTAGATATGTCTGGGAAATTGAGATTGTGTAAGCCTAATAGAATTCCAAAATTTAATTTTCGTTATTGCCACATAAACATATTATGTTATATTAAAAATTTAATTTCCACATGAGAAAGTAGATGTTTTGGAAGTTGAAATTGTCCAAGCCTTGTAAGCACCCCCCTCGTTAAGTCAAAAATTTAATTTTCATAAATAAAATTTCGCAAGTTTACACTTTTAAAATTGTTCATGTCAAAATTAAATTTTCAAGTGAATGATGAGTGCTTACGATGAAGATCAATTTCTGAAGATTATGTAGTTGTGCATGCATAAATTAAATTTTCAAGATAATGTAAGGTGTTTATACGATGGCTGTGGAAATTAAAATTTTGAATTTTATAAAGTTTTTTTGTGGAAATTTTATTTTTAATTCTTTAAAATTGTTTATTCAAAAATCAAATTTTCAATTAAATGATGGGGTGCTTATCAGCTTGCACAATTTTAACTTTTAAGACACATTTACTTGCTCGTTTAGAAATTGAATTTTTGTAAATAAGAGTATTTTTGAAATAAAACATGACAAAAAAAGAGGAGGGGAGTGGGAATATTAAATATGGGGAGTGGTAAAATTGATTTTTAATTTTATTTTCATTTGACATTTAAAAAACCAATTAAGAGTATTTTTTGCACGTTTGTGTGTGTACATATATTTTCTATATTTACACACGTCATAATATTTTTTAATTAAAAAAAAAACTGGCCAATTTAACTTTTTTATATCTCAGGTTTTTGAAAAAAAATTACAAATTTTGATTAAAATTAATAAAACTGTTCAAGACGACTAATTAATAAACGGTTAATAAGTGTGAATTATATGTTTAAAACTAAGATTTTTTTTGTTACAAATTAAATCGTAAGGAGATTTTGAACTTTTAATTTCTTCTATTCAATCTAATTAATTATAAATTAAAATATTAGATAATAAATTCGTACTTATAGTTAAAATAAAAAAGATAAAAAAAAAATTTAACCTACTAAAAGTTACTCAATTCTTTAACTACCAGATTATTTCTATAATTGCCACTAAAATTGTATTGTTGAAATTTATAAATTAATCCGATCTAGAGATGGAGTTAAATACAAAAAAAAAAAAAAAAAGAAGAAAGTGTGGGATAAGTGAAAAAATGTAAAGAGTCACAGTGTTTGAAAAGCCATTGAGCAAGGAATTTTGAAATGAGAGATTTATAGGTTTATTGATTATAGCTTTTCATTTCAAATAACATTCTTTTTATAGATAAATATTTATTTATGCAATGTTCGAGACAATATTAATCTTATAATAAAATGTATGAAAATATATTAATAGGATTCGGCACAATTGACAATTGGTTAAATTTATTAAGCATGATGAGGTAGATTCAACACTTAATTTAATTTATAAAAAAGATTTATTGAAAGAAATATATTTATTTTAATAATTTTTATGTCTTGGGAAAAAAATAAAAATAAAAATAAAAAATGCTTTAGGCTAAAAAATTGTAATTAAATATACAAAATAAGAAATTAAATGATGCACTTTTATTTAAAAAAGATGGTTCCTTGAAATTTTAAAATATAGTCAAGTCTCAAACATAAGAAAAAGAAAGCAAATGATATTCTTTTATTTGAAAAAGAATCAAAATTATTTCTGCCCACTCCAACACACGAGGCCTTGTTTCTATTGTTCGTGTTAGTCACACGTGGTAATCTGACTGCCTGTCTCTATCCATTAATCCCATTTATGTAAAAATAAAAATTAAAAATCTCCAATACTAAAGCACATGCAACACCATATGATAACAAGTACACCCTTTTAAAACTCACCAATTAAATGACGACACGTCAAATACAATGAACATATACTGCGACCATACCCTCAAAATTACCAATAATATCCACCCGAAACGACGTTTCTCTCACTTGTAAGTAAAATTGTAAAAAGCAAATCTCGTACAAGATAATTGCTTATAATTACCCAGGTAAACGTAGGCAAACTGTGGCGGCCAATGAAACAAGGCCACGTGCTCTATTAGATCCCCTCGCGGGCGCGCGATCTAACACCGACTACGTTCGGCTACAGCTTTCGTGACACGTGCCTCACATGGGACTGAATGAAGCCGGTAATATAGGGCTGGAGACCGGTATAGCAGGTCACTACCACACTGGCATTCCCGCTGGGTATATAATGAGTCTACCCCATTTCCTTCTCTCTCTTCCATTTTTCTCCAGCTATTTTGAGTTTCCTAATTAAGCTAAGAGAGGCAACGTTTCGCTTTTTCCAGCTCGCGGTTTGGATGTGAGTAGTTTCCTCTGATTCTTATTATTTGAATTTTCTTTTTAAGTGGACCGCTACAAGCTTCATTGTTCTCAATTTTATTCAGTGGTGATCGATCTTTGAAGCTGTGGAAACTTTTTTTTTTTTTTTTTTCTCTCCCCAAATTTGAGAGTGGAAATTTCTGGTTTCTTCGCCTTGATCTTCTTATTCCATCATCTTTGAGTTTAAGCCATTCTGGGCTTGCATTTTTGTGGCTTATGAACTGGAAATTTTCTCTTTTTTCCTGTTTTCGATTCAACCTGTTTCAGGTTCCATTTTTCTTCTGAAATATTGTACTAAAAATTGGGGCCAAATTTCGTTCGCGGTTAAATTTTAGCTAATTTTTACATTTCTGAAACTCGATCGCCACTTGGACTTTTTGAGTGTATGAAAACTCTGAATTTTGGGCTGTGTTAGTGCTACTGAACATGGTTGTCTAATGGATAAAAATTAGGGTTTCGGGGTCTGGTTGGTAGGTTATGATTTTCCTGCCTTAAAAAGAGCAATTTGGTGAAGTTCAATTCGTGGGTCTGTTTCTATCGTATATATTTTCTACCCGAGCTTGGGTCCATGTGTTTTTTGTTTTAATTCTTGCTTGTGTCTTCTTGATGCTAATATATATATTTTTTTCCTTTGCTTATCCTAGATCTATCTCACGAATTGTCAGACTTCAGAAGAACATTAAAATTTTGGCCGCATTTGGTTGCACAGGAGTTTTGTAAATTTGCAGTAGCTTTCTACTAATCGGGTAAAGTTGGAATTTAAGTGAACCAATAAAAAAACCAGGGGAACATATATCTCCAATCAATCTAATATATAGAATTTCTGGGCTGTTTCAAGAACATTTTGCATGGTCTCATGTCTGTATGTTACCGTGTTGAAGAAACATTCTATTTAGTCTAAATACCATTCAGGCCTGGCTCTGGAGAGCTACTTAGACTCCAGTCACCAAGGGGCGGTGCCCCCCATGGCACCTTCTCGGGTGGCTGGAGGCTTAGCCCAATCATCATCAAGTTCTGGAATATTCTTCCAAGGAGATGGACAGTCACAGAATGTAGTTAACTCTCACTTAAGCTCGTGTTTTGGTAACTCATCTAACTCTATTCCTGGAACTGGGCGCTCAAATCTGGGTCCGGTTTCTGGGGACATGAATAATGCAGTATTAAACAGTGTGGCAAACTCAGGACCAAGTGTTGGAGCGAGTTCTTTAGTCACAGATGCAAACTCTGCGTTTTCTGGAGGCCCTCATTTGCAGAGAAGTGCAAGCATTAATACAGACTCTTACTTGCGTTTGCCAGCATCACCCTTGTCCTTCTCATCAAATAATATTAGTATTTCAGGGTCATCATTGATGGATGGTTCTTCTGTAGTACAGCAAAGCTCTCAGCAAGATCAGAATATTCAGCAGTTGCAGCAGAATCAGCAGCAGCCACAGGGTGCTTCAAGTGCTACATCTTTGACAGCTCAACAACCTGGGCCGGCTCCACTGCCAATGGGTGCACGTGTACCTGGATCTTTCATTCATGATCCAAATAACATATCCCAGCTGCAGAAGAAACCTCGGCTGGAAATCAAGCAGGAAGATATAATGCAACAGCAGGTATTGCAACAGCTTCTTCAGAGACAAGATCCTATGCAGTTCCAGAGTCGTAATCCCCAATTACAGGCCTTGCTTCAGCAGCAGAGAATCAGACAACAGCAGCAACATATTCTTCAATCAATGCCACAGTTACAGCGATCCCAGTTGCAGCAGCAGCAGCAGCAACATCAACAACAACAAATGCACTTCAGGCAACAATTACAACAACCAGCAATACAGCCTGCATCTGCTATTAAGCGTCCATATGAGAGTGGTGGTGTATGTGCCCGTCGACTGATGCAATATCTATATCATCAAAGGCAGCGACCAGCTGTGAGTTACTCTGTTTGTTATTTGCATATTGAAAATGTCTTTCTGCCCTTTTCAGATCTTATCACAGTGGCTTATTTTGTGAAATATATTAGGGTTTCATCATTTATATTTCTCTCTTGAGCTCCAGTTTCCAATGCTTGAACTACAATGTGGTTATATCTATGGATGCGTGATATTCCAAGTACTTAATTAAAATTCTTCCTCCATTTTTTCATTTGTCTCAGGATAACAGTATTGCATACTGGAGAAAATTTGTGGCTGAATATTACTCTCCTCGTGCAAAGAAGCGATGGTGCTTGTCACTATATGATAATGTGGGGCATCATGCTCTTGGTGTTTTTCCACAAGCTGCTATGGTCAGTTATTGCTTCATTATCTTTACCTTCTATTCTTGAGTCTCATATAGGATCATTCCTTACTAATGATGTGTATGCATATATTTAGAGTGCTGATAGGTTGTAGGGCTAATTATGTCATTAATTGTCTTGTTAAAATGCCTCTATAACTGATGTATGTGTAAAATGGTTTTCTTTGCTAAGAATATAAAGAAATGTTTAAACCATTTGCCCTTTAATATGTAATTGCTTTTGACATGTATTTTGTCCTAAATGGGTATTTGTTTCCTCAGGATGCATGGCAATGTGACATATGCGGTTCTAAATCTGGAAGGGGATTTGGTAAGAAAATTCTAATATTGTTCTGTTATCCGGTTGTACTTTGATTTTTAAATTCTTATGTCTACATAAAAGTCACATTTGAATTTTTGTGGAGGTGATTCTGGTTAGCATTTCAAAGAATTCAGAACATTAATTGAATATCAAAAGAAGATTTATTTTTTGGTTTACTTGCTATTGTATTTTCCATTGAGATTTAATTGATAAATCCCACAGGTGTGTAGAAGTGCTTTTGTCCGATGAAAATAAACTTGTGGACAAATTTTGCGTTTGACCAAAATTTGAAAGATGTTGGATTTTTGTTTGTCAATGGGAACTGTCATTTGGGGTCAATTCCACAACCTGAGTTTTGGACTTTGGAAAAATTGTTGAGGTTTTAGGAAATTATTTAGATGATTATACTTAGAATTTTTACAGAATGTTGAAGTAAAGTAATTTATAAATTTAAGCACCCAACTTTTGCTCTCCTTATAATTATTTCCTAAATAAAAGGTGATAATCTAGTAGATATTATCTTTGAATATACCTGTAATGTATGCTAGATTCTTACCATGCTATTTCTCTGAAATTTCTTACTATGTTAATTTTAATTTATATCTTACTTACATTCTGTTTTGGTTAACAGAGGCAACTTTTGAAGTACTTCCCAGACTCAATGAAATCAAATTTGGCAGTGGAGTGATTGATGAACTTCTGTTTCTGGAATTGCCTCGTGAATATAGATTTCCTTCTGGAGTAATGTTGTTAGAGTACACAAAAGCGGTTCAAGAAAGTGTATATGAGCAGCTTCGCGTTGTTCGTGAGGGTCATCTTCGGATAATCTTCACGCAAGACCTGAAGGTCATAAATTATTACATATTTCAATAAAATTTTGATTCTAATTTTTTGTGCATAATCATCTGCTAAAATTCTGGTTATTTTGCAGATATTATCTTGGGAATTTTGTGCAAGACGCCACGAAGAACTTCTCCCTCGACGATTGGTTGCACCACAGGTTTGGTTCTGGTGCTTTTGTAGGTCTTTGCTTCTCTTGCTAACATCTATTAGCTTCTGGAAATACACTTAAATTTAATTCAATGTGTATTTTTAACAAATTATCTTGTATCGTTATTTGCATGCCTTAATATTTCTCCTCTTGTGTTATGCTTGTTCTAATGAATACTGCTGAGTTCATTAAGGGCATTAGCAAGGACAATTGGGTTTGTAAATCCTAGGCAGTAGGGAAACCTCTTTCCTTGTCTCACAACTAAAAAAATGATGACGCTGTATTCTTTTTTTTTCTGACCTCATAATATTATTGTTGGGACCAGATTCCAGCATTTTGAAAGGGAATTATATCCCCCAAAACGGAAGAAAGAAAACTGAGATAAATAAATAAGTTATTATTGACCATAAGAGTACTCCTATAATTGGGTTTGCTAAATTTGTGAGGATGAGGAGATATTGTTTTGCACTTAGGTCTAATGATTGTATTTTTGTAGGTAAACCAATTGGTTCAGGTAGCTCAAAAATGCCAGAGTACAATTGCTGAAAGTGGATCTGATGGGATTTCTCAGCAGGACTTGCAGACAAACAGCAATATGTGAGTTGATTCATTGCTATGATTCACCAATTTATGTATTTAGCAAATCCTTCTACTCTTATACATTGTTCCTTATGTTCTATGTGATGAGGTTGTAGTCTAGGAATGATACCTATGCTCGTATGTGACTAGATAGAAACTAGATAGTTGAAGAAATGGAACCACAGAAGAAAAGAAATCAATGTATACTTAACATAAGTAACATATCAGAAAAAAGAAATAAAAGGATCTTAGTGGAGGATACAATGTTACTTGTCAAAATCTTAGATTTGATTCTGGTTCTTTGCTGTGTCGCTTATTTAATAGTATGTCCTGTGCCAATGATGTTCTACTCTTCTAGACGTCTGAAATCAAAATTTTGCCCATGTTTTTTGACAATGAGGCCTTGCATGAGTATGAGCATCTTGGAGCAGTGTAACTTGGATAATTTCTTAATTCTTTCTTTTACCCAAACCATCTACCAGACTTTTGTTGGGCATTATTCTGTGTTACATGTAAATCAATTTTTAAGTAAATCAGCCTCTTACAGTCCTGTTTGTTCGCTTGTTTAGTTGTTTTGTTTATTCATACAATTGCATAATTGATCGTGCCACTGGACCAAAGCTGAAGCTTATCTTCTTTTGCTTCAGGGTGTTGACAGCTGGGCGTCAGCTTGCAAAGAGTTTGGAATTACAGTCTCTAAATGACCTAGGTTTCTCCAAAAGATATGTGAGATGTTTGCAGGTATTCCAAAAAATCTGGAGTCAGAGTTTACTGCTGAGTAATGAAAGAGTGAGCACTTATTTTGTTTATATTTGATCAAGTCTTATGGTAGCCTGCTGCAATGGTTTACAGATCTCTGAGGTTGTCAATAGCATGAAAGATCTGATAGATTTCTGCCGGGACAACAATATTGGAGCAATTGGTAATTCCATTATTGGTTTCTTTTACCATATTACAATGTATTAGAACTATCAGTGTTATCTTTTTCATGTAATGAGACGTATCAGTGCTTGTTATCCTTGCATATGCTGAACGTGGACAATATAGCCATGTCCGTTCTAATATTGGAATTTGTTGGTGCAATCCCTTAGATCGTGGTACCATGTAGGGTAGGGAAGAGTTTTGCTAAAGCGATATCTATGGATCTTAAGCTCTAATATATAACATGATATTCAGAACTTGAGTCTATTGCACCCTTTCAGTTTTCCTCTCTGTTGTTGCTCTGGCTTGTGGTTTTTCCCTTCCTTGAGATTTGGGGTACAGGGGAATGAGGTTTTATGAAGATGAACATTCACTTGTTATATTTAATTGGGATTAAGTGTTTTTGTTTTTTTGTGGTCTTTTATTTCTCTGTAAATATTTTTAGTTATTGTGAAAGTTGCTTCAGTTTGTGTGGTTTTAGATATCTATTTCAAATTATCAGTGGTCTTTCTTGTTCTATATGTTGATCCAACGCTTTCTGCAGAGGGCTTGAAAAATTATCCTCGACATGCAACTGTGGCCAAGCTACAAATGCAAAAAATGAAGGAGATGGAACAGTTAGCAAGCGTTCAAGGTCTGCCAACTGATAGGAACACACTTAATAAGCTGATGGCGTTGCACCCTGGATTGAACCACCAAATTGACAATAATCATAATATGGTCAATCGTGGTGCTTTAAGTGGATCAGCACAAGCTGCTATGGCACTGACTAACTACCAGAGTCTTCTTATGAGGCAAAACTCCACGAATTCAAATCCTAATTCACTTCAGCGAGAAGCTTCGTCTTCCTTCAATAGTTCCAACCAGTCTCAGCCTCCGACTTTGCCAGGGCCCGCTTCTTTAATTCCAGGGTCCATGCAGAATTCACCTGCCTCTGGTTTCTCAAGTCCCCATCTACCGTCGCAGCAGCAGCAGCAACAACAGATTCAGCAGCGTTCCTTAGGTGCAAATGGCTTACTGCAACAAAACCACTCTCAGAGCTCCCAACAAAACCATCTCCAACAGCAGATGCTCCAGCAAATGCTGCAGGAGATGTCAAATAGTAGTGGTGGAGTGCAACCTCAAGCTCTCGCTGGGTCCAATGCGTATGGGAACTTGGGAAAGAATGGGTTGGGTTTTGGCGGAAACACCCGAGCAGTAACTGGAGGTACAAGCAATGTTTCGGGCAGTAATGGACCTGTTCCTAGCAGGAGCAACAGTTTCAAAGCTGCTTCGAACAGTGATTCTTCTGCCGCTGGTGGCAACAATGGATTTGACCAGAGAACATCTGATATGCCCCAAAATCTCCGTTTGCAAGAAGATATGGTTCAGGATATTGCCCATGATTTCACAGATAATGGTTTCTTCAGCAGTGATCTGGATGATAACATGGGTTATGGCTGGAAGGCATGACTAACATAACATGATCCAGTAATTGGAAGGCATGATTCAGCATGATATCTTTGTACAGGATATTTCAAAATAGTTGCTGCCTCCTCCTTTTTCTTTGCTTTCCCTGCTCATTTTCTTGATGATGGAAGTTGTTGTGACATTTGTATCCGAGTAGGTGTTTAGAGATCTTATTTGAGGGTTTTGTCTCAGGCTTGGCCTTGCAAGTGTAAACTATTGACTTTTCTAAAGAAACAGTCAAGTTTCGTATCAATACAAAATTTACATGCCCCATTACCTCTTTTCCTTTTCTATCAATATTTGTGCAACTGCTTCAGTCCAATCTGTTAGTTGCTCTTTTCAGGTCTCTAGCTCTGGTGGGCTCAGTAGTTTTCGGCCGTTAGATTCCAAACAAATCTAATTTTAGAAGGTAGGATCACACATGTAGACGAATTCCAAAAAAATTCTGCAAGCTGTGGTACTTAATGTAGACATTTGTGGTCATAAAGATCAAAATATTTCCCTCAAGTATTTGGCACTTAACAAATAATAATAGTGGGGGAAAAAAAAAATTAGACACTGTACATTATATCTGAATTTTATATTTCCTATACATAGATATGAAGTTCCAAAAGAACGCTGAAAAGTTTCAAACCCACGTTAAAATAAAAGGGCACTCAGCACTCAGAACTTGCTACAAATGCAAATATTTTGAACATTTTTTTTTTCTAAGAATAAAATAGATAGCCTATAATCCCTATAAAAAAAAACCTATAATTTACTGCCTAAGATGATATTTAGAATGGTTAGCTATATTTGCTTTAGTCTTTCTCTAAACTCACTGGGGCATATCACTGCACAATCTATGCAGAGACCACCTTTTGTATGTGTACAATCGATTTGGGCCAATGAAAAGTTTGTCTTTATGGGCCTATTTGGGTTTTCTATCACAAAATCTCCAACGTGGTAGTAGGCCCATTCTCCGGGCCCATTTAAATAACACTCTGACTGGGCATGCTGGCCGTCCGATGTTGATAGCTGAAATCGGACGGGCTTGATGTCCCAACCATGTACTTGGTCAACGTTACACACACGTCGGCCCAATCTTTTGGAGATTTTGCCCAATTGAAGTCTGAAAAATAAGCTATAACTCCCTCTTGGGAATTCGAAGTTTACTTCTCCTACCACTTCAACCCACCACATCTGTTGAAGATATGCAATGCTTTGGAACCTGCACATTGTAAAACCATTTCTTAGTTACATGGAATCTTATTCCTTGTTCTCCCTTTTTCAAGGGAATATAAGGGGGAAAAAAAAAACAAAGAATATATAATTCTTCATTTGTAAAAATAAGTATCCTATATAATTTTGTTCATTTTTCATTTTTGAGGTGTTTTTTTTTTTTTTTTTTTTTCCTGTATTTACATCTCAGGAATATAACAGAATAATTTTGCTTGGGAACAAAAAATAATTACAATTACTTTTACTTTTAACATGTATTTTTTTATAAACTTAACCTTTAATATTATAGAAGCCTCTCAATCATTAAACTACACCTCGTTAGTATTTTGTAGTTTTTACAATAAATTTTATCTTATTAAGATTAGCCTTGTGAATTGCATGATATCAATGATTTCTATTAGAAATTAGATTTTCATAAATGTAATTCACTGTAAAATCCTTATTTATAACTTCTTCTGAGAACCAAACAAAATTTTTTAAAATAATATTTGATAATAGAAAAATTCTAAGAAAATTAATGAAATCACACTGAATCTCTTTTAATCATAACAAAAAAATAAATCTTAAACCTTTTACATTTTGCTTAAATTCATCGTTACTAAATTACATTTAGTGGTTGAAATCAAAGTGAACCTCTAATCAACAAGAAAGGCTACTTTTTGGTTCATTACGGATCATTTTAGAATGTGGTGACAATCTAAGCACAAAAGAAAGAATGCCTTTTAAGATTATATTATTCAGAAAGTTCTATCTTTTTTAGGAATAAATTGCTTAGATTCCTATAAAAATTATTAATTAACTTTAAGAGGTTCTTATTCTATACCACACAAGTAAAAGACAGCCAGCATGCTCCCAATATGATATTCATGCAAAGATATTTAACCATTTAATTACTAGAATCTAGAAAATGGGTCATCAAAGACAAAGATGCTTTTGTTATAATTAAGAAACGTCACTATTAAACACACAAATATTAGGATTAATTAATCGATGCCTATGCAAAGAAAACATATTACATAGAATTAATTAAGTTTACTTTTCCTAAAATACTAGTTCTTTTCAATTATTGTAGCATATTCGTTGATACTTTTAATCTAAAATGCTTTAAGTTTCTATTAAATTGATACTTTATTCGTAACATATTCTAAGTGCAAATTGCTTGCACTCTTTAGCTTTTTAATTTATTAAATGAATAAATAAGTTTTTTAAATGGCTTTCTTTCCTCTTCTTATATAACGACCCTTAATTATATAGGATGAAAGCTGATTACAAAACTTTATATTTCTTGACTACAATACCAAATACATAATAAGAATATATGATATTTTCATAAATTTAAAAAACAATGATTTATTTTCTACCTCAACCACATTAATTACAAAATTATTTTACTCTTTAAACTTGAAAATATATATATATATATATTCGTCTCTTACCTGGATTCCTCTGTTGGGATATAGTTCCAGTATCTTCTATCATCTATTCCCGTGATCTTCAAGCACTTCGATGATATGAACAAACAAACTTGCCCACTACATTTATCCAACCAAGCTTCCTGTAATTACCCAGAAAAATGAAACTGGAAAATCAAAACTCATAACAGAGGAGAAAGGAAAGTGAAGGAAAAAAGAGAAAACAAGCTGGAAAACTTACTTTGTTACCGCAATCGAATCGATTGGGTCCACATAGTTTTTCATAAATCTGTTTCTTCGTCAAGCTATGGAGATTTTCCTCAGCAAGAATCTTGTCGACGAGAAGCTTATAGCTTGAGGGTAACTTAGATTCCCACACAAAATCAGCACAAGAAGCTCTGTAGAAAGCCCTGTTCACTCTGGCCAATTTACAAATATCTGGTGGGTCAAAATTCATGAGCAGGGAAGATATGCATCCTTCTGGGATATCACCGAGACCAGGACTCCCCGATCCCCCATCATCACAATTTACTGCAACGCTCGAAGAAATCCCAGCACCCATAATGAAAAAGAAAAACACAGAAAAATTATGAATCGGAGGCTTCTGGGGAAATCGAAAGGGGATGGTTCAAAGGTAGAGAAGGAGATAAAAGAGGTGGGACGGTGAAGGAGAAACTGATGGAGAAGGAGAATCCATTTTGTTCGATTGTGCGGACTATGGAGGCAATAGCAAAATCTTTCGGCTTTTGGGTTTTAAGAGAGAGGAAAAGGTACAAAGTGAAATTCTAAACGCCATTCTTGCGACTCTAAAGAAAAGAATTTCTAATGGAAGGGGACGTGCATGGAATAATAGCTGTATAGGGAATCTATACCTATATGTAAATATATATATATATATATATATATATATATATATATATATATATATAATTAATTAATTAAATGTGTTACCTCTCAACGCGTAATTTTAAAAATATTTTTATCGTATAAATTAAATAATTATTATCTTACATTAAATTATATCTTTAGCAAATATATTCATTTGTAATTAATAATTTATTTTACAAATTAAAGGGCATCCATTAATATTTATAGTCCCTTATCATCCTTTAACATATCGATAATTATTAAAAAAGTTACCGAACATACTTGAAATAAAAAATCACGGTTTGAATCACTTTTATAAGAGGTGTTTATATTATTTAATTTTTTATTTATATTATTTCATCTTGAATTTTTTTTTTTTTTTAAAAAAAGACTTATGAGAGACGGTAGCGTTGGAGACTTGTTTCCCACGCCAGTATCAATGTGACAAACTGATACAATTGGGCAATACAAGATGGAAAATACCATTTAAATACTCTTCAAAGTTTAAAAAAAAAAAATTCCAAGTTGAAATCTTCCGCAATTAAATATTTTTAATGGGTCTATGTTTAAGCAAGAAACCTCCATTAAAAAAAGCTTGGTTTAAAAATTAAAATATGTTGTTGAAAACGTCAAATTACATATACATCTGAATATCTTAAGAAAATAATTTTTTGCAATAAATTAAGAAGAGGAAGAGGAGGACACGACAAGAAAAAAAAAGGCTTAAACATGCTTTTGTTATATTCTTATTTGCCAAATTAAGTTCAATGAATCATATACATTTTAATTTAAACAATCAACTCGCATAATTTGTAAACAAAATCTATGACACTCACTAAAGTGAGAAAGCTATCACTTCCACCGTGCCACGTAATATGACTTTTCTGCCACGTACACACCTTGTTGGCCATGTCACTAATTTCGTTAACTCAATTGACAAATTAGATTTGATTACTTTGATCACAAAAATATAAAGATTTGATTGTTGAAACTAAATAGAAGAAAATTATTTCCTCTACTAAATCGTGAGAAAACTAAACACCTGTGAAGTGGAAAGGAAAGAAAAAGAAAGTTGTTTTATTAAATAGATAAATATAAAGTGAGAGACTTGTTTTATTAGTTTTTTTAAGAAATAAAGTTTGCGAGAATTGGATCTTAGGATTTTAGGTTAAGATATACTTCAAGACTCAAAGAATTCTAATTATGTTCTTGTGAGATATGGTTTTGATCTTTATTTATTAGATCAATTTTTATTTGTTTGATTATAATTTTAAATTATTTAAATTTAAGAGAAAATTTAATTTTTAAAAATAATTTTAATTTTGAACATAAAACTCAAATTTTAAAGATAATTTCACTCAATTATAAATTATTTAAGAAGAAATTTCTTAATTATTGTTTATCTCTTGATCCAAACATTGATCTTATCCTTAAAACTAAAATTAGTGCAGAATTTTTTTATAAAAAAAAAAAAAATAAAGCAAATCAACCTTTCCAATAATTCCTTTTCTTTGTCCTCCAATTCAGTGCTTTTTCTAAAAATTTGTTATATTATAAAAGTAAGTTATATTACTGTGGTGTTGAGATTTATTATTTTATTTAAATAATATTAGTTAATACTAATAAAAAATTTAAATTTTTTTTCTTATAATCATATTTTATTGGTCCCTTTCAAAAGTTTATTTATTTATAATTTTAATTTTATTTAGACAAAAAAATTTTCTTTACATTTGACTGTAAAAGCCCAATTGCCATCTCTCCTCCTCATCATTACGTTGCATGTCATTGTATTGTTTAATACGCCATCGCATATCCATTTATGATGGTATTGGTTTCTATATTTGTAGCTGGATTTGTGGCTATCATAAATCTTAGCTAATTGTTTTCTAGAAAATAGACAAAAACAAAGGTGGTTTACAGGGATGAGAAGACCTTAGTTGTTTGAAACTGCACAAACAATCTTATTTTAGTTTCCTATAAATAAAGAACTGATTGATCCCTAAGTCTGGGGCATTTGTCGTCCTATTTATTCTTCCAAATTATTTGTGGCTACGACAAGACAAACAAGTTTAAGCCACAAATTAAAATATTTTATATATTAATTAAATCATAAAATAACTATATTTGAAATGAAAGTTTCTCTTCTTTTTTTCAAAACAAAAATTTCAAGTATAATTATTATTGCATCCACTAATTAATTCTACGTTAATAATGTTTTGGTAGTTAGCAAGGATGACGATATGTGATGTGATTGTGAGACATTTGCATATGTGGCAGTGAGTCAGCTAACGTGCTGACTAGTATTTAGATTAGACCAATTGCGGATAGAGTTTGGTTACCAAGTCATAAAGCGAAAGCTGCTATCAATAATGTATCAAGTTTCAAATCATTTTAAACTAAAATTTTATTTTAAAATCTTAAAAAACCATACTTATTAAAAAAAAATATTATTATTATTATTTTATTCTAAATAGATTTCACACCAAAAAGGGAAAGGTAATTGGGCATAATACCTAATCCGTTTTCTGGTACAAAAAACCTGAGAAATTTACGCACATATACTACCAAAAAAAAATAATTTTATTAATAATATATATCACTTTTATAAATATTTATTAATATATATTATTTTTTTAAATATCACATTATGGTAATACGATATCTGAATAATATAGTATCATCGTGATGCGATATCTGATAAAAAAATTGACAACTTATAAATATCGCATTATCGTACTGCGATATTAATTAAAAATTAATTAAATTATTTATTTTTTTACAAATAAAAAATTATAAATTTTTTTAAACACATACAACATTTTAAAAATTATCACTAATATATACCACTTTTATAAATTATCATTAATCTTTTTTATTTTCAACATGCATCATTTTAAAATTTCTTTAAATTAAAGTAAAATAAAATATATTAAAAAGATTAAAATTTTTATCTTTATTTCTTTTAATATATATTTTTATTCATTTATTTTTAAATTAAAATAAAATAAAAAATCATTCAGCCTCACGTCCTTTACATTTTTTTTTTAAATTTTTTAATCAAAATATATATGTTTACGTCTTTCTTTTCTTTTACACTTTACTTTTTTTATTTTTAAATGAAAGTAAGCTCCATCTATAAACTATATATCTTTACGTATTTATCTTCTTTTACACTTTATTTTTTGAATGTATTTTACTTTACTTTAATTTAAAAAAATTAAAAATAATACATGTTAAAAATGAAAAAAATTGATGATAATTTATAAAAGTAGTATGAATTAGTAATAATTTTTGAGATGTTATATATATGTCTAAAAAAAATTATTAATTTTTATATTTTATTTGTAAAAAATAAAAATAAATAATTTAATTAATTTTTTAATTAATATCGCATTACGTAATACGATATTAATATCATAGTGAAGTAATGCGAATATCGCATTATTGTACTAGGATATTAATATCGCATCATCGTAATGCGATATTCATATTTGTAAGTTGTCAACTTTTTGATTAGATATCGTATCACGGTGATGCGATATTATTCAGATATTACATTATCGTAATGTAATATCTGAAAAAATGATATATATTTATAAATATTTTTAAAAATAATATATATTGGTAATAATTTTTTTTATGGTATATTTGTGTAAATTTCTCAAAAAAAACCTTATCCTTTTAAAAGTTCAAATGTCTTTTCAACAGCAAAAAGAAATGCACCCTAGATTTTACCATTTAAGGAATACCATTTTTTCGTGTCATACATTTGTTTCATTCTATATTTTTAAATTTTAATTAATTATTTTATTTAAATAGAAAAATAAAAATTTTAAATTTTAATAATTAAAAACTTTAAAACAAAGAAAAAGAAAAGTTACGAGAAGTAGAGTTATTACACGAGACGTAGACTAGCTACCATGAGTAGATAAGATATATGTTTGACTTCTCGAAATAGCATCCTAAGCTGATTCCAAACCAGAACAATTTGAGGTTTAGCAGAATAACTTAGCTAGTAAAAATAGAATTTTTTTTATATCTAAATTTTGGACTTGAATTTTATTGTAATTAGTATTTTTTATAGATAATTACAAATATTATTATGTAAGCATCGGTATAACGTGTTCTTTAAACAATACACATTTCTACGCAGAAGAAACATTTTTTTTTTTAATTATGATCATTAGTGACTCACCAAAGTTTTAATCAGCTTAATTCAAATTAAAGTTATCACATGGAAAATGCAAGACATGTCGACATTCATTCATGGGTACGTAATAAACACACATAATTAAGGCATCAATGGACCAATGTCATATTCATTCAATTATATATATTAAGAAGGCTAGACAAAGTCATGATTTCACATATGTACTGGCCAAAAATCTTGATCAGGGCAGATTATCAAAATTACCATTTATAATCGAGGTGGTCAATCTAAATTTTCATTTTTTTTATTGGATTCGTATTTTTTTAAAAAAATCATTTAGTATTCATAACACATCTGACACTAACTAATATAATTTAACCTAAAACTTTAAGAGTGACACTAAATTTTAATGTAATTATATTCTTATGATTTATACTTAAGATATACAGTTAAATTAGAACAATTCATATCAATTAATCTAACATTTAATGATTTATTGGATTTGTATTTGTTGACTCTAATTTTTCACTTAAAAATGACCATACTCAAGGCTTAGGTAGGAATCTTAGTCAATAATTTTTTAGTGGGCAATCTTTAAACTTTTGTTAGGGCTTATGTAGTTTTCTAACCTTATTTTAAATAATTACCTCACCCTCAACTTTATATTGCAACAAAAAAATAAATATAAAACTATGAGCCTTCTTTTAATATCTTAAACTTTTTTAAGTTGATAGCATAACTTAATTATTGACCATGATACACAAACGGCTTGATTCTTTTCTCCCTCTAAAGCAAGTCATCATAAATTTCATATGAATTTAATTTTGTCTAGAATTTTGTTTTGTTATTTTGGCTGGTGCTTTGAAATCCTTATTAGCTAAAAATGGATTTATTTTGGCATTTGGAGGATTTGGTTATGAATTGAGAATGTTGAATGTGTTGGCTAAAGAGTGAGCTTGACAGATCTGTGATGAAGTTGTGTGTTTTATTAGAAGTTGTGATTCTGAAAATAGCTGGCGCATCACATGGTTAGTTTAGGATGTAAAAATGTTACCATATATGAATTAATTTATGTAAGCATTCGTATAACGTGTTCCTTAAACAATATACATTTCTACGCAGAAGAAATATAATGCACTAAAATTTAATCAGCTTCAAATTAAAGTCAATGAAGACATGTCGACATTCATGTGTAAACAAACATAGTTAAGGCATTAATGGACCAATGTCATATACTCATTGAATTATATTATAACAAAGCTCTACAAAAGTCTTGTTTTCTTATTTTAGTTCATGCAAAAATCTTGATTAGGGCACAGTACCAAAATGGCCCTTTATAGTGGAGGTGGTCCAACTAATTTTGCATTTATTATTATTATGCAACTAGAGGTAGAATATATAAAAACTAAAATGCCATATCTAGCTTAATTGTTACCTGAAGTAGTTTAGTCGACAAAAATAAAGTTGATTCAATTATTATAAGATTTAGTTTCGAATCCCTCTCTTAGCCTTTATTGAGATTTGTAACTTATCTTATTTTGCAAAAAAAACTCTTACTCATGACAAATTTAATACTAACTTCAAATTTTACGTTCTTATTGATCATTCATCTTTCTGTTTCTGCCACTAGAGTAATATTCTGTGCAAGTGCTCAATGAGCCTTTGATAATAGTCGTGAATATTTATTGATTTTGATTTTCTTATGAAATTCATGCTTTGAAATAATAATGAAATTGCTATCCAAGACTTGAAACACCAGTTTGGATACTGTAATATCAAAATGGTCCTTCATTAAGCAGAAAGTCTTGTTTCAAATAATGGGTCTTTTTGTTGCCACAAACAAGAAGAGAAGAGAAGGAAAGAAAAGTGGGAATCTTTTGAACTTTTAATTGAAAGAAAAGAAGGCCCAATTCCAAAGAAACATATATATCAATAAGGCAATTTGTCTACGTCTAATCATCACACCCCTCGGTTGAAGGACCACAGATGGACCACTTTATCTGGAACTAGTGCTTGTAGCCTTTGAAATCTGATGACTCATACTGTTTCTTCAATAAGCAAATTGAGAAGGCAATGCCTTCATCCTTATCGAAATTGAAAAAACTTAACAGTAACACTAATCAATGTCATCTTCAGTGTGAAAACTTTTTCTTAAGTGTCAGGTTCAGGATAGAATTTTTATTTGTAAAAAGAGTACAGTAAAGCAGTATTTTATACAGAGAAATTATGTCAGGAAATTTCTGGAGAAAAATGTCATGATATCTAGTGCTAGCTCAGTTTATTACTTAATTTATCACAGTATTAGATTAGACAAGACCTCGAATATATAAACTAACTTATAATCACTTGCTTTCTGGAGTGTTTGTCACTGTTAACGTTTCATTTTTGGTTGGATTTGTTTCTTCAACGCCTTCCTGCTGCAAGATTGTCTTGCTTTCTGGAGTTTTTATCGCTGTTAACGTCTCACTGTTTGTTGGATTTGTTTCTTTAACACCTAACTGCTGCAAGAACACCACATCCCTATTAATTTCTGGTTAACAAATGATATCTCTCTTTTCTGAAAAAGAATCATTCTACATATTCTTACTGTTCTAGCAAATGATGTTTTGTTTGTTTAGTTGCTTACCTGGTTTCGGTGAAATTGCTTGCTTATATATTTTTAAGCCCTTCAACAGGGAAAAATCTTCTAAATGCAATCAGATACAAATATAGAAAATATTTGCGATATATTCATATTCATATACCTGGTGTTGATTCTGAGGAAGTTCTCCTCCAAAAATTGTCTTGTAAAGCTTCATGGTTATTTCACGTACGTATTCACGTATTTCGCTGGAACTTGATTCTCTGTCCCCCATTGCACTCAACCTTTCTAGGCAAAATGATTAATGTTTCAGCTCTCTCAGACTAGACAAATGTGCCATTTATACAGAAGCCAACGTGATGAGGAATTGAAGTCTATCATTAATGTTCATGATCAAATATATGCAATTCAATACTTGAATGTTTTTGGGAAGGAAATCTCTTAGCATTAAACAAAAATGATGCTGTATATATTAATTATCATAACATGCTGGTTTAATTAGGTTTTCAACAAATTAATTGATAAGAGCATCTCTAAGGGTGCAACCCACACTTGTTGCATACAACATTATTTAATAATTTTTTTGTGAGTCGCACACTGACACATCACTTATCATACTCTATACAACTTACAAACAAAATTCTCTCTAGTCATGGAACACACATTAGTTGCATAAATGGGTCTCACATGTTACTCCATATCATTATTTTATTTTAACATTTATTTTTGTAATTTGACATATTTAAATTAATTTTATTTTATTCTTAATACACTACATATGTGCAAAATTAATACTAAAAAATTTAATAAATTTATCTAAATTAAAATACATTAAGCATAATAATACATTAAAATAGATTAAACAACTAATAGTATACATAATAATATTTAATTAAGACAATATCTAATTTTGGTTAATTTGATGCCCAAAAAGTCCCCAAATATGCTCAACTAAAAATAATTGTAAATTACAAATTTTAAGACAAATAAAAATAATTTTTATAACAAATTAACACACTAGGTTACAACAAAAGCATAATCAATATCTAGTTAATTAGCATCTAAAGCACTAAGTTACAAGAAACCCTAAACAATCCCATATTTTTCCCTTATCATGTTACATATAACCTCATAATCTCGGCGTTGCCTTTCCGGCATTTGGGATGTGTCTGTCATCAAAATTTTCAACTCCTTTGCCTTCAATTTGTCCTTCTCTAAACGTTGTCTTTGCTTTTCTCGCTTCTCATCCATATTCAGCTTTGCTTGCTCTAAACGAACATTTTCTTTATCTAATAGAATCTTTTCTTTTTCTCTGTCGTTTTCTTCTTTCCTAAGAGCTGCAATGACATTCAATGCTTCTACTCTTTGGATCAATGTTTCTTGAATTGCATCGTAGTTGACATTGTTATGGGCAGTGTCATCTACTGTTGTTTTTGCCTTCTTTTTTGCCCTTTTTTTGCCAATTGGTCGAACTAGTGTAGGAGAGGAAGGGTCATAATCACAACTTGTTGGGTCTGATGGATTGGAAGATGATGAGTATGCTCTAGAAGCAGAAGTCTTTGTTCTTTTTGAAGAACATTTATATGATTCTCCTATCCATTTAGGTTCATCCCTTAATAACCACCACGCATGCTCAAACTTAAATTACTCACCAGTTTTGTTGTCTGCAACCCATATCATTTTAGTGTCAGCTATGATGTCATTCTCGGAGCTTCCGTTTTTCTTCCTCTAAACAGCAAATTTGTAACATCCAGCAAAATTTGAGACAACATGATTTATTCTATGCCAGAGATTTTAGTGGGATTATATCCCTTTATCGTAAATCTCCACGATATTTGTTGCAATTTTCAGTAATCCTTAACCAAAAACTTTTTACTTTTTGATCAACCCCCACAAGTGGATCCTTCGAAATGTTGAGCCAAGATTGAATCAGAAGTTTATCTTCTGCCATGTTGAATCTAACATTTGATTTTTTTTTACTAACAGATCCGCTTTCTTCTTCAACTTGGGTAGAAAATAATAGCACTTGAGACTCAAACATAGACCCGAATGGTGTTTCGGGTTCTTTATCAGTGGAACTAGTAGCTATTGAAGTCTCATGGTGAATGGGATGGTTACTTGGTGGTGGATAAATTGAATATTGATAAGGAGAATTTTGATATAAAGATTGATACGAATAGTTACTTGGTGGTGGATACATTGGATATTGATATGGATATGGATATTGATATGGAGGATTTTGAGAATTTGGATAAGGTGGAGATAGAGAATTTTGCATGTAATTTGATAAAGGTGGAGAATTTTGATTGGTAGAAGATGAAGAATTTAAATTAAAATAAGTGGGATCCATGTAAGAATGAAATATAGATATCAACAAACAAAATTAATGATGAAAAAAATAGAAGATTAATGATTTGGTTGTGAGGAACAAAAGGGTCACAAGTTGAGGTATATATAATGTTGATATCAAAGCATCCAAATAGCTCTTTTACAATTTAATAATTTTTTTAAAAAAAATTTCATTCCAACGGTTAAATTCATAACCGTTGGACACCTTTGCATGCAACGGTCATCATCATCTCCAACGGTCACATGCAGGCCTCCTCCATGCCGTTGGATCTGCTTGATTGTCATCTCATCCAACGGTCACATGCAAACCTCCTTCTTGCCGTTGGATCTGCGAATCTGCTTGATTCTCCTCTCATCCAACGGTCACATGCGGACCTTCTTTCTGCCATTGGATCTACTTTATTATCCTCTCATCCAACGGATCCATTTGCATTTCCTTCCTTGCCATTAGATCTGCATGATTTGCCTCTCATCCAATGGTTATCCCATGCCATCTAGAGCCTTCTTCATCGCGTCTCCTTTTATTTTTCTCTCTGGTTTCACGGCTTCATACTTCAGTTCCTCTCATTCTCTCTTTAACTCTTGCTTCCTCTCATTCTCTCTTCAATTCGTCTGCACCTTTGGGTTTCAGTTATGAGCATGGTTCCCTGGAGAGGTCGTGGGTGTCAACGCGTGGAGGATGGTTGCCTTGTCTGCTTCTCTTTTCACCTCCTCTGCTCTGTATTTGCTCCAGCAGTGGTCCTCGCCTCTCCGATGGTTCCAGCTTCTCGGTTATGGACACTTTCACTTTTTTTTTTTCTCCTCTATGCTTTCTCTGTTTGGTTTGAATCTGATTTTGGTTTAGGGTTTCGAAAAAAAGCTTGATTTTTACTACATTTAATTAGGACAATTTTTGGTTAAATCTTTGGTTTCATTTTCATTCCGTTGTTGGTTTCTGAAAGAGAGAAGAAATTGGCTCCAAATCTGGTTGCCGCTTTTCAGTTTTTTATTAATTTTCTGTACAAATCGACACCCTAAACACCCGTTCTTTGATTATGCATCGCAGCTCTTCTCTCTCTGCCAGCAGAGCTCCACAGTGGAGCTCTCTACTCATGGAACAACATCCATTTTCGGCGCACAGGGCTGCGCAACGGGAAGGAGTTCACCATTAGAGATGGTCTAAAATAGATTTACTCACTTCCAACTGCCACAATTCAGAATATATCTATATTTGATATTCTTTGAAGTTAACATAAAGATATTGATGGCAATTTTCTTAATAGTAAGTGCTATGTATTACCATGTGGTGTAATGCAGACAAGATTTCCCATTGTTCTTCAAATCAACCCATCATCTTTCGTTTTCATTTATAGCTTAAAGAGGCTAAAAACATAGTACTGAAAACCTTAGACAGATCACCACCGAAATGATATTTAAGTTGACATGAGTAACATGTATAGATATTAGTAATACAACACCGAGCAAGGCATCAAAGTGAGACAAATACAAGGTAATGCTATTACGAGGTCTTTTCTTTTTTTCTTCTCACACACCTCAAAATTTACACCATCTCGAGCGAGTTCGAGCTAATCAATTACCACCGACTTGCCTCTTCCACGAGTCTTCTACGATCAGTTCATCAACTCCCCAGTCTTCATAGCTGGACAAATTATCCCAGAAGTGTTAAGATTCTGGCTTGATACCAAAAAGAAAAACCAACAACCGACTCATAATACAAAGTACCTTCCATCAGGCAAGTAGCGACGGATGGTAAAGGGTATTTTCCGCTCTCGAAGCTCCTTCATAGCAATCTAAACAGTTGACAACTTTATCTTAAAAAGCAAACAGATTTCATGGAGCAGAGAGCAATAAAAAAGCATGCAATTACAATAGATAAACTACACTTTTTGTTCTAAATGTCCAAAGTCCCTGGCTTTTTATATAGGAAAAAAGGGAGAGGTGACTTCTCTGGACATTAAAGTAAAGATAAACAGCACAAGCATGAGCGTATATCTATACAATTTGAGGAACCTATCAACCAAGTGCCTCGTTTTTTACGAAGAATTATTACTTACATGATCCCAGATCCATAGAATACATATCCAAGTGTAGAATTAAGTAGGTACTCCATGCAGTTGAAGATATAAATAAAGTGTTCAAAGTCAAGAAGGTCATTATAAGATGTCAACGCGGGAACCATGAATCTTCACCGAACAAGCTACTATCCTACATTTCGTATGAATGGCAAAGATCACGATGGCATATGCCTCAAAATTCAACATTGGCATTGTATGATTCAGAGAAGAAAGGTTCTAATTCCTTGAGACTTATTACCTCAAGTGGGTCGGTCTCCCCCTCCAACTCAACCATGACAGGTGCATTCATGCTGCTCAGTTAAGAGAAAACTTGTTACTATTTCACACACAGAATTGACCAACGAAACAGTAGGTTGAAAAAGTTCGGGGGAAAAAAAACCTGATTTGAAGAGCACGGGTACCCAAAATCCGGGCGCGCTCATATTTCGTCATATACTTAGTTGTCTTGCGTGGCCGCTCTACTGGTTCTTGTTCTTCCTTATTCTCCGTATCAATAGGGTCTCCTGGAACATCTTCATTGTTATTGTTCTCCAAATCCTCTTCAGCACCTTCCTGTCCATTGATCCAACACCACCAAATGAATTACTTCATTCAATAGGTTATACAGGATCTTTGTAAAAACGTTATGAAAGAAACAATTCCCTACTTCAATCTCAGGCTCTGGTGGCTCATCTTCATACCTGCGTCAACATTCAATTTTTTGAATGAGATATCTTCCAAAACACATCCCAAACAACCTGATTAACCAAACTCATAAGATAAAGAAAAAGAAGTTGTAAAAGTAAGCTATACACGCAATTAATCTAGTTAATTTTATCAAACTGATTATGTAAACAAAATGACTGAGAAAATAGTTTCAACTCAAAACTAACAGCAAAATAAACTCATATAGAACAATTCGATTGGACAAAAGCAGATAACAATAATAATCATAGGAGACGGGATTGCTCTATCCCAGTCATTAAAACCAGCAAAGAAAGCTTAATGACCATAAGGGTCATCCAGTAATTGGTGTCGGCGGAACCCCAGGAACAAAACATGGAAGACAAGCTTCTTTTTGTTCAAATTTTCAAAAAATCGAATGAAACAAAAGTCGAGCTTAAAACACAGAAAAACCAGGAGTTTTCATCTTTCACAGGGATAGAAGTAGCTAAGCAAAATTTTCAGAGAAGCAAATCGAATCAGTGAAAAACACTAATTTTCCAGAGGTTTGTGTGCACGGAGTTAACCAAAGTGAGAGAGAAACCGACATGTCGATGTCATCGTAGTCCTCGTCCGCCATAGTAATTCGATGATAAAAACGTTCTCCTTTCCCGCCGGTGCGTGCCCTAAACCCTCAGGTACAGAACGTTTTCGCGGATCATATGAGCTGCATAAAACCCACTATAAATACCACCAAGAAATACTTCAAAAATATCAATAAACCCCCACCAGTTTTCAATATTTTTCTTTCTCCACCTTTCCTCTTTTCTTACATGCGGGAGAAGTAAAAAGTCAAAACAATATACTACACACTACCGAAAATATATATATATATATATATGCTGTAATTGAAATTCTGAAACTATGAGGAGTGGTGTTTTCAGAATTGAAATGCAATACGAGCATTTTGGTAATTCAACATGAACAACAAAAAGTTGGAAGTTGCAAATATGAATTTTAGGGGTGTAAAATGAATACCCTCAGTTCAATCAATATGGACCCAAGGGAAGTGGTGAACACAGGTTCTCCTATTTTATGGGAAAAGCTGAGCTTATAGAACTAAACGCATGGATAGGACAATCAAGATTTGCAAAACTAGGAATCTCACAAAAGAGTCCATCAAGTTAAGCTGAAATAAATTGACCATATTCATTGTATTTGTAATGGGAGAAAATTTGTTGATGATGTGAACCAATAGATTATACTGGTGGGCTGAATTAGCAGGCCCATAAGCCCACGAATACACTTATCCATAAAGATTTATAAAGACCCACACTCAACCAGATCTAGGGAGGACCACACACGGAACAACCAAAAAACCACTCTCACAGCAGTGGTGTAAGCTGCTGATAAATAGTTTAGATTAATTAAAGAGATTTATATTAAATGATATTATTTATGAGTGTTTTAAATAAAAAAAATTAAGATGTATTCAATATAAATTCAATTCAACAAAAAATTCAAACATATATTTCATATGATATTTTATTTATTATGATTAATCTAAATGTTATAAAATAATATTATTTAATAAATTTTTTTACTTATTTAGACTAATTATAATAAATAAAACACCATGCATAACACCAAAATAAAGTAATAAATTGTATCACATTTATAATTGTGTCAACTTCAAAATAACATTTTTTGTCTTATTTTATTTCTGTCGTAGAGGAATTTTGCGAGACAAAGAATTATTACATTTTTGTTTATATTAAAAATAACATTAATCTCAAGTGATTATGATTGGTTTATATAATATAAGTTTTTTTTTTTTTTTGAATCAAAGATAGTTGGGGACTTATAAAAAGGTTCAACCTACGAACCCGAGTTCGATCCCAATAGTAGTAAGATGAAGATAGGGGGGATTTATATAGTATAGGTTGCTCTTTTAAAATGCTTTAATTCATATCCATGAAATTCGAGTGTACTGTTACACCAACCAAAAAAAAAAAGGGTGAATGGAAGACTATGATTAAATTATTGGGGTCAAACCCATGTAGAGAGTCTGTAACCCAACATTTAGAGTTTAATACTAGTATATATTATGGTCAACCATATTGAACAGCTAACCACTGAAAGCATCCAATTGAATTTTTATACAGTAACTTTGACTTTGTTATATTAAACTAAGTGATGGGAAATTTGATTTAGTGATAATATTAATTTTTTAATATTTGTTATTTTTATATTTTTTGATTAAATTTAATTTTTTTAAATATTTGATTTAATATTAAAAAGTTTGTATCCTATTTTATTTATATATATGAAAAATTAACTTTTATTATATTGAACCATTCATAACGATCCATGACTTCGAATTGATTATCATCTTAGAAAGTCAAGTTTAGGGCCATGTGATGACCGTATTTGATGCCAATTGTTATAAATTTCTAATTATTGGAAATGAATTATACATAAGCAAATGCCATAATATTATTCATGACGTAATAAGAACAAAATTGTGTTTCAACAAGGGAAAAATCAAAAAATAAAATAAAATAAAATTTGACAAGGCATAAAACTATCTAAAAGTTTGGTGGTAACTCTTTTGATTGGCTTTAACGTGAGATTTTAAGTATGCATTGGATTCTAAACTTTAGAATTATTTTATTTTTAATAAAAATTAATTTTATACTTAAAAAGTGGGAAGATAAGCTTAATGTGTAAACCAAAAAAAATATAGGAGAATATATATAAACCATAAGTAGCACATCCTAGGCAGTCCCATTAAAAGATATATATAAACCTTTTAGAGTTTATCAATGACATTCTTGCTTCAGCTTCTATTATTGAGATTACAAGCCCATTGCATGACTCCACTGATAACTACCACAATTAACTAAAATTGCAACTTTCCATCTTTATTTTAAAAAAGAAAAAAATTAATTTTTTTATTGGTGGAAAGTCTCTCAAGAGACTTGAACTAATCCCATGCTTATGCAATGACCAAATTGATTTCTAATCTCTTTTTCTTACGTTTACTACTAATAGAATTGATGATGTTTGCAAACGGTTTGGAGAATAATGTTCTTTGTAATAATAAATTTTTAATAAAAAATAAAAAATAATATACATTAATAAATGTGGAATTATTTTGTTATTTTTTACCAATAAAATGTCATGAAACAAACATGAAATAAAATTTGTTTGCCTAGGTTTAAATAATATAATGGTTTGTAACCAAAAAAAATAATAAAATGGTTGAGTAGGTGTAAACGTTATTTTGTTTCTCTTAATTGTTTTTTTCTACAGAATTTTTTGCTTTTTCAAAATAGAAAAAATATTTTTTTTCTTTTTGGTTTAAGAATCGCAAATTAATTTACTATTTAAAAACTTGTGTCACATGATGGTCGTGCCTTTCCCATTTGTTCTGGCCACGAATGCTATTCCTAAACCAATTAATTAATTAAGATGAAATAAAATTAATTATTTTTATGTACATAATTCAAATCATAACCTTCACCTAAATATCTCACCTAAATTTTACCCAAAAAATGAGAAATTTCAACTAAATGGAATCTCACAATCTGTCACAATCTCACGTGATGGTCGTCTCTGTTTCGATCACTTAACCCAAAACGCCCCATCCCTTCCCTTTTAAAACCAGCTGCCACTCCATCACCCTCCGCCTAATAACGTTAACAACCATAGCCCCAATCGATGAACATTCGCACACGCGCATTTCGTCGAACACAACACAGTCAACCCCCTTGCCCTTGTCTCGCAACGCAGACTATCTCCACTCACTGCCATTTATAAGAGACAGACAAATACGCACGCATATCCACAGACGTTAAGTCCCAGAGTCGCCAACCATGGCTGTTGGTAGTGATCCTTCTACTTCACCATATCACCCCACCTCCAAGCCCACCAAACCCACATCCATTCTCTCCCGGAAAACCAACCTCCTCTCGTTCGTTGCCTTCCTCTGCATCATCTCTTACATCCTCGGCGCTTACAAACAGGGTGACCTTCCCAATATCACTCCTACCGTCACCACCGTCAACTCCGTCGCCAAAACGCATTGTAAAATTCCCGCCACCACCACCCACAGGGGTGACGGCGCCGGAACCTCCAGTACACAATTGGATTTCAACTCCCACCACAATGCCACCGATCTGGACGCGACGTATTCGAAGAAAGTCGTCAAAGAGTACCCACCATGTAGCGTGAATTACAGCGAGTACACGCCGTGCGAGGACCAGAAACGGTCGCTCAAGTACACGAGAAGCAGGATGATATACAGGGAACGGCACTGCCCGGAGAAGAGTGAGCTGCTCAAGTGCCGCATTCCCGCGCCGTTCGGGTACAAGAACCCGTTCCCGTGGCCGGCAAGTAGGGATCTGGTCTGGTACGCGAACGTACCGCACAGGGAACTAACCGTGGAGAAGGCAGTGCAGAATTGGATTCGTTATGAAGGTGACAAGTTTCGATTCCCTGGTGGGGGGACCATGTTTCCTAACGGTGCGGACGCGTATATCGATGATATCGGAAAGCTCATCAATCTCAATGACGGGTCTATTAGGACCGCCGTTGATACCGGCTGTGGGGTAAGCTTGTCTCCTACTCTTTCTATTTCAGCAATTTTAAGATTTTTTTGTGTTATAATTATAATATTTTATTTTTGATGATGAGGTGGAAATTAATATTTTTTATGGGAGGAAATTAAATAATTTTAAAGAAGGAACAGTAGATAGCTCTCGAATTGGTACCGGGACGGCTTTCTAGATACATTCCGGTGGGTTCTATATATATATATATATATATATATATATATATATATATATATATATATATATATATATATATATTTTATGAAAATACTTTTTTATTGGATGATGTAGTTAATGTGTTCATAATACCCAGATTAATTTTGGATTTTTTTATTTCTTATAATTTTTTGGATCTTTTATTAAAATTAAAAAATTGGATCTATTATTATTAATAATAATTTAATTTAATATGATGAAAATGATGTGTAACTAGTCCCTAGTAGAATTTTATTGGAGGGCCAATGAGAGTATACCTTGATTGGGTTTCCGAATATAAATAACGCGTGAATTAACTAGTTTTTTTTTTTTTTTTTTATCTGTGTGAATTAACCCCTTGATAAGCCAAATGTAGAGTGAATAAATGGATTTCCTTTTATTTTCCAAATTGGAGGCATTCATGGTAAAGGGAAATTGGGTGAGAAAAAATGTAGAAACTTTAGGATACCATTTTTGTCAATTTTTATCCGAGAAGAGTGAGATTATAAAATGGCAGAATGGTAGATCCAATCTGGTGCGTACTGCTCAGGATTTGTGTAATGAACCTGCCCAGTTAACACTCAGCTGAAAAGAATATTTATAAAAAGAAAAATATCGAAAACGTTTTAGTGGGAAAGAATTTAGATATTATTATAAATATTAAATAGAGTTAACAAATCTTGATTTAGTAGATAAAGATAGAAATTATATCTCATTCTATTAATATAAAAATTTTGTTAATAAATAAGATATAAGTATTTTTAATTTTTAATTTACCTTAATTTTAGTGAATTTTCAAACTCAACTCATTTAAATATTTTTTAAAAATAAATATTATAAAAATATTTTTTTATCATCATATAATTAGATTTTTTTAAAAAAAAAATGGTATGTCCATCGTAGTTGGAACATCACATGTGTACTAGATTAATGCACACTTGATTTAATGCAACTTTTTTTTTTAATTATTATTTTATTTCTCATGTTGAAGGTAGATTCTTACTATAAGAGGCATTTGTCTGGTTATTGACCAGATATCATTTTCTTTTTTCTTATATAATTTTGGTTTGTCGTTTTGGTCCCCTCACTTTATCTTTGGGTTCTAATTTGAGCATATGGACTGTAAGGCCACATAAATAAATGGAATTTTTTTTTGTTACAATGGAATACCTTTTTAGCACCAAGGGAAGGTAATATCTGCACCCCTTTAATTCTATGTTATTTTTATGTTCAGAAAATTTTAAATAAGAGGGGAAAAAAAAAAAAAAAAAACTCTCATTTCAGGTGGTCATTGTGATTGTGGTGTAATTCATTTACTTATTTCATGTGAATTAAAGACATTTATCATCACATGTCATATATTAAGCAAGCTTCATTGCAGTTGGTAAAAATGAAGACAAGTTATATTTATGAAGAATTATCTGAAAATGGACATAAAAATATTTGTAGCGGAGCTAGACAATTTTAATTAGGCTTAAGTGAAAGTATTTTAATTATTTTAAATTTTTTAATAAAATAATAATACAAGCATTTGAATATATAAAAAAGGAATACACTTCTACAACAAAAGATATTAACTTGAAAAATTTATAGACAATATAATTGATTTAATTTGCAATAATCAAATTGTTTTACTTGTAAGGTTTGAATTTGAATCATATTATAAGTATGATTATAAACTCGTCAAAAGTCGAAAACCTCGCATGTCAGCTTTTCTCACATTAAACTTTACTCAACAGAAAAATTATGTACATTTTTAGGAAGTAATGTATCTATACATTATTGAACATATGCTAAATACAGTATCATAAAATAATGCAAAAGTGTTATTTTCTTAAGAAAAAAAATAAAAATGAGAACATTGTCTAATACTGAAAATAACATTAACCCAGCCAATCCAAAGTATGTGAATACAACAGAAACAAACAGATAGTTCTTTTTCCTTCCTCAAAATGGCTCATAAATTTTTAGAGAGAAAATACTATCTGTTATTTGTTTACATGGTGTGATTCTGCAGGTTGCTAGTTGGGGAGCCTATCTTCTATCTCGTGACATTTTAACAGTGTCATTGGCACCAAGGGATACCCACGAAGCACAAGTTCAATTTGCTCTTGAAAGAGGAGTTCCTGCTCTAATCGGAGTCCTAGCCTCCAAGAGGCTTCCTTTCCCCTCCAGAGCCTTTGACATGGCACACTGCTCTCGCTGCCTCATCCCTTGGGCTGAATATGGTATTGTATTCTCAGCCACACCATTAATTAGGAGCTGATCTAGTAATTCCAAAAGCAAAAGAGATATTGCCATTAACTCTTTCTCTATTTGTTGAATAGATGGGATTTTTCTAACTGAAGTTGATCGAATTCTTCGCCCCGGCGGGTACTGGATTCTATCTGGGCCACCAATCAACTGGAAGAAATACTGGAAAGGGTGGGAAAGAACAAAGGAGGATTTGAATGAAGAGCAAGCCAAAATTGAGAAGGTAGCTAAGAGCCTTTGCTGGAACAAGTTAGTGGAGAAAGGTGACATTGCAATTTGGCAAAAACCCAAAAACCATTTAGATTGCAAAGCCAAACGTAAGCTCACCCAAGATAGGCCCTTCTGCCCGGCACATGACCCTGACAAGGCCTGGTTTGTGCTTCTCTCTCTTTATTTACTTAACTAAGACCTCCTTTGGATGGGTTTTTTTCCTGCAGAAGCATTTTTGGTGGAAAGAAAGTACTTTTCTGTAGCTGTTTTTGGCTTCTGCTTCTCCACTTCAAAGGGGCAATTTTTTTTTTTTTTTAACTTAATCCATATGGGCTTTAAATATTTTTGTGTTCATATATTTCTTTTTGCCTTCTTCAGGTACACAGATATGAAGACTTGCTTGACACCTCTACCTGAAGTGTCTGAGAAAGAAGAAACTGCAGGGAGGGCGTTGGAGCTATGGCCTGACAGAGTAAAAGCTGTTCCACCAAGGATCTATATGGGAAGCATACCAGGGGTTGCTTTAAAAACTTTCTTCAAAGATTCTAACCTGTGGAAGAAAAGGGTATCATATTATAAAAATGTGAATACTCAGCTGGGACAAGCCAGCAGATATCGGAACCTTCTGGACATGAATGCCTACTTGGGTGGATTTGCAGCAGAACTAATTGAGGATCCTGTTTGGGTCTTGAATGTGGTTCCTGTCCAGGCTAAGATTAACACACTTGGAGCAATATATGAAAGGGGATTGATTGGAATATATCATGACTGGTTGGCTCCAAATTTGATTTTCCTTTGTTTTATGAGCTTTTGTTTTTCTTTTTCTGAATCTTTGTCTTATATACGCCCTTCAATTTTCTTGCAGGTGTGAAGCAATGTCTACTTATCCTAGAACTTATGACCTAATTCATGCCGATTCATTGTTTACCCTTTACAGTGGCAGGTATATTTGGTCTGTGACAAGTTTCTATAGAACTTGGATTCACCAATATTTGACATAGTTGATGACATAGTGTGATAGGAGATGTTGAATGGATTAAACTATACAAAGCTATACACTCGTCAATCCATCGAACAACTCCGGTCATATCAAGTTATCAATTGCAATGAAGCTTAATTTCAATATTCTTGAGCCGGATTTATGTTGCAAATTGTGCATTTGTGTTGCAGGTGTGAAATGGAAGATATTCTGCTGGAAATGGACAGGATTCTAAGACCCGAAGGAAGTCTAATAATCCGAGATGATGTAGATATATTGGTGAAAATAAAGAGTATCATTAATGGAATGGAATGGGAAAGTCAAATAGTGGACCATGAAGATGGGCCTCATGAGCGAGAGAAGCTTCTATTTGCTGTGAAGAAATATTGGACCGCTCCTCAAGCAGCTTCTGCCAACAATAGTTAATTTTTAATTTTTTTTTTAAAAAGGTTTTACTCATTGTTTTTTCTTCTTTTTTCCCCTCGTCTTCCTTATTAAAGAATTTTTTGTTAAATGCAAACTCAATTTAATTTTGCAGATACATATTATGTTTTACAAAGAAATCAAGGGCTAACCCGATATTTCTCGTTGACATTGCTATATTGCTTGCCTCGTTTTTATGCTTTAGTCTTTGTGAGTTTAAGAAGGGAAACAGAAGAAGAAAACGCTGATAAAGAAATGGCTGGAATTTTCTATGCTCTAACCACGGAAAGATAAGTATAATTTTGTATGTAAAGATCATATAAAGAATACAACACTTAACCTTGATATATATATACGCGCGCGCGCACGCAAGCATGTATATAATCAACAAAATATTAATCTTAAAATGTTTTAAGTTAAATGTCTTAAATTTAAAATATTAAATTTAGATTTATTACAAAAAATTTATTAATTATTACTCTGACAAAAAATAATATATAATTTAATATATGACCATGAAGACATGGTAATCAAGGTTTCATTCATTACATGTTTTATTGAAATTCAGATTTTATAACAACTTTGGAGTAAGTAAGAAATATCTATATAAGAGTAATTTTAAATTTAAAGAACGTTAATTGAATTGACTTTTTTATATATAAAAAAACTCAGACCAACTGATATTCTTTAACCTAAAAATCAAAACAGCTATATTTTGGTAAATAATTTTGAACTACAGTATAATAGTAAATAATTATTAAATTTACGTTACAAGATCATTGTTTTCGGCCATGACCTAGCGACCGATAGGTGGACTTGAATTCTTGTTGGACTACTAATGTGATACACGTTACGTGCAAAAGAACAAAGGTCACACGACACAGGTGTCAGGGAGCAGATAAAGCTGCGTTATCAACAAATTATCAGATTAAACAGTTTAAGCAGTGCATGGTGCAATAAATGTATTGGAAAGGGTAGTTCGACATCCCATTTTTGTATATTTTTGTGTAGACATAATTTATTTTAATTATGTTGTAAGAGTAAAAATATAAATAAAAATAAAAAATAAATATACATAAAGAGATATAAATATAATCAGCATGGTAATGTTCTTCCAAAAAGTGGTCAGTATAGAAGAGGACCTAATCATTCTTTATTGAGTGCTATATGTATGTGCTCATTTATATATCCACTTTTTGATATATCTTTCTTCATCTTACATCATTCTTATTTTTTTATAATTTTACTTCTGTAACATAATTAAAATAAATAAAATATATATAAGGTATACATATATACGAGTGTATAATTAATTGTTTCCTTCTGTATAATATGACTAATGATGTTGATTCATGTTATCTAACAAACTAGTGGCGGATTAACTTTTCTTGTACTATATTATTCTTATTGTAGTATGTACTCTCTTGTTATAGTGGAAGTTTCATTGAATTTTCTATTGACTATAAAAACATGACTCTCATTGATAAGATGCCAACCAAACTCATAGAAGACTTCTTTACTCAAACAATTGATTCTTTAAAGACTAAAGTAAAACAAATAATTCAGGGAGTAAAATCACATTTGAAACTTACGTCTCTCTAACTTTTCTTGAGAAGTACTGTCATTTGGAAGTTGTCTATAAATTTCCATTTCTTTGGTCTTTGAGTACATATTACCTTCTCTTCATTCTTTCATATTCAAAAAACTTAACATAGTCATGTTGATCATCTTGTCCAGCTATAGGTTTGGTCTTCTTGCCTTGTTTGGGTTTCTTTGCATCTGTTTAGCAACAGGACTTTCTCATACAAGATGCATTGAGACGGAGAAGCAAGCTCTCATCAAGTTGAAAGAGAGCTTCATTGATGAATCAGGCATTCTTTCCTCTTGGAATGTTGAAGTTGATTGTTGCAAATGGAAAGGAATCTCTTGCAACAACTTAACAAGCCATGTGACTATGCTGCATCTCAAATCTACAGACTACTCAGTGCAATTGAGAGGTAAGATCCATCCTTCAATTTGCAAACTGCAACATCTGACTTCCTTGGATCTCAGTCATAATAATTTTCAAGGGCAGAGATTCCCTAAATGCATTGGCTCACTTACACCATTGATATATTTAAAACTTGCTGATGATGGTCTTGTTGGTTACATTCCAGAAGAATTGAGGAACCTATCAAACTTGCAAACTCTAGACCTTGATTTGAATCATGGTTTGGTAGCGAAAGACCTCGGGTGGGTTTCTCGCCTTTCTCGATTGAGATACCTTTATCTATCTGCTGTTGATCTTAGTCAATCTACCAATTGGCTATCCTCAATAACCAGCATTCCTTCTCTGCTAGAAATTGTGCTAAATGGCTGCAGCCTTAGCCATTTCAATACTAAATCTTTCTCCCAAATGAATTCTTCCACAGTTCTTGAAGTCCTTGACCTTTCAGGAAATGACCTAAATTCTTCAATTCCATCATGGGTCTACAATGTCAGCATAGTGCTCATCCATCTTAATCTCTCAGATAACCATTTGCAAGGTCATATCCCTGATGCTTTTGCAAATATGGCTTCTCTTGCATACCTTGATATTTCCCAAAACAAGCTTCAAGGTAGCTTACCAAACTCCTTTCAAGGATTGTGTGGCTTGAAGGAGTTGTATCTCTATTCCAACAATATGAGTGGCAAACTCAGTGACTCGATACAGCGCTTATGCTCCACCTATTTAAGGGTATTGGATCTAAGCCAAAACCCATTTAGTGATGGGCAGTTTCCTGATATGACAAGATTTTCGTTGCTAGAGAGATTGATCCTTAAAAATACTAGTCTGATCGGGTTATTTCCACCGTCATTTGGGCCATTTCCTCGTTTGATGGAATTAGATCTAAGCTACAACAAATTGGTTGGGTCATTACCGGAGTTTACAGGATTTCCTTCATTAGAACAACTAGATTTTTCCCACAATCAATTCAATGGGAGTCTTCCCTACTCCATTAAACAACTTCATAACCTAACCAAGCTGTTTATGTTTAAAAATGACATCAATGGTGCAATAAATGAAGCACATCTATCAAATCTGTCAAGGTTGAAATATTTGGAGTTGTGCTACACATTGGTTTCTTTCAACTTCAGTTCAAATTGGGTTCCACCATTCCAACTCACGGGCTTATTTATCGCTGGATGCAACATAGGTCCTTATTTTCCTCTATGGATCAAAAATCAAAGGGAACTTGCGTTCGTTGATTTGTCTGATTGCAGAATTTCAGATTCAATTCCTGAATGGTTTTGGGACCTATCTTTAAATTTGATGTACTTGAATTTTTCCCACAACAAAATCCACGGGACCTTGCCAAAGTCATTTCCACAAATTAAAGGTGGGAATTCTTATGATTATGTTTGGGATTTGAGTTCTAATGCTTTGTCTGGTGCACTGCCAATCATTCCACAAAAATTTTCTGTCTTGCTTCTCTCCAAAAACATGCTTTCAGGGTCCCTATCTTCCTTATGCAATACGGACAGATCACAATTACTCTATCTTGATCTTTCCAATAACCTGCTATCAGGAAGACTTTCTGATTGTTGGAAGCAATTTGGTAATCTGAGAGTTCTGAATTTGGGCAACAACAATTTCTCAGGAATGATACCAACGTCACTGGGCTTTCTAGAAAACATTGAGACAATTCATTTGAGTAACAATAACCTCTCCGGTGAAATGCCATCTTTGATGAATTGTACTTTCTTGCATTCTATTCACTTGGGCAGTAATAATTTGCATGGAACCCTACCAGAATGGATAGGGCATAACCTACCAAATTTGATTGTTTTGAGCTTACGAGCTAACAGGTTTGAAGGAAGCATACCTTTGAGTCTATGTAGGCTCACCAATCTTCAAATATTGGATCTCTCTCAAAACAATGTGGGAGGAGAGATACCATTTTGCCTCAATATTATAACTGTGTTGTGGGATGTGGCTTTTCCAAAGACTCTCATTTCTTATGACACATATAATATTTTATGGAAAACTGAAGGTATGTCTTCCAAGTTCGTTGACAATGCAATTTTGATGTGGAAAGGAGTAGATTATGACTATGGGAAAAATCTAGGGCTGATGACAGCTATTGATCTCTCTTCTAATCACTTATGTGGAGAGATTCCTGGCAGTGTGGCAAGTCTATTGGGGTTGGCTTCCTTGAATCTTTCAGGGAACAACCTCACAGGTTTCATTCCAAGTAACATTGGCCAAATGAAATTGCTAGAATCACTCGACTTGTCCCGAAATTGTCTTTCCGGGAGCATTCCAGAAAGCTTAGCAAATTTGAGTTTTATCAGTTACATGGACTTATCATTCAACAATTTATCTGGAGCAATTCCCACAAGCACCCAATTGCAGAGCTTTGATGCATCTAGATACATGGGAAATTGCGGGCTCTGTGGTCCACCTCTTCTGAAATGCCCAGAAGATGATGAAAGTTCCTCGAATGCTACTCATACTAAGGGTGCTCATACCAGTGAAGAATCTCAAGAAGATAGCTTGATATCCTTTGGCTTTTATGTAAGCTTGATCCTTGGATTCGTCATTGGATTTTGGGGAGTTTTTGGAAGTTTAATTGTCAAAAGATCATGGAGACATAGATACTTTCAGTTCTTGTACAACAGGAATGATTGGATTAATGTGCAAGCGGCTTTCTTTGCAGCGAGAATGCAGAGATTATAAATATGTTAAGCTAATAAGAGCTCAATTTCTCTATCATTATTATTTTTTTTTATTGTATCCAATGTGTATTTTCCTGTGAGCTCAAATCTATGACATTAGAGGCCCTTGAACTATAAAATTACATAATAAATAGGATGATTATTTAGTTGCGAACTTGCATTATATGTGATACTAGAAGTCCACTTCAAAAACTACTTTCATTAATAGAACCCAGAATGGTATTGGTGTCAATTAAAAGGCCTCCTCCTTGCACTAATTAGGCACATTGTCCTTGTCCTACATTAAGACAACGAGGGTAGGAAAGTTAGTTGTTAATTCTAGACAATTTTGCTGTCGTTAAAGCATAAATTAATGAAAACTAGAGAAAATAGGTCAAGTGGGACACTTTACACCACATTCTAATATTTAATATTTAAGTCAATAAATAATTTGATTAGTTATTATGTAAAATTAAGAGTGAGAATAAAAATGAGACTGCACTTTATCGCTAATTATATGAGCTTTGGAATTAAGTTGGTTTACATTATCAATGGACCATCTTTCCTCCTGATGAGCACGTATCCAGAACTTGATTTTCTTCTTGTTAAAAAAGAATTTGGATCATTCAACGACAAATAAACTATTATTATTAAATAATAATAACGAAAGATTTGAGTAAAGATAAAAAGACAAGAGAAGATTGAGTTAATTACTTAAGTCAAAAAATAATCGTAGTTATGATAATCTACTCTCCTTTTCCTCCCACCAATTTTGTCCTTTAATTTCTCATGTAGCTAAGTCAACATATTAACCATTGATTAATCCAAATTCAAGAACTGGCTGAAGTAAAAGCATGGAGGAATATAGCTAACCCCAAACAGTGTTATGGAGACATTACTCGTTGTGTTTAAATCTTTTCTTTGATTTTCCTCTTCGAGAATATTCAGAAGACATTGAGGAATTGCCGGTGCTATGACCACGCCCTATGGACCGAGAGGGTTCAGGTGTACTTCTTTCATTAGATAGGTCTCCATACAAGTATGATTCAGAGGCAAATCTTCTTTTTGGAGTACTTGATGGCTCGCCAACTTCAGATAAAGAGCTTTTCTGTCTACTACTTTGTGTTGAAACCGCAGAAGTGTGTCGCTTGCTACTTTGCATAGGGAAATATCGGGAAGATGTTGTCATTGAAATTCCAGAAGAACTCTGATTCATTTGTCTTTTGCTGACCGAATTGACCTTTTCCAGCTCTTTAGGATCAGGGTAATGGGCTATAGAGACTTGCCTTGATATCTTTCCAACTGTTAACAAATCTATTGTTCTTTTTAGTGCATGTAACTCTAGTCAAGATACATCAAAACAATACCAGTAAAAATTATACTAAAGTAATACTGAGTCTCAAGCCTAAGCAGGACTGAGAATGTGGTGGAATACAGTAAGGGCCAAATTCAAGATTCAAACCCTACAGAAAGAAAACTACAAAACTGCATGAAACCAAAAATACTAGATTCATTCAAAAACTTCTTGCAAATAATGAAACATGGTAAGCATGAATTGAACACAACATCAAGCTTCAAATTAGAGGTTTCTCAGAAAAAATAAAAAATAAATAAAATAAAAAGATAAATAGGTACAATGACCAACCACAACTCTTATAAGACAAAGTGCTGCTCAAATATCTTTGATATACAAGCAACTCAAGAAAATAGTATGAGTACACGTGAGCCTTTTCCAAATAAATGTAAGTACAAGTCAAATGACCTAAGCCTGAAAAACATTCTTTAGCAACAATCGTCAAAGAGCTCTTACAGTGAACATGAAAGTAAACAGAAAATTGAATCTTGATCAGGCACTACTTAAAGTTTGCATTAGATATATTCATCATACTAGATTGGGTTTTCAATGTACAGTTCCTATAAGCTAAGTGTAAATATAAAAAATGAAAAGCCAATACTAGCATACCCATTTTTGACTCTCTGGAAGAAGAAAAAAAAACTGTTGCATCTGACTCTAGAGCTGACAAGCTGACCACATCATATACTTTCCCTGCCAGCAATGACAACATCAAGGATACAGTAGAAACAAGTCAATGATATGGTGCAAACTGAAAATTACAAATTATGTAGTATGCCATTGGGCGATCAATGGCGGCATATTTACCGGATGAGCCTTCAAAGCTGGCTAGTTGGCCATTATGATGAAGCTTGAGAGACAATTCTTGCCCATCAATGTCAACTATTGATTCCTGGCCAACATGAGGCATAAGAAAAAAGTAAGAGGATAGTGGCAATTATTCAAATAATCTCCAACAAAGGCTGCCACTCTTCCACCATTTGAACTCTGAATCAAAGGATATTAAGTCCCTATAGCTAATAACAGTTAAGTTTCAATTCTGATGCTTGATCTTATATTAGTTAATTACACTTTGACGTCAGCTAAAACTAACCTCTATATCACCCATAAAGCAGCAGGAACCAAACAAGCTTTCTTGGAGTAATTCAAAACAAGAACTTTGTTATTTGTACAAGTTCTAAATTCCTAGGCTTTGCTTTATATTTTATGGTTTAAGATTTTCTCTATTTCCTCCGTTAAAAAAAAGTTTATTTTTAAATTAAAACACAGGGCACTAAAAGTTTAGAAATATAAAGAGTAAAGCAACTGAAGCAACGAACTTACTTGGGAAGGCAACTGAATAAGCCAAAGCTCAGAGGAGTCTGTCAAACTAAGATCGATCAGTGGTTCCTTACCATCCTCTTCAAATTCTGGGGGAGGTCTGTAACCTTCCTCACCGTCCACCTCCATTGCCTAAAATGGATACAGAGGACAGCATCAAGAATTAAACCCAGAAAGTTCCATCCTAAAATTAAAATAATGTTCTACCTATCTGTTAAACGGATGAACCCATAAACCAGTATTCAACTGCAGGAGACAACTTTAAAAAGAATATGATCAAGAGACTCTGACTATATCGAACAGAACAGATACTCATAAAAAAATGGAAACATCCAATTTAACCATAAAAATGAGCAAACTCAACAACATAAACTCACAGATTTCCAACAAATAGACACCACACAAATCCAATCCATATAGGTAGAGAAATTTATCAATTGAAATTCAACCTAAATTCCCTTTCCTAAGAAAGAAAACTAACTCAGAGAACAAATTACAATTGTTTCCAAACACAACAACAGAACTCATTGTGTTAGCAAATCATATTATTTCTCAAGCCCAACAGTTAACAGATTGATAAATGATAAAACACGTAATGTAATATCCGGCATCAATAACATTCATCACATAACCTTAATCTCAAAATGAAAGAGAATGGGGCAATACTTAGAGCGCTAGCCTCTTCAAATAGCTTCAACTGAGAATGAAGAAATTCTCTGCCTTCTATCTTAGAACCTTTCTGCTCACAAAATGGCCAAAACCCAAGAGGAAGAATCCCAATTTCTCTCCAAACCCCTTAGCCAACTTACCCCACGAGAAGCAATAGAGGAAAAAAATTTCAACCCTAAACGGAACACCCAAAGCAGAAGAAAACCCCTTTTGCTCTGTGCAAAACTTCTTGTCAATTCTCAGGGAAAAGTCGGAAAGTAAAAACCCCAAAAAAACCCTAGAAGAGGGAGTTGGGCTTTGAATTAAGTGAGTCACCAGACAGACTCAAATCTTTTTGTAAAAAAAAAAAAAATAGTTATTATTATCATTACTAAAGAAAAGGCGAGATTTTTTTATATATAAAAAAAGATATACTAGTTTTGAAATTTGTCATGGACAAAATTAAATTTAGACGTGAGATCACACACAATAAATTTGTGGTTATGGCTCTACAAACTACTATAGAAACAATTTTGGAAAAAAAATGCTAAAAAATTAAGAATTTTTAAAGCATAAAATATTTTAACTAAGAACTAATATTTTTTTAAAGTGATGAGAAGATAAAAATGACTATAACTTCTTCCAAGAAAACTTTATATATATTTGAATTTTTATCAACATGCTTTACAGTGTTTTTTTTTTTTTTGGACAAATACTGTATTGGAAGTGAGTTTCTTGTTAAAGACACTCTCTAATATATTAAATGTAAGTATTTTTTTTTTTTTGCAAAGATTTAGACTTTAGTTTGTCATTTTTTAGAGACTAAATTATGTGCTAAAATTAATAATAAGAAGTTTTTTTTTTAAAAAAAAGAAAAAGTATAAAGTAATATACAAATTGGGGAAGTGTTTTTGAGCTGCAAAGGTGATACGACAAAAAATGGATTAACGCTAATATTCTGGCTATCCTCAATCCTTCGGAAATTCGAAAATTGGTCCTTGTTGGATAGTTGCTGGAATCCCGACTCGGTCTCTGACTGTAGACCAATTCTTTTTCTCGTATGTTGGTAGCCGCGGATTTCCAATTTGGAATCCCTGGACAAAACGAAGCCAACCGGACATTCTCACTCTCCCCGTTTCTGTTATCTGCTCTGCTCTCAGCAATTGTGCAGCTTCCTTAATGGATTATAAGTGCAAGCTCTGAGCTCAAGCCCTAATTTCAGAAATCAAGTCTCAGTTTCTCAGGTACACGGTCTCAGGTCTCTTTCCACTGAATTTTTCATGCCTTGAATTCTTCATTGCAGAACTTAAAGCGATTGGGATTGATAATGAATTCAATTGCACTGAAAGCAGTAATTCTTTGAATTTAAAAATCCCTTTTTTCTTGGTTTAAAATTGCTTAGTTTCTTGCAAAACAGCTTTAAAGATTTTATCTTTATATTTCTTTCTTTCATTTTACGCTTTTCAGAGCCCCATTAACGCTAGTATCTAATGCTTATAGGTGGTCATTCAAAATTTTTGCATAGAGTTTGGCTCTTATGGTTTTTAAAGATCATTTTGGAATGGGAATGTGCTTACTGCTTAGTTATCTCTCTTAGTTGTGATTTTACTTGAGACAAGTTGATGCTTCACACGTTCTCTCTCTCTCTCTCTCTTTTCAAAATTCTTTTAATTTACTTATGTGTGCCAATTTAATGAAGGTCTTCAATGGATGGAGATGATCACCACCCGGGTAGTCCACATGAAGAGAATGTTGACATCAGAACTGAGACATCAAATAACTTGGACTTGAATGTGGAGCAGAACTGTTGTAGCCCAAAACCTCTTCATGTTAATGGCTCTGAATCCAATGGTCCTTCAACAGATGAAAATGGTAGTAATGAAGTCTTAGGAATTGGTACAGAATTTGAATCTGATGAGCATGCATACAGATTCTATAATAAATATGCCAGGTTGATAGGTTTTAGTGTTAGAAAAGATTGGATAAATAGGAGTAAGGTACATGGGCAGGTGGTGTCTAGGAAGTTTACTTGCTCTAGAGAAGGATACCGTAGGAAAGACAAAAGAGATGTCAATGTGAAGAAACATAGGAAGGAAACAAGGACTGGTTGCTTGGCACATATGATCATCACTCGTCAACCAGATGGTAAATATCAGGTCACACAGTTTGAAGGAAAACACAACCATGACAATATAAATCCAAGTAAAGCTCACCTTTCAGCATTGCAAGGTGAATTAGATGTTGCTAAAGTTGCACAAGCTGACTCCAAAGATGATTCCACACCACAGTCAAATGTCGCTTTAGAAATTATGAATAGAAGATTAGCCACCTGTCAATCTCTTGATCAACTTTCCTTGGATTATGACAATTACCTTCCTTTTGAAAGGGGTAGAGATATGAGTGAAGGAGAAGCGGCACATTTGTTGGGTTATTTTCACAGGCAACACTTTGAAAATCCATCATTCTTTTATGCAATACAGCTTGATGTTTATGACAAGATCAGCAATATATTCTGGGCTGATGACAGTATGGTAGCAGATTATGACCATTTTGGTGATGTCATCTGTTTGGACACAACTTGCAGGACAAACAGACAGCTTCGGCCATTTGTACAGTTCATAGGTGTAAATCATCACAAACAAGTGGTGATCTTTGCTGCTGCACTTCTGTATGATGATACTGTTGAATCATTTAATTGGCTATTTCAAACTTTCATGAATGCCATGTCTGGGAAAAAGCCAAAGGTCATTCTCACAGAACAAGAAACTGCAGTTATTGAAGCAATCAATAGAGTTCTACCCGAAACAAGCCATCACGTCTGTGTTTGGCAAATGTATGAAAACACTTTGAAGCATCTAAGCCATGTTGTTAAGGATGTTGATTCTTTTGCCTCTGATCTTCAGAGCAGTATTTATGACCACAAAGATGAGGAGGACTTCACTCGTGCCTGGGAGTCTTTGATGGAGAAGCATGGTCTACAGCAAAACGAATGGCTTAGATGGATGTACAGAGAAAGAGAGAAATGGTCTGTTGTCTTTGAACAGAATACGTTTTTTGTAGACATGAAAGGTTCTCATTTAGGTGAGATTTTGTCTAAAAAATTAAGAAGTTATCTGAATTCTGACATCGATGTGCTTCAATTTTTTAAGCATTTTGAAAGTGTAGTGGATGAGCAACGTTTTAAAGAAATAGAAGCTAATGATGAAATGAGCAGATATTTGCCAAGACTAATGGGTAATGTGATTACATTAAGGCATGCCATTAATTTTTACACTCCAAGAGCATTTGAAGCATTTCAGAGAGGATATGAAATGTCTTTAAATGTTGTTGTCAGCCTAGATAGTAGAAATGGATCAGCGTTTGAGTATAAAGCCAATAAATTCAGGCAAACCAGACAATACAATGTCAAATTCTTTTCTTCAGATAATACAGTTATTTGCAGTTGTATGAAGTTTGAACATGTTGGACTTTTGTGTAGCCATGCATTAAGGGTGCTTGATCACAGGAACATCAAAGTGATTCCATCCCAGTATATCCTGAAGAGATGGACAAGAGATGCAAGGTTAGGAAGTATCGGGGAGATTTGTGAATCGAAAATGCAAGATAACCCAAAGATGCTCGTAGCAAGCCGTTACAAAAATTTGTGCCACAAACTACTCAAGTTATCAGCAAGGGCTTCTGAATCCATGGAAGCTTATCAATATGCTGTCCAGAAACTTGATGAAACGATGGATGGAGTGGAGAAAATCTTGACGATGAGAGTTGAGGAAGCTCTAGTTGTTCCCTCCAGTAGCACTGATGCAAATGCTTCAGAAAGTGAGCATGGAGACCTCTTTCTGAATGGGCATGCAATTGAGGATCAGAATGAAAATAATGGGATGAATGCAGAAAAAGAAGGAAGAGATACACCTGATGGAGGTAATCAAATAAATTTAAGTTGTAATGGATCAGATTCAGACAGGATTCTAAGTGCAGAAGTATCTCCACCAAATAATGTCGTCTGCATGCCAAGTCCCTCATCTGCATATGTTTCATCACAGTCCACAGCGCCAAATCCCATTATGCAGGTTTTCCTTTATATTTTGTTGAGGTGTAGTTATTATAGTTATGGATCTAGCAATCATTTAGTTGGTTTATAAAAATCGATAAGTATAATTCCTACTACTTCTGAAAGAACATGACATTTATTTAGTCACTCATTCCTGGTACAGGGATTATATAATTTCGAAGCCAGTCAAGTGATTCAGTGCATATATGAACAACCAGCTCTTGTGCTAGGCCACCAATCTAATGCTAACGCGTATCAACCACCAAACTTGTTCTCTAACCAACATGATTCTTCCAGCCAACCCCAAATAATCCAGGTGTTTATTTTGTCTCTCTTTTTGGCCATGAAATGCTTATTCGTCCAGTACATTCTTTTTTCTATTATACTTGCAATATGCTGTTGTATTTGACTTGTTAAAAAAAATTATTACCCAGGAGCCTATGATCCAAAGCACATACCAAGAGTCCATTCCAAGCACTAATCAGATTAGACAGGTAACATGTGATGATCATAAATAGCACTGTTTGGCCTTGTTTCATTTTTCTCTTTCTTTTTCCCTCTCTTAACGGATTCAGGGTAGGGCGATATATTCATCTTGGTAAAGTTACTTATCTACTTTGTATATATTGATTGTAGGGTATGGATATTGACATCCAAAATCCACATTCATCTTCATTCTTGCTGTATGATCATAGATAGGGACCTTCTGAAACTTCTTATAGTGGAGGTTGAATATTTCCCTCTATTAGGAATACAAGCTTTTTACTGTACAGTCAGAATCGATCTAATCATAAAGATTAAGAGCAGAATCATTGTTCTTTTTTTTTTTTGGTAAGATAACCTAGCATTCATCATGATATTGTAGTTACATATGCACATTTTGTAACTGACTACAGAGGATTCAAAACTCTTATAACAAAAGCTAGCATAGTTTCACAAGTACATCCTTTCTTTCTGTGCCTCTTGTTTCTTGTCATGATTACTGCCTACCTTTTCGATTCTGCTCTGCTTTTCTGTTTTAACAGTTAGGAGCCTACTTTCTTAGCTACCTTCAAATGCTTCAGACAAGATTATGAAAATGTTTAATAATGTTTCCTTGTTTTGGTCTTGTCTGATACGCTGCTTGCTGACTCAAGTGTACGAGAATACAAAGTCCTGGGTAAGTGTGTGATCTTAACAGCCTGATCTGATACGAAATTTAAGTTCAGTTGGGCTGGACTGCATAATAAACATGTTACCTCAATCTGGTGTTCATCTATATGAGACGTGCTCCTGTATATGATGATCAATTATGTGCAAGAGGAGAAAAAATATGCAGGATGGCTCATGCTTTTAAGGCAAGAATTTTTATTGAAACCTAAAAAGTTGAGAAATCCATTCAAAACAGATTTGTCTAGAACTTGTGGGTTAATTGACATGGAATGGTAACCGAAAGTTTATTTTCTACAAAAAAAAAAAATACCGACTAATATAATTTGAATTGAGCAAAAATTTAAATATTTGATTTACACACTTAGTGAAAACTAATAAGTGATCTTAAATTAAATATTAATTAATTTGTGTTCCATCTTATTAGTTTAAGATATAAGTTGTTAAGTCAATAACAATATTTTCTTTCCTCTTTCGGCTCAAATGGTGCTGGGTCCGATTCGTCAACTTCCCCTAAAAGCTACATTCACCTTACGATTTACGCCAAGGGATTCATAAAGTCAAATTCTGATTTGCCAACTTCATTTATTCTTTCTTCGTATATAAGTACCTATCTCTATCATAATAGTATTTTTTTTTTTTTACATTTTATAAACTATCTAATCCTAAATTCATTCTATTTGTAGAAGTTGTCCTTCTTGATTTTGTTCTTTTGTGATTTTTATGTATCTTCTTTTTCAATGTATATTAAAAATTGCATATTGCCTAAAAAAAGAAAAATTGTCCATCGGTTTTTATCCAAATAGAAAAGTCCAGCTCCATATTGTCCATGGATTCACCAGTACTATTAAAAATATGAAAAGGTCAATCAATCTATTAATATCAGATTAAAAGTAGTGGACTTGTTTCGACTTTATATTTCAAAGAAATTAATGCGTATCATAAAGTAACATAAGAAAAGGGAAAAATATGAACTGCGCGTGCTTAACAGACTCTTTTAGAACGCGTCTAAATTGAACAGAAAAGTAACTCTTCCGTTCCAACTACATAATCCCACTGTTCCAACTTCCAACTATACTTATTCATCCACTCCTTCTCTCTGAGAGACAGAGAGTCGAGTAACCAGAATTCCGAAACATGCTTTGTTCCACCAAAGACTCGAATCCTTCTTAAATCCTCTTCAACATGGGCTTTCTCAAGCGTCTTTTCGGAGGCAAAAAGCCTGGTAATTCACCCGTCGGGTCGGGTCGTAAGGATAAGAAAAGATGGAGCTTCGCCAAGACCACCGCCAAGGCCACGTCCAACACCGCTCCCCATACTCTCAACGACTTCAACCCCTCTACGTCATCCGCTCCCTTCAGTGAATCCTTAGACGCCAATAAGCATGCCATAGCTGTGGCCGCGGCTACGGCGGCCGTCGCAGAGGCCGCTCTAGCTGCCGCACATGCCGCAGCAGAGGTAGTCAGACTTACAAGTGGCGGAACCGGCACCGGTGCTAGCAGCAGGCCTGCCTTCTCGGCGCAAGTTACCACCAACCAGCAACGGTGGGCGATGGAGGTCGCCGCCGTTAAGCTTCAATCGGCTTTCCGTGGTTACTTGGTTAGTACTGTATACTATACGTCTCTCCTTTTACTAAAATAACCCTGGAATTTCGTCCCAGTCAAGTTTTGTTCATTCCCGAGGACAGGTGTATTTTGGCCAAATCATTTGCCTCGTGATTTTCTATCAGTTTGAATTTTCGCATGGTCTTACGCACGTCAGCTAATTTCAAAATCTGTTGACTCTGCTTTCTTTTCCTTTTTTTTTTTTCTCGCTGGGTTAGAATTTTTCCTGGTGTTTTTCTCGGTAAACAAACACTAGTCAAATAATTCTTTTTTTGTGCACGTGATATGTTCATAGTTACGCGTTCCGTGGACATTGGCCTTGGTCCCCCCTTATACCACACCACACTATGCTTGCTTCCAAAATTAAATTCATCAGATTAATAAAAAAAGAAAAATAAATTTGTTATTGTTTGTTTGTAAGATTCTGGAAGCCGCGTCTTTCTATAAGTTTGTGCAAATAGATTGCCACCGACAATTTGGCGCATGTGTGATTTCAGGTTTCGCCGTAATTTTTCTTCTTGTGAAATTTTACACCTGCAGCCCAAAAATAAAAAAAAACCAGACATTGGATCTTTAAATTAGTGTGTTTGGTTTTTTTTTTGAGGATGTTGTGTTGTCTCCTGATTAGTCAGTGCCAACCGCCATTTTCATGGGCCTATATGCTGGTTGTAATGTTTGCATTTACAGTATGAAATAGAATGATGATAGGTGAGTTTGATTAGGATTTGATTTTTTTTTTTTATTTATTTTTGGTATTATTACTATTATTTGATTAAATATGGTAAGTATCGATTTCGTGTTGAACTTGTTTTCTCTAATCCAAAACAAAACCGTGCTTTAGAAGAAAAGAAGGCATATCACTTTCACGTGAATGTCTTTTCTGGAAAAGAACAAAAGTAGCTAAAACTGTTAAAGCCTAAAGGTGTATACATTTTAAAAAGGAAAGAAAGAAAGGAAGGGAGGAAGAAAGATACATATTAAGTTGTAACATTCACTCCACTTATCGCTTTACATTAAGATACTCATAATGACTAATGCTTTTATGAATGAAAAAGACCACTGAAGGAAAGGTTTTGAACATTTGAGTGTGTAAGAAAGAGAGAAATAATGATTTCATCCACTAGTCTCTATACTCCTTGTTATTTTTATGGTCGTTCGGATTAGCTTTTAAAAAAAGTATTTTTGAAGTGCAAAAGTAGAAACAAAAGTTAAAAGTAGTTATTTTGATTCTTCGAGATGTTTTTTTCATGAAAATTGTGACATATTTATGCTTTTTTTTTAGAAGTATCCCACTACATGCTTTTGTCAAAAGTATCTTTTTGGCTTTTAAATTTGCTTCTTCTTTTTTTCAAAAGTCAATCCAAACAAGTTATTAATCCTTACTTCGTGCTTTAAGAACCATAGCTAGTCACCTTTGTTGGGAAGGATTCACGGATTACTGTTTTCTTCCTAAATATCCAAAGGGCATGAGGATGTAAAAAGAAATGCTCTCACTCCCTTTCTTTATCTTACATTTTCTTTTGAATGTTGCATGATCTTGTTGGATTGTTTTCTTAGAGTAGAATATGAACTGTTATTTGTAAGTGACATTTCTGGTTGAATCTGGAAGGCAAGGAGGGCATTGAGAGCTCTTAAAGCACTGGTGAAGTTGCAAGCATTGGTGAGGGGCCACATAGTAAGAAAACAAACCGCAGACATGCTCAGGCGCATGCAAACGTTGGTACGACTACAAGCCCGGGCACGTGCATCGCGTTCACACTTACCAGATAATTTGCATTCCAGCAAGTCTTCACTATCTTCTCACCCAGTAAGCAAACATAATTTCCATCCTTAAATACATGTCTCTATTCTTTTTATGGTAAGGAAAACCCTTACTTCCAGCATGTCACCTTAAAAAACTCATACTTTTCTGCAAAATAACTTTGCACCCTGTCATAAAAAACCAAAACTAAAATGATTTTAGGTTGAATTGTGGGGTTAGAGTTAAAATGTGCTTCATCATGCTTTCAACAATTAATCTATTACATAAAGTTGCTTTTGGTTATGTAGACTATGTTATTAGCATATACTAATGATACCAAAGATTGATGATTATTACTATATGAAGAATGGTTCATATGCCATTTACTTTTTCGGCTTTTTTTTTTCCTTATTTATAATTAATTGCAGGTTCCCGAAGATTATGATCACCCACTTCGCACCTACAGTACAAAATTTGATGGGTCTGCTATCCTTAAGGTACACACAATATTTCCAATGCGCTGCATTGTGAATCTCCTAGGGCTCATAGATGGTTTACTTCTCTTAGAATTGATGTACTTGAACCTTTGATTGTATTGTTCTGTTGCAACGTGCAGAGATGTAGTTCGAATGCAAATTTTAGGGACTTGGACGTAGAGAGAGCTCGTTTTGGTCCGAATTGGTTAGACTGTTGGATGGAAGAAAACGTATGGGACCAACCACGAGATGTTCCATTGAGAAATGGTCACATTGATGATGAGAAGAGTGACAAGATTCTTGAAGTAGATACATGGAAGCCACACTTGAACTCCAACCGCAGTAGCAGTTCTTATTATATGGCTTCTGATTATCATAATGATAATTTTACAAGATATGACTCTCCATCAAAACGATCAACAAAAGACCCCTTTAGTCTGAGCTCATTGAAGTTGCAGAGAGGAAAAGATGAAGTTGTTGCTTCAAGAACTGCTGAGAACAGTCCACAGGCATTTTCTTCGTCTTCTAGGCCTGGAACTGGAGCTAGGAAAGGTCCCTTTACGCCCACGAGGAGTGAATGTTCATGGGGCTTCTTCAATGGCTATTCAGGTTACCCCAATTACATGGCAACCACTGAATCTTCCAAGGCTAAGGTGAGATCACAGAGTGCCCCAAAGCAAAGGTTGGAGTTTGAGAAATATGGTTCAACCAGGAGATATGTGCAGCAGGGTCTTTGGATATAGTAGAGCATGATTATCATAGAGAAGTTGATTTCAGGAGCAAAGGCTATCCACCCTCCTCAAGCCATTTGAATAGAATTGGAAGTACCAATTTAAGGTGAAGATTTTTCCTTTTGCTTTGTTTTTCTGTGTGTATGGCAGCAGTCTTGGAATGTAAATTTCTTGAAAGGACACTTTGTGGTGGTTTTTTTTGTTTTTTGTCATAGATAGGAGGGGAGGGAGATGTATGCCCGATGAGAGTTGATGTTACAAATGCACTCAATTTCTAAATCAGATTTGGTGAATGAATGTGGTTCCTGTGTTTGAATGGATAGTTTTCACCTTAGTAACTAATCATTGTTTGGCCTTAGATGTCGTGTTGTTGTCTTTTACTTATTCTTTTCCATCACCCAATGCCATTATTGAACGTGCGGGGAAACATCCATCCATTTAAGACCTGAAAAAAGAAATCCATCATGTTATGTAGGGTGTAGGGCTGTTTTTTTTTTTTTTTTTTTTTTACTTACGATTATCTTTGCCTATGATAAGACTAATCTTATTTGAGAGTAAAACAATAAGGTAAGAGGTTTTGTCTGCTGGGACAACCTCTGATTGGAATCCGAAATTCTCATTTTCATGACATGAGAAACCTTATTCTCATAGATAAAAAAAAATGCTATAGCTGCTTAAAATTATACCTTATTATTTATCAATAGAATGGTAATTATCGAGACAATGTTTATCTGAAATTCTCTGTTAGTTTGCATTGTATTCCTATCTTATCCACTGTGGATTCACGGATGAGACTTAGATCCTACCTTAGATTTATGCTTTCGGTGGCCCAAATTGTCAGAAATGAACGTGAAACAAAAAGGACAAGACCACAATGCATATAGCAACTTGACATATGACACCGTTCTATTCTGAATTTTCCATTCCTTCTTGTTTATGTTGTTTTGTCTTTTCTGTGTTTTTTTCTTGGAACTTTATGATGAAATGAGTTAACTATATACCTTGGATGCTCACCTTAGGCCATACAGTTGGGAAACATAAATGATATTGTTAAAGCTGATCATAGAAGTGTGGTACAAGAAGCATTTCTCTGATGCCTCTTTGTGATCCACTTTTGGCCCTCTAGCAAAATCAGACAAACAACTTTACCCTATTTTTACCTATGGATCAATGCAAGCAGATGGCCTACAATAAATTGCAATACAATTGCTAACAAGATAATTTGTAAGTCATTAAATCAAATTGTATATTCAATTTACTAATTGATATAACAACTTATCGTATCAGCAACTGTAATATATGTTCGGATTAAATCTAAATAGTTGTGACATTTCTTAATTCAAATTAAATATTTTTTAAGTATTCATTTACGTTGTGTAACTCTTTTGTCGACTAAAATTTATGCCCGAATTTACTTTATCCGGTGGTCAAGCTTCCACCTATTGTTAGTTGGGACTCTACTGAAATTAGAGGTTTATTGTCGCCCAAACAACATAGTGGAGTATATATATATATATATACATGAATCAATTGGTGACATCAAATAACGATGATTCATGTTACTGCTTTTGAGAAGTATGTACACTTTCCCAATCAAAAAGAAAAGGTATGATCACTTTCATCATATCAAAATCATTTGCTTTTGTCAATCATTTCATATTAAAAGTTCAAAAGCAGAAGATTAGCATTACTTCAAGTTGAAAGAGTTGCTCTACTTAGTTACCTGTCATTCGTAATCATACCTATGAACATCTACAAAAGTGTTTTCTTTCTGAATTCAGTCTTAAATCTTCTTCCATTAATTCAAATGGAAACACTCTGCATCATTTGGAGACAGCTACATTGAAATTGAACTGTTAGCATTTTTTTATAAGACCAAAATGATTGTAAACATAAAGAACTATTGTTGGGGAGGTCTAATGATGATGAATGAATTGAATTGCTATTTACCTGGCCTTTATGACACTAGAAAAAAACATACTTGACTGGGCTCCATTATATTCTATGGTACAAGCAATTGAAAGCTATCATCATTAGTAGTTTGATTATTTAATGCAGGCACAATAGAGGCATTTGAAAATGGGAGAGACCATAGTTTATATTACAGATCCAACCGCCACCAGACATAATTAATATGCACATAAAATAATTCAAGGTGGGGTATGGCTTACAAGACTTAGAAGTGACCGGAGAAAGTGGGTGTGGAATACTCCTCCGTTACAAAATAATTGTCCAAGGATTTTTTTTAATCTTAGGAATCATAATTTAGAATTTTTATTTCTTGTATTTGGTATCTATTTTTAAAAAAATGGAATTTTTAAGATTTTTTTAATATAAATTTTATTAAAAAGAATTTCATAAGAGGGGTGAAATTTTAGCGAACAATTATAATAAAATAATTAATATTACATCATAATAGTAGATGGACAATTATAATAAAATAATTTTTTTTCTTAAAAAGACAATTATATTGTTATAGTGGAAGTATTTCTTAGAGTTTGCTTATTGATTCGGGTATTTAGGATATATCACAAGTCATTGGTGAGATCTAGATGATAATTGTTGTGAGGGTGGTTTTAAGGGTTTTCCCTTGTGTAAGAATGAGAGATCCCTTATGTAGAGAAAATGAGATACAGACTTATGGGTTTGTTTGTTCATGCCCATAAATGTAGTTTATGTGAAATGTCGGTTCACATCAATAATTAATAAATGAAAACATCTTTTACCAACCTTGTCCAAAGATAGAATGACTACATTCTTGGGACGAAGAATAGTAAATAATAAGTGACTCAAAATAAAACGAATCCAAGATTTTAATATTTTAGGACATTCAAGTTTTGTTTATGGTCAAGGAAGAACATTTATGACATTAAAATGTTTGCTTTATATTTATGCATATGTACAACCAACATCTAAATCTTCCACAACAACCAACATCTGAAATTGTCCCCCACATAGGCTTCTTATTTGATCTCTCACCTATATGCTTCAACTAATCGGTCCCTAAATGACACTGCATACAATAAACAATGGAGTCAGGAAGAGTATTCCAACGGGGATTTTTTTTTAACACATTCCAAAATTTTTGTTTGCACATCTCATATGTTTTAGAACTTCAACTTGTAAATGTAATTTACATTCCAGAAATGGAAATTCTAAAATACGTAGGATGTGGGACTAAAAAAAAACAGAGGAGATGTGTAAATGATATTCCCCAGATAATATCATTGAATACAAAAAGAAATCAAGGCCCAAAAGCAATGTAAATGAGGCCTGAAAGCCCATAAACTGTGAAATGGGCTTACGTATTGCAGTCTGTGTTGGGATCAATGGTGAAGCCCAAAGAGACTCCACAAAAGCCCGGCAAGGTAGCGATGGCAATGGCATTGGGGTTGTAGGTAGCAATCAGGCCCATTAAGCATCTACAAAGGGATTGTGTGTTGTCACTAGAGTTGGCAGCAATAACGTTCAAACCCTTCATGGCATCACAACAAGGGGAGCCCGGAAAAGGGTCCGGCGAGCCGTAGGAGAGGAAGTTGGAGCAGGCGGAGAAGAGTAGGCTCACGGTGGCGCATTCCACCACAGCTGACACAAATGTGGCTGAAAGAAGCAACATCATCAGCCCAATTAGTGTAAATGACTTTTTTGGCCTTCCCATTTAATCGAATCAAATTCTATAACAATCTAATTATGATACTCTTTATTTTTTCTCCACTCTTGAAAGCTTTCCAATGCCAGCCTCATTTCATTACATTATAAATATAATGTTCAGTTGAGTCGGTGCGCACTGTGGAACTTGTGGTCTTGCATGAAGATTGCGTGACTGTTCTTCAAATTTTTAAGATTTAGTAAAGATAGCTTGAACATATTAACATCAAGGTGTCGTGGTGTAGTTGGTTATCACGTCAGTCTAACACACTGAAGGTCTCCGGTTCGAGTCCGGGCGACGCCAATATTTTGGAGTGTTGCGTAACTTTTTATAGTCCCTGTTCAGAACTAACGCTTTTCTCAAAATTTGTTTCAATGGTATACTTCATAGAATGTGATAACGAAATGTTTATTTTTAAAACTTGTGACATACCCTAATTTTAATTAAGAGGAACAAATTTTCTATCGCATAAACTTTGTCTCTGAAAATTGTTTTAAATGTAAGATTTTTTTAACTTTTTCAAAATCAAACTTTTAAGAAAAGAACTCCTTGGCCTCCAAACATTCAATTTTTTTTTCGAAAAGAACTAGAATACAAGAACATAAGAAGAATATTCTTTTAAAACAAAGAATTCATCCACAAACAAGAGTACCAAATCCACTGTTCAAACTTTTAGTGATCACTACTCATTAAAATGAATACAAATGGAATCGCGGCCAAATTTTATTTCAATAATAATAATAATGATGAGTTGACTACACGTTAGAACATAAGGGGGGAATATTTGGTGACATCTGAGATGGAAAAGAAAAGAAAACGAATCCAATGTACAAATAAAATCTCTCTGTATATGAAAAGCACTCGTAAACAAATCAACCAAGTGATATATCAACAAAAAGTACCTAAAAGCTACACCTATACATATATAGGAGAAAGGGAATTCGTGAAGAACACAGAAGCAGAAGCCCTGGCGCTTAAGTGTCATCGCATTTCCATTTTGAAGTCGGAACACATGTTAGATAGTGACACCAATGGCAGTGATCATACCCATTCTCACCCCGGAATAGCATCACCAAAGCAATGGATAATCTGCATTAACCAGTGTCATGTACATGAAAATCTATAAGCTCTCATAAAAATGACAGAAACAGCTTAAACTATACCATAGCAAATCGTTCTCTAAGATTTCCTCACACCCTTTGAATACAAGACTAATCGTGTTTGTAAATGATATGAAACCAACTTGAGGTGATAAGATCATGGTTTATTCTATTAACTGATATAATTTTATCTACGTAAACTTTATCACCAATGATAATATTAAAGGAAAAATGAAACTCACCCAACAACCAGAAGAACAAGAGAAACAATCCACAGAACATATTGGTAAGCCTTGTATTTTGATTTGAGACGAGGAGCATGCCGCTGCTCTAACCATCCAAACTGAGGACGGGGCAGTAAAATAAATCCAAGGAGGAATCCAGTCAAGAATCCCCCAATATGAGCAAAATTGTCCACGTGTGGAAGAATGCCAATAGCAAGATTGATAACAATGATAACCAGCAGTGTGAGCAAAGCTGCAGCCTATTAAAAGAAGAAAATGGGATAATATCAATTGACTTTGCCATTAACTCACATACATGCGAAAGCAAAAGGCCGAATGAGTTCAGCACGCAGACCTTATTTGTATAAATAGTCCAGTTTGTGATGAGTTCTGAAAGCATTGCTCCAAGAAGTCCAAATAGTGCACCAGAAGCGCCAACAGAGATGTTGTTTCTGATAAATAAAGAGGATACGACACTGCCACCAAATCCTGATATCAGGTAAATGATACCAATTTTCACTGCCAAAGATTGACAAAAGAGAATGTTAGAGGGTGAAGACTTTGTTAATGACATTTAGGTGCACCAAATAAACTGGAAAAAGGAACGTACCGAACCCAAATTGTTGTTCAAGGCGAATGCCAATGAAGACCAGGCTCAACATGTTTGCAACCAAATGAATAACTCCAGCATGTAACCAAATGCAAGTAACAAGTCTCCATCCTTGATGGTGTTGCACAACCGAATCCCACTTAAGGGCTCCCATCTTCGTTAATCTTTAAAAATCAACAAAATAGTTCAGAACAATCTATTTTGAGAACACGATAGAACCATTGTGTAAATAAAGATTACAGATAAATCCTTAAATTTTCTCTCCTTCTGCACAGAAGATAGAGAAAAAGTAAAGTCGGCCATCTAAGTTTTAACCATTATATCCAATTAAAGAGCAGTTTGATGACTATACAACCAGTTTAAAATCCTGATGATTCATGGAAGATCCATCGATATGAATTACAATCAAGTATAATAGCGGTACTACTGCAAAAGCATGTCTCTAAGAGAAACAATATACAGTTTCATGACAAGACACCAACTTTGAGAAATATCAAAGCATTCACAATCTAATGCTATCGAATTAAACTATGTATAAAACCTATCTTAACGATTCTGAAATATGAATATTTTTGCTACAATTACCCCAAAAAAAAAGGTAAATTATTGAAAAATTGTTAACCAACAAAATTCCATCCCTAGGCATTTTTGCAGTATAAGCTACAAATTCACACCCTTAAACAATTTTTCTTAGCAACAGAAACAATGAGATCAGATCAACAGACTGGGGTACCAGTAGGTATTGCAAAAAAAACTTTTGATTTTAGTAAGTTTTCACCCATAATTTACTAAGGCATATAAGATCACATCCATTGAAGAGATAATCTTTTGAAATTCATCCCACAGAATTGTAATTCCAGGTATTAGAAAGGTGAGACCAATGTATAGTCATCATTATTAATTCAATCAGATCAGATAAAAGAGACACCAAATACACTAAATTACCCGAATTTACATCCCATAGCTCAACAAGCTAAGGAACAACCAGAAATACTAAATTAGAGCCAGATAAATGGTGTTGAACGGAAATATCGAACAACAAAGTCAAAGAACAAGCAATCCCGGTCAAGAAGAACCGGGAAAGCAGAACCAAAATCAATGAAAGAATAGGAGAGATTAAAACAATTGGTTTGAAGAGTCAACAATTAGCAATTACGTTGAAGAAGAAGGTCCAAAGAGAGGATTTTCCTGCAAGGGCTGGAACGAGAACCTCCCAAGGAACTTGGCCACGCAATCTCCTGGAAAACCAAAATTGTGCTTGGGGCAATTGTTGACGTACATAGCTACAATGAAAACCGCAATATTGGCGACAACAAAAATAGGAACGAGCCATGATGTCCATTGGGTATCCGAATCATGGACGTACGAGGAAGCTGCAGCTGAGTAGCTGCTGTTGTCTGCTCTGTTCTTGGTTCCCCCACCGCGCTCTAGATCTCCAACAGGCATGGTTTCACTTTCTCACACAAACCCAGAAACAAAGCTTCAAAATTTCTCTAGAAACGATCCCTTACAGGGAGGTTCGAGGCGGTGGTGGAGTTGGTGAAAGGTTTAAATGGGAAAAGAATGAAGAAAGAAATAAAAAAAGGCACAGTAGTAGTGGCCCTTCAGGTTTCTAACTGCCTCTGTAAGCAAATATACGCTTCAAGAAAACTTTCTGGAATCCCTGTGTCCCACTTCTACAATGCTTTCCCAGAACGGCCAATCAAACCCACTCCGTCAAGGAAAGTGTCACGTGATTGGCACGTGCACGTTACACGGTTGACCAGACTGGATTTTTTTAGTGATGTGGCAAATGATAATTGGAGATTTATTGTATGAAATTTGATTATTGGCACAGCAGACCGGTGCCAAGTTACGCGGTGTTTCGCTTTCATGGTGATTCCACTTACCGGAAGTTTCCGTTTGGCGGTAAGTGAAACTTACGAGGGAGCTTTAAAAAGAAGCCAAGACGGGTTGGTTCGAAGCAGTTTAAGGTTTAAACCGGTCATTTTAACCTGGTTATGTCGGTCCCCTATAGCTAGCGACGCACGTCCCGCTAAAACAGAATATTACTGTTAATTATTTTTTCAAGATATTCTCTACCATAAAATATTGGGGAAAAGAGATTAAACAAACAAATTATTACAATCACTCATTTAATTTAATAATTGACTAAAACCATGTTAATAAATTCAAATCTTTGGATCTTCTCTGAAATAAAATATTTAGCAGTTTATCTTTGGTAGCTGAAATTGATGAATCTGTAGAAAGATGCCCTATTTCATTGGTCTAGGCATCTTTGTTTCATCTCAATAATTTATAATTTTTAAGAAGTTAGTTGTAATATCTGTATTTCTAAAACTTATAAAATAGTTTTTATAATTTTTTGTCATTGCTTACAATTTTCATTAAAACTTTTGTTTTCTTCAAATTTTAAAAATTTTATGTATATATCTAGAAGGACAAAAAAAAAAAATTTAATTATTTTGACTATTTTATAATTTTGAAAGCATAAAGTTTAAAATTTAACCTCTTAAAAATTATAAATATCAAAAGAATAATTTAACCAAATAATAAAAAAGAGATGTTACTCCGTTAAATTTGTTAATCTATTATTAGTGTAAATTTAATAATTTTGAAAGCATAAACTACTATTAAAATTGTTAATCTATTATTAGTGTAAATTTTTGTATGGATTAAGTGAGTAAAAGAGATGCTACTCTGTTCCAAGAAAAAATGAGGCAATTGTTTTACTTTATACAAGAAAAATAATAAAAAAGTACTTTTTATCACAACTTAATCTAAGACGTTGATTTTTATTTTTTTAAAGTACAATCTAAGATACCTATTTTCTAGCTAATTTTCAACTCCACCTAACCTGTAATCCAAACTCAAGTGGACTAGTAGTCAATAACATAAATCCAACATGCACTAATTAAATAACTTACACTGCAATAGCAACGTTACCAAGCAACAATAAGCTTGTTTTAAAAAATCTTTTTGACGGCCTTAGAAGCTAAGATATGTACTTCCATTTTATACATTATTTTATTTGGGGTAGAAATTAATATTATCTAAACTAAATAAAAACAACTTTATATTAGATGTTAGTCTTATTAATAAAAAAATTAAAATTGTTTACATATATTAATAAAAAAATTTAAGCTTTACGAGAGTTTTTCTCTTTTAAATTATTTAATTAATTATAAATTAAAAATTTTAATAATAATTTCATACTTCACATATATTTAAACAAAAAATTCATTAATTATATTCTCATGAAAAAGAAAAGTCATTATTTATACATGGACGCTGACATAAGAAAAAAGGTTTTTAATAATTGGTGATATAGTCACGATCATTGGTACATGATGACAATTAAAAATAGGAATAAAATTATGACATGAATTAATTACCTTGATGATTACATTCATCAATTTTCATCGCCAAAAAGATAAAATCAGTACGGACGACAAAGAGGGAACACGCCTATACAAGAGAAAACTACTCATCAACTTCAAGCAACAACGCATGGAGCTGATCAACGTTTATTATTTTATTATACAATTAACGCAATTACATATATCATAAATTATGAATAGGATAAAAAATTTTATTTAATAATTTATAATTTATAATGATAAGATATCTAAAATTGTACATTTTATTTTGAAAATTCTCTTGTTATATTTCAGTATTTAGCTCTAGCAATGAGAATTATACGTCTATCCCAGCTTCGAGAATTCTCTTAAAATCACACCTTTTCCTAGCCCACAACAAAATGATAGAATATCATAACATTAACCGTTCATGCTCCCATAAAATAAATAACACATGCATGCATGTCGTACGAATTGTCACCTCAATCACATACACGGGCATGAAAAGAATGCTCTATCAACCGTTCAAAGAATTTTGAATTTATGCATAGTATATAAATTATTTATTTTCTATTACATTATCAGAACTTTTAAATAAAATAAAATAAAATAAATTATTATATTTCAAGCTAATAATAAAAATATATCTTATTAAAATATTTTTTATGTGTACAAAATATTTACATTTATTATGTGCTTGAAATGTGATTTTTTTTTTTTAATTTAAGATATAAGAATATTTTTTAAAATTAATGATAATATAAAAAATAATTTTCTTTTCTAATATATATGTAAAATATATATAAATGAGTACACATTACTTGCATGTAAATACAGTGAAAACCATTGTCAAGTAAAAAGTTATCACTTTTGTAATTTTACTAATCTAAGTTAAATAATATCTAATATATAATCATATTAGATGGGACCCGGATTTCACGACCGCGAAATCCAAATTTTATTAGATGGTTTTCAGTTAAAGAAAGTAATCATTAGCTTTTCAGACTAAATCCATAGGAATCATCCATCGAAGAATAATAGTTTTTTTTTTTTTTTGGGCTTGGCCATGAAAGTATAATATTAGTTACATTTATAATTTTTTCATTTTATATTAATTATACAATTCATACAACTAAATAACTTTATTTGCTAACAAAGCTAAATAAAATTGATAAATAGTTGAGTCATCGAGTATATTATGTTAATATGTATTTGATTCTTAATAGTATATATGGAGAAAATAAATTTTGTTAAAAGAGATTATATTTATTTTAATAATTTTTTTATTTTAAAAATATTAATTTTTTATTTATTTATCAAAAAATATTTTGATGTAAACTAAAAAATAGTTTTTATTTGAATTTTGATTTTAATTTAAACGAAGTAAATTCACGGGATTCGTGTAAATTTTTTAATAGAAAATTATGAATATATTACTTTCTTGGAGGGAGTGAGTGTGGAAATATAATTTTTAGACGCAAAAATATAAATATTTACGTCATATAAATATCGAAAACTTACCCACTAAAATATGATTTAAGAATAACTTTTCACATCCTAGTTGTACTCATCACAACCTTTTTCTTCTTAGTGGCCATTAGCCTGCTTCTCCTCTTTACAACTAATATTCGCAGGGGTTTCGCCTTTTGAGTTAATAATGATGCCATTTTCAGCATCTGATCCATTTTTATGTAAGAACAAAAAAAAAAAAGAAAGTAAACATACTCTCCGGGACAAATTCATGCTGCTTTTCTTGGCCCTTTAAAACTTTCGGGAAAAAAGGAAATTAAAATTTTTGACCTTTTTTTTATTTTTTATTAGATTATATTCAATATCAATTAATTATGAATTAATATAAATTAATAAATATTAATCTACTTGATAATTACAGGATACATATTTAAAAAAGATAAGACTTCAAATTATTTTTTAATGTGAAAACTTTATTGATAAACAATTTATAAAAATTTTCTATATGTGCTCTTTGAGTCTAAATGTTTTTCTAATGTTAAGTTTTGAGACTCAATTCACTTCTAATGTTAAGTTTTGAGACTTAATTTACTAATTTTTTTATTTAAAAAATTATGAATGAACATATATTTTTTAAAATTTACTTTCCTATGAGTTTTAAATTTTGGTGGAATTAACTTTTAAAAAGACGTGCCCAAACAGAAAGATAAAAACTAAAAAAAATGATTTAATTATAAATCATTTAAAAATTTTAATAAGTTGTATTTTGATAAATCATTTTAGAATCTGTTTTAAAAAAAAAATATCTACGTTACAAAAAATATAACCACATTAGTTATAGTTATGCGATAAAATTCAGTTATGAAAATAGATAATTATTCTAAAATTTTTTGTTTGATTTCAGACTGTGATATTTTATATTAAAGTTTTATTTCAAATTTATAGTAAGTGATTGAGCATTGGATGCTCGGATGGGGAAGGCAGAGACAGAAAATGACCGTTAAGGAGAAAGGATTAAAATAGGTGGATATGAGATGGGGACAGCTGGACAATGCGTGCCGTTGGATCCGAAGAAAACGGTGTAAGATAAAGAAAAGATCATGACCATGCGTGTACGCTATTGTCACAGATGATTTTAATACTGCCGAGTCAGTGTCAACGTGGAGTTAGTTGGTTGGTTGGTTGTCTTGTTTGATTCTTTCGGTTGGGTTGCCGCTGTTACTTATACAACACATCTCCGTTGCGCCACGTGACTCTCACGCCACCTTTCCTTGCCCTTTTCTATTGCTCTCTCCATCCTTTCAGTTTCACTTCTGAGGCAGACATTATTAATTTTTAGAAATTCATATTATATTATACACTGAACTTGTAGAATTTATCTTGAATATATCTATCCTTGTTTTGTATCCTTTCATCAACCAACCTAACTTGCCAAATTGTGCTCCAAACTTAGACACGTCATACGGGGAAGACCACGCATCTTCTAGAAAAAAAAAAAATGATCCTAATTTTTATAGTACGAGATATTAAGAACTGATTTAACTTCAAAATTTAAGGTGTTGAAAAAAAATACAAGATACATTTTTATATTTAATAACCTTGCACAAGAAATACCTTATAGGTTGAAGTATAAAAGCAACACAAGTTTACTATATTATGTGCTGAAATTATACTTAACTTATTTAAAAAGTGTTGATGGAGAGTTTAACCCTTAATCGTGAGGTCATAGTAAATCTGATATCATATTAAAAATTGATCTAATTTAAAAATTTAAATTATTAAAATAAGACATGCAATAAATTTTTATATCTAACATAAGAAAGGAAGTTGCATGCTTGTGACTAAACCAAAAAAAATTTGATACTGTAAACTATGAAATTTCTCTAGTACAAATGTTGTCATTTAAAATAAAGATGTTTCAATGTCACTTAAAAATGGACATAAATTGACTATAGTACAATTTATTTATTATTGACAACCACGAGTCATTGAATTAGATTGTACAATTAACTAAATATTTAATTTAATATTTCATAAATTATTATATTAACGATCCTAAACTACAAATAATCTAAATCCTTTAAGGTAATAAGATAGGATAAGAATCAAATGTTATTTTATGTTCAAAAGTAGTTATGTTTTTGTTTTTGATCGAACTCATATCTACATTGTACTATAGTAATAGCATTTTAACTATCAAAATAAATGTGTATTATTTTTAAAATTTTTAACTACAACAAGGTATTTATATTACCAACAGAATTTTAAGCCTACATCTTTCTATGATATGCATCCTAGGCAACAAATTTTTTACCATTAAATAGTTGTTTAAAACGTTAATTTATTTTTATTAAGTTAAAAGCAAGCTAAGTGAAGAAAAATATCTGCTTTATTTTCTAGAACAATAAAAGATGGGATTGACAAATCATGTTCTCTTCCCCAAAAACAAGAGGTTAAGGTCCTTTGTTATATTGTTCATTTTTCAATATCTATATCTAGAAAATATTACTTTTAACCCAATTTAATAGAAAAAAAGATGTGGAGTTTGGCTTAGTGATAATATTGTCTCTCAATATTTATATTAATTTTTATATCTCCAATTCAAATCCAACCGTCTCCCCAACATGCTCGAACTATTATTAAAAGATTCGTATGTTTATTCCATCTATGATTAAAAACAAAATATTTAATAGAAGAAGGTCTTTGTAGATGGGCTTGGGCTTAGCAGTCAATCAATCTGACACTAGCCCAATTGGAGGCCCAAAGTTTTCTGGAACCACCACTAGATTATCTACCTTCAATATATCTTTCAAACTGTGATGCGATGATACAAAGTTAGTTTTTGATTGAGAATTTTTAATTCAACCATTGAAAGTTATAGGAGGGCAAATACTTTATCATATTTTAAGATATCACAGTTTTAAACCTATGCACATGGTAGATATGGAATAACACAAGTTATTTCAATTTATAAAATTTAATTTAACTTGACGATAATATTGCTTTTAATATTATGTTGATTATCGTACTTCAGAATCGATTTCCTCTAATTTCTAAATTAAAATTTGTAATAACACTTTTTTTTTAATTTTGACAAAAAGAAAAATAAAAAGTATTTTTAATTTTTTTAATCTGAAACCTTGACGTCATTAAGCAGCCAAAGCAGAAGAGTCAACAAGGAAAGTAGGAGGGCTACCAAGCCAAACACACATATGGGGCAATGTTTTGCCAAACCTAGCTAGAGAATCAGAAGCTAAATTGATCTCCCTAGGTACCCAAACGACTTAAACTCCATCAAAACGGTAAAAAAGTATAGCATACAAATATATCTATTTTTTTTTTGCGTCCTTCGGGTCGTAAGAAAAATAAAAATAAAAAAGGGGCTGATATCTGGTTTTCTATCCAAAGCATAAAGTACACTAACTCCAAAAAGGATCAGAAAATGATGTATTATAGAAGAAATTACATATGCATATATCTTCTCTTAATATCACATAATTTGATTTAGATTTAGATTTTTACATGCTCAAATCACTCCTTTTATTTGTTAAATTTTCTGGCACTATTATCACCATCATTTTTCATTTAAACAATTCATCAATATATATATATATAAAAGTAAAGGTGTTGGCCCCCTCTTCTAACATTTAATTAATTTTTATATGTAAAAAGTTTTATGTATAAATTTATTGATAAAAAAACTTGTTCCTCTAAAGGAGATTAAATTTATTGTTTTAAAATGTGTTTCGTTACAATGTACATTTCAACATTAATGTTGAAAGTATATTATTTTATTATTATTTAATAAATAAAATATTTTAAAACATATTATAAGATATATTTTGAGAGAAAAATTTTAATTCATTTCTAAATTTTAACTAATAAACTGCGCAAATATAAAACATATTTATTTTATATTTGCCCATTGTGATTAGGTTCGTAAGTTTTCAACTCAAATAAGAGATAGGCAGAAAATAATGTTGCCATACAATAAATAATAAAAATAATGTTGGATATGTTAATTTATATTTAGAGAATTGGCAGTAGGGTCATGTTTTACAAATATCATTAGATAAAAATAAAAAAATAAAAATAAAAAAGAAGAAGAAGAAAAAAAACAATGATGAATTTCTTATAAATGCAAAAGTAAAAGTCAAATAATTCCAAAATTTTCCTTTATTGGGAATCTTCATCCTTGCCACCTGGAGGGAAAAAAATATTGGTCAATTTTTTTTTTCTTTATTGATTATGTAACGGTACAAAAGTTCAAACCACTTATGTTTACCAGATTATAGCTGGTGACTTTTGAAAAAACCTCTAATGTTACATAGGATGTAAATTAACATTTACCCGAGATGTCAATTTAGATATTATTTCCTTGCAAGTAAAATTTATTTTGATGATTATAATGTCAAATCAAGCAAAGAATTAAGACTAAATGTTTGGGGAATTAATTATCAAAATAAAACTATTTAGTAAATGCAACAATGCCAAAGCTACGGACCTGGGTTTTCGTACCCATTAATTTTCTTGAGGGGTTAGAGACATAAATTAATTTAGATTCAATTATTAAAAAGAAAAAAAAATTGAATTTGAGTTAAGTAAATAAATAGTTATATTTTCAAAAAATTTCTAATTGATTCAAAACAAACCTTACAATTTTTCTACCAAAAAAAAATCATATACTCTAAGGAAACAAATTTATTATCCATACCAAATCTTGACAATAAATTTTGTCTGGCAATTTATATAAAAAGGTGTCCTTAAATTCACAAGTGGTTGTTTTTTTAATATGATCCCACAAGTTATTAACATATTGCTATACCTTTTAAGTTCAACTATTAAAAAAGTAATTTATTTTTTCAATGAAAAGTATTTAATTTTAAGATTTTAGAAATTATACCTCGTGAATAATAAAATGTTCATATTTTTGACCACTTAGAGTATAAATGATTGATAAAAAACTATCAATGACAATTCATTTTTTTTTTTAAAAAAAAAAAATTCCATGGCAAAAATTAATTAATACATTCGTTAATAAATATGACTCTAAGATGTCGTGAATGCATAGGTATGTATATAAATATTCAAATCTCCCATGGTGATTGCTGGTTATTTCCTTAGAGTTCAAGGTAATTAATTTTCAGTTACCTCGTCTAGTCATCAAACCCTCTCCCCCACACCACACCCCCCCCCCCCCCCCCCCCCCCCCCCCCAAAAAAAAAAAAAAAAAGAAAAAAGAAAAAGAATGATGAGCTACAGTCGTTGGTGGACTCCATTAATCAAATCTAACCAAATATTTGAATTATTTTCCTTGCATCCTACCCCTCCATTTCATACTATGTGTTGTTTAAAATTTTTATATGTATTAAAAAATTATTAATACATTAAAAATTTATTTCAATTTGACTAAATCACTCTTATTTAATTTCTTCATTAACTACATTATCAATTTGTTTATCTTATTAAAATAGAGTATTAAAGGAATGAGAGACTTGACAAAGCTTTAAAATTTTAAAATAACACATATTTTAAAGATTTTTTTTTTTTTGTGGCATGCAAAAGTTTAGAGATGGGAGAGATTATCATATTCCAAGGCTAATACATAAATTTAGACAATTTTTAGTTATGGTACTTATTAGGGTTTCATATTTTAATTATTTATATTATTTTTATGAGTCCCATGATAACACATCACTCTATACAACTTATATAATTTTTTCTCTACTTATACAACTCTTAAATTTTTTTAAATGGGTCCTATAATTATATCTTTTTTCTTATAAACCTTATCTTTCTTTTTAAAAAATACAAAAAAAAACTATGCAACAACACTCAACCAAGCAACTATCTTCTTTTCTTTCCTCCATGTCATTATGCTCTAGTGGTGAGTTTTTGTATGCATCATTGCATAGAATCTATGCAACACTCAAATACCACTACTAGAGATTGCCAGACTTTGATGAGATTCAAACCTAGACCTTACGAGCAATACCTAGATTTAGGTAGTTGAGTAATCATATAGTTATTTTATTTAATAACATAAAACATCCTGGGTCTTGGGTTGTTAGATAAATAGCAATATTATACAATTTAATTAGGATAGAGTTATTTGTCCCAAATATTTATTTTTATGTGAGATTAATCAAAAGCTTATAAAATAATATTATAAGTTTTTTTTTTTTTTATCAATCTTAACTTGTGTGGCAGACAATTTTGTCCTCGTTCAGTCCATTTAATAATTCACACAATTACAATCAATTATTATAGTGATTTTGACTATGATAATTTTAAATTTTTACTAATAAAATAATTCAATATTTGACAACTAAATCAACCTAATGGCTTATTTGGTTTGAAAATGTGAATTCAAGTGTATTTTCTCTATTAGATAATTTGGCTAGAGTTTGGGAGATTATTATATTTCGAGGCTAATATATGCCACTCGCTTATGTGATAGTTCATAGTAAACTTATAGACTTTGTCACTTTGGTAAGATTTAAACCTAAACCCTACGAGCAATACCTAGATTTACGTAGCCAAATAAACCATACATTACCTAGATTTACGTAGTTAAATGAAACATATATTTATTATTACTAATAACATAAAATAATATAAATTGACGAATAAACAATACTAGTATATTATTCAATCAATCAGTCAAATATTTTTCACAACAACAATCAATTATTGCAATAATTTTGATAATAATAAATCCAAATATTTACTAATAAAATAATAACAAAATAATTTGATATTCAACAACTATAAACTCTGAATCTTAAATCAACCTCACCACTTTTTCATTTGAAAATAAATTCAAATTCAGGTGTATTTCTGTATAAACTAATTTGGCATGTACATAAAATATCCATGAACCAAAGAATAAAGATTCAAAAAACATTGCTGAGATTACTTCCTTTTTTTTCACCCATGGTTACTTTCTTTGACAGGGGGGATTGCTTTCTTTTTCTCACCACTTTTCAGAAAATGGTAAAAGGGGCAAATCCGAAAATAGGGATATCACAGAATCCGTTAAAATCCTACAGTCACGCCAGTGATGGATTAAGAAATTATTATATTATTATAGAGATTCGGACAGTGTGCGTGTGACGTGTGAGTGTCCCAATCAACCCTAAATCCTCGACCGTCAAACTCTGCATCCATCCCAGTCGACATCTCACTGGCTCCATTCAACTCACCCTACCCTACACCCGCATACACTCAATCTTAACCACAAAAGGACAAGCCACGAACGACAACCTTCACGCGCGTAAACACGCGCTCGAACCAAATAGGATTGGACCGGACATCACGAACCCTGTTTTAGCAGCGGGCCCCACACTTCCCCTACTCGCTTTCCCTCTCTTTATAGAGTGAGAAGAAAAAAAAAAAGAAAAAGAAAAGATAGGCAGAGGAAGAAGAAGAAAAATTGGTCATCGAAGGAAGAGAGAAGCCATTGGAAGGAGAGCATGGAAGCAGCTGACTCTGATGAGTTTTGATTCTTCTTCGAAGGAGAAAAGAAAACAAATATAAAACGAGAGAAAGCCATTGACTTTCTGGTTACCTCTGAGTCACTGTAAGTCAGCTTCGGCCATTTTTTTTTTATCAAATAGTGGAAAAGAAAACAATATATATAATATATTATCTGATTGTTATTATATTTTTTATCGTAATTTTCTTCTGTCCTTTTCTCTTCCACAGATCCCAGAGAGAGAAAGCGTGGAAGGATCTGAAAATCCATTACTTTCTTGGCTGTGCAACAGACTATTTGTTTGGCCTTTTTACTTTTGCTTACTGTCAAATTAAAAGGTATCATTTTCTCCGTACTTGGGTTGGTTTCCATGCCATCTAACATTGCCCTTTTCTCTCTAGTTCGCTCTTATATCAGTGGGGAAGAGAGAGAAGCCAAACGCAGCGATTAGATTTGGTATCATGCATCTGAAAAGTCAGTCTACAGTGTGAATATGAAATGAAATATTCATATATGATATAAAGGTTAAAGCTTTTTTATTTTTTTCCTTCGTTCCAATCTGCTTTTACGTTCCTTTTTTCTCTGCCTTCTTTTGGGGAACGCCTTTTGGTTTTCTCCTTTCTGGGTCTCTTTCAGCACTGACAAAGGTCAAGTGAACCAAAAGTTATCAGGAAATATAAAAAAATTAGGGCTCCATATATTTTGTAACTGTTCACAAGGTTTTCACTTCCTCCGTATCTGGTGTGAACTTTGGATCAGAAAAAAGGGTCTTCCTTGTCTTCTTCCTCCTGTTCCTTTTCTTTCTCCATCCGTAGCAGTCTCTTTTTCTTGAGGGAGAGAGAGAATGGAGTTTGGAGTCATGCATGGGCGTTGACAAGGAGATACTTTTTTGTTTCTTCTGCTTTTGTTTAATATTCAATTGTCAGTCTTAGCTGAATCTGGTTTCTCGGTCAAAATTGATAAGAGTGGAGGAATCAAAAAAGTGCCTTGGCTAAAGTGAATGTGACAATTTCGAAAATAACCTGGAGAGAACAAACAACCAGGGAGGGAGAGAATTTCATATTTGATATAGAGAAAATTTGGGCGATAGTGATAAGAAGGGTCTGGGCGTTTGCCTTTTTTTTTTGGTTTTTTTTTTTTTTTTATGGGTTTTGAGGATTTGATTAGCAGGAGTAGTGAGAACAGTAGCGGTGGGGGTGCAAGAGTTGTGGCTAATATTTCTCCATATAACCATTTCATGCCCAGTGGTTCTTCCGTTGTCGAGCCACTTCTTCATTCGCCATCTATTTCAAGTTCAATGCATAATTCCTCCGCTTTCTCTTTCTCCACTGTATGATATCTCTTCTTCTGCTTGGTTTCGTTTCTGAAAATTTTAATTTGTACTTTCGCTTCATAAATTGATAATGAATTTGATTTTTGTGTATTTTATTATTCAATCTTTTTCTTGTTGCTGACGAGGATATTCTGCAGCAAAGGAAAATGGAGGGCCCTGGTGAGATGGCTCTAATTGGGGAAAATTTCGATCCTAGTTTGGGAGGGAGGATGAGGGATGAAGGTTATGAGAGCCGTTCGGGAAGTGATAACTTTGAAGGCGCTTCAGGTGATGATCAGGAAGCTGGTGATGATCAGCAGCAGAGGAAGAAGAAATATCATAGGCACACTCCACACCAGATTCAAGAGCTTGAATCGTAAGTTTATGAATTTTTGCATTTTATTCGCAGATATGTTTATTTTAATTGAGTTATCTGCTGATGGAGGTTTTATTATTTATTTTTTCTTCATTGGCTTTGCTCTTACTATAATTAGTATTATCATCATCATCATCATCTTTTTGTTGTTATGGTTTAGGTTCTTCAAGGAGTGTCCTCATCCTGATGAAAAGCAAAGGATGGAACTGAGCAGGAAGCTTGGCTTGGAGAGTAAGCAAGTCAAATTCTGGTTTCAGAATAGGCGAACCCAAATGAAGGTACCTTGGAATGTGGATTTATTGGTTCATTGGCGAGTTCATGTTTTGTCGTTGGGAATTGGATAGAATTAAATGTACTAATAGAATTGCTCTTTTCAAACCAGACTCAACTTGAACGACATGAAAACGTAATTCTGAGACAAGAAAATGATAAACTGCGAGCTGAAAATAGTGTGATGAAGGAAGCCATGGCAAATCCGGTGTGTAACGGCTGTGGTGGCCCAGCCATTCCTGGACAAATTTCATTTGAGGAGCACCAGATGAGGATTGAAAATGCTCGCCTGAAGGATGAACTGAACCGCATATGCGCTCTTGCAAACAAGTTCATAGGCAGGCCAATTTCATCCTTGGCCAATCCCATGGCTCTTCCGGGTCCAAATGCTGCTTTAGAACTCGCCATTGGAAGGAGTGGACTCGGTGGTTCAAGTCCTCTGCCAATGGGACTTGATTTGGGAGATGGAGGCCTGAGCACTCCACCTCCAATGCCTGGGATTAGATCACCAATGGGATTGATGGAAAGTGAAGTCCAGCTTGAACGATCCATGGTCATTGAGCTTGCATTATCTGCTATGGAGGAATTAATTAAGATGTCTCAGGCAGATAGCCCTCTTTGGGTTAAGAGTTTTGGCGGGGAGAAGGAGGCACTGAACCATGACGAATATGCAAGGATATCTTCTTCTTTTGTTGGCCCAAAACCTGCTGGTTATGTAACTGAAGCTACCAGAGAAACTGGCGTAGTAATCATCAACAGTTTGAGCCTTGTGGAAACATTGATGGATGCGGTATGGCATAAACTTATTAATATTCCCTGAATTTTATTTCAACTTAATTTGTTTTATCATTCTTGCTGAGCTTCAGTGCATTGCTGCACCTTTGTTTATTTTTAGAGATTTATATATTGGCATATGGACTCAAGCTATGTGCTACTAGCAGAAATAGTTTATATTTTTGCTAATGCTTGTAATGAATCCGATGAGCACTGAATGTAGAATTTTTGGATTTTATTAGAATATATTGTTTTAATTGCTTCTATGAATAGAATCGATGGGTGGAGATGTTTCCATTCATGATTGCTAGAGCTGCCACCCTTGAAGTCATATCACATGGCATGGCTGGAACCAGAAATGGTGCTTTACATGTGGTATGTTTATCTGCATTATGTTTTCTTCGCTTTGCCATATTTGGCTGAAACTAACTGGGGCCATGATTTTTAGATACATGCTGAGGTTCAACTGCTTTCTCCTTTTGTCCCTGTTCGGCAATTGAGATTCCTGCGGTTCTGCAAGCAGCATGCTGAAGGTGTATGGGCTGTTGCTGATGTTTCAATTGACATTGGCCGTGATCCTGCCAATGGAAGCCCATTCATGAGCTGTAGGAGGCTTCCTTCTGGTTGTGTTATACAAGATATGCCTAATGGTTACTCTAAGGTAGCTACTTATCTTTCTTCTTTTAAAATACTTTTTACCCCCAAATTCTCTTTTATTAAGTAGCCGAAGCGATTAAATGTTATTTGTCTGGCTCTGGGTATTTATTACTTCTTTCAATTAATGATATAGGTTCATATAACCGATGTTTAAGATTAGTTTGCTGGTTCTTGCACTTTCGCCCAACCTCCATTCTACTACCAAGTCTTCGTGTCGTTTTTTGTTCTTAATGGTTGGTTTTCTTTTACTTCAATTGGTTTAGATAAATCATTCTAGAACCTTACCCAAGGTTTCGGTCCTTTTAGTACTATTTTAATGGAGAAGATGCTTGATGAATTAAATTATATTATTATCTTTGAACTCCAAAGCTGGGGTTGCTTATGCCTGTACTTAAATTTGTCCACTGCTACTTTTAGAGATGAGTGAATCAAGGCTTACATGGTTTAGTGATAATTGGTAACTTATTTTCTTTATCTTTAGTATGTGATCCTTGTAGTACATATCAGTGCATAATAATTTGTAGTCTTGGGTTCTTCAATCTGCTAAGTGTAAACAATTTAATTAATGTTTCTATTCCTATCTCTCCTTTTATATAACTTGTATAATTTTTTTTTACTGCATACGAGACCGCAATGACCTGGATCCAGTCTATGCTGTAATATAAATGGTGCCTGGTTATGTGATAATCTGTGCCCTAATCAGATCTTTGATTTTATCGAATTAAAATAAAAAATCCACACCTGTATCTCTTTGACATCTGCTTCTCTTTTGACCTCAAACTTCAGCATCATCACAGACTTCTATCATGTGGTATTAATTTATAATTGGCCTAGGGTTTCAAGTCAACATTTTCCTTTGTAGTTAAGGGTGGACTTAGGTTACATTATTAAATATCCTTCCCATCTGTTTCATTGCATATATTTATTCTTTAATTAAAGCATATCTTGTTAATGAAGTTTTCAAAGAGTAACCCTTTTTGCCATTTACTATTGAGGGCTCTTATGGTAGACAGATCTACAAAATGGGTCTGCAGCTACTATTTTCGTGGAAACTTCAAATGTCATGCAGGTTGACTAAATGGGTCTATCTATTCTGCAGATATGTCATGGACTAATAATCCATAGGGTCTCTCCTGATTACATGTCTCCCATAAAAGAGATTCTTGATAATTATTGAAAGAAAAATGAAAAAACTGTTTCAGTGGAAAAAAATAGTTATGTGATCTTCATTCGTAAGTTAAAATTTTTTGATGTGGAGTTGTCATCTCAGATAACATAGTAGCGTCTAGTTACATATTGATTGAAAGATGAGCAGAAGTCTCTTAATAACTTTTTTCTCTTTTGGGCTTTTTCTTTTTATTTTTTTGGTTCTATCTATGAGTATTATCACCTCACATGAGAAGTGAGATTAATCTCGTTTGGGGACAGAGAGCAATTACTATCACTTCCCCTCCCAATATGTGCTTTCCTGTAAGTTGGATCCCTGACATTGCAAAGGCTCCTCAACTATTGAGTTCAATAAGCCATATCTTGTGGGGCCTTTCGACCTTGTTAATAGCATTAAATTATGCCTGTATGTTTTTTTAAGATTGACATGGTATGTTGCAGGTTACTTGGGTTGAGCATTCACAGTATGATGAGACTATTGTCCACCAACTCTACCGTCCTTTGCTTAGTTCCGGTATTGGTTTCGGTGCTCAGAGGTGGATGGCCACTCTCCAAAGGCAATGTGAATGCTTAACATTCCTGATGTCTCCTTCCAGTGAAGATCACATAGCAGGTCTATCACTTTTACTGTCTTATCACTCGTTCACTTGGCTAAGATCATTAAAGTTCACATTTTGATGGATCCCATTTGATTAACAGGCATGAGCCAAGCTGGTAGAAGAAGCATGCTGAAGCTAGCACAACGTATGACCGAAAACTTCTGTTCCGGGGTCTGTGCATCGTCTGTACGCAAGTGGGACAGCCTTCAAGTTGGGAATTTGGGCGATGACATCAAAGTTATGACCCGCAAGAACGTGGATGATCCTGGTGAGCCCCAAGGTATTGTTCTCAGTGCTGCAACTTCTGTTTGGATGCCGGTGTCACGGCAAAGGCTGTTCAACTTCCTGCGAGACGAGCGGGCGCGAAGCGAGTGGGACATTCTGTCCACCGGTGGACTAATGCAAGAGATGGTCCACATTGCCAAGGGACAAACACATGGAAATTGCGTCTCTCTACTTCGTGCGAGCGTAAGTGGTCTTTTTCCCATTGCGTTCTTGTCTTGCAAAAAACAAGATTCTCTTTACTATTATCTTCTAGTTACCAGTTTGTGGATGGTGGTAAAATTTTACATCTTCATTTGTCTTAACAATGTTATCTTGTTTTGTTTGACTTTTCAGGCTGTGAATGCCAACGAGACGACAATGCTAATTCTGCAAGAGACATGGACAGACAGCTCGAGCTCAATGGTTGTCTATGCACCGGTGGACGTCCAATCCCTGAACGTTGTCATGAGCGGTGGCGATTCTATGTATGTTGCTCTGTTGCCTTCCGGATTTGTTATTCTTCCTGACGGCCAACCCGGCTCCGGCTATGGCGGCGCGCTAAACAATTGCAACGGGAGTCTACTGAAGACCGGCAACGATGTTGGCGGCGGAGATGGTGGTTGCCTTCTCACAGTTGGGTTCCAAATTCTGGTGAATAGCTTACCCTCTGCTAAACTCACGGTTGAGTCAGTTGAGACAGTGAACAACCTTATCTCATGCACTATCCAAAAAATCAAAGCTGCTCTTAGAGTTCCATGATGTCTGTCTGGCTGCTGCTGTTCATTCAACCTGTTCTGTTTTTTTTTTTTTTTTTTAATTTAAAAATTAGTTTTGAAAAAAAATAGTTATATATGTTAGGATGTATGGACAGACTTTTGGTATAGAGACAAAGTAAGGTTCGCCAAAGGGAGGTTACAAGTCAAGAACGAACCGCGGAAAAGGATGAGGAACTCGGTGCCAGAGCCACTGCCACAGCCGCTGACCGTTGACCATGGCATTGGGAATGGTGGTTCGGGTATTGACTCGTTGACCTGCGAGATAGTCTTTCTTATTTTTCTAAGACACTTTTATTTATTTATGCGTCCTATTCCTATAAAAGTATGAAATTATCTTAAGCTAGGGACCTTCTTTTAAATTTATTTTTATTCTCTTTTCATCTTTGTGATTGGATGGGTATTTTGCAGAATTAGTCCTTTATGATTCCTTTTATTTTATTTTTTTTAAAAAAATTGAGGATAATTCTCTCAAAGTTAAAGGACCACGTGGGATATAAACGGCAGAAGGCGATTGGGTTGGATGGGTTATCCAAACAGGTTTTCACGTGTAAAGGACACGAGGCGATTGGGATATAATACAATGTTGATGTAGCTTTCCAACCATCCCATTGATAAGATAGTCTTCTTCCACCCAAAAAATTATAAAAAAGAAAAAAGAAATAGTCGTGGTAATCCATGAATATGTGAATTCAGAGCCTCTAGTCGCTGATTTTGGATATTGGTTCTTTTCTTTTTTAGAGGATTTGAAAAGATTTTGCATTTTATGGGTAATATTTTCCTTTGTGACTAAATTAGGATTTTACCATGTGTTATGTGTGTTACTGTTTTTATTTCCTTTGGAGAATAACATTTGTAATTTAATAATTCATGAATTTTCTTTTTTTATTTGGTACATGAAAGTTTCAACCCTTAATATTTACAATTTTTTTTAATTTCTTACAAAATTTGTAAAAATTTCGTAAATGATGATTTAATTATATGTTAACTCAAGTTTAATTTATATGTAAGTAAAAAAAGTTTAGTGGATTAAGAAAAAAATATTTTAAAAAAAAATCCATCCTCATTTAAGTTCTATAATTAAAGGATAACATAATAAATTCATATTCTACTTGTAATTAAAATAAAAAAAAAAATGATGATTTAATTAATACCTTTTATTGGGCCTATTAAGCTCAACATGGAAATGCTCATTTCTTTCCCTATCCCCATGATTTTTTTTTTTTCTTTCATTTAAGATTTTTAGTCAATGAAAAAAGAAGAAGTGATGGAGTGGAAAAAAAAGAAAAAAGAAAAAAGAAAAAGAGAAGTGAGAAAAGAAATCTCCACTCGCCCAAAAACATGGGATTTTTTTTTTTTTAAAATAAAAAAGCACTTTTTCTTTCTATTTTGGTTAACAAACCACCTTTTCCCGCTCCCTGCACCTCACCGACACGCTGATTATCTTCCATAGACACAGGGATCAAAACTTAGCAGCGAACCCCAAGCCCTCGACAGCAAAAGGAGCAAAAAATGCGAATCTTGTTGACCTATACAGCCCATATCTTCAAGCGCGAGACTGCGAAACTTGAGCGTTCTGCGTTCTTCAATGTCAATTTCACAAGAGGAATGTCTCTGTTCACTGCCATTCCCAGAAACCTTCAAATAGTTCCAGATCATGGCTTCGACAACTTCATGGAGGTCGAGAAGAAAATGTGCAAATTTTTTCGAAATTTAGGACCTTCTTCTCTCTCGGCCCAACCAAGCAATCTTAATTTCTCGCCTATAAGCCCTCTCTCGCGGCATTGGCATCAAGCAGCACGAAGTTGGTGCTTTCCTCTTTAAATTCTCTCATGTTTTCGAAGTTTATAAACACCCAGATCGGCGGGTTCTCTTTTGCCGCTTGACTCGGAAGGCCAATCTCCAAGTTGGGCAGGAAAGGAAGGTTGTGATTGCACAAATCCCAGAAGCTGTAACGCGCCCTAGGAAGCTCCTCATGATGTCTAAAAATGGTAGGCTTCGTCTTGAGCATGTTCACATTGCACGTTCTGCATTTGGATTCCCTGACGATTTTGAATATTCGGTGATTCTGAAATACCCTCAGTATTTTCGATTGCTTGATGCTATACACATTAGGAGTTGAGCTGGTGGAGAGAGACAAAAGCTTAGCTGTGTGTGCCATGGAGAAAGCTAGGGAAAAGGAGCATAAGGAGAAAGTTGATGCTGAAAATGTTAGATATTCATTTCTTATAAATTTTCCATCAGGGTTTAAGATTGGGGTTTTTCATAGAATTGCTGTGTGGAAGTGGCAGCGGCTTCCTTACTGGTCACCCTATGAAGATGTTTCTGGGTATGATTTGCGATCAATTGAGGCTAAGAAGCAAATGGAGAAGAGGGTAGTTTCCACAATCCATGAATTGCTGTCTCTGACAGTGGAGAAGAAAATTACTCTACAGAGGATTGCACATTTTCGGACATCGATGAATTTGCCAAAGAAGTTGAAAGACTTTCTACTTCAGCATCGGGGGATATTTTATATCTCCACCAAAGGAAATCTCAATACAGTTTTCCTTAGGGAGGAATATAGAAAGGGAGAGTTGATAGAGCCTAATGATTTATATTTTGCAAGAAGGAAACTAGCTGAATTTGTTTTATTGAATCCTAGGAAAGCAAAAGTTGATGGAGAATTGGTTTGCTCCAGGGGAGGCAGAGAAGATGATGATGGCGACCTGTGGCTTATGGCATGTGCTTCTTCTTCGAATTATTACCAAGACTTAAGGGTGGAGATAGTAGGGTGCAAGATAGGGATGGACAAGATGATTTGATATCAGATTTGAGTTCCGATGATTCTGATTTTGGAAGAGATGATAGTGGGGATCTGGGGGATTTTTTTAACTTTTGATTCTTGATTCTTTTGGGAAGTCTCCCGACGGTTTTGAAACTTCACAGTGGACACTGAGGTACAATTGATATCTATGTCATTTAGTCAAAAGATTCAAAAGAGATCTAAGAGCTTTTAGCTTGAAGATTCAAGTTGTTGGAGAAGATAGTCTCATGTGGATATTAATCCAGTGATCAGTCATGTAAGGTAACCCATATATTATTTGTAACATGAGTTGGATTGATATCCTATTTTGGAAATTACGGATTCAAGTTGGCATGGCAATACAATGTAGTTGTCTTTTATTTGTAAATATAAAATTGCTGTATTCGAAATTTACTATTTCAGAACTAATGGTACCATATCTTATCCTTAAAAAATAATTCCCAGAAATGTAGATTTCGTGGACTTGCAACAATGGGATCTCTCTCTCTCGGGGGTAGGGGTAGGTTCCCAGAAGATTTTGGTTAATGTTTTCTTTTTCATTTCTGTATATGGACATCATATTATGTTATTTTTTCCATAATTTTATTTGATAAAATCTCAGGACAAGAAGCAATAGTATTATATGGCATCAAAACCACCGCAGTTGTGATTCTAATTTACTGCTTCATAAGTCAGAACAGATGGAAGTGTCTATAAGAATCTGATGCTCATATGATAACCATGATCTACATTGATAAACCAAATGTTCTAATTAACTTCCAAATCAAATGCCTGAATTTACTGCTTTGTCTAATACCTAGTTCTTCATCTGTTTAAATTTTCATATATCAATGTTTATGACTGTTTGACTTCGTACATTTTAATCCTTATGATATTTTGTGGTTGATTTTTGCCTCTTTTAAAAATGTGATTTGATATTGGTTCAAGCATATTTCACTTTTGAGATTGCAGTGAACTGATTATGCAAAAGACTAGTTTTTTATTTAGATGGAGTTATCTTAAGGTAGCATCAAATTATACTTTGAATCAAATGAATTTCTCAGAAAATTATCACATTGAAGGAAAGAGAAGTAGGAGAAGTCACAAAGACTTGAAGGAATGGCCATATTCTGAGTAGGATCTAAATGAGAACTTAAGTTTATGCTACAATAATCCTGTAAGGTTTTGTAAAGCTTGAAGGTTCTGTTTGAGAGTTGGAGGGAAAGGGAAGGGATGAGAAGGGGGGGAACTTTGATGAGTAAGTAAAGGAGAGGAAGGGAAAGCATTTCTCCAAAATACCCCATTTTCTTTTAAAGTAAGAAACTTCTTTCTGACATATCAAACGGTTACGGTTTTTTTTTTTTTTTTTTTCTCTTTTTCTTTTTCTGTCAAATCCCTTCAATAATTTTCTCTGACATGTCAAGAAATAAAGTATGTCTTATTTCTTCAACTCTATGGGCCAGTTTTTCTTTGTTTACCACAAAAAAATTCTTTTGAGCACTTTAAACTCTGGGACAGAAAATGTCTACATGTATCAAACTTCTAAAGTAAGGTTGTCTGCAAAAAATTGGATGGAGCATATGTACTACGGGCTAGATATTTTTTGATTATCATATTCAATACAAATTGGAGCAGACTAATAGGCATGTTAATTCTCTATATGGTTGATATTACCTAATTTTCTTTTGTTCTATTCACAAGTTTACTTGTAAATTGCTTGGTACAATTTCAGGACTCTAGACCAGAAAATTGAGTCAACTCACACACAGTCTTGTCTTTTGACAAACTCAGTAAATCTTATAATCTTGATCTTGACTCTAATGTTTGTGAATTACAACTTGAAATTAAGAAATATGCAAGGAAAAAAGGTGCAATTCTTGACTTCGATGGCCTCCCTTATGATTAATGAATAGCAACAAAGGAAATTTTGCACCACTTTGATAGTGACACAAGTCATATTTAAAGAATTTTGTATTATTTTGGTTCAAAACTATGTGAGTTGACATAATTGACATTTTTTTTTTTTTTTCTATATACTCATGCACTAGTTCATTAAAATTAAACTTTTCCAAATTTACCAATATGATACAGTTTAGAATCAAAATAATGTATAAACAACTTCATGTCACCCTCAAGGGGGTGTAGAATAGAAATAACTTTTATTTGAAAGAACTCGTGAAAGTCAAGTCATCAATGCTACCTGACTTTGATGATCCCCTTTTCATAGTTTCTTCTCTTTCTTTTTATGAATTTCCCTCAATGCTGTGCTTTACTGATGTATGTTTGACATTTACACACTTAAGAATCTTTTATTCATTCACTATGGGTTTATGCTACTTAGTAGTTGGATCACTGCTGTTCTTTCTCCTTGGGGTGTGATGTTTGGTTGCTAAATTTTTTGGTCATCAAAGTTATCCCTTAACCAATAGCTAGAGACTAATCCTTTTTGAGACATTTGATTGTTGCATTTATGCAGATGTACAGGTAAACTTTCTTGCAAGTTTCCCTTCTTTCAGAACACTCTGTCTCTGTCTTATGTGGACCTTATTACCAGCAACTTGTAGGTTGCATCATGGTGGACCAATGGAGTTGGCTGTTGAGCGTTAAGGTGTTAGTATTATCTTTAAATGCACCAGTCGCATTCATCTTAAAACCCAGCTACCTTTACCCTGTGTGGATCTCTTGTTCCTTGATTGTGAGATTTTTTGCTGTTTGTCCATTATTCTCTTTTAGAAATGGGGTCTACGCTGAATATGAAGTAACATTTATCTGCTCCTTGAGAAAGGCTACCCCTAATTATATTGCACCTTCTGCAATTAATTGTGTAGTGTTGACAGCCAGAGACTTCTAGAGAAATGAGTGTGCTGGAGCATTTTGGACCTGTAGCATGTGTTTGGTTAATAATGGTATATATTTCTATCACTATGGTTCATCTTTTATGGTTATTTTTGTCTGCTTTTACGGAGACAGAATAGAGAAAGAAACCTTGGCAGCTAATGTTACTATATATTCTCCGTTAGCTCCTTTGGTGGACAATTTGTAAGTAATGCCGTAAACTTTCATTGAGTCTCGTGATGAATCTAGTTTCTTTGCTGGGTAACTGCTGGACAGGAGACGGAATGCATTTTAAACGATGATGTTGAGAGTTTTAAATGGATGGCTTGATTGGCTTGGATATGTGCAATGTCGATCCATCCCAATAGAAAAGCTTATCACATCTTGTAACATATTTAACTTTTGAAATGAAATAGTCTTCTCTTAACCTTAGCAAAAAAAGCCCTCTCACTTTTATAATTTTAAGGTATTTCAAGTAATATTAGATATCAAATAATTTTCACTAACATTTAAATTTTTTCATAAAATAAAATATTTCTATTCTTGCATGAAATATCCCTACTTCATTTCCAAAAGCTGTTTTCTTGTTTAATCGTTTGTGGAGCACAAATTTATTAATAAGATTCTTAATTCACAATTAGTACAATTCGAGCTAATTGAAGGATTTAAACAAAGATAAAACTCTCTTAAAAATATTTTCTTTATATATATGAACTTAAATTTTAGATTAATATATTTAAGCTGTCATAGCTCTTTACCATTAAAACTAATACTTGTTGGTACATAATTAAAGAGTTTAATAATCAAATTTGTTGGACTAGTGCCCTGAAGCTTGTGAGTCATGGATAATTTTACATGTAATTCTATAAATATATAAACTTAATTTAACAAGTGGACACGCTTTATTTCTGCGTTACGCAAGGCATGAAGTCTGCATTTCCCTTTAATAATTCATGATTGGGAATCTGATAAGCAGAACGCTGGATTTGCATGTTTGTTCATTACGTAGAATTCAGAAATATTATACTTGTTGAAAGGGAAAGTTTGGGTCAATCATTGAATTTTAAGGTATAAGAATGTTGGATATTTTCTTGTCGAGTCAAAATGAACAATTAGTGAATCTAACTATGAGTCTATGACTACAACTAGCTACTTGCTACTATATTTTTGTTATGATTATATTAATAAATGTGATTAAGCAAAGTATGTTGTAAGTCAATGCTCGGCTGAACGATACAACCAAGATATGGCCATTGCTTAAGCCACTTCCGAACAGGGGAGCGGGTTAAGTATCTCCATATATATATATATATATAATGGGTTGCAATAATTGAAATGTAACTTAAAAAAATTCATACAAATATATGGGTTATTTTTTATAATAACTAAAAAACGAGTTTCATAATTTATTAGGTGAATCAGATCTTTTTATAAAGTTGTATCATTAGAGTAAAAAAATTATAAAAATTATATAAAGTAATGAAAAATAATATGAGATTACTAGGCCAATTAAAAATAATAAAAATAAAATATATATAATCTAATCAGAGTTGTACAACTGAAAATAACCTTATGCTAAATTATAATGCAATTTTAAAGCATGATATGAAAGTTAGTACTTTTATGGGGTAAAAATCTATATAAAAGCAGGTCCTGAATTGTGATAATCTTTTGGGAACAAGAGAGTAATAGTAAACTAATGTAATTTACTTAGTTTAGTAAAAGTAGATTAAGTTCTGATGTGATTTTAAAAAAACATTTACGCGGAGATTCTATGTATCTTCTTAGATGTTATATAGTTTTTTCCTTTTTAAAAAAAAAAATTATTTTTGCACATAACTTTAGGACAGTAGATGACTTTAGCTATCCTCCAATGCATACTAGATGACTTCAATTGTTCGGAATAGAATCTCTTACCTCAAATTATATCTTATAGCTTATACTTAGGTTACTTATCAATTAAGAAAATAATAAAATAATATACATTTAATACTTACAATAATATTTTATTATTTTTTAGTCAAAAAGTTTTAGAACAAGTTACGAGACATAGTAATATATATATTGTACCCTACCCTTGCATTAACCATAGTCATGCATAATCACACGAATTTACACGGATAATATGTTGAAAAGAGGAGTGGAAGAAATGGAGAAACAAAATTCTTTATATTTAAATTTTATAATCACAGAAAATGTCTTTATTTTTTTGATCTGACACAGAAAATGTCATTAGACCTATAAATCTGAATATTTAAAAGTCCTGCAATTAATAACACTCCAGTGAAATGAAAAACATATAAATAATAATAAAAAAAACAAAAGAAATGTAGTATTATAGGACAAAATACCAATCTTGATAAGTTAGCTAACCTTATTCTTCACTTCTCATTTCTCTTATACTCAAATATCACTCAAGGTACAACATATACTGTTTAATTTACTTGTGCTTGACAATAAAGCCATATTACTCTAATATAAAAAAGTTTAGCCGAATGTAGACAGTCTCATTCTAAATTTTAGAAAGTATTTACAGTTTTACTTATAAATTATTTATTAAAAAAAATTAATCATTTACAATAAGATTTAAACTCAAATTTTGTGAGTAAAATTTTTTTAGCTGAATTCCGATTGGCTTAATAATATAAAAGAAGCTAGAAAGATTAGGCAACTAAGTGCCAATACAGTAGTCCATCCAACAATTGTCAACCATGGATTAATGTGCATTAACATTACATACTCATAGATACTAAGATATCAATTGCATGAGGAAGTAATTTTGTATAAGATATCAATTGCATGAGGAAGTAATTTTGTATTATAGTATAATTTTTAGAGTTAAAGTTTTAGTATTTTTATATTTTAAAATTTATTTTTTTTTACACTTGAGTTGATATGAAAAAAAAAAAAATACTCATGTGTTCTCATTCTATCTATTAAGAAAAAAAAAAATCTCAATTGAACCAATTTTCTTTAGTAGGTATTTGATTTGGCTAAGGCTTTGCTACTTGATTAATTTATGTTTGGGAACTCACACTCACAGTTGTGCTTCTCTCGAGAAATGGTAGAGCCTCTATTATAATATAATATAATATAATATAATAGGGTTTTAGAAGCAAAATGTTGGAACCATGTTCCCAAGTATATTAACACATTAGATTATGTTATATTCAAGATTCCCTTATCTAGTTTGTATCAAATGTGAACTAGTAATACATACAGCTACACCCAGTTTTGACAAATGTGCTGTGTTATTTTATATTTCAACTGTCTCGTCTTGTGGACTTCCTGCCTTTATTTATTTATTGGGTTCCAATTCTACTATTTTGTTTGGCTAATATAAAAAAAAATACACGTGTCTAAACCAAAAAAATCCAAATATCAAATTTCTGGATTTCTCTTATTGGATTTATCTCGAAGGAAAACTGAAAAAATTAAATAAAAGATTTTGCTAAAAAATTCTAAAATACCGTTTGCCGGCCCCACAACACCAAAACTGCACCTACCCAAGTCCCTTTGCGTGCAGAAGGAGGAAAGCAGTGCGACGAGAGAAATCTCGTGTATAAAGCTCACATCATTTGAGAGCATTGAGAAGCCAACACTTGTCAACCGTTGGTTGGGCTAAGATGGCCCCACTTGTTCTTACGGCATTGGCATTTGGCATTCCCTTCCATTCTCTTGGGATTACCAATCTGTCCTACGCTTTTGCTTTAATGTGGGACAGGGAGCGCACGATCTTCGTGGTCCGCGAAGTACCTGACCCTATCTCTTTTCACAAACCACGCTGTTTGACTTTATCTTCTTATACGCGTCAGTACTGTCTAACCAATACACTGTTTGGATAGAGCGAAGCCGATCAGCCCCCTTGCGGCAGTGGCCTACTCCCCACTTGTGTTTCAGATAAAAGGGTTATTATTTATTCATGCTCATAATCAATCATCAATGTTTATTTTTTTTCATAAGAAATATAAAAATGATTTGTAATATCATGAAAATATATATATATAATTGGTTGATATTCAAAATAACTATTTTGAATATATATATATATATATATATATATATATATATATATCTTCTATCTTATCTTTATTTCTTCTTTGCACTCATATTCCTTTTGCACCCTTTGGTTTCGTGATTTGTTTAGGACATAACACTAATTGATAATTTTTTTTTAATAAGTAGATTTCCAAAATTTTCATACTAGAAATTTTGGTTTAGAGTATTTTTAGAGTTAATATTTTACCTCTAAAATAGATTCACTATATAAAAAATTTATTAGAAGTGAAAGAGATACAAAATAATAAATTTCTACACAAAAGATTTGTCCTTTATGTAGAGCCAACATTATATTTTATTTTTTTAAAAAAAAATCAACGTGAGTGAAAAAAGTTAACAAAAATTTTACTTGAGAAGTGCGAACATCAACCCATCTCGGCTGTTAAAAATTCTATTTTCTTTTTGGCATATAAATTGGATAGTTAAGATCAATCACATCATTTGTAATGATTCTATATAATTGAAGCATGTGGAGTTAGCTTGAGAAGCTCTCATTATCATAATTTAATGTCGAGAAACATTTTAAAATTTTAATTTTGTTTCTTCGCATTATTATTAAATTTTAAAAAAATTATATTTTAAATTAACTTTTTATATTTAAAATTAAGAATAAAAACAACAGTTTTTTTTTTTTTAAAATTGTCTCCTTACTTTATTATGCAATTCAATGCTAATAATAATAGATAAATAGAAGATATAGTAGTGGACAGACGAATAAGTCGCATCAAGGTCATGTTGGTAGACACGCGCACCGGTGTATTTAATGGACCTGGATTTTAGTTTGATTCCTGATAGTCGATAGGCCGTCGATTTATTTAATATTGTATAATTAATAATTAATTATATAATAATAAATATATCAGCTTATAATCGAGTGTAATGTAAAAAATTTAAATTTATATTTAATTGCCTAATCTTACAAGGGAAAAAACCATTAATGCAGTTTGATATACGATCTTTCACCTGCTAGTGAAAAGAAGCTCAATGGGAAAGGAAAGGGAGGTAGCTCAAGGTTACGTTTCATCATTTAATATAGATAAATATTACTTAATGAAAAATATTAAATCAACAACAAATTTGTTTTTATATAATATTTTATACATTGTAGATTAGTAAAAAATATATATATTAAAAAAGTAAGATAAGAATATTAGTTTATATTTTTTATCAATCTTAAAAAAATAAAATAAAGAATGAGATATGAAAGTAGAATAATAAATGTTAATAGAATAGAATTCTCATCTAATATCATTTTAGTTATAACTTTAGTTCTAAATACAAATTCATAAATGTTAAGAATGACTTTAATGTTACTCAATTATAAGTTATTTACCAACTAGATGCTGGCTCAATGATAATGTGTTGATTTTAAAACATTTTAAGTTAACAATTTGAATTCGAAACATTAATTTTTTAACTAAAATATATGTATTGATTAAATTACTTTGATGATAAATAGAGATTAAGTTATAATTTTTTTATGATTTAATATAATAGTTTTTTAATATTATTTTGACCTTTTTCTTTTTCTTATGGAGGTGAATTGGTTATTGGGGTTAATGCCTTTTATAGTTTATAATTATGAATTATGAATTTGGTGTGGCCCTCTGGGTGTGTCAAGAGAAAGAATAAGACCTTTATGCACTCTTTCATTTCAATTTCATACCAAATGCAATAATTCTATTCAGCAATTTTTTTTTGGTGAGTTTATTCAACAAATTTCTAAAATGCATATATTGATAAATTTGCTTCCAAAAATAATGACTTATACTTTTGTTTTATTATTATAATAAGTAAAGGTGGTGGAAAGAAAATGATGTTGTGATAGTGGTGGATAATTAAGAGTTATACAGGCAATCTTCAATTAATATGAAAATAAAAGAGTGTGTAATTTTTTTATTTACATTCAAATTTAAATGTGTGAGATTAATTTTTATTTAAAATAAAAATAATAAATAATAAATTTTTCTAATAAAATATAAAAAGTACTCAACTTTCTTTTCACACCTATTAGATTTTATCCCATTCTACTCTTTTGGTTTAGGACCACACTACTCTTTCTTTATGTATAGGTAATTGAAAAAAGAGAAAAGGACTTTACGAAAAAAAAAAAAGGAAAAAAGAAAAGGGAAACAACGCTTATTAAATTTTTGAAAAGACAAAAAGAAGGAAGCGAAAGAATCCTAAACAAGCGTATTTGGAACTGAGAGGGGCCAATTAGTGTAGACATATTAGACGTACGTTGAAGAAAAAACGAGAAAGGTAAAGTTTTTGCCTTCAATATACGGTTCCCCTCAACTTTTGCATTTGTTTCTCATACAACTACTGTGACCACACGCCATTAACCAACAAGCTACAACCTTGAAGCTCCATCTCCATCTCAAAGGGATAGAAAGAGAGAGTGAGACCTGCCACGTCACCACTTCAGCTTCTTACTCCACCGAAGTTCAGATTTTTTTCCCATTGCGTATAGTTTTTGGCTTTTAACTCTTGTTGGATTTGTTCTGCGTCGTTGACCCACCATTCTTTTTCTTATAAGATTTGCTAGCTGAGTGTCGGAGAGTGTATTGGGCGGAGAAAAAGAGATGGGTAATTCTTTTGGGTGCTCAGCTTCCGGTGAGAGGTTGGTATCGGCCGCCAGGGACGGCGATTTGGTTGAGGCCAAGATGCTTTTGGATTGTAACCCGTGTCTTGCCAAGTACTCCACTTTTGGTGGCCTCAATTCCCCTCTTCATTTTGCAGCTGCCAAGGGCCATAACGAGGTTTCATATTTTTATTAAAAGAAATGTTTTTGTATTTCCCATTTTCATCAGCTACCTTATTTTCCTGTGTTATCTCTTTCTTTTCTTTTTAATTTAGTTTCCTCTCTTGCGTTTGATTAGATTGTGGCATTGTTGCTTGAGAATGGAGCTGATGTGAATTCAAGAAATTACTGCGGGCAGGTATTAGATGTGTTGCCTTTGTTCTTCTTTTTATGGCTGATTGACGAGTACAGATTCTGATTTGGGCCAATTGCCAGATATCATTATGATTATTGAGAGATAACATTTCATTGAAATTTTTTTGACAAAATTGTGCTTTGTATTTGAAATGGGTGGTTAGATGTTCCCTTTGGGTCCGGCTATCAAATTTAGAGTATGATTCTATTCCGTGAAGTTAAGTGTTGACTATAAGAAAGATATCTAGAGTGTGCATTATCTTGAGCAGCAGATTGATAGATCTGTGTTCATTGAAATGATGCCACCTTCAAATCATGAGCTTTATGAGGTTTTCTTAGGAAATATCCTACTTTTTTGGCTACTAAGTTGAGAATATATAATTTAATTTGTTGCTTGATTTGTAGACGGCATTGATGCAAGCTTGTAGATATGGGCATTGGGAAGTTGTACAGACGCTTCTGCTTTTTAGATGCAATGTGAGTCCTGTTACACTTCTTTCTTTTGATATCTGCCTTTCATTTTTCTTAACTGACTTTGCTCGTAATTTCACTGTTATTATACAATAAATAAATACCCACTTATGATAAATTCTGAATCTGTTCAATATTTTCTAATTCCTTAATTGCTGTTATTCCCCATGTATTGTTACTCCTATGCTGTACTCTGTTAGTGGGACTTTGAGTACTTGGCCTCAATGTGTGTTTTCTTCTTGTCATGGTTGAAGCCACTTTACAAGTATAATTAGACTGTAGTCAATTCACTACCAGGTTATGAGAGCAGATTATCTTAGTGGAAGGACAGCTCTTCACTTTGCTGCTGTTAATGGGCATGTAAGATGTATAAGGCTCGTTGTGGCTGACTTTGTTCCCAGTGCTCCTTATGAAGCTATACAGACCCGCACAGATGCTGACAGAGATGATGGTTCAAATGTAAGGAGCAAACATGACCAAAGGTACCCCTTTTCTTTTTCATATGTGATTGTTAAAGCAAGATGTTGTTCCTGCAAATTTCATTTCTGAAATTCAGCTGAAAGGGTCGAATGACTGCTTTAATTTCACCATCTGAAATATGCTTGTATTAAGATTATTACAGTCTCTGTATTGATTTTATCAAATATTTAGTATTTTATTTAAACCTGCATTTGATTTCTTTTTTTTTTTTTCATATTTACCTAAGGACTTACCAACTACATAATTTTTGAAAATTATTTTTAAAAAAATATTGATCTTTAAATTTTTGACAGAATGTGCAAATTATAGGTTGGAAACATTATTTTTTGCTGCATAAATTATGACATCAAGATGGGAGATTGTCTTTAGTTTTCTTTGCCGTTAAAAATGCTTTAAGGCCTTATTTTACTTAACATATGGTACAAAATTCTATACACTATATTCTTGCTATTTATTTGCTTTATTCCAGTGCAGTGCGTTGTCCAAGTTTGTAAATAAGGCAGCTGATGGTGGTATTACTGCCCTTCACATGGCTGCACTGAATGGATATTTTGATTGCGTACAACTCCTACTTGATCTTAATGCAAATGTATCTGCCGTGACATTTCATTATGGAACATCTATGGATTTAATAGGTATTTGTTTTGTTTAATATGGTAACTGTCTCCTAAGGTTGTTTTCCGCATTCAAAATGATTGATCTGCTTTGATATAGGTGCTGGAAGCACTCCATTGCACTATGCTGCTTGTGGGGGCAATTTAAAATGCTGTCAGGCAAGATTTGTTTGGTTTTGAACTTTAATGCCCTATATACATTATGATGCTTTCCATTGATTCTGGCAATAATGTTTTATTTCAGATCCTCCTTGCAAGAGGTGCTAGTAGAATGGCTTTGAATTGCAATGGGTAAGATATTGTACATGGGCTTTTTGTGCAAACTTATTGAATTTGCTTGATTTTGTAACATTAATATGAAAGTGAAAATTTCCCCCAGGTGGCTTCCTCTTGATGTTGCTAGGATGTGGGGGCGTCATTGGCTTGAACCATTGCTGGCACCCAGTTCTGATGCTACTATACCGACTTTCCCCCCTTCTAATTACTTGTCCTTGCCTCTCATGAGTGTTCTCAACATAGCAAGGTAATTTCAATTGGCAGTGTCTGTTTCTGTAAATCCGTCAGACTAGTTTTCTGTTGAATTAGTCTTAGATGGAAATCTTTCTAGAAATGAAACTAACAAACGGCCACGAGAACTCTTCTGGATTTTTTTGGGGTGGAGTGGGGAAGGGGTATATAGGATAACTTATCATAGTAGAACAAAGAGAAATTTGGGAAACTATACTCTTCCATGTCAATTAGAAGACATGTACTAATCCTTGCTCCCCTCAAGGAAAATGGAAAGGTAATAATAAACCAATTACAAGTGTGTGTGAACTTGAGAACCATCTCAGTTTGTACTTTGTGGATGTCCTGAATAGGATTCTATCCATTTGTGGCTATACACATGTAACACATTTATGATCTGCATTTATTTGTGTAATTTACAACTGTCTACATTCAGCCCATTCTGGCAATATCCTGGAAGCTTTTGATTCTAAAATTTTTATTTACTATTTAAAGAAAGTGAGAGAAAGTTGCTTTAGGTGGTTTGAGGAATTTTTATGTAGCTGTCATTAAGGAATTCTGAGATTTGTAATCAAAATTTGAGGTTTAATGTGAATGTTAAGAAAGAAAATTGTTTCAGGTGGTCTGAAGATTCCAAAGAGAAAGAACTGTTAAATAAGTTTGGAATGGGAGTTTAATAACAAAATTGGTATGGGAGTTCAACAACAAAAAGGTTTAAGAACTGTAATCCCCTTTTTCGTTTACATGACCGCAGGGAGATATGAACCTACGACCTTCTGCAAACTACCCAAACCCCTCATCACAAGACCACACCAAGTGGCTTAGAATGCCCCTTTAATATGTGATATTCTTCTACTCTATTTGTGGTCCTTGGGATTATGTTAGTTAGAATTGTTTATCCATAAATTCAAGGTTGAAATTTTTGTTTACAAGGAATGATCTGTTCACAAAGTAAAAGTGTAATTCCATCTAGTTGACTCTAATTAAATGAAATATACCTGTTTTATAAATCTTTTCCATGATGTTATTGTGCAAAAACAGGTGATACTGTATAATGGAACTGTCCTCTAATGGTGCATGCCTTTGTTTACGAATGCATTAAGATAAAATAATAGGCCTTTCCTTTCTCAACACTTCACTTTCCCCTTCAGAATAGTAATAGTCACAAAATCAGACTTAGAGGGCATTAGTTGAGGATTCTTGCAGATAATAAAGGTGTTGCCAAATTAATCTTTTCTATTACCTCGTTTATCATATTAATGGTGCTTGAAATTTATTGAACATTGTAAACCGGGGGCTATTGTTGATGTTATCTTTGTTTTCTGGTGTAATTTACTATGTAACTCCCTGTAATTTGGTCTTAGATCAAATTGAGACTAAGGTTGATGTGCAATAATTGCAGAGAGTGCGGATTGCAGGCGTCTACAACCTCCTCTGATGACATTGATTTCTGTGCTGTCTGCCTGGAGAGACCATGTTCAGTCGCTGCAGAAGGTACTTGATTACTTATGTTTTGGATGTCTGTCTGCTTATAAATATAAAATGAGCAGCAACCGTAAAATATGGCGACCCTTATTCCTATGTAGGCATAATAATAAATTTAGCTATTATTTTCCATCTTGATACTTTCCTTGTTTGCCAAGCTAATCAAGAATAGAACCAAGATATATCTTATATGTTTGTTTTCGGAGTTCATTTCTCATTCTCTTTGTTGCTGTGTGGACAATTGAGTTGCAAGATCTCTTCTTTCCCTTGTTTTCATTGTTTTAATAGTAAGGCTTGGAAAACTTGGAGATATATGCTGTCATATTATGCGATTTGTGAAATGTCAGCGTGGAGTGTGTGGAAATTCAGGGCTTATTAATGGATAATTCTATTTACTGTAACATTTTGATTGATCTCAACCATTTTTATACGCAGGATGTGGACATGAGCTTTGTGTAAGATGTGCACTCTATCTTTGCTCAACAAGCAATATTCCTTCTGAAGTGCTTGGCCCTCCTGGCTCCATCCCTTGCCCTCTTTGTAGACATGGAATTGTCTCCTTCGTCAAACTACCGGGTTCCCCCGTAAAAGAAAATAAACTACATGTATCTCTTGGCTTGTGCACCCCATGCATGCTACATCCACGTGATGCAGATCAACCATCTCTTGCGCAAAGACCTGACATTCGCAGAAACCGTGTAGCTTCTGTCCCTTCGGATATACTCTGTCCTGTCACATGTAGTCCATTTCCGTCTGTGGCGATTCCTCTGTGCACCTGCAATGACGGTCCATGTCCACCATTTGAACCCCAGGAAGTAGAAACGCAAGATGGATCACCTCATCATTCACAAGCATCAACGATAGATCAAGATAAAATGGAAGGTCCAAGACTAGAGAAAACAACTTGTTCAAGCATGTTTTGGAATAGAAGAAGTTGTAGCAGAGAGAACCAGTGCAATTCAGAAATAAATGCCTGACCTTTTAGGTCGGTGGATAATCATTCTTACATTGTGGATTCAATTTTAGATCAACAGAGCAGTCTACCCTCGTCTTATCAACCGGTCCCAAGTGTTGTGCTTCGGTCAATCCTTCCAAAGAATTGCTCTGTGGATCTGTTTTGCTGCAAGGCTGTATATTTGGTGATGAATACAGGTCTGCATACCTACTTATGATTTTTATAGAGGGTTTGTAAAATTAGTATGTTCATAATGTAATTGAATGCAATTGGATTTCATCAAGAGGGAAGAAATAGTTTGTTGGTGCTTTTTTTTTAGAGCTACAAAAAGAAGAGAAATACCTCCCTCTTTTTTAGCATAGTATGCATTAGATTAGCTGGTTTTGTAAATTATGTTTGTCATGAATTTTAAAGGGTTACAAAGAGAAAATGTGGGAGTTAAACAGCTTCTTTCATATTGTTAATTGCCCTTCTATGGACTTGAGAGTGTTCCTCTCATGAATAATGTCACTGAACATTGATTAGGCTGAGATTTGTGTAGTTGGCAAAATCTAAATTCTTTTTGAAAAGATGTTGAAGCGGGTTTAGTTTTTTCTAGACTCTCTCATTTTTGTTGATATGAGATAGCTTGAGTTGAAAAAAATGCAAGTAACATTACTTTTCTCTCCCTTCAACAACAATCATTGTTGCAATGAAGTGCCAGTTTCTCCAAGTTCAGAGCACTAAGTTTAACTATACTCTCGTTATGTCAATGGGAGTAGAGAGATTAGAGTGAGACCCAGTTATGATGTCACCCTATATAGCCGCAAAAGTCGTATATGCCAAGAATGGTGTTACTCGCAAAAGTTCAGATAAAACAACTAACGACTAGGGCACTTGTTTGGACTGAGTGATTAAACTCCAGCTTTTATATAGTATATGCATGAAACAACTCCATTACTTATAAGTTGTCCTTTTTGGTTTTGGTGAAAATTATTTAATATTTGACATTACATTAATATGTATTGAATAATTTAGATATCAACATTGTAAAAGTGACAAAACTCTATTAAATTTTAATTTATTCTTCTCTTGCTGGAATGATTAGATCCAAAAAGTAATATCCGAGTCGATATCATTATTTATTTCTGAAGGAGCAGAACACATCATTATTTCATAATGGATACGTATAGATACCATAGGACAATGCTAAGAGAAAGATCCCTTCTTTCTTTTTTTGCATGGTTGATGAGAACAAGAAGCAACAATATTTGCTGCCCTTCTTGCAGAATATATTCATATTCTCCTTGCGGCTGTCTCTCTCTGGGCATTGAAGTAGACTGCATCAACTGGTAATCTCAAACGATCCTCCTCTGGGAATCTTGGTATTCCTTGCTACACCATCAAAATCTTGGCAGTTGGAAAAAAAAAAAAAATACTCTTTACTAATAAAGCTCCGCACAGTTAACAAATAATTTCGTTCATTAAACATATTGAAAAGTATTTGATCCCTGATGATGTATATCAAAAAGACGGTGTGTTTACTTTAATGATTTGTGTTTTAAAAAAAATTAATCTTTAATTATTGTCTTTAAAATACCTTGGTGTTGCAAGAAAAAAAAAAGTTGATATTTCACTATTAAATTTGATTTATGTAATTTAGTCCAGAGCCAAAATCAATATATTTAAGTTTTTCTATTCTTGCAGGAAGAAACCACATGAACAAATAATCATTCTCTTGCAAATATTCTACTTATTTATTTTATTTTTCTAATGACAAATCTTTACTATCCTAGAAACTAACACGTAGTAACTATTCTTGACACAAAGAGTATAGAAAATACAAACAAGAAGCTTTTGAAAATTTTCTTGCCACTCCTCTTTTGATTGATTTCTGGATCCGTCCTTGCCTCAAGATCCCTCTCTTTAAAGCCAAGTAAGGCAAAATTCGAATTTTCATATGTGATTAATATCACAGAATCTTACATGGCTTTGGCTTACTGGGTAAAGGAGAATGAATACCAACTTTGTTCCTACTATAATATGATAACTTCTGGCAAATAGGAATTCAACTTTTCCATCAGGAGCTAATGTGTCCACGCACATCATTATCATATAGATGAAAAAAGAAAAGAAAAAAGCCTTATCAACATGCATGTTCATGGGACTTGATTTAAAATTCAATTGGAGAGTAGAGACAAAGAAATCCCTCTCTCTCAGAATCCTATAATGAGAAATTCCTAATAGTAGTTCGAAGCAAATTAAGCATATATAAATGAAATGGATGCTTTATAGATTTGCTACAAGGCTGTATATTTGGTGATGAATACAGGTTTGGATACCTACTATGATATTTAGAGAGGGTTTCTAAACAAAAAGTTTGTTGTATTTTTTTGAGCTAGAAAAAGAAGAAAAATACCTCCCTTCTTCATAACATAGTTTACAGCTTCTTCATGTTGTTAATTGTCCTTTCATTGATTTGTCTGAGATTCGTATATATAGTTGGCAAATTAAATCTAATCTAAATTCTCTTCTTTTTTTTTTAAAAAAAAAAAAGAAGAAAAAGTTTAAGTGGGTTTACCTTTCATTAGACAATTAATGTCATTTTTGCTGATATGAGATTAGCTTGAGTTGAAATATTTTGCAAGTAACATTACTTTTCTTTCCCTTCAAAAGCTTTTTTGCAATGAAATGCTGGTTTTTCCAAGTTCAGAGCACTAAGTTTTACCGTACTCTCATTATGTTAAAGGCAGAGAGAGGCGACTATCGTGAATCCATTGTACCTATGAGATTATAATTTTAAAATAGACGTTTAGTTTGTTTGTTCACGTTTAAAATTATAATTAATTTAATTTTTTATATTTTAGTTGACAAAAAAAATAATTAATAAACTAAATTTTACTTTTCTTGTTTAGATCTTGTTCATAATATTATATAAAAATATGACTATATATATATATATATATATATATATATATATATATATATATATATATATATATATATATATATATATATATCTATCTATATATATTACTATATTATGATGTGTTATATTTTTTATGTAACCAATATTTAAGGCTGAGCAAAATTTCATTAATTGACTGAACTGAAAACAAATTGGTTTAATCAATCGGTTTAATCGGTTGGTTATGGCTTTACAATTTTAAAAAAATCAATTAATGTTGGTCGGTTTCAATTTTGTATTTTTCCTAAAAGATGAAAACTAAACCGACCAACTAAAATATTATGAACTTTAATGTTTTCATATATCATGTTAATTAGTGATTCAATTATTTTATTAATTGATTAAATCACTCAAATATTGTGTCATCTTGATGTATAAAGACAATCATATATTGTTAATTTGATATGTACTTTAGTCTTATGTAATTATATTTATTAAAAATAATAATTTTCTAGTAAGAAATTAAAAAATGTTACTTTTGTTATGTATAGACATTTGTTTATATTAATGTTGCATTCTTAAAGTATTTGTGTATATGTTTTGAACTTAAAGAAGATAGCTTTTATAAATATCTTCATACATTTTTAGATTTGTTATTTATGTATTCCTATTTTTACTGATATGATTATTAGTAAGATGTTATAGATACTTTTTAAAAAATAACACAACACTAAAATAGAAACAAAAGTTTTTTTTAAAAAAAATAAATTATTACTGTCAGTTAACTATTAACTGACTGAAACTTACTAAAACTGAACTGTCGATTTTAAAATATAGTCGATCGGTTATTAATTTGACAAAATTACACAATCGATTAATGTCAATCGCTTAAAAATATAATCAAAACCGATCGTAGATTGTAACTTATGCTCATCCCTACCAATATAATATTCTTTTTGGATAGTCAGCAATCGTATTTGACAAACATTGTTGACACGTGGGCATCTGCTTCCCTTGAAAAAGGCACATACCTTTTCCAAGAAGCAACTATTCGATGAAGGTGTCTGTCTTTTACAAGGGTTGCCTTTTGTTGATATCGCACGCCGTATATGCCTTGAATAGAAATAGTGTTCCTTGTTAACGACTAGGGCGCTTAGTAGGCCTAAAGTGATTAAACTTGAGCTGTGGTCCAACAGTAAGATAGTATATGTATGTAACAATTCCATAAATTGTTGGTTTTTTCTGATGAAAACTATTTGATATATTAGATATTTACTAAAATAAATTCGACCTAATAAATATTATAAAAATAACGAAACTTATTATGTTTTTGTTGGAACCAAAAAGCAATATGCAAGTCAATATCGTTATTTATTACTGAAGGAGAAGAACACATCGCTATCTCATTATAGATACTTATAGATACCATAGGACAATGCTAAGAGAACGCCAGAAAGAGAAAGATCCCTTCTTTCTTATTTTTCATGGTTGATGAGAACAAGAAGCAACTTAATTTACTGCCCTTTTTTAGCAGAATATATTCATCTTCTTCTGGCAGCTGTCTCTCTCTGGGCATTGAAGTAAACTGCAGCAACTGGTAATCCCAAACGATTCTCCTCTGAGAATCTTCTAGTATTAAAATGGTCCCTTGAAGCAGGAGGATTCACTGTTTGCCTTCCTCTCTGCTTGAACAAGATAAATACATATCTGTGGATTCCTATTACTGGCCTTGGGCTCTCATAGCCCACAATTTCTCTCCCTGTATGATAATTCAACCAGTTAGAGACAAAGTTCACAGTTTATGTACAGTTGTGTATACAAAATTTGTACATTATTTATTGTTTCTCCACAATTGACATAATAGTAAAACTTCAAAAGTATATCTAAGAATAAGCTTGTCCCTAGATTCAAATAAATATGAAGCAGAATAATGAACAGTTTTGAGTGACTCATGTTAGAGAAACTAACCAAAGGAAGCATCTGTTGTTCCAGGAATATCTGTGACCATCCTGTGTATAACCAACAGTTCATTAAGTAATGTAAAGTAAAAAAAGTATACACAGAAACAATTCAATGAGTGAGCTTTGATGATGCATACCAGTGGAGATGTTCCCTTAAATATGGATCGCTAGGGCTTGGAGCATCTGGGTCTGTCATAATCTTCAAGTTCACAATTGGTACAAGGGCAAAGAGGGTATGGGAAAGTGTTAGTAGGAGTTGAAGAATATAAATTAGACAAATGCTCCTTATAGTGCAGTTATTAACATAATGTATTATAGTCACTAGATAGTGCAAACTGACCACAAGAAATCCTGTATAAATTATATATGGACTTTTTATCGTCAATGCATTCATTAATGTAATACATTAAGGAAATCAGATATAAATTAGACATGAACTTTCTATAGTTAGTATAATCATTAATATGTTGTATTATGGCCGTTGGATGGTGCAAAATAACTACAAAAAACCTAGTATAAATTAGTGATGAACTTTCTACTGTTAGTGTCATCACTAATATGATGTATTATGGCTGTTAAATTGTCCAAATTGATAGTAAGAAATTCGATATAAATTTGACATGGACTTCATGTAGATGTGATGCACTAAGATAGTGCAGACTGCTTGCAGGAAATAACGAAAACAAACAAAACAATGTCCAAAATTTGAGAGTAACTTACCAATGTATAAGCAGCTCTCATGTCATCGCCACCAATCTCAGCACGAGGCTTAGCAGCAACAATAGGGGGCATTAGCTCATAGCCATTGTGAACTTGCCTGTTTGAATTATATACCACATTCAAGCTCACACTTGGGTTGAAAATATCAACCACCTCTCCTATCACTCTTCCCACAGCAAGTGGTTCCATTAGCCTAGACATCAAAATGCAGAGATAAGAAAATATCTATGCTCTTGAATCTGGTAATGTGGGTGACAAAGGGACTCAGAACTTGAAGGCTTTTATAGACACAAGGACTAAGAACTTAATTGGCATATAGATTGAAACATAGGGAAATTAAGATTCCATAAAGTCTTGTCTATATACATTGGGAAGTTGTTGACAAGTGTCGTGATGATAAGTTTACAGATTATGAAAAGGAATACACTAGAGAAGATGAAGATGATGGTGATTTGCTATGGTTATCCCATGAGATCCCCTTTAAAGCTATAACAGAGCAAAATTCGAATTTTCATGTGTGGTTAATTATGACTTACAAGGCTTTGTTTTATTGGGTAAAGGAGAATGAAGAATATATACAACTTTTGTTGTTTGTTCCCACTATAATTAATATCTTTTGGCGAATGGGAATTCAACTTTTCGATCAGTTGCTAATGTGTCCATGCACATCATGAATGAGACAAAAAAAAAAAAAACCTTATCAGCATACATGTTCAGGAACTTGGTTTTAAATTCAAGTGGAGAGTGAAGACATATAAATCCCTCTCACCACTATTCTGTATAATTGTAGTGAGAAATTCCTAATAATAGTTTAAACCAGATTAAAATGTGTCATCTCACTTTCTAATCTTATTCTTTATTACATTTTTCATGATTGATTGAAAAAAAATTAAATTAATGTTACTGTTTCACTTTTCCATTTTAATTAATTTATTGCAATAAAATAGTATATGAAACAATAAATTTAGTTCCATTCAAAGTAAAACATATATATAAATGAAATGGATGCATTTCTTCTTCTTTTTTCTTTTTTCTTTTTGTCTGAGTAAGTTATATATTCTAAGAGAGACAATAGTGTATATATGCTCATACACACACACATAAGGGATTCATGCTAATTACTTTAATAACTTGATGTTGTCAAGCTAGTATTTGTAAAGGCTGCATATAGAAGTTGTTGATTATCAATTGCATGCATGATATGATAATCTCTTTATGTGTGTGTGTGAGAAATTATTTTAAACCCATATTACAGTTATTGATTGACGTAACATTTTATGAACTGTTAAATAAAATTATAATCTATTAATTGATTTATCTCTCTAATAATTTATAAATTATTATGTGAATAGTTACACTATAATCCACCATAAGCAATCTTTTTGCTCCTATTCCTCCTTGTCTTTAATGGTGGTGGCGGCTGGAGGAAATTACAAGTGATATATCTAGGAATAAATTAAAAACGCCCAGCATTTTGAAAGTCAAAAGAGTTTACCCTATATGGAAATGAAATACAATAAGGAATAATTCCACGATGAGATTTTGTCTGTAGGGACATGCAGCAATATTATAGAATTAGCTAGTTGCAGGAAGTGAAGTTTAGTGCTTCATTTTTTTAATAGTTTCTGCGATTATTCAACTATCTGTAGAATTAGCACCGTATACAATAGAAATTTCTGGCATAAAAAAACCAAGTTCCAATGATTCGTCAGGGAACACAACGTACATATGCATGGATACAAATAAAAAAGAAAAGGAATAAGCACAAAGTTAAATGAACAGAAAAAGAAAAATTCATTGGCCACTAATGTTTGTTTAATATATCTTAATCAATCATGCTAATTCCAATTGATAAATGGGAGGTTTTTCTTTTACCCTAAGAAAAATGAATAAACTCGTTTAAGTAAAGTGCTGAATTTTTCTTCTTCTTCCTTTCGGCCGACATGACATTCTCAAATCAACAAACTGTTGCAGCAACATAGAACAAGTGAACATCTGTCGTTTGAGAAGGCCTTGTCCATTAAAGGACGGTAGAAATGAAGAGCCTTCTTGTCTGGAGAAAGCAAATATTAGAATTTATTAACCTCTGCCTGCTTGACACGACTCTCAAATTCTGCAGAATATATGTTTCATATCATTCTGCTAACAAAGTCTTGATTACGATAAACATCACGAGATTCATTTATAATCATGGGCTTAGGTTTACACTTTTTCCTTAGCATATCATATATTCGGTCTCTCTAAAATTTTTGTAAAATAAGCTAATGAAAATATAAGTGAGATTCTTTTTTAATTTATTGTTAGTACAAAGTGGAAAGTTTTATTAATTTAATGTATAGTTTAATAACTTTTAAACTAGGTATTCTTTTAGTTAAAAATTACAATGTAACTATAATCTTCAATTTTTATAACTTATTGGGGTAATATATTTAAAAAAACAAAATATTGTGAGTTTTTTAAACTTATTAACTCATTTTTTAAGAGGAAAGAGAAAAATAATAAACAAAATATATTATCTATGTTTAGTGCATAAGATGTTTACTTAATAATTAATATTAAAAAGTTTCCTTAATCTAATAAAACAACACGCATACATACTTATATATTTACTTTTTACCAAACTTTTTTTATGAGAAAAAGTTCAAAATTTCATTTTACCCCATCTAACTAATCTAATCTATACCATTTTAAAACATGTCTAATTTTTATGTATTTTTGACCAATTAAGCCTTTAATTTTTAATCTATTTTTTTTAATTATTATTATATTTATATGTCTTCTAATCTTAGCCCATTGTTTCAAAATCCTAGCTCCACCCCTATTTGTTGAACTCACTCTTGTTGCTTGTCGCTTCCTCAATAGATACCCAAGAAAGAAAATAGCAATAAGTTTGTTGCCAGTGGCAAAGGGAGAGAAGACCATGGACGGCATGGTCTTCTAAGTTCCATTTTTTTTTTTTAAAGATGTATATAGTTAAGGACAAAATCTGTATAGTTTTTTGATTAATAATAATGTTGCGAAATAAAAAACGATACATGTTATAAGATAATAGATTTTATGTAATATAATTATTATATAGGTGATCTTTTATATTTTACCCTTTAAATCTTAGTTATTTTCATCTCAATCCCACACTTCAATCTTGGCTTCATCTGTTTGTTCCATGACAAAGGCACTAGATGGCATTAAAACTCTCATATTGAGAAGCCATTATATACACTCTTTTTAAATACATTGAAATTCTTATAATTTCTATATATATATATATACACCTTTTTTATTTATGCTCTTTCTGATTAGGCCATCTGGCATCTTGATTATGACTTTTGAAGACATGCATGAGATAAGATCCACTTGAGGCTGAATCAAGAGTTAAAGAAACGGGATGGGGGACAATCAATTCTATTCTCGCCCCTCTTTTTTCTTTCACACCCACATTTTATTAAGTTGAGATATCAACATTACGGGGTGTGTGAAAAGAAATCACCGTCAATAACCATTCCTTATAAAACGCAGGCCCAATGAAAATCTGGCCCATTAGTACCACAAAGGCCGTCGCCACCACAAACAACATACAATAAAGAAATGCTTAAAGTACATTGGAAATATTATTCCTGTAAATAAATAAATAAACCCCCCCATGTATGAGTCCTTTTTCTTTTTGTCTTATGGGAATGCTGTTCCATTCCCACTACACCAAACAATATTTGTATAACGACCATTCTTTTTGCTTAATTTAATTATATTATATTAGAATATAAAATTCAAAAAAGTGCTATGCCCAAGCACAAATTAAGTAATGTTCCATACCAAATCTTTAAAGTTCTTTTAATTACATTAGCTGCATCTACTTGTACATCTAATACAAAAGTTTCACATTGGTAGGTGGATCCAACTCCTAACATGCACAATTTTTCATAAATGTACTAAAGTTTTTTTTTAAAAAAAAATAGGAAAGCAACTCTCAAAAAATATTTATAATTATAAATTAAGTCCTTTTTTTTTTAAACTATACTAAAAATATCCCCACATCATTTTTAAGCATAAAATTAATGTATTAGCAATGAACATTTTTGAAACTATATTATTATGCAAAAATCAAAATTAAGGAAAACGGAAACCTATAATGAGGTGATGATTGCGTTTGGTTGATGGTACTACTTATGATGCAGCAGAAATATTGGTTGTGGTAGTTATTGGTTTAATTTGAATAGTAACAGTAGGAGAGGTTTGCATATAGAATACAATGGTAGTCCTAACTTTATTAAAGTCACTTAGATGAACAAGTCACAAAGATAGAACAAGAACAATTAATGAAAAAGCTGAAAAAGTGAAGAGAAGAACAAATGGCTATTCTAACTAGGCTACTATTTAACCAAATAAATGTGTTATTATCACATTTATAAATTTACACCCTTTTTGTATATTTTTTATAATTTTATCTTTACAAATAAATTAAAATTAAAAAGTGTATATAAATATATTCAAATTTAGTATAATTATTATTTAATAATAATAATAATAAAATTTAAATTATTAAATAAAACTGTAACTATAATAACAACATTATTTAATGATACAGAAATAACTAGAGTTAGAATGTGACTACATAAAATTTAAATTCAGACAAAGAGGTACGTGCATAGAGGCGTGGACATAAGTATTTCATGGCTATTCTAATTAGGGCATTATTTAACGCTACATTTTTTCATTTAATGGCGATGGGACCTCATTGGTTAATGGGAAAAGAAAGCGTGCATCATGTTAACTTGGTAATGCAAAAGGAAACAACCTCACAAAGAATAATATAAACAAAATAGAAAATGTACTGAAGGTAGAGATTCATTAACTGCTGCCATTTATTTATTTCTCTGATGTTTTCGTTTCATGTTTACATTTTACCTCCATTCGTTGAGAGAGGATTCAGAGTTTCACATTCAAGCAAAAACCTATATTAAATGTACTTAAAAAGAAATAAAGGAGATGAGAAAACTTCTTTGAATGTGATTTAAAGGATTCAAGTGTGATTTTTTTTTTTTGTATCTTATAATGTAAATTAAGGTTGTAAACACATGATTATGAAATAAATATTTTGTTTAGAGAAACTGATTTGAACGATGGAATAAAATTGAAAGCTATTTATCACTAAGCTATTTGGTAAGAAAAATTTTATAATTCTTATAATTTAATTTAATTTAAATTAATTAATATCTGATATTAAAAATATATAATTTATACAAAAAAATAATTGAGAAAATATATGTTGGTGTGAAATTAATAATTTAAAATCTGAAGGGTGTGAGTATTAAAAATAGTCACCCGAATTCATTACTATTTCATGATGCCATTGTTATTTGGTACACTGAGATAATACGTACACCAATCTTTTGAGTAGACAGCTTGAATCCCTCAACCAAATTCTGAGAATCAATTGAGTGCTCTGCATCTATTCAGACATGAGATAAGAAAACAAGCCTGCCTTTAAAGATGAACAAACAGAAACAAAACAGAGCCAGAAAAGATAACAGATCAAAGGGTTTTGCAAAAGCAAAAGTACAAGCTCATTTATTTGCAACTTCAAACTCTTTAACACCAAGGACCCTTCAGTTTGTTACACAATAATAGCACTGTGAACCAGAAAGAAAACAGAAGCAGGAATCTTTCTCTTTCTTTCTCTTGCATCACTCACTTCACTTGTGCAGAGAAAGAGAGATAAGAGTCAGAATCTCAAGTAAAATTTTTGATTCAGTTGAGAATAGTTATGCAAAGTCACCTCATAATCTCTCTCGGTCTTCCTTTTTGGGGAACCTTTTTCTTGCAGTTTCAAAATCCTCAATGATCGAAACGAGGAAAATTTTTCCCATTTTCTGAAAACCCTACTAAGCGTGCACGCTTCCATGAATGAATAATCAACAGTGACTTTGCTCTCAATCACCCATAATTATAAAATCAACACTAATAATAGTAACTCATCATCCTACACCAAATGTCTTAATGATAGTAATGCAAGTGTTCTTTCTTTGACCCTGCAATGCTTTGCTTTATTGCTCACAATAAATGTTATATTTTAACATAATTAAAATAAATTTAGTGTACGTAAATGTGTATAAATAGTTCTGTAATTAGCTTTTTCGATTGATGACAGATGCAATCCACTGTGTATGTGCAGGATTAGAACTACTGGGGTGGGGGGCCCTCTATGTGTTTCTTGCTTTCAAGGGAACTCAGAACTTTGCATTTTCACTTCCCAAGAAACTTGCCCACAAATGGGAATCACGGTATCCAAACAACAAACAAATGAAGCTTTATTGAGGAAAATTTCAAAATCTCTAAAACGCACATTGAGAAGAACTCCAATCCTTTCAAATTTCCATGATCACCAATGATTAATGAGTATGAGAAGGAAGAAAATCATTAGGGTAATTGATTCCATTTCACTTGAAGGTGTAATCTAGGGTTCGCATCTTACTAGCTAATCTTAGTATGAGATAGTAGTAAATGATAAGTTTTTATTAATTTTTTGAATTTATAAATTTTGATATAAAAATAAATATATATTAAAAAAAATTTGAGTGATGCTCTTTGTTTTTGTGAATTTTAAAGTTTAAATACACTTGGAAATTAGATTAACTAGTATATATCTTTTATTTGATCCCAAAAATAGATACTTGTGACGTTAACAAATACAACAAAAACAGTTAAACAACACTAGATCTCAGAGACAACAAAAATAAATAAATGTAAAAGCTAAACAATTCCTTATTATCGAATATAATATATAATTATTAAAAAAATTTAGTAGAATTAATTTTTGTTTTGTTTTGTGTGATGTAATTTTGTTTGGTCATAAGGAAATCGTGAATTGGGGACCACCACATGCTACTCCTGCTGCAGTATCAGTAATCAGTAATAGTAATAGTAATAGTAATAGTAGTACGAGTAAAGTGTGGATGTGGTGTTGATGCTCAGCCTCTTTCGCATTTTCAGTCCACAAATTCCCTCAATTGCCCAAAACGACAAAATGGGCTGCTCATACGCATATTCTTTCATTCAAATATATTTAGAGGCAGGTCAAATTGGTTTAATTTAGTAAATAATAATATAGAATGCTTATATTTATTTTTAAAAGAAAATGTATATTATTGTATTTTCTCTCTCCTAAATTTTTATACTATAATAATAAAATTTAAATTTATGTTTTACAAACAAATAATTTAATTCTTACTCATGAATAAATGGGTAATGAGTTGTCTATATTTTAGCGTGCAAGTATTATTTTCGTTTTATTTAGCATATTCTAATTGAAGTCAGACTTAAATTTTATTACAATAAGTTAATAGAAAAAAAAAAAGGAAGAAATTGAAAGTGACAGAGAGAAAAGAAAAGGAAGCATAGAAGACGGGGTAAAGTCGGGAAGCAACAGAGGCTGCCGGTTTCCCAAAAATTCTAAAATAGGAATGCTTCTGGCGAACGGACAGCCAAACACGTCCCTATTAGGGTTTGATAGTGAAGTGAAAGAAACTGCCAGTGGAATCAGCAACCGGTCACTCACCAATCACCAACACCCACGTCCCTTCAAAATCAATTATTAGTTAATCCATAGCTGTGGTTTTTTAATAAATATTTTAACAATTTTTATTATTGAAGGTATATTAATGAGAAATAATTTTAAATAAAGATGAAATTGAAATGTTATAATTTTTTTAAAGAAATTAATATAATTAATTAATTTTATTAATATATATAATTTGATTAACTATGCTTTATAATAAAGATTAAAGGGATTGAATTTACAAAATGCTTTATATTAAAGATTATCAAAAAAAAATTAAAAAAATGTCTTATAATAAAAATTATAAAGAGTTTAATAATAATAAATATTATCTTTAACTTATAAATGATAAATAAATAAAACAAAAATTTTCTTACTGATAAAAAAGAATAAAGGAAGTAGTATATTAAAAGAAAAGCTATTTGCAAAGACATTCAAATGCATCTCAATACACACATAATTTTTTGTAATTATATTTTAAGAATAAAATTGTAAATAAAAAAATATGTATATAAATATAAATATAACATCTCTCCTATATTAATTGAAATAGAAAATGTTAGGTGCAAAATTTTTTTGTACATTGTGTTTTGTATTAATTTTGAAAATGAAATTATAAATAAAAAATAAAAATAATAAATGTATAAAAATGAGGGTATAACATTATTCTAATAACAAATTTATATAACAGTGTTTCATCTCATGTTTTCCTATTATAATTAAATTAGTAATATTATTTTATAATTTTTTAATTTAAAAAAAAATAGATACGAAAATATAATAATAGATTTTCTCTCTGTTAGAATAAGCGAAGTCAATATCAACGACGAAACCAACCCCACACCAGACCCCAAACCACCTGCGAAGTACAAAAACCAGCCTTGCCGTTTCAGATGTGCAGTGTTGTCTTAAATGCCCAAAATGAGCCCAAATCCCAACCGTACACCTCTCAGGGGCTTTTATGTCACTTCATTTCAAGCTTCCAGGCCCATATCTTGGTCTTCGATTCAGATTTAGCTGCCCCTGGTCCTGGGGCCCCAAAACAACATGGGAAAACCCTTGACTATTTTTTGTTTTTCTCTCAAACAAAGTTTTTCGTCGTATATGAACATGACAATTAGTTCATCTTCACACATATTCCTTAATTTTCATTTCTGGATAAATGTTATATGCACTATTAAATTTTGAGATGATAAAAGGTTGGATACAAAACCAAAAATATGCATTTTCCTTATTAATATGGAAATAAATAAAACACATAATTACCACAAAACAAAACGTATAAATCATGTTTTAATTAATTTATAGAGTTTTATCTTTTTGATTATGTATAACTCTTGACATATTTACAGGATTATTTACTAATATACATGCCATATTAAAAGGAAGAAACAATAAATAGATTGCGATAATGCAGACTTTGACTTTGCTTTAAGACATGCAACTTAGTCTAGAGCCATGCAATGTGCAAATGCCACAATCCTAAAGCTATATATAAAAAAAAAAAAAAAAAAAAAAAAAAAAAAAAAAAAATTGTTTATTAGAAAAGAGAATAAACAAAGCAAAATCGAGGAGAAAGAGACAAATATTCCCCATAAAAATGTAAAAGAAAAGATACACAAAAGCCGTGTTTTCTGAAACTGCATGCCAATAGGTCGCTATATGCCATATGCTGCTACCTAGGTTTAATTATCATTATCATAGGAGGAAGAAGAGGGTAAAAGTAGAAATTTAAATTTTCTTGGGGAAAATATTGAATTTTAAGAAACCATAGTCCAATGCTTGTGATAGTGATAAAGAAATTTCTATTGTGGAAGTTTCAGTCACGTGAGATGCGTGCTGCTTTCTGACACTTAACTTCTTTTAGCATGGTACCTCTTTCCCTCTATATTTCTCCCCCAACGATATGCTTTACGGCAATGGCTTCTGTGCCTCCTCCGCGCATTTGATTCCCCGCTGTCTTTTGGCTCTGCAATGGCATTTTTGTTCATTGTCTTCACTTCCTTTTCTCTCTGTGAAATGAGGCTTTTTTAGCTTGGTAGGTTCTGATTTTCTCAGTCGTTGGTTATGGCGTTCAATCTTCTCTTTTGCTACCTCTTCGTTTTCCAGCTCGCTACCGCCTTTGTACACCAGAATGAAGAAACCTCAGAAAAAAACTCTCTCCTTTCGTTCAAAACCAGCCTCGAAAACCCCCGTTTTCTTGCTTCATGGAACCCATCAACCCCTCACTGCAGCTGGGTCGGCGTTACTTGCCAACTCGGTCGAGTCACCTCGCTTTCTCTTGCTACTCGTTCCCTCAATGGTCCTCTCTCTTCTTCCCTCTTCTCCCTTTCCAGCCTGACTGTCCTCAACTTGTCCTCGAACGCTCTCTTCGGTGAGATACCTTCACAGATAGCTCATTTGCGAAACTTGAAGGAGCTCAGTCTTAGTGATAATCAGTTTTCTGGGGAAATTCCTAGGGAGCTTGGTGAGTTAATTCACTTGGAAACTCTCAAACTCGGTTCCAACTTGTTCACCGGAAAAATCCCACCGGAGCTGGGGCTGTTGACAGAACTCCGGATGCTCGATCTTTCCGGCAATGCTCTCACCGGAACTGTCCCGGAGAATATTGGAAACGTGACCCAGCTCCAGTTCCTCGACCTCAGTAACAATCTCCTTTCAGGTTATCTCCCACTGATTCTCTTCACTGGAACACAGTCTTTAATCTCCCTGGACATTTCTAACAATTCATTTTCCCGTACAATACCACCGGAAATCGGTAATTTGAAGAACCTCAGTGCCCTCTATATCGGCAATAATAAATTATCCGGTAAGCTGCCCTCTCAAATCGGTGAGCTTACCAGGCTTGAAATCCTCTATTCACCTTCCTGTTTTATAGAAGGTCCACTGCCTGAAGAAATGTCTAGACTACAGGCATTGACTAAACTTGACCTTTCTTACAATCCCTTGAAGTGTTCGATTCCAAAGTTTTTGGGAAAGTTGCAGAATCTGAGAATTCTGGACCTCGTTTTCTCGGAGCTCAATGGGCCAATTCCATCTGAGCTTGGAAGTTGTAGGAACTTGAGGTCTTTGATCCTTTCTTTCAATTCACTTTCTGGGTCATTGCCAGAGGAGCTTTCTGAGCTTCCTATAATAACGTTTTCCGCTGAAAAGAATCAGCTTCATGGGCCGTTGCCTGCTTGGCTTGGAAAGTGGAATCAAATTGAATCTCTTCTGCTCTCTGCTAATAAATTTTCTGGGGCAATTCCTCCCGAACTTGGCAATTGCTCTTCGATGCAGCACCTAAGTTTGAGCAGCAACTTGCTGACAGGCCCCATACCCGAAGAGCTCTGTAATGCTGCAGCGTTGTTGGAGATTGATCTTGATGATAATCTCCTTTCGGGCACGATTGAGAAGACATTTGTTAAGTGTAAGAACATTACCCAGTTGGTTTTGATGAACAATCAGATCACTGGTTCTGTACCCCAGTACCTTTCAGAGCTTCCATTGATGGTGCTTGACTTGGACTCGAACAATTTTAGTGGAAAAATTCCTCCAAGCCTATGGAATTCATCTAATCTGATGGAATTTTCTGCTGCTAATAACCTTTTAGAGGGCTCTCTTCCTGTGGAAATTGCGAATGCAGTTTATCTAGAGAGACTTGTCCTTAGTAACAATCAACTGAGAGGTACTATACCAAAGGAAATTGGAAGACTCACAAGCTTGGCTGTTCTTAATTTGAACTCTAATCTGTTTGAAGGGAATATTCCTACTGAGCTTGGAGACTGCATTTCGTTGACCACGTTGGACCTAGGAAATAATCAATTCTATGGGTCCATTCCTGGGAAACTGGTTGAACTAAGCCAGTTACAGTGCCTTGTTCTTTCTCATAATAATCTGTCTGGGTCAATTCCTGCAAAGCCATCTTTCTATTTCCGGCAGGTTACCATCCCTGATTTAAGCTTTGTTCAACACCTTGGGGTATTGGATCTGTCGTATAATAGATTGTCTGGATCAATACCTGATGAACTGGGGAGCTGTTTGGTGGTGGTGGACCTTCTGCTTAGCAACAATATGCTCTGTGGTACAATTCCAAAATCGCTCTCTCGCTTGACAAATCTTACAACATTGGATCTATCTGCTAACTTGCTGTCTGGTACCATTCCACCAGAACTTGGAGATTCCCTCAAGCTCCAGGGATTATATTTGGGAAAGAATCAACTCACGGGAACCATCCCACGAAGTTTGGGAAGGTTAAGTAGTTTGGTTAAGCTGAATTTGACAGGAAATAAGCTGTCTGGTCCAATTCCAGTCAGTTTTGGGAACTTGAAAGAGCTTAGCCACTTGGATTTGAGCTTCAATGAGCTCAGTGGTGAGCTTCCGTCCTCTCTGTCAGGTGTACAAAGTCTTGTTGGCCTTTATGTTCAGCAGAACAGGCTTTCTGGGTCGGTTGGGAAGCTCTTTTCAAACTGTATCGTTTGGAGGATAGAAACAATGAATTTGAGTAACAATTTCTTCACTGGAGACTTGCCGCTATCTCTGGGAAATCTTTCATACTTGACAAATTTGGATCTTCATGGTAATATGATTACTGGAGAGATTCCTTCGGACCTTGGGAATCTAATGCAATTGGAGTATTTCGATGTTTCAGTTAACAGGCTATCTGGAAATATTCCTGAGAAGATATGCAGCCTGGTCAACCTGAACAACCTAGACTTGTCTGAAAACAGATTGGAAGGACCAATACCTCGAACTGGTCTCTGCCTGAACCTATCCAGAGTTAGACTTGCGGGGAACAAGAATCTTTGTGGGCGGATTTTGGGTGTAGATTGTCATCTCAAGAGCATCGATAAATCTGCGTTGTTTAATGCATGGAGACTTGCTGCTGTTGCCATTACAATAACATTGATGACTCTTACAGTTGGTTTTGCACTGCATCGATGGATTAACAGGAGGCAAAATGATCCTGAGGAATTTGAGGAACGCAAGCTAAACAGTTACATGGATCAAAATCTTTATTTCTTGAGCAGTAGCAGATCAAAGGAACCTTTAAGCATCAATGTAGCAATGTTTGAGCAGCCTCTTCTGAAATTAACTTTGGTTGACATCCTTGAAGCTACCGACAACTTCAGCAAGACAAACATAATTGGAGATGGAGGTTTTGGAACTGTGTACAAGGCCACTTTACCTAATGATAAAAGGGTTGCTGTGAAGAAGCTGAGTGAAGCTAAAACGCAGGGTCAACGTGAGTTCATAGCTGAAATGGAGACCTTGGGAAAGGTAAAGCATCAAAATCTTGTTCCATTGCTCGGATATTGCTCCATTGGTGAGGAGAAACTTCTTGTCTATGAATACATGGTAAATGGAAGCTTAGACCTTTGGTTGAGAAACAGGACTGGGGCCCTAGAAGTGCTTGATTGGGAAAAACGTTACAAAATAGCAACTGGCTCTGCCCATGGATTGGCTTTCCTTCATCACGGTTTCATCCCCCACATCATTCACAGGGATGTAAAAGCTAGCAACATTTTGCTCAATGAAGACTTTGAACCCAAAGTTGCAGACTTTGGACTGGCAAGACTAATCAGTGCATGTGAGACTCATATCACCACTGATATTGCTGGAACATTCGGTTACATTCCACCAGAGTATGGACAGAGTGGGAGGTCCACAACAAAAGGAGACGTTTATAGTTTTGGTGTCATTTTGCTTGAATTGGTGACAGGAAAAGAGCCAACTGGACCTGATTTTAAAGAGATTGAAGGTGGAAATTTGGTTGGATGGGTGTTTCAGAAGATCAAGAAGGGGCAGGCTGCTGATGTTCTTGACCCAGTAGTTCTCGATGCAGATTCGAAGCAGATGATGCTTCAAGTGTTGCAGATTGCTTGTGTTTGCCTCTCAGATAATCCTGCAAACAGGCCTACCATGCTCCAAGTACTCAAGTTCCTCAAGGGGATTAAAGGGGAATGAATAGTTATAAACATGTTAGTTCTTAGGAGGTGATGACTAATGACTTTAACTTGGATTATTTACTGTAAACTTCCACTAGAAAAGTCCTACCATGCCTTTCAGTAATCTAATCGAACATTTATATTCAAGATCTTTATTGCAGAATAATTTGTTTCCTGACAAAGTTGTTGACTCTGAGTGTTGAGGGAGGAATTACATTACCCTCGTCATTTTTCCTTCTTATTACCTTTTTTAGGTCTATAATGCCGATAAGATTGTTTAGTTCTGTTCAACTCTGGAACTAGGGTCCTCATGTCCATTTCAGATAACAGTGCCTTCTTCACGGGGATGCAGCGCAGTTCACTGGATCAGGGGAATCTCTCTTCATCCTCGAAGGTGTAAGTGTGGATAATGTATTAGTTCTCCCGTGACAAGGGGATGGAAATTAATTCACATTGCCTTCATGCGCAAGCTATGGACCCAAAAGTACGAAAAAAGAAAAAGAATATCCAATCCCTATGCTCCAGAATCCAGATGGCATGGCGGGATTAAGTTGAGCTTGGGATGAGCTAATGTTATGTTCACTTTTAGTTTGTGTACGCAATGTGTACTATACAATTATTATAGTTTTAGTTATTTTGCAATAGCAAATTTATAAATAAAAAATAAATAAATTTGATACAATGACAGTAATTTTTAAATTTAAGGTTTTACATTTTTATATTTTGAGTTTAAATCTGTTATTGACCTTCTTAGGTTGATGAGTTTTCTTGTCAAATTGACAAAAAAAATAAGAGACCAACGAAAAAAGAAAAGAGATAGAGAAGTTGATGTGTACAAATAGTGATAATGAAATTACCCTTTTATGTTTGCTGTTAATACACATAGTGAGTTTAAATTTGATTTATTGTGCATCTAAAATTTTATTCCTTATTACTATATAAAGTTTTACATTTTTTTGTTTTTTTGCAGATAAGTATAAAAACATCACAATCTATAAAATTTGGCGTAGATATATAGAAATGGATCCCTTAAACACATTTGATAGAAATTTCATTTGTAATAATGTGTAAAAAAGATTGATGTGCCAATTTTAATAATCTTTATGTCTCAAAAAAAATAGTTTCGGAAAATATAAAAAATCACATTGATAAAAAAAAAATAAATTCCAAAATTAAATAATTAAGAAACTTATTGACAACAATGGCCTATAGCAATTTTTATTTTTATTTGTTTATAGCACGGGCTAATGGTACAAAAATAATGTAATACTGCAATTATGCTAAAAGTTGATAATAAGGGCTTTTCAAATTTAATTTAGCTCATAAAGTGGGCTTAAAATTAAGGCCTTAGCCCAATATTTGGTCCAGCCCATTTATGGTATCAGAGATACTTGCTTAACAAGCTCCTAGGATCCTTTTTCTTCTTTTCAATGATGCCTCTTGAACCATTTCCTGAAAACTATAATGCCAATTAATTGCCCCCCATACAATTTGACCATAGAATACAGAACCCTTAACCAATAATGTGAAAGAAAATTGTTTGGGTGAAATTTGACCATAGAATAAACAAAAATTGGCACTGAGTACTTTTTTAGTTTTCCAAAGTGCCTTTTATTGTTCCAACATTGCGGCTTTGACAAACTCATCATACAAAGTGACCATGCAAGATCAACGAAGCTTCTTTAGTTAATTTGAAGATTTTTGTTACCTCTTCTTCAAATGCTCCACAATTTGTATATATTAGTCCACTTTCAATTCAACCAAAGGGTGGTTAGTGAGGAACATAAGGACCTACTTAGCCATAGGAGATGTTGATGGTGGGAATTGTTCATTCAAGTGCATAAGAAGAAAATAATGAATTTTCATACGATAAACATCCTCGAGTATAATTTATATTCACACTACCTTAGCCAATATGATAATGTTTTCTCTAGTTTTTATTACAAAACATATTCTCAAAGATTTTTGTGGACCTTATTATAAGACGTTTTATAATTTTAATAAAACATTTATTTTTATTTTTTATAGTTTACTTTTAATAAATACTTTGACTATTTATAATATTGATTGTTCACTAATAAAAAATAATATTAAATAAATGTAAAATTAGAATATTGTATAATTTTTTAAAAAAATAATAAAATTAACTAATTTTGTTAGTTTGTGTGATTCGGTTAAATACGCATAATAATAAGAATGGAGTACTTTTTCTAAAATGATAGTTTACTAATATATACTTTTCTACAAGTTTGAAGATCTAAAATTACATAAACCTTTTGACTATTAAATTTAATTTATTTATCAACTGAGTATCTTATTGGTCAAATGTTATATCTTTTACAAAAAATAGTGAGGGAAACATGTTTAGTTAAGATATTTTAAATAAAATTTAGATAAATTTTGCTATGCTCAATAAATTATCTAGGACCATCTTACTAGGAATCTTAATAGAATTATTCCCATTTTTTTTTCTAAAACAAAATACAAATATTTAAATTCAAAAAGTAACACAATATCTATTTTATATTTTTAATTATGACTATTTCCAGCCTTCTTAAGTTATGGAGGAAATCTTCTTATTTTTATAGAATTTTGTTTTTTTTAATTGTATTTTTTGAGGTATTTGATTTTTCTATATAAAAAGTTAGTTACCTATGTGTTTTGAAAAAAAAAAAATTAGTTTTTATAATTTCTTTTAAAAACGAAAGTTTCTGATTTTCTTTTAAAACCATATTTCCTTACTTTTGAGAGTGTCCACGTCAATAATAATAGGTAGTTATCTTCCCTTTTTTTTTTTTTTTTTCCTATATATTTAAACAAGGCAGTAACTGTTTTGATCTGTGTATTTTTTATTTTTTTTAAAATAGTTTTTTCACTTTACTTAAAAAAGTTATCTGCTCTAATTTGTTTTTTAAAAAAATAATAAAGAAAATAAGCTTTTCATTAAGCAGACGACTCTTTCTTTCTTTTAGGGGGATTTTTTTTTTTTTAAAAAAAAAAAGGAAAAACTTCTTTCATCTGTGTATTTATTTGTATTTTTTAACAGATTTTTCACTCTACTCAAAAATATTATCTGCTTTAAAATTTTTAAAAGAAGAAATTTAAAATTGAAACTACTCACCCCTATTTTCTCGGATTTTATATTTTCTTTTCAAAAATAAGTAATATTTTTCTTTTAAGAGAAGTTTTCTTTTCTTTTTAAGGGGATTGTGGAAGTTTGTTTCTATAGACACACAAGCCAATTTTTTTTCTATTCTTACAAAAGTAACAAATTAAATTGTGATTCAATCTATAGATGCTGTAAGTGAAGTATGACCTTTTAGTTGTAGTGGTTTGTTTGTTCATAAATTTAATTTCTTTGAAAGTTTAGGGAGCAATTTACTCGAAGTTATACATGCTCAACAATTATTATATCAAGTTTGTAATGTTTATAAATTTAATACTATAGAATTTGAAATTGTATTTTTGTATTACTCTATTAATTTCTTTTCTGGGAATACTCTATTTTTTTTTTTTATCAAAATTTGTTATAGTACAACTATTAATTTTTTCTTTTCAGTGTATAAGTGTTATGAAAGTGTTAATATTTTTTTTTTAAAAATGAAGTATTTCCAGCTTAAGAACATTATTACTTTCATTAAAAAATAAAATATATCTACGATTTTTATCTAAATACATAATATCTTACTCGTAAATATATATTAAAAGAAAAAAACATGTGTCATAAAAAGAGAATGAGATGCATTTATATTTAAATTAGACTATGATTCTCTCAGCCTTCAAAATCAATAACTTTGATAAGAGATAGAAACATTTCTTCAAGAGAGAAAGTGATTCTCATACCCATCACGAGGCCCACTTTACATCAATGACTTTGAAAAAAACTGAATTCATTTCTAACAAAATCTTGAAAACAATTATAAAAGATACAGTGATGATACGAGGAGTGAGGTTAAGACAAGTTTGTATCATAATTAATTTAATTAATCAGTTTAAAAGTCAAACCGATGAATTGGGTAAAAATAGATAATGGGTTGGACAGTTTGAGATAAATATCGATCAATTAAAAGTAAAAATGCATTATTGACTTTTAAAATATTTCTAAATTGTTCTTAATCATTAACTTAATTTTAACTAACTTTGTCATTTGAATTGGTCAGAATTGGGCGATTTACAAATTTTTTATCAACGCTAAATAACTGAGTTTTAGTTTTGAAATTACTCTCATTGAATGTTTGGAGTGTTAATAAAATAAAATTACTGCACATAATTAAAAAAAAAAACCCATATAATAAATTTACAAGTTAAAAATTAAATGAAAATAATGGCACCGAAAGCATGTTATAATATCTTAGAAGAATATTCTCACATGTTTCATGAGGAAACTTTGGCATTAATTTAATAATAATAACTCGAGCTCTTTACCTCTTGGCCTTTATCCTGACGTACTATACTGTACATGTGTGGTTCAACAATTGCTGCTCTCATGTTTCTGGCCAAAAATCTTAAGAAAGTGGTAGCTAGTTAAGAGCAGATTCCTTCTTGATAAGTCTCCGTGGATATTGAGGTTGAGCCACAAGACACCAGAAAAATGAATCGAGGGTCTAAATTTTATTCAAATATCTAGAATAGGACAAGACACTGTCTTTTTGAAAAAGCGCCATTTGCTTTTAGGAGACTAATCCAACACGATCCTGCATGTGGGGTTCCACGCTTACAATAATAATAATCTTCTCAAGCTTTGCCAGCTCCAGAAAGTTCCACTTTTCCACAGTTTTCCTCCCTTCAATCATTGAACCCCCTCTAGAACATTTCACTCAGTTTTTGCTTCAATCCCTTTGATATGTTAAAAAAGTGAAACAATTTACAATAAGTTACTCTAATTTGAATTAAACTTTAATAGAACTTGCATTTTTATATGACTAATTTCGTTAGAAATAAAAAATAAAATAATTATCACACTCAATTTATTGATTCCTTTTTCCTAAAAACTTAGATGACTAACCATATTTTCCTCCTTTCTACAACTAGCTAGCTCATAATAACAAATTTAAATGAAATACGAAACTATATAAATTCTCAAAACTAAGAAAATCCAACGCTGGTACATGTTGAATTCAATGCCGGAAAATATATATAAAAATAAAATATTAAGAGGAAAAAGAAAAATAATCGAAAAGGACGAGAGAGGAGCGTATCATGATCTGGTGAAAGAGAGACAGACTTGTGTGTTGTCCTTTGAGAAACTTCTGGGAATCGGTCCCAGACGGTTGACGACGCACGTGTCTCGTTTGACACGTGCATCTCCGCGTATGGATACGGACTCTGATTCCCTGTTCCGCTCCTAATCTAATCTAACATGTTTTCTCATACGTTCTTTCCACCTGTGTCTATGTGTCAATTGCACACTCTCTGATTCGCCATATGGCATTGATTGAGCCACGGCGTTTCCTGATTATCGCGACGGTTCTCGCAATCTAACGGCTCTGATTTCACCTCCGCAGGTCCCGGCTGATACAGGCTCAACACTGTTTCGTCCTCAGCTGCTCTTCCTCCACCCTCTCTCGCTCGCTTCCCGCCAATAGCCACCCCGAACAGCTTCGGATTCTTCTCGTCCACCGCCATCGGCATCGCCGCCTCCGCCTCCTCACCGGAGCTCCGCTTCGCTGGCATCAAATCAAGAGGTCTCGCTGCCGTGAAACCGCTCTCTTTACCTTGCGCAACCGTCTCCGTTTGGTTATTAGCGTAGTTCGACATCAGAGTGAATATATTGTTACAGAGAGATCTCATCTCTGCCAGTTCCTTCGTCAACTGAACATTCTCTTTTCTCAACCTCTCGTTCTCGTCCAGCAGGTCTGCCGGAGCTATAGTCTGCGATGAATTCGACGAAATCACCTGCTCCTCCCCGGAGTTTGAAGGTGATATGATCGGCATAGCCGTTGGTATCGCAGTCAACGTCACCGGCGCCGGAACTGCTACGGTAGCAGTTGCCGCCGTCCCTGCCGTTGTTGAAATTTTCCGACGCTGAATCTCACAAAGAAGCCGTTTCTCGCCTCTGCGAAAACACTCGTTCGAGAATTCCCATCGGTCAGGTACAACCTTTCTGAATCCCTACAAATCCAACGAGAAAAGTAAAATCAGCAAAACTTTTCAAAATAATAAACAAAAAAATTAAGAATAAGAATCAAATTACATAGGTGTTAAGCTGCCGAACGAAGCTAGAGAAATTATTGTGCTTAAAATATTTAGGAAGCAAATCCCTAGCAAAAACCGTCGGGTTCCAGACGATGAAACTGGATCCATCTTCGTTCCACGATATGACATCATCTATCGCTTGATCGTCAACGAGCTGATGAGTTTTAATGAGAAACGGCGTCGGAATGGATCTCTGAGAATCACCAGCGGTGGATTCGCCGTTGTTTTCCGCCGGAGGCGGCGGAGCCATAACAAGAAATCACCAAGGAAATTAATCAAACACCGATAGGGTCCTCGAATTTCACATGAAATTTTGATCGGAGTTGAAAGCAAGGTCAGAAAGAGAGAGAAAGAAGGGAGAAGGAGAGAGAGGAGATAATGTGGGAATGGAGGGATTGTTTTGTATGAGTCGTTCTAGAAGGTTCCGCACAAGGAATTTATGTACGAAGAAAGGTAAGAGAAGAAGGAGGGGAAGAGAGAGAGTGGGTGGGAACAAAAGAGAGTTACAATAGGAGAGAAAATAGGAAAAAGAAAGGAAAGCGCGAGAAGCTACTACGTTACGTCTTTTCTCGAGAAACTTCCGTATGAGTTTTGTTTTACCGCTGTTTTGTGTTTGTGTTTGTGTTTGCGTTTGCTGGCATGTGACTCCACTGTACCATTTACGGTTTGGTAACTTGCGCCGGTCTTTGCAAAATAAAGAAACTTTTCTACACTTTTTTGGAATTAAAGAAAAAGTATAATTACTATTTTAAACAAAGTCTACTCTAAATTCCAAGGGATCGATGCAAAAATATCTAACTCCTCCGACTAACCCATCAACCATGCATCTTTCCAAATTATCTCATTGCCCTTCCTATCAGCTAAAGATTTTGTATAAATTTAATATAAAATAAAACTTTTAATATTTTTATATTTTAAAATTAAACTTAATTTTTTCTCCCAATGCATTTATGCTAGTCAAACTATGAGTTTTTCATATTGGATATTTTTTAGTTTCATATTAAATGTACTAAATTTATTAGAGTCATTCTTGTTTACAAAAATTTAGAGAGTACTAATAATTTATTAGGAAAACTAAGGGTATAATTATAATTTTATTAATTTATTTAACTACCATGGGAAAGGGATGTAACGAGGTGATGAGAAGGTTGTGAGTTGGAAATTTTTAGGCGCAAGTAGAAGAAGGTTTGAAAAGGTCAAGTTAGGACAACATTAGTTATGCCCGTGATCTAACTCTAACCGTTGATTCAGTTTTTGTTTTTGTAACTTTTTTTTATTTTATCAACGAGTATTTTTACTTTTAAAAATACGATTAATTTTGTCTAAAAATAAAAAATAATTATAATTATTTTTTAATATATTTTTTTTATAAACTTAAATCTTTAACATTAATATTATAAAAATCCTTCAACCATTAAATTTAATTTACTTATTAATCAAACCACACTTTGTGTTTTTGTAACTTTATTTACCTAGAATTATGGATAGATGTGAAATTGGTGATACATCTGAGGGTGTTGGTTGAGGAGAATCCAAAACTAATTACCTAAGAGGATTTATTATTTAAAGATATTTGCACTGACAAGTAATATATAACATTAAAAATAATATAATATTGTTATTAAAAATATGGTTAAAATATCGCATAAAAATAATTTCTTAAAAGATTTCATTCTATTTATTTATTGTCAAAAAAGGAAAAATATAGTATTGTATAAAATGAGAAAGATATTTCAATAAGATAAAATGAGAAAGTTTGAAAACTTATATACTGAATTTTCAAAAGATTATAATAGTTTAAGAAATTATTATTTATTAACCAATATGAGATATGCTTGTTTATAGTTATCTATTTACAAGTATATATTTGTTATCTCCTTCCTATTATTTCTTACAAGATTGATACATTTTTATTTTGCCTTTATATGTAAACCATCAAAACCAGCTCACTTGAATTTTTAATGACGATGAAAATCGGGTTAGAAGAATGGTTCCAACCAACGGAAAGAAACAAACAAAAAAGAATATAAAATTGTTTTTTTTTTTTTTCAATTTTCTTGTTATTATTTTATTTACTACTCCACCACAAAAATCTAAATCTTTAAGTGAAAGACAACTTAATGCTATAAACAAATTTTCCACTTAAGCATGTACACATATGTATTTACTGGCACTTAAATTTTTAGTCTAAATCATTTATCTATTATAATGAGAAAAGTCATTGCATTGTCCTTTTTTTCTTTTTTCTTTTTTAAATTTAGAAGGAAAATTTAATTTATTAAACATATACTTAAATTTAATCTCGAAACTAACAAACCATTAAGATTTTCAAGAGTGTCACATTACCACTGCACCACACCTATGGTTGGCATTCAACTAGTTTGCTCCCTCTATGATCGTTTATTTATATCTTTTATGTTACATTGTCACCAAGCCTTTTTTGTCAAATTCTAAGCAGATTTAAAAAATTAAAATTAAACTTTGAGGCTAAAAAAATATATATGGTTTCCTAAATTCATTAATTAACATATCTAGAAAAGTCATTCATTATAACGTTGAATTATTCTATTTGCCCTAACAAATTTATGAAGCATTGAAGCCTTGCCCAACTTCAAGATCTGCACAGGCGAAGCTTTTTTTTTCTTTTTTTTTTTTTTCAGCTTTCCCCTTCATTTTGGTCCATTATTTAGTCAGTCATAGACTTCACAGTTTTCTACCCACAAATATTTAATACAATATTAATGTAACCAGCTCACATGTCACAATGCCCATTTCTTGTTGTCAACCTTAGCTAAACATAATTACAATTTTATACCCTTAAAATCAACAAAAACCTAGCCACCTAAGTTACTTAGATCAAAATATCTTTTTTTAAACTATTGATATTCGACAATATATTAAATACTTAGTAATGCAGTTTGAGCCGAAGAGACTTTAAGGATAATAAACTTTTTTTATCACATTTTAACGCAGTTAAATTTTTAAAACTCAAACATGATATCTCTAATTAAAATATGATAGCTCTGGTCAATTGATATATACACTTAATAGTAAAATTAAGTATTTTAACTGAGGAATAAAAAGTGAAACAAAAGCCATTATCACATTAATAAATTTGTGAATCACTGGTGCATATTAAGTTCATCCCATTAAAAGTTTGTTTGAATTGATATTCTTTTATTTTTTACCGCTTTTTTAGTAAGAAAAAGTTTTTTTTATACAATTTTAAATATTTTGAATTAACTTTTAAAAAAATAAGTATCAAATTTAAAAAGTTTTTCTACAAAATATATAGAGTAATACTTTTAAAATATATATATAAAAAATAGGAGCAACAGCAAAGAAACAGGTTATAATTTTTATGAAAAAAAAATACTTTTAAAAATTAGAAAAAAAATTTCTTTTTTACTTTTACACTTTAAAAACTTTTTTTAAAAAAAAATCAAAACAATCTAAGTAATCGATCTTGTAATTTGGCCAAAAAAAAATAAATATAAAAGAGAAAACAATAAAAGTAGGCGATATTTTTGACTAATTAGTTTTCTGTTCTAAGCAAGTTCTAGATTTAAAATTTTATTTATTTATAGAAAGCATAGATGCACCTCCAGGAGAAGCAACAGAGATAGAGGTCCTGAAAGACTATGATGGGGGAAGTTGTTAAGTTACTTTTGATTCCATTGCAACTTTAAAAGTATCCTATATTTGGTTTAGGATTTTGGTTGTCTACTTTTCCTTTCTCCAACCAATATTTCCCTTTTTCCCCAACTACAATTAATCTTCCCATATGTGATGTTATGCCAAACTAACCATTTCCAAACCTTGCTCATTAAAGAAAATGGAATTTCAACTACCTTTTTTTTTTGGAGTGAACTCCTAATTGTCAAATGAGAGTTTGCATGTCTAAGTTTATTAAAAAAGCTTTTTAAGAATATTAATAAGTTTTGCTATTTTGCTCTCTCTCTCTCTCTCTCTCTATATATATATATATATAAATTTATTAACAAAAATTATGTTTACTTCAATAATTGTTGTCTTGAAAAAGATTAATTTTTAATTATTAATAAAAATATTTTTAACATGTAAAAACAAAATAATAAATGAGGCAAAATATGTGACAATGAATTTAGAGCATGAATGAGTGGGATCATCTTAGCCAAAATCTTGCTTCTTGGTCCCCCATCATATCCAATGTTGCTGCATCCTTGAGCTTTTTGCAACCACGTACTTGACCACTCACTGTTTTGCTATGCATCATATCTAACCAAAGGAAAGTGACCTCCTAATTACTTTGTTGATATATATACGTCATTTTATTAGAAAAAAATAATTAATTAATTAATAGCAAACCACAAAAAGCAGGAAAAGGGTTCCAGCTCACTAGAGGATAGACGTACAACATACGTGGATGCATTTTTCACCTTATCTGATTAGCAAAAGAACAAAAAAAAAATGTTTATATTAGAATTCAGACCGAAGAGGATTTATTTTTAAAATGAAAAATTGGAAAAAAATAAATAAAAACGGAATAGTGTAGAAAAAGTTTACAATCTCCCCTAGGCTAACATTATCAATAACTTCAAAAGCACAGGATTCCCAAATTCAAACCTCTTTTTTTTAAAAAAAATTAAAAGATTCTCACTCCTAAACAAATATAAAACTAATTTTAATTTAAAATAAAAATAATAACTCGTAAATATATTTTAAAAAATCTCAAATTTAAAATATTTAAGTTGAAATAACTAACTAAGCTTGGATTGAATTAGAATGGTATAATTGGAATGACTCCAAACCAATTATTTGGGGAGTGTTCTTATATGCTGCCTTATCCCGTTGGAGAAAGAGATAGAAGGTTTACAATTTACAAGCATCAAGAAACTATCCAACAAACAAAGGATAGCGACCACTTCTTTAAGAGATGACATTTTAAGAAATAAAAAAATAATGAGACAAAAATAGTAGAAAGTTCCCCGCCATCACCAAAATTGCATGTTGTAAATTTTGGATTTACAATGCAAATTTACATTTATTGCATTGTAGTTGTTAAAGTCAAACCCATTGAATTAAAATTCAATTATCTTATGATAAGATGTACATATTTAAAATGTAATTTAATAGATGAAATTTGCTTGTATCTAATTTTGAAGTTTAGAGTAGAGACATAAATAGCCGTTTGTGGTTGCAGAATACATTGAGTTGTCATGTGTGGCCAAGGAATAGAAATCAATACAATTTTATTGTTTCTTAAAAGCAGGCATTGCGATTGCGTCAAGATGGTTACAATGTCAATGTTGTTAGATTGGAATCGACGTACTAAATTATACATATTGAGAGCGTTATAAATTAGCGTTGAATTGAATGCTTCATATCCACGCATCAGAAACAGCAGAATGCTATAAGCCGAATTTAACAACCCAGGAAAACCAAAACTCACTCTATGCTTTGTATAGAACAAGAAGAAGAAGAATCCCTCGTAAAATACATATTCATAAAAATTTAATTTCTAATCGTTATATATAATATCTAAAAATGAAAAAGATTAATTTTTGGTTAATTCCATACAAGAATTATATGAGCGTCTAATATGAACCAAGTTGGACCCACATACGGATCCATGAAATATCTCGTCACAGATCTTCATGTAATAAATGTGAATCTTAGAAATTCTTGATTCTCGTTAGTCAAACTTGACTTTTCAATAAGCTTAACAAGACTTTCTAATCCTCACTAAATATCTGTTGGCCAAATTTCACTTTCTAGAACCGAAGAATGCAGAAGCTTGTCTACAGTGACCTCGTAAAACAAAATGGCCAACCACCTTAAGAAACAAAAGCCCAAAACCCGGTTAAAAAGAACTTAAAAATGCTTAACAGAAAATTTGACCAACAGAACCATGGATGGGAAAACTTGTTTCGCGAATTACACTGTTTCTACACCAAGAACACATTAGAAAGATTCTTGTTTGCCATGGACATGCATAATAGGATCAATTTATGCACAGTAAACTAATCACCTATTCCTGAAATATATTGGTCAAATTGTTGCTGGCACTGCTTGTCTGGTGCATATCGAAACATACAAGCAAGAACAGAGGATGCAGCCAATGAGATCAGAAAGTATGATAGAAAACACAAAACAGCTAAAATAATTCCAGAAAGATATAAAGGGAAAAAGTTAAAATGGCACCCCAGATCACATAGAAGACAGAATATTGTTGGCATTGAACAAGCAAACGGTCTCCCTCTGAAAATCTACTCTTACCCTACTAAACTGTTCCCTTTGTGATGGCATTCTCTATTATTCCCCACTTCCTCCAATTACAAGTCCCACATCAAAAAGAGAGGAAAGCAGTCTCCAGACAAATAAAAGATATGGAATAAGAAAGCTTCCAGCCCAACATAAAAGTATCCTGCTCCAGCAATTGACTAAGGAAGAGAAGGAACTGATTCTAAATGATAGAAATGGCGTGGCCTAAAGGTTCTGGGTGAAGGGCAAATTCAGGAAAATGAGGCCACTGGTAGATTTTCTAGATTGTGTACATACTTATCACTGATTTAGAACCATATAATATCTACTCAAATTATCAGCTGTAGAGATTTTTCCAAATAAAAGCTACATTACCATTTAAGAAATTAAAATGGCTATATTGCAATAGTACATGTTTTGTATCTTATGTGTCCCAAAGATAATTCAAACACAGGTCCTACCCTATACAATAGCAACAAAAATTTTCTAACCACACATATGGGCACTTTTCTACTTGTATCACTCTTTTCTTTCTTTACGAATAAAAACATGTGCTTACAGATAGTTTGATGACATCATGCACCATATGAGAAACCATATTTGAACTGCCACCATATTCATAGACAGGTGAGTCAGACATATTTTGAATGTGAATAAGATCTATAATTTGCAAAATACTTCATTTATAAGCCTAATATGTTTAAAAAATGCTTCACACATGTGATCATGAAGTAAAAGGCATTACCAGAGTTATTTGAAGACAGTAGTTTGTGAACTGCAACAGAATTCTCAAATTGTAACGAATCAAATTTGAAATGCTGTTAGTAAAACTGACATGTGAACACAATTAAGCTAATTCTTCAAGATAAATTTTAAATACGTTATTTCAAGCTTTTCCCAATTCTTTTCTGCTTAAACAATCTTGCACTGCATGTGATCATGGAGTAACCTCAAGTATCCCTATCATTAGATGAACGGCTTTTTATGAAGATATTTTAAACAATGGGAAATATCTAGTGACATTTTCTACAAGTAAGCATTACCAGTATTGTCAAAGTAGAAGAGATCAACAGTGATGTGTGAAACAAAATACTTCTGTAGTGCCTTGAATCAAAAGCAAGCAAAATTTTTGCTAAATATAAACAATTAACATCAATGATGGGTTCTCAAGCATGATTCTAAAACAACTGATTCCAGCTTTTCAGCGTGACACCGTATAAACAAGAAAATGTAGAATTTCATTCACATTTTTGTCATGTGTTCATCATTATTCATCCAATAAACATACCAAGCCAAGCACATGCACAAACCATACAAAGACTTAGAACAGGAATCACTGATAATCTTCAAATGTTCATCATCACATAGGTAACTTCAATATTTTTTTTTTCTTCAGAAAATGGTGCTCAAATTTTGTTTCATCACCTGATGGTGCAAAACAACCCTATAGCTTCATCTGAGGTCTGACATAGCCAGCATATGCAATAATACTATTATGATATTACTGAAAAAAGAACCACAGGGATGTCTATCCAGGTTATTTTTCCATCAAAAGTCCAAAATAATGATGAACAGAAACCCAAATGCAGAACTAAAATCCAACTAGTAAAAAAAATCATAGTATGTCATTTATATTGTGCTAGTGTTTTCATAGCTATTGCACAAATGCACACACCATACCATGTGCATACCCATATGAATAACCAATTTAAGTTATTGTGCATACCTTCAAATAAAACTACTATCAATCATAGATCTTGAAACACTCATCACAATCGGAGTTAATATTTTTTTTTTCAGAAAATGATGCTCATGCATTTGTCAATTTTAGTACACTGGTTTATAAAGGAAAATAAAGTAGCACCTAAGAGTGTTGCTAACCCTATTCCTCTATTATGTCTTAGTAGCCTGATGCTACAATGCTATTAATTGGAACAAGAGAGAGAATTCGTATAGAATGCCATCCAAGTTATATTTCCACTAAGAGTACAAAACGATGATGAATAAAAAACAAAATGCAAAATTAAAAACTAACAAGGTTTACTTCAAGAAAGGTGAAAATATTAATATTGTATTTTGGACTTTCCAATTACAAAGCATGATGAATTAGTGAGACGTCTTGGCCAAAAATGAATTTCTAACTTTACAATCACAACAGATACACCAAGAAACATAACCCAAATTCAGCTAACTTCAGAAGATATTTATGAGGAATGGAAACTAAATAGAACTTTGGTCTTACTCTAGTCAGCTTCTAGGATATGATTCTAATGTCCAAAAGCTTAAAACAAAGAATCTAACAATTTAGTCAAAGTGGAGAAATTTGTATCCAATATAGAACCATCATGTATTGACCAGTAAAATTCTGCTGCAAGAGCAAAATCTTCTCTCAAAATTCAATGAAAGTATTCAAAATACAATAAAAGGCTCATTTAAAAGCCCAAGGAAAATGCCCTCAAGAAATCAAAGACTCAAGAAACATATAAAATACAATGGCGATGTAATAGAAGGACAACTGAGGAGATTATTGCCCAAAGAAAGGCTACCCACCAAGCCATAAACAAAGCAACTTCCTTGTCAAAAGCGGAGCAAGGAAGTACACTACATAACCACGGAAAATTTTCTAAGCATTGACCATCGAATTGAGATAGACCAAGAAAGAGAAGTACCAGCACTGGAGGCGCAAGAAATTGCAAAGCAACAAGACACAAGTAGTGGTTATGCAGAAAAACCTTTGCCCTACTGTAGTCCAAGTCAGGAACCTTACTAGCATGGAGTCTTTGATACCAAGATAACAAGGCTTCATTCAGATACATTTGCAAGTTTGAACGTAATGCCACAATCTGCAATAGACTTGAAACTAATAAGCACCAGCGCCTGAAGTTACTAAAATTAGATTGCAAGAGCCCCAGATTTCCCACTAATTTCACAGCATTGCCAAATTTACTCGTAGAAGCAGATCTCTCACTGCTAGTGTAGTTTGTGTTTACAAAAATTTCAGCTAATGGGCTAACCCAAATCAACACCACAAATATAATCAAGGTATTGTTTGCATAGAGAATCATGCGGCCAAACCATCCACAAGCTAGCATGGACAAATTGCAACGAAGCTGATCAGTTCCAATCCAAAATGAACGTGCACCTTTTGTGGCTGGGATGAACAAGAAACCCGCGAGGCATCCAATCAAAGCAGCAACGAAAAGGCTCGCAAAACCACCGAGCGAAACAAAATTGAAGTCCAAAATCGGGGAAGCGTCCTCAGAAAAAATTAAAAGCCCTATGAAAAACCCTAAAACCCCCAAAACTAAACTGAATTGTTTTTCTGACCTCCTCGACGCCGATCTTTCAAATGTAATCTTCAGAAGCAATAAAACCCACACAGCAAGAGCCAGAATTGCTAACAGGATTGGAACAAAAATTCCACTTTCCAAAAATCCAGATTCCTCTGATACATTCAAGTAATTATGAAGCAACAGACAAGAAAGAGCGATAAAGGAGATAGTAAAAGCAACGCAATACTGATCGATATAGAGACGAGACTTAAGATTGCCCCCATCCAATTTCAGCCGGAAGATCTGAGCATTGTTCTCGTCGAAGTCGACCTTTTCCTTAGACTTGTTCCTCTTCCTGAGCTCAGCACTGGTTTTGGAAGATAAAGATTGATACCCATCGAGCCCAGAACCCGTGTTAGAGCTACCAGGTCGTCGAATAGCAGCTCTGACGCCATTGCTGCGACCTAGGCTATCTGGGTGGATGTAGGTGTGGATGCCATAGAGGAAAAGAATAGGAATCTTGAAGACAGTGAGGATCAAAGCGAGAGAGAGTGAGAGAGATATGTGGAGTATTGGATTCTTGTAGAAAAGCAACAATTGAAGCATCGTTGTACGCGGGGGAGAGGGCCACCCTTTGTTCTAGTTGAAGAGCACTGCTATTTGGCGTCTGCTTCGCCGATTGCTACTTCTTATATTTCCATTACATGGACTTATTTGGGGACTCAGAAGAAAATGGGAATACCCAATACTATTGCTATTGAAAGTTCTCAACTTTTCTGAGAGACTACATATATGTTATAATGCTACTAGTACTATCATTCTAATTTGACTTTTTTGGGTCTAAAAGCTCACACCAGGGTATGCCTAAAACTTAAAAGCACTTGTACACTTATGAGTAACAGGACGTCTTAATAGTATGTTATTTGGCTCAATCAACAAGTTTTGAATAAAATTTGAAGTTTCAATTTTGATGATATTTGCAGATACATCTATAAGTATACAAGTGATTAACATTTATCTATAGATCTCATTACAAATTACATAAAATGACCCTACAATATGGGTCAAAAAATCAAAATAAATTATTTTAGCCCTTATAAAGAAAACAACATAATAAATAATGTTAATAGGGTAGGAGAAGTTCGTTAAAAAATTCAATGTTGTCTGTGGATAATTGGTTCCGGTCATATTTCATTGGGCCTAAGAAAATTACTACATGAACCCATGATTAGGGTATTTCTTTTAACACCCCTTCTTATTTCTAAAATTACCCTTCTCATTTCCTAAAAGAACTCTAACCTCTCCCACGTCACACCCCTTTCTCTCTTGCAAAATTTCTCAACTCAATCATCGCCGCTTGGTGACGTGTCGGATTTTCACTCCCAATATGCTCCATGTACTAGATTTTTCGATGTAATATCATGTTCTGCATTGAAACTTAGTTTTAGAGCCCAAAAAAAAAAAAAATCATCCAAGTTCATGCTTTTTTTCCCCCAAGTCTTGTAGGCTTTCAAATTAGGATTCATAGAGTTTTGGATTAAGTGTTGAAGAATATACACTTCCAAATTAGGTATAATTTGAAATTTTTTAAAATGTAATTCTAGATTATATGTAATTCAAAAACTAATCAAAAAATCTTTGAACATCAATTCAGATCATCAAATTAGAAGTAGAATGACAAATTATTTCAAATCCATTTCCAAATCACATAATAATAGACAAATATATTATTCTTTTTTTTTTTTGTTAATATTCTATATATTTCATTTCATCTTTTATGTTTATGAGATCTTTTATATATGTTTTATATGTTATATTAAGAGTAAGTCGCTTGCTTTTAGTTTCATTCATTTATTTTAATTACATTTAAAAGGTTCATTTTTTTTGATTAAAAAATATATGTCTTAACAAGAGTTGAATTTAATAGAAAAAATTAATTTTTTAGAACATGACTGAACTAAGTCTTATTAAAAGAAGTGTTTTAAATAAGATATTTATAAATAAAAAATAAAAAATAAATGCCACATAATATTAAAGTTCTTATCAACCCATCATCCACTTTTCTTCTTCTTCTTCTTCTTTCTTTTCACATAGCTCGCTGTAAAAGTTCCAAATGAAGTCCAATTTTCACATGCGTTACTGTTGCCACAAGATCTTTACTTCCATTTGGCTTACCATATATATCCTTATGAAAATATATGACAACTGGTCCCATTGATTCCTCATGCAGAGTGTAGCGAGTGTCATGGCATAAGAGATGAAAGACAAGATCATTGGTTGTCACGATTATATTGTTTCCTGGCCAGGCACCACCAACAATAATGTAATACACCATCAAAAGATTGGTAAGGAATGAAAATAAATTATTTTTTATAAATAAAAAATTAATATCATAAAATATTTTTAAAAAAGTTTAATTTTTGTTTAAATTTTTTAGTTAGTTTAAATAAAATTAATTGTAAATTAAATTTTTTTATAATATTGTTCAAAACTAAAAGAAAGAAAAAATAAAAAAATCTTGGGGCAACAACTTGGCCGTATTTCCTAGTACGTATTTTGGTCCTTAGGTCACAACGTATAAAGTAGACTGCGTTTGGACCTTTTAGGACGAGTAATAATCATAAACTGGATGAGAGTAAAGAAGAGAGTCAATTAAATATCACATGACTCGTTGTATGAGAGGGAAGAAAGAAGAGACTCGTATAATCATCACATGACTTGTTCAATTAAATATAGAAAGCTTTTATAATGTCGGACAAAATCTTCTGTTATGTCAAGTGTATTAAACTTTATATTAAAAATTATAATTCATCAAATTAATATTATAAATTACATTAATTTACTAAAATTAAATTTTTAGATTTATCACAACTTTTTAATACATAGTTTAATATATTTAAAAATTTTGTCTATTAAAAATTGTTTAATTTGCTCTTTCTCACCCATCTTCTATATATCTTGGACAACTAATTAAGATTTTCTGGGGCCTAGCTGGTGTGGTATTGTACAAACATGATATCCACTTGTGAATCTTAATTAAAATTGGTTATTCCTCCATTTTGTTCTCTTTTTGCCCATCCCTGTTGGTGCTACTGTTAGCTTTTCTACTTGATATTATCTTTCTTGTTCTATATCTATATCTTTACTAAAATAAAAAAACCAAAAAGAGATCTTTTGAAGATATTTTTCAAGACAGCAATATATTTTATTAGTTAAGAAGAAGTATAAAAGATCCTACAAGTAGACAAATGAAATTTGTCAGAGTTGGTGGAGCCTGAATCAAGCAAATTAATTAATTTAAGAGATATCATATGAGAGAGAGATGATATGATAATACAACCAATGATCTCTCTGTGTGCTTTATTGACTAGTTTGGGATACAACCAATCAAAAAACAAAGAGCCTTGATATTTATGAGGCAGTGGAGTTATTTTTTTATTATTACCTAAATTAAATACCATAAATCTATATCATAAGTCATATCCCATCATTGCATGTAAGATATTAAAATAGTATATATGAATGAATATACTAATCTATATTACACTCCCCAGTCCTATGATAACTAGATATAATTAAAAATTACATTGAATTATCCTTATTAAATAGGATTTACATCGTAAAAAATATAAATTAATTAACACGTTCTAGTTCAAATTTAAAATATTGAGTTTAAATTCAAAAAATATAATTATTTTAAAATTTAGTATAATAATAAATATTTGATACGTGTTTCTTATATTTAAAAGGTGATATAGTCGATAACGATCACTGTAGTGGAATAGCGTAATGATATTTCTTCAACAAGCTATTGGCTCTATATCAATATATATATGTTGACCTCCAATCTCTTGTTTGACTTAATATCTGCTTCTTCTATTTGAATGTTGAAAATATCATTTATGTGTTTTTTTATTTATTTTCATAAGCTATTTAAGTCCCTTTACGACTTACTCTTAGATTTAACATACACTTTTTTATTTTTATTTTTTTAAGGATAATTATTATTATAATTAAATGAGATTTGGTTAAATAGTTTCAGTACCTAAATTTGATTTTATCCTGCTTCTCTAAGTTAAAATTTTTGGTTTTTTTTTGTTTATTTTTGACAAAAAAATTCTTATGTTATGAATTAACGGTGGATTTTGCCGTTCTCCTATTTTTGTTATCCATTATTGGTTAAACTGCTTAATTTCTTAGATTTCAACTTATAAAAGATTAATGTAAGAATACTTTTAAGGAAGTACAATAATATCTTGGGATATTTTGTGTTTATAAAAGTGGAAGGGCTTCATGGTCATGCAAAGTTGGCGATCAAATATATATAGATACACAGGGTGTATGTGTATATGTCACGGGTCTTGGATTGAAAAGATTAATGAAGCAACGGCATCCACCCCTCCCTACACCTACAGATAAGATATTATTCAGAACTTCTCCATCATCTGTCCCTTTCTTTCTCTTTCACTTTATCTACTTCGTACTCTCATACATTATTATTATTATTATTATTATTATATATCTCTTCTTATTATTTCTTTATCATATTCCCACAAAAATATCACAAACTTTAGTTTATTTCATTCCTTTTTTTATTATATTAAAATGTTGATTCATTCTTTCATTTTAAGCAAACAATGTAACGACAAACTCTCATAAAATATCTAATTATCTGTAAATATGCTTTACTCTTACTTTCTCTACAAGTGAAGACCACATATGTAAGTATAATATTTTATTTTATCATTAATTCTAAAAACATTTATATGTTTTAGACTTGAAAAGATAAAAATATTTTTTATTTAAATAAAAAATATTTTAATAAAATTTATTTGTATTTTTAATTTAAAATGTAAAAATTTATTTTATTTAATTTAAAATATAAATTTTTTAAATTAAAAATAATGTAAAAGAATAAAAATAAAGTTCAAATAATGTTAATTATATAATGATAATTTTTTTTTATTTTTTTGTTTTTTCCCCTTATTCTTATCAGTTTTCATTATTAAAAAATAGATAATTAATAAAAGAATATCCTTTTGGCCTACTTGGCTCCCGCTAACCTGATTAGCCACTCGACTCATATGACGTTAGAGAATAGGTCAAAGTTTATCATCCAAAAAAATGTGTCCCATATGGGATAACCTCATCTCGATGTTGTTATTGGTGTAATAATAATAAAAATATTATATATTTAATTATTAAAATATTATTTAATAATTTTTTAATCAATCAAAATTTATATATATGATAATTTAATTAAATATATCTTATAAAACAACTACTAAATTTTATTACTAAATCTTCCATAAATAACCTCTCATTTACTCAAATATGTACTATTGAACTTCCTGACATTTACTATTCTTACCAAATTATCCAATTCTAACATGAGCATAAGATTAATCCCAATACCACTCCATTTTTTTTCTTTATTTGCTCTTAGTTTATAAGGTTCAAATAATTAAAGGTACTCAAAATAAATAACTTACATACAATGCAAGCTTTTACTTAAAAATCACAAACACGAAAAAGCCTCCATAGAGCTACATAGATAAAAGGGATAACTCACCTAAACTTTCTATTAAAAAAAAACAAATTGCTAGTTAAAAAATCAACTACAAAAATCAAAGAAGTGCAGATCAAGTAGAATCTTCGTTTGGTGGCAGGTGCAACAGTTGCAGTACTATTTATCAGCCATCACTCTTTCGCCCTTTTATCATATCATCGCCACCTTCCTCCCTGCCGTTTTCTAACTGCGGGACCACCTGTAGGGACACACCAGTAATTTCATTACCCAGATACATTAATTAATATAATATCATTCTAACCCACCAAAATATCCATTCCCTCTAACTACATAGTCAAAATTAAGAGAGAGAAAATAAAATTTCTAAAGTAATATACTTATACATTAATTATTTCATCTCATACTTTACAATAAAAGCATAGTTTATTTAATATTTATCCTCTCATCTCATATCTCATATGATCATGATGCCACTATGCTATTTATCCGTCTCATCATGATCAACGGTGGGACTCCACGCATACCTGATCCAGTGATGAATCACTAGGCGGAGTTAATCTCCTCCTCTTTCTTCTGCCGTCTGGTCTTCCTTTTGCAGCCATCAAATCTGTCACATGAAAAGATCACTGGATTAGGAAAGAAAATATCTTAACCCTCGCCAGATCAATACCGATGGGAGATTCCAAAAAAAAAAAAAAAAAATTCGAAGAAGAAAAAAGAATAGCAACGTAAAATGGATACGCCATCTATAAATATCTTCTAAGGTATATTCCTTTTGTTTTTTTTGATAAAAAATCTAAAAAGTCCTTTTGGGTGCTGTTTGGTTTAGGTGGCAAGTCAAAACCCGACGAACACTCCAAACGCCCCCTTTCGAAGGTCAAACAAACAACGCACAACCGCCGGCCACCGCCAAAAAGGCATTAACGCAGAATGTGCACCGCCAAACACTACCACCAACCGATCCCAAAGAAGGAAGGTGCATTATCATCACATTTTTGAGTTTTTTTATTTTAGAAAAAATGTTGAACCGTGGCAATATGGGCTAAAATGCGCCGAGGGTGCGTAATTGAGGCGATAGCGGGAGAGAAAGTCTAGATTACCTGAGGGTGCATGTTTTCTTGCTGTGGGGAGTGGTTTTTTTAAATCTAAGGTGGAATCGGAGGTGTCGGGCAAGGGACGGTCGAGGCGGAGGAGGCGGTGGTATATGCGACGACGACCGTGGCCGTTGTCGTTTTGGAGCATTGATCGGACGAAGGAGGCTTCCATGGTGTTGAGGAAGTGCAGGTGCTTCTCGTCGGTCCAAGACAACGCAGTTTCAGTGGTAGGCACGGGCGTACCCATGATAATATTACAGGCGCGGATACCTGAAACGATTTGTCGTCGACGTTGCGTTGGAGCTCGTCGCTAAAGAGAAGAGGTGGTATTTGAGAAGTCAGAATCACAAAGGTATGAGATGACTATAAATATGAGAGGGCTTGGCTCCCTTTCATCTAAAGAAGAATAGTAAAGTGACGAAAGAGGAGGAGAGTATACAAAACACGGATACTCGCTTTGCCAGCTCGACACATCTATTTAACTTCATTATATATTTAATTTAATTTAAAGTTCATAAAAATAAATTCAGAAATTACATTTTCAAAAATAGAAATAATTTAAAAAATGCATGTTACATTATGTGTAGCCATGTTCATCAATTTAGGTGGCTGCACCGAAAGAAATTGTAATAACATTTTAAGCAAATAAATGGCATGCCATTATTACAAGATTAATATTAATATACTTTTTGGATGCAAATTAGGCTTTGAATTTGAAATTAAAATGAAATAATTATTTGCTAAATGATGTATAAGATTAATATAATTTTAACACGCGTATTACCAAAAGGAAATATGAAACTTGAATTGAATGTCATATATACATTTAATAATGTTGAGACTAATCTTCATTTACTTTTCATTTTAAAATGTTGAGATATAGAATTAATATTAATTTTGATTAATTAAATGTTAGTTTAATAGTAATTACAAATTAAAATTTTAATATAACTTAATTAATAAATTAATTAACTTTAATAATCAAGAGATTTTTGTAATAAAAAAATAATTATAATTATTTTTTATTTTAAAATTAATTAAAAAAGTGTGAGGACAACTTTGATATGAAAAATGAAATAATAATTTTTTATCAACTAAAGTAAACATGCAAATACAATTTTGGTTATTTTCAAATATATATATATAAAAAAAAAAAGGAAGGCGAGTAGAGAAGTTATTGGTAGGCGCGAAGATAAGTGAGGCCAGGGTGAAGGGAGGTACAAAAAATATCTGCGAGTTCAATGAGTTGAAATCGGGTGGGGAAGTGAAAGATATTTTGGGGATTTACAGGGAAAAAAAATAAAAACAAAAAAATATCCTGAGAGTGGGAATTGTCTGAGACGCCGACCCTTTTTCCACGTAGGCATGCTCTTTTACTTTTGCCGGAAACCCAATCTAAATCCAACTTTGATATCAGCACATCACTTGCTTATTTTACTATAAACGACCTTCATTGTACTCAAAACTACGAAACTAGCCTTCCACCCAGAAGCAAATATCTTCCTTTTCCTTTTTCTTTTTCTTTTTTTGGAAGTGCTGTTCTCCATTTTCATTTTGTCTCCACCTAAGCTTGCGTCACATCAATACATGCATCCCATGTCCATGGTATGTTGCACTGTACATCTACATACTATATGTTTGTCCTCCCTTGGTTTGACTTTGACCGATGCTCTACTTCCTTCTGTAAGTCATTTTTTTTTAAATGTCAAAAAAATAAAAACAAAATATCTTTATCTCTATTACGTTATCATAAATTTTTTTAAAAAAACCTCTAAAATTTAATTTATCAAATCAAACTTTTATACTAAAATTATGCTCAAATTAACATTTTAATTTTTTTTACAAAACATTGATTTTTTGTATTATTTTTTACTGTGAGAATTTAATTTATTAATTTTAAAATATAAAAAATATATTTAAAATTAATAATAACGTGAAAAAAATAAAAATTATGTGATGTGTATTTAAAAAAATTAATAAAAAATTGTCACTAAGAAAAAAGACTGGCCTAAGGAAATAAAATAAAGACATGCATGTACCACTCCCCATCAATAGTCAAGCCCATATAAATCTTCAAAAGCAAGAGAGGGATCCCTAACTTGGCTTCCAAGCAATGCAAGTGCCGATGATTCCTAGTATGGCTTTCCAGCCGAACTATGTATGGTTACAGCTTAGAGAAAAGTTAAGTGTACAATCATTGGGATATTCTCAATGTACTATTTTGTTTTTTTAATATATTATAAGAATAAAATTGTAAATAAAATAATATAAAAATATTTAAAAAATTGTAGCTGTAGATTTATGGGTAAACCCATAGCATGTCTTTATAGTTTATATAACCTTTCTTGTTACACAAATTAAAGTGAAGAACCATTTCAGAAAAGACAATTATAGAGGGTATGTCCAATTTAAGGCCACCTCAGTATTGGGTATGATTGATATTATCACTATTATTATTATTTCACAAATTCGATTTATGTAATTAATTCGACATAAATTTTATTGTTACTGTTATTATTATTATTTGATTATTATTTCATGAGAAAGCTTGTTAGTTGAAACACTGGTCATTAGATATTTAGAATTCAAAGTACAGATAATCATTAATTTAAAAGTTCAACTATATGACTAAACTTATGATACAAGAATAATTTTTTTCATTACGTATTTAGTTTAAAATAATTTATAATTTATATAATGTGAATTTTACTACATACCAATTAAGTCATTATAGTGTAAGAGTGCATTTGATACTAATATTAGACAGTACAAATAAAACAATATAACATAAGGGAGTTAAAATATAATATAATTTTTTGTATTGTTCATTATTTGTTGTTTAATGTATTGGACCAAAAAACTTATATCATTTGTGTCTAATTTATAATAAATTTTGTATTATTATTTTTAAAAAAATATATAATAAGATTTAGATATTTTATAACAATTAAAGTAATTTATAAAAATATAAATTTTAAAAAAGCGTCGTCGGTCACTGGTCGTTGCTCGATACTTTTCTGGTTATCATTATCTCGTCGGTTGATTATCGTTGTTAGAATTTGTCATTATTTATTTAATGAATCAAGGTATAAATGATTATAGAATGATTTAAGAGATAACAAAATTAAATTTTTTATCTAATACTCTGAACAAATCCTTATTATATAGTTTAATGAATTACAAAAATTTAAAAATTTGTCTAATATTATAAATAATTTTTTATTTAATATTTTTGTCTTTAAAAAAATTAAATAAAAAATACATTTTTTTAATTATCTTACCCCTTATTTTTTTAGCAAAACGGACCCTCGACGCCTCAATCATGAAGCCCTCATGGCCCACCCCGTGGAGGAAAACGCGGTCGTTTTGAGATGCAGTAGTGGTGAGTTGGGAGATCAACGTGTCCTAGGGTGGCTAACTTGGCTTGGAGAAGATGATGGATACGTAGCTGCAGATATGATTGGGCCAGCGTTGAAGTTACTGAATTTCATTTGATTTGACAACAAACTCATCTCTTTCTGAAAATAATGCGTCCTTCTTGGGCACTACGTGTCAGATTTTTAAGCACTTTATCTAGATTTTGCCTCTTTATGTTTGCCCTTCGTCTAGAAAATGGATTTGGTTCAATCAAATTCTCATTCTAGTTCTTGTCGTGTTGAATCATAAACCATCAAACAAATTGAGAACCGCACGGATATAATTATGTAACAAGTCCTATTTGATTACGTCAATGACTACATAATTATACAAAAAAAAAATAATTACATCAAATTTAAATTTTTTTACCTGAACATGAAATATTTATTCTTGTATTATATATTTTAAAACCATATCATAAATTTAGTAACTATGCTTATGAGTTCACATGACCATATATGATTATAATACCTGTAAGCTCAATGTTTGCTACACTCAATGTAATATAATGAACATTTCTCATTCTGCCTTTAATGATAAATTTAAATTGATCCATTATCGGTATAGAAATCTTTCAATTTACACATCAGTAATCCACAACTAGTTATGCCATTTATGATATTTTCATCATGGTTTGATAAGGCCAAATCCAATTGTTATCACTTTACTCCTAACCCTTCTTTTTGTTATTCTTCTATGCCTGATTCTCAAAATTATATAGTAGGGGTATTTTAGTAAATTTAAATTCAAAAAGGGGTAAAGATAGAAAAATAGGTAGTATGAAAAGAAACCAGTGCGGCCCATTATCCAAGGTCCGAGTACATCAGCGGAGGGCAATACAGGCATCACACATAAACACCGAAATTCACAAAAAAAAAAAAAAAAAAAAAAAGCAGCTTAAAGCCTTTAAACAAAGTAGGACATAATAACAGTTCAGACTTCAGAGGCCTCAAAAACTGAGGCAGTAATAAATCCGAGAAAAACTATAGATTCCAAGAAGAGAAAGTAGAGGAAGGCTGGCTCTCGGGTATGAATCTTCTGAACTTTCAATTCTACGAGTTCCATTATTCCATTGAATCTGAAATAGAAGCTTAGATTGCTCTTGCTCGATCCGTATATCAACCATTTCGGATCATGCTTATTTTCTCATCTAGTTATGGAATTTGGTTTCTGTTGTATTAAAAAAAATGTGCCATTGCTAAATTTTAAAAAAAATTTGGTCGTATAAGCCGCGGTTCGGTTGTTGTTCATTGAATTGACTCGAAATCTAAGTATCCCCTTCTTACTTTGCTGGTAGATCTATTTCTGTGCATCTTTTGGGTTCTATTGTATTTGAAGTTGCTCAAACTTTATTAATTTTTCATTTTCTTTTTGTTCTGATAGACTGATACCCATGTTTGTATGATTATGTTATATCAATTTCCGTATTATGGATGTAGGCCTAGGCAGGTGTAATTAACAGAACAGAATCAAATTGGTATTTAATGCCATTTATCATTGATCAATTGTCTGCAGAATGGGTATGCATGTCAGAATGGCAAAGTTGTTTAATTGCCAATAGTATACTTGTTCTGTAATACAGTAGATTAAGATAATCGGTATATATATATTTATTTATGACTATGATGATGGAGATAACTTTGAACAAGCAACTCTTTCACCTTCCTTCTCTTTAAGGATGCCTGTGCTTTTGATCCAACAGAAATAATAAAGAATGTTCTTCAAGGAAACTAAGGACCTTTACCTGAACAGGAAGGGATGAGCACGAGAGCTATCAATACGGCATGATCTCATAGTCTTCTATCCTTGAAGATTAAGAGGAGGAAATATACAAAGGAAGATCAATTAAGACAACTATGTTTTCATTGTTTTATGGACTTTGGAAGTATCTATTCAGTAAAATAGAGTTTCATGTCCTCATTCTGGGAATTGACAAGGCTGGGAAAACGGTAGTGCATCTCTGCATTGTTATGTTTTCTAATTACTTATTTTTGCTGCATGGTTCTGAATCGTTATATGATGCATGAATTTGTAGACTTTGCTCGAGAAATTGAAGTCACTGTACTCAAACTTAGAAGGCCTTCCTCCTGATCGAATTGTTCCTACTGTAGGACTGAATATTGGTCGTGTTGAAGTGTCAAATACAAAACTTGTCTTCTGGGACCTGGGAGGTCAGGTATAAGTTAGAAATAAGCAACACTTCATCTATGATATGATTACGATAGTTGGATGAATTATTGTTTCAGTTTGATCCTCATGTTATCAGCTGCTGGAGACTTCAGTGCTGTCACTTTGTTTAAAATTCTTTCATTCAATAAATTTAATTCTCAACCTAATTATGATTTTAGATAGATTAAGAGATCTACATCTTTTTTTGTTTGTTTACAGAAAAACAACACTATTTTCTTTTCATGATTTTTTATGGTTAAGCTGTCTCTATTATCGGATTTGGGTTTCCTTTTAAACTTTCGGGTTTACCATTATCTCCCAAATGCCAATTGCTATATTATTTCCGTATATATATATATATATATATAAGAACCGTCACTTGAACCACACAATCTGTTACGTTTGTAGCTTTGTTTTACCCTTTCCCTGTCTGAAGCTTGAGTTCATTTGTGAAATTTGGCAAGGCTAACAAAGATTGAGGAAAAATAAAAAAAGAAGGAGAACTAATTCAATTCTGTAACTACAAATCTCAAGTGTGGTGTACTTTATTTTTTAACTCAATCTGTGATGATGGGAGATTATAGGCATATGCCTCTTGCCTATAAGATGCAATGCAGGCTCTCTCTTTTTTTTTTCCCTCTCGCTATTTATTTTATCTCTTTTCCATTATTCTGTTCCATTTTATTCCTTATTTTTGTTTTAGGTTGTCAGTACGACAGGAGGTTATAAAATATAATGTATTAATGCAAAGGATTTCTTTTTCCCCATCAGTCTGGTCTGCGCTCAATTTGGGAGAAATATTATGAAGAGGCACATGCCGTGATATTTGTAATTGATGCTTCTAGTCCATCACGCTTTGAGGATGCAAAGTCTGCACTTGGTTAGTGAGATTTAACTTTTAAATTTATAAATATTTAGTGCTTTAAGTTGTTTGCTTGCAGTTGTAAGGTACTGAGCATCTCTGAAACAAACAGCTCGATGATGATTTGATAACTTCAATGTTTGCCAGAAAAAGTACTAAGGCATGAAGATCTGCAAGGAGCCCCTCTTCTGATATTAGCAAACCAGCAGGTGAGAGTAACTATTCCCTCTTTTCATCCTATATAACCTGATAGCATGTATTGTACAATTTAGTAAAGCTCTTATTAAGTTGGATACTCATCATCATAAAAAAATGTGGATATGGAAAAAATTTATAAGGTAGTTTAGCGTTATATGGTTTCTGCGAATGTCCTATATGTTTTCTAATTTCATTATACTTTGAAGTACTGGTTCTTGCTAAGTTGCACAAATAGGCAACTGCTAGAGTACAAAATGGATTTTTCTTTTGGTCTAGAAACAGGGTGGATTAACAAACGAATTATTTCCATTTGGTTTATTTAGCATTTCAACCTGTCTCTTAATCTTGTTCTTCTTTGTCTTTCTCAAGGGATCTGGACTTGGGAAAGTATCATATGTTAGTCAATTTACTTCTTATTTGTTCTGCTGCTTTCCTTCTGTGTGACTGTCTTGACTGAACGTGTGTGCACAGAGTGTCAGACCAGTGATTAGCATTCTTATAATTGCAGGATCTTCCTGAGGCGTTATCATCTGAAGAACTTGCTCGGTATCTAGATTTGAAGAAGCTCGATGAAAGAGTTTACATGTTTGAAGCTGTGTCAGCATATGATGGGTAAGTGGATAGATTATCAACTTTCCAATGCTTAATCAAGAAAGTGCTTGACTTAAAAATGAAGGGCCTATCTTTTGAAATGTGGTTGCAGGATGGGGATTAGGGAGAGTGTGGAATGGTTGGTGGAAGTGATGGAGAGAAGCAAGAGGACTGAAATGTTGAGAGTGCGGGCAGGAGCAATGGGTCAAGGTCCTCAGGGTTTCAATTTAAATTGAAGAAGCTTTTTTGCCATTCCTCTATAATTCTGTAAATCCAAAGTGGAATGAATATTCATACATGATTAGATGTCATTGAGAAAGAGAAGGAAAGAACAGGTTGTTGTCAAGGTTTAATTTGTAGTATAGCAGTTTTATTGAGTTTCAGATTTTATTATCACGTAAAGTTTCTTTAGCAGTAGCACTAAGAGTCAAGTGTCAGGCGATTGTGCAGGAGGACTTCTTACTTTTTTCCCTCCATGCATATGATCCTTAAAAACAACTATAGATTAATGATTCATATCAATACGATTTTAATTAATTAATTTTTTGGTTCCACACCTTTTCTTTTGTGGTTGTAAGAATTAAAGAAATAACAGTGTAACATGTATACATATTTATGTATATTTATGTCATTTTTTTAATCTCTTTTTATTTTACAGGTTTACTCTTATAAATATCTATATACATATATATACATTGTAATTTTTTAAAAATATATTCTTATCTAATTATCTAACTGGTTGGTCTTATACTTAATATAATAATAAAAAAATCTAACTGACTATTGTTAAAAATACAGATATGATGATGACGACGACTACAATGATAACCACAAATGCGGGCCCCACTGGTGGACGAGGACAAAGTGCTGGTATTACCGATGTTCAAAACCAGGTTGGCCTTACCAAACCAATGTTCTGCTGTCCTTTTCTGCTACATCATCCTATACATTATCCATCATCATCTCTAAGAAATCAACGACCTTCTATTATTATTATTGTTATTGTTATTTTATTTGTGTCACCACCCTTCCACTCCACACAGACTCCTTATCATCAAATCCAAACAATTCCCATGCCACTGATGTAATCAACATTGATGGTCCACTTAGAAGATGAATTGTCCAGCAAAATGGGGACTTTATGGAAAGGAAAGCATTAAGGTCTCATTCCCCAGGTTAGTTACTCTTTGTTAGAACCGGGAAGACAATGATAAACCCCAAAGTAATTATGCTATAAGAAATTACTTGAATAGATTATGTTATCTATATTGTGCATGTAATGTAATTACTTGGTGCATCCTATAAATAGCACAAGCATCGAGTTACTTTGTGCTTCAAGTTTTTGTTCTTTATCTTTTTGGGTTTTCTACAGTTATCCTTCGTTGATAATAATGAGAATAAGGTTAGGTTACGAGAATTTCCTCGATTGGTTAAGAAGTTTGGTTGTTCAGCTAAAAAACTAAATTTAAGCTTAGCTCATTTTCACTGATAATACTTGTCAGAGGCAAATTTTCTCAATGTTCAAAAAATAATTGTAATTACGTCTCCAGCAGGCTAGTCTCACTATATATATATATATATAAGTTCCTCCTCACAAAAGCCGTTAGCGACTTTCCAGTAGACCTGCCAATTTTAGGTGGTGAAGCAGTGCTTTCAACCCTAAAAATGGAAAATTTGCTTTCGTATTTAATTTTCACTCCCTGTCCGAGGATAAGAAAGTGGTTTTCCCGGCGTCTACAACAAATACCAGAGTCTTGTTCACAAACCAAGGTTCTGTCCTGGTTTTCTTTTCCTTCTGGTCTTCCTGGATAAACTTTAACAAAGCCAATCAAATTGAAAATCATGTCAACTATATATTCATTTTCCCTCCTCTGGGCATTCCATCTCTGCATCTCTCTCACTTCAATTTTGCAACTTTTGAATTCCAATGATTCAATCCAAACAATCCCACTCGACCCTAATCATATGGCTTCTTCTCCTCCTCGTGCCATGGTCATTCCATGGCGCCCATGCGCAGCCAGCTACAAAAGCAGGGTCTCCAAAGGGTTCAGATAACAGCGTGATAGTTGTATTCGCCGTTTACGCCTTCTTGTTCATGGGCTTTTTTGTAGTCTTCGTCTGCCATTGCTTCGCAATACAAGTCGCCGGAGAAAACCCAATCACGGTGTCCTCTTCCTGCCAGGGTATTGCCCCAGAAGTCCTTGATACTTTTCCGGTCCATGTTTACTCGACTATCAAAGACCAAAAAATAGGCAAAGGGGCGCTTGAATGTGCAGTGTGCTTGAGTGAATTTAAAGAATACGAGACTCTAAGGTTGTTGCCCATATGCAACCATGTCTTCCACTCGGATTGCATCGACGCCTGGTTAGCTTCTCATATTACTTGTCCCGTTTGTCGCACAAAGCTGAGGCCAGATTGCGAAGAAGTGGCCGTAATAATTCCACCCGAGTGAAATGCCCACCAAGTGCTCGAGGAAAGTTCTCTTGGTAGAACCGAACTGGGTGAGGCAGAGCAACGCCCAGAAGGTCAGAGAAATGGGAACTGCGGGGCGAGTGATGTGGATGAGTCCGTTGGGAAGCAGAGACAGGCATCAAAATCGAGAATTTTATGGAAGCTTTTGAGGTCCAATTCCACCGGTCCCTCTTTGGTTGAACTCGGGAAGGACATGGAAAGGTATGCTCTGAGGTTGCCGGAGGAGGTGAGGAAGCATATTGTCAATCACGAAGCAATTCAGCGTTCCGCGAGCTATGATGTCATTTTTCTGAAGGAAGGGAGCTCAAGGAAATTCTGTACAAGTGACTGCCAAGGAAGCAGTAAATGTTGGGAACATATTAAAGCAGTGTTATAAGCTATTTTTAACAATGCAACTCTCTTTTAGTTGTTTAAATTTATTTTAATTATTTTTATTAAGACACAATTTCACATGATTTTTTATTATTTTTTCTAAATTAAACTTCGTAATTTTATATAGTTTTTAAAATAGATTTCACATTTTCATATTTTATTATATGAATCTGAATTCTCTCATGTCATGAGATAATATGACATTGTTATGTTAGCAAAAGTTTAACTTCAATTGAAGTTAAATGAATGGCTGAGATTAACTATTTTTGTTTTTTCTTTTTCCTAATGAATACTACATTGTAAATCGTAATTATGACAAGAGCTTATTGTAAATTTCTGTGCTCGGTTCACTTGGCTGTTTTTATATTGACTAATAAATGAATAACTCAAATTTAATTAAGAAAAATATGTTAGGTGATATTATTTGTAAGTGTTTTAATGAATAAATAAACTATTCCATAAAGGCTTAGTCCAACAAAAAAGTTAAACACTGTACTACTATCTAAGTTTACAGTACTGCTACCAAGAAGATCCTTGTATAGAGCGAGTTTGAGTTTTCATGCACTTCCTCGCATCTTCAACCCATGTAACCCAACAGGACTAAATTTGTTGTTTTATAGTATTACAAATACTGTTTTGGAATAATAAATTAGTCCAAAACACATAAAAAAATTGAGATATTAATATTATTTTATTTTTTCTTATCAATCATTCAAAGTAAATTTGGGAATCTGATAATAGATTTTAATCTACAAGGATATGATTACAAAACTAAGATGGATATTCTCTAAAATTTTCGATTTCTTTCATGCCAACCAAACATACCTTAGAAATTTTTCCATTTCTCTCCTTCCTCTCTCCCTTTGTCACTTTTACTACCACTGTAGATTAGATGGGATTCATTTCCCTCATTTAGGGACTATCTTTGTAAAGAAATTTGTTTTCCCTGCAATCTCTTACAGATTTAGCATATGATAACGCTGAATTTTGCTTGAGGGGATTGAAACTTCGACAAAAAATTAGTACCAATTCTAGTTTCTTGTTTTTATGTCTTTCAAACAAATCAATCTAATCGCTGTACTACTGGTTTTTAATTAATGTCACTTGCAATTTTAAGTATTCTAGATGTCATGTCATAGTAGGTTTGTTTCCAGGGAATGGTCATTATTTAATTTAACAAGCATCAAGTTGCTTTGATTACTGTCCTTCAAATTACTCTGTTTTCTCCAATAAAAGCAAAAGCTTTCATTTTCATTTTTCACTCGTTGTCTTCCCCTGCTCCAGATTAAGAAAATGATTTTCCCAACGTCTGCAACAAAACCAGAGCCTTGTTCACAAACCAATGTTCTGTCGCGGTTTTGTTCGCAAACCTATCAATTGAACAAAGCCAATCAACGTTTCAATTTGCGCCTTTCTTCTCCAATGAATCGAGTCAACTATATATTCGTTTCCCTCTGGCCTTCCGATTCTGTAACTCTCTCACACTCATCTACCTCACTTCAATTTTGCAACTTCTGAATTCCAATGATTCAATCCAGACAATCCCACTTGACCTTACTCAGATGGGTTCTTCTCCTCCTCGTACCATGGTCATTCCATGGCGCCTATGCGCAGTCAGCTACAAAAGTAGGGCCTCCCGAGGATTCAGATTACAGTGTGATACTTGTGGTGGGCGTTTGCTCCTTCACGTTCATGGGTATCTTTTTAGCTTTCATCTGCCATTGCTTCGACACAGAAATCACCGGAGAAAATCCAATCACGGTGTCCTGTTCCTGTCGGGGTATTGCGCCGGAAGTCCTTGGTACTTTTCCGATCCTTATCTACTCGACTATCAAAGACCACAAAATAGGCAAAGGGGCGCTTGAATGTGCAGTGTGCTTGAGTGAATTTAAAGACTGCGAGACTCTGAGGTTGTTGCCCAAATGCAACCACGTCTTCCACCCAGATTGCATCGACGCCTGGTTAGCATCCCATGTTACTTGTCCGGTTTGCCGGGCAAAGCTGAGGCCAGATTGTGAAGAAGTGGCCACAGTAATTCCGGCTGAGTTAAATGCTCACCAAGTGCTCGAGGAAAGTTCTCTTAGTAGAACCGAACTGGGTGAGGCAGAGCAACACCCAGAAGGTCAGAGGAATGGAAACCGTGGGGCGAGTGACATACATGGGTCAGCCGGAAAGCAGAGACAGACATCAAAATCGAAAATTTTAAGTAACCTTGTGAGGTCCAATTCCACTGGTCACTCTTTGGTTGAACGCGGGAAGGACATGGAAAGGTATACTCTGAGGTTGCCGGAGGAGGTGAGGAAGCACATTCTGGTCAACCATGAAGGACTTCGGCGTTCTGCAAGCTACGACGTTATTTTTCCCAGGGAATGGAGCTCAAGGAGAGTTTATAAGGGTGACTGCGAAGGAAGCAGCAAATGTTGGGAACAGATTAGAACAATGTTTTAATATCTCACTAAATATTATAATTTTTATTATTATAATATATTAAGCATTAGCAATATGATTTTTTTGGCCTCTTTGGATATTATGAATATATTTTTTATTTTATAATTATAATTATTTTTTCTCTTAGTGTAGTTTGGTAGGTAGGCTCTAACTATAATAACCGTGGCATTATTTTTTAGACTTTTTTTATTATAATATTAATGTTTTGATAGTTAAAAAATTGTAAATAAGTTACATTTACAATTAACTTTTTAAATTTATCTAATTACAAATATGAAGTATGTTATGTGTATAATTATTTATATACACTTATTGTTTTTTTTTTTTAATTTTATCTTTATAAAATAAGTAAAACAATGTTAAAATACATTAAAAATGCAAACAAGTGGGCATTTTCTTGCAATTATTGGCATACAAAAGATAAGTGCTAACAACAGGTGGATGATCATTAGCCAACTAATTAAGGACAATTTAAGAAGTTGGCAATAATTAAATCACGTAGAAGATTCTTTTTAAGTGACCCACCAAACATTTTTTTTTTTTTTTTGTTACACATGATAGATTTAAACTCATGAGATCTTGAATATTCTTTAAACCCCTCCCTCACTTATATTAGCTTAACATAAATTCTTATTTGAGTAATCAACAAGATTTTATATTTTTTAAAGTAAATATAATAATTTACTTATTTCCCCCCTTCTTGACTTGAAATAATGGTAACTTTTTTTTTTTTTTGCTTAGGTGAATGTTTTAATTGTTTGACAAACTCATATTGCGATTTATTTTTTACGTTAAAATTTTCATTCCACCAAAACATAAAAAAAGTCTAGATAATACCCTCTTCTTTTTGGTCCACAAAAACTCAAGGTAAGAAGAACTTATTTTCTATGACAAATTTCGAGAGAATATTTTTGTATTTGAGAGAATCCAACCCAAACACCTAAGCACGTTTCGCTTATAAAATGATCCAATGTAAAAGAGAGAGAGAGAGAGAAATAAAAATATATAAAAAATAGATTAATATGTTTGATATGGATAAATAGGTAAAGAATAGAATTATATTTTTAAAAAATAATTAAAATAATCTTAATAATTTTTAATAAACAAATCTCACTCAATATAATAAAAATTTTCACACACACTTAAAATAACCAAATTGACTAATGAATCGTTCCAAATTTAAAAAAAAATATTTTTTTTATCTCTTTATACTATTAATAATTATTAATTTTTTTTTATGTTTTAAACTGAATAGATTATATTTTTATATTTTAAGTTAATAATAAAAATAAATTTTTTATATAAATAAAAATTATTTTAATAAGATTTATTTTTTTTTATCTTTTTAAAATATGTAAATTTATTTTATATAATTTAAAATGAGAGAATTTTTTTTAAAAAAATTAACCATAGTATAAAAAAGTAAAATGAAGTTTCTCTTCCATAATTGTCAAATCTATAAACCAAACATGCGACTAAATACTAGCGAGGACACTCACCCCTACACCTGGCCGGACGACTTAATTTTAAGAGAGTTCATAATAGTTTTACAAATTATTGCTATAATAATAATAACAAAAAATTAAAACCTAAATTTTAGAAGAGAAAGGCTTGGAATCTTTACTAGCAAATTCAACCTTGGCTTTTTAGATTCCTTGTTTCCCAATTTTCTTTCTATTGCTTTTCCATGGGTCTAAGTAATAATATATCATTTAATTTAACAACATAAGATAAGATTTGAATCTCGCCTAAATAATGACTTCTTGGTTCTCCTTTTAGCCTCCGCGTAACCGTAAAGCGCTCCAACCTAACCTTGCCTTGTCTTTTGTTTTTCTTTTTCTTCTTCCATCACACGCTTGGACGCCAAGAAAGAAAAAGAAACGTTTCTCAACGCAACAAAAGCTAACCAAAATTCCCATTTTGCTTCCTTTTAATATTATTATTTATTTTTTATTTATTAGGTTCCTCTTCCTTTCAAACCTCCTGTCTCGTCACACTCTCACTCAGCCCAGAGCCACACCTCATGGTTATGGCCATGGAACCCAAACGATTCCATTTCTTTACCCTTCTCGCATGGGCATGGCTTCACCTTCACCTTGTTCTCTTCTATGGCGGCGCTGATGCACAGTCAGCTATACAACCAGCTCCTTCCTTTGCCACCCACAGTGGGTGGGACCCATCATTTGCTCTTATGGTTGCTGCCCTCACCTGCGCTTTGCTATTTATGGCTTTCTTTTCGGTTTACCTTCGCCACTGCGCTGAGTCATACAACGCCGCCCACAATCGAAATGGTGCTGCCGGAGATTGGCCCTGTTCCTGCCCTCAAGGCGTAAAGCCGGAGCTGCTGAAAACGTTTCCGATATTTGTCTACTCTGCCGTCAAAGACCTCAAAATTGGAAGAGGAGTCCTTGAATGCTCAGTGTGTTTAGGTGAGTTTAAGGATCAGGAAACTCTCCGAATGTTGCCCAAATGCAGCCATGTTTTCCACTCTGATTGCATCGACGGCTGGTTAGCTTCTCATATCACCTGCCCTGTTTGTCGCTGTAAATTGAGTACAAACACCGGGGAAGTAGCCATTGCAGTGCCCACCCAATTGGACGCTGACCAATTGGATGATGAAAATTCTGTTAGAATTGAAGTGGGTGAACTAGAGCAACACCAACGCCCAGTGGAGTATAACGAGAATAGTGATCAGAACAGAGCCGATGAAGCTAATGGGAAGCCCAAGTCGAGGAAGCTGGGGATGCTCGTGAGGTCGAACTCAACGGGCCATTCTTTGGTTGAACCAGGGAAAGATCTGGACAGATATACGCTGAGGTTGCCGGAGGAGGTGAGGAAGCGTATTCTGGTTGATGATCGGCGTTGTGCAATCTATCATCTTGAGTTTCCCAGAGAAGGAAGTTCCCAGAATTCGAAGAGGTTATGCTGGAGTGACAACGAAGGGAGTAGTAGAGACAGTAACAATAGTGAGCGCCAAGGTGGGCGGTTGAATCGGTGGGTTCTATTAAGGACTCCGCCATTTGGAGAGAGGAAAATTCTTTGACAGATGCAGTTGCAGAGCTGAGCTGAGCTTCTAGAAGCTGGCGATAGAACTGTAGGCGGCGCACAGCAAACCTCAGACGGAGGACACCGGTGTCTTCCACGACAACCACCTCCCAGGACCGTGGAAGACGGTAACTTGTCAGCAAACGACAATCGAGCCACTGCATCATTTTTATTTTTATTTTTTTTCTGCGTAATTGGGTTTGGAAACGGGAAATCTGTGCATAATTACAGGTAATTATGCTAGAAAGTGGACAACAATACATAACAATTCTTTTTTTACGTAGAAAATATTAATATTTTATCATTTAATCCTTTACATACGAAGTTCATTTATTTTACCAATGCTAATTTATTCTGCGCTGTGTATAGAAATTTTGTATGTAACGAAATATGTCATGTTGGTTTTGCACTTTTGTCTTTTATCGGTTAAAGTATGTATTAACGTCATGGATCCTACGTTTCTCTTCCTTTCTGTTGGTTTGGTTTTGTTGGGAACGGCGACGGCGCAAAAGGATAAAAAGACAAACATACCCGGTGATGTATATGAGGGTTTTTTGGTTTTACCTTTTTTTTTTTTTTTTTTTTTAACTGTGAATATAAATTTTTAATATTTTTTTAATATAAAAGAGGGGTTAATTTTTATTTTAATTCATTACATTTAAATTTTTTATTAATTTAATTATTTATACTTTAAATTTAATATTTAAAATTTTAATTAATTTAATTTTTTATATTTAAAATTTTAATTAATTTTATTCATCACATATTAAATTTATTAATTAAATTTTTAATATTTTAAATTTATTAATATTTTAAAGTATATAAAATTAAATTGATAAATTTTTTAAGTATAAAAAATTAAATTAATTAAAATTTTAAGTATAAAAAATTATATTAATTAAAATTTTAAATATAAATAATTAAATTAATTAAAATTTTAAGTATAAATTACTAAAACAAATATTTAATTTAAATCCTATATATTTAGATCAAATCACTCCCTCTTTCGAGGGTTTATTTTATTTATTCATGTCATGAAAGGCTCCACATTACATACTGGGGGGGTTACAAATATGACAAGTGGCCAATGATAGAGGATAAGCTGATATTTTGTTTGCCATTATGAAGGGTCTCTCTTCTCCTTGAGCTTCTCCAGAATTGTGGTCCAACTCTAACCTGTGTGATTGAAATGACAAATGATAAATTGCTGATTAATTTGGTGGAACCCAAGAACCAGACGCTGGGTCTCTCCCCTTCTGCCGTCTGTGGTTCTGAAAGAGGAAGTCATGGCCTTTGATAGAGACAAAGGATATATATATTAAAAAAAAATAAAAAAACAGGAAACACTGGAATCAAATAATGACATGGACAGGACTTCCATTATTGCAGGCAAATCATTAAATCCATGTAAACTAAGATTCAACGGATAACCTTAGAACAGACTAAAATACAGTGTTTTTGGCATCTAGGATTCAAGATTGAATCCGTTTGGACCATTCCAGACCACCAGATTGAACGAGACGCTATATACATGGTGATTGAAAATTACAGTTTTAGTCTGGATTCAGAAGGATCTGATTATCATAATCAACACTGTTTCAGCCTACAGCCCAATAAATTCTCAGGGACTTTCCCATGTGTTCCATTTGAAGCAGCCATTCAAAGTGCTTATTCTGTACACCAGTAATGATAATGAGTCCACCGAGAGGTGATTTAATGGGTCTCCTAGGTTGTAACTAGTGACTTTTGAAAGGAATTACAATATCTTTGCACCTTTGAGAGCTTCCCCACCTTGATTACTGAAGTGAGGTGCTCTGTGATGATATTTTTAGTGCAAAATTGCAAATAATAATAGCGTACAAGACACTTCAAAAAAACATTATCTTAAAGAGGAAAAATCCTTAAGTCATAACCTTCGATTGGTTTCAAAGTGGTAGTGGATTAGGATAGATACTTTTTTTCTAATTAAAAAGAGGAAATACTAGTGATGCTTAAGGATAGACTTTCAAGCATTTGCATAAATCCACCATGCATTATATGGAATAGTGGGTAACTAGCACATTGCAACTTACACAAGACTCCTAAAAAAACAAATTAAAGGTGACAGGCAAAAGTGCTGGTGTTGTTGAGAAGGACAAGTGCTATTAGACTAGGATACCACTGAACCTAATGAAATATTCTCAAAGTTAGGAAAGTTTGATTTAAATTTTCCCTTTTGATTTGTAGAGTTTGAAATTGAAAGGATAAGGATTCATGGGCCCGCAATGGATAGTACTTCAAGTACTCAAATGTTAAAAGGAATAGGAGGAAAGATTATCTTAATGAAAGATCTTATAATCAATTCAAATCTAGAACATATCTTCCTCGTTACAAATCTTTGGGATTAAACTAAATCACATATTTGTTGGTCTGCACCATAAAGATTCATTAGATTAGCCTATTAATTAATATTGATTTGCCTTTGCAGCAAAAAATCAAACAGGTTGGCATCATAATAAAAAGTAAAAAGTGTCAACTAAGAAGATTCTGAATGGGTAAAGAAATCATAGGAATCTTACCGGAGATGATGGCCTTCGGTCTGTTTTTGAAGAGAATCCGATGCCGGATGATTCCAAAAATTTGCAGTTCCACCTCCATTCTCACAGCTGTGGTCTTAGTAATAGATGAAGATTGAGAAAACAAGTATATAGACAAAAATGGAGGAATGGAGTATATTCAGCTTCAGAGCTTCCCTCATTACCAGAGCGAGAAAAGAGATTACAAATGATTCAATATACCTCACACCAGAATTGCTTTCCCCTACATAAGCTAACATGCCCAACATTTAACCCAACAAACAAAAATCTACATACACGTGCCTCTTTACTCACAAGACTCAGTTACTTAAACGCACCGTTTACTCTCTTCATTTATTCATTACAGGTCTGCATTTGCGTCTGGGCGTTTTACTTTCTTGATTACAAGCAATGGCTTCTTTAAGGGCACTTTTGATCCCGTCAATTCAAGATACCCTACAGTAAATGTATAAACTTCCTGAACAAGAAAGATTTGAAATTGAAGAATGCCAGTATTTCTAGAGTCTGCAAAAACTACAAGCATGCATGGGAAGACCTGAGCAGAAGGACGACGGAGAGTGCAGATTTCGAGGTTTTGAAGACGATCATGAAAGGGAACTTGCTACCCCTTGCAATTCAATAATCGCCCATTCTTGGCAGCTTCCCTCTCCACACTAAACTTCACGCGAATCTGAATTTTTTGCTTTTGATTCTCTCAGTGTAAGTTGAATTTTGAGTGTTGGGTTTTTCAGCAAAGAAAAAAAGGAATTGCAATGAGGGTTGGGGTCTTTGACTCTTGAGTATTTATTGGTATGGATTTCGGCGGCACAGTGGAATGCTTCTCCCGCACAGCGGGGAGGTTTGGCCTTCGAGTGAAAGAGAGGCTTCCAAGATTTCATCTTTCTATGCTTTGAACGGTGTCGTTATAAGCAGTAAACACCTTCACGAACAGTCACTGACCCATGCCAGCGGAAATGATCCGACCTACTAGCTTAATTTCAGTAAAGTTTTTTTGAGTTTAAACATGATTCCTTTGACTGGTTAGCTAATTTTTCTAACTCAATTAGAAAATTAAACACTAACAAAAAATAAATATCAATTATATTCGTTTCGCCATTCTAAATAATCAAAAATTAAGACCCTAATTAGTAAATAGTCATAATAAAACCCTAATAGGGATGACACCACAGATAACCTTAAAACAAACTTACAATAATAACAAAAAGAAAGAGAAGAAGCAGAAATCATCCAAAAGCAGCTGGTGTTGAGCAAGTAATTGAACAAATTCACTGTAACAACCAAAACTAAAAGAAGTAACTCTCTGGATAATTCATCTTTTCAGCTAGACAGAATATAAAGAGTAAGGAACTGCAGAAACTTCAATGGAAAAGGTAAAAACATCAAATTTACTGTCAAGCTAACAAGAAAACTAGTTTAGAACAAGTTCTGCAATGTACACATTACTATATTAAGGATTACATTACACCTACTCCAGATTCCCAGGAAAAAAAAGAAGTCAAAGGATGGAAAAAAAGGGGTCAAAAGATGAGTAGCATCATTTCACGGAGTTGCTGACTGTACAATATTAAGTTAGTGCAAGTCTCACGAGGCTTGTTCACCTCTGGCATCCATTCTTTCTATCCTCACCACATTGGGACATTCTGGGTCCAGCAGAGTTATCCACGCCAAAATTCCTTGCATTTCCTAATGCTGGCTCCGCAAAAGACTGTTGCTTGAACCCCGTATTTTGGATACCTAAGTATTGGCTGCCATAATAGTCAGCCTGGTACAAGCCCATCTCACAGTGCCCTTGGGCATTTGATGAGCCAAATTGCTGTTGACGGCAATCCTGCTGCATATTTGCATCATAGTCCAACGGAATGTTGCCGGTGAGGGTTTTTACTGCAAATTCAATGCAGGGGTCCATCCATGAAACCTCGACCGGCATGTCAGAACAAGAGCCTGATTTCTCACTGGCTTTGCAATGAGTTTCGGCATCTCCGGCACATTCTTCTGGAATGGCAAGGTTTTCTGATGGCAAAGACAAATTGCATCCTTGCTTTTCAATATCCATTTTCTTAAGATGCCCTTCGCCAGCAGCATTGATGTTGTTCGATTCAGTTGAAATTTGAGAGCTTGTGGATGTATCGAATGTTATTCCAGTGAGAATCTGTATTGCAAATGCAATACATGGGTCTGTTATTATCTCTCGCAGGGGCAAGTCAAGGGAGTCATCTAACATCAAATCAAACTTGTCTCCATTTTCAAGGTCTCTGATTTTCTCCTTGAGAGCAGCTTGGTTGTGAAGAGAAAAGCATGGTTGATCCTTGTCACTTTTGAGCTCTTGTAAAGCCTTCTCAGGCTTTTCTTGAGTAGACAAATTCCGATAAGGATGCTTTTTCTGACCAGACTTTGATGACTCTACTGTTTTTGTGGAATTGACAAATTTGCATTTAGTTTCTGATCTATCTTCACATGAATTAAGCTGTTTTACTGCTCCATCAGGTAAACTGCCATCTAATTTATCCTCATTTTTGATCGCTTCTCCTTCACTTGATTGTTTTGTAGCAACTCGAGGTGCTCTCAGTTTTATCTCCGGGACCGGGTCAGCTTTAATCCCAGCTAGACGCTTTGAAGCACGGCGAGGCAAGTTCATCTCTTTTTGGTTCTTGTGTTTGCCTCGGTGATTTTGGACCTTTCCAGCTTCACATCTTGTCTGTGGACTTTCAGGAAGTTCCTTCTTGGGGGCAACCCCATCTGCAGAATAAGAAGCACTCTCAACTGAACCAACCTTCCCTTCTTTCTGATCCAAACCTATATACCATGCAATAAACATACATTCAATGCAAGACATGGGATAAGAACGGGCCGAAACAAATATAAAACCTACTTAATTCTATCTTTGCCACAGATACAAAAGAGGTTAAACTCATTATTTTAAAACCAGAATTAAACTGTGCCAAACACATAAACATAAGGCTAGAGAGAAGGTTATACACAATAGCTAAATGTCAGATTTTCTTATTTATGATAATGGTAATAGATGATGTCAGCCCTACAACATATAAACAACAATTAAATATATAAAAGGCAGTAAATGGAATTCAGTATTGTTAACAAAACCAAAAAGGAAAAAAAAAAATTGTGAAAGATAAAAATCAGAACTTTACAGTGATCTCCCGCACATGCAGGTTTGGGAATCTGTTGGTCATCAACTATTCCATCCAAATTTGAACTTTGGACCATGATAACCTGTTGTCTTGCTCGGCTTACTGATAATTTTTGTTTCTTTGATGCACTTGGTGACTGAAAAGGAATTGTAGACAGGAACCTGGTAAGTAGTAGTCATACATATAATATGAATAAGATGAGTACGTTAAGTCCTATGTTTCAGTATTCATTGTAAAAGGAAGGCGGTACTGATAGGGAGTTGTTTGATTAACTATTCAGGAAAAAAATATATACCAATGCTTGAAAGGGAAGATGTCTCAAGGATTTGACTATATCAGTAAGGACTACCTAAAAAGATGTTAGTAGAGCTAACCACTAAATCTCAGAATTTAACATTCCAATCTCCTTAACCTAATCAGCATGCTTCTGGCAATCAATGCACAATTCCAAAGAAAGAGAAATCATCTCAACAGCTTAAAACTGTTATTTCCATGGTAAACATCATCGATGCAATAACAAGTATTATTATAATTCTGAGTCAATTAACGCCACATTAATGATATTTTCAGTATTCTCATGCTAGTGTCATTGCCACAATAAAGTGGATGAAGGACAACTTTGCCCAATAAAGTATTCAGAGTTGGTAATCGACGGTGGAGCTTGCCATTGCTTCCAGCTACAATGATCAAAACCTAGCATATTCAGGGACAAATGGCCAATACAAGAGGATCCTGGCGAAATGCCTTCAATCAATTCTCATGTAAACTAAGGAGGTTCCAAAAGTATCAGCGCAACCACCATTTAAAAAAGGTTCTAACCCCATTTTCAAGCAATAATGCATTCCTAGAGGACTCATTTTTATTTTGCAGCTGAACCCATTTAAAAGATTTTAAGACTTGGTAGAAGCAGAGATATTCTAGGAGCAGGCACTATGTTAACAGAAAATATTTGTTTGTTTCTTGTAGTAAGATGTCCATTTATATTTGTGGGGTTTTCTCTGTTGTCTTGAAAAGAAGCTAAGCACTTTGCTATGTTATTTTTTTTTCCTGACAGTGGTATTCTCACTTACTGCAACTTTACCCTACTCATGGAAGGGAAGGTACAGAATATGAAACTATATAAATGTATAAACAAAATGAAACCCGTATATGGCCACCCGTACAGTGAATTTTTCATCTTCTAACTCCATGTCATTGATGCCTTTTTCTTTTGTCTTGAATGCATTCCTCCCTATCTCCCCAGTTTTTAAATAGCGAGCAACATCTTTCATGGAGCAGAATGCATATCCACTTACAGGATCAATGTAAAACTGCAGAGATAGCATGTATTTAAAGTGAATCAATCTGTGAGTAGTTGAGCGAGTGGTAAATTTATGAGCAGGAATGTTTCAAACTAAAAAAATCTACATCCTCCAACTATCAAGAGCTCAGGTGATGCATCAGATATCAGTGAGACATGAAAAGCCAGAAAATAATAACACTCACTTAGAGAACCTGTGATCAAGAAGTAAATTATATCAAATCCCCCTTCCCCCCCCCCCCCCCCCTTAATTAATGGACGAATAAAAATACTCCAGAAAATATGGTAAAAGTATTTTGTACCGGATCTTTTCTGACTGTATCACCCTTATTTGTAATCCTGGTCTTTTTGATCCATCCAGGTGGTAACCCTTCTGCAATAACTTTCTCAACTACCACCTGGATTGCTTAAATAACCAATGCTTCCCACATTAGTTAACAAATCCAAATAAATATTAAACATGGATCATATAAAACTGTGAAAGAAGATTTTCTTGACAGACATTTTCTGAAACCCTCTTGATGTTGACTTTATCCTGAATATTGTTGAGATAGCGAGCAACTTCTGCCCTGGAACTGAATTTAAGTCCACGCGAGGGGGCAAAGTAGTACTGCAATAAGTATTAATTTTATAAGACTTGAGCTGACTCATGTGTGGAAAGAGCAATTAAGAGTTCCCGTGCCTATATGTTCTTCTGCCTCTACTTTTAATAAATTTACATTCAAGCAAAGAATGAAGGCTGACAAGACAAAAGCCAGCTTTGCAAACAGAAGACACTGAAGGGGAGAGACATAGGATCGAATTTAGAAACAAACATGCAAGGAATTTAGATAACTGAGCAAAACAATGACAAAACTTCTAAAACTGGATGAAACATCGCTTCTTTCTGAGAAGCACAATATATTCTAAGAAAGCTTGATAAAGACTCTAATATATGAAAATAAAGTAAATCCAATAAATGACAAGGATTCTTATAGAAAAATTAAACTCCAACAAAAAGGAATCTTATTTCCCATGAACAACTAGTAAAGTCCTTCAAGTAATAAGTGAAATTCCCTTATTCATACTCTCCAAGAACTGAAAGAGGTGAAAGCGAAGAGGTTAGACACAAGTATAACATAACGTCAAACTCACATATACAAACTACAAACACAAACTTCCAGAACCCATAAAATTGTGTCCAGCTTCCTTCTACTTTCTGTAGGTTTCACCATTTTAAAAGGCAGATTATGTACTCTTTCACTCAATATTTCTGGACCAACATGCAAAAGCATTTTCCTAGGTTTTCTAAGCCAATTACCAGAGAAAAGAGGACCAGCAGTCCTCTTCCTAAATCAACGATTGCTTTCCTCTAACTCGTTCATAGTCTCAAAAAAGCACAGCCAAAGCCCATGATCATTTGCAAACTTCAATTCGGAACATGGATTTGCCACTAAAAACACAGTCCAAAGGGTCCACGGAGGACATGCAAAGCATAGATTTTTATTCAAATGTGGAGCTACCAGATACTGCAACTCCTAATCTTTAGGACCCTTCGTTTAAATTTTCAGAAAAATAAGGAACATTATAAAGCTAAAATCATAACCTTGAAACCATGTGACTACCTTAAAACATGTTCTTCAGCAGACAACAAAGTTCAAAATCCAGGTCCCAAGAGTACAATACAAGTAACTAGGCAACCCAAAGCAAGAGATCTTACATTTCTAAAGCTATATCCCAAGAATGAAAGGCGACAAGAGGAGAATCATTTGTGGGTCTACCTAAATTACCTTGTCTTTCTTACCATTTTTTCTCATTTTCACTTCCACAGTCCAACCTGGCGGCAGCCCATCATCGGAGTTCACGTCCGCCATTAAAAAATCCGGCTATATTCCGGCGGCAGAAGCCTTAGAAACTCAGAGAAACCTCTTCTTCTGCTTGTTCTTCTTCTTCTTCTCTGTTATCCTTGGTGTCTATGCGTAGAACCGTCAACTACTCAACTGTGCCTCCAAAACGGCATTATTGGAGATTCAGACAAAAGCCGAAATTGCTACACTACACCACGTGGTGCCAAACTACGTCTGTTTCTTAATTTTTTAAGTGCTCCCAGTTGCATTTTCTGCCATCTTCTCTATCCTGCTTTCCCGTACACCACTAGATCTCTTCTTTCTCGCTTGTACCTTGTCAAGCAGATTACCCACTAAAGTCGTTTAAATGACCATTTTGTCCCCGCCTTCATGTTTTTCATTTATTCGATCACTTTTTTTTTTTTTTTTTTTTTTTGTTTTAACTACTCTCTTGTACTTGTTATATGTCCTATTTAATCAAATTATATATTATATTAATAAAATTATTTAATTTTATTATTTTTTTAAAATTAAAAATTTTAATTTTATTTGATATTTTTATCATTAATCAATTATTAATAACATAAATAATGAAAGTATTTATTAAAAATAAATTATATAAAATAAGCATAAATATTTCGTTAAAATTATAAAATATTTTATATAAAAACAATTAAAATTTTTAAAAAGTGCTTTATAATAAAGAATAGAAGAAATAATTACATCCCTTTTTTTAATTTATTCATTGTTTGTGTGATTTATTAATTTTAAATTAAAATAATAAAATTATCAAAACACGTATAACAATTTATATATATTTTTTTATTTTTTGAAATTATAAAAATGGCGTGTTAGTCCCTTTTTTGCAAGTGGAGGGAGCATGCGAGTACGGTATGTTAGCGAGCATTGGAATTTTGCTTGTGCTCACGTGGTCAGATTTGTACTGCTGTGCTTTAGGGGTTCCAGTACCGATACGTCGCACCATCAGATATGGTGTTTTCTGTAAAACCCTCAACTATTAAAATTTCACTTTTGGGACTGTTTCTGAAATATCCTTAGACTATCTCAAATTTCGTAGCAATCCCTAGGTTTAATGGATTGGGCTTAGGAGGAACCAGGCTGAAGGCCCTTGGACTACAGAGCCTAGGCCATTTCTTTTGGTACACCCTATATTAGTTAAATTTTGATTTGAGGAGAATACTCGGAGGATGAAACTCGAGGGACATTATTTTATCAAAATAAATAAATAACTATCTCCCTTTTCATGAAATTAATGAGAATATGTCAAAAATAAATTAGTTAAATAAAATTAAGTATTAAATGAAAATTTTCATCTCTTAAATATAAATATTGATTTACTAAATAACGACAACATGATTTATATCTAAAAAAATAAATTTACAATATATTCTAATTATAGTGATAGTGAGCTCGAGATTTAATTCATTTTTTATTAAAGATAATTTTATTCGATATATTATTAAATGATACTTTTTTTAATCTAAGTTGATTATTTATGTTTTAAGTTTGTCAAAATATTATAAATTTATTCTAAAAAAAATTTAGAGTGAAACTCAAACTCAAATAAAGCTTTATCATCTATTCACGATAATCCATATATATTATAGGCATTGATAAGACTCACTTAAAAAAGGATTTCATCAAGTCTCACTAATGAGGAAGCTTGAATCTAGGAAATAGCATTAAATTTTCAATGCCAACAACTCTTAGAATAAACGCTTTAATTTGTAAATTAACAAGTGCCATTGCGTGAAGCTACCGAGTGCTGCAGACTAGTTGGCGTGTGGGGCTTGACTCTCCCAAATAAAATAATAAACCATCAACCTTGGAAACATGATCTCCATATTTCTCTCACTTTCTGCATTTAAAGTTTATTTTAATCATAGCAATAATACATATACTTATGTTGCTAAACGATCTATAACTGTAACATGTGTAAGTGCTCTGAGTCCTGATGATGTAACATATTTCACTTTTTGTCTTACAATATTTTTAATAGTTAAGAATTTTAATATCAAAAAATTTAAAAAATTTTACTGCATTATTTTATAATTTTTTATTAACAAAAATATTATAAGACAAAGAATAAAACATGTTATAAAATAGTAAATTTTGTTCCATCTTGACTCTAATAAGATCTAGAATCGAATTCACCTAAATTTTTTAAAAAAAATTGAAGGTGTCTTATTTTATTCTCATGAAGTAATCTTTTTCTTTTGTGACGTTTCCTGTTGGGGCATGGAAGTCAAGATTGATGTACACGAACCATCATAACACAACGCACGTTGCGTTCTCTTTGTCAATTCAAACATAAATAAATGAGAAATCTTTGCAAAAACCACTTCAAAATTCAACTTTTTGCGTGCTGGATTGTGATTCCCAGGCAACTTTGATGCCTTCATTTGTGACTCTTATATAAGCGTTGACCAGACTAGACGGCAAACTCATTGCAGTAAGTACGTGGATGTTTTCAAGTGGACAAAGAAACAAATAAGAACCGCTCATTGGATGAACTCAAACTAGAATGAATTGACAGTGGAACAAAGCATTCACGATAACAAAATGAATGAACAAAAACAGAATCCTATTCAACTCTTGGCTGCAAAATGGATCAAACAGAATTCTAGGATCAAATTTTGGTTTACAAAACAAACCTCTATATATATATATATATATGATCACATGATATGAACAACCATGCGTGTACACATTCAAGCTTTAGTTTTACTATCTTTATTATATCTGATCACTACAGAGCTTCAATTTGAAGGAAGAACGATGGACAATAAAGCAGAATATGGCACAGAAGATGTTATCGTTCTTCAAACTTACCCTTTTCAACTCTTTCAAGTCTCTGTACAGCCATATAGAGGAAAACCAAGATGATTCAATCTTCCTTTGTTCCTTCAATTGTGCAGACGGTTTGGTCCCGAAGGGACGAGGCGGTGGGAAACTGCATGAATCTGCTTCATCTTATGCTTGCCGGAGTTCAATGAAGAGAAGATAGCAGAATAACTCCTCATGAACATGGATGATCTTCCTTCTGTGTCCACATGGTTGTTAAGGTTAACCAAACGAGAGGTTGAACATGAACCTTGCAATATAGAGAGCAAAACAGTGGAAAGTAGAAGGAGAATCAAGGATTTTGGAACTCTCATAATTGGAAAGGTGGAGGAATATCAGAGTGGGGGATGAAGGATTTTGGATCCTTGAAGAAAATATATGTGTTGGCAACTTAGAATTCTATGATAGGGTAGCTTGTGAGTCTATATAAGGTAAATATTAGTATATATCTTTGTCAGTTTTGGATGCTTGAAGCAGATGATTGGGAAAGAGGACAAGAATCCCACGTACTCCAAATGTCAAAAGTTGACTTTGCAGGAAGTGCCTCTCCTAGACAATCTAGGGTAGTGGCCACATTTTAGTAGTCAACATTTACTCCATTTTATTTTGCAGATAGACCTTAACCACTCTCATAATCTATTAGCATTAATTACCTATGCAAGTTTCATGCTAAAAGGCTAAGAGAGTTCGATTAGTTTTTATTAACTTATTTTGCTTTTAATTTTTAAAAAAAGTATTTTATATAAAAATATAATGTTTAGATTAATTTTTTTATAGAAGGAGAAACATATTTAAAAACTAAAACTATACTATTTTTAGAAGCAAGTGAGGGAACGTTTATTCTTTTAATTTTTACTTTTATTTCTCTTTTTAGTTTCTTTTTTTAAAAAAACAATCTAAAAAGACTTTAAAAGTTTATTTCAATTAACTTTTACTTTACATATTTTAGCAAATTATTTAAAAAAAAAAAAACAAAAATATTTCTCAAAGTTAAAATACTTACTTTTAATTTTTGCTTTTACATTTCAAAAACACTTATTTTAAAACCAATTTAAACATAATCTAAAACAAACCATGCACCTACATATAGACTAGTATATACGCAAGAGTATTATTCTCCGTGTAAGGTGAGGTTCAAGAAAGACACTAGTTATCTTTCAACAAGATGCATACCAATAATTCACATATATTCATTTCATATAAAACCAAAAGAACTGTGGTGGCATATGCTTGCAGGGGCTGCTCAATAAATAATCAAGAAAGTGACAATAATGTTAATTTAGAAACAAAATTTCTTTCAATTTCTTGCCGTGCCTTACTAGTTATTAAATATCTTATTCCATTGACTAAACATAGTCTGCACCTATTCGCTTGTCTGAATCAAGTACTACATATAAAAGCTGGCCTCCTTCTCCAAATTAGCCCTGAGCTTTTGAAATTAGAGGTTGATTCGGAGATATGAACTATGGTGATAATTTCGATTCTTCAACTAGCAGCAGCTGTGGAAATAGATGGCAATTATTTAGATAAAATTTACAGTAACATGAACCCACAAGCTTTGCAAACCGGGTTGAACTGACCCATAACACCGTATTAACAAACTTGACACCGCTCTCAACTCAAAACCTTAAGACCATAGATTAATAGCTCTTTTTCATTTATGTATCTCGTGAAATTCCTGGCTTCTTTTAATACAAGACTTCAACTCACACTTAAGTATTCAACAAATAAAAATCAATGCCAGTTTTCTAGTTAGAATTTGGATATTGTAAGTACTTGTACCTATTTTGAGAGGGAGGCTCTTGTAATTATATCATATGTTCATAACTTGAAGAAAAGATCATAGCTGTATACAAAATTTGGTGACAGCAAAGTGCTAAACCTAGTGTGTCTATCTTGAATTGAGAAATCCTTTCAACCTATCTGCTTGTTTGCCTCTGCTCTAGTGGCACTTTATTTCAAACCCATATTCCCTACTACATAATTAAATAAATCAAGATTGTTGACTTTCATTGTCAAAGACAAAGCATGGTCGTCATTTAGTATTTGATTATTAGTGTTTAGTATGCATACATCCAGTTTTTTTTTGTTTATACAATGGATATTCCCATAACTTCAGATTTCTGTTTAAGACTGAGAATAATAAATAATAAATTCTTTTCAACAAATGTGATTCTAAAATTTTAAATTTAGTACTTTAGGTTTGGAAATTTTTGAAACTCAATCTGCTTCCACCAAACCAAAACCTTCTTGGTGTACATATCCATTTTTAGTGTAATCATAAATCAAATTAGGCAAGATAATGATTTACACCCAAATAAAAAACACAACTAGCTCAGAAACCTTTCTGTTAGGAAAGCATGAGTTGTGCAAGGAAATAGTCACATACTGGGTAAAATTGAAGGTCTGAAGTTTAATGCTTTCACTATTTCTTCTCATCAATCATACAGAAGCAAACAAGAGAGGGCGTAAGAAAATAGATTGAATTTAGACAAGTTGTTCACTTTCTACAGAGTAAATTTGACAAAATATAAATCAAAATCATACTGACAAAAAAACTGATAGAATAATATAATGTATAGACTAGTATACTATGTTGCAGACTACTAAAGCATTGTTTGGCTTCTGGAAAATTAAACACAGAATGAATTATTGCTTCTAAATCTAAATTCTTAGCATTAATCCCACTTCTAATTGAGCGCTTTCCTTTCCTCTTCTGACCAGATCTAATCTCTCAAAAACAACAAGATACTGATCAATTATGAAGTGGGTCTGGTCCACCTGGAGTGACTGTGAATGAAACACTGCGTATTCCTTTGACCTTAATGTCTTCAGATTTTGCAGAGTAATAGTTAGAAGTGCCAGAGGCTTGTGGGAATGAAGAGAGGAACCTGGTTCTTGCTCTGTCTTCCATCTCTTCCTTGCTAGTCCATAAGAGGTGCCTGCAGCTTGAAAGATGGAGAATTACTAACATAACAAGAAAGGAAATGAATAACAATAAAACTGAAGATTTATCAACTCTCATAATTCAAAATGATATTATAGAATGAATCGTTTAGGGTGGGGTTATGATGTTAGAAAACAGTTTGGTATTTAAATGAGGCTGTATAAATAATTTATTGTACTTTTTTTATTTAACATAGATTGCAGTTAATCAAACTATTGGGTGAAGAGTGTCCATGTAGACAGTAGATCCAATACAAATGAGATGGAGGTGTATATTTTTCTTGATGATAACTTATTAATTAGGCCTACCAGTACCAGAAATAATTGATGGTCATTTATGAATCGGGAAGCCAAGGAAAGGTCTTAATCAAGCAGTCTAAAATACAAATGTTTAATTGATGACTTATTAGTTTTTTTGTTTTTGGGCTTTTACCCATGTACTCTCGTATGCTCGCAGGTACTATTAAGTGTCTTACTTATATTAATTAGGCAATATTTATTTATTGATCAGTAAAAACAAATTAAACAATAAATAAAGTAATTAATATATTTTTAACAATCACAAAATCATGAAACATTGTTTGGGACATGAAATAAGATAATCGGGAAGTAAAAATGTAAATCCAAAGGTTTGATAAAGTGATAAAGATGCAAAAAAAAAAAATCATTTTAACTTTGACAATGTTTGAATATTAAGGTAAGTACCCATTTATCTTAAATGCATCTAGGAGTGTCAATCAAGCTAGGTGAACCAGGTGGGAGGCCAGCAAACAGTGGCTCTGTTGTCACGGCCTGAAAGTCAAGAGAACAAAGGTTGCGCACAACTGTAAGTTACTATAAGGTTTTTTGTTATACTCCAAGATTGCTCCAATAGATTTAAGTTGAGTGCGTGTATTTGTGAGCGGTCTCCAAGACACCTCAATAGTTGGGAATTAACGCCATTTTTCTGATGGCGGGATAAAACTCGTGTATCTCAAGCATATTAAACTAAAAAATGTTGACTCTCATATGTGAGATAAGGATGGAAGTGTTGCACGGGTTGATTATGAGTATCAAATCTCAAGGCCTATGACAATGTGAGATCAGAGTAAGTCATTCTTTTAGATGTTGCTTGTAGGATACTATGTTAAACACAGAAGAATTTATAGAGAAGTAAATTCCTAAAATTTTATTGATGGTGGGAATGTGAAATCTCCCCAGATGTCACAATAAGACTTGCTCGATAACAAATTTGCCAAGTGCTTGTTTGCTAATTAAGGAGATGCTAGTTGATGTGTACGTAGGGTTCAAGTAAGCCACTTCAATAGTTGGGAATTAAAGCCACTTTCTTGATAAATTTTGCAGCGGGACAAAATTAGTGTAATTCAAGCATATTAAACTAAGAAATGTTCACTCTCACCTGTGAGATAGGGATGGGAGTGTCGCAGGGGTTGATCATGAGTGTCAAATTTCTAAGCCCATGTGATATCTAAGCAGGTCATTCCTTTAAGATATTATGTCGAACGCGGAAGAATTTGTAGAGAAGTGAGTTGCTAAAATTCTATTGATGGTGAGAATGTGAAAATCTCCGGAATATCATGATGGGTGGCGTGTCTGGATGGAAGACTTGCTCCATGATAAACTCGCCAAGTGCTTATTTGCTAATTAAGGAGATACTAATTGATGTGTACGTAAGATTCAAGTAAACAAGGAGTGGCCAACCCTTTAGTGAGTCAAATATGGATGCCACATATGTGAGCCGAAAGGAAGCAAGCATATTTTTATGTGTTAGATGCCACGAGCCACCATGCATGAAATGGCAGTGGGAGAATGTCCGGACTTGAAAGTCAAGAGGATAAGGATCGTGCACAGCTATGCATTACTGTAAAGTTTACTTGGTTGGGTTAGTTCCCAAAACAATATCGATATGGAGTTGGAACCACACTCCTAATGAATTTATGGCCAAAAAAAACCAACGAAACTCAAGCATATTAAACCGAGAAAACTGACCCTCGCCTATGAAATAGGAGTGAGCATGGATTGATAAGTGTGCACATTCTGTCAAGTTTTCTCTGCCCTTAATTTTTAAAAATATTATTTACAATGAAAGATAATAAAAATAATACGAATTCCAAAGAACATTTTAAAAAGAATTTTGGGCCATATTGTTAAGGGGCTCAACCCTTAAATCAAATTAACCTGTTGGGTTTAGCCCAAATGAACACCTCTAGATGCACCTTTAAGATTACCTAACAAGAAATTGTCTTACAATAAATAATTGACATGTACACATATATTCTAACTGTGTGGTTTAAGCTAGGTAATGTTTGAACATTAAGGCACCTATAAGATTGTCTAGAGAAAACTTAAATCTTAGAATAAAAAATCTGGAGGATAAGTGGGAAAAGCTATGGTACATATATGCTAATTGTATGGTTTAATCATGGACTAGTTATGAATTTGGTTTAATGTATTTGAGAGAGCTAGCGCATAAAGTAAGCATGGTACATAAAATTTATAGGATAATAACAAGAGATGTATTATTTACACATTTATTTATTATATTTTTTATTTATAATTTTATCATTCCAACATAAATAAATGTTAATTAGAGATGTACAAGTAGCTTTTCTCGGATTCCTACCTGCAGCTGCATGGGCGGGCAGGTAGCGCGGTATGGCATTGTTATTATAAATGGGCCAACATATTTAAGAGACAGCAGCGATTCATAAATGATAAAAACTCGCCAAGATATAAATGTTGTTACAAAGGTAGATTCAGAAATCAACTCCTTCGAACTTGTCCTCACTGTAAATTCTAATTACCTTTTTAACAAAATGAGAACACAAACACCAACAATGTCTTCCAACACGGTAAGATTTAAGCTATTGGATGTTATTTAATGGTAAAACACTTCGTAATTAGAGAGTATTTGGTAAAAAAATCTCTTTTGAATCTTAAAAAATTTAATTTTAAATTTTTTATTTCTTATGTTTAGTATGATTTTTTTAAAAGATAAATTTTCAACAAACATGTTTCTCATAATTTAATTTTTAATGTAAATTTCATTAAAAAAAAAATCTTACAAAAAGAGATAGAATTTTAATTTTCTGATCATCTAAGAATATTTTTTTAAAAATTTACATAAATATTTGAGACTAACTAAGAATTCTATAATTTATAAATTATATTTTTATAATTCATAAATCTTAGAATTAAAAATAAATTCATTTACCTGTTAACAGATAAAGAGTTCAAACCTTGTTTTCGTCATGCAGAGTTATAAAAGCAAACAAAAGTCCGTAAGATTGATTTTATCGAGTTATGAAGACTTTTCGACTACATCATTACTCTTCCTTGTATCGTTCTTCCGTCCAGAATTTCTCGTTCAATCCTTGGACAGGAAGAATGGAAAGGCTTAGTGCACTCTCGTGCTCTCAAGTATTAATTTATTTGTAAAAGTAAAATTACAAATAAAAATAAATAATTTTTTTAATTTAATTTATTTAATTTAAAACATAATTTTTTTTAAATTAGTAATAATGTAAAAAAATTTAAAAAAATTTTAAAAAAATATATAAATGAGTGTAAAAAGTAAGCGTAAAACAGCATCATTATATTAAGAAAGCAACACAACACCATCCACTATCAAATCAAATCAGCTATTACGTGCCCTTAAAGCATTTTTTATCATGAAATAATGCGTAGACTGGCGCCATAGATTTAAAATCTGCCTATAAAAGCTTCTGGTGCATCATTATCAGCAATTACGTGGTAGACAACCTTCCAGGATCAGAGGAGAGCATCAAACAAGTGATTTCTTTCAACACAGCAATGCTTTTTCATGCCAAGAATCATAGGGAGGAAGAAGACCATTAATTAATTAGCTTAATTTATAATCCCAAATATATTATTTCACCTCTATATAACATACATATCAAAGTAAATACTTATTTTAGTCATTTACACTTCAAATTTTTATTAATTTAGTTCTTCACACTTTATCTTTATCAAATAAGTCCCCTACATTTCAATCTGTTTACCATTTTGGTCCCTCTGTCATCCTCTGTCTAGTTGGATTAATGACACATACTTAAGTGGCACGTTAAGTGTCATGTGTCTCATTAATTGCTAATGTGGCTTTTTTTAAGGTTTTAAGCCTCAAATTTATTCTCTTAAATTGAACAACACGAGGGTGTAGCAAAAAGGAAGGGAAAAAACTACATAAGCCATTGTCATCTTCACTTCTTCAAGGTAAGCATGAAAATGCAATAGATGTTGTTCAAACTCTAACTTAAGTGGAGGCGCAAAGTCCAACCAAGAACAATAGAACTTAGAGACTTATTTCCGTCATATGCTTTGAGAAGTAGAGCTAACATGTCAATGACTCCAACTTGTCATCACCAAATGGAAGTTACTATTCTAATATTAAAGAGTAGTAGGAACCATTTAGGAACTTCTGGAGGTATACATTTTATTTGATTGAAGAGGATTGCAATTTTTTCCTTTGGGTTGAAGATTGTGAACGCTGAAACCAATTAGCAAGGGAATTGACATGTTTAATGAAGTCATGCAAGAGGATTAAATGGTGGTTGAATGTGGCTGTGAATCCAAGAGTAGCAACACCAACCAATCTAGGGTAGGAACCAAGGAAAGATGCCTTTTCTTTCCCCAATTTCACTGCCAATACGACGCTAATTTGCGTTGGAAGTGAAGTAGGTGTTTTGTGTGAAATAAATGCTCTGCCCAAAACTACAGGGATGCACAAAGCCCAACTGGGTTTAAATAATTTTTTTTCTATTTTATTGACTCATCAAGTGAGGTCAAGCCACATCAACAATTAACAACACGCATGACACTTAACGGCCACTTAAGCAGGTGCCGTTAACCAAACTGAACAGAAGATGACGAAGAGACCAAAATAGTAAACGGATTGAAGTGTGAGGAACTTATTTGATAAAGATGAAGTGTGAGAGACTAAATTGATAAAAGTTTAAAGTGTAAAGGGCTAAAATAAGTATTTACTCTACATCTTATGTGACAGCAAGTGTCACTCAAGTCTGACACTAACAATAAATTATTCATCAGCTTAAACACATTCAAGAGATCCTCCCTCTCAAGTCTCAGCAACTCCGAAGACAATGTGACTATTAGTCTTTGTTTTCCTCAGCATTTGAAGGGCTTTTCTCACTTTTAACAGCTGCCGTTTCTGATGGAAGATCTTCAGCAGGCTTGTCGGCGTCTCCGGGAGTAGATTCTGATGGTTCACCTGTGGATTCTCCTTCAGTTACTGGAACTTGCTTTTTCACAGTTCCAACCTTCACATACTTGCTCATAAACTTGTATTCCCAGTCCTGCAAGGCCTCGAGCTCAAATGGACCAAGACCGGAGATATCACCAGTCAGATCTTTCTCTTCAAAAGACATTTTTGCTAAAGCTCTGCTAGCATCCTTGCCGGCAAATAGAGCATAAGGTCCACCTGGTCCATAAAACATCCTGCGAGGACAAATCAACAGACGATCAGATAAGTAATGGTCCTAGAACAGCTCATTTGTCAAACCGAACCATACTTTAATTTGCTTCGACAAAATAATATTCTTATGAATCATTGAATCTTATTGGCATTTGCAAGTCAAAAGTCAGAAGAAAAGCATGTTCACTTGCTGGTAAGAAGTGACAGAATATTCACAAAACCATTTCTAGATGTAAGTGAAAGTGCCACTTTGCATAAGGAAATTCATCCTACATACTCAGCTAAGTTTCACGAAAGACTTGAAATATTATCAAATCGACTAAAGCAGACCGGGTAAACACATAAGAATGGATGATACTTCTCAAGGGCACAATCAAAAGTAAATGAAATGCCAGATTGAAATATATGCAGATTTACTCAATGCAATGTAAAGAGCCCTATATTTGTGTTAAGCAGTTAGACTACAATAACGATACACAAATATCAAAAACTTCAACTATTTCTACATGTTGTAAACCATGAGCAGGGATTTTTAACCACAGAGCAAATAAGATGACCATGTTTACCATTCATTGTTGTATTCATCAATGAGACTGCATAAACAAATATCCTACATGATACAGTTTAAAGAACAGTCCAACAAGACTAACTTTGCACTCTGTTATCTACCTAGACAGAAAGAATGTAAGTTACAAAGAAAGACAATAATTGAGATCAAATTTTCATGTCACCAAAACAGCATCAAGTTCGATCAAGTTTTAGCCCAGTAATTGAAAAGAACACTAAACAAGACTACGTATGTACAGCGTAAATCCACCCGACGACCACCAAAGATATAAATTGGGTCCATATGTTTAAGCAAATGTTAGTTGATTAAAAGGGATTTCATCACTTGAGAAGCGTAGCCTCTTTTATCACCCATGACAACAGGAAAATAAAGCACCGACAAGAGGACCCAAAACAAGAACCTTAACGATTCATATAAAGATTATAAATTTAAGACCCTTATATATATATATAGAGAGAGAGAGAGCAAATTAAGATCTCAATAGTCAGATAAAGCCTAGAATTAGAAACACATAAAAGAACCAAAAGTGCCTTGTAATAGAGGGTGTGCGTGGAAAATGGAAGAGAGTGTGTGTGGATACACAATAAAGTGCAAGATAATTTATCTGAAGCAACCCAGAAAGTTTACAACTTGAAATGACTTTTAGAATAAATTCAACACACCATTAAGAACCACCGTTGACCATCGAAAAGAAAACGAAAAGTGCAATATAACCAAGAAATCATCCACGAGCTTCACAAAAAAGAAAAAGAGCAAAAGAATCATAAAAGGATTATACCTGCTTTGAGAAACATCATAGATCTGACCCTTAATTGCCATGAGCAAAGGCTTCTTCGAATCGGAGCCATCGTATGCCTTGAGCTCCTCCTCGATGATCTCGCCCAACTGAACCGGTGGAGGTAGTGGCTCCATCTGCTGTTCCAATTCCCTTGGCCTGGTATGAGTCTCAGTAGTCCCAAACAGACCCGAAATTACATAGTAAACTGCGAAGAGCAAAGCGAGAACAGTGAAGAAGGTGGGCGGAGAGAGGCCAGTGTAGGCTACTATTGCTTCCTTCAGCGTCTCCCATAATTGTAAAGCCATGGCTTTTTCGCTGTGTCAGAGAGAAGGAGGAAGAGCCAGAACAGAAGCGAAGCGAGAGAGTATGACCAGGGAGCACAGTCCACAAAGTTGAGATGTTTTATACCAAAGCTAGGCGAATCACCTCTTCGTCAGGTAGGTATCATTTCTTTTTCTTTCTTTTTGTGTTTTTTTGGTTAAAGTTCATGTAATTTTTTTAAAATTAATTTTGTCTTTTTAATGAATGAATAGTAATCAAATAAATATTTGTTTCGCCAAACAAATATTACAAATTATATGCAAAAGGATTATAAAATGATAACAAATTATTGAAAATAAATATTTGATCAATAAGAAAGAGTGAAATAAATAAATCTTTACTACTCTTTTTTTAGGATTCACAAAATATCATACCTCATGGTTAAAAAGGTAAAACTAATTTCTTTGCAAGATTTTTTTTTTTTTTAAAAAAAGAACCAATATGTTTGCGATAAAGTAATTAGAATTACTTCCTAATATGTGTTAGACTCAAACCCTTATGTTACAAGAGGTATTTGTTTTCTTTTTATAGTATTTAAAAATAATATTACTTGACATACATCTTTTAAATTAATTTAAGTTATCTAGATGTTGCTTGATAAAAAAAAAAGAAAAAAGAGAATGATATGTAACGTGAGTTCTTTAATAGTTTAGCTTAATTTAAAACATGTATGGATTGATTTTTAATAAGGATTTCTCTTTTAATTTTAAAACATATTTTATACAAAATTTATTATTTATATTAACTTTTATGCAAAATAAAAAGTCAAAAATTTTATTTTTTAGAAGTAAATAAGGAGATATTTCTCCTTTTTTAAAAAATTAAAAATCAATCAAATACATAAATAACTTTTTTTATTTTTACTTCTCTTTTTTATTTTTATTTTTATTTTTTAAAAAAACTAATGCAAAACCGCTTACCAAATGAGCTGCACATTGTTGATTCTCTTTAAGGGCGTGTTTGGTTTGGTAGAATAGAGAGGAATAATCCGTAGGAAATTAGGAATGATATTGTAGTATTTCGCTGTTTCTACATATCCAGCCTTTGGCTTAAATTATTAGTATTTTGTTAGCAAGGGAACAAAGACCTTAAATAAATGCAAAATAAATAATCTTGTTTAAATTGTGGCGGAGACGACAATACAATTTCCAGCCAGATAGTGAATTAGGTGACCAAGAACTCATGCGAGGTAGGTGGCTTTCTATTTTTTTTACATTTTTTTTTTTGTTGATTTGAAAGAAATCCTATCTCGTTTTCTATCATGCTGATATCATGGACTAAAATTAAAAGATTGTTAGTACAAATTTTCAAAATATTTAACAGTCAAAGCAAATTGATTCAAAGGACAGATATTGCCGAAAATTTTAGTCAAAATAATCAGCCAAATTAATTTTCAATTAGTTATAGTTATTTTAGTATGTTAATTATTAAATTAATAATTATTAATCAGCATTTTCTCAGAGTATGTTTCCAAGATTCAATTTTTCTTTTTCTTTTTTAAATGGGAGATAGAAAATAGACGTTAACTTTTACTCAAGAAATGGTGAGCTTGAATTCAGAATAAAAAAACCACATTTTCTTTGAGAGAGAAGCTAAATCACTGAGATTTTTGCTTTCCCCATATCTTAAAGTCAACAACATTAATTCATATGTGATGGTTTGCCTTTCGCATTTTGAATAATTTGACAGTAAGGTTTTTATAATTTTTTCTGGGTTACACAATAATACATAATTTCTTAAGTTTTTTTTTAAAAAAATTCAATTATTGTACAATATTATTTATAAAAATGAGTTTTGTTTAAAATTATTTACAGAACTGAGTTTAATTTAATAAAATGATATTTTAATTTATCCTTAAATAATAAGAACACTAAAAATTAAAGCCAAAATGCAATTTTTTTTAACCAAAAATGCATGACTTTTTGTTTCTAAAAATAGTATTTAATTTTTTTTAGTATTTTAAGTCTGATTTTTAATATTTTGATTTCAATTTTTAATATTTTTATTATTTAAATATAATTTAAAATATTATTTTATTGACCCAATTTTATAAATAATTTTAAATGAATCCAACTTTATATATAATATTGAATAGTCAAAAACCCCCCGTTTCGTGAGTAACACAAATAATTTTTCTTGGTAGAACTCTCAAAGTTTTACTAAATGGGTCCCACGATCTAGAGGAAATTTGGCATGATTTGGGGGTGCACGGAGTTCAATCTCTCCTCCATCATGTCTGTACACAATCTAGACTGCCTAGCCCCACTTTTTTGAATAAAAAATTGATGGTCCTTAAGGGAGTGTTTGGTTCGAAGAGGGATGGGGTCTCTTATCGTTTAATTTATAAATGGAGAAGAAAAGAAGGAAAAAAAAAATATAAATTTATTATTATAATTTTATAAGTAGAAAAAAATTAAATATAAAAATATTTTTGTCTAAATATAATAATAATTTTTTTCTCCTCCATAACCCTCCAATTTTAAAGGTGAAGAGATGAAAAAAAAATAAAGAGAAAATAAGAGATTAAAACCCTTTCCCTCTCCTATAACTTGAAGCAAATAAGATAAAATGATAATACTCCCTCCCTCCCTTTCCTCCCCCCCCCCCCCCCCCCCCCGGGGCAACCAAACAGTGCGTAATTTTCTTGCCATGTCATCATTCTCCATGGGCAGTTCTTAACAAGGCATTGTTCTTGATCAGAAAAGCCGGCTAAGAACCTGCCGTTAAACTTGACTTGAGAGTTTTAAAATTATGTGGCTTGAGAATCGAGACTACAAAATTCCAAATCAAGTTTATAAATCCTTTCGTTATTTTATCAAACAACCATGTTATACCACTTGGGTCCAGCCAAAAAACATTAATATCTGATGCAACAAATTAAGGTTCAAATCTCTATTAAAAAAAGGTTTATATTTAGTGTCAAAAAATACCTCAAGCAAAATTATCACCCATTTATATTACTATTTATTTCATTAAAAGATTTAACTTTTTAATTAGTGAAAAAAATTTGTAAAATAAATACTACAAATATTAATAAGTCATTAAATATTCAAATTAAATAACCCTAAATAAATAATGAGACAATCTATATTATCCTATTATGTTTACCCTTGTTAACACGGAAAAAATCTTTTTATTTCATTCCTTGTCAAAAATTTTGTTTCATGAGTTTAAGATTAATAAAAAAAAATTTGATTAATCCCCAACTTATAAAACAAGATTTAGAACAAGGAACGAGAGAAAAAAAATTGTCTCTGTCAAAACACCTTAAATCATGTAAACTTTGAATCTATCATTATATTCTCGTAACAGAATACACGTCTCACAGAAAGAGGGCAAGGACCAGGGGAACAAATTCCTATTGGCAGGGTATAAAGGACCTATTATATTATAAGAGAAACATACTAACTTAATCCTATGTACAGTTTCGAGATTTAACAACTCCCTCCTCGTACCAAAGAGGAGAAAAGCAAACATTAGATTTGTAACAATCTAGCAACACTTATTTGATGTACAATTAAGGGCAGTAGAATAAACTTCTAGTAAAATAGCCAGACAAACAAGGTTACATAAGTTGAAACAAGTACTTGACTCACTTTTGTGCGATTAGAGTGCCAGAGACACGACCTCGTCTGCCTTCCATAGCCCTTCCTCGTACTTGTACCACCTAACCAGCCCTTCATCGTTTCTTGTCCGCTGGCACATGATGCATGATTCCTCCATGCATGTTATAAATTGGCGAAGCCGAGAAGCCTTCTGACGAATAGACTCGTCGATTCTAACAGCTCTTTTTTGTTGGGGAGGTGGAAGGATTTCTACAAGGATGCAATGAGATATGTTCAGCACTTCTAAATGTTTTAAGCTATCTAGGATGAGAATGAGGACATCCTTAATGAGCACCGAACATCGAAGGCTCAAGACTTTTAACTTTGGAAGAAATGCAGAAAGAGATGATGCAAAGTACATATCACAAGGGCCCATGATCTTGAGTTCACTAAAGTTTGTGCAATTCATAGCGATTTCCTCCAGAAGGTATGGTGGATTTCCTATGCTTGGCATTGTCAGGGATTCCAGGTCTTTCCAGCAGCGAATGGCTTTGCACATTCCTGTTTTCTTAATTCTATTCCAAGCAGGCAAGACAAGTCTTCTAAGTCGCGGGGACCTGCAACAAGATTATTGGTTAATTAGGAAACAGTATAAACAATCTCCATTTTTAAGGAGTGTCACAACAACCAACAGAGGTTAAGATCGTATTATGATTAACTTGATTTTAGGATTAGATTCCCCGTATATTCCTACTTCCTTTGTGTATATATATATCCCTGTTCTATGAATGAAATCATAACATTATTCAACAAAACCTTGTCTCTGTTCATGGTATCAGAGCCGATGGTTCAGGACAGAGGGGCAGCGGTGTCTGAGGCTTGGTCGGAGGGTATTGGCTCACAAGCAAGATTGGATGAATCATGAGTTGGAATATGAGAGATATAGAAGTAGAAAAGACTATCTACTAGTATGTTGTTTCACAATTCTAGTGCATCGTGCTTCTCCTTGGTGTTCAAGGCTCCCCGGTCCTATAAAGTGGTATCAAAATCTGGTTCTCTGAAAATTTTCCAAATTCTCGTTAGGGTTTGTGAGAGGGTGAGGGTGTGAAGTCCAGGGCAACCAGAAAGGTTGGCCATTTGTTCTCACCACCCCTTTGGGTGAACTCCGGAGGTGTAGGAATATACAAGGAACTGAATCATTTTTAGATATTTTTCAGCACAATAGAAGACTAGAGAAAAATATCTAACAGAAAACTGGCCCTGACAATACATGATACTTAAAAAGCACCTCAATCAAGTGACAATGGATTAATAGGGATTTGAGGCCACACTAAGAACACAATCACATAGAATGACAATTGGTCTGTCATGTTAGCCTATCAATGCATATTTTTCTCCCCTAATTTCTAAAGGACCAAAACAGTGGTAATATCATTTCAATATTTTTTGATATATAACTTCCTTTCTAAAAGTTGAAATTACCTTTCAGCAATGTATGTCAACTGATCATCGCTCACATACAAATTGAAATGGAAGATCATTGTCATTATACTCCCCCGGCTGAGACTCAGGGAAATCTTCAACAAGCGGGTCAATGTCTTATCAGATCGTCCATCAACATAGACGAACGGTTCTAATGGAATCTTGATGAAATTAGATTTTAACATCGACAAATCAAGTGTTTTCCAAAGAAGTGGATCACAGCAAGCCATACGCCATGCACTACAAACATGAGCAATCCCGCAAGTTAACTCAAAAATGTCAAGCATCTGGAAAATCTTCACCAAAATATCTATATCCATATCCTCCCATCTCCTTATGTTACAGCTCCCAACTTCCATTATATCAGCGTGCAAAACTCTTACTGAATTTCAGTGTATCAACACAACTACAAAAAAAATAGAATAAGAACCAATAAGTTCAGACCATTAATTTTAAACTATGATAGCATTAACAATGAGATGATATGAAAGTAATTTGACAAAGCCACAGGGGGGAAGGAATAGCGACTAGCCAGTATTACCAGATTAACATCAGAACTCATGCAACCTAATAAGTTGATAAGTCTAAAGTTTCAACCTATGAAGAAAGACCAGAATACATGTAATTCCTTAAGATTTATTATAAATGCTGTTGTTGAAAATTTGCTATGGAACATCACTATAGTTCATTAAAATGCTTCATGGAATCCAAAATCAATTGGAATTTAGAGCACACTCAAGCATAGTCCATTGATGCAGGACAGAATGACTCAAATCAATCCACTTGGTTCTCAAGACAAACATAGGGAAAGAATGGGGAAAAGATAAGATATCTAAAAATCGTAGCCTAGGGTTTCAACAATTTAAGTGCTACTCTTCTAAATAAGCAACCAGGAAAAATATGGAGAGTAAAACTTCATAAAATTAATAAAAAAGTCAGAAATAAAGCATTATGAAAAGGTGATGTACACCTGCTAACTTATCCTACAAGGATTACGAAGTTTCTTCTAAACTGAAAAGGACAATGTAGGTCTTAAGATAAGACTACAAAAACTCTAAAATTCTAAATAATATAAATCTGAACTTAAATACTACCGGTGAGTCGTGACTAGAAGCTGAGAAAAATTAATGAGATATAGTGACCTTATAAAAATACCCATTAAGACTGAAAATTAAACTTAACCCCAAAATAGAAACTAAACTGAAAAATTAATTTGAAGATAGGCTTCTTTACAGCTAGTTGATCCTTCATCATCCATGCTCTGAATAACCAAAGTCTATCTAAATGGTCATTCACTCATTGGTGATATGGATCAAATATTAATGAATTCAAGCCTTGTTGAGTTTGCCAAGGTTCTTCCAAGATATGGACGCTTCCACAGCACTCTTCCCAAAGTTCAAATTTCAGAGAACAGCCTCAGAACTACCTGATCTTCCTTCCTTTAGTTTCTCTTCACGCTCAAAGTCTCACTCTTTCTTTTTCTTCTCTATCGTTTTATGCATTGTAGCAGGAGGAAACTGCAATAGAGGAGGACTTTAATTCCACTAAACAATTGAAAAACAATCCATATCCCACAACAGTGTGGCAGGCCTTAATTCAGTAAATTGTGTCAACCTAACATCACCTATAAACTGCTTGATTTAGCAAACCACAATCCACAAACCCTTCTCCCAGAACATGCACAAACCTTTATACCAATTCTATATAAGAAAATTCTTCCTAAAGGTCAATTTGGTTACTCTAATTAGAATTTTTTTTAAATAATAAAAAAATCACTTTAAAAGTCTTAAAATCAATCTAGTCATATTAATCTTGGTGACTTCACTAATCTTCTTCAATACACTACTTAAAATTAATGAGCCACATTTTGCTATTCTCTATTTAACACCTAATTTCCTATTTTAAAAAAAAAATTTGAAAATGGTTTTTGTGCCCACACAACACGTGGCAACACTCCCTAGTCTTCTCCAATACACTACATAAAATTAACGAGCCACGTTTAGAAATTCTTTATTTGACACCGGTTTCCTTTTTTTTTTTTTTTTTTTTTCTGTTTGAAAATGGTGTTTTGTGCCACGCAATACGTGGAAACGCTCCCTAGTTTTATCCTGTACACTAAAAATTAATCAGCCTGTTCTTTATTTGACACCTGTTCCCCCCCCTGTTTTTTGAAAATGGTATTTTGTGCCCATGCACCCATGCAATGCATGGGGATGCTCCCTAGTTTTAGATTCTAAAAGAGTACCAAATTTGAACTTCACTAATCATATAAAATTACAATTAAGCTCCAAATATGAAGATTTCAGCAAAGAAATACCTAATAAGTAACTAATTCTTAAAATCCATCCTGTGTATATGTACATCAGACTCCAATATACTGATTTATACAGAATGACTTTATGGTAAATACTATAGCGACAGGCAAACGAAGAGAATTGCACATCTGATAAACTATACATTGTCATATCTTCATAAAGAAATTACTGTACCTATGATCTACACCAATCAATACACAAATCAGGATTAAGTAAATGGATACATGCTAAAGCAGTAAAGCTTTAGGATTAAGCAAAGAGCAAAGAGAGACAAACAAACGGGAAGAAAGAGCACACAACAAGTGTTATGTGTTACAAGGCTCATAGATTTCAATAGACAAACTATTACAGGCGATTAGTTGACCAAACTATACTCGTGCTCTTGCGATATGAAGAATTTAATCATTCCAAATAAAAATGGGATGTGAAGAGAAGAGCAATGAATAACTAATTAATCAGACAACACAAAGAAAGAGAATTCTTCTAAATCTCATTTAGTTAAACTCTGCAATTTTGATATGAATAAGTCAATGACCCTATCCTGTAAACGAAACCTCACAAACAAAACAGTAATTCTCATACCCCAGATCATGAAAGTGGCAAATCAACCAAATTCAAAACCCAAGAGCAACTAGTAACCAGATCAACGAAATTCAAAAATCCAGAAACCAAAATTCCAGGGTCAACGTATCTGGGGTTCACCATTACAAATGAAGATCTATTATCGCAGATCAAATTTCACAATCTCTATCACAATTCGCAAACAAATCAAGGGCCTATGTGCCTTTTGGCGTGCGAACTTTTAAGACAAGATAGAGAGAGAAACCTTGAGCTGAGACAACGGTATTTCTGGGTTGTCGATGAGGCTATGCTTCACTCAAACTGCGGAGAAAGGATGAAACGTCCATGGTTTTCAGAAAACATGGAACTGAGGAGAAGGAAGATGCGGATTCCCAGGGGCATAGCCATTTACGAAAATGGCCTTATTAGGTTATTGAATTAAAACTAACTAGAAGCGTTTAGATTGCAAAGCAAAGCTCACCGCGGATTTCGAAGTTGACTGCTGACACCAACATCCCACAGCAACTGAGGCTGGTTTTTATGGAGAGAAGACTGCTTTCTCTCGTCATAAAAATTTAGTGTAACGCTCACAACAGACAACTGGCCCAGGTCAAATTTAATGTAGAGACCTAATTTTATTTTTTATTTTTATGAAAATTTTACATATTCTGTATCAATTAATTTAAATTTTAGTTAGAATATTTTTTTTATTAAATTTTAATTCATTGATTTCTGTATCATTTTTTTAAGTATAGTTTTATAGTTTTTTTTTTTTTAATTTTCCTTTATATTTTAAAACTAAATTCATACTTTTACGAAGTATGAAAAATAAAATAAAAGACGAAAAAATTATAAATAAATACAAGTTTCAATTTTAATAAAAAACCGAAGAACTGATAAAATTGTATGTTTATCATTGATACCGGTGAGATATAATTTTATCATTAAATTTTTTAATTTATAATTAATTTAATTTAAAATAAATAAAATTATAAAAATAATAAATTTTTTTAATTAAATTTTAACATAATTATATCTCTAAAACTCCATCTTAATATATCTAATCTAGTTAAAACAATCCGAACTCGTGTTGAATAAATTATCTTTCAAACTTGATCATTAACAACTCCTAATTAATATATAGCTTATCTAATAACATTTATTGCCTGCCCCTGCCCACGGCCGTGACTCGTGGGACCAGACACCATAAAATCCCCGAAAAACAAAATGAAAATCGTTTACAAACACAGCACCAGACAGTCGTGTCATGGTTAGGTGCTGGAACAACTGGGGCGCTTTCATTATGAGACAAGGCCCAATGGGTTCGGTTTGTCCACTTCCTTTTTTTTTTCCTTGTCTTTCATTACTTTTATTTACAAGGTACAGAAGTTATTATCAACTTCATCCGTCTGTAATTAATTTAGCTCACGCTATAGCTTAAGCTAGTTAGAGAATTTAAATAATATAAAATCTTATCAAAATAAATTTCTGCATGTATAAAAAATAAAATTTATATAATATATTTAAATTTTTCTAACTCTTTTATTATTAGAATTAAACAACAATAACTAATAAACACTTAAGATTATATTCTCTCTAATCCTAAATATAAATTATTTTTAACTAACTTACGTTTTTAAAAAAAAATTATGCTTAGTTTTCACAAATAACACTATATATTTTTAATTTTACCTTTTTCTATTACATTAATTAAACAACTTATTTTAATTTTTTACTAATTAAAAATAATCGAGGTACATATTGCATATTTCCTTATTGTATCTATTCTTTATATGCAGCAATTAGATTAATTTTTTTTTTTTCTAAAAATGGTCCTATATTTAGTACTAGAGGAAGTATTTGATATTTGACTTGGTTCTATTGACAAAAATAACTAATAAAATATATTCATATGACTTTTGTATAAATTCTACTTTTATTATATGGGTAAGTATATTTTATACAGAGGTGTCCAACTCGTGCACATAAATTTGAATATTATATGACTTTTGTATAACTAATAAATCGTGTAAAAATAATAACTTATAAGTAACTTGATATCCTATTTTCAGCAACATTTTTAAAAAAATATTATAAATTAATAAAATAAACTTATTTACTAAACACGTCTATTTCAACCAAACAAATTTGTAAGTTAGTAAAATATATTTATAAACTAGCTGAAAAGATTAGCTAAACATATTATTTTGTGGGATCATTTGATGTTATTGATAAGAGAAATATAATAAAAATAACTTTATCTTTATCCTATTGTTATTTTTTTATTTTGTAAGCTAATATGATAGATTAAGCCTATCAAACTATCTTTCTAACTCTATTTTTATAGTTAAAAATTTATCATAAGAGAAAATGATATGATTAAAATTTTAGATGAAGGTGTTTTCAATTTGAGAAGAGAACAACTCACTAAAAAATAGAGGGAAGAAGAGATTGAAATTAATAGAAAATAACAATTGAACTTTGTGAAGAAACTATAATACTCTTTACATTATGAAATATGAATAAAACAATTAACAATCCACTTAAATCTAAATGATCCGCTACATATACACACACAATAATAATATATTAGATCTTCCACCATTTTTGTTAGAATACTAGAGGAACAACTGCTCAGATTTAGTCACACTTTATTAGTAATAAATAAAGATGAATGGTTGAAATGTACTTAATAAAAATTTAATTCAATAAAAATTTAAACATAATTGTAAACATATTTAGTAAAAGCCCAACTTAAGCCTAAGCATAACTGTAGATATGCTAAGAATTGTAATAAAGTCAAATGAATCAAATATAAACATGTTATTATTTATTTTGAAAATTTTTTGTAGGTCAATTCATTTAAAAATAAAATTAAGTTGTTGATTAAAATTTTAAGATTTAATACAAATAAATTTATTCTCTCGCATAAAAAAAAAAACTTATTCTCTCGAAAAGAATGTAATAATCTTAATTAGCATAAAATAATCAAGTTAAAAATAATAAGTCTTGGAAATAAAATATTTTTTATTGAACCTAAAAGAATAAAAAAGTATATACATAGACATTCTTTACCTTAAAATAATTTCAGATAAATGTGTATGATTGTATACATAGGATTTCTGAAATTCATTTATCAATAAATTTCTCCATTAGGGAAAATAAGTCACATTCACAAACTCCTACTGTGCAAGTTTAAAATAAGAAAACGACGTCGCTTTGACGCTTCCCGTTGCTTGCATTGTTCCCTTGCAGAGTCGCAGAGCTTGGACCCAAATATTCGGGCTTACAATTCGAAGTTTTAAACTTTAACCTCTTCCTTCAGTGCTGGAGCTTTTCCCTCTCGCACGAATTCCTCTAACGTCTCCCTTTCTCTCTCAGAAACTCGCGCGCACTCATGGGTGTGAAGCATTTGTGGGATATCCTAGAATCCTGCAAGAAAACAGTTCCACTTCACCATCTCCAGTAAGTAATTCCTTACTTTCCCTTGCCTTCTCGGCGACCAATCTAGTATTATTCTTTGTCGTATTATTTCTGACTTTATGGGTCTGCGTTGGGATTGGAGTTCAGGAACAAGAGGCTGTGCATAGATCTCTCATGTTGGATGGTGCAACTCCAGAAGGTGAGCAAATCACACTCTTGTCTGAAGGAGAAAGTCTACCTCAGGGGTCTCTTTCACCGCATTAGAGCACTTATTGCTTTGAATTGCAGCCTGATTTTTGTTACAGGTACGTGTTTTACTTTTCTTTTTGTTGTTCTGGCAATTATCTATTACAATTATGTTTATGCATCGAAGAAAGGTAAATAGTTTTTCAGTTTTATTAAATTTCGGTGTTGTTTTCATTGAGAGCTTTCATTTTAATTACCAGAGAAAAGAGAAAAGAATATGCCATGGTATAAAGGAGTTATACATGCTTAAATTATACTTAGAGACGGAAAAAAGGGGTTGTTCAGCAAACTAGGTGACGTGGATATTCTTTTGCAAAGTCAGAGACTTTGTTTAGAACTGACATTATTAGTTATGGACGAGTCAAGCTGAAGTTATCTTAGTCGGATTATCATCTGTCATCAGGCAACTCCTTACACATCCAATATGGAACTTAGGGCATCACATTGGTTTACATGTATCTATATTTTTGCTTGTTGACTTCGCTGTAGTATTTTTATTACTGCTTATTCTGTTGGTGTGCTTTTTGAATGTCTTCGCCTTTACAGGATTCATCTATAATCCTTGCCATTGAGTAAGATTTGTTTTCTTGTAGATGGATCAATTCCTGCTATTAAATTGTCTACTTATAGGCGTCGCTTAAACTTAAACTCTGGAAAAGAGGTGGGTGTCCCTCTCACATTTACTTCGTATGTGTTTCAATGTTTTGTACAATTTGATTTTTCCTTCTCTGACTTTCTCTATGTCCTAACTTAAGTCAATAATTATGCAGGTAGCACAAAATGAAAGCAACTTACAGAATATTTCCTCATTACGGAGAAACATGGGATCTGAGTTTTCTTGCATGATAAAAGAGGCTAAAGCCTTGGGGTCGGCTCTTGGCATCCTCTGTTTGAATGGGTAAAGTTTCATTGAGGTTGAGGTTTAATTTTGTGCTTCAAAGATGATAATTATAAGAAATTGGTGCATGGAAACTTGTTTTTAGGATAAAGTACTGTTAGTCTTTGTACTTCAAAATTGTGATTGTTTCAATACTTGGTAGCAAGGTTAAGGGAAAATTCTTGCAGTGAGGTCTTTTAATTTACATTTTTTATATTTATCTGCAATTTATGGCATTAGAATGATATTTTTAATTTACTTTTGATAAATTTCTTTCATTTAATAATTTGATATGCATACATTTTTATTTACTTGTATTTGGATTTTTAATGTATTAATCATATAATCACTAAACTTCGGCTTATTAATAATCAGAATGTGGGCTTAGCTCAGCAAGTCAGCAGTTCTTTTGTCAAGCCTTATGGCTTGGTAAGCACAGCAGTGGTGTCAGAGTTTATCATTTGTCATTTGTATGGAAAATAAATCATTTCCAAGGACTCTAGAGTAGATAAGTCTTGCCATAAATGTGGAGATAAAGAGTGTTATCTTCACTTAACTAAAATTATATAATTTTTTTTGGGGGAGGGGCAGGGATGAGGAAAATAAAAGAAGCATAGAACTAAGAAAACTTGAATGTGAGTGTATCAAAGGGTTCTCAGGAAAAGATTAAATTAGCAACTCATTGGAGAAATGGACATTTTATTATTTTTCTTTCTTTCTAGCTGTTGACTGAAAAACAGTCTGCACCATATGATAAAAAGAAGAGAAGCTGCTGCATTATTATGAACTAATGGTTCCATTACTCTTCTCCAAAATTCAGGATTGAGGAAGCTGAAGCACAATGTGCTTTGTTGAACTATGAACTTTTATGTGTAAGAATAACCATCTATCTGCAACTCTCTTTGGCTGTCTTTTGGATCATTATCTGATATTCTTGGGATACTTATTCTGATCTATTTTCATTTTGTCATTCCGTTGATAATAATTGTGGTCACTTTTAGGATGGATGTTTTAGTTCAGATTCAGATATCTTCCTTTTTGGTGCAAGGACAGTATATAGGGATATCTGCCTTGGTGAGTAGATAAGTTTTATATTATCTCTTGATTTATTTTGCGTTTATTGTATCTGTGCTTTCTAAGTATAAGAAACCATTTATTTTGAATTAGGAGATGGTGGTTATGTTGTTTGCTATGAGATGGCTGACATTGAAAGACAACTTGGATTTGGAAGGGACTCATTGGTAAATTTCTGGTTACCTCTTCAACATACTTGTGAATCATAAAGATTCCCCCAGTGTTTATTCAGTATGTTATTGGATGTGTTATTCAGTTAAGTTTTATCCATGTCTTCTTTTGGGGAAAAAAGAAGAAGAAGAATTTCATCAGAAGAAGAATGAAACAGAAAAGTTAAAAAACAGAAAAGGCAAGAAATCCTCCTAATAAAAAAGAAAAACAAACAAGTCACATCATTTCATAAGAGCTTTCCAATCCCTTTGCAAATGTGTCAAGGAAGACTCTTCTAAACAAACCATTGACATGCACCTAAACAGAGAATAAGTACATTACCCTTACCCTATAATATGCACTAATAAACAGGTTTTAAAAAATCCTATCATTGTGTTCCATCCATAAGCTCCAAATTCCCCCAAATGAGCACATTCCCAAAGGATCTTCCTCTCCTTGCCTCTTCCAAAACCTCTGAATTTAGTGAACAGAAAATGGTTCAAACTGTCAGGACAAACCTATTGCTCGTCAAAATACCAAACAACAATGCCGGTCTTCCAAGCAACATGATAATGCACAATAAGGCGGTTGTTTGTCTATGAACTCTGAAAACACATTATACAAACATAAGGAGAAAGAGCCTTATGAGATCTACGAGTCTGCAACAAATTAGTTCTATTAATCTTATGCATGTCAAGGCGCCAACAGATAAGTTTGGTCCATTCATCACCATGAAAAGCCTAACTGAAAAGGCAGTTGAAATAGATGTCACCCTATGAAATGGTTTATTTATTGCAAGGTGCTCATTTTGTTAGCGTTTCCTTTTAATTGTGCTTTAAGGCATGAAAGCTTCATCTTCCATTGTGTGAATTGATGTCCCTTGTAGAAAAACTTATGTTGAATCCAGTGATGTGCTTGCATACATGTGTACCCCTGATTATTATTTTTTTATTTCTTTTATTTTTTCAATTTTTCTTGAGTTTTTGCTTGGTATTGTACTGAAATTAGTGCCATATTTATCCTATGAAGTCTCCAAGTAGTCTGAATATTAATAAGTCAAAGTTCCAATTAAAATATATATATATATATATATATTCCACTGAGGGGATCAGGCTCTTTATTTGTTGAAAATCATTGCTCAGTGACTTGTAACCTGCAGATTGCTCTTGCCTTACTTCTTGGCAGTGACTATTATCAAGGAGTATATGGTCTGGGTCCTGTAAGTTCTTAATCCTTCTTCATGGTGATATAAACTTTCAGCCTTTTTGCTGTAAGTTGCTAATCAGAACTGGAGTTAACATGTTATGTAGATGATTATGGTTTTTTGATCAATTTCCTTATGGTTGCAGGAATCTGCTTGTCAAATAGTTAAATCATCTGGGGACAAATTTGTGCTTCAGAAAATGGCTTCTGAAGGGCTGCACTTTGTGAAGAAAATGAAAGGTGGAAAGAAACTGGGGAAAGTTTTGAAGAGCCACAACAAAGAAAATATACTGGCCCACAATATGAAAGTGAAAAATGGTAAACCATATATATTTGTATATTCTTTCAATTACGCAATTACCTGAAATTTGTAGAATTGTTATTGAATTTTATCAGTATTTGGTTACATGTCTAAATCATTCTTCAATTAGATGTAAACTTCAAATTCCAGAGAATTGGACACTAATTTAGTGTTCAAAGCATGAAATGGTGCTCATATGATTTTGATATAGTCTTAGAAGAGGCTTCCCAAATGATCATGCGCTGGATATGTTTATGAAATGATGTCTTTTCTATAAGGACTAGAATTTATATCACTCCAAGTGGCAGACGAGCAAATATCTTCGTGTTTGACTTCCAGTTAAGAATTTATTTGCTTCACTAGAATGGAATTTTCTCAAGGTCCTGTCTACAAGTTTCTGTTTTTGGTGTTTGCAGGAGATGAGACTCATTCTCAAAGGGATGATGACTTCTTGCAAGTGATCAATGCTTATATGAAGCCAAAATGTCACCTGGCAGATTCTGATACTGTGCAGAGGTAGGAAAAATTTGGTTCATTGTTGTTGGTTCTGTGCTGCTTCACATACAATAGGATAATGACAATGTGGAGTTATTGCTTTTAGCTTCAAAATCATAGGTTTTTAGTACTTGTCAAGCTATATTTAACGGATATTTTCATAGTTCCTTGCTTGTGAAGCTCGATGATTTGACCACAAGAACTGATAGAAACCTAGGAATAGATAATAAAAACTAGTGGGAATTTTATTAACAATAAGAGGAAATTATACGGATCTACAAGAAATGTTCTCTCATCCATAGAGCCTAGCTCCTATACAAACAAATACAAGAGAATAACCTTTGTCTCAAAGTAATGCTCCTTTAGTTCAAGATAGCTTATCTACCCAACCTAAAGCCGATACAACAAATACAATTCACTGACTTCCCCTATCCTTCAGACCCAACTGCTTCATAATATACTGATAATAACTGCCACTCACACATGTAAATAAGTAGTAACTGTTATACACACACATAAATTACTAGTAGTTTAGCATACACACTACACAAGTAACTGCGAACAACTTCCACATATCCTATCAAGAACCAATCACCATGCCAAGAAATACAAGGGGTACAATACACTTATTTTGGATGACGGATTTTTGGTAGATTCAAAACCTTGGTATTTTTTTAAATAATTTGAAAAGTCCTCATTCTGGGATTAGATTCATTGCACGTAGAAGATACTATTAATCTCATACTCTTACCAACTAGGAGGGAAGTAGAGTCTGTCCGCTGAAGGTCCTGTATTTGATTGGGAAAATACACAACAATAAGAACCTATGAAACCTCAAATAAAGAAAACCGTAACAAGCACTTGTAGATATCATAGCATTAAGTTCATTAATCATCTGGAACTTGCGAATGGAGTTATATATCTTTTTTAGTCTGTGGAACTTGGATGTGGATCATAAATTTTACTGCACTGTTGCCAGCCGCTGAAAGTTTGACCAATCTTGTAGGGCTCTTGCTCATTATCCATTTCAACATGGTAAACTTCAGCAGACATGTGCTGAATTCTTTCAGTGGCCTCCGGAGAAAACAGGTTCATCTACTTCTACCCCATTTATTCTTATGATGATCACAAATAATAATAAAACTGTCAAATTCTTATCTAAGATAGAACTATAGAAATATTAAATTATTAAATTTGAGGTGCTTAATTCTGAGCTTGAAAATTTTTGAAAGTCTTCTTGATTTTCTCATTGATTTTCTATGCCATAGATGAGTATATTCTTCCAAAGATTGCTGAAAGAGATTTACGGCGATTTGCCAATTTGCGTTTGACTTCATCAGAACTGGGAGTGCAGCTTCCCTTACATGAGGTGTGCTACTAGCTATTAACACTACTCAATCTTCATTGCTGTACAAGCTCATTTTTATGTGTAAATGCCTATGAAATTGCAGCATTGTTTTATTACTAAACACTAATGAGTGGCTAGTGTGCTTACCCATAGCATTCGGGTTGGTGATGTTCACTCATTTGAAATGCGAAAATGTCCTTCTCATAGGACCATTGTTTTTATTTTTAAATGATTTTTGCTGTATGCTACAACAACCCATGGTCATTGATTTGCATCAAATCCTTTTTATCTCATTCAATATTTCATCAATGTAGACTTTGGATAAATCTGCTATCCATATGTTTTCTCAAATTTGTTTAGTATTATCATGCTTGTGAACATGAGTTTTATCTATTATTTCTGAACGAGGATGAGTACCCTCTCACATCAACTGCTATATATTCTATCACAGATCCCTGTCAAGTGTCCTGTGTCAGAAATCATCAAGCGCCGGAAGGTTCAAGGTAGGGAATACTATGAGGTTTCCTGGAAAGAAATGCATGGACTTAAAACTTCAATTGTACCCGCAAATCTTTTAGAAAGGTAATTTAATAATTTGTTTGAGTTTTTGAAGATTTATGTTTTACTGGTCTATGCATACAAATTGGGCTAGAATTAGAATACAAGGAGGTAATGCATCCATGGTTGGACCTTATACATGGTATTGTAGGAAAAGGTTTATCTTTCTTAACATATTCAGAAACTTCTGTAATTCAGATCATGTATTTCATGTTCTTCACCCATACCATCATTAATTCATTATTTATTATGAAGAAAGTTCCAGTAAGTTAGTTCTGACGACATGGAATTCTGTCATCAGCGTCAGTTAATAGTAATTTTCTTTCATTATTAATCATCTCCAGTGCCTGTCCTGAGAAGATTTCCGAGTTTGAGGAGAGAAAAGCTCTAGGGAAGAAACAAAATATTCAGAAAAGAAGACCAAAGAAAACTGAAACTACATCTTCTGTAGCTGAACTTGATCTGAAACTCAAGAATCTGTTGCTGGATATCAATCTGCAAGACTGTGCTGCTCACAGTGCCTCTGGTTCGTCAGGACAGGTGTTAAGAGATACAGCTGCTAGCTCTATGGCTGAAGCTGATCCGATTAGCAAAGACTTACTGCATGATGTAGAACTAGTGACATGGAACCAGAGTAACAGCAATATATCAAGCAATGAGGCTGATTCTGGGACAGCTGAAAGTGAGGTCATTGATCTTCTTAGCCCTTCCCCGGTTAAACAATCCCATACTTCCTCCAAATGCCAACAATTGAGCGATCAACGTACTGAAGTGATAAATTTGAGTGACTCAGAAGATGAGATGCTATCTGATTCTGAACACGAGAGCAAAGCAAAGGAGTTGAGATTGTTCCTAGCAAGTATTCGAAATGACATCTATTAAATGTCAATGTTTGTAAGTTGTAATAGTATGTAACAGTAGGTAATGTATTCAAAATTTGAAATTTCATAATCATAGTAGAATTTGTTAAGAGAAAGCAATCAAAAATTGTCACGGTTATACCAACTGCAAGGACACTCTGGCAAACAGACCAAAAAATAAAACAAAACAAAACAAAATCTTGGTAATTCTTTCTTACTTAGCAACAATATTGGCTAAGAATTCACGAGTTTGACAAAAACCGACTACTTTCATAAATTAGAATATATTTTTCTTTGGCATATGTATAGGACATCCTTATACACAGCAAAATGCCAATCAAACTGAAGCAAAATGAAACCTGAATTACAGAGAAATATTACAACAGAGGAGGGGAGAGGAAGAAGCAAAATTTGAAAGCCAAAATAGAAAATAGAAAATTTTTTGGCATAATATTATTATCTGTGAGACTCAAGGTCAAGGGGCACTTCCGAACCCTGCCTCCATGATTTGTGTATGATACAAGTTAGATCACGTCTAAAACCAGCAATCATCTGAAAAATCACAAAACAAATCTATTAGAACACTTGAGATAAAATTTAATATCAAGTTCATTGTCAACCATTGATAAATCAACTAGCAATCCAGGAATAAGTAGCCAAAGTATCCCCAGCAAATTTGGTTCACCCTTCTTTGTGGCTGGTACATTGGTACTGAAATTTCTAAGGATAAACGTAAATAAAGAATAAATATCTGATCAGAAAAGTTTGCATGGCCACAATGGCAGAAGAATTTGAGTCAAAGATCCAAATTGATTAGTATCCTTAAGGGGTAGGAGACTGATATCATTATAAGGTGACAGTACAACTACTCTGTTTCAACCCCCAAAAAAAATGAAGGATAAAAATTTAAGGGGGAAACTTCACCTGCCAAGTAATTCCATAGCAATGCTTCTAGCATCCTCCAAACACTTGAAGCCTTTTGCAAGGTCATAATCTGGTACTGCAGCTTTTAAGGTTGAAAAGAATTCCTTGAAAGCGCTACCAATTTCTTCAGGTGAAGAATAATGTGACTGAGACATAAATTGTTGTAATTCTTGTTCTTGATCAATCCCCTGTGCATCCAACAGCATTCCCTCTCTTGATCTACCATGTGTTCTACTGTTTACAACTGCTTCTAATCGGGAAGCCATAACAATGGCTCGGCCAATGCAACGCAAAGGTAGCTGAAAGGCAGTTTTTTTCCAATTGTTTATTAAAAATGATTCAATGTATAAGCAAAATTTGAGAATTTAATATCAAAGACCTCAAGGCAGAAACACAGATGCGAAACTAATCCCTCACCTAGCTATTAAATGGTACATATTATTTCATGGGGTTACCTGCGCAAGCTCTGCCACCTTGAATCCGAAACTCCTCTCTGCAATACCAGGGGCAAGCTTGTATAGATAAGTGATATCTTCATGACCTGACGTGGATTTCTCACTTGTGATAGCATTTGAGGTCAGATATGACACATGGTACGCCCCCACAGAGCCTGGGAAGTCCGTTTTGATCTTGGCAATCTCTGGATAGTGAGTAACAAAGAGGACCATGCATTTTTTCTTCTCCAGCAGATTATGCAATGTTGCATAGGCAATAGCCATACCATCATGAGTACTTGTACCTCTCCCAAGCTCATCAATGATAACCAGGGAACTTCCTGTGCAATGCTGAAGTATGTGTGAAGTTTCGCTTAGTTCTTCTAGGAAGGTGCTTCTCCCTCGCTGAATACTATCAGAAGCTCCCATCCGGGTGTAGATACCATCAAGCACATGTAGTTTTGCTGATGATGCTGGTACAAAGGAACCAACCTAAAGAGATCAGAGCATGTTTCAATAAGGAACACATTTGGTTAAATAAAAGGATTAGGCCAAATATTTTGGAGGTTAAATACTTCAACAACTTAAGTAGATAATATAGAAAATAACTTGTAAGCAAAGCCCAAATTTGGTTTCAAGACTTTAAATACGTAGCATCTTTCCCAGAGAGAATATTTGGCCCAGTTATTGATACAACCTCTCAGTAAGTATGATAAAAATCAAAACTGGGATTACAATATTCTTTGTGAATTGAGACATAATTGAAAGGAAACTTCAAATCGAGAACGTCATTTACATCTTATTCTAAATATACCAAACAGGATCATGATTAAATGAAATGATTCCTTAAGAACACCAAATCATCGCAGAATATATTGGGAGCCTTGTTGATTTTACCTGAGCCATTATAGCAATCAGCGCAACCTGGCGAATATAGCAACTCTTTCCTCCCATGTTGGGTCCAGTAACAATTTGACAGTACTCACTCTCTGCGTGCATATATGTATCATTTGGAACAAAATTGTCTTGTAAGGTAATCTCTAAGACCTGGTGACAAAGTGCCTCGCAAAATGAGCATCTAGTTAATAATCGGTAATGGAGAACTTAGCCACTAGATGTGGTCAGTAGTGAGCTGGTTTCAGTGCTTGATAGTTGGCATAGCTCCATTCAACCAAGTACTAATATTTCATTCATCATTCACAACTCCTCTACAGTTTTATATCCAACTCCATACAGTAGTACGCCATTACAGTCCCTTCCAATCAAAATTCTAACCTTGTCACCAAGGACACTTAAATGTAATTGCAAACTCGCAATGCCACTAAGAGATTACAGACTTGTGCACGATCATGGCTATGATAATTTCATACCAGCAGATAATTGACCAATCATTTATAAGCTTGACCCATAAAATTTAGCAATAATCATATTCCTCCAAGGGCCCAAAATGGTGTTGTGACAAATAAAATGGTGTTGTAAGATTTGTCACAGATTACTAACACAACACAACTCATCTTTCTCTTACTCTTGGCCTATCATACTTGATTTTTCTAGAAGGAAAAAGAAATGTCCTTGTTAATAAATGGCATTCAGATATTCAATCCAGCAAGGCACAAAAGAATTAAAAACAAATATTTTCATTTTTTTTGTTTTTTGTTTCTTTATCATTTAACAATAAAATTGATCCACAACCCATAAAACACCTGTAATAGTTGTATAGACTGGTACTTGATAGATCAAACCGGAGTCTAACCAAAATATGACTAATTATATGCATAACAAATATATGCAGGATGACATGAATAATTTTGCAACTCAAACATTTGAGTTCTATATAAAATTCCCAAAGCATCAAATTCATACCGGATGTCGACCAGAACAGATTTGTATCTGAACAGGCTCATCATCATCTACAAAGGCTGGGCGAACATAATTCTGCCACAAAGTATTCATGAGAATTATAGTACAACAACACACTGGAAATATTTAGTGGTGCTTAAAAAATTAGAATAAACCTTATTTCGTGAAAGAATAGCAAATGAATGCAAACAATCCAAAGCAGCTAGTGCTTGAACAGAAGCTTGGAACTCAGCATAGTATTTACTAAAGTCCTGCAGGAAGCTATCCCAAGCAGCACGGCAGGCAATTGTAAGCTCTTCTTTGGCTAATGATAACTTGTCCAATGCTGCCAATACTTCAGGAGGGTGGTATCGAGTTGTTTTCTTTGTACTATTCACCTTAACCCAATTTGTAGGTACCTTTACATCTGCAGATAACTGCAGTCAAACAAGCTATTTAAAGTCAGCCACAACCATGCACTGAATTGTTTTGGAAACATATAACGCTTCTGGACATGATTGTTTATGTCAAAGAGCGCCTGCCAAATGAGAAGCTTACAAATGGCAAATAACAGTGAATACTTGGAGTTAATTTTTTGGACGATGAAGAAAATAGATGACACTGGCAGAATGCATTCATATCACTAGAAACAATCATTATAACCCAGAATCAGAAAAACTACCAACAAGGATATAAATTTTCTTTCCAAATTGTTTCAGGAAAAAAGAAAAAAAAGAAAGGAAAGGATATACTACAACTATGTATGCATTACACAATAGTAAGATTTAACTACTCCTTCAGTTTATGAAATTTAAAGCACACCAATTATCAATTATATCTTACTATCAGTCGAAAAAGTTCATTTTCCTATGTACTGTACCGAATGAGCATGCAATACAAATGCTTCTGCTAAATTAAAAAATAAATAAAATACCAAAGAAAACAACCAAAATCTGGACAGTAAACTAACCAGAACAATGATCCCATATTGCATTCTGCAATTATATTATCAGCAGTTCTGATGTTTAAAATGTTTGGTCATTTTTTTTAAAAAAAAAAGAAAAAACGAAAGAAAGAAAAGATTCAACTTAACTACCTCTATCAAATGAGTTATTCCAGAAACACTCATAAATTCCAAACTGTGCATCCTGAGCTGTTTGCGGTACAAGCCAATCAAAGAGTCTAATTCTTCAACCGCCAACTGAAAAGCTTTTCGGGCTCTAACAACCTATTCATAAGACCAACGCATTTCAGCATCTAGGACCATAGTATATAAATTTTTGGATGCAAACTCTTCATGCAAAGGACAAACCTCAGGAAATTGTCCATCAGATACAATGATCAAGTTTGTTAGATCTCCTTGACCAGCAGAGTCTTTATCTAGAGAAGACAATAATTTTGCAGCATTGCCAATAATACTGGCAGACGAAGCAGTCAAAATCAATTTTTTTAACAGATTGGAGTGCAAAATCTTTGTTCTGACTATGTTATTCTCCACCCCTTCAATGTTAAGTTGCCGAAGCTGTTTTCCAGCAGACAAAATAGCTTGAATAACTGCAATGAACTGTAGCAGGATAATGTCATTCCAGCAATCATTGGCAGCTCCAGTCATTAAATATCTTCTAAGGTGATTTATGCCCACTAGTTCTGATTATTAGAAATCTAACTACCTGTGACGAACAATGAAATATTCTTGTCTGTTGCCATACACTGACTTGGAAATCAGTGGTTTCCAAATTGTGAGAACACTCGCACCAAATAAGTATAGTTTCATTCAAGCAGTTATTCACTTTTTTTCACCACGAAAATTTCACAAATGGTTTATTAAAAGGGTAAAATTTTAGTCTGTCAAATCACAGAATCTTGGAATTTAGTAATCAGAACAGTTTTGTTCTCCCTTTCTATCATGTAAAGCATAGTGATATAAAGCAAATATGATGAAGATGAAAACATAACACATCACAGTCCAACAAGAAGCTATTTATCACCTCAGATGGGGTAGCAGTCCGATGAAAAATTCTTGTGATCCCACGTTGTATATCAGGGGCCCGACCCAGATTTGTCAAAACTGAAGAAAGTATGTAAGCTAACTCAGGTTGTACAACAGCTACATCTGAATCTTTCTCAAGATATCCAAGATTCTGCAAGCCATTACAAGAACCCATGGATTCTGCAATCTCTAACACAGCATCTAGACGAGCCAAAATCATGTTTTCATCACACAATGGATGAGTTACCTGTATCATGCAACAAAAGTATAAATAAAGACTAATTAAGAATTTCATTATTCAATGGTGTCCTCTACTCCTATCAGAAAATACAAATGCTCCATACCCAGTGCCTAAGAAGCCTGGAACCAGATATAGTAAGTGTATGATTCATAATCTGCAGCAAGGAGCCAGTCTCAGATCCATCACTGTTATTTTTTAAAACCTGAAATCATATTAAAAATTGACTTCAGCAAGAAGATAAAAGGGATTTTCACAATATTATTGCCACCTATTGTTTAAGTTCCAGGTGCCAAGGAGCCAGGGAAATGCACTGTGATAATCATATACACATCTAGAAGAACCAATTGACGTTTGTACTTGAATCAAAGTGAGGAAAGGTTGTTCAAACAAGGGTTTTATCAGAATTCTCCATTCCAATTTATCCTTGCATCATAGCGGCAGCACTGATATGGTGGCATAGGGAAAGGAAGTAAAAGGTTTTCTTGGTGAAGAAACAATTAGTGGAGATTGTGGTCATTTCAGGGGATGGTGGAACTATAATCATTATGAAGTATTAACCCAGTTGGATAATGGACAATGGTTGTTTCACCAGGTATAATTAATAATTGTCATACTTTCAAACAATCATATACAATAGAAACATTTAGCATGGGAGGGTTACAAACTGCCCAGCTATTACTAGTAAACAATCTTTAAGATGCATTAATTAAGAGATTACCTCCAGTTGTTGCAGTGCATTGGCTGAGAGGGTCATTTCCGTATTGCTTGACAGTGGCCTCAAAGAAGCTCCTAGACCAAAAATTCTTTCAAATCCAAATTGCTTTAAGTGACGAATTGTTAATGCCATAGCTTGGACAGCTAAATCCGGCATGCCCATTATCTCCTTTATGGTAAAATGACCAGTAAAAACAAAAGGTTATGAATACAAAATAAAAAGGAAACTTAACAGCTTGGGTATATTTAGAGGAAAAAAATATAGCAATTATGTTGTACTCATCATAAATATACAATCCACTTAGATAATAAATACCAGTGAAGTAGTCAATAACCGCAATCACAAAGTACCTACTGAGTAAGAGAATAATACATGCTAAAACAAACAAGAAATTCTGATTTTCAGATTCTACAAAGCTTGCTAAGTAAATGAAAAATTAAAAAATATCAGTACCTTAATTACCAATTGATGATTTCTGTAATCTGACAACTCATGGCTTTGCATTGTATCTGTTTGATTGCCCATACCCATGTTCTCATAGGAAGCCACAACTTCAGCAAGAGCACCTCCATCAGTGAAGCAGTCTCGGGAGGCATGCTCCACTCGAACATTTGAAGCAGGCCCAGCATAATCCAGTAATAACTAACAGTAGACAACCTAATTACATCAGGCAACCTTGGGGCACTAGAGAATGAATATTTATAAACTGAAGCTTTTCTACATTATAATAATTTTTGGGGATAAGAAACTATTACAATAAATTTAGCATGAGATAAAAAGATATGGAAAATGAAAATCTACTTGTTAAAATATGATTTTTAAGAACATTGAGCTTATTCTTTACATATATGTCAAGTGTGTGTGTGTGTGTGTGAAGCAACTACCTTATAGATTAAGAAATAAGCCCCTCAAAGCATAAAAACGTTTCAATAGTGTTCCTTCAAATGGTGTAAGCCTTTCGGTTTGCTTAGAGATCAGATTTCCAAGAATATAGCAGGGAACAAGATGAGAATCACCCCATTATTTGTAGATGCAGTAAATTGCTAATCCTTAAAAGGCTTATATCTTTATTAAGCTAGAACCTCAAAGAATCCATTCACAACGGCAAACCTCCCTTACCAGCACCACAATAATTACATATAACTAATTATAACTTGGATAATTGACAACAGACAGTTTACAGAGGGAAAATAAGGACATTTTATCTCCACAATAAATGAAATGTGTGCTTCAGTCAGACGGGTCATTATCCTGGTTTCTCCTTTATGGAGTTATTCCTATGTTCAAACATGGAAGACATTAGTTTTACTCTTCAATGGTTTGAACTTGCCACTGAGATTTTTAAAATGGGGCATTACTTAAAAGCTGATGACATGCTGATGTTAGATACATTATCACACAAATCCCAAAAACAAAAATGCTGGAAGGAAAATATGCAGCAAACATTGATGGTGAAGGAAGAATTATGGATTCATACCTATAATATTGACAATGCTGATGCATTAAATGAAGTTTATGAATAGTTCAAATAAAATCATTCACTCTTGGTAATTTTAGCACATTGTATGCATAATTCAAGATGCCCTTCACTGCAAATCATATGAGTATGCACCTGTTTCTTTTTTGATTTGTTTAAATTAAGCACATATAAGCCATAATATTAATTGAAAAAACTAGATAATAGGAATATTTGCTTATAAAATTATCTGAAAAAGTATGTTAAGTTAGATCAACAATTACATAAATTTAGCTTAATCATTAACTAATTTTTTGCTTTTTTGTGGTCATATACCTTCATAAAACTTTTATTATTAAGTTAGTTAAGGTTCCAATTACAATGTGAATAGTACCAACCTATGGGTTCTCAGCCAAGAACCAATATTAACTAACAGAAAATTTTACTTCATTCCTCTCAATTGTCACCTCAGCTAAGCAAGCCCTAAGATAAGGCTATTAGAATCCATATTCTGATATGTAGCTGTATGTTAAGCTTACTGTAGTATTGATGCAGAGTACTATATCTCTAGGAGCTGTTAGATTCTGTTATGTAGTTGTTTTAGTTACGGATTGCTGAACTTCCATCTTGTTGCTTCTGAGGTGTTGTCTATATATACACACCTAGTATGTACATTCACAGAATTAATCAATAAGAATCACACTTCAAATTCAATATTATGCCGCCCATGAATGATAAACTATTAAACTACAGTAAAAATGTTACATCAAAAAGGAAAATATAATAATAGAGCAGTAATAATGGACTCAAGTTCTATATTTATGACAGTATAAAACAAAAACATAGATCTTAAAACATGAAGCAGATTTATTTCAGTTTTTGGGAGACACTAAATACGTAAATAGAGACTACCTTCTCTGTTTGTTTGGAAAGAGGCTCCCCAAGAAGCAACTCGGCTGGAGACAAGCTCAAAATTACAGCCTCGAGAGCACTCCTTAAAAAGTTATCCTTAAACTCCCCATAAATAACATCCCCTGTTGATATCTCCACAGCAATAATTCCGATCTTCACATCAAACCCATCTTCCAATCCACAATTCGTTTTTTCTCCCAAAATACTCTTCTCCACAATACAAAGCAAGTAATTACTATCTGCTCCACACCCCTCTTCCCCTCCCCCCAAATCTTCAGCTGCCTCTAATGTCGCCTTTGTGTACAATGCAGATAATCCTCGACAAAAGGGACCTAACTTGTTTGATCCATGAGCCTTAATGGCAGCAGTCTCAGTCTGCTTAACCACACCCACTTTGTATCCAGCATTGACAAGCCTCCTCACATGAACATTTAGTCGAAAAGTTGGTATACTAGCAGTCATGAAATTATGATCCATATGGGCATATATCGCCAACACTCTAGCTGCAATCTCAGCATCTTCACCGAAAAAACGATACTTATAACCAACTTCAACCATCAAAAGGACATCTGGGTATTTCCTCTTCAGTTCCACAACTTGTTGCTCTAAAGGTGTATACTTTATTGGTTCAGACGAGGGAAGTTTGGGGTTTTCTGATGCGTCATGGCAAGGTTCCAGGAACTTCTGGAGAAATTTCTGGTGGAGGGAGGGGTTAGGTAAAGAAGGAACAGGGTTTTGGGTGTGCGGAGAAAGTTTAGGGATTTTGGACGGTTTAAAAGGTGACGTTAGCTGAGAAGTGAGGCGGCGTTTGGAGGGAGAGAAAGTGACAGTTGCCGAGATTTTGGGAGATGGGGTTGGAGGTTTTGGGCGAGAAGAAGATGAATCATTGGCCGCCGGAGATTTGGGTTTGGGCGCAAAGTAGCGGGAGATGACTGGTTGCTTATGCTTTCCCATGTAAACGGTGGCGCGCACCAACGGCGATATCGGAATTGAGAGGTTCCCGCGCTTCTGCTTTCTCAGGAATGACAACTTACAGAGGATTCCACCCCTTTATATTCACCGTCACAGTTTCACTGTTCAGTTTGAAAAATAAACGATAGTTAAATATTATAATTATATTTAATTTAATAGTTTAATATAAAAATTTAAACAAAATAAAAACGCTCTACATCAAAAATATATTATTATTATTATTATTATGGCTTTGAGAAACTCCACTTAAATCATATGAAATAAACTAGTGTACAACAGAGTCATAGAAAATAAAAATTTTAAATAGATAAGGAATTCTATTTCTAAAGCTAAGATAGAAACCAATTAATTAAATGAAGTTCGTGCTTTTAATTGATGCAACATTCTCAGTTCCCACTCATGAAAGTTTCAGTAAAATTCTTTTCTTAACACGTTTTAATTTTTTTTTTATTCTTGCCAGTAACATCAACATTATCACGTATATTAACTAACAAAATCTAGCGTAATTGACTTATAGATAAATTTATAAGTATGCTAACAAAGGTTTGATATCTAATAATAAGTATGAAAAAGACATTGTTAAAAAAATTATACTCAGTTTTATATTCTCTTCACATAGAAAATAATTAGTTATTCACCATCAACTAAAAGATTCCCTTGATATATACTAAAAAAATCTCGTTGAATGAAATTCCATTTATATATCAGGGTCCAAACTTTAAGTTTTTGCTTGTTTAATTTAATCTTCAACGTGCTTACCAATGACATACGATAAATTATCCTTAAATGCATATTATTAATGGATATATAATTTTGATGGAAAAATTAAGAGATAGTGCTAACTATAAACTTGAGCTTTGGAGAAAGACATTAGAATTAAAGAGTTTTTCATTTGTGTAAGAATAAGACAAAGTATATGCAATGTAAATTTACTGAGAGACTAAATGGAAATGATTTGGATGTAAAAGTTAAAAAGCATATTATATCACAAGTTTTTAAGTATATAGAAAGACATTGGTTGTTATTCTATATTGTAGAGTATTTATTGAGCTTTAAAAAAGTTTTATTAAATTATTATTCAACCAGCTATAATAAATGTGTGGCCATATAAAATTAGATAAGATACAAAAAAAAAAAAAATTATATACAAAAAGAAATTAAGGGACTTCTATTAAAAATAAAATAAAATAATTGGTTAAAAAAGTTTAAATGTATATAAAAAAAATTACTAAGACTAACTCCTAGGAAAGAACACAGTTGACATATCAGCTAACAATTCAAGAAACATCCAATGAGGAGGGCCATGCTTCACAAGCAGCTCTTTTAGCTAACTTATCTGCGCAACAATTTGATTCTCTGTACGCATGAGTGATGTTCACCCTCGTACCATCTGCCTGTTTCGTCCCAAAGCACTGCCATCCGTATTGAGCTTAAAAAACCCAGCAGGGGAAGCTTGACGCCACCTGCGAGATGATTTGGTGGATGGTACAAGACTACCCTTTGAAGTGAAAAGCATTCCGACCACAGCAGACAACAAAAGACTGCAGGCTCCATGAGAGAGCCCAGCTATGAATATCCATGCAAAAGAAGTTAGGCCATAACAGATGTTCCAGTTGCTCTAGCCAAGGCACAATCTCTGAAGCAACGAATCTCATCCTCTATTCCAGAATTACATCTACTGCACCCTGTGGTGTCTCTGGAGTGATATGGTGAAGGAGTTGCCAATAGCCTGACCTTCTCCAGGACTTTCAATTTCTAGAGAGGGCAAAATTAAAACTGGGAAACTATATGAATCTAGTTTTTAAAGTTTAATAACATTTTGGAATTTATGAAACTCATTTCATTATATAGGATGAGGATTATTGTTATTGAAAATCTTAATGTACCCAAAAATAAAAATTGTCACATATATTGGGTACTATTTTCCTTTTCTTATTTTGAGGGACACCCATAATTTTAAATTTCAAATTATAATAGTTTCTAAGTGTTCTTAATTATATTTTAACATATGACATCTTGATACTATTTATCTTACTTAACTACAAGAAAAGTAATTTTCTTATTAAAAAAAAATTGTTTTAAACATAGACTTTGTTAAAATTTTAATTCTTTCGCTGAGTAGAGCAAGATCAAAGCATCCAGTACTCGTATTCTTAAAAATAATAAAATCTTTTAAATATGTTAACAGAGTCAATTTAATTTTAAAAGGGAATAGTCTCTTATTGTCAGCTAAAATTACAAGTTACTCATATCAAATTCTAATACATAGCTGTATCTGATTTGTTGCCTTCGTTTAGTGCTGAATCATATATATACGAAAACTAAAAATTTTGGTAAGTCAGCTTATGAGAACATTCAAGAGAACTGAGACCACATCAAAACCACTTGGCATTCGAAGGGTATCTTGCTTCATGAGTGGCAAGTCAGCTCCAACTATGTTTGCTTTTTTACCGGCAACATCTTAGTTATCTATCTTTATAAATTGCCTAACACATCATCCAACACTTATTTATTGAGTGTTTTATCTGCTACCCAACAGAGGAACAACGGAAAAAAACCAGCAGAGAAGCCTGCTGAAGCAAAACCGGTCTTGTTTTACCATCGCCAGATGAAATGCGGTCAGTTTCCTTTGCTCGAGAGTTGCCTACTTATCTCATACTCTTCAAATATTAATTATACCAAAAAATAAATAACTTTCTTTTCTATCTAATCAATAAAATGCTCTTGGATATTAATTTAAAGCTGGAAATAAATTATATATGTCTACTGAAAAGAAAAGAAAAGAAAAGCAATGCTAGCTTCGTATACAAGACAGTTTCTGCTGGTTGGTTGGTTTGCGACAAGAAAGTTAATGAAGAAGAAAAAATAAAGATTGCTAATCGCATGAAATTATTAAATCTATAAAGCCATATATATATATATATATATAGTTCACAAATTTCTCTCTTTGTTTCTTTCTTTATTTCTGATTAATTTGGGTTAGAGAAAAACAGGTTACAGAATTCTAGCTAGCTTCAAACAGAAGGAAGAAGGAATCAAAGTATATATATATATATATAATCGTATAATATCACCAGAAGAATTATGCTAAAAGAGAAGATGCTGATCATGTCCAGAATCAATCTCCATAGATTTTTGCTGACGATCGAATAATGATATCCACAGAATCAATCAGCAGTCCCAAAAAAAAAATCATAAACAGTGCTTTCTATACAACTTTAATTTGCATATATTAATAACTATTATAATCATGCAGAATTATCTTTACAAATAACTCCACATATATCAGTTTAATTAACTTTTGCTCAGATAGATTTTTTTGTTAAAGACAAGCAATTAAATCGTATGATCATTTGTTCCACAGCTGTCCTTCAATATCAACTATTTCATACAAATATTTCTTGTCTTCTAGTAATTATTGATTCAATTATTCTAAAAAGATATTCTTTTGTATTCAATTTTCTGCAACATGTTTAGTAGCCATACCAACAATGCACATTCAGTGTAATAGACTATATTGCACTAGTTATTATTAATATGGCATAACATTAGTTATTAGATCAGATCATAAGAAATGTTAATTGATTTATTTAATGGCTAACATTTCACCATATCAAAAACTACAATTAACTGCGGTAAGTTGGGATTCTCGTGTTAGATACTTGCAGAGTTGCCATTGTTTTCATAATCATTGTGCAATAGCTAATGAGCAGATTCATATGATCAACACCAAGCAGCTAGCTAGGACTTTTCTTTTTTATTTTTTTCCCTGGAAGGCTAACATCGAATTTAGATACAGTGAGCAGATAAGCCAACAAATAATAAGTATTGTATAATTAGATAGTCAAGTGTCTGCTTCTGCATATGAAAAATGATAAGGCACTACAACATTTTTTACCTACAGTAACAATGAATTTTGCAACAGGGTAAAAAGTATTAAGCAACAGTATACAAGTGTAACTGTTGATCTTCACTTTACATGCACTCGGTAACGTCTGTAAACATCACTAAACGTGTAGATTAACTAGTTATTAGTTATTTTCTCTTAACTATTTTTGTCTTTAAACTCTTCATTGGGAAAAGCATTCTTCATTTTCAATCTTTCTATGCAGATAATAAGTTGATACTGCATCTGCTTCCATGTATAGGTCTTATAAAATATCATACAATTTTTTTAAGCTTTACCAATGAATTGGATGTTTCTAATTCATCCGCAAGCCTTTAATTACAACCCAGAAAATCATGCATAATCCTAGTTTAAAACTAATTTAAACAAACTATTCATGATAATTCTGCCTTTAAACAAAAGAGATATGAAATATATATAATCCTATGTAATTTTGAAGTTTTAATTTATAATTCTTGATACGAAATTATGAGTCAATGAAATATTTCTTTCTTTAATTTTGCTCCTTATACAATTGTTGCTTAATGTAGAAATTGTTAAAAAGCACAACAAAAAAATGTTACCAATACCAAATTATTGGAACAAATAAAATGTATTGCCTATTATAATTATAAGCTACAGATGCAAAAACAATCTAAGAAATAATAAGTAACAATAAAAAACTGTTGCCTAATAGTATTTATAAGCTACGGTTAGAAAACTGATTTAAGAAACTATAAGCAATGGTTAAAAATTGTTGCCTATTAAAAGACTATAGGCAATGGTTACGAAACTGTCTCCAAAGAATGTGCTTCGCAACCGTTGTCTATGAGAAGACTATGGGCAACGGTTTCTTGACATAACTAATACTACAAAAAAATCGTAGCCTATAAATCTTATTTTTGACAACGGTTTCTTCGTGTTGCCGAAGGTAAAAAATATTGTAGTGAGATAATGTGTGTGTATATATATATATATATATATATATATATATATTTGACTTGTAGTTGTTGGTTCTATCCCCTTTTGTAGGAGTTAGATACAGCGCCTTGGACCACGTTGAACGTGCTAGCCCCATATTTTCGGAATTTGATTTTGACGTGATGCTTGCCCATTTTCATATACCGTGCATATATTAACTAAGTGTCCATTGTAAGTAACTTGAATTTTAAGATTTATATTTCAAACTAATAATTTTTGAATTTAAATTTTTAAAATTATAAAAATATTTATTGGTTATTATTTTCTTTGTAAAAAATAAATTAATATACACACGTGAAAATAATCAAAGTATTAAAAAATAATAAAATTATCTCGTAGTTTCAATCAATTTTGCCTCCTTTTTTTTTTTTTTTCATTCTTCTCACGTCTCTGTTTATTAAACAAATCTTTAAGCAAGTAGCTGACTTTTTTTTTAATAAATTATTTATATTTAACATCATATTAAATACTAAATAACTTGATTTAAGTTGAATAATTGATATAAATTATTAATAACTAACACTATATTAAATATCAAGTAATTCAATTTAATCGGATAAGATAAATAGTAAAACTTTAAAATAATTTTGTATCAATTGGTTTATACACTTGCAAGTAGCTGATTTTAGTATTTTTATGTAAATTTCTAAGCTAAATTGAATTAAATTAAAATAATTTAAAGTTATGTTTGGCTTATAATATCAATTCGATCTTACTTTTCATGTTGAAATAAGTAACCGTAGGTTGGAAGTCTGTGCAAGTGGCGTCTGATTTGAGGCAGCGATGTTGAAGAAAGTTAAGAGAGACAAAAGGCCTGGCTTAAACCACGTAAGGCATATGGACACAAGAGCCTGCATCCACACCATCGCATGCACAAAAATGAGGTACAAAACAAACCAGCACTTCCCTTTTGTACCTTCACCACTGATTATTTAATGCCACATTTAATTCTCCCCACTTCCTTCTATATCCAAGACGTAAGTGTTCCATTCATTCAATGCTGCTATATCCATTTGTGAAATGCCAAAATTACCCTACAAGATTCAAATCTAGTTGGTTGTGAATGGCAAAATATTAGGACATTTGCATAAATACTTCTCTTTTTTATTTTTGCCAAAAATTATATAAATAATTATGATTTTTATTTTTAATACAAAAGATTTTTTTTAAGCAATTTGTATATGTTAAAGTTGAAGTTACATTTTTTCATGATTATACGATTTTAAACTCATAACCCTGTTTATGAAATAGACTTAACTATATAAACTCTTAACATATGACCTAAAAAAACTCATAACCTTACCTATGAAATAGACATAACCATATAACATTAACATATGACCTACTTGGTTTTATTTTATCTAAATTCAATATAACAATGGCCACCTAAATTGAAATATAATTACTCTTAAAATCACAATATTTTAATATAACATTTTGTGAGTAATATAACTTTTATTATATCACCTAACTCAACGTTGAATAACTAAATGCATAAATTAATTATGAGGATTATTATAATTTAATTAGAGATTTTAACTTTAATTTTTAAAATATAATTACTATAAAATTTAATAAATTTTTTTGATATTTTCATAATTTTCTTCGGCTGAAAAGAAATTAGTCTATGCTCTAATGCTAGATGGTTTGCATCAAAACTTATTCACGATTCACAGGAGGCATTATTGTAATATTATGAAATTTGAGGGTCATATTGTTCAATAATAGATTCTTACATAGAGAAATAGAAAAATGTGGGAGGGAGCGAAACATTGAAGAAGACAATTTCTATTTAATTATCCACATAATCTGTAGAAGTTCAAGTTAGATTGTATGGGAGCCTTTCGTTGGTCCGAACCCCAAAATCCTCTCCCTCATAATTTTATATGGGAAATGAAAAAATTTTCCCCAGATTTTCATGCTCCAATCATACAAAATCAAAACCCAGGATTAAAAGAAGAAGGAAAAGGAAGCAAACAGGGGGATAAGAAAACAGAACAAAATGAAGAAGACAGAGCTAGATGCGAATGGAACTTCACCCTCTCCGCCGTAGTTTCTTCAAGCTCCACCGGAACAACTACCGACACGCTTGGAGTCATAGAATTTGACCCTTCTGATAGGTTCATCGCCACAGGTGGGATAGCCAGAAAAATAAGATTGTATAATTTAAGTTGCGTGCTGCCAAACACGGCCTTCCATGGTGAGGTACGTTTATTAGACCATGCTAGTGCATGTGATTACTATATATGCACGCCGGCGAAGCTCAGCAGCCTCCGGTGGAAACCCGGCTCAAATGGGCGGGTCTTGGGCTCCGGCGACTACGACGGGGTGGTCATGGAATATGACGTTGAGAGGAAAATACCCGTTTTTGAGCGTGACGAGCACGGGGGGCGTCGGGTATGGAGCGTGGATTACTCGCATTTGGACCCGGTTGTGGGTGCATCCGGGTCGGATGACGGGACCGTGCAAATGTGGGACCCACGCTGCGACGGCGGAGAGAACATCGCCACTGTGAGACCCAGCCGTACATCTAGCCCGGTTTGCTGTGTCGAATTTAACCCGTACGGTGACACATTGGTGGCCGTTGGATGTGCGGATCGGAAGGCGTACGGGTACGATATCCGGAGAATGTCGGATCCCGTTCTACAGTTCGACGGGCATAGAAAAACCGTTACCTACGTCCGATTCCTCGATGCACACACAATGGTAACTTCTGCCACCGATGGTTGTCTAAAGCTATGGAATGTAAACGATTCGCGTTTGATTCGGGCTTACACGGGGCACGTGAATGATCGGCACTTTGTCGGGTTGTCCGTTTGGAGAAATGGCGGGTTACTCGGATGCGGCTCGGAAAACAACAAGGTATTTGTGTACGATAAAAGATGGGGTGATCCCATATGGGTCCATGGATTTGATTCGTTGGGAGAACATGGATTCGTGAGCAGTGTGGGTTGGAGGCAATCGGGTGAGGAGCAGTGTACCCTAGTGGCAGGAGGTTCAGATGGGGTACTGCAGGTATTTGTGGGAACCAAGAGTTCAGTTTCACTGTAGAGATAATCTCTACTGTACCATTTCTCGCGCAGAATTTTCATTTGAAGATTTTAGTTTATTTTATTTTCTTTGACTGGGAAGGAAGCATACATGTATACTCATTGTTCATTTCCAAATGAGCTAACCATGTATCCTTTGATGCATATGCAGCTTGTTTCAAGTGCTGTTTATGTTAAACTGATAAGTCAATGATGCGCAGAACTTTTTTCAATGCATCATTTTGCATATTATCTTTTACTTTATGTTCTAGCAACAATGTGAGATAATTTTCATGATTTATAGGGTATATGATTATGTATTTTATTTTTTTAGATGGTTTAATCCTAAAAATCATAATTTAAGATTGTGTAATCTTTTTTTAAAAAATATAATTTCAAAAAACATGTTCCTTATGATTTTTTATAATAAAGTTTGTTTTAAAAAAGAATTTCATAAGAAGAGCGAGTTTATAATTTTGCAACCTCACAAGAATATTTCTTAACATGTTCTAATAGATGAGAATATTCATAAATAATATATATGTTGGTCTATCAAATGTCTTTTAAGATATTTTTATACTCTGAGTATGAAAATAATTTTGTTTAAAATAATAATGAATGGTCAATCTTTTAAGTTTATATTTGAATTTTAAATTAAAATTATAGTCATTGTAAAAACATTATGGACCATCATTTTTTTTTATTACATGAGAATTAAGAATGCGATAAACAAAAGCAAGAAAAAGAATGAACCCATGACATCAAATAAACCAAAAAAGTACCCATTAAGCTACTAATGGTAGCAAGCCCTAATTCTTAGGACTTTTTGAATCAAAATCTTAGATTTTATTGATTATTGTTTTCTATCTTGAATTTAAATTAATATATATTATTTAGAAATATTATTATACTAATCTAGTGATTTAAATACATGAATTATTTATCCATGCTGACGTATAGAAGAATGATGATTGAAATGAAGCGTATGGTACAGTTGAGCATGGTTGGTTCTATTCATTCATTGAAACAGAAGAAGGATCAAGCACGTTCCTTCGAAGAGTGAGGGTACAAATAATACTCACTCGTACGTGTAATTACTTCATTTCCATGTGCTTTCATGTAAAACGAAAATCATGAGTCAGCTTTCATCTTACATTACACATGATTTCATGCAAAACTCTATTACCCGACGACTAACTTTTCCTCCATATATTTATACTTACTACATAGATTTAATTATGACATACATAAATTTAGATATAATGCAGTTTCTGTAGCAAAATAGGAACTTTTTAGTGGATTGTAATGTAATTGTATTTTAATACTAGAAAGTTTCTATTGTACTAAGTAATCACAACATGTCTAGATCTTGACATACATATATATATATATATATATATATATATATATATATATATATATATATATATATATATGCATTATCATTCTGCTTTTTTGTTAGAAAATTTTAATGTTGTAGGAGTTAATATGATAAAAATGATTGAGGGAGTAATTTAGCATAATAACATAATTTTAAAAATAAAGCTTTCACATTTTTATGTTTTTAGTGATAAATTTTTTGATAAAACGCATAAGTCTCTTAATTTAGCTAACCTCGTTTAAAAAATTAAGCAAAGTACGAACACATGTTATCGCAACCTCATTTTTCTTTGTAAGAGCCATTCGTTGTTAGTAATATAGCCACAATTTTCTAAGACATAGAACTATGCATTTATTCGACTATTTTTTATGTGCCTTTACTCGACTTAGATCAAGGAGAAATATATGGGAGTTTGTTTACTTCGGGCATTGACTTTTTGAATTTCAAGAAACGTTTTACTAAATTTTTTATGTAAGTTTGGATTTTATTTTATTTTTTTTCTAATGTGGTATGTATGGATTAAGAGATGAGTCGGGCTATGAAATTATGAGAAAAAAGTGATTAAACACTAATTAAGAAATGAGATTAAGATTGCAGATAATCAACTTGAATTTTTCCCAAGAATGTCTATTACGTAACTTATTTATCTCTTATGAGGTTGATGGAAAAATATAGAACTAAATAAAGAGATTTACATATGATTTTTATTGATTTGAAAAAAACTTATGATTGAGTACCAAGAAAAGTGCTATAAAAGGTGTTAAAAAAAGAGGTGTTGGTGTGGCATACATTTGGGCTATACAAGTTATGTATGAAAGGGGTATCTAAACGTCTAGAGGCAAAACAAAAGACTTTCTTATAAGAATATGGTTACACCAAGGCTCAGGCTTAAACCCTTGCTTGTTTAATTTAGTCTTGGATATTCTTACTAGGGACTTATAAGAGATTATCTCTAAATGCATGTTATTCACAGATAATATAGTTTTGGTTGAAAAATCAAAGGAAGGTGTTAATTCTAAGTTAGAACTTTGGGGACAAACATTAGAATTAAAAGGTTTCGCTTGAGTAGGTGTAAAACAAAATATATGTATTGCAATTTTAGTAAGAGACAAACTGAGAATGATTTGAAAATACAAATTAGAGAATATGTTATATCACAAGTTTTTAAGTTCAAGTGTTTGAGTTTAATTTTACAAAATGATGGAGTAATTGACAATGATGTCACATATAGAATACTGAGGTTGATAGTTTAAAAAAAAAAAAACTTCTCAATTTATTGATAATCGTAAAGTGCTTACTAAACTTAAAGAGATATTTTATTATATTATTATTTAACTAGTTATATTTTATAAAAGTGAATGTTAGGCTTTGAATGAATAATTCAAACTTAATATGAGCTTTTGACTGACATTAATCAAACACTCTATCCATATGTTTAATGGATCCTTGGCAATATCCATACTTCAAAAAGATATTAGTCTTGAGTTAACAGCTCAAAGCTGCCCTTGGCACGACCAAAGTAAGGTTGCATATAGAATCTTCGACCTCCCTGTCCGAAGGAACTAATCTCGATAGGAATGCCCATCTACGTCAGAGAAAGAAGAGACTTTACTTGCCCCGGGATATTTACGCATGTATACCACAAAAAAAATATTATTAATATATATTATTTTAAAAATATATATTAATATATATTATTTTTTAGATATTATATTATAATAATGTGATATTTTAATAATATTATATTACTCTAATATAATATTTGATCAAAAAATTAACAACTCACGAATATTACGAATATCGCATTACCGTACTGTGATATTAGTAATATCGCAGATAAAAGAAAAAAAAATGAATCAAATTATTTATTTTTATCTTTTTTACAAATAAAACATAAAAAAAAATCTTTATAGAGTTTTTTAGATACATATACAATATCTCAAAAATTATCACCAATACATACCACTAATTAGCTTACATTTCACTATTAAAAAATTTTAGTACAAGTAAACACAAAGATCACGGATAGAGAAGAAACATAAAGAATTAAAAATTAAAATTTAATAATGTATTTTTTTAGTTACAATGCTTAAATTACTAATTAAATTATATTATATTTTTTAATTATATATTTTCATTTTAATTAATTACTGATTTATTTTGTTTTTAATAATTTAATTTATTAAAAAATTAAAGCATGTAATTAAATAAAATAAATGTGTAAAATATATAATAAAAACAAAAAAAATTTACTAAAGTGAAGAAAAAAATAAAAAAGAAAAAAATTAAATAATTTTATTTTTAATTGTTTATTTATTAATAAAATTACATTAATATTTAATTATGTATTTTATTTTATTTTAATTAATTACTTACTTAATTAAATTATAAATATAATAAATTTAAATTATTATATTATAATATTTGTGAGTTATTAATTTTTTTATCAAATATAATAATATTATATTAAGGTGATACAATATTATTCAAATATCACATCACCACAATTTTGTTAAACCAACACAAAAGAGCAATGTTTTATGTACTCTAATTTTTGTATTTTTATTTTTATTTTTTTACTTTTATATTTATAATTTTATTAAACAAATAATTATAAAATTTAAAATATAAAAAATATATAAAACAACAAATATACACGTATCATTTCTTAAAACACAAGCTTACATTTTTTTAATACCATTATGGACCAAGTTAAATCTTCAAGAGGTAAAATATTCAAAATCTTATTATCATGTAAAAGTTATAAAAAGAATTTTATTTTTTGAGCTGACGCAAATTATATGCTTATAATTTTTAAAGGAATAAAAAAAAAAGGAAAGAAATAGGTTGAAACCTCGAAGGATCAGATTAGCCTAATTAGGTCTTGACCCAAACCGACCCGTAGAGGTTTTCAAACCCAATGCCCAGTTGGTCCCAACAGAAGACAATACTAGAAAAGCGAAGCGGAAACAAGATATACGAAGGCAACTCGAGTGACCGAGTGCGAGCTTGATACGACACTCAAATTCCCTCCATATTTAGATCGCTTCTCTTTTCTACACATTTCTCTTTTTTATTTTCTTTCCTCTGTTTCTCTCTTCTTTTTGCCTCAAGGTTGTTGCTATAGTTTGTCATCTTGCCCAGAAGAACTCGATGGTGACATCTCAGGTGGTGAATACATACCCGCTTTCCAGCTACACCTTTGGAACGAAGGAGCCCAAGATGGAGAAGGATACCTCCGTCGCTGATCGTCTTGCTCGAATGAAAGTCAAGTTAGTATCTTTTCCTCAATTCTCATGTCTTTTTTCTTGCGGGGAGGGTGGTCTCATTGGGTTGGTCAACATCTTCAAACCCTAGAAGTAGAACGAACTGGCGTCCCCTCCCCATGATGCCTGGTTTTTTAATTTATTTAGAAAGTAGAGCTTGTGCATTAGGTTTTAATAGATAATGATTTGAGAATGTGTAATGAATTTTCGAGGGAAACATATGTAATGATGGATTTCGTTGTAAGTATTTCACGCTTATAGCTAACTGTTATATCCCTTAGTTTGTTTCTATATATTCTATAATGAAAAAAAGAAAAGAAAAAAAGAAGTGACATTTGTTGTATTTCACATTCTTATTTCGAAGTCTTAATTTCCATGGAGAAAAAAGGATTTGTTTTGTTTACCACTTTTTTAAAGAGCAGAACAGCATTATTCCTGTAAAGTTAGTCCTCATTAATCTTAGAAGTAGTTCAATTACCCAAATTGCTACATAACCGGGTTTAAAATTTTTAAATTATTCAGAAATTATGGGAGGGCTGTCATATTATTGTGGAGTAGGAATAGTTGTATTTCTTCAGGTTGAATGCAGGAGAATGGCAAGGGAAAGGGAAAGGGAAAGGAAAAGGAGAAGGAAAAAAAACAGAATTACATTCCTTATATATGCTTTTTTCACTTTCCCATTTCTTGTTCTCTTCTATCCTAGTTCAAATATAGTCGAACTGTTTGGAAATTTAATTTAGTAATTACTGCCTGTTCTTCTGAACTACAGCTATATGAAAGAGGGAATGAGGACAAGTGTTGAAGGCATCTTACTGGTATGTTCAATGGTTGATCGCCTTTTTCTTTCTTCATGATTAATTTGTTTTCTTAATTTTCACTGTATTAAGCAATTGTAAAGTGGGAGCATTCTGCATAAGTCTCAATGGGCTGAGCTGTAACTTTTTGTACATGAAAACAGTAGTGAATGTTGAAAACCTGTTTTGTCATTTAGTTGTTGGCTTGATGGGTTTCAAACTGCTAGAAAGTATGAAATATAAATATTTTTAATGCATATTATTTTCCTGTTCTCTATATATGATAAACACGTTTTTCCATCTCCATTAACTTACCTAACTTTGGTGCTACCTGGTTCTTTTGGGGTGCTTGCTCTTGGGTTTTAATCTAGGGAATGGCTGGCATCCCTGTTATAATACAATAATTTACCAGGTTCTTTGGGCTTCTGCAGTTAAGGAATATTGATATCATTACTCATTAAGTTAACAGCTTATCATGTGATTAGTAAATCAAACCTGCTTTTCACATTGCTGTCTTGTTCAATTACAAAAACTGGTCTTCCAATTTTGAACTTTTAGTCAATGACTGCATAATTGACCTAAACTACATCATTTATGATTATGTTTTGTAGTCCCTTGCCTATGAAAGGTAAAATAACTTAAAAGAGGTAGTTTTGACACTTTTAGTTTTCTTCTCCATTCATCATTTTGTATATTTACCTATGAAAATGTTAGATAAATCTATGAAAAACTGTCAACTTAACATTCAGACTTGCAGATGGCATCAGTGGACATGGGAATGCCAATTCTATGTTTCGTTCATAATAAAGAATTGAAATGTATCCAAAATTGTGTACATATTTTCTCCTTTTTCCTGTGCTAAACATCTATTGTTAAACCTTTCATTCTCTTGAATAGCCATTACTTGGGTACAGCTTCAAGATTCCTTTATCTAATTCTTTGATGCATCTAACATGGAGATTTTGGATGTTTTCCTGTCTCAATATATGCTTTGGTTTTGCAGGTGCAAGAGCACAATCATCCTCACATACTTCTTCTACAAATTGGAAACACATTCTGCAAACTTCCAGGTGGGCGACTCAAGCCTGGAGAGAATGGTAAGTTCTTGGTTTTCTCTGTCCTCTTCATATCATGTGATCCAAAATTAGCTCTTCATGTTTATTCCTAATTTACTGTTTTTCCCTTTTTGTTATATTCATGTGAAGAAATTGAGGGCTTGAAGAGAAAGTTGACTAGCAAGCTTGGCGCTAATTCACCAGCTCTTGTGCCAGATTGGCAGGTATTATTGACTATTCTACGGACTCAAAAGAGAGATGTTAAATCTAGTATGAAGGATGGAGTTATAAAGAAAAAGTAACTTGTGGAAGATTTAAAAAAGGCAATGACCTTTCATTGTCTTGGAACCTCTCCATTTATTACAAGGATATAGAACAATCTTTTGGATTCTATAGCTATGCATGCATGTACATGATTTTCTGAAGAAATTGCCTTAATAGTCCAATGTCTTGACTAGATGTGTTATGCTTCTTATGGTGCTTTATATATTACTTCCCCTTCTTTTTGTGGTTACTACAATGCAATTTTATTTTTGAGGAGCTGCGTTGCTTCCACTAAATTAGTCTGATGCAAATCTTTTGTGTTTTCAACATTAATGTTGTTGAAGCTCATTGCTTTGATTTAGTTTAAACAAACTTTATATTTATGCCCCTTGTTACCAACTTTTATGAATGGAGTCCCGTTGCAGATAGGTGAGTGTGTAGCAATCTGGTGGAGACCAAACTTTGAAACCATTATGTATCCATATTGCCCTCCTCACATAACCAAACCAAAGGTAAGCCGTTAGACATGTCCTTAGCTTCTTCTCCCTCCCCTCTCTCGATATTGTGAGTGGCTTCTTCCATACTTACGGATATATTCATAATCTGTGCAGGAGTGCAAAAAGCTTTTCCTTGTTCACTTATCTGAGAGGGAATACTTTGCAGTGCCCAAAAATCTGAAACTTCTAGCTGTTCCATTATTTGAGCTCTATGACAATGTTCAGGTATGGGAACTATGCTTTGATTCTTCTATTACCGACTTTAGGAAAAGGCATATTTACCATGTAGAAAGTTAATTAGGGAAATCGTGTGAATTTGATCACAGACTACATTTGGCTAAGATGTTAAATTAAGGCTTACATAATAAGTGTATTTCTTACAAGAACTTGTGCAGATTGAAAATAACTTCGCAAGGGCTTATTTGAAACAGCTTATCAGATCAGATGTTCTTTCTTATTTTGGTCTGACAAGCTGTTCCATAAGCTCATCCAATTGCCCAAAAAACTAAATTTTAGTAATTACTTACGATTATGATGTTGAACAAGTGCTTGTAAAATGAGCACATACAAATAGGGAGGGTTAATAGGAGATTATTGTGTGTTAAGTTTTTCTAAAATTTATCTTCTTCATGATAAAATAAATAATTAGTTCAGAAACTTGTTTTCCGAAATATGTTTGTCAATCCACATACATCGATAATATCTTATATGTCTCTTATGAAATTTATGTATCACTTGTGTGCAGAGATACGGACCAGTTATATCCACAATTCCTCAGCAGCTTTCCAGATTCCAGTTCAAAATGATCACTAATTGAATGTGGTATTTCAAGATCAAGCAATGCACTTGTAACTTGTTATCATTACATAGACCGGTTATGTAGCTGGATTTTGAGGTCTGAGTTTCTTAAGGGAATAGTCTATTTATGATGACTAGAGCTTACATTTTCATGGTTTATTCTCGTCAATATGTTGTATTTGTATTATGTATTTGAGACTGTCAATTCTAGTACAAGTTACATCCTTGGACTTGTCTGATTCCTTGGAGTTGAATACAACTAACAAGATAGGTTTCAAGAAAGGAGTCACATCAAGGAAAATAAAGTAAATGTCAAGGAAAGTGGTTTGTGTAGGGATAGTTGACTGCGGTCGGTGTTGTCAGTCATTGGATGGGGCACTGTAGTTAACTGCATTACAGTTGTAGTAGTCCCATCCATGGCTGATAGCAACAGTGCTGTTAATTAGAGTACTCCATCCGTTGGCTAACTATAGCAACTGCAGGGAAGAAGTCTACTGTAAATGATTCAAATTTGTTTGTATACGATTGTGAATCGTCATGTATTTAAAATAGGAGAGTTAAATTTAAAAGCTCTCAGCTTTTGCTTCAGATCTGGACAAATCCAGGACCTTCTATCACATAATCACCTTGGCTATAGACAAATGCAGCTTCACTGCGTTTTATCTTGAAGTCATTTATTTTGACTAAGGAAAAGAATTTTGCCAGCTTAAGCTTTTCTTTTGATAATTATTTGTTTATCATCCATGACGAGTGAACAAACAATATGGAATCAGAGGAGATAAGCTAAACCTAGCCAAACCTGTTCCTAGGCCTAGTGCTTGGTATGTCTTATTTTGAGGTCGTTGGTGCATTAATTTTTGCATAATCAGGACAATTATGTTGTCTGTTCTAAACTTTGTCTTCTGAACTTGGGATTAATTTAAAAATGAAAACTTTGTCTTATGGACTTGTGACTAATCTAAAAGTGGGATGGGCTCTATTTGCGTAGTATTATTTTATTAATTTTAAACTAATTTTAAGTTGATAGAACAAGAAGTGAGATGGACAATCTTATTCAATTTAAAACATATAACTTTGAGATATTGTATTGAAAAGAAAAAATAATTTAGTGTAATGATACAACTTCTAAAAATAAGATTTTTAACACTTATATGTTTTAGGATCAGATATGTATATTTAGTCCCTTATCATGTGTTTAAATTAGTATTAAAATATTTTATTTATGACATAAAAAAACTCAAGAGATATTAAATTTATAGGTTGATGAGATTTAAAAGTGGTCGAGAAGAGTGGATAGACAAGCATGCTTAAGCTTAAACAAACAGCTGGCCTGATTGCACCTACAACCTTCAACAAATGTTGTCTTATTCTCAGTTCTCAGTTGGGGAGGGTGAGAGGACAGTCTAAATGCTTATTTTTCTTTCAGAAGAGTGCCCAAAACACAATCCTAAAATTAAATTAATTCACATGTTACCTCTGTTTAGAACCTCAGCTTAGCACTAAAAGTCATAATTGACTTGATAAGGGAATGGGAGTGTAGCTGTCTAAGTTCCAAGTGTGGAGAGATCACATGTCTCTCAACTCAATGCACTTAATACTCTGTGAGTTGACTTTGAAGGATGACCTTCTTCTCCCTAGTGTCAACCCTATCCCTCACCTCGAAAAGTCAACCAGTCTATCAATTTGTCATATAATGAGTGTGTTTGGATGATAGGTGTTGACATTCCAAGCATCCATACTTGAGACTTGTGAATAATACTTCTATAAGTGTGCATGCCTCTGTTTACCAACCACTTATTATTTAACAAACTAATTTAACAATTTTTAGCTTTTAGCCTACAGCTTTCGGTTAGTTTTTCAGCCTTTAAGTAACTTATTAACTATTTTTGTTAAACAGAATCTATATATCTTTTTTTTTTAAAAATTAATTGAATGTCAAAATAAGTAAATAAAGTCTTAGAAGAATAAATGATTTATTACTTTAAAATGTGTAATTGTTATGTAAACATGTAGATTAAATACAATTAAATATGCTAAGAGAAGTAAAGTATTAAAAAAATTAAAAAATAAGATAGTAATATTTTTTTATCCATCTTTGAGAATGATATAAATTTGAAATATAATTTGTATTCATTTTTGAAAAAATATTTAAAAAAATATATTGTCAAATTATAAAATTAGTTTTTAAATTTAAAATTTATTCAAAGTAATAGAATAATTCAACAAAATAATAATTAAAAATTAATATAATTATTTTATTTTAATAATATATTAATATTTTAAATTTATAATAAAACATTTGATGATAAATTTATAATATTTTAATACATTTATTAACATCAATATTTATGGTGATAATAAATAGAAAGTGAAAAAGTGAGTAGAAAAATAACAACGGTGAAATTTACATTGCTCATTAAAGATAAAATATAAAAAAAAATTGTGATAAAAAATATAACGTGTCAAATTATGATTAAAAATTATATAGTGTGAGGCCCATTGATGAAAAATATATTTAAATAAAACAATTTCATTGAATTGAGTATGATTGTACGCGTGATATCATTTTGGCCAAAAAAAAAAAGAGAAAATTATTGCCGTATATATATATATGTACGCCAAGTACAAGTTTTGGAGAGTAAGGTTACATTTGCAATGGCATGTGCCATCTTATGAGTTATGAATAAGAAAGGAGCATGCAATATTCCAATGCTCTGATTTGATTTTGTCATTTGTGGTAAGAATACAATAAGTTTATTAAAGGAGTTATATCAATTATCTAACTATATTTTCATTGATCACTAAATTTATTTTTAATAATTTAATTTTACTCATAGTGCTATATTTTAATAATTTTTTAATAAAAATATAGTAAAAATTTAAATAAGACAAGAAGTAAGTAAGATAATAAATATATAATATATATAAAAAAAAGGTTTTACCTTGTAAAGAGAAATATAACTCTAACGTACTAAAATCCGAGCAAGGACATTCTTCCATTTTATATAGAGATAGTCTATTTCCATACCCCAATTTTCACACCCATTATTCCACCTCAACACTTGAACTTCAATTTGTTGACTCACCAACTAAATAATAATAATAATAATAATAATAATAGTAATAATAATAAAACATATGGTTTATGTGTTGAATGAAAGCTTCGACTTTTCCCTTCCATGTTGCTCATTGTTCCCGCCCACAGTAACCTCACTTTCGCTAGTCTAATTTTTAGCTAAAACAAGGCTACAATAGTTCAAACCTACCTTTCCAAGATGGCCAACAAGGGGCAAATAAAGCCTAAAGCTTGATCTAGATTTAGTTTCTATTAGACATAGCTCTATCTTCTCTCTATCTTTCTCTAATGCTAATTTTTTGTACGTTTGATGCTTGTGTAATAGGGCTTTCTAAAAATATAGCTTCTGCTAATCACCTTGCATGGCAAAATAAAGAGGTTCGTTTTATGTTTTCGTAATTTCATATTTTCCTACTTTAGGTTTGGCAATGTTATGATTATTAGGTGTTAATAATTAACAAAAATGTATAGGTAACCAAATATTATTGCCAAAAATAAATGTGATGTTATGTTATTGCAAAATTATTGTCTTAAAAGTAATGTTGAGTTTGGAGCATTGAAGAAGACATCTTCTCTAAATTTGGAGCATCAATAACCTGTCTTGTTTATAAGTTTGGAGATAGTGGCACAGACATGAAATATTATTTTAATATAAAATCAGTCCCATGTTTTTGTCCATTCAGTCAATAATGATTAGTCATATCATTGAAGCTTTAAATAAAAAATTGAGCAATTAAAAAATAGTTTAACTTAGCCTTAATAATCCCAATCCCTCATGCGATTTAATAGGGAATTTGGAACCTAATAATGAATTGGAAATATATATATCAATCAAGTTATCAACTAAAACACATGCTCTTGATATATCCATAGGAAATTTATATTTTAGCCCTAGTTATAAATGGTATTATGGTTATGCATTAACTATGTTATTTTTTATCCATGCTGATCTTAACTAATCTTCTTCTTAAACTTGTTTTATGTTGGTTAGGCAATTACTTATTTTTCCAAAATGGAACAACATAGACAATTTTCCCAAGGTCTATTTGGATAAGATTAAGCCCATAAATATTCAACACCACTTTCATTTATTGAAAGAAGAAATCCAAACCAAAGTCAGTACATTCACTTTGTCTCTTTCTCATCATCAATCTCAAAACAACCACATTATAGAGTTCAAAAAATGTAGTTTTTCAAACACAGCAGTATAGAATAATCAAGAAATAACCAAGAAGAACACATGAAAAACAAAGAGCAACTCTAATTAATTGAATTTAAAAATGACCCAAATTGAAAAAGGTGGAACAGTGAGATATATCATATAAGCTATGAACCTCTGTTTATAGTAGATGCTTTTGGTGCTTACCTTCTACAAAGACAAAACAAGAAAGAAAAATGGGTGATTTGATATTGCTATCTTGTTATTGACGTTGGAGCGACGCTCGATCAAAGCTGTTGTTGAGCTAGTTTTTGTAATACGGGGGAAATGGCAATTGACGGTGAATGGAGCCAAGGACAAGGGTTTACGTAGCAGGAAAGTAGTGAGAACTGAGAAGGGATGGGCTTTTATGCAACAAGCAGGGGGAGGTCTCGTTGGTTTGGTTTGCTTTGAGCAAGAAGGGTTTCGAAAGGGATATGTCAAGAGGTTTTTTTTTTTTTTTTTTTTTTTTTAATTTTCTTTTTCTTTGTTAGCAAGTTGGAGCTGACGTGAATGGCTGGATCAAGAGGTTTGAGAATATGAGTGTGTACATAGACTTTCTCTGTTGTATACATAGGTATAGATATCTCATCTTAAATATATGTCATTTAGAAGTGTGCGAATCCATTTGATTATTTTTTTTTAGATTTTTTGTCATAATAGATGAATTTTTTAATATTAACTCAAATATTTTTTAAAAAAAACTAACTTTATTCTTAGAATATAACAATATTATAACTTTATATTTTGGATTGCTCCAAACTATTTCCTCTACTCTAAGGTATTTTTTATGGGGAAATTTTAAAAAGAGTGTATTATTAACAATCTAAATAAGCCTTGTTCTATAGAATCTGCAGACATAGAATTTCATCCTCATTTGGCTTCGTTTTGGTCATATATAGAAAAGAGATTGACTATACATGAGTTTACGATTAGACGGTGCATATTATGTAGTTCAAAAGCTAATGGGAATTCTCAACAAATACTCTTTTTTTCCCCCCCTATAGATAGAGAAGCATCATATAATAGCTTCAATTTAAGGTAGTGATAGGTTGAGGGATTTGGAGAGGAGGAAAAGAATTTTTGACAAAATATATTGTTTGGTTCATTGAATAAGTATAGACTTTCAAAATATATTAAATTAATAAAACAAAGATAAAATATATTAACTATTGATTCATTTGATGAATACCATGATAATATTTAGATCTAAAATTTTAGGTATTTTAAGTTTAAATTTTGAGATTGTAATTATATTAAAATTTTAAAAAAATAATTTTATTATTTTTATAATCATACTTGGTTGTCACACGTCTATCTTACGAAATATATTAGCACGTCATTTTCCTCAATTTTGGTGGGCATTTTGTTTAAAAATTTTAAAATAGATCTCAAGGGCAGATCATGTTAGGTCTTTCACATTGACCACATAGCACTCGATGTTTTAATTTTTATCACTAAACTTAGATAAACATTAAATAATTAATAATACGATTATAATAGTACCATAACCATAAAATAAATATAATTTTAAGTTTTAGAATTTTTTCCACCCTAAAATGTTGTTAGTTGGTAGGAAAAAAAAAAAAAAAATTACTCCTTTCTATCTATATAAGGCCAAATCATATGCATCTGTATTTTTTTTTCAAACGAGTAGAATTTTTAATGAAAATATGAATACCGAATTTTTAATTGTTAAGTAACAATCTGCAAACGATTTAATTTGAATGTTTTTTTGGTTGAAGTTAATACAATTTTTTTTTTCTATATATAGTTTATGTCATTGTAGTACCATTATTGTGATTCCTTGGTGATCTCAGCAAGGCACTGACTCAATAATCAAATCAAATTTCAAATAATCTTATATATATATATATATCATGAACTCTACATTATACAATTTTTAACCACAATTTGACATATTATATTTTTTATTTTATTCTTAATGAGCAATGTAAATTTCATAATTGTTCTTCCTCTACTCACTTTTCACTTTTTATTTCCTCTCACAAAATCTTTACATTTCTATTTTATCACCATATGATAAATGTATTATTAAAATATTATAAATTTATTATAAACATTTTTATTTATAATTTTAAAATATTAATATATTTATTAAAGTAAAAATAATTATATTAATTTTAAATTTTAAATTTTAAATTTTAAAACTAATTTTAGCATTTGACAATATATTTTGTCAAATTTTTTTTACTTTTATTAAAAATAATTAAAAATTATATTTTAAATCTTGTAACACTCTAGGAGGTGTAAAAATTATTACTATTCTATTTTCTAATTTCTTAATATTTTACTCCTTTTAACATATTCAATTTTATTTAATATATATGTTTATATAACAATTACACGTTTTAAAATAATAAATTATTTATCCTTCAAAAAATTTATTTACTTATTTTGATATTAAATTAATTTTTTTAAAAAAACATATCATACATTATCTTAAAATTAATTACCCATTGCGATGAGATATAATCTAGTATAAAATAAACCACAACAAATTCCACGCGTTTTATAAACTCTGCAGTGCCTTTGTGACTTTGTCCATTTTGTCCCAATATTAATAGGATCATTGTCCTACATTTCCTTAAACAAATTGAATACAATCAATCCCATTATGATTGGAGGATCATTTTATAAGTTAATAGCTAATTGGTAAATATAATATATATCTCATTTAATATTAACTTGTTGATGTACTATTATATCGTTCATATGTATAATTTATAAGGTGACTCATGAGATTCCCTTCTAAAATTTTAATGTCAAAAAAACTAATAATAATTGTGATCTTTCATTCTTTCTTCCTTACTTATAGTTTAACTTAATTTATGATTGTCGTGATTATTCTTGGCTTGAACGTGATACTTATTTTAATTAGCAACCAAGCTGTAATTGGTATACTGAGGATTCAACGTTGAATGATTCTACTGCATGCTTTTACAATGTATTTATTCATTTATTTATATATTTTCCATTTAGGGTTTCATATTTCTCTTGGTTTATTAGAATTGTAGGTAATTTTTTTCCTAAGACTTCATCTTATCTTTTAATTCAATTCGAAAAGGGAACAAGCATGAGAAAGTACTCAATATCTTATCTCATCACGAGTTACTATTTTAGTTAAAATAAGATGATACATGATAAATGAAATTATATCTCTTGGTTTAAAAATAATTAAGAGTTTAAAATTTTGAGAATCATCGATATTAATTAAGAGAAATTATTAGTTACTATATTTATTTTGAATAAAAATTAGTTTCTTATTTAAACGATATAATAATATTTTATATGTGATAGTTAAATTATAATTACTTTTATAAAACATATTTATTTCAAGAAAATTAAGAAAAAAATTAAAATAATGATATATGTATATATGTGCTGTCATTTTAAGGGAGTGCATTTTAGTGTATCAAAGGAATAAGGTATCCCAAGCTTGAACTGATCAGAAACAAGGCTGAGGCAGAAGCAACTGCATCAAAGCCTATTCCTCCTCTTTGAACGAAGCTAATGTAATTTCAAACAGTGATAATCTAATTAATTCTTGTCGGTATTAGCACTTCTATCTGACAATGAAAGAAATCAAATTCTTCTATTGCTACTTTCTTGAGCCATTACTTTATTTATATAAGTCTAAAAGGTTTTTGTGTGCACTAGTTTTTTTTTTGACAATACTTAGTATAATCAAAAAGATGCAATTTGCTGTTTTTCAATTCTGTGACTTGCAAGGCAAAATTTTTCTCCAATACCTCAATACAAAAACTGCAACTTTAAATCCATGTCAATTGGTCATGTGAAATTGTATTAGCCAAGCAATAATAGAAGTGTAATAAGTCTCTGGTAAGGTCCATTATGCTCCTATTACAAATTCATAAGCACAGGATATATAGCAGAACCCTAGAGCTTATTTAATGGATTGAATCTGGCATGTACCCCATCAACTGCATACATCAGCTAATGACAAGGAATAATAGAGGTTTCTTAACTGCATTTTGTAATAAAAAATGTGATATTTTACTCAAAAGAATACCAGTTTTCAATAGTTTTGTCTTTATCCTGTTAACCAAAATGTTACTCTAAAGTGACCATTTGTTTTTACCATTCATATTCCCACAAGGAAAAAAATACCCTTACTGAGTTTACATGACCAAGGTTGACTTGAATAACTAAGAACTTTAAATATATGACCATCTTTCTGGGATGCCAAATACTGCCCTTTGTGTATGAACTCTGTTTTTTGAAACAAAGAGCCAATTGATCCATAATACATAGATTGACAGAAATATGCCAAATAATGAAACAGCACACGGACTGCCTCTTCATTAGGGTATCTAGAGCATAGTTTCAAACCATGAAACAGCACAAAAACATTTTTGTTCTCACCTCATCAAAGCAACTTCATGCTTGGATTTATATATTATTTTGTTTATTAATTCAACGCTTGAACCCTTTTCTTTGTTTCTTTTTTAATTTGTCATGTGAACAGATTAAGCCCTAAAAATGAAATTAAAAAACTATTTTTTGATTTATATATATGAGTCTGCTCCACTGTTCCCCTACCAAATATTCTTCCTTCTCTTTGTTCCCTTCTTTTTTTGTCTTTGATCTGTGTTGCAGTGAATCAAAATGGGGTGCAAGGCAGTGGATAAGGCGAAGCCAAAGCACAGGAAGGGCCTATGGTCCCCTGAAGAGGACAATAAGCTCAGAAACCATATCCTCATGCATGGCCATGGTTGCTGGAGCTCAGTTCCCATTAAGGCAGGTGGGTTTCCTCTCTCTTCTCTGCCTGTGATTCTTTGTACACACCAATACAATATTCTTGTACTGTCATATTGTTCATCTGTGAACACAGACTTGCTAGATTTTCTTCACAGCAAGCCTTTTCTTCTTTTCATCTGCTAAAATGTGCCCTATAACTTTGTTGGTTGACCAGAGATTAAGTAATAGACCATAAATGTGGGATTGCTTTAATGGGTTTCATTGATTTTGGCTTCTATAATGTTGACATAATCAGCACGACGAAATAGCAAACTAAAAATTACAGCTTTTCAGTTGAATTAGTTCTAGTAAAATTTTTTCTGTAACTTCTGAATTAGAAACGGGGAGACATGGTTAAAATTTCAGAGTCTTCATTGGAAAATATGAACTTTGCATTTTGACACTTCTGATTCACATATGCAGGATTGCAGAGGAATGGAAAGAGCTGCAGACTAAGGTGGATCAACTACCTAAGGCCAGGACTGAAGAGAGGGATGTTCAGCAAGCAAGAAGAAGAGACAATTCTGACCCTTCACCACATGATGGGCAACAAGTAAGCATGATGGGTGAATTTATTCTTACTTTTTGTCTGCAAGTTTGAAGTGAAAGAAGTGAACTTGGTAATTTCTAGTCAATGATAACGATACAAGACTTTTTTTTTAAGTCAAGGAGTAGTTGTAAATTTTCTATTAACTTGGGCATATGATGAAGGAAAGGAAAGGAAAAAATTCACTAATTGGCAGGCCAGTGAGTTAATTATTTTATTTGGAAAATGCAATTGATATCTTATTTTAGTTTATAATTAAAAGTACAAGCTGGTAGGTAGGTTTCTTCTCATTATGAATTGGCAAGGATAGCATGATTATTTCATATTCATATTTGTATGCCAGGTGTGTTTTATAAAATATAAAATCATTCTCGGACACTGAACAGCTAAGTTTTTCGATTTAATTGGTTCTTGAAACTTTTTTGACTTGCGAGACAAGCCTTGGTGCTGGAAATTCTAGTATTACTCATATTGCAACCTGAATCATTCTCTTCAGGTGGTCTCAGATAGCACAGAATTTGCCAGGAAGAACTGACAATGAGATTAAGAACTACTGGCACTCATATTTGAAAAAGAAAGTGGCCAAAGCTGAGGAAATTGAAGCTCTAAAGCAAACTCAGTATACCAGCTCAAGTTCTGATACAATGAATTCTTCATATTCTTCTCAGAAACCGGCAACTCGAGTTCCAAACACTGATCATTCTTCTCAACAGACTTATGATAACTTCAACAAACAGGCTTATCCAAGCTCCTTACCCAAACTGTTATTTGCTGAGTGGCTTTCATCAGATTATGTACATGGTGGCAGCTCCGCAAATTCATATGACCCTTTAGCCTTGAAGAATGGATTTGATCAAAGCTCAAATTTCCAGGAAGCTGGAATGTATGGTATCTCAGAAGGGATCTATGGAATTGGAGCCACTCTAACTCATGCTTCAGCAACTGAGATGTTCAATTCACAAGTCAAGTTTTCCAATCAAATGGCAAATGGGTTCATCCATTGTGTCCCTGGGGCTAATTTAAGCAGTAATTTCAGCATGAATAATAATGATGTAATGTACATATGAAGACAAGAGGTGCCAAGACAGAAGAAAAAGGGTAGCTTCCAATTAAAGTTGTCGTTTACACTATAGTCTACACTTACATCATATATAATTTGAATTCAACTCTTTACTCAATTCAACTGAAATCAATTTTAATTGTTGTTCTTCTATGGTGTTTGCTTTTGGAGCACTAATATAAGTTTATTTCAAACTACTAGCTCATCAGTTTACCGGTCTTCAATGATGTTTACAGTTTATCTGTGGTGTAAGCAAGCAAAGGCAATACTAAATAAAAACTGAAACTTTTTTTTTTTTCTTTACACCCAAGTGTCTCACACCCTTTGAGACTAAGACTAATTTTTGTTTATTAGAGGAGTAGTATATTCTTGAGAATAAGTGCAATTTAAAAATTTTAAACTTAAAACCTTTGACCTTAAATATCTCTGATCAATGTTTCTGATGTAAGTCCAATCCACTTATACCTATGCTTCATAAATAGTTCATATAAAATAAAAGAAAACACTTTCCAGAAAGCTATAAACTTCATGACAAATGGATGTTGCCCTTTAACACAATTTTGGTTCTTCCTTTTTTCTCTTTGTTCTTTCTGGTTTTGTTCTGTTAGAAGAGAAGGGGCAAAAACATATCTTTTCTCCTTTCATTTTCCATCTATTGATTAACTTGCCATATCTCCTCTGTTTGGTTGCCGAGAAAATGAAGGAAAGATAGAGAAAAGTGATGAAACATAATCTGATCCATTATCTATATGTACATGATAGCTCAAGGAGTGGAGTACCCCATATTGATGAGGCAGATTGAGGACTTGCTGGTAACCTTCCTACTGTTTCTGTCGTTCCAAGTTGACAAAATTCATTGCTTATTTTTTTTTTTGGGTTACATTTCTCATGTTTTATGAAGTCTCACTGAAGCAACAATTTGAACCATTAAAGAAAAGTCTTACCTGAATTTCTCCTTTGTAAAATTTGGGACATGTCTTCTTTAAAAATACCTAAATCTTGTTTCCTATTAGCATTAAGTTTTGATAAGTTGGCCTGAGTTCTTGTATATTATCTTCTGCAATTATACCATCTACCAGAGAAAATGTAAACATGTTTGCCAACAAAATATGCCAAAAAAAGAAATAAGTATATGGGAACTCTCAAGTGAAACTTGACTCATTATTTCTTAGAAAGACCATTGAGGTGGCACACTAATGTAGTCCAAATAGTATAGGGCAAAATTCTAGAACATGAAGCAGAGCAGAAAATAGCATGCCAATGCATGACCAACCACAATTAATTATCTAGCTTATTTTTAAAAAATTTAATATGAATTCAACTAATATAATATAAAAATAGTTGTGAAACTTCTTTTAGTAACTTAGACTTCTGGAATAACTTATACTTGACATGACATGAGAAGCATTAGAACCTTTATAATATTACAATTAAAAAATAAATTCATCTATAATCACTTTGTTAATAAATTAAAAATATTTCAGTACATAGAGTTTTAAATTGGAACACCCACTTGAGTTTTATAATATAAAAAATTCAGGTTATATAGAATCTTCACCATATAAGTAATACATATATAATTTAGTAAAGAGAGTGATTTAGCACAGGAACATAATTTTTAAAAAACTAAGACTTTAATATTTTCATACTCTCAACTCAAACTCAGTTTCCTTTATAAATGTTTGAACTAATATAAAAAAAAAATTCAAAAATAATTGTATTTATTTTATTATTTAAATAGAATAAATTATATTTTTAATATAAGATAAAAACACTAATAAATTCTGATTACATTACAGTAACCTTGGCAAGTAAAACTAAATCTAATTTTTTTGCAGGCACTATGTTGGTGGAGTTATGTAGTGCATTCCATATAAATCTTCGTTATTTGAAGTTGCATCTAATGACTTTTATCAAGCTAAAATATAATGTGATTGTAGAAGAATTAAATTTTTCGTTCTCAAAAGCGTTGCATGGGTTTAATTTTTCTACTAAACTGTTACACCACTTAGAAAAGTAAAAATTATCTATTCATTTCATTTATTTAGTGATGATTCAAAAAGAAAAACCTCACCTGAGAAGCCAAATCCGGCTTCGCCCATAGTGTCAGATTATCTGTTTAATGGTCACCGTCGTTTATAGCTTCGAGATCAAGATCGAGCCAAACGACAATTAATACTGTCCAAGTTTACGGGCGCATTTATTCACTTGAACAAATAATAATGAGAACTATAAATTACTGTTAACCTGACATGTTGACGAAGCTTTGACTACTAAAGTAACCCTTTCCTTAAATGCTCCATCGTTACCGTGGCAAAAATCGACCCGTGTAATATGCCCCACACAACACCCGCTTCCTGGGCCAATAATATTAAAAAATATTATCTTTACATTTACTCGTCCATGTGCTCTTTTACCGTAAATATCTATGTTGCTTATATATACTAAAAGTTTTAGTTAAATTTATATTTTAAGTTTGTAAAAAAATAAATGAAATTAATTAAAATTTTAAATATAAATAATTGAATTAATAAATTTAAAATATAATAAATTAAATTAATTTAAAATTTTAAATATAAAAAATCACATCCCTTAATTATAAGATTAAAATTAAAAAAAATTATGTTTATTTTTTTATTTATATAAACTCATTTTTTTTATAATTTTATTTCATAAACAATTATAAAATTTGTGACGTAAAAGAAAAGAAAAGTAAAACAATATGTTTGTACGTGTCATTTCCCATGTTGAGTAAGTTTTTATCGTGTCTTGTCTTTTCTTTGTTGAGTCCATCGGTTCCAAGATTTTCTTTCACAGAAATAGAGCAATGGAGCTGAACGAGAAAAAGTTAGAATCTTTGATTGAACCCTGAAGCAAACTCTTAATGGGTAAGAGACCCAAAAACTGTAGCTTTGAATTTAAGGGGTATTCAGAGAGAGAATGAGCGCTCTTCAATTCAAAGACACCATTTTTGGGTATCTTTCTACAGCAGTGGGTGTAGCTTTCTTCTGCCCAGTAATTGTCTCTCGCTTTATTGAAAATTTTTCTTCTGTTGAAGCATAGCTCTGTTCATGTCGTCCAGTTATGTTTTCTATTTTCTTGGTTTTGATGTGTATTTTTCTTTTTATGCTTCCTTTAAGAACCGAAGGAAATAGCCCTACAGGGTATGTATGCTTTAAATGCGACGCTGGACCTGTAAGGCGGCTAATTGTCCTATACATATGCATTTATAGCCGTCAGATTACATTGATTTATCCCATCAGTGGGTTTCCTTTTGGAACACTCTTCCCCTTCTTCTTCTTCTTCTTCTTCTTAATCTTCTTCCATTCCTTGGGATTCTCTCACAGACACACACCGATACACCCACTTGCTTCAGAGAGAACGCTTTGAATTTCTAAACAGTATTGAAGAAAGAAAGTAAGAAAGAAAAATACTCCTTTGAGTTGATTATTCTGGGAATGAGGTGGTAAAGATGGGTAGGACACCTTGTTGTGATAAACATGGAGTGAGGAAAGGAGCTTGGACTCCTGAAGAAGACGAAGCCTTAGTTCAGTACATCAACAAGCATGGGCATGGTAGTTGGCGGACAGTCCCCAAGGAAGCAGGTAAAGGCAATGCAATGCTTCCTTTACCCTTCTATTATTTTTCTATTTGTGTATTTGTTTTGCAGTACTTTCTGTATGGTCACTTTTTTGGGTCGGAGGGGGAAAGGTGCACCATCAAGGACCTTTTGGAAATTTTAAAGCTAGAGAACAGAAGAGTTACACTGCCATTTTTCACAACTCCATTTTCCCATTTCCTCCTAGTAACATAGGACGAGTTTCTAGTCCGGTTTATATAGGTTGTGGAATACTTTATGAACTTGTGTTTAAGGCCTAGATGGAAATTTCTAGATGATTACGGTTTTTCTTATCAATTTTAGTCTTCTATTAATGTCTGAATTTATAACTTAGTCCTTCATTTTCTGCTACGCTTTTTAGATATTAATTGATTGATAACACTATGTTTCCTGGGGAAATCTTAATCATGTTCTGTTTTCATTTGATGTTTTTCTGTAACCAGAAATACCGAACTTTGCAAATAGATCTGCTTGTTTCTGAATGCAAACAGTTTATTCCTTCTGGCCATAAATAAATGGAGAAAGCATAAGAACTTGATAAAATAGCACTACTTGAATAGAATAGATTTTGTTCAATTGTGTTATCGGCGAATACATATTTGTTGAACCCTGTTTGTTACCAATGAATAGCATTATGTTATATGAATTTTGATTCAAATATACTTTCTCCTTTAGAAATTGGTTTGGAATTTTATGTTTGATTCGCTGCAAAGAGAAAGATTAACACACTCCATAGAAAGGAAAATGTACTTTTGGTAATAGAAAGATGGAAATAAAATTTTCTTTGAACATGTAATCACAAGTCCTTAACAAGATCTTGAGCATTACGAGGTAAAAATGATTAAAGCTTAAAATGCCTGTTGCTGTGATATAATTTCTGATATTCTACATTCCCCTCCTAAATCCAAGAACAACCTTAAACTAAAACTATTTCAAGACTCAAAATTATTTCCTAAGTTGTATCTTCCCTTCTGTTAGAATTCTAAGCATTGAAACTTGGTTCCTACTAGGCCTCCTTAGATGTGGGAAAAGTTGTCGGCTACGGTGGATAAACTATCTTCGTCCTGACATCAAGCGTGGCCCTTTCACTGCTGAAGAAGATAATACCATTATTCAACTTCATGCCATACTAGGCAACAGGTAGTGTATTGCTCCTATTGGTGATTTTCTAGAATGTTCTCTATCTAACATGTACTGATGCACAAACCTCTTACTCCCTGAAAGCTCATTCTATCCATGAGCTGCACTAGAGTTTGTGTTGCCACCTTGAAACAGACCACATTGCTAGCACTTAGATTTATCCACTGTCTCTCTCCCTCTTCTACATACTGAAGAGGATTACTGGTTGATTGACATTGTGTATTTTGGGACCCGGATTTCCTACAGTCATTTTTTGGTGCGGTCAATGTATTTGCTAATGTGGTGCAGTATGGGTTGTTGGATGATAAAGAGCTGTGCAATGATCGATCCATCTAATAGCCAATAGTATGTCACATCAGTAACTACACTGACTTTAAAAACATGACTGTCGCAGGAAATCCAGTTTTGTATTTTAGGACCACAGCTATTGCTAGTATTTCAAATTTCCATGGTCTTGATCTGCTCGTTATTGCAGGTGGGCTGCCATAGCTTCCCAACTGCCAGGAAGAACAGACAATGAAATTAAGAATTACTGGAACACCCATCTTAAGAAGCGCTTCCATCCCCCAGGTCATGCCAGAGGGACACCACTGCCATCTTTCGGTCCTGATCAAGGTAATGTCAAATCCGAATCTCCTACTACGCGTCACATGGTACAGTGGGAAAGTGCTAGAGTTGAGGCAGAGGCAAGGCTGTCAATGGAATCCTCATTGCTTAATTCATGGTCAAGCAAGACTTGCTCTGATTTCTATCTTCAACTTTGGAATTCCGAGGTTGGAGAATCATTTCGCATGATCAAGGGAACAGATGTCTCACAGACATCATCGTCCACAAAATTAGAGTCATGCTCAGATGTCTCGTTGCAGGTGGAAAACAATGGAGCTGGTGCCTTACTCAACATCATTCAAGAACAAACAATCAGCAAGTCAAAGCGCGAAGAAGACATTATTGTGTCAGAGTCAAGCTCTTACGATCTTAATAACTCAGATTCTGCATTGAAGTACCTGCTAGATATTCCTGATGGTGGTATAGGATTCTTAGAAGGACAGGCAGATAGTTGTTGAGTTCCCCTTGATGGTAGATGTGAGTAGGAAGAGGATAGTTTTTACATATTTTCTCAGGAAAAAGCCAATATCTTGGTCTGACAGAAAATGTTGTCTTTTTTGTATCATTATGTATACTTGGTTCTTGTTTTAGCTAATTTCCTCACCATGTTTACTGGAAAGCTTCAAGGACAAAATGATAAAGTAGATGCTGGAAAAGTTGCCACTTCTTGTAATCCTATGTTAAAAATTGAAATGAGATGTTCAATTATTCATGTACATAGCATGATTGGACTCGGATTTGGCATAGTCAAGAATTGATGCTGATGCTGTTAGTGCAGTTGTTGATGTAAACACCATCACTACTACAGATCCGAATTTGGCTGGGTGATAATTTTACTTCATTGTATCTCACAGAATCAGAGACCTTGTGACCTTACCAAAAGTTTCCAAATTGAATAATATAATGTTTCCCACGTAGTAATTGGTATATCCACAACATCATATGACTATGCACACATAATAAATGAACACAGACCAAGCCACACTTGTATTAACATTTAAACGCAGTAAGAATAAAATTACACGATAACTGAACATCGTTTCCATTAAGGTGGTCAGAATTTCAGTGTTAGAAACAGCCAAGGAGTTTCTTAGGAGCTGTTCCAGTTGCTCTGTACTTGGCCCCTATCTCCTCGGCCTTGAGAAGATCTTCCCCACGTTGGGCTTCAATGATTGCTTTCTTTTCTTCAGCTTGCTTGTGGATCAGAGCTATTCTGTTTTTCATTTTCTCCACATATTCTGCCTTTTTCTTCTCCAGTTCTTCCTACTCAGAAACACAGTGAAAATTCAACAATCTCTTTAGAAATTACCTCAATCTGTTAATTTAGTGTTCAAATTGACCAACTTATCAATAATATTCAAATGGGTTGTGTTTGTTTTTTTACCTCAATCTTCTTAAGTTCAGCTTCTACAGCAGCTTTCTTGCTGTTCTCCCATGATGAAATGGCTGATAGCTTCTTGTGAGCTCTGCTCGACAATTTCAATGAAATCGAAGAAGCAAACATCATTAAATTTTTCGAAGGATTGTAAAGGGAGAATACAAGCAAAGCCAACGAACTTCTTACTTGTTCTCTGCTTTTGACTTCTCATTTTCTTCCCATGCTTTGATCAGTGACAACCTCTTCTCAGTTGCCACTCTTGCAAGCACTGCATCTGAAGATGAATCAGGTTAAGTACTTCATATTGCAATATGCGAAGGGCAGAAAGCATAAAAGGAGATAAAAAAACAAAATGATAGTTGAAATACCTCGATCGACAGGATCCTCTTTTTTCTCTTTGGTTTCTTCAGGAATCTCTATCAGTAACAACGTTAATAACAACATAAGATCATAGTGAAATTGATAATGAAGATTATGAGAAAGAAACAAATATATAAAGTAATCATATTTTTTTAAGTTCATGCACTCTTTGAATACAGATTAATTCTTATTTAAAATAAAAAACGATAAACAATAATTTCTCCCAACAAGTAAAACTTTTAAGGTATTGAGTTCGGAATTTTTAACTTAAAATTCCTTGAAACTTAGCTTATTTTTTATTAAGTAAACACTTTGTTGATTAAAGTAATCATACTAAGTAAATACATAGATCAAGAAGAAAGTAAATTAATTAACATAAGAAAATTTAAAACCTATACACCTCTTGCCTTTTCTTCTTCTATCTTCTCCATTTTACCAAGAGACACAAGGATTATAAGGGTAAGAGAAAAATAATTTCTTTCTATGAAATTGGTTGTTTGCTTTACCAGTGTTTCTAATGAGCTAAAATCTATGCTGAAATAATTTTTTTAATTGTTTCACTTCAAACAAAATCACCATGTATGCATCTTAGGAATTAAAAAAAAAAGTGAAAGAGAAGGAGGAGAAGGAAGAAGGAAGAAGGGGAAATAAATATTCAGGCAAATAACATCAGATTAGGAATATACCAGATAGTAACTAAAATTCAAAATCAAATCCTTGTTTGAAATAAATTAGAATAAAAAACACAGAAAGAAAACAACAAGTTGTTCAATTAATGACAAAGTTATAAAGCATGGAAGATTTTTTTTTTTTTTCTTCTTTTTGAATTTTCTCTCGGTTTTCTCAAATCAAACATACATAACAGTAACAAATGAAGCTAAGAGATGGAATAGGATAGTACTCTCAACTATGACAAGAGCTTTGGACTCGTCAGCAGCAGAAGGAGGTGGAATTACAGATTTCTCCTCAGCCACATCCTTGGGAGCCTCTTGAACAGGCTTAGGTTCAGGTGGAGGGAGGACTTCCGTCGGAGCCGGAGCTGGTGGGGGCTCCGACGGGGATTCGAAGTCCGGCTTTTTGGGTGCCTCCTCTGTCATTTCTGTGAGTAAGAATTTAAAACTGAAACGTCACTGGTTCAGGAAAATTAAAAGGAATTGAAATAAAGAGAGAAGAGAGTTGGTTCAGATATTATGGTTGGAGACGGAAGAGAAACAAGGTAACTGTCAACTGACTTCAAATTCTAAAACGCTTAGCTGGGCGTTAGGTACAGCACAAGTGGTCACTCCTCTAGTAAAGTTGGCACAATAACACTTGCCAGCGATGATGACAATTGAGAGCACAAAATAATTTATTGATGCAACATGGCCAGCTTATTTGAGAAGTCGACCTGCTAATCTTAGCTACTCTATGTTACCATGGTATTTACATTTACACCATTTAATACATATAATAAATAATAAATGATCTAATGAGTATATTTTAATTAAGTTTATTTTAATTTAGGGATATTTTCATTAGATTATTTTATTTTTGATATTGAATTATCTTATTTTAATGTTAGAATAGGGTTACTTAAGTTGTTTGGTCTTCCAGCAAAGAAATTTTATCTTTTTCATGAGTTACAATATTATGATTAGTTTCTTTTTAAAGAATATTTGAGTATTGGTTAGGGAGTACCCTTGAAGAGTAATTTAGATTTTCTTTGTGTTAGTTTTACATTTTTTATGCTGAGAGTTTTTTTGTTTAAATAAAGGATATCCTCCCATCAAAATAATTTTTAAAGGAGAGGTATTAACTGTTTTTTCATTTTAAACAAATATAATTTTAAAATTTGAAATTAAAAATATTTAACTTGAAACATTTGAGGATTAGTTTACTTTTCAACTAATCTAGCATCTTGTTAATTTTTGTGTATTACATCTTTTCATCTTGTTTCCTTCTTTCTTTTTGGATTCCAGTTTTGTCATTAATGTTAGATATGAATATTAATATCATTAAAGGGTTACTTAACAGTGAGACAGACATCCTAAAATTTAGTACCACTAGGTGTTATGTTAATTGATCAATAAACTAATTAACAAATACTTCTAAGTACAAGATTTATTATATAATTAAAAAAGTTTCAACATGTTTCATTCATAAAAAATAAGATACGAGAAAATAAGGAATTTATCTTTTATCTATTTTTTTTTGTCATACTTTATATCTATTTTATAGATTGGTTAGAAATTATTGAATAATGATGTGACAGTTATTAAGATATTGAGATTATATTATTATATTTTTTTTCTTGACTAATAAAAAATGTAAGAAAGATGAAACAAAAGATTGAGCAAAAATGTTAACTCTGAGAATAATCATGTGCTCTTCAAAAAATATAAAAATATATATATATATATATATATAAATTAAAATGAACATAAATTTTTTTGATGAAATAAATAAAATAAACATAAATTAAAGCTTTCATTTAAGTAACAATAAAAATAAATAAATGAGTACCTGTTCTCATTGGCTGAAATTAATGAAGCTCGAAGTGTTCACATATTCATTAAAATTTGTGTAACAATAATTAATAATAAGCAGCCTTAAAATTAAAGAAGGTCGATGTGTCCACGTACTAACGCCGCCTCTTAAAGTCGTATCATCTCCCTTATTAAGTCTGAAAGGTTCGTTAAAAAAAAAAAATTATTTTTCCCGATTTATTGGTTAAAAATAATTTATTAGTAAAAATTAATTGATTAATAAAATTTTAATTTATGAAAAATAATATAAAAGATTTACTCTCTCCGTTTGTACATGAAAATTTTTGTTTTAATTTATTTATCATTTTTAAAATTTAAAATAATATTGATTATTATTTTTACCAACTTTAATTAGTTTACATACTTATCATATCCCTTTAGTCCTTATAATTATAATGCTTATTTAACCAAACAAAGTTAATTGGTTTTATTAATTTTTAAGAAATAATCTATAATATTATTTTTATTTAATACAATTTCACATTAATAAACAAGTAGAAACAAAAATGATCAAAATATTTATTAAGGATAAATTATAAAAAATAAAAATAAATGTTGCATTGAAATTGTAAAATATTTTTACAATGAATTATCAAAACTCCTCTAAAAGATGCCTTATAACAAGAGAGAGTACTATAATAATAAAAAAAAAGATATATTAGAAATTTAAGAATATTTTAACATAATAATTAATTTTAATAGATAAATAATATGAAACATAAAAAAAGAGATGAGTTGTTTTAATTTAACTAAAAATCTTAGGTTTAAGCCTTAAATATGCCATTGCATTAAATTTTATAAAAAAAATTATTTTTGTGATCTTGTTCAATTCAAATTAAATTAATATATACTTAATATAATATTAAATACCAATAATTAATAACAAAAACATATAAATGAGGAATTAATAGTATGTTTGAGTATAATAGATGATGTGTACAGGCGGAGAACAGGTTGCTATTGACATAGCATAGGGTACGTAGGTTGTTTCATTTCACGGAATCGTAAATGCAGGGCAGCTCTTAAATAGATCCATTATCCCTTACGCATTCAGTTATAATTGTTTGTACATTGGTTTCTTCTTCAACTTGCAAAACCTTAAATTTGACGTTTTTAAGCTTTTAACCACTTGTATTCGAAAATTGAATTCTTAATTACATGAAAAGCTATATTTTAAGGTTGAAGTTTTAAATTGTTTTATTTATATACAGCAATAAGGACTAAAATAATTAAGTGATTTATTCAATTTAAAATTATACACAACTATAATCATATGTGTGTATATATTTTTGATTCAATTGAATAGAAGCTATGTAATAGAAGTAATTGCCTTACAATTCCAACTCTTTGGAAGAATTGATTCAACGAGAAATAACATTAATTATATGTCTTTCTTGAAATTGGATTAAGAATTAAGTTAAGGATATTGTACCTACTTTTAGATTGTCCCAACAAAATTATAGGAATAAATTATGTGGATGTTGAAGTTGGTAGTTAAGGCAGAAAATGATGGAAGGTCGGTTGTGGAACAAACCAAAGCAGTTAGATGAGGAAGACAGAAGAGATTGTCTCTATGAGGCCTTTCCCTTGGGCAAGACCAAAATAGCTTTATGGTGATACCTCCTCTTTCTTTGTATTCTTAACGTCTGCCCATGTCAAGTTTAGTTAGGGTGCGTTGGGGGTTATCTTAATGTAAAAGTAATAATTAAAGTGATTTTTTTAATTTTTATAAATATTTTTTTGATAAAACTTTTCTTTTTTAAAAATATCTTACTGTATAATTATGTTATAAGCAGACTTCTTACTTTTAAAAAAATCAATTTAGAGTCTATTTAATTGATTTTTATTAATTTTTTTAAAAATATTTTATATAAAAAATTATTATCTGAATTAATTTTTTGTAAAATAAAAAATATCTTCATAAATCAAAATCATAATTTTTTTTGAAAAATTTAAGGACCTTTTTTTTTTCAAAAAATCAATTAAAACATACTCTCAAACAATTTAGAAGTACACAAAAATATTTTTTTTTCCTATGATTTAGATGTAACTTCTACCTATCTAAATGAAGCACTACCAATGCGGTGCTGTGGTTAAGACAACAAAAGAGAAGAAAATGAGCTATGAAAATATGCTTAGTAAAGAAAATCAGAATTTTTTTTATTAGAAAAAGTTTTTGGGATATATTGAAAATTAAAAATTTAAAAAAATCCTATTTTTAGAAATAGGTAATGGAAATTTTATATTTTTTAAACTTTTTCTTATTTTCTTTTCAAGAAGTAGTCTAATAAAATTGATTCAAAATATTTATTAGGTACTAAATAAATATAAATATAAGTGAAAATAAAAAGATAAACAAATTTTCGAAAAATGATAATATAAAAATAAAAACACATTTCAGTAAAATGAAAATAGAAAATAAAAATAGGAAAACATTTCCTAACTAAACATGCCTTAATTTTTCCTTAGTGGGCAAGCCTTCCTTAAATGACTTCTACTTTTGAAGGCACAATTATTCTTTTTTTCCCCGTGTAGGAAGCGGACATTGTAACCACAACTTGACCTCACTCTCCTTCTTGAATTAACTTTTTTTTAATAATTACGTAGATAAATGTTAAGTTAATTTTTTTAAAAAATAAAAGTAGTTTTTTTTCACACAATATCTCAAACACTTTGAATATAATATTTTTATTTAATCCTTTTCATTTTATTTAGTATATGGGGTAGTTTAGAGAAAGAATAAATTATCTTTACTGCATAAAGTTATATATGAAAACTAAATTTAACATTATCTTAAATTTTTAAATTGCAATATTTTAAAAAAACAAAGATTTAAGAATTTTATAACAAAATGAGTAGAATATTAATTGTTAAAAATCCAAAATCAGAAATTACAATTGAGAAATATAAAGTTTAAGTAATTGAATTCAAATAATAAAATTAAAAGATTAACAAAAATTTGATATAAAACTAATTGAGTTCAAATTCTGGCATAGAAATTGTAATTTTCCAAATATTGAATAAAAAAATGTATATAATGATGGGTGATGTCATAATACGTAAGGCATGGCCCAAGAAGTGAAGAAGTCATCTACCCAATGCCACTTGTATTCACACACGAATAGTACCTGCCTTTTCGGTTTTCTATTGTGTGGCCATTTTTCAAGTATCTGACGATATTATGACGATATTTCCAATTACGAGTGGGCACGGACCAGATGTTTCGCTATTTTGTCTCCATCTAAAGAGTAATTTAGGGATTGAAACGGAATCACGATAAGCCTTTGTGTCTTGATAAATTTTTAGGGTGGTCCTGGGATAAACTCATTTCCCTCCAAAATTTATATAATCTTATTCCGTCCCTTCTCAAAATACTTTTCGATTGTTCAGTAATAATATTAATCATTATTTTTGATAAATAATTTGTAATTATTTTAAACATTCAAATTCATTTTGTGATATCTTTAAATTATAAAGTAAGAAAGCTTATTTCTTTTCGTAGAGAAAAATAATAAATTTTATTTCTAAGGAGCCTATATATATATATATATATATATATGAGATTGTATTATGTAAAAATTAGTATTTATGCTTTCTTATGAAAAATTAAAATGGTAGATCTTATTACCAACATTGAAAATCTTAAGATAATGCTTACTATTTCGTACATATTTTATTTAAATTTTTTAATTAATTGAAAAATTGTAAAAATATCATAAATATTTTAATTTTTTTTTTATCAATTTACAAGTATATTTACCTCTGTAAATTAAAACTGTAGAGTGGAGTTTGACTTAATATTAATTCCACTACTCCAAAGTTTATGTTAGCTTTCACACCTCACGTTAGATACCCTTTCAAACCTCCAGAAGGGTCATCAACCATTAAGCTACACAATTTGACATTGTTGGGTGCGCACCGGTGCACTACGACATGTAGCACTAAAGGCAAATTTATGTGTATTTGTTCAACTGGGAGTTCAAAGATTCTGCAAATCTTTTTTTTTAATAAAAAGAATTTTTTTTACAATTCAACCAACAAATGTTAGCCTAATAATAATAATAAGGGGATACAATTATTTAAATATGTTCATAAGAGTTTAAATTTATATGTATTTTACTCTTAATTAAGCTATAAATTAAAAGAACTAATAATAAGTTGATATAGTCAAACCAAAAAATTTATATAAATCTTTCTATTAGTTCAAATAAATAAGGTGTACGCAAATCGCACTAAATCACATTAAACCACCTAAACTGTATCAAACTAAACAAAACCGATAGAAAACCAAACTGTCATGGCCCTAGATAGTTTTAAAAATTTTGAAATCTGGCTGTTGGATTCAGTTTGGTGGTTTAAAAGAAGATTTAAATAGCTAGGACCAAATTAAACCGACAATAATTAATATATTAATTTTTTTATATATTAATAAATTATATATATTCAATTCCATAAGTAATTAAGTTAATTAAAGTGACGATATCTTTTAATTTAATTTCTTTTTCTTTCTCTTACAAGAAACAATATTACTTGCATATTGAATGTTATAGAATTTAACATGATTATTAGTTAGTCTTTGTTTGATTTTTTGTTAATTTTGTAGTAGATTCATTCCTTAATATTTGCTTTCAATTGAATATATTATATTTATTCAAACCGCCCAAACAGTCAAAATAATGTTCAAACTACTTATATTAGTTTGATGCAATTTTTTGTTGAAATTACAGCAAACTAAATCACATTAAACTAAACTGCTTACACCCTAAAAATAAATATCTGTTTTGCTCACAAAAGCCTACTCATTCATCAACTAAAATGCGACCTCTAATGGTTGAAATGATGATTCATTGACAAAACTACTCGTTGACACTTTCACTTACTGAAAAGTCATTTTATTAATCAATGTCAGTTTTGAAATTAAAAATTTTAAAATGGTGATGATTTTATTTGTCCAAAAAAAAAAGATTGCTTTGGCTTACCCGTAAAACATAACTTGTGACAGCTATTGGACATAATATATACAATAAAATTCTACTTTTACTAAACAACAAACAATTACATATATATATATATATATATATATATATATATATATATATATATATATATATATATATATATATATTATCGATAATATTATTAATTAACAACTACAAGTTTTATGTTCAATATTAACAATAATAGACATAATTTCCTCCATAAGAGTGCAACTCAATAGCACTAAATATATATATATATATATTAGAGATATATGAAGAGCAAGCTATAAAGGTGCATAGTCATCTGCTGGCACTGCTGGACCCTCAGAAATAGCAGATAAGACAACAAAGGCACCAAACAAGATTGTAAGGACAGCAGTGAAGTTGACAAGGAAAGCTTCAGAACCATATTTTGCTAATCCTGAGCTCTCTAAGAAAGTCAGCTTCTCCAGAAATCCCAGAACAGCAGCACCAACAGCCAATACATACACTAAGAGCCCAAACAGGACGTGCCAAGGGAGGGACTCGCGTCTTATGTCTGGGGTCCCTCCAGGGTAGAAAAATATCACAAATCCATATATCCACTGCAATGCAAGCCAATGATGCAAACATTAGGCAAAAGTTGGAGGATTATTAAGTAATATCAGGTAACAATAAATTCTACGCGTGTATGAAAAAAGTTTTGTTGAAAAAAATTATACCCACTTTGATAATTTTCCCACCTTACTTTATTGTTAGTTGAGATAGCCTTGGTGTACCAAAACAAAAAAATATATATTCTACTCCTAATCCTATGGGCTTGTCCGTTTTTGGTCTATGGTTGGCTTAGTTGGCCCAAGTCCCAAAAATATCTATTCCTCTTCCTATGGGCTTGATCATTTTTGGGCTATGGTGGGCTTAGTTGGTCCAAGTCCAAAGCTTTTTTATTAAAGGTGCATTTGACACATCGCGAGATTATAATTTTTATCCCATTGAACTTTGTATGGTGTGTCAAACGGGCATTAATGATTGTCCCTCCAGGTTGGGCCAGGTGTTGAGAGGAGATTTTGTTACCTGAATGCCATAAAGAACAATGACCCCAATTCCAAGCCAGGAATGGAAGCTGTAGAGATTGGCAATCCCGCTTTCATTGTGATACTTGAAAGCAGCATATATGCCAATGATTCCAAGTACTAATGCAACGGCATGTAGAAGAAGATGTATCAATTTCTTCACTTGTTTTGTCAATGGAAGAGATTTGTAGCTTATAATAGCTGTAAGTGGCAGAAAAATATTAGTAGGCGAACCATCAACAACTTTACTTCTTCACAATAATAACTATTTTGCTTACCTTCACCTCCAATAATAATCATGCCAATTAGCATCAGAACTGGATGGATCTGTTACAAGAAAAACAACAATTACGCATTATTAACAAAAGCTGTCAATTTGTCAAATTAATTATCATCCAAAGAATGTCTAATTTGCTATAACTTAGAAGAAAATGATACCCCATGGCCAGGACAAACGCTTATACGCATCAGAAAATGCAAAATTCTATGAAGTGGGGAAGAAAGCAAGGCTGACTTCAGTGTTGTAGACAATTCAAAGTTAATGATGCATTAGTAAGAAACCAAACAGAAAGCTAAAAACATGTAGAAAGATCTATAGTATATAATTAATCCACGTCTGATGCTTGAATTGGCACCGCGTGGAAAAATCACATCTTCAAATATGGGACCTTGTCAATTATTATAATTCTCAGCGGGTAGGTAGGAAAAGGGGTCCAATAATTAACAACAAAAATCAACAGGAAAACCAAAAAGAAACTGAGATAGTACCGGAAAGTATGATTTTTCTCTCAAGATTAAGATTTGAAATGCAAAGCAAGCAAATATAGGATTCATATATAGCAGAAAGAGAAGGTTTAGAAATTTGGTTCTATATTGCCGAAATGAACCTTATACTCTCTTCATCTATGACAATTGAAGTAAAATAAGAAATGTAGCAGTAGATTAAGTCATCCTCACCACCTACTCGACTAAATGCCGTGAACAGCTAAAAACTGCTCTTTACTAGCCAAGTGCTAAACTATCAGCCATTCCTCTCTCATAGCAGACAAGAATTATAAGTTGTTTTTACGAGGGAAAACTAGTAAATTCAATTTACAGGCTACCATTTATGAGATTACAGGTGGTTGCCCAAATTTCTGAATCAAATTCCCAGAAAGATCGTGAAGAACAATTAACAAAATCCAGAACACCTACCACCAATTGAAAGTAAAGATCTAACAGATAAAAGAGGAACTTACATTGAAGATGAGGCTCTTGTTGGAAGACTCCCAGGCGAAACCACCCCTGAAGTGTATGTTCCAAACTAACACCAACACGATACCAACAATTCCCAGAAAGTGAACCACAAACGTAAATGGGAAAGCAGGAACACCCAACGCCATCTCTGCTATCTCTTTCTTCGTCTCTTTGTTTGTGCTCTCTTCTGGGTCTTCTTCTTCTGCTCTGTTTCTGCAAGAGGAAGCAGTGTGAAGAAACTGCTGGTGATATTCTCTCCTCTCTATTGGGCTCTTCAGCGTGTGGAAGCCTCGTGCAAACCAAGGAACCTAACCCCGCTTTGACAGTCTGATGAAGATTTTCATCATCATTTTCTAGAATTATATGCCACGTGGCCATATCTGATTGAAGCTTTAATGCTCATATGTTTTCAGCTTCGTGTCTGCTTTCTCCTCCTTCTAAATTTATAACCATTTTGTTGTTGTTGTTGTTGTTTTTTTTTTTTTTTTTTAAATAATGTTTTTTCTTTCTGGTTAAAGAAACTTCTTAATTCGTTATTATTTTAAGATTGCAGTTCATAGAAGTATTCATGATTTTTTATATATTTTTTGTTACTAGATATGATACAAATATCTGAAAATTTCATTGATTAAAAGTAAAATTTGTGTATTAATAATTTAAACAAGATAAAACGTCAGCGAAAAAATAAATAAATAAGATAATTATTAATTGGAAGGGGATTACAATGTGATAAAAGTTAAAAGTTATTAAATATGATGATAACTCAACTATACTCAACATAAAAAATAAATTATTTTGTCCATGGTTTGGTCATCAAAGCATTTTATTAAGTTTGATTTCATATATTAGTATTTTTTTTTTATGGTTAGTTTGTTTTTTTTCTTTTTAAAATTAAAGTTAGTCATTCATTACTCGTGGTTCAAAAAAGATAAAAGCAATGGGTGATAAATTATTTTTAACAACATAAATGATTGAAATTTCATCTCTTTTTATTAGGGGCAAAATTATCTTTTTATTGTCTCAAAACATAGTTGTTTCATTATTTTTGATGGGTTAAAAAATAAAATAATATATTTTAAAATAATTTAATAATATTTATAATATTTATAATATATTTTTAACTAATTAATAGAATTGAGATAGAAATAAAATAGCAAATTTTAATCTTTAAAAAGGGAATTTAGTATAAAAATATTTTAATCATCTTACTTGTACGATGAATGAGCTTGACATAGATTGAGCAGTGATGTATGAGATGTGCTACACATTTGTATATTTATATTCAAATTTATATTTTTTAATTTTTTATTTATAATTTTTCTCTTATAAATAAATTACAATTAAAAAATATAAAATAGGGTGTGTATGAGCGTTTTTCATGGCCTTAGCTTAGTGACTTTAAACTTACTAATTAAAGTATAAAAAGTAAGAAGTTACTTTAAATATTTCATGTAATAAATCACACTAAAGAAAATTTATTAGTATATAAATGACATAAATATAATTCAATTATTTTAAAAATAAAAAATTATACATTATTTTTAATTGATAATAATAAAAATTTTATTCAATGAAATACAAATATGTTTAACACTTCAATATAGTACGAAATATTTATATGGCATCATAATATTTTAATAAAAAGTTGATATTAATATATTATTACATGCTAAGATTTTGCATTTATCCATTTTTTTTTTTAATGGAACGTAAAGATTGCACCTTTTGGATTGGAATCTTTAGAAGCCCAAATGTAACTTGGATCACTTCCTTGGGTTGTATTTTGGACCCAAAATTGTTTTTCTAGCTTAAATCCTGAGTGTTATTCCTAGGATAGCAATTGGGCAGAGGCCCGGCAAGGATTCTTCGTTCGTGGTGGAGATTGAAAGAAAATTTTGCTTGTGAAAGTGGGGTAAAATTTTAGAGACCACAGAGAGTCAGGGGCGGGTTTGATATTAATATTAGACAGCATAAGTAAAATAGTATTGCATAAGAAGTTAAGGTATAATATAATTTTTTGTATTATTTACTGTTTGTTGTTTAATACATTAGATAAATTTTTTTATATTATTTGTGTATAATTTACAGTAATATTTTATATTATTATTTTTTAAAAAATATATAATAAGATTTTAATATTTTATAATAATTAAAGTAATTTATAAAAATATAAAATTAAAAAAGTATCGTCAGTCGCTGACTATTGTCAGTATCTTACCGATCACCGACCATTGTCCATATCTCACCAGTTGATAACCGTTGTTAGGACTGTTGATTTAATGAGACAAGGTATAAGATTGTAAGATTATTTAAGAGATGACAAGGTTAAAATTTTTATCTAGTACTCTAGATAAATTCTTATGATATAGTTTGGTGAGTAACAAAATTTAAAGATTTGTCTAGTATCATAGACAAACTTTTATCCAGTATTGTGATATTTTAAAAAATCAAACAAAGAATAAATTTTTTTATACTGTCCAGTTTTTTAGTTTTTAACAAATCAAGACCCTTAAATTAATAAAAATATTAAAATATATTTAATTTTAAAATAAAATATACATAAATAGAGGCATTTTATTATTTTTTTCCCTCGATTTGTAGAGAAGAGATTGAAAGCATAACATAACATCACATCATCTAGAGAACTCGTAAGAGTTTCTCCGTCGATGGTCTAAGATAGAGACGATTATGAATCTACGATACTTCGTATTTATACATTTATACATACGTACATACATAAGGCATGCATTATAGACAGAGAGGATAAGAATTTAGTCTTGAGAAGCACTTCTGAAGCTTTGTTGTGAGATCGATGTGATGGCATAGCTAGCTAGTAAGGACCATGCCATGCAAAACCAAACGGTGACGACTCAGCACTTGAGACTGCTATTGAACAAGACAATAAGCTTAAAGGAAATGCTAGCTGTACCTGGTTTTTCTGTACATTTTAGTGTGTGTATATATATATATATATATATATATATTATAATTATTTGTGAGGATAAAAATTGTATAAAAATACATAAATAAAGTGTAGACACAGCATAACTCTTTAGTTAATATTAGGTAATGTATTTTCCTTTTTAGAGTATCTGCTGAAAGAGATAAATTGGAAGCTTTGCTATCAATTTTCTCAGTCTTAATAATAACCCTGTTTATCTGATATCCAACACAAGGCATCTAATATGGTTGAATTTGTTAAGATTATAAAAAATAATAAAATTTTTTTTGTCAAATTTTAAGCTATTATATTTTTAAGATTTAAACTTTAAATTTTTTTATTAAACTAAAACAACTTGTATAATCTTATTTATGCAATTGATGCTGGTGTAAGAGAGCGTTTGGTATCTATCATGATTTTTGAAAACTTTTATAGGAAAGTATTTATTGGGTATGATACCTAAGTAAAATGTATTTTAATATTTGATTACAATTAATTTTTTTAATAATAAATACTTATTTTTGGTTAAAATAAAGTTTTAATTTGATTTTTTAAAATTACTCTTGACACAACGAGAGATGGAGGTGAAAGACAAAGACAATATTATAATTAAACAGTCTAATAAAAGAGTTTTCTTAGTGAGCTAGGCTACCAATCTCTAAAGTTGAGAACCTTTGAAATGAAAACTTTCCACAATTTTACTTCTCCAAAAAATTCATTTAGCTGAAAAAGTTTTCATAACTTATACCAAACACATGCAACTTACTTTTTAAGTGAGTTTTCCAAAAAACCAAAAAACTTACCTTAGATCATTTTTAGTTATGGTACTCATCAAAGTTATATATCTTAATTATTTATATTATTTTTATAGGTCTTACGATGACACATCACTCTATATAATTTATATAATTTTTTCTTTACTCATACAATTTTAAAATTTTTTTAAATAGGTCTCACAAAATATCTATTTTTTCTTATAAACATTCTTTTTCTTCTTAAAAAATACAAAAAAACACTATCTCAGCAACTGTGCATCGTCAATCTCCAAAGCACCCCTCTTTCCTCTCTTTCCTCCACCTCACTCTTCTCTAGTCATGCATCCTTCCAATTGCCGATGCACAAATATATGCATCCTGTAAATGCCTCCCACTAGAGATGCCCTCATACCGAAACACCCATTATGCCAAAAAGTAGAGATATTGGTTCGTCATTTATTTGTAGCACTGCATACTTTCAAAAGTGATTTCTCCTTTGATCACACATAATTTTCTTACGATATTTTATGATGCTATCATATGTAAAATATAAGAGAGATTGGCATGGTTCTCTGACCACATCCAGAGCCATACGAAGTCAAATTGTACTAAAATTTGCTAAGTCTAAGTAATTTCCCCTCTTTTGCAAGACAAATATAGTTGTAATTCATTAAAGCCAAGATTCCCTCGTTGAATAGATGAACTAACTGTATAGAGTATTTACATAAGAAAAAAAAATGAATTAGAGTTTAGTTTGCTAAACAATTAGTAATTACTCCAGCTGGGAGGGAGAGTGGCAAATAAAATAGTATTCACCAGTCATTTTCAGAGTGCGTCAAGTTTCGGTTCTCCAAGTTTGGTATCAATGGTTTGCCAATTGCCATCACTTTTAAAAGGGAAATTTAACCTTTTTCTGCATCTATTATAATTATGCAAAGCCCAAAGGTTGGGACTTGGGACAAGAGAGGAGAAAAGTTGTAGCTGTCAATGAGTCAATGCATGACGAACAGTGGGATTGATACTTTGGACTGGTAACCATGAAAAGCAACTCAAGTTAAAGAAGGATTTTCACACCTCTTTTTTAAGGAGAAAATAAATAAACAAATAAAATGAAGTAATTGATTTGTGATATGATAAAAGTATTTGATTGAATTGTTTGTCACATTAATTAATAAATGATTTAATAGTTGTTATTGTATCAAACAATCAACTGCGATAAATTCTATGCTTGCAAACATTTAATTTCCATGATTGGCCATAAAAGATGAAAAGATAACCTTCCTAGCTGACAGGATATCTGTAATTGGAGATTGGAAGCCATTACTAGAAAGCTCATTAGAGCAGCATCAAAACCGCTAAGACAGACCATCAACGGATACTGGGTGCTGCTGGTATATGGAGTATGAATTGCGCTACTTGGACTACGTTGATGGTCCCTTCTTTTCAGCTGTAGAAAGAATATACAAGTGCCTGTGGTCCTTGAAAGCTATTTCACATTATTTTTCTTGATCTAAATAATTCCACCTTACTCTTCACTTGCTTGCTTAATAGTTATTATTTGTCAAAGTATTATTTTTTTTTTTAAAAAAAAAACTTAATCTGGCTAAGGTATCTTTGGCCACCGACAGTGGCACGTGTTGAATGTGTAAACACATGCCAAGTTTGTTGTTTTATATGTCAATGATCTAGAACTAGAATTTGAAATAGGAAGAGAAAACCATTCCTTCTTCCTTATGGTCACTTATATGGATGTAGTTGAAGGGTAGAGATGGTGGACCAAATCAATTTTATTTTTTCTTCTTTTATAACTAATTTCCTACTTAATACTAATTATCAATGTTCTTACATCTTGCAAAAAAGGTGCCGGATTTATGCATTGGGGGTTGTTGGTTGTAGAAGGTAGCACAACACATGGACTTTGCTCTATCTTTTTGTTATGGCTCAGTGGAGAACTTAGAATGCTTCATTATTTAGAATGAATCAAAGTTCAATTGTCAAGGAAAATGCTAATTTATATTAACCAAAATACACTCGCAATAAGGTAAAATAATCAGAATATCCACGCCACCGGTATAACTTCGGTATGCTCTCCTCAGATAAGCTTTCATACTCTTAGTTAGAACTTTGATTTGATTGTTGGAGTTGCGAACGAAATCCTTTTTTAGGTTGTGTTTGGAGGGGAAGGGAAGAGAATTAAAAGGGAAGTAAGGTGAAGGGAAGAATGGAGCATAGGAGATTTATCTTTCTTTTATTTGAGATCATAAATTTTGTAATAGATAAATGAGAGATTTATAATTCTTATGAATAATTTTATCTTTATTTAAAATATTAATAAATTTTCGTAATTATAAAAAATACTATATATATATATGAGTGTGTACTAGTTTATATAAATAAACTTTTTAATTTTTCTTTTAAAACTATAAAAATCTTTTAAATTGTTCTCCTAAAAATGGAACTAACAAATAAAGGAAAGGTTCATCTAAACCTTTTCCTTCCTTCTCATATTTAAAACTTGTATTTGAATATTAAGAGATAGATTTAGTAACTTTTAAAGTCATTAACTTAAAAAAGAGATCAAATAATAACATATTTTTTAAAAAATGATTGAACTATATATGAGATTCACATTTTTCATGTTTCTATCTTTAAATCATTAACTTTAAAAGTCAAGGAATCTTGATTAATCATGGTTACTTCTCAAAATTGATTGTGCTTTTGTTTGCTTGGGAAGTGCTGGCTTAGTTCAAACTTAAGCTGCAAAATAAGAGGAAAAAAAAAAAAAAAAGAAGCTTTAATTGAATGTCGAACATGCCCGTTGCATATGTTACAAAATTACAAGCTAGCTTGTTGATTAATTAAATACATTTTCTAAACCCTGCAACGTTTGACATCCTGCTTAATTCTTCCCCCACGCGAAGCATCACGCTAGCTTCTTGACATGATGTATCTCCTAATTTTGATAATAAAAAAAAAGACAATAACTCGTCCCTCCATTTTGAACTAAAAAAATAAGGAAAGAGATGCTTTAAATTATTAACACATGTCAGGTCAACTTTGTCATTTAAAGTTCCTTGTCCTTAGCCTTACAGTCTACAAAGCAAAAAATACAAAACCAAAATGTGATTCAGAGATTTTCCTCAGTAACTTATGGTTCATAACGTCCTTTAAAGAAGATTCTAATAAAAAACCGATCCGTATCAGATCCTTTATTCTTATTTCTTTTCACTAATCACGCAAACTCAGTAAGTATAGAATAGTTCTAGTATCTCAAGTCTAGATCAAGAAACAAGGATAGACTGCACAGCACTGGTAGCTTTCAGAACATCCTGATACTTGATTCCAGTTATAACTATATACATTACAAATAAGCTTGAAGTTTCAAATTAGCATACAGCATTCGCTTATAAGAGGAATATTTTGGCATCTATTTATCGCTTGCTAGCCTGAAAACATGTTCAAGTCATGGAGCAAGAAGAACAAGATCAAATGTGTATTCAAAATGCAGTTTCAGGCAACCCAGGTAAGAAAACACACCAACAATTTGCATTTGCAACTGTCTTAAAACATATTACCCAGGAAGTTTGAAATCTAGAGTGGTAGTCTGTCAGATATTCTAATTCGGGTAATAAAAGGGTAAGAGTTTGCAGTGCAGGGAATACTGACATATCAATATACAGATAGTTCTATGGTCAGTTTCTTACCTTGTTCTGCATCTCCTTTTTCAGGTGCCAAAGATGAAAAAGTCTGCACTGATGATATCACTGGTACCAGATGATGTTGGGAAGCCAACGGTGAAACTAGAGAAAGCTCCAATTCAGGATGGAACCTGTTTATGGGAGAATCCAATTTTTGAATCAGTTAAACTCATTAGGGATGCAAAATCAGGAAATCTCTATGAGAAAATTTACCATTTAGTTGTTTCAACGGTAAGCAATTGCTTTATTTACACGCTATCCTTTACTTGACCTGTATATTGGTTGGGACGTGTAATATTCATGGGCTCTCGCAGGGATCTTCAAAATCTGGCTTTCTTGGAGAAGCTTCAATAGATTTTGCTGGCTTTGCAGCAGAAACTGAGCCAGTGACTATTTCTCTCCCCCTGAAGTTTGCCAATTCAGGTGTAATTTTACATGTTAGTATATTCTCTCTCTTCAACCTCACTTTCCATCTCCCTCTAAAATGCTCACAACATGCACAGACATCATTCTTTCTCTTGATGTTCAGAATGTCTTAAGAATCTAATAAGAGCATCTTCTTTTTTTCCTCCTTACATCTATCAATATATTTAAACATAAATCACATTACAAACAGCGATAATGATTTCTCACATGCATAATAAATGTTGAGACAGGTGACAATTCAGAATGTGGAAGGATACACAGATCAAAGGTAAAACCTCCAAAAGAAATGTTCTTATGTTTCTTTTGGTTTTACTTCTCCCTATCTTAATTTAGAAATCTTATGTACTAATTTCAGAAATGGAGAGTATCATGGAGCTATGGGACTTTGCAATGAAGGAGGCTTGAAACACCGAATGAGCTTTGGCAGTACAGGTGAAAGTTCTTATAATATTGATGAGGTAAGATCCCAAAGAATGCATTTACAACAAGCACTCTCTTTTTAACATGGTTGAAATTTGTCGAAACAAATTATTGTTAAGAGGACAAGTCGTTAGATGAAGGAGCCCGTAAGTGATTTTATTTGTTTGAATATTTCGTAGGATGGGAAGCCAACCAAAAGATATGGTTATGCTGAACAAAATGCTGCTACTGTTGAAGAATCTAATGGCACCAGTCCTATAGCAGATTCATGGGAAGAGTTTAAAACTGAAAACGGTGCCACAGATGGGAAGAAAACATCCCAGGATGCTTATAGCTTCTTGGCACACTTCAAGAAAAATCCCCAAACAAATGGAACTGCTGATGCCATTTCAACAGGAGCCCATGCGGGTAAGAGGTCGCACACAGACTGGTCAGTTGGCTCAGAATCAGATGGAAGTTTAGGTGAATGGACTAACAGCTTGCAAGATAATCTTCCAAGAGAAAGACCACAAGAGTCAACAGATAATGCCACTGAAATGCTCAAAAGTGAAATTGCTTCTCTGAAGAGGCAGTTAGAAGTGTCTGAACTGGAGTTGCAATCACTTAGGAGGCAGATAGTGAAAGAAAGCAGTTGGGGACAGAATATGTCAAAGCAAATTATCATCCTCAGAGAGGAGAGAGATGCAATCAAAACTAAATATGAGGAACTCAAGTCCCAGAAGAACTTCAATAATGAGACTGAAACTTCGAGAGTTTTGCAGTCTGAGATTAAAGATGCTAGGCTTCAGTTAGAAGCAACAAAGGAAGAGCTTGATTATGAAAAGGAGTTAAGTAGCAATCTCAAATTGCAACTGCAGAAGACACAAACCTCAAACTCTCAGTTAATTTTGGCAGTGAGAGAACTTGAAGCATTGCCAGAACACAAGAATAAAGAATTATTGTATCTATCCACCAATAAAAATTTTAAAGTGGGCAGGGAGCCTGATGAAAGCGACGCTACAGAAGTAGATACGTTGAAACAGAAGATTGCTGACCTGAAAGATGAAATAGCCATCAATAACAAACCAAATGAAGAGCTAAATGAGCATATAGAAGAGCTCAGCTTGGAGTATGAGCTTCTGAAGAAAGAAAACCTGGATGTCTCTTTGAGATTAAAGCAAGGTGAAGCGCAACAGATTATGTTACAAAATGAACATTCAGCTTCTTTGGCTACCATACAACAACTTGAATCACAAGTAGATATATTAGAAGAAAAGATAAAGAATCAGGCAGATGAATTTTCAGGGTCTTTGGACTGTATCAATGAACTTGAAAATCAAGTTAAGTCTTTAGAGAAAGAGCTGAAAATACAGGCAGAGAATTTTGAAGATGATATTTATGCCATGAATTGTGCAAAAACTGAGCAGGAAGAACGGGCCATCCAAGCTGAAGAAGCATTGAGAAAGACAAGACACAATAATGCTATCACATCTGAGCGTTTTCAGGAGGAATATAGAATGCTCTCTGTTGAGATGGCATCCAAAGTTGAAGAGAGTGAAAAAGTGACCCTGAAAGCAATTGCAGAAGCGGATGAATTGCAGCAGAAGAATAAATTGATGGAAGAAATGCTCCAGAAATGCAACCGAGAGCTCAGACTTGTTAATGATCAAAATGAATTGAAAATGAAAGAGCTCTGGAACCAAATAGATTTGAAAGAGAAAACGATAGAACATATGTCACAGGAACTAGAGAAGAAGTCTAAAGAACTTGAAGATGCACAGAGGCATACGGAAGAAAAGGATGATGCTCTTTTTAGGCAACTTCAAATGCTAAAATCTGAAATTAGGAAGCTGATGACAGAGCACGTGACAGAGATGATGATGCAAAAGAACAACAAAAGAGGTGATTTGGATGAGAAGGAGATGACACTTGCTGGCCTTCTGTCAGAGGTAGAAACCTTTAAGATCCAGCACAATGAATTAAAACACAGCTTGCACAAGGAACAAATTGAGAAAGAAAATATGAAGAAAAAGATATCGCACTTACAAGGAGAGATGAAGAAGAAGGAAGCGGAATTAGCCATTCTGGAAAAGAAGCTCAAGAATAACAGAGGACAAGCTGCAGTTACACATGCGAAGGTAACTTCAAGAGACAATGAGTTAGCTGCGCCTCCTAGCTCCACTAAGGCAAATGTAAAGCTAAAGATGGAATCAGTAACGACTAAGGTAATTGCCCAACTTCAGGCTTAAAATCATAATAATTGATTATACATATATATATATATATATATATATATATATTCTAAGACATATTAAGAGATCCTATTGATTGGTAGTACCACATCTTCATGAGCCACATTAGACAGAATAAAGAAATTCGTGGTCCATGCTTGGACCCAAGAAGATCTGCAAAATTTTTTTGTAAAATGATATATAATTATGAATATCTTAGAAGCCTGCCAATGGACGTAAAGGCATAACAATAGTAGACTGCATAAGACAAAGTAGGAATATCTAATGGGAAAACAAAAAACTGAAAGAAATTTTACTTGGAAACAAGCTAGATTTAGATTGAGCTTGTAGTACTTCTCATGGAAGTGACTCGCTCATTGCTTCGAAACAAAACTACAGTCAGCTTGGTTTCTCCCATGCCAAATAAATCTGTTAATCTGAGTCCGTCATGTTATAATACTACTATGTTTGACAAAATTGCTACTGTTATGAGAAAAATCATCTCTGCAACATGTTTCAGTGTAGTCATCTTCCAATAACCAAAGCCGTTTCAACAAAATTTTTTTTTTTTTTTCAAACATCTAAATGATTCTTAAAGTAGCTTTCTACAAATAATTTTAAAGCAGCCTTTTCAAGACACTGTTTATAAAATAGATGCAAAACACTATTCACCTTTTATCTAGATAAGGTATTGAATCTCCTTATAGTCAAACTAAAAAAAGTCACTATATTGTCTGGCATAGACCAAGATTCTCGAATATATTTTTTAGAAGTTCTAAATGGCGTTCTCCATCATATGCAAAATTATAAAACAACTAGCATGGTTTAACTGAACATGCATAGATAGTAACCCTTGAGGCACTTGAAACCCATTGCAAAGTACACACACACACACATGTGCTTACACATATTTTAAAAACTACTTGTGAAACTTGGGAATTTTGTACAATTTCCAGCTCATGATACTACGATATATTTAAGTTGAGTGAGTTGATGATATCTAAAACTTAGTGCTAAAGAAAATATCTGATGAAGGCCTACCTTTAGTTTTATTTTGCACACATTTACTCATGTTCTGGATTAACTTACACTGTTGTTTGTGTCATATGAAAGGGAACAAATGCTACAAGCACAGCTGTTAGCAAATCTGAACGAGGAAGAGTAACCGAGTCAGATGAGAATAAAATTAGTCTAGCACCACATAGAAGGTAAAGACCATAAATTTTTCTGTCAGAATTCCTTGTACCCTTATAAGTAACTGTTAGCCTTCATTTCATATCATTCATTGTCCTCATAAATATGTAGTTCATCTAATGTATCAGATGTCAAAATTGTACTTGTATGCACATTTAATCCCATTCTTTTTGATTGTTATCTTCATTTCACTCTTACAGTGGAGTAGAAACTTCCTCGGCAAATGAACTGGCTACATTGGATTATAATGATGACTGTGAGTGCAATGCAAAAGATTTGTTTACAGAAGTGGCAATGCTAAAGGAAAGGAACAAATCTATGGAAAATGAGCTGAAAGATATGCAAGAAAGATATTCAGAGATTAGTCTCAAATTTGCTGAGGTTGAGAGTGAAAGACAACAGCTTGTCATGACTGTACGTAATCTCAAAAATGGCAAGAAGAATTAGAATTCATTCTAGGTGTTGTATCTGACAGATAAAATATACATGTCAGAGAGGAAAGCACCAGAGTGGCCAAAACATTTTTAACCATTACTTTTCACTTGTTCTGACACCCTGTGCATCAACTAACATATTTACCTTGTCTAGTATATGCTTGGCCACTGAGTCCAGTATCTCTGGTTGTATGGTGCATTCGCAAGGTAGGCAGATGCTGGAGCCAGAAATAGGCACGTAGCAAATGAATCATCATTTTGATAATTTTTGGCTTTCAAAATTGCAAAACAATGTAACGAAAGACTAATAAGGCCTATGATACTTGGACATGCTTTTGATTGAGAATGTAAAAAGAAAGGGAAAAAAGGCCATATAATGTAGAAATGCTGCACTTATGAGATTTTAGCTACTTTTAAAAGCTACAGCGAGAAGATAATTATAGAAGCTACTTTTGCAATAATAAATGTTTCTCATCATATATATAAAAAAAATCTTAAATTTTTTTTTGTATTTGATAAAAAAATTATATGGAGTACTTCACGTTATTGGAAAGACCACACGTAACATAAGTAAAATATTAAGTGTTATTAGTTATTTTTTTAAATATTGAAAATATTTATTACATTTAAAAAACACAGTTGACTTTTGAAAGTAAACCCTTAAAGCAGCTCTAAACAGCACTAGAGAAAGCAGTTTTTAGAACACAATTACTTGAAAAACAAACCAAATCCCTGAAAACTTCACAATTAAGTGTTATCAATAGGGGTACCTAGAGAAAGAGTAATTCGAAACTCACCATATCTTAGATATAAATCTAAAACCCTCGTTCTTCTTCGATAGCCTAGATGGGTTATTGCGTCTGATACCGTAACTTGGTCGAATCTAGAGTTCCGTCACTCCAAACGAGCTTAGTTTGGCTTCCCCTATCGTTCGTTGCAAAAGTCAGCGTCTGTAATCGACTGAATGTCAACTAGTGATAGTAACAAAGCATGGATGAACTGCCACCGAGACTAGAAAGTGATTTTTAGATAGTCGAACTCCAACATTTCCCCAAAACTTAACATTTTAGGTGAACAAATAATAAAAATCTACTGATAGATCACCGTATTTCATTACGAAAATTTCCCAACTACATATGTAAAGACTATTCGAGCATTGGTTAAGACATCTGTGGCAATTTTTTTTTTTAAAATCCAAATGCATTAAATGCGTTGCAGTTATAAAACTGAAGGATATAATTTGATCAAATTCATAAAATTAACATTTCGCACTTCCACATATCTAATGAGAAAAGAATGCAATCATACCTTCCTTGCTTTTTTATCATTCGGTGTCCAAGTGGGAGGAAGAAAGTCTAAATATTTTCCATTCTTGACTGCATTTGTTGATTGCACAGATTGCTTCTGCCTTTTCTTTTCGGGTATATTTCCATGAGGTCTACTTCCTTGGTACTTGAAGAATTCAGAAATAAAAGGAGTTCTTCTCTTAGGAACTCTACACACATTCCCGGAATCCCCAAAACTAGGAGCAGCTTTCTCGCGTGAAAATGGTTTTTGACGTAATTTGCTCTTTTCTTTTATTCTATTAATAAATTCTATTGTCCATGGTGAGTTTTTTAATGGACTGGCAGACCGGAGAGCACGTGAAAGTGGAGTTTCACCCAAATGTGACATCTCCTCTTGGAAGGGTAATCCTTGTAAGTTTCTCATGGTAACCTGAGTTGAACCCTCGTCAGAATTTTTTTCACTGTGCCTAACATCAAGAGGCAAGTCATCCTTTACAAAATATGGTTCTGGATGGTTTTCAACTTCCGTTCCTGCATCCTTTAAAGAACTCCAGATATTTGAAGTGTTGGCCACGGGATGCTTGCCCTTATCAAATGACAATCTTCTAGCAATTTTATTCTTTCTCATGTGATCCTCTTCTGTCTCAGTCACCAAACTTAGAAAATCCATGGAGTCATCCAAGAAAGAGAAGTTTTTATCTCGTACAGGAATATCAGTTAAGTCAATAAACTTGCCTGTAATGTCCTCATGCACCTTCTTAGAATTACCAAGACCATGGCAAGCCAAATTTTTGCTGATCATATCTGTATTCAGTGTGTCATATGGAGCCTGTGCTTTATCTTTCAAAGACGAGGAGGACCTGTTTAGCTGCTCTAATTTTTCGGGAGCTTTAAAATTCTGTGAATCACATGATGGCCGGGAAACTGAAGGTTTTCTGATTGTAGTCACATCGAATCCTTGCTTTTGACCAAACAAAAGGCCCGTATCTTTTGTCATACCAGGACTACAATGCTTTGACAGGGTAGAAGAATCCAGGAAGCCATCAAACACTTGGTCTACTGGTTCAAATTGCAACAGTTCATCAAAACATAGTTCATCTTCCTGAGGACTACTTATTTTCTTTTTTCTTTTTCTTTCATAGTCAACTTGACATCTGTATGAGTCTGGACCAGAAGATACTGAAGATGAGCAGTCTGTCATTATGGATTTTGAATCCTCCCGCTCCCCGTATCTGCAGAAAGCACTAAATAGAGCAATACTTTGTTCAGGTACATTGAACTTTTCTAAAACACGTACCCTGTGTTCATGTGACCACTTGAGAAATTCACAAAGTGCAGCCCCTGAAGACAGTATAGCATGTGCCGTTAAAGGATTTATTGAAGGAAATGCTGTAAGAAATGACTCTGCAATAGTTACTGACTCGGGCATTCTATTATATAGGCCCCTTGTCAATTTGGTAACATACTTGATGCAGCTCACTATTATTTCATTTGTTAACTCAGATGAGTAAGAAAAGAAGATCTGCAAATCAATTCCCAGGCTTGCTCCAGCAGCATGAATTCCATCTGAGGATTCCATTACAGTCGAAATAAAGTTAACATCTCCCTCAAAGACCTGAAAGGAGAACAAAAGCAGACTTCACAATATTTAACTAGTCACCATCATTACAACTACCATATTTTCATCCATTATGATGCTTCTATTTCATCATGTACAACGTAATAAGCAAAAATTCTCTAATCTACTCCTTTTTACTGAATGTCATTATCTTCCTAGCAGACAAAAATTTCATAATTCCCTGTTGACCTGAACGAGCATATAAAACTACATTAATATGAATACAAACGACAGATTTATATGATTTGATGGTGAACTGCAGCACGCACTTCCTTGAAATATAATTTAATCAAGTTCTCATGGATATCATATCCAATTGTCTAAATAAATTGATTTGCAAGATGGGAGAAAGTAGTCCATTTCATCAATTTTTTAGGTGGAAATAAATAAGGAATCCTGGTCCAGCATATTATTTTTGCCCTCCAATTAGGATTTTAGTAAGGAAAATGGCTATACCATATCAAAGAGGTTAAAAGAAAGGTAGTCCTTCTATAAACCTAAAGGAATACTGCCCAACAATCTGAAAATCCTACAATTAATGGAATATAAAATACATTATCGGATGAAGATGACTATGATGGGAAGAGCTTTGTATTTTTCTCCTTAGGCCTGTAGATAAGAGTCTTTGTTTACTCAAGAAGCTTGCCAGGCGTCTAAAGGATGCTTCTAAAATAGCTAAGCTGAAGAACCCATCTGGTCAACCTCTAGTAGCTCCAGATTTTTCCTTGGGCCCCACTTAACACCGCAGTATTCTAGGGAAACAGTTTATTAAAATAAAGATCAGTATTAGTATATTAAATATAGAAATTGCCATTACCAGAAAGCAGCCGCTGAAGGAAAAACTCAGCAATGTTAAATCATTCGTCGCAATATTCTCAATACATAAAGGCAAGCTTGAAGAAGCTTCAGTCATTGGAGTTGCTTTCTTCCGAAGGTTTCTGTTATCATACCACACCAAGCAAATTGCTGAACTAATTACAATATCCACAGGCAAATCCAGATCACGTTCAACAACTTGAGTCCCTCCTTTCTCCATTTCAAGAATTACTTGGTAAGTGCTTCTTCTAGACATTATCATTTCCTTATCTGTATTTTGAGTATTCACGACAATAACTGCTTCAGGGAACGACTCCAAGCTCTGATGACAATTATGACTTCTAAATGTTTGAATCGCTGGGGGTACAGAACGGTCTACTTCCTCTGTGGCTTCTGAAGATCTTATATCGTCTACTTCCTCTGCAGCCTCTGAAGATCTTATATCGTAGTTTTGCTCTACAGGACAAAAGTTCAGTAGTTTCCCTAGCTTCCGATTCGCCATGCTTGCCTTGGGATCGAAAATTGAATTAGACTCATTTTCCTATGATATAACCATGTTAGTTGCATGAGATTAAAATCTGCTTGCATATTGGTTGGTAAACAACATACCAAGAATTAAAAGCAACAGTAACACATGCAGCTAATTTCAACGAAAAGGCAACATACAAAAAGCGTTAAGAACACATAAAAGCATTTGATTTCCTGATCAATAAACATGTAAGTGTGGCATTATTTTTCTAGTGATATTAAGTTTCTTAGGTTGATTGGAAATATGAAGTTTTAAGCCTAAGATGAATTTTAGAGTCCTAGTTGGACGCTGCCTGTCTGTTGCAAGAACACATAAAAAGTAGTTGCGGAGTGTGATTTTGTTTGTGGGTCTGTGCCACCTTTTCAATGTACTATATGATTTCAGTTCTGCAAATCAAACCAAGAAAGGGGAGTGTTTTTTCTTACTTAAAGAGATTACCGGTTTTCTCTTTTCTGTTATTGGACTCATTTGCACTAGATAATAATTAGTACAGTGAATCTGAAAGTTAATTTTGAAATAATAATCTTCAATATTTCCTTAACATAATAATCATCAACCACAATCCTATACCTTATTAATATCCAGCATAATGACGTTCTATATCATGTAAATTAAAATAAAATGAGACATTTTTACATGAATGAATTCTCAAATTCATTTAGAAAGGAAATATGCAAATTTATTCAGTATATACGTTATCAAACTGTAAGGAATCATGTGTACATGCCTACCATCAATAGTTCAGTTGTGCGGGGCATTTCAACACCTTCACAAAGTGCTTTGAAAGCATCATGGCCATCCAATTCCACATTTACAAAGTGAAGTTGAGGGAATCCATGGGAGTTTGGCAAAAGATCTGATATTCTAGATGAGCAGTTCGGACCTCCATATTCCAAGATAATGCCGAATTTGTTGAATGGAAACAATGAAGAAACATGCCTTCAAGGAAATAGAGACATCAATATGACGACTCTTAGCAGAAAGTATAGCTTGAAATGTGCCACTGAAGACTACTATGCATAGTTGCTCACAACGTAGAAGTGATCAGTTCAATTGAGTAAAGTTAAAAGGAAATTTATGCATTTATGTTATATTTGATCATATATGCTATTAGTACTGGCTCTTACATTTTCATAAATTTTGATATAGCATTAACAATATATTTAATTATTATTATCAGTATTTCCCAAAAAAGAAAAAAAAAAAAATTACTGGACCAAGTAAATAGTTTTCCGTTACTTGTACAATACTGTGAGACTGTCTTTGACCCTGGGTAGTCCACAGTGTCTATTTTGAAAGCTGTCTTTAAGCATGATTAGTGCTGCATGTGATTGTATGAATGTTACATTTTATGCAATTTGGAAAAAAAATAAAAAACGAGAGAGAGGAAATATCTGCATATGCATCTGTAAATATAGATATTCTGAAAACAGTGGTTACTTGTAGGAGATTATCAAGCAATCAGAAATCAGAAGGTCCTTCATTTTGGAATCTGCGCCCTTAACCATGTCTTCATATGGCTGGTTTCCATGTAGTACATTAGGTGACATTCCCAAGGACAGAAGGAGACTTTTCAATGACCACCAGAAAGCTTCTTCAGCCACAATCAACACTTTCAGATCCTTCCTTTCGATGTCTGATCGTAAAATTTCCTCAAAAACTGTTAGTGCAGGATGAACTGCATTGATTTTGTCGCCAACCTTCCTGATTTTATCCTTAATCAATAATTGGAGGTAGCCTAATCTTGATTTCAAGTAGGCCAAATTTTGACATAATTTGTCCACATACATCTCTGCTGGATGAAGGCCGTAGAAACATAAGTACCACGCAGCCTGTTTAATTGCGCATAGCACAATAAAGGCCATATTGTTTCCATTTCCATGGAATTGCATCAGCTTATGTTTAGGAAGACTCAGCAATTCAAAATAATCAACAGCTGGGTTATATGTCTTTATCAGCTCTGTTTCACTCTGCAAAATGACCAGGTAACTTTTTTCAAAATTCCCAATAATGGAAACCATATTTTCGGACAACTTAACTCTATGTAATTGCAGACCAGTGCAACCACATGATGCGTTTATGTCAGTGGATGTCAGTTTTGGAACTTTAACATTAGCATCAGTTGATTCTACAGTGACGTTACAATGTCCCTTGGCAGTTGCTTTCTGAGGGTTTAAGAAATAGTCAAGATTGCTGACATCTGACATGGACTTGAATAACAACGAAGCCCTCTCAGCATTTCTTTCAGCTAATTGCACTCCAGTTCCTTGTTTAGGAGACCTATCATCCAATGGTTTGCATAAAGTAGCTCCCATTGTATGATCGTTAAGCTGAGATGGACAAAAAGAAAGCAACTTTTGTAATTCTTCGCTTGCTTTTCTGTCACATTCACCAATAGCATCAATTGAGAAAACAAGATCAAATACCACTCTTCCATCATCCAAAGATGGTCCATCTAAACCTATGTTTTTCAGATCTATCTTGGCCCATGAATTCTGACAACAGTGATAAAATTCGGAATTGCATTTATCTTCTTCCAGTAAATCCCAGTTCAAGTATATTCCATCAGATGCAGATAAGGGTTGAGTCTTCAAGTTGTAAAGCATCTCTCCAATTATTTCATACATGGATATCATCTTTCCATGATCAGCCATAACAGGGACTGGCAATGATTTAAATTTGTCATCTATTAGTGCCATCTCACTACCAACAACCAATTCATCAAAATTCTTGAAGTTGAAGTCCTTCTTAAACATCCACTCACTTGTTTCCGGATCATCTAATGTTTGTGTCATATAGAAGACTTCAAAGGTTTGAAATAAGTCCTCTTCAAGGAACATAAATTCCTCAAAGGTAACTTCATTCACTAACAAGGGACTATCAGCCTGTGCAGCCCCTTGCAGGACAGAATTCTTCTGATCGTGATCAGTTTCAGGCATAATTATAAACTCCCGTTCAGGAAGTATATCTGATAATACCAGGCTTTGCTTTGATAGACAGTCAACTGAAAAAAAGTCCATTATATTATACTTCATAGAACCCAAAAGTTCCTTGCCCTCAATGACAAAGTGATATTTGGTGTCCAAATTTTGAGGCCTTATATCATCAAAATGTGAACCAACACTTTTTTCCATAGCCAAGCATGTCAGAATTCCCAGACTTTCCTCATCCACTTCCAGGACTGGAAATTTGCTTTGGACAGTGTGTTGCAGGTTCTGGACAGAAATATTATCTTCTAAAGAGTAACCAACTTTCGCTGCATAGTACTCTGGAGTAACGTCAACTGAAGATATTGATTCCAGAACCTCACAAGTGTACTGCATCAAGCACTGAGGCTTGAGCATCTCCTACATGGAGAACAGAAAAAGTTTTTAGGCAAGAAATTCGGATAACAGACACGTGGATGAAGGAAATTAAAACCTTCACCGATGTCCTATACTCCTACTGGATTACACCTTTAAAGCCTATGAACCTAAGCGTTGTGACCTGTGTCCCGCCAACCTCCATTTTGTACTTAAAAAACTCCATATCCTGTGACTCAAGAAATTATCTATCTTCCCAAATTTTCTTTTTGGAAAAAAAGAAATCTATGTGGTTCTTGAATGTTTCAAATATAATTTATACAATCAAGAAAAAACAGTGCGGGAGTAAGTATTCACTATTCAGATATATACTAGATGATTATATATAATCAAAGCTTAAGAAAACAACAGAATCACTTTTCCATTAGGCTTCTTATGGACTCTTTTAATGAAGCCGTAACAAGAATATTATTAAGTCACTTCTTAAGAGGCAAGTTATTTTACTTCCATTAGTCATACAGTTCTTCAATAGACACGCTGGAAAGATCCACTCCTTCAGCAGCATGGATATTTTAATTAGTTATTTAGTGGCTTCATAACTACGTCAATATGCAAGTCTCCCCTAGCTGCAGTTGTTGACTGAACGGATGAAGACTGGTAATCAATTTCCAGGCTTCACAATCTCACATAAGAATAGACTCATATCAGTAGTTTGATTGCAAATGCAATTGCAATCTTCATTAAATTGTATTAACTAGTTGGTGTGAAGAAGAACTGCAGCAACAAGTTCTTTTAAAAGAAAAGATTCCACAACGTCATAATGTCAGTGTGCACTACAGAAAGAGTTAGACCAACATAATCTAATTATTATAAATTATGATAAATTTGAAATTCCAGGAGAAAAAGAAATATTCAAAAGCTACAGGGAAGACATCAGGGATCAAATGGTTATAGAAATCCTGAGAATCAGAATAAGCATTGCATCTCTGATATTGTTCATCAAAAACTGAAGAAATATGATGGAATTATAGAGTAATATAATGCCAATCTACCAAGATAAAAAGGAGAAATGCAATTGAAACACAAATCACACTAAGAATCAATATTTATAGCATAGCATGAAGTCTTTACCAGATTAACTTCAACGCCTGGGACTTCAGATTCAGACAGTATTTGCATTATCTCCTCTTCAGGGAACCAAGCATTTTCCTTCAATGTAAAAGGAAACAAATTTGTTTTGAAGATACAATAAATAGTTAAAACCAAAACAATTATTATTGAAAAATCTTACCAAGAGTAGTTGTTCAGGTGCTTCGAATTGGATAATTTTATCTACACTTTTATTCTTATCACTTAGAGCACTCCCTTCACTCTCCTGTGAACAATGTGAATAAGATATAAGAAAAGAACATGCGGAGAGCAAGCATGAAAATTATTAGCACTATACATTTTTTCAGCTTCAGAGCCTGAAACTTATTGTTTGTCCACTTTATTATCTTCAAATTCATAAAATTTAATCCCAACTAAACGAATCAATTTATTAAAATCCAAATAGCACCAGAGCTAAAACTGTCTTATAACGTTACAATTATCATAGCCTTTCTCATACCAAGCCACAAGAGAATCCATCAATTCAATCATCAAAATACCAAAATAAGATTAAAAAAAATGATTCCATTATATTTTACCTCCGAAATCCGATTTCCAACGCTTCCAATGCTGAAGGATGAGGAGCATTCTTTATCTCCAGATGCCCTGGAAGCCTGGGAATCTTGAAAATCAACATCAATGCTTTGAGGTAGCACGTAAGAGAGGAACTTAGACAGAGCAGCATCGATAGGCAACCTCTCGATGAGAAGAGGAACATTGAGGAGAGAATCAAATGGAAGGTGATCTTCAATGGCGGATGGAAGAGTAGAAGGGAGGAGAGGGACAGGGAGGTGGAGGAAGGCTAGGGTTTCTCTGGACTGGCGTGGAGCGAGGCTGAAGTAGTCGATGTTGAGGAAGCGAGTTCGCATCTCAGGTGCAGTGTGAGAGAAAAGGAGGGAAGGAGACAAAGAACTTAACGGACTCTTTTTGTAATGGAATTGAATTTCGCGCTTTAATTTTGGGTATTTGATAATTTATATAGGGAGTTCGGACTCTGGAGCATCGCTACGGGTATGGGCAGGGTCACCTAGATGAGCAGAATTAGCCCCAACAGCCCAAAACTGCCCGTTGGTGCGTAGCCCATTTTTTTTTTTTTTGGGTTGAGTTTTCTCTCTTTACATTGTCCTATGTGTTTTATGCATCAGGTATATTACCCACAAAACTATATGTTTATATCTAACAATTATATTTTTAAAAAGAAAAGTTAAATATTTATTTAAATTTGAAAATTGTCGTCCAAATGTAAACATTATTATCATTTTGGAAGATGACAGCAACACATCTATGTGCGCACCATCTAGCATAGCCAACCGGCACGTCCAGCCATTCCGAAGTAGCCATATCCGCAGCATTTAAAATTAAGACAGTCATCATGTTTTTGATTACGAATGCAAATACAACCATCTAGACACATTTATATTTATCATATTCATTTTTTTTTATCATTTTTCTTTTTTTTTTATTCGTTAACACTTATATCTATCAATTCTTCTCTTCATCATATCCAAGGTTGGCCGGTATCAAAATTATTTTTAATTAAATTAAAAATTAAAGTCAAAGAGTTGAGCATTTTCATTTTGTCTCAATAACCCATGGAATCAGAGACAGTTCCATTTCATACGTGAAAAGGACATTGTACTGTACGTGTTTGAACAGGACCGCATTCCAAATATAGTTAGTCGCTGTCAATTTTTTTTTATATCAAATGAGTAGTAGATAAGAATAAAAATAGAAAAATAAATATAAAATATAAAATTTATAAGCCACGTAAACAAATTTACAGACACGTGTCCGAGACAAAGATGTGTCGGTTACAGTACACGTGGCTCCAAGTTTGAGATGCCACAGCCATGCAAAGGTGGCAAAAAACTGTTGTTGTGCGGTTTTCCATATAAGCCTGTGCTTTTTTGTAAAAGTCTTCTCAATAAACTGTTGCGTGTTACCAACGAGTGAGCTGTTTCTATTCTCTGTTTCTCTGATATCAGTCTGCTTTCAATCATGGATTCTGAAGTTGTTCATAGTCGCGTGCATGACGCGTACGGCCAAGATCATGGCTTACAACATGGTACGAAACTAAGAATATTCACTTGTTTCTTTCCTATTTTCCTTTAGTTGTCGTTTTTCTTTGTCGATGTTTTGCCTGACTTTGCATGAACTGGTACAAGGTGGGGACGAACACCATCATGACAATAAGTCGGTTCTGAAGAAGGTTAAGGCCAAAGCTAAGAAAATCAAGAACACAATCACCAAACATGGGCATGGCCATGACCATGATCACGATCACGAGTACCGTTATGAAGGCCAGCATGTCCCTGATGATCATGACTTGGACGAGGAAGATGACGAGGATGAAGACCAAGAAATTCATGGAGCACCAAGTAAGTTAATTTTTCCGAGTTAACAATAACCATATTCTTACCCTGTTTTTTTTTTTTTAGCAGATGAAACAGTAAGTGGCATTTAACGGCAGAAAGTTTCATCAGAAATAGAAGGAACTACAGGGATAAATTTGGAATATTAATAGCTTTAACTTGGGTTGTGTTTGGATGGTATGCAGTTTATGAGAGTGCGGCTGTTAGAAGCAAAAGACCTGGGCAAGTTGAGAATTTGGGGCATTCTAGAGTTAATGTTGGAGGGACAACGGTTATGGGACAAGAACATCATCACGAGCCTCGAGTTGTAGTTGTTTCTCCAGTTGCTGACAGTAACCTAAACAGTGGCATTGAACCAGCTGGAACATTTGTTGGCGAAGATAAGACAAGACAACCTAAGGTGAATTTGGATAGGCCAATGGGGTTAGATGAAGATCCTCAAGCGCCAGGAAGTAGAGCTGTAGCCTATGATCCTCCCCATTATCAGAGCAAAGTCACTGATCCAACTGGGGCAGGTAATTGGAACGTTTGAACAAAATCCAACAAGACAGTTTTTGATTCTTTTGAATCTTTGTATTTTTTTTTAAATTGAATAAACGTGCCATGTTTCGAGAATTCATTTTATGTTTGGAGTTGGGTAAGGTGAACCCAGCCATGGCTAGGAACAAAGTTTAGAATTTTCTGTGAATTTTACAGGTACTAGAGAAATAGATACTATCCCGATTGAAGACTCTCTGGCGAGAATGAATGTCCATAATGAGCCAAAACCGAACACAGTGCTGCCAACTGGTTCTGGAACTCGGTACCCTTCTGCTGGAAGCCATGACCAATTCTCTCTGCAGCCCAATCCCACATCCACAAACCCCACCATGTTCCCTGAATATCCTCAAGTAACCACAAAAACATTTGGTTCTGGGACTCAGTACCCTTCTGCTGGAAGCCATGGACAATTCTCTCCGGAGACCACTCCCACACCCACAAATGCCACCATATTTCCTGAATATCCACAAGCAACCACAAGAGCATTTGACGCCAATACTAAACCCGCTAATCATTCATATTATCAGACAACAGAGAAGCCGTCAAGCCAGAGCAGCTACACTAGCAAACCTGAATATCCTCAAGCAACCACAGGAACATTTGGCACCATAACTCAACCTGGGGAACGTTCATACGGTGAGGCATTAGAGAAGCCCTCAACCGAGAGTAGCTACACAGACAAAATCTCCTCTGCAGCCTCTGCAGTTGCTGATAAGGCTACCTCTGCCAAAGATGCTGTTGCTTCTAAGCTTGGATATGGAGAGAAGGGAAACAGAGCAGAGAACGAAATGAAACATGAACATAATATGGGGGTGGAGAAATCCTCAAACCAGAGCAGTTATACGGATAAAATATCGTCAGCAACCTCTGCGATTGCTGATAAGGCTGTCTCTGCCAAAGATGTTGTTTCTTCTAAGCTTGGATATGGAGAGAAGGGTGACAGAGATGAGAGTGAAATGAAACATGAAGAGCATAATATGGGGGCGGAGAAACCATCAACCCAGACCAGCTACACTAACAAAATTTCTTCGGCAACCTCTGCAATTGCTGATAAGGCTATCTTTGCCAAAGCTGTTGTTGCTTCTAAGCTTGGATATGGAGAGAAGGGTCACAGAGACAAGAATGAAATGAAACATGAAGAGCATAAGATGGGGGCGGAGAAACCATCAGATCAGAGCAGTTACACAGAGAAAATATCATCGGCAACTTCTGCAATTGCTGATAAGGCTATCTCTGCCAAGAATGTTGTTGCTTCTAAGCTTGGATATGGAGAGGAGGGTCACAGAGCTGAGAACGAAATGAAATATGAAGAGCATAAGATGGAAGCGGACAAACCATCAAACCAGAGCAGTTGCACGGAGAAAATGTTGTCAGCACCTTCTGCAATCGCTGATAAAGCTGTCTCTGCTACGAATGTTATGTCTTCCAAGTTGGGTTACGGCGAGAAAGGTGACAGAGACAAGAAGGAGACGACCCATGTAGAGCACGAAAGCAGGGATACTGCTACAAAGCCAGGATCGACTCTGGATTATGGGAAGAAAATTGCTTCCACCATGACAGAAAAATTATCCCCAGTTTATGGCGCTGTTGCGGGGGCAGGAAGTGCAGTAATGTCAAAATTGCCCGGAACTGGAACTGGAACTAATGCCAGTACAGGTAGCAGGAATGAAACAGAGAACGTGGTTCCAAAGCAGGACAAAGGGGTATCCATGAAAGACTATTTGGCTGAGAAGTTGAGGCCTGGCGATGAAGACAGGGCTCTTTCTGAGGTAATTTCAGAAGCTTATCATATGCGAAAAGAATATCCAATGGAGGGTTCCGGCAATGTGGATAGGCCTGTGAAAGAGGTGGTTAAGGATGCTATTCACAAGCGAGAGGAAGTGCCGGAGAAATCAGAGCAGAAGCGACCACTGGGGAAGGTAACTGAGTCAGTGGAAGTGAGGAGGTACTTGGGCACTGACAAGGATGAAAAGGGGAGTGAAGAGAGCCACGTAAACAGCCCCGGGAAGGGTGTGGTTGATAAGGTTAAAGTTGCGGTTGGTTCCTTGTTTGGAAAAACGGGGGACACTCCATCCTCCCAAGGTAAAGAAGTTTTATTTATTCTATGCTCATTTTCTTTTGGCGAGTTTGAGTATAATTTTAGTCTGAGAATTGAAAAAGATTTCATCTGATTATTGATTTGTTTTTGGATGCAGAAGTAAGAGATGGTGAGCAAGGCACTACAGAGGAGAAGAGAAATATTTCAGGAATCAACTAATTGAACAACTGTCCTCTGACCTCTGTGGGCCAGTAAATTTCTTGATGATATTCCTGAGCCTTAGGAGTGACAAGCTTGTGTACATGACGTGACGACGTTTAGGTTTATGAAGTTTGATGTTTTTAGGCCGGAATGTTTTTTTTTTTTTTTTGTGTGTGTGTTTTTTTTTCTTCATTATACTATCCAATCTTCTAATACCAAGTATTATCCTGATAATTACAGCCAAGTAGGCATGCAGGATGTTATGAGACTGGAATATTAAAAATGATGTATTTACCTGGAATGCAGCATAAAAGTTTAAAACAAAGAGAGGCAAGAGCAGATAATCAACTTATTTTTTTTAAGAAAAAAAACAAAAAATCAAATACCAATGATTTAGTTGGGTCCCAAGCGAATTTCAGGCCCAATCATTTCATCCATAACAAACAATAAGAATGTTCAGTGTTTTCATGTATTTGTTCAAATAGAACAAACATAGAACCGAATCAAGCTCAACTCTTATTTTATTTTACACAAACTTTTTGAGAACACCTGAATTATTGAATATCGAGTTATTTGATGCAGAGGTCCTGCTTTGGTAGACAGAAGAGAATTATAAGATTGAATAATCAAATTAGGGATAGACAACGCAAGTTAAAGGAACAGAGACGCAAGCAGTGATAAAAGGAAAAGTATATCTGTGTTTTATTGAATAACAACTGAGAACATATATACATGTAGGCCCTTATCTTTATCACCAAGAGTCCACTTCACACATGACTCTTATCCTTATAACTGAGAGTCCATCCTAAGCTTCAACAAACTAATCTTTACGTAACTCTATGCTACACAACTACTCGATAAGGCTACATCAGTTTAAGTTAAGATATACATGAAAATATATGCAATATCCTGTTACAAGTGATAATTGCATAGAGGTTCCTTCAATTTGAATGTGCATATTTTCTCAAAGGGTACTTCTCAAGTTTCCATTTAAGTCTGGAAAGTTTTGAAGGTACTTGCAACCTATCTAACCATTGCAACAACTCTAGGGGCCTGAAATGTTAAAAGTCACCAAGCTGACTGGACCCATGTCCTATAAAGTCAAGAGAGAAAGAGAGTGATAAATTGATGTATGTATATTTGTTATCCAGACAAAAGAAAGTTTTTAATGGTGTGTCAAAGGTTTCATGTAGCTTCGTGGAATTTGTATGCAAGTATAAGTCAACGGTCAAAATAAGGCTAGTAGCATGCCAAATCTTCCTTGGAAAATTATTCTGGTGGTCCCAATTGCCTCACCTTGCAGCTTGCGGCTTTCTGCTGAACTTCTCAACACGGAAAGAGCAACTTCAATCCTCTATAATACTAACCACTTCAATTATTTTTTATCCTTGATTATCGAATTCCCCTTATAATTTGTAAGATTGTTCTTTCAAACATGAGAGCAAACTCTGTTACTTGGTTGATTCTGTTTGTGTTGTTCAATATTGGAGCTGCACGCTTGTGCTCGTGCAGAAATTCAACTTCTGACTGCATAGAACGAGAGCGACTTGCTCTCCTTGGTTTGAAAGCAAGTTTATATGGCCTATCAAATCGGCTTTATTCTTGGAAAGGCGAACACTGCTGCCAATGGAATGGAGTGGGCTGTGATAACATCACTGGCCATGTTGTCAAGCTTGATCTCAGGACTGGCTGCGTTGACTATTCTTGTGAAGATTCCTACTATCTAGCAGCTAAAAATGCTAACTCTTGTTTGCTGGAATTGGAATATTTGAATTACTTGGACTTGAGTGGTATCTACTTTCAAGAAAGTCCAATCCCGCCATTCTTTGGTTCTATGAAGCATCTAACATATCTTAATCTATCTTCTACTTATTTCGGTGGAAGGGTGCCTCATGTGCTTGGAAACCTTACAAATCTGCGTGTGCTAGATCTGAGTGGCCTCCTCTATACATCTATGGATGATTTTAGTTGGGTATCTAAGCTTTTACATTTGCAATACCTTGATATGAGTGCTGTGGATCTTTCCAAGACACGTAACTTGATGCTGGTACTGAATCTACTTCCTTCTCTCGTAGAGGTAAAACTAAATAATGTTGGGATTTCAGATATTCAAATTGATATTCCTCTTGCCTCAATTCATAATGTCACATTGCTATCAAGATTGCAAGTCCTGGAATTTGGAGAAAATCAATTGAATGGTTCATTTCTAGATGCCTTTCAAAATATGACTTCAATCAGAGTCCTTGATCTTTCTCATAACCAACTCACTTCATTGCCTTCCTGGTTTAGTAAGTTTAAGAGTCTAATCCGTCTTAGTCTCTCATACAATCGCATTTTTGGGTCAATTCCTAGTACTGTGCAGAACTTGACTTCCCTTAGGGTACTTGAATTGGAGGGTAACAATCTTAATTTAGTTCCTTCATGGCTTGGTAATGTTAGGGGTCTCATCCACCTTGATCTATTAGGTAATGCATTTGAGGGTCCAATTCCTGAGGTTTTGCAGAATATGACTCAGCTTAGATTCCTTGATCTTTCTTTTAACAATCTTACATCTTCAGTACCACAGTGGTTAGGCAAATTAAAGAAATTAGTCCATCTCGATCTTACTTTGAACAAGTTCACTAGCATAGATGGTACTCTCTCATCTATTTTAAGAGATCACTGTGAGATTCAATCATTATATTTGTCATTCAACAACTTTCAAGGAGAGGCATTTGGAAGCCAGGACAATTTATCTAAATGTAAGAGATATGAGTTGGAAGAATTATATTTGAGTCACAATAACTTCAGTGGTCAATTGCCAAATTGGTTAGGCCGAATGAAAAATTTGAAGTATATTGATCTTGATTCAAATTCATTGTTTGGTCCCATTCCACTTTCTCTTGGAGAATTGTTGAACATGGCAGAGCTACACCTTTCCCAGAATCACTTGCAAGGTGAAGTGCCAATTTTTCTTGGACAACTTCTGGGGCTAAATGTGTTAGATCTATCTCATAATGATTTGAATGGAACTATTCCTCTAAGTCTTGGCCAACTTGTAAATTTAAAAAAATTGAGTCTATCTAATAATCATCTTAGTGGTGTAATTCCTGAAAATTTTGTTGATTTGATGCCCAATCTGGAAGATTTAAGTTTTGCAAGTAACCTTTTAAATGGTTCAATTCCCAGCTCTTTATGTGCACAGAACTATTTGTTAAATCTAGATCTTTCAAAAAACTTGTTGTCAGGAACAATTCCCGATTGTTGGAAGAAGAATAATGAAATGCATTTGATAGATTTGTCATCCAACAAGCTATCAGGTACCATTCCGAGCTCATTTGGAAATCTATTGTCGTTGCAATGGTTGCACTTGAATAATAATAGCCTTCATGGAGAGCTTCCTCTTCCCTTAAAAAATTGCACAGATTTGATAATTTTAGATCTTGGTGAGAATCATTTGCAGGGGGTTATACCTTCATGGATTGGAGAGAATTTTTCCTCTCTTCAAATTCTCCGATTACGCCAAAACATGTTTCATGGCAGGATTTCTTTACATTTATGCCAACTCTTAAGCTTGAAAATCATGGACCTTGCAAATAACAAGTTAATTGGTTCAATCCCGTGTTGCTTTGGCAGTCTCAGAGGAATGGTTGAAGAAGTGCCCCCAGATAAAAACACGCTTAATGCTTATGATGCTGAATGGGATAGTGAGATTGTGAAGCAAATCTTGAAGGGAAGAGAACTTGATTACACAAAAAATCTAAGGCTTCTAGTCAATATGGACTTGTCTTGTAACAATCTAGTTGGTATCTTCCCCAGTGATATAACTGCACTTTCTGGATTACATGGTCTAAATTTGTCACACAACCACTTGTCAGGAGGGATTCCTCACATTATAGGGAACATGAAATCGTTGGAGTCAATAGACTTGTGTTGTAACCAATTTTCAAGTAAGATTCCAAGAAGCATGTCTGCTCTAACTTCATTAAGCTACTTGAACTTGTCACACAACAATCTTTCTGGGCAAATCCCACAAGATAATCAGTTTTCAACTTTTAATGATGCGTCTAGTTATGCTGGCAATCCATATCTCTGTGGCCCTCCTCTGCGTCAATGCCATACTGCTAGTAAAACTCCAGAAAGCAGTGGACATGAAGAAAATGATCATGAAAAGGTATGGTTTTATTTTGTTATAGCTGTTGGGTTTGCGACAGGATTTTGGGGAGTTATTGGATTTTTAATATTCAAAAAGAGTTGGAGGCTGGTTTACTTCCAATGTGCAGATAACATAATGGAGAAGATCTATGTTTCTGTGGCAATAATCGTAGCAAAGATGAAAAGGAAGAATCAAAGAAATCATGTTGAAGAATGATGATTAAGAATGTATTGTGCCTTGCTTTTTTTTTTTCTTAATAATACCTGTGTCCGATAAGAATGTGTTGCGCCTATGCAACAGTTTATTTACGTCTGTAGATGGTTCAAATGTTTCCATATGAATTATAAGATTCAACTTATGGCATGTTAGTTGGTGGTGATAAGTAATGAATGTAATCTATTTAATTGATATTGCTAGATTTTATACCTCTCAGTTTGGTTTCTGTTATAACCTAATAATCTTTCTTTTTATGCATTCTGATCAGAATGATTAAATTCACAAGTATACATGAAAGAATCTTGAATATACCTTTCAATTATAGTTGCTAACATGAGCACACGGTTCAAATCTAAAATTATGTTCTGTTAGATTATATACTTTTACTACGTACGGTAAACCATACATATATATATATATATATATATACATATATCTGAACCAAGCTGCAATTTCTGGACCGGTGTCCTATAGTCAAGTCGAGAGACTGATAAATTTCTGGATGTATGTAGCTTCGTCAAATGCCTTCTATTACTTTCATGTTGAAAGTTGTTCAAGTGATCCCACTCATGTTCATTGTTCCACACGTTAGCTAGACTTATGTTACCAGAACCATTTCATTCATTGGAGCTGTACACTTGTGTTTGTGCAGAAATTCAACCTCTGAATGCATAGAACAAGAGCGACTGGCTCTTCTTAAGTTGAAAGCAAGTTTCCAAGACCCATCACAGCGGCTTTCTTCATGGAAAGGCAAACACTGCTGCCAGTGGAAAGGAGTGGGCTGTGATAACATCACTGGCCATGTTGTCAAGCTTGACCTCAGCCTTGACCGCGATGAATATTGTGAGGGTTTCAACCAGCTCAAAACTCAAAATGCTAACTCTTGTTTGTTGGGGTTGGAATATTCGAGTTACTTGGACTTGAGTGGTAACAACTTTAAAGCTACTTCTATCCCAACCTTCTTTGGTTTTATGAAGCATCTCAGATATCTTAATATATCTTCTACTAATTTTGGTGGAATGGTGCCTCATGTGCTTGGAAACCTTACAAATCAACGTGTGTTAAGTGACTTGCATATATCTGTTGATGATTTTAGTTGGGCATCTCAGCTTTTACATTTGCAACATCTTGATTTGGGTAATGTGGATCTTTCCAAGACACTTAACTTGATGTTGGTACTTAATCTACTTCCTTCTTCTCTCTTAGTAGTAAAACTAAATAATGTTGGGATTTCATATATTCATCTTAATATTCCCCCTGCCTCAATTAATAATGCCACAGAGTCCTAGAGTTTGCAGGCAATAGATTAAAGGGTTCGTTTCCTGATGCCTTTCAAAATATGACTTCCATCAGAGTCCTTGATCTTTCCATCAACCATTCTGGTTTAGTAAGTTTAAGGGTCTAATTCATCTTAGTCTCGCATACAATGCCATTTCTGGGCAATTCCAAGTTCCCTCCGTAACTTGAGATTCAACTTGTGGAATGTTAGTTACTGCTAATAAGTGATGAATGTAATCTAATCAAGTGATATTGTCAGATTTGATCCCTCTTTTAATGCATTTTGATATGAATGAATAAATTCATTTGTATACATAAAGAATCTAGAAAATACCTTTCAGTTATCGCTGCCAATTACACGAGGACATGCTTCAAATCTAAAATATGTTCTTTTAGATGATATGCTTTTACTGCTACAGGAAACAGAAGAAATTTGAACTAAATTGAAACTATACATATTATGAGAATTTAAATTTCGAAATTCTAAATTTTTCTTTTATGTATATTGATTTATTAGAATTTTCACTTTTTAATATATTCACGATTTCATTCTTAATGTAATTTGAACTACCAATTTTTTTTTTCAAAAAAGAAAGTAAACTTCTATTATAAATATAGAGTAATTAATCATCAGAGTTCTTTTAGTTTTCAGAGTATTTCCCTAGGTAGTGTTTGGTTTCTATCACGATTTTGAGCACATTGTTAAAACTTAAAGAGATTGTTCTCAGCTAAATGATGTCTGGGTAACGTCTATTCCCATGTTTGGTTATTAGTAAGTTTTCCCTAGAATAAGTCATTATAATACTTTAATCATCCTTACCAAGGCCCGGAGATTGTCTAAAGGTTAGTCAAGAAGAAAACACCAGCAAGGCAATAATATCGTAAGCACTAAGTAAACATAGTACAGTTTCAAATGAATAGACAACATATGTGCCTTGAGTTAGAGTCAGATAGGAGCAATTTGACATTTGTAATTAAAAATGAAAAAAATTATATTTACATTTATTAGCGTAACTATTTGTAGCGGTAAAAAAAAAAATGTATCAACACAAATATATATATGTTTAAAATTACTTAAATGACCAAAACAAAAATTATATCAACGCTTAAAGCTATAGAGGTTCTTGGGCACTGACAAGGACGAAAAGGGGAGCAAAGAGAACTGTGTGAACAGCCCGGAAAGGGTATGGTTGATAAGGTTAAGGTTGCGGTGGGTTCCTTCTTTGGAAAAACATGGGACACTCCATCCTCCCAAGGTAAAGTAATTTAATATTCTATGCTCATTTTTTTTTTTTTTTGTGGGTTTAAGAGTAATTTTAGTCTCATAATTGAAAAATATTTCATCTGACTAATTGATTTGTTTTTGTTGCAGAAGTTAGCTACAGTGGGCAAGGCACTACAGAGGACAATAGAATACTTCAGGAATCATCTAATTGAACAACTGTGCTCTGTCCTGTGTAGGTCAGTATATTTCTTGATGAGATCCTGAGCATCTGGAGTGGCAAAGCTTGTGTTTGTGTACATGACGATGATAATGTTTAGGTTTGTGATGTTTGATGTTTTTAAGCCTAAGATGTATTTGGTTGTGCTACTTTTTTTTTTTTTTTCCTTCTTGTTTTCCTTTCTTGTACTGAAATTTTTAATCTACTGATACATAGCCAAGTATTTATCCTGATTATTACAGCCAAGTACACATACAGGTTGTTCTGAACATAGAATATCTACAGAAGTGATTATATGGAATACAGAATAACACAAGGAGGGACAAGTGCAGATAATCAACAATTTTTTTTTTTTAAAAAAAAAAAAATAGACTCGAACATAATCATTGGGTCGCAAACTAATTCAGAGCCAATTTTTTCATCCATAATAGCCAAATTTGGGATAAATAATGCAAGTGATAATTGTATAGAGGTTTCTTCAATTTGAATGTTCATATTTTCTCAAAGGATACTTTTCAAGTTTCCATTCAGTCAGGAAATCTTAAAGATACATACAATCTATCTACAGTTGCAATAACTATAAGGGTCTAAAACGTTAACAGTCACCAAACTGACATTAATACAGGGCCTACAAGGTTGACAAACACAAAACTGAAATTAATACCGGATAAGTGATAAGTTTATGTAGACTCCTTATTTAGAAACAGATGAAGCGTGTGTAAGGGTTTCACGCTTGTAACTTCGTCGAATGTCCTCTATCCCTTTCTTGATGAAGTTGTTCAAGTGGTCCCACTCATGCTCATAGTTCCACACGTTAGCTCGACTTATGTTACCAGAACCGTTTCATTCATTGAATTTGTATGTAACTAATTCATCTGTTCAAATTATTACACGGCGGTCCCAATTGTCTGACCTATTGACTTTCTGCTGAACTTCCCAACAGGGAGACAGAAACTTGAATCCTCTCTCTATATAATACCAACCACTCCAGTTACTTTTCAGCCTTCGTTACCAAATTTCCCTTTTGATTTGTAAGATTGTTTTTACAAACATGAGAACAAACTCAGTCACTTGGTTGATTGTGTTTGTGTTGTTCAGTGGAGCTGCACACTTGTGTTTGTGCAGAAATTCAACTTCTGAATGCATAGAGCGGGAGAGACTTGCTCTCCTTAAGTTGAAAGCAAGTTTCAATGACATATCAAACCGGTTTTCTTCTTGGGAAGGCAAAGACTGCTGCCAATGGAAAGGAGTGGGCTGTAATAACATCACAGGCCATGTTGTCAAGCTTGATCTCCGGGCTGAGCCAGTGTGTGATGATGATAATACTTGTTACACTTTTTACGAGCTCGAACCTCGAAAAGCTTACTCTTGTTTGTTGGAGTTGGAATATTTGAATTACTTGGACTTGAGTGGTAACGACTTTCAAGCAAGTTCAATCCCGGCTTCTTTTGGTTCTATGAAGCATCTCAAATATGTTAATATATCTTCTGCTGGCTTTGGTGGAACGGTGCCTCATGTGCTGGGAAACCTTACAAATCTGCGCGTGCTGGATCTCAGTCACCTGTATGGCATATCTATTGATGATTTTAATTGGGCATCTCAGCTTTTGCATTTGCAATACCTTGATATGAGTCGTGTGGATCTTTCCAAGACACTTCACTTGATGTCGGTAATTAATCTACTTCCTTCTCTCTTAGAAGTAAAACTAAATTATGTTGGGATTTCAGATATTCATATTGATATTCCTCCTGCCTTAATTATTAATGCCACATTTCAATCAAGGGTGCAAGTCTTAGAATTTGAAGGCAATGAATTAACTGGTTCATTTCCTGATGCTTTCCAAAATATGACTTCCATCAAAGTCCTTGATCTTTCTGGTAACCATCTCACTACACTCCCATTCTGGTTCAGTAAGTTTAAGGGTCTAATTCGTCTTAGTCTCGCAGCAAATGCCTTTTCCGGGCCAATTCCTGGTGCTCTCAAAAACTTGACTTCCCTTAGAGACCTTGATCTTGCTGGTATCGGTGTCAACTCTGTCCCGTTATGGGTGGGGAGGTTTAAAAGCCTTCTCTATCTTGATCTCTCAAGCAACACACTTCACGGACCCATTCCTGATGCATTCCAGAACTTGACTTCCATCAGGGTACTTGATTTGGGGTCTAACAATCTTAATTTAGTACCTTCATGGCTTGGTAAAATCAGGAGCCTCATTCAGCTTGATCTCTCATATAATGCACTTGAGGGTCCATTCCCTGTTGCTTTTAAAAATATGACTCAACTTAGATTCCTTTCTATTAACAGTAACAGTCTTACATCTTCAATGCCACAGTGGTTGGGCAAATTTAAGAAATTAGTTCATCTCGATCTTTCTAACAACAAGTTCACTGGCATAGAAGGTACTCTCTCATCAATTTTGAGAGATCAATGTGAGCTTCAATTTTTGGAATTATCGTACAACAAGTTTCAAGGAGAAGCATTTGGAAACCTCAATAACGTTTCTAGATGTAAAAGATATGAGTTGAAAAAATTAGATTTGAGTGACAATAACTTCACTGATCGGTTGCCAAATTGGTTAGACCAAATGAAGAGTTTGGAGGACCTTATTCTTAGATCGAATTCATTCTTTGGTCCTATTCCACTTTCTCTTAGACAGCTTGTGGGATTGCATGTATTAGATCTATCTGATAATGATTTAAATGGGACCATTCCTCAAAGTCTTAGCCAACTTGTAAATCTAAGAAGATTGAGCCTTTCTAATAATCATCTTAGTGGTGTAATTCCTCATGGCCTTCAACGCCTTGAGAAGTTACGGCTCCTGGATCTATCTTCCAATTCTTTAGAAGGTTTGCTTTCTAAAATTTTAAGATGGTTTCAAGAATTTGATCATCTCAACTATTTAGATCTCTCTTACAACCACATCACTGGGTCGCTTCCTGAAAATGTTAGTGATATGATGCCCAAACAGCTGACATATTTATTTCTTGCAAGTAACCGTTTAAATGGTTCAATTCCCAGCTCTTTGTGTGCATGTGATGGATTGTACAGTATAGATCTTTCAGAAAACTCTTTATCGGGAACAATTCCTGATTGCTGGAAGGACAATCAAGATATGGATGCGATATATCTGTCATCCAACAAGCTGTCAGGTGCCATACCAAGCTCACTTGGAAATCTATTGTCATTGGAATGGTTGCACTTGGATAATAACAATCTTCATGGGGAGATTCCTCTTGCACTGAAAAATTGCACGAAGCTGATAATTTTAAATTTGGGGGAGAATCACTTGTTTGGTGTTATACCTTCATGGATTGGGGAGAACTTTTCCTCTCTTCAAATTCTCCGATTACGCCAAAACATGTTTCATGGCAGGATTTCTTTACATTTATGCCAACTCTTAAGCTTGCAAATCATGGACCTTGCAAACAACAATTTAATAGGTTCAATCCCTCATTGCTTTGGCAATCTCACAGGAATGGCCTCTGAAAAATTACATTCCATTATGGGTGACGGGTATGTTGAGTCATGGGAAAAGGCGAATGTGACGCAAATCTTGAAGGGAAGACAACTTGAGTACACAAAAAATCTGATACTTCTCTCAAATATGGACTTGTCTGGTAATTCTCTAGTTGGGGTCATCCCCAGTACCATAACTGTGTTATCTGAATTACGAGGTTTAAATTTGTCACACAACCACTTGTCAGGAGAGATCCCTAACAATATAGGGTACATGAAATCACTAGAGTCAATAGACTTGTGTTGTAACCAATTTTCAGGCAAGATTCCAAGCAGTATGTCCAGTCTAACTTCATTAAGTTACTTGAACTTGTCGTATAACAATTTTTCTGGGCAAATTCCACAAGACAATCAGTTTTCAACTTTTAATGATGCATCCAGTTATGCTGACAACCCATATCTCTGTGGCCCTCCTCTGCGTCAATGCGCTACTGCTAGTAAAACGCCAGAAAGCAATGGACATGAAGAAAATGCCCATGAAAAGGTATGGTTTTATTTTGTTATAGCTGTTGGGTTTGCGACAGGATTTTGGGGAGTTATTGGAGTTTTAATATTCAAAAAGAGTTGGAGGCTGGCTTACTTCCAATGTGCAGATAACATAATGGAGAAGATCTATGTTTCTGTGGCAATAATGGTAGCAAAGCTGAAAAGGAAGAATCAAAGAAATCATGTTGAAAAATGATGATTAAGAATGTATTGTAATTTGCTTTTCTTTTTTAATAATACCTGTGTCCGATAAGAATGTGTTGCACCTATGCAACAGTTTATTTACGTCTGTAGATGGTTCACATGTTTCCATATGAATTATAAGATTCCACTTATGGCATGTTAGTTTGTGGTGATAGGGAATGAATGTAATCTAATTAATTGATATTTGCTAGATTTGATACCTCTCAATTTGGTTTCTGTTTTCAGCTATAATCTTCCTTTTAATAATGAATAAATTCACATGTATACATGATGAATCTTGAATATACCTTTCAATTGTTGTTGCCAACGAGTGCATATGGTTCAAAAATTATGTTATAGTAGATTATGTACTTTTACTACGTTTAGTAAACTTACTTATATATTGATTAAACAGTAAAAGATTGTAAATTTGTACTCGTTGTAATATATATTGATTATTAGAACTATAACTTCATTTATAACAAAAAAAAATGTTGACGAACTTTTTCATCCAAATGCAATAGAAGCAAAGCAATTTTATTTTATTTTTGTAAAGGAAAAGCAATATTCTTTATTTGAACCCATGATAAAGTATACACCTTTCATCTATTATTGCATGAAGTCAAAGTCCTGAACAAATACATTTTTTAGTTCATCCAAGTGTAATTAAGATATATATACGTGTTTTTTCTTAGCCAATTGGCATTGACAATTAAACTTCATCTTTATAAGATTGAATTACACTGGACAATTATAATATAAAACACACATATTATTTTAATTTTATTTTTAATGATATAAATTAGAAAATTCTTTTATTTAAGAAAACGGCAAAAGCCGTTTTAGCTTAATGTGATTAAAATTAAAAAAAAAGTGCTTCACTTCGCATAAAAAGGGGAAAAAAAAAAGAGTGCTTCGTTTAAAATAAAAAAGCTTTTCTCATAATTTTTTAAAATAATTTATTACTTTAAATTATATAATTATTATGTAGGCGTATACATTAAATAAAATTAAATATGTTAAAAAATAAAATAATAATACATTTTACTCGAAAGTTGTACAGGCTTTAAAATATAATTAATAATTATTTTTAATAAAAAAATATTTAACAAAATATGTTGTGCAATGATAAAATTAGTTTTTAAATTTTAAATTAAAAAATAATAAAATAATTCAACAGAATTTAAATTTAATACAGGACCTCTCCCAGTCAAGTCAAGAGATAGAGTGATAAGTTGATGTACGTATAAAGGTTTCATGTAGCTTCCAGAAATTTTAAAGCGTGCCAAATCTTCCTTGGAAAATTATTCTGGTGGTCCCAATTGCCTCGCCTTGTGGCTTTCTGCTGAACTTTCTCGACACGGAAAGAGCAACTTCCATCCTCTCTATTTATAATACTAGCCACTTCAATTATTTTTTAATCCTTGATTACCAAATTCCCCTTATAATTTGTAAGCCTGTTCTTGCAAACATGAGAACAAACTCAGTCACTTGGTTGATTCTGTTTGTGTTGTTCATTGGAGCAGCACACTTGTGTTTCTGCAGAAATTCAACTTCTGAATGCGAAGAACGAGAGCGACATGCTCTTCTTAATTTGAAAGCAAGTTTCAGTAACACATATAGGCTTTCTTCTTGGAAAGGCAAAGACTGCTGCCAATGGAAAGGAGTGGGCTGTGATAACATCACTGGCCATGTTGTCAAGCTTGATCTCCGGGCTGGGTGGGTGTGTTATGGTGATGATGGTAGTTGTTACAAGCATTACTTGCTCGAACCTCAAAAAGCTTACTCTTGTTTGTTGGAGTTGGAACATTTGAATTACTTGGACTTGGTAACGACTTTCAAACAAGTTCAATCGGGCTTTTTTTGGTTCTATGAAGCATCTCAAATATCTTAATCTATCTTCGGCTGACTTTGGTGGAACGGTGCCTCATGTGCTGGGAAACCCTACAACTCTGCGTGTGCTGGATCTCAGTGGCCTGTATGATACATCTATTGATGATTTCAGTTGGGCATCTCAGCTTTTATTTTTGCAATACCTTGATATGAGTCAAGTGAATCTTTCCATGACACGTAACTTGATGCTGGGACTGAATCTACTTCCTTCTCTGTTAGAGGTAAAACTAAATTCTGTGGAGATTTCAGATATTCAAATTGATATTCCTATTGCCTCAATTGATAATGCCACATTTCTGTCAGGGGTGCAAGTCCTAGAATTTGCAGGCAATTTATTGCTTGATTCATTTCTAGATGCGTTTCAAAATATGACTTCAATTAGAGTCCTTGATCTTTCTGGTAACCAACTCACTTCATTGCCTTCCTGGTTTAGTAAGTTTAAGGGTCTAATCCATCTTAGTCTCTCATACAATGACATTTTTGGGTCAATTCCTAGTGCTGTGCAGAATTTGACTTCCCTTAGGGTACTTGAATTAGAGGGTAACAATCTTAATTTAGTTCCTTCCTGGTTTGGTAACGTTAGGAGCCTCATCAAACTTGATCTCTCAGATAATGCATTCGAGGGTCCACTCCCTGATGCTTTTTAGAATATGACTCAACTTAGATCCCTTGATCTTTCCTCTAACAATCTTACATTTTCAGTGCCACAATGGTTGGGTAAATTAGAGAAATTAGTCCATCTCAATCTTTCCAACAACTTTATTAGGGTAGAAGGTACTCTTTCATCAGTTTTGAGAGATCAATGTGAGCTTCAATCATTAGATTTGTCATTCAACAAGTTCCAAGGAGAGGCATTTGGTGGCCTCAACAAGTTGTCTAGATGTAAAAGATATGAATTGGAAAAAATAGATTTCAGTTACAATAATTTCATTGATGGATTGCCAAATTGGTTGGGTCAAATGAAAAGTTTAAAGTACATTAATATTGCTTTGAATTCATTCTTTGGTCCCATTTTGCTTTCTCTTGGAGAATTTTTGAACTTGACAAAGCTACACCTTTCCAATAATCGCTTACATGGGGAAGTGCCAATTTCTCTTGGACAGCTTCTGAGGCTTCGTGTATTAGATCTATCTCATAATGATTTGAATGGGACTATTTCACAAAGTCTCAAACATCTTGAGAATCTAGAAAACATGGATCTCTCTTCCAATTCTTTTGGAGGCTCCCTTTCTGAAATTTTAAAATGGTTTCAAGAATTATATAGTCTCCGGTCCTTGGATCTCTCTTACAACCGGATCACTGGGAATATTGGTGATATGGTGCCATGGTATCTGGATTATTACTTGTTGCAAGCAACCTTTTAAATGGTTAAATTCCCAGCTCTTTGTGTGCAATGAAATATTTGGGAAGCCTAGATCTTTCAAGAAACTCAATATCAGGAACAATTCCTGATTGCTGGAAGAAGAATATAGGAATGGGCGAGATAAATCTGTCATCCAACAAGCTGTGAGGTACCATTCCAAGTTCTTTTGGAAACCTATTGTCACTGGCATGGTTGCAGTTAAGCAATAACAATCTTCATGGGGATATTCCTCTTACCTTGATAAATTGCACAAATTTGATAATTTTAGATCTAGGTGAGAATCACTTGTCTGGGTTTATACCTCCATGGATTGGGGAGAACTTTACTTCTCTTCAAATTCTCCGATTATACCAAAACATGTTTCATGGCAGAATTTCTTCAAATTTATGCCAGCTCCACAGATTGCAAATCATGGATCTTGCAAATAACAGTTCAACAGGATCAATCCCTCATTGCTTTGTCAATCTCAAAGGAATGACGGCAGAAGGATTAGCAGAAAATCAGGAAGCCTACTATTTGGGATGGGACGACAAGGATTTGAAGCAAATCTTGAAGGGAAGAGAACTTGATTACACAAAAAATCTAAGGTTTCTTGCCAATGTAGACATGTCTTGTAACAATCTAGTTGGCATCATCCCCAGTGATATAACTGCACTTTCTGGATTACAAGGTCTAAATTTTTCACGCAATCATTTGTCAGGAGGGATCCCTATCACTATATGGCACATGAAGTTACTAGAATCGCTAGACTTATGTTGTAACCAACTTTCAGGCAGAATCCCCAGTAGCATGTTTGCTTTAACTTCATTAAGCCACTTGAACCTGTCATATAACAATTTTTCAGGACAAATCCCACATGACAATCAGTTTTCAACTTTTAATGATCCATCTATTTATGTTGATAATCCATATCTTTGTGGCCCTCCTCTGCGTCAATGCCCTATTGCTAGTAAAACTCTGAAAAGCAGTGGACATAAAGAAAATGATCATGAAAAGGTATGGTTTTATTTTGTCATAGCTGTTGGATTTGCTACAGGATTCTGGGGAGTTATTGGAGTTTTGGTATTCAAGAAAAGCTGGAGACAGGCTTACTTCCGATATGCAGATAACATAATGGACAGGATTTATGTTTTTGTGGCAATAAATGTAGCAAAGCTGAAAAGAAACATGCATGGAAATCATGTTGAAGTATGATAAGAGTGCATTGTACTTAGCTTTTGTTTCTACTTGCCTGATAAGTGGGTATTGTGTCTATGCAGCAGCTTGTTTGTGTCTTTCTCATGCTTTAAATGTTTCCATATGAACATTGAGATTCAATTTCTGGCATGTCCATTACTGCTAATAATTAATGAATGTAGTCTCATCAAGTGATATTGTCAGAATTGTGCACTCTGATGTTGGTTTCTGTAATATCCTATCATCCTCCTTTAATGCATCCTGATGAGAATGAATATGCATACATGAAGAATCTAGAAAATAACTTTCAATTATAGCTGCCAACATGAAATTTGAACTTAAACACTTTTATTATAAAATAGTATAGTAAGTAATCATTAGAAAGTCCTCCTAGTTTTGAGAGTTGTTCCTTAGCTAATAGCATCGACGATTAAACTTCATCTTTATAAAGATGCACTACCAAAAAAATTAGAACCTAAAAGAAATTAGAGAAAAGAAGTATATGCAGTAAATGATATGGGAATCTCGATTAAAAATCATACTTTAAGGGATGATTCAAAGAAATTTACTAGATTAGAATGCTGTAGATGTTTTGGCCTCCAGAAACAATCCTTATTTTACGTCCTTTTCACCCAACCACCCATTTTCCTCTTCTGATTCCCAATTTGATTTTTAGTCCTCTAAAATCCACATATTGGAAAGCATCGAGTTATACGCATATACATTGTTAACCAGCTTTATTCAAGTATATAATAATGAAATCATCATTATCAAACGAGCCATTACTCGTAGGAGTATGTCCTTAATCAATGACATCGGCATTGAAAGTTAAATTTCATCAGTTACAAACGTGGCACCCAAAAACTTGTTTCATGAAAAAATTTCATCTTTATAATATAAATTTGCTTTAATCAAGGGAGTAATTTTTATACACTCTTAATGCAACCAAAAATATTAAGTCAGCATCATCATTCTTTCTCTTTTGGACTGGACAAGAGGAATGCCAACATATAATTCAACCACAGCAGCTAGTGTCATTGCAACAATTCAAAAGAGAAAAATAGCCTATGTAAGACACAAAACTATTGCTTAAGAGATATTTTATACAATTACACACTTGACTCAAAATTCATCTAAGATCATCTGACCTCAATAGGAATACCTCCTTTTATACGATAGAAATGCTAACAGTTAATCCAAATTCAGCAACAAGTGTATTCAATATTCAACATGGCAGGAAAAATAGCTCACGAAATGCACCCTTAAAGGATATTTTATTTAGTTGGCATCATTGAATGCCTATCAATTATCTAAAGTTGCCACCTATTGCCGACAAAAATTATTCCAAATTAGCAAAATTGGAATCATTGCACCTCCTTTGCACTGTAGGACTCAACAAGAGCATCACAAGTCACCTCCGAAAAAAACATAGTCAATTCAACGCACGAAAAGATTCACTGAGGGCACAATTAAATAGCTGATCCAAAAATCCTTTGGCACTATCTTACCTCTTTTATAAAATAGGAATTCCATCTAATTTATCTCCATACCATCTGCCTAAAAAATATCATGAATTCACCTTTAAATAAATGGCCTTTGGGGAATATAAATTCTAAGTGAATTCACCAGCATAGCGTAATTGGAATGCTAACAATGATAAAAAAAAAAAAAAAAAGGCAAGGTATTCATAATCAAAATAAATCGTTGTAAAGCATATAACATTCAATTCCGAAAATTGAATCGTTTATTCACCTAGCCCTAGCTCTTTTCCTTCAAAAGAGTAGATTTAGAAGAAAGCTTTAGAAACAGGATTAATCTCAAATAATAAGAAAGAAAGAAAACAATTAACAAATTGTTGGCATGAGCTGTCACGTGGACTGATTGCTGGAATCATGGATTGAGAATCAATCACTGATTATAATCAATTAGTTCCTAAAATCATGTATCATCATTATCCTAGCCTAGACTTGTGTATATAGCTGTTTCTTTCTATAGTTAGCAGCCTTGTATTTACTATAAATACAGAACTTGTATTCTGACAAAGATATATGAAAATAGAATACCATTTTCTACATGGTATCAGAGCCAAGTTGGCTCTAGGATCTGTGTGATTCTTTTTGTGGATTACAAAAAGAAGGAAAAGAAGAGAAGAGAGAAATGGGAGATCATACTCCTTCAACAGGAAGCTCCCAAGCAGACCATTCTATGCTTGAGGACATTACATCTAAGATATCACAGATGTTGAGTCAGGCTCCAACTCCAACGACCCAGGAACCGGTTGCTGTTCCAATTGGCATCAAATTGGATGATACAAACTATGGACTCTGGTCACAAGTCGTAGAGATGTATATCTCCGGAAGAGACAAGTGGGGATACATTAATGGAGATCTTCCACAGCCACCAGAAACAGATCCAAATTTCAGAAAATGGAGAACTGAAAATGCAGTGGTGAAGGGATGACTAATTAATTCTATGGATCCAAAGCTGATTGGTAGCTATATCAGATTTCCAACGGCAAAGGCAGTATGGGATGCTATTGCAGCAACATATTTTGACGGGACTGACACCTCACAAGTATATGATCTCAAAAGAAGAGTGACAAGACTCAAACAAGGCGGTGGACCAATTGAGACATATTACAACACTCTTCAAGGACTTTGGAGAGAAATTGATTTTCGGCGCCCAAATCCAATGAGGTGTGAAGCTGATATCCAGAAATATAACTCTATGATTCAAGAAGATAGAGTTTATACTTTTATGGACGGACTTGATGATCGTTTAGATAAAATTCGAGCTGATGTACTTCAACTTCAACCTTTCCCTACAGTTGAACAAGCTTACAGCCATGTTCGTCGGGAAGACTTACGACAAACCGTGATGTTAGCAAAAGAAGAGACAATATCCAGCATGGTGATGGTTTCAAAGGGAGGACAAAAATCACAGCAACAACCTTCACTTCAGATAATAAAGCCAAGCACTTTAACAAAGCAAAAGAACCAAGCTGATGTAGGAGGCTGCACACACTGTGGGAACCAGAAGCACACTAAAGACACTTGCTTCAAACTTCATGGCTACCCAGACTGGTGGCATGAACTCAAGGCAAAGAAAAAGCGTGATGGTGGACGGGCTGCACTTGTCAACGCTGAAAGTAGTGCCCCCACAGAACCTCACCTCTCTCTTGTACCTGAAAATGGACCTTCATTAGCTGCGGCAAATTGTTCTTTTACTAATAATGAATCAGGTAATCTGAATTGGATTATTGATTCGGGGGCAACTGATCACATGACGTTTGATCCGCAAGATTTTATTGAAACAACTCAACCAAGGCAAACACATATTACCAATGCAAATGGTGTGAAATATCCAGTGACAGGGGCTGGAACAGTGGCCTTCTCACCTGCTCTTTCTTTATCAAATACTCTACTTGTTCCCGCTCTTTTAAATAAATTGTTATCAGTAGGACAAGCCACTGAAGAATTGAATTGTTGTGCACTAATATATCCTAAATTTTGCTTGTTTCAGGATATTCTCACCAAGGAGATTATTGGTCGTGGTACTAAACGAGAGGGGTTGTACTACATGGATGACTTCAGCATAGGTCGGGCAAATAATGTTAGTCAAGACAGTGGCAAGGAACAAGAAGTTTGGTTATGGCATCATCGGTTGGGTCACCCATCATTCCCTTACTTGAGACATTTATTTCCTAGTCTGTTCTCCAACTTAGATGATACAATATTTAAATGTAATACTTGCATTTTAGCTAAAAGTCATCGAGCTAATTATCCAAGAAATTCAAAAAGGTGTGAGACACCATTTATGTTGATTCACTCTGATGTTTGGGGACCAGCTCCTATTTCAATTTCTTCAGGCATTCGATGGTTTGTGATCTTTGTGGATGATTGCACACGTATGACTTGGCTATACTTGATGAAAAATAAAAATGAGGTAGCTGGAATTTTTCAAGCCTTTCATGCTATGATCCAAACTCAATTTTCTGCTAAAATTCAGATATTTCGATCCGATAATGGAGGAGAATTTGACAACAAGGACATGCGGGACTATTTTCGAACCTATGGGATTAAACATGAGACAACATGTTCTCAAACACCACAACAGAATGGTGTTGCGGAAAGGAAGAACAGACATATCCTAGAAACCACTCGAGCCATTTTGACTTCAGCAAATGCATCCAAACAATACTGGACAGATGTTGTTACCACTGCTGTCTACTTGTTGAATCGAATGCCTTCTAGAGTATTAAATTTTCAGACCCCACTACAAGCTCTTGCAGATCATGTGCCTATCCCCTCTGTCCTTATGCTTTCACCCAAAATATTTGGATGTGTAGCATATGTTCATCTCCATAGAAATCAAAGGACAAAACTTGACCCGTGTGCAGTTCGCTGCGTTTTTTTGGGGTATGCCACACATAAAAAGGGTTACCGATGTTATGATCCCACCACAAGGCGACTTTATGTTACCATGGATGTTACTTTCCTTGAAACAGAATATTTTTTTTCCACACCAAGTTCTAATTCTTCTCTTCAGGGGGAGATAACAAATGAAGATAAGAATCAGAATAATTGGGAAAATTGGCCATGTTTTCAAGAAAATATAGAGACACTCAGAGTTGAAAATGTAGAAATGCCTCCAGCAATCCGAGACAGAAAAAGTGATGAAAAGAAGAATGACCAAGAACAAGAGCAGCATCCTCTTGATTTAGTACCAATTGACCAACCTCCTGAGAATAATCCTGAGGTAAGATCTTCAAGTCCTTCTCTTAATAATGTTGAAGATACCTTTGTTGGATATTACTTACCTTTCAGGCATAATCGTGGCAAGCCACCAAGTCGATATTCACCAGATTATAAGGAAGGGAGAACTAAGTATCCAATTGCAAATTATGTCAACACCCAAAGACTATCACAACCCCTTAAGACCTTTGTGCACAAGCTTTCCTCTGAGCATATTCCAAATACAGTGCAAGAAGCTTTAACCGAACCTAAATGGACCCAAGCAATACATGAAGAAATGACAGCGTTAGAGAAGAACAATACGTGGAAACTTGTCCCTCTACCTGGAGGGAAGAAAACAGTAGGATGCAAATGGGTATTCTCAATCAAATACAAGGCTAATGGAACAATAGATCGGTACAAGGCGAGACTTGTTGCGAAAGGGTACACACAATCATACGGCATAGATTATCAAGAAACATTCTCGCCAGTGGCAAAACTGAACACAGTCAGGGTATTACTGTCAATCGCTGCAAACTTGGACTGGCCACTTCATCAATTTGATGTGAAAAACGCATTCCTTCATGGAAACCTTGAGGAAGAAGTGTACATGGACATTCCACCAGGCTTTGTTGCCTCAAAAAGTGTCGTGTGCAGATTACAAAAGGCATTATATGGTTTAAAACAATCACCAAGGGCTTGGTTTGGACGTTTTGCTTTGGCCATGAAGAGATGCGGTTTCAAGCAAAGCAACTCAGACCATACTTTATTCTTAAAGCATCGAGGAGAGTTGGTAACTGCTCTTTTGATCTATGTCGATGATATGATAATCACAGGAAATAATGAGAAAGGAATTGCAAGTCTCCAAGAACATCTTGCAACTGAATTTGAGATGAAGAATCTAGGGGGCCTTAAATACTTTTTGGGAATTGAAGTGGCTCGATCTAGTCAGGGGATATTTCTCTCACAAAGAAAGTATGTTCTTGACTTGTTAGCTGAGACAGGGATGCTCGACTGCAAACCTGTGGATACGCCAATAGTCCAAAATCACAAGTTAGGAGAATATCCAGACCAGGTACCTACCAACAAAGAAAGATACCAGCGTCTTGTAGGAAAACTGATTTACTTATCGCACACAAGGCCAGATATTGCTTATGCTGTGAGTTTGGTAAGTCAGTTTATGCATAATCCAAGTGAAGAGCATATGAAAGCTGTATTTCGGATTCTTCAATATTTAAAATCATCCCCAGGGAGAGGGCTCATGTTTAGGAAGCATAACCACTTGAATATAGATGGTTACACTGATGCAGATTGGGCAGGTAGCATTACTGATAGAAGATCTACGTCTGGGTATTTCACTCTTGTTGGAGGTAACTTGGTTACTTGGAGAAGCAAGAAGCAGAAGGTGGTTGCACTATCTAGTGCAGAGGCTGAATTTCGTGGCATGGCCAAAGGTCTTTGTGAACTTCTTTGGTTAAGGGAACTTTTAAAAGAAATTGGTCACTCATCTGGTCCAACTATGAGATTATTTTGTGACAATAAAGCAGCCATAGAAATTGCTCAAAATCCAGTTCAACATGATAGGACCAAACATGTTGAAGTAGACCGACATTTTATCAAAGAAAAGCTTGAGGCAAAGATAATTAAATTCCCATTCATAAAATCAGAAGAGCAACTTGCAGATATCCTTACAAAAGCTGTTACAAGTAAGGTGTTCTATAGCTCTCTAGACAAGTTGGGCATCGAAGACATCCATGCACCAACTTGAGGGGGAGTGTTGGCATGAGCTGTCACGTGGACTGATTGCTGGAATCATGGATTGAGAATCAATCACTGATTATAATCAATTAGTTCCTAAAATCATGTATCATCATTATCCTAGCCTAGACTTGTGTATATAGTTGTTTCTTTCTATAGTTAGCAGCCTTGTATTTACTATAAATACAGAACTTGTATTCTGACAAAGATATATGAAAATAGAATACCATTTTCTACACAAATAACATACTCTGTTCCGCTCTGTTCCCACCGACAAATAGCGTTTTCCACTTTCGGCAATCCCAACTCCATGAATCGCTGGAGTAGCTTGTGGAGCAACAATCTCAACACGGGCGATCTTCGAGAGAAACTCGGTGGTTTTGGTTTTAGGACTAGGAAATTGCTTTCTTTTATATTATTACCTAGGCTTTGATTAAGTCGATAGTGATTTTTGCCCGCGCAAAACTTCTGCGAAAAAGGCGTGAAACTTACGATGGACAATTATAATAAAAAATACACATATTATTTAATTTTATTTTTAGTGATATCAATTAGAAAATTAGTTTGTTTAAGAAAACGGCAAAAAGCTGTTTAAACTTAATGTGATTAAAAAAAGTGCGTCACTTCCCGTGAAAAGGGGGAAAAAAGTGCTTCATTTAAAATAAAAACGCTTTCCTCATAAAAATATAACGATTTTAAATAAAATTTTTAATATTTAAAGAAGTTTTAACTTTTTTTTAAATAACTCTTTGGAAGAAGCTCAAAAAGAATTTTTTTTAGGACTTCTGTTTTGTGGAAATCCTTCTTTTGTTGAGTCTAATTTGTTTTTTAAAGAATACTTCTTTTTTGCTTTGATCGGTAAAAAAATATGCTTGTTATTGAATTTCTATATTTTTATCAAAAATTAGATTAATTTTTTTCTAAAAAATAATTTTCAATCCTAATACACTTGATTGCTGAAATTTTAGCTCTTTTTTTTTTTTGTAATGTAAAACTAGCTATAGCTAATTTTTAACATAAGTTTGGTTTTTAAGAAAAGTAAAATTACTCAAAAAACCTAAAAATTTAAAATATTAATCAAAATATCACAAAGCCAAAATTATTTTCTAATTTACCACACTTTTGGTTCACTTAAAAAAAAAAGATAAATCAGAATTTTATGTGTATTTATGTAACATAATAATATAATAATATCAAAATTATGTGTATTCATGTAATTAAGAATTTTTTCTTGGGAAATAATAAGTCAAGTCATTTTTCCTGGGTACTTTACAAAGAGCTAGAAATAAAGAATTAGAATAAAAACTTGATTATATATATATATATATATAGATATATATATGCTCATTGAATCACTGATTGTGTAATCTGGCTAATGAAATATCTGTTTGCTACATTGTATATATTCAAAACTTGCTTTATTAAACTTTCATTTGATTTAAGGAAACCTTTTTATAGAATTTAGATCAACATAGTACATGAGAGATACTTGCCTCCATGTTTTAGATATCAAGAGTAAAAATAAAGAGACGCTTTAATAAGTAAACTTGTTTGTAGAACTTAAATATTTAGTTCCTTTTTATTTTATTTAATATGATATGATTATTTTAATATATGATGGTGTCGATCTAAAAATGATAGTAATAGGAAGTGTGTAACCAGGGCGTTTTGTTCTTTTCTACATTTACAAATGTCACTATTTTGGGGTAGTTTTAGTTCTGTATCTGATGTTTCCTAACCTTTGCTTGCTGTAGTACATCTAAGAATTTTGGTTATAAGCTTCTACCTGACTATCCCCAACATTTTTGTACTAGAATCCACGTGGTAAGCTGCTAACTTTTAAATTACCCATATAATGATCAAAGATTCTTTGTTGGTTCTTTCTTAGAGGAAGAATTAGTTAATCATTTGACTACTTTTCTGAACTTTGTACAGGTTATTAGACCATCTGGGCAAACGACTTGGATTGGAGGTACCCCATACTGTTTGCATGCCAGTAATATCTGTGAAGCCATAGACAATGAGTTAGTAGTTATTATTATTAGTTCTTTCTTGCTAAAATCATTGCCTTGCTATGATTTAAATTAGACTCAAGTGGCTGCTTAATTAGGGAAGCTGCTGAATTTGAATAGATAATAATCCAGACTAATTGGTATATACATATAATTATATACAGTACTAGAAATTATTATCATTTTGTGTGGTCCCTTGAACTGTATAAAATAATCGAATACTGAGCCATCAGATAGAAACATTTTCAATCTATGATCACTTACTCACTAATCATTTCTATAAACTTCGTTGCTTGAATTCAGCTAGAAAAGTAGCACTAGAAGCAGCTTAGAGAATCTTTCAAATAGCTATGAGCTTTGGTTACTCAAATCCATTCATTAAGAACAAAGAACAGCAAGATCGTCTAAGAGAGGCTTGTTTATCATGTAGTGAAAAATAAATATTGCACTCATATAAACTTTATTGGTGGTACCGCTCTGGGAATTTCGCGCTCCTTGGTTGTTCGAAGATGATCTATTGAGCTGCTACTGTCTTTTGAAAATTTGTCTTTTCAAATATTTGTTTGTCAGACAATAGCAATGGTGTTTTGTGAATGTATATCCTATATCTATATATTAAGTAGGAAGGATGAACTTCAAGTTATGAATATGATATGTCTAAGAAACACCAAAGTTTATATGTCCATGTTGATTCTATGACATTTGAGATAAGGTATTAAATTATTACTAATGACATATGATATTTCAGATAAGGTATTAAATTATTAAGTACAATATTTAATAAAACAACAAACTAACATCATGATTTGGTCTATTTGATCAAATTACGAATAAATAATACCAACCAAAGCCAGTTTCAATTATTCATGCTTATTTTCTTACATGAATTTGACGTAAAAAAAAACAAAAAAGATCAAGAAAAAATATTATATAGCCATGCTACTATTACATTAGGCAAAACAATGTTATGATGATTAACTTTTGCTGTTTTCAGGAAATTTTACGGTCTGAGTTTAATTTCTATATTTTCTGCAATTACTTCTATTAGATGGTGGAGATTGTAGTAACACCAATAGGTTTGGTAGAATTTATATTGTACAGGAAAATAGTTTCTTTGACTAATATAAGTTCTTTCCTTGATAAATAAAATATTTCCAATATAACACATTAATGGGATAAGGAGAGTTTCTTTGGCCATTATTTTAATCTAATTATTTTTCTCCTAACCCAAATTAGCTCACACAGCCTCCTTACTGTATGAAGCACGGGTGACTAATATATTTTAAGATACTTGAATTAGATTGATTCTTATTAAGGGCAATGGCGCTTAAATCATGGTGTTAATAAAATTTTAAATTCAAGTTATTAAAAAGATAGCTTATCATACTGCATAAATTTTAAGATATCTTTTACAAAGATAACCCAGCTGATAATTTATTTATTTATTTATTTTTTTTGTCTCTTACCCATGGAAGGAAGTCAAAAGTTTTCTATTAAAAGGGAAAAAAAGTAAAAAAGAAAAAAGAGTTCAAATTAGCATCTAAGAGAAGCTGAATATTGCAAGAGGAATCAATACTAAAATAATTGGTATTACTTCCAAGCATTCATAGAATTTCACCAAAAAATAAACTTTAGGTACATTACCTGCATAAGATGAGTTTCTTTGGCTATTATTTCAATCTAATTATTTTTCTCTTTGCCCAAATTAGCTTACCCTACTCCCTTCTCGTGTGTAATACAGGTGACTAATAGATTTTAAGATATCTGAATTAGAACATGTTAATTCTTTACAAAGGGCAATGACATTTAAACCATGATATTGATAAAATTTAAAATTTAGTTTATCTAAAAGAATAATTTATCATACTGCATAAATTTTACGATATCCTTAAAAAAAGAATTAGCTAATAATATTTTTTTTTTCTCTCTTATCTGTGATTGGACTTGTATCTATTTTAAAAAAGAGAAGAAGAAGTTAAATTAGCATCTTAGAGTTAAAAAAAAAATCTTTACCTATATTTGAAGTTTTTTTTTTTTTTTTTTTTCCACTTATCCCTATCAATCAACCCACCCCAATCCCACTCCCCCTTCCCGTAGCACGATGAAAGATCTAGTAGATTATTAAAAGCGAAGTGGTAATGCGGAATACATGATAAAACAAAGAGGCCAAGTGCAAATAATCAACAACTAAAGAACATTAGATGATAGAATCAAATATCAGTGATTAAATTAGGTCTCAAACTAATTTATAGTCACTGGTTTTATCAATAACAAGAAATAAGGATGTCATGCATGAAAACATGCATGTGTTGTGGATCGATTTCCCTCCTCCTACAGCTCCAGCTCAAAAGCCTTGGTATTTCCCATTCTAACTTTGACAAAAAATGAAAAGAAAAATATAGAATGATGAAATTAGGAATAGGTATTAATTAGAATATGAGGTATTAATACCGGATCAGTGATAAGTTTATGTACACTCGTTATTTAGAAAAGATGAAGTGTGTGTAAGGGTTTCATGCGTGTAGCTACGTGGAATGCCCTCTATCACTTTCATGATGAAGTTGTTCAAGTGATCCCACTCATGCTCATAATTCCACACGGTAGCTTGACTTATGATACCAGAACCGTTTCATTCATTGAATTTGCATGTAACTATAACTTATTCATCTGTTCAAATTATTACACGGTGCTCCCAATTGTCTTACCTATCTACATGCTCTTCTTAATTTGAGAGCAAGTTTCAATGACATATCAAACCGGTTTTCTTGTTGGGAAGGCCAACACCGCCTCCAATGGAAAGGAGGGGGCTGTGATAACATCACTGGCCATGTTGTCAAGCTTGATCTCCGGGCTGAGCCAGTGTATGATGATGATAATGTTTGTTACACTTATTACAAGCTCGAAGCTTCTGAAAAGCTAATTAAAGATACATGAAATCCATAATCCCGCAAACTGTTGCATGCTCATTGACAGTCACCAAACTTGACATTGATAATGGACCCATGCCCTAGTCAAGCAAGAGAGAGAGACAAAAATGCTTTATACAAGGGGAGTCTAATTGACCCCAAGTAATAAATAGAGTTAGAATATCCCATCATATGTGGCTCAATCATGACTATTAATAGTGCAATAAATGGTAAAGATCAGTTTACCTTTAACTTGAATATCCAGTTTTATTTTTTTTCTCAAATTGAACCACATAACTATTAAAATTTACATAAAGTCTTATCTTATTTTTTTTTTATTCTTACTCTTTTCTCACTCCTATTTCCCCTCTTCCCTCTCATATCTCCCCTTTATTTCTCTTTTATGTACAATAAGAAAATCATGTACTCAAAAATTATAAAAAAAAAATTTAACCAAAAAATAAAAATAATTATCAAAGCCATCCGTTACAATTTTTCTTTTTATTTAGCACTTGTAGCCATTTTTTATTTACAAACAATATCTTCCTTCAATCCAAAAAAATTTCTTTTTTTTTCTTTAAATGGGAAATAAAAAAAAATTCTTCTTCCTCACATAAACACTAATCTATATTTTTTATTTTTTTTATTAATAATTTATAAAAAGAGGTTAAATCAAAATGTGGTTTGAAGTATTTTTTTTTTAATATTTGCTCAACTCAAAACTAAAACTTTTATATTTAATCTCCTCAAACTATTAATATTTAATTATGAATGAAGAGTGTATATATATATAATTTTTTTAAAAAAATTATCTTAACTCTTTTGAGAGGGAGAAATTCCATCTAAGCAAGATGGTTGTACTTGGGAAGCTTCTGGCTCTAGCTTACTCTGTTACAACTACTGTGACTTCCATTGCCGCTACTTGCTTTGCTACTTTAGGTAGTGCTGCTGTAGGCACTACTACCTTTGCTGCTAGAGGATTTGGAACTAGGCCTTATGCTGCTGGTCTCTTGTAATAATACTTTTTTTAGCTTGAGATTTTCTTTATACAAGCACGTTGCACAATGAGATGCCATTGAGGGAGCTTAACCTGATGTCCCTATGTGCCGGCTGTTACCTTCCTTACCCTATACTTACAGAATTATTGAATTCAGCATAAAAAAATTGTTAAATAGGAAATTAAAATTTATTATAAAGAAAAAGAAATGTAGATTTTAAAAAAAATAAAATAAAAGAGAATGAAAATTAAAACCTCAAAAAAAATTAGGATTAATTTGTAATAAATAAAAATATTGTTACAAAAATTTATATTAACCATTAATGTTAATAACAAGTTGATTAAATATGTGAGTTTTATTATTATACACTTTTTATAATATTCATAGTCTATTCAAAATTAGATAATTTATCCCATAAGGTAATTTAGACTTTCCCTTTATATAATCATTATTCAGAAAAAAAAAAAAAGAACCGTGTCAAAATGTCTCATGTAGCTTCGTGGAATGCCCTCTATTCCTTTCATGTTGAAATTTTCTGATTCGTGCTCATAGTTTCACATGTTAGCTTGTCTTATGGTACCAGAACCGTCATACACGCATTTATGTGTAATTTCATTCCCCGAACTTGTATGCCACTATAACGGTATAACCTACTCAACAGCGTAAAAGCATTAAAACAGTCCTTGGAAAATTGTTTTGGTTGTCCCGGTTCTCTCTTTTTGCGGTTTTCTGCTGACCTATGAAAGAAAGACTCTTTAAATTTAGCCATGTCAAAGTGTTTTATCTTATTATGATAAGCATGTAGTTACTTCTCAAATAAAGTTTAAATAAAATATTTTTAATAGTTTTAATGCACTTTTTTAAATACAATTTTGACATGGCTCAAGCGACGAGCCGATACTTATACTATATGTGCTAAATAACTTTTAAATGAAATTTAATCAAAAAAAATTTTTTAACGACTTCTAAATTTGTTAGACATAGCTATAAAAAAAATTACCCAAAATTACTTTAAAATCTTAACTTAAAAACAGTAAAACTTATTGAAACAAAAAACTAAATTACATTTAGCTCTAATTTTATTTCAAAAGAGTTAAAACTTTTTATAAAGTATATTGAATTATTGAATATTGAGCTATTTAATTAGAGGTCTTTTATTTCACATTGAACAAGACCTATTAGGAAGAATGCAAGTGATAATTGAACTGTCCCTACAAAAGAATCTTGAATATACCTTTCAATTATAATTGTCAACACGAGCACATGATTCTAATTTAAAAGTATGTTCTGTTAGAATAGCAAATGATCTGTTGGTCTAGTAGTATCTCTTTTAATCTTAAATACCAAAAGTTTAAGTTTGGTATTTCAAATTCTAGTCTTACTGGAGTACTTCTTATCATTTTTCTTAGTATTCTGCGCTTTTATGTAACCAATAAAAAAACAAAAAAAGAATATTATAATCAAATATTAATGATTAAATTGGGTCTCGAACTAATTTAGAGCCAATTGGTTCACCAATAACGAGATAAAGATGTCAGTGTTTTCATGTCTGTGTTCAAATAAAAGAGATAACCAAATCAATTGTAGCTCTAATTTTATTGCACACATCTTTAAGAAAACACCTGAATTTGACTTCACATTTCAGATATATGAAAACTTGGCAATTTGGTGCACCGAAGTGAAGTTTAAGATAGAATAATCAAATTAGGAACTGGTATTAGGAGGAATGCAAGTGATAATTAATTGCATACAAATTTCTCGAAATTGAATGTGCAAAAATTTTCTTCAGAGTTACGTGCTTTTGAAGTTTCCATTAAGTCTGGAAAGCTTGAAGATAATTGCTATCAATCTATAATTCCACAAACTCCAGGACCTACAAGGTTGACAAACACCAAACTAAAAGTAATATTGGATCAGTGATAAATTTCATGTTGTAGAAAAAGATGAAGCATGTGTAAAGTTTTCATGCATGTCGCTTCGTCGAATGCCGCTCTATCCCTTTCATGTTGAAGTTGTTCAAGTGATCCCACTCATGCTCATAGTTCCACACGTTAATTAGACTTTATGGTACCAGACCAGAATCGTTTCATTCATAGAATTTGTAAGTAACTATAACTTACTCAGCAATTCAAAACGATAAGACGCGACAGCATTTCCTTGGAAAAAATTATTAGGTGGTGGTCCCAATTCGATCTTCTCTATATATAAAACTAATCATTCCAATTATATTTTCAACTTGATTATCAAATACCCATTTGGATTTCTAAGACTGTTTTTGCAAAAATGAGAACAAACTCAGTCCTGTCGTTGTTTGTGTTTGTACTGTTCATTGGAGCTGCACACTTGTGTTTGTGCACAAATTCAACCTCTGAATGCATAGAACGAGAGCGACTTGCTCTTCTTAAGTTGAAAGCCAGTTTCGAAGACCCATCACAACGGCTTTCATCTTGGAAAGGCAAACATTGCTGCCAGTGGAATGGAGTGGGCTGTCATAACATAACTGCCCATGTTGTCAAGCTTGATCTCAGGCTTGACTGCGATGGATATTGTGAGGTTTTCAACAAGCTCAAAGCTCAAAATGTTAACTCTTGTTTGTTGGAGTTGAAATATTTGAGTTACTTGGACTTGAGTTATAACGACTTTCGAGCTAGTCCAATCCCGGCCTTCTTTGGTTCCATGAAGCATCTTAGATATCTCAGTCTATCTGAGGCTAATTTCAGTGGAAGGGTGCCTCGTGTGCTCAGAAATCTTTCGAATTTGCGTGGGCTAGATCTGAGTGGCCTGCATATATCTATTGATGATTTCAGTTGGGCATCTCAGCTTTTACATTTGCAACACCTTGATTTGAGTTATGTGGATCTTTCAAAGACACTTAACTTGATGCCGGTACTTAATCTACTTCCTTCTCTCTTAGTGGTAAAACTCAATTTTGTTAGGATTTCAAATATTCATGTTCATGTTCCTCCTATCTCAATTAATAATGCCACTTTTCTTTCAAGGGTGCAAGTCCTAGAACTTTCAGAGAATAGTTTAAATGGTTCATTTCCTAATGCCTTTCAAAATATGACTTCCATTAGATTCCTTGATCTTTCCCTTAACCAACTCACTTCACTCCCATTCTGGTTTAGTAAGTTTAAAGGTCTAACTCATCTTAATCTATCATGCAATGAAATTTCTGGGCGAATTCCTATTGTTCTCCAGAACTTGACTTCAATTAAATTCCTTGATCTATATGACAACTGGGTCAACTTTGTTCCATTGTGGTTTAGTAACAGGAATCTCATTTATCTTGATATCTCACGAAATGAACTTGAGGGTCCATTCCCTGATGCTTTTCAAAATCTGACTCAACTTAAATTCCTTGATCTTTCTTGTAACTATCTTACATCTTTTGTGCCGCAATGGTTGGGCAAATTGAAGAAATTAGTCCATCTCCATTTTGCCAGCAACAAGTTCAATGGCATAGAAGGTACTGTCTCATCAATTCTGAGAGATCAATGCGAGCTTCAGTCGTTGAATTTGTCACTCAACATGTTTCAAGGAGAGGCATTTAGGGGCCTTAAAAATTTATCTATATGTAACAAATATGAGTTGGAAGAATTAGATTTGAGTTACAATAACTTCACTGGTCAATTGCCAAGTTGGTTGGGCCAAATGAAAAGTTTGGAGAAAATTAATCTTGGATCAAATTCGTTATTTGGTTCCATTCCACCTTCTCTTGGAAAATTGTTGAACTTAACAATGCTAGACCTTTCTCTCAATCATTTATAAGGGCCAATACCAATTTCTCTTGGACAACTTGTGGGGTTAGATTCCTTAGATTTATCTTATAATAATTTGAATGGGACTATTCCTCAAAGTCTTGATCAATTTAAAAACCTAAGTTACTTATGTCTTTCAAATAACTATCTTAGTGGTGTAATTCCTCACAGTCTCGAAAGTCTTAAGAACTTAGTTTTTTTGGATCTTTCTTCCAATTCTTTAGAAGGCCTCCTTATAAAAATTTTAAGATGGCTTCAAGGATCACAAGATTTTACCTACTTGGATCTATCTTACAACTGGATCATCGGGTCTCTTCCTGAAAATATTGGTGATATGATGCCTAATCTGGCTAACTTACTTCTTGCGGGTAACCATCTAAATGGTACAATTCCCAACTCTTTTTGTGCATGGGACATGTTGGAAAATTTAGATCTTTCAAGAAACTCAATATCAGGAACAATTCCTGATTGTTGGAAGTATCAAACAATGACTGTGATAAATCTGTCATCCAACAAGTTGACAGGCATGATTCCAAGTTCACTTGGAAATCTATTATCATTGGGATGGTTGCACTTGAACGATAACAGTCTTCACGGGGAGATTCCTCTTGCCTTGAAAAATTGTACAAAACTGACAACTTTAGATCTGGGTGAGAACCACTTGTCTGGGGTTATACCTTCATGGATCGGAGAGACTTTTCTCTATCTCCAAATTCTTCGATTACGCCAAAACATGTTTCATGGCAGAATTTCTTCGCATTTATGCCAACTACTTGAGTTGCAAATCATTGATCTGGCAAATAACAATTTAATAGGTTCAATCCCAAGTTGCTTTGGCAATCTCAGAGGAATGACTTTAGAAGGATTATCAGAGGAAGAGGAAGTCAGGGAAACGGAGGGTGTCCTTTACTCTGAATATTGGGAGAAGGAGAATGTGACGCAAATGTTGAAGGGGAGACAGCTTGATTACACAAAAAATCTAAGGCTTTTGGTCAATATGGACTTGTCTAATAACAATCTAGTTGGTGATATTCCCTGTAACATAACTGCACTTTCTGGATTACATGGTCTAAATTTGTCTCACAACTATTTGTCTGGAAGGATCCCTCCAAATATAAAGAACATGAAGTTATTGGAGTCTGTGGACTTGTGTTGTAACCAACTTTCAGGCAACATCCCGAGTATCATGTCTACTTTAACTTCATTAAGCTACTTAAACTTATCATTCAACAATTTTTCAGGGCAAATCCCACAAGACAACCAGTTTTCAACTTTCAATGACGTATCTAGTTATGCTGGCAATCCATATCTCTGTGGCCTCCCTTTACCACAATGCCCTACCGCTAGTAAAACTCCGGAAAGCAGCGATCACGAAGAAAAGGATGAAAATGTATGGTTTTATTTTGTCATAGCTGTTGGATTTGCTACAGGATTCTGGGGAGTTATTGGAGTTTTAGTATTCAAGAAGAGTTGGAGACTGGCTTACTTCCGATATGCAGATACCATAATGGACAGGATTCATGTTTTTGTGGCAATAAGTGTAGCAAAGCTGAAAAGAAACATGCACGGAAATCATGTTGAAGTATGATAAGAGTGCGATGTGCTTAGCTTTTGTTTCTACTTGCCTGATAAGTACGTATTGTGCCTATGCAGCAGCTTGTTTATTTTTTTTGATGTTTTTGACGTGTTTCCTTACGGCTAATAATTAATGAATGTAACCTAATCAAGTGATATTGTCAGATTCGCTCACTCTCATGTTAGTTTATGTGACATCCTATCATCCTCTTTTAATGCATGAATATGTATAAATACATGAAGAATCTAAAAAATAACTTTCAATTATAGCTGCCAACATAAAATTTAAACTTGACACTTTTATTATTGTTCTAGCCAATGTTCTGAGCAACATAATCTGGACAAACACGTGAATACCTGCAAACATAACAGAAAAGGTCGGAAGATCGAGGTAAAGTGGAAAAGCTAAGTGAGTTATGGGAGAACTATGAGAGTAAGGTGGCGAGAGATACCTACGCAAGATGCATCATCCCCAATTTATACTACCTGCTCTAGGGGGATTCCCGTAATTACATTTGCTGAGCCTTTGTTGTTGGGCTGGGCTCACCATCATGCTCATATCAACTATAAAATAGTATCGTAAGTAATCATTAGAGATACTGTTAATTTTAGAAATCTTTCCTTTGCATTAAACTTCATCTTTATAAAGTTGAATTACCAAAAAAGAGCAAAATTGAACCTAACAGAAAATTAGAGAAAAGAATTATATGCAGCAAACAATATGGTCATCTCGATTAAAAATCACACCTTGAGGTATGACTCAGAAATGTGCAAGATTAGAATGCTGTAGATGTTTCGGCCTGCAGCAACAATCGTTCTTGTTACATCCTTTTCACCCAACTACTCACTTTCCTCTTCTCATTACCAATTTGATTTTTAGTCCTCCTAAATCCACGTATTGGAAAGCATCGAGTTATACGCATACATGTTGTTCTTTATTTAATTTAACAAACTGAAGAAGATAAGAGTATATAATAATGAAATCATCATTATCAAACGAACCATTACTCGTAGGAGTATATCCATAATCAATGACATCGGCAATGACAGTTACATTGCATCAGTTATAAACGTGGCACCCAAAAACTTGTTTCATGAAAAAAATTCGTCCTTATAATATAAATTTGCTTTGATGCGATGCTCTATTGGTATCATTGTACTTGTATAGTACAATTTGAATGCCTATCAATTATATGAAGTCACCACCTATTGTCAACAAAAATATAGCAAATTAGTTTAAAGGACATTTCATATATTTACCTATTAAGAAGAATGCAAATGATAATTGTATAGATGTCCCTTCAAAAATTGAATATTGTGCATATTTACTTACTTTTTTTTCCATCAAGTCTGAAAAGCTTCAAGGTACTTCGAATCTATAGGCAGCACAATTTTGACAGTCACCAAACAGACATTAATACTGGACCCTGTTCCAGTCAGTCAAGTCAAGAAAGAGACACTGATAATTTGCTGTCTGTATAGTCCTTATACAGGAAAAAATGAACCGTGTGTAAAAGCTTTCATATAGCTTCGTCTAATGCCCTCTTTTCCTTTCATGTTCAAGTGTACCGACTCCTGCTCATCGTTCCACACCAGTTAGACTTGTGGTTCAAAACCGCTGAAGAGCCATGTATGTGTAATTTCATTCAGCATTTGTATGCAATTATAACTTCGTCAACAATAAAAGCAAGGCTATTCATAACGAGAAAAGCATGCTAGCTCTTTCTACTGAACTTCCCAACAAGGACATGGCAACTTCAACCCTACTTATATAAATAAAATTAGCCACTTCAATTATTTTATAGCCTTGGTTACCAAATTCCCCTCCTGAGTTGTAAGATTGCTTTTGCAAACATGAGGACAAGCTCAATCATTTGGTTGATTGTGTTTGTGCTGTTCATTAGAGCTGTATACTTGTGTTTGTGCACAAATTCAACCTCTGAATGTGTAGAACGAGAGCGAGAAGCTCTTCTTTAAGTTGAAAGCAAGTTTCCAATATTCAAAAAATCTTTCTTGGAAAGGCAAAGACTGCTGCCAATGGAAAGGAGTGGGCTGTGATAACATCACTGGCCATGTTGTCAAGCTTGATCTCCGGGCTGAGCCACTGTGTAATGAAGATAGTAGCATTTGTGACACTTATGGCGTGCTCGGAGCTCAAAATGCTTACTCGTTTGTCGGAGTTTGAATATTTGAATTACTTGGACTTGAGTGGTAACGTCTTTGAAAGTTCAATCCCGGCTTCTTTTGGTTCTATGAAGCATCTCAAATATCTTTATCTTCTGCTGGCTTTGGTGGAACGGTGCCTCGTGTGCTGGGAAACCTTACAAATCTGCGTGTGCTGGATCTCAGTGATCTGTATATATCTATTGATGATTTTAATTGGGCATCTCAGCTTTTGCACTTGCAATACCTTGATATAAGTCTTGCGGATTTTTCCAAGACACTTCACTTGATGTCGGTAATTAATCTACTTCCTTCTCTCTTACAAGTAAAACTAAATCAAGTTGGGATTTCAAATATTAATATTGATATTCCTCCTGCCTCAATTATTAATGCCACATTTCAATCAAGGTGGCAAGTCTTAGAATTACATAACAATGAATTAACTGGTTCATTTCCTTATGCTTTCCAAAATATGACTTCCATCAAAGTCCTTGATCTTTCTGGTAACCAACTCACTTCACTCCCATTCTGGTTCAGTAAGTTGAAGGGTCTAATTCATCTTAGTCTCGCAGTAAATGCCCTTTCTGGGCCAATTCCTGGTGCTCTCCAAAACTTGACTTCCCTTAGATACCTTGATCTTGCCGGTAACGGTGTCAACTCTGTCCCGTTATGGGTGAGGAGGTTTAAAAGCCTTCTGTATCTTGATCTCTCAAGCAACACACTTCCCGGACCCATTCCTGATACGTTCCAGAACTTGACTTCCATCAGGGTACTTGATTTGTGGTTTAACAATCTTAATTTAGTACCTTCACCGTTTGGTAAAATTAGGAGCCTCATTTAGCTTGATCTCTCATATAATGCACTTGAGGGTCCATTCCCTGATGCTTTTAAAAATATGATTCAGCTTACATTCCTTTATCTTCAAGATAACAGTCTTGCATCTTCAATGCCACAGTGGTTGGGCAAATTGAAGAAATTAGTTCATCTCGATCTTTCCTACAACAATTTCACTGCCATAGAAGGTACTCTCATCAATTTTGAAAGATCAATGTGAGCTTCAATCTTTATATTTATCATACAACAAGTTTCAAGAAGAATCATTTGGAAGCCTCGATAACGTTTCTAGATGTAAAATATGAGTTGAAAGAATTAAATTTAAGTTACAATAACTTCATCAATCAATTGCCAAATTAGTTAGACCAAATGAAGAGTTTAGAACACATTCATCTAGGATAGAATTCATTCTTTGGTCCCATTCCACTTTCTCTTGAACAGTTTGTGGGGTTGCTGAATTAAATCTATCTCATAATAATTGAATTGGGACCATTTCTCAAAGTCTTAACCAACTTGTAAATCTAAGAAGATTGGATCTTTCTAATAATCATCTTAGTGGTGTAATTCCTCGTAGTCATAACACCTTTAGAGGTTACAATTCATGGATCTCTCTTACAACCGGATCACCGGGTTTCTTCCTGAATATATTGGTGATATGATGCCCAATCTGGAATATTTACCTCTTGCAAAGAACCTTTTAAATGGTTCAATTCCCAGCTCTTTGTGTGCAATGAAATTCTTGGAAATTCTAGATCTTTCAAGAAACTCAATAACAGGAACAATTCCTGATTGCTGGAAAGAGAATGAAGACATGGTTGAGATAAATCTGTCATCCAACAAGCTGTCAGGTACCATTCCGAGTTCTTTTGGAAATCTATCGTCATTGCAATGGTTGCACTTAAGCAATAACAATCTTCATGGGGAGATTCCTCATATAAATTGCACAAGTTTGACGAGTATAGACCTACGTGAGAATCATCTGTCTGGGGTTATACCCCCATTGATTGGGAAGACCTGTACTTATCTTTATATTCTCCGATTACGCCAAAACATGCTTCATGGCAGAATTTCTTCAAATTTATGCCAGCTCCACAGATAGCAAAACATGGATCTTGCAAATAACAGTATAACAGGATCAATCCCTCATTGCTTTGCCAATCTCAAAGGAATGACTGCAAAAGGATTAGCAGAAACTCAGGAAGACCAGCATGCAGTATGGGACGGCAAGGATTTGATGCAAATCTTGAAGGGAAGAGAACTTGATTACACAAAAAATCTAAGGTTTCTTGCCAATGTAGACTTGTCTAGTAAAAATCTAGTTGGCACCATCCCTAGTGATACAACTGCACTTTCTGAATTACAAGGTCTAAATTTGTCACAAAATCATTTGTCAGGAGGGATTCCTCTCACTATATGGCACATGAAGTCACTAGAATCGCTAGACTTATGTTATAACCAACTTTCAGGTAGAATCCCAAGTAGCATGCCTGCTTTGACTTCATTAAGCTACTTGAACCTGTCACACAACAATTCCCACAAGACAATCAGTTTTCAACTTTTAATGATCCATCTAGTTATGCTGACAATCCATATCTTTGTGGCCCCCCTCTGCATCAATGCCCTGTTGCTAGTAAAATTCCAGAAAGCAGTGGACATAAAGAAAATGATGATGAAAAGGTATGGTTTTATTTTGTCATAGCTGTTGGATTTGCTACAGGATTCTGGGGAGTTACTGGAGCTTCGGTATTCAAGAAGAGCTGGAGACAGGCTTACTTCTGATATACAGATAACATAATGGACAGGATTTATGTTTTTGTGGCAATAAATGTAGCAAAGCTGAAAAGAAACATACACAGAAATCATGTTTTTGTGCTTAGCTTTTGTTTCTGCTTGCCTGAGAAGTAGGTATATGCAGCAGCTTGTTTCTGTCTTTCTCATGCTTTAACATGTTTCCATATGAACATGGAGATTCAATTTCTGGCATGTCCATTACTGCTAAAAATAAATGAATGTAATCTAATCAAGTGGTATTGTCAGATTTATTCACTCTCATGTTGGTTTCTGTAATATCCTATCCTATCATCCTCCTTTAATGCATCCTGATGAGAATGAATATATATACATGAAGAATCTAGAAAATAACTTTCAATTATAGTAGCCAACATGAAATTTGAACTCAAACACTTTTATTATAAAATAGTCTAGTAAGCAATCATTAGAGAGTTCTCTTAGTTTTGGGAGTCTTTCCTTAGCCCATGGCATTGACGACTAAACTTCATCTTTCTAAAGTTGCACTACCAAAAAAATTAGAACCTAAGAGAAATTAGAGAAAAGAATTAGATGCAGTAAACGATATGGGAATCTGGATTAAAAATCATACCTTAAGGTATGATTCAAAGAAATTTACTAGATTAGAATGCTGTAGATGTTTTGGCCTGCAGCAACAATCGTTATTTTACATCCTTTTCACCCAACCACCCATTTTCCTCTTCTGATTCCCGATTTGATTTTTAGTCCTCCAAAATCCACATATTGAAAAGCATCGAGTTATACGCATACAGGTTGTTAACCAGCTTTATTCAATTTAACAAACTTAAAAAGATAAGAGTACTGCTTAAGAGATATTTTATTCAGTTACACACTTAACTCAAAATTCATCTGAGATCATTTGACCTCAATAGGAATACCTCCTTTTATACAATAGAAATGATAACAAATAATCCAAATTCAGCAACAAGTGTATTCAATATTCAACATGCAGGAAAAATAGCTCACGAAATGCACCCTTAAAGGATATTTTATTTAGTTGGCATCATTGAATGCCTATCAATTATCTAAAGTTGCCACCTATTGCCAACAAAAATTATTCCAAATTAGCAAAATTGGAATCATTGTACCTCCTTTGCATTTGTAGGAATCCTAACAAACAATCCAAACTCAGCACCTAATACCAATACAACTATTCGAATTCACCTTCACAAAAGATGCACAAAACTTTTGCACATGTTATTCAATTTAGCAGCTGACCTAAAATACATTTGCCATCACTGTGTCTAATTGCACAGTAGGAATGCCATAAAAAATGAAAAGATTTTTATTCCAGAGACATTCTGCTTAATGAAATAACTGGCCTAAAATTCACTTGGCATCAATATACCAACTTTTGTACAATACGAATACCTTCCAGTTATCCATATATCAAACCATAAGCATAAAAATTATTTTGATGGCCACAGAGGAACACACAGTAGGAGAGCTTAAACAAATATATTGGGGTAAGGCGCAATACCTATACAAAATTTACAAACATCTATTTAAAATTTCATTTTTGGCTCTAACTAAACTCTGCCTCTGAGAACATACATTCTGGGTAGGTTTTCAAACCAGTACAACATGCGAGTTACACATTCCATTGGCATCATTTAACTTATCTAGAATAATATGAATGCCTATCAATTATCTTAAAACACCAACTATTACCAACAAAAATATTCAAATTAGTTTCAAGGACTTCTCATATACTTAGGCAGCCAACCCAAAAAAAAAAAAAGCATTGTACCTGTTTTGTAAAGTAAGAATCCTAACAAATAATCCAAACTCTGCAAGTAGTACCTTTAAAAGTTGAATATTCAAATTCACCTTCACAAAAAATGCTCTAAACTTTTGCACATTTTATCCACTTTAACAACTAATCCAAAATTCATTGGGCACATTATACCTCTTTCATACAATAGGACTGCCAACAAAAAATGTAAAGATTTTACTAAAGGGGCATTTTATTCAGTTAAATAGCAGACCAAAAATTTGCTTAGCATCATTATACTTTTTTTGTACAACAAGAATGCCCAAAAATAAGGTATTAAAATGACATTCTATTCAGTTAAGAAGCTAAGAAGCTGACTCAAAATTCATTTGCTACCTCTTTCATACAATATGAATGCTAACCAATAATGGAAAACTTGTATTAAACGGACATTTTATTCTGTTAACTAACTTGCCCTTAATTCACTTGGTATCATTGTACCTCTTTTGTACAATAGGAATACCATCCAATTATCCAGACACCATACCATAGTCATAACAAAATAGTTCGATTTCACCTTACAATAGAAGGCCACAGAGGAATATTCTGGAAAGATTTTCAAAAAAATAAAACCTGAGTTATAGGCTCTATTGGTATCATTGTGCTTGTCTAGTACAATTTGAATGCCTATCAATTATGTGAAATCACCACCTATTGCCAACAAAAATATAGCAAATTAGTTTAAAGAACATTTCATATATTTAGGCAGTAAACAGAAAAAAGTTGGAGCCATTATACCACCTTTGTACAATAGGAATCCCAACAAATAATCCAAACTCAGTGTACCATCAGAAGTATCAAATTCACCTTCATAAAAAATGCACCAAACTTTTGCACGTTTTATTCAATATAATAGTTGATCCAAAATTCACTTGACATCATTATACCTTATTTGTACAATAGACACAGGAATGCCAACAAATGCAGCAAACTTTCGCATGATTTATTCAATATAATAGTTGATCCAAAATTCATTTTGTTCATGGAACATTCTACTCAACTAAATAGCTAACCAAAAAATCACTTGGCATCATTGTACCTCTTTTGTACAATAGGAATACCAACAAGTAATGGAAAGATATATTAAAGGGACATTTTGTTCAATTAAAAAGTTATCCTAAAATTCACTTGGCATCATTGTACCTCTTTTGCACAATAGGAATGCTAACAAATAATGGAAAGATTTTATTAAAGGGACATTCTATTCAATGAAAAATGTGACCCAAAATTCATTTGGCATCATTGTATCTCATTTGTACAATAGGAATGCTAACAAATCATGAAGAGATTTTATTAAAGGGACATTCTATTCAATAGAGAAGGTGACCCAACATTCATTTGGCATCATTGTACCTCATTTGTACAATAGGAATGCTAACAACTAATGAAAAGATTTTATTAAAGGGGCATTCTATTCAATTAAAAAGGTGACCCAAAATTTATTTGGCATCATTGTACCTTAGTTGTACAATAGGAATGCCAACAAATAATGAAAAGATTTTATTAAAGTGACATTCTATTAAGATGATCCAAAATTTGCTTGGCATCAGTGCACCTCTTTATTACAATAGGAATGCCAACAAATAATGGAAAGATTTTATTAAAGAGACATTAATTAATTTGAGATTGTTGTATCTCTTTTGTAAAATAAGAATGCCAATAAGTAATGGAAAGAGTTATTAAAGTGACATTCTATTCAGTTAAAAAGCTGTCCTAAAATTCACTTGGCATCATTGTACCTCTTTTGTACAATAGGAATGCCAAGAAATAATGGAAAGATTTTATTCAATTGACATTCTATTCTATTCAGTTAAAAACTAACTCGCAAGGCATCATTCTACCTCTTTTGTCAAAAGGAATGCCAACAAATAATGGAAAGGTTTTCCTAAAGAGACATTCTATTTAAAGAAGTCGCCCAAAATTCATTTAGCATCACTGTACCACTATTGTAAGAAATAATGAAAATATTTTAATTAAAGGGACATTCTATTCAGTTAAATAAATGATCCAAAATTTGCTTGGCATCATTGTACCTATTTTACACAATAAGAATGCCAACAATAGCACAGATTCACCTTTGCTGACTTTCACATGTTTTATCCAATTTAACATGTAACCTGAAATTCTTTTGGCATCATTAATGCCAACAAATAATAAAACTCAACAAGAGCATCACATGTATTAAAAAGTCACCCCCGAAAAAAAAATAGTCAATGCTATGCACGAAAAGATTCACTGGGAGCACAATTAAATAGCTGATCCAAAAGTCCTTTGGCACTATCGTACCTCTTTTATAAAATAGGAATTCCATCCAATTTTTTATCTCCAAACCATCTGCCTAAAAAATATCATGAATTCACCTTTAAATAAATGGCCTTTGGGGAATATAAATTCTAAGTGAATTCAACAGCATAGCATAATTGGAATGCTAACAATGATAAAAAAAAAAAAACAAAAAGCAAGGTATTCATAACCAAAATAAATCGTTGTAAAGCATGCCAACATTCAATTCCGAAAATTGAATCGTTGATTCACCTAGCCCTAGCCCTAGCTCTTTTTCGTCAAACGAGTAGATGAAGATGAAAGCTTTAGAAACAAGATTAATCTCAAATAACAAGAAAGAAAGAAAACAATTAACAGAATAACATACTCTGTTCCGCTGTGTTCCCACCGACAAACAGTGTTTTCCACTTTCAGCAAGCCAACTCCTTGAATCGCTGGAGTAGCTTCTGGAGCGACATTCTCGACCCCGGGATTTTCGGGAGAAAATGGGTGGTTTTGGTTTCAGGACTAGGAAATTGCTTTCTTTCATATTATTACCTAGGCTTTGATTAAGTCGGTAGTAATTTTTGCCCGTTAGCGGAAATCTTATGCGAAAAAGGCGTGAAACTTACGCTGGACAATTATAATTAAAACACACATATTATTTTTATTTTAATTTTTAATAATATAAATTAGAAAATTCTTTTATTTAAGAAAAGGGGCAAAAGCTGTTTAAGCTTAACGTGATTAAAAAAAAGTGCTTCACTTCGCATGAAAAGGGTGAAGAAAAAAAAAAAAAAAAAGAGTGCTTCGTTTAAAATAAAACGCTTTTTTCATAATTTTTTTGAATAATTTGTTCCTTTAAAATGTATATATAAAATTGAATATGTTAAAAAGAATTAAATGTTAATAAATTAGAAATAAATAGAATAATATTACATTTTACTTATTTTTAAGAGTGGCATAAAATTTAAAATATAATTTGTAGTCAACTTTAACAAAAGTGAAAAAATGTTTAGCAAAATATATTGTCAAATGATAAAATTAGTTTTTAAATTTAAAATTTAAAAATAATAAAATAATTCAACAAAATAATAATTAAAAATAATATAATTATTTTTATTAATAATATATTAAATTTAAAATTATAATAAATATTTATGGTAATAATAAATAAAAAAAAGTAAAAAATTTATTTAAAAAAAAAAAAAGCAAATAGAGGAATGAAAATAGTAAAATGTATATTACTCGTTGAGGGTAAAAAAAGAAATTTTTGATAAAAAAAAATGAGTGTCAAATTGTAGTAAAAATTAAATAATAATAAGATTTATTGATAAAAAATAATATAAAATAAAATAATAAAGTAAAATTATATTAGTTTCATGTTCAAACCTAAAAACTTTCTTGTGTGATCAATCAGGCCTTCCTACTATTATCATGATTATTACAGTCTAAATAGACAATTAGATTATTTTCAACCACTTATTTAAAAAAGAGTAATAATATATGTACATTTTATTATACACGCCCATGTTTTATAAATCAGTCTAGAATAATTTGAATGCCTATCAATTATCTTAAAACACCAACTATTACCCACAAAAATATTCCAAATTAGTTTTAGGGACTTCTCATACTTGTACTTTTTTCCTATAATAGAAATCCCAACAAATAATCCAAACTCTGCCTTTTAAATGGTACAATTCTCAATGTGTGATGCATTGTACATTCTAGATCTTTCTAGAAACAAATTATCAGGAACAATTTCCTGATTGCTGGAAGGAGAATGAAGGTATGGTTGTGATAAATCTGTCATCCAACAAGCTGTCAGGAACCATTCCAAGCTCGCTTGGAAATATATGGCAATTGGAATGGTTGCACTTGAGTAATAACAGTCTTCATGGAGAGATTCCTCTTGCCTTGAAAAATTGTACAAAGCTGCAAATGTTAGATTTGGGTGAGAATTACTTGTATGGTCTTATACCTTCTGGATTGGTGAGAATTACTTGTATAAATGGTGCTTTCATTGTGTTTATAGTTATTACTTTGTTGTTTTTAATAAGTACTTTACAATATGGTTACGAATCATGTTATTGCTTATAAAATATAATCATAATAGAGTAATAATATATGTATATTTTATTATACACGCCCACGTTTTATATATATATATATATATATTTCTCTTTTTTTATAATTATATTTTTATAATATAACTAAAATTATGTGAGTATATATACCTGTGTATAAAAATATGTATGTAATTTTTATTTCTGTTTAAAAAGTTTATTCGGCATCATAATATCACTTATGTAAAATAAGAATTCAACCACAGCAATTATTGCCACTGCAACAATTCAAAAGAGAAAAATAGCCTAAGCAATAGAGATATTTTATTCAATTATACTTTAACTCAAAAATACGCTCTTTTATGCAATAGAAATGCTAACAAATAATTCAAATTCAGCGACAAATGTATTCAAAATTCATCCTGACAGAAAAAAATAGCTCATGAAATGCACCCTTTTAGGATATTTTATTTAGTTGGTATCATTGAATGCCTATCAATTATCTAAAGTTGTCACCTATTGCTAACAAAAATTATTCCAAGTTTGCAAAATTAGAATCATTGTACTTATTTTGTACTATAGGAATCTTAGAAAACAATCCAAACTCAACATCTAGTACCAATACAAGTATTCAAATTCACCATCCATAAAAGATGCACAAAATTTTTACACATTTTATTCAATTTAGCAGCTGACCTAAACTACATTTGGCATCACTGTATCTAATGTGTACAGTAGGAATGCCAAAAAAAATGAAAAGATTTTTTATTCTAGAGACATTCTTCTGTTCAATTAAATAGCTAGCTTGAAATTCACTTGCATCAATATACCAATTTTTGTACAATATGAATACCTTCCAGTTATCCAAATATCAAACCATAATCATAAAAAAATATTTTGATGGCCATAGAAGAATACACAGAAGCAGAGCTTGAACAAATTTATTGGGGGTGGGTGCAATACATATACAATAATTACAAACATCTATTCAAAAAATTTCATTTTTGGCTCTAATTAAACTGACACTGAGAACACATTTAAAACATGTGAGTTACACATTCTATTAGCATCATTCAACTTATCTAGAATAATATGAATGCCTATCAATTATCTTAAAACACCATCTATTACCCACAAAACTATTCCAAATTAGTTTTAGGGACTTTTCATACTTGTACTTTTTTTCTATAATAGGAATCCCAACAAATAATCAAAACTCTGCCTTTTAAATGGTACAATTCCCAATTCTTTGTGTATGTGGGATGCATTGTACATTCTAGATCTTTCTAGAAACAAAATATCAGGAACAATTTCCTGATTGCTGGAAGGAGAATGAAGGTATGGTTGTGATAAATCTGTCATCCAACAAGCTGTCAGGAACCATTCCAAGCTCACTTGGAAATATATGGCAATTGGAACGGTTGCACTTGAGTAAAAACAGTCTTCATGGAGAGATTCCTCTTGCCTTGAAAAATAGTACAAAAATGCAAATTTTAGATTTGGGTGAGAATTACTTGTCTGGTCTTATACCTTCATGGATTGGTGAGACTCTTTTCTCCCTTCAAATTCTCCAATTACGCCAAAACTTTTTTTCATGGAAGAATTTCTTCAAATTTATGCTAAACTCTTTCATTTTCAAATCATGGACCTTGCAAAATAACAATTTAACAGGTTCAATACCTCATTGTTTTGGCAATCTCAGAGGCATGACTGTAGAAGTAGCATCAAACGCATTGGCTTCCACCCACGATGCGCAATGGGATAGAGAGAGTGTGAATCAAATCTTGAAGGGAAGACAAGATTATTACACAACAAACCTAAAGCTTCTTATCAGTATAGACTTGTCTAGTAACAGTCTAATTGGTTCCATCCCCAAAAATATAACTGCACTTACTGGATTGCAAGGCCTAAACTTGTCTCACGATCATTTATCAAAAGAAATCCTCAACAATATAAGGAACATGGAGTCACTAGAGTCGGCGAACCTGTGTTGTGATCAACTTTCAAACAACATTCTAAGTATAATATCTACTTTAACTTTATTAAGTCACCTAAACTTGCCTTACAACAATTTTTTTGGGCAGATCCCACAAGCTGGCAATCCATATCTTTGCGGCCCTCCCCTGCCTCAATGTGTTGCTGCTAGTAAAATTCCAAAAAGCCGTGGTCATGAAGAAAATGGTGATTAAAAGATATGGCTTTATTTTGTTATTGCTGTTGGCTTTGCAACAGGATTATGGGGAATCATTGGAGTTTTAGTATTCAAAAAGAGTTCGATTATATATATATGTGCAAACATTATAAATTTAATCTTTGAAATTCTGAATTTTTATTTCTGTGTATATTTTGTTTTATGTGAATTTCTGTGTATAATTAAAAAAAGAAAGGATAGTGTTCATGTCAATTTTGAATTCTTTGTATGATTGATTATTAGAATATACATTCTGTGTATATGGTGAAAAAAAAAATGGAAGCTATAAAATATAAGCCATCTTAAATTGTTTCTTTTTTAGACCAAAATTAACTGCTTCGAATCCTTTGCAGTACCATTGAATAGGACATATCATATGCGCTACATAGCCATGTTGCTTGAAATATGTCCATAGAGAAATCTAGTTTTTTACAAGTTGGAACTTCTAGTAGCAACTTAGGCACAACTTTACATCGAACTATACCACAATTTAGTTCACATTGGAATATGTTGGAATAGTGGTTGCTTTCATTGTGTTTATAGTTATTACTTTGTTGTTTTTAATAAGTACTTTACAATATGGTTACGAATCATGTTATTGCTTATAAAATATAATCATAATGGTTACTGAATTGTAACTAAAGAATCAAAGACCAATCCATTGGTTCTAACAACAAACCAAAAAGGTTTTTCTAACATCTAGAATTAAAATCAAGGACTTTTAATGCTCTTCCTTGTAAAATTATTCGGCTGGTCCCAATTGTCTCACCTTGCGGCTTTCTGCCGAAATTCCCAACAAGGAAGTGACAACTTCGTCCTCTCTATATATAACACGTCAATTATATAATACTAATTAATCGTGTGCTAAAGGTTTCATGTAGCTTCGTGGAATTTGTATGCAAGTATAAGTCAACGGTCAAAATAAGGCCATTCACAATTAATGATTAAAGTATGCCAAATCTCCCTTGAAAATTTATTATGGTGATCTCAAATTCCCAATTAACCTCACCTTGTGGCTTTCTGCTGAACTTTTCAACACGGAAGGAGCAACTTCCATCCTCTCTATATACAATACTAGCCACTTCAATTATTTTGTATCCTTGATTACCAAATTCCCCTTATAATTTGTAAGACTGTTCTTGCAAACATGAGAACAAACTCGGTCACTTGGTTCATTGTGTTTGTGTTGTTCATTGGAGCTGCACACTTGTGTTTGTGCAGAAATTCAACTTCTGAATGCATAGAACGAGAGAGACAAGCTCTTCTTAATTTGAAAGCAAGTTTTGAAGACCCATCACAACGGCTTTCTTCATGGAAAGGCAAAGACTGCTGCCAATGGAATGGAGTGGGCTGTGATAACATCACTGGCCATGTTGTCAAGCTTGATCTCCGGGCTGAGCCAGTGTGTGATGATGATAGTTGTTACAGTTTCAATCAGCTCAAAGCCCAAAATGTTAACTCTTGCTTGCTGGAGTTGGAATATTTAAATTACTTGGACTTGAGTTTCAACAACTTTCAAGGTAGTCCAATCTCGCCATTCTTTGGTTCTATGAAGCATCTTAGATATCTTGATCTTGCTTCTTCTAATTTCGGTGGAAAGGTGCCTCATGTGCTCAGAAACCTTACAAATTTGCGTGTGCTAGATCTCAGTGGCCTATATGATATATCTATTGATGATTTCATCTGGGCATCTCAGCTTTCATATTTGCAATACCTTGATATGAGTTATGTGGATCTTTCCAAGACACTTAACTTTATGCTGGTACTTAATCTACTTCCTTCTCTATTAGAAGTAAAACTAAATTTCGTTGAAATTTCGGATATTCATATTGATATTCCTATTGCCTCAATTAATAATGCCACATTTCTATCAAAGGTGCAAGCCCTAGAATTTGCAGGAAATAGATTCAATGGTTCATCTCTTGGTGCCTTTCAAAATATGACTTCTATCAGAGTCCTTGATCTTTCTGAAAACCAACTCACTTCTCTCCCATTATGGTTTAGTAAGTTTAATGGTCTAATCCATCTTAATCTCTCGTACAATGCCATTTATGGCACAATTCCTGGTGCTCTCCAGAACTTAACTTCCATTGGAGTCCTTGATATTGCTTCCAACCATGTCAAGTCAGTTCCATCATGGATGGGGAGATTTGAGAGCCTTGTCCATCTCGATCTCTCATATAATGATCTTGAAGGTCCATTCCCTGATGCTTTCCAGAATATGACTAGGTTTAGATACCTTGCTCTTTCTTCTAACAACCTTGAATCTTCATTGCCTCAATGGTTGGGCAAACTTAAGAAATTTGTCCATCTTGACCTTTCCGTCAACAAGTTTACTGACATAGAAGCTATACTACCATCAATTTTGAGAGATCAATGTGAACTTCAATCACTAGATCTGTCATGGAATAATTTTCAAGGAGAGGCATTTGGAGGCTCCGACAATTTTTCTGGGTGTAAAATATATAGGTTGAAAAATTTATGTTTACGTTACAATAACTTTAGTGACCGATTGCCAAATTGGTTGGGCCAAATGAAAAGTTTGAAGTCCATTGGTCTTGAGTCAAATTCATTCTTTGGTCCCATTCCACTTTCTCTTGGAGAATTGTTAAACTTGACATATTTAGGTCTTTCCAGTAATCATTTGCAAGGGGTTGTGCCTATTTCACTTGGACAGCTTGTGGGGCTAAATTACTTAGATCTATCTCATAATGATTTGACTGGGACTATTCCTAAAAGTCTTGGCCAACTTGTGAATCTAAACACCTTGTTTCTTTCTTATAATAATCTTACCGGTGTAATTCCTCAAAGTTTCCAACATCTTAAGAAACTACAAATCTTGGATCTCTCCTCCAATTCTATACATGGCTTCCTTCCTGATATTTTAAGATGGTTCCTAGAATTAGATAATCTCTACTACTTAGAGCTCTCTTACAATCAAATCAATGGGTTGCTTCCTGCAAATATTGGTGATATGATGCCCAATTTGAAATATTTGTTTCTTGCAAGTAACCTTTTAAATGGCTCAATTCCAAGCTCTTTGTGTTCATGGGACAAATTGGACACTCTAGATCTTTCAAGAAACTCATTATCAGGAACAATTCCTGATTGCTGGAAGGAGAATCAAAATGTGGATGTGATAAATCTGTCATCAAACAACCTGTTAGGTACCATTCCGAGCTCACTTGGAAATCTATGGTCATTGCAATGGTTGCACTTGAATAATAACAGTCTTCATGGGGAGATTCCTTTTGCCTTGAAAACTTGCAGAAGCCTAGCAATTTTAGATCTGGGTGAGAATCACTTGTCTGGTGTTATACCTTCATGGATTAATGGGGAGACTTTTCCTTCTCTTCAAATTTTCCGATTACGCCAAAACTTTTTTCAAGGCAGAATTTCTTCACATTTATGCCAACTCCGTGAACTGCAAATCCTGGACCTTGCAAATAACAATTTAATAGGTTCAATCCCTCATTGCTTTGGCAATCTTAAAGGAATGACTACAGAAGGATTATCAACCTACGAGCATCAATGGAATAAAGAGAATGTGAAGCAAATCTTGAAGGGAAGAGAACTTGATTACACAAAAGATAGTCTCAGGTTTCTTGTTAATATGGACTTGTCCAATAACAATCTAACCGGTGTCATCCCCAATAGTATAACTGAACTTTCTGGATTACGTGGTCTGAATTTGTCACACAACAATTTGTCAGGAGGGATCCCTAACAATGTAGGGAACATGAAGTCATTGGAGTCAATGGACTTATGTTGTAATCAATTTTCAAACAAGATTCCAAGCAGTATATCAAGTTTAACTTGGTTAAGCTACTTGAATTTGTCATACAACAATTTCTCTGGGAAAATCCCACAAGATAAGCAATTTTCAACTTTTAATGATGAATCTTGTTTTGCTGGCAATCCATATCTCTGTGGCCTTCCTCTGCCTCAATGCCCTACTGGTAGTAAAGCTCCAGAAAGCAATGATCATGAAGAAAATGATGATGAAAAGGTATGGTTTTATTTTGTTATAGCTCTTGGGTTTGCAACAGGATTCTGGGGAGTTATTGGAGTTCTAGTATTCAAGAAAAGTTGGAGGCAGACTTACTTCCGATCTGCAGATAGCTTAATGGAGAGGATTTATGTTTCTGTGGCAATGAAGGTAGCAAAGCTGAAAAGGAAGATGCAAAGAAATCATGTTGAACAATAAGAATGCTTTGTGCATCGCCTTTATTTACGTTTGCCTATTAAGAATGTATTGTGCCTATGCAGCATTTTGTTTATATCTTTAGATAATAAATATGTTTCCATATATTTTAAGTTGTGAAATCCTGAATCTTATTATTTTTGTATATGATTATAAGATGAAAGAGAGTGACCATGTCAAGTTTTGCACTCTTTGATATCGATTATTAGAATTTCAATTTTATTTACCAAAAAAAAAAATGTTGAAGAACTTCTTCAATTAATTGCAATGGAGGTAATATTCTTTATTTAACTCTTGAGAAGTATATCCCTTTGATTTATTCTTGCAATCGTATGAATTCAAGCCCTGAGCAAATACATTTCTCCACGTCATGTTTATAGCATTTTAAAGTACAATTAAGATGTAAATGCTATATAATACATTATAAACTGTTATCTGTCTATCTTTTTTCCTTTTTTCCCCTTTCTTTTAATAAATTCACTAATTTATTCTTGATGAAGTTTGAACTTAACTCGTTTAGTATAAATTAGTATGGTAAATAATTATTAGTGTGTCCTCTTCTGCCTTTTTTGGCACACAATCAAAATTAAAATATACATCATTTGATAGTTTGATAACTCATGAAATAATGAAATATGTGATAAAATTACTTAAAAATAATAATGCCATTAATTGAAAACAACAAAAGTATAATTAAAGAAGGTGGATTTGGATAAAATATAACGTTGATTCTAATGAGCACTAAATAACCAATTTCAAGCTATTAAGTGCGGTATAATAATCAAAGTTTAGATATATAGTATCTAAAAAATTTAAAATTTTAAGATTTAATTCTCTCATATATAAAAAAAAAAAAGAAGAAGTAATTCCACATCTCAACTTGAAAATGTTGATTCATACTTCTATAGAATTAAGCTTTGAATATATAGCATGACAATTCAATGTCTTTATTTGTTATTAAACATAAGAATACTCATTTTATAGAATAGAACATGAAATAAAATCATATAACCAGCAAGCCATTAACCAAACATAGGAGTATTTCCTTAATATTAATCGGCATTGAAATAGACTCTCTTTTTTTTTGTAAAAAAAACCATTTGTATCTAACACTACATCATGCATCAATTAAAACAATTAAGCTTCATCTTTAACGTTGTATATTTTTCCTTCGTACTTGACAATTGAGATGTTAAAATAAATTTAAATTGGTAGCAAGATATTTATTTTTAAGATAAATGTTTGTGAAGGAATATATATATATATATATATATATATATTTACAAATATTTTCATCTTGTATTTGAAAATGACACTAATTTTATTATTTAATTTACTTACCAAGTCATACTTTAAAATTAAAAATTAAAAAAAATTCACTTGCACACTGTATTTTTTATATTCATATTTACACCCAACTTTTTAATTATATTATAAAAATAAAATAAGAGAAATGCATAAATATTTACATATTTACACCTCAAAACTAAAACCATATGCTCAATCAAAAAGCCTTACTTTTTTTTTTTTTAACATCAAGGCCAATTGCCCCAAGCATGAGATTGAAAAGAAAAATTATCGGTGATGAAGAAACGGTGCGTTTGGAGAATACATCTTCCCCGCCGTCCTGTTCATTTATTCCCCCGCCAGAGCGTCGCGTCCTCTTCTTCGCTTCACTGGGCGCGCGCTTCAACAGAAGGATCAAATTCTGTTGCCTGCTGATTCTCTGGGTTCTGTCTACGAAAGCATGGGCTAATGCGAGGCAATTGCAGTTAAGTCTTGGCCTCCTTCAAAAGCTCATTGTCATTGAATATCAATTATTACGCATAGAAGCTCTTTATTCATCGAATTTCTATTTTCAATCTACTTTCTGCTACTGGGTTTTTCAATTTGATGGACTCCCTGCAAATTCTTAGCATATAGATTTTGAAACATCAACTGCAAAGACAGTCCCTTTTACTATTGGGTAAGTTTGTCTGTTGCATATTGCCATGTTGCAGAGATGATGAGTTTAAACCATGAATTCCATAGCCTTACTAGGTTCAATGTTAGTCAACAAACTTCCCTATTGTTTGAATATTTCACGGACGTTATGTGATCATCCATTTCATGGTGATAAGTTTGAAAATGGTTTTGGGTGTGTTGAGGAGCCTTTGAGAAAAATATGGAATTGTTTGGATCGTGATCCCACTACTGATGAAATCCTCAATGCTTATAGTGACAAGAGTCATAACCAAAAGCATTATTCGCTAAGACAAAGATTTTTAGGAAATATAAAGTTAGATGCTAAGAGAGTTCTTCAAATACTTCAACAAGATGGTCCTGGCTTTGATGCAAGATTAGCTTTAGATGAGTTGCATATAACGCCATCGGCACTTCTTCTGAGAGAAGTTCTTATTGGAATTTTGAAAAACATAAATTATGAAAATAAGACTAAGTGCTCAAAATTGGCATATAAATTTTTTGTGTGGTCTAGTCAGAAGGAGACTTACCAGCACACTGCAAACTCCTATCACTTAATTATGAAGATATTTGCAGAGTGCGAGGAGTTTAAGCAATGTGGAAGCTAATTGATGAGATGATTGAGAAGGGGTTACCAACTACTGCACGAACTTTCAACATTTTGATATGCACTTGTGGTGAGGCAGGCTTGGCTAGGAAAGTTGTGGAGAGGTTCATAAAATCAAAGACATTTAAATTTAGGCCCTTCAAGCACTCCTACAATGCTATTCTCCATTGTCTTTTTGTTTTACACCATTTCAAGTTGATTGAGTGGGTTTATCAACAGATGTTGCTAGATGGTGATTATTCTGATATTTTAACTTATAATCTTGTTATGTATGCCAAGTACAGACTTGGGAAGTTGGATCAGTTCCATAGATTGCTTGATGAAATGGGTAGAAATGGCTTTTCACCAGATTTTCATACTTATAACATTCTTCTTCATGTTATGGGTAAAGGAGACAAACCACTTGCAGCCCTAAATCTTTTAAATCACATGGGAGAAACAGGTTTGGAGCCAACTGTTCTTCACTTCACTACATTGATAGATGGGCTCAGCAGAGCTGGGAATCTGGATGCTTGCAGATACTTTTTTGATGAAATGTTAAAGAATGGTTGCATGCCAGATGTGGTGTCTTACACTGTAATGATTACAGCATATGTGGTGGCAGGCTAGCTTGATAAAACTCAGGAATTGTACCATGAGATGATTTCTAGACAACAAATGCCAAATGTATTTACATATAAATCCATAATACATGGGTTATGTATGGCAGGGAAGTTCGATGAAGCATGCTCAATGCTCAAGGAAATGGAGAGGAGAGGATGTAATCCGAATTTTGTTGTGTACAGCACCTTAGTAACTAGTTTGCACAAAGCTGGAAAACTTTCTGAAGCTCATGAAGTAATAAGACAGATAATGGGGAAGGGGAAGTACATCCATCTACTTTCAAGGATCAAAGGGTACCAGAGATTGTAAGTTAGTCATTTATCTGATGATATATTTAACCCAGGGTATCAACTCTCAAATCTGGTTCATTGGCACCAAATACCTGCTGCTTGTTCAGCTGGCATAGAAGCAGGAGAAAAAATGTATGTGATTTTTCCCCTTCTAGTATTTGCTTCTTCCAATGCTTCATAACAGGCTTGTCAAATGTCCCAGTAAGCCTATCTTTTGATATTATATATTGAATATGGCTTACAACAATTCTAAAAATTATCGACTGTAATAGATATTTACTGCATATCCTTGATGCTTATTCCTGTTGTATGGGCAATGTAGATTCTATCTAACAGATGTTTAGAATGATTCCTTTTGCTTTTAGCCTTTTACTGGTTATTAGATATAACTGCTTAAATGCTATTATCTCTAAGAGATGCTCAAAGGTTGATTAGTTAGGTTGGTAAACTGTTTGCTTTTCAGCTTTAGGAAGTGACTGATGCACATCTATGGTATCACGGGAAAAAAAAAAAGATTAACTGTACATTACAAGAAAAATAAGATCTTCCAGTGTATTTCATCACCTGAAAAATCATTGAATATAACTTGACATGGAATTTTCTTTCATATTTCTATAGCGTGCTGCATGGATAGTTGCTTGGCTATTAAGAATTTTTTAATTTTATTCTATGTGGACTAAATTCAGTGGCCAATATGGTGTATAAAGCAACAAAACCTTGTGAAAAACTAGTTTGTCATGCCTTGCCTTGGCCTCAAAGCAGTTAAATGTGTTACGCAATATTGGATGTTTCAAGAGTTAACATAATTTGCATTTAACTTTTCTGCTTATATTATGACCTTTCCTACTTCCATGTTCTGTTTGTGGGTAAGCTGGTGATAGATTTTGTCAACTCGTCCCTGTTTCATCTTAATACTAATACTTTTTGCATGTTATGTGAATTTTAAACTCTTTTTTTTTTGGTTTAAAATGTTATTATTTTTTATCACTCGTCTCTTTTGTTCATATTCTGGACAAGGGTGATCCTTTTATTGAGTGAAATGTAGTTCATTGTTGTCATGCTGTCCTTTCATGTGATAGCATGATGAAACTGACTTTGATTGTCCTTGCTTGTAATTATATTTTGCTCAGGTGCTAAATGTAGAATTTTCTCTCGTGCAAACAATATTTTTAACAGTTAAGCATATGATCAGTGCCCTTATATTGTTCTCTCCTGATTATTTGCCATGAATATAAAAGATGATCTTAGAGGACCAATGGTATCCCTGCCCTCATATTGTTCTCTCCTAATTCAAAGAAATTCTTCTAATCACTTATAAACATCTCCCTTCTTCGTGAAAAACATGGTATCTGCTTCTTTTCTGTTTTTCAGGAAAATGATGGCAACATATTATGTAAAATGCATCATTTATCAAATTGAATATGGTCCTTTGCTTCTTGATTGTGTTGAATTAAGAAGTTTTCTCGATGGGTGAACAAGTATACTTTTGCACAAGTTAAGTAATGAAATGTTTAATTTCTTGCGTTATCTTCTAACTATGGAATGTGTGAAAGTTGTGTTGTTGAAAACGTGTTGGATATGGTGTATGGATGAGGTGATGAGATAATTGAGGGTACTATAGTAGGTTTTTAACAGCCAGTTATAAACGGTTGTTGCAGCTGGTGGTAAGTTAGTTTTGGAAATAGTAATAACAGCAGCACCAGTTTCAGGTTTATTGGTCTTTAAAGTACAATATATGGTTGAACAAGCCTAGAGGTGGAATGCTGGTGTGAGAAAGGATGAATTTAGGGTAAAACGGCAGCAAATGCTCACAAAGGTATTTAAACTGGTTGGGTCAATTTATCTAACTTTTTCTCAAGTGACTAGGTTAAAATTGGTAGGCCCAGTAGGTGACCTGAAATCCGTATATTGAGAAGAAGATAGATTTTAAGAGAGCAATATTAGCTAGCAATGGAACTTGGGGCACCTTTTATCTTTTTTTCCTTCCCATTTTCTGAAAGTTGGTCTATCAGCTTTCTTTCTTCTCATACTATTCCTTCTTGAGTGGGTACTTTATTTGAAGAAGAAATTTTCTTGTAGAATTCTGCTTCTTACTTAGTTTTCTGCCTTTATTAAATACAAATTTTGTCATCACTTTCTAGTGTTAAATTTCAATCTCAATGAGAACGAGGGTAAAGAAAGCTGGTGGAGCCCAGAGACTTTAGTAACACAGAAGTAGGAAAAGCAAGGGTATAAAGTGTTGAACAGAGGAAAATTTAGAAGATCATAAGTGAGAGATGGGTTTTATTCTTAAGAGTGAGAAATTGGAGGTGGATCTTTCTAATTAATCTCAGAAGTAATAAGATTGGGGTTTCTGACCCACCATTTGTTCAATTATCATGCTTATCCAGTTATCCCGTTTTATTTTGATGCAAGAATTGGAACAAATTTGATTCATCTGTTATTGAAAGTTGTCTTCGATGAACATAATTTTTTGTCTTTTTGAGATTACATTAATAGTTAACTTGTCCTTTTAACTTGGCCAGTAATCCACTTTTGAGCCAAGGTAAATTAGTATAGCATGTTGGGGACACTCAATTTTCTGTTGGTACTTGCAGATGTTGAACCTCTCAGAGAAACATTTGAGTCCAAGGTCAATTTCCAGTAATCTGAAGCAAGCAATATCAGCTTAAAAGTTTAATTTGCCAAGAAGCATAGATGTGGTAATTTTATGCCATTGCCTCCCAATTTCAGCCCAATAATGTCATGCAATCCATGTTACCGATCTCACTTAGTAAGAAAAAACTTTTTGTTGTCGTCTTTCTTATGCTTGCCTGGCTCCATTTTGCTTCAACCTCAATGTCAAGGGATCAAACCAGCAGAGGCAAAGATGGGAGATAGTCATCACACTCCTGCTATGTGCCGGATGATGATTGAAAACACGTTGTCTTGCATTTTTACAATAATGTGACATAACACATTGACATTGTTCAATTGTATGAATATCTGCGTTCTGTAACTCATCTATGCTGTCATTTGGTCTAATAAATTAAGCAATGTTTGGGGATTGCTTGCCCCAAGAAATTCATTTAACTATAGTTCGTTTGAAAATTGGTACATGGAATGAAAATCTATGGAATTAGAATGAGAATAAGAATAAGTATGGAATAAAATCATAATTAGTTTCAAGGACAATATTTTCTCATATGGCAATAATGCTGGTTCCCATCGTGTATATTTTTGACTATGTGGAGCACGTCTCTATCAATTATTGGTAGAAGAATTTTGATTTGATTTGAATTTGGTGCCATTCATTTCCTTCCTTCTTAAGGATGGACTCCTCATTCCCATTTTAAATTTGGTGCCATTGATCTGAGATCAAAGTTAAAAAACGAATAAAAAAAGAATTCCCTGATGCCAAAATTTTCTTGGCCTTCCATTCCATCCTTGATCACAAAAAATGACAAAAAAAAAACAGAAACCATAGATATTTTCACAGCCACAAGAACCAATTCCATGATGAAAAAACTCTTTATTCGTAAATATTAATAATTACAGCAGCAAAATAAAACTAAAATCCACACAAAATTGTCACCTAACATGAATAATCTCCAGAACTCTTCCCGCAATTTCATCTTAGGATTTAATTTCCGCAGAACCACAGATTCTGAGAAGAAACCCACAGGAAAAGCTCTGTGAACAATTTCCCAGGGGAAGAATCAGAGAAAATTCAACCTTGATCGTGCATGCTTTTCATTTTTTCTCCTCCTTTTTCTCTTCTTTCTTTTCCTCTTTCTTCTCTTCCTTCTTCTCTTCCTTCTTTTCCTCTTTCTTTTCTTCCTTCTTCTCTTCCTTGGCAGGTCCAACTGATATTATATCTACCTTTCCTACCTTCTTCAGCTTCTTCACCACTGCCACTGTGTCCATTTGCCCAATCACTGTTAACTTCTGATCCTTCATATCTGCTGCAATTGAATCAACTCCTGCAGATCAAAGCACCAATAGTTGATCAAATTATTAGATCTCATGAAAATTCAATTCAAGAAAGAAAATTGTTATTACGATGATTAAAAAAAAAAAGAAATTACCCACCAAAGATATCTGCTGCAGCTTCTATTGCTTTCTGCTTTGTTTTGTCATCAGTCATAGTCATGACCTTTAGCACCAACTTCTGCTACAAATTCAGAGAGGGAAAAAAAAAAGAGAAATGGAAAAGAAAATTTATTGTAATAAATAACCTTTTTTTCTGAATATCTCAGATATAATTAGATTAAAAATGAAGAGGATCCAGCAGGAAGAAAAGATGACTATGGAGATGAAAATCGGTACCTGAGCAGCCATTTGAAGAGGCAGATCAGTACTCAGTAGTGTGAACACAAGGAAGAAGAGAAGGGAATGATGGCTTGGGAACTGTAGCCTTGAGACTTGAGAGACTCTTTTATGAGTGTGACTGAGTGCGAGAGTTACATCCAACAGATGGACCTTAAATGCAATATTCAGCCGCATGGCCAAATTTAATAGCACAAATGGACCAATGTTTTTGTTATCCAATAGGATGTGTTATTATTTTGTTTTATTGATTACGATTAATAAAATATAAAATAATTTTTATTTTGATAGAAAATAATTTTATTTAGTTTTTATATAAAAAATTAAATTTAAACTTGAAATACAAAAATTCTAAAATTTTAATTCTAAAAAATTGTGTGACTAAGTCAAACTCATTTATCATAACTTTACTTACTTAAACTAATAATAATGAGAAAAAATAAATAAATAAAATAGCAAATTTGGTCCATTATGACATATTTAGTGCTTCTTCTTTTCTTCATAATAATAAATATAGGGATAATTTATTTCTGTTCAAAATTTTATTATATTCATTTTTAATGAGATTTAAACATAATTTTTATCCAATATTTAACTATTAAAATATTTCTCTGAAACAGTGCCATTAAAAATCAATCAAAAATTTTGAAACAAGATATAATAAATATTTTGAGACATAAAATGCTGTCAAAATTAAAAAAAAAAAAAAGAAGTTGATCGCACTAAGGGAATTTTTATGCACCACAAACGTAATGAAGCAAATATTGTCAGAGTGATAAAATCATTTAGACTTCTTCATTCGTTTTTTTTGTTTTTTGGTTATATTAAGAAGTTTTCGAATACGTTCTTTTGTATATTTGCATAAAATCTAGGTGAGATTCCATTAACTTTAAATCAAAACAAATTTCCCTATTGAACAAATTATTGATAGATATTATAAGACATTTGTTTTTGGCAAAATCTTGTTTGCACCAACAAAGAAAATGACCCTTTATCATCATAAGCATATATAGCGTAAGAATAAAGCAAGAAATTTTGACCATTCATTTTGAAATTGTAATAAAGATGAAGTTAAAAGAATGAAGCCAGCTATGGAAGGAGTATTGAAGAGTAGGGTATATAGGATTTTAGAACTTACGTTTAATAAGAGCTTATTTTAATTTATTAATAATGATTACTACATAAATTCTTATAAATTTAATAAAACAAACATAAATCATATTATCTTCTAAACATTAAAAAATACTAAACATGAGTCATATATGCTTTGAAATAATAGTTTTGTAGGGTGAAGTTTAACCTGCCACCCATTAAAAAGGACTCGTTTTTCTGTGCTTCTTTTTCGTTCAAGATTTTATTCATTGAAATATATTTATTATTGTTGTTTTCATTATTTTTATTGTAAACTAAACAAAAAAATTATAAAAATAAAAAAGAATGCAAAGTTGGGGCAGTCTAGTAGCCTTGTTCAGCCTAAGCAGGGCCGGGTTGAGTCACATTTGATGACCCGAAATTATTTTAAGCCAGCTCAGCCCTACTGGAACATCGCCGGAATCAGCTGGGGCAACTGATTTTTGCACCACCCTCCTTATGTTTCCGGAAATATAGGAAGTGTAAAGGGTGTACAAATATTAAAACACCGGTGCAAAAATTAATACCCATCAGCTAGCCCTACTCACAAACAAAAGAGATGTATTATATCTACGTATACATTTTCATATTGACTTTTATATTTTATATTTTATATAATTTATCTTTTATAATCCTACTTTTACAAATAAATTACAAATAAAAAGTATGTAATAAGATTTTCTCATATAAGAAAATTTGCACACCTTATTTTATATATTTTGTGCAAGGTAAAATTGTAAACAAAAAATACAAAAAATAATGATAATTAATAATAATAAGGTATAAAAGTGAGTGAAATGATAGATGTACATATAGTACATCACTCATATAATAAAGGTTACAAAAAGTAGTAGAGCGAAAAATGATTTATAGAACATCTCAACATTAACTTGTGATTTCCTTGTTGGTTTTGAGAATGGTGTTTACATAATAGTGCAAGCATGAGGATTATCATCACTGAAAAGTGAAGCAACGGCCTCATCAGATGCTATGGCGAGTGAATAAACAGAAGGGGTGTGGAAGAAAGTGTGCACACCAGTGGTTGCTTCGCTTTTGTATGCGTCGTAGTAATGGTTGACAATGTGAGTTGGGTACTTGTAGAAGGAAGCAAAATGAGCATGCCCCGGAAATGGCCAAGGCTCCGCTGCTTTACCAGCACGTTTGATTGCTTTCAGCACCTTCTTCTCCTCCAATCCGTACCCTCTCACTGTTATTTTCTGTGCCTCTATTTCTACCTCCACTTCATCCACACCTGGAAACCATACAATTAATAAACATCAAGTCACAGTCTTCTGTTTCAAATAAACATCAAAGTAGCTAGCTAGGCCTACAGATTTACATTAGTTGTAAACTAATTAATCACAGGCACAATGAACAAGCCCATAGTCTCTTTCTTATAAAGTTTTCTTTCTGTCAAAAATCCGCAGAGTTAGTACACATTGTAGGGTTGTCGGAGAGTGTGAAATTATGTATTGATGGATCCATATTCAATAATTATATTAATTACACTAATTTTTTAGTGCAAGTAATTGAATTTCTTTGTTCTTACCTTTGAGCTTGAAGATAGCTTTCTTTAACTTGGAAGCACATCCCTCACAATCAAGGTTTGGAACTCTCACTTCTACTATCATCTGTAATTGAGAATCTAACTAAGTACAATCACTTTGTCTTTGATCTCTTTCATCAATCGTTACAACACAAACCATTCATTGCTTGTGTGTGTGTGTGTGAGAGAGAGAGAGAGAGAGAGAGGAAGGTATATAAGGACTTACAGACATAGTTCCTGTATAGCCTAGAGAAACTGGAGATGGCAGCAATGAACACAGCTCTGAGCCTCTGTGGGAAAATAGAGTGATGACTGCTGTAGTCTCCTTTGCCTTCAAGGACCCTCTTTAAAATGGGCTGGAAAACAGAAAAAAAATAAATAAATAAATAAAAATAAAATAAGAAAAAATTAAAAAAGAAAACAATTCTTGGGCTTTGAAATTTGAAAGCATAGAGGAGAGTATATACATATTCACGCGTGGAATGGCAAAAGCGTGGCTTTTCTTCTTGCATTCCCCAATATGGAGCCACACATTCCCTCCCCTCTCTCTTTTCTGTCCCTTTCTCTCTTTCTAGAATGATGAAACTCTAACATCACTCTCTTCACCAACTAATCCCCTCCCTTTCTTTTTCTTTCTTTTCTTGGACACAGAACATACATGATGGCTGGCTGCAGATTTTTGTTACAGACTTACAGTGTAGGACCGTTGCTTGCACACTCTCTGAGGGTGCAACCATGGTCAACTGTTAGAGTAATTTATAAACAAAATGAACATTTAAAAACCCTAATCATGTACTTGGAAACATTTTTTTGTCGAGTTTAATAATTAAAGTGTGTCATTATCTTTTCTGGAATTTAGAAGAAGATATTATTATGTCTGGAGTGGGAGTTTGTGCTCATTGATATATAACCCTACAAGTTAAATATATACAGTGCGAGCAAAACATGATTTCAGGTTATTGTCTGAACTAATCTAGGCTTTCTAGCTGGCTATTTTATTTCAATTTTCAGTTTGACCATAGTTAAAAATTTTAAAAGCACTTTCGTAAGTAAAGAAGGAGCTTAGTTTATATATTGAAGTAAATTTGGATTAGTATTTTTTAATTTATTTCTTAACATTTTATATATAAAAAATTTGCTATTTAAATTAATTTTAAAAAAACTCCAAAAATAAATCTGCTGGAAAACTTATTTTAAGTACCTCTGATAAAAAGCTTGTTTAAACATGACACTGTAATCAAATTGACACTAATTTATATAAGCAAAAGAGTTGCCAGAAATTAAGAGTGAAGATGGATATAATGACTTCTTCATTTACATCTTTTGAGACATTAAAAAGAAAAAAGTTGCAGCAGGCAGCGCTAGCTTCTGCTAGTTACTACTAAAACAAGGACAGAAGACTGAGTGAGAACCAACTTTACAAAATCTACTTTACCATTGAAGAAGTAAACGAAAGAGAGACTCTTAATAATTAGAAAAGTAAATAAGCAAAAAGGAAAAGATATTTGTAGGTCATGTGTGCTACAAAATCTGCCTCTACCTATCATTGGTCTAACGTTTGCTGGGCCATGATTTTAAGATCTATTACCTCTATATATCTAATGTTGATTTTTTAATTTATTAGTAAAATAATATTACTCTTTTAACAACATTAAAATATTAATGTGTAATTGCATATAGATGTTTCATTGTGATTATAATTCACATATTTCTATTTTTCTAAGATTTGTGTAATTACATATAGAGGTTTAATTGTGTAAGGTGTTTGTCAATCTGATACTCTAGCTAGAAGGTAGCATTATCTTTCATCTAGTAATTTTAGTTTTATCATAGAAATCAAGAAAAATGAAGCATCTAGCTAGTATATAAAAAATAAAAAATGCAAGTTTTATAAATATAATAATAACATGATATAGAAAATCTTACCAAATTTTGCATGCTTTTCTATATCATATTATATAATTCTCATATTTCATAAATAATAGTGAGCATTATAACATAGTGTGTAAGCTGTGTAGTGATTTTATAATTATAATGATGCTAGATTTAACCTTTGAACCTCACCAAAGACCACTAAGGCCATAGATGGATTTGAGTTTTCAGTTTTCAGTTTTGAAATCAAAATTTTAAAGCAAAACTCAGTTAGTGAAACTAGTTGAGTTGTAAGTTTTATATTTATAACAAAGTTTTAAAACCAATTTCCAATATCTAAAAGGGAGGATTCTAATTTTAGTTATGAGTTGCAAAATAAAAAACTGTGGATTTTGATGGCTTTGATGCGGCGTGAGGTGGTATCAATCAAATACCCTAACCTGGTGGGGTTGTGAAAGGTGTGGTGTGAAGAAAAATTAGAAACTTAACACTGGAATTGGTTTTTAAAACTTTTCAAATTTTCTAAAACTTGAAATTTACCCAAACAAGGCCTAAGAGACTAGGTTTTACCACTATCTGGCTACTTCTCGTGTAAGAAAAAAAAAAAGTAAGTAGGCTCTAAAGAGTTCATCAAAAATAAAGTAGATCTCAAAATTTTAAAAATCTTTATAAAAATATTTATATATTATCTACTAAAAAAATTCTCATGTTAATAATAAAACTTACACAATATCATCCTCACCATGGGCTTTGCAATTGTAGGTTCGGGAAAGACATAAACTCTTGCTTTTTTTTAATTTTTTTATTTTAATCACTAGTATTTATAATTTTTTAATCTATAATTAGTTCGAATTAATTAAAAATTTTAAATAAAAACAAAACTATTTTATTCAAACGCTATTATTATATTTTTTTGGGGACACGAGGAATAAACCAAGTAATTGTTAAGCTCTGGTCTCTAGCCTAGCCACAAGAAGAAACTCGGGCTTAGATATGGAGAGTGGACCACGATGAAAAAGAAGCAGGCATCAATTAGCTTTCCACGGTCCACGTCATAAAATATCTTATTTTTATGGGAAAAATATATTTTTTTAATAATTCGTCATGATATGTCTTAACATGCCCATTATCCATTTATCGCGTTGATTTAATGGAAAGATTTTTTTTTTTATGGGAATTTAATGGAAAGAGTTAAAATATTAGGGATGTCCACAGTTGAGTTGGTAGGTTTGAGGGGATTTATTACCCAACTTGTCACTCTAGAAATGGGTCGGGTTAGGTCGGATTCATTTTAAAAAAATTTGTCAACCCAACTTAATCCATGTTAATTGGGTTGAGTCACATTAGGTCAACAGATTAATTGGTAAAAAAAATTACTTTTTTACAAAAAAATATTAAAAATATAAATTTAACTTAAATTTAAACTAAAATTCTTCGTAATACTTTAAAAAAAAAAATACACCATTAGTACTATTTTTTATTTTTACTTCCAGTTTTATACATCATAAACATAATTTTATGAGATATGGCAAATGGTGCTTCAATTTCCTCTTTCTAAAGTCAAAATTAACTGTGAAAGTAGATTCTCTTGCTGTCAAGAGGGAGAATGTGTTAATCCAAGCTTTCAAAAGAACTATTCCTTATTAAGTAGTGAACTTTTGATGCTTTTATGCCACATAATGTAAAATAACATAAAAATATATAAACAATGGCTTGAGAAAAATAGCAAATTTTTATTTTTTAAAAAATTACTTAGATGTATCACTAAGGTTGGGTGTAGTCGGGTTAAATGTTTCCAATCCATGACCTAACTTAACTCTATAAAAGTACATTTGACACATTATATAAGACTAAATTATATAAGCTTATTTAATACAATTCACTTTTAGACAGTGTTTACTATATATATTCTATTGGATAAACTTTAGTTAATCTTACTAAATATAGTTTCATATTAGCAATTTGACTTGTTCTAATTAGATTTGATTATATTATTAAAAATAATTTTTTAATCTATTATAACTTTTATAGATAAAATATAATAAAAAATTAAACAAGAGTTATCATTTATTAGTATCGTAATAAAATTTTGGATAAAAACATTATCACATCAAATATGTCTCACTCTTTAGATTAATTAAAAAAATAAATATTAAAAATTATAAATATAATTAGTAATATGAAAGAAGGAAAAAATATTAAAATTTATATAAAAAAATTAAAAGATAAAATTTTATAATCTAAATTTATTTTTTTAAAAAAATAATTTTTATATAAAACGAAATTTTTATATAATGGTATATAAAATATTGTATAATATTATATTTTTATTAAAACTTATCTTTTTAAGTTTTATCTTGTCACATTTTTATACTATCAAATTTTATTTTATCAGGTTTAGTAAATTATGTCAAACACATCCTAAACTTTTTTTTTTCCCAAAAAAGCCGACCGGGGGTCAAGTCGTGTTCCGCGGGTTGGACGAAAATTGATTTTTGATAAATTAAAAAATTAAAGTAAGAAATAAAACCCTACCAAAAAAAAAACCATTTGAGACCTCGTAGGAATGCCTTCCTAACAACAAATAACCCTGGTCTTCCCTTCCTCCATCTCGTATGATCAAAAATAAGTTACCGATCCGAACCGAAGACTCCCGAGAATCCACCTCAAAAAGTCTCTCCATTTCTTAAGGGACATTCTATGCGTACACGCATTTTCTCCCAAGTTCATTTTTCCCTACCTTCTATTCTCTTTTTACCGTGCGTACAAACTCAAACTCAAACTCAATCATTGAACTTCCGTTGCACTCGTGCTCACCACAAAATCTGCACATTCTTCTCCTTTCTTGCAAAATCAAAAACCCCACAAAAATTGAAAACACTTCTCCTATTTTGCACCAGACCGAATAAAAACAGAGCATGAAAGAGAACAACATCTCGCAGGTGTTGCATGGGAATGACATCTATGGATCGGGGCTTTCCCGTCATTCCCCAGACGCGATCTGGCGATCGTTTACCAAGTCATCAACAAGATCTATTGTCGTTCTCGTCTTCTCCGTCCTCCTCATTGTCGGCGCGTTTGCCTGCACGCACCTGCTCGACCCCATTGTAAGTTTTCATTCCTGCGTCCAACGTTATTACTTCCCATGTTAGTGTACTATTACAGCCATTTGAGACCAGGAATTCAAATGTAAATTTCCTAGGTCCGAGGCATAGTCTACGATTTTAACGACATGGTCGTTTAACCGGCTAGCCACTAATCAATGTGGTTTCTAGAACCATGTCTCAAGCAATTTGCTTAGTATCTGTTTCATTATTACTGTCAACTGTTAAGTTTTTAAGTTGCATATTTTGGGTAGCCTAACGACATTACGAAAGGGCACGCCAATGCCGTTCACTGGCCTGCACTTCCGGCGAGACAGAAGCATGCATTGCAGAAATCTGAAGAGAGAGAAGGCATTGTTTGAGACCAATGGGCCACGTGTTCAGTCAGATTTGATAATTGACCTACGAAGATCCTTTGAAATTTAGCAAATAACGTTATTTTTCTCTTACAAAAAATTACCATATATAGAACAAAATAACAAAATGACTATATTACCCAAAAAAATAAAAAGACTATAGGTCTTGAAGTATAATTAATATATTGTGACATAAAACACATAAATTCATTTTATTCGATTTTTAATGATAATTTTATCTTTTAATTTTTTTAAAAAAAAAATTGTATTCTTTTTGAGATTGGCTGACTCGTGTTGTCCTCTTCCCAGATCATTTTGGGGAATTTCGGTTCGAAAGCAGCAGCGACGACCCAACTATACGATACGTTCCCTCGGAGACCAAACAAGCCCCAGAAGAAAGTTGAAATCCCAATCAACTGCGCTGCTTACAACCTAACCGGGACATGTCCCTCAGACTATCCAACACCGTTCCAACCAGACGATGATCCTAACCGTCCATCAACAACTCCGACGTGTCCCGATTACTTCCGTTGGATCCACGAAGATCTTCGGCCGTGGGCCCGCAGTGGCATTACAAAGGACATGGTGGAAAGAGCTAGACAAACTGCCAATTTTAAATTGGTGATATTGAATGGGAAGGCTTACTTGGAGACGTTTGAGAAGGCATTCCAAACGAGAGACGTTTTTACGCTGTGGGGGATCCTACAGTTGTTACGGAGGTACCCCGGGAAACTGCCTGATTTGGAGCTCATGTTTGATTGTGTTGATTGGCCCGTAGTCCAATCAGAACAATACAGTGGGTCCAATGCCTCTGGCCCACCACCGCTGTTTCGCTATTGCGGTAATGATGCCACGCTGGATATTGTTTTCCCGGATTGGTCCTTCTGGGGATGGTAAGCCCAAGAACTAGGAATCACGGATTTAGTTATCTGCTAAGTTTATTTTGTTGTTATAAGCTTATTTTGTTAAGTAGAAATTAAATGATTTAAATTAATTTAATAAATTTATATTGAATAACGTTATTTTTAAATATTTTAAGTGAATAATTAAAATATATTTAATATAAATTTAGTTTAATAAAAAAAATAGATTTGAGATCATAAGTTTTTTTAATAATTTTTATATGGTGTTTATTTAATTTTTATTATAGTTAAAAGGAATGATATGTAGGGCTGAGGTTAATATAAAGCCATGGGAGATTGTGGTGGGAGAACTGAAAGAAGGGAACAAGAGGATAGGGTGGATGAATAGAGAGCCTTATGCTTATTGGAAAGGCAATCCGACAGTTGCTGAGACTAGACAAGACCTCATGAAATGCGATGTAACTCAAGGACAAGAGTGGAATGCTCGTTTATATGCCCAGGTACCAATACTTGCCTTTGTGATAGCTTCCTTCTAAAATTGCACCCAAGTGCTCGAATATTCTACATGTAACTTGGAGAGGAGCATATATATTTATATATACTGTAAGAGCAAGACAAGAAAAATGGAAGTTTGTAATAATAAAATGAGAGGTATTTATAAAAAATTTATCATTAGTAGACAATTAAATAAGCGCTTAACCAAAGATTTTAGGTTTAAGTTTTAAAAATGTAAATATTTTAAAATTTGATAAGAAAAACTTTGTCGTTTTTGAAGTCTTATTTAGTTTGAACTAAATTAGTTGTAGATTAAGAAACTTGATAATAAATTTATGAGTTATAATTACATATGAATAATACCAAAAAAAAAAAAAAAGTGCTTATTTGACTTGAAGTTAGCTGATTGATCAAATTGGCTTGTAATAGCTTGTCTTGCCATCTACATTAAAGGAAGTGTGAAGCTTAATCAGTTGAAACTTGAAACAAGGGTCATTATGCTATGAATATTACATTAACCATTTAAATGTATACAATTTTGTATTGCAGGATTGGGGACGAGAATCACAGGAAGGGTACAAGCATTCAGACTTGGCAAATCAATGCACTCATAGGTCAAAAGACTACTACTTTCATCTTTTTTTCATCCTTCATGATATAAACATGCACGTGTTAAATAATTGTTTCATTAGATTTAAATTTATTCATTTTCTCATTATTAATGTAATTGTTATTTTTAAATTTAAACTATTTATCAATTATTATATGTATATATCATTTGTTATTCTTATAATGATTCAGACTAATGAACGATCCAAATATGAATATGATTAGAACATGATAAGACTTAACATGAGCAAATTCAAATTTTGTTTCATCTCCTTTCACTAATTTGCATTTGCAACTTCTCTTCAACTACCTTGGTATATAAAGTATTATCATTAATTAACAAAATGTTGTTTCTTACTCATGAAACGTGCAGGTACAAGATTTACATTGAAGGGTCTGCTTGGTCAGTGAGTGAAAAATACATTCTAGCTTGTGATTCAGTCACCTTGATGGTTACTCCTCATTTCTATGACTTCTTCACAAGGGGTTTGATTCCACTTTACCACTATTGGCCCATCAAGGAATATGACAAGTGCAGGTCCATTAAGTATGCTGTTGATTGGGGCAATAGCCACCAGCAAAAGGTAACTCAGTCTGCTTGGAACTTTTTTATTTTTAAAAGCACTTCTAATAGAAAAAAAAAAAAAAGTATTTTTATGTAATTTTTGAGTGTTAGGATTAACTTAAAAAAATTTCTAGAAATTAAAACACTTGTTTTCTTACAAAAATATATGAGAAGTGACTTAGAAAACAAAAGAAAAAGTTGGTCATCGTTTGTTAAAAAAAAAAAAAAAACTATCAGAAGATACATATCAAAAGCACTTTACTAAAGTTCAATATGATAACTCGATGAATAAGGATAACATCTATTATTGTATTATCTGTGCTACTTCCTAGGTCCAGATTCTGACTAGTTAAGAATCTTTAAAATAAAAACACCAACTTGTTAAGTTGTTAGATATTTAAATCAAATATCCAATGAGAACGTGGATAGTAGGTGTAGAAAAATATGACCTTTTCATATACTTGGTTTTGAAATTCATCAGGCACAAGCTATTGGGAAGGCAGCAAGTGATTTCATTCAAGAAGAATTAAAGATGGATTATGTGTACGACTACATGTTTCATCTTCTGAATTCATATGCTAAGCTTTTCAGATACAAGCCCACTAAAAGTGAAGCAGCTAAAGAACTATGTGTAGAGGCCATGGTTTGTAAAGCAGAGGGTAATGAACAGAAATTTATGATGGAATCTATGGTGGACAGTCCTGCAAATACCAATCCATGCACCATGCCTCCTCCCTACGACCCTCCTTCTTTACATGCAAATTTAAGGAGGAAGGAAACTACGATTCAACAAGTAGATTTTTGGGACAAGCAGGGTCCATAACCTTAATATTTCTTTTTTTATCTTTAATTTATCATGCATAAGAGTGAATTTTCCCCCCTCAGATTTTAGGATTTTTCAGCAAGCATTGTTTTATAAATAATTTATTAGATTATTTAATAAAATTTTGATGAGAATCATGAGGTTCCGGAATCATCTTTCTCCTTGATAGCATGATAATTGTGAAAACTAGGTTCTGGGTTGCAGATGTGCCTGGATTTTCTTCACAATATTATTCAGAGACTAAGTATCATGGGGGTCCGGTAACAAGTTAGTAAACCGTAAACAATGAGATATAAGAGAACAAAATGTAGCAAGAAAAAAAAATGATTGCACTTGTGCTAAAAAATAGACGACAAAAGGTTGGAATTCCCTTTAAGAGAGATTCTCGCATTTAATATTTGATAATGTCTCAAACAAGATTATTCGTACTCACTTCTCTGTTGAGGTGACTTGATTTATGGACTATGTTGAAAACACACACCCACAGGAAACTCGATTTATGGACTATGTTGAAAACACACACCCACAGGAAACTCGATTTATGGACTATGTTGAAAACACACACCCATAGGAAACTCGAACAAAATGAGTGTTTCTACCAAGTTGTAAACTAGATAAAATTGGGTATTGTCTAGTTAGGATTGAGTAAGAAATTTGCAGAGAGTAAACAAAAGTTGGGTATGACGTGGGACTATTCCAATGTTTAAATTAATCAGTTTAGCTAATTGTCTGTTTGAATTGGTTTTTGTTATTTTGTTTTTATTTTTAATTTTAAAAAAGAATCATTTTATATAAATATTTATTGTTTGAATTAACTTTTTATAAAAAGAGTCAAAAAAAAAAAATTTAAGTAAATAAAGAGATATTTCTCTTTTTAAATTTTACTATTATTTATTCTTTTAATTTTTTTTTTTTTAAGAATCCAATCCGAACAAGCTTAGAAGTAGTAATAAATGCTAAAAAAAATTATTGAAAGTTCATAGTTGAATAAGAGGTTAGGTATAGTAAAATGATTTATAGATTTATAGCAGGAAATTAACATTACGTGCGCAATTGCACGCAAGAAATTAAACAGGTTTTATGTAAGAAGAAATACAAGAGATGAAATGAGCACACAGAAAAGTTTGAGAGACGCAAGAACGAGCAAAGGCAATCAGTGATTAAAGCCAAAATAGAAGTCCTGCAGCTGCAACCAAAAACTTGAATAATCTCTTTCCATTGTAACAAGCACTGTTCTTTGCTGGGTTACTTGTTGCTGCAGGTCCTTCCCCTTCTTCACCTGTTCCCTGGCTTGTCCCACTCGGAGGATTTTGTTCAGCTTAAGCCACAAAATAAACACAAAAAATGTCATACAAAAATATGAAAAGTTACTACATTATGACTATGATATGACCTTAACAAGTCATTGATCTTTAATTAGTATAATTTTTTTATATTTTTTATTAATATAATTTATTAGGGTTTATTTTTTATTAATATATTTTTACTTATTTTAAATGGGATGATACAGTTCTCCAACTATATTTTCATTCCATTTTCCTAGTTTTTTTTTTTTTTGCTATACCAAACAAAGTAAATGGAGTTTTATATTTCTTTCCATTTCCTCCAAATTCCATTCCACCCCCACCAAACACTATCTTATAGAAAGGTAAAGTTCTTGAAAGGAGTAATTACCTGCAGGACTTCGAGAGGGAGAGGGAGAAGGAGAAGGGCTGCCAGAGCCACCATATGTAGAGTTCTGATCTCCCAGTTGATTGAAAGCTTTAGCTTCAGCTGATTTAGGATCCAAGTGTAGAAGTGCTGCTCATCCCATCATAATATAATATTTAGTCAATACTTGTGACATAGATTTTAATAACTGTCATCCTTATAATATAACATTTATGGTGTTTTGATTTATTCTTTAAAAAAGAGCAAGAGTTTTCCATTAAAAAGGGTTGAGACTTTATTATCACGGGGTGAAATAAACTTGGTATAAAAATTTAATTTTTTTAAATATCTTTCTTTTTTTTTTCCTTTTTTTTTTTGTCTTCATCAACAGAACTTTTTCAAAATTACTAGTAAAACATACAGTTTAGAAGTTCATGTCACTAGTCTTATGATAGGTACTAGTATTTTTTTTTTTTTTTTTTCACATACTCCATGCAATGCAAAATTCTAATTATTCACTATAAAATAAACAAAAAAAAATTATAAAGTTATAACTATTTGATTAAATTAACAACACTATACTCATAATCTGAAGAATGTCTCTAGTTTGAATTTCCATGATCCCATCCCCATATCAAAGAGTATCCTCCAAGAATTTTGAAAATTCTTCTGATCATTAAGCCAGTAATTCTCAAAATTGTTCTATTAACTAGTTTCATTTATTTGATGATTAAAAACAACATTAACAGAGAATTTTAGATGAGAAAACATACTTGGGCATTCGGTGAAATTAGCAGGAACTTTGCAGACAGAAGGCAAGCGAAGAGCAAGTGTGATGTTAATCTTCAAACCCAGGTCAGGGTCATTCCTGTCCTTAATGATAACACAGACGCACTTCTTGTTATTCTGGATTGCTTGCTTCAAACCGCTACAGCAATCTGGTGTAGGCGCCTTCGCGTCGCCGCCAACGTAAGGCAAGCACGTTGCAATACCTGTCAATTGCTCTGCGCATTTCTGTTTTTCTTCTGCTGAATCTCCCTTTGTATAGCTCATTAGCATTGAACCCACCATTAAAATGTGCAGTAGACGAGCTCTCATGGCCATTTTCTAAGCTAAGTTAATGGGTATGCTTGGAAAGAGATAGTGAATAATGAGCTATTGAACTAAATTTCTGAGCTTTGATTGGTTATATAGAAATAAAAGCACAGTTGTGAACCCTTTGAATTGCTTCTGACCCACAACTCACGCGGTGTCTGAATTGATTCTCTTAATTTCTAATTTGACCCACTGAGACTGCCATCTTGTGAATTATTATAATATTTCTAATTTTGGTAAAATCAAAAAGAAGTCTTGAGAATTTGGATGTTTCTTTTTTCAGTCTAATAATGTCCAAGTGTGCCATTCACACATTGGGATCAGCAACTGGCTTTTTCGTGGATATACTTGCACCTAAAAAAACTAACTTTACAATGAAACGGTCAATAAATTCTAAAATAATCAACAGTTTTCTGATACTAAACATTCTAATCAGAGTTGATAATCATTCTTGAACAAATTATAAGCTTTCAGATGATTACAATCCACTTAATGGGGCTTCAAAGGGGCATAAAGACGAACAGTTTGTAAGCACCAATTTTCTATGCTTGGCAAGTGGTAAGGAAATGTGGGATAATGCTCTAAAACGAGAAAGTGCGAGGGCTGCGGCTGCCAACATGTCATTTTAAACAATGAATTACCTTTTCCGTACCCACTTACTAGTTCTTGGCCTGCGCCCATTTTGGTTGTTTGAGTGGGTTGGCGCGTTATGGAGGTATCTTTCGTAGCAAGCTCTTGTCCTCAACTTACTATTATTTGAAGGAGAAAAAACCAATTCTCTGGAAAGTCCAAATCACTCCAAAACATTTTCTTTGACACTTGTTCTGGTAGCAACAACAACTAGACTTAGGGTAAATTTGGAATAGCTTATAAAAAGTTTAATTGAAATTATCTTATCATAAGTATTTTAACAAAAAAAATAATAAATGTTTAGAAAAACTAATAAAAATCATTTATGATTCTTCCATAAGCTCATGTTAACTTATTTTCTTAAACTTGATTATTTAAAGTTTTCATGATTTTTCTTATAACATATATATATATATATATGCTTATAATAAATTTTAAAATTTAAACTCTAAATCCAAAACTTTAAACACTAAAATCTTAAATCATAAACTGCAAAAAATAAAACCCCTAAAACTCTAAATTAATCTTAATGCTAAAACTTAAATTTTAAACACTAAATCACCAAACCCTAAATATTAAATCCTACGCTTTTAATTATAAATCTTAAATCTTTAAATCCTAAATATTAAATCTTACACCTTAAACAAGTACTATTCATCTCCTTTTCAATAACCTCAACTGTTATAAGTGTTTATGTAATAATACATTCAAACACGTTATAATATTATAAAAACCTTTTTAAAATATGGATCCAAATGTAAAATAAGTTTATTGAAGTTTTTCAAAGGCGTATGACATTGCTGATATGATATAAGTGTAACATGGAAATTTCCTTGGAAACGAAAAGATTCTAAAATGCTTTTTCAAATGGACCGTGGGTTATGCTACTTGCGTTCATGGGTTGGTAAAGGCTTTCCCATCATGCGAAGGATTTTCATAGCCTGTTGTCCATAACTTTTATAAAAGAGGCATTCCTACAAGTTGACACCAAGGAATCTTTTCTTCTATTTGTTTGTTAATGTGGAAGATTGAAATTATAGTATATTTCTAGTCAAGTCTTAGAACATAAGGGGAAAAAACATTTGCACATTCAAATTTTACGCTTAATTTTTTTGAATATAGTGCAGAAACAAAGCTGAGAAAAGAAAATTAAAAAAAAAAAAGTAAAATAGATACATAAAAGAATGTATAAAAAATAAATATAAACTTATAAGAATACTTATAGTATATCTCGAAAATAAAAGCGTTAATGATCTAGTTTGACATTTGGACTTTTCCCACCTTAGTATAATATAAAGGGAAATACTTTGAATCCTTGTTGGTCAGCAGAAGACTTGGAAGGCTTTTTCCACCGTAATATATAATAAACGGAAATACTTTGAATTCTTGTTGTCAGCGGAAGACTTAGAAGTGGGAGACAGAAGTTGAGTATAGGGCATGCCAAAATTGACTGAAAGATTATATATATCAATTAGCAAAGCTGGAGAAGCCAAATTTTCAAGGTACCAATGCCTGCAGAGCCCACATGAAATTAGGTCAGCTTGTCTTAGTTTAATGTGATAATATCACTGGTCGAGCCGTGGAACTCAATCTGAGGACACCTCTAACCTATTTTGTTCCTCTTTGCTGGACTTGAAATTTTATTCACCTGGATTTGAGCTTAAACTACTTTGTCGTTTCTCAAATACCAAAATTCCTTGGCTCAATGGAAGGTCTATGATGGGACTGATCCCTCGTCGGCTTAGAAATCTTTCTCACCTCCGGTATCTTAATAAAGAATATATATGAAATCTTAAGTACGAGTGAAGATTTGTATTAATAGGATTAAAGATACGTGGAAGATATATAAGTAAAAATAAGTAGAAAAAACTTATATATCTATTAGTTCAAATTTTTAAGTGGAAAGTTGGTATTAGCCCTACGAAGTATGTCTCTCAACCAGTTTTAGCAGTTCTCTTCGGCTCAGCTTTGGGTTGCTTAGTGGGGTTTTTTTCTGAACAATTTTTTAGAACTATCAGTTTGATCAATGGCTCTTCAATCCAGTATCGCTCTGATAGTCCAAAACTTCAAAATTCTCGACCTGCAGGACAGTCAACTCAATGGAAATCTTCTACATTCATCAGGCAAGCTCAAGCATCTAGAATTTTGAGATCTCAACAAGAATTCTTTTACTGGTTCAATTTCTTCGAGGGAATTTAGCGGTTTAGATGTAATGAGATATGTTTAATATTATTTATTTTTTTTTAGAATCAATGTAGTAAAATTTAGATCATTAAATTTAAAATTAATAAATAATTTTTTTTTACTATAAGGTCACTAATTTCAAATTCAATTATCTCGGTAAAAAGGTACCTAGCAATATCCAAATTCTATCAAATTTAATATCACCAAACCTTACATCTAACCATTATATTGAAAAATTGAGAAATGAGAACAAAGTCTTACATCTTCCAAAAAAGACAAATATATCTTGGATATATGGAGAGAGTGTGCAAGTTCAAATTGCCTTAAGTACGTTAGATCTAAGCACTCTCAAACTATATATTTCACACGAAGAAAGATCAGGCTCACTATCTCACACATTAAGATGGATCGGGCCCACGAATAAAATTCCAATAACGATCTAAGAAGTGGCAGCAGCCGAGAAAATAAAGAAATGATAACAAAGTCTTACATTGCACAAGAAGATAAACGTATAAATCAATCTCAAAGTCAGTTTGGATTAATTTTTGGGAAAATTATTATCTTTTTTTTTTTAAAAAAAAACGTTTTTATTAAATTTGTCATAGTTTATTTTTTTAAAAAAATACTTATAAAATTTAAAAATTTTATTTTTTTTAAAAATAGATAAGAGATGTCTCTAAAAAAACAGTAAAAGTTATTTTGACCAATTTTAACACATATGGCCAAGCTAACAAATAATTATTATATATTTAATTAAATTTAAATATAAATAATTTTAATGGATAAACATAATCAATTATAAATAAATTTATAAATATATCAATTATTTTATATATTTAATTTAAATTTAAAATAAATAATTAAAAATCATAATAAAGTAATTGTTCATCAAAACACTCTTAAATAGAAATATTTTTGTTATATTTTTTATTATTTTAATATATTATAAGCATTTATATATTTATGTATTCAAATATTTTTTTACTAAAAATAACTTTTTATTAATTAATCAAAACACAAAATAATTTATTATTCTTTTTCTAACTTTTAATTTTATTTCTCTTTTTAACTTATTTAAAAAAAAAAAAAAAAACCATACCGAAAAAATTCTTATTATGATTGGTGTATTAAAGATTTTGAATGAGATTTTATCACATTGATTGCACATCAAATAGATTTCAACATCAAATATATATCCACGTAATTATTGTTTACTTGTCAAAGGATAGTTTTAAAAATAGAAAACATACTTGGAAGAGGCAAATTAACGGTAGTTTACTCCATTCTCATCAATTTATTTATTGTATATTGGAATTGATAAAAGAGTTATCGGTTTGGAAAATAGCAAATAGTTTGTTTGATAGGAAGATTGACTAAAAAAAGTTTGTTTGTATGCACACGCCTCTTTCCAAATTCTTGTACTGTCTTTCCTACCTTTTCGTACCCTTGAACTTTCACACCCTCCCCAACCCAATTATTCTAGTCATTCAACCCTAACATAAGGATTCCCTGACTTGTTTTTTTTCCTCTATCAATCTAGTATAATTTGGAAATCAAATTTACTGTAATGGATTATAGTAAATTCAGAATAGATAGAGCTTAATATAGTACTACGGATAAATTGCACAAGCTAGTCATTTCTCTAGTTCAATTAGAGTATTGACAAGGAAAATAATCCAGGGCAGCAAAGAATCTAATCCTACCAGAAGAAATTGCTGCATTAAACACCTAACAGCTAATTAAACTGGCATGCTTCCATGAACCAAATTAATAATCACCATGAGATCTCTCATATAATCTAGCTATTCAAATTAATCCCAGATCAGCATTGAAGCAACTCTTTCATGGCGTAGGGTTGTATTCCTACATGTATCAGTGAAACCAAGTTAGCTGAATTAATAAAACTGATCAGTGAATGGAAGCATTGTCAACTGTTTATGCCAACAAGAGTTTATGATTTCTAGAAGAGAGGTTAACTTAATGGTGTTAGCTTTCTTGCGGTCTCGAGTTTGAATCCAACTTCTCCCCAATAAAAATGTCAAAGAAAAAGAATGAATATTACCTCCATGTTTTGGAGAAGGTCTTTTGGCGTAGGGGCAGAAACAATTAACCGGCGGGCATTGGGGCTAATGAACCCTTCCTCTACTGCTTTGTCAATGAATGAAAACAAGGAATTGTAGTATCCATCCACATTCAACAATCCCACCTAGCTTACAAAACCCATAATATAATTAATTAACTTTGGACATTAATTTAGATTTTCCTAATTTTTTTTTACCAACAAATTAAACTGAATGATTCATAGATTTTTGGAAGCAAAGACAGAGATTTTACCGGTTTATTATGGATGCAAAGTTGAGCCCAAGTTGTCACCTCAAAAAGCTCTTCAAGTGTTCCATACCCACCTTCACCAAACAAAACCAAGATTCCCAACAGATTCAGATCACACTTTAAAGGAAAAAGACAAAATTGAGGCAGTAAAAAAATTTATAGAAAAACTAGAGATCCGCAATTATGAGTGATCAAGGACATTTTGTCATGTTTATCTACTTTCAATGTTTGTGTCCCCCTTCTTATAATCTTTGACATGATTCAAGCTAATAAATGATCACACGAATCTAAATACGATACTCATGTTGGTTATATGAGCAAATCCATTGACAAATTAGAGAATCTTTGATCTGCATGAACTTATGGTACAAAAATATCAGTGGCCAAGGTACTGATTAAGGAAGGAAGTAGATTGGAATGTCGCTGCTGGGAAATCTCACACCGACATAAAGATCGTGACTTCCATCAAAATGAGCTATTCTCAGACTCTGTCAGAGTTCAATAAAAGTAATAAAATTTACTATTTTCGTTTAAGGATATTACTCTCGAATAATGATGGACCCATGGCTCTACGAGTTTAACCTTCTGTTTATTATTTATTGCCATGCCTTGCCAAACTGCATTACTCCTTTCTAGAAAACCTATTTACCTAAGAAGCCAAGAATAATAAATATTCATTACTGGATTCCTGAACAGCAAAAAAACAATAAACTTAAATGACTAGTAGAAAAACCTAAAAGCTAACCAAACACTACACATAATTTATTATGGCAATTTCTCTCGGATTGACATGAGTCAAGGAGTTGGGGGGAGATTTCAGAGGAGCCGGGTTGGGGGTAGAGAACATATCTTCAACCCCTCGGAGATTCCCGATATTATAAAATTACATAAATACACATATATGTTAAGTCAAAAGCCACATATACCATTACAGATACTTCTATAATTAGATTTTGGGACTTATGAAATTTTTTCCCCATGAATCAATGTGTGAAATTTATTTAATTTGTATTATTTTAATTTTAATTTATATTATTACAAGTTTAAGGTAAAAATAAAACAATTCTTCATTGAAAATAAAAAAATTCCTCATAGGTCTTCGTTTCCCTACAGGAGTCAGGGATAGGAACACATTTTCCCTTGATATTGTGGGGTGGGGATGAAGACAGAGATAAAATTCCTAGTGAGGATGAGAGAGTACACTTCTTACCCCCGCCTCTTTGTCATCTCTACACACCATATCCCTTTTAAAAGAATGAATTGAAACAGCGTATATTCCCTCTTTAACACAAATGAAACTCAATGGTATTTTTTAAAATATATTTCTTAATTTCTCATTGTTATGCACTTAGTCAATGGAAAAAGAAAATATAGGATCAGCTTAACTGATAGTTAGATTCTTTTGTGTCTCAGGGATTAAAAAAAGACTAAATTTGGTTTAGATTTCTTACAATATTAACCCAAAAAAAAATTAACTTTACCATTAAAAGCTATGAACTTTTGAGAACTCTCATCCCCTCTCTTCAAAATGCATCAACTTCATTTATAAAAAACGGGGGAATAAAAAAGGTAGATTTTTATTTTTAATCTGCCAGTTTTTATGTAAAGGGTGCAATATGTTTGTTCTGTTTTCTTTTTAATCCTAATGATGTAGCCTATTGAATTTGATATATTATTCAGTAATGCTATTCAGTGAAAAGAAAAAATTGCAACCAAAATTATTAACTGGAAAAATCTTTTTAGCAGGTTAAAACATAAACAACCTGGTAAGGCAATGAAGGCATCAGAAAGCTTAGCCATCTCAGCTTTCCTTTGGTGCATGTCTTCGACAGCCTTCACCTCTCCCACTGTTTCTCCTGTAATCTGCGAATGTCAATATATAACTGCAGGTTAAAAAAGCCCCATAACATAGAAATTGAATATTCTGGTAGCTAGACAGGAAATTAAAGATATATATATATAGAGAGAGAGAGAGAGGATCACTCTCTCTCTCTTAACTGTAGTGATGATTTGTGAAATAATGCTTCCAGAACGTTTTAGTATTACGTACCTCTTTAAGCATCAGTGCTTTGGGAATAACTCTGCAGCAGACAAGAACATGACAATCGTTAGTTTAGATGAAGTCATGAAAATCATATCCATTATATATATGTATAGAACAAGACACCTTATATATATAGATATATATATATATATATATCTATATATATATATCTATATATATATATCTATATATATATATATATACGTGAGAAACAACGAAGAAGATAGATGCTAACCCAATTACATGTCGACCATTATCATGAACAACTTGAGAAATCAATCCCATCAAACCAATGCTGCCTCCTCCATATACCAGATCAATTTTCCTTGTTACCTTTCAAAGTTCAAAGAACAATTAATACCCATGCATAATATAGTGATGAATAAGGTTAAAAGGATAATAGGTTTCAGTCTCTTTCACCAACAAGACTAGCTACTACAGTAAACCTAATATTGATCAAATTAAGTGCACAAAATCCATGAAACAGGGCAAAAATAGTAATGAAAAGTGCAACAAAAGACATTTGACATGAAAGATTGAGGGGCATTGATAATACCAATACCATTCCAAGCTCAATAGCAGCATCCTTATAACTGTCCTTCTTCCCTTCACTACTGCCACAGAACACACAAATCCTCTTGAATTTCGATCGTTTAGTGTCTGTTTCTCTCTCCATATCTCTGTGTTTATTTCTCTTTGATCGTTTTCTATCCTACAACTTGACAAGTTTAAGTGCAAGAGGCTATGACAGTTGCAGAAGGCAAATCTATATAGTCTGCATTTTAGAGTCCTTAATTAATTAACCACATAAAAGGACAACGCTGACTCACCCAAGTTACGTTATGTTTGGTGTGATTTCTAAGAATCACATCTCGAGAATTTAAATGTCAAACAGTAAAAATCCAACATTCCACCCTTTGAGTTTGAGGGATGAATACACCTCATCAAAAAGAAAAATTGCTAAAAACTCAATGCAATAAATGATAAATTCTAAGAATATTTTTCACAAAAATGTGTACAAAATATCTGAATTAATTATTTCATTTAAGGCTTTGAATTTATGCCTCATCATGTTGACATTTTATGAATGTTTTTAAAATATTCTTCATACATACCAAACGCTACCTTAGAAAATTATCTTGAGTTGATAAAATTTGACTTTAAATATTTTGAAGTATAGACTAGAAATATATTTATTCAAAAGTATCTTTTATGAATATGTATATATATTACACAGAAACATGATAAATATTGCCTAAAACTCTGTGTCAGCCCATATATGTGTGTGTGTGTGTATATATAAGGTTGTGTGCAATTTTTTAACTACATTTTTTGTACATGTTTTTAATGAATTAATACACACATTCTAGTTCCACCATTGTTGACACTGCGAATCCTATTGTAATGGCCCGATCATAGGTATTTTCTTCTTATCTGGTTGGGTTTTTAATCTTCGTTACAATCTATGCTACACTGTCACACATTCACTTGATTTTTGGATACAACCAATTCTGTCCTTGAATTCGTACAGTCTAAGATAAGTAAAGTTCATGTGCAGACAAAACATCACTCCACATTTATCAACTTCAACAAAGAAATGGTGAAGCCCTACAAAAACGTCTTTGGCAATAGCTGAGCTCTTTTTCTTTGTAACTTCGTTTTCATTCAACAGCCTTTTAATCAACAACTTGTTGATTATCAACCTTTCACGTTCTAATCAAGGATGAACAGGATCAGATCAGATAAAAACTTAGTCCCTTTATGCAGATAAAATTCGTTCATCTTTTTCTTTTTTTTATTAAGAGATTTAACCAAAAGATGTGTATCTCAATTTCATTTTACATATATACCAAACCTAGAAGTTCTCATGCATGGAATAAGAAATTAAAAGCACAGCAGAATGATAAATCATGACGATTGTCAAAACGCTAAATTTTTTAGTCCTTATTGATCCATGTAAGGGGGAGATGGAGGACAATTTTTTTTTTTTTTAAATCAATACAAGCTGTTACATATATTTTAAAACTATCCTTAGATCTTTTCTTGACAGTTTAAATTTTTAAGTTAAATTAGACATTCTTAATACAATATTAGAGACTTTTTGACCCAACATAGAGATTAAATCCTTTCATAACTATTTTCTTAATTAAATTAAAATTTTAGTATATATTATATATGGGCTTGTGATTGTTTAGATTTCCAGTTCAAAGAGCTTTTATATACAGAAGTAGGTTTAACTATACTATAAAATTATCTATATATATATATATATATATTTTATCTAACAACTTAAATTTTTGGCTTAAATTAATTTTTGACAATATATAATGTGGAATATATTATGATTATATATCTAATTGTCCAATCAGTGATGATAATATCTTGTACCTGAACCAATGGCTCACTTTTTTCTAAATAATGGGAAAAAGGATTGAAACATGTCATTGAAAAGACTTTACTAAGACAAAGATGGGCTATCAAGAACATGGAGGAGATAGGATGGGTAATTGGTCATCTAGTATGGATTGTGTGGTAGTTGGAGTTGATGGCTCTCCTAGAGTTTCCTCATCTGGGATCCCTATACGGAAGAGGATCAACTTGGCCCCTTAGTCACCACAAATGCCCACAATCATTGCAATGAGATTCATCTTATTTATCTTTTGACTCGGAAACGGGAGCAAATTTGAAAAAGCATCTTAAAGTGTCTAGATTAGGTCAAAAAGGTTTCTTAATGCCTTCTTTTTATTCTTATTGAAATAAAGACTTGCCATATATTATAATGTGCAGAAAGTATATATGCTGTGAAAACTTATCAAAAGAGAAAAAGAAAACTTACATTGAAGCTCACATGGTGGAGAAGTGGTGATCCATGACCCCATGCTTGTATGTGACAGACTTAATGCAAGCGTAGGAAACATTCCTTCATTACCTCTTGTTCTATAACATTACAGTCAAAATGCAAAAGGGTTTAGATCAAATTCATGGTACAATGAAAGATTGGCATCAAAGCTCGAAGAAGAGAATAATGGTGTGAATGTGTTTTACACTGACACCCATACTTTGTCTTAAGACTAATTAGAAGGTGAAGGAAATCATAAGCCTCTGCCACTCCCATTTCCCAGCCATTATATCCAGAGACATTTATTGGCATGTGGGCAATTACCTTAAATGGAAAGGGTAATCTTGTAGGCCAATGAGAACGCAACACCTATGCAACCAATGACCAAATTGGTTTCTTTCCAAATTTGGAAACCAGTGTGATATCTCTGCGGCAAACTGAGTAAGGGGGAAGTAGATAAGCATCTCTCTATCTATCATTCCCAGCCATTTATTGGCACTTCCTGTAATTGGGAAGAGTCACCTCCTTGTTCCTCTATAACCCCAAGACCAAATTTGCTTCTCCAAACTGGGGAAAGTTTGATATGTGGGAAATCTCAGTTTGGCACTTTCCTTCCTTTCTGCCTCCCTCACATAATTGAGTTCGCGTCTTTTATCCAACTAATTTGCTGCATTTTTTTATGGGTTCATAAAAAGATAACAGAATAAAGAATGAGATAGAAAATGCGAATTCTAATATATTATTTTACAAGTTCAAAATAACATTAATTCGAGATGTAAAAGTCAATAAGTGTTGGAGGCGCAACATTATTACTAAGTGAAATCTCATTTCACAAATTAAGAGTATATTAAAAGATTTAAAAATAATTATGATGTATTAATTTTATTTTTTTAATATGTGTGCAATTACTTTAAAGTAATATAAAAAGTATTTTATAATAATCAATGTTTTTCTTAATATTCGTCCTCCATATATATTTCGAAAATTGAGAGAATAAATTAATTAATCTAGCAGTACTTCAGTGCTAAATATTCATAATTTGTTAAGTTCTAAGGTAAAATGGAACTCAACGGTCACTCCCTAAATCAATTAAATCAAACATCTGCTACAACATTATTTTCATTATTTGTTTGTCCTTCTTTTCATTGTGGCTTGATGATTAAACTAGTTCCTCTCTCTCCCTCTGCGTGACCATGAATGAAAGTGTGTTTCTTCTTGATAGATCGCATTTTTTTTGAAAAAGAATTTTTTTTTTAAAAAAAATATTCTCTCTATTTAAAATTATAAGACAATATTTATAAAATTTTATGTTAAAAAATATAAAGTTTTTTTTTATTTTAAGAAGTGATTAATAATATTTTTTTAAAAAAATATCTCTGTTTAAAGTTTTATTTTAATGATTTTTTTCTCTGGAGTAAAATGCTAAATACTTTTAATTAAATAATTAATACAAAGCATTTTTTTCTTTCAATCTCTTAATTTATTTAAATAGTGTGAAATTTTTTTTGTAACGCTTTAAGCTCCATTGATTTATTCAATGTGGGCTTTAACTTTTACCACCATAACTATCGATAATTTCTAACCTGCATGCAACTTCCAAAAATGTTAATATCAGAATCCGAACTTCAAATTTTCTTACAACTAAGAATTAAGAAAATGTTAGAGGGTGGCTAAATTAATTTTCTCCTCTTTCAAACCTTTCAAGTTTAACCATATGCTTATTATTCCTGGAGTTAATATTTTCTGTTTCACACCCCATATAATATTAGTAAAATATTGTATTTTTAATACCTTGCTGCAATATTACCTACTCAAACTACAATTTATTTACCAAAAAAAATAATATTTATTTGTTTAAATATTTTTATTTATCCCAAAAATTTAAGAATTTTTTTCTTCAAACTTTTTCTCAAAGTGAGTTTCTAATATTAAATTGTTAACACTCCAGTAAAAATTATCTGTAGATTATATTGGCATGCAATTCTTATTATTATCAAGCTCTATTGGTTCTTATTTTTTATTGAAATTAAAACTTGTATTTATTTATAATTTTTCTTGTCTTTTATTTTATTTTTCATACTTTTACTGAATTTAGTTTTAAAAAATAAAAAAATAAAACATATAAAACTTTGCTTAAAATAATGATACAATAATTAATGGATTAAAAATTGATTAAAAAACTTTAAATTATATCTAATGTGATATGAAATACTACAAGATTTTCATAAAAAAAGAAAAAAATTTAAGTCCCTCCAATAATTTTGCCTAAAGCCTCTAGACACGACCCTATGATAAAGTCTTTATAAAGAGGCAGCCTATATTGCCTCCTCATCCTTGAAATGCACAGTGGGGGGTTGGACTTTGATGTACTCCTTCGTCAGTCATCACATGCTAAAGAATTAATATAGTTGATTAATTTGTTATATGGTTTTAGAAAAAATGAATCACGAGTTATGATGGATAGGACAAAGTTCAATCATAGAGTTCCGTGGAATGGACACAGACTGAATTTGTACCCCATAACTGTTAATTCATTATACTTTTTATATCCCATTTGTCCATTACCATTAGGGTTCCTCATCATGACATTGTGTCAATTTCTCTAAGCTAGCTGTAATGTGTCTTTGGCCAAATCACACTATGTATTCCCAATTTTGAAAATGACGAGAAAATACAGCCCAAACTTGCATGCCTAATTTAAGGATAGATACTGCAAAAAAATAAAAAATGGTCTATTTATTTTAGCTTTCATTTTTTTTTAATAAAATATGAATAATTTTATTATAAATTACATTTTTATTTTAATTTCTTAGTGAACTTTAAATACCCACTTATTAAGTTGAGGATTTAAAAATTAAATTTTTTTACATTTTAGTCTCCTAACAAACTTAAGATGCTTGGTAAAGTTTTTCCATATTTTTTAACAAACATAGGTAATACATTCTTTTAGGGTATGTTTATGAGTCTCACATAGAAAGGAAAGGAAGAGAAAGAGAATGTTTAAATATACCTTCTTCCCTTGTGTGGGAGTATTAAAATTAGGCGAGAAAAATTTTGTATGATTTTTCATAGTTCTATCAAAATCTTTCTAGAGTTAATTTTATAATTCATCAAAATAAAAAGTTTTTGTACTCCCTCTATACTCACAAATATAAAGGTTATGAATTGTTTAAGAAAAATAAAAATTTTCATTGTACTAAACATCTTCTATATGGAGTGTGCAACTATAAATTAGAGACACAATCCACTATTTTATTTCCTATACCAAATTTTGTATTATAACTACGTAATTAATCAAAATATAATAAAATAATACTACAAATTATATTTATTAAATGTTTTAACCAATTACATTATTATGGGATAAGGTACAAAGGATTTTAAGGGTGTGCCAAAAGAATTGATTTCCAGCACGGAGGGCCCAGGCAATGACCCTGCCTCTGATCCCCTCATATGCAGCCCAGTAATATTTTCTACTTGGGCTACCTTGACCTGTAACTCCAGTGTGACTATTGGGAGTTAATTTTAAAACTCCTCCATCTTAATATTCCTACTCCCCTTCCCTTTTTTGTCAATTTCTCTTTCAAAAATACCACTATTCTCATTTGCTGATTCGAACACCCACTCCCTCTCTCTCTATATCTCTCTTTGTGTAAATTTATATTATGTATATATGTTTGTAATGAATTCATAAATTAAATTTCCGAAAGAGTTAAACCATGTGTTTTGAAAATTTAATTTCTGGTGAAATAATTTTATTGTTTCAAAAACTCAATTTTCACATATATATTTGTAATAAATTTAGAAATTTAGTTTATGCATGAGTAATTTCTCTTGTTACGTATATTCAAATTCTGCAAGTATGTTTGCAATAAATTTAAAAATAAAATTTTAGCAAGAGTCAAACTATATGTTTCAAAAATTCAATTTCTACGTGTATATTTGTAATAAATTCAAAAATTTAATTTATGCATGGGTAATTTTATTTGTTGCGTAAAAATAAAAATAAAACTAACATTTATGGGTTGTACACTTATCAAGTTTGCTAAACTTTGCCGTTTCAACGTCATTCGGAGTGATGGTGTTTCAATGGAGGTGGTGCGGTTCTCGTTTAATGTCATGGGAGATGCGATTAGACAACCAGATGACCTCTCTGCAGACGAGAAGGTGAAAGAGAAAGGAAGGATGAAGAAGAACCGATGGGTGTGAAGGGAAGATCGCCGGTGGTAAAGGGAGAGTGAGTCTTTTTTTTTTTTTATATAAATAAAATGAAGCAGGGAATGCGTTAAAATGAGGTGAGGGTTTTTGAAATTAAATTATGTTAAAAACATCACAGGAGAGTAGATAAGAAAAGTCAAAAAGTGATTTAAACACTTCTCAAAAAGAAAAGGAGGATGAAAATTTTCTTCCGACATCATTGAAATTTTTTCGTAACATAATACAAATTCAGTGTACTAGACTCCATCATGAATTTCTCTTTCACAACAAATTTATCATCGAAAGCATAATTTTCAAGGATGATTATCCCTCTTACCTTCTGAATAAGTAAATAGCAGTGATTGGTATTAGGTGTATTTAGGTCAAGATTTGAGACTTTAGGGGATAAAGTGGATCAATTGTGTTATTTATGTCGTATCACTTATAGGGAAATAGTCTAGTCATGTGAGAATACGCGTGTGCAGACCAAAAACCAGCAAGAAAGAAAAGAATGCATGAAAGAAGAAGGAAAAGAAAAGTCTAGTCATGCACCCCAAACGAGCAAATCTATTGTTCTTAGTAGACTGTAGTGGAAATTCAAACTCAGGTTCTTATGGCTCGTGCTAGGAACTTTAATTCTAGCAATAATGGTGGTAGTGTGGCTGGTGGGAAGCAAGAATGTGAGCCAAGGCAACAGGATAACTCTCTGCACAGTTCCTTGGGGGTTCCTAGGGTGGAAGATAAATTTACTTCTATATCTGATGTAAGTTCTGGGAGGGGGCTGATTGAGTCCTCAACCAATAGCAGTAGAGCTAGAAAGCACGAGGAGAAAGAGCCACTTGGAAGTTGGAAGGTACAAAAAAAGTAATAGGGTGGCTATTTTCAGGGACCACGATGTTGACCGAAAGGATCCTGAATATGACCGGAGTTATGATAGGTATATGTGCCATTTGTCATTCACATATTTATTCATGTCTTTGTTTACTGGTTTATGGCCTTACTTTCCTGTTTCCCTCTTCTTAAATGTAAAGGATTTGGACTTGGGCATGAATAATTCATGCTGTGGCCTTCAAAAACTTTTCAAATGTCTGAATGACTTAATTTTTATGTTTTTATTAATGTCATCATGAAACGGAGCTCATAAACTTTTACCTATGTAGTCTACACATTTAAATACAATGCTATAGTCTAGATATTTGTGGAAGATATGCCAAGGTATTACTATAGTTTGTAGAAGTTATAAAATTATGAAATAAGTTAGTAAGTCTAAAAATCTTTATTTAGTATCTAGGAATATATCTAGTGGAGATTAGGATTAAGATTAAGAGATTTTTCACAACGTAGAATAGACTTATTGATTAATAGGTTGAATGCAAAGTGTGCTCCCCAATGAATATTGAAATGTAAGGTTAAGTGAAATATACTTCTCTTCTGATAAAGTGGAATCAAACTAACTTGCTTCTCCAACAAAGTGATATTAGAGCCATTTGTTACTCCAACAATAACATCATTGAATTTTGTTTTTTTCTAACACAAAGAAAATTTTATCACGAAAGCATAATTTTCAGGATTACTTGCCGCTTGCAACTAAGCAAAATGCCAAGTTCCCTCTTCCTTCACCTTCTCTGTTGTGATGAATGAATAGCAGTGATTGATTCTTCACTCCGGTTCAATTAACTGGTATAAATAAAGGAAATTCAAAACAAACATTTCTATTTGTTGACGAAGTCAGTTTGTTTCTTTGACATTAATTAGATGTATGCAGCTAGAATTTTAGGTCAAGATGTTTGACTTAGAAGATAACGTGGATCAATTATGTCAAGTATATCCTATAACTTGGACTGTTATTTGTCTAGATAATGGAAATTCCATATATATAGAAAAACAACAGTCAATATCAATTAAAAACCTCCAATGTAAAAACTACATGAAAGAAGAAGAAGAAGGAAAAGACAAGTCTAGTCATGCACCATGAAGAGATCTTTGAGAGGGACGTATTTGGCCATGGATATGTATCTCAGTGTCTCAATCTCTTCAAACCATCTCGAACTCTTTGTTTCTTGTATAATCATGTTTACCTCTCCCTCCCGTGTTGCATTCATTATGTTATGGTTACTATGTGCAATCATGTTATTTAACTTTGGCATGTGTGATTTGAAGGTAAAGTGCAGCAAAAAGGACCAAAACACACTCTTGAACTTCAAACGAGGAGTGATCGATCCATCAGGCATGCTCGCTTCGTGGTCGGTCGAACAAGATTGTTGCCAATGGAAGGGAATCGTTCGTGACAGCATCACAGGCAGAGTCACAGGGCTGAGTCTTCCTTGTTCTACACATCTCTCTCCTTATACTGAGAAAGAGGACAAATCACACTGCCTCACAGGTGAAATCCACCCATCTTTGCTGCAACTTGAATTCTTAAATTACTTGAATTTGAGCCACAATGACTTCAAAGCTATCCAATTTGATTCTGTTTCACTTCCATGGTCGTGCGGGGATTCCTCCAACTCTAACCTTCAATACCTTGATTTATCATATAATAATGATCTTCACATAGAGAATCTTCATTGGCTCTCTTGCTTTTCCTCATTGAAATATCTCCAGCTCAGTGCTATTGATCTTCACAGGGAAACTAGCTGGCTTCAGTCATTAACCATGCTTCCTAAACTTTCAGAACTATATTTGAAGAGTTGTCACCTAGGAAAGATATACCCTTCTCTTGAATATGCAAATTTTACTTCACTTAAAGTTCTTGATCTATCCCGCAATGGCTTTAACTCTGAATTTCCTAAATGGTTGTTCAACCTTAGTTGTGACATCTCAAAAATAGATCTTCACACTAATCTTTTACAAGGCCAAATACCTCAGGGACAGGCACTGTTAAATCTTCGGAATTTGAAATTCTTGCGATTAACTGAGAATAAGCTCAAGGGATTGATTCCAGATTGGTTAGGCCAACTTGAAAATCCACAAGAACTTTTTCTGGATCATAATTTATTTTCTGGTCCTATTCCCACAGTTTTGGGAAATCTGTCATCCTTGATTACCTTAGATCTAAGCTCAAATCATTTAAATGGAAGTGTTCCAGACACTCTTTGGCAACTCTCGAATTTGGAAACCTTAGTAATTGGATGCAATTTCTTGACAGGAGTTGTGTCTGAAAGGAACTTTGTCAAACTCCAAAATTTAAAACAGTTATATTTAGGCTCGCCATCCCTCACCCTTGATTTCAATTCCCAATGGATTCCCCCTTTCCAACTTGTTTCTATTACTTTGCAATACTTGGGTGGTAAGTTTCCTGCATGGATATATACACAGAGATCTCTTGTGTACCTAACCATATGTCACTCAAGCATTTCATTTAAATCCCAAGACAAGTTTTGGAACTTTGCAGCTCAACTTGAATTATTCCATTTATCCCACAACCAAATTGAAGGCAATTTGTCAGATGTGGTTCTACAGTCTAGAATCATATATGTGTCATCAAATAAGTTGAGAGGTGGCCTCCCTCAAATATCACCAAACGTGACTGTGTTCCGCATGGACAACAACTCCTTGTCAGGACCCATTTCTCCTCTCTTATGTCCAAAGATTAATGGGAAATGGAATTTAATGTACTTGGACATCTCCCATAATCTTTTATCAGGAGAGTTGCCGGACTGTTGGATGAATTGGAAATCTTTGGTCCATGTTTACATGCGTTACAATAACCTAACTGGAAAGATTCCCCTCTCAATGAGTTCATTATCTAATCTCAAGTCATTAGATCTGCATAATAATAACTTGTTTGGAGGTATACCTGGCTCATTGAAAAACTGTCAAAAGCTGCAGATTCTTGATCTTGGTGAAAACAAGTTTTCTGGAAATATACCCAACTGGATAAGGCATAGCATGAAAGTTCTGCGATTGAGATCCAATCAATTCAGTGGTAGAATTCCTCAAGAGATATGCCAGCTTTCATCCCTCATAGTCTTGGATTTTGCAGATAATAGAATATCAGGACCAATGCCAAACTGCCTGCATGATATCAGAGCTTTGGTCTTCAAAAATGCTTCACAACAGTTTCTTGGCTTCCCTGTTGAAAATACTACATACACCTTCATATACACTCTTGCATTACCAAGCAAAGGCCAACAAAGAAATTACCAAAGCAATCAAGAATTTATGCGTGTGATTGATCTTTCTCAAAACAATCTGTCTGGATTAATACCTCTGGAAATATTTACCCTCGCTGCATTGCAATCCTTGAACTTGTCTCAAAATCAATTAATAGGAGAGATACCAGAAGATATTGGCAACTTGAAACAATTAGAATCTCTAGATCTCTCAAACAACCATCTTTTTGGTGAAATTCCTCAAAGCATATCTATCATGTCTTTTCTTGGTGTTTTGAACCTGTCATTCAACAATTTCAGTGGTCAAATCCCAACAGGAACGCAACTCCAAAGTTTTGATGCACTAAGCTTTATTGGCAATCTTGAACTATGCGGAGCTCCTCTTACAAAGAATTGCACAGAGGAGAAAAATTCCAACAGTGCAAAACTGAAGGCAAAGAATGAGGATGACTCTGGATTTCTGTCATGGTTGTATATTGGTTTGGAAGTTGGTTTTCCCACAGGCTTTCTTGGAGTATGTTATGTTCTTTACTTCGGCAAGACATGGTGGCATGCTTCTTTATGGAGATCCTGAGACATGAAAGATGAATTTCCTGTGAAACCTAACAAATATCAATGTGGTAAGTAAAGGAAGACTCTTTTAATTGCCTTTCTAATCTAGCCATATAGTCCATAAATTTTGCTTAAAACTCTTAACTTTTTTCACCATTTGATGATTCTTACATGCTTGCTTGTTACCAGAAAAAAAAAAAAAAAAAAAAAAAAAAAAAAAAAAAAAAAAACGAGGGCAGCTGTAGATGTAATGCGCCAGACTCTCACTTTCCACCTTCCCAGCATAGTACTCTCTTTGTTCCTCCTCTATATATCAGCAGCATTCTTAAAAAGCACTTCCTTAAACTGCTTTTGGATATTGTCGACATAAGCACCTATGTAGTACTTGGTTGTTTAAGTATATGACTGGCTGCCCTTGCTGGTTTTTCAATGGATTTGCTTTATGAATGTCAAAGTAAAGACTCTTTCCATGCAAGTAATTCGTTTTCTTACAGCCCAGCAATTTCTTCATGGTAAGATGGGTAGGAAGACAGGAGTATAAAGTTATTTGAGGTTTGCTCTGTTCTTGGTAATCCCGTTATAATCTTCTTTTTTTTAAAAAAAAAAAAGTATACAGTTTGATAGTGAAATGCAGCTGCATTGTAAAAATCATAAGAATGTATGTGTACAATAAGGTAAATTATTTTAAAAGTTTTAAAGTGTCTTTAACATATTATTTAAATTAATTTAAAGCGTATTTAATTAATTTATAAATTCATTTAAACAAAATAAAAATGTTTAGTAAATAACCTCATCTTACTAAACACTATTTCAATTAGCATAGTATTACTGTTTATTCTTATTTTTACCCTAAATTATTAATTCAGTCCTTTTTTTTCTCCGATCTTCTTTTTCACTTTTATAGAGATGTTGTACAACGAATTTTTAATTACTTTCTCCCTTTTTTTTTAAAAAAAAAATAACACATTTAATACAATTATATAGGTCTTATTTTATTTTTCTTAACCCTTCTATGTTTTACCTAAGGAGGAAGAAGTGTTCCTAAAAAAAAAACTCCTTCATTAATTTTTTCGTCAAACTCCTTTTGTTAAATTAAAGCTTGCCTTATTTATTTTAAATTTAATAAATTAGTTCATCTTTTAAAAATAAGATTTCAAAAAGTTAATTAAAAATTTAAAATTATAATTACTTTAAAAATATTAAAAAAAATTACATAAACATATCTTTTTATGTCATTTCATATTTATGAGCTAGTTGAATAGTTTATTTATTAAACACTTTTAAATTTATTAAAATGATTTAACCGTTTTCAACTTGCTAAGAGAGTTTATAAGTATATTTGACAAGATATCTAAATTAACTTATAAACTTATTTCATCAATAGAAATATTTAATAAACAAACTTATAATTTTTTTTTAAAAAAAATGCTACTTTGCATAAGTTTAAAGTTTATAACTTATTATTTTTCTTCCATTTTTACCTCCATGTTTTGATAAAAAATTTCACGTGCCAACAAAGTTAATCATTGTGTGGCATCAAACAGCACCCACTGTTACTATAGCTCCCAATCCCATGTTCCCAAACAAAGTTGTATATTGCTGTATTTTTTAATGTTATTATCAATTATCAATACAATAATTAACTTTGTTTAGTACTATTTTTATCCGTTATTTAAACATTATTCAAACAATATATAATATGCCTACCAAAAGAATATATAACATAACTTAACATAACATAATATAATATAAATACAATTTTAATATAATTCTTAGAAAGAAAATATTATTATTTAGTACTAAAAAAATATAAGAATTCAAAATTAATTAAAAATTCAGAACTATAATTACCTAAAATATATTTTATCTATAAAACAAATTTTATTTTATACAAACATATTTTTTAAGTTATTTTATATTTATTAACTAGTTTAACAATTAATTTTACCAAACAATTCTAATTTAAATATTCAGCTAACAGTTAAAAATTAGTATATAAGCTTTTAGCTAATATATCAGCTATTTTTATCAAATAGATCCTCGAATGAATGACAAACTGGCCATAGTATTACATGAACCTACAGGTTTGGAGTAAACTTCCAAGACATTCAACAAAAGTGAGAAAGAAAAACACATGAAAAATAAAATTGAACAAGGATGCAGACCAAAAGTGCTTCTTTGGTAATGGAAGGATGTAGATGATTAGATCATAGTATCAAACTGCCCGGGCCTTTATGGTATCAAGGCTCATTTCACTAGGATCTGTTGCCTGTAATTCAACTTGAATTCCATCAAGCTCCCTCTTGAATCTGTCCTTGGAGCTAGCATACACCATTTTTTGTCTCACTTTCGATATATCCGGAGCCCTGTGTGTTTTTTGTCAAGAAATAAGAAATTTAAGTTAAATCCTTCTGTAACAAGAAATAACAGGTACTAAATTTATTATTTCATAAAATGTTTTTATATACAATTTTATTATAATAAATTAATCAAAACATATAAAAAATGAGATAATAACAAATTTTAATTCGAAAGAATAACATCTTAATTGCACAAAATTCATCTTACCAAAGTCTCAGTCAAATCCTCCAAAGGTGGAAAAGAAATTATGTTATCTATCTCCCATTCTAGTACATGTATAAAAGTGAAAGTTTGATAAATTTCTCCCAACCCAATTCTAATTGTCAAGAAATCATCTCACAAGAGGGTATACTGATAATGCTATTAAGTAAGTATAGTTTTATATTATATTTAACTTGTCTATGCATGCAAAACTTCTCTTAGACTAACTTAAGTTCACTCATACCATAATTGTTGAGTTAAAAATGATATGATAACATGTTAAAAGACTATCTCACTCTAAAGCTTGTGTTATATCTAACAAAAATATATTATGTTTGTTGCAATATGTTACCTAGACTTCTAACATGAATTGTGAAATTATAAAAAAAATTATATGTCTCCAACTTTATCTCAAATTATGTCTCATGAAATAATGATTAGTCATGTAACATTAAAATAATACATGATCAAACATTAATCATGATTCTTTACATAAATTGTACGATATCCTTTGACTATGTCAAAAACTATATATGAAATTAGGATTGTATCAAATTACCATGCAATGAAGTAAATCTTGCTTTTCTGGATGTCCTCATCGGTGGTGAAATCAAAATCATAGACAGCATAACGGCACTCATTTGAGGGCAGAGATGCAGTAAAATTTTCATAGGTTTCGTCTGGACCCCCAACTTTGTCCACCACCACTTCTTGTTCCTCAATCTTAAACACAATGAAACGGTACTTCCTCTTCGCTTTTAGCTCCTGGAACTTGTGTTTGCATTCATCGTTCACAGCCATTCCAGATGCCGAGTTCGCCTGACAAGAAAGTCACATTGTTCGGGAAGAACAATAGGAATAGATTTGTACATTATTATTGTGAAACCAAGTTATTGAATGAGATTTTTTTGTTGCCATGTATCAAGAACCCATTTATCTCAAAAATTTAAGTTATTAGAATAAAGCTCATGATAAATGTTATATTTAAATTCGTGTTAACATAAAAACATGCAGTACAAGTGAAAAAAATAAAATAAGAATACGAGAATTCTAATAGAAATGATAAACACCAACAACGAGAGAATGAGAATCATGAAATTCTACAAAACATTAAGATCAGAATTCTGTCAATATTCAGCAATTGTTAATAAATTACAAATTTTGTTGCCTAAAATAGTGATAAAAGCATAGAAGTTAATGATCAAAAACCATCTATGGTAGTTTTACGCGTTTAGGTATAAAACCAATCCTTATTTAAGATATGAAGCAATAATGTAAACCTCTTGTAACAAAAAAGACTCTAAGATTTTGAATTCATAACTTTTTAGATTAGAATGCCTAGGAGCCCTACTTGTTTTCAACTAAGAAATGAATGGTTAGGATTCAATAACTCTATAATACATCTGCTAGGCAAAAGATTAATGACTTAAATGTGCTCAGCACCAACACAGTCCAACAAAAAAGCATGTTCCCTAAATGAACACCTTGTTACATTTCAAAGTGGTGAATGTTAAAATACAAGGAATGGATATCATAGGAAGAAATGTCAGTTTGTAGTTTACATTTTCCTCTGGCCTACCTGTCATTTTCTTCATTAGTACAATCATTCTCTGAATTTCCTCTTACCCATGAAAAAGATTACAGACAGTGACGAACATATTGGGAATATGATGCAGAAGGAGACAGAGACACAAAGAACGTACCATGTTGTCGTCGTCGACGATAGTGAAAGCGTAATGAGAAATGAGAAAGAAAGGAAGAAAGAAGCAGCAAAGAAGGTAAAAGAAAAGTGGGTTAGAGACAGAGGAAGAGATCCTTATTTTGGGGAAGGAGTCAGAGAAAAAAGGAGAGCAAGAGAATTTTGAGGGAAAAACAAAGGTTGAAAATACTCTAAACTTCAATGGCGGATCATATCCACAACTAACACCTTATATATAAACTGATTGCATGTGCCTATGATTAAGGATAATTTGGTCCATGTACATAATAGCATTGCAAATAAAATTGATAAGTTAGTTTGCATAAATAATTTAATTTATTTTTTAAAAAAACTTTTTTTTTATTCATAAATATCCTCTACATAACATCTTATACTTCTAAATCTAGATTTTCAAAGACTTTGAATGTGAGATTTCTAGGCTAATTCCCTTTACATTTTCTGTTTGGGCTAATTATTATTAATATAATTATTATAATAATTTAAAATTTGGATTATACTACTTGGTCAGTAAGAATCTTTAATTCAAATGGTTAAAAAAAAAATCTTTAATTTTAACTAATAATATATATTTACCATCAAATCTAGCTGCTAGTTTTACCGCCCTTATACTATAAACATTAGTCTTTTTCTAAAATTCGTAGAAGAATTTAACAATAAATAGAATATAACGGCCTTTTGCCTTTACTCTTTAGGAAAATAAGAAAAAAGAAACATAACTATCCCCAGCATGTATTGAGAGATAACAATAATTAGCTAAAATTCACAACTTTGGGACCCTTCTTCCTCTTACTGTCTTGTGATTTGGTGGACTTGTCCTTGTCGGCACCACTGATCTCATCTGTCCCGAAGTCATCTTCAAGATCATCCCCGCTAACAAATTTGGTAACCTGAGCACTGGGCATTTCTTCAGTTCCAAATGCTGCAAGAAAGAATGGAATAGCAGTTAGTTTATTTCCTTTAACTAAACAGAACCAAGATATTAGAAACAATTACAACTGAAGATAATAAGTTAGGAGTACAAAAAGGAGCAAGAGGAACAATAAAGAAATTCTATTTCCTTGAGTGTAGGGTGTATGATAAATCACTTCCCTATTTCAAATATAAGAGATTCTTCACATATATAGAGATGCCAATATTTAGCAGATGAAGAAATAAATCATGGATGGAAAGCTCAAGCATAACCTATCAGCCTATAATCAGCGACCATGTGGAATCTGGGTGGATATAACTTATTAAATATCAACGAAGTGTAACTTATCTAACTCAATAAGCCACTGTAAGATATCCTGGACTTGAGAGGAGAGTGTCTCTTTATGAAGCAGGATACTAGATTTCAGAGCCAAATATCATCAATTTTTGGATCAGATACAACAGTTCTGATTTATCTTACATAACAGAGGGACTGACTGAATCTTGGGGCACCACTCTACTAAGTGTGCTTGTTTGTTTGGTATGATTGGAGGGGAGGGAAAGGGGAAAAAAAAATGAAATGAAATTACTATAATAACTTTGCAATTAAATATGTGATGAAGAAATGAAGAACAATTTAGTAACTTTGTTTTTAAATTAGGCTTCCTCTCCAAAAGTGGGGTTTTTTTTTTTTTTTTTTGTGGAGGGTGGGGAAGGCAAGGGGAAATGAGGGATTCTCTCCCTCTCCTCCTCAAACCTCCAGCCAAACACTATGTAAAAGGAGTCAGTTGACATTATGATTAGAAGTTATATTTTGTAGACAGGAACTAACTGCAGCACAACTGCACAACAGAGACTAGCACCAGTCCAATGTTTAAATCAGCAAATAAACATAGATGATAAACAAACCATACATATATGCAGCATTATAAATATCTAAAAAGGAAAAGATTGAGTTTTCTGTAGAAATTCTTACTTGAGTTTATGCGTCGATTGGAAGAAACGGGCCCTTTTTTCCCCTTGTCAGGACAATCTTTCGCCAAATGCGTCACACCACCACATATTTTACAACAACCACCCTAAAGAATAAAAATGGTAATAAAAGATTAGACACAAATCACAAGGAAGTTGTTGTAATGACTGATGACACAACTTTGAATGAAAAGATCTAGTTTTATACAGATAGCGAGCCTTAAAATAGATAAAAATACCTTTGGATAAATGCCACGAGTGTTTTTAGGGCAGTTTTTGCTCAAGTGTCCTTGTTCATTACAGACAAAGCAAACAGCAAATTTTGTCCCCCCTACACCACCAATGAAACAATTTTGAATCATAAAGAGATAAATTATAGATCATAAAAGCGAATAGTAAAACTAGATTTGTAAATATGAGATTTTACAGAGGGCTGATTTTATCAGCCCACTTTTAGTGAAGTATGTTTATGTTTACAAGGTTAACTATACAACAGAAAGCAAAGTGTTGGTCATTTTATGTTGCATACTTCTTCCTTCATCTAGAGAGCAAACAAACTCGAGATATTAACTACCCGATTACATAACCAACACAGCCTCCAAAGCAAGCCAGAAGCATTACAACCTCTAAACCCTTACCTATACTAAAGAAAAATCCCAGCAACCAACCCTCAGGCATTCCACTTATATAACATGCCAAGCTAACTATAAGCTGAAAAAAAATTATGAGATTTCTATTTTTTTGCACAGAAAATGCTAGATGAAAATATATATACCCTTTAAGCATGAAATAGATTATTATTACTATTACCAACAGTGACCGGAGTTGTCCATAGCACCTAACGATATAAGCACATAATACCTACCCAAATCTCCTAATGTAAATCTTTTATAGATAACTGTATTTCATCTCACACACCACTTGAATTATAGTCCATGACAAACCCACCATAACGTAAACTCTCAAGTAATAACATACAGCTTTTTTATCAGGCCTTCATGTAAAGAGACAACTGAAACACATAGCAAGGAGCATAAAAATTAAGCAAACCTTCTTGAAGAGGCTGTGGACATTTTGCAAGTGAGTGCCCAATTTCTCCACAATTATAGCAGTGTTTGGAATCCTCCGTGCTATCATTCACCTGAGGACAGTTCTGGGCTCTATGACCACGCTCTCGACATCGCAAACATATCTGCAAAGACCACAGTACCATTAAACACAAAAGTGGCAAAATTTTGATAATCATTTTATTACTTTGCAAAGAAAAACCTAGTCTTTAGGCACTATCTCTGATAATTCCACGGAAAAAGCAATGTAAAAGGCTCCTTCTAGCCTAGGATTAAAGCAAAATAACAGCAACATCCAGTTCAAGATTCCATGATATTCTATTACACTAACAGTAAGACAAGTGTGATTGAACACTTACATTTCATTGCTCTATTGCTAAAAAAATGTAAAATGGCCGAGTTCATTTCAACCAATGTATTAACAGATGAATAAACAAGAGAGAAGACAGAAACCACACCTTATTTTTCTCCCATTCAGCTTTTTTAGTACAAAATTTAGCAATATGGTCTTTGCCTTTGCAAATGAAACAGCTTTCACCAGGCTTCATGCCAGGAACTCTAAGTGGGTGTTTTTTGGAAATCTTTTTAAAGGGTTTTTTGGTGACGCCGAGTTCATTGGATTCTGTCTTCTTCCGCTTGAATGGACGTTTTTTCTTCTTCTTCTTGTCTGGGTCTTTTGGAGGTGTTGGCTCTGGTTTGGGGAACACTTCAGGGTGTTCGGTTTTGAATCTTTTCCGAGCTAATCGCTGCCTCTTGTTCGCCATCTTGCTTAATCTCTCAAGCTAGGAAGCATAAAGATGTTTAACGTTCTGGTCCTAACCCAAGATTTAGTTGGGCATGGCCGAACGAGGTCGGCGCGAGGGGAGGCTAAAAAGGGTTCGTCAGGTAGGGATAGCTCGCTGCTAAATACCGTTGGCTCAGCAGAATGAATACATGTCACCCCCTATTCCGTTTTCAGAATTTAATTCAAAAAAAAATTTCTGAAAAAATGCAATTAATTTTTTTCTTTTATGTTTTCGTCAGTAACGCTAAAAAAAATCAATCAATGAATGAAGAATAATAAAGGATAGTATTTTAGTTAATTCTATGTATTAAACAATGAAATGACTTAGAAAATCATTTGATTCCATTATCTAATAAACTATAGCATGGAATGGTAAATACATTCAACTGATATTCATATATTTTCATTTTAATTCTATAATTTTTTATTTCATATATCCAAAGGCATTAGTCATGGCAAGATCTAGTCAAATTAGAAAGTGAAAATGAAAATTAATTTTAAAAATATGTTTGGTTAATAAATTAAAAATGTTTTTATCTGAAAGTATTTTTTAAAGTAAAATGAAAACTGAAAAAAAATTATTTTCAATATTTCTGGAAATGATTAACAATAATTTTGTTAAGTTTATTTTTTTTTTACAAAAAAGTAGTAGTAGTTTAATAAAATTCATTGAAATTGATTATTAAAGATTAACAAATATGAAACAAGTGTACATAAAAATTGAAAAAGAAACACAAAGATATTTTCATAAAATGAAAATGTGAAAACAAAAACAAATTTGAGATAATGAAAACAGAAAATGGAAATAAAAAAATGGAAATGAAACCAAACCAAACAATAAGGAAATGGAAACCTAAACCCCAAACCAAACAGACCCTTAGCATGTTCAGTAAGGAGCCGAATGCAATTAACTTTTTCTCACCCCCAAAATGGTGTAAGTAGAAAACAAAATAAAAACTAGCCTCATGAGACCATTTCTTGTATCGGCTGAAATCATTTCTAGCCGAACAATTGGGCTAGAATATGACATGTTCTGGCCTGAATTGCGTCTCTTTTGATTGGTTTTAAGAAGAAAAAAAAAACTTTTAAAGCACTTCTAACCCAAAAAAAAATATGTCCAAACATGCCCTTAATGAGTCTTTCCCCAAAGCTCTTATTAGTTTCATTTTTCTCCCTCTTACAACTTAATTCTCATTATTTAAACATGGCATTAGATTAGATAAACTTCCAAACCTACATAAGCATACCTTATCATTTAAGTTAATTCCTTGATTGAATTGGATAATTCTTGATTCATGGTTGGAATTTGCAAATCCCACATCCTAAGTTGCTTGCAAAGCCGGCATCTGCCTTTTTGGCCATCACAGTGACAGAGGTAGATAGATAGATAGATGCCAATAGTCATGATAAGCAATGTTACACCTGTTGATGAGCAAGTGCAACCTGCAGAAATTCTCAGGCTTGACTTTATCAAAAAAAGGTTTTGGATTCAACTATTAAATTAAATTACCACGAGTTTATACTAAATGATAGAGAGTTATTTTAGCTTAACTAAAAATTTTGAATTTGAATCTTAAAAATATAATTGTATTAAAATTGTTAATAAGGAGAGAAGTTTATCTAGCTTAAACTGAATTAATTGATACTCAATATAATATTAATGATTTAATGATTTGTATAAAAAGAAGTTGTTTAATTAAATTCTAAACCAAGTGATAGAGGATTAAGATGTAACTAAGTACCATAAATCACAACAATTTCTCTCTTGACAATGATTATTTTATTAATAGTTGGACATTGGATCCATCGTAAAGAAATCATAGCTAGCTTTGTGACGAAGGGTTCTGCAATCAGTGCTCGATGTCATTTCTGGATAGCTCTCCCTTTGCTTCTGTTTTTGTCCAAAGGGAGAAAAAGGCCCTGCGTGTTCATGGTTTCTTCTTGGGTCCACCATTGGTCTTTGGCTAGAGTGCAAGAAAAGTTTCCACAGTGGATGGACCCTGCCTCACACCTACAACGGTTTTTCAATGGTAGTTGTAAATGAAGGAAACATAAAACAAAAGAAACATATCCAAATCTAGCTTTGTATTATTCGTTTTTAATAATTTTGCAACGAATAAAGGAGATTGAGAGGTTCGGAAATGAAACGGGAATGTGGAAAAAGAGAGATTGGACTAAAAATGGAAAGACATAAAATAAAGAAAAGATTATAAGAAACACTAAGAGCTTGTTTGGTTTAAAAGTTGCTTTCATATTTTTATTTCTTGTTTTTATTTTCTACAAATGTTTGTCTGTTTTGTTTTATTTTTACTTATTTTGATATTTATTTAGTAATTAATAATCATATCAAACAATTTAAATTGTCACTTACTATTTTCAGAGTTTTTAATTCATTTCAAAAAATATTTTTAATAAATTTATTTTTAATTTATTGAAGCAAACTCGTTTTCCAAACCTTGTTTTCATTGAAAATAGAAAACAATTAACGCAAACAAGCCCTAAAATGTAAGATTAATGGAAATTAGTTTTAAACTTCAGTGGTTATTGCAAGAATTAATTTGATATTTAAAAAAGGTACAAAAATATCTTAATGTAAATTAAAAACAAGTGGAAATGGGAAAGGACTTTTAACATTCTCACCATTTTTTTTTTTAAAAAAATTATTTGATATTGAACACTAAATTTAAGTTTGACTAAATAAAAATGTACCTAAAAGATAAAAATAGGGGGACACATGTTTAATCTCGAGACTTGTCTTGTTCCATCTAATCTATATTTTCTCATTGATAAAAGAAACAATTATATTATATCTTCTATGAAGTTACTTGTTTAGTGAATGTCATATGCTACCTTTTCTAGTTTATGCTATTCTCCCATTTAGCTCAGTGGCTTTGAATGAAGTTTACTTAATTATTTTTTGGTTATTGTAAATATTTAGATCAAGTTACTTAGTGGATTATATATATCAAAATAATTAGTTGATTGTAAAATTTTCTACATATAACAAACTAAAATAAGAAATTATAATAGCATAGAGCTTTCATCTTATGGCGTCTATTTACTACTTAAATTATTAGGCTATATTTAGCAATTTGAGAAAAATTTGAATAAATATAAATAAAACGATAAAATGTAAATTAAATTAAAATTTTAATGTACAAAATTATCATTTTGCAAGAACTAGGAGAAAGGATAAACGAACCGGGCATCGGTTACTTCATCAAAATATTAAATGTACATATATGCTTACTTTGATAATAGTTTATTTTAGAGATAGATGAAATGATCAATTTATTATAATTAAATTAATCAAATTAAAGTATAAATAATTAATTTATTATGATTTTAAATATTAAAAATTAAATTAAAATTTAAAATATAATAAATTAATTTATTATAATTTTTAAATATTAAAAATTTAATAAATAAATTTAAAATATAAAAATTTAATTTATCATAATAAATAAATATTATAAAGAAAATAAAATTTCTTCAACTTTCGAGTATACACAAGAAAATAATAATAATAAACTTTAGAGGGTCTCTTACACATGACAAAAAAACAAAAGTGACTCTCACGTGACCCAGCCCATCATCACGTGCCACTTTCACGGCTTTCATGTGGCGTCACCTAAAATCCTCATCTGTAACCACATGCAACGGGCGCGTCTACATCACACGCTCTTAGAGTAGCGTGGCCACTCCTTTCCGAAACCTTCCATGCTGGTCGCGATGTGAGTCACAGGCATCTGATACTTCGAGGGAATATAGGGCCAGGACATTACTCAATTTGAACCCTCCACGTGTACATCAAGAGGATCAACGACTAACATTCCATGAACAACAGAGGATGATTACACAAGATAACTGCCTGATTAGATTCAAAAATTTCCGTTCTCCTTTTCAAATTTAAAATCCCCCTAAAACTTAACTGCGCCGTCAAGGTTTCCCGCTAACTCCCAATACCATTTAACGACGTTACAGATCCGTCACCTCCCACCTATAAAGGTATCTTCTGTCTCCTTTTCTAGAGTAGGTCTCACTCTCTACTTCACTACTCGACTCCCTCCATCTGAAACTCGATCCGTTTTCACCCTACCGTCAAGATGCGTGAAATTCTTCATATCCAAGGTGGCCAGTGTGGTAACCAGATCGGAGCCAAGTTCTGGGAGGTTGTCTGCGCCGAGCACGGCATCGACTCGACGGGTCGCTACGATGGTGACAACGATTTGCAGCTTGAGCGGGTCAATGTCTATTACAACGAGGCAAGTTGTGGACGCTTCGTTCCCAGGGCTGTGCTCATGGATCTGGAGCCTGGTACCATGGACAGTGTCAGATCTGGTCCCTATGGCCAGATTTTCCGTCCAGATAACTTCGTGTTTGGGCAATCGGGTGCAGGGAACAACTGGGCCAAGGGTCACTATACAGAGGGGGCTGAGTTGATTGACTCAGTGCTAGATGTTGTGAGGAAGGAGGCAGAAAACTGTGATTGTCTTCAAGGTAAATTTTCTTAAATTTTTTGGTTGGGGTTTAGTGAGTGTATATGTCGGTACTGTTTTATGGTTAATTTCAAATTTTGGACCATTTTTTTTTTTGTGATTTTGACTATGTTCTGACTTCATTGTTTTTCTACTTCGAAGGATATATTCGTTGATTCTGCATATACGACCTTCCTCTTGCTTATTCTTCTCTTTGCATTTTTTAAACGCTATGTACAGTTTTGTTTTTGGTTAGATAGCATTATCGTACTAGTTATTTTCAATATTTTACTCAACTTTCCTGCTAGGGTCTAAATAGAATCTCTGGATTCGTGATGGCTTTTTCTTACTTTCAAATTGCAAATATATTAGTGACTGTGTTAGGGTCGTTGCGACAGGGAAAGTAGTTAACACGCTCTGTTCGATGAACTCGTAAAAGAATTGTTGCTAATTGCCCGGAATTCTCGAGCTGAAATCTTGTCCTGCTCCGCAATTGAAACACATACTGTGACCACTCAAAATATTATTATTGCTTATGGGTTGGCTATTTATTTTAATTGTAACATTGGTCTAACAAGGTTTAATTTGTTGTGTGCTTTACAGTTATATTTTCTGGAAGAAAAAATAGTCTAGGTTTTATATGCATAATTCCTGATGTTTTGCTACTAGTTAGTTTGCAATTGGTTTTCACATTCTCATATATTTCCTATTCTGATTGTAGAGGATATCTGGTTTGTATTTATATTCGCAATTTGCAATATGTCCATATCTAAAATGCTGTTCCTTTTCTCATCAAGATATGATTTGGTTGTGTGTCCTAATGTAGATGGTATTGTTCTCTTGTATACATCCAGTTAGGTAATTAATATACTTTGCATGCTTCTCAGGGTTTCAGGTTTGCCATTCATTGGGTGGAGGAACTGGTTCTGGAATGGGAACTCTTCTAATCTCCAAGATCAGAGAAGAATATCCAGATCGAATGATGCTCACCTTTTCCGTGTTCCCATCTCCAAAGGTGTCTGATACTGTTGTTGAACCTTACAATGCAACGCTGTCAGTTCATCAGCTTGTTGAAAATGCTGATGAATGTATGGTTTTGGATAATGAAGCTCTCTATGACATATGCTTCAGAACCCTAAAGCTCACCACTCCTAGCTGTGAGTATCTTTTTGGTTCCTATTTTAACAATTCTGTGCCATGATTACGTTGTGTCATTTAGTTCATTTAAGTCTTTGATTCTATGCTAATATTGGGCCCGGTTCTTATATTTGTTGCAGTTGGAGATCTGAACCATCTAATTTCAGCCACAATGAGTGGTGTAACTTGTTGTCTCCGTTTCCCTGGTCAACTCAACTCTGACCTGCGCAAACTTGCCGTTAACCTCATTCCATTCCCTAGGTTGCACTTCTTCATGGTTGGATTTGCCCCACTTACTTCCCGTGGTTCACAGCAGTACAGGGCCCTCACTGTACCTGAACTGACTCAACAGATGTGGGATGCTAAAAATATGATGTGTGCTGCCGATCCCCGCCATGGTCGATATTTGACTGCATCTGCTATGTTCCGTGGCAAGATGAGCACAAAGGAGGTTGATGAGCAGATGATTAATGTTCAAAACAAAAACTCATCATACTTTGTTGAGTGGATTCCCAACAATGTCAAGTCCACCGTTTGTGATATCCCTCCAACTGGCCTTAAAATGGCCTCAACATTCATCGGCAACTCTACTTCTATCCAAGAAATGTTCAGGAGGGTGAGCGAGCAGTTCACCGCCATGTTCCGGAGAAAGGCTTTCTTGCATTGGTACACCGGCGAAGGTATGGATGAGATGGAGTTTACGGAGGCAGAGAGCAACATGAATGATTTGGTCTCGGAGTACCAGCAGTACCAAGATGCAACTGCAGATGAGGAGTATGACTATGAAGAGGAGGAAGAACCTCAGGAGGATGTTTAAATAGTTTTGAGCTGTCCTGTCCTGTCCTTATCTTCTGCTTGTGTTGATACTGGTGTTAATGTTTTATTTTTTGTCTCTCAGCCTGAATGCTTTATTCAGGGGTTTGGATTGCCTGTGGTATCTGCTGCTTTATCTGTGGTTATTGGTAGTTTAGGATATGTTTTTGAGTAAAGGTTTGCATTGTTAAATGAATCTGGTAGATTGGAAATCTAGATTATACTTGCTTGCAGTTAAGGTTTCTGATTCTGTTTGTTATATTTTGGGTGGTTATCTTGTAGGTCTCTCTCTTCAAATGTTATGTTCTACAATGTGCGTTGTAAAAAGAAAATAATTAGAACTTCCAAAATCAACCATTTTTCTCACAGCTCTGCATGATTGCATCCACAGTTAAGGTTTCGACTTTCGGGGCGGTTTCTAACGTGGACTTATTTTTCTAGACACACCCCACGTATCGAGGTTTAAGGGATGTGCTATGTTGAGGTGTACAGACCTCTGTTTTTTATAGACAAACCCCACCACCCCATGTGTCCAGGTTTTAGGGGTGTGCCAAAAGAAATGATCAAGGAGCATTCATATTCATACCTTGTACTTCTCTCTGCACATATTCTTGTTTGAAGGATTGGGCTTTTTTAAGTCATTTACTTTCATTCCTTGTTTCTTGATCGATTGTTTAGTCAAAGTCTCAATCGTAGAATTGAGATGGATATTGAACAGTATGCGGGTAGGGAATTTGAGTGCGTCTCTAGCTCAAGTGGTCATACAACTTAGTTCAGAGGATAAAACCCTAAGGTCCTGGGTTCGAGCCCCACACTCCTCAATAACCCTAACCTTTGGGGACAATACTTGGTTGTTGGCACCCAACACCAACAATATATATTATTTATATTTATCGTAAGTCTTAGATTTTTTAATGATAAATCACATATTATGGTTTACAAAGCTAGGGTATGGAGCAAAAGTGACTTGAAAATCATTTCATCTTATAGAAACAACTACAAATCCAGCGCGTTACAGTGCTACAGAAGACAAGGATTAAGAGTTATCGTCTATTCAGTTGGCCAAGTGTCCTAGGCTTCATATATGCTGACTGCAACAGTTCAAACATGAGAATGGAAGTGTTCCGCCACAAGCCGCCGTAAAATCTTGCCGGAGGCGGTCTTCGGCAAAGAATCAGTAATGAAGACCTTTTTGGGGACTTTAAAGGCTGCTAGATTTTTCTTACAAAACCTCTGCACCTCTGCCTCATCAATGTTTGATCCTTCTCTTGGAATAATTGCACAATTTATCTGTTGAAGGTAAGCAGATATTATCAAAACAAAGTTTAAACCTAAAGTGTAATGTTTGACTTCTCAATATTGAATTAAGTTTTATCGTCGATCTCGTCCATTTATTTAGAACATTAATAAATAATATTATCTAACATACATCTTTTGAATGAATTTAAGTCATTCATCTATTATATAATAGAAAGACAACGAAAAGTGCGAATAGAGAGTATATAACATATATAGCTATATATCCAGTTATATTTATGAGATTTATTTAACCTGCAGAAAGGATATGCCAATTAATGGCGAAGGATCGGATAATATACACCGGATGAAGGAGCATACCTCTTCACCATATTTCTCATCTGGCACTCCAAAAGCGACAGCTTGAGCAATGTCTGAATGAGACAAAAGCACTGCATCCACTTCAATCGGTGATATCTTCTCCCCTGATAACACAAAGGCAAACAAAGGGGCCCCAAATTAATTTTGAATTATTATTCTGTAAATTAATCAACATTTCATCAAAACAAAGTTCAAACCTAAAGTGTAAAAAATTCACATTTCCGCTCTGTTCATTAAAATCATTTGGTTGATATTCAACTTTTATAACACAGTTGCATTCATCATGGAACCCACCAAGGAGGCAACTTGGTTAGGCTGATGTATAAAATTAGGACCTACTTCTATTATTGTAATTCATTTCACCAAATTCAACCCTAATTAATAATTCCTTTAACCACCATATTATTATTATTATTATTTGATAACTTCAACCATCATATTTACATCAACAAGAGATGCAAGTTATTAACAAAATACTTCAAATGCAAATTTCTATGAAATAAAAAAATATATATCCATTGGATATTAATTGTTTTGATTTTTTAAAGTTATAAACAAAAGAGGCATTCAACAAAAATTAATGTAAGCATTGCATGGACATTTTACCTCCACGGTTGATCAGTTCCTTGATCCGACCCACAAGATGCAAATAACCATCCGAATCTAAGAACCCGAGATCACCCGTATGAAACCAACCAAACTGAAAGGCTGCTTTGTTAGCTTCCGGGTTATTTTTATACCCTTTTGTCACATTCGGACCCCCAATACAAACCTCTCCCTTAACCTCTGCCTTGTGCGCCTCCCCCTTCTCATCCAATATTGCCATTTCTTGACCCACTGGTTTCCCGACCGACCCGGGTTTGTGCGGGCCATCCTCCGGTAACGGGTTTGATGACATTAGATGGGCCGCCTCGGTCATCGCGTACGCCTCCAAAACCGGTGCACCGAATGACTCCTCCAACCGATGCAGTATACTCGGTGCCAGAGACGCGCTACAGCTCCGAATGAACCGAAGTTTCGGGTAAACGGGTTCCGGGTTGCTGAGGTGGCGATCCAATATGATTTGGTGTATGGTAGGAACCGCCGTGTACCACGTTGCGGTGAATTGAAGCATGTCTGACCAAAATGTTGAAGCCGAGAACCGACCCGCCGCCGGAAGCGCCACCGCCGCGCCAGCTCCGAGTGAACTCATCAGTCCGGCGATCAATCCATGAACGTGAAACAATGGTAGAACGATGACGGTCGAGTCAAACTCAGTGAGTTTGTACACGGACTTTATGTTCTTCACCGAGGAAGCTAAGTTGAATTGAGTCAGAGGAACGCCCTTGGGGCGGCTCGTGGTGCCGGAGGTGTGAAGGAATAGAGCTACGTCGGAAGGATCATTGACGAGCTCGGCAATAGAGTCAGCTTCTGACTCGAACTGACTCAGCGAAAGAGAGAGCTCGTGATCATCGGCTTTGGAAAGCGAAGCCGTGGCATGAGGGATCTTCAGCTTGGATGCCGCGGCTTCAGCCGGCTTGTTCCCTTCTTGGGAAGTTATTAAGAGCTTCGATTCTGAATCTGATAAATAGAACTCAAACTCCTCCGGTGTGTACGCTGGGTTAAGCGGCGCAGCCGTAGCTCGAGCTCGAATCACGGCTATAAATGTTATAACAAACTAAAATAACAAAGGAAATTTATTTAAATAAATCAATAATATTAGAAATAATAATTCACGGACTATTGAAAAAAATGAAACAATGTGAAAGTGTTTTTATTAATTCTACATTTATTTTCTATCGTTTTCTGGAGAACAAAACAGGAGATAATAAGTGAAGGTAAAGAAACAGACCTCAACGGTGTTGGGGAAGGTGAGAGCGACGAGATCGCCGGCGTTGATTCCGGCTGCGACTAAACGATAAGCGGCGCGTTCGACAAGTTCATGAAGGCGAGAATGAGAAAGATCGAACTTGCCGGCAACGGAGATGGCACGGCGGGAGGGGAACTCTCCGGCAACCTGACTCAACAAACCGGTGAGTGTCGGAGCGTCCATGGTTTCAGGAAATCAGTAAGCTAAATTCGAGCAGAGGAAATGAGGAATGCAAATGCGAGACTCGTATATAAATAAGATTGGACATGGGACGTGGTGTTCCACGTGGCAAATCAAGGTTTGTTCATGAGTCGAGAGTTGATCCTATACGTTGAAAGCATCCCAGGGTCAAAAACAAAGAACAGTTGGTGAATTTCCAAAGAAGTAGATGAGGGGGGCAATGGAATTGTGTGGAAGTATGACACGAACCAAAATGAGGAGAACAAAAGCCCAAGGACATAATGTGGACTGCAACGTGGACAAAAACAAGAGGGTTATGCCCATTGGCTACATTATGCAAGAAGTCATCAAACTTATTTTCCTTTTTTTTTTTTTGTTTATTTGATAAATAAAATAATAATTACGGTTAATTATCTTCTTAACACATGTTTTCTTTTGTCTTACTGAAAACACTTTCTGGGATGTGTGCTTTAAAATAAATTATGATAAGAGGAGTAAGTAAGAAACGTAGAAGAGTGTCTTAAGTATTTTAGTGTGTTTTTATAAGAAATTAAACTTTTAATATTGTAGAGATTTTTTAACTAATTAACTTAGTATGATTACTAATTGGGCCACACCATGTTAGTAAATATATTGTTACTGATTAAGGTTGTTCACAAGCCAATCCAAACTGCATCAAAATCGACTAATGGTGGTTTGAATTAGTCTCAAATATTTCCAAACCATTTATGGGGTTTAGTTTGTCGGTTTAAAAAATTTTCAAATTATGCCAAATTAAACTAAACTAAACCGATTATGTATATGTATAACAAAATTTTATTTAAAATTCTCTAAAATCGACTCAAATTGTCTTCTAATAAACCAAAAAAAAAAATTAAAAATTTTAACAAACGTACATAAATTAACGATTTCAAATAGCCTTCAAATTGAACAAACAACACCAAACGGCCTTAAATCTAAAACCAATAACAAAATTTCAATTTGTAACTTTTTAAAAATGACTAAGTTGGTTTGGTATAGTTTTGAGGTCAAACCACATCAAATTGAATCAATTCACACCTCTAATACTAATTAATTTGATTGGAGTTGGAAAGTACCACAAAGAGTTTAAATTTTATGCAATTACTACTTAGTAATAATTACTTTTTAGCTATTGAATTAAATTATCACTACAATTATAATTTTATTCGATAATTTAAAAATTACTACTGTTAATCAATAATTATAAAAAAAAATTATCTTAAAAAAAATAACTCTCTTTCTGGAAAGTTTTAATTTATGCAGGCATCATTCTCTGTATTTCTCGCCTGACTATATGAAATAGAAGTATTTAAAAGGAGACTGAAATGGTATTTTTTGACTCAAATAAAATTGAGCAAATGAGATTTTGCTAGTCCGTGGCCAGCCGCTATACGTGTGCTTATTAAATTTCACTTAGTCAATTCCATCATTGTCAAAGTGCGTAATTTATCAGTTTTATTTTGTCGACAAAATGGAAAAGGACATGGAACCTAGTCAGCTGTTTTGTTCGTTGATTTTGATATGGAACCTTAACGAATCGCTTTTTGTTTGTATCTTTTGGGTCTATATAATAAAATAGTAATTTTCGAATAAATGTAACAAGTTTTAACTCAAAACTTTTTGATATAAAAAATCACGAGATTCAATTTATTTTACACTTAATAAATATTTTTTATTTATAAATATCTTCATTTTATCATTAAAAATAAACATAATCTAGTTATTGACATTTTATTAGTGGGAGAATTTCTTTTTATACAAAAAGATTGAATTCCCTGCAAATTATAAATTAAAAATTTCACAATCACAGCATTTAGTTAGGCTTTTAATTATATGTTGAGATTTTTTTAATGGATTTATTGAGAGATTAACGCTTGAAAGATAGTACAAACTTTTCAGTTGGGTGCTAGCAATATCCTGAAATTTATGCTTAATCAAGTTTATGTTATGTGAATAAGATTAATATAAGCAACTGCAAAAAAATAAAAATAAATAAATCAATCAATCAATAAGCGAGATGAAAAATTTAAATAATATTTAAGAAATTTAAAAGTTTGATTTAAACAAAATTACAAAACAAACTAATCCACATATAAATTATGACATTCTCTAAATAATTCAAGAGTTTAGCAGCTAATGGTAAAATTACAAAATGATCATTCAAACTATTTTAGTAGTTTGAATCCTAATGCTAGTACTCAAAGATTTTTCTTTTGTTAAATGCATTAGGAAGATGTGAGAAAATGTCTTTAAAATTACTTGATTTATTTTATTTTATTTTTATTTTTAATGCACAAAGACTAATCTTAAAATACTTATATTGTTAAAAAAAGTTTTGTAATTAAATTAGCTTTGGGAAAGTAACTTGGTGGTGAAGTGTCATCTTTGTATAACTCTCTTTTCATTGGTTGCACTCACTAGTGGACATCAAATTTGTAAGTACAAAAAGATGAACCACATATTTTCTGTATAAGAGCCCACTAGAAGGGTTTTTAAAAAAATAACTTTAAGGTGTAAAAGCAAAAGCAATAATTAAATAAATAAATAATTTTTAAAAGTATTTTTCTCAACATATAATTAAGAGGAAAAAGTTAAAAGGGGAAAAGCAGTGAGTGTCCCCATTCTCTCGCATTTAACAATAATAGAGACAGATCTTTTGTCTTCACACTTTTTTATTTTTTTCATTTGTAAAAAATATAAGATAATACAATAAGTATTATTAAATTATTAAAATTATATTATTTATAATTTTTTAACCGATAAAAATTGTGAGACATAATGAATAAGAAACGACACGAATGTTAAATCAACAATAACATGTTGCTTTGGCATTATGGAGTGGTATAACTTTTCTTCCACACATTGTCTGATAGTATTTTCATCAATTAAAAATAATAAAAATAATTATGTGTAAGTATAGAAAATATATTATTTTATTATTTTCAACTAATAAGAAAGCTATTAAATTAACAATAAGGCAGTGTGAGTGATATAAAATATTAACAAAATCTTTTGTTTTATTTTTTATTTTTATCTTAAATCCTATTTCTTGATTTTGAAATTAATATAAATTAATTAATTTAACCTGCAATTGTTATGAAATTATGCAAAGAGATATAAAGAATCAAAAAGTTTATTTTTTATTCACATAGAGGAGATATTTATATAAGAAGTAGAAAGAGTGTTAGCATAAATGAAATATAAAAAGGATAATTATCCTTTTATATAATTATAATAATAATTGACTGAACCCTAGAAAATTAGAAATTTTTTGCTAGTAGACATCCACAGAATCATAGGGGATGGGGGCTGGAAATGAGGCATGGAGACATACACAACTGGCTTTTTTTTTCTCTTCTCAGTATTTTTTATCATATATTGTTTTTAAATGTAACTACTCTTTAAAAGGTAAATGTAGAGAAATAATTATTTTTCTGTGTATCAAAGTTGTCAAAAAAAATGTATATGTATAGATAATGGTTGCTTATCATCCAGAATATTTTATTTTTGGCAATTTAGTGAGAAATTTGAACAAATAATTAAAGAATAAAATCTTTTATTCTAACTTACATCAAGAAATCCGTTGTAGTCTAGTCGGTTAGGATATTCGGCTCTCACCCGAAAGACCCGGGTTCGATTCCCGGCAACGGAAATATAGTTTTGATTTTTTGTTTTATGATTACACAAAAGTTCTAGGGTTTGGGCTGGAATTACTGATATGGGTCTGGCCCAAATTTATATGAATTCGGAGGGCTTAAGCCCATAGGACACCAATTACGTAAGCAGATTGGACATGGCTGCATGCATAAAAATCATAGAATTTTTTTTTTTTTTTTTCTCCTTATGGAAGCTTATATATCACAGATTTTAACATTGGCAATTCTATTATTAATATGCCAAGTGGATTTGGTAGAGTTACACCATCTTTAGTGTTATAGCTTAAGCATATGAGTTTGATTCTACCCTCTCTAAATTGAAATTTTTGAGTTTTCTTTTTATCTTAAAAAAAATAAAATCTATCTGATTAATACATAGTATATTAGATATATGAATTAAACAATGTAAATAGTTGTCAGTAGTGTCGAGTTCAGTATATTTGAAATATACATTTATTCTCAATGGCTTGTGGATATAATTATAACATTAATCCTTCATAAGAATTAAGAATTAGTGTTTGTTAGAAGAAATATAATTGTTCTCATCTAAGGTTCTTTATAGCAAAATAAATAAAAGCATGATGAGACTTCATCAATAAGTAAACTAAGTTTAGTAGTAGATAAACTTTTACAGTATCAAATGTTTAATTTTACAAGAAACCACATGTTTAGAGAGTTGTAACTATAAATTTTGTTTTATGGTGCAAACTACCCCTATTTAATATTACATTAAACATTGACTAATTTGATTTAAGTTAGATTGAATCATAAAGGCAATAAAATTCTTCTTATTAAGTTTTAATATAATTGTATTCTCAACACTTAAACATAAGACATTTGATTAAACTAGAATTATCTCATACTAACTAATTTACGTGCTTAATGATAATATATAACCATAGTTGCTTCATCTTTCAAATGAAAATAGTTTTAAAATTTATTTCACTTTACTAACAGAGTCCGACATAACCAATAAATAGTTAAGTTCTTTAAGTATGTTAACAATGATTTGATCTTTGGCTATGTGTATAAAGAAGATTTTATTAAAAGATATATATCTACTTTAATAATCTCAATACTTTAAAAAGTTAATTTTTAGCTAACAAAAAAGTACTTTAATCCAACCAAAAAAATTTGCTGCCCTTTTGAGTTCGCGGAAACTTTCATAATGTTTAGTTGGGCATTGTGTCCTTTATGGAGCCAAACATCCCTATTGTTGTGTCCTTACCTTTTCCTTCCTTTCTTCAACAATAAAGTAAGGCTAATGATTTGAAACATCGTTAACTATTATTAAGTTTAACATATTTCAGTTTAATTGATAAACAAATTTGTCTAAGTAATTGAGAGATTTTATAATATTAAAAGTTTAAACTTTAAAAAATATATATTAAAAAAATAATTTTAATTATTTTATGTCTTAAACAAAATTAATTTAATATTCAATATGTGATAATGATATTCATAAATACTACTAAAAAGAATAAGTGGTTTAATATAGAACAATATCTTCCCCTAGATTATTATATTGAGGTGAATCTCTTTAGATGAAAATTAAGTACAAATATTGACGGCACGAGATTTGAAATTGAGCTATATGATAACTTCTCAAGTAGAGGCAATTGTAAACATGCATTTTGAGCAGAAAATGTTGTAAATGGCTAATGTACAATGTGCAGTGTTTTTCTCTTAACAAAACTTTTACCATACATACAACTAGTGATTAGTGATTGAACCTTTATTAATAAAAATACAAAACCATAATTTTAAAGTTGCGCTAAAATCACTTTTCATTTTAATATAATTTAAGCCTACAATAAAACTATTTATTTACTGAAATGCCGACATTTTGTCAAACGGGGTACTCGGTTGATTCAATTTTTATGTAAAATCTGGCATTTAGAAATGTGATGGTTTCGCAAGAAAATTGCATATCATCTGGAGTATCTTATTTTTGGTACGTGTAATGGCACCTTGCAAGAGAAGAGAAATAGAAAGTACAAAAAATTATTACTAAATATTTATTCTTATTTCTGGCGAGCAATCCGTTGTAGTCTAGTCGGTTAGGATATTCCCGAAAGACCCGGGTTCGATTCCCGGCAACGGAAGGCTGTTTTGTTTTCTTTTTTTTATGATAACATAAAAGCTCTGGGATTTGGGCTGTAATTACTAATATGACTCTGACCCTAGAAATTATATGGATTCGGGAGGGCTTAAGCCCATAGGACACCTACAATTTAAACGCATTGTATATGGCCACATGCGTATATCACAGATTTTTAGATTTTAACACTCGCAATTCTATCTTCTTCTTCTTTTTTTCATAATTAGGAGGGGAGGAGATATTTCAACCTGCAGTGAAATTATATTAATTTAATTATGCATAATTCCTTTGTTGATTAGAAGAATAAGTGGCTTAAAAAATAGTTTTCATGAGTGACAAATTCAGTATATTCGAAATATAAAATTGTTCCCAATGGCTTGTGGATATAATTATTACATTTGTATCAGTCAAAAGAATTAAGAATTAATGCGTTTTTTAAGAGAAATTTAATTGTTCCCATCTAAGGTTTTTTATAGCAAAATATAAAAATAAATACAAGCATGATATGATTAAGATGATGAATAAATTAAGTTTAATGGTTAAGAAATTTTTATAATATTAAAAATTTGAATTTATAAAAAAAAAAATATATGGAAATTACTCCAACTTCCAAACAAAATTAGTTTTAAAATTTGCTTCAGAGACTTCGAAAATAAATTTTGCAGCAAAAGAAAATTGTACTATAACTCCCATATATAGCTTCTATTATAACAAAAAGAGGACTTCAGATACAACATAGCGTAGCAACCCTAATTATGACATAACTGTAACATTGGATCTCAATCCCCATCTCCGCTATGGAGCCCTATATATATTTTGCAGTTTGATTATTTGAAAAGTAGATATACGAACTGAGTAATTAAATTAAATAGATTGCTTTGGTTTTGACTATTAATTAATTTAGTTGAGAGCTGGTGCTGGTGATGGTCCTGGAAACTCAGATGTGAACTCCACAGGGTTGAAAGATTCTGGGGCAGAAGCAGTGAACTTGACAGGCTGGACAGGCCCTGGTGCCACAATTCCAGAGCTTCGGATCTCAGCCATTCCTCTACGAGCGTTTTCTCCTTGTAATTCACATAACTTGGGAAGAAACACACCTATATATGTACACACATAGAAAATAAAAAAATTAATTGGGAGGCTATATCAAAGTTGAGTACGGTACTAAATTTGTTATTCTGTGCAGTGTTTCATACATTCTTTTATTATAGTTAATTTGTCAAAACATTATGAGAAGGTAAAATAATAATATAAGTTTATTTTATAAATCAATCATGGAAGTGAGATGACAAATTTAACCCGTAAAATGTATATTAAAACTTGTTAGCTAATTATTGAATTCTCTATCATGATCATTGTAGAGATCATGCCTAGAGAATTTGAAAAATGAACATGTAAGATCTCAAACTCAACCTAAAAATTAGCTTGTTAGATGAGTCTATGAGAGAATCTAGTACCATTTCACATTTTTGGTAAAATTGACGTCACACTAGGAATATTATCAACACCTTGAGAAGCTGGATGCCCAAGTTTCTAGCTATTAGATAGCTCTTTTTCCCTTTGGATGGCTCCACCCTAGCTAGAGTTTATCAAGCATTGGGTAGCCTAACAAGCAAAGGAAGATAGCCTAACCAAAAAGACAAATCTATTGGATGAGTCGACGAGACATCCTCTTGTATTGATATGGGACTCGTAACAAGGATAATTATCTTCTATGGTGTGGCATACATTAAGGGAATTAATTCTTTCTTTCTCCAACTATACGTACCTTCGCCAGCAGCAAGATTGAAGTAAAGATCAACAACGTTGGAGCAGTTGTCATAGCATTGAGGTGAGCAGAGTTTGTGTGTGAATTGAGACTCAAGGAGAGAGTCCGTTGAGATGCCAAAGGTTTTTCTGTTCAAACCGCAATCTTGAATGCATTTATCGGTTTCAATGTGGTCCTTCTGTGTATCAGCTTCAATGTCTGATGTCCTACATGTGTATGCTTCCTGCCCCGTCCTCTTCACGTGCTTCTCGAGCACACACCGTTTGCCAGTCGATGATACCGCGAAAGCACAAGTTTCCTCACCCAGTTTCTCACATATGATCTTTCCTGCAATTCATCATGCATACTATTAGTTAAGATTTTAAAGTCTATATACATATTAACAAGTAATCTGAATTTAAGTCGTGCAAAGAACAAAATTATTCCCCTCAAATTTTATATTTATTCTTCTTTTTTAAAAATGGTGATGGAATACTAATAGTAGCTTAACGTGGAAGAAATAATTTCATGCAATAAAACTTTCTTGGAGTAAAATTTTGACATTCTCATATTTTTTAATTGAACTCGACTTTCTTCTCATGCATTTAAACTAATATTAAAAAGTTTACATACTCATCTTATTTATTAAAAAAAAAATATACGTGAACTTGATGATATTGAATGGATATGGGGCTTACCAAGAGTGCCTTGCGTGAAGAGGGCAAAGGCAAAGACAAGTACCACCAAAGCCCTCAAGCAATTGACATTAGAGGCCATCTTGATCATGCTTTGAACGAAAAGATGCAGAGAGAGATGGCCAAATATTTGTTAGCAGGGGATGTTAAGAGTTAAACTTTGTGCTAGAGGGAATGTTGGCATGTTATTTATAGTTGCAAGACCAAGGACACTGCAATAAAAAATAATACCAAATTTTTGTTTTCCTTAAAGAAAATAAGGAAACTGACCACTGTGAATCACGCACAGTTCCACCACTCCATATGATACATGTTTTTCAAGAAACCAAACCAACGTTTTAAACTTTTTCTTTTTTTCCTGTTAATGGAACCAGGAATCGGCGTACAAGTCTTCTAGTTTGAAAATTATTTAGAGTGATGGATAAAATGGAATTTAACAAATGAATAAAAGACTATTTTTCATTTTTATCTGATTGACTTCTCATTTGATAAGTTATAAGTTTGAGTTTTTATTTATCTTTATTTATTTTTTTAGGTTAGATAAATATAAATTTTTTTATAAATATTTTTCGAACACAACAACCTTTGCTACCTTAGATTAATGTGTTATCCCTTCACTCTAAAATATTTTAGTACCAAAAAAATTAATTTGAACATTTTACGTACTGGTCAGCTGAGTTTTAATACTGGTTAAATTTTGATAATCTCCATAAAAATCTCTAAAATTATTTAAATTTCTCCACATATGTTGAATCACTATGTGGAAAAAATAAATACTAGGGTTAATTAACTAATGTACTCTCTTTTGTCTTTTTTATAAGGCAAATTTTAAAAGGTCTATTTGGTTTTTTTATAAGATATTTTATAATTTTAATAACGCATTTATTTACTTTTTTCATCATTTGTTCTTAATAAAGACATTAATCATCTATATTCAGTGGTTGTTCATTTAACTATGAATAATAAAATGAGTTTAAAATTAAAATATTGTAGTAGTTTTTGAAAAAATAAGAAAATTAATTAATTTTATTAACAAGTCGTAATTCAGTTAACTATACCTTGTAAAAAGGACCGGGGGAGGGGAAGTATTGCTTTAGGTGTGAGGTGAAAATAGATACTTCCAATATTATTTATCAAAAATTGGTTTTTCTAAAATGAATAATTCACTTTTTACCGCTAGTGTACCAAAATAATCAATAACTCGGTCCTAGACTTAATGAGTTAGGTTTATCTTCCGCTTTTTGCGGGTGAGTCAGCAAACATAAATTGATTACTATGGCGGCTATTTAAGTCAACAATAACTAACTTAGCCAAGATTTTCTGTTTCAACTTTCAACTCTGGACCAAGATTATTCATTCACTTCCAATGAGTTAGGCAGGAAAGTTTGAGGGGCCTTTTTGTCTTTTTCGAACCTCGACTCTCAAATCTTCTGGAAATTAACACATGATTAAAATGTAGCTGCATGGTTCGTTTACTTTTAACCAAAATCAAATCCTGAAAACTGCCAAATGGAAATATATATAAAAAAAAAAAATCCAAATTAAATTGTTAGAATTTTACATGAGATGAGATATTTTGAAGAGGTAAGAATAGCATCATGTAATCTATCAAATTATAATTCTGGACATAGTTAAATCATAATTGTAATTTCTTATTAAATTTTAGACTTAATTAGCTAAATTTTAAATTATAATTTCTTATAATAATTTTCATTTTTCATATCAACATATGAATTGCATGTATAAGCAATCCCAAAATGGGTTGTTTATTTGTTTTTGTAGGGTCATCTTTAATATTTTACTTTATTTTATGTAAAAAAGATTGTTTGAATTATATAAAATGATAAAAAATAATATAATATAGTAAGTTTAGAAAAAAGGATAAAAAATATAAACAATTCAAAAAAATTACACCATTATACATAATATAACATGAATCTACTTAGTGAAACTCCCTTCATTACTAAATAAGTGTCGTTTAAGGTTATGATATTTGAATTGAGATGTACAATTAATATTTTTTATTAAAACAAAATTATCGTTTAACTTCCTATTATATTCTTATTTGATATTTCAATGTATTGAAGCATTCTATATAATTGAATTAATTAGGAGTTTGGTGGATATAAAGGTAAAATTAAAAATTAATAATAAATATTGCTTTCAGTTATTAAAATGACAGAATAATTTTTTTCTTTTTATAAATGATATATAAAAAATGACGAAGGAGTAATTCATTGGGTTGGATGCAATTTAACTTAACTGTTGACTTTGCTTGTTCTTTCCAACACGTGTTGGATTCGGTCTTAATTGCAATAAAATTTATTATATTATTTGATATTTTATTTTCTATCTCATTAAATTTTAATTTATCAACCACACATATATAAGGTTGAAATATTATTTTTTACTCCTTTTATTTTAATTTATTTATTTATTAAGATTTTAACACTAGAATTAAAGAAAACTATAAATAATATTATTGATATTGATGCTGCAAACTTTGGAATTAGTTACTTTTATTAATACATTGTTAGTTGAAGTTGTTGATAAGAATTAACACTAGTAAAGCATAAAGTTGAAAAAAAATTAATTTCTCTTAAATTGAGAATGACATATAAATTAATTTTTTAAAATGATAGTTAATTTAGAATAAAAACAGTATTTTTTTTCATCAATCAAAACTTAATAAAGCAGGAAAAATGATAACATTTGGAACAACAAATTTCTTCCTGTTCTAACTATAACCAAGTCATGCCTTTAATGCATTGTTATTAATTACTTAATTTAAAGAACAAAGAAATTAGAGTGCTTTAGATAAAGAAAGTTTACATTCCCTAATTAATTAGGCACGGAGTAAGAAGATCTAAGGGCTAGTTTAGCATAGGACAAAATAACTTATCTCGTTCATTATTTCATTAGTTTTGATTAGTCTTAAAAATATAAAATAATAGTTTAGCGCTACAATTGTGCGTAGTATAATTGATTAATCAAAAATGTAATAAGATAGAAAATAAAACACCAAACAAGAGAACAAATTTTGTCCCATTTAGAGTATCCTAATTAAGAAAGTTTATGCTCCCTAATTTATAGGATAACTTATAAATAAATTTATGTTATTAAGCGCTAGTGGACCCTTCCACTTAGGGTTGAGCAAAATTTAATTAACCGACCAAACTAAAAATAAATTGGTTGGTTAGTATTGATTTTGTAATTGAAAAAATCGGTTTTTGTCGACCAGTTTTGGTTTTGTATTTTCTTAATTTATGAAAACCAAACCAATCAACTAAAGCATTATGAGTTTTAATTTTTTTCATATATTATGTTATTTAGTGACTGAGCTGCTTTAGTGATTAACTCAATTACGCTAATGTTATGTCATCTTGATGTATGAAGATAATCATATATTACTAGTTTGCTATATGTTTCAATCTTGTGTGAATATGTTTATTGAAAATAATAGTTTTTTTTAGTAAAATAATTAAAAAAAAATTATTTTTGTTATGTATTGACATTTATTTTTGTTAATTTTGTTTTCTCTAAACTTTTGTATATATGTTTGGAATAAAAGGAAGATAACTTTTATAAATATCTTTATATATTTTTAAGCTTGTGATCTATGTATTTATATTTTATTTATGGGATTCTTAGTAAAGTACCATAAATATTCTAAAAAAATAATTTATTTTAGTTTATTCAATGACTACATTTTTAGTTTACAGTCAACTAATCAAATACGTATTCTAGGTAAATAAAAAAATAATTCTTTTTTTTAAAAAAATTATCGCTATCAATTAATTCTTAATCAATTAAAATTGATTATTTAACTAGTTAAAATTAAATTGTCAATTTTATAATATAATTAATTAATTATCAATTTGATAAAATTACATACGAGTAGAAATATACTCAAAATGCAGCATAATCAACCTATATTAACCCACTACTTCCACTATTGCCCCCACCTGCCTTTACCATCGTCCTCCTTCAAAGAAATGCAAATCCGTTGAGCCCCACTCCCAGCCTAGATGAAGTGACCTTACCTCCATCACCATTCGACACGTCTCAAAAATTAAGGAAATTATCAAGAAAGCTTTGGAATTATTGAGAAGCTTAGGAAATTGTTTAAGCTTTGTAGTAAACTAGATTATGTCCCACACATTTTGTGGGTGTGGCCCATGAAAACCAACCAATACAATTTCACATAAACTAAAAAATGAACTATGGAAAAAGTAGAACGTGGGTGATTATAAGAGAGTAGAGTGTTGGAGAAGTTTCGTAAATTTACCAAAATGAAAGTTATACTTGGCAATGCTACAACGCACTCCCTGGGAACTAAACACCAAAAATTCAAATTTTAAATAAAAAGATAAAACAGGTATCACCCACAAGGTTGAGAAGGGTGGATCACTTTAAGTAGGTAGTCCTGCAAGAGAAGTTTTACTTTTTTTACTAAAATTATTATATTAAGCTACTTCCTCTTTTGTTACTTTTTATACGTGGCTTTGGAATATTTTAAAAAAAAAATAGTATTTATTGTTAATTTTTTTACTGTTGTCTCTTGTTTGTATGTTAATAAATAGAGTAATTATATAATAGACACTTGAAAAATAAAATTAGGAAAAGATAGAACGAGAAGTTAGTTGTTAAATTTACTTTAATTAAGAAGAATAAATGTATATTTTAATTTGTGTGGTTTGATTTTAAGTGAGAGATAAATAATTTTAAATTCTCCTATAACGTATTCCTATAAATATTTATCCTCCTTTCATTTCTTTTTATTTGTTGTTTTAGAAAAAAAAATTGTTTCTTGTTATTTTATAAGTTCAAGGTAACATTAATTGTTATCTTTTTAATTATATTGTTGTTATTTTTAATTAATCTTTAAAATTTATTAATTATTTTATTTTCACTCATAATAAATTAAGGATATATGAAGAGATTTAAAACTAATTTTGATATGCTAATTATAATTCTTTTTCTACACGTAAAAATCTTCAAAACAACAAATAAAAAAGAACGGAGAATACTTATTAAATAAAGAAATGATTGAATGCATTTTTATGTTTTTAAGGTAATGAATGCATTTATTTTTTCATTTACTTTCTCTATTTAAATTTATAAGACGTTATTATTTATTTTTTCATTAACTTTATTCTGTTAAACCTTATGTAATGTCACAACTGGAACTTAAAGTTTGGTTATACTCTTCATACATGGGTCCATATGAATTTCTATCATATTAATTTGTATAGAATCTCTAAGTTAAAGTGATAATTTATGTACGGGGTAATGTTGGGTGTATTTGAATTCATAAGGGTTAATGTTCAAATTTAAGAAGTTAGTTAAGTGAGGTTTAATTGAGTTTGACTCTGTCCAAAAAGAAAAAAATTAAGAAGTTGGGTTTATTTGGTAAAGTTGAAATATATTGGGTTAAGAAATAAGCTTTGAGTCTAACGTTTTTAGAGTTAGTTTGGCACAACCTAAATATTATTAGGCAATGGGTCGGGAAAAAAATTTCATTCCCTTAAAATATATGTTTGGTTTGCATTGTGGAAAAATAATCCAAACTCATTAGCAATTATAATTCTTTAAAAATTAACTTTTTATTTCCCTCACATACCTAAGGAATCTTCAAAATTTCAGACTTTTATTTCAAAATTACCCACAATTATTATGGGTATTTTCAATCAAATACCCCTCAAACTTGAGAACCCACCACCGTCGTGAAGCTAACCTTCTTCTGTGGTGATGGTCACAACGACCATCTTTTCCGGCGAACGAGCTTGGTTCTTTGGTGTGCTGATTTTCTTTTTTATGCTACTCCTCAAGGGTTCGATCTTTGGCTCGGTGGAAGAAGGTTCGAATCTGCAAGCTCCGTCGATCCTCGCCGTCAAGAGCCAGTCCTTCGCCTGCAAGTTTCTAAAAAATGGAGCAGAGCTCCTTCTTGAGGTCATCTTCACGGTGAAGGAGAAGAGCTCCGTCTCATTTTAATTTTTTTCCTTTTTAGAATAAATATTAAAATAATAACTATAAAGGTATGTTAGTAACTTTATTCATATCAAACAATTTGCTTCTTAAGCAATTCCTACTTCTTTTCGTGTCATACAACATCATAGTAAAACAATATTTCTTAATATTCATTTTCCTATCCCTATTCCTTTTCTCATTCCATTTTTTGTGCCAAAAGGGCTGTTAGTCTTCACAAATGCTGCAATCATGATAGTCAAAGCAAAATGCCCAACTCATTTTCCCAGCAATTTCTGTTGTCTTATTTAGAGAGAGTAATACTCTCATTGGTCAAATAAAGAAGACATATATGTGAACAACATGAGTTTCATATTTTTATGTGTGTGGATTCTATAGTCTGTGTCCACATATAGAAATGTATTATTTCTGAAATATTGATCAAGTACGCATGAATTTTCACTTATGGCAACGAAATACTTTTTTTTAAAAAAAAAAAAAATTATCAATATCAAATATTATATTAAATATTAATTAATTTAATATATTAAGTATTGACTAATCTTATTCGAATAAAATAAAATTATAAAAATAATAAATTTTTTATTAAATTTTAATATAATTATATTCTCAAAACTTATTTAAATTTTTTAATTAAACTTAAATAATTCCATCAACCGATGTATACAATTGCTAATTAAGCACTTTCAATCGTAAACTTTTTCCCAAAATAAGCTGGAGGCTTATATTATATTTTATTTTTTAAAGTGAGGAGATTTCGGAGTGGGTCGTGAATGAAATTGTTTGGTGGGCCACTAGCCTCCACTTTATTTTGACTCGTTCACATTGAAAACTTAATGTTAATGTAAAAGCCAAAAATTAGAAGAAGAAAAAAGGTTAAAGCCCATATTGTTGACACAGAAAGTTTGAGTTAATCAGCAAGCACTGTCATGTTAACATCCAAAATTTCAGATTTAGCCATTGAGTTAATTAATTCACATTATGCATTCAATCATCTCAGTAAATTGTTCTTAATTAAGTTATACTCTTAATTGTAAAATGGCTCAAATTCAATTATCTTTTGACACGTGAGTATATTGTTGTGAACCGGGAAGAGGATGGGCTTAGCACTGCCGTACTTTCAAGGACAAAAGAAAAAAAATTGTTCTAAATGCAACTTGATATTACAAACTCTCAATGCAATTCCATTGTTGGTAATAAACATTCAAAACATATATATTAAGCTCTCAATATAGAACTTCATTATTACAAACTAAACATAATATGCCCTATAAGTACCCTCAATAGGTATATTTCTTTCTTTCTTTTGGGTTCTAAAACCTAATTAGAACAGTGCTGGGGCAACCGCAGGTTCAATAGATTCAGGAGGAATGGCAGTGAACTGGACAGACTTCACCGGCCCCGGCGCCACGGTACCGGAGCTTCTGAGCTCAGCCATGCCCCGTCGCGCATTTTCGCCTTGTGCTTCACATAACTTGGGAAGAAACACGCCTTCGCCGGCGGCGAGGTTGAAGTAAAGGTCAACTACGTTAGGGCAGCCCTGGTAGCATTGAGGAGAGCAAAGCTTTTGTGTGAAGCGAGATTCGAGAAGAGAGTCCGATGAGATTCCGAGGGACTTTCTGTCCACACCACATGCTTTGATGCATTGGTCTGATTCGATGTGGTCGTTTATTTTGTCGGCTTCAATCTCTGATGTTCTGCATGTGTATGCTTCCTCGCCGCTCCTCTTGACGTGCTTCTCAAGCACACAGCGTTTGCCGGTCGCCGATACAGCGAAGGCGCATGTGTCTTGGCTGAGATGCTCACATTCTATGGCACCTACAACCCGCCAGCATCATATAATTAGATTCTATATAATCAATATTTGGAGGACAATTTGACTAAAAAAATAAAATAAAATTCTATTTTTATTCTTGTATTCATATTTTTAGTTTATTAATTTAATTTTTTATATTTAAAATATTTATTAATTTTATCTCTCCCGTTGCCAACAAAAACAAATAATAATAATAATATTTAGAAAATGTGAAGAGGGCTTACCAAGGGTGCCTTGAACAGCAAAGAAGAAAGCAAGAACAACTATGACCAAATTCCTCAAGCTAATGTTAGAGGCCATGGTGGAAGCAAAAGGAAGATCCTGGCTAATTAGCTAGCTAGGGTCCCTTTGTGGCCAAAACTAACAACACAGCTTATGTTTGGTGCTTGGAATGTTGTGAGGCTTCATGGGTAGAATCAAGGGGTTTATATAATGGTTCATTTTGGGTAGGGAATTCCGGGGTCTTTGTCCTAACATGAAAAATTGAACAGAAAACAATAATGGAAGTGGACTTTTAACAGAGAAATTAAGGAAAGGAAGCTTTGTTTGATGGGTCTTATGGTCCACATCACACGGTTGAACCGTGGTAGTAGGGTTCTGGTTAGTGGTCAAAAAATGCCGCTATCAGTGGCGGATCCACATGAGGAAGATGTCTTTTTAAACACAAGAAGAAGAAAGTTTTCGGGTCAGCTTCCAGAGGCTCCCCCATATTAGATGTTACATTTTCATGTTGCTTGTCCCTACTACCGTTGATTCTTTGAACACAAGGAAATTGCTTGTTTGTTATATAAAGTATATTTAATGTGATATATTTTAAAATTTTATTATACACGAGAGTTCATGAAATTTGAGAAAAATATTTATAATTTTGAGAAAACAAATTTGTGAAAAACTCAAATTAGAGATATTACATGAAGACAACAAAGTATACTTACGTAATGTTAAAATGTTAATTTAATAATAACGAGTTAAATTCAAAAATTTTACAAACCAAATTAATATTATAATTTTGAAATCTTAAAATTTTTTATTAAAAAAGTTTACCACTCCCATCTCAAATAAAAAATTAAGGATGATCAACTGTTGAAGCCTGACCACACATTTTTTGTGAGGGTGAGTAAACGGTTATTCATTATATTCTGTGGGAACAAAATATCTAGGAAGTTGTCTGGTTGACCAAAGAACAACCAAAAACTTAAAAAAAAAAAAAAAATTGTAAATTTCCTCCGCCGTTTGCGGGACAAATTAATTAGAATGATAGTATGATCAGGGCATAGAATTCGGCGCGGAGTTGGTTATAGATTGACCATAACTTGTTACTATTATTTCCCATAATTATGGAGAACTTTGGGACTTTGGTCTCTGAGTACTGGAAACGAGAACGTCATGTTTCGAATTTGCTCAGCTTCTTATTCGTACGTCTCTGTTTAGCTTCCTTCTTCTGCAATCATATTTCTGGTCTTTTTACTTTCGGTAATGTTTTTACACACACTCCATTTTTTTACATTTATCTTATGGACCACACGAATTTAGAAAGCTCTAAAGAGGCCTGAATCATGTTAAAGGAATTAGCCATTTTAGTTTTTAAAGTGCATGCACAATACCTTTTTTTTTGAAATGTACGTGATTCTACATTTAGTTGCATACATAGACTACCGACCTAGGTAAGTGTCACAATGTTCCTTCAACACGAGGGACACGAAGTGGCATATTTCCTCAGAAAACAGTGTTATAACGGAAGATTTGTTTTGTGATAATTTTTAATTCAAACATAATCACTTTACAACCACTAATCTAATAAAGATCAATTTGTGGAATTAAAATAATATTTTAGTCAAATATATTATAATACAAAAATGTAAGAGTGATGCAACGAAATATTTGTGATGAAGTCGTTAACAATTAGTTCTTTTCATTTTTAATAAATGAAAGTGTAAGACACCTAAAAATTTAGTCCAGGCCAAGAGTTTTTAGATTAGATTTCGGAAAAAGTACAACACCCTGTAACACCCGTTTTAAAAGCAATTGCTTATTGAACTTATTGTTATTTCTAAATGAATTAAGATGATTTTTATATTTATTATTATACCATGTTAGCTCTTTTAACATAATTTAAAATTTTTAGCTGAAAATTATTGGTTAGAGATAGTGATCAACATTTTGATCATCGCTCAATTTGTTCCATCATACACACAATTTAATTTGCTAACTCCAATATGCAAAGTGTGGAATGATTTGAGAGGCAAAAATGATCTTTTTTAAAGAGAAAATAATTTTTTATTGGATGAATATATTTAGTGTATATATATATTTGCATATAAGAATCACAATTATCATGGTTAATTTTGATAATGCTCTCGTTGCTAATCCTTCCATAGCATAAGAAAATCTATAAAAATTTGACTAAAAAAAATATATACTAAGGGATTAAGAATCAAAGCAAAAGAGAATTAAAAAAGAGAGAATGGTGTGAGAATGGTGCGATTAACTGTAGCCGCTGCTAAGATTTGGCCCGTTTGGGCAAGAATGATATATGACTAAACTAAAGTTGGGTAAGGTTTCTTAAAATTGGCTTCACTGTTTGGGTTATGGTCCATCTGATTTTGTTGCTCCAACCTACATTTTGGGCTCACTAATCTGCTCCTATTATTTTAAAAGGCTAATTTCTTTAACACCCTAGAATTTCTATTCTCACCCATAACATTTTTTTAACCAACTGCGTCACACCAAATCCTACGACTTTTCCCTCTCTATCTCACCTCAGCCTTCAATGCCCCTAAACCCTACTACCTTTCAGCACTCTCAAAATAAAAGGTTAAGATGAATTAGTACTGATCTAACTCAACAGAGAAGACAAGCACGTAAGCGGATGCACAGACAACTTTGCAGCCGTCACCCTAAATTGGAAAACCAAGCAGAGCAGCAACAGCAAAAATGAAAGGGGCGTGGGCGGAGGGGTAGAAGACAGGGAACGGTGTCGTTTCACAGCCCACATGTCTAGGCAAGTTTATGGGCAACTCACTTTTCCAGGAAAGTTTCCCACTTGACTGCAACCAAACACTCCCTTGAACACTAGTAATTACGGTGTGTCAATTCGGCTCTAAGCATAAAACCAACATTGAAATGCATGATAACACTTAAAGATTAACAAAACAAGATTCAGTTGGGCTTCTAAGCACGAAGCCATCCATTGTTAACATGTTAAACGCTTGGAAATCAACCAAAGCTAAAGTATGCAAGAAGCCAGTATTGACAGGTTAACACCCTGAAATCAAACAAAGCCAATTAAAGTTTAAGAAGCTTATTGAACACAGCAGCAATTATGCTTGTTGTCTCTTCTCCTAATCAGCCCCTGCGTTTTGGAGAAACAAAAGAATAATTGTTAAGTTTTTCAACTTGTGAAATTGCAATTTGGTCAAGACAAGATGCTTCTTCTACGTACCAGAACGACCAATGGAAACAACCACAGCAGATAAACATATCTAAAAGATAACCTTATCAACAATTAATCCTGAGGGTATTATAGTCAACTCAGCAACAAAATGGTTGAATGGCAAATTGCCAGATGGTCCACAGAGGACTGTCCAGCGATTTCTCTTTCAGTAAGGAAGGATTATCTTTTGGTGAACTAGCTAGGCTAGAATTTAGTTTTGGCTTTTCAGATATATATACACATATATAGCCATTTAAAGTTTTGATTTGACCAAATGAAATAAGGATAAATGAAAAAATAATAGAAAAGAAAAAACAGATTAATCACCATGGACAAGAGACAATGAAGCTCCCAATGGCTGCCAATCCAGTTATTACTTTCAACGCTTTCTTCATTTTGTCCTGAAAAGACAGGATTAACGGTAGTTAACTCACCAAATAGTTTGTGTTAACTCTCAAATTCGAGCAAATCCAACTCAAAAAATTAACTTATCTAGTGAAAACTTCTTAAACTTAAGCACTGTTTTACATTGTTACATAAAAGCAATACAAGAATTAGAACAAGTAATATGAAGTTGTTTGAGAGTTTTCTGAATCTTATGCTACTAAACAAATAATATGATCCATTTTCTCTGCTGTTTTTACACTTTCTTCTTCTATAATACAGCATGCATGCAGTGAATGTGTGGTGATCAATAAAAGTACCTCTATATCAGGCAATTTCAAATGTTATGCTAGGTTATATAGACAGGGGCATGCATGTTGTTTTATGTATCTACCTCTTAGCAATTCAAAGAAAGCTAGAACAAGACATCATACATATATAAAAAAGTAAGGTCAAATTAAGAGTAAATAAATAAATTGCTCACTCTTTTTCTCGATTTAGCCTTACTGGTTCCGCCGCTGGAACTTCCCTGCACAACCATATTAATTAAAATGTCATGCACAAGTTATATTAATTAATGTATTACTTATTTTGATATCCTGCGATAAATTAAATTTCATAATTATTTGTCAACAATAATAGATAAAATGAAATTAATGGAACTAATAATGATTTTTTTTTAATTAGTACAAAATGAATTTGAGTAAAAAAACTACTTTAGTAAAAAAAATAGTTAAATAAATAAAAAAAAAGGTAAGTAGATGTGAATATGGTACAAGACGTTGGTGTTTCATCCTAAATCTGATATAAATATATTCTCATCTGGTCCTAAAATTGTTTTCATAAATATATATATTTATCTTCTCTCAAATAATTTTTTATTTGAAATGAAATTTTTAGTAAAATATTATTTTCACACCTCTATATTTTCCTTTTACACACTACCATCTTTCCTTTCTGCATGTTTCCAACACCCATTGTTATTTTATACACCCTATTCGTCTCTTCCACTTTTAGTACCTTTTTTTATTTTTATTTTTTAAATTCAAATGGAATAGGTCCGAGACAATGCCATATAAAATTGAAATAAAACAAAAAAAAAAAAAAGTTTGGAACAAGATTGGGATGAAATTTTTATCCTGATTAATTTTGGGAACAGGATCAAAATAGCCAAATTCTCAACTGTCCCAACTTATGCCTACTCTAAGGGTAAATTCATTATGGCCCTCGCTTCAAATATTCATGGATCAAAATTAAAGTTTAGTCTTTTAATTAAATACTATATACATAATTAAGAATCTCAAGAATGATTCCTTATAATTCATAAGAGATTCCAGTTACTGTGATCATAGAGTTGTAATTACCCTTTTAAGATTTGGGTTGCAGTTATTTGTGCTCTTGACTAGAGAATTACACTTCCGATAATTCCATTAAAAAAAAGGGGGGGAAAGAAACAAAACCTGTAACTTTTCTCGCATGTCGGAAAAGAGTGTGTAATTGTCGAGAAATTCAGCATGCTCATGAAGAAAGTCCTCTCGATAGTAGCAAGAAACGCAGAGATTGTAACTTTGCCTAGCAGGTTTGTCCAGGCAATCCAAGCAAACGTAAAACACGCCTTCAGTGAACTCCGTGCAAGCATTGCATACAGGTATGTTGCTCAGAATAACATAAAAAAGAGTAACAAATTCTCCGAATTGAAGGAAACCGTCTTGATTTTCGTCAATGAGTGAAAAGATGTTGCTTCTCCCCAGTGCTTCTTGTTCAGGTTGAGTCTCGAAATACAACTTCAACTCCTCGGTGCTTATTTTCCCATCTCCGTCTTTGTCAATGGACTTGAACAGCTGCTTCATCTTCTCCTTCTCCTCCTTCACCAGCGAGTTTTTGTACGTTGCCTTGGCGGCTGCTGTTATTCTCTCCATTCTAACCTCAGATCCGCTTTCTTTCTGGGTACTTTTTTCTTTTTTCTCTCTCTTTCACCCTTCTTTCCTTAGTTTTTATCCCAAATATATGTATGTATACACGATCCCAATTAAAATCTGTATGTACTGTATGTTAATCTGATGGTTAACAGTCGAATGCAGCATGGTATGCATGCTGCGCAGTTGCAGCAAATCCATTGTATCCGTGATTAAGACAAGGTCACTTCGTAAAGTGGGGTCAGAAAGAAATAATTACCATTATACTTAAATTACGGCATCCTTTAATTTTATCTTCTTTCTTTATAATATTAAATTAATTTTTTTTTCTCATGCTTTCCCTTTATAGTAATACGAAGGCAACAGCAAGTGGGCTACACACGCAACTGAAGCAATACGCACAGCTAGCTTGTTAGCAATAACGTTTTCTTTTATGATAAAAGTTCTAGTGATATGAAATGCAGAATAATTAACCTTGGCTAATTAGCCATATATATTTCTTAGTTTATTCTCGCTTCTAGCATAAAACAATTGAAACCTAAGTTGGATTATTTTAATAAGAATATTTTATTGAATATAGCATAATAAATTTTGCTTTGTTCTTTTTTAATCATCTTATGGATTTCCTGCGTTATATATATCTCATTAATTACGTAATTTTGAAGTCATTATATAGCTATGAAGTTATATGATAAAGTCCATATAATGACCTTAAGAGGCTAAAAGTGATAAGGTCTTATCGTCATTGTGATGATTGATGACCTAGTACCACTAATTTAATTTTTGCTTCGTTTATCTAGCATTAATTATAATAGTTTATGATATAATTTAATTTTGGTGCTCGAAAATAAAAATATTGTAGGGTGCAAGGATACTGTGAATGCTTTTGAAGCACATAATAAAATGGCTATAATGGAATATGATTGCTCACAAGAGATAAGTTCTTTCAGTTGAAATTTATTTTCCAATCATAGAAGGTAACAATATATGATTAGAGAGGCATTTATTTCTAGATAGAAATGATGAGCTAAATGTTCAAAAGTAGTACATTAGTTAATGTGAAAGACCAGCACCCTAGCCACAGTTATGATTTGACAAAGGGAAGAACCTTCCTTCATGCTCAATTGAGGTGGGAGTTTTTACTGTTACAGGCTGTTATGAAAATGAACTGTGTTTAAAATAATTTATCAAATTAAATCTCTTTTTTATAAACTAATTTTTATGTTGTTTAAGATCCACCTAACGCCAAATTGTGGGAAAAAGAAGCCATGCCACTCCATCAATACACCATATTCAAATATGAAAGAGCAAAAGCTATGGCGTTTTGCCGTAACAATAGGGAGAGAGAAGAAAAAAGCTGAGGGAGGAGAAAGAGAAAGAGAAAGAAAAAGGCGGAGAGAGAAGGAAAGGAAAGAGAAAAGAGGTTGTTTTTGTAATTCTCATATTTAAATATTTAGTTTTTAATAAATAAATATAAAAATGAAATGAAATGAACTAAAATATAAATAAATTATTTTTTTGTTTTTTTGTAAATTAAATTATATAAAATATAAAATTAACCAATTTATAATGAAAAAGTAATTAGTAAATAAATAATAAAAATAAAAACAAAAACTAATTTAGATAATTTTGATTTTAGATAACAAATTTTCATTATTTTTATCATTATAAAAACATGGCATTTTGATGGAGTTGCATGGCGTTTTGGTAATCTTAGCAAATGATATGTAAAAAGACATTACATAAGGTGTTTTGAGTCTTTATAACAACATTTTTCTATGACAGTTTGATGTTTTGATGGATCATAGACAAAATAAAAAATTTATTTATGAAAAAGAGACTTAATTTAGTAGATTATTTTAAACGGAATCATTTTAGTAATTAATATTGAATCAAAGCCTATAATAGTGAAAACCTCGTTGAGGCGTCATACAAGTGCTATTTTTCTTGATAATGGAGCATCATTGAACAAAAAAAAACAAAAAACGCATGTGTTTTTATTGTATTTATGATCATTACATTTTTGGTGTACTTATGAGCAAACAATTTTGTGCTTACCTCATAACTTATTTATTTTTTTCATTTTGTCTTGAGAGAATAAATTTATTTTATATGCTCTCTAGTGTTATTTATAAAAACAAAGTTTAAACCCTACTAAATTGGTCAAGTGAAATATAAGATTTTGCATCTAACAAATCATAAGTTAAAGCTTTCACCTCTCTTCTTAAAATAAAATTAATATAAATCTTTTGTGAATATTTTTTAAGTTTAAAGATTTCATAAAATGTTTTATTAAAAAAAATAAAACTTATACACATTCTTAGAATTAGAAAAAAAAAATTATAATTTATTTCCAAATGCATCGTTCTCTCTCTTCAACATTTCATAAAATAAACTCTAAATTTTTATGGTTTTCATCCATTTTTATTTAAGCCTTTAAATAAAATTATACATTTTAAATATATTAATTTAAATTTAAATTTATATATGTAAAAAATATTTTAAAAAAACTGCCTGCATCAATAGCTTAAAAATATCTTTTAACTCAGGACGTACTAATTGATTTGTAATCTAAGACCCAAAAAAAAATTGCCATGTCCAATGGCATGTATTCATGTAGATAAAAGAAGTTTACGACCCCAAAATAGTACCCAAAAAGGAAGGATAAAAGAAATGTCTCCTCATCAACTTTTTCCATGTGTTTAATTTTTTATTAAACAGTTATTTATTTTTATTTGATATCCAACATAACCCTCAACAATATTTCTTAATTAAATCTAAATTTTTTATTTATTATCTAATAAAAAGATTGCAAAAAGAGGCAATAAAAAAGTTAAATTTCTTTTTCCACTAATCACCTTCTTCTCTTCCCTCGAGAATTGCTTTCACCAAAGTAATGTTGAGAAATTTTGTTTACTAGGAAAAGGAGTATGGATTGCTTAGCATAGTTCTGTTTGATACGATTAAAATTTGAAAGAATAAAAAAGTAAATCAATAAATTTATTAAAATAAAATATATTTTAATAAATACTTTTTATTTTTTAAAGTTAATACATATATTTATTAAAATATTATAAATTTAATAATCTGATAAAAAATATACATTTAATATATGAAAAAGTAAAAAATAAGCAAGCTTCATCCATGGTTCGTGTGGATGTAGCGTCTCCGTCGTCCATGGTTCGTCGCCGGCGAGGGACAGCAAAGGACGACGAAGAGGCGAGGGAGGCATGGACACGACTCAGATGCTTTGTTCGTCCGTGATGGGTTTGTTCATCCAAGAAACAAAGAATCACTCTCTGGATCTGGATGATGGCAGCCATCGAAAATTAACTCTGGATCTGGGACTGCCTTCAAGGATTTGAAGTGGGTTGAAGCGTGATGGGTTCTACACCCCAACATCGATTCTGGGAACAGCCATCAGCGGCGGCAATGACTGAGACTGCGACGACGGTGGGTCTCAGTGGCCGCGAACAGCAACCAGCGGTGGGCCGGCGGCGAAGACAGTCGGTGAGGACGACCTTCTTGCTGAGGGCAAATTTGTCATAAAGTTTGGACTCCCTGCAATGATATTTGATTCCATGGGGGCCTGGTGGAATTCAATTTGTTATGAATTAGGAAATGTGTACTGATTAAATACTATGAAACATTAAAATATGTACAGTAAGTTGGAAAGCCAAACTGACGCAGAACTGACCATCCTCATCGTTATACACATATATTTTAACAAATTTATATTCAAAAGAACCTTGTAATTTAATTACATTTATGCTAACAAATAGACTAGAATTTGATTTTTGAAGCGAAGATTGGGAGGAAAAAATATATAAAAACAAATTAAATTGTGATGTTGTATAAACCAAGTAGCTGATATCATGTTAGTTTAACTGTTCAAGACCTGTAAAACATGATATGGGCTCATGCAGGAAACCAAAACAAAAATGGACCAGAAAGGCCGAAAAAATGATAAGATAGTGGGCGTAATTCATAAATTCAAGAAATCAAATGGGTTAACTTATTAACATATACAAGTTACAGTACTCATTTCTCCGTAATAAAGAAGAGATACAAATTACTGTTTTTAATTATTAGATAAAGTTATAACTACATTATAATTTATTTATAGCCTCATTCAATAATTAAACAATTATTACTATATTATAATAATTATAGTACATTTGATAATATTGCAAATGTAATTAAATTTAAATTTATAAAATAAAAAGTGAAATAGAGGATATTGCATTTTTTAATTGGGTAAGTTTGACAAGTAATTTTTTTTTTTTTTTCTGTTGTCGTTACTATTCCTTTTCCCATTGTTTTCTTTAGGAGTGGACATCGGTCGATTATGATTAGTTTTGACTATATTTTTATCTGATTGACACTAATCAATTATGTAATTTTGTCAAACTGATAAACGACTGACTATACCTTAAAACCAATGGTTCAGTTTTAGTCAGTTAAGCAGTCGGTTTCAGTCGATTAATAGTTAACCAATAGTAACAATTTAAAAAAAAAAAAAAAACTTTTGTTTTTATTTTAACGTTGTGTCTACTTGAAATATATATTTAATTATTTTACCATAAATTAAAAATATGGCTATTAGATAAGTAAAAATAAGTTATTTTTTTTAAAGTATCTATGACATCTCACAAATAATCATATAAGTAAAAATAAAAATATATAAATAACAAACCTAAAAATATATAAAAATATTTATGGAAGTTAACTTTTTTCAGTTCCAAACATATGCACAAGTTATTGGAGAAGACAAAATTAATATAAACAAATATCTATCCATAACAAAAGTAATATTTTTTTAAATTTTTTTACTAGAAATTTACTATTTTCAATAAATATATTTACACAAGACTAAAGTACATATCAAATTAGTAATATATAATTATTTTTATACATCAAGATAACATAGTATTTGAGTGATTTAATCAATTAATAAAATAATTGAATCACTAATTAACATGGTATATGAAAACATTCAAGTTTATAATGTTTTAGTCAGTCAGTTCAATTTTCATCAATTAAAAAAAATACAAAACCGTAACCGACCGATATTAACCGATTTTTTTAAATTTTAAAACCGTAATCGACCGACTAAACTTATACTAATTGACTAATTAAACCAATTTATTTTTTGTTTGATAAGTTTTGATCGATTAATTAAATTTTGCTCACTTCTAGTTTTCTTTTTACCAAATGGGCTCCAGGGATAGTGGGCTTCCTTTGCTTAAATATGCCACCAAATTACAACCAGTGGAGAGAGAGCCCACTCCCACTCCCAAATAAGACTTAAGAATATTTATTATTTGCAATTGCCAAACACACAAAGTAAGCATGCATCATGCATCATGCATCTTTCACAGATTTTTAAACGTAAGGTGGGATATAATTGGACTTTGAAGTAAGGTATACTGTTGAGGTAAAACATAATGCAAACATTGCTCGTATTCACTCCAGTTTATCATTATTTTTTTGCACAAATTTCACAACTCTATCCTTTTAAATGGGTTAAAATTCTTTGTCTTTAATATTGTTTTATGGAACAATGATTAATCAATTTATATTATTTTATTAAAAATTAATTAATTATATAATTTTAAATGGTTTTGAGAATAGAAGATGTTTTTTTCTCTTCTTAACAATAAATATTTTTTTTTCAACTTTTAACTAATTTTTAAATATTTATATATTAATTATATTTAAATAACAACCAAATATAATTTATTCTCTTATATGTATAATCTTTTAAATTTATCAATACATTAAATAATTTTTATTTATATATTAAACAATAAATAATATAAGAAGTGGCGTCACCTTCAAAGTATAAAAAATAATAATAATAATAAAATATAACCTTGCAGAAGTAGTATCACGATAATGTAACTTTTATCAGCTATTTTTAACAGAACTTGTATCATCATATTATTTTTTGAAAATATAATATACACTGATAAATACTTTTATATTTAGTACATATTGATAATAATTTTTCAGAAATGATATATATAGGTAGAAAAGCCGATTTTTGAGGTTTCATGTATGGATGAATGCTCTTTGATGAATTTGTAACCTATTAATATATCCACTTCCGCTGATAAAAAGAAAAAAGAGAGAGAAAGTTTGAATAATTTATGTCAAATAATCATACTGTGATTCAACGGTGATTTAAAATCTAAACAACAAAAAATACACAAAATAATGAGAAACCAAATAAACTACATAAGATCAGATAATATATGACTAAACTAAAGTTGGCTAAGGTTTCTGAAAATTGGCTTCACTGTTTGGGTTATGGTGCATGTGATTTTGTTGCTCCAACCTACGTTTTGGGCTCACTAATCTGCTTCTATTATTTTAAAAAGGAAATTTCTTTTAACACCACAAAATTTCTATTCTCACCCATGACATTTTCACGCCGATTCCTACTACTTTTCCCTCTACCTCACCTCAACCTTCATTACCCCTAAACCCTACTACCTTTCCTCACTCCCAAAATAAAAGGTTAAGATGCATTTATCACTAATTTAGTTCAACAGAGAAGCCAAGCACCTCAAACAGATGCAGAGACAACTCTGAAGCGGTCACCCTAAATTGGAAATCCAGGCAGAGCAGCAACAGCAACAGCAACAGCAAAAATGAAAGGGGCGTGGGCGTGGGAGAGGTAGAAGACAGGGGAAACAGTGTCATTTCACAGCTCACATGTCTAGGCAAGTTTTTTTTCATGTCTTTTACCAAATATGGGCAACTCACTTATCCAGGAAAGTTTCCTACTTGACTGCAACCAAACACTCCCTTGAACACTAGTAATTACGGCGTCTCAATTTTGGCTCTAAGCATGAAACCAGCATTGAAATGCATGATAACACTTAAAGATTAACAAAACCAGATTCAGTTCGGCTTCTAAGCACGAAGTCATCCACTATTAACATGTTAAACACTTTGAAATCAACCAAAGCTAAAGTATGCACGAAGCCAGTATTGACAGTTTAACAGCCCGAAATGAACCAAAGCCAATTAATGTTTAAGAAGATTATTGAACACAGCAGCAATTATGCTTGTTGTCTCTTCTCCTAAGCAGCCCCTGCATTTTGAAGAAAAAAAAGAATAATTGTTAAGTTTTTCAACTTGTGAAATTGCAATTTGGTCAAGATGCCTCTTCTACGTACCAGAACGACCAATGGAAACAACCACAGCAGATAAACATATCTAAAAGATAACCTTATCAACAATTTATCCTGAGATGTTTGGAAAGGTGAAAAGGTTATGTTTCCTTTTACTGAATTAACATCCAAAGGAGTCTATACATGGACTCTATATGCAGGCTTAAGAGCTAATACAATCTACACACTAACAATACTAAGTAAAAATGAGGGTATTGTACTCAACTCAGCAACAAAATGGTTGAATGGCAAATTGCCAGATGGTCCACAGAGGACTTCATATTTGACCAAATGAAATATGGATAAATGAAAAAATAATAGAAAAGAAAAAACAGATCAATCACCAGGGACACATGAGGCAATGAAGCCCCCAATCGCTGCCAATCCAATTAGTACTTTAAATGCTTTCTTTACTTTGTCCTGAAAAGACAAGATTATCGGTAGTTAACTCTTGTGAATATGACCACACCAAACAGTATACGTTAAGAGAAAGTTTAACTCCAAAAACTAACTTATCAAGTGAGAGTTTCTTAAATTTAAGTACTATTTTACATTATTATGTAAAAGCAATATAAGAACTATAATAGTCTATGATGTTAAGTAATGCGAAGTTGTTTCAGATCTTATGCTACTAAGCAAATAGTATGATCCATTTTCTCTGTTGTTCTCACACACTTTTCTTCTGTAATACAGCATGCATGCAATAAAATGACTCTATATCAACAGGCAATTTCAGATATTATGCTATATAAATCAAGAAGTTTGCAAACATAAATTGCTAGGTTATATAGACAGGGTCATGCATGCACGCTGTCTTATGTATCTACCTCTTAGCAATTCAAAGAGAGCTAGAACAAGACATTATATATCAAATAAGGTCAAATTAATAATAAATAAATAAATTACTCACTCTTTTTCTCGATTTAACCTTATTGGTTCCGCCAGTGAAACGTCCCTGCACAATCATATTTAATCATAATTATTTGTCAACAATAATAGATAAAATGAAATTAATGGAACTAATAATGATTTTTGTTTTGTTGATTAATTAGCAGAAAATGAATTGCGTGAAAAAACTACTTTGGTAAAAGAATAGTTAAATAAAAAAGGGTAAGTTCATTATGGCCCTCACTTCAAATATTCATGGATCAAATCAAGAATCTCAAGAATGATTCGTTATAATTGATCAGAGATTCCAGTTACTGTGATCATAAGTTAATTACCCTTTTAAGATTTGGATCACAGTTATATGTGAGTTATACTTGTGATAATTCGATTAAAAAGAAAAAAGGAAAGAAACAAAACCTGCAGCTTTTCTCGCATGTCAGAAAAGAGCGTGTAATTGTCGAGAAATTCAGCATGCTCATGAAGAAAATCCTCTCGATAGTAGCAAGAAACGCAGAGATTGTAACTTTGCCTAGCAGGTTTGTCCAGGCAATCCAAGCAAACGTAAAACACGCCTTCAGTGAACTCCTTGCAAGCATTGCATACAGGTATGTTGCTCATAATAACATAGAAAAGAGTTACAAATTCTTCGAATTGAAGGAAACCGTCTTGATTTTCGTCAATCCGTGAGAAGATGTTGCTTCTCCCCAGTGCTTCTTGTTCAGGTTGAGTCTCGAAATACAACTTCAACTCCTCGGTGCTTATTTTCCCATCTCCGTCTTTGTCAATGGACTTGAACAGCTGCTTCATCTTCTCCTTCTCCTCCTTCACCAGCGAGTGTTTGTACGTCGCCTTGGCAGCTTGTTGTATGCCCTCCATTCTTACCTCACCTCCTCCTTTCTGTGTTTCTGGACTTTTCCCTTCTTCCCTCTTTTACCTAACAGTCAAGGGCAGCACGTATGCTGCACTCCACTGGAGCAAATCCGTATTTATACCTGTGAGCTAAACTCCATGTTTTGTCGTTTTTGCTGAAAGTGGGGTCCGAAAGAAATAATTACCATTACCACGCAACTTAGTGCTTCCTTTAATTTTATCTTCTTCCTTTATAATATTTTTTCTCCCAAGCAATAATTAATTAGCCATTTATATTTCTTAGTTTATTCTCGCTTCTAGCATAAAACAATTGAAACCTAAGTTGGATTATTTTAATAAGAGTATTTTATTGAATATAGCATAATATCAGGAATGAATGCTGAGGGAGTCATGCCTCGGCACCCTCCCCCCATTGATAGAACTCATACATTCATTAAAACAAAGTATAGTTGAGATGGTTGAGACGATTGAAAGGGAATGTGTTCTATTCCCCTCACTGCTCTTTATTTATTTTTATTTTTTTGGATTTTTTTGGCACTCACTCAAAATTAATCAACTAGAATATGGAGAATTGTAATTTTACTCTCAAAAGTAAAACTTACTTTAAAAAATTGTAAATCTAATTTCAAAATTATGATTTATATTTGGATATAATTCTAAGCTCAAAAGTGAAATTTAGCTTCTCATAAAATTATATGTAATTACTATAATTTAATTGATTTAGTAACATTTTCAAACAATATTTTAATTAATTAATTAATTAATTATTGTACATAATCCTTTATTTAATTTTAGACTCCTCTTCTCATGAAATAATAAATTTTGCTTTGTTCTCTTTTAATCAACTTATGGATTTCCTGCATAATGTATATCTCATTAATTGTGTAATTTTAAAGCAATTACATAGCTATGAAGTTATATGATAAAGTCCATATAATGACCTTAAGAGGCTAAAAGTGATAAGGTTTTATAGTCAATGTGATGATTAATGACCTAGTACCACTAATTTAATTTTTGCTTCGTTTATCTAGCATTAATTATAGTAGTTTATGATATAATTTAATTTTGCTGCTCGAAAAGAAAAATAGTGAAGGGTGCAACGATGTTGTGAATGCTTTTGAAGCATATAATAAAATGGCTATAATGGAATATGATTGCTCACGAGAGATAAGTTCTTTGAGTTGAAATTTATTTTCCAATCATAGAAGGTAACAATATATGATTAAAGAGGCATTTATTTCTAGATATGATATGATGAGCTAAATGTTCAAAAGTAGTACATTAGTCAAAGGAATGTGAAAATGAATTGCGTTTAAAATGAATTATCAAATTAAATCTCTTTTTTATAAACTAATTTTTTATTTTGTTTAATATCCACGTAACGCGGATCTGTCGTAAAAGTATCAATATCTAAAAAGAGCAAAAGCTAGGGGTTGCCGTACGAGAAACGTAAGTACAGGGAGAGAGAAGAAAAGGGCGAGGGAGGTGCGAGAGAAAGAAAAAGACAGAGAGAAGGAAAGGAAAAAAAAAGAGTTGAGAGGTTGTTTTTGTAATTTTATATTTAAATTTAAATATTTAAAATTTAGTTTTAATAACTAAATAATTAATTAATATATGAATAAATAAAAATGAAATGATCTAAAATATAACAAAGTTATATTTGTTTTGTTTTATTGTAAATTAAATTATATAAAATATAAAATTAACTAATTTATAATTAAAAGTAATTAGTAAATAAATAATAAAAAATAAAAATAAAAACTAATTTAGTTTATTTTTATTTTTATTTAATTAACAAATTTTCATTATTTTTATCATTATAAAAATATAGCATTTTGATGGAGTTGCATGGCGTTTTGGTAATCTTCGCAGATGATATGTAAAAAGACATTACATAAGGTGTTTTGAGTTTTTATTACGAACATTTTTCTACAACAGTTTGATGTTTTGACGGATCATAGACAAAATAAAAAATTAATTTATGAAAAAAGAGACTTAATTTAGTAGATTACTTTAAACGGAATCATTTTAGTAATTAATGTTGAATCAAAGCCTACAATAGTGAAAACCTCGTTGAGGTGTCATACAAGTGCTATTTTTCTTGATAGTGGAGCATCATTAAACAAAACAAAACAAAAAAAATGCATGTGTTTTTATTGTATTTATGATCATTACATTTTTGGTGTACTTATGAGCAAACAATTTTGTGCTTACCTCATAATTTATTTATTTTTCATTTTGTCTTGAGAGAACAAATTTATTTTATATGCTCTCTAGTGTTATTTATAAAAACAAAGTTTAAACTCCACTTGGTCAAACCAAATATGATCAGATTTTACATCTATCAAATCATAAGTTAAAGCTTTCACTTCTTTTCTTAAAATAAAATAAATATAAATATTTTTTAAGTTTAAAGATTTCATAAAATGTTTTATAAAAAAAATAAAACTTATACACATTAGAATTAGAAAAAGAAATTATAATTTATTTCCAAATGCATCATTCTCTCTCTTCAACATTTCATAAAATAAACTCTACGTTTTTATAATTTTCATTCATTTTTATTTAAGCCTTTAAATAAAATTATGATATTTTAAGTATATTAATTTAATTTTATATATATATATATATATATATATATATATATATAGAACTCTGCCATTTTTGTCTGCATCAATAACCTAAAAATATTGTTTAACTCAGGATGTAGTAATTGATTTGTAATCAAGACCAAAAAAAATTTGCCATGTCCAATGGTATGTATTCATGTGGATAAAAGAAGTTAACGACACCAAAATAATACCCAAAAAGGAAGGATAAAAGAAATGTCTCCTCATCAACTTTTTCCAGTGTTTTAATTTTTGTTTAACTATATTTTTACTAAATATATTTCAGTTATTTATTTTTATTTGATATTTAACATAACACCCAACAATATTCTTATTTAAATCTAAATTTTTTATTTATTATCTAATAAAGAAATCGCAAAAAGAGGCAATAGAAAAGTTAAATTCCTTTTTCCACTAATTACCATAGGGGGCTGGTGGAATTCAATTTGCTATGAATTAGGAGACGTGTATTGAGTAAATGCTATGAATAATTAAAATATGTACAGTAAATTGCAAAGCCAAATTGATGCAGAACTCATACACATATATTTTAATAAATTTATATCCAAAAGAACCTTATAATTTAATTACATTTATGCTAACAAACAGACTATAATTTGATTTTTGAAGTAAAGATTGGGAGGAAAACAAATAAAATTGTGATACACATATATTTGTTGTATAAACCAAGTAGCTATTATCATGTTAGTTTAACTGTTCAAGTAAACAAATGATAAGATAGTGGGCGTAATTCATAAACTCAAGTAAACAAATGGGTTAACTTATTAACATATAGTGTTTTGGCATGCAATGAGTTTCCCCCCAGTGCTGCTTGTTCAGGTTGACTCCTGAAATACGACTTCAATTCCTCGGTGCTTATTTTCCCATCTCCGTCTTTGTCAATGGACTTGAACAGCTCTTCTATCTCCTGCAAGTTTTTGTACATGGCCATGGCAATATGTTTTGTGATCTCCATTCTAACTCAGCTTCTCCTTTCTGTGTTTCTTCAACCTTGAGATAAAAGAATTTGAAATATAGTTTTTTTCCGAAATATGCAAATGTCTGTTAATCGAACGGTTCAAAATCAAATGTCTCATGGTGTGTGTGCTGCTGCACTCCACTCCAACAAATCCATTTTTATCAATAGTTAAAGAAAATGTCACTTGCGGCTTAAAACTAAAATCGTTGAACCCTATCACAGAAGCTAAATATTTTTGTCTTTTTTTTGTGGAAATCGGAAAGCAATAACGACCACGAAACTTACGGCTTCCTTTAATTTCATCTTCTTTCTTTATAATATTAAATATGATGAAAGCTCCAGTGATGTGAAATGCAGAATAATTAACCTTAATTAATTAGTCATATATATTTCCTAGTTTATTCTCGCTTCTAACATAAAACAATTGAAATCTAAGTTGGATTATTTTAATAACAATATTTTATTGAATATAGCATAATATAATGAATGAATGCTGAGGGAGCAGCCTACAAAATACATATATTATACTGATAGAACTTAGGCTTGTTTAGTACGTTCCGAAGAGAAAGAGAGGAAAAATAGTACATTTTACTTTTTTTTATTTTATACTATTTGATAAATTTAAGATAAAGTAAAAATTATTTCTCTAATATACAATTTTTTATTATTTAGAGAATTTAAATTTTTTTTAAAATTTAAAGAAAAGTTAGAGAAAGGAAAAATAAATAAATTTTTATTTATAAAAAATTAAATTATAAAACTAAAATTATATTATATATCTCTGTGTATTGATTAAGTTTTTTATATTATAAAATTAAAAATTATAAAAGTTGTTAAACTATAAAAGTTATAAAATTAGAATTAAAATTATACTAAAGTTTGTGTATTAATTTAAATTATAAAATTAAAATTACATTATAAAAATTTAAATTTGCTTTGTTTTTCTTAATATTAACCATGAAATCTATAGTAATTAAATTAAGAAATAATTTTTTTTTATGTATATAAGTTATAAATTATGAATAAATTTATACTTACATAAAAATATATATTCTATTTTTTTAATTTTTTATACAAACTAAACATTATAAAAGAAAATAAATATTTTCTTTTTCATTACATACCGCTATAATTTTTTTTTGATTTTTTTATTTTCCTTACTCTTTACTTTCCATTACAGAACCCTCATATATTGACTAAAATAAAGTATGATTGAGATGGTTGAGCCTTTTCTATTGATTGAAAGGGAATCTGTTCTAATTCCCTCGTTGCTTTTTATCTCATTAATTGTGTAATTTTAAAGCAATTACATAGCTATGAAGTTATATGATAAAGTCCATATAATGACCTTAAGAGGCTAAAAGTGATAAGGCTTTATAGTCACTGTGACGATTAATGACCTAGTACCGCTAATTTCATCTTTGCTTCGTTTATCTAGCATTAATTATAATAGTTTATGATCTTTTCTTTTTTATAGAGAAAATGATTTTTTTATCGGCTGAATATTTTTAGCGTGTATATATATATATATATATATTAAACTTTTTTATTTGGGGTAAGTTAGACAGGCAGTTTTTTTTTTTTTTTTTTTTTTTCTATTCTCGTTACTATTCCCTTTCCCATTGTTTTCTTTTTACCAAATGGGCTCCAGGGATAGTGGGCTTTCTTTGCTTAAATATACAACCAAACATTACAACCAGTGGAGAGAGAGCCCACTCCCACTCCTCATAAAAGAGGTTACCAAATAAGACTTAAGAATATTTATTATTAAGAATGATTTAATAAAACTGTACTATTTATTATTTTTTCAATAATTGTGTCAAAATCTTAAACTACAATTAAAAAAGAAAAGGATTACTTAAAAATTATCTACTAAAATAAATACTAGTACCAATTTCTAAACTAAATTTTGCTTTTATTAATTTTCACCAACAATTAAATCTGGTGCATTAATATTGTAGCTTCTGCGATGAGAATGGATATAGCAACAAAACTGAGAAAGACAAAGTTTGGGCAGCAGAAAAAGAAAGAAAAATGACTGAGCGTGAGGACTAAAGATGAAGTGAAGTTTGAGAAAAAGACAAACATTTTTGGCATTATGTTCCAGTTGATATGGCTTTTCCCTGGAACTCGAACGAATATTTGCAACTGCCAAACACACAAAGTAACCATGCATCTTTCATAGATTTTGAATAATTTGACTTTGAAGTAAGGTATACTATTGAGGTAAAACATAACGCAAACATTGTTCCAGTTTATCATTATTTTTTATAAATTAAATATTTAAAAACAATGCCACAAATTTCACAACTCTACCCTTTTAAATGGGTTAAAATTTTTTTGTCTCTAATATTGTTTTATGGAATAATAATTAATTAATTTGTATTATTTTATTAAAAACTAATTAATCATTATCTCATAGATATAATTTTGAATGGTTTTTTGAGAATAGAAGATTTTTTTCTCTTCTTAACAATAAATATTTTCTTTTCAAATTTTAATTAATTTTTAAACATTAATTATATTTAAATTATTTTTAAATAATAACTAAATATAATTTAATTTTTTATATGTATAATTTTTAAATTTATTAACATATTAAATAATTTTTGTTTATATATTAAACAATAAATAATATAGAAGTGGCATCACCTTCAAAGTATATTAAAAAAAAAAAAAAAAATATAACTTTGCAGAAGTAGTATCACGACAATGTAACTTTTGTCGCTATTTTTAACAGAATTCCTATCGTCATATTTTTTTTTTTGAAAAATATAATACATATTGATAAATATTTTTTATATTTAGTAAATATTAGTAATAATTTTTCAGAAATAATATATATAGGTAGAAAAGCCGATTTTTGAGGTTTCATGTATGGATGAATGCTCTTTGATGAATTTGTAACCTATTAATATATCCACTTCCGCTGATAAAAAGAAAAAAGAGAGAGAAAATTTGAATGATTGATAACAAATAATCATACTGTGATTTAACGGTGATTTTGAATCTAAACAAAAAAATACACGAAAAAATGACAAACCAAATAAACTATATAAGATCAGATAATATCAAACCATTTACTGTACTCATTCATCTAAATTCAGATGATTTATACAATCAAAGAAACCTTTAATATAACAATTTCATCTTTGTTTCTCCTTTCATCATAATATTTGCACTTCTTAATAACATCTAAGTTTGCCTACACAAAATTTATAAAATGAATAGATACAAGTTTAATTTGAACAGCTTAAATTAGCAAGATACATAGTTTTTAGTAAAGAGACGTACATGTATATAAATTTTGAGAAAAACACTTTCTCCATCTTCTTATATTCGTTATTTTTATCAATTTATATCTCATATTTTATTTTTATTAATTTCTTCTTTATACTTAAAATATATATTAAATCCATCTTTTGTTTGAGCTCTACCAATGATTTTTAATAGAATTAGTTGATGTTGTTAAGGATAGAACTATTAAGAGTAAATTTTATAACGATTTTAAATGTGTGACATCAAATTAAAAAAAAATAAAAGAAAGCAGCAGATGAAAAGGGTATTTTCTCTCTAATTTTTATGATAACAGTGTATACCTAAAGATTAAACACAGAGATAGCATCAAAACACAGTAGAAAGCAAGTCTGCAGTATATTGCATTTGACTTGACATTGCACAAGAAAACAAATTTAAAGAAATGACATCCGAATCAGCTTCACAAATTGGAGGACACCAATAGAGGGGAGCTGGCTTTTCATGTCAGCTGTACTACTCAATCACAGTCAGAGTCACAGTCACAGTCCTGATACGACACTTTTCCTTTTCGTGCCTATGTAACAAGTTTCTTTTATTGTCAAAAATAGAATATAGGACGATAATTTCAAGTTTTTTAAATATCAACTTTAAATATATAAAAAAGAGTTGAACTCAAATCTAAAAAAAATGAGTAATTTAGAGGCTAGATTGTCACTGCGAATCATCTACTTGCCATGACTGTACGTGTAACAAGCTAGTGCCATTGCACATATCCAATTGGTGTAACTATACCAGCAACATGATTGATGTGTACCTTTAAATCTTCAGCTTTCTCGTAATTTAATGTCTTATTCATCATCTCACGTGCATATGATAGATCAGAAGCAGAGTACATATATATATACATATAGATATTGTAGAGACATAGAAACAAGCAACAACTATTAGTGGAGGCATCATCATGTGTTGCTGTTTGAACAAACTAATCTCCGACAGATTTTGATAAATGGGGTTTTGAGATGGGGCACTAATGTTGGAGCTTGATGTGATTAAGATCTCATGCAAGTCTTTCCTCACACTGTGGACTGTAAACCGTAACTTGCATCTCCCATCAAATCAAGCCTTCAAGGTGATCAACACCCTTTCTTTTCCTTCCCGTTCCTCCTCTTGTTTACTATGTTACAAAAATTGCAAGACAATATCACTTGTGTCATGGTCAATTCCTCACCATAGTGGGATTTAGTTGAATCTAAGTCAGTTTGTAAATGAAAGGGTTGTTAAGAAGAATTAGATGATTTCAAAAGTTTAAGTTGTCAGAATTAATTTATTTTAGTATATTATGAGATCAATGAGTTATGATACTATATAAAAAATTAAATTATCTTAATAGTTCAAACAGTTAAAAAAAATTTATCAATGATTTATATTATATTTAACGATAATAAGATTAACTTGCCTAAATAATAAATGTGTGAATAATAGACATGACATCCAAGTTGTGCCGAGACCTATAAATTAATGGTCAATGCCTCAAGGTGGGCATTGGAGCCAGACCTTCAACAACCTTTTCGATGGTCAAGTCAATTTTCAGCACTGAGAAAGTGCAATTTGGGAGAAGAGACTGAGAAGAGAAGCAGACTAGAGTAGGAGCTTTACATTGTGTTTGGTTGGAGGGAATTGGAGATGAGGAGAGAGAAGGAATTTTAAATGAGACACGGTGTGTGGTTGAATAAAATGGAGGTGAGAGGAGAGAAAATTTAAGTTGAAAATTCCTATTTTCTTCTCCTATTCTTCCTTCCTCTCTTAAAGTGGGGGATTTTGAGGAATTTTATAAAAAGACACTATTGTCATTTATATTGCATCTCTTTATTTTTTTTATGTATCAAGTTATAATAATAAATTTATCACTTTCTTCTCTTCCTCTCTTTTCATTTTACAAACCAAGCAAAAAAAAAAAAAAAAAAATCCCTTTCCTTTGTTAAAATCCATCCCTTGGTTGAGGCAAACAAACCCTAGTATGGGTGGTAGGGTGTGTAGTTGAGGGTATTTATGTATATAGGCAATACTTGTTGCCCAAGTTATGTAACAACATTAGAGTGTATGTCTAATATACTCTTTAAACATAGGGAATTATTGAAAACAGTCGAGAGTGCGTATTTTAAAATAAGCATAATGAGAAAGTGAGTAAGAAAAGCAATGGAGGGTATTAAGCACTCTCCTTAAACATATTGTAGAAGATATTTTCTTCTTAGGATGAAATTAAAGTAGTTCTCACACTTAAAAAGAGGTCTGGTCTATGATAATCAAACCCACATGGCCAAGATCAAATCAACGTCAAAAAGATGATTGATAATTACTGACAATTTGTTGGAGTCGTGTCATGAATTTTCTGCTGCCAGTGATTTTGATGTGTGTTTACTATTATAAATAGTAATCTTTGCTTCTCTGTTTTGTTATTTTCAAGGGATATTATAATTCTTATTCTTATTTAGTTAATATTTGAGAAATAAAAGATTATCATCAAGAAAAAGAAAAGACTAACTCAACGAAATAATTAATTGGAAACACCTGGCCATACAAATTAAGAGAAACTAATCATAATTTAAATTTACAAATATATTCGAAAGTAAAAGAAAAATTTTGATAACAGTAGTAGCATCTGCCAATCCACTTTTCCCTCACTGGATAAGGATGCCAATAGGATACGAACTTAACAAGAATTAACGAAATTAATTATCAAAATAAGGAAAATTAATGACATGGACAATAACTATAGAAGTATTAGTCTTACTAACCTTTAAAATTCTGGGAACAAAAGCTGCATATTCAAGTTATATGATTTGTCTGGCTAATAATAGTACGGAAAATATGCACCTTAGCTTATTGGAAAGTAAAAAAGAATAAATATATAACAATAAGAATGAATAAATATTAATTGTTCAAAAAAAAAAGAAGAAGAATATGATCAAGTAATCACATCAGAAAAACTGTTAGACTGAAAGTCTGAAACTAATTTAAAGCAGCAGAACAAGCATATTTTCCTCCTTACAGTAGCTTGGATTTTTCATCACCAGTTAAGATAACGCGGGTGATATTCACATATGGATTTCAAAGAAAATCAAATACTGTTCAAATGAATATCTAAACATCAGAACCAAAACTTTTCTCCTTCTTCTTCCAATAGATGTACTTTTGAAAGACATATAGTAGACCCAGCAAAGTGATGCTAACCAGATTCATGAACACTCTAAAACCAATAGCAGTATCAGAAAAATAAAGCCAACCCATTTCAGATAACTAAAATTAAAGCTTACCCATGTGAATAGAGAGAGTAAAGGACATGAATCACCTGTAAAGTTTTCATCTTTGCCTCAAAGGAATCCAAAAAAAGAAGAAGAAAATTTTAGAGCTGATGGTAACTTCCTAAGGGATCGCATGATCCAATAAGCAGCGAAACCAGTTAAGCAAGACCAAAGATCCACAAGAAAATCAGATCAATGCGATCCCTTTGGAACTCTCCATCTACACTAGGAGCTTGAAAGAAAGAGTAAGATAGAGCTTCACCAATTTGGGACCAAAAAGCTTAAAGAGCTAATGGAGGTTTGTACGTACATGGTGGTCCAAAAACCTCCTGTGGGTTGGTTTCTGATTTATAGAAGAAAACAAAGGTGGGGTTTGGTGCTTTTAGTTTTATGCCACTCTATGGCTTTGGTTCGTTTCGCACATGCACTTGGTGTGACATGAAACCGTAGATAAGAACGTAAGCCTTGCTTGCCGTCTGAAATTACTCAAGTAGCTCTCCCAAGCATAGTTTTTAAAATCGGACAGAATATTGACCTCCAGAGCTTGTTGGTTTAACAGACCATTGGTTCTCAAGTTATTGATTGAATCGAAAAATAAAAAATAAAATCATATATAATATAAAATAAAATTATTTATTTATTAATATAAATTATATAATAAATAATAAAAAAATTAAGATTAAATTCAAGTATTTATATGGTTGGTTAATAAAGATTTAATATAAATTTTAAAAATGCTTGAAGAAGTTTTTTTAAAAAAAATTGAAAAATTGGTTTGGTTTTGTCAAAATGGTTCGAGTCAATTTTATTTGGTTCAACCAAAGTTTGATCGAGGGTTGAGGTTCGATTCCCAAGCTAACAGGTTAGACCCGTAGGATTCGTTTGATTTTTATAACACTGGCTCGAAAGTATTTACATATTTGGAACATTCTCCTATATATATATATATTTATCTCATCAACATAAGAAGTTAATATATTACTTTTGTAAAAGCTTGAATTCTAAAAATTTATTTTTTTTAAGACCATCAATATTTCGTATCGAGTTGGGCACCAATTAATCTTAATTTGAGACAAGAATATGCAACAATATAAAAGTAGTTAAATTCTTTCCTAACACAACGTTTGACAGTTCTTATTTACTTTTCTAGTTCCAGTTTGTGTGATATTCTAATGATTTAAAATATTAGAATAACGTTCTCTCACTCGGGATATTTTTATTATTTTTTTCATACCTTGCCTTACTTTTTTTTTGGAAAAAATTATTATAAATAACTTAATAATATTTGTAATATTATTTTATAATTTTTTAAATATATTAAAAGAAAATGAATTTTTTTTTTAAAACCCAAGAGAAAGCAAACCTAATTAAGTAAGAAAATGGTTAGCAGAAATTTAATTAGATATTCATGAATATACAAAAGTAAGAGAATTTTCAATTTGTTTTTCACGGTCATTTTCATTTTCCTTTCCTCTTTTTCTACGACTCCATGCAAGTATACGATGGGACCAAAAATGTCTTTTTCAGAGGATGCTGAAAAAAACCTCTAATATATGTTTTGGAATATATGAACCCTTGCCAGTATGACTTTTCAAAATTAAAAAGAAAAAAAAAATATTATGGAGAAACCTAGCTATTTAGGTAGTTCATGTCCTCCATCCTATCCTTTTAAGCATAGACTAATTTCAATAATAAATAACAAATTTTTTTAGTTAAAAATGATTCTAAAATTTTAATTTTATAAATTTTGATTTCGAATAAAAAATTATTATTTTAATTATTGATAGTTTAAATTTATTAAAATAATTTTTAATTTTTTTTATCAAATATACTTTTTTTATTAACTATTAATAAAAAGTATCAATTTATATAACTTGGTCATTCATTTATATTTTATTAAATCATTAAATGTTAAAGACTAAAATGTTGTTTTTTTCAAATTCTAATTACGTAGGTGATGCGCAATAAGATGTGAGATAGACAAAGTGTGTGGCCATTTAATCTGCAGTGAATTATGTTATTGATTATGGCGACCGACAGGATCTCGTGGACGATTATTTCTGTTTGGAAGACAGGCGAAGGTTGCTATCAAACAACAAATGCTGCTGCCCAGAAACTAGGCAATTAGTCTATTTACGACAACTTCTTCCTATGATTATCATTTTATTTATTCTATGTTTTTTCCTTACCTCTAGTTTTCTCCAATTAAATGCAAAAGTCCAACAACATGTATGACACCATACACGTGTCGCACGCTGAGTGATTCATCTCCTATGGGTTTGCCCACCTATATTTAATTGAGAGTCACATCCAAGAGCCAAAATCACGTTGAGAAGCCAATGGGATTTTGGCTACGAACCTTGCCATTGAGTCAAATAAACAATAACGTAAGTGTTGGGGGTACGTCCCAAGGTATTGTCTTTTAGGTGGGTGAGGTTGATCTCGAACTTAGGCCTAGAGGTTTTGTTCTCTGAAAATGAACGTCTCTTATCACTTGTGAGGGTTTTTAAGAGCTAGCCGTGAGTAAAGGATCATAATGAGAGAGGGGAAGAGAGCCAACAAGGCCTAGGCTTATAGGGCAAGATATAGGCTTTGTGGGTTTTCTTTGGGTATTCCAGGTCCATAACAGTAAGGTTTATGTTAGCTCTACGAAAACTTCTAATGATCACTTTTGTTCTTCAAATTAAATGTTATTATAAGTATCAATAACATTATATATATATATATATATATATATATATATATATATATTTGAGTGAAATTGAGATTATTTTTATGCAAAAATTTAAATGAGTTATATTGGAAAAAAAAAAAAGGAGAGGAAATTTGTTTTGTATTATTGAAAGATATGAAAAACAATTACAAGAAAAGCTTTATATAGGTAGAAGAGGGTACAACTACTTGAACCTAACCATTAACATGTCCACATTCATACTCCTAATATTATATATTCTAATACCCGCCCCTCAAGCTGTACTTTGGAAACTTCAAAGTGCAGCTTGAATGTATGAAGACCATGCTTAGGAGTCCTCCAGGATCAAAAATATAACAAACCAAAACAATCACTTGAACATTCATCAAGACTTTCACTTCAGCAATAAACTCTTTAGATGCTTTCATGTCCATCTTCTTCATGGCAACATCCTTTTCTCTCAGCTCTCCATAGCAAACAACTCCAAAACCACCTTGACAAATCTTATTAGCTGCACTGAATTTATCTGTGGCATTAGCTAGTTCTTCATATAAGAATTCCACTGATTTGTCCACCATAATGCTTGTGATGCCAGTAGCACCACCACCAGCAACGGGACCACCAGAACCAAAGGTTTCATATTCAATATTGCCAGAGGTTGTATCCTTCATATCTTGAGCAGAGAGCATTTCTCCATATCCTCTGTTCTTTCTCCAGGGAGGTCTCCATATCCAGCCAACACTCCATATATCAGTAGAAGAACTATGCTCAAACATCATCTCCAGAAAAAGTGCAGCTCCTTTGTCTAGAGCATCACTGACATTGCAAACATCATCTCCAAGGTACTCAGGCTTGCAAAGTTTCATAACATGTCTTGCATTAGGTCTCTCCAGAAACAAGCAACTTCTTTCAATGACCTTAGCCTTGACAGATTTCATAAAATCAGTCTCCAATTGCCAGTGAATGTCCTTAGAGAACTTGCTAGTGAAATGGACTCTAAAGGGTGTCAAGTAAGAAGCCAAAGTAGCCCTGCGTGTATTAGAGATGGCACTAAGAATGTCGAAGCCACCAACACATGAAGTCATGCACTGAACATTTTTCTGAGGAATAATATCAAACGCATGGTGTGCACTATTTTCCTTGACATCAACTAACTCATGAACATCATAATCGAAACCATTACTCTTATGAGCACAAACAGACTCATCCATATTGGAAATAACATATTCTGCAATTGGTAGGATTGATCCACGACTCACCGATCCATTACCACTCACAGAATTTTCTTTGCTTCTGTTGAATTCTGAGAGAATAAGATCATCAGAATCAGCTTCTTCTTCAAGTTCATCTTCAAACACGTTTTCAAGGATCTCTGTAACTGCTTTTGTAGCATCTTCAAATTTGCCTTCAACAGACACGATATGTTCATCACTAACCGTGGCAGAGGATGAAGATAATGGAGGAGGAGAGGAATCTGTTGAAGCGAAACTGCTATAAAATTGACAATGTTGCTCATAATACCAGCAGTAATCTTGATAGTAGTGATAGTAACTAATATCAAGATCTGGATCATAAGGTCTATAGTAAAATGGAGGAAGGGAATAGTCAAAAATTTCTGTGGCAGCCATGGCAGAGGATGAAGATAATTGTGGAGGAGGAGAGGAATTTGTTGAAGCCACGAAAATATTCTGAAGCTCTATGTTTAAATCTACCGAGGAAGAAGATGAAGTGAGGATCGGTGATCCAGTGCCATAAGATCCAAATCGAATTTCTAAATCTGGAATTTCAAAATCACTAGGAAGTTGAATGGATGGTGAAGCATGAGATTGCAATTCTGAAGGAGACTCTACATTGACTAGTTGCAATTCATGATCTTCCATGCCGAATGAGCCAAACAGAATCGGTGAATGCATAGAGGAGAAAGAACTTGGTTCAGTTATGGCAGCACGTGGAAGTGTGAGCGGAAGCGAGAGCAAGTAGCTCTCTGATACCATATTGGGAAAAATAAAGGAGAGGAAATTTGTTTTGTATTATTGAAAGATATGAAAAACAATTACAAGAAAAGCTTTATATAGGTAGAAGAGGGTACAACTACTTGAACCTAACCATTAACATGTCCACATTCATACTCCTAATATTATATATTCTAATAAGTTAAGTGTCAAAAATTCACAAAATATGTACAAATTATTTACTGTTAAATTAGATTTTTAAGACTCGTTAAAATGCTTAAAAATATATTTATAAATACCCACTAATGAGGTCATCATATTTAGTGCACAATTTTGAGGGCTCACTATACACTCATAGAAGTATTTAGAGTCACTCATTGACAAGTTTTTCAAATTTGATATGCAAAAGTTTAAAAAAATTTAAGTGTGTTAAGTCTCAAAAAATTATTGGTAGTATGATTGAACCAATGCTTTTGTTTAATATGATTTTTTTTTTTTATTAATTGGACTAACATTTGTTGGCCTTTTAGAGTTTATAAATTATATATGACTTAAATTTAGAGCCGATTAAATTAATTTTTAAAGAATTATTTTGAGGTATGGATATATAAGCAAAAGCTAAAATCAATTTTCTTTAGAAGTATTTTTTTCATAAATAATAATTTGCTTTGTGTGTGTGTGTGTGTTTTTTTTAGAAAGCATCTCTACATGTTTACATAAAAATAGTTTTTTTTTTTTTCACTTTTTCATTTGAGTTAAATATCATTTTCCTTCGTAACACTTAAAACATTGATTAATTTAATTTATTATACTTAAAGTTTATTAATTTAATCACTCATATTTTAAAATTTTTATTAATTTCATCTCTAGTATTTTTTGAAGGTTTAAATTACCACTAAACATATAAATACTTGCTAATATTGATATATTTAAAAAATAAAATTGATAAATTTAAAATTTAAGAGGTTAAATTGATAAACTTAAAGTGCGAAGAACCAAATTGATTAAGTTTTAAGTGTGAGAAATTATAATAATATTTAACTTTTTTTTTAACTTTTGAAAATGCATTTGCTTTCTTTAAAAAGCCAATCAAAACACTAAAAAAGTTATGCAATTTTTTTTTTTAATTTTTATACTAGTAAAAGAATTAATTAAATCAAATTTAAAGTTGTTTGAATTGTTTTTTTGTTTGCTCCTGCTGGAAGCGCTTTTGATAGAAAAACAATTTGTGCAAATGTGGATTGTTTAGATTGACCTTTTAAAAAAGTAGAAACATCTTTACAATCAAAAAAACCTACTGTTTTTTTCAAAAGTATGTCAAGAGTTTTTTTTTTTTTTTTTTTTTCTAAAAAAGAAAGTAACAAAAGAAAATTACTATTTTTTTTTTTTTAAAAAACTCTATATAAGCCAAAAAGAAAAGTTGCTTTTACTTCTATTTTTCACCTTTAAAACGTATTTTTTTAAAACCAATTTAAACAGTAGTTTAGATTTTTTTTTTGTTTGAACATACTTAGAATCTTAGTAAAAGAAAACTATTTTTTTTTTTAATTAAAAAAACTAGTTTCGTGATAGATGATCTCCATTTTTTTAACAAATATGTTTAGTCCTTATTGTGATTAAAAAAAGAAAAAAAAGGTTTAGGAGCTTAATGATATGAATATTGTTAATATATGTAGTTTTTATATGTACTCACGGTATATTTTTTAAGGCATAAAAATTACTAGTAGGTAGATTTCTTTTAATAAAATATTTTTTAATTATGTGATTTTTTTTTTTTTTTTGTTTTGTAGTTGATTTTTTTTTGAAAATATATGTGATTATTTTGTTTAAATTTAAAGTGGTACTAATTCTTTTTTTTTTTTTTTGTGATTAAAACATTTTTCAATTATGTGATTATTTTTGTTGTGTGTGTAATTTATTTATTGTTTGATTAAAAATTTATGGTAAAGAAATAGCATCCTAGTCTATTAATAAACATTTACAAAAGATTTATATTTATATCATTTCAAGGGAAGGAGTAGAAACTCAAATCTACATTTTCTATCTTACTCTATTTGATAAATTTCTTAGGGTTAAGTGTCACTGATTCATATTAGAATATAAATAAAGTAATCGCATAATGAATAAATATTATAATCATTTTATTTCATGTAATAAAACGCTTGTTTGTCCAATTAAAAAAAATTAAACATTTGTTTGCAAATTAGAACCTAACTCACACTGTGTGCACAAAACACTATTTAAAAAAAAAAATCAGCAAAAAGAGTAAACATATGGATGAATGCAGGTAAGTAGTGTGGAGAAGAAGTTTTAACTTATAATCAAAATTATTATAATTACACTGATTATTTTCTCTTGAATTTCTAAACTTGGAAAGTAATTTTCCTAAATAATATATAAGTTTAATTCCATGTGGCATTGTGCTTCCCTAAAACTTTTTTTTTTTTTTTTGTCCTCCTTGATTTCCTTGGGTATATTTTTTCCCAGTGGTAACGCACAGCTTCACTTTTCTCAACACACTCCCATTTATTAATGCAACTTTTAATTATTCTCATCTTACCCTCACTAATAACATACTCTTAAACAGATTTAGAGATTGATCCAAAAATTAGATTCAGCAAATATATAAATCCATTTGTATATGAAGGGCTGCTTTAAACTTATTAAATAGATGTAAAAATATGTTATTATGAAAGTTATAGACCATACAAAGTTATAGATTTGTTTATTGTAAATTTACAAACTTTTAAAACAATGCATTTAAAACTTTTTTTTCTAATTTTTTAAGCTTAGGTGTAAAGATGATCCAAAGGAAGAAGAAAGAAGCAAAATGTAACACTTTTCACCAACTTCAATCGATCAATTAAAGCAAAATGAGAAGTGCATAGGGGTTGCCAAAAAATTAATGGAAGAAGAGGAGTGTGTGAATTACTGAAATAGAAGAAGGGAAATGCATCGATTTTAATTTTTTATAAGGATATATGTGTAATTTCAATGGACGGAAGAGTGCGCCGAAAAGAATGGGGAGGGCACTTAGTAATGGCATTTTTCCGTAGGTAATGGAGAAGTTTTAAATTTTTCTTTCTTTTTTTGAAAAATACAAGTTTTGAAAGTTGATAAATTTAAAATGAAAATTCTAGGAGGGCCCAACCGGGTTCGAACCGGTGACCTCTTGATCTGCAGTCAAATGCTCTACCACTGAGCTATGGACCCCTTATGTTGGCCAGCACTAACTAGTTATTATCTCACCAAGATCTCGTTGTCCTGCAGTCCGCAAATCCCTCGTTCCATTCCCGCGTCTTTCCTCTTTTTTCTCCTGCCACTCCTCTCCGATCAGTCCCTGACGTATTCCCCACCAGAATGGTTACTCAGAATGGCATCAAATTCGCGGTTCACCTCATAACCAATCACTTCGGCAATCTTGTTTCTGTAACTCTCTCTTTTCTTTACGTCTCTCCAATTCTATGACATGCACTTAAATTTGTTGTTGTATCCTTAATTGGGTATCAATTTTCCATCTTTGCAGAAAGTATGTGAAAATCTCCTGAAGAGGGGACCCCTCAGTTTGGAAAAGTTGGTTAAGTTTACTGAACTTACCAAGGAGCAAGTCAAGAACTCCTTACTTGTGTTAGTCCAGCACAACTGTGTTCAAGCTTTTACCTTTGACGAAGGTATTACCCCTTTTTTGTTTTCACAAAAGAAAAAAAAAAAAAAAAGGAAGGCATGTTATTGTTCTCTGTTTGCTATGATTATGTCTGAGAAACAATGCAAATTAAAGTTGGTTATGGTTGGATGGAGGATTTCAGGTCCTTGTTTTTGTATCCTTTTTCATAACATGTCTTAAGGACAATCCTTTTATCATAAAGAATGAAAAGGAGAACAAATTAAACTACTATTTTGTTTCATCTAAAAGTACATGAATAAATAAACTTTAATAGCTACATGTTTGTCAAAAGTCCAAGGAACTGAATTTATGGAAGTACTTATAGATGTTATATTAATAGGGTTTAGGTTCTTACATTATAAAATGAATGCGCCGAGTAATGCTAATATGTTGATGCGTTTGTTCATAAGGAGCTGTACCTTTCTTTCTTTGTTTTATCTTTTCTGTTTATTGTAATACTGAACCAACAGAACAAGAAAACACAAAATAAAGCTACGCATAGTCCTGACAGTAAGGCATGATTTCTTCTTGCACGAGAAGCAAATTACTTGACCTTTTACCGTATAGTTTGTTTGTTCACCAGCATAAGGCTAATGACATGTAAGGACTTTATGTCTGGAAGAAAGCTCTGAGGTTGCCAATGAACCCCAGTGTATTCTTGGAAAGTAGCTACCAAATCTCAAGATTGTAGTCGCTTGAGACTTAAAGAAAGATAAGTGAGGTAATGAACACCAAAAATGCTGTAAATCTCCCATCCCAATGCTATAATCCCATCGTAGATTCATGATGTTGTCTCTGACTACAGAGGGCTATAAGTCATAGAGACGCTTTTAAGAACCACAAATCCTTATGTTCAGCATATCTAAATTTGTATGTCTACAAAGCATGGAAATTTATATCCGAGACTGGGGGTGATAAAAACAGTTATTTTCTGGATGCAGGGGGGGACATAAAGAATATAACTTAAGGATGAGGTAGCAGTTTTTCTTGTAGTAATCACAATAGGTTATTAGGACACAAAGGTAGTTGTTATAAAACAGTAAAAATAGTTTGTTTGGGACAATACATGAAGTTCATTAAACAACTTTGTATTTCAAAATTGAAAAAGAAGTGTGATTGCAAATGAAGAATTGTAGCAACCAAGAAAATTGTAGAAGTTAGAATTAGAAAGCAAATGTGGCTGGTTCATATTTCAAGTTATTTGAAATGTTCAATTTTGTTAGTTTTAGAGTTAAATTTGGTATGAAATGCTTAACATCAAATTCAAGAGTTTTTTTTTAAAAATAAAATAAGTTTAGATTATGAGTGGTAATACATTCTTAGATTGGAAAGTTGAAAAGCTTAGAATTTATGTATTCATGCATATGTATGTTTATGTTGTGATCTTTCCTAGTTACTTGATGATGATGTTCTGAATAATCATAATGTAGGTGATGACAGAGAGGGAGCAAAAGCTATTACAGAATACGTGGCCTTATTTGATAACATAATCCATCGACTGCGATTTCCCAAATTTTTGGAGATTGTGTCGCAGGAACTTGATGATGAAGTTAGTTTTGATTTCATCCTTATATTTCTATGAATCTGTTCAATTTAAGTTCAGGTTGAAATGTTGAATGTATTATCCATTTATGTTTGCAGTGTGTAGAACTTCTTGAGGGATTGCTTCGTGATGGTAGGCTTACATTGAAACAGATGGTTGATAGGGCAAGTCAAGGAAAAGGTAAGTCTTTTGGGATGCATTTGCCACATTGAATATTTGTTTTTCTTGTCTTAGTTTGTTTTGAAAAAAAAAAAAAAAAATGTGATGGGGGTGCTCTCACTCTTTAGTTACCTATCGCCATTATGGTTTGATTGGGTTGATGCTCTATGTAAGAATATGGGAATAATATGAGATCGATTGACATTTTACTAACCTCTATCCTTTTTCTTAGTCTTTATTCAAATATTATTTATAAAGTTTGTGTAACATGCCTTGTAAAGTAGGCTAAACCACACATGTCAAGCTATAACTGAAGGATAGTTATCTGGTTATGTGGATCAAGTGTAATCATAATAGGACATAAGATTTATTGCAGAATCTGGGTAGGGAATCTTTATCATTTAGTTTGTTTCCTACATAAAAATAAATGTTTAACACTGGTCCTGTCATGTCCTAGTTCTCCAAAACATAGGAGAATTACAGTTCTCTTGAGTTTTCCCCTTATACAGCTTTTCTTTCAGAGTTGGACTTGAAGTCTGTGGATGGTTGAGGTCTCCAGGACTCTGGTTTATTGATTAGGAGTCTTTAGGATATAGTCTTAAGGACTAAGCGTTTGTCTGGTTGTATGCTTGAGAATGCCAAGTTCGCAATCTTTGTTGGACCTTTTGTGTTTTCTTGTTATTTAGCGATTATATTTGTGATATTCAGCATTGGTGCTCGCAAAGGGGGACTTGATGCATCTTAAATGTGGTCATGACCAAAAATTGTATATAAAATGTGGTTTATCTCATTTTTATGTCATGCCACACAGTACTAAATTCTCATAAATTAGTCTGTCTCAAATTAATGTACTTTCTCTTTCAGAAAATCCTGTGGCTATGGATTTTGTACAAGAGAACCTCCGCAAACTTTTGGCAGTTCGATATGTTGAACGCTGCCCTGACCCTGAGCCATTCGTTTCTAAACCAGTCAAAGAGGAAACTACAAGAAAACGAGGTGCCAAGTCTGCCAAGGTAACTGCTGGTTCATGATAATTTTTGGTTATTGGGTTAAGGGCTATTAGCTTGATTCTTCGTCTGAAATAGCCATTTCTATAGCATTCAGTGATGCTAATGCAATTACAATTTATCTTCTAACCATTTCATCAAAGAGCCTGTATGTGTTTTAGAATGACAATGAAGAAACCTAGAACATTCCAACAGTTCAGATCATGGATTGTCTTCATGACTTCTCTTTGGGGGTCAGCTCATGGTTTCTTTAAGGGAGTTTCTTTGATTGACAAGAGACAATATTGGAGTGTTCTTTTATATTTTTTCTTTTATTCTTCCTGCTGTACTTTTATGTATTTTTCTTATTGATGACGGTTTATCCTCTTTTCATCCTTTATAATTCCTAGATGCTACTCTTTCTTTCATAAAGAAACAAAGGGAGGGGGAGGGTTAGAGGGTTCTGAGAAAATGCATGAGTGAAGAATTTCAGCTGCAGCCTGGAGGATTTAAAATTGTAGTGTAGGAAGTGTTTGTTTATATATTAGCATTTCATATCATTACCTCAGCTGGAGTTGAAACTGATTAAGAAATTTCTCTTTTATTCTAAATATGATATTTATTGACAATGTTTCTTTTGGTAATTCTTGCTTACAGACAGATGTAGTACCACGACAGACCATGGAACAACTCATTATGGAGGCGGCAGTGCTAGGGGAAGGAATCAGATTTTCGCTCCCGTCAAATACAGAATCCAATGCTGATGGAGAAACGAATGCAGATGGTTCTCCCATGATAATTGATGGTAAGATCATGTCATCTTAAGGATCAGACTACTAGAGTTACTAATTTCCATGTCACAATTTGTAAAACAAGTATATTTTGAACCTGGATACATAATCAGGCACATCACAAGCAGAGTCAACTCTTTGGCGTGCAAATTTTGAGGAATTTATACGTCGTCTTAGGCGCAAGGTTGGTTTTACTGCATACTATCCTCAATCTTATGAATGTGGCAACATGGATCTTGCTTTCTCTGTTCTTTATTTACATAATCATAGTGGTGAATGACTTCAATATTTTTTCATGGATCTCATATACTCTAATTTAGTAATTTTTATGAGTGAGAAGCAATTTTATCTCCAATTTTCAAAAGAATGAGGTAATGTACTTGAATTGTTGTATGTATCTCTTAGGCATTGATTGAGAACGTAAGAGCACGACTGGATGATGGAGCTGCTGTTATCTTGAGTGCAATATTGGAGTCAACTAAAACAGCAGAGAAAAAAGTGAAAATGGAGAATTCAGGTGAATAAGATTACTTGCTTGATGACTGTAGGAACCTTAGTGAATAAGTTTATTGTAATTGCTACATCAATTGATATCTATTTTGGTCATTGGTGGTGCGATGCTCTCAAAATGTTGCCTGTTTGGCCATTCGTAGACTTTTGATCAAAGGGAATCATTGATGAGTAGTCAATAAATAATCCTAGTTTATGTCTTTTCTACCATGTACCAGTTGTTACTAGGAACAAAAAATTTAATTTGTGGATATGGTGATACATTTACACTAGCTAGTGTAAGATCTGTGGCATGTAAACACCAAATTATCAAATTAATTAATGAATAGAAAGTTGATAGGTTTGTCCTATTTACTAGCATAGGGGGATGATAGTTGTGGTGCCATAAACCTGCCAAAGTGATTGGAAATGATAGTGAAAAAGTAGGACCGTAGGAGTATTATAAATAACAGTATTATCTCCAGATGTAATTCGAAAATTATGGATATGGATTAATATTCCTATACTGCTTTACTGGATTCACTTCACTTCATACCGTTCCTTGTACTTGTATGGTCGAGATTTTAATATTTTCATGCATAAGGTTCAGGACAATGTGACAATTGATGCGGCAATTGTTTCAATGGTACAGCATTTTATAATTTTTCAAAATTCCTATTTCACCTAGCACACCTCTTAAATATCTTTTGACATCAATATTACGTGCCAAATTTCTTAAAGTAAAATCCTGTTTCGTGCAGAATTATTAAGTAATAACACATTACTTGAGTTGAAAAGTTCTACATCTTCAATGAAAGTTAATAGGTTATCAATTCTGTCTTGATAAATCAGGAACACATTGGTGCTTGGTTTAAAGCAACTTAAGTCACATGATTGGTTTGACCTTTTGGTAATGCTATATTTGAGGCGCAAGTTCAACTCCAATGTTTATGTTTTAGCGTGCATTGATAATATGATATATATTTACATGCTCAAGCGTATAATTATAGGATGCTTTTAAGTGCATTCAAGAATTAGAACATTAGGAGAGATGGAAGGATAAGAAATTGGTATATGAACTTACAGATAAATTGCTTAGATAGAATGTGATGCCTGCTAATATGTTGTTGTTTCTTGTTTTGTGCAAATCATCATTTTGTTAGATCTTTGTTTATATCAACTTTGTCCATTAGTGGTGTGTTTTATTTAGTTCCTTTCATGAATCTGTGCAATGCCAAATTTTGAAAGTGATTTCTCGTATTTGATTATTTGTCATTTCATAGCAACTATTGCTCTTACTTTGTTCCCCCTTTTGCTGGACTTCAAAAACTGAGGCTGAGGGCTTGCTGTTCTATTTCTTGATAAAAATAATTCTGAAAAGAAACATGATTCTTTTCTCTGCCTTACCCTCCACTACCATTATATCATGCTAGTCTTTTGGCTGACAATATATAATCCTATTTGTTTCAGTTCCCATGTCCCTGGATACTATTTTCACAGAAGTGATGAAGACTGAATTTGGTCGGACTATGACCATAGATCGTGTGAGAGCTTCCCTTATCCAGTTGGGTTGTCCGTCGAGAATGCTAGAAGATTCATATAGTATTGGTACAAATTATATGTTGTCTCTTCATGTCAAGTTATTTTCTTTGATATAAAACAATCTTTTGTCAATGAATTTTATATCAAGTTTCGCTCACGATTACTTTTATAGATTCTAATTGAAAAATCTCTCTCCCTTTCCAGATTTGAAGAATGTTCTTGAATTAGCTCGAAATGAAGAGGTTTCTTGTATCTTTGTGGTCTTCATAACACTTATTTATCAAAATTATTATTATTATTATCATTTAATTTTAAAAGAATAGAATTACATAGTGATTTCTCATTTCATGCCTCATGTTGCAGGTTGAGTCAATTGTGTTGAAGAGATATGGAAAAGACGCCTACAGAATATTCAGGTTGCTGTCAAAGGCTGGTCGTCTTCTTGAGACAGATAAGGTGATCTTTTTAGATATTATCAATGATCAATTTGGTATAAAGCTATTGGGGATTTAATCTCTTACCCATACATTAGCAGATTCTGATTCTAATTATGTATTGGGATTCATTCCATCTTACAATTATGATTATATTACTTCCCAAGTAACCAATAGTTTTGTTTAGCCGCCAAAATAAAAGAGAGAGAGTGCTTGAGAGCATTAATTGTTCGTATATATATCAAGCTTAATGAAAACAACGACACACTCTTTCATGTCCCGTTGCGAAAAGAAAACAAAAAAGAACGAAGAACAAAGAAAAGATGACTCAGTCTAACTGTTCTTTGTCACCATTGTGGATTTTTATACACTTTTCTCATCCTTGTAGATAGCAGATTCTACTTTTGTTGAGAAAAAAGATGCTCCAAAGATTCTATCTAGGCTATGGACGGATAATTACTTGCATATGGAGGTGACCAATTTCTTTTCTTTTTAAAGTCACAAACATCATTATGTTCAGAAATCAATTGAAATTTGTGTCTTAATATGTTGTTATTTTTCCTCAACCCCTTGCAGAAATTAGCTTTGTCCACAACCAAGTCATTTCTGTTGTGGAAAGTTAATAACCCTGTTCTTAGGGTACATGTACTGGATGAGATGTATCACGCTGCCTTAAATCTGAGCCTACGAATGGCTTTTGAGCAGGAAAAAGATGAAGAGGTCAGCAAAGCATAACCTTCTTGGTTGCCTTTCCTTCAAGTTTAGTTTATTCATACATGCTTTCATTTGTTTTTCAAACGTCATTATTATGTTCAGCAACTGTAACTTGATGGACCTCCTCGATTACCATAGTAGACTCATCTCTCCAACATGTGACTTGGGGTATTGACATACTCCACCAAACCCTCCTCCATGTGATGTGGACTTTTGGAGGTGGGGCTCACATGTTGCTGCACCATCTTTCATACTGCCACCACAAAAGAGTCATAGTCTGTCCCAAGTCCCATATTGGAGAGATATGAGACATGACATAATTTATAGGACTTGAGGCCAACTACTGGTAATTTGGGTTTAAGTATGAAGCCATGTGGTTTGGCCAGCTCAAGTTACTGGAGAAGTAGATTCTTGGCTGTTAAACCAACGAAATTTAGTCTCTTGCTTCTTGTTATAGCTACATACTTTTAGAAAACTCGTTAAGGCTTGTGGAGGTGTGAGTTTATAGTACCCTGGTTGAGACAGCTGGTCAAGTAAGAAATTTTTTACTCGGTGCTGGAGCGCAAACTAAATGTTGCAATGGGTTAGAGCAAATTCAAAATAATGCTCCGTCTTTCCCCCAAATCAAACTGGTGATTCAAACTCTACCAAATAGCTATAGCATGGAAAAAATGCTCTTGTTAGAACTACTAATTTACACCTTCAAGCTGAAAAGTATCCTATTAGGAACCCATATCAAGAAAACCAGAAATAAAGCAATAAATCCAAGATAAACACTCAAGAATTAGAATAGAATACTCGAGTATTATTCATATTAAAGGGTGTTCACATGACCCAGTGCCTGTAGCTCCTCAGAGAAGAATCCTCTGCCCAAAATCTAGCTAAAACACCCCCTACTATCTCCATACAGCATTACCCCTTAAAAACTATCAAATATTTGGATAGAATTGCCTGGTGATGTATTTCTAAGTCTGTGTTGGTTGATTCGCAAGTCTCAATTTGGCAAGATGTTAGGAAGAACACTTAAGGCCACCCTTTAGTTTTGCAACAAATATTAAGAGGACATTTGTCTTTAAATGATTTGCCCACTTCAGATTTACACTGATATTTTTACTCTAGACCGTGATCAGCTTCTAATCTATGGATTTTTCTTTTCCTGTTCCATCGAAGACTACACATCAAGGATAGTCTATCCCTCACATAGATCCCACACTGACCATTAACTGTAGTATCAGAACTATGGGACTTTGTAATGGAATACCAAGTGGTGAACTCTGAGTTAAAGTGGTAGGAAGTGTAGTATGTCTACACATCTTCTGTTCGACAACCCTATGTCACAACGAGTGCCACTCTTTTTGATTAGTCAAGAAATCAATTTTCAATTATTTAATGCTTGCAGTACACATTGTGGTGCAAGATTGTGAGACAAAAAATGTTATTCCCGTGTGGTCTAGTATCAATTGTATTACACTATGCACTTCACCTGAGATGTGAAAGTTGCTAACTTGCTATGGTGAATGGTAATTTGAAAGGGTGCTAATAAATTCTCTGCATTTGTTTCAGTCTCCTAAGCTTGTCTCCTGTGCTAAGTTTCATTACTTGTCAATTCATTTGTACTAACCACCTGCTACTGATTCCAGCTCTTAACTATCCCCAAAGACAAGATTGTGGGGCCAATTCAGAAGAGATACAAAAGGCTACGAAATGTCTGGTTACTTCTGGGTTCATCACTGATGAAACTTGATGATGCTTTGATGCTTTTCCATGATTTCTGAATGAAAATTGTCAGTTACTTATTCTGATTTCTACAAGGTTCATCCCTATCCTGTCCCACAATAGGAAATTGTCAATAACTTTTTTCTTCTCCTGGTTTTTTATAGAATATAGAATGTTTTGAAGAAGTCAGGAAATTTAGGAGTTCTGGAATTTGGTAGAGTTTTATGATTTCTCAACAGTGTTGCCTGCTTATATTTATTAATATTAGTTTTGTTAGCATTAGTATTTCTTCTGTTGCTCTCAATGTTGTCTCAAGGCGATCCGCCAATTTTCCCATAACCATTTTGAAGCAAGTCATTCCAAACCTTCCTATCTTGTTACTTAAAGAATAAACATTACATTTTAAAAGAGCAATATTTTTTTTAAAAAAAAAAAGAAAGAAAATTATTGTTCAAGAGGTAGACAAACATAAGGAAAAATAAATAAATCATAGGTTTCTTTCTTTTTATTTTTTTTATAAATTATTTCTGAGCGTATGAATCAAATTCATTAACAAGACAATTTTGAGCGCTTAAATGCAAAGGAAAGTGAATGCTGAGCAATCCAATCATTCAATTCAAGGTATGCTCAAAGGGAAAAGATATAAATAGACTTAAAAGACTAAAATCAATTCTTTTATATATCATCATGTAAAAAAAAAAAATGGCTACTATTTGATGGTTTTGCCGCTGCATTTAGTTTTCCACCATTTGAGGGAAAACAGTGATTTTGAGAAATTCTCTAACATCATATGAAAATGATCCTTGTAATGCCACTAAAGTGATAAAAAACTAAACACTGTCTACTGCAGTATTGTTATCTTGTCACATGCTAGAGAGTTAATCAATGCATGTTAAGAGTCATTTTGGCCTATTCTTCCTTTTCTTCAGAAATGCTTTCTTCGTCACCCCATAGTAGCGAGGTTTCTTGAAACCGTATGTGATGAAGTTCCATCCAAGAGGTGATTCACCCACTAGCAGCCGGTCATTGCCATAATATATGATGAAGTTCCATCTCGGAGCTGATCCACTCACAAAATAACTTCCAGGTGGGAGGTTGCCACTCATGGACCGTTTTACAACCTTTAAGGGAATTGGATTTGGACATCCAGGTGGTAGATGTTTTTCCTCAATGTTACTGCTTCCAAACATGGCTTTGTTGGCTGATTTTTCTGATACAGATTCCCTTTTTTGTCGACCATATTGGTCTCTACCAGCTTTGTTCTTCTCAGTAGTTATCTGAATTCCAGACATGGATTTGTTGGCTGATTTCTTTGAGACAGGTTCCTTTTGTTGTTGGCCATCTTGGTCTTTACCAACTTTGGTCTTCTTAGTAGTTTTCTGAATTCCAGACATGGCTTTGTTGGCTGATTTCTTCAAGACAGATTCCTTTGGTTTATGGCCATCTTGGCCTTTGCCAGCTTTGGTCTTCTTAGTAGTCATCTGATTGTATTCTCTCACCATGAGCTTGATTTCTGCAAAGTGTACCGTCAGAAATGCACTTTGGACACACATAAACCAAGCTTAGATTTTTGTCTTAGATTACAAATTGAATAAGATATAAACTTGATAAATTTTGTTGACATTAGATTTAGTTAGCAGAAGTCCTAAATGTTTTAGCAGAAATCAATAAATGTCTGCAGAATTGAGAATTCAAGGTACAATCATCATCATGAGCCAAACGTTAAAAAATAAAGTACTGTATCATGCATATGTGCAATAAAGAATCAAAGACCTGTCAAGTTCGTATAAGAATTATAGCAGACACCCTATACTCAACGGGGATCAATGCACATATTTCATTCAAATTAAATACCATATCAGAATTTCACTTTTGGAATTCAGTTGCCTCAAGTTTCTAGTGACTTACAGAATAGCAACTTTCATTAACTTAGAGCATATAACCAACTTAAACAATGCATCTTGTTATGGACCAGGCCCATGGGGCCCAAGGGCCCAGACTTCAATCACCTACATAAGGCTTGGCAGGAGGGAGAGCTTAAGCATCTCTCACGCACATATACCTCACAATCCTAAAATCACTTTCACAACACATCTGAATCATTAAGAAATTACAGTTGCTGACTTTGATGAAATAATTTGAAGCACAAACAGAACAGAAAATGGCAAGAAAATCGTAACCCATGATTACTTTCTTTCCAAAAGTTTTGGGTAATTTTGATGATTCTAGATCTATCAGCAATGCATATACACGATATTATAGCATCTGTTAACAGAGACCCCATTAAGAACTAAGCCTACCAGTAAATTAAAAAGGTCAAAGCCTATATTGCAGTCCCACAATAAATAAGTTCAAGAAAGTATAATAAATTAATTCTGCTTTCTTGGTCATCAAGAAATAGAATGAAAGAAACGCTTGACAGCCAAAGTTTCAATCAAAACCAGCCCCAGAAGAAATCAGAGCATACTAGAAAGATATAAATGCAGAGAAACAAAAGAAACCAGAAAATGTTAGGAATGGCTATACCTCTATGAACAGAGGACGAAGTCCTTGAACGTGAGCACGGATTCTGATGAAGGAAGAATAGCTGACCCCAAGATTACCAAGTGTTCTCTTCAAGTCGCCCTGAGAAGCACGCCAGGTTAACCCTGCGGTGATGCCATGGCCTTACGAGTGGTTGAGCTATTAGTTGGGTTTTCCTTTGTCGTGGATTTGGGATCAACCGTGCCTTAGAGAGAAAATATTTGAAAACAAAAGAACTCAGGAGAGCTGCTCTAGTCTCTGACTCTTGAGTTTCTTGCAAAGAAAGCAACGTCGAAGCCTTCGATTGTACAAAGCATGCATCCCAATTCATTTGTGTGGCCAGTTAAATGACAGTTGTTAAAAAAAAAATTTTAAAAAATTACAGCACATGTTGATTTCTTTCTTCACTATAAATTTTTTGCTAGCCCTCTTGTGAGCTCGAGTCTTGTTCACTTCCCATACCGCTTGAAAAAGAAAAAAAGAAAAGAAAAAGTTGAACCTATAAATAATAAATGGTTATGATTTCTTCAATGGATCCGATAATAGGAAAAAGAAAAATCGATACGTTACTTTATTACAATGGTTGTTCTCTATGAATTATGTATTTTACTAGGTTTTACAATAGAAGAATATTAATGACCTCCTATATATGTTAAATAAACTATGGTTTATTAAATAATAAGAAATTTAGATAATTTGCATGATATCTTATATCTTAATTATGTTTCAACGCTTTGGAAATCATTTAATTTGAAAAATTCTTACATTAAGTAAGATCTAAAATTCAATTTCACTCAATTTGAACTGAATTAATCAATATTCAATATAATATTAGACGTCGATAACTTACCAAAAAAAAAAAAAGAATCCTTAATTAATATGCCTTTTCTTTTTATATGTAATTAATCACATTTTTAGATGTCATCCGTATCTATCACCTATTTAATAGAAAAAATAATATTGTAATTCAATAACAATATATCTTATAGCATTTAATAATACTAGACCCTCATCTTAAATTTTTTTCTCTTTTTTTTTTTTTTCATGAATAACCCACTTTGTATGACTTTAAGCCTATTTGAATTAAATTTAAAAAATAATTTTGATATGTAAAAATAAAAACAAAAATTAAAAGTAATTTTGTTTAGTTTATAGAGATAACTTTTTTTTTTTTTTTATGAATAATATCTAGCTTCTATTTTCTTTTTCATTTGATGCATCCCCACATCTATGTGCTCATTAAAAAAAGTCAAAAACCTGTTTTTGGCTTTTGGGTACTTCTATGTTTTTTCTTTGAAACCACAATTCAAACACTAAAAAAATGCGCAAAATTATTTTTTTTACCGAAAGTGCTCCGAGTAGAAAAAAAAAAAAAATCCAATCCAAATAAAGCGGTTCAAATGCAATTGAGTAAAAGTTGGCTGTGTGCTGGATTGAAGCTTGGAATTATCTTGGTCCTTAATATGTGGTCAGGGAACAAATTTATTATTTCAGTTAACATCTCTTTTGTTTTTACCTTCTTATTTATGTGACCAATTGATAGGAAAATTTGTGAGTTATTATGAATTGGAAAGAGATTAAATAATTTAGTCCACAAGAAATAGTTTTGTGAAGGAGCTTAAAATATAGATATTCTAGGGCCCTATGCAATCATGAATTCATAGAACTTAATATAACTTATATTATTATAATTTACATAAGGATATAATTGAATTTGTAGTCTAGGTCAGGTTAATTTGACCATTGAAAATGCTTTTTAACACATTAGGAATCCTGATTACAATTGATATAATTAATCTGAATTAAAAAAAAAAAATAGGTTATTCAATACGAAAAGTTGAAATGAAATCAAAAACATGTAGAATTTTTATATATTATTGTTTTCTTTTCTTTCTTGTAATTTTAGTTATTACTTTTGATCACCTAAATAATATTTTAGATTAAAGTATTTTAATAATTAATAGTCAATCTTTATGGTTACAACAACTCTTACTGGCTACACAGTAATGAACACTTGCACTTTGATTTCAGTAAATACATTTTATATACATCACATGCTAACTTGGAATTTAAATTCAATTTTTGAAATCAAGATATTCTTACATCCTTTGTGTATAATACTAGTATTTATTTAGAATGGAGACATGTAAATGGTTAAAAAAATAAAATCTCAACAAGAGTTATTGCAAGACAGATCTCAACTTTCAAAGCTGTTAAAACTAATTAAGTTTGATCAATTAAAATTATTAGTTCTTTTAAAGTATATAAATAAGAGTGATCTGAAAATGTCATAAATAAGAGTAATTTAACCTACTAAAATTAAAAAGTTATTAACTATTCAATTTACACTAAAGTAATTAAATTTCTCTAAGATTAAGGATGTACGGAAAGTTCTGTATATATCTGACATTTGACGGATGAATTAGTAAGCTCCCCATTGTAAACTGAATTCAAATGGTGAATGATGTAATGGATATTCCCTTTGGATCTGTGACAGAGACAGAAGAGTACCATGCAATGCATTTTCATAGAAAAAGCAAAGCTAGCAGACAAGTTAGCATGCATGCACCATACTATCCAAAAAGAAAACCTAATGTGTATATCGTGCTGAGTTTGAAGGATAGATAGATATAACAGTCAAAATTCACAAAAGCAAAGCATTTTAGGGAAGTGAAACCCTAATTTTCTTCACGACAATATATTGTCTACGTCTAGTGGTGGACACTTCTGAGACACGGCTTTGATTTTTATCACTTATCCGCTTCTTCTTCTGCTTCAGTGAATAAATATGATTCACGTTCTTTTGCAAACATATATGAATTAGGGTTGAGTGCATGATCAAAAAGATTTTCTCTCTCCACTATTCTCTTCAACTAAATATTGCCAAACATTTTAACTTCTTATATTTGGCTAAGATAGGATTGCCTTTTTCAATCTTGCTACTTTTCTTTTTCTTTTATATCTAATATCTCTTCACACCTTTTTAAATACATGACTAATCTTCATCTAAATAAAAAGTAACAATTAATAAATTCTCTCAATAAAAAAAACTTTAGGTTTCAAATTAGGTCTCAATTTCTACTACTAGTTTTTTACTTCTATCTTTGAGAAAAATGTACCTAAAATCTAAATGCATGTTTTCCTTAACTATTTTTTGTTTTAACGATGCCTAAAAACATATTTTATTCAATAAATAGGAAATCCTTAATTTTATTTAAAAACATTTCTTAGAATATATTGAAAACTGAAAAAGAAAAGAAAAGAAAAGTTGTTTTAAGTGTTTTGAAGAATGACACTGGCAGCAAGATGGATTCAGAAGCCAATTAAAGGGTGGCCCAAAATAATATTCAAAAACCTCTAGTTTGGAATTTCATATTGTCTATCTTTTAGAAGAAAATTACTCTATTTTCTATAAATTGAAATAATCTTCATTATTTGTTGTGCAAAACACATGTATATAATTTTGTTTGCTAGGTAAAATTATACTATACTGGAAGTCACTTATTTTTCAATAGCAAACATATATAAAAGGAACTAACCATAAGAAAAAGAAAATATTAACTATACTAGATTATAAAGCAAAGCAAGAATCGTTGAAAATTTATTTTAACATAGGTTCTATATATTATAGTTAGTTAATTAGACACGTAATCTTTACAGTATGTATTTATATTACAATTGTATCAAAGAGAGTATCTGATATTAACAAATATCAATAAAAAGGTACCTCATATACATTATTTGTACAAACTAATTTTCCTTTTTCATTCTAATATCTGTACTATAAAAACCTAAAAAATATCATAGATACACTAAAGTTTAATATCGTCTTATATATATATATATGTGTGTGTGTGTGTGTGTGTGTAATTGGCTTTTATGCAATGTGTATGTCGAGCTCACAATTCACAAAAGCAAAGCATTTTAGGGAAGGGAAGATGATATATATATATATATATATACTTTTTAAATATAAAATTAAAATTTTTAACTAGATTAAAAATTATAAATTTCACTTAATAAAAATAACTTTAGTATTTTGAATTAAAGCTCACAAGTTATTACCTCTAAGCTAACGCCTTACATATTGATGTTTTATGTTTTTCTTTTGTCTTCGGAAAAAAAAAATGACACTTAAAAAGTTAAGGATCTGTTTGCTTTAGCTGTCTTAAAAATAAAAATAATGCATGAAAGCATGTTCGGTTCAATAAACATGAAAAATATTCATTAAAAAATATTTCTTGAAATATACTGCAAACTTAGAATAGAAAAAGTTGCTTTTGATGTTTCACGAAAATGACTAGTGACAATTGTATGCTTTTATTGACTTATTTTATTTTGTTTAGACAAAAAATAATTGGTGATTTAATAAAATATATTTAAAGGTGATTTTTGAATACTGAATGGATATGAAAATAAATAAAAATAAAAATTCAATGAACATATTATATAAAAAAAAATGAAACTTTGAAAATGAAAACACCTATCATAAAATGAAAACAGAAATTATAAATATAAAAAACATTTTTAAACCAAAATTGGGATGCTTTGGATTACAATATCATTCTTATGTTCCATGCGATCGAATAGCTTCCATTGGATATATAAAAGTAAGCTTTATTTAAAACATATATATGTGTGTAATTGGCTTATGTAAGAGTTATTAATTTAACATTTTATTTTTGTACCAAAAAAAAAAAAACATTTTATTGTATTAACATTATATTCTATCTTTCTAAATTTGATATAAATTAAATTTTTTAAATTAATCAATAATTATATTTTTTGATTTTCTAACTCTCATTTCTATTATTTTTTTTTCTATTCACAAGAAGTTTAATTTATATATTGCATTAATTAGACAAACACCATACATTATGAGCTTGTCATTGAATATTCTAAAAGAAAATTGAAGTCAAAAATTTTGAATTCAAAATTATGAAAATTTTTCCTTTTTTCTTGGAGAGATTCTTTTTTAATCAGACTTTATTTCAAAGATTTAGGCTTCTACTATATTAAGAAATAAATCTTAACAGGTAAAAGTATTAAATTCTTTTGCTTAGGCGAGTAGCACCTGCGTATGCGGCAGTGCCGGTGCGGAACTTAATGCCCTGAGCTGACTCGGATCCAGGTGACGATGGGATGACGTGGCATCCGGTGCGGCCGTATACGTAGTTCTGATACTGACCATTGGGGGTGCCACTTTGCATCTTCCCAATGGTTGCACCGTCAAACCAGTGGTCTCGTGTACGAATTCAAAGTTCAACTTCATCAGATCAAACCCAGAATCACATGATGCTATGGTCTCAGGTTGCATCGTCTGCAATCACTAAAAATAGAAACCTATTTAATCTATCATATAAAATTAAAACAGAAATTTTGAAAATTAAAAATGAAAATATCACTACAAAACGGTAATTATTATAATCATCCTACTGAGATTTATATCTGTAAAATATCTTTAAATGCTAAAGCAAACCAATATGATTTTTAATATTTAAATAATTCAAATTAGGTAAAAATAATATGGACCTATATTTTAATATGAAGTCCCTGTCAAGTAATTTTTCTAAAATTATTGTAGTTTTAGTGTTTTTTTAAAACTAATGCAATTTTAAAGTTAATATATATATATATATATATATATATATATATATATATATATATATATATATATATATATATATATATATATATATATATAAAATTAAAGATAACTTATTCATTTTTTTTTCTTTTAACCACACCATAAAATAAAGGAAATTAAATAAAATATTATGATCAAAATAATATTCTAATTAATTATCTCTTCATTCATATATAAAAACTTTAAACTATAATAATTCTCGGATGGAGGGAGTATGTTTAAATAATATTTGAATATTGTTTTGTTAAATAACATTATTAATATTCAAGCAGTCGTTATACATACTTATTAGTTAATAATTTTTTTATTTATAATTATATATTCTTACACTCTATGAATATAAGATTAATTAATTATTTTTATTCATGACAAAGAGTAATGAATTGTAATCTGTTTCAGTAAGTGCAATTCATAAGTTTCCTACTTAATAACTTTCACATAACTAACACCTTAAAATGCAATATGTTTTATTAATATATGTTAGTTTTATTGATAAAGAGTTGGAGTTAGTTTAAATATGTTAATATAAGTTTAAGCTTATATGTATATATATCAAAAAGTTTTGAGAGAACTCTACTCTTATTTAAGTCTTTCAATTAATTTTAATGAAATTGATTATAAGTTAAAAAATTTAATAATAAATTTATATTTTATAAATTATTTATGGTATAAGTTAAAAAAAAAAAAAAAACTCAATATGTTTTTCGTTGATGCAAATATTATTATTTGTTTCCTTTAACATGTGGCGTTATTTGTCACTATCAAGAGACTGATTCTACGGAAGCATATGGCCCAAACCAAAGTTGCGTTGCTTTCTTGAGCAATTAAGAAAGAACTAAATGCATGTTACCGAAAATATTGAACAAAAGGTAGAAAAGGTAGCTTTGTTCATGTTTCTTTGTTTCCGTACTTTGAACCAATCCACAACACAAGACCATCAATTTTCTAATGTTCTGGAAACGTATTAAACATTTGAATACTACTAGAATCTGAATCTGCTGAAGAAATAAAGAATAAGTCTAGCTGCAGTGTTTGATTGTGATCATTCAAAATTTTAATGTTAAGGAGAATAATAGGTACCCGCCCACATTTCTAATGTTTTGTAACACAAATTCCTTGTTTAAAGAGAAAAATATATATATTTTTAATATTCTAACATTTATAACTCTTATTAAATATATTTTTAATATTTTAAATTTATTAAAATAATCCTAAACATTTAATAATTATTACTAAATACACCCATGTTACTAATCATTAACATAAATTGTTGATTTGTACTGTTTTATTGTCAAGATGATATTTACTGACTTAATTATTTATATATTGTTGTGTCACTAGAAGAAAAACAAAAAGAAATAAAAAACTTTTTTTATCTACTCACATTATCATTAATTTTTTTAAAAAAATTAATGTTTTAAATTGAATAAAATGAATCATCACATTTGAACTCTATTAAATTATTTTTTCTTTGTATAAAAAATTTATTTTTATTTTAAGTTTGAAATGTAAGAGTTTATTTTGTTTAGTTTAAAATGTAAAACTTTTTTTTTTTTTAAATTGATGATAGTATGAAGGGCAAAAGGAGAGTTTTTTTTTTAAAAAAATAATTTATCTCCATTATCTTTTAAATTCTTTTTTTTTTTTACTTTTAAAAATAGTTTTAATGCCTTTTTTTAAATAAATCAACGATATATTTGTGGCTAAATCAATAAATAACAATCATATCAATAACAAAATAGTACAGGTTAACATTTTTTTTGGTAATGGTTAATGACAAAAAATATATATTTAATAATGATTTAAATATTATTTTAATAAATTTAAAGTGTTAAGAGTATATTTAATAATAATAATAAATGTAATAAATTAAAATAACGTTTTTGTTACAATATATAACGATACATTGGATTGCGATGATTCAAAATTTTAATGTTTAGGGGAATAATGGGCCCCGGCGCACGTTTCTAAAATGTTTTGTAACACAGATTCCTTGTTTAAATGATTTCTTAATTATAATATTAATACCCAGAGTCTAATCCGTTCTCCTCGGCTAGAGGAAACCCACCGACCGCATTTGGACTGTTGTTGTTGTTGACGACTGTTTGGAGTTATATATAGAGACGCAACTACACCGCTAAAGTGGCATATACACTTCTATACACACATGCTACACAACGTCGTGTAAATTAAAAGGTTGAAGAGTTGATGAGGAATTCATTCATTCTACCATGAACAAGTATTAGTATTATACTTTCATTTTTAATAACATTTTAACAGAATGTGAACTTGATAGATGTGATTGTTGAATTAGACAATTGACATTTCCTCATGACATTATTTTAATAAATAAAAAGAATTTAGATTATAAGTAAATATTATTAGTTAATATTAATAAGGTTGAATTTATTAAAAGAAGTTAATTTTTATAAAGTGATAAATTTAAGTTTGAATCAGAAATATTTGTATTTAGTACTTAATAAAACTTCAATATCTTTAAAAAAGAGGAGCATATATATTGAGATTATTAAAAAAGTAAAAATTTTATTCAAACAAGATGACTATATAGAGGTAAACAAACATAAGAGGAGATGAGATGGTTCATCAATGGAGGCGATAAAGTCAAAAGTTATTCTCTTAGAGGTAAAAGTAAAGCACGAGAACGTGAAAGAAATGATAAGGTTATAGTCCTATATATACACAAATGCTACACATTTAAAAGGTTGAAGAGTTGAGGAGGGATTCAATTATTTTAAGAGCAAGAATTATTATATTATATTTTTAATAACATTTAGGTAAATTTTATAAATTTAACTCTTGAATTAAAAGACTTTCTACTATAGATATAAATTGATATTGATACTCCATCATATGCTATTATTTAGTGAATAAAAGAAAGAGAAAAAAAAAATTTTGGTCACTTTTTGTACTTATAAATCTAAATTAATTTCATCGTACTTTTAAATTTATTAATTTTATCTCTCACACTATTAATTTTATCAAATAACATTTTCTAAACTCATAATTAACTATAAGTATTTTTCATGTTTTTCAAGTGTGACATATTGTGAGAGACCAAATTGATAAAAATAAAAATATAAGTAACAAAATTAATTAAAATAATAAGTAAGGGTGTTTACAAACCAACCTAAACTATATTAAAATCAATTAAGGATAGTTGAAATCAATTTCAAATATATTCAAACCATTGATTTGAAAAAATTTTAAACGCTTTGAACCAAATCAACAGTTTTATATATATATATATATATATATATATATATATTATAAATTTTTATTTTCAAATCACCTCAAAACTCCTCTCAAATCAGCTCAAGTCCACCTAAATTACTTCCAAACCAGCAAAAAATTTACAAGTTTTAACAAATTGATGGTTTCAAATCTCTTCTAAACTAACTATGCCAAATTGTCTTAACTCCCAATAGAATTTTAGCTTATAATTTTCTCTAACCGACCAAATTGATTTGATGTAGTTTTTAAGCCAAACTGCGCTGAATCAACAAACACTCCTAATTGTAAGAAATAAAATTGACAAACTCGAACTAGAGTTATAATTGGAAACAATGAAAATGGTATTTTCCTCCAAAGAGAATTTAGATTATAAATAAACACTTAGGAATTTTCGACTCATGTCAAATTTGACATGAAAAACAAAAGTTAGATTAATATGACATGATTTAATCCTCGGATTGATTAAAATCGTCTTTACTAAAAATTAAAGTAAAAGTTTTATTCAAATAAGACTACCATTTGCAATATGAATGCAGATGTAGGTAAAGAGATATGAGAGAAGATCAGATGGTACATCAATGGGAGGCGGTAAAGCCAAAAGATTTTTCCGAGAGGTAAAAGTAAAACGTGAAAATGTGAAAGAACTTGTAATATTTCTAAGCCAAACGAGCTAATTAGTAAGAGAATAATTAATTAGCTAGCCTACTCAGTTGATTCAAAACATAAACGTTTAAATTGTTCAAGAATAATAAACATAAATATATATTTAAATTTATTTACTTTGGTATACACGTTAAGTCGCTATATATTGCATGTGTTGCAGTTTAAATATCAAATTTCATGCATGGTGTAATGCATGACTTCATCCTCCTCATATATATTTATAAAAAAAAACAAAAAAAGAAAAGAAAAGTAGATGTCCGTCCAATCAGCAGTGTTCTGTGCTGTGATTGGTCGATGACGAACAAAATTTAACCTTTTTGTTATGTTTCTCTCTTGTCTGTGTATTGACGAAAACACGGAATGGAATTGCATCTCATTCTCATCATCCGTATGCTTGCGTTGACGCCAGCCTTAGTGGTCAACTTTCCTTTTGTAATGATATGGAGATTGATGGTTAATTGTTGGTGGAGTAGTGACACTTATTCATGTATATTTATTTTTTAATTTAATTTATTTTTTTAAATAATTTTATCTTTATGACGTAATTAAAAAATAAAAAGTGTGTAGAATGACGTGGTAATTGCTTTTTTTTTTTTCGTCGGTGTACTCATTACTTGTTTGATCCCGAATTGTACGATCGCCTGCACCTATTGCATGCCTAAGGCTATGCCTATCTAGCCGCAATTTGCTTTTGCAGTAAACATATTTAGAAATGATTTTGTATTAATAGGCGAGGTTTGTTTGGTTTAGGAAATATTATTTTCATTGTACGAAATTTGCTTTCATTTTTAAAAAATATGTTTATCTGATTTTCTTTTATTTTTTATTTTCACTTATTTTTTAATTATTCAATATCTAATAATTATTTTCAATAAAATTTATTAAATTATTACTTATCTTTTCGTTCAAATAAAATTAAAAGGTTCAAATATTAAAAAAATTGTCATCGGTTATTTTTAAAAACACTGAAAATTTTCAGTTTTTAGTATATTTGTGAAAAAAATTTAGTAGAAATATTTCTTATTTATTTTAAGAACAGTCATTTTGACGTCGTTGGATTTAGCCTAAGAGAAATTTACACCCATATACTAAATTTTTTTTTTATTAATATATATCATTTTTAAAAATATTTATCAATATATACCACTTTACTTATATATCACATTACAGTACTATAATTTTCGAATATCGCATTACGGTACTGTAATATTTAAATAAAAAATTAATTAAATTAATTTTTTTTACAAATAAAATATTTTAAAAAAATTTATAAATTTTTTTAAACACATATACACTATTCTAAAAATTATTACCAATATACTACTTTTATAAATATTTACTAATATATATTATCTTTAATAAAATTACATCACCTTCTTATAAATTTATTTTATTTAATTTAAATTTATTTTATTTTATAATTTAATTAAAAGACACTAGAAGTTCACGAGTTAGTACTGAAATATTTCTGCAAGATAATGATGTGTTTCTTTTTCTTGGGTGTCTCGTTCCAAAAAAGAAAAAATATTTATTTTTTTGGACAAATGATTAGTTGTTTAGAGTATTTTTTTTTTCTCTCCCTTATCTACTGTATATCTTTTTTTATATTTTATTTTTATAAAAAATTATAATACATTAAGTGAATTTTTTAAAATTAATTAACTCAAATATATATAAAAAAATTGTGTTTGATTTTGAAATATGATAATATTAAATTTATTTAGGCCAAACTACTTCCTAACAGGAGATTCCATTGTACAATATGTCAAAGTATAATAAATTTAAATTAAATAAAATAAATTTGTAAGAGGGTGGTGTAATTTTATAAAAATAGTATATATTAGTAAATATTTATAGAAGTGGTATGTATTAGTAATAATTTTTGGGATGGTGTATATGTGTTTAAAAAAATTTATAATTTTTAATATTTTATTTATAAAAAAAAATAATTAATTTTTTATTCAAATATCGTATTACCGTAATACAATATTCGAATATCGTATCGCAATACGGTAATGCAATATCTAAGTAAAGTAGTATATATTGATAATTTTTTTTTGTGGTATATGGGTGTAAATTTCTCCGCCTAATAGGCTATTTTATTTTAGTATATAATATATAATTTTAGAGAATTCATAAATAGAGAGACATTTAAAATATAGTCACACACATCCCACATATAACAGATTATTCTATACGTGCCACTATCTATTTGGTAGCATTATGTCACATGTATAGAAGTTGTAATGCAAAACCATATGTTATTTTATTTTTCCCAACAACGTTTTATGAAAATTAATAGTGTTGTCCGACCACAAAATTTCAGGAAAATTATTTCTTAAATAAAAACAAAAAAGTAGTCCAACCTAAACCTTCGGGAGTTTCCGACCAATAAAACCCACATTGGTCCAAAAGGATCAACAGTAACCTCCGCCGAGTGTTCAAAGATAGCTACTGGTCTTTGTCACAAGTCAAAGCCCGCGCATTCCTTCTCCTATAAATACCGCCCATTCGCTAGTCTCTTTTTCCCAACCCAACATATAAAAACTAAGCCACCAACGCTGAGTTCAAAACTGAGAGAATCAGAGAGAGAAACATAGATCAGATGGAGCTTTTAGGGTTTTCTTCTGCTTTTGCTTTCACGGCATTAGTTTTTCTTCTCTTGTTGCTTCTGAAACTCATTTTTTCTTGGTGGGTTTCTCCTATTCGAACCCATATGAAGATTAAGAAATGTGGGTTTGGAGGGCCAACGCCAAATTTTCCATTTGGAAACATTGAAGAGATGAAAAAGAAGAATTTTGTCACTGATTCTTCACTTGGGTCCTCAAATGTGAGCCATGATATACACTCCTCCGTCTTCCCCTATTTTTCTCGCTGGCAGAACTCACATGGTAATATTAACCTTTAAAGTGAAGATGTGATTCATATGTGTGGATTATGATTGAGAAACTGAAGCATTTTATTTGATTTTGTTGGTTTACAGGGAAGGTGTTTGTGTACTGGCTTGGCACAGAGCCATTTTTGTACATTGCAGATCCAGAGTTCTTGAAGAAAATGTCCACAGAAGTCATGGCGAAGGGATGGGGGAAGCCCAGTGTGTTTAGAAATGACAGAGACCCCATGTTTGGGAATGGTTTGGTCATGTTGGAAGGCAACGACTGGCATCGCCATCGCCACATCATTGCTCCGGCATTGTCTCCCCTCAATTTGAAGGTATATTAATGAGCCGAATTCAATGTAATTGAATAAATACGTTGTCATTATAAAAATATAGCTTAATCACATTATTTTGTGTTGTAGGCTATGGCTAGCATGATGGTGGAGTCCACAACCCAGATGATGGAGAGGTGGGCTGCTCAAATGAACTCAGGCCACGCCGAGATCGACGTGGAGAGAGAGATCATAGCCACCGCAGGAGAGATCATAGCTAAAACAAGCTTCGGCATAAGAGACCAAAATGCAAGGGAGGTGCTTGAGAAATTAAGAGCCCTGCAGATGACCCTTTTCAAGACCGCTCGTTATGTTGGGGTTCCATTTGGAAAATTCTTCAACATCAAGAAAAACCTTGAGGCCAAGAAACTAGGGAAAGAAATAAACAAGCTCTTGTTGAATGTGATAACTGAGCGGAAGAAGGCAGCTGAGAGTCAAAGCAAAACTCAAACAGATTTGTTAGGGCTTTTGCTGAAAGAACATCATCAGCAGAAATTATCGGTACGAGAATTGGTTGATGAATGCAAGACCTTCTTCTTTGGTGGCCATGAGACTACAGCACTGTCTCTCACTTGGACTTTGCTACTTCTTGCTACACATGAAGATTGGCAAAATCAGTTGAGAGATGAGATAAGACAAGTGCTTGGCGATAATATTGAAGATCTTGATATCAACCTACTTGCTGGTCTAAAGAAGGTAACATTAACTACCTCTCTCTACATATCTGCCATGCAAACTTTTGTTCATCATTGAAGCACATGCATGCATGTGATCCCTTTCAGGACGAATAACATCTCCCTTTTGTCTCCCCACTATCTTATTCTCTATTCTATCCCAAAGCTTATTTGCTTGATCTTATATTAAAAAAGGGTGATTAATCAAAGGCTTTTAGGATAAAAAATAGACAAAAGATATAATCACCTTTCATAAATGCTATTTTTTGCCATTCAAACTTTAACCATCAAATATGGCGTCTAAACCCATTTAATTAATCGTAAGAATTTTAATCTAAGCACTTTGGATGGAGATTTTCACCATTGTTTTCCTACCCATGTGTGGTTTTTAAGAATTTTCATTTAAAAATAGTATGCTAATTTGAGAAGAAATTGAACTTGGAAGTTTTTATATGGGTAGTACTACGTGTTAGGTACGTGCTTGAATAGAACAAGCAGTGTGCAATATTTACGTGGTCAAAATTCGTACACGACATTCTTAATTTGTGTTGGTCTGCAGTCCACGACAGACCAATAGAAAGTAATTAAACTAATGTCAAATAATCAATTAGAAAACATTAAATGGTCCACGCGCAAAGCGCGTGAAATGCAGCATCTTGAGAATCTAACGAGACGTTGATACTATCTATGATTTGGCTTTCAATCTTCTTCCTTTTGTTTTCTTTTGATTAGTTAATTCGTTGCTGATATCAATAACTAACTAGTTAACAAGCTTCAAAATTCAAATATAAACAGATGTTTTGACCATTTATGCAGATGAAGTGTGTGATGAATGAAGTTCTCAGACTCTACCCGCCATCACCAAATGTGCAGAGGCAAGCAAGAGAAGACATTCAAGTTGATAATTTGACAGTGCCCAATGGAACAAACATGTGGATCGACGTGGTGGCGATGCACCACGACCAGGCATTCTGGGGAAAAGAAGCAAATGAGTTCAAACCAGAGAGGTTCATGGATGATGCAAATGGTGGGTGCTTCCACAAGATGGGGTATTTGCCATTTGGGTTTGGAGGGAGAATGTGTGTTGGTAGAAACTTGACCTTCATGGAGTATAAAATTGTGTTGACCCTACTTCTCTCTAGGTTTAAGTTCAAAGTTGCCCCAAATTACCACCATTCACCTGCAATCATGCTCTCTCTACGACCCTCTAATGGACTTCCTCTCATAGTTGAGCCCCTTAATTAGTTAGTACCATAAATTCTTAGAGGCCAAAATCTTTGTAAGATTATGCTATATATATAGTCAACTTTGTAATTTCATCAATGATCATTTCAATTTTCTTTATTTCACTTAAAAAAGCTACTTATTGAAAAATTAGATTTATTGTAATCAATAATTATTGAACTAACTGCACCGATTACTTTTATCAATTACCATTTCAATTTCTTTAGTTCACAAAGGGTTGTTTGTAAAATCTAAATAAAGATACTTTTTAATGTGAGATGTTGGAATTTACAACATGCTTAGCCAAAATAAGAAGGCAGATAGCCTTGTGGGAAACATCAAGCAAAAATATTTAAGAAGTTTTGGTCATGTATTGTCTTTATATCAATTTCGTTGAATTTAAAAGAAAAAGATAGAGGCTCCACCCATTGAGCACAAATTAAATCGATTGTTTGGCTATTATGGTTGCACCTCAATTATATGTATACTTTTGATATTGACATCGTTGCACTACCTTGGACATAATCAATGTGTCTATACCCTTTTCTCCTTAGTGGCACTCGTAGATCTCTACTCATTTTCAATGTCACTATCATTGCCACACAAAAAGCTTCCAATTCTACACGTGTTTAGTGTACAGTTTAAATAGAAATGTTAAACATGAGTTTAAATTTTGATAATAGTTTTTACTTTTTAAAAATACATATTATAATTTATCGTAAGTAATTCTTTCTGTAAAGAGAAAAAATTCAACCAATGCTAGTTTGTACTATTTTATAATTTGTATTGAATTTTCATTTTTAATCAAAATTTAAAGGTTTGCATTACATACATGTAATTTGGTATTAGAAAAATTTGATGAATTAAAGAAAACTTCCCATGGATCGATCCCCTATAGTTTTATGGACAAAAAAGAAAAACCTATAAATTTAATATTAATTTTAGGATATTACCTTGTGTGTAACATGTCACACATGTAGTGACATGAAATTGATAAATGCAAGTTATTAATTTTGATTTACTGCTAAAAGTTATTAAGTTCAAATTTTCATATGATCATGAGGTAATCAAAAGAAAACCAATTTAACCAAAAACTATTTGATGAGTTGATTTTATTTTGATATTTTGATACCCTCTAAGTGTTTTTGGCTCTAGTTTTATGGATTGTGGCTCTCATTTGGTTATATTAGGTGCCTTTTGCAACTTGAGATCACAAAGGAGCTTTGTCATAGACAAGTATGTAGTTACAAAGTTAGGGATGAAGTGGAGTTTGATCTAGTAGTAATGTCATTTTTCAACATTTATGTGGATTTTTACAAGTTTTTACACTAAATCAATTCTTTTCTTGACCTCTAGCTTAAAATTCCTGATTACCTTTTTTAACTTCTATAAAAATAATAATAAAAAAAAGCATCAATGCAGAGCATTAGCACTAGATATGAAGTAGAAAGCAATTGATGGTTTGACCTTGGGAGTAATTAAGATTAAGTTGGTTTGACCATGGTGATGGCCAAGCTTTTACTTGTTCAAAGGTGATAGCATGAGATATTCTTCTTCCTATGTGGTGCTGGTCAAGCAATTGGACTCACACATGGAGATTGATCCAATCCACCACAAAAGTAATGTAATGTAATTCATTCCAGAAATCAAATGCTCTAGTCCATGCCTATAACTGCACGTGCAGTTAGCTTCATCTAGTGCGATGCCATCGCCTTTCTGTGTTTTCTCAGTGTCAACTACGTGTAAATATTAATATTAATTACACACTTGTATATATTCATATGTACTTTATGCATGGGAAAATTATAATTATATCTGCTACTTGTTTTATTTTTTATTTTTTATGTATTCTCGTACTAAGTCAACGTCAAACTAATCTTATTTAAAGATTAAAATAATTATAAATTATTTTTTTATTAATATATACTTCTACATGAATTTGAATTATTAATTTTATAAAGACTTTTTTATTATTAATATTAATTTGCTGATCAATTAGTCATATCTATTTAATATATATGCTACTTTTTGTCTCATAATTTTTGTTAGTCTTTGTATAATACAGTAATTGATGACTTTATTTAATAGTAATATTCTGTTGAACAACTAATCATAATTTTATAATTAAATAAAATAATCAATTACAATACTGTGACACAAATTATGAAATCGATGACATAACATATAGAAATTACACTCAAGCGTGCAACAATGAAATTGACGTCCACTTTTGCATTCTTTACTTTTCTCCTTTGAATTTGGCTCAAATGAAAGTTAATTGATTGGTGGAAAATGGTAGTAACTTTATTAGTTCTTGTTTCAATTTTTCTGCGTTCTACCAGCCAACTTCGACCTCAAAATTACAAGTGGGAAAATTTCAAGATTTTATTATATATATATTGTCAAAATTTGTGGCCATTTCCTTGAAAGTAACAAGAAGAAGAAAGAGAATAACATATTTGTATACATAACCCTAATGAACATGTAACTGAAAAAAGAACATGGAAGAAGGATCAAGTTGATATTTATCAATAATAATGGTGTTACAAATCAATTTTACTTGTGTATATATCTGAAACTTCCGAGCATGTGTTTTGCGATTGATGGCTATATATGTAAGCGTTGAATTTTTGGATTATGGCTGGCTGTGAGTAGGTGCAAGAGATGGCTTGTTAGTCAGTCTACTTTTGTTGGAGCTTTGACAAACTCTTATCAAACCCTAACTCTAGCTCGGTAATTATTCTTTTCTCTCTTTAAGTTGTGAAAGAATGAGATATGACCTTCACATAAATTCTATTCCATATATAAAAAAACTATATAAAATTTGTTAATATCTAATATGATAATTATAGGAATAGTCAGAATTTTGATAAAATGAGGGCCGATATTAAAAGGTTAAGATTGGTGAGAAATAAATATACATATTATATAACTACACAATACAAAGAAAAAATTGTAACTTGGGGAATTGTGGCACCACCACGACGGCCGGTTCAGCCGGTTTAATGCAAATTTTTTACCCATCAGTTTTTGTATGAAAACTGGACCATTCTAAGAACTGGTCATGGTCCGATTGGTTGAACCGGCAAGTCCAATCCAATTTTTCATATCACTGGATACAACATACATTAATAGTAGTATTGGCAGCAACGGTAGAAAGAAGAATAATATTATTCGAATTCAGCTCGAGACGTATTAGAGTAGATGTTTCCATTTATGTTTTCATTTTGTGTTGCAGGAGAAAACCATCAATTGAACATTTTTTTTGTTTTGATTATTTGTATTTGTGGCACACAAATTTATTATCAAGTTTTTCAACCCATAACTAATATAATTCAAGTAAGATAAAATTACAAAAATAATAAAACTCTCTTTATTAACTTTTAACGTAATTGTATTTTTAAAATTTAAACATAAGATTTCTAATTCAGTTAAAATAACTCTAAATCAATTAATCTACGTGCTTGGTAATTTGAGTGATAAGAACATGGTGATGTAAGCAATACAACTAATAATGTCAACCTGTACTTAATTTTTCCAAAATATTGGAGATATGATCAACAGCTAGCAGCTGCTATATATGACTATATAATATTAAGGCCTTTTGCCTATTCACACCAATGCATCTGTCTTAACCACAAAGGGTTTCTATTGCGATTCCGCGGATTTCACAATCTCCCGTACTAAACTTAGAAAATCTTGCTCATCCTTGGGAAACAAGTAAACTTTTTTCCCATGTCCTTTTTTCTTATTTTCAAAGCATTAATTGAAAACTGATCATAGAAGACTTTTGAAGATCATTAAAACACAAAGTGTGATAAGTAGCAAAGAAGAAATTAGTTCAGAACTTGTGTTGCATTGCAAAGTCAATAACACAATTCTGAAAACAAGAAGATGGTTAGCTACTTTGTGGGAACACAAGACTCTTGTTAGCTTATATTCAGTGATAAGCTACGTGCCAACGTCTCAGTTGTTACATAATTCAACGTCCTGATATGCGATTGTTAACTGATTTTTCTTTCAAAATTCTACATTTGTCTCCTTTACGCGCAGCGGATATATATGACATGCCTATTTGTCAGTATATAAGCCAAACGTTATTCACTCCTGTCCTGAATCTTCTCTGGTTCCCACTATAAGTTATGGCATGAGGGTTGAGATCCTCTAACTTGATGCTTACGTTAGTTGAATAGTTTGGAAGCAATAATCACAAAGTTGAATAATGGGATATATAGAAATCTTAGAAGGCAGACTAGTAAGTGGTTACTTGGTGTTGACTATCTGGGTGGAAAGCTTCTATGTTTCTATTTAACAGTTTTACTTAGCATAAGTTGAAAATATAATTAATTTGAAACATGAACCTCCCACCAAAACCCTAGTAAATGCCCTCGTTGAGCCTCAATTTTATCTCACTAAACTGTATGGATATTGCATGTTGTTTTTATAGCTAATAAAGGAAGGTATAAGAGGTTAAAATAGCAAAACCCAATATAATTAATAAATAATTAAATTTTTTAAGTATGCTAACAAGAATTTAATTTTTAGTTATGAGTATCGAAATTAAACCCATTATATTTTTATCTTAAAAAGAATTAGTCTTTAATTATTAGCTAAATTTTTTTTATTACAGACAAAAAGAAATAACAAAATGATGGATTACTTTATTAACCTTGTCCGCTTAAATTTGAATTCTGGGTCTTAAAAAAAAGAACCTCAACTCTTGTTATTGTTATTATTATTATTATTATTTAAAAGAGTAGTGTTATATATATATATATAAGTATGTACTCATTTTTTTATCTTTTTAATTTTTATTCTTATTTCTCTTATTCAAAATACCTATAAACCTAGGGAGATATACCAGTGAGTGTATAAGTAGCTTTTCCCTATTAAAAATCAAGAAAAAATAGACTAGGAAAGAAGACCATGAAAATAAAACTGCTCTTAACCAAGCCATGGGGCCACCCATGCGCATGTCACAATGAATTGCAAACTAGACATAATTAGTCCCTCACAATGATGGATTGACTTTGTTAAGCAGTATCCAATTCACGTTACAGGCAACATCTTCCTTTCTTTTGGCACACCCCTAAATTTCTATTCACACATCCTATTCCATTTTTCTGGTGAAATAGCTAAAGTACCCCTATTATCTAAAAAAAAAAAAACTCCCCTCCCCCAAATCTCCATCTCCATTTTCAACAATTCCTTCCCCCTTGGTGGCCATGGCACCTTCAAATGAAGAAGATTGAGCTCAATTGCTGTTCCCTTTGTTCCATCAATATGTTTACAATTGAACTTAGAAACATGAAAAGTGGATATGAACTAATGAGTACGCATTTTTTCTTTTTTAGGTTTTTACATTTACAGATTCTTATGTATAAAATTAACTAATCTTAAAATCTGTAAACCTCAAAAATCCGTAACATAATTTAGGCAAATATTAAACAATGAGTGTGGGTGCGAATTAATCTCCTTGATACTAAGGACATTAGAATTGTGGCGATGATGTCCGGTTGAAGGGCCAGAGCTTAAGAAAACGTATAATTGTAAAAATTGTGGAAATGGCAAAGCTTTGGAGTCTTTAGTTACTTGTCAAGATTGGAGGCATTGGGATAAATTGAACGGGAAAAACTCATTGAAGCATTGTATGATCCTAAGACTGATAAAGAGGGGAATTCATTGTTTCAAGGAAACCCTAACAAAAATTCAAATTTTTTATTTGAGATTTTGATATTTTAGAATTTTGATTTTCCAGAGTTGTTTTTACAGCTCCGAAACTTGAACTTCCAAAACTGGAACTTGAACTTTTGGAATTGAATTTCAGAATTTTTAATAGATCTGGAACTTAAATTTGGAGTTGCCAAAAACAACCGCCCATTTTTTCCCTAAATCTTCACTCCAATAATAATAGCCCACCATACATATTGAGAGGGTGGTAGATACCAGAATCTTATCTATGATACGATAATAGCCTATCAAGCCACACAAATTATGACACTTCACATCAACCCCTAAATTCTGGAGTTGGAAGTGGCAGAACTATCAAAATAAATAAAAAATAAACGAGAGAAAGATTGGGGAGAAATGAAATTAGCCTTATTCTGTAACTATCACAAGAGTCTCTGGGACAGGGTGCCCATGCCATCGCCAGATGATGTTGGAGAACGAGGGGGAGGGAGATAGTATAAACTTTGAAAGAACGATTTAAAGTTACACGAATTGCTCTCAGAATAATAAAAGGTTTTTTTCTTTTTTTTTGGAAGAAACTAGAATAGTGGCAAGCTTGGGGGAAAACGCACAAGCATCCACTCTCTCTCGTATGTGGCTAAATGAGTCCATCCAATCTCATCAATCAGAGAAAGCTTCAGTTCGTAGAGTTTCTTCTTGGCAGGCTCTGTATCATCTTGAATTATGTCACTCAGTGCCTGAACAATAGTTGAAAAGATTGAAATCTCATTATCAAAGTACATAAGCAAGTCATAACCTCGTAAAAAAATAGGAAGTCACTTCCAGAAGAGAGGCAAGAGAGATTCTCTTCTCAAGTACAGAGTGCCCGAATATGATATTCTATCTTAACCAAAGTAATTCTCATTAAGGTGCAAATAGATCATTGTTGTTCACATCTGTCAAAAACTAGTTTATTCCAAAAGCTTAAGCTCTTAGGAGAAAGCTCAAAACTAGTTTCATGTTATACCCAAACATGCCTTCACACACGAACGCCCAATACTATGTCAAGAGTCAATTCATCCCAAAAACTTAAACTATTAGGAGAAAGCCCAAAATTGATTTTTATATCATATCTAAAAACATCCATGGCAGCAACCAATATAACATGCAAGTAATTAATAAGTGAATTTTTAATACCATCTCAACATGGTAGTCCGTGGGACAGTGACCCAAAAAAATTGGAGAACATAATAATACCTTTAGAGCTGTCCCAAGCCTTTGACAGCGCCTCTCTCGCGCCACTAAGAGGGTTCCATACTTAGTGGACTTAACATCAACCCATTTCTTTAATTCAGCATAGTTCTCTTCAAACAAGTCAGGATGAACGCCTGGATCAGTCTTGTCCACATCTTTAGCTGAAGCCAAGGGCTTATCCACATCCTTTGACAATATACACCAAGTCAAGTCTGCCAACTTTTATTTGATGAAAAATAATCATATGTTACCACTATCACACGGAAGGTACGACTTATTTAAGGAGAGGTACTGACAACTTCCTAAGAGGATTAATGCATTGCAGATGACTCGAAATATAGTCGTAGAGAGTACATGAAAAGCTTTCAACTTATCCTAAAATGATAATAAACACACGCAGGCAGCCATAAGCTATGGATCATAATGATTATAGGTGCATTTTTAAGACCTGATTTAATCCTTTGTTTGGGTTAAAAGGTAGCATTTAGGCCACATGATATCTATGGTCCATTTCAAGGACAAAAAAAATATTGTTAAATTGGCATCAATACAAAGACATGTCTCTTTTTCAGAACTAATCAGATAGCAAGATCAAACGCTGGTTTAAGCAGCTACTAAGATGAAACAGGTTCTTAAGTTACTCCAACATGATAAATGGAATAGGATTAACACTTCAATATAGTGATTTCAGTTGCACAGTTTCTCACCCTGTCTTGCACACAATTTTACGAGAATTATAAGAAATAACAACAATGGCATTAAAGAGCATTATCAGAAACAGAAAGACAAATTCTAACCTTTAAAGATTCAATTTCAGCCAGAGCAAGCCCCTTTTGATAGAAAGCTTCTGCTAATTGATCACGAGTTGACTCCATCTTTTTCTTGAGTTTCTACAGTAGATTAAATGATCAATAACTTACAATATATTGCAAACGACTGCAAATGCATTGGGAGTAATAGTATATTTGATTTTATCTCATAGAATGAACTTCTGCAATACATATAGTTAATATAAAGTAGTTCAAAGAAACAGAAATTGATCATTTGACCAAAGTCATCTTCAGAAAACCACATGTCATCGTAAACAAAACATTTTTCAGTAGAAGCATCTTTTAAGCCATAATTTTAATAAGCATTTTTTAATATACAAAATATATTTGGACCATCTTATGATCCACTAGGAGTAACTGTATTGTGCAGTAGTTAAACAACTTTTCTTGGAAGGTTTTTTAAGTTTCTGAAATTTCTTAAAACCCAAAACCGATCTATTAAACATTCCGAGCAGTGTACAGATGTCCAAGGTAGATGTTAGAAAACCAAAGAACACAGAAAAATAACCAAAGAAATAATTCTAAGAGAATGAGAATAAAACTCCAGTAGCAGTATTATTTCATTACTCCTAGAAGCATCTACAATGGCCCTGCTCACACTGCTTTCCTCACTAGAAAAATATCCCTACAGCACCAGACCCATCCTAGAAAGCCACTGGAGAGAATTCACACTCCACTAACCTCCCTGCTCATTCGTAACCCTCAGCACTAACTAACAGCACAACTAACTTACCACCTGTTCCCCTCTTTTTCCTGCTACATAACTTCAGCTCCCTAGGTCTCTCATCACCCTGATTATGTTCTTTGTTTATTTCTGAATTCTGGGTCTCTTTTTCTTATTCCTGCACCTGGGCCCTATCTTTAGAACTCCCTTAATAGTGAATATTTGACAAACATTTCTCCATACAGCGCTCAATTTTATGAATCTTTCTAAATGGTCAAAGGTTAAAAAAAAATATCCAACATCAAAAACTAATAAAAATAAGTACCAAAACTCTAGATTTATGAAAGAAAGCGAAATCTGTAAAGCTGAAGAAATGTCACCATTGCAGTACATCAAAATTTGTTCTTTACACAAATAGGACTTAGTGCATGTTAATTTGGTAAAAGGTTAGAAGCATTGAGAACAAGGATAATCACCTCTGCATCCTCATCTTCAGGATCATTTTTGAGTGCAAAGTATTTTGCCAAGTCATCCCTGTCAATACTGTCGATCACCTCATTTGCTGCATCAATTACCTGCAAAGTGTAAAGATGACTTGCTCAGAATAAGCTTTATAAGATGGAGTTGCAATTCCATGGGACAATTATCTCATTGGGTTTTCATAACTTTATTCTCTTCAAAAGAAAGCAGAAAGCTGGGTATCAATTCATAAGACACCCAACAGTGCATTGAAGAGTGTAGAAGGATTCATCAATAAACTCAATACTAAGACCTTGTCATTATTAAGAAGCCAAATACATTCTGATTTAAATCAAATCTATGATTTGAACACTAAGTTTGGGGGTCACTCGGATAATCTAGTTTACATAATGTCACAACATACAGCCTGATTGCAGAACATAGAAGCTAGTATTCTGACCTTTGCAAAGATAAAACACACTTCAATAAATCCATATGATAGTTTTACACTTTGAAAGACAAAATAGGGAAGGAAGCATGCACATGGCTACATTTTCATAGGTTAACAGAAAAATGCATGTATGTATCTCCAGGACCAAAACTTTCAAGGTATAGTCTAGATAAGGGCGTCTGTTGCTCTTTCTAATGGTAGTAAAGGAGGTCATCAATACAGGACAAGATATCGTCAACAAAGCACAAGAATAGTTACTCCTCTGACAAATACCATAGCAGCGCAGGTTAAAAAATACAACAAGAAGAAGCCTTATCCCACATGCACTCAAGTAATAGCTTCTATTACAGATAAATTAGTCTCATCAGGTATACAGCTCTCACATTTTTCAGAACAGAATGAACAAAAACAAAGGATCAGTGGCAGAATCAAGTGTCTCATAAAAACTCAGAAAAAGGAAACAGAATAAAAACAGTTTAAAGAAATCTTAAGCAACACTTGGTAACCAGTGCTACCCAACATGGACAAAATTGTTTGAATTAAGCATCTCCATTGCTCCAGGTTAGAATTATTTTTCCACTTTCCTCGCATGAACTACAATGGTCAGGTTCTGAAATGCAACAAACAAAAAGTACAAGTACTTTTGGGCCCCTAGTCCTAGTGAATATACAACATAAATATATATATATATATATATATATATATATATATATATATATATATATATATATGGTTTTTTCCCCCTTAATTTTCCTTTCCCTTTTAACATATATGGGCTGAGATCCATTTGTCGACAGAGTACAATTAACTCAATCTTACGTTGTTGAATGACTTCTTATAAAGAGTGGTTTTTATGAAATCCACCATTCGATATAAGGTTTTTCATTATGTAAATCAGGCCAATAAAATTTCATAGAAATCAAAATTAGTTAGTAAGGGATTATTTTCTTATGTCATGCAGTAAGATGTTAATGCGCGCGTGCGCGCGTGTGTGTAGGTATTAGGTCCAATTTATCTAAAATATGACATGAGTGATCAATTATGATTCAGGAATTAAATAGATAAAAAGAGAGATAGGACAATAATTCATGTTTAACCATTTGCTCCCAACAAAACTTACCTCTTCATCATGGCGGATTTGATCTTTATTATTACTCCTAGAAACTAGACCTTCCAAAATCTTTGCAAGCAATGGAGTGTAATTTGGATATTCAGACTGCAAGGAAACATAACACGTTTATATATTATTTATATAGAAAGATGATTGATATTTTCAATAACATTAGAAGCTAAAAAGAATCTGCAAAATAAAAGAAAATGCCGCTTAAGACATTAACAGATAAATCCAACGAAATAACCAACAAAAATTAAAGATCAAATTAGATTCTTAGGGACTGACTTTAAGTGAGGTAGATAACTTCTTCCACTCCAAGCGCTCTTCATCACTTTCCTGTTTTAGGCTTCCAAACACTTTTATTTTTGCATCCCTCACCTGATGGACAAGAGAAGGCCAAATTCAAGTACCCTTAAAAGACAGAAGGATATAGATCTACCCGTGATGGTTGAGAATTTGAAGTTGAAAGATAGTGAATGTGAAGAAATGGAATGGGTAGGTACACAAAAAGATACTCTTGCAACAGGACACCATCCCTCACATTAGAGCAAGGATTTGATCTTCCATTAAATTAGTAACCAATTCATAGTTTTACTGAAATATGGCTAAAATACCTCTTCCTCTAAACGTTCAGAAACAGTCTTATTGCTTGGTGAGGAAGAACCTTTTCCCTTATCTTCGTCAACCTTTCAACAGAACATAATAGGTCAATGAAATTAGACACTAATTTAGATTTGTTTTTTTGGGGGGGGGGGGGAGAGAGAGGAGAGATCTGTATGATAAAATGTAGATATAACTTGAATATAATTCGGTTCTTAGGGAATTAAGAGTATAAGGCAGAATGTAACCTTATTGGGAGGAACTATATAAGAAACCCGGTATGATGCTGGGTGCTTTTCTGGATTTTTGTTTTCTCCCTGTCCAGATAGTTTCCCATATGATACTGCTCCCACTAATACAGACCCTTGTGGAGAATTCTGTGGAAAATGGAAAATAATACAAATATTACAACATACTATTAGTGGTAACACATAAAAAGGCAAGTAAGGAGAACAATATACCTTAGGAAGCTTATCTTTGGGAGGTGGACCCATATAAAATGCCTCTTTCACACTACCAATGAGCAAACCGTCAGCAACATAAGAGAAGAATGCATTTGAATGTTAGGAACTAGTTCACACAGGCACATACCCTGGAACTAAAGTTGAGGACTTAAAGACACCATTTCCCATCACTGGACCGTCAGGCTGAGAGAAAAAGCTTAATTGAACAACATCCTGGAAAGAAATGTACAAAAAGCTAACAGTAAAACATCTAGCAGGCCTTTGATTAATAATAAGTTGAAAAATTTTTGTGGTCCTGACAAAGTTGCTAGCAATACTTCAGTTTCAATAATTCTAATAATTCACAAGAACTTACCACTGCATCAAATTCTTTCTCATTTTCTGTATTGGTAAAATGTAAAAATGCACATAATTTTGGAAGGATTTTGAATCATTGCTAAAAGTATTATGCCATTTCAAAAGATCAGTAGATGCCCATGTGATACCAAGCAGAACTTCCCCCATTATCTTTGATATTTTTCAGCAATTTATTCTACAATTTCCTGATCTATCCAGGTTACATTCTATAGCTTAGAAATTCTGCATAAACCATTGATGATTTGTCTAAGATTTTCTTCATGACTTTATTCGATATTTCCTATGGGACACTTGTATATGGATAAATTGCACATGATAAATTGAATACAAGTATCGCCATTTTTCACATCACAACTAAAATTGGCTATATACAGATTGTTTTACAGACCCATTGTAAAAAACCAAGTGATTAAACTGGGTCCAATCATGTCAAGGTTTGAATTCGTAATGATACTAAAAGTTTGCTGACCAAATGTTTTGCAAAGTCAAGCAGTGAAGGATTTAGTTGTTCATCAAAAACCATTGAAAAAAAATAATCTTACAACCAATGCAATGAAACAAATGAGACTGCCGTTGAAGGGGTTGACAATCTCTGAGTCGGAGATGACAAGCAGTTCATACAATTGAACAAAAATTAAGATAATACTGTAAATCAATGCATCTATTTATAATTTAAGACCTAAAAGAAAAAAGGTATAGCAAAATCTTGAGCAGATAAAAAATTTATTGGTTGATAAAGATATAGTTCATGTTTAAATCAAATTCAACATTGGATACCATTTCCTTAATAAAACAACCCAAAGTCCATTTCATTATTTACTTTTCTCCATTTTTCTTTATTTCTATTTCATACAGAATCCTAACCGAGTAGCTAGATCACAAACAATACCACGTCTCTGTTCTGATGCCACGTTCCTATTAATATAAATGCAAACACATCCACAGAGAATTTGTGAGGGAAGAAAAAGGGATACTTAAAGATTACTATTCTAACATGCTTGTAATAATACTACGGAATAAGTTTTTCATAAAATTCTCCCCTTGATTTGATATTGGAAATAACTTTATCAGCAGTCAAAGACAATGCCAATTCTGAAAACTTGAACTACAGCAGAAAAGCTTTTGAAGAGTGCAGAACCAATAGACTACTTGAGGATAACATTAACATGTATTTGAAGGATATAATAAACTACCTTATCTTCCAAATTTCGCTCAATGAATAACACCAACTGCTTCATCTTTTCCAAAATCTGCACATTGTCATGCCTGAACAACAAATTATCATGAGTAGAGGACCTGGTAGAAAAGCTTTTAAAATACAAAACTTGTCACAGTCCAGAAATGATCTACTTGAAATACAAAACCCAGATCTCCTATTGCAGGTTTTAATAACTACAACAAGCTCTTTTGTCCTCAAAACAACTGTAGGTCAGTACTATTTCTCAATCACTACCTGTGAATTTAAGTTATTCTGAAAGATACAAAATCAGAATAATCATCACCTAATAGAAAGCAACCTCCACAAAAATAAGAAAAAGCATGTCCTCCAATTCCAAAGACATGCTAAGAAATAATCTTATACCTCAAGTATAGCTGTAAAGTGTATTCTCCTTTTGGAAGTTTTGTAGAGCTTGGATAGACGTCTCCACTTGAATATATGCGCTATAATTAGAACAGAGAAAATGCCAGATAAGGACTTGGAAATATATAAAGCAAATAAAGAATCATAACGAAAAAGTAAAAAAGAAAAAAGATGCTTAAATCCATAGAAGAACATATGTATACATATACATATATATAGATATATATATATGTATATAAAAAGAACAGATGACAAATGGCACTGCATCAAGTAGTCCTCAGAGTTGTACTAATAATTGACAACCAAGATTTTTACCACTAGAGCTAAATCAACCAGCAAAATTTGCAATATAAATTGAATTTGTAAATATGAACGCAACGTATATGCAGCCTACAGCACATATCACTAAGAAAGAACTTCTCAAAATGAGAGACTAGTTCCCCATCTTACAAAAAAAAAAGGGAATCAAAAAATTAGAGTACCTTGTTAGAGTCAGAGATCATATAAAATTGCGACTCAAATTTATTATCATATATTCGGTTATTTAGGAATGGTATTTGAGGTTTCACTTGAGCTCCATCTTCCAACTTGACCTTGTAACTGCATAATCAGAAAAAATACTGAGAAACAGGCATCCAAACTATTTCCAGCCAAATAAAGTGGATAATCAAACTTATGACAACTTACGTTAAGGTCAGTGCCAGTGTCTGCTTTCCAGAGGGGAGTTTGTCACGATCAGTTGAAAGTGCACTAATCTTGGAATCTATTGGTCGATATGGAACTCTGATCTGCAAATTCAGCATGCATAATGAGTGTTTGTAAGTATAATGGATAACTCCATAAAGAAACTTATTTGAGTGCGAGTAAATGAAAAAATTAGTAAACATGACAATCTTCACCTTGTTCAGAATTGCCACAGGTGCAACTTTCTCAGATGTCAGTAGTGCTTCAGCTTCAATTCTGACTGGTGCTTCACTCCCATCGAGTATTAATTCTTCTTGATTCACATTTATTCCATGAAACTCAACCTTAAATTTTACAATCAAGTCAACCAAAATTGTATCTTAAATGGATAGAGAACAAAAATTGCAGCAGTTCCCAGAAGGTGTCCTGCTTTTTCATATCTTCTTTAATAATAAGCTTCCCAGCAAGATGGGGGTCTTTATTTACAATTCGACAATAAAAGAAAAATATAGGAGTTTGTAAGAATCTCTGGCAGATGATTCTAGCATTCTTCTCAAGCCAAAATCACCATATTTAGTCATGATCATGCACTATTCACTTCAAAAAAATCCCTCATGGATCTTGGAAAAGCCGAACACTTTTGCTTTTTTGGGAGAAAAGAAATGCAATTAGAAGTTTCAAGGCCGTAATCATATACAAGGACAACTGTAAAAAAGTTTTGGGCTATGAAGAAAAATTGCAATTAAAAACATGTTTTCCGTCATGAAATGGCGGCTATAAGATCAATCTTTTTAACATTTGTGATATAGGTTCCTGAAGATGTGAAGTTGGCAAGTATCACCATTATGCAGTAAAGAGTTATACATGCATACACATATAAACACACAAAATCTCTTAAAACATGAATGAGAAATGCAATTTATCTGGATTCTATATAAGAGTATTTTCCTTTATGCTACTAAACAAGAGCATGGATTGTTGATGAAAATGAACTTAAAGTCTATTGGCAGAACAAAAGCAGCAAATCTATAAGTCCCAATTACAGTAAACTCCACCCTAATTCTAAACCAATAATAGGTAGGTTAGCACATTCTTGGACAAATGCACTATGTTGTTAGCAACCATTATACAAAAGAATTTAGAGATGTCCTCAAGATCACCCAGTTTTCACAAGGAAGAATGATCATGTGGTTCAGTCATTACAAAAAACTGGTAAAATTCAGGGTAAAAAGTAAAAAAATCAAACATTGACCAAATGCCAGGGAGAAAAAAGAAAAGATGTTCCAATTATAGGAATTCTATTACCTCAAATTCCACACTGGTGGTTTCATGACTCCCTAAACCACTTGACCAAAACTGAGATATGACTAGCTCCAATGTCTGACCTCCTACTACCCTAAAAGCGAAGCTTTTTGCAGCTGGAGAAGAAAATGTTACCACACTCTCCCATTTAAGCGGTCTTTTCAATGGACATATCTGGACATGCAAACAAATACGTTAAAGAAAGTCCAAAGAACCAAACGTAGTTTCAACTTTCAAGCAGTGTCTTGTACCTGAACTGTGTCCACAAAAAATCTCCGAGCTGTATCAAAACCAGATGCTTTCATGGTTGCCTCAACCCAAGATGCACCATGTGGCACTTTTATATATCTCCTTTCTATGTGGCCTAACGAAGCAATAAATTTATGACAAAAAATTGTAAACATTACTTTAGATATGAAGATCAAAAACTAGAACCAACATTACTTATGCAAGCTGTATTATTTATTAGAAAATGTCACTGGGCAATTGCTCAAATACTATGGTTTGGGAGCATCAAGCATGTTGAAGATACAGGCTCAAAACTTGATAGACCAACAGCAGAGAAGAAAATAGTTGGCTCTAGACAGTTTCATACCTGGCTTAAATAACATTTTTGAGAATGAAACTTGGGGAGGCTGATTAGTTACAGCCTTGGGCTTTGTTATTGTTACCGGAATTCTGAACAGAGGACCACGCCATGGTGCTTTGCAGTCAATACCATAGACCTCATAATAGTGCAGACCATCACTCAGACTGGAAGGATCTACAACAACGCTGAAATTGGAGACAAAGCAACTTGTGAATCATTCATAAAACAAAAGTACCAAACAGCATCATTTAACAGAAACTATTTAGATTTGATGGTAAACTACATTTGAGAAGCTCAGTTTGAGGATGATGAAAACAACAGAACTAAGCTATTATAACGTAGAGTTATTACATCTGCAAAGAGATTATTTATGCAAATAGCGATAATTAATCCTTCCAAAGTATTTGTACCAGAGATAATGCCAAGTCTCAACCACTAGAAAGTAGAAACAACTTCATTTCCTTAGTCTCAAGAAAAGGACCATGAACCCAATAATAGTACATACCAAAAATTATGATAGCATAAAAGAAAAGGTTGCATCAGGAAATTTCCCCAGAGAGACAAGCAACATAATTTTTCTACACAGAATCAGGACTAGCATTACCCAGGCAACACAAACACTTTCACTCACCCAAAAAGCCAAATAGGTAAGGTACGTAAGTCATCATTCAGAATATATTTATGCATCCAACAATAGGTTAGAGAATCAAGGACGTAGCAACATTAATCTGCGGCTAAAAATTATACTTACCAAAAGGGTGAACTGGCTTATACACATGAAAAAGAGTTTAAAAGGTGTGGTTGACCTACTAATTATTGTAATTAGTGTAAAATAGGAAATTATATCTTTCCTAATCTCGGAGAGGATTTTGTGGTAGACTAGTTGGACTTGATTAGGATATCTGATCCCGCCTTAATATTCTCCTAAACTCTTGGGATCGGTTATCACCCATTAGTGTATATATACCTTGTTGTACTGCTGCTGTTTTAATAAAAATTGATAAAGGCTTCAAACTCTACATGGTATCAGAGCCTGATATCAATTCTGAACAATCCGAGGATGAGAGCACCTTCAGCGAGTCGCACCTGCATCATTCCACAGAGGACTTACCTGGTCCGATGTCTTCGAACGACGGGTCCTCAACTAGTGATCCGCGCAAAGCTGGTGGCTCCTCCGGGATGCATACCAGCTTCGAAGGATCATCCATGCTCATCGTCACGGACAAGCTCAATGGAGCAAACTATCGAGAATGGGCTCAAGCCATGAAATTGGCTATCGGTGGCAGAGGAAAGATGGGATTGATCACTAGAACAGCGACTATCCCAGACGCAACAAACACCCAAGCCACCCAAGGCACACAGAAAATCTGCTAGTTTCTTCTTGGCTGATTAATGCAATGGTACCCGAAATCAAGCGGAGCTTCATGTTCCTTCCAACCGCACGAGAAATCTGGGACGCAGTTTATGATTCATATTCTGATGGAGAAGATATGGCGCGTTTGTTCGAGATTAAAACAAAGATTTGGGAAATGAAGCAAGGTGATCGGGACGTGACAGCATACTGGTTGGAAATTTTTGCCTTATGGCAGGAATTGGACCTCATGGCTACGGAAGAATGGACCTGTGCAAATGATGCTGCAATCTACAAAGGAAAAACAGAAAAGAAACGTGTGTTTCAGTTCCTTGCGGGATTAAATAAATCCCTAGATGATGTTCGCAGCCGCATCCTGAGTAGATCACCGCTCCCATCAACTCGAGAGGTGTTCTCTGAGATACGGCGTGAAGCCTCACGACGCAAAGTCATGCTGCCAGAAACAGTCACGATTCTACCTCCTTCCCTGGACTCTGCAGCGCTGGTAAGCAGAAGTAGTGCCACTAATGGGCGAGGACAGAGAGAAAGACCCTTTTGTGACCACTGTAAAAAGTCAGGGCACACTCGTGACACTTGCTAGGAAATTCATGGCAAACCAGCAGACTGGAAGCCTCGGAAAGGGAAGCCCAGAGGCTACCAAACGTCACAGGAACCAATAGAAGGTAATCCCATACCTTAGATTGATACAGAACAGTTCAGTAAACTTCTTGAGATGCTTGGGACCCTTAAAAAGACGGAACAAGGTCAGAAATCGAATTCCAATCCTACTGCCTCAATAGCCCACAAAGGTACTTGTGCTTTTCTTACAACTTCTACGAATTATAAGTGGATTGTTGACTCTGGTGCATCCGATCATATGACGTCGGACTCAAAACAATTTAGCACATATATTCCTAGTGCTGGAAATGAGAAAATCAGCACTGCAAATGGTTCTTCATCACCTATAGCCGGCAAGGGCAGTGTGACCATTTCTGACTCTATAAAACTGAATTATGTTTTACATGTTCCGTATTTGGCTTGCAATCTTCTCTCAATTAGTAAGCTAACACAGCAAGCAAACTGTTGGGCTCATTTTTGTTCTACTCACTGTATTTTTCAGGATCTCTCATCGGGGAAGATGATTGGCAGTGCTAAAGAGCATGATGGTCTCTACTATCTTGATGAATCCAGCATGAAGAGTTTAAGGTCCCGCATCCAATGTCACTTAGCAACCAACTTAGAGAATCTAGATGAGAGGGATCCCATGTTGTGGCATAGGCGAATGGGTCACCCCAATTTTAAATACTTGTGTCAGTTATTTCCTCACTTCAATTTCAATAAAACAGACTTATTCCAGTGTTCTGAATGTGAACTTGCTAAGCATCATAGAACTACCTTTAAACGTGTTGATTACAAATCCACTCACCCTTTCTCTATTATCCACAGTGACTTATGGGGTCCTGCCCGGGTTCCTAACCGCACACACACTAGGTGGTTTATCACCTTTATTGATGATCACACACGGTTGTGCTGGGTATACCTTCTCCATGACAAAACCTCTGTCACAAACACCTTTATTGAGTTCTACAACATGATTAAAAATCAATTCCACACTTCCATTCAAGTCCTTCACAACGATAATGGAACTGAATATTTTAATAAAAATTTCAGCAATTTTCTTACACTCCATGGTATAATTCACAAAAGTACTTGTCCCAACAGCCCACAGCAAAATGGTATTGCTGAGCGGAAAAACCGACACCTTCTTGAGGTTGCACGTGCCATCCTATTCACCTATAATGTTCCGAAATTTTTCTGGGGAGATGTCATTCTTACTGCCACTTATTTAATAAACCGCATGCCCAGCAGAACTCTATCGTTCTCTACACCTCTTGACAAACTCCGTGCCTCCCATCCTACCACTCACTTAGAAACCAACCTGCCCCTTAAGATCTTTGGCTGTACAACCTTTGTCCATTCATACCGCTCACATAAGCTGGATCCTAAAGCCACTAAGTGTGTGTTCCTAGGCTACTCTTCCACCCAAAAAGGATATAGGTGCTATGACCCTACTCTTAGGCGTGTCTATGTGAGTCGAGATGTTACCTTTGCTGAAAGTGAACCTTTCTTCCCTAGAGCCTCAATTCAGGGGAAGTGAATTTCAACCTATGGAAAAACAGAATTTGCAAACCGAGAGTGTTAAACAAACCGAGAGGATAATTCCTGAACCTATAGTGAGTATTCCTCTAGAAACTACTCCAATCCTAATAGAACCCGACAAGAACCAAACAGAACCTCTTGTCTACACTAGGAGGAGGAAACATGATAGTAGACCCGTCTTGCCAGATGCTATGCCAATATCTGATCCGGTAGAGGTCCTTGAAACAAGTCCTAAAGAAAATGAGGAGGAGGGAACTCAACAGAATTCTGACATAGCAGAATCAGAAGCGGTGGATCTACCTATTGCCCTTCGGAAACAACCCAGGTCATGCACTCAACATCCTATACAAAAGTATGTATGTTATAAAGCTCTTTCTACTCAATATCACTCATTTATCTCTAACGTTGAAAAGGTAAAAATTCCTGATGATATAAATGAGGCATTGAGCATACCAGAATGGAGGAGTGCTGTAATGGAGGAAATCAAAGCATTAGAGAAGAATGAAACATGGGCGGTGATTGATCTCCCAAAGGGGAAGAAGACCGTAAGCTGCAAGTGGGTCTTTACCCTCAAGTATGACTCAAATGGGAACCTTGAGAGGTATAAGGCTCGCCTAGTAGCAAGGGGTTTCTCTCATACATATGGGCTGGATTATAAGGAGACTTTTGCACCGGTAGCAAAGCTAAATACCATTCGCGTTCTACTTTCTGTGGCAGCAAACCTGGATTGGCCACTGCAGCAACTCGACATCAAGAATGCTTTCTTGAATGGAGAACTAAAGGAAGAGGTATACATGACACTACCACCTGGGTTTGATAAAGGCAGAGAAAATCAAGTGTGCAAACTGAAAAAGTCATTGTATGGCTTAAAACAATCACCAAGAGCATGGTTTGAAAGATTCTCGAAGGTCCTAAAGTCGGCAGGGTATAAACAAGGGCTATCTGATCATACTATGTTCATTAAAACCGAGGAAGGGAGAAAATGTATCCTTATCGTTTATGTAGATGACATAATACTCACAGGAGATCATGCAGAGGAGATGAACAAAATAAAAGTCCATTCTGAGAAAAGAATTTGAAGTTAAGGATCTTGGAGTTCTAAGGTACTTTCTCGGGATGGAGGTTGCAAGGTCAAGAGAGGGTATATATGTATCTCAGAAGAAGTACATCCTAGACTTATTAAAGGAAACCGGGATGCTAGGTTGTAGACCAGCTATAACACCCATGATTGTTGAAAGAAGCAAGCAAAGGACAAGTCGGGGCCTAGTTGTAGTTAAGGGAGACAAGGAGAAGTCGAAACTGACTCCACTTGTGGCTAAAAAACAGAAGAATAAGCTTGAGAAGGAAGAGGCAGTCGACAAAGTGAGATATCAGCAACTCGTGGGAAAACTTCTCTATTTGTCACACACGAGGCCTGATATAGCCTTTGCAGTAAGTGTAACTAGTCCAACTAAGAAACACTTAGAAGCTGTGTACATGATGTTGAGGTACTTAAAAAGTACACCGGGTAGAGGATTGATTTTCAGGAAAAAAGAGCAGCGGACTATAGAAGTCTATACAGACGCGAATTGGGGAGGAACTTGTAAAGATAAGAGATCAACTTCAGGTTACTGCTCATTCGTATGGGGAAATTTGGTTACTTGGAAGAGTAAGAAGCAACGGGTTGTATCCAAGAGTAGTGCAGAATCAGAATTACGAGCATTGGCACACGGGATTACAGAAGAGTTGTGGTTAAAGCGAGTGATGGATGAAATAAATGTTCAAGTGGAACCACCAATGAAGCTCTACTGTGATAATAAAGCTGCCATCAGTATGGCACTTAATCCGGTACAGCATGAAAGGTCAAAACGTGGAGATAGACCGGCATTTTATCAGAGAAAAAATAGAAGAAGGAATTATATGTTTAACATTTGTTCCTACAAAACTCCAAGCAGCAGATGTGCTGACCAAGGGTCTACATGGACCTGCGTTTGAAAGTTGTATCAGCAAGTTGGATATGATTAGCATCTATGATCCAACTTGAGGGTGAGTGTGGTTGACCTACTAATTATTGTAATTAGTGTAAAATAGGAAATTATATCTCTCCTAATCTCGGAGAGGATTTTGTGGTAGACTAGTTGGACCTGATTAGGATATCTGATCCCGCCTTAATATTCTCCTAAACTCTTGGGATCAGTTATCACCCATTAGTGTATATATACCTTGTTGTACTGCTGCTGTTTTAATAAGAATTGATAAAGGCTTCAAACTCTACAAAAGGAAACATGGTAAAGAAAAGCTGACTAACTTGAAGGTACGCCCATTGTGAGTGAGCAATAGATACTCAGGAGCCTTCACAACATCCTTTTCAGTAGAATGTAACTCAATGCACTCCTCGAAAGGAACCAATTCCTCAAAATTGTTGGCATCTTCATGAAATTTCGGATTAACTTGTACTGTCCACTGTCAATAAGTACTACAAGTAAGTTATAAAGAAAATCATAAATTGAAGCACAAAAGAATGGTGCTAAAATTCACTGTTCATGGATTCAAAAGTAAGAATATACATAATATTGATCAAAGAAATAAATTTGCACATTTTATGTGAGGGTCATAATGAAGAAGAAGAAGAAGCAAGCAAGCAGAGAAGATGGCACTAAAAGAAACTTGCATATTTGAAGCGAGGGTCATAATGAATCCCCCCATAACTCCAACAAAGTTCTTGCATATTTTTTACAAGGTAAACTTACACAGGATTAGCAGGGCAAACACTCGTCATAAGATTATGACCGACCAAAGTTTCTAAGATTAGGAAAGCAAACAGTATTTTTTTTTTTATAGGAAAAATACATGAGAAGATTCAAAAATTGTATCAACCACCCAAAGATTTGCTACTGTTCAAAATATGTCATCATAAAAACTAGTGTGGTATATGATTTTGATTTTCCGTGAAACATGGTATGTGAATAAAGCACATACCAAAAAAAAAAAAGTTTGTGTTAAGATATCCTGGTAAGAGCAAATTGGGGCAAATAAAAAAAAAAAGAGTAAGAAGTACAAATGAAAGTATAAGGTGAAGCATCTTGTGACAAACAAAACTGTAGTAAATATAAGGAATAAAAGAAAGAGCTATTTATTTTTACTAATTATCTTCTCAGGATTTTTTTTCCACCCATCAAAATTGTTATATAATTTGATCGAGTTTGACCTGTCTTATTATGGAAAGACTATGCTTGGGTACTCTGATAACTGTTCAAGGAATAGTTTTTTTTTTAGTCCGCACCCTCACTAAGTTAGCTAAACCAGTATTTTTGGCCAATCTTTCAGCTTCATCGTTCTAACCAGTTGAATTGATTCAATCTATAGAGACCAAGTAGGATTTGATCAATCCTGTCATTCTATTCAGTTTTGCTTTTTCCACCTTTTAATCCATTTTACAGATCATAGTCTACCAAGACCTGAGTCAAACAGATGGTGTGATCACCAATGCCTTATAAACTTATCAAATGACCTTACCTCAGTTGATTGTTGGCAAGCACTAGTCTCCCTCAAGTAGATGCCCCGTGATGAAGGAACTGCCATCAGCAATCAATACATACAGATATGATTTTGTCCTTTTTGAATAAATGCTGTTAGTTTATTGTAACTGGTTATTACAACTTTAAATGTTTTTACTCAGAAAGAAGTTACATGTAAATTGTTCCTTTAAATTTCAATTTTATTTTGAACCTTCATTGCCACCAACTCATCAGTTTTGTTAAATTACCAACAAAATGGGTAATACAAAACCTCTTTTAAATCCATTTCAGAATGTCAACTCACATGATTTTCCAGATTGCTTGATGTTTATTTGATACCAAACACAAGGGAAATTTTGACACTTCTGTATATATTCAAAAGCCCTGTCATTGAATAACTAATTTAAGTCAATACGAAGTCATAGAAAGTTAGTTTCCATTTGCTATAATTTACACAGAAGCAAAGATGAGAAAAGTATCTTACTTATCAACTTGCATAAGCCCTTGTCCAGTGGTTAATTTATCCTCTGGTGAATCACCTATAGGAAGACAAGTATTTTCAAGGGCCTTCCTTACACTATATGGACTGACAGGAATCCCCTCAGCCTGCACATGGAGCATAAATATCAGAATTACATATATGTCCGGATAGCAACAAAATCTAAATCTGAAAGTTATCCAAAAAAGAAGGGGGGGGTGCCCTAGAACCTTCATTGCACTTATGACTAATGCAGTTCCTCCACATGCTGAAGGTGATGCCATTGACGTCCCATTCATGAGCATACGCCGTTGAAGAGTCCATGTAGGAACTGGAGCAACAGCACCACCAGGAGCACTTATACAGACACCTAGGTCTCCATCAGCTGTGGGACCTCGGCTAGACCTGAAAATTATTTCATCAATCATGCATCTACAGAACACAACCAAAGATATCAAGGTTATAGTAAGTCATTCATGCAGAAAGCATTCGCAGAAAAGCAAATATACCAAGTGTATTCAAGCCCTTCAGATGGAGGTTCAACTACACAGTGTGCACCAGCCGCCATAGCAGGAGAGACATATGCACCAACACCTATGATACTTGAAGTTGTACCACCAGGTGCACCAACAGTGTTCAATGCTGGCCCACTGTTACCAGCGCTGCTCACAAATATTATGCGATACTTGTTTACCACCTGAATATAAATAAACAAAACATACATAGCCTCCTTAGAGAGAGGAGAAAAGATAAAATAAAATATATGAGAAGGAACTGCAACGTCTAGAATATACTTCATTCACAAGGTCAACAAAGCGTCCATAGTCTGGCAATAGTGTTGATTCACCATAGCTCATGTTGATTAGATCACATTTATGCTGCAAAAGACATGTGACATTGCCATAACTAAAAAGTGTTACTTATATCAGACATTGGAAAATCCGAGCTTGAAATTGGATTTCTCAAACCCATTACCGTCAAAGAAAACACATTTCAATTGTTGGAATATTTAAGATAATCATGAAAATAATAAATAGTATTTCAAGCACCTCCACAGCAGCTATCAGGGCCCGAGTCAAACCAGTTCCTGTTTCCATTGAGCCTAAACGAGAGTCCCCAATTTTACAAGATATTAATTGAGCTCCGGGAGCAACTCCATTCAGCAGCGGCTCCTGAGAACAATATCACATGTCAAAATGCACATTTTTCTTCATAAAAATTGCATTGAATGTATAAAGTATGTGTCAGTACCTTGGGGTGGAAAGCAGTAGCTATACCAGCAACATGGGTGGCATGAGGGGAACAGTCTGTTACAATACTTAAGACGTTCCCATCATTGTAGACATTAACAACAAATGTACAAGCATCTAACTTACTGAAGACACCATACTTTCTCTCAGTTCTGAAACATAGGTTGACATAGTCAAACAAAACTTCAAAATATATAAAGGTCTTAATACTACCAACTGCTTCAATAGATAAACCACATAAATTCATACAAATGCAATCAACTATTTAACAAGAAACTTCTCAGTTAAAATGAAGACAGAGAACTACTGACTCTTATGGCTTCACCATCAGGTTGCTCACCCTTTTGGAACTTAACAACCTTTTCTATCTCTGTGATTCAGTCACATATACCTAAATCACTTAAATATTTTAAATAAATAAAAAAATGGGTATAATAGAATAAACAGATGCTTTGAGAGGGCAGCTTCACAGAAAGTCATACAAATTGTTTAATATGATGTATATACCTGGCATTTAAGTCAGCAACCAAATGTTTCTGGAAAAAGAAAATATTCAACACAAACTCAAAAAGAACTACTTGCAGTATTCAGCCAGCAATATCCTTTTGGAAATTTTCAATCAAGACAGTAATATCAGTCATTTTCCTTTCTTTCCTTTTCAATATGGTCCACCTCTTTATGTGATCATAAATAAAGCAAATGTTGATGATATCTAATGGTCATAACACATTGGGATTTGGAAGAAAGACTCCACCATCCATTACAAGTGTATCTTCCAATTTCATGAGCCTTTTCCTCACAAAAAGATAAGCCAATATACACTAAATATTGACAACAGCAAGCAAATGTACCTATAATTAGTTAGGGGCACAAAGTTGGCAAGTTTTCCACAATCTGGATCTTCCTCAAGACTCTGTGTATCAAGAGCAACCCTCCAGACCTCTCCATCATGCCATACAACAGCATCTATGACAGGGCCTTTATCATCATAGCTCTAACAAAACATAGAACAGCATTACCTTTTCGGACTAAACAAGGAAATTCTGCAGAATCTTATATCAGATGAAACCAAGAGAACAAATGAAAGCAGTTATAAAAATCTATTGTAATTCATCTGTTCAACGAGGGAGGAAACAAGAATTTTGTGCACTTGTAACTGATTAAGTGCTTCCAACATTTTTTCACAAATCAACAGTCATTCCATTAATGTCATCACTGCCATTCCCATCAAGAGATTGTGGGCAATGTCACCAGTACATGCCACCATCATCTCAGGTATTAGATAAAATGGGATCAACGCCGCAATATCATCATGGGCAAAACTTGTTACCATTGTCACAACCAACATTGTAATTGTAATCTCACCACATTACAAGCTGTACTTCTTACATTCTTTTGGTCTTTCTGGCCACAGCAGTAGTTCAGTTTAACTACTACAACCTTATCATTTCCAGTACCTTGATAACATCATGCCATAGGCCTTACTACACCCACCACACATCATCACAGCTTCTGCAATCACTAGAACAATCACTTTAATTATTTCAATCACCACTACTCTCATTCACCACAACAATTCAACCCAATTCAATCCATTATGCCCCATATCAAAAGTATAAAGTGTCTGTTTGTGCAATAAACATATTTATCATCACAAAACTACAACAAAAATGGGAATATTAAATTAATCATTTCCTGTTTTAAGGAGAGGAAAAAGGCAGCAAGACCAGAAAAGATACAAAGTTAAGGTAACATGTTCACCACTCACCTCAGATTGCCTCCTGAGAATATCAAGTCTATTCTGAATATCTTCACGAACCCTTTTAAGTTTTGCATCCTCCACTTTTATGTGTTTCTAGAAAATGTATCAATAATTGCCATAAACAATGGTACACAGGGTAGCAGATCTCATGCAATGCAGGCAAACAAATCAATAATAGTGTAACATTCAAGTTATTCACAAAGTTAGAAGAGGCATAATCTGGACATTGACCTGGTAGTAATAATGTTAAAAGGCAATGAAATAAAATATTTATATTTATGCATGCCTGGCCAAAAGGAAATAATTGTACATCTCAGTGCTAATTAATATTCCAAGCTTTTACTTAAAGGGGAAAAAGAGATTTAGCTTTCTCTATAAGTACATCCAGATAGAAAGTAATACCAACATAGCATGCCAAAATATGACAGGAAGCATGACAATTCTCAAACAACGTAGGATCATATCTTCCCTTCTCTTATTTCCCAGAACATACCACTACCAAGCATATATAAAAAAGCAGCTTGCCTCTGTTGTCATAAAACAACACGCGAAACAAGACAACACTTTAAAGGGACTTGAAGGAATAATTGACAGTTTGAAGCGGTACTGTATGTATCAGGATCAAGAAAATTTTCAAAAACCTGATCAAAATCATGAAGCTCTTTCACAGCCTTAGCAATTTCCTCCTGGTTTTTCTCATCCCATTTTTTCTTTCTTTCTTTCTGTCAATGAAAATTCAAAAGGAGAAAACAGGAAATTACATTAGCCATATGTTTGAGGCCTAAAGAACAACTAAAACATTGTCACAAAAATATAATGCTACCTTCAAACGAGAAGTCAATGTTTCTGTGAACAGCTCATAGACGAATTTATAACCCACATGCCATTCACCAGAAGGATTTTTCCATGATGTATTAATAACCAAAGATGCCCCTGCATCAGCATAACATATGAATGGTTCATGTTCCTCAATTAAGAGGAAGAAAGGTAAAAATAACAAGGAACAGTACTCAAAAGTTAAATATACCAACGTACTCATAGAGCACACTCAAACACTCAGAAAAGGAGAAGGGGCAGAAGGAAAGAGAAAGAAACACATCATTTTTAACAATATGAAGAATGGCAAAAGATTATACATCAAGATAGTTGAAGAAGCAAAATTTAAAGCATTAGTTTGTGACTCATTCCAGGTCCTATAAATCTATGCAATCAAGAAGCATACTTCAACTTAATGAACAGTGAGCAGTTTATGCTTGTTTCCAACCATCCTTTTCATATTCCATTGAAAAGCCTCCAAATAGTCGTGTTAATAATTCAATGAAGAAGGAGATGTATGTTCAATAATGAACAGTGAGCAGTTTATATATATATATACACACACAAAGACATATGAGAAGCTTTGATAAGTTATCTTGTGAAAAAATAAATTTCCTCAAATTGCCACAATCTATTGAAGTTGAAGTATGTGAAAATTAATATGTTTTTCTACAAACTGCAGCCTATTTAATCTCCAGTACTAACCAGATGCTCCACAAATACAGCCATCAGCATCAGCCTTCACCACCTTAGAGGTATCGATATCTCCACTTCCAGTGCTGAAAAGGCAATGGTATTAGATATTAATCAGCAAACATTCTTCAACCATATCAGATAAAAGTCCAACATCAAGTACTATTGTTAGTACCAATCAATGACGTCAAGAACTTTTTGTTTCCCATCTGAGGTAATCTGTAATCCGGCAGCAGCTGGGTCCACACCAGAATCTGGAAACATGCACATTTTATAAATTAATTAACACACAACTCACAAGTTTATTTATCTTATAAAAGAAGAAGAAACAAAACAACTAAGAAAAGAATGTCAATATTGCATAACATATAAAAATGCCTGCCCTTCTCATGAATTTTGTGTGTATCTTGATAAGTACAATGGAATTAGACTGAATGAAAATTCAAAACAAAGTCCAATCATGAGGACATTGGCATGACGCAAAAGAACTAGCTACTAATATTCTTCAGAACCAACACTTGCTCAATCATCAAATATCATTTGGTCAACTCACCCTGTACCCATCTCACGCGTTGACCATAAGACTGAAATGGAGAAAACCATATTAATTGCACTACAACTTCAAATTCCAATATGTTCGTTCCCACAAAGAAAAAATAAAAGCTTCCAACTACACAATACTTTCCTTACTAGTTTTTAACTTCTATTTTAGTATCACTGTTTTAGTTCAATCACACTTGTTCTAGCTCAATGACTGAACAAGCAGAACCAATTTTAAAAGTTTAAACTTTATACTTAAATAGTTAATAGATTGACCAAAACGTGATCAGATAACAAAGAGAAACACAAGCAAATATAAATAAATAGCAACACTCTGACCAAAACAGATCAGTTGTAATTTTCTACTTTGCATTACAGAAGATAAACAGTGGAATTAGTACCGAATATTGCTATGATCACACCCCGGCCATCGTATTTCGGGTGATTCTCGAGGAATCGATCGGCACCAATCTCTTTCTTGGGCATGAGTGAAGCCAGAAAAGTGGACTCGTTAAGCTTGAAATTGCTCAGAGCCCCTTTATCATCTCCAACACTAGAATCGAAAGAAGAGCTAGGCATCGCCGTGGTGACAAGCCAATTGCTTCTTCTATTAGCACTCGATGCTCCCCGTGTGCTCTCCCTCGTGCTCTTGCTGACCTTTTTAGGCCGACAGATGAGAGAGAGAAATGGCGGAGAGTTTTAGAGTGAGGAGTGCAGTGTAGGACTGGGGAATCTGAATAAATACGCATTTTGCATTTTCCACAGTTGTGAAGGATGATTTGGTAATTTCACGATGACCTGGTGGCGGTTGTGCTGAGCTGTGGCGTAGGTGGTGCGCGGGCTTATGGACAGGTGGTGAGGAATTAGAGAATGGGTCTTCGAGCGGATTAGGTGGGTGAGGTTTGGGGAGCGGGGTTCACGTTTTGGTAAAATTACAAAATTGTCCTTTTCTAGAATTGAAGTACAAATAAAGAACTCTCTTTACAGGAGCAAAGTTCGTCACGGTTCAACTTTTCTGTACCAAATTATATATATACCTCCTCAGATTTCATGAAATTACGAAAATATCCCTTTCTATTTCAAAAATTACAAAGATTCCCCCTTCAACTTTCAAGTATTATTTAAAGGATTCAATTATAAAGCTTATGTTATATTAAGAATTAATACAAAAATTGAAAAAAATTGCTTGAGATGTTGCTTTTTTGGTGCTAAATTTAGGGATGAACATGGTTCCGTTGAAGGTGTACCAAAATTAACTCAATTGACTTTACTTAGAGGAATTTTTTTTTTAATTGATTCTAATTATATAAAAATTCAAATTTTACGGGTCAGGTAAAAATGAATCACAATTTAAGGCCAATTAAAGTGAGTTGAAGAGAATGAGAAGAAAAATTAAACCAAAACGATAAAATTTTATTGAATGTTAATAAATGATTTTAATAAATTAGATACCAACATGGCATAAAAGACACTAACCATTACAAATCATTTTTTTTTTTTTATTCAATTGTTACAAACTGTTTAACCTGTTATTAACGGATATGCCCCTACCTAAACTAGTCAGGTTGATTGGTTTCGGGCAAATTTTTCAATTTTGCTTAACCCTAATGCTAATACGAGAGATTAATGATCATGACTAGAAAAGACAAGTTGTTGCTGCTTTGTGGAAAGAGCCATGGCTTTCTTGTCACTTGTCACTTAGCATATTACTCTTTTTCTTTAGCTAATTAAAGCCAAAAGGTCAATAGGATACAAAGCTTTTCTCATCATGTGCATCATCTTTGTTTTCTTAAAAAAAAAAAAAAAAAAAACTAGATCTATGCTATAGGTACATAATTTTTTTACATTTTTTATTTATAATTTTAATCTTAATATATAAATAGTATTTTTTAAAGAAAAACTAAGGTTAAGGGATATCCTAATTTCATAGTAATTGAATTTTTTATTTTTATTTATTTTCATATCCACTCAATACTCAACGACGACATTTAACAAATTTTATTGAATCATTAATCATTTCTTATAAATTTTAAAAAAATGAATATAATTACAAAATAACTTTTGGTCCAAAAGCACTGATAGTAATATTTTTTTCTATTTTCAATTTCCAATATATTCGTAAAATGTTTTCAAACATTCTTTTTTGTCTTTTAACCGTTCGGTATCTATAAGGCATTTTCAAACATTTCATATTCAATAAAGCAAACATATTTTCATTTTCCTAAGCATTGTTTTCTTTAATCCTTTACATGCTAAAACAAGCCCCACTGGCGTATGCACAAATATTCAAACTTATACGGAGTTCATTGTCTTTACACCTTTTGCCCAAAAGAAAAAGAGAATAAGAAATATTAATACGTTTCCGATTTGGCTTCTATGTTAAGGCTAATCATTTGTTAATCACCTAAAACAAAACTTACCTTAATGCTGGTAGCATGTGGGCTTCAGAATTATTTGTTTGCAAGCAAATATTTTTAATTCAGGTCATCCATTTATGGATCAACAAATGATTAATAAAAGAAGGTGAATAGAGAATTCAAAGTTATAAATTTTATTTTTGTTAGATTTCACTTTTATGTTAAAACTGATTTTTGACATGATATCAAAATCTACAATCTTATGTTTAAGGGTTTGACTCTCCCACTATAACTAAGTTTGTGTTATTTTCACACTTCAAATTTTAAAAACTTTTGTGTACAAGATTATATTAAATATAAAGGAGAGATTCTTTTTATATTATTTTTTATATTCTTACTTTTTTTTTAGATTCTTTTATACTATTTTTTTTTTATATTCTTACCTTTTTTTGAGATTAAAATTACAAAAACGTCTCATTTGGAAACACGGACAAAAGTGAAGTTGACAAGAGATTGGAGACTGTGACTAAAACCAATTGGTTTTTATTAAGCTACATGGACAGTAATAAAATAATGACTAAGGTTGCTTAAAAATTGATCACTATAATATTTTTATCTAACTGAATTTTTTTCTTTATGACTCATCTTTATCTCACATTAAAAATAAAATATATATTATTAAAATGAAACAATTACGATTATTTTCACTCTTAACATATACTTTCCTGAGCTCGAATCCTCACCCTTGTCAATGAATTTGCTGACCACCATTGTATAATGCAATTGCTTTCTATGTATAATAATCCCTCTCAATCCTTTTCTTGGAGAACTTCCTAACTGCCCCGTTCTGAGAATTAGAGAATCTTGTGTCAAAATTTTTCACTTCAAACCTGCTAGTAATCTGCAGCATTTAATTATTTTCCTCTTGGATCAGTTCAATGGATATTAAATTTTTCACTTCACCAAAAAATAAAAAATAAAATTATGGGGCTATTACCTGAGCCTATGGTATAAGATTTTTACAGGTTCTATCACATGGGTATGCACAGTCTATTTCCTTTGATCTGTTTCTGCTGAAATACCAATCACCAACTGCTTCTGCAATAGTCTGTAAAAGATATACAAATATTTAAGGCATGCATGCCATGCTCAAAGCTTAAACGCTGTCGTATATCAAGTTATTATACCTTACTGTTTATTCTTGGAGAATCAGCTCCAAACCATGTGTCTTGTGATTCACTTTGGCAATGAGCAAAACATGAATTGATATACATTCCCCCTCTTCCTGAATATATGTAGAATGGTCTCAAAGTTGCAAGCATGTAGTGTCTAAAACCTGAATAAAGGATTCCAAAATAAAAACAAAAAAGTTATATTTTTTATGTGCACTAGGCTCTCAACGCAAGCCTTTTTTCATATACATAATCATGGATAAAATCTCTAACAATATGCTTAAAAGACTCAATTATTTATTAATCATTTTAGGTTTTTTTGGTAAAAATCATCAATATTTACTAAGATAAGAGGATTTTTTTTTGTGTAAACTACCAATATCGATACCACATTAGACATTAACTAATTTGGTTTAAGTCAGACAAAACTATAAGAACAACAAAGTTATCTCTGTTAATTTTTAACACAGTTATATTTTTAAGACTCAAACTCAAAATTTCTGATTAAATTAGATCAACCTCTGCCAATTAATTTACGTGTTTGGTGATAAATCAGAAGACATTAATTTCTCATCTTGCAAAATTAGTATCTCTATAAAAATTAATTAAAAGCACTAATTAGAAACGTAGATTGAGAGGACCTTGCAGTTTATTAAGCTGGGATGGATTGCATGCTTTCGGATTCAGCTTGCAGTGATTCCAGTGTCCTCGTGGATCAGCAGAAGGTGGAACCAATGAATGATGAAACTGTTGACATGAATTAGAAGTTGTATTTACATATCATAATGTTCTATAACAATATAGAAGCATATAATATAATTAATATGCTATGTATAGCATAAGTCCTTCAGAGACTATTTACTTGAAATACGTCATAAGCTGAGTTCAAGATAAAATATGGTGTTGATATATACTTCAAAGTATATTGAGGGAAGAAGCACTGCATGCATGGAAACAAGAAAAATAGTCAAGATATTATACCAGAAGAATTAAAATCTTTCTGAGTCAACCATCAAAAGATTCATCAAGAAAACATACCAAGTCTGGAAAAAAGAGAGAACTGGTGCAGTTTCTATTTAGGTTTTGCTCTACCCCCTGTTGCACACATTTATATGGTTAAGCGTGAAACTTCGTAATTAGATAACACTTAAAATTCGTTTGAATTAGTTTTTTGACAAGATGTTTCTTTTTTTAATTTGAAAAAGAAACACTTTTGTATAAAATTTACTGTTTAGATTAACTTTTGTATAAAAACAAAACCACTTGTAGAAGCCAAAAACATTTTTATACCTCAAAAGCATTTTTTAAAAGTTATCCCAAACAAACCAGCAATGAATTAAAACCTATAAGATCATTTCATGCATGATGCAATTAAGTTATGTGCTAAAGGTGTACCTGTAACGAAACAAGACTTTTGAAGAAGAACCTCATAGTATGGTTCAAAGTGATGTCTCTTCTGCATGAATCAAAAGAAAAAAGAGGACAGTCTTAACATCAAAATCTTAAGAAATATATATATATATATATATATATATATATATATATATATATATATATATATATATATATATATATATATATATATATATATATATATATATATATATATATATATATATATATATATATATTAATGTTAGATTGAAAGATAAATATTGGACTAAATTAACTTACGCGTCAAGAAAAAATCCAGCATCACTTAAGCATTTCACACTGGCATTGTTTGGTAAATACTTGGTAAAGTTATCACAGTGGTGAAAAGTTGCTAAACCTCCTGCAGAACAGCCTGAAAGCAAAGCCTGCACAAGAGACATAATAATAATTAAATTAATGTTTTAGAATTTAGGAAGAATGAACAGAAAGGGAAAATTCCATTATACCTTGCGTGCCTTCCCCAAACCTTTGGGTAGAAGGTCATGAATTATTGCTTCCCAAATCTTTTGCCCTTTGAAATAAAGCAACGATGTCTGTTGTTCATTACAGTCACTTTACTCAGTAAAGACAAAGTTGCATGCAGTAAAAAGTAAAATGTTGGTTTAACACTCATGCTGGTCAAAGTTGCACTCATGGTTTCACTGCAATTAAAATTAAGGCAGTTTTGCAAGTTTAATGGATTTTGTCTCTATTTTTTATTATTTATCTTTCTTTCCTAGCTTTTTATGTAAGGTTTTATCCTTAAGCCAATAATTTCTGAAGAAAAGTGATTTCGAGAGGATTAATTACCCCATTATTGAAGATGGTATTTCCAACAAATGAAGCTCCATCACAATATCTAAGCTTCACACGGTTCCAATTGTAGAAATCTGGTGTACCAGTCATAAAGAAAAACATAAATCAACAAACATGATAAATATTCTTATGAATACATTAGTATTGATAATGATATTCTACTACCATGCTAAACAAGATTATTTGTCTAAATATTTTAATAACCTAAAATATTAATTATAAAAAATAAAACTTATCACACTAAGTGAGATTATTTACTTAAATTATACAACACCAACGGACTTTATCAAAAATAAATTTTTAGGGATATTATTCATTATAATAAGTAAACATTCTTGAAATTCTACAATTTGATAGAGCCCAATGATTGTATGTAATTTTTTAATTAATTTTATTTAATAAATAAAATTTATTATTGTTTGGGCTGTTATACTTAGTTAAAAGGACAAATTGCTTGCTATTGGTAGCAATACTCTATTAATTTAGAGAAAAACACATTTTTTGTTAATATATTTTCTGTCTCTATACTATATGACATTAATAAATATACCTATAACATTTTACTCTTAATAAAAAAAATTTGTCACTTTAAAATATTAACAAATTTATCACTATTGCTATATGACATTAACAAATATACCCTTAACACTTTACTCTTAACAAAATTACCCTTATTACTTTAAAATGTTAACAAATCTGCCAAAGTTGATCAATCGCTTCATAGCAGCAGACGATATCCCAACTTGCATGCAAGTAAAGAATAATCTAGTATACTCGTTCAAGTAGTTTCAGGGTGGGAATATTCTATCGACTCTAGCACGTAAAAATTTATAGTCTGAAGGATAAATAAAATAATATTTAGATAATTTTTATGACATAAAGTAAAAAAAGTAATAGAAGAACATATTTATTAAGATTTTAAAATGACGATAATAATTTTATTAACAGTAAAATATAATAATAGAAAGGTGTTTTTCTCATTAATTTACGACGGCGGAATTGAAGTTATAGTTTTATCACCAGCACTCTTACTGTTGTACTCACTGTTAATGGTGTACTATTCTACTTACATTAAATATCTATAACTTTAAAAAGATGATAACTTACGCACGAATAAGAAACTAGTTCAAAAAAAAATAAGTCAACCTTCAACTGTTAGGATCAAAAATTAAATAAATAAACAAACAAACAATGATTGTTAGATTAGACTGAGAAGAGCACTAGCCTAGTCCACGTGAAATCACATTGTCCAATAAGCTTCACGAATAGTAGAAACATATGGGATGTCTAATAACAGCTAAGCTGAAAGAGGCTTTGTCGTTTCAGCTGAGCGAAGATGCGAAGCAAGAAAAAGAAAATAATATAAACGACCATGGAAATGAGAAGAAGCTCGAGAAGGATAATGCCTGCTTTTGTCGTTTCATTATTCTATGGTGTCAAGTCAGGACAAGAGAAACATACAAAAGCGAAAGCTGTTTGCAGGCTCTACCAATTTAGGCAGCAAAACCATGTGAAGGAAGTCAGAGACTCAGATGGAATCTAGAGGAACATGCATTTTATCTTAATTAAGAAAAAAATTAACTTATAATAAGTTTATATTTGACTAAGCGCAAAAATTTCTTTAGGTAAAACATTATTCATATATTGCATTTAAAACTTTTAAGAGATAGATTCTTCATCCCTTGAGCGAAGAGACACAATGTTAGAAAAATAATTTCATCCAGCAAGGCCTGCTTAGTTTATAAGCATACCAATTTTAGTGATTAAGAAATAATTACAAAGTCAGTTAATTAGAGTTTGAGTTTATAATAAAAGCACATATTTGATATTTGATATATGATATTATTGAGACAAATCTTTATGTCTCATAATTGTATAATTTATCAAAAAAATTAATTAATGTAATTTGTATTTTTTTATTATGTGTCACATAGTTATAAAATAATATTTCAAACAAAATATGGAATGAAAAATTTAATTTAATTGTAACTACTTTCTCCTCAAGCTATATTTTGGTTCAATGCAGGAGAGGAAAAAGATTTTAATGAAGGGGAGATCCCTTTTTTTTTTTTTTATTTCAATTGTAAAAAGAAGAGAGGGGAGAAAAGACATAAGAACAATTTTATTATTATAATTTACAAATAAAAAATATAAAAATATATAAAAAATAATATAATAATTTTATAAAATTCCTCCAATCTCTGTATTTTAGGAGGGAAAGACATAAGAAGAAATTATTAAGATATTTTTACTTTTAATTTTTCTTTCCCTCCTTTCCCCTCCAATTTAATAAACCAAATAAGACAATTTATTCAAAATCTCTCCCCTCCAAATTTCCCAAACTAAAAAGATCATCTTACTTATAAGATTAGTCTTTTTTTTTAAAAAAAAAAAATGAGACTATGGTGTAACCCACTAACTGGAAGGTCAGCGCGGTAGGGCTATAAGGACAATTTATGTTGGGAAAGTGGGCGATACAAGGCAAGTTTATGTCAGCGTGCCATGTGAAGTAAGACTTGGTTAAAATCAAGTGCTATCATATGATGTGGAACGATCTAGAGAAAGAGGGGAACGTGCTCTTATACCTTTTAGCATGTGATTCAATTTTCATAATGTTGTTCAAAAAATAATTTAGTTATACATTTGTTTTTATTTAATTCTTCTGTTACAATATTTATTGAATAGTCTTAAATTTAACATTTGACGGCTCACATTTAATTTGGCTTATATTTGAGGAGAGTGCTGCATTGATTCTGTTAAGCTTTCGTTTAGTAAAAGAAATAGGTCGGGTAATCTCTACCCTATTAGGCTTCTTCCCATTCAATAATCTAACAGCCTCAAGATCACTCTCTATTCACTTGAGTAACTTTTTTTAACCAACAAGGTAGTGGTTGAGGAGTCAGATTGACAAAGTCATGGTGACTCTTTTCATAAAGATAAAACAAAATTTATTGGCTTATTTAATATATTAAACTCTGTTTTATACAGATTATGATTAATTATAAAATTATAAAATAATATTATAATTTATATATTTAACTAATATATCCCTCTGAAAATTCAATATACCTGGATTGAGAGAGGCATTGTTACTTAGGATCCCAGAGAAGACCTCCCACCTGTTCATATAACGTGATGATCCATGGCGTGTTTTGGCTCTCTCCAGGCATGATTGAATGTCGTTGCACCATCCGCCACCCTACACCATAATTGAATATATGGATCATAAATGATTAATGAGTGCACAAACCAAACTCTCTTGTTTAATTACTCTTTTGGATTTAGGACCCACCAAACCCTAACTAAACTCCATATACACTCTTTGTCGTTTCATTCATTTCAATTAATTATCACTTTAATTTGCTTGACTTTCAAGTTTGACACTTCTCTAACATATGATGTTTCGGTTAATATCTCGCTTTCCATTTTATTGAGTTTTGATTACACAAAATTATAATATTAAAATATTATATACAATTTGTTAGCCCATCAAAACTTAACCAAACAAAGAACAGAACATTAAATAGAAGAACAAATTTCTTCCTACATTCCATCCAATTTCACTTAGGTGAAAAATAAGCACCAAAACTTGTACTAATTAAAGGAAGTTTATATCCCCCAAAGAATAGGATATATGTCATAGAGCAAAGGCAAGAGCTTTAAAAGAAAATAATACTAATAGACCACTAGTTCATGTGAGATTTGGAAGAGAAAACAAAACACGGCGAGTGATGTCACGTGTTGCTAGATTTATTTCATTCAGCGTAAAAATAAAAATTAAATAATAAAATTAATATCTAGTTTAACCAATAACAAGTGAGCACATTAGCAGTAATTTTAATTTATGTCGCCTGGTGAAGTGGGAGATTCAAGCTCCCGCGCGCAAAACCCCAAGCAGACGACAAAAAAGCCATGTCGTATAAAATTTTGAAGCCATCCAATCAGCACCGTTTTCCCCGGAAAGCATGAAAGAAAACAGCGCCACAGCTTTTTCCATTGTAGACCAGACCAGACCAGATCAAGAACTACTACTACCAATTACGTGTATTTATTTTTTTAAAATTTAATTTTTCAATAAAGTGAAAAAAACAAAAAAGAAATTGGAAACGTGCCTCGAATTGTAGAAGCCAATTGTTGGCTCCAGCTCCGAATCCTTTGTGCAAATGATACGCCGGCAAACTCCCATCTAGACAAACTGCAGATTTTTCCATCATCTAAATTGTTATTTATTTTTCAAATAAAAATAATTATTCGTAGTGAAAAATAAAATAAAGATAAAATAAAAATGGCTTACGAGCACCGAGAGAGCGAGCGTTTCGAACCAGCGTCATGCCCACCTGAAGCCTCTGTCCTTCTGAGCGTACCCGCCATGGCGCGAATGTTACAAATGCCGCCAATGCCAAAACGACAATGCCGTTCATATCTCTCTACCTTCAGAATTCCAAGGATTTTTAATTCTCTCGGACGTGGAAACGAGAGGGAGAATCAATTCTGACGTCCCCTCTTCATCAACGGAATCTAGCTAGGAATGCTGAGATGATTCTCTTCAAAGTCCCCGAAGGAAAAGAAAAGAAAAGAAAAGAAAGCTTGCGGAAACGGATTGACAGGGTCCAACGTTGTCCTGTCCTGTCTTGTCGTTTCCACTGTGGGAATCTGAAAAGTGAAGAATGAGAGAAAAGAAAGAGAAGCGAAGGTGTTTTGGATGCGGGAGAAGGAGTAAGGAAGAAGCTAAGAAATTATTAAGTCTTACTCGGAAGGAAAGTAAAAAAAGAAGGCGAGCTTTGGTTTGGAGGTCTTGTTGCGGAAATAAACAACTCACTCTCCCACTTGTGTTGATTCCCTCGAGTTTTGTTTATAACCCAAATTTATAATTTAGATAAGCCACAAATTCTTTAAAAAACTTATTACAATCAAACAATCCACTGTAAATGATTAAAATGTTCACTCAAATGCACTTTGAAAAAAATTATATTTAAAAAATTGAAGGCATATATATTTTTTCATGAACCACGAAAACTAATTTGATAGTAATAGGAAAATTCGTTTTAAATATGAGGTAGCTCAACTGAGTAGTGGGGTTGGGTCAATTTGAAAGTTGGCTATGTTGTAATGTAGACCATTTTAGGTTTTTGAGCACTTTAGTTTTAGACTTGGGAATGGTATTTGTCTCTCAAGAAAGGAAAAAGGCAAGAATGGTGGAAAAAAGTTGTATTGTACTTGGAATTCAATGATAAATCAAGGTAGGTCCATTTTGTTGCCCAACTTGTTCGTCTCTCTCGGCAGCTCAGGACTTGACAAAAAGAATTCATATGCATATCAATATTATTTCACCAAATTTTATTAGAAAATATTTTATTTAGGTTCTTTACACTAAAATTTTTTATTAATTTAATTTTTCATTTATTAGATTGGTTTCTTATGATTCTAAATTTTTATTAATTTTATTTCTTTAATGTTTTTTAAGAAATCAGTTAATAATAATAAGCTTAAATAATGAAATTAATAAAAATTTTAAAATGTTAAAAATCAAAATAATATTTGATTATATTGGCCTATGTATATATATGTACACAAAATTTAAATTTAAAAAATTCTAAAAATAGGAAATAGTGGATGACAATGGATAAAGCAAAGAGGGTGATCTGGTGGTAAGTCACCTGTCCGCCTAGTCTAACGGCCCATGCAAGTTTTGTCAACAACTAGAGTGTCTATTGCACTTTCAACAACTAAAGTATCCATTGCACTTTCCCCACTATTTGTGTGTAAACTAACACATCCAAAGCTATATATATTTTGATTCAAATTTGTTGTCTTGTTATTCTATCTTGTTATTTTTTTTTAATTAGTCATAATAATATAAAAAAATATTATATTTATTATTAAACATATTAAAAATATATTATTTTATTAATTTTTTCTAATCACAAAAAAGAAAATATAACAAAAAAATATTAATGAGATAATTAATTTTATCTATTTTTTATGCACAAACAACAGTGTATTTAAATTTAATAATATTATTTTTGATAATTTGGTGATACTAGCATTCGATAAAATACTTATTATAGTTTCTTCCTTCTCTTTTTCCATAGGACTGTAACCCTCCTGACAGCCCGTTTGGTAGGGAGTTAATCGAGGCTGGGAAATAGGAAAAAAGATTCCATTCCCTCGTAAAATATGTTTGGTTGGACAATTGCTTTGCAATCCTAATTCAACTAATTCATAACAATTTTAATTCCACCAACCCCTGGAACCAAATATCATTCCGTGGAGTCCAAACTTTATGACAAATTTGCCCTCAGCAAAATTGTGGAGACCGTCTTCCTCGCCGACTTTGTCTTTGCCACTGGTGGCTGTTCGCTGCAGCCACCGAGACCCACCGTCGTCGCCGTCTCAGTCATTGCCGCCCCTGGTAGCTGTTCCCTGAATCTATGTTGGGCTGCAGAACCATCACGCTTCAACCCACTTCAAATCCTTGAAGGCAGTCCCAGATCTAACCAAGCAATCCCACGGTTGATTTATGGAGTTTGATTCTTTGTAGTGGAAGAATTGCGTCGAAGACCAAATGCAGAGTTAATTTTCGGTGACTGCCATTGTCGCAAGCGTTTGATTCTTGGATGAACAAACCCATCACGGACGAACAAATCATCACCGATTCATCATCCCCTTGATAATGGCTCTCTGGATCGCGTCCATAAAGCACGAATAAACTAGATGAATGCCTCCCTCGCCTCCTCGTCGTCCCTTATTGTCCCTCGCCAGCGATGAACCATGGACGACGGAGACGCTGCATCCGTACGAAGCAGAGCACATGGATGAAGCTTGCTTTGTTCTTTTTTTTTTTTTTACTTTTTCATATATTAAATGTATATAATAAATGAATATATAAAAAATAAAAGAAAGTTTTTATTTAAATATATTTTATTTTAATAAATTTTTTAATTAACTGATATTTTAATAACAGGAAAATCTATTTTTGTCTTTTTTATCATTAATTTAAAAAAAAAAGTTATTTTTTAAATTAAATAAAACAAATCTTTATATTTTAAGTAAAAAATAAATTTTTAATAAAATAAATTTTTATTTTTGATATAAAATGTAAAAAATTATTTTATTTATTTTAAAATATTAATTTTTAAAAAAAATTATTAATAATGTGAGGAAGAAAAAAAATATATACTCTTAACTTTGTTCATTTTCTCTCCCATTTCTTCAAATTTTAATCATAGCAAACAGAAATATATCAAGCAATCCATACTGCTTTCCTATTATACCAAACAAATCCTTTTAAATGGTATAGCCTACAAGCACATAACATGCTGGGTCAGGCCAGCCCACCCATCCATTGAATGTAGAGGCCTCAAAGAATTGAAAAGGCCTTAGTAATTTCTTTTGACACCCCTCAAATTTCTATTCATATCCTCACACATTCCCCCCTCTCTAATAAAGGGGTAAGGGTATGAAAAGAAAAAAGGAGTGAGAAAAATATGACCGAAGGCCATGTCTTTCCACACGCTCTTCAATTTCTATTCATACATCTCATATAATTTTTCATTCTCAACCGAAGTAAGTTTCGGATTTATACATCTATGATTTTAGTGTCTTTTGAATTTTGGAATTCATAAATTATTTTTGACTTCGAAAATTTTAAATCCGGAAAACATATAAAAATACATAAGTATGAAAGGGACTGGGAGTTTGTTGTTTTTTCTTTTTTAGTTGATAGAGATATTTTTGTCACTTTAATGACAAAAAAATGAGGAAGGGTGTGTAAAAAGAAACGGCCTCTCATTTTCTCATGGATAAATAATAATTGTCTTCCTTAGAAAAATTTAATATTTCTAGGGGAAATTTATTCCAGAATGAAATTATTAAAAATACTCATTTGATATTATATAATTATTTAAAAATGAAAATTATATATTTAATAAAATAATTACACAGTTATCCATAATTTTGTTGTATTTCTATTACCTGACAAAAACTTTAATTGAGGAGATGGTTGCGTCTGGCCGCCGGGCTCTGAACACGGTATTCTTTAAGGGCTCAGATCCGAACAATATGAATTCAACCGAACCGATTCGAAGATATATGTATATATATAAAGAGTAAGTATAACGTTACTGTCATTTTATAATTAAATTCATTTAAATTTTAACTTAAATTTTTTATTAATTGTGAACTTCGTTAATATATATGATATTTTATGTAATATTAATTAAAGATGTTGATATTTAGTAATAATTAATTTAATTAATTAATTTTAAAAATTAAATATATTAAGACTTTGTGCACCACAATTGGATTGATACTAATTGTTCCTTCGTTTTCATATAACATATATGGTTTGCTATATTATCTTTGATATTTTTATTATTTTTTTACAACCAATTTTTTTTTTTATTTTGTAATTGAATATTTGAATAACAAAACTTGATCTAATAAAAATTAAATTAATTCAAATGATCTTTTTGTAATCAAATTAAATAATTAAATGAGAAAACCGATAAAATATAATTTGATTAGGCTGTACTCTGTAGTGCTCTTCTTTCTTACAGGTGCTGCCGCCACGGTGTTGGACCCAAAACCCATTGACCCGCACCGACAAACAGCACATACTCCGAAACCCTCTCATCCCCGTTCACGCGCGCAAAATGGGAAGAAAACGAGGGAAAAAATAAAGTAAAAAATCGAATATCGGGCCCACTACCAAAAAATAAAAAATAAAAATTAGAGAATTCACTTTACTTCACCATGCGCTTTTGTACAGCTCCGAGAAAAGGGACCTCGTTGAGCACAGAGAAAGCACAGCAAAGAGGTCTCTGAAGCTGTGCGAAAGTCCACGGTTAGTCATTTCCAAAACCCCTTTCGATCGTTTCTGAAAACCCTAATTTCTCAAATTTTAGTTCCTTTTCCTTCTAGATCATCGCAAGGATATTGTGTATGGTGGGTTTCGTTCGAATTTTATAGACGTAACTGATGACTTATGATTTTCAGTTTCTACGCTCTAGTTGGGTGTTGTTTTATGTTATTCCTCCGGTTGATTGATGTAAATATGTGAGAAAGAAGAGAAGATTATTGACATTTTCAGGTTTGTTAGTGTGGTCTGTTTGGTTGCTGTGGGACCGATGATGGGGGAAAGTAATTATAGAGCATTGATTTATTTGCGCAGAGAGAAAATGAAACATTCACGTAAAGATTGTTCTGGTCGGTCTGTTAAGCTCAGTTGGGTGGTGAGTTTGATTAATCTTATGAAAGAAATATAAGATTTTTTTTTTCCTTGTGGGTTTAGAAATAACAATTGATATATATGAGATTCTAAAAATATCTTTTCATTATTTTTTTCGTTTTTACTTGTCAACCATTGGGGTTCGGACTTTAGGCTTATTATAGTTTCGGAATCAGTTGGTTTTGGCTTAAAGTTCATTTTTGTTATTGTTTGTTTGATGAGAAAAGCTGGGAGGAGAAGGTAAATAGGACATCGAGTCTAGAGTATCAGTTTCTACCATGTTTATAATTTGTCGGAAAAAGTATAAAATTTATCAGTCATGTCTACTTCTGGAAGTGTCATAAGGTTCCCTTTTTCTGTGTCTTAAAATACTTGCATCATGGAAAAATGAGAAGCTCTATCACTTCCTTATCTTATTACTTCGTTCCAATCTTGCATGGTTATTAACTCCTACAAGCCCCCACATTTTTGGGAAGAAAAAATCTGCTTCTTCTAGTAGAATAATCCTCATTCCGGTTATCTTGGTTTAATCACTATATTTCTCAATTGAGTGTGCTTATATACTTGCTTTGATGTTTTTCAGGTTGCGTGGTTCTCTGCTCAGGTGTTAATAGAAGAAAATATGCAACTTTCATCTTAACATTGTAGGTTTTAGCATATATGTCTATGTGGCAAGTCTGAGATAATTGTGCCCCTTGTAAGATGGAGTCCATATGGAAACTGTTATATTTGCTAGAGCCTGCACCAATTACTCTTATCATTACAGCAGTAGCTGTGACATTTGGATCCGCGTTTCGAGCTCTTAATTATGGTAAAGAAATGGAGCGTAATCGTGACTTATCAGAAGCATCCATTACATTGGATGGGTTCCAAGCATTAATGATCCCAGTGATGAGCTCTTTCAGCCTGCTTTTGATGTTCTATTTATTCTCATCTGTCTCACAGCTTCTGACAGCTTTCACAGCCATTGCTTCTGTATCATCTCTTTTCTTCTGCTTGTCTCCTTATGTTGCCTATGTGAAGTCACAATTTGGTTTAGCTGACCCATTTGTTTCACGATGTTGCTCAAAGTCATTTACTCGAATCCAAGGACTCTTGTTGTTAGCATGTTTTGGCATAGTGGTGGCTTGGCTTGTTTCTGGTCATTGGATATTGAACAATTTGTTAGGCATATCTATATGCATTGCATTTGTAAGCCATGTGCGACTTCCAAACATCAAAATCTGTGCAACACTCCTTCTTTGCCTGTTTGTATATGACATTTTCTGGGTTTTCTTCTCTGAAAGATTTTTTGGGGCAAATGTCATGGTATCGGTGGCAACACAGCAGGCATCAAATCCTGTTCACACAGTTGCTAACAGTTTAAGTCTCCCTGGGTTGCAACTGATAACAAAGAAATTGGAGTTGCCTGTGAAGATTGTCTTCCCTAGAAATTTGTTGGGTGGAGTTGTTCCTGGAGAGAATGCAACAGACTTTATGATGCTTGGTTTGGGAGACATGGTATGAAATCCTTCTGCTCTGTTTGGTATTATCATAAGTCCTTAATGGTTACAACCATTAGAAGATCTTTGCTTTTAGCTATTGTGACTTAGAAGTGATATGTTGTGTTGAATTTGTTCTGGCATCTAGAGTCATTTTGAACTTTAGGAAGCTTCATTAACGGTGAACCCCCTTGCTTTTTGATTTGGTTCTAAGGGCAATTAGCCTAATTTCTACTTTTAAATTAAAGGGCCTTTCTCCGCTAAATGCAGATTAATCTGTTAGTTTTCTCATTGTTGAAACTGATGGTTTCTTTTGACCCCTATCCCACTCCACATCCTTCTACTCTTATATAGGTGAAGTTATCATTGACGATTGCCAATTTTAAAATACTCTTGCATTGATTTCCATTTCAGAATAAGTACAACAAACAATTTTATGAGGTTTTGACGTGCAAACTCCTGTGCTTTGAAATAGATATCTTGGTTTCAATGGAAGCTTCTCTTTTATTTGTTGTAGTTTGTTGTTCTGTATGTGGTATCACATAATATATCATTGTGACAGTACTCATGTGCTTTAGTGCACATATGTAAACACTGCATCTAACACTTCTTTTTTGTGCTTGTGAAATCATCATGATACTACATGGACCTAACTGTAAATTAAACAAGTTTGAGCAGTGTTGTTTATTTGAAATTATGCCTGGTTTTTTAATCTCCCGTTCATGTGAGTGCAGGCTATCCCTGCCATGCTTCTGGCTGTAGTCCTCTGCTTTGATCATCGAAATAGCAGTAGTACAGTAAATCTCTTTGAGTTACATTCATCAAAGGGGCATAAATACATATGGTTTGCCCTTCCTGGGTATGCGATTGGTCTTGTAACTGCATTGGCGGCTGGTGTCTTGACTCACTCTCCTCAACCGGCACTTCTTTATCTGGTACTGCTGCTATTTTCTATATTTTCTTGTCATACTGCTGGGCTTGCTGACATCTTCTGCTGACAACTTCTCTTGAAACATTTCTTCAGTAACTTATTTTCTTATAACTATATAATATTTATTTATTTGTTGCATTTAACTGTGTAACTTGTATGATGCAAGCTGTAACGTCCCAGGTCTCACCGTACCTTCGTATGCGGTCTCACCTGGCCACGTCACTCATAGGACTTCTTACCCCCAGGTACCGGGTTCGAGAGCTGTGGAAGGCAAAAACTTACAAGGGGGGTAAGAAGTCCTATGAGTGACGTGGCCAGGTGAGACCGCATAGGAAGGTACGGTGAGACCGCGGGGTGAGACCTGGGACGTTACACAAGCCCTCTCCTGGGCACCCTGGCTAGGCTTTTATAATATAGTCAACTCCTAAATGAAACTTCAAGTACTTAAAATGACTTTTGTCAGTCTAAAGGTTGCGCTATCAAACCCAAACATGCAAACTTTGACAGGAATAATGTACGTACTCCTGCTCGTGTCCCTTTGACTATTACCATGACATCGACAGTTCTAACTCTCATTTTGTATTACAGGTGGTTTTTTTGAGGGTGGCATTTTTAAAGTGGTAGTTCTAAAATTTGTCTGATCAACAACTTTCACCCAAAATTAAAAAGGAAAAGAAGAAAAAAGTCTTTAATACTTGTAATGCTTATTGCAAAATTGCAATTACCAGAGGATGGTAAGTTTTAATGCTAGATGTTGGTTTTGCAGCGTTGCCCCCTCGTAATTTTGACAGATCCCGATCTTAGATCATCATTCTGCTGTCAGATAATCTTAAAGGAAATTTTACATATATAATTGAGATTTAGATTTCACTTGATCACTTATAGCTTCATGTTCAAAATTCCCTATGCTTTCATATACTCTTTTGTGGGTTATAGTGTTTCATATCCAACTAGTAAACTGTTTCACCTATTTGTCCTAAACACTGTTCCTCTTTGTTGCTGATGTAGGTGCCTTCAACTTTGGGACCTGTAGTTTTTATCTCTTGGCTAAGAAAGGAGCTAATGGAATTATGGGAAGACAGCAACCCAATTGTCAACGACAAGGCTCGCCAAATCGAAGTTTAGTTCTTCCTCGTCTTTGTAGCCTAGCACCTACATAATCTACAGCCGTTCTGAAAGATGTAAATTCACTGAGGTTCTATTATTCAGAAAGACACCGAGAAGTTTTAGGTTAAATATTCAGTTCTTATCTGGATGTGTAATTTATACACCTTCAAATTAACGAGAAGAAATTTGCATGAACTTGTTTTGATTTTCAAGGCAAGATCTCTAAGCAAATAGGTGGCTTTGCAGTGTAGTTCCAACTTGGGAAATTAATGCTGTAGTTTGCACCATCTTCAGAAAATGGCTACACAGCCATCCCTGTGAAGGTTAATTGAAAACCAAAACGATCCCGAAATAAAAAGGAATTTATGTTGGCATCTCTGTCTTTCTACCGCTTTACTATCCTTCCTTTTTCTAATGATGAAACTTGCCATTCTTTTGTTTTTTTTTTGTCCTATAAACTGGAGGGGAAGAGATGTATATAAAAATTTTAATTTATAGTTTTAAGGATTAAAATTCAAGTAAGGAAATTCGTAAAGTGTTTACGGGAGAGTGGAGACTATTAAGTCAAATCCACTTATGAAACTTATCATTTATCTATCTTTGCTCGTGTTTAAAGGATATTTTTAAAGTTTTAAATTCAGGGAATATTTTCAAATTTTAAACGTAAAACATTTAATCTAAATGAAGTTAATAATCAGTTTGCTTTTATTAAACTAATATTTTGTGTTTTAGCTATATTATATTTATAATATAAAGATCAATTTAATTCTTTCGCTTTGATTTTTTCAAAAGCTAAGAAAAAAATGGCAATTTTCATTTTTTTTTTTTTTTAGAATGGTTTCCAACTTTTATGCATCGCATCATTTGGCTGTATGTCCCACTATTACCAACATATGTTGGCTCCTTCCTGCCAATCATTTTATTTTATGATTGATATTAAATTAATCATTAACAGCTGACCTTTTTATTCTGTCTGTGTTATAAATTAATCCAACTAATAATTAAACAAGTATACATACAGCCTGGAAAACGAGTTAATATCTCATTGGTTGCCCAAGTTCTTGAATCTTCTTCATATATGATGGCAATTACGCCCACGTTAGCTGTGTTCTAAGCTAAATTCCATTTCCATACATGGATAAGAACACACGTGGTATCACAATTATCTCCATTCAAACAGCTGGCAATTACGGGTGGGCACGGGACGAGATGTCTCGGTGTTTTGTCCCAGCCCAAAAGATTTAAGACAATTCGGGATTCGGGACGGGATTAGGACAAGTAAAATTCCGTCTCGGTCCCGTCTCGAATTTTATATAAATATGTCCCATCCCGAAATTATCAGGATAAGTATATATATTTGTTCCGTCTATTACTTTTTACACCGTTATTTTTACTGTTTATATCTCACTTTCTTATTTTTCTGCATACTTTCTACACTCCTCTTATTACTTTATACACCTATTTTATTTTATTTTTTAAATTTAACCAGGACTGGACGGGAATCGGGACGGGACTAGGACGAAACCGGGACAAGACTATACAAAATTGGGACAGGACAAAAAAATTCGGGACAAGACCAGACAAGACGGGACAAAAAAAAATATATATATTTTTTTAGAACAAGACCGAAACGGCTAAATTCCCACCCATGCCCACCCCTACTAGCAATTGCCATCATCTCTACCAGTATATAATTAAAATATAGATAATATAGATAGGATAGACGTGTGTGTATATGTATATATATATATATATATATATATATATATATATATATATATATATATATATATATATATATAAACACTTAGCCACGCCGACTGCTGCTTACATTATTTTTGCTGGGGATGGACATGTACCGGGACAAATTAGAGTAAAGGGTATTTTTTAAATTTAACCGAGACTGGACGGGAATCGGGATGGGACCAAGATGAAACCGGGACAAGACTATATAAAATCGGGACAAGATAAAAAAAATTTGGGACGAGACCAGATGAGATGGGACAAAAATATATATATATATATATATATATTTTAGAACAAGACCGGAATGGCCAAATTCCCACCCATGCCCACCCCTACTAGCAATTGCCATCATCTCTCTCTCTCTCTCTATATATATATATATATATAAACACTTAGTCACGCCGGCTGCTGCTTACATTGTTTTTGCTGGGGATGGACATGTACCGGGACAAATTAGAGTAAAGGGTATTTTTTAAATTTAACCAGGACTGGACGGGAATCGGGATGGGACCAAGATGAAACCGGGACAAGACTATATAAAATCGGGACAAGATAAAAAAAATTTGGGACGAGACCAGATGAGATGGGACAAAAAAATATATATATATATATTTTAGAACAAGACCGGAATGGCCAAATTCCCGCCCATGCCCACCCCTACTAGCAATTGCCATCATCTCTCTCTCTCTGTCTATATATATATATATATAAACACTTAGTCACGCCGGCTGCTGCTTACATTGTTTTTGTTGGGGATGGACATGTACCGGGGCAAATTAGAGTAAAGGGTATTGTCTCAACTCTATCTTGAAAATACCTCTTTTTGTTTTCTCTTGTTCTAATATATATATTTTTTAAAAAATAAATTAAATAAATTAAAATGATATTATCTTACATGTTTAGTATTAATATATGATTGAAGCACTGATAGATAATAATGTTTAGGATAAATCTAAGATAACACCTTATAGATTTTTAGAACAAGACCAAAATGAGATAAAAGGTGCTTCGAACCTAGACATGCCTTTTTTGTTTGTGATGGGCAAAATCCGAACTCGTTCCATTCCATTTTTGCCATTTACATTACCTAGTTATATATGTAGTTTAGTTCACACATTTAGCTCAATTTAAATTTAACCAAATTAGATTCGATAAAACTTATAAAACAAAATAAAATTATTCACATGCTTCTCTTATAAACAGTGAGATGCTTTAATGAAATAAAACTTTATTATATAATCATGTAATTAATTAAAAAAATTAATTAATCAATTTATAATATTATTTTATTATACTTTAACCAATAACATATATATAAAATAAAATTTGAAATAAAATATGGACAAAATTTTGTCTTCTCTTAAACATACACATAATGTTCTCACTCTTTTACCAGTTGTTGATATAGGAGCAAGCATGGAGCGGCCCACCCTGTACTTTATTTTTTGCTTTAGTCCATATATTATTTTCTTTTTTTCTCTTTCTAATCCATATCTATATCTGTTATCTGTTTCATAGAATGTAATTCTCATCTTCGGAGTTGTATGATCAATTTGGCTATTACTTTATACGTGTTGTCAGCGTCCAATACCAACACAAAATAAAATAAACAATTTCCTTATCATTATTTGTTGACAAATATATTGGTTGACCTTACATTTTAGTATTCTTTTCTTTTATGCAATGGTGGGTGAAAGACACCTGTCTTCAACTAACACCTTTTCTTTTTTACAGTTAAAAATTAAGACATAAATATTATTAAAATTGACATAATTTTTTAATAAAGTCTAAATAAACATAATTAGAGATCAAATCTCTTAAAATCTAACTATTTATCAATAATATCTGGCTTCGTTGATAATACTTTTTCTTTTTTATTATGTTAAATGATAATTTAAGTAATTCTCTAATTTTGTATTATAAATAAAAAGAAAAATAAAATTTTTAATATTATTTAATTCCTTTTGTTTTATTTTTAATTTGATTTCTGAAAATATATAATATTTTTTAATACCGACAAATCTCTAGTTTCTTGCCATAAATGAAAGTTTATTATATATGTTATTCTTCTTTTTCAAATACTCTATTCGTGGTCAATGAATGTAAAACATTTATTAGTAGATTGGATATGATTGGCAACTTGAGGTCTTGTTTGGCTAAAATGAATATGGAATACTTTTGGTTGCTCACGTCTCATCCTAGATTCCTTATCCTGTTTTGCTTTTTGGCCATAATATATGGGACTTGGATTCTTTGCAGTCAAAATATGTGCAGTTAGTCCTGCAGTCGATTACAGGCCGTACGATTTATTTACTATTGCAGAATTAACAATTGACTACATAATAATAAATAGATCGGACGGCCTGCAGCCGATTGCACCGCGCAGTCAACTGCAGGAAATTTATTTTTTAATATATGCTATGCTGCTGTATTGGTCAGTATTAGATACTCATGGTGGTGGAGGAGACCAAAAATTAACTTGTCAATAATTTTTTTTTTTAAAAAAAAAAAGACACAGAAGATTTTGGAGATGGAAAAAAGAGGAAGAAATAATAATAAATTTTTAATTGAAGTGCATATATAAAAGATAAGCCTAAAAGGTTTTCCAAACACTCCCCAAAACTACAAGATGGAAAAACGTATAGAAGAAGAGCTCATATAAAAATATAGTAGGAAAAATAAGGGGTTTTAATTTTTGGGTTATAAATATTTTTATAACGACATTTATTTTTTAATTTATTCAAATAGAGAGTTTTTTTTTTGTGATATTTTAAAGACTATGATAGATCTAAAAATTTTAAACTGTGGATTATATATATATAAACCACGTATAATTTAGTATGTAAGAAACCAAAATTAAAAATTTTATGTAATGTGGGTAACATATATACTTCATATACAATTTCTCTCGTATTAATAGGTTTAGTAAACGAAAAAGCATCATCTATTTATATTAATTTTTCTTATTCGCAGACGATGAAGATTATTTAGATAATAAAATTTAAACTTTGAAACTTTTCATTTATTCTATATAAAAAATTTAAAAGAACATGTGCATGTACAAAAACTTAAAGGAAAATAATAGTAGCACTTTTTTCTTTTTTTTTAAAAAAAATAGTACTTTTGAACCATATTCTTCTTGTTTTGTCTTGACTTTCTTTTTCTTTTTTTTTTTTTGTAAATTTGACTAAATTCACTTAATCTTTTAGAGGCTTTTGCACTCTTAATTTATTTTAAAAGTATGGATTCATATAACATGTAAATTTAATTATAAATTTGATCTTTTTTACTTTATCTAAATATGCAATATAGTCTCTTTATCTTAATTCCAAGCAATTTAATCATTTTATTAATCAAAATACTATAATTTTTTCCTCCATACTAACTATATATCTTCTAGTTCTGATTTTGAGATTTTTTTTAACCATTAATCATTAATTTTTCAGCCAATAACTATTATTTACCTAAATTTATCTAAAATTATCAACTATTCGATTATCTTTTTTCTTTTGTTATAAATAAAATAAAGATATAAACTTTTTAGTATTTAAAGAAATAATGAGTTTAATCCTGAGATATGAAAATATCAAACTTTATTTCTAAAATTACACCAAACAATTTTCTCCTATTATGCTACTATCATCTACCGCAAAGAAATTATGTAAAATTACAATAAAATGAAATAGCAAAAGAAAGAAATAAAAAGGATGCCAAATTGAAGGAATAACAAAAAGAAAGAGAACATATAGCAATTGGAATAGAAAGAGACCCCAAAGTATCCATTTTCAGATTTTATTCATAAAATGATACGAAAATCATTGAAAATTAGTTCATCTTGTGTGTCCCCACTTGGTTGTGGATAGATGCTTCCCTAGTCTTAAACATCATTCTATAACTTAAAACGACTTGGCCAGGCCACTTAGGCAGTCGTTTTGGACTCTTAAAAAAAAAAAAAAAAAAAAACTCCTGATGCCAATAGTTTTAGCTATATGAAACAATTAAATATCAAACTTCTAAGATATTTTTCAAATTTCTCACTATCAGCCCATATTCAGTGGTTTTATATACTGATAGTTTATTTGATAAGAACTAGTAAAAATTATATATGATTATTTAATCATATTGTTAATTACATACAGGACACTAGCTTCAATTTGATTGGTGTTTGGAGGATAGTTTGTTTTTAATGTATTTATTGGTAATAATTCTCAATATTACCTCTAAATTATTATTAATTTTCATTCACTAGATTTTATCATTTCATCACTTTTTTTCCTATTGACTTTACAACTTTTTTTTCATTTTTTTATTTTTATACTTTATAACAATAGGATATGTCAAATAAAAAAATGAGAATATGGTTTTCAAAAGTTGAATATAATTAATTAATTAAATAAATACTTTCTCTAATAAAATTAATTAATAAGGTAGAAAAAAAAAGAAGGATGAGACAAAATGACAAATTGAATAGTTGTTGTGTTTAGTGTTTGCATTGTCTTGTACGAATCATGAGAAAGCGGCCCCATTCTTTACTTTCTTTTATCATTCGTCCTTGTGTTAATGAGTGTATCATTTCTCCTTTCATTTTAATCATTGTTATGGTTATATATTCCACAAGTGTATACACTTAATTTTACACATTATTATATATTTTTTATTTATCATTTTATTTTTATAAATAAAATATTGTATTAAAGAAAGTGGGCATTTATAAATATACACACATAATTTTCTTATATATATATATATATATATATATATATATATATATATATATATATATATATATATATATAGTGATGTTAAACACACAAATATAATAAATTAAGTGTAAAGATTATAAATTTTTATAATATTCAAGATTTGAGTTTGAAAAAACATATACTAAAAGGTTCTCTTTTTAACATAGGATGAGAATATTTATGTGTAGAAAAAAAATAATTATATCGTTTACACTTACTTTATATATATATATATATATATATATATATATATACACACACACACATCTTACATGTATATATACATATATGATGTATGAATAAAAGAAAGTTTACTTCCACATCTAATTTTTTAATACCCATATATATTGTATCTTTTTAATTATATTATAAAAATAAAATTATAAAAAAATATATAAAAATGAATGTGTATTTATATACGTACGTATATCACATCAACATCAACATGGGTTATCGCTCTCTTTGGTGGCGGCCTTTGAAGGATGCAGTGTGATCCATATGATGAGAAGTCTTGACATGAAGATTTTCCGCAGACAAAGACACAAAAATTAATTAATATAAATTGATTGACGTGACCTACAAATTTACTCTTGTTTGGAGTTACAGTTTAGGTAAAAAAACAAATTCAAATAAAAAGGCTAAGATTTAAAGTGATCAAGATAAAATTTTAAGGATTAAATGTATAATAATTATATAATATTAAAATTTAAAATTAAATTAAAAATAAAAAAAAAAAACCATGACACGTTTTGATTGATTTTTTTTCCCTTTATTTGAATAAGAAGAAAAGTAACATAAGAGAAAATTAGAGAGGTAATAAAAATTTTCTATCTAAATTGGAGGTAAAAATAGGAGGCGAAGAGGGAAAAGAAAAATATTAAACTATCTTATTTATTAATCAAACATTAAAAAATTGATTTTTTTTACTTGGGTTAATTTTTTACTCAAAAATAATATTATTTAAAATATATATACTAAACTAATTTAGATTATTTATTTTTCTCAAAGAATGGGCAACAAATAAACCTATTACTAATTTCTTTTATAAATACTTTATCACTCAGTTAAGATAAAATATTTATGTCTCGTGATTTTCTCATTCCCGTCTCTATTATTTTTTTATTAATCAAAAAATTATTTTTAATAATAATTGTTGCAATATTATTTTATTAATTTTTTATCAATAAAAATAAAGACATAAAATACAAAAAATTATGAGATGAAAATTGTTATTTTTAAATTCCTTAATATTTATTCTTACAATCAAACCATAAAAATGGTTTCAAATTGCTTGATCTTCCTTTTACCTTGTTCTTACATATTGACCACAAAACTCAGATATCAACACAGTGACCAGTTCGACAACGACACTCGCCTTTTGTCATTATGTGTTGGCCAACACAACTGCCCCCACACCCCTAGACATAGATAAGTCCCTTTTTTAAAAAAATAAATAAATGGAAACCCAATAATTTTAATTTGGAGGGGCACGGTAAAATTAAACTTAGGTGCTAAAGTTATAATGTTAAAGATGGTATTGACTCAATTTAATTTCACTTAATAAACAAGTTCCTATTTGAGAATATTATTCTTGTGATTTTTATTATTTTTATGACTTATTTTAGTATTTTTTGAAAGTTTCTTAGGTAAATTGTATGTATTCTATTATATATACCCTAGATTAACTAGAAGTAAGTCACTTATTTACTTTATTAACTACACCATAAATTAAATGAAATAAATGGATAAAATAAGAATAATTTTAATCAAATTATTATACTGATACTGATTCGTGATTTCTATTTGTGTGCTGTAAAATATTTGAGATAGAGGGTGTAGTAACTTAAGCATTTCTGCCAAGAATAAAGAATATATATATATATATATATATATATATATATATATATATATAGCGACACCTATTTGGGATTGAAACAATAATATATAAAACCCTTTTATATGTGTATGAATTCAAGATTTTAAATTTAAGAAAATATTTTCCTTTTGCCTCTAACATTTACTTAATTACTCAAATTAATCTCTCATATTTTAATTTTATTAAATTAATTTTTAACACTTTGTTTATTATAAATAAATATTTATAAAATAGAATATAAAGGACCATAAAATATGCAACAACCTCTTATCTTAAATTTTTTGTATTGTGTAGATGATATACATAAAAATATATAAAAAATTATATTAGCATGAAAACCAATTTGATATTAAAATATTAGGCACTAAATTGATATTATTAAAAATTAAATTAATATATTTTTAAAATATTAAGAATTAAATTAATATTTATCATAATTTTAAAACGTTAAAGATTAAATTAGTAAAATTAAAATGTAAGAAATTAATTTATAAAATAAATTAGTATTGAAGACTAAATTTTTTTTTCTCATTTTTGGCCAAAAACCCATTGGGCCATTAAGCAAAGTCCTTGTTGATCGATTATTTGATAATATGAATTACTGTTTGATTAATGATAATCTCGTGGGACAATTATAGACTTGGCAGCTTTGTTCTTAGCAATAGTACAGACTTTGATTAATAATGATAAAGCTACCGAGTCACGAAATTAATTCTCTTAATAGGTTAATTTATTAAGAGAATGCATAAAGAGTTAATTACATAAAACTAAAAATAAATTTATATTTGTAACACGTGTAGTCCAATTTTTATGCATTTATATATAGAAAAACAACAAAAGTACAAAAGTACCATTGTGGCCACTCGGATTACTCGTTAATACATATTTTAAATTAAACTTGACTAAGATGAATTGAAATTTTCCTTTTTACTCAAATGAATGAGCTTTGAAAAGTCCATGTGTTACTTAAAATGATTAGCTCATAGCCTAATACCTCCCCCAGTTAATAATATAAGGGACAAGAAACAAAGCCTTGATTAAGACAATTATTAATATCAATTAAATTATTTTATTGTAAGCAGATTGATGTGATCTAGATATCTGTCCCTAATCACCCTTTAATTAGTCTTTAAGTAATTTATGTATATACTTTTTTGTCCGTGCTATCTTTTTTTTTTGTTCGTGTTAATCCGAATTTAGATATTTTGCAGTATCAAATCTCAACATTTTCTTAGAGTCAAATAAATCTTTAACCATTCAAACAATTCAACGGCACAACTTGTGCCACGATCATAAACAAACAAAAACAAAAACAAAAAACGCAGCTAACTCATCTGTTGGTTCTATTCTAGACAACAATCTTAGCTGTGTTTTGTTTTGTTTTTGTCATTTATTGTCTTGTGATGATGTGGCATGAGTTGTGCCATTGGATTGTTTGAATGGTTAAGATTGCAAGGAAATGCTGGGTTTTGGTACTGCAATATATCCAAAATTTGCCAATCCAACATACAGCTGGCTTAAAAAGTCTATATTTATCAAAAAAAGGTATAAATTTGTTGTTTTACACGACGCTTTACTCGTAATATTACTTATTTGAATTAATTACAATAAATAAAAAAATATATGAGATGTAAAAAAATAGGACATCAAATCTTGTTTTAAAAAATGTAAAACAATGTGTATCAATAAAATTTAATATAATTGATAAATAACTAAATTCTTTAACTATATTATAAGAGATTAGATTATTGAGTGTATATATAAAAAAAATTGTTAAAAAAAATATATCCATTTAAATAGTTTTTATATCTTTTGAAAAATATATCTTTAACTATTTGAATTAAATTACACTCTTAGGGCAAAAAAAAATGTTAACCCCCGTGTCTTAATTCATCTCTCCTTCTTTTCCTACATTAAAATAATCATTCCCTTGCAACAAAACTTTATCCATCTTCAAAGTCCAAACTACTTTAAGATATATATTTTCTAAAAACAAAAGAACTTCCCTAAGATATGTGTCACATATATATATTTATTTAATTAAGTATAGCAAAATCGATGCCTTCTCTAATTCAGGACCACAATGATCTTTATTAATTTTATTAGTATCCTTCTGTCTCTACGTCAAATTCCACTTGTTGTTGGAGTCACTATTTGAGGAGATAATATATTGATATATCAATAAAGTTAGAGTTGAGGTGGTAATCCCACTCTTTGTGTTGCCGCCATTGCTCATATGCATTTCAATTTGTTGCAATTCTAAATCACTATTATAGTAATTCTAGTCAATAAATGTGTGCTATGACTCATATTTAATAATAAAAATGAGTTATTGAATAAAAATTTAACCACGGTAATAAAGTTTCTTATTTTTTCTTTAAGCTTAGAGAATTCCATTTAAATAATACAAAATGATTTAGAATCATAATTGCTTGTTTGCGTGGAATATAATAAATAACTCAATTCATCATATATATATATATATATATGATTTGAGATCATGTATATAATTTTAAAGTTTGAGACTTTTTATGTTGAAAACATTTTTTATTAGATAAATAAACTTCAAAAATAAAAAATTGAAGTTTTCTTATCAAGTTGATTCGCTAATAATATTCATTAAACTTTTTTTTTCCCACATTCTTGTCTCATTCTCACAAACAGTGACGCCAGCAAGCCATATTGGATTTAGCTTCCTTCTTTTTTCCCCACTGTAGGGTACATACAATTGCACGATGCCGAGCTGACTATTTTTAAATCTCCACTAGCAGTTGAACAATCATATTTAACTTGAATTGATTATTATTATAGTACTGGAATTTGACTTAAAAATTATTTAAGAAGAACTATTAAAAGTTTTTTACTATTATGTAATTTTTATGTACATGAAATTATTATAGTTAAATATAAATTAAATTAAATCACATAGCATCAAACTAAGATATTTTGCTGCTAGCATGTTGCAACTTGCAAGTGGTAATTTTTTATATTAAAAGTTAGAAATTAAAATTTTTAAAAATTAAATTTTCATTTTTAAAAATGAATCGTGGTAATTTTTTTCTTTTTTTTTATCTGCTCTTATCCCATCCCCATATGTGAAATGGCCATATGTTCCCTGCCTGTGTCAATTTCTATTTAGTGGCTGAAAATTCAGTAAAGAAGAAAAGACAAGGGCGCAGCAAGTGTCTCCATCTTTTGGCAGTTGCTGCCAGTGTCAGCTTGCCACAATGTAAAATTTTCCCTTTTATTTTATTCCCTCAGTGTTTTTATTAATCTCTGTTGTTGTCGCAACTTGCAAGTGGTAGATAGAGCTCCTGTGCAGTTTTACATGGGAATCATCCATTGCATTCTACAATCTACCCTCTCTATGCTGCTCTCAACTTTCTCCCTGTCTCTCTCAATCCCAAAGTTTTCACCTTTCTCCGTCCACAACTAGAAAATTTCCCGGAAAATAGCAGTTAGCTAGAAGAGAAAATGTCTGAATCGGAGGAAGAAAATCCTGAACTTGCTCCCACGTCAAAGCCGCCGGAGGATCCTGGGTGTGTCATGGAATTCGATCTCGACCTGGAAAGTTCCTGGCCCTTTGATCAGAATCCCTTTGAGTCCAACCCCATGTCTCCGTCTCTCATCGCTCCCTCGTCTGAGCAACCTTTTTCTCCTCTCTGGGCTTTCTCAGATGTAGACGACGACAAGCACGCAAGAGTTTCGGCATCAGCTTTCTCCGATTACAATAGATTGTTCTCCTGTATGTGTTGGTTGGTTTCAGATTCGTTTTTGGAACTGGCTTTTCTAAATTTCGTGACTTCAATGTTTTTCTAGTTGACTGTGACTTGACAGTGATCTTGCTGTAGTTGATTTGAAAATGTAAGGGGGACATATGCTTTGAGAGAAGTTTCGTTGGTTGGGGATTTTGCTTTGACTTTCACATAAGCTTCAAGATTATGATATCAAAGGAAAACTTATCTGTTTATTTTTATTGTTCTTGTCCCCTTTGAAAAATTTGATTATTAGGCATAAATGGTATATGAATGAACCCATGATCCATCAGCTGTGATTTCATGTCCAGCATCAAATATAAGATTGCTTGATGCATCTGGGGTAGAAGTAGGACTTTCTGCTCTTTCCCTCACTCGTAAAGTTCATGGCTTACCATGTTTACTCATTTCCTTCACATTCAAGCATGCTAATGTTTACAATGACTCCTAGATCTGTCTATTATCATTGCTTCTTGTCCTGTATATTCATCATGGTTGAAGTGTTTATAAATTTTCAAGTTCTAGACATGATATTTAACTCAAAGGTGTTGATGGAGTGTCATCTGCTGTTAAAACTTGTACACTTGCAGTTTGTAGTTTCTTCTGGCGACAGCAATTCTTCTGACGCTAAAGCTACTGCTTTCAGGCAATTCAAATTCAACGCCTGAAGGGACAACAGAAAATGATGATGTTAAAAAAATTTTGTCACCCCTTGTGGCTTTTCCGTTGTTAGAAAATCCTGATGGGTATTATCTAATCAAGGAAAGGATGACACAAGCACTCCGCAACTTCAAAGAGTTGACCGAACAGAATGTCCTGGCTCAGGTTTGGGCACCTGTTAGGAATGGGAATCGGTATGTGCTTACAACTTCAGGGCAACCCTTCGTTCTTGATCCACATAGTAATGGACTCAATCAGTATAGAACAGTCTCTCTGACGTACATGTTTCCTGTGGATGGGGAGAATGATGGAATTGTGGGACTACCAGGTCGTGTTTTTCAGCAGAAGTTACCAGAGTGGACTCCCGATGTTCAGTATTATTCTAGGAAAGAGTATCAACGCAGAAATCATGCTCAGCACTTCAATGTTCATGGAACCTTGGCTTTGCCTGTTTTTGAACCTTCTGGACAGTCATGTATTGGTGTGCTGGAGCTGATAATGACTTCTCAGAAGATTAACTATGCTCCGGAGGTTGATAAAGTCTGCAAAGCTCTTGAGGTCGGGTTTCTGTCTCCTTTACTGTCCATATTAACTTTGCACATTTCTCATCTTTGGTGAGGGCCTGTTTGGGGAGAAATACTGAAAAGGAGAGCTTGACACCTGAGGAACACTAACCACTTCTTAAGCTGGATGACCATGAATTTTCCTTTATGGATCCTACAAGTTTGTGGCTCTTCCGGCTCAGTCATTCTCCCTATGAACTATCAGGATTTATACTGAGGATCTTAACATCTATATGATTACTTTACTTGTAGTGGGAGTGTGTTGAAATTGTATTCAACTATAAACTTTTCTGAGATTCCATACTCACATGCTGTCTGTTTTCCCACAGGCAGTAAACTTGAGGAGCTCAGAAATTTTGGACCATCCAAACACTCAGGTAATTTTTCACTTTTATGTGCCATTAAATTATCTGCTTACCCCTCTATTCTCACAGATATAACTTGGCAATGCTTTTAAACCAGATTTGTAATGAAGGACGCCAAAATGCATTAGCAGAGATTTTGGAGATATTGACGGTGGTGTGTGAAACTCATAAATTACCTCTGGCCCAAATATGGGTTCCTTGCAGGCATCGCAGTGTTCTCGCCCACGGTGGTGGTCTGAAGAAGAGCTGCTCTAGCTTCGATGGTAGCTGTATGGGACGAGTTTGCATGTCAACAAGTGATGTAGCATTCTACATCATAGATGCTCATATTTGGGGTTTCCGAGAGGCCTGTGTTGAGCATCACTTACAACAAGGTCAAGGGGTTGCTGGTAGGGCATATTTGTCCCACAACATGTGCTTCTGTGGAAACATTACCCACTTCTGCAAAACTGACTATCCCTTGGTGCATTATGCTCTCATGTTTGGGATAACCAGTTGTTTTGCAATCTGTTTAAGAAGCAGTCATACTGAAAATGATGATTATATACTAGAATTTTTTCTGCCTCCAAGGATAATAGATTTTTATGAACAGAAGACATTGTTGGGATCCATATTGGCAACAATGAAACAACATTTCCAGAGTCTTAAGATTGCTAATGGTGCAGAACTTGAGGAGTATGGTTCGATTGAAATCATTGAAGCTACAAATGAAAGTGTTTACTCAAGGTTTGAATCAATTCCAATTAGTCAATCTGCCAACTCACCTCCTGGACCTGCCATCTCACTGAAGAGGGGGGAAATGGTGCCGCTAGATTCATCAGAACAACAAATAATGATGTACTTTGATGACATAAAAGGTGAAGGCACTCTCGTTGATAGTACTGGTGGAAATGTTGATCAGGTCTCTTCCTTGGAAACCAAAAACATAAAGAAACCCGCAGAGAGAAAACGTGGAAAAACTGAGAAATCAATTAGTCTCGAAGTTTTGCAACGACATTTTGCTGGGAGTCTTAAAGACGCTGCAAAGAGCCTTGGTGGTATGTTAATGCTTTGAATGTTTTTTATCATAATATTTTTGCATATTATCTTGAAGAATCAGAAGCAATCTGGGAATATATACTTATCAAAAACATGCATTTAAAACATAGATGATTGTTCAATTGTAGCTGTTGAAACATGTTGTTCTCACATATTCTCCTGTCTTACAGTTTGCCCTACTACAATGAAGCGCATCTGTAGGCAGCATGGGATATCTCGTTGGCCATCTCGAAAAATAAACAAGGTTAACCGTTCCCTGTCCAAGCTGAAGCGAGTAATTGAATCTGTGCATGGTGCTCAAGGGGCATTTGGTTTAAATTCTCTAAATACAAGCCCACTACCAATTGCCGTTGGCTCCTTTCCTGAGCCTTCAAACAGGTTCAACCAACAAAGCTCACTAAGCACTGGACCATTAGAAACTCAGATAAAAGAGAATGAATTAGATTTCTTTCAATTACCAGAAATGAACAGACAGGTGGGTGTGGAAGATCAATTCCTTGGAAGAAGAGTTGGAAGTCCAGTGAAAGTGACTCATAAAAAAGTTGGGTCCCCTCAGGAATTCAGTAAAGGCCCAAACAGGTCTGCAACAAGGAGCGGCTCAAGTGAAGATAGCGCAAATCCTACTTCTCATGGCTCATGCCAAGGTAGCCCCCCAAATGAAAGTTCACCTGCAAAAGATACATATGTTGCAGCCAACAACGAGCAATGTGCTGCGGTAGGAGGATTGCCAGAATTGACTATGCAGCCGACTAATAAACTGAACTCTCCAACTGCATACTCCATTCCTGACCTTGTGGCGACAGAACCTCAAGAGCCATTCGGAGGAATGCTAATTGAGGATGCTGGTAGTTCAAAAGACTTGAGAAATCTGTGCCCTTCTGTGGCAGATGCCATTGTGGAGGATCAGGCTCCAGAAGCTTTTGGGACTAATCCTTCCTGTTCTGGTTTGGCTCCCAAGCTCTGCGGAAATACTCTAGGCAACACAATGGCACCTTTAGCAGCTAAGAGAGAAATGAAGAGTGTGACTATAAAAGCAACATACAGAGAAGATATTATAAGATTTCGGATTCCTTTAACATGTAGTATTCTGGAATTAAAAGAAGAAGTTGCCAAGAGATTGAAACTAGAGTTGGGTACATTTGATATCAAGTATTTGGATGATGATAATGAATGGGTTTTAATAGCCTGTGATGCAGACCTGCAGGAGTGCATGGATATTTCCAAGGCATCAGGCAGCAACATAATTAGGCTTTTGGTTCATGACATAGCATCCAATCTTGCAAGCTCCTATGATAGCTCAGGAGAGTGATTAATTGCTGTAAATAGGTCAAGTTTGTAGTCAGTAAGCTCAGATTCTTGTAGTCTTGGGATGATAGGGAAGAAATAGATTTTGGTTTTCAAGTTTGTTCAAATTGTATGAAGTTTACCAATGGATTAAAGAAGTAGCACGTTCTTAAATCATTGCCTTCAACCAAAAGTGTCATATTTGTTGTAGTTATTGCTCAACAGTTGTTTTCATCTATTGGATAAGGTTGTAACTATAGTAGTAACGGTTGAGAAGATAGTGATTGCATAATATCTAAATCCCTTAAATAATAAGGAAATATTCACAACTGTTAAAGAAATATGGAGTTCACGCGGGGGTTCTTTGTCAAATTTGATTCTCTTCTGACAACTGCACTATACTGATATGTATGGGAAAATTTTGCATTTTTCTAAACTGAAGTTTTCAACTATGGCAGCCACCTGCTCTCCCTGGCTTTGGGACTCAAGTGCAGGGATGTAAATTGAAGTTTAATTGCTTTATATTAGTTAAGAAGACAAGAAAAATGAAAAAAGAAAAGAAAAAAAGTTAGAATGACTTTAAAAACATGTTGGTTAAAGGCAATAAATAATTATGACAGTTAAATCTTGGTTATCTACTATTTTTTTAACTGTTCATAATTTGCTTCAATGTTTATCTGCATAATCACTTTGGTAATTATGGATATTTTATATCATTTTTGCTCCTTTTGACTTTTGGACTAAGTTGTTTTGCTTTTCTAAAGTTGAGGATGGTCCATGTATATTACCATATAAAAATATGGGGGAGGAAGAAAGTATTTTACTCTAAAATAATTGTTCCCTGAATGAAAAACAGCACCAACTTGCCCACCAGAGAGCAGCAACAATAGTTATAGAATTTCAGGGAATGCATCATGATATCAATAGCAACATAACAATCACCAAATCTCACTCACAATCACTAGCAGTGTAAGTCTTGCTGGGTTGGAACTGATAGGGAAGAAACTGGAGTTGTCTGTGAAGACTTCAAATTAACACATTAGAAGGTATTTGCATTTGGCAACGGCGGGAGAAAAAAAAAACGTATTACGCTTAACTAGAGGTTTTGGTTGAGTTCGAGCCCTGAAAATATATTTGTATTAAAATTTAATAGGAAAATTTTTACTACGTTTGTGATCTTACCCAGCTTGAACTGGATTAATTAATGTCTAAAGTGGTGCTGGATAATAAATACTGGTGTTTATACCAAAAGTATTATGCTGCATTGGATTCAAATTTCTAAGAGATAAATCATCTGGAATAGGAGCCATGAAAGGCTGCAGTTAATGGTGACCCTCTTGCTCTTTCGGTTGATCTGAATGTTAGATAGCTTGTGAGTTGCTCTTCCTTCTTGTGCAGCTGGACCATGCCTTGGTACAAGTTATGTGCGTTGTCATGCACGATGGCTTTGAATCCTTTGAAAGGGAATTCTTCTGCCATTTTTTTTTTAAAAAATTTGGGATCTGATTCTTGAAAGACTAATGATAATGCACTGCAAAGTGGTCCTTAGAGAAAATTCATTGTGTGATAATCACTCACAAGTTCCTATTAAGAGAACTTGTTCTTGAGCTACTGGTATCATCCACCATCACATCTTTTCTTCAGGATACGATTTATATTCTCCAGCATAGATTCTTAAAAAAACTGCAAAAATAAAGGAGTAAATAGAAACCAAGAGTTACAAGAAAAAGCTATGTCATTTGCCTCATCCAAGGTTAATTGGACATGACAAGGTTGCACTTAATTCAGGAATGGATTTAGCACTGAAAGCACTTGTTTTTTTTTTTATGCAAATAACTAGTATCTAATATCATATTAAACACAATTAATTCAGTTTGAATTAAACAATATCACAAAAATAATAAAACTTTGATTCAAATTTTAACACATGTTAGTGTAAAAATAAAAGAAATTTAATTATGGCCTAATCCAACCAAAAACAAATGGAACAACATTTTTTTATTTGATTTCTTGTCTCATTCCGTCTTCTCTCCTTGGATAAGGATGCTAGCAAAATTTTTGTTAAAAGTTGACAACTATCAAGCCAACTCTACTTATCTCCTTTTTAATTGTTCAAAAACTTTATTTTTTAATAACTTAATAATATTTAAATATTATTTTTAATAATTTTTTATTAACAAAAATAAAGACAAAAATATTATCCAAAAAATACAACATCATTATTTAGAGGTGTTATCGAAAATACTTCCCTTAATAAGAAGTGTTTGATTAAAATATAATGAATTAGAAGTTGGTAAAAAAAATGTAAAGAGTGCCCTAAGCACTCCTTATTTAGCTAACATCAATTCAGGTGTTACTTAAAACACTTCCCATTAAGGGGAGTGTTTTGTTTAAAACAGAGAGAGTGGGTTAAAAAAATAAGAGTGTGTTAAGCACTCTCCTTTCTCATTTATCGAAAAACAATGCCAACATCCAAGGTGCCTATATAAATATGTTGTTATAGTATTCAGGCAGCCTTTTACCAACAGATAATGAAATGAAGCTAAAACAACAGCAAATTACATTTCGTACAAAACTGGTTCAAGATTCGGCAAAGCATCTAACTCGTTCCCCAGATACTCAGATGATTAATATAAAGTTAAGCTATGAAGACTCAGATGGGGTGGTGTTCTACTCGTTAGTGAACATTAAGCCATTTTTCAACTTGGCTTTATAAGCCACGCAGTTACTGGAGCATCTAACTATTCTCTACTTGGTCTGCATAATCACTTCTCAGTTGTTTGATCCATAGGCCAAAACAGTGAAGGAAAGCTCATGGTTAACCATTGACCATTGCATGTGTCCAGCTCCAGCCAACTTCTAAAGCAAATAAAACTGTTCATAGAGATAGTCACGAATTTTGTAGTAATCTTCACACAAAGGACCTTCAATAACAATTTGTTGAGTACCAGAACCACCACCCTGAAAAAGAAAAATGGTCAAATGTTAATATGACTCTTTGAAAATATGATCAATTTCCTGGAGTGTGCAAATATGAACACTGACCTTCTGACTTGCATCCCCAACCTTGCGTAGAGTTACATATTCACCACATCGTAACGCCCCACTGGCAAATTCTACCTATAAAGAGCATCATGTTATGATATAAAGTAGTTTGGAAAACATACAGCATATGTGCTTGGGGATTATAATGGATATCCACAACAAGGTTAGATGGAAAACTTGATAACTACCTGTACACCTTTGCTAGCAAGGAACTGTTTGAAATCTGCCAATTTTAAATCACCAACAAGGACAGATTTATGTGGCGGAGCTGCAGATGACATTGGGAGCAGTGATAGCATGCCATTTTCTGTCTTCCCTACTTCGGCATCAACCCAAGCTATTTCATAATCTCCGAGCTGCATTAGAATTTATATTCAACATGATGAATGCCAGACAGGAAAATAACACGATACAGTTCAGATATACCAAATCCTTACCTTTTTGAAGAGTACATTACTCATTAACTTCTCAGATAGTTGAACCTACATCCATATAAATATGAGATTAATTCTGATGTCTTGTAAAACTTGTCAGAGAATGGTACGTATTGACACCATTATACCTTGTAAGCACATAAATCAGACGTGACATCAATTGTCTCTTCAATCTGTGGAGCATAAACATGAGGACAAACATGCTGCAGGCAGTGTTGCTTCAGATGCTCTGTGGCCTCAGCCGATCCATGGACCAAAACCTCACAGATAAAACATAAATCCACAGATTTAATCTAAAGTAATAAAAAAAATTCTATACTTAGTAAGTCTTACTCTATCATCATGTATGAAAAGAGGGGGGGGGGGGGGGGTGGAGATTCAACATTATCTTGAATCTCATTATGATGTATGTGTATGAATTATGGGTCTTTTAGGGTTAGCATTAATGACCCTTATGATATGGTAGTTTATCTTTGACTAAAGATTAATTTTTGAAGACCCAATATTTTTTTTATTAGGTACAGTTAAATCCTTGGTTGAGATGCTGAAACTTTAGAGGAGAAATTAGTTATGTTTCTCTTTGAATTCTTACATGACTGTCCTCATTTTGGCAAGACCTATTTTTGACACCACATATGTCTAAATTTTTCTTTCAAAACCCTATCTCATTTACCCTGAAACCTCAAAACTTTTCGAACCATGTAGTTACCATTTGCTTATACTCTTCTCATGTTACAAAAGCCTTTGAGTATCTCATAGGATCCCTAGTCAGTTATTATATATATGTAGGCAGTTACTTATATAGTTGTATGTGGTAGTTACTTATAGGGCAGTTCTGTAGGAAGTGGCAGCTGGCAGTTAAGCCACAGGAAGTTATGTTATATATATATATATATATATATATATATATATGTTGTGGTAGATTATAGGAAGGTATTATGGTGTATTTTGATTGGTTTAGGGACAAAGAACTTTCTCTATAGGAGTCATTAACTCTGGGAAAGCAACTCTTTGCTGTATTTCTGTGTATAATGTTGTTCACCAATCACGGTGTTCTATCAGTATCTTAGTTTGTCTTTCTTTATCATCCAAACCAATACCCTTATATTCTTACCCTGCTAAAATCTTAATTCTTTGAAATTCCTGCTGCCTCAGTCAAATTACATTTTAATTTAATCTAAAAAACAAACCGTATGTTACTTAACTACGCCATTTCCAAGGTCACATGATTGTGCAATGATGGCAAGACATGAATAACCCAGGGCCAGCAGTTTAATTTACAGAATGAAAAATTCCAATAATACTTAGATCCACTTTAGTTAACAGAAAAGCACCAAAAGAGATCCATACAAGCTTCAGTGGAGCCACATGGGAGAGAATACTTTTGATAGATTTTTGATCTGAACGGCCCTCAAAATCCATATAAACCAATGAGCACCTGACTTGGACCTGGACAAAATAAATGTCAACAGAATCATACAGAGATTTGGCAGCACGATTTTCATACAAGTCAAGCAGTATACTCTACTAAAAATACCACAAAGGCATCTATAAATAAGAAGTGAAAAAAGGGTACCATCTCCAAAAACAATTCTGCTTCAGCTGAGCCCACCAATGCGTTTTTGGAGCCAAAGTGGAAAGAAAACAAAATATAAAGAAAGGGATAAAATTCAAAATACATAAGACATCATTTTGAAATTTATGAAACCAGGAAATGTAGTTCCTGGACAAAAGTAAAATAGATTCAACTCAGATCTACGTGCATCAAATAAATTGTTGATATGATGGTAATATTATAGATTTACAACTAGGGGAAACATCAACATATAAGAAAGAGATACTGAAGCTTACAGTCCTTTCATCAGATATCACTTTCGATGGCTTGGTGTCAAGTATCAAACTTGCAGCACCTTCATCAAAATTTCCATCCATATTACCTCCTACCTGATGCAGAAGAAGAAAATAAAATCAACAGTATCAAACTTGAAGCACAGATGAAGGCAAAACACTCAATCCATCAATACAAGAACTTCCATGTGATGGTCTATGCAGGAAAATAAATATCTATTCACAAATAGATCGAAGCAGCAAGTATTACATTCCAAGCAAATTGATCATGGCAAATAATAAGAAGTTTTATATCACTTCTACTTACTGGAACTGTTCTCTAAATTAAACACTGATCAAATGCAAAATAAGTTGCTCAAACATCATTGGACTCAGAATGGAATGCAATAGAAAATAGATAAAATGGCCACTGATTTAATATTGAAACGATCAGAAATGAATATCATCTGCTAGACACAACAGGATTACAAGGGTAGTACCAGAGAACGAAAAGAGAACACTCACAGCACCTCCCTAAATGGTCCAAGACGCAAAGTCCCTTACGAAGAAAGTCAGAGCTTCAATCTAACACTCTGCTAACAAAATCCAAGCCACATCCCACAAGTAACCAATTCCCTATATATTTCCTCGTTCCTTCCCCCACCTACCCAACAATAAACCTTGAGCTAGTAGCATTTTCAGACCCATCCTCCTTATTGTTCTGAATTAATCAATCAAACATCACTTCAATAAATTGTTTTAGGCAAGGAAAGATAATATGAAAGAAATTCTTTTTATGATGAGTCTTGCTATTAGGTTCCTGACAAACTATGTTGACAGAACAGTGGAAGTTTCTCTTATATTATCATGGATAGGCTATCCATCTTTCTAAATATTTTTATATGACAAAACGAAATCACGCCCCCTAAGTTTTTAAACTAACAATTATTTCATTAAATGGATTTATTGCTTTATTAAAAATTATGATCATTTAGAATTATTTCCAACTACTAAGATGTCCATCTATATTGAAGGAATGAGTGCAGCGCCAATATCTCTAAGCTATAATAAAAACTATCATGTACAAAATTGTACATTGTATATTTTCCCAGTCAAATGAATAAGTTTCAACAGTTGCACCTCTAACTCAAAAGACACATGAAATAAACTATAGTACAGATAACACTTTAAAGCAAAATAGCCAATTATATTAAACCTAGGAAACCAGCAAGACAGAAATATTGAGAAACAAAACTTACATGCATTGTGGACTGGTCCATGTCTTCATCCTTAATCACATAATCATCTGGATTTATGACTTCACCAAAATCATCCCACTCTGATGTATTCTCATAATAAGGAAACATTGGAGCAACACTTGTAGAAGGGGGAACAAACCCATCAATAAATATATCCCGACATCCAGAAGCCCGCAGATCAGTTACTGCAAGCATACATCAGAAAACTCAGAACAAAGACCAGACATAAAATTTTAAAATAAATAATATTTTTTTTTCAAAAATTCCTAGAAATGTACACTAACTGCAAATTTTATATTCCCAGATATGTTTATACATTGAATATTACATGTGCCTATATTAAACAAATTACATTCTGGAATCATATAAGCAAGTTTGCAAAGCAATGATATATGCTGCAATGAGATCAAATCCCAAAATTTAATTTCTCCTGTCCCAATGTGATTAAATGGTTGTGGTGAGACAGGAAACAACAGATTATTGTTAATTTAAAAAAAGAAAGAATATGTAAATTAAATGAAAAATTACCTGAGAAAATGTCACCAAAATTACATTGTATATTTAGCTTAGAGGAAAAGGGAAAAGGGAAACTAGAAGAAGATGATGGAAACTGAAAAACTGATTATATTTAAAGACTAAAACAAGCCGCTTGAAACAGACTTTCCGCTCTCCAGATTTTCTGGCAAAGACTTCAAGAGATTAGCTGTAAAAAAGGTATTGGATGTTTCTCATACCTTCTGGTGAACCATTATTCTTGCCACCATCAATAACCATTGGCTCACTGGTATTATAATCAGCCCCAAGAGATGCTTTCAACTCTTCCTCTTTCAAAAGACTAGCCTTTAAAGCTTCTTCCTTCTTTAACCGATTCTGCTCTTCTTCATAGGCTATCAGCTCTTCGCCTACCAAAGGAACCCTCTTGGACACAGTGACTTTCACAGCCTTTGGAGGAGGATCAGCCTGAAGCATACGAGCTAGTGTGGCAAACTGTATATCCAAAGCAGGAGGATCAGTTGATGCATAAATAGCAAAGAACAATAAAAATAATTAACAGAAGAAGAAGGGTCAAAGTAGATCTTGCATTCATCAGAACATACAAAAGTGTACTTTACACAAATCAGCAGTGAAACTAGCAGCTACAAAGTGCAAATGCAAAAAAAACTCTTTTTACAAGCATGATTATAATCTTCAACAATACAGAGAATAAACTAAAATAGTAAAAATCCTAATAGTGTAGTAAAACTGAAAGTTGTTAGCTGTAACATCAATGCCAAGGAATAGCACTTACTAATCTGCTGATCTGAACTAGAGAAAAACTGCTATACAGTACAGATTAAAGTGCTCCACATGAATACTCGATCACGTCAACATGAAGGTAAGAGGTTAAAAAGAATATACCTGGCCTCTTTCTGTAAAAAGCACAAGATTTCTGGCATCATTTGCCCAATCGACAAATATATCATGAGAAAAACCTGCTTCCAAACTTGCCATGGATGCTAGAACAACCTACACCAAATATACCTGTCAAGGTCCATAAGGAATTTGTTGTGGATAAATATAAGCCTGCAAGTAATTCACCTTTGGCCCATCAGGAGCATTGTCAAGTTCATTCTTGTTAGTTATAAGTGTAACATGCCTGCATGCATAAGCATCAAACCAGTCAGGAGATAACTTTAGCAAATCAAACAACTTAGACTTATCTTCTTCAGAATATAAATGTATGTAATCTATATACATAGTCATCAGAATAAGAGATTGATAGCCTTGTTTGATCTAGATGCAGAAAAGATAGTTAAAAATGTGACAACCTGCATCTTTCCAAAGCTCACTTTTTGCTCTCATGATTGGAAAAATAGTTTCCTAAATATCAAGACAGACTCAAAGTAATCATAGATGACAAAAAGGCCTAACAAACAGGCCTTAAAAGTGCATGGTATCATAGATGACAAAAGATAATTAAATGTATGGATACTTTAACCACAAAATTAAATTAAAAGAAGAGCTCACTTACTTCAAAAGAAATATATTTTCACGAGTTTGTTCAAAGGACTTTGCAATGGAATCACTCATCCACTCAAGGAAACTCTTCACGTAATCAATTGTGCTGGATGCAACAAATGTGAGAAAGAAAATGGGGTAGCTCAAGTTTTCATCGGCCCAATACTGCAAATACCACAATATAATATCAACTCACACAAATACCAAAAAAAAAAAAATGAAAGGTAAAAGAGAGTAACAACACATGTCGTCTACTAACCGATTCTAACATCAAGAGAAGTTCCAGAACTCGTCCAGCAGTGTCAACAGGTAGCAATACACTGCCACCTCCCCTCAGAGTATTCTTTAAGATATCTAAATAATTGAAAAATACCCAAAAGAATATAGTAAAAAAAACAAAGCACAATCTTTCAGAATTTTCTTCATGGTCTAAACACTTTTTGTACATACTGTCTCGTTTATCAATACAATAGGAACATGAAAATATACAGCTCTTTCTCCTTTTCGACCCAATTCAAAAAAAGAAGTCCATAAAAGTGCATTTTAGTTTGGGCATAAAGAAGCCAGCAACTTCATGATTACAAAGAAATTTACCTCCAAATTGTTTGTCTTTTTCCCTTCTATAAGGCTGATTGTTCAGAGCATTGTAGGCATCAGTTATAAGCACAGCTGGCCGCACAAAAGAACCAAGAACTGTTCCATTCAAATGCCTAATAAAAACCATATTGATAAGTAGTCTCTTCTTTTGTTCTCCAAATAAATATGTGGTCAATATAATTAAAGGCAACTATTAAAAAGAATTACCTTTCTTTCCGATGGTTGAAATCAACAGCATATATGACATCCTCACCATCCTTTGTTATCTTCCATACAGTACCCCCTAATAGATGTCCAGCAACATGAGGAGCAATCACTATTCCCTCTCCCTTGCCTAGTAGTGATTCCAATGTCATCAAAGGAAAAAGTTCATAAAACAAACACAAAATAAGGGGGGTCAGGAAGTTCAATGATCTAATATTCCATTTACATAACACATTTAATACAGAATAATAATATCATTAAATATGAAGTAACATATGTATCTAGCATTATATATAGAGGGATAGAGAGAATATAGTGGACAAATGAAGCAGAAGTAGAGAGTTTCCATTATAAAGGGTAGTGGAATGACATTAGAAGTTCAAAATTAGTCTTATTCATATCCTTCTATAAGCAATACTTACAAAAACTTTGGAAATGCCTACCTGAGAAATGATGATTCTGAGAATAGGTTAGCCTAGTCACACTTTGGAAAGCAGAATCAATATCATCGAGTGTGAACAGATCAAACTCTGATACTTGCTGCAAAAGAGGGAGATATGTCAACCATTCGGCCTAAATGACAAATACACTTCTTAAACTTAAATTTTACTAACTAACTTGGCCAACTCAAAGGATCACGCAGTAATTTCAGATATAACATGTTATATTTGTATAATGTTTAGGTTTAACACGGAAACAATTAAAGTAGACAAAAAAAATACACCATTGACCTAGTTAGGAAGAGAACCAAAAGTTTTTTTCACAACTAATTTAATTGATTTGAAGATGATCTCATGTCTGAAATATGAAATTGCAGTGGTGCATAGATGTTGTTTTAATTCTTTGCCACCACAATGGATATAAACACAACATAAATTCACCAAGAGATGTCAATCTTAAAAATTTCCATTCTCATGACCTAATTCACAGTTAAACATATGTTCAAGAAACATTTTTTCACTAGCACATATATGTAGAGAGAGAATGAGAGAGCCCAACAGTCCAGTATGAAATTCACCTTTCTTGAGAGATACTGATCATACATTGTAAGAAGGCCTAGTCTGTACACAGGTTCTGTTGAATAAACCGGAGCAGAAAGCCCAAGCTGCTTCATGGCATATGGGAGGGCACCAAGGTGAAGTGTATCTGGATGTGAAAGCAAGACTGCATCTATGGTTGATGCTACCCTACATTACAAAAATCTCATAATAAATCAAATCTGATATGCATGAACAAGTTTAAACATCAATTCTGCCATCCTTAAAGGCCTTTTCTTATTATTTCTAATACCTGAACAAACAAGTAAAGCACCATAAAAAAACCATCTTATCAATTATTACAATTAGACAGGGTTAGATGAAGGAATTCCCGGAGGCATCATAGTATTCACATGGGTGACTCACTACTCAATATTTTGGAGTTAACAGCACTTCTCAAAAAACAATGTAGCTGATAGTTACATCATATGATGAGTCACAGAGGAGGGAAGACTACATTTAAATTTAAGTAATTTGAAGTAAAATTAATGAAATTTCATAACGTTAAACCCATCTCAAAAGATTTTATCTTTCTTTTACCCTAGAATGGAGAGTTAAACATCAAGAAAAAAGAGAAAATAAAAAATAAAAAAAAAAGTCAATTTTTGTTTCCTTTGTCCTGCTACATAGGGACTTGGAAAAACCAAAAATTCAATTACACTAGAAAAAAGGCAGACATTTGAGAGAGACCTGGAGAGGGGTTGGAGGAGGGGGGGGTCGAATTGATCGTTCCAGCCACAGTCGATGAGGAAGTTGAAGCCATCAATAGAGACCAAGTATGACAGAGGGTTCTCATTGTACACTCCACACAACGGCGTCACCTGCACTGATGTACCCATGTTACCAGCTCTCGAGTCTCTGCTTATGCTTGCTAACTCGGTGTGTCCCCGCAGACAAGCAGGGTTTTACGGGAAGATGCAAAGGGGGAGATGGGAGGGAAATTTTCCAAACAGGAAGACGATGTCGTTTACTTCTTTTTTTTTTTTTTTTTTTTTCTTTAGAGAAGGAAAAACAGAAAAACCATTTTGAGGTCACCTAACCCTTTCGATTGTGTCTAGTTATCACTAGGGATGACCATTCCACTCGTCGACCGAGGATACGGTGGGAATTTCATGACAGAGATGGATTTTTTTTTTTTGTGAGATTTTAAAATATTCAATTATTAAAATATTCTTAAAGACATATGTAATAAGTAGGTATAATTTAATAATTTAATTAATAAATAATTTCTTTTTAACTCAAAGTAAGAAAATATATTTATATATTTTTAAAATAATTATTTTTATATTTTATGATAATATATTAATTTAAATTATAATTTTTAATTATTTAATTATATTTAATATTAGTAAATTTGTCGTATACTTTCTTATAGCAAAATTCCTCATTGTTTTTCAAATCCCAGTAGGAATAGGGCTGTCCCGCCTCATTGTCATCTTTAGTTTTGACTTTTTTATTTTTATTTTTTTCATTTTCAAAATTTACACTTAAATTGAATTCAGTTTAATGAAAGTTGGGATGATATGGGATAATACATCTTGTCTCATTTTCACATGGTTTTACTTCATTGCCCAAAATTCTACTGAAATTTATGATAAATGATTTAATTAGTGCAATTGTGACGAGCATAATTTAATTAAATATATTTTTAAATTAAAAAAATGTATGAATATATTTTGGAAATAAATAGAAGGTAAATAAAAAATAAAGGGTTTTGTTATATATAGCCCTTAGGCTGAGGTTAAGCATTTATGGTATCAACAATTACCAACATAGTTTTTATAATTGCCACTACGTATTAACTAAATTCCATTTGTTAAAAATGTTTCTGTCTTGCTATATTCATTTACTCTCCCACTTCCATATTTTCACTTTGACCCTTATACCCTTTTGCGTTACCGCGATGCATAGCTGTAGGGCTATGAATATGTAGTTACTAAATTTTTTTTCCAACTCAATCCCCTTTTTTTTTTTTTTGACACTACCCATTTTACAAACTGTATCACTGTAAGTATTATATAAAGTCACCAATTTGGTAGCCCAGAATATTTTATCCTTGGAATTTGAAGGTTTAAGCTTTTATGATTTTAAAGTCCATAATTTAAAATTTATGATTTATATTTTTAAAGTTTAGAGCTTCTATATAAATTTTAGAATTTATATTTTTAGGTTTAGGGTTAATAGTAAATGATTAGACGAGTTTATAAGTTTAGAGTTCGAGATTTAAAAATTAAAAATTTATATTTTAAGACTTAGAGATGTAAAAAATAATATAAAAGCAATAAAAATATAAATAATTAATGTAACATTTAATTAATTTTTAACAATTAATGATTGATGTCTTAATTTTTGTGTTATAGATAATTAATATGAGGTTTAATTAATATTTATCCGCAACACTAGTAGACTAGTAGTTGCCAATTTATAATATCTAAGGGTATTTTAGTCTTATTACCGGTATATTAACGTCATTGTTAGTTAACCGTTTATTAATGTTTCCTTTAAAACAACACCCTCCCAAAACAAATCCCCTTAAGCAGCCACCTCCCTCGTGGCTAAACACACCCCTCGTTTCAACTAGGAGTGGGTAAAATTCAATTAACTGGCCGAATCGAAAATAATTGGTTAGTGTCAGTCGGTTACAGTTTTAAAATTTAAAAAAATTGGTTAACGTCGGTTGGTTTTGGTTTTGTATTTTCATAACTGATGAAAATCAAACCGACCAATTAAAATATTATAAACTTTAATATTTTCATATATCATGTTAATTAGTGATTCAATTATTTTATTGATTGATTAAATCACTCAAATATTGTGTCATCTTGATGTATAAAAACAATTATATATTACTAATTTGATATGTACTTTAGTTTTGTGTAAATATGTTTATTGAAAATAATAAATTTTTAGTAAAGAAATTAAAAAAAAAATTACTTTTGTTATGTATAGATATTTGTTTATGTTAATTTTACCTTCTCAAAGCATTTGTGCATATGACTTGAAAGAAGGTAGCTTCTATAAATATTTTTACATATTTTTAGGTTTTTAAATTTATATATTTTTATTTTTACTTTTATGATTCTTAGTAAGATATTATAGATAATTTTAAAAAATATTTTATTTTAATTTATTTAATAACCACATTATTAATTTACGATAAAATAATTAAATATATATTATAACTAGACACAACACTAAAATAAAAACAAAAGTTTTTTTTTTTTTTTAAATATATTATTATTGTTAGTTAACTATTAACCGACCGAAATAAACCACTTAACCAACTAAAATTGAACTATTAGTTTTAAGGTATAGTTAGTCGATTATCGATTTGACAAAATTACACAATTGATTAATATCAATCAATTAAAAATATAGTTAAAATTGATCATAATTAACCTACGCTCACCCTTATTTTCAACTCCTCACCCCTTTTATTGCATATACAAAATCTCCGTGTACTCATCTTCTCTTACAGAATCTTGTTCCATCTGTGTTATACATAACTTTATTTCTACACTCTTATTTCTCTTTTTTTTAATATTTATAATTTTATTATTATAATATTAAAAATCATTATGGACCAACCTTTCTGCTTGAGTCACATTCATAACTTAGAAATTAGCTCAATAGTCTTTTGTTATTGACAACTTATAAAAAAAAAAAAACTTTAGAAAAAAAAGACCTAGACACACATCTGACCTTGACAACAACCCTCACAACAAAAACAATAAATATACACGTAAATATAAAAAAAAAGTAAGTATAAAACTATCATTTTCCATTTTCTCTCGTGCACTGTCAAGGCAAAATGAAGGAAACCTTCATATTCCGGATTAGAATTTAAGATTTCATTTTTATATTTACTTCTTAAACAATAAGGTCTTTTCCATCTAGCCTCTTCTAACATTTAATTATTATCTCCCCAAGTTGAAAAAAAAAAAAATGAGAAAGATACTTGACAGTTAAGTGGCGTAAAACTTCTATTCTCCACTTATTTATAAAAGAGAAAAGCTGTGGACACACTTTATCTATAATTTTAATCTATTTATGGAGAAAAAATTATAAATAAAAAAATAAGAGAAATAAAAAAAAAAACAAATAGAGGCGTGACTTCTTCGCATATCTCTTTATAAAATTACCACCACCTTTTTCCTTTTTCCAAAAAGAAGAATACGAGAATATCCCGAAGCTATTATGCTTTTTTTTTTTTTTTTTAAAACAACTTTATGTTTTTCTGTTTCTAAAAACAGTTGATACAAAACAGCTCATCAAATAATTTATTTTATATTTTTTTCATTTTCAAACAGGATCAATTTTTTAAAAATAAAATCAAACAAGCCCCCTTTTTTTAGGTTATTTTAGTAAAAATAAATAAAAAAAGAGATGTGAGAAAGGTGTAAGAAAAAGAAATGCGGCTGCAAAAAGAAATGCCCTGTGCATTTTTGTGATGTCATATCAAAATGAGTAGGTAGGGGTGAGTAAAATCCTAACCACACTACTTATACAACCTAAACCAAACTAAGTCGCATGATATTTACTTTGGTTTAAATTAAAAAAAAATTAAATGGTTTATTGTGGTTTGGTTTGTATTTTAGACTATTTTTAATTCATTAATATTAAACTGAATTGCACATTTAATATATATTATATATTTTAAATATATATATATATATATATTATACATGTATCATGATTAAAAATATATTACTTACATAAATATTCATTTCAAAAAATAATTAATATATAAAAATAATACATAATACAATTAAAAAATAATGATTTGTGTATAATATTTTTATTTGTTTTCTTCGTTAATTTATTATCATTAATGTAAATATGGTGATTACACTTAAATTATTTGATTTTAGTATTTAATTTTTTAGAGGGTAAAAATCAGACTTGAAATGCAAGATTAGGAAAGAGTTGAAATTATATGAAAACAGTTACTAAAACTATTTTTTATGTGATTTAATATGTCAATTTTTTTTATTAAATTTAGATTAAATTATATCACAAAATGTTTGAATTATTTGATTTGACATATTATTAAAAACTATGTCCAATAGCACTGTGGTTACCTTGACTCCAATCGCACTGACATATTATTTGATTTGACAAGCATACTAGGAAATTTGTGTTAAGAAATAAGCGATCATATAGTCTATACACGTAAATTCAAAGGAACAAAAAAAGTATGATTATATTAGTTAAAAAAGATAATTGCCAAAAATAATTAATATGTACAAGGAAAGGAATAGGAATAGTAATTTTAACATAATATTTTCATAAATGTTGCAGAGTAGTAATTTTATATATGAAAAATATTTAGTAATTGTTAACACACACATATAATCAAAATTATCTGTTTCTACCGTTCTTTATAATTGAAAAACTATTATAGTTTTAGATACTTCTTTTCCAAAATTATTTTTATTTTTGAAAATTTTTAAAAAATTATACAAAAAAATTAAATTTGCAATAATTTTTAGAACAGTAATAACAATTTCACGCATGACATATATGTGAGAAAAGTGAAAAATGTGTGTTTTTTATTCAACAACCTTTACACTTTTACAAATTCTACTTTATTTCAAGAAATCTTCACGCTATCCCGAAAAGCAGATAAATCCAAGATAAATCTCCATAATAGCAACCTCAATAATAATCCTTAATTATTTTTTTCACTGTTTTTTTCTGTGTTTCCCCTTTCTTCTTGTCCTTGTTGTGTGCAGGCGCAAATTTAACTGCAAAAAAATAGTCGAGAGAGAAACCATCGTAGGGAAGAGCAAGGGGAGAGTCCGTTTCCCTTTCCTACACAAAGAAAATTCCTTGATATAACCTCCATTCATACAAAATTTGATCTTTTCTCTACACATTTGTATACCTGCGCATTGATTTTTTTTTTCTTTTTACAAAGTGTTAGTATCAATGGCTTCGATGACGACGGCTACGTGGTCTCCGAGCTCTCTGCAACTTCGTCTAGCTATGAATTACGGGAATTGCAGAAAATTCCCAGTGATTGTGCAGTCGCGGATGAGGAAGTTGAATCGCGGGGTTCGTGTGCTATGTGTTGGTCAAAGTGGAGCGGGAAGTGGGAGTGGATTGGAAAGGCCTCCTAATGGAGGCACGTGGGTCGGGTCAGATTCGAAGATTGATGGATTCTCTGGATGGTCCAATTCCGAGGGTGCGGAAAACTCCCAGGAAAAGAAATCCAATGGAGGTAAATGTAGTTGTTGAAATTCTGGTAGCAGTGATTATTCTATAATTTGTTTTAGCAGCTGAGAACATGGAAAAGGGGAGGAAAGCATCTATTGTCTGCTATTTTTGGAGTTTGGTTAATGGCAAATGTATGAAGAAAAATTTTGAATTTGTTCTGAAAGATTCAATTGTTATGTTGACTAATGTGTATTGTGGTTTTTATTTGAAAAATAAATAAATAAAGAGCTAGTTATTGATGAGGAGATTTTGAAAAAATTGTTCTTTTTCTTGCACTTAATGGGATAATTTTTGTCTAAGTCAGGTTTGGTTTGAACTGGAAAGCATTAGTCTTTTTTGGATTACATGTTAGTAAAAACAAATCTGCATGCAGCTGACACTAGCAACTTATATATAGGACTAGAGTTACTGAAAATATTACATTTTGCCTGCGTTGAAAATATTTCAGTAATCAGCTAGTTTAATACTTAACATGTTTGAGGTAGCTCGCTTTCAGGAGTTGTGGGAGCAGGAGTGGCCGGAGTCCTTCTTCTTGCAGGATTTACCTTTGCTGCCATATCTGTCAATAAACGAATCAGTTCCAGTGAGTAGTCTTCACTTACTTTTCTCATGTGATGACTATCAAATTTTCTTATTTGAAGAGGTGTTGGTGGTAGTTCATTGCTGACATGTATGAACAAATTTGCCTTATGCATATTTAACATGCTAGTTTCTCTATTGGAATGTGTGACTGGGTGCAGGATCAAAACAACAAATGGAACCCCTGACAGCCCAGCAGGAGGTGCTTTTGTCTTCTGATGATCATAATGATAAAGTTTCTGAACATGTAAACTCAGACAACAAGATAGGGCAAGAAGATGGTACTCTGGAAGGTCTGATAGGTGTATCTGAGGATTCACCTCCTGAGTTTGATAAGATTCGCAATGACCACAATATTGATGAAGATTCTGAAATAGGATCTCAGTTAATATACAATAGTCAACACACTTCCAATGGTACTGATGCCGCTAGCAATATATCCACTCAAGAAGAATTGAAACGTGAGTCAGATTTTGATAACAAATTAGCTGTTTCCTATGAGAGCTCAAGGCCATTTAACCCTTCTGAATCAGGAAATGCTGCTGATTCTTTTAATGCTTCTGGGTTTAGAGATTTTGATAGCAACCCTGCTGTAACTAAAGCAGAATCAACTACTGGACTTAAAGAGAACACCTCCACTATTGAACCAGAAGAAGTATCCAACGATGATGCTAATCCATTGCACCTCAATACTGAGGAGCATGATGAAATTACCAGATCAAATAGTGGTAGAAGTTCTAGTCCTCCAGTTACTTCTTCTAGTACTGTTGCTGAAGTGCCCAATAATACTGTAATTGATAATGGCACAGTCAATCTAAAGTCAAGTACAATTTCAGATCCTGAGTATTTTCCTCAAAATGATCTAGGAAATTCACCAGCTTCAGCCAAAGAAAATCATGATGTCAGCAAAATGGCACGGGTGTCAGCTGAGGAAAATAAGTCATCCCTTGAAGAGCAGCAGTTTTCTGAAAATGACCTGTCTGGAAAAGCTTCTGTCTTGGTTTCACCTAATGCATATGCAAATGAACAGGATAGAAACAGTCATGACGAGATAAATAGAAGTATACCTGAATCTTCAAATTCTGGAGTCTTTTTCTCTGCTCCTGGTATTCCTGCTCCGTCTATAGTTTCTGCTGCTATTGAGGTGCTTCCTGGAAAGGTTTTGGTTCCTGCAGCTATTGATCAGGTGCAGGGTCAAGCACTAGCAGCATTGCAAGTTTTAAAGGTAATTTTCTGTCCTCATTCATAATTTTGAAGGTGGATGATAATGCCACGTGTATCTAAAGTTTAATTCTAGTAATTCATTTTTTTTTTTTTTTTCTTTTGGCATTTTCATTCTTGCTTGTTTCTGAAAGATCCATTTAGAATTTATAATATAATCAGCAGGACACTTGTGTTTTCTTCTAAAAATGGCATAAAATAGGTTTATCTTAATATGTTTTTTCAATGAGTAAGAAATTTTTTTCTTCTTAGAGGCAGGATAAAGTATAACCAGCATATATGGCATGAAGTTCACTTAAAACAAGGCCACTCGTCCTGGTCTAATTTCTACTCTAGTATCACTTCAAGTGATTTGTGAATGAACTCCCTGTTTAGGAAATTTAACAACATATATGGATAACAGTCAATTATTTATGTATATATATGTATACATACATACATATATATATATATTTAAAAAAAGAAACGTTTGCATTTGTTCTTAATGCTGACAAGTGGATGAGGAAAGATGCTTTAATGCTTGGCAACGGATCTGACTTCCCTTTGCTTTAAGGACTAAGGAGTCACTGAGGTCCCTAGCATTCTAAGAAAGTCATATTCACATGTTTGCCAATATACTCTACTCTCTTTGATGGCTGGGAGAGTGATTTCCTTGAATTATTGATAGAACACCAATTTATAAATTGGTGATTAGTGTTATTAAAGCACACAAATTATACAGAACTACAAAATGAATGCTGTTCTACGTATCCGTTCTATTCCTTATACACTCTACTAACCTAACTTACACTCACAAAAATAACTGCCACTAACTTTAAGAAACTTCCCATACAGCCCACATATCCCATCACTTATCTAATTAAGTATGTGAGGGTTATCTGCTTAAATACTTAAAATGACTGAAGTGATAATTTGAATGTCTATAGAAATGTATCAGAAAATCATAGGTCAGCAATACAATGGATGAGTGCATTTATTTGTAGCTTGTGTGTGGGGTAAGGGCAGAAGGGAGTTTGAAAGATTTTCTGGAAGAAATATGATGGTCTATTTTGGCAAGGAAGGAAACACTTGAATATTGATAATTGCTTCTAGTATGATGCTGGCTTAATTGTAGGGATGATGCCTCAAGTATACTTTTTTGAGAAGCAAGATGCATGGGGTTGTAGGATTTTTAAAAGATCCCTTTATTTCTTAGTGGATTTCTTATAAATGTATCGCTAATTTAATTGGATTCCCTTTGTATGAGAAATATTGGATTGTGTTTGTTTGATGCTCACAAAAATATATTAGAGTTTGAGGTTGTTCACTTAATTTGCTGAATGCTCAGGTTATTGAACATGACGTTCAACCTGGTGATTTATGCACACGTCGTGAATTTGCTCGCTGGTTGGTGTCTGCTAGCAGTGCTCTTTCGAGGTAGTTATTTCTTCTTCTTTCTATGACTGTAATGTGAATAACAGGGAAAGAACATGACTAACCAATTTTTATGCATGTAGCATATGGCTAATATCATTGGCTTTTCTTATTCTGTCATGTTTTAGGAATACAATTTCAAAAGTGTATCCTGCCATGTATATAGAGAATGTTACTGAGCTTGCCTTTGATGATGTCACCCCTGAAGACCCTGATTTTTCTTCAATTCAAGGTGATAATAGCATACCATAACTTTCGTTTAAATGTGCAACCTATCAATATGTCTGGGTTTCTTCTAGCATATCATGTCCAAACAATGTGGATTTTCAGGCTTGGCAGAAGCTGGACTTATTGAAAGCAAGCTTTCGAGACGTGATATACAGTTTCCTGTGGATGAAGATTCAGGCCCATTTTACTTTTCCCCTGAAAGGTGTGTTTTACTACTTACCTTTTCCCTTTGGGATTGATGTCATATTCAACAGTTCAAGCAATTTTCTCTGTTTTTCAGCTGATGTTCACAATTTAGGCAAAAAAGAAATTTGTATCCACAATATGTCTTCCTATTTCATCATATATAATATATGGCTGGATAGCCTTCTGTTCTATATGTCTTTTTATAGGATAGAATATTATTGTGATCCTTTTTTTCTTTCTCTCTGTATTCATATCTACAGCCCTTTGTCACGTCAGAATCTTGTTACCTGGAAAATGGCCTTAGAGAAAAGACAGCTTCCACATGCTGATAGAAAGGTTGCTTAACTTTTTCCTTGGTCTGATATTCTTAACATGTCCTATTATTCTAGTTAAAATTTATAATATAACTGATACAATTTATATTCATCAATTCCATGATCTGATGGCCAGACACTGTACCAACTTTCTGGTTTTATAGACACTGATACGATACACCCTGATGCATGCCCTGCACTTGTAGCGGACCTATCTGCTGGGGAGCAGGGAATAATAGCTCTTGCCTTTGGTGAGTCAGATTTTACTTTTAGTCTGTACTATGTTTGACCAAATGCTTGATAGTTGGTCTAATGTTTTTTCTATAAAAAGTATTTTTTCATTTTCTTTCAGTTCCTTCTCTTAGTTTTTACTTATCTGCTTCTGGTTCTCTCTCCTTCCAAATTTTTGGGTGTCTTCAAGGTTATACACGACTTTTCCAGCCAGATAAACCAGTGACAAAAGCACAAGCAGCTGTTGCCCTTGCAACGGGTGATGCATCTGACATAGTTAGTGAAGAACTTGCTCGCATTGAAGCAGAATCTATGGCTGAAAATGCTGTTGCTGCGCACAGTGCTTTAGTAGCTCAAGTTGAGAAGGACATAAATGCAAGTTATGAACAGGAGCTTTACATAGAGAAGGAAAAGATCAATGCCGTTGAAAGAATGGCCGAAGAGGCAAGACGTGAGCTGGAAAGGTTAAGAGCTGAGAGAGAAGAAGATAATATTGCCTTGGTAAAGGAACGTGCTGCTATTGAATCAGAAATGGAGGTATTCTCAAGGTTAAGGCGTGAGGTTGAGGATCAGTTACAGAGCCTCTTGAATAACAAAGTAGAAATATCATATGAAAAGGAGAGGATTAGCAAGCTTCGGGAACAAGCAGAAGTTGAAAACAAGGAAATTGCCCGTTTACAGTATGAACTAGAGGTTGAACGCAAAGCCTTGTCCATGGCCAGGTAAGATTTTGGAATTGTAAAGTAAACTAAATTATGTTTAGGAAGCATCTTTTTATTTACTTCTTGCATGCAGATGCACAGTCACAGATTTCTTATACTCTTTAAAATTGATGCTTTCCACAGGATTAAGTTTTTATTTTTTTTTTTAAAATAATTCTAGTGGTATTTGAAGATTTACCACAAGTTGCCCAGTCTTATTCGTCAAAGCTAATGTCTGGATGAATTATCTTCTTCTTCTTTTTTTAATTATTAAAAAAAAAAAAAACTTTTGATCTAATTATGACATTTGACTCAAAGTTGATGTCTTGCCTGCAACATGTTTAAAAACGTTTATTAAAACCTAAATGGTGCTTGGAGAAGCAGGCCTTACATCAATTCATGTCAATTGTCCAAATCTGTATATTAGTACTTCAAAGTCCTCTTCTTGTTCCACACTTTTGTTTCTCAAGACTACGAATTATCTGAGTAAACAAATTTATGAGCTAATGTTGTCAACGTTTCATACTTCTTTGTCTGCTTGACTATTCACACATTTGCACATCATCATCAGTTTTCATCAAGACATAACCAAGCTTGCTAGTTGTGCTGAAAACTCTTCATCAATCACATGGTTGACTTTCGCATGAGATGATGGTTCTTCTGTGTCTGAGTTTACTTCTATGTGCTAACCCCTCTCCTAACTTCTTTTTTTTTATATTGAGTCTTTCCTTCAGCTTGATTTAAGTCAGCTTAGGAACTAATATAAAGGTTTAACCTTAATTTTCATGGTGATATGTGGTGGCAGCATAGATGTAAGTTACATATATATGTGCGTACGTGAATTATCAATCTTCTGAGTATCTTTTAATACCATTTGGATTAGAACAGTGATTTCTGAATTCTCATTTTCCATCATAATAAATTCACTCTTAGCCTTTCACGAGTTCAGTATTTGGTTTTAATATATATAGTTTAATTTATGGATTCAGGGCTTGGGCAGAAGATGAGGCGAAACGGGTAAGAGAACAAGCAAAAGCCTTAGAGGAGGCTAGAGATCGTTGGGAGAGGCACGGCATCAAAGTGGTAGTTGACGATGACCTTCGAGAGGAGGCCTCTACAGGAGTTACATGGCTGAATGCTGGACAGCAAATCTCTGTACAAGAAACAGTTAACAGGGCTGAGAACTTAATTGACAAACTCAAAAAGCTTAGAGCAGATATCAGAGGAAAATCTAGAAGTGTAATTGACAAGATCATGCACACGGTTTCCCTTTTCATATCAAACTTGAAGGAATGGGCATCCAAAACTGGAAAACAGGCTGAAGAACTGAAAGAAACTGCCATCTCAAATGCAGGTAAGTCGGCCAAAGAGTTGCAGCAAAGTGCCTTTGAATTTGGCTTATCTGTCAAAGAAGGAGCAAAGAGAATTGCAGGTGATTGTAAGGAAGGAGTAGATAAACTTACACAAAGGTTCAAGACTTCTCACTCTCGCTCTGGCTCTATGTGATAGCGATTCCAAGATGATGATTGGCTTTAGTCTTTTATTTTCTGTTCCACGCTCTGGCTCTATGTGATAGCGATTCCAAGATGATGATTGGCTTAGTCTTTGATTTTCTGTTCCAGTACATTCAATGGTGTTCCCAGAGCCATAGAAATTTGGAAAGATCTTAGCATGGAAATAATGTGTCTTTGTAAGTCACACTAGTAGGAAATGTAGCGGACAATAAAAAGGGGTATCCCAGATTCTCAAGAGAGGGAACCTGAATCAATGTTTCACACTTTATTTGGAACTTACAATATCTTTTAAACATTTTTGCGGTAGAGTTCAACTAATCCAGATTATCTGAATTCATCATTCTTCATTTTGTGTAATCATTAAGATGACGGTTTAACATCGATGTATATCCTTCAGCAACTTCTTCAACGGAGGTTACCCCTTCTGCATAGATTCTTAGATCCCAGTTCTTTGCCCTACCATTTTGTGCTACCAATGATCCTGGTTACTTATAATTCCATGATAATTTGTTGATTATTCTTGGCTTATGAGTTGTTTCAATTGAAATAAAACCCACTCTAAACTCTTTTCCAAATTAAATTTCGTACCATTCTTCAGTATATATGAAAAGAAATAAGAAAAACTAAGCCTTCAGATTCAGAAAAGGCCACCGAAGGAGAATTCATACTTGGCAAGTAATATGGAAGGGAATGCTAAGTATCATGACAATGTAGAAATCATGAATGGCAAACGCAACCCATACAAAGCCAACAATGCAAATATCGAATTGAAATCAACAAAGATTTCTAGCTCACATCTAAATACTTGTAAAACTGAAAATAGGAAAAGGGTAATACTAATTTCTCATGTCTCTGTCAAAACAATACAATCATATCTCTAAATAAGCGTTCTTTTACTGAAATAACTGAAACAGAACTACGACAGCTTGTTCACTGAACTGGAATCAGCAGACTCACTTCTTCTTGTGTTCGGCTCCACCAGCCCTGAAACAATCAAAAAAATAAGATGAGCAACTTTTAGTTAAGCCAACAAGATAGAGGAATACGTAATTGACAACAAGAACATAGGATTACCTCATCTTCCTGAGCGCGTTGGACATCTCTTCTCTCTTCTTCTTGGCCCTCTTGTGAGTTCCCAACTTTCTCTTGGCAACTTTAAGTGCCCTCTTGTCCTTTCCTACCTTCAAAAGCTCAGTGATCCTCTTCTCATATGGAGCAAAACCAGCAACTTCACGGATCAAGTTCCTCACAAAGTGCACCCGCTTACTTGTTTTCTGTTCAGGTCAAAGGCAACGAATGAAATTCTCAGAAAAGAAAGTTTATGCCATCAAACATTTTAAGAGATCTAAAGCAACTCCATTCGAAAAGAATAGCAACTACTGCCTCTTGAGCAGAAAATTAACTAAACTATCTGTTTGATAAAAGTGAATGAATTTAAAAAGTTGAATCAGCTACTTCATTATCCAGTAAGACAGCCGGGAAAACCAAAACAAATATGCTTTTTTCCCCATTAAGCGTACATTTACGCCATACACAGATAAATTATACATCTAATACTGTTATAAAAATTGAGTAGAAAAGTCAACTTACGCCTTTGCGGTCAGAGGGGCGTGGAGCTAATTCCTTCTTGGTCACAATATGACCCTTGTTCAATCCAACAAACAAACCTGTACTTGGCTGCTTAGGAGCCATCCTGAGCCAAAGATACAAGTTCAGCACATTACTTCACATATAGTCACCAAGTTAAACAAAACAGCTTATTTGTTATTAATCATACCATGGCCATGAAAACAATAAACTAAAATCAACAAGCAATTTAGTAAACACAGGAGTCAAAAGATTTTCATGGTTAAAAAAAGAAAACCAAACGGGATAACTAATCGAATCACTACTGCATCCAATCCAATCATCAATAAAACGCAAAGTAAACATATGGAACCATATCCATGAAACTCATTCAACAGTGACGAAACCATAAACAGTATTAATAGACGAGATTTGTTGGACGACTCAGAAAACCCAGAAATTCGTATGAAACCCAAGAAAAATTTCTGTCATTGTAGAAAAGACAACGAAACTTCTTTACAAATTAGTTACGGCTCAACCACCATAACCGGATCCTAAAACTTTCCTAACGAAACGATTATCAGCAACCGAACTGCGATGCAGATTACGGGGATGCAACGTGAATGCAACAAGCTTACCTTGCTGTGTCGTTTCTCTGCACCGGAGTGAGGCTGGCGACGAAGAGAGCTAGGGCTTTCGGTATCTGCTTCGATTTTATAGCTGAAGCTTTAGGTTAGAGGAAGGGGCGGGGAACGGGTCAAGTCGGGTCATGGATCCGCTTCTTTTTACATTCTTAAACAAGCCCGCAACCACTCTTTTTTTTTGAAAAAGAATTATAGAGACGGCCTGCAACAGATCCTACCGTGCCTGAACTAAAATCTTTGTCAGTGCCATTGTGGCCCAATATTAGTCTCTAATTAGAATGGGAATTCTTTTGACACATCCCATATTTTATAACTACACACCCCTCTCCCGCTCTCATTGTCACACGTTCCCTATCATATGAGATAATAAAATACTCGGTATTATTCATATAATTGCTTTCAGTGGCTACATTTCTCTATTCTGACATATGTTTGAACACGAAAATGTGAGATAAATTTAGGATTTGAATCTTTTTTTAATGGTAAAATTTTATCTAGTACTGAAATCAACAATATTTAATGAAATTATTTCATAGACAAATATATTTACTGGTTCTATGATTTTATTTATTCACTCTTCTTGTCTCTTTCTCCCGTAGAAAATGAGGTTATTTTTATTTTTATTTTTTAATTTGTTTATGAAGAAAGCAAATAAAGGTCATATAATAATTAATACAAAAGAACATAGAAGTGTTAAGAATTGTTGATTCCAGTACTACATAAAAGAAAATAAAAAATAAAAGAAAAGAAAATTGAGCAAAAGCATGTGCCTCGCATGAGTTATATATTATGATTTATTTTTTGACATAATGAAATTATTTGTTGACAAATAAAAATTATTATATACTACTGTAAGAGATAATGATTAACTGCAAGAGAATTGTTTTAATTTAATTATAATATTAGGATTCAAATTTAAAAAATATAATTATATTAAAATTATATTATTGCTGGTTAAATTAATTGATATTTAATATTCAATTAGCTTAATTTTATGTAGTTGTGAATCTTATTAATATAATTAATAGTATTTTTAACATTTAATTTTGTCAATTATTTTTTAAATAAAATTTTTAGTTAAAATAAAATAATTTGTGTCAATTGATTTATTTTTGCTTGTTGATTTTTTTTTTTGAATTGTTTGAGTATTTTTTTTACGTAAACCATAATTAATGCATAAAATTTAGATTAATAATTAATGTATAAATACAAATTAATTAATTAAAACATAATTAAATTAAAATGTATAAAAAAAATTACGAGCCATTTCTAGAAAAAATAAAAAAAGTTACACAGGATTGTGTCATCTCCCGTTCAACCACCCATCAACTAGTTTCCACAGGTAGAGAAGCTCGAACGGGCTTTGACTCGCAGGTAGCGCCCTTGGTGAATTCTTCCCCACCGGTTTCTTTCATTCATTTTTCTTATCAATTTTGTCCTGTGTCACAAGTTTACAGCTCAGCACAAACCAAACCATTTTTGTCCTCTTCCATGTATCACAAGCTTCCCCGGGGTTGTATCCCGGTTATGAAAGCCGACGATCTCGTCGCCTAAATGCTTTCTGTCTCCAACAGAAGAGTTCTTCTTTATGGCTTTGGAGTTCCAGATTCATTGATCAAAACTGAAATTTTGAACTGGGTATCTTTCCTTTTTTGCTTTTCTTGCTTGCTGTTAGCGAGTGTTGAGTTTGGGATCATCAGTGCTTGAAGTCTTCTTCTCATTTGCCAGGCATTGCAGCTCAATTTTCAATTTTGATACTGTTACTGTGTAAATTTTTTGTAAGTCCATCTGCATCACTTGGTGATATACACCTGTTGTTTAAGTGAAATCAGTTGAAGTTTGGATTGCTGTACAAGATATTCTTTAGAAGTTGTGGTTTATTTGTTGATCGAAGTGTTTGTGACATTTACCTGGTCTCTGTGGCCCTGGTAATCTGACTCATCTCACACAATTCAAGTTAGTAGCGCCCATCTACCGAGTTGGTTTCTCCCATCTTACTTCATTTGCTTATATTTTAAGTTTTTTTTTCCTCATATCTGCTCCGGAAAATTACTGTTTCTTGAGCACCGTTGAGTTCCCCATTCCATTTTGTACAATCTGAATAATTTATCTATTTCTTGCTAGAAGATATAGAATAATTTTATCCCGTTTGAGTTCAACTTGGTTCAATTTCCAAATTTGACGTCCTCTTTAATTCTGCACAGCCAAGTTGTTCTTTCAGTTGTTTTACATTTTTGTCCAAAGCTCATACCTTTTTTCCAGCCTTCATAGTATACCTGGGTCGTAAGTACAATGTCAATCATATGTGGCCTGCCTCTGGTTGAGTGTGTGTACTGTCTGGCATGTGCTCGTTGGGCTTGGAAAAGATGTCTTCATACTGCAGGTCATGACAGTGAGACTTGGGGCCTTGCTGCACCAGAAGAATTTGAGCCTGTTCCTCGCCTGTGCCGCTATATTTTAGCTGTTTACGAAGATGATCTTAGGCACCCCCTGTGGGCACCTCCCGGTGGCTATGGAATCAACCCTGATTGGTTACTGCTCAAAAAGACATACAAAGATACTCAAGGTCGGGCCCCTCCATATATATTGTATCTTGATCACGATCATGCTGATATAGTTCTTGCCATTAGGGGTCTAAATATGGCAAAGGAAAGTGACTATGCAGTTCTATTGGATAATAGTTTGGGGAAGAGAAAATTTGATGGAGGATATGTTCACAATGGACTATTGAAGGCTGCTGGATGGGTTTTGGATGCAGAATGTGAATTTTTGAGGGAATTGGTAGAAAAGCACCCTAATTACACTCTGACTTTTGCTGGACATTCCCTTGGGGCAGGAGTAGCAGCAATGTTGACCATGGTTGTGGTACAGAACCGAGATAGAGTTGGAAATATTGAGAGGAGGAGGGTCAGGTGCTATGCTATTGCACCTGCTAGGTGTATATCACTTAATCTGGCTGTCAGATATGCAGACGTTATCAACTCTGTTGTGCTTCAGGCAAGTGTTTTGTTTTGTATTGTTTAGTAGAAGGATCTTGGACATCTTTTTGCATCCTTATACATTTAATGGTATATTGGTATGTGATGAAGTTAATGTTTTTATTGGTTTTAGAAAGTAGTCTGCTTTAAGTTGTCTTTTTCAATGTTTATACATACAATGTTCTAATTTTGAATATAAGGAGGAAAAAAATCTGCAATCCTGTACAAAGTTATTGATTCTGTGAATTTATGGCTGGATGATTACAGCTTTACTTATGGTTAAGACAGCGTAAAGGTCTACAAGGATTAAAACAAAGTTATGAATTTTTCGTACAACCTCAGAACAAAAGCTATACTTTTCGCTTTCTAGGGAGAACTTGAGGTCATACTCATGGGTGGAGATTTCTGCGGATAAACTTACTTCTTTCTACTTGGTTGTTGTATTAGTATATTTAGTGAGACAAGGGGAACCATCAGGTTAGATTCGTTAGAATAATTTCTGGTAGCTGAATGTTTTTACTTTTTGTTTTCTTTCAAGGATTTTTTCCTTTCTTTATTTATTTTACTATTTTTTTGTGTCTTTTGTGGTGGGGGGGGGGGGGGGGGAGATTTCACACTTAACAATCAGATTAAGGATACTTTTTAGCTTCTTTCATCTTTCAGGGATAATTATGTTATATGCGTGTATTGGTTCATAATTATGGTATTTGTACAGAGAGTGGAGGAGGTGCGACTACGGTCTTTAGTTGGAACTCAACTTAGTTGAACCTCTGTATTTATATGAACATGGGATACAACGAACATAAAACACGCTTAAACTTGCTCATGTAACTCAAAACGCAATTGTCTGTAAGCCCAACTACAATTAACTGTAAATTTTCATATAGCTTACGTTGAGACAGATGCGTGATCTTTTTCATGTGTTATAGGGAAGCTATCCATGGCACATATGCATGAGTATTAGTCCATCCATTACAAGACAAACGTATGTACAAATTCTATTTTATAGGGGACTTGATAAATGAGCACTAATCTGTTCTGATGAAAGGTATATTGCTTACAATTCCATATACATGCTTAAGATAATATCAGAGTATAAATCCTCACTCGGCAGCTTTTAAGCGTAGTGGTTGCACCTAGACTTGTTTCTTTCTTTATAATTTCTTTTACTTGATTTGCAATAGCTGTTTTGAAGTTAACTGCTCTTTACACAAATCAGGATGACTTCTTGCCAAGGACAGCTACACCATTGGAAGATATATTCAAGTCCCTTTTCTGGTATATCCTAAGGACCTTGTACAATTTTAGCTCCTTCATTATACTGCTAGTTATGCCGTTGCTAGGTTAGGGAATGTTCTAGTATGCTGCTTTGTGCTATAAGCTCAATCACTTTTCCATCCACTCTTCAACAGATGTAGTCTGAGTGACTTGTATTACTCGGATTTGCGAGAGAGAACTTAAAAACCAAAAGAAAGAAAAAAAGGAAAAAAGCTTGCTTCAAAGAGTGTCATCACTAATATCAATTGCATAGTTAGCAAAATTCTATCTTTGTAGCGGAAAGACCTCGTAATATATGACAAATAGACAATGATAAGGTAATGCGAACGCAGGCAGAACTAGTTGGAGTAACCAAAACAGAAAAACTTGGGAACTATTAAAATCTTTGTTTTAGAAAATGTAGCTCAATTGTAGTTTTAAGATTTAAAGAAAACAACTGGGTGTGCAGTGTAAGTCCCCTCCCAGTGCCAACGTGTAGAAATCTAGTGTACTTTAAATGTTTACAGTGTAAGATAATTATATTGATGAAACTTGTTTTTCATTGGTTGGAAGTTTGCCATGCCTGTTGTGCCTGAGGTGCATGAAGGATACATGTATACCAGAGGAGAAGATGTTGAAAGATCCTAGGAGACTCTACGCACCCGGTCGCCTTTATCACATTGTTGAGAGAAAGCCTTTCAGGTACAGTTGAATATGCCAAGCCAAGTTTGAACTTTAACCATATTTTGGGACTCATCTGCTGTTTAGATTACACCACACAAGTTGTTTGGCATTTGCCTATTAACTGGTTTCTTTAATTTGTAATTATGTTATGTAAAATACTTTTCTCTGAATCTTTGCAGAATGGGAAGGTTTCCACCAGTTGTGAGAACAGCAGTGCCAGTGGATGGAAGGTTTGAGCACATAGTCCTTTCTTGTAATGCCACATCTGATCATGCTATCATTTGGATAGAGAGAGAAGCCCAAAGAGCTCTAGATGTAAGTCTCTAGACTTTTTTAATGCAAAAGGCTTGTAATTGGTTTTCTGTTTGTATGGTGAAGTCTAGATTTTGTTTCTCTCTCTCTGTCTATCTCTAAATCATGAGAAAATTGTAGTCTCTTGATTCTGGTTCATTGTAATCTCATTTAATAATTCATTTGACTGGCGAAGAATTCCTCAGACTCACATTTCAATTTGAGAGTAATAGTTTGTATGCCTGTGTGTGTCTTTCCATGATTTGAAGTAACCAGATCTATAAAATGAAAGTTTCCACAATTCCTCTCCCACTCCTCCAATTTAAATTTTCTTGAATCTGTAAATTTGTTACAAAATGGAGTTTCTGGAAGGCAACTGTAAGGAATCAGATATTACTAATTTGGCATGCTAATTCGATCAACAAGAGTCAACTTTGCTGTTCTGTTTTCTGCCAATTGCAGTTGATGCTGGAGAAAGACCATACCATGGAGATTCCAGCAAAGCAAACAATGGAGCGGCAGCAGACGTTAACTAGGCACAGCGAGGAATACAGAGCAGCATTGCAAAGAGCAAAGACATTAGATGTGCCACATGCTTATACACCACCATCACAATATGGAACTTTTGATGAGCAAGATGAAGAAGAATCATTGCGAAGATCAGAGGCAGGGTCATCTTTCGGTTCAAGTAACAGAAGTAAAACCAACGAAACTTGGGATGAATTGATTGAGCGTTTGTTTGATAAGGATGAGTCAGGTCACATGGTGCTGAAGAAATCACATAGGAATGATTAGCTCTGTGCAGACATGAAATTCGTTCATTCTTTTGTAATTTTTGTGTGTTCAATTGTAGCTTTCTTTTGTAATTTTAGAGAACTGGAGATCTCAAAGATGGAAAGTAATGAATTTGTTTGAAGTTGTAGAGAATCAGCTACAGTTTACTTCAGCTTCAAACATCAAATGTGCAGATTTGTGTCTGAAAGAGTTCAGTTCCGTAGACTATTGCAAATCACATCTCATTTGGTGTATTATATTGACAATCTTGTGAAAAATTAGAGCCATGTTTTAGTTCTGTGAAATTACATCTCTCAGAATTAGTGCTTATATTTGTCTTTTGAGTGTGTTTCTGCACAGAATAGTTATTAGTTTTCTGATATTTATGTTATTATATTAATGTAAAACTTTGAAATTTTTAGACAATAATTACATATAATTTAATGTATGAATGAACATAATAAAATATGAAAATAATAATAATTTATTCCTATAATTTTACACAATATTTAAAAAAGTTTCTGTACATAAACTTTTTATAATCCATGACAATTAACTATAGGATTTTTTTGAATAATTAATCCTAGATTGTATTTAAAAACTTTATATCAGTTATATATATATATATATATATATATATATATATATATATATATATATATATATATATATATATATATATATATATATATATATATATATATATTAAATAATGATTATTAATTAGATGATTTAAATATTAGTGGTCTCTTATAAATAAAAAAAGAGTTTGATTATTGAGTTTTATTTTTTTTTTATTGATTTTGATTATTGAGTTGATTCTTATAATATTACACAAAAAATCAAAAAAAGTCCATAGTCTAAGCTTTTCAAAAACCATTTAAATTAAATTAGGTCTTATGACATTTTGGACAAATTAATATATTTTTTGAAAAGTTTAGAAACAAATTTTTAAAGTTTTAAATTATATATTTTTTTATAATTTTACTGGCACCAAAACAAAAAAAAAAAAACTGTAAATGTAATGCTAGACAGCTAGAGAAATTTGAAGCCATTTGGCGAAGAGACACGGACCAAATAGAAAGAAGTGGGATGATTCTTGTCACCTGAGATAGAAACTTTCAATAAGTTGGGGCTTGATCTCCATTTTACTTATTGGAAAGAAACCCAGTGCTTCTTCTTCCCTATCATCTATGGCGTCCCTTCTGATCACTGTATTTCTGCTTGCGGCGTTTGGGTCCTCTCTCGAGAGCTCTTTTGCGGAAAGGTGAAATGCCCCCTCCCTTTCTCACTCTGGATCAATTTCGTCGGTGTGTTATCTAAATATCTATACTTTTCCTGCATTGTCGTGTTTTAGCTGCATCTCATTGATATGCATAAATCTATTCCGAGTAATAAACTGGGGAAAAATTCTTATTATTCATTTTGTTTGGGTTTAGATATGAAACTTGTTTGCATAAATGTATTTCTGTTATATGTACATATGCCTGATGTGTTGTGGAATCCGTGATTTGATGATCATATGTGGACAGAAAGTTGCATTTCTGCATGCATGAATCAGTTTAAGAATGGATTGTCTGCAGGTAGATATATGGTTTTTTTGAACTTTAGAACCTTGCTTCAATGATTTATTGTCAATTAGTGTGGACTATGTCACTATGACTGTCCTAAAGAAAGAATACTTCCTTTTGCCAATCAAGAAAATACTTTCTTTCAAATTATTGTTATTTGCTATTGCAAATCAAAATGTTAAATTATTGTCAATGTTTGTTTTAGCAGCAGGAAAGAATTAAGGAATAAGGAATCCGGTGATAAAATAGCCGTACAACTGCACCACTCAATTTATGGCAACAGAATTGACCCATCACTTGTTGTCCAATTGTCTTGGCGTCCAAGGTCAGGTACTTCTGAGAACTTTCCCTTAATTGTTTAACTAATGATAGCTGATGCAGTTGGAATGGCTATGATACTGGTTAAGATATGCAAATTTGCTGTGAACTTTATTTTGTTTGCCTTTATGCTGTTTTCCTTGCGTTTAATCTCTGATGTTGTTCTTGGTGTTGTAGGGTCTTTTTATACAAAGGTTTTTTGTCAGACCAGGAGTGTGACTACCTTATCTATTTGGTATGATTCTTTTTTCATTACTTTCATATTGGTTCATGATACTTGGGCTAGTCTTTGTATTGAACTTTTTCCCTAGGCACATACTGTGAAAGACAAATCCTCAGGGAATGGTCAACACTCTGAGGGCGTTTCTGCAAAGCAGATGCTTGCATCCGGCTTGCTGCTGAATGTAGAAGTGAGTTTCCTGCTCTCTCTACACATGGTTCGATGACCTTAGTACCAGCTTTACAGGATTTGTCTAATTAGGTTCTATATTTTGCCTGTGGTCATATTTTGGACTGTGCTTTGATGCCTTAAAAGAACATTTTGTTATAATCTCGTTTTATTGTTACCATTGATGATTAACTGTTTGTAAGGTAAGCAATTTTAACATAATGGATTCACCTGTTATAAGAATTTTGCCAACTGGGTATACCTTGTATGAGCCATGGTATAGATTCTTGAACATAAATCATTTTCAGTTCACATTCCAATCTCTGGTTATTCCGTATCGCACTTTTTCTTGCTATATTTTCCATTATTTTTTAACTTCATTACTCAACCTGTTAGAACTAATGAGCTTCTTAAGTGTGGAACAACATTTATGTAATACTCCCCTGTTTGCTTTTAACATTATATCTGTGTCCATTAAGGATATTGCTCATTTCTAATACCTACTATCGTTTCTTTGAATTGATAAAGTGGATACGTGCCTATTATTATGCTAGGTATACATACAATTACGAGTGACTTTTTATTTGTGAAATTCCATGATCAGGTGTTCAATAATCCTCTGTCTTCTTAATTTTTCTACTACTTTTTCAGATAATCAATTTGCAATTTCCTGAGAGTCTTTACTGCTGTAGTTTCTTATTCTTTTCCCCCTTCCCCAAACCCTTGCAATTTTCCTTTAACTGAGGCATTCATTATTATAGGTTAAATAATGTGGTAAACTATCAAATTCTGTTCAGATGAGTAACTGGCTTGCTGCATTGTTTACTCCCCGTACTGTAAAAAAAAATAAAAATAAAAATAAAAAAGAAAATAAAATAAAAATAAATCAAATGAAAGAAGAAAGGTAAATATGAACATACGACATCCTGAGACAAAAGAAACCAGTAAGAAGAGTTGTCTGTTTAACCTGACTTTTGGGATATCAATGAGATACCTTTGAGTAGCATGTCACCGGGCAATAACATTAACATCAATTGTTGATGCTGGATTCCATTTATGTGCCTGTGTACTTTTTAGATGGAAGAGTTTAATCAATTTAGGCGAAAGTTAAACAGGGCTCAGAGTGTACCTATTCTTATATAACTGCTTGTTCTTTTGCTGGACGAGATATTCAAAGTCTACAAATTGCTGTACTATAATTATTTACAATTTTGAACCTATTCTTATACCAGTTTTTGCTATTTACTGAACATGGAGACTTAAATTAGTTTCTAAAATAATTTTAAGTCATAAGTAGTAAAGGCATGATTTTGTGGGTATTCTATAATAATTTTGACATTGTTTATAGGATGACATTGTTAAAAGGATTGAAGAAAGAATTTCAGTTTGGACGTTCCTTCCTAAAGGTATCTATTGTCAGTCCAGGCCAGTATTTCGCAGCCTGTAATCTGTGATTCTGATTCTAATATATTGATTTCTTCTTAATCTCATTTTTTGATAATCATCTTGCTAGAGAATAGCAAGCCTTTGCAGGTGATGCAATATGGGCCAGAAGAGGCTGGACAAAGCTTACATTACTTTGCTAACAATTCCAAATTGGAATTAAGTGCACCTTTGATGGCAACGGTTGTTTTATACCTCTCAAATGTCACTCAAGGGGGTGAAATTCTCTTCCCTGAGTCAAGGGTGAGTAAAGCCAGCCAATCCAATCCAAAGCTTTTCTTTTAGAGCAATGCTATACCTACACGCATTTCTGTACACCAACTTTCTACACTTCTTTTTTCTTTTTGCATCTCTCTTATTTTTCTGTTTATAATTTTATCCCCGTAATCAACTACAAAATCTGAAGTGTTAAAAAAAGGTGTGAAACAATGGCTGTGCACATATCATTTCCCTTTCTTTTATGTGCTATCCATCTTTTTATCTGGTTCTAAATGTGTCTTTACTATTTAATCATATTCTCACCCAAAGGATAGAAGCTGGTCTAATTGTGGAAAAAGTACTGAGATCCTCAAACCAGTGAAAGGGAATGCAATTCTGTTTTTCTCTCTTCATCCCAGCGCTACTCCTGACAAGAGCAGCTCTCATGGCAGATGCCCTGTCCTCAAGGGGAAATTGTGGTCTGCCGTTAAATTCTTCTATGCAAGATCAGTTGGTGGGGAAAAGATCTCACTCACATCAAATTATGATGAATGTACTGACGAAGATGACAGGTGCCTCTCATGGGCATCCATGGGAGAATGCGAACGAAACCCTGTATTCATGATTGGCTCTCCTGATTATTATGGCACATGTAGGAAAAGTTGTAATGCATGCTGAATGGTTCTCCTCAGATTATTCAGTTTCTTTCAGCATACACGCACAAACCAACCCAAAAAGCAGAAAAAAGATAAAACTCCCCCAGCCTCAGAGTTATCTATGCCTGGTCATCGTCAAGCTTCTTGACTTGCATACCCAGAGATTCTGCAATTGTAGTAGAATTGGTTGACATTTCTATGTAACTGGAGCTTTTATGTTAATCGATATTGAATATTATGCCTGTCAAATGTCTACAGTTTCTGCCAGGAAACAAAGAAATCTCTGCTATTTTAACTTTGTTCAGAAGTTGAAAGAATAATCCGGATGGAGCTTGGAATTACATGTCAACAGATTGAAAAAAAAATAAAAATGGCTTAGCTGGCCCAATTTGATGATCATGGACATTTCTCATATTGTAGTTTGTGCAATTGATTTCTCATGATTGTCGAGAGAAATAGACAGAGAGAACAAAAAAAATTAGAAATGCAAATATAATCAATATAATATAGTGATAAGAATGCAAAAGCACAGTATTATTATGGTTGTCACTGTTCTTTTTATTAAGTTTTAACATATTTGTGTTATTAAAGATTTAATATAATATTTCTGATTAAAAGCTCAACTGATAACTTATGGTTAAGATTAAAAAAAACTTTTTTATTAACTGATTTACACATTTAATGGTATTATGTTGGATTCTTTAACTAATCGTTACAATTGCATTAACAAATGAGCAACATATTTATGTAGTTCCACTTAAGTCCAAAATGAACCAAAAGAAAATTTCCACACAAACTCATTTTATCAGAGAAAACGAAAAGAGAAAATGGGGGAGGGGGAGAAAGGTGCTGAAATATGTTCAATCAAGTCAATAAACATACCATTTCCAAGAAAAATTGAACAATTTTATAATGTCATTTGAATTTGAACGGGAACAAACCTAGATTTACTGTCAAAAGGCGTAAGAACTGCTCCAGGTTCACATCCCAAAAGACCAGTACTAAAAGAGAGATTCACATGAAATCAGATTTATGCAAAGCTAAAAATTAAGAATGCCTCTGGAGAGAGAACCAACAATTTTTCTTTCCCCTTTAATACGAAAGGAAATCCACATGTTATTGCAAATTCAAAACGAAGTATTTCGCCGTCAAGCTCCTGTCTTGACTGGTGTCGCAGAATCAAGAGATGAATTTGGTTTCTTTAGTGAACATGACGTTTTGAAAGCCTCTATTTGCGATTGGCATTTCACGTAGTCTCCCTTGTTCTCCTCCAAGCACTTCTTTAGAGCCTCAACATCACACGGTGACATTATTTTCTTCACTTGGTTCTTCTCTACTTTCTCATCCATTGGTTCAAATCAAAAACTTAACGGCTCCTGCATATCAGATCAAGCAGGAAAGGTTTCAACTTTCAATCAATATGAGTAAAGGGCTTCAATTCAAATATGTATACATTCACGAATTCAAATTAAAAATCAACACTTTCTGCATTTTTTTTTATCAAAAAGCAAGAAATTCAATTGAAGGTATTAATGGGCTTATTAGTTGATATTTCCATAATCAGAAACGAGGGAGAGAAGGAGAAGGACGACAGAACGGTACCAGAAGAGGCGGTATTGCTCCAAGCAGGCGGTCGTTGTCTACCACAGCAGAGAATGAATAAAAGAGCTTGCTCTCTTCGTCCTTCTCTCTCTCTTTTTTGTTTTTTTTGTTTTGGTTTATTTTTTTAATTACTGCTTCAATATTAAAAAAGCAAGAGATTTTTTATTGACTTATTTATATCAAACTCGGGTATTGAAACGCACAGCTTAATTAAGTAGCGTGTCTGAGAGGGGTCTTTGATGATTTTGTCCGTAATATAAAAAGGTCAATATACGGAGAGTGAGAGAAGCGCCAGTTAGCTCTCCTTTTGAAATCGGAACTAACGGCTAAGAACATTTAAACGAGAAAACCCCAAAATCCACACATCTCTTCTGCACAGCACATTACACACGGCGTACACTCTTCGATTGCGCTCTTCTTCCTCTTTGAATTTCCGAATTTTGGTTCAATTTGAAGCCTCTGTTTCATGGCTTCGAACGATTCGAATCAACTTGATAGCACCGAGGCTACAGCAGGATCGAATCCACGCCCAAAACTTCGAGTTGTTGCCAAAATCAAGGGCTCTCCGACTGAGAAGGTAGGGTGGATTTCTGTGAACAAGCCAAGTGGAGAGAGCTCCGAGAGTGTCGCAATCTCCTTCAGTGAGCAATCTACCAGGTATGGTCTCTTTTTGGGCTTATGCTTCTTTTAAGTAAATGCTAAGTAAATGTCCACATTGAATTCAATGAGATTTGAGGCCTTCGGTATTCAAGGATATCATATCAGGATAATTTTATTTCTGAATTAGAGGACTAGAATGTCATGAATTCTGCAGATTGGTGGTTTATCTCTTTAGGGATTGGAATTGGAAGTTGTTATTTTATCCATCAAGGGTCTGGAAATCTTTTCTATTGTTTGCATTTTAAGGCTTCTAGGTTCTAGCTGTAGCCTATCCATCAATTTATCTCTCTTTCTAACTATAAGTTCCTTGAATTCTGGTCTGCTTTCAATTATATCGCATAGTAAAATTTTACAGTATTTACACTCTTCATGTAGCAGTCGAAAGGAGTCTTATTTGCTGGACTATTGCTACGAGCAAAATGAAGAAAATGAAATTATTTATTCAAGAGAAGTCAAGCCACTTATTACAGCAGCTTTTGAAGGTCATAACAGCACTATTGTAGCATATGGAGCAAGAGGGAGTGGGAAAACCCATTTAATCCAGGTTAGACGCAATTATATTTCTTTTCCTAAACATTCTTGATTAATAATTTATATCAAATTCTTTTATATATGTTAACAATTTCTTTAATTTTGAAGGGTACTACTGAGAAACCAGGATTGGCAATGCTTGCTATGACTGGATTTCTCTCAATGGTAGAGCAAAATAAGAAATCTATCGCTGTTTCTTTCTACGAGGTTGATCATCAGGAGCATGCTTTTGATTTACTAACACCAGGACAGCCAGAAATTTTTGTTTTTGAAGATAGAGGCAGGATTCAGTTCAAAGGACTTTCTCAGGTGAGGAAATTCTACTGGACTTATTAGTTTATGAGAACATGAGAAAATTCTAACAATGATTGTATAAAAGTGATATGTGACTTTCTGTTACTTCTATGCCTGCAGATCCCTGTGAAGTCCATTTCAGAATTTCAGAAGTTATATGTCACTGCTTGTGCTGCACGAAAGTTAGACATGAAAAAAGGCAACGAACGTGCTATTAGAAGCCACATGGGATTTATAGTGCATACTTTTTCCTCCAATGAAAGCAAAGAAACTAGTTATGTGGGAAAAATGAATTTTGTTGACATGGCAGGTAATATACTTTGCTCGCATGAAAATACCCAAATATACTACTTTTTTTTTTTTTTTTAATGATAATACGATTAAATTCTTTTCCCATTGTTCAATTCTTTCCTCGTCAGGTTATGAAGATGCTAGAAGAAAAAGTACTCATGGATCTAACCTTGTGGAGACTAACAAGATTAATAAGTCCATTTATGCTTTGTTGAATGTCTTTCATGCTTTGAATGCCAATGAAAGTCGTGTTCCATACAGAGAAAGCAAACTTACACGCTTGTTGCAGGATTCCCTAGGAGGCACCAGCAAAATTTTGGTGGTAGCCTGCTTGGTAATTATGATAGTGATTCGAATAATCTTTTCCCTTTTTAGCTTGCTAGATTCTTTTTTTGTTACTAATTTACTTATGTTTTCTTTCTTTTTCATGATTTTTTTCTTTTCTTTTGTACATAGAACCACTCCTGCCAAGACAGTATTTACATAGTAAGCTTAGTATCACGGTTATCTCAAGGAATTCATCGGACTTCCTTAAATTTCACAAAGAAATGTGGCAGTTCAGCAAGACAGGCAATGCATGTTTCTCAGAAGAGCCAGATGCTAAAGAGTGTTCCCACAACTGCAAAGAAGTTAGCTAGTTCTAGATCTAATATACATGAAAAGAAAGCTGCTGGTGTTATGAAATCCGCAATGAAAGGAAGGTCTGTAGAGAAAGTTTTTAATTGTTTGTGAATGTTAGGTTAAGATTTTTTAATAATATTTATTTATTTATTTATTTTTACTTGAAGGAAATTATTTGATGAAGCAAGTTATTCTGCTAAAGCCGAGAAGGTATGAATTTCATATTTCTTCCCATTAATGTTTAGTTCTGTTATAATATTAATATCATATCTATTCGTTTTAAGGACATTGAATAGAATAAAATTCCATATCTACTTTTACCTGGGAACATTAATGCATAATGGCAAAAAAATAGTGAGAAAAAAGGGAGGAAAAAAAAGGGGCGATAAAAAGTATATAGTCTAGAGGAGAAATACTAATGTGGTTTAGTCTCTGTGATGATACTTGGAAGCCATGCTTCAGAGAAAATAATATATCTGCATACATAATATTTATGGACATCAATGTCATCTACAAATGAAAAAATAGATCTAAGAGGAAACTAACTATCATTAATGTGAATTTAAAAGGGATGTTTGATTGGTAATGAATTATATAATAATGTGATTTAGTTTTACTAAGCATTCTTAAATTTTAATCAATGCAGACAATGTCACTGTCAGATACTGTTTCAACCTTGGAGACTTCGGTGCAGGAAAAGGTAAAGATTTTCAAAAAAAAATTTCTTACTGATAATTAGGCCGGAAAAAAGGTGCATGACTATAGAGAGATAGAGGTTTTGTTGTCATCGTATTGGATAAAAACATCATCATTTGTGCTGGAAACTCTAGTGTACAGGTTATTAAAGTATTATTGCCTTTGTCATTTATGATACACTTTTTTATTCTCTGTGCTCCTTATACTTTGATGACAATTTCATTGGAAACCTCACCTGCATAATCTGATATCAGATGCAGGTTAATGCTTCATCAGATGCTAAGAATCATGAGGAACCCAGTACCAGAGTGGAAGAGGTAAGGAATTTTACCTAGTATTCCAATGTGTTGAAAATCTTGCCACAATAAAATAAAATCAAACTCTGTTGATTTTTGACCATTTTTTTCACATATTAAATTTGAGAATGATGTTTTGTGCAGGATAATTTATTTTCGTATGGCCCTAGCGATGATATGAAACCCAACCCAGTGGTGGAAAATGTAACAAATAATCACTGATTTTCTAATTTGATTCAAGCTTCCAACCAAAAATAGTTGGAATTGATCATTCAAGAAACTAATTGAAGTTTTTTTTTTTTTTTTTTTTGAAAAAATTGGATTATAAGGATGACACTGCATAATAGTATGCTTCTTCTTGTTTATTTACGTAGGATGCCTTTGTGGAAAGCGAGAATCATCAAGAGGAACACGAATCTGTTGACTACTCAAAAGCATTGTCTATAATTGAGGAAGGTAGTTAGATGTGAATGAAATTTGGGCAACAAATTGCTTTACTAAGCATTTGATGCATACTTGTATAACTTCATAGGTATTCTTTGTTCATTACAGGTCATATAATGGACAAGGAGAATAGCAGCCTAATGGCCAATGAAGATGGATCACCTCTCATTAGTGCACAACTTCGTGAGTTGTCAAACAATCTAAAGTCTCTCTATTATTCAACTCCATCATGCATGAAGATACCAGAAGAGAGATATATCTCATTTGATAATCAAGCGTCTGTTGATATTGTGGAACCAAAAACTCCTGTAAATGAACAAAGTGTGAAGACTAAGGATAGATGGGACATAGCTAATTTCAACAGTCCTTGGGAGGCATACAGCCAGCGTAGTTCTGGGATGAAGGTTTGGTCTAACCATAATCCTGCTACGTCCTCATTGTCAGGTTGTATTTTTTGGATTTTAACTATTGAATTTTGCTCTATTGCAGAATTCTCTTATTGAAGACTATCTTAGGGTTTTAAACACAGCTAACAAGTAAGTGGACAATTCATGCAATACGTTTACAATATTGACAAAGAAAATGATAGAGTTTTCCGCTATTTATATAGTACTCATCGAATATTTATTATTTTTCAATATTTTATTTAAAGAAAGTGTCATTATCAACTCATTGTTTGTCTGTTAGTTTGGGTTCCTTCCCAATCCCCTCCCCGCTGTCCGACCGAAAAAAGATTAAAATTACAGTATTTAAATGACTTTGCTTTCGAATCTCGCATGGCAAAACTAACGTGGTTCCTCTTTTGTTTTCTTGCTATGTTTTTGTTATTATTAACAGGGAAGAATTGAAAAAGTTAAAGGTCAGGAGTACTACAACTTTAATATTAAGATGGATTTTTCTAGTAACTTACAAACTGATTTAACTTCCTTCCTCTCTATAGGGTATTGGGGAGAAGAGAGCAACCTACATACTTGAGCTTCGTGAAGAATCTCCCGAACCTTTCAAGAGTGTGAGTCCCTGGAAGCATTCATTAAGAATCTTTAAAACTTTATGCTACTTTTACTTTATTGTCATGCCAATATTCAACTGACAGAATAATGTGATTCCAAACCATTTTTTTAACAGCTTGATGATTTAAAGGACATTGGACTTTCAGCAAAGCAGGTCTGATTCTTGTCTTGTAATCTTTCTATTAAGATATATTGGAGACATCTAATTATCATTATTTTCCATTTTTTTTTTTTAAACCTTTTAGCTCACTGATGCTGGCATGCTTAATTTTCTCATTTCGGTTAAAAATGTTGCTCTTTTCCTTACACAGATTAAGGGAATGATGAAAAAAGTAGCTGGGGAACTTTTCAGTTAGGCAAGAAGACATGATGGAACTTCTGTAATTTTCTTTTTACTCTTCTGATGTCTGTATCATCTTGTGATGTCTGTATTTAAATAGATTTGTTCTGGCAACCTAGTTTAGTTGCCCTAAGTTGTGTTACTGCGGCTTAATGACATTCTTGTTCTCTTGATGACATTGAGATAATCCTAAATTTAGTTGAATAGTAAATGTAAAAGCATAGTTTTACTTCTGTTGTACATAATTGCTTCATTGAAACCTTACCTAAATATGGATTCTTTTTGAAGACTTGGTCTTCTGTACTTTCTAACAGAGGCCATGCACCACTGCAATATTTCATGGATTACAATGTCAATCTTGGAATTCCATTGCTTTTTTGCTGTTTGGTTATAATATAAAGAGACAAGTGATATGTGTTAGATATAAAATTCTCAAGATTTTTTCTAATAATTTAACTTTTTGAGGTAAAATTGTTCTTTAAATGGTATCAGCCCCTTTGACCCAGTAATTCCTATGAACATACAACAAAAGTTTATCATACCCAATGACAAATATAGCAAGAACTAGAATGATGCTGTGTATGTCTGATTTCTTAGATAAAAATACCTGCTAGGTTGTTAAAAATCAGTTTTCTAGTAATGTGATGTTAGAAAAATTCATTCAAATTGAGTTTATAGTATCTTTTTTGTATTTGAGGGAATTATCACAGCAAGTGTAGAAAAATGTAAGACATATGTATTGCATTGTCCTACATTCAATATGTGAGGATACTCGTGAGTCAACCTAAAAAGATGCATTGTCCATGTTTGACCGTGCTATGCTACCACTTTTCAATCTTGTGCTATCAATGTTAGTATGCATCATTGATGTCTTGAAGCAAGGCAACTCTGAATGACAAATACACACACACACACACATAGATGCTTCACTTATGCTTCTGTAAATTTTCTGTATAGCCCATGTATACCATCCTTAAAAAACTTTTTATCAATAAAATTACAAGCATATAAAACAATCTCCAAGAACAACAGGTGAATGATTATACAGAAAAATTTAATGAAGTAAGGCTTGCATTTCTGGTAGCATCCTTTTTACATTACTAACTCTGGTATTTGTAATATTACCAGCGTTAAATTTAAAAACTTGCCATGGCCAACATATACGTCTGATTTTATGGCTATTCCGCTCCCTTTTCTCTGCTTCCTCTAATTGTTTGGTTAGTTGTTCAATCTGCTGACGGAGTCCAACGGCTCTGCTGTCAGCCAGCTGCAAAGACCTCTCTGCTGCTGCCTGTGCAGCCATTGCAGTGCTTGCAAGTTCTTCTTTTAGCCTTAATTTACCATTTGACATATCCAAAGCAGCCTTTGTTTTCTGTAGTTCTTGCTTCAAAGCAGCCATCTTATGGAACATTAGCATATAGCATCAATATCAAACTAATTTAGCATCAAAACATTACAGGGAGGGAGAGTAATAAAAATATAATAAATAAAACATATAATTAAAGGGACAAAATCTATTGTCCCACAACCCGTCTCATTCCTGTCTCACAACATTTTTATTGGTTAGAAAACTGATTTTCAACAATTTAAAAATCTTTGCAATATTAATTTATAGTTCTCTAACCAATAAGGATGCTATGGGATAAAGAATGGATCATAACGGGGATGGCAACCGGGTGGGGAGTACGATCCCCACCCCCATCCTCCTGGGGAATTGTAGGGAATTTTTTTAATGAAGAAAACTATATTATATTTTGAGTTTTACTAATACAAAAGGTAAATAAATAGTTAAAAACTACAATTTAAATCAATATATGATCACAAATTTGAATCAACTATTTGAAAATATAAATATATTCTATTATTTCATGTTAAAAAGAAATTATTTGTCAACTAAATTACTAAATTATCCTTACTCATTATATATATTTTATTTTAGATATAAGAGTATTTTAGTAATTGAACGTTCTGGGGATCCTGCGAGGTAGAGGGGGTGATAGGCCTGTCTCCGTCGGACAATCCCCATCGAGTCCACACTTAATCAAAGGAAATTGCCATCTTGAAGGACAGCAGATTTTGTCCCATAATTAAAAAAGAAAATCAAGTCTGTGGCTACTGGCTGCTGTAAAGTGGACCTCATAAAATGTTTCCAATAAAGCAAACAAATGCAAATAAAACCATACATACACAGGAAAATGAAAGAAGTTTGTCACTTCATACAGTAAGAAGGTAAAAGCTTTTACCACTTTGTCACGCTCTTCGATCTCATTCTTCCCAGCTTCAACTTCCAACTCACAAGCTTTCTTCCATCTGGCAACTTCCTCTTCAGCCTCCTTAATTTCCATCAAAAACTCCTCTACCTTTCAGCAGTCAAACAAAAGGATAAGGCTAGTGAGAAAGAGAGCTTTAACGAGGAACGATTATCCCATATCAAATAGGTGATTACATTTTGAGCTAAAACCCTCTCTCTATCTTCTAACTCCTTAATGTAGAGTTTATTTTCTGCAATATCTTTGGCTTGTTTCTCTGTTAGACATTGGAGGCGCTCTGTTTCTGACCTGGCATGGAGTTGATAATAAACGATCCAATCCAAGCAAGATGAAAATAACATACTTATAAACTGAAGCAGCTAGCTACTTCTGATAATACAAAGTAAGCTCAACAGAACAGATGAATCCAAAGAAGATAAATTTGTTTTGGTGACACTCCATATACTCTTTATTCCTTTCCTAAGCTTAAAAGGCAGTTTGTGTCCCTTTGGAAATTTCTATTAAAGTTCCAGGAGAGACAGATAGCATCTGACCTCAAAAAATTCTACACATAATTTTGACAGAACTCCAGCCCTCCACCACTAAGACAGAAAACAGAAGCATTAAGTTACAAGGTTATTGATGGGATGACTCTTTCGGTGTAAAAAGTTTGAATTTATTAGATATATCAGTTGCTAATCTTTGAAAAATATCTTGTGAATAACATAAAATGATGGGATGATTCTGGAATATATTATATCATTTGTGTTCAATTGACCGTGCAAGAAGGGAAAACTAGTTGTAAACTGAAATACTTTCTTATTATACATTTTGTCATTGATAAGGCAACTTTTAGAATGAAATGATGGAAATAATACAAGCTTCAAAGATTTGCCATCTGAATCCCTAACATAAACCTTCAAGGTAGGTGGTACATTTGGTTATCATCATTAGTAAAACAGCACAATGTTCAGCTGATATTCTTGTTGCATGGGAAAGATAAATTGAGAAGCTTCTGAAAATCAACACCCTTTTATTGAATTTCAATTTGTTTATTGAAACTGGACAGGAAAAGGACAGAAGGAAAGGAATCAAATGATAGAAAGAGTAAATTCAAGATAAAATCCTCCCTATCTTCGGGTTTATACGAGAAGCAATAGAAAAAACTCCTTATTCTTTCTTTGATACTATCAGGGAAGAGGAGGTGTTAGTGTAAGGACTTGTTAAGGACCATATGAGAGTAGCCTCAACTTGTTTTCACTCTCCCGATGAAAGATTACAATGCATTCTCAGCGGACAAGTACAAGGAAACATGGATTCATTGTAGCTAGAAAATAAAGTACCTTGATTCTTCTAAGGATCTCCTCAATTGAGTGATTTCAAGCCGTAGATTCTTCATTATGCTTTCCACTGTTGAAGCCTTGAAAAATAATTATACATGTCAGAACAGGCGAACCTTTTGTATAAAAGGAAGTATGCTATGACTATCATCTACAAGAATTGCAAACCCTTTTCCTTCTTTTATGTGTAGAAAAGTACGCAAGCACATAAAGAGACAGAAAATACAACTACTAACTACATGTGGCACTGTTTTGATAGATAGCACTCTTGGCTAGGCGTATTATTTTAAGTGTTGTGAGTTTATGATCACTTCCTTTTTAAAAAAAAAAAAAAAATTAAAGCCAACTATAAGACAATCTTTACTGTGAATCAATTTTCGAGAGTCAAATTTTGGAATGTTGCTGTGGATAATCAAGTTAATTGCCTTGCTGAAGCTGAATACTTGCAGTTATTTATTCATCTTTCATTGGAGGGAGAAGGTGGTAAGGAAGAGACCAATAATTGTGGTGCAAGCACGAGTGACAGTCATCTTCCCAAATTTAAGTATTTGTCTTAAAAGTCCCAAAATAATTCATCAATGCAATGTCCACTCATTGTTACTCAAGAATTTTTTATTGCAGAATCATGAAACAGTAGACTCACCACACAATGAATCATGCATCAGAAAAATGATATCCATGGCCAAAAAGTTTTTTAAAAAAAAAAAATGAAAAGAAAATCTGTTTTTTTACTTAATTCAAAAACTAAATCCAAATAAATCTACAAAAAACATTAGGCAAACTTGAGGTCATTTCCAAAGGAAGTTTTAATCAAGCAATTATCCTTCAGACAAACAAAGAAGTAGTCTACCCCAATAGCATGGCATTAGAGATAATAAGAGCTTACCAAACTAACAACCTCTTCTTCACACTCGCTACTGTCAGATTTATTCCCAGTGCTAGCTACAGAACTCTCTGTTGGTTGCTCATTGTTGCCACCACCCATCATGAATCCAAACCCAACTCTCAGCCCTCTCTCTGCAAACTGCAAAAGTGGCGCTCTTTTGTGGTCATGTCCTTTCAACCTCTTCTCTACTGACTCTTTCTCCAACAAAGCAATCCTAAGCAATTTATTAATATCCCTATTTTCCTCAGTCAAACTAATCAAACTGTTCTCTAATTCTCTTTTATCCTTCTTCCTGAGCTCCTTGTACTTGTCCATCCTTGATTCCACCTCAGTTGCAAGCCTAGCAACTAATGTTGTTTCTTGAAACAAAGCCCTTGATTCTTCATCCAATTCTGATTCTGGAAAAATTCCCTCACTTTCTTTGACACCAGTTTCATCCTTGTCTTCGTCTAACTCTAAACCCTCGATTATTCTAACTAAGCAATCCTTCGTTGAACTGAAAGATTCCAGAGTTTTTAAGATTAACCTATTTCTCTCTTCCTTCTCACTCTCCAATTTCTGAATTCTTTCCTTTAAATCCTCCACTTCCTTCTTGAGCTCTTCTTTACCCCCTAAATCTTGGTCGAGCTTCTTCACAAATTCCTGCTCTTTCTCTTTCAAATTCGCTTCAAAGGTACGAACTTTATCTTGAAGCGAGTCTCTCTCCGCCTTTATCTGAGCGATTTCTTTTCTTAAAAGAGCGTTTTGATTCGAAAAATCCTCCATTTGCTGCTGGAGAAGAGTTTGATTTTCCTCCTCTGCAGCGTACTCCGATTGAAGGCTGGGATAGAGCTGGGAATGATAAACATGCTCGGAAATTTGTGCGGGGAGGTATGGGTGGGGGTCGTTGATTCTGGGCCGTTGTTCCATAGAATACTGAGGAATTGGGGATCTTCATGGAGAAGAAGCAGAAGAATGGGTTAGATGTTACAGTTGAGAAGTGAGGAGAGATTCAAAACTACCAGTCAACGGGGAAAGAGAGAAGGGGAGGTACACTGTACACATGGCCAAGTTTTAATTTTTGGCGGGGGACTGCTATTTTATATTTTTGGTTAAAAAAAATTACTTCCTTAATCAACATTTTATGATTGATAAGATTTTTTAATAAAAAAATATTGAAAATTTTAAAAAGGGCTCTAATAAAAAAAAAAAGTGCTTTTCATAATTTTCAGATAAAAAAAATTAAATAATTTTTGTAACCCAAAAAAAGATTACATGATTGTCAACACAAATTTAATATATTGATAAATCTGTGGACCTTAGGAGTCCTTTTTATCCATTTTATAAATTAATTCTCAATTTTCTTGATAATAATAATTTCACATCGCGTAAAAAAATTATCACTAATAATACAATACCTTAGCTTAATAATAATAAACCAAGTACAAAGTTACAAACTAAAATGTTCAATTTTATTCTCATTTTATTTATTTATTTTTTAGTATTACTACAATTTTGTGCTGTTTTACTTTTATCATTATTTTCAGTAAAATGTCAAATATTATATTCCTATTGTAATTGATTATTAACTGTTGAGAACATAGTTTCTTTGAGTTGTGAAGTTTATACAAAATTATAAGTTTTTTTACTATGACTATATTCATTTTACTTGTTAAATGTATAATTAATATTATTTAAATAATAGAAAATTATTTTATTTTTTTAACTAACGTTTTCTTAAGGAGTTAATATAAAAATTTTAATTATTAAACTTAATTTATTTACCACATGAGTTATATGTTATTGGTTTCAATTATGAATATATATTTTGTCTTTTGTAATTATTTCTGTGATATACCTATATATTGTGACTATTAACTACACGAGTTGATAAAAAGAAATGATTTAACATTTTCACCCAGTGACTATTAACTATATTGTGACTATTAACTACATGAGTTAATAAAAAAAATGATTTAACTATTAACTACATCAGTGTTTTTTTTATTATATCTTACAACTATTTATTAGTCAAAACAAAAAAAAAAAAAAACATATTTAATATTTATCTTATTACTTTTTATTAATAAATAATTTTTGTTTATCTAATAATAAACCAACTTCCATTAGAAGTAAAAGTAATATCCTTCGAGAACAAAAAATAATTATACTTATTTTTTCTTTTAACATGTATTTTTTTTTATATTTTCAAATCTAATTATTAAACTCAATTTATTTATTAATTAAACCATTCGTTATTCGTAATACCTAATAAAAAACTTCCAAATAATTTATGAGAACATACCAACAAAAATATATTATCTCTAACTACGTACTACATAAAAGATAACCACCAAGTCATAGATTTAAAGAGAGAAATATTAAAGGATAATGAAAGAGTTAAAAACCTATGAGTATTTTGATGAGTTTTTATAAAATTATTATCATCTTAATTTGACAAAAGAATAAGAAAACACTGCATATAGATAACAAAGAGAATTTAGTGCAATTGGCGAAGGCTACCTTAACATTGGTGAAGATTCATGTATAAACTATTATTCTCCTACATCTTCTTCTAAAATATCTTCTTTTATTTATCTAATAATAAAAAAATATTCCTTACAAAAATTAACATCCCAAATTTTTTAACCATGAAAAATATATTATATTATTTATAGTTTTTAAAATAATTGGATTTTGATCAAATCCTTTGTGGAAGAATTCCTAACACTAAAGTCAAAGATTGGCATCTAGTCATTGCATTTTGTATCATATGTTTGTTGTTTATTAGAATGTCCCTAGAATGACACTTTTGCATTTGGTCCATTGATGATTATATAAAATAAGATATTTTATTATTTTTTTACAACTTTACAATATTTAGTTCTTAATCTAGTGATGAGTGGTTTAGACAATATACAAGAAGTTTGAGGTTTAATTTTTTATAGCTAAAAAAATTATTCAGGTCTTAATGAAATTATAAATTTAATACTAGCATTAAAGTATTATTTTCAAGATAACTAAGAAGACCCTCAATATATAATATAGTGTAATTAGCATTATAGAAATTATTATTATAAAAAGATTGTCAAAATTCAGATAAGAATTATAGGTGTCTTCTTTAACCTCATCAACTTTAAAAAATTATGTTCTAAAAAAAATGTCATTATCAAAGATAGCGACAAGGATAAAATTAGAAAGCTTCATAAAAAAAAATAAAAAAATCAGCAAATAAAATTTATAAATGAAATAGAAAATATAATTAAAAAAACGAAATTGAAAAAATGAATACGCGTAAAGACCACAATTAGACTTTTCCACTAATGAAATTGAAAATTTTCCTTTTTTTTTTTGTTGAAGAATAAAAATGATTACTCAAAATTTTAGAGAAAAAAGTACAAATTTGGCATCTCAAGAAATGGTATTAGATGAATAAACATGCATTAACAATAAAATAATTATTCATCCTCAAATTGAGATTTTAATATGAAGATAATAACGAAGTTTTCGTCTTGTAAAGTGGACCTTCATTTTCAAGATTTTTTTTTATGAGATTTTCTGGATTCTTTTAACTATAATAGATTTAGTATAAAATTTAGTTTAAACTATTTACGAAAATAATTTTTGATTAAATATAATTGAAAAGACAAAATCTCAGAAAAAAAAAAATCAAAGTGCCAAAAAAAGTCAAAACAGTAGACTAATTAGCTTTTTTATAATTAATTTAATATTTTAATCAAAACTTCATATAAATTGATATTTTTTAATGTATTTTAATGTTTTGTTAATATAATTTGATATTTTATGTCTATGATTTTTTAAAAAAATTATAAAACCTATCTATTTATATATTATACTAGAGTTCTTCCACCGAATCACTCCACGAGGACTTATCCTATTTGATCCGTCTTCTTTTTCTAACAATTATTTTACTTTTAATTTCTCAAAAAAAACTTTTCTTAATTATTATTTTATCATCATTTAGAGAATTTTGTTGTAATCTACTTGCCATGACTATCTACACAATCCACGTCTCTATCCTCATTAGTTTTTTTTTTTTTTTAAAAAAAATTGGCTTCTGATCATTCTGCTTTCTTTTTTTTTTTTTTTAATTAATTCACTTATAAAATTTTGTCTAAATCTCATTATTCAATAATTATCGGTCTTCGAATCTTTGTATTTTTAATTAATTTGCTTACAGAATTTTATTTAAATATGATTTTTCAACGATTGCCTTAATTATCATTTTTTAACTTAAAAGAACTTTGTTGCAATCCACTTGTCATAACCACTACCAACCATACACGTGTATATTCTCTTCAAATTTTTTTTTTTCATTTCCCCTCTTTTTAATTTTTTTTGAATTAATTCAATTGTGGAATTTTGTTTAAATCTACTTGCCTTAATCACCCACAATGCACATCTCTATTTCAGTTTTTTTAAAACTCTTTTTTTGGTAAAATCATTTCAAACTTTTTTTTTTACCTAAAAATCTATACCTATATCTTCAATATATATTCTATTCTACATATTAAAATAATTCCACCAAGTCACTATCATGATGGCGTCTCATCTAGATTTTCTTCATCTCATTTTTTAATTCTAATTTCTTATAAAAGATATATAGCAAGAGAGACGGTAGAATTTATTCACCTTTTATATTTTCTTTTCCACTCTTATTTCTTATCAAGCATAGATTAAAACCTTAGCATGATTAAAGCCTATATTCTTTCGCCTTATTAGAACATCTGCAATATGAGATTAAAACCTAATTATAATAAAATTAAAATATCCTAGAATGGCCCCACCATGTTACATATGGTGTCACATTGTATATTTTTGTTTATTAATAATAAATTGAATAAATATTAACTTTTTAAAATAAAAAAAATACAATAAATAAAAGTTTGCCATTTGTTGAACCTCTTATTTATGATCAAATCTAGGGGTGCAATACTAATTTTCATAAATAGTTTTAAATTAGACATGTTTTGATAAATAATTTTCTAGAAACCCATAATGATAGTCAAAATCCCTCAATTTCATGGAAAATTATTTTGCTTCAGGATTAAGTCCCTCCAAAAAGTCATCTACAGTTTACCAGTTCACCCTGTTCCGGGTCCCACCGGGTAAAAGAATCATCTTTTTGCCGATTCTGATTTTCATCAAAGGATTCTTAGCGAAGGCACAAACTCGAATGCGAAATCCACTTTCTTTTTCCCTTTGCTCCGAGTCGATGACTCAACAACTATCACCACAGACTCGGCTCGAATCAAATAGAGAGTGATCGAAATCATCAAAGGTTGTTTTTGTAGATTCTGGGTAATTCGGTTGATTTTGAATTGATGGGAAGCATCGAGGGGGTCGAAGCAGTGCGATTAGACGATGTGGAAGACATTGTATATGTTGCTGTGGGGAAGAATGTGGAGAAGAGCGAAAAGTTGCTACTTTGGGCAGCCAAGAATTTTGGCACAAAGAAGATATGCGTGCTTCATGTTCACCAACCCGAGAATGTAAAATCCTTGAGTGAGTCTCTGGCTATGTGAGATAACTAACTAGTTGAAAAAAAGTAAACAAAAATTTGGGTATTCTTTTTCTGTTTTTATGCCCATCACATGTTCGAAAAAAATTATCTTTCGGTTGCCGAGAACATAAGGGAAACTTTAAACTTTTTGAGTAAAATTTTTATGGCGTGTGAAGTTTTCTTTGGAAACTATGTCTTTAGATTATGAAATGAAAAGTCAATCGTGAGCTAGATGGTTGCTGAGTTTGATATTCTGTTTTTGGGTTGGATGAAATCTGTCTATCGTTTTCCTTTGTTTTAACTGGTCATTGGTGGAATAGGAATCTGATGTTAATTTGAACTAAGGGAGAGAAAAGTTGAGGAAAAGGGTTTGGAATGTGCCATTTTCCGATGTGGAACATGACACATGAGTGATGATAAATAATGGAGCTGGTAAATTAAGGACTCTAGTAAATGTTGTTAAGTTGTTATGATTACCGTGTCAATGTTTGTGAAAACAATCTGTTAAACTTGTTCTTCGGTTTGATAAAACTGATCCATTTTCATTAGTAAGAATTGTTGTCTCAGAATTTCCTTTTTCCCTTTCCAACAAATCAACTGATATTGATTTTGTTTTCAACATCAATGTGAATTATTCATGGAGAATCATTCTCTTTCTGGAAAAATAAAGAAATAAGAGAAAAAAATAGAAAACCTTTTTGTTATTTTCGCTAATTTTTTTTATTTGTATTATGACTTCTGATATAGCTACTTTACTTGTCAAAGTGTTCTGAATCTTCAATCTTATATGTCTGTGACTGACCTCTTTCTGGGTAGGTCTTATCTTATAATTTCGTAAGCAGGTAACAAACTTCTCAATTTTTTTGGTTCCTTTCTCCCATATACAGCAGACAAGAAACACTTGGGGAACGAATCAATAGACCCTGCAATCAAGGAATTCCGGGAGATTGAAAGACAAGAAGTGCATGACCTCCTAGATCAATACGTTCTCACTCTCTTCTTAGCTGGGGTATTTATTTATGTTTTTTCCTTTCTTATTCTTTCATTCTGACAGATTAATTGCTATAGGGTAATGTTTATGCACCACACCAGCTCTCAATCTGTAGTTTCATTGTATTTTAGGGATAGCTGAATCCTGTAGCACCTACTTTTTCAAAGCATGTTACGAGCTTTGAAATTGAATTTTGTACTTTTGAGCAGTTAAAAATTTAAATGAATGCTTGTTCTGTTTAAAAACATTTTCTTGAAGAAGTTTCAATTTTTGTTTACATTATAGTATGTGTCTGTAGGTGCAAGCCAATAAATTGTTGGTTGAGATGGACAGTAATGAGAAAGCGATTAAAGAAGCTATTGCCCAACACAAAATAAAATGGCTTGTAATGGGAGCAACGGCAGATAAATATCTCTCAGGGTATAAACTAAAGTTGCTTTTTATTTATTGTTTTCTGAACTGCTTCCGCAGCTTTTCTTTTCCATCTTCCCCTTGAAATTACTGGACTTTTGTCCTATGAAGTTGAGGCTGCAGAAACAAACTGAAATTTACATCCACTCTATTCATGCTCTCTTAAGATGCTTAAAACATTCAGATATGTTGGCTTGTATCAACAAATTCCATTGACTACGTTTTAGGAGTTATCATTACTCCTTATGGGAGCTTCATCCACTCATTAAAAAGGATGTCAAAACATGCATGATAAAGTCATACTGATTACTTAATTTGGACTTGTTATAATTTGAGTGTATGTTGAGAGCATTAGTTGGAAAAACACACATTCAGTAGGAATGCTAAGCAAGGGGAGAAGGAGAATTTTTTGTAAGTTACAAGAACACTTCATCATCATAAAACGCAAGGTTTATCTTAATATCGTTCTAAATTACATTGATGTTCAAGTGGAGTTAATGGTGTTGTAAAAAGAACTATTTACTTGAAATCATGATTCCATTTGATTACATAGAGAAGGGAAGTCAGCTAGCTTTCTTTATTAAAAGCAATGTAAAAAGAAACATAGATCAGATATCCTAACAAAACTGATTATTTCTTTCTCATCAATGAAAAGTTACTCGGTGACTTTTTTCTGAGTTCCCAAATGAATTAAAAGTTGTGTCAATCTGTATCCATGTTGAAATTATTGAACCATAGTGACTGAGATTGTAATAAACTGGCTGATCAAGAGTCCAATAAAGCTATTCTTTTATGTGATCAAGCATCTGTATTCTGTAATATTTGGTTCATTGCAGTTGCATGCAATGACGAGGAGTTAAAAATTGTATGATGTGTGATATGGATGAGGATGTTGAGAAGAACAAATGATATTATGTTAGATAATAGAATGGAACAGGACAGATATTGAGAAAACAATGAGGGTTCACCCAGAACTTAAGTAAATGAACACCACCTCTGCAATGGCAGCAGAGTTACAAACAGTCAGAAATGGAAAATACAAACAGAAAGGAAAGAAACACAAGGTCGTAGCCCTCACAAGATATGACCAAGCCAGTGCCCTCAAAGAGAGATTCACCAATACTGACAGACTGAATATTCCACTAACCACTCAACTTCTTTATAACCCCCCCACCCCCCCCCAAAAAAAATAAAAAATAAAAATTACACAGCCAATGTTAGGAAGCCTAACCAGAAATAAGACTGTAGTATTACTGATGAAGGAAACTGAGCATGAAGCTCTTACAGAAAATGGAAAACACAGAAGATAACCAGAGCAGAAGCTCCTAAGCCGAGAGCCACAATTCCTAGGGGAGACTCCCTCCAAAACTAACTCAAATCCTCCTTACTCAACACACTCCCCTTCACCTTCCTAAATACAACAACCTCACACTTAAGCTCTGTAACCAACTGTTGACTGGACAGCCAGCTCAGCAACCTCAACATCACCTAGAACATTCTTTTCCTTCTAGTATATGTACCCTAACCTTGGGCCTCTATCCAGCTACTGATATTTACTAGCAAGACCAGGCCTCATAGGGTCTGCGATCTTATCAATAACTAACCCTCTTTCTCCCTGGTCACACCTTTCTTCTGTCTGCTATAGACATGTAAAGGCTTAGGCTCACTAGGATCACCCAATTCCCTCATTACAGCCTCTGAACCTGGCCCAACTATTCATGGCCTAACACAACTTATTAAGTAGGGAGCAGGGAAAAGACCGATTGAGGATAAAATGAGGTGAAATTGTTTAAAGATGGTATGTTCCTCACTGAGATTAAACTACTCTGATAGTCTGATGTAGAAGGATGTAATATAACTATAATAGCAGAAGAAAAATAGACTGTGGAAGATGATTCTTGAAGGGAATTACCACACAAGGAGAGATGATAAACCTTGTTCTTTAATAATCTTAGCAAAAATAACTTGCTTTTCGTGTTCATAAAAGTAGACTGAACCAGAAAAGGAAAAAGATGAAATGGACCAGAAATACAACTGATTATTATGTCTTCATTAAGATGCCATATAACAAGTTTTAACCTTTCCACTTGGTTTTCTCATCATGTCCTGTGATTTTTGGTAATAACTCTGATGGCAATTGACATATACTGTCATTCCCGTTTAAATGAACAAAATAAAACAGGGCAGATAGAAAGCACCAGCATGAAAGAGAGAACACACTTCCGTTACTATTCCTCAATTCAAATATGAAAGCCAAGCAATCAGAGAAACTCAGATCAGAACCTGTTCCTAAAGCACTGAAATTAATAGGTATTCTTGCTAAATATATTCTTTAAGATGATATAATTCTTTTTGCCTCACATATCTCTATGAGGATTGCTATGGGAATAACTGGTAACAGGGTTGTACAGATGCTAAGGACATGGAAGGAATTTTCAGAAGTTTCAGTTCCCACTGTTCAGTAAATTCAAACCCGTCCCTTAATAGAGTTATTGCAAGATCAGAGCTGACAGATTTACTATTTGATGAGGTGAGGGAGGATTATTCTCCTTTATCCTTCTACAAAGTTCTTGCTATCTTCACACATCATCCTCTACATTTTTGCTGTACTAAAACTATTTCCTGGTGAAAACTTCTTGTTCACATGCTCTCATTTTTATTAAAATTAAGGCCTAAATATACAGAATTGTTAAGACTTATTTTTCAAGGCTTGATTCCATGTGATCAGATGATGGAGAGTGTAAAAGATGTATTTTTAATGTTAAATTCTAGTGAAATTTTCTAGAAGTATATTCAGTTCAATCAGCAGTCTTGAAAGTCTGCATTTTCTTACTTTTAAACCAGTTGCTAAATTTATAATACTTCGTGAATTCCAGGAGGAAATGGATGAAGGGGAAGAAGTCAGTAAAACAAATCATAGAATGGAACAAGTGATTACAGATGGTAGGAGCCTGAGACGAGAAGAATTTGGAGAGGCAGAGGAGAAACTGGAAGCAGAAAATAATACTATGAAGGTTGAATGCAAAGAAAATTTTATCTTTTACTAATTGAATGAAGAAAATGAAAAATATTCTGACTGCTTGTGATTTACTAAGAATTTCATTTCTTGTTGTTTTCTCATAAGCTATTTACAGTTTAGCATATGCGAAAATAAGAAAACATAGGTGAAGGAGTTTCCCCAGACAGCCTACCAATGTTCACTTCTCCCGAAGATCATTTCTTTCATCATAAGAAGGATGTGTCTTGAAGTTTGAATTTTTGTGTTGTTCAATATGCTATGTTGATTTTTCTATAATTCTGAGAATCTTAAGTGTGCTGGCTTGCCAGTAGCACACTCTCAAATTCATTTACCACTTCATTAGTTGCTCTATACTTGACTTTTAATGCAGCAAGTTTTCTTTTCACAATTATTCCCTCCTAATATAGGCCAGACATGTGATTGATTCATCACCAGCATCCCATCATCATAGTCATTATCTGTGTAATCAGGTTGAATAAAAAAAGATCATCAGCTTAATGTGGAATGTTGATGTTTGTACCTATATGCAGGTGTGCTTTGTTGTAGATGTATGCATCCTATGAATTTATTTATGCTACGAATTATGGATGATGTAGATCAATTCTATTATTATCTGAAAATATTGCATTATCTATTTTGACAGGATGCATTTGGAAGTTTGTGTGCTTTTGAGATGATCAGAAGAAAAGAACTTGAAGAACTATTGGCAAAGGAAAAGCAAGAAGTACAGAAAATGAAGAATCAAAGAGATGAACTTATGCATCGGTTGCAAATGGTTAAAGACCAAAATTTAGTTCTTAAGAGCCAACTTGATGATTCCCGCTCTATGGTGCCAGAGTTGGAGGAGAAGATTGTATCAGCTGTGGAACTCCTGATAAGTTTCAGGGAAAAACGAGATAAGCTAAAGATAGAGCATGAGAATGCAGTTAGGAGGGTCAAAGAGCTGAGGAAGTTTGTGAAAGCTGATACTGAGCATTTATATGGTACAGAATTTCCTACATTTTCTTTCGTAGAGATCAATGAGGCAACTAATGAATTTGACCCATCTTGGAAGATTGGAGAGGGAAGGTATGGAAGTGTTTACAAAGGCATCCTTCGCAATATCCACGTTGCTATAAAGATGTTGCCCTCTTATGGCTCTCAAAGCCAATTGGAGTTCCAACGTCAGGTAATCTCATCAATTGAACTTTATTACTTTTGCCCAGTGGCCATAAAATCAGTGTTAACATACGTCATGTTTGGTTCAGAACCTTGGATTTGTTGGATTGAACTATATTTTCTATTTTCAAGTCGGTAACGTTAAATTTTCTATGGGTTCAAATGATGTTGACTAATTGGCCAAGAAGAAAATAATCTTGAGTGAAATGTGCCTTTCACAGCTTCTGCTTCCCTGAAAATTCAACAGATTTCTGACTCTTGCTATATTATTGGTTGAATTTCAGGTAGAGATTTTAAGTAGGGTACGACATCCGAACATTTTAACACTAATTGGAAGCTGTCCAGAATCAAGGTCACTTGTCTATGAGTACCTCAATAATGGCAGCCTTGCAGACCATCTTGCCCGCAAAGACAACACTCCACTTCCATGGCAAATTCGAATATCCATTGTCGCTGACTTATGCTCTGCTCTAATCTTCCTTCAGTACAGTGAGCCTTGTATAATCCATGGGAATTTGAAACCCAGTAAGGTTATCCTTGATTCTAACTTTGTTGCCAAACTTGGCGACTTAGGCTTTTCTCATTTGGTCCCAAAAAGTGAAGATTCAGCTAACAACACCACAATATGTAAGAATAATGCAAATGAGAGTTTGGTTTATTTGGATCCAGAATATCTTGCAACTGGGAAGCTTACACCAGAATCCGATGTGTACTCATTCGGAATCATATTGTTGCAACTTCTGACTTGCAGACCACTTTTGGGGTTAGTGAGGGATGTCAAATGTGCCTTGGAAAAGGAAAATCTTACAGCATTACTGGACTTTTCAGCTGGGGAATGGCCACTTGGTCTAACCAAACAGTTGGCATATTTGGCATTGAGATGTTGCGAAAAGAGTTGGTTGGATCTGCCCGACCTGGTTTCAGAAATCTGGAGTGTTCTAGAACCCATAAAAACTTCATGCATCAAGATGCCACCATATTTGACTTCTAAGAAGCTACATCGTGCTCCTTCCCATTTTGTGTGCCCCATTTTCCAGGTAAAGCTCATAAACTGCCGCTGCTAGTGCATTACCATCAAAATGTTGGCCTTTAATTTAGTAAAAAAACAATTATTTCCTTTATTAGAAGCCTGAAGTCCTGGTTACTCCACTTTCTGCTATGTTTTCCTCCGTCTGAACTTTTGGCAGTTATACTATGATAATTGGTAGGTTTAACATATCTGATAATCAACAATAACAATAACAAGTCTTATTTCATTATGTGAGAGTTGTATGATGTCATTGTGCTCTATTAAAAACCATATTTTCTAAAATATTGTTAACGCAAGATTCCTTTTTATAACTTCTCAAAGTGTTTTTTTAAGTCCCCCTCTACACTTTTTCATAAGGTTAAAAACTAGATCAACTTCCTCATTGGTGCCTCTAGGGGCTTCCTTTGCACATGTCCAAACCATCTTAATCAATTTTTTGTCATCTTATCCTCAATAGGTGTCACTCCAATGTCTTCTCTTATGCAATCATTTCGTATCTTATCATTTCTTGTGTGGCCACACATTCATCTTAGCATTCTCACTTTTGCAAACCTCATTTTGTGCTCGTGTCCTTTTAAAGCCCAACATTCACTTTGATAAAACATAGCTGGTCGAATGGTAGTAAGATAAAACTTCTTTTTTAAGTTTGTTAGGTACTTTACAGTCATAAATATCTAATAATCATTGATGCATTTTTTTTTTGGGAAACACAGGAAGTTATGAAAGATCCATACATAGCTGCAGATGGGTTTACATATGAAGCAGATGCAATCGGAGGGTGGCTGGATAGTGGTCACAATACTTCTCCCATGACAAACCTTAAGCTTGAACACTTGGATCTGGTGCCCAATTATGCTCTACATAATGCAATTCAGGAGTGGCAGCAACTTCAGTGAAATTTTTACTTGATTCATCATTGTAGTTGCACATATACTGGTAAAAGTCGTAATCAAATGCTAAGTTATTCCCTGATACGATACAAACTTAGCCATCATACTAATAAACTGATGTAATCAATTTAATAGAATGTGTATATAATTTACATGATATGGTACAGTTCATCATGCTTCTGGAGTTGGACAGAATCATTGCCTTCTTTCAGCGCTGGATCTGATACAGCTACTTCTGTTTTTCCATCAAGATCCCCCACCAAATATTATATATGTACAAGCTATTATAATGAAGAATTGGCCTTTTCATTTTTATTTTTTTTTAAAAAGTTTAATTATACTTTTAGTCTTTCTAGTTTCACTCAATATTAAAAAAATTCATAATTTTAAAAGTTTAAAATGTTAAAAATTTGGCTTTATAATTTATAAATATTTATGAATTAATTATTATTATATAAATTTATCAATTAATTTTATTTTATTAGTTTTTATAATTTTACACTAAGTTTAAAATAATCTTTTATAGTTTAAATGTGATTAAAAATTCATTTTTAAATTATAAAAAATAGTCATAAACAAAGATTAATAAACTATAAAAATTAATTTTTAATATTTAAAATTTTAAAAATTTTAAAAATTAATTTATAACTTTTATATATTATATGAATTAATTTTTAACATTTTAAACTATAAAAATTATTTTAAATTTTATCTAAAGCTATAAATAACTTTAATGTCGTGTGAATTTTTTTTTTCAGAAAAAATTGTAATGTTATAATTGACGTTAAAGGATTAGATTGTATGAAAAGAAAATGTAAACGTGCATGTAATATGTTAAATGTGGTTATATATATACTATTAGTAATTTAAATGCCCTTATTGTTTTTATAATAAGATTTCCTAAAATTGAATATGAATATAAAGGTTAATATGAAGATTTTATCTTTAGAAAAATAATCATCATATCAGATTGAGTAGATTTGTTGCTCATATCAACTTACATACTGAAACCTATAGTGAATGCTAAATTATTATTCTCCCTAAATATTATAGTTTGTATTAAAAAAAATTGTTTTTTTTTATTTATGGCAAAAAAATATTAAATTATTACCATATTATGACTTATTTTTGTTGTGTAACAGTAATCATAAATTATGTGTCTTAATGAGAAAAAAAAATGAAGAATTGCAATTGTTGCACAAAATATAATTGCATGTGTATCAATGAGAAAATATGAGAAATACAATTTTTTTTTGGTGTACGAGGATTGTGCTGAATTCTCAACCAGATGGGGATAATAATATCCTTACAATTTGTATCATACTATATTATAATTCAATTGGTTTTCAATAACTCAATAATAAAAAAAATTTTTTATTACTTTTGACAAATAAAATAAGATTGGGACATGGTAAAGTATAAATTGTATGACAAAGGATGCTGTCATCGGGGGTACTGTTTCTTTTTTTTTAAAAAAAAATAATAATCTGATATCCCCACCTGAATTGAATGTGGTATTATTTGATATTTGATAATGATAGATGATAGTGACTATGATAATAATAAATAATAAGAGTAATTAAATCTCAAATTTCATATGTTAACTATAAATAAATAATTAAAAATATAATTTTAATTAATAAGTAATTATATTAAATTAATTTATTCAAAATTATAAATATGTTTTTTATTTCATATAAAATTATATATTAATAAAATTACTAAAAAACCTTTACTTATAAAGTCGTTTTAATAATATAACATTTAGGGCGGGAGGGGGGATTTGCCTTGTGCCCTCCCCACCTTTTACCATCCACCATCCCCCACACTTAATAATCTATCAAAATACCAAAAATACCTCTCCATACCTATCACCCAGCACCTCCCCCCCTTCCAACCCACGACACTGTCTTCTTCTTCATCGTGTGGAGCCCTAGCCCTACCCCGCCGTTGCAAGTGTTCTTCCTTCCTTTCTCTCTCGCATTGCCGTAGCTCTATTGTACACTTTGGTGGAGATTTCCATCAATTTAGATGATTGAAAAATAGGTGATTAGTGCTGGAAAAAATGGAAATGGTAGTACGAGTGAATGAGGCGAGAAACGGCTATATAAGACCGTGTAAAGAAGCAAATGGCTATGAAGAGCCGTTTTCTTCTTTCACACGGCCATGTAAAGCCGTTTTGTGGTGGAAATATGTGGGAAGGGGGCGGAAAGGTTGTATAGAGCTGTGAGGAACGTTTTACGACTATGGACATCCGTTGCATAACCAACCAAACGGCTGAAGTGAGCCACGGGAGGGGGGGGGATAGAGGAGGGGAAAACTTCTCTTGTTTAAGCTCGTAAGGGTATTTTAGATATTTCACACAGTGAGGGGTGGTGGATGGTAAAGGTGGGGAGGGCACAAGGCAAATCCCGCGGGAGGGTGATCGGAATCCGCTGGATCCCAAGTTTGCATGTTTTCCGAGAGACCAATCCATGGTCTTGATGTCATGGTTTGTCCGATCAAATAGCACTTCAAACATTGTCGTTTATTAAACAAGTCATGAAATTGACAGAAACGACACTGACGTTTACGTGAAAACCACATGCGGTTCAGAAAAACTACGTGCCCCTCGCTTCTTGTAGTGTGAACTATAGAGTCTAGTCGGTTTCATAACTCAGTCATCATCTTCATATCCCAACGAAATTCTGAACACGCGCTTCACGCACATCATGAGCGCGTGAACTTAATCTTTATAAATTATAATCATAAAAAATAATTAATTAAATATTTTTAAGGTTTTTTTGGTTACAAAAAATTTACACCCTACTGGCACTGCTGCAGAGGGCTCTCTTTCTAAATTGGCCACCCTTTGTATTTTCTTACATTACTCTTGGAAACACCATTTTCGTTTCACAATTTTATTTTTTCCTCTCTCGTCTCTAACACCGAACAGCTTCTTCTGCCGATCAGTCTCTCGCATTTTCTCGGCGAGTTTCCTTTCTGCCAAGCACTCTGAATCTCTTTGCAACCGGTTGTGATTTCTCGGATCGTCAGAGAATCTCCGCTGCCTGCAAGCGATCTCCTTTTCCTCATTCCTTCCTGGTACGTGATCCACTATCACTCTACTTACTTTCTCCTCGTCTGTCTACACTATTTCTTCATAACTTGATCGGGGATCATGTTTTTGGAATTCGTACCAAGTTTTGGTTCTTCTTTTCCAATTAGGTGTTTTTTTTTTAATTGAATTTTTCTTTTTGTAAAAGTTATAATATCATTCTTTGTGATAGTTGGGGACAGTTGCTGAATTTATTTTGGATGGGGAGGGGGTTTTGGAAAATCGTCTTTAATGTGTTTGATGCTTTTTGTTAGGTCCAGTCAATAATAAACTTATGGTCATAGAGTCCCGGTCAATGGAGAGTAGAAAAATCTGAACATGTGCCCGTTTGCATTCCTTTTCTCCTATCTGGCCAAACAGAGATTGAAGTGTGTGTTTTTATGGATCTGTTACAGCTTTTATTGAATTTCAATGTGCTTATTTTTCTCACTGACTCAATATTTTGAGAGATTAGATTCCCGATTTTTATGAACATTCGTTTTTTAATTTTTCATTCAATAATTAGAATGATGCAGAAGCTAACATTAGTTTTCCAGTGTATATGCTTTGAGCAGTGCAGTGTTGTTCTGTTGCCGTGTGAATTATTAATGTGATATTGGTTCTGGGGCTGTCTTTTTTGCTTTATTGCATTGGATCTATCGGAGATATGACACCAAATTACATGTTGTAAAATTCTTGCTAATGATGGTGGATAGATTGTATAAACGGAGAGGAGGGAAATAAGCCCTTCTTTTTCTCCATTCTTTCAATTATATCCTCTTTGGAAGACATATTTCTCGTGAAATATACTTTGGTGGTTTCATCGTTGTGCTTCTGTATAAGTTCTTTTCTTTGTTTGGTAAAATAAAATTTAGGAGGTAGATAGGTTACTCCATCTCCAGGTATCCTCAACAATGTAGAAGGATAAATGACTCAATTAGGTTTAAAGTTGTGTTCTCCTGCTGTTTATGGTCTATTTGTATCATATCATGTTCAGTGTTGTATGTTAGTAGTTAAGGTCAATAATAGTACCGGGAACAAGGAATCCCTTCACAGTTTTGAGAGGTAGATGCCGCTTGGGTTGACATACTGTGTAACGTGTTAGACTTTTAAATAAGTTGTAAGAATCCTGTGCTGGGGGATCTATTACAAATTTGTTATAATGATTCACGAGAATAATGACTTCGTAATTTGTATAGTCAGTTGAATTTTGCTGGCAATGGTGCATCTTTAGTTCATAACCAGAAAATATTTATGGGATCTAAAATTGCTCTATTTCTCTACTATGTGGATTGCAAGTAGATCTTGTTTGCAGCTTCTTGGTTTGGATAAAAAACCATTTGACAGCATTTAGTAAAGCCAAAGTTGTTAAGAAGGTGTGGCAGTGACACCTACTATGGATGAATGCATGTGATCTTATTGCCTACATGCATTGCATATTGAACACCTGATATGATTAACTATGATATCTATGAAATAGATGCATTCAGCAGTGCTGTCATGTTATTACTGTGGCGTCAGTCTAGCAATAGCATGATTTTGTCCATTTTAGTCTTTACATTGTATCTTGACTTGTTTCCACAAAATTTAATTCGTCAATTAAGAATTTCATCTTTGTTACCTCGTATGGTGATATTACATATAGTCCCACTTTTACATGTTTTATATTTTGTGCAGTGGCTTTGTGGACTTACTTTCTTGCAGCTTTTGTGCGAATAGATGCCAGTTGCAAAACTTAAGGCCTCTAGCCCTCCAGATGTCATGAAAATAGAGGACGGGAATGATTCTATAGATACTAAAAGCAGACAAGCAATTGGAAAAGAATCCTTTCTTTCTTTCTCTAGAGCTGGTGACAGCCCTGCACAGTGGATTCAATTACTGCATGCTTTAGATCAGCAGCAAGGTATTAACAACCTTTTTAAAGGCCCAACTATGAATGCTTTTGGAGTTTGTAGGCTCTATAGTATTTAGGTAATATCAACTTATATGCATTGGATTGAGCAGTTTGTTAACCATGTTATATATGCAGCCAGCCTGAAATAGAGTTAAAAAAAGAAAATGCAGTTTAGAATGTTAAGACTAACTAGCATCGTCTTTGCAATTCCCTCTTAGAGGCCAACATTAATGTACATGTAAAATGTATCATTTGCAGGTTCTACTTGTTGTGTATGCTTGCATGCATGTTATTTCTGAATCCACATACTCTGATATTATTTTTGTTCATGTGAAAGAATTCTCAGGTTGGCCTTTGCCCTCTCCTTTGAAGGTTCAGTTGCAGAAGTGTGACAAGTGTTCCCGAGAATTTTGCTCCCCCATTAACTATAGACGACACTTACGAGTACACCATCGGTTGAAAAAGCTTGATAAGGTCTATAATAAAGTATCAAAGATATAGTTTCTTTTAGTTCTTTTTTTAAACATTTCATATTTATTTAGCGAATCACCTTGATATTGTCTGTTTGTTCTTTTTCATGTCTTCTTCTCAGTTGTGCCTTATGCTGTTTACTCATTGTAGGATTCTACTAAAAATAGGGATCTGTTAGGAGCTTATTGGGATAAGGTAATTTTCAACATTGTGAATTCTACTTATAAGAAGAATAAAACTTATTTTTATGTGCTTATTTGTTCTTAATCTGTGTAGCTCTCTATAGAAGAGGCAAAAGACGTTGTATCGTTCAAGGATGTCATGCTAGAGGTAAAATATTTTGCTCCATACTTGACTAAGTTATTTCTTGGTGAAGTTATTTTCATGTAAGTACCTTGCGTGGATACTGGTGACATGCCAAACAGCTTAGGCTTTGATTGGAAGATATGAAAATAGAAAGGAGTAGCGTGAAAGAAAACTCACTTTTCCAACCCACTTCATGCACTCACGTTAATTAGCACAATTGCTAGTTGTTTGGCATGTGTTCTCACAGGTGATATTCCAAGCTTTGGACCCTTAAAATTCTCTGATTATCACATATTACATTTCTTTGTAAATACAGGACTTTCCTGAGCATAAATTTTGCTTCCATACCCTTCCTCAATTATGTTATAGTTTGAAGTGCTATATGTTGTTACAGTTGTTTCTAATGCAATGTTGGATAAGAAAATTCCGACCTTCACCCCAAAAAAGAAAACTTTTTCAAAATGTCAATGGGAATTTGAATACCTCTTCTCTGTCCTTTTGCCTTGTCCAGAAACCAGAAATATTTTAAATATATGTTTCTCTAATTAAAAATTTAATGGAGGCCTGTTTGCCTGCTATGCTAGATGACTAATATATGGAGATTCATATAGAGACACAGCATATCTCTTTTGAATTCTCTTTTTTTTTTTTTTTGATTATTCTAAGTACTTGCTTTTTTTTGTTGGCGGTGCTTTATAGGATGTACTGGGGCCAACAATTTTAAAAACATTGACATCCCATATTCGAAAACCTGGATTTTCATCACTTCCACAGTATTATCTGAAGGCTGGTTCTGCTCTTTCGGTGAGAAACATTATGGATTGGCTTAGGAACTATTCTTTTTGATTATATTTTTGCCAGGAGGATTTCTTTGGCTTGTTCACGTGATAAGTCTGAACTGTTTGCAGGATATTATTCAAGCTAGAATTTCCAGGGTTGTATCTTCCCAGGAGTTGTTCAGCATCCTTGATGATGCCAGTGAAAAAACATTTTTGTGTGGGACAGCAGTGTCAATGCAAAAATATATTTTTGATGGAGAGGCTGGAAAAATTGGTCTTGAGCCAAAAAATATAGTTGCTTGTACAAGTTTCTTGCTGGAACAGAAATTGGTAATTTTTTTTTTACATTTAATCTTTTTGTTCTAATTATAATTCTTCCCTTTGGCAGGCACAGACACACATCTGGTGCTTTTTCTAATTAGGATCAGAATATGTATTCTTAATGGCTTAGAAGTTGACTAGATTTTCACCCAGATATGTGAGATGTAGATGAATCTTACGCTCCTACTGAAGCTATACTTTTTTCTTTTTTTTTTATGTCATGTTATGGGTAACTTCAAGCTAAGTTAGTTTGTTCTTATTTAGTCACTGCTTTAAGATAAGGTTATCTGCTAGCAGGGAAATATTGAACCATGTAAAAATCTTTGCAAAGAATTATTGGTGACATATTCATAATTACATCATTCTTTACTAGATTTGAGGTCGTTAAAATTCCAGAGATTCTATTCAGCAGAACTCTCCTTGTTTATAGGATTCAAATATTTTCATTTGCAACTTTCTTAAGGTCCAGTCAATATAGCGTAGGGTGGTTGGTACCTTGGATGATGTGTGGAAATAATCCACTGATGAATTTGCAGACATGGCAAGAGAATATGCAAGTAGTTCTTTCTATTCAGTAAAATTGTATAGGAGCGAAAACCTTTATTTGTGCATATATATTTTATATATAGCTTATGTGAAGCCGTCATTTGTTAAAATGCTTTCTTTCTTCTTTATTGTTGATAATAGTATAGGAAAATTACACATGATTTGGATCTCCCCTTGCTTCTTCAAGGATAGTATGTGCCATTAGGCCAATGGTGTAATGCTGCTCTTATCTTATGATAATTACCCTAGAATTAATCAAGAAGAGTGACTAAGAAATATATTCAACACACTCTTAACCTGTCTACCTCCATGTGTACATAAAGAGAGAGAGAGAGGGAGAGAGATGAGATACGACAGGCCCAAAAATGAAAACTTCTCAATCTTAGTTCACTATTCTAATTGCCTATGGCCAGATGTTAAAATTAGTTATTTTATTAATATTCATGATGATATATGAATTCCTTTTGCTTAGATCAAGGCATGGCTAGCTGACAAGGATGCCGAAGCATTGAGGTGCCAGAAGTTGCTGGTGGAGGAGGAAGAAGCTGCTCAGAGAAGGTACACTAAGTGTCTAACCAGTTTGCCCTTGATTTCTCCTGTAGTGCTATTTTCCCTCATGCTTCTCTTCCATTCTGCCTGGAAGAAAAGGCAGGGGATATTCCTGGTTGAGGTTGCAATACAATTTTGTTGTCTATTTTTTATATTTTCTTCTTTAAGTTTTACTTCTGTGTTAAGTTATGGGTGCTTGATGCTCAATTTTTTTTTTTTCATTATTATTATTTTGTCTTTCTCCTTTAAGGACATTCTCCTTTTGATGAAATTTAGGGCTAGAGTCTAAAAAAAAAGTCACATTGCACAAGTTTGGCTGAGATTACCTGCTGGCTTGTTTTATTTGCACTTCTAGAGAGAGCTCAGTTTTACTTATGCTCTCTATGAGTCTATAGTGTATTTATTGTTCTTAGATGTTATCTGACATTAATATTTTCTTTAACTTTTGATGTGCTCATGTCAATAATACATATCTTATGGTTTCTTAAATGTATTTTAGTATTTGCCAAAATAGTTTTTGTTCTGTAAGTTCAACTCGTTTTTTTTTTGGCAAAAATAAAAAAGATGTGTTAGACATGTAAAGGACTCTTTTTTTTGGGGGGTTATATGTGAGAGTTGAACCTGAAACATCTTAGATACTACTCAAACACCTCACCACTAGACCATTCTTAGTGGCTTGTGTAGGACTCTTTTTAATTATCTATTTTTTGTTCATAGGCAAGCTGAGATTTTGGAAAGGAGACGCCAGAAAAAGCTTAGACAAAAAGAACAGAAGGTAAGAGAACAAAGACTCGAGGAAGATGCAGAATTTAGAGAGAATATCAGCAGCAGTGTAGAGACTGTAACACCAGCTGGAGTATCTTCAGATGCATGTAACAATGAAGCACATAATACGCATGCGTTTGCAGATCATATTCTCTCTACTGTTGCATGCTTCCCACACATTAATGGTGGTGTTGATGGGGAATCACAGCCAAGTTATGAATGTGAATTTACTGACCCAAGTGCTGATCATAACATTGAGCGACAGACTGCACAAGGGCATAACCGTCGACGCATGGCCACTTCTCGACGGCAAGCGCTGCCAAAATCACAATGGGCTGTAGCCAACGGTTTCCAGGCAAGCCAGAATCAAAAGCTTGGAGTCACTCAGAAGCATGGAACTCACCGTGATCACAGGGCAGCTCCAATAGTTAATGGTAATAAAGTATGGAGCCGAAAGCCTAAACCAGAAATTGATGGGGTGATTTTGAAAGCCGGACCACAGGAAGAACCTGACCAAGTCAAGAGTCATCAAGTTTTGATTGGGTCTATATCTGTTACTCTTGGCAATTGCAGCCAATCTGAGGGTAATCTGATTGCATCTTGCGAGGACTGTATGGTAGACAATCTGGCCAATCAGAACGGTGTTCAGGAAAGGCCAGTTAAACATGATTCCTTACAGAATGGCAACAATCGGTTTAAAGTTAAGCTTTGGAGGCCGATTAGCCAACATGGGACGAAGGATCCAATTCCAGTTCAAAATAATGATAGAGAAGCCGATATGGATGCAGTTGATGGAAAGGAAGATGATCAAAACATGTCGGATCAAAGTTCTTTAAGGCTGTGTGGTGCAGATAATAGTGATAGTGGGTTTGGAAACAATTCCTATCGTCTGGACGATAATTGGAGTCCAGGAAGCTTGCGGTTGTCTAGCCATGCTGCAAAAGCCTTTCTTGCAGGAAGTAAGCTTTGCCACATTATAATTTTCCTGATTCTTCTATTCACACTGACCAGTGATCAGCTTGGCTGCTTGTTTAATAAATTCTTTGGTCATTGTCTAATTTAGCAATTATTCTGATGCAGGATGGAAAGAAGCTATATCATCAAACCATGTGAAATTGGTTCTTTCACCGGACCCCGCACCTCCCGCGTCCCCAGAGAGACCGTATTCTGAAGCAGCATGTCAATCTTCAAATGTTGACAGATACAGCAGCATTCTTACGAGTACTGAGAACCAGTTGGTTAATGTGGGCTTCGAGTCTGCAAATGCCGCGGGAGCTGCTAAGTTCAAACTCAGAACGAACCCTGAAAAGGGTATCAAGATAAAGTACATTCCCAAACAAAAGACAGCTACCTAGTAGGAACAAAGAAGAAATTGGATTCATTTTTCTATACAGATATGCACAGTTTGACATTTCTTAGCAGAGGTTCCAGTTTTACCGATGGTCTTCTGTGGAATCAGATAGTGTTATAGAGGACCGATATGAGTAGTCAGATTCCTTTTCCTTGTGGCATTATTTCCAAAATTTTGTGTAATAATTTTGTTTAGTTACTTTAAAAGGTTATCTTTTTCTTTTTTCAACCAATTAAAAAAAAAAAAAAAGTCATCTTTTTGTTCCCCCTGCCCATTTTGGGACAGAGAATGATATCCTCTTTCCCCCTCTTTTCTTCTTTTGGCATTATTGTTTAAATTTCTTTGTAATAATTTTATTTAGTTATTGCAAAGATCCCAATTTTGTGACTGTTATTCTCTTCTCTCCATGCTCAACTGTAAATTGTAACTGACCCGTGGATTGATTGTTGATTGAAGTTTTTCATTTAGTTGGGGTTATTTGTTTTGACTCTTTTTACTCCTTTTATGTTTTCAACTAAAATTCCATATTTAATTGCAAGACTTCGCAATGAATGTATATTAACATTATTAGTAAACTTGTGCTTTTGGGCTAAGAAGTGATACTCAGACTTCACAATTCAGATTCAACTGTCAGAACAAATGGATATCGCAAAATTCTTCTTTTTGATTAATAAAAAAGTTTTAAGTAGAGTAAAGCTATTCTATTCCAAGGCAGGGTGCGTCATTATATTAGCAAAAACTTGCACCACATTAATAACAGAAAAGAAAATCCATAAAATAGTGTCAAACCTACACGTGTCATTGGATAGAGACTAATGACTATCAGGTGTGTAGATAGATTAAATAGTAAAAATTGTTCCAATTTAACCTAAAAGTCTGATAAAGAAAGAGTTATTGAATTCGAGATAAATTTACACACATATATCATAAAAAAATTATTATTAATATATATTATTTTTAAAAATATTTATTAATATATATATATATATTTTAAATATCACCGTAATACGATGATAAAAAGTTGATAACTTATAAATATTACATTACTGTTATGTTATCGTACTGTGATATTATTAAATTATTTATTTTTATTTTTTAAAAATAAAATATTTTAAAAAAATTATAAATTTTTTTAAATATATATACAACATCTCAAAAATTATCATTAATATATAAATTATCATCAATTTTTACATTAGTGGATAATAAAGTTCACAATATCAAGATCAAGATGTAGAACAAAATAAAGAAGATGATGAACAACTTCCTTCACCAATACAACATCTTGAACAATCGTCAAAAGGCCATCGTTAGAGGAGAGGACTCACAAGTGCAATTGGGAAGTTAATTGGCTTACGTCCCACAGAGCCTCATTGTGATACAGGTGGACATAAAAGTTATGGATGAAAAAAAAAATAAAAAGAATTAAAAATTTAAATTTAATCATGTATTTTTTTTAAGTTGTAATACTTTATTAACTAATGAAATTACATTATATTTTAATTATGTATTTTTATTTTAATTAATTACTCATTTAATTGATTTTTATTAATTTAATTTATTAAAAAATTAAAATATGTAATTAAATAAAATAAATGTGTAAAATATATAATAAAAAATATAAGAAAGTAAAGAAAATAAAAATTAATTTTTTATTTTTTTATTTATTAATAAAATTACATTAATATTTAATTATATATTTAATTTAATTTTAATTAATTATTTATTTAATTAAATTATAAAATATAATAAATTTAAATTAAATAAAATAAATTTGTTAGAGGGTAATATAATTTTATTAAAAATAATATATATTAGTAAATATTTATAAAAATAATATGTATTGGTAATAATTTTTAAAATTGTTGTATATTTATCAAAATTTTTATAAATTTTATTTATAAAAAAAATTAAAATAAATAATTTATTTAATTTTTTAATTAATATATCATGTGTAAATATCCCTGAATTTGAAGTAAATTAGATTCTTGTGGTTTGAGGGAGAGAGAGAGATTGATGTTTCCGGAGAGTCCTTGCGATGCGAGGTGACGACGACTGGCAACCGCTCTAACATACACCAATCACTTTTCTCTGAGTTTCAGTTCAGTTACTTACGCATCACCTCAGAATCGATCAACACCGAATTTCATGGCTCAGAACCGGCATTACACACTAAATATATTAAACACTGCCCAGAATTTAAAGCAAAAAAACAAAAGGACAAATTTTTCAATTACATGCACTCATGCACCACGCCCAATTCCCCTCAAACCGCCACGTGTCACCGCCTTGACCACATCCCCTACCCTATCTTACCGCTGACATCCCATTCACGTGTCCTCAAAAAAAACCCCACCAATTTCTCTTCAGAAAAACATTAACTTTCTCAATAGCCCATGATTTGGTTCATCAATTACATCAACATTAGCCCAGAATCTTAGAATTATCGAAGTAATTGGAAAAACCCGGAAACTCAAAACAGCAGAAAAAAAAATGTCAGGTGGGGTTGGTCCAACTGGTTCTGATATCACCCTCCCAAAGGAAGAACACGAAGTTGGACACAAAGAAAGCCAAGACTCATCACTGAAGATCAATTCCCAGAAAATCCCACAGCCGCGCAAAGCCAGTTTCCTCTCTTTTCGTCAGCTGAATTGCCTTGCTGTGGTCATCGTCTTATCTGCCAGTGGTATGGTGAGCCCAGAAGACTTCGCCTTTGTGCTCTTCTCCATCATTTACATGTTCTTCATGTCAAAAGTGGCTTTCCCATATCAGCACCCATCAAAGGAACCCACCGTGTTCAACCCCCAAAGCAAAATCCTTCGCTTTTACATCTTCATAGGGGCTCTTGTGGGGCTTTACCTGCCAATAGCATATATCTTAGAGGGAATCGTTGAGGGTGATAAGCAAGGGATCAAGGCGGCAGCACCCCATGTTTTTCTATTGGCAAGCCAAGTTTTCATGGAAGGAGTGGCTTTCTCTGACAGATTCTCAACACCCATAAGAGTTTTTGTGCCAGTGTTCTATAATTCAAGGAGGATTTTTACCATTGTGGATTGGCTGAGGACTGAGATCTACAAGGTGGACGAAGAGCATAGTGGGTCTGCTAGGAGAGTGATGATTGGGAGAGCTCTTGCAGTTGCTAACATGGCTTTCTGGTGTTTCAATCTGTTTGGGTTTTTGTTGCCTATTTATCTCCCTAAAGCTTTTAAGATGTATTACTCTGCCTTCAAACAGAAGGATTAAACTTGTTTCTTTTCTATCTGCTATGTTTCCATAGAGAGACTAAGTTAAATTTGGTTTCATGTATAAGGTCTTGAACCATCATTTGCCTCGAGTTGCTGTAGAATGTTTGCATTAGTAGAATCTAATGCTGTCTACTTCTAGATACATGATATTGCCCTCTCTTCTATATGCCAAACGATCTGAGGAACAACAGAGACTCAACTTCTCTTACTGCTGGTCACTTAAAAATTGTTTTTTTGGTACAAACTCCGAAGTGATTATAGATAATTTAATAGTTCTTGTATGATGTTTAATCCTAAATTTAAGATTTTATCTAAAAATCCAAGTTTAGATCTTATATTAATGTCCCATGATTTTTATCATCAATTAAAGTTTCAGTCTATTATGTTAATTATTTTCCAAAAGAGAAATATTTTGTAACTTAAACTATTTAGATCTTACTCTCTGCAAGCAGGTTTTTTTTTTTTTTTTTTTTCCTTTCCCTTTAAAGTTATATGCACTTTTTATTGTAAGCACTTGCTAGGATTCGTGATTTACCTCGCTAAAAAGGGAATTTTGAGTGACGGGTTCAAATGTTGGAAATCTAGGTAAAGAAAAAGGATTTTAAATATCTTTTACGTTAGAAACTATTCATTTATAGCACTGATTACTTCAATTAATCCGGTTTCAGTGAAGTAACAAAACTTTCTATTCTATGCTCTCCCGCAGAAAGGCAGTAAGAAGGGCTATGATAAATAGGGATTAAAATCTGTCTTATTTTCGGTCTCATTTTCTTTATTCGTTAAAAAAAATAATAAATAATAATTTTAGCTTACTTTTTAATAATAAAAAATATATAAGAGATTTAATCTCACTAACAAGAACTCGAAATAACCGGCGCTCCCTATGATATGAAATAGGTTAAAAAATAAATTGAAGATATTAATATGTTGATTTTCAAGCCAAGCATATATAGATAAGAATTCCTGTGTTACAATAATTGGACATTATATACTTGGTATAAGTCAACAAATAGCCATTTAATATCTGGTGAAAGTGCAAGGAGAGTTTAATGAAATTAACAAACTCAAAGGTGCCTGAAAGGAATATAATACAACTCATCTATAACTCAATTCTAACACCTAAAAGAAATTTAAAAAAAAAAAAATTAACAATAAGATTTTATCAGGAGAAAGAAAATTCACAGGGACCTGATCACAACACCGATAAATAACTACAAGAAAACAGGGTGGGTTCAAAGAAAATCAGCAAAGCTCAAATCGCTTTCAAAGAGTTTTTCCTCCTTTTCTCTCTCTCTCTCTCTCTCTTTTTTCCATCACAATTATTATTATATTTTCCCCCTCTTTCCTACCCAGAAACGCCTATTTCAAAATGTGCAGAAGGAGAGGGAGGGGAAAAAATTGAGAGAAGAAACACCCGGTTGTAAGGAACAAACAAATAAACTCACATTGTGAACAAACAACAGTGCTTCCAGATTCTTACAACAGCAAACTCGAGCTGATATCTTTCCAGATCATTCAAACTTCCACTTGGTTAAAAATATTTTAACTGGCAGTGCTGCTCTACCTCCTGTCCAAACCTATAGACACCATAAATCACATATGCTCAATGAATAGAGTTATCCCTCAAACCAAACAGAAGCCTCTCCTCTATGCAACCAATTAAATTACTTTACCGATAATCAATCTTGTCAGTGTATAAGAAAAACATGAAGCCCCATTAAACTACATAACGTTCTTGAAAACCAGTTACATATATAGCCACCATAACATGACCACTTGCCTTGCCCTTTGTCTTCACTTAACCATAATTTAAATTCAGACTGACAGGCTCCAAAGAGCAAAATCTTGAAATGCTTCCAACACAATACAGAGAACCAAAAGAAACCAAAGAAGGCAAGAAGAGGAGGAAGAGGGGAAAGAGCATACTCGTATATAGACGTGTGGAACCATTGCCATTCATAGAAATAGGTACAAGTCTTCGGTCTTGACCCAAGGATAAAATTTCCTGCATCCTTTCTGGCCAATCTGAATTTAATCTTCGTGCAAAATCTTCCACTTCCCTACAAGTAAAAACATGGGGCAAATTAATATAATATGATAAACATAGCATAAAATATATTTACAGAACTACTAACTGACAAACATTATATACTTGGAGCATAAAAGATATCATAGGGAAGGTATAAATGTAATAAGTTCCATACATAATACAAAGGCCAACAACAGACTCTAACTTTAATGCACAAAGACTACACACTGGGAGTATAACCATCACAATAGAACTCCAATTGACAACACTAAAAAAAAATGAGATATCTAGTTTACAAATTTTACTTCACGCTAATATAGTGTAAAATATACCAAAAATCCACATAAGAAAAAGGATTACAAGAAAGAAAAACAACTCATACACTGGCCAAGGTGGTAAGGGTTGAAACTTCGAAGACCCCATCTCAATCTCCCATCCCAATGTTAGTAGGACTTATTTGATATAATCCTTCACTTAGTTGTCTAGGGATTCTATTCAACATTCGCTATATGTAAAAATGCTGAATCTCAACCAAAGCATATATATAACCTGTCAAGTTCCTCCTTCATTACAGGATCTAAATCATCATCAATATCTCCATCAACAAAGTCAAGCTTGGGTGAAAAGTTGAAGGCAGGAAGATCTTGCATCCTTGAGTATTTACTGGAAGAGGCCTCCAAGACCTTGTCAACATCATCGTTATGACAAGCAGGAGGAAAGGAATCCACCTCCTAAAAATATAAATCACAAACAATGAGAGATAGTTATTCTTTCCAAAAACAAACAGGTGAAGCTGAGATCCGAACGTAACAGCAATAAGTATGGAGAATAACAGCACAGCTCACACACATCCAGTGCATTTAAACAGAGGAAGGGACAGGTTCTAACCTTGTTATGGTTATTGTTTGCATTTTCTGAAGAAGGATCCTTTGCATTGTCTTTTTTCCTCCTATTCTTCTTTTTATTTTTATTTGTTCTTGTTCCCTTTATATCTGTCATTTGTATTTTGAGGGTAAGTTATGTAAAGCATAAACAATACTGGCATTCAAATTATTAATGCTCTGAAGAAGAAGCAATATGATTGACAAAAAAGTAAACTCCTTACAAAAACATCAAGAATCAACATAATAACCCCGGCAAGATCCAGAAGTGGAAGTTCAAAAACAAGTATTAACTCAAGGCATCCTAACAAATTACAGCAACAAGAAAAATAATGATAGTAGCACCAGCAGTAGTATGAATGCTAAAAAGCCAATATCTCAATTGCAGTCAAGCAGATGCCTCAAAATTAAACTTGATAGAGATAGCCAGGCTAACACATGATAAGCAGACCATATAAATATTATAACCAATTCACACTAAAATGGCACACATATAAAAAATCCAAGCTTCTCCTCTTTAGAACTGAAATGAAAAAAAAAGGGGGGTTCTGATTTCTAGACAGAGCCTTGTAATAATTGTTACAAAGTCCATGAGCTAATTGAGGAAGCTAAGTCGCACAGCAAATGAAATTTCAGCCTATGTTTCTCATTACAAAACACAAAATGATAGAGATACTGAAGAGAGGGATAAGGAACCCATGAACAAACATAAAGGAACTGAATCACTGATAAATAAGTTAAATTAAAAAGAAAGGATATACCTCTATCAGTACCATTAATGAATGAAAGAAGATCATCAACTGAGCGCTCATCCACACGTTCCTCCTCAAGCTCAACATTCTGAAACATGTGGAAATTTTTTATTGTCAAAAATACAGGATGACTAGAGCTTCAACTAAGACCATTCAATTTACATTTCACATCACTATACTATTAGTAGAACCCAAAAGATTGAGAACCTTCAACTTCTGCCTCTCTTTTAACTCTTTCCTCTTTCTAGCATATAACCGGTTTAGAAGTCGAATACGAGGATCATCAGTTATGTTTCTAAGAGGTTCGAGCTTCTCTTCCTGTCCAGAAGAACCACATATTAATCAAAGAAACATGGTTGCAGGCTCGAGATATTAAATATGCTGACTTCTTCATATCACACACCTCTGTCAGGTCATCAGGCAAATGAAAAGTTTCACGTATCTCCTCAGGAGTTTTTCCTTCAATAATCCGAGCAAGTGATCGACTGGTTAGGTCAACCAAAGGCTTCAATTGCAAGCTGTCAGCAGCCGATGTCAACTCACATAACTTCTTTGTATCCATCCGAATAAACTTCTCATCATAAGTTTTTCGCTCCTATAAAAGTAGTAATCAATACAAACAGTAATTCATCAATATTTTGTGTGAATTTAAAACATCTCAGAAGGGTAAAGTAAAAGCATAAAAGATAACAACTTCATGAAGAAACTACCAAACATAGGAAGATTTTGTTACCAATCATAGCATAAAATGATGACAGAAGTAGCAGTTTAATTTATCCATCATACTTAACATGCAATTTATCTTTGAATAAAGAGCAGAAAATAATTAAGTAAAAGGAATCATGTATTTAGCTCAAAAATAGTAGAGAGATTACATGAAGTAGGGACAATTTCTGACCTTATTAGAGCGACCCGGTACTTGGTGGAACCGACAGTAATCAAGTATCAAACCCAAGATTGCAGGATTAACACGTTGTGGAAGAGATATGGCATAATTTTTGGAGGACCCCATGCCTGTCTGAAGTATTTCCCGGCATATCATTGGGCAAAACATGGCAACCTCTTCTTCTACTTGTTGAATAGAACCATCCGCAGTTTGAATCCAGATGTAGGATTTCATCTAACCATGCCAAAAACAAGTAAGAATATTAACAGACAAGCTAATTGGAAAACAATAATTGACCTATGAGTAAACCAGTAGTAACAGCCATATGCAGTGACAGAGTCACAGCCAGGGTAACTACCCTGCTACCCCTGAAGCATGTAACTGGCAGTATGCCAAAGAAAAAGAAATGCCTCCATAGGATTTTCTAACTTTGCTTAATTGAAGGAAAACCAGAAACAATATGGTGATATTTTATTCTTTATACATCACGAGAACTTATATATCTCTTGACCCCTTGAGAAAGACTACCAGAAAAGTTAAAAATAAAACAATTGGAGAAATGACCAAAGAACAAAGGAAAAATAAGTATGTTTTGAAGAAAATATTTATCTTCGATTCCACAGAAAGTTCTTTTAAGTACCTAAGATGAATTCACTTAGGCCAGCAGTTGTGGGATGGAGAATCCATTTTCAAATGGTGTTATGCATTGAACTATCCCCAATGCCAATGCAGGAGCAGAACTAGGCTATCACAGCATAAAATATGCCCAAATGGAAATCAAATAAATAGATAGCATACCTCAGGTTTCACAACTGCCATGGCTGCTTCAGACATTTGAAAATGACACTACTTGTAGTGAGTAGGATTTTGGCCCCAGAAGTTTCTCTTATCCAGTTTAAGTAACAGGGAAATTATAACACAAAGGAAAGTCTCAACTCCTTCAAAAGATATGCTTGGCAAGATGAGCATGCACTCTTCAAATATGCTCCACGAATTGGAAAAACTCTAAATTCCAATAGCATGCCTATACGCTTTCTCATCAGTAGAGCTTCCACTTGTCTTTTTGTTAGAGATAAAGCACAAGATGCAATGGCAATAAACCATATGAAGTTATGGCTAAAATTACCAAAGAAAATGCCAGCATTAGATATGGATTGGTAAATCCCATGTCATTCTTATCATATATAACAAAGTTTGTGTGTACAAAAAGTGAGAAAGACTAAGATGTATCTAGAACTGGTGTTATTAACATATCAACATATGAATAAGAGAGTGGATAACTATTCAATTTCAATTATTGGAAACCAGAAATGATATCTTTCAGCAAAATATCTGTAATTTCAACAAGTTATGGAATTTAACATCAGACTTACAGAGTCAAAGCTTAAAACTTTAAATGAACTTTTGATTGTTAAGGCTTGTTAAATTATGCAATTTCTTACTCAATTATATTATCCTAAAGGCAACACCAGTATTCTAAATACTGCATATGTAAAACAAAATAAGGAGTAGCAAAAACTCATTTTACGGATTATCTATTTGATAACCTCACCAGCAGATATCAATAGTTTGACACTGGAAGCTGGATAATTTGATGTCCAAACTTCAAGTTCTCCGTTCTAATCATACATGTAACTGGTAAATGGGTTATTTTGTAATGCTATATGACACAGTTTAATTAGTATAAGTGAAGTTACAAGCATTGGTTTTCAGCAATTTCATTGTAGGAGTCAACCACTAACTCAGCACTATGAGTTGATTATTGAAATTCAGATTGAAAGGAATACACAGACATATCTAGATAGGCAGTGAAAGAGGACAGAGGGTCATACCTTGAAGGATACGCCAAAATGCACATACGCATACAGAAGAAAAAGATACAGGGGATAGGAAGGTAAGAAGAAGATGGAGAGTGGGTCAGCTCAGCTAGCTAGGGTTTCTAATCTGCTCGTATATACTGTGTTTCCTGAAGAAATCCTCACTCCGGTTTGAGTTTTGTGTACGGTTGTGCTCGGCACGTGACTCTATCAAAGAAGGAGACACCGCACGTGGAGCTCATTCGATATATATCCTCTCCCCATTTGCAGTTGGAATCGTAATGCAAATCGACCATTTCTTTTGGCACACCCAATTTTTTAGTAGCACATCCCGTTTTCCAGATTGGGCTATGGGCCCATAAGTTTGTTGGGTTGGGCTATCCATACTCACTATTTTCCCTTTCAACCGAAAAAAGAAAGATATGCCAAAGTTAAATCTCACCTTTTACACTTTTGGAATTAAACATTTACATTATAAAATCTTGTCAAAGTAAATACTTTGAGGATTTTTTAATCTATAAAAAATATTTAATTTTGTAAAATTTTTATAGAACAGAGAATTCAATTTGAGAAGTTTATTTAATTTTTTTTATTTTATTTTGGTCAAAGTATAGGCAAAAATAACCAAACAAACAAAAAAAAAATTAAACTATTTACTAAAATATATTTTTCTCTCTCTCTTCAACTATTGCAATGCTATACAATTTATTTGCTCTTACTCTTTCCACTTTTTAATAATTTTAATTAAGAGCAATTTTAAAATGGTTGTTAAGTTTTAAAAAATTCAAGATAATTAATTAATTTTCTTAATATGTATGATTGGATTAAAAATGCTCTATAAGTAGAATAGTATAAAATTAATATGACTAAGTGTTGTGACAACCTAAAAAAAAATTTCTTTTGCCATTATGATTATACTTGTGGTTCAAAAATAAAATCGTCAAGCCTTAAGGATTAAATAATAACCCCATGAAAAAAAAATGAAATAATAAAACTTAACCTGTTAACCATAAGTTAAATAGCATAATCTATCAAAAATACAAAATCATATATTTGGATTAAAGGGTGAAATTTTAAAAAATAATTTCATAAATAAAAATTATAAGATAATATTTTTTTCTAAAAAGAAGATACCACTAAAGTCGTTCCAATCAAATCAATCAAATGAAATGTTGCCATTATAGCATTTTGCCGAAATGCATCGTCAATTTCCACGCAAATTTTGAGAAACTATGTGTCAGTACCGTACTCGTCTAATCAGGTTACCGAATATTTTTTTCACAGTGCGAGTGATTCGATCCGCACATTCTGACAACTAAAGACGAAATACCTTAGACGTACGGGAAAAGCTAAATGCACATACGTTAGTACACTCCCAGTGTACACTTTTTATTTTAATTATATCGTAAAAGTAAGATTGCAATTAAAAAATAAAAGAAATAAAAATAAAAAAATGAGTGTAAATTAAAAAAAGTGTATATATAACATATCTCTAGTACTATTACATGTACATCTATAATATATGTACTCACTTTTATATTTTTGTTTTTTTTTTAATTTTTAATTTTATTCTTATAAAATAATTACAAAACATAAGTATAGAACAATAGTATACACTCGCAAATATACTCATTATTTTTTTTTGTTTACTAAATAAAAGTTTAAGTATATTAAATTTAAGATTTATCAGAACTAAGACATATTTTTGAGTTTAAAAAATATTTACAAAGAGTTTTACAAAATACTTGTCCAAGACTTTTCACATCAATACAAAGATCTGAATTTACCTTATTTTAACATATAAATTCTGTACTTACAAGCTGGACTAACCGTAGAAGCAAAATTTTTTTAATGACACAAAAATATATTACACTACTTCTTACTCTTACTAATATAGTAGTACAATAATTTGTAAGAATTTTTATATTGTAATAAAAAAATTTAATTTAAATCTTAAAAATATATTTATGTTAAAATTTGAAATAAAAAATATTGTCCTGTTGTATGCAGTTTAGCATAAATTTCAAAAATATATAAATGCAATTTATTACATCCATTATCTGATTGAGTCATCTGATGTCCTTTCCTTTTCACAATAAAAATAACAAAATATTTGAGTATGACATATTTTCAAATGTTATTAATCAGTTAAGTTTCAGTTATTGATATATATTTTTCCTTAATTTATAAATAACCGATATATTGATATTAATTTAATCAATATTCTAGTATAACATATAATTATATAGTAATTATTTTAAAATTAATAATAATTAATAATTATTTTAATGAATTAATTAATGTTAATTAATACTAATTATTAATTATTTTCATGTATTCCTCTGATATGACTAGTAATGAGTTTGCGTTAGCGAGATAGAGATATATAGAGCGAACACACACACGCCACGAATTAACTAAAAATCTATTTGCATTTGGCAATATTTTCCGGGATTTTTGGGTTGACAGAAATTCGCTAAGAGAAACAGAATGTGGCCGTTTAGCAGACAAGGGCCGTCTGGGTTTTCATCATCTTCCACTGCTGAGGAAGTTACTCGAGGGATCGATGGCACTGGTCTCACTGCGATTGTCACTGGTTCAACTCCATCCTGCTTTCTTTTACAATTCCTCTTGAATTCTTAGTGGATTCATATTCTGTATTTTGATTCACAAATGAGTTTTCTTCCTCATCTTCAACTAGTCACAGCTTAATTAGTTATCAGAGTGGGATGTAGAGGAAAACGATGAAGAATCTGCTTGTTAGATATCACTGCATCTGCATATGCTATTCATCACTTTGCTATCCTTTCCCTGCATCATTTACACAATACACACTATGCAAGGTGGTTCCACAGCTGTAGTCATATTGGGAAAATGGAGAAATGGTAATTTCCATGTTCAACTAATTCCTCTTATTGTCACAAAGAATAGTGACACTAGGAGTGAATCTGCTGGCTAACCAAAATATCGATGGAAGTATCTGGATGTTAGAAGTTTGCAAATAATTTCTTAAACAGAATTCATTATTTCATTCGTGCTTAGATTCTGCTTGATTATGCTATGGACCATGGTAAATAATTTATGAAGTTTCAATGTTTTAATATGATATATGCAGCATGTTCTCAGAAAAAAAAAACCATGTGTGACCTTTGATTGCGTGTTTGTTTTTGTTTGTGGGAATTGTAATCGCAGGAGCCTCAAGTGGTATTGGTACTGAGACCACACGTGTTCTTGCTTTGCGTGGTGTCCATGTGATTATGGCGGTGAGAAACTTGCTTGCTGCCAAAGAAGTCAAAGAAGCAATAGTTAAGGAGTTACCCACTGCTAAGGTTGATGCAATGGAGTTAGATCTTAGTTCAATGGTATCTGTCCGGAAGTTTGCATCAGAGTTTAATTCTTCTGGTCTTCCATTAAACATCCTGATGTAAGAGAAGGACAATGGCTCATTATCATTTTTTCTGATTTTTTAGCTCTTTCCGTTTTCCATTTGAACTCTTTTAACCTTGATGGTTCAATGAAAGATACAAGTAGTAACGTCGTCTGGTTTGTATGTTCCAATTGGAAGAAACAATGCAGGAATCATGGCAACCCCTTTTACGCTCTCCAAAGATAATATCGAACTACAGTTTGCTACAAATCACATAGGTATGTGTGAAATATTCATTTTCTAAGACCCAATTGAGTGTTCTTTGATTTGAAAATTCAACTGATGACTGATACCGCTTCAAATTATTCATCATCAATACACTACTTTTCATAACTTAAGAAATTTTATGAGCTTTTGGTGTGAAAAAGAAAAAGAAAAATTGCTATGACACTGAAAAAGTTTATAGATTTGTATAGTATGTGGTTTATTTTCTTCCTGATTCAGATAATTGAGAACTTAGCGGATGAAATATATGATATTGAAGTCTGAAACTAATTGGAATTTTGACCTGTCTCAACTAGTATAACTGGGTAACAATTTAATTAAAACATCAAAACACTATTCCGCTATTTTTTAATATACGTAGAATGAAAAGATGTTGATGTGATCTTAATTCTTTTGTGTTCATTTAATATAAATTCTGCAGGTCATTTTCTCCTGACGAATCTTTTGTTGGATAAAATGAAGAAAACAGCACGTGAAAGTAAGAAAGAAGGAAGAATTGTTAATGTCTCTTCAGGGGCTCACAGGATTACATATCGTGAAGGTATCCGTTTCGATAAAATCAATGATGAGTCAAGGTAAGATTTAGTTTTATGATCATTGGCAATTAAGCTCTAAAATTTGTTCCATTATGAAAAAAGATACATACGACTGGCAATTTTTCATTCTTGATAGCATTTTTCTTGCCAATATGAAGATTGGGAGAGATACAATATTATCATGTGCAGATCTGCTATCAATCTGACATAAGGTGTCAAATTAAGTCCCTTTACAGGAAACCTGCTGATAAGATTTTGATGCACTTAAACATAGTTATACTCAAGCACGTCTTAGTTACTTATAGAATTAATCGTGGATGCATTGTTTCTATTCTTTCCCTGAAAAGTAGAAGTGCTGCATATGTAACATTTGATTATTTTTGCTTGCTTGTGTACAGTTATAGCAGTTGGCCTGCATATGGACAATCAAAGCTTGCTAATATCTTACATGCCAATGAACTTGCAAGACGTCTCAAGGTATGTTACTTATCGTGTAATAAAATAATACATGTTTTCTGGTGAAACAGTTGAATAATCACAGCTTTTGACCACCATGCAAATTTTAGCTAGCCCTTAAATCCACTCTAAGGTAGCATTGTCCTGTTGTTCAGACTTTTTAGCTGTGTACTTAAACAGATGCCCTGTATGTGAATAATGCAAATCTTCTTTTTGTTGTCTTTTTTTTTTTTCCTCTTCATTAAGATGCCTTCTGATAACGTATTTTTTAGACTGCTGTATAACCTTTCTATAGTGCAATTGACATTCCTGACATTTCGGTACCAACTTCCATGTGACAAGTAGTGGTTTGAGTAGCACGCTCGTCTGTTAAGCAGTTATGATGTAGAGGATTTTAGTTTGCTTTCTAATTTTCATGGTAGTTTCTAATTCTTAGTTGCTACTAGAAGGTCCTACTGTGCCAAGTCTGTATCTTCAATTTCAATTTTTCTGTTCTTTGGGATGTATGAATTGAAGCACTTTAGAGCTATCAGGTATTTGATGGGCTATGATCAAGTTTTAATTAAATTCACTTATTTATACAGTATGTCTTGTGGGTGCTACAGTATTTCTTGCCCCCATCTATTGTTGGTTATGCGGGGAAAGTTGCATTTGTCAGTAAATTGAAATTGACACTGACTGTAAGTCATTGGAGATTGTGGTCAATTTTACACGAAGTTGGTGGTTACTACTGACCAGCTTTTGTTAGTCATTGATTTCAGATTTCTAGGGTCAATTGTCCTTTTCTGATTTGCTTGAATCTTTCCATCTCATTCTCCAGTTAGTCTTGTAATACCATGTGACCACAATCATAATATCATTTTGTTTAATTTCATTCTTATTCTGCTATCCTCTGTTCTTTTATTCTTTTTGGTTTTCTTTGACTTTCCTTCTGTTGGGTTGTGACTGAAGATCCTTCTGTTCTTTAAAACTTTGAAATCTATGATATTACTTGTTGCTTCTTGTTCTTGATCAGGAAGATGGGGTAGATATTACTGCAAATTCTCTTCACCCGGGAGCAATTCTTACCAATCTTTTCCGTTATAACAATATCATTAATGGTAACTACCACATTTTGACTATTTGTGTTATTTTTATCTTCTAGAAATCATGGGATTCTAGAAATCATTTTTTAGGTTGGGTTATGATCGAAACTTTGAGCGGATTTCCGATTTAGCTCCGCTACATAACTTTATTTCTCTGTTTTGATATTATATTTGTACATGATATTGCAAAAGAAGCTAACAGTCATATTCGACTCATACATGTCAAAGAGGGTCAATCTTTTAAGTTTTCTTGTTAAACATTGTTTCCTATACAAATGCAGCATTGTAATTTAATAGCATTTGCAAGATGAGTTTAAATTGCGTACAGCCTATGATTTTTTTTCCAGATGATGACGGTTAAAAAGTTTGATGGGTATGTTTCCCTTTTGGATTTATGCAGGTATAGTCAATACGTTAGGGAAATATGTGTTGAAAAATGTCCCGCAGGTAAGTTATTAACCTCTATAAATCAAAGTGCAAATTGTCATGATTTTTCAACTTGTGATCTTGCTTGTTATATTCTGCAACTTTCCTCTAGGGAGCGGCAACAACGTGCTATGTGGCATTGCATCCACAAGTGAAGGAAGTTAGTGGTGAGTTCTTTTCGGATAGCAATCTGTCCAAAGCTTCTTCGCAGGGAAAGGATGTTGAATTGGCAAAGAAACTGTGGGATTTCAGCATGAATTTGACGAGATAGATCCATACCTAGTTTTAATTGTCAATGCTGATGAGTCCATATTGACTGCAGTTAAAACATCACACCATCACTGCTGTAGCTATCGTTAACTATTGGATAGATTGAATGTTGTGCCACGTCGGGGATTGTAATGATAGTGTATTGGCCATACCATAATGATACCTTGTAATGTATAAACAGATTTGAGCCCCTTGCATTGCATGGCGAATTTCGAGCTCACAATCGACAATGATAACAAATTATCAATGGGCAGAACATTATACTCATATAGAATTCCAAAATGTAAAATTATTAAAATATTTTTATATATAAAATAAGAGAATATATTTATAATTTTAAAAGAATTAATTTAAATTTAATATTATAAATACATTAATATATTTTTCCTCGTAAAAATCTCCGTGGTTCCTCGATACCTGGCGGGGATGTGGTTCCCCAATCGTGCCCAGCTCTGCCCTATTGCAATTCATACATACAATGCACGCAAGAAGAAATTGGAAATTTTGCAAAATCAACAATGGACAAAGAGATTATGATTATAGGACTGAAAATACTTTTGCCTATGTTTTTGACGCTTGTTATCTCATTTCCTCACTCTAATAAATTTTTCATCAATTAAAAGAGAGTGAACTTTATGCTTTCGTCGTAGATTTAACTTTTAATTGGCTCCAATGAACCTTTTTAATTTTTAATTTTTTTTTCCAACGGTCTGGAATTGCTGTCTAGGTAACACTGAGTAAACTGCAATTGCGAGAACGATAACACAAGGACCATTAAATTCCTAAAGCTTAACAAAATTGGAATTTACAATTTGGTGAACAAAACTTTACCATCGCCATATGAGCATTCTCATCCTTTATCCTCGCCATCAAACAGATGTCACATAATTTAATTTTTTGGGATGATGAAACCAATCATCAATTGATGCTCATCCTTTATCCTTGCCATCAAACACGTCACAAAATTTAATTTTTTTGGGGTGATGAAACCAATGAGCAAATGATGCTCATCCTTTATCCTTGACAATGATAACAAACAAATGTCACAAATTTTATTTTTTATTTTAATAATTTATTTCTGTTGTCAAATATTCTCGTATCAGAAGCAGTCATATTTAACATATTATTGAATATTAAATATAAGTTTTTTTTTTTACAAGAAATTAAATCTTAACTCGTTAAGTTATAGGAAATTAATCTTTTTTATTAAACCTAACTGTTGTTAATACAAAATTTTATAAGAATTTTTTTAATTCTGTATACACATTTTAATTCCAAAATTTCAGAATGCATAAAATGTTAAAAAAAAAAATCTCCAAATTTAATTGAGAAGCTAAAAGATAAGAGTTTTATAAACAGGGGATGGCGTGTAGGCCTCAATCTTCTTTCTATTGCTCGGTAGGCAGAAGATTCATTTTACAATATTAAAACATCAACATCAGACAAGTTTAAGTTTTATAAGTTAAGTTATTAAAATATTAATTTTCGTAAAAAATTAGAATTATTTATTTAATAAAAACTAATGAATACGAAAGAAATATATATATTTTTTCTCTTATCATTTTAATTATTCATGAGAAAATTAGTTATAATCGCATCTCCTTGTTTATGGTCATCAACATCTCTTGATTCTTTGTAGGCCATTCATATTAATGTGGTGAGATAATTTGGTAAACAATAACTTATAACAAAAAAACACTTACATAATACAAAATGACAAAGCTAATGTCATTTTCATAACAAACACAATCCATGCTCATAAATACTTTTTAGCAACAACGATAAAGCATGACACGACTCCATACAAAACTTGTCCTTAGACAAGAACAAGTCTGCTTTTTCACAATGTGTCAAGAAATAATAAATGCACACATGCTTTTTCATGCTTTTGTGTACGCCAAGAATGCGACAGAAATAAAATTTTAAACTGAAAAATAAAAAGAAATATAAAAAATAACTATAAATAAAAAGATAATTCATTAGTGTCACTTTCTAAGTTAATAAGTTGAAACTAAATGTATTATTTTTATAATTTTTTGTCTTATTATAGTAAATTAATAAAAAAAAATGTGACAACATTATTAATATATTTTTTTTATTAATCATAAAAAATAGATAATAAATGAAATAGGATAATAGAATAATAGATTTTAATTCTAGTAATTTTTTTTTTTATAACGTAATTCTAATAAATTTTGATTGATTAAGAAATTATAAAATATTATCCAGTTATTACAAAATGTAGTACAAATTGTGAGAGAACATTTTTCATTGTATCGAAGAAGTAGAGCCATTTGTTGTGTCACTATCTTCAATCAATTTGGTGCTGAAATCCCAGAGTTTGCTTGCCAACTCCATGTCGCTTCCCTGTGAGCTTGTTTTGGCCAAATCACAGTTTGAAAAGTACTCTCCAGTGATTCCCTTCACTTGAGGGTGCAATGCCACATAACATGTTGTTGCTGCACCCTGTTAGTTAGTTAGATTGGAAGTAATGACAAGCACGAAAGATCAAAAAAGGATCAAAAGTTAGAATATGTTAATGTTAATTTCAGCTTCTTTTTATGTCATATACATATTCTTTTTATAGGTCTTGCAAGTTTTAACTTACCTGCTGCACATTCTTAAACACAAATCTTCCAAGCCCTTTGATTAGAGCTGCAAAAATCAGAAACAAACATGCAAAAGTCAATGTGTTTGACACAAGGGAAATTATTAATTACCCGTTTAGTATTGGCTACTCAAAAACAACGCCCAAATCAATAAGGATGTCATATGTGGCAAGATTTTTTTATCACACAATTTTAAAATTTGAGCCCATTTAACACTTGTTGATGTAAGTGAAATTATTAGCTATCCATTTTATAAAAAACAATGCTAGATCAACAAGGATGTTACACATGATGAAACTTTTTTATTGTACAATTTTAAAATCTGAGTTAGTCTAACATCTTGACACAGGTAACATCTTTATTGATATTAGAGAAATTATTAGCTACCCACATAACGAAAATAACCCTCGGACTAATAAAAATGTTACACGTGGTGAGACATTTTTTATTGTACAATTTTAAATTTGAACAAATCTGACATCTCGACATAGGTAACATTCTCATTTATATAGTGTCATTTTCATAGGTGGGTAACTTATTAGCCACCCTGACATGAATGCTGCAAACATTGTCCAATTGATTCAACATGGATGAGCTCATATCCCTAAGGGAAAACTAATGTATTAGGTGTGCTTCCACTATTGAAGCAGATATTTTATTTCCTATATATGCAGAATAATCCTATGGGTTCCAAAACTAGACATAAATTCACGTGAATAAGGCAATGTGGCAGGTTGTTACCATTAAGTAGAGTGCTATAACGGAAAATATTTGTGACAACCACTCCAGGTTGAAGAGAATTTGCAGTAATATCCACTCCTTCTTCCTGATTAAGAAGAAACAATTAATTAATATCACAGATTTCATGGATAGCTATGAGGCAAAAACCAGAGAACAAACTACCAACTTGTAGTAAGCTTGTCAGGCAAAATGACAATCAAAAGCAAAATGTGCAGATACAAGGATATGTGTTTCTCAGTACTCAGCCAATAATTTTTAAGGTTATCTCATATGCTAATGCTAAAATTCTACACATGTTCAAAGAATGCCATTAATCAATTGATAAGGAGAGTTTTGCGGCCCTTGAAGTCTTATCTGGCTCAAATTGAATTAATTGATACTCAATGTTATACTGGACATTGGTGATTTAGATCAAAAAATTCTTAACAAGAAAACATATATATTGTATCATTGTACAAGATGATTGGATATACCTTAAGGCGCCTTGCAAGTTCATTAGCATGTAAAATATTAGCAAGCTTTGATTGAGCATATACACAAAGAGGGTTGAAACTGTAAACAGAAAGAAAACTTAATGAAATATTCATAATACTTGACTTAATGAGAACTATAGGCATAATATATATCTCTATATCTTACATGGATTTGTCATTGATTTTTTCAAAACAGATTCCTTGAGGATATGAACGCTTATGAAGCCCTGAGGAGACATTTACAATTCTTCCTTCTTTCTTACTTTGACTTGCTGTATTCTTCATAGTATCCAACAGAAGATTTGTCAAAAGGAAATGACCTGTTATAGTTATTAAGATTATTTCCACATCTTCTCATTCTATGTATCTTAAACAACAAGAAAATGCTGCTTTGATCCTAAAGCCAACCCCAAATCAGAAGTTAGTTCAGAAATGGAGCTGGAGTTGTATAAAAAATTTATCAAATCAAATTTTCTCTCCTGCTCAGCAACATTGGTTTAATTGCCTCATGCCCAAATGTTTCTTTATTGCTTGGATGCATTTTCATGGTCCCCTTGCGACCAAGGATAGATTATTCAATTTTGGTTTGATCCAGGAACAAGTTTTTTGCTTTTGCGGTTTTTCTATGGAGTCTAGATATCATCTTTTCTTTGAGTATGAATTCTCTGCCCAAGTTTTGCATGTGTTTTGAACTAGATGGATTATGATATAGGATCCATCAGTTTCAGTATTGGCAGCATGTTTTATGTGCAACAAAGGCTAATTTTTAAGCTCTTGGCTGCAACTTTTTATTCTATAATTACTTATATTTGGTATGCTTGTACGTTACTTTTTTGGTAAGGATATTGTGGATTGTAAGAAATGTATTGCAAAGTTATAAGAGATTTGAAAATTAGATAGAGCTACCAAAATATTAGTGACAATAGAAGGAATCGGTTGCTTGTACAAAAATTTATTAGTCAATTAAAGTATATCTTTCAGAGAATGTCTTTTGAAGCAGTAACTTTCTTTTTTTTTTTTATAAAAGTTAACCTTATTCCATAAAAAAGTTAGCACAAAACTATGCATATATTTCATGTATCTACTATATATGTATATATATATATATATATATATACATACCGCTATCAAGAAATATTAGTCACCAGTCATCACTTCAAGTTTTGTGTTGAAGAACCTCAAATACTTAGATATACAAATGTGAGAAGTATCACATTGAAAAAATATAAGATATATGAAAGACAGTAAAAAAAATTCATTATTAACCTAATATCTCAAGGTTTTAGATTGAGAGTGGCATCAAAGTTTTGACGTGCAAATTCTCCCACAATATCAACAAGAACTAAAAGGAAAATACTATTTCTGACATACCTAAGTGATTTGTGGCAAAAAGCAGTTCAATATTGTCTTTGGAGAACAGCATGGAATTGGATCCCAGTCCTGCATTGTTACTTAAAATTACAACAAACAGGAAAATATTAGAGAAATGAATTGGAACGATGATAAAGAGATTAGCAAGAAGCAGCAAAAACATCTGGTTTATCCTGAGCTTACATCAATATGTTCAATGGAAGTCCAGAGGCAATAAATTCTGACGCAAATTTCCTGACAGATGCCAATGAACTGAGATCTAACTCCATGGGATCAACTTTAGCAGTTGGTATCTCTTTCATGATAGCTTCTTTGACATCTTTAGCAGCAACCATATTTCTTACCCCCATAATCACATGGACACCCCGCAAAGCAAGAACACGTGTAGTCTCCAGTCCAAGACCACTGGTTGCTCCTATTATCATCACAACCTCCACAAACAATAATGAATATGTTGACAGTAATTAAAGGTAAGATTCTGAAAACTTACCATGAATATATCAGAGCACAGATCTTTTACAGTTAAAATTTATTGCAAGAGAAAAGTGAGACCCACTTAGGGTTATATAGTCTCGGTTTTCTCCGTGTCTATCTATGTTCTACTATTCTAAATGAATAGTAAATTTCAACTGTAGAAGATCCATCTCAGTATATGATGGTAGAACATTGCACATTTCATCAGAGTTTGTATGCAACACAGCAGATAGGTTTTTTTCCTTTGTTCAAGATAACCAAGGTACACTGCACAATAGATATACGACATCGTTTCAACAGAAATGGAACTTGAAAAGAAAAACTAAGACCTGTGACTATTGCAGTGAGGTCACTTCCATTGATGCCTTGAGTAACTTTCTCGGCAGTGGAACTTGATGAATACCCAGATGGCCCTTCTTCTCTGCTGAAGCCCCACATATTCTCTCTTTGATTGATGCTTTCTTTCCCCCACACTACAGACCTATGCAGAAAGAATGAACTGTACTGAGAAGTTAAGATACAGTGTTAGTACAAGTACTTATAGCTTCATGAGGCAATCACCGGATACTTGTTGTACCAGTAGTAACAGTATAGCAATCTATACCAACGTGTTGACATAGGATCTGGATTTCTTCACGTTTCTGCCATTATATTTAGATTTGAACCATCTATCATTTATCATGTATGTATCAAGGAATAATTCAATGATAAAACAACTAAAGCCCTTGCTTTAAGGCCCTAATTTTTTTTTAAAAAAAAAATAAGTCTCTCTTATCATAACTCTCTTAATAAGTACTATTTTAATCTAAATTAAAATAATTAATAAATATTTTGCATCTCAAAAAGCTTAAGAGATAATTTTTAGATTAATTTTAATAAATCACTTTATTTAATTTTAAAAGATTTTGTCGTAAAATTAGTTTTAATTCCCAACATATCTTCTTTGTATATATTTCACTTACTGCTCCTATCATAATTCAGATTGATAAACATATGGTCTAGATACAAATTTGATAAGAACATGATAAAGCTGAATATCCGTTGACATAGTAATAGCACACTAAGCCTAAAATGCTTTGGCCTAAGATCCCAAATTTAAAATCTTGAAAGTGTACTTTAAAAGAAATTTACTACTCTTATCCTTAATAAGTCTTACATATGAAGATGTGAGGGTCCCTACATGTAAACCAAAAAACAGTATAGCAATCAATAGAGCTCGTGTCATTACAACCGAAATTGACTTGTAAGTTGTAACTGAATACAAACTAACTGAAATTACAGAACCAACCAATTAAGTACAGTGACTGATACCAACTTGACCGGAAAATAAGTTAATCAAACTTCTAGGCTTCTAGCCTTGTAATGCCTCTGAATCATAATCCAACACAGACAGACATATACGAGGTTGTTGCTACGTTTTACCTTGTTGAGGGTGACATACATAGTTTTTATTCTTCTAAATTATATTTGTACTGACATGATAATTAATTTAATTTAAATTTTATTGAATTAAATGTTCAAGTATATGTAAACAAATGAAACTAAAAAATTGTAGCTACATGACATTATTGAGAGCCAAAATATATAATACAAAAACCGCTTTAATATATAAATTTGAGATCTTGAAGTTTTATTTATTAAAAAAAATTATTAATTATTTTTTTTATTTCGAATAAAAATTAATTTCATATTTAAAGAGTCCTTACATAAGAGAAAAAAAAAAAATACCACTTTACCATTATATCATTTATCATCTTCTTCTTTTGTTATCCAATTGTTGGTTAGGCATCTTAACAAAACAATCCAACTAAAAAAAAAATATTAATTATTTTTTATTGAAGTAGACAAAGTATTTAATATGCTTTTATAATCCAATTGTTGGTTAGCTATATATTCAGATCCGTAACTGGCCTCTTTTGTCCTATTAATTTTTCAAAGAAAATGACGATCGAGGCTATATATTAAAGCTTTATTAGAGTGTTGCATGCAATTACGTGCTAATACTATAAGGAAAAATAGAGTTAAGTGTAACACATATATGGTTAATATAATTTATACAACTATAAAACTAAATGTTAATATTTGGTATTATTAGTGATTATATCGATGAGTTCCAGCTCAATCATTATTAATCCCATAATGTTTTAGCTTTTTTTCTGAACATTGAATAGTCAAATCATGAGCTCTTTTGCAGGGACCAAAATCTCTTTCATTAACAAAATTGAAGTTTTCTGTTTTCAGGGAAAGTTTTATGTTTTAGTAGGCAGGTTGTTATTTTGTTTCATTTGATTAGAAGCCTTTTATCTTATAGCATTTTGGCAATTAATTACTAAGCTCAAGGTTAGATCAATGGTAAATTGTTATTTCATACTTGCAGGGACAGACTTACACAGAGAAAAACAAGGACGCAGCCGCTCTCAAGAAAAAACCAAAATTCTTAATATGTACTTGTCCTTCTTTTAAATTTTCATACTACTTTTCTTTACATTGTCTTGAATTTTGCCTCTACTCTATTTTTCTACTTCCATCCTTCCTTGTTCATGGGAAACCTATATTTATGGGAATGTTTAAAATTTATTTGATTAACTTTAGAGTAAATATATATTTTGGTCTCTCATATTTAAAACTTTAATTAATTTAGTTTATCACACTTAAAATTTATTAATTTCGTATCTCATATTTAAAATTTTAATTAATTCATCTCTCATATTTTAAACTTATTAATTTAGTCTTTCACATTTCAAAATTCTTATCAATTATGTCTCCTTAAACTTATCAATATTTTTTAAATTTGAGGGATTAAATTAATAAGTTTGACAAATTTAAAGGACGAAATTGATAAGAGTTTTAAAATGTAAGAGACTAAATAAGTTTGAAATGTGAAAGACAAAATTGATTAAGATTTTAAGTGTGAGAGATTAAATTGATAAACTTAAAGTATCAAAAATTAAATTGATTAGTGAAAGATCAAAATAAGTATTTACTATTAACTTTAAGCATTCATATAATTAGTCAAATCATGAGCCATTTAAATGTAGTTCCTTTCCTAGAAAACACCAAAATCTGTTGATTAATAAGAGATACATTATAAGTATATTTATAAATTTACACTCACTTTTACAATTTTTTATTTATAATTTTACTTTTATATTATACTTAAAAAATTGAGTATACAATTTAAATGTAAAACTTTAAGTGTGTAAATGGTATTTTCCATTACCAAAACGAAGTTCTCTGATTTTAAGGGAAGTTTATGATGGATGGGCGTAGGTGAGATTTACGAACAATCATTTATGAGATGATGTTGACAGTTAACCATTAGAGCATAACACTCATGCACTTACAAGTGCTATATTTTTGAACCGTCGGCAGTCATAAATGACCACTTTTGGTATGGTATAGTTATGTCTCTGAAGGAGATGGATCCCAAAATCATCAAACCTCTATCCAGAATGTAAAGATAATATTCTTAATTGTTTGATTTAATTGTCAAAGTAGTTTGACCAATAACACAATCGTAGCAATAAGATTCAGCATTTATTTATCGCCCAACATTTTTATATACATACTTCCTCAAATTTAAATTATAGAAAGTTCTTAATTAATTTACGTATTTTTTTAAAATTGTATATTTTTAATTTTAATTTTATTTATAATAATAATTAAATAATTTATTTTAATTTTTTATTAATAAAAATATTAAAAACACTATATTACATATTTCTCATATTATATTACATATTCCTCTCTCTCCAAGCTGCTGGATTCTTTCATTTAAAAGGGTTAACAGAAAAGTGATGGCACAGAGCCAAATGACTGCTTTTTTGGGTGTCAAATCAATGCAGAGCTAGCACTGGGGAAAGATCAAATGCATCACATTTAGGTTTGGTGAGTGCTGTGTTCATGCATTTAATCAACCAATCAATGAACTGTGCAACTTTCATGCATGGCGGTGAACTTTATGTCCGAAAATTTATGTATAGTTACAGATGACCAATTCATGATTAATTTTCTGCGTGGAGAAAATTTTCTTCATAAATCCTAACTTGAGATTCATGACCATGTCTGAGTTTGCACCGTGTACTGTCATACTGTTTAGATGTGAAATTCATTCAAAATAAGAACTATAATTGAAAAGAGTGAAATTTAATTTAATAATTGTCATATATTTAATAAAGTTTTTACTAACTTTTTTATCTGTGTTCGAATTTTTCAATATTATAAATTAAAATTTCTACCTATAATCTCCTCCTCCTCTAACTACTAAATAACACGCCACTTTATAGGATTTGTGCCTGAAAATCTTATTATGAGAAGCTTCTGAAAAGCAATTTGAAATTATAATTAAAGAAAAAAAAAAAGGTGCAAATGATAGTCTTAGGGGCATGACTTAGTTGACCATGTAATAACCATGTAATCTCTTCTATTTCTATACATCTGCCCCTTTCTCAAGGCATTGTTTTAGACAAAGACTGTTGGTATTGGCATGAAGAAGTCACCATTGAACATGTCAAAATCACTCCCACTTAATGCTAATAGAAATCCTGGGCATGGCCTGCTAATAGAAATCCTGGGCATGGCCTGCAACAGCTTATATCCCAGATGCCTAGCCAGGAAGCTGTCTGAAAAGGTGGAGACAATAATAATGACAAAGTTCATCACACCACATAAGCACTTTACTTACCAGATAAGGTTGTAAGATTAGATTTCTTCGCTTTTACTTTAACCGATAGTGTACATAATTCAGCTGAAGAGTGTACAAAGAGTCTAAGACAGCAATACACCCGAGCCTGCGTTTAAAGACATGTATGCAGAGACTATAAATTCTTGACTTTCCAAAAAAAATTCAGAATCACAATACAGTCCCCCAGATTCCGTACTGTACAGCAATGTTTGGCCTCCCAAAAAATAGTCCAAAAGCTATTAGGCAAAAATAATCCAGAATTTTGTACCGACTTCATTCTCTTTGCATCTGTATGACATCTCATTGCATGAATTCTTCAATTGGCAAAACTACATCCCTTGATTCAATATCAACATTGAACTTTGTAAGTCATCACATACTGTTAAGCATTAGGCAAAATTCCGAGCTATCAACTTTTCATGGATTGATGCTGCATATATGCTACATGCAACTGCAAGCTTCTTTGCCAAAGATGAGCATTTGAACAAGAAGGTATAAATGAATTGAACATCTGAACGTTTCATGCCCCGGCATAGTTTGCTCAACTTGCAAGGATCCGAGCTATACAACAAGCCTGAATGTGAAGTCATGGAAAAAGAACTTCTATACCCCCAGCTCGTCTATTCCCAGATCCAAATTTATTACTTTGATTTTCTTAAGCTTTGGCTCTTTTAACCAAAAAGGTATGCTGACAAAATTGAGGACTTTTCCCTGATATGTGTGCCAAGGAAAATGCCAGACGTCATATACCATTTGCTCTGCTCAGTAAGGATGAGTTAGGACTTAGATCCAAAGATGGGTTAATCTTACCATGTTCCCCCAGCAGCTGTCGGCAAACCCGATCAGCCAAGACTGACTGAACATCATAGGACTCAGCGTGAGCAGGCACTGCAAGCTGCTTACCCGTAACATCATTTTCACTCACCAGTTCTGAAGTAATGTGAGACCCCATTTGCATTCCTCGAAAGATGTCAACGTTTGAGTCATGATGGACAGGAGCTGTAGGGCTATTAATGTAGACACTGTTTGAGGGCTTTGGTAAGCTTCCAAGACATTCATGAAAGTAAACTGACTGTTTTAGGTGATTACTAAATGGAATGGCACCACTACCGCCAGTGAGAGGCGAGGATGCACCAGAAGCAGTCCGAGGGCTGGATATAGGAGAGGGAGACATTCTCCCATTCATGTGCTGTGGTGACCTTGACCGCAAAAGTGGGCTTCCAATGGGAGAGACTGGGCAAGATATATTCTTTGGAATATAGATTTCACTGGAAAACAATGAAAAAAAAATTCAGACCAGGCAGTGTTAGATATATTCCTTGTGCACATTTTTGTGTGTTAGAGGGGGAGAGAGAGAGAGAGAGAGACCTGGCATGAGGATTAGTTTTCAAAACCCTAGAAGAATGAATAGAAAGTCTGTCTGAATCCAAATTAGAATGGTTTCTTCCTTGTCCAACGCCCTGAAATTTTCAAAGATGCATGAACTTACTGGAATAAGAAGAGCACACAAAAAGACAACCGACAGAGGAAAACAACTTCAAATGTAATTTCATTAATCAAGGAAACACAATATGGAAGTTAAATTCATGTGAAAGCCTAACCTATGAACTTTGAGCCTCCACATGGAGATACATATATCATTTACATTTAAGCATTGTAGTATAACAACACTTGCTTACTACTAAAATAATCATCCCCACAATTCTTAAGGAAACATAGCCTAAGATTTGTTTCCTCTCAGCTTGTGTGATTTTTACTCCAAGAGATATTCTAGCTCGAACTACTTGTGGAAATCCATGTAACTCTACAAGAACCACAACCCTTTTCTCCATTATATGGATACAAAAGTGTCCCCTATTCTTCATAAATGTCATAAATCCAACATATAAAATCAACGAATCAAGGTCCACTACCCCACTCTACATTTAGACTGAAAAAACTCTGCCACTATGAGATCATAATAAAACAGGATAACAGAAGGGTCTGTCTATTTCATGCTACCTAAAAATATATGTTATGTTATGTTAAGAAAAGTTTCCACCATATCTTACTTCTTTCTAACAAAAGTTCTTTTATGCTGCCATGTCTGGGGGAGGGAATGGGAACAGAGATTTATTTGTTTCTATGCTCTGGTGTCTAACAAATTCACCAAAAATATTCATCACTCTATATCAAGGAGAATGAAATGTTCATGCAGTATACATGCCAAGAATATTAATTCTAATTCATAAGATATCAATCATAGCTAATGTGAAAACATAATACTAATTCCACATGATACCGTAATGCATGAAAAGTTTTCATGCATTCTATCACAAGTAAGGATTTGAGAACAGGAACAATTTGGTATAGATCATGATGCACAATGAAAGAGAAACAAACCACCATGTACTTGATTATGGGAATAAGGAAAAAGCATAGAAATAAATTAATCAATATGCTTGATGTTGGAAATAAAAATCTGTACCAGAGCTTTCACTCCTTGTACAATCCCAGGGACCACATCTAGTGCTTCAGGGCTCTGAATAGGTCTTTCCAACGGTGTAGCACATTTTACAAAAGGGTGGTTCAACAGTTCACTAGCTGAAGGACGATCTTGTGGATTACGTTGTAAGCATTTCCTAATAAAATCCTTTCCCTCTTTTGAGAGATGACCTGGGATTGCCGGGAGTTCCTTGCTATTACCAATCTTGAACATGGCAGCAACCTGTTATGATAACATCAAATGCATCAAGTCAGGACAAGAAAAAATCATTTATATGCATGTCCATTGTCCAAAAGGAAAGAATTTCATTCAAATTTGGGGAAAAAAAAAACTTCTAAAAACTCCAACATATTGACATAATTACTGACCCCTTCAAACTGACTCCAAGGAGGCTTAGTAGTAGCCATTTCAAAAACTGTGCATCCAAGACTCCAGATATCCACAGCCAGGTTGCAACCATTAGAATTCCTTATAACCTGGATAAACATAAGGCAAAGACATCGAATCCAAAACCAAAAAACAATTACATGTAGAAAGAAACCAACCCGAAAGAATAAATAAAAATTATAACCTCAGGAGCCATCCAATATGGGCTTCCCTTGAATGATAATGGTGCTGATGTTATCTGCAAACCGTAGAAGGAATAAGTTGGGGAAACAGGAAAGCCATGCAACCTCATCATTAACTAAAGCGTTATTGCATAAATAATCAGAAAAGAAATAAACCAGACAAAAAGAGAAAAGCAACGGTTTAAAATAGAATTGCAATCTCAAATGGCAATTATTCACAAGTATAACTATTATCAGCAAGCTTAGCAGCTTACATGCTTTGCCATGCCAAAGTCTGCCAACTTGACCCGACCAGTTGGATCTACCAGTATATTTGCCCCTTTGATGTCCCTTTTACAAAGAATGCAATTGAAGAGATAAGTATGCCAAATGTCAGAAAAAGATAATTATTATGCAGCAGCTGTAAAAATTTATGCTTTTTTAACAATGATTGCGTAACTGAGTTCACCTGTGAACAGTATTCTTAGCATGTAGAAAAGCAAGCCCCGACAAAATTTGTTGAGTATAACTACGGATAGCAAGTTCACCAAATTGACCGTATTCTTGAAGAAGTTTATGTATGGAGCCTCCAGATACATATTCTAGGTAGATGTAAAGCCTATCACCTACCTGTTCAAGGAATGATTCAACACCTTATATGAGTAGAGCACAAAATTGCATCCAGCTGACAGTTTCCTACAACTATGCTGTTAGGTGAACATCAGCAACACAAAAATCATATAACAAGATCATGCATTGGAAATGGAAAGTCCGCAGATAGGTTCAGAAAAGTTTGATGAAAATGCCAAAAAGAAAATTAACTATATCAAAATAAATAACTAAATCTAAAAAAATGAAAGAACTTACTGTTTCAGAACCATAATACTGCACAATATTTTGATGCCTTAATCGGCTTAATAGAGCAATTTCCTGCCACCAAGCTAGGAGTGAGATTTCTAAGGCAATTTAACATTTAAAATATAAATATATATGTATGTATGTATATATATATATATATATAAAAAGAATAAAACTAGAAACTACTATATTGCAGATGAAAACTTTGTAGGTCTGCAAGATCAATTTACCTGCATTAATTGCTTCACACTTTCCTTAGACTTGGCATCATCTGAAAACAGAGTGACCTCCTTCATTGCACACATTTCACCGCTTTCACTACAAGAGACAAACATGATACATCAAGCAGGTTTACCATGAAATTATGAAGTAAGATGATTAAATCGATACATACCTATTGAAACCAACATATACATGTCCAAATGTGCCACTGCCCAGCAGCTTTCCTTTTTTCCAACGTGATCCAGGGCTCATTGGATTATCTGCTCTTCCTGGACTTCTTGGCATAGATGGAGATGTTGCTGCTGAATTTGATTGAGAGAAAGGTGATGGATGAGTAACGGTTAAAGGAGGAAGGGGCAGACGATGACTCCGTTGTTTTCCCTCGTCTACCCATACTGACTGTGAATCAGCTGGAGTGCCCCCAGCTCTAGGATGAATTGGTGTGACAGCACCACTCTGAATTCTTGAGCTTGGACCAGGGCTTGTCATTCTGGGACTAGGTACAGACTGTGAATCAGCTGGAGTGCCCCCAGCTCTAGGATGAATTGGTGTGACAGCACCACTCTGAATTCTTGAGCTTGGACCAGGGCTTGTCATTCTGGGACTAGGTACAGGAGAATACTCAGGACTCCCCCTGCTTGGTTGCCAAAATAACTGTCCTGACATGTCACCTCCCATTGAATTATGTCCTGAATTGTGACCAGAACCTGGACTCGAGCAGTGACCAGATCCAATCAAGTTGACCTCCGAATATGGCTTTGCAGAGCAAAAGGCAGAGTTTAACACTTGTTCTGTACCAAATGCTCTCATTGGACTTCTTGAAGGACTTGACATGGAGCTATCTGGAGCACTACAGAAGGCACCATGATGGGGAACCTGTAGATTTGGCACATGTTTGCTTAAAGGTCTCCCTTTTGGTGATGTTGGAGATAAATGATTACTGAGAATGTTAGCTGGCTTTTTGGCATCTCTCAAATTTATTTGGGAAGCACTAGTTGTTTGATCCTTCAGTACCAAGCTTCAAAAACAGGCAATTTCATTGTCAGGGATGAGTAAACTAAAAAGAACAATGCAAAACCACAAGAGCTTAGGCATGCAAATGTGACAAATTATGCAATCTGGAAACATGTGAGTGTTTCTTGAGGCTACCTGGAAGGGCTGCTTGCAGCAGTTCTAGGCCCATTCTCGCAGTCAGTTGCCAGAGGACTACGACTACGTGAGTCTGCTGGCTCATCACTAACAGCAGAGCTCTCACTAGAGATTGAAGCAGTGACCAGGTCCCCGTCCAAATCTGCTGGATTCAGCCTATTACGTATGCATGCAGGCCTGGGAAGAGGCAGAAACAATGATGGCTTGGAACCCTTCTCCTGTCTTGACTTTGATGATATACTAATTTCAGAATCTGTTCGGCTTACACTAGAAGGATGCAGGCCAGGAAGTGGTACTGGTAGTGGCTGAGCATTAGGCCTTTCAGCAAAACTTTGACACCTTGCAACTCTAGTGGGAGAAGGAGATCTTGATTCAGCAGGAGACCGAGCCCCTTTCTCAGAAATTGTGTCACTGCAATGTCTATGAGATCCTCCAGATCTATTGTTTACTTTACCTTCAGATGGGATCTTAAATTTTCGGTGTAATGCATCAATAAAACCTTCTTTACTTGCTTTCTTCTTGATTTCTTTTGATGACGATTTCCCCCACCATGAAGGCATATTTGAATTGTATATATAGAGGTTTGGCAAGGAAATTTCTTAAAATAATTCCATCAGTAGTTTGGAAACTTATCGATCCATATCAGTAGATGTGCTTATAAATGTTATGATTCAGCCATAAACTTTACCAAGTAGGAGCTTCAGGAATATTAAATGCTGCAACTCTAACGTTCAATTTTGAAGGAAAAAAATTAGTGATTAAACACGAAAGTGCAAAACCTGTAGCAGAAAAAAACATGCATTCTCATCTTAGACTGTAAAAAATGTGTGTATCATTTATAAATATATCAGGTTCAATTTTTCAATACACGCATGTAACTACAAAATGAATCCTTGTTTTCATAGACCAACCAGTCATATTTTTACATTTCAAATAAAATGACCACCCAGAAGTGTAATATATGAAACTCTGTACATCTGAGCTCATATGACAACGGATTTATGATGAATAACTCCATCAGCTAGTTCTCAGCCCACAGAATCCCAAGCTCAATATCACACCCATTTAATAGAGCAACATTTAAACTACATCATCCAACTTTAATAACCAGTATAAATTAATGCAGCATGACATCCATTGCGTTACATGCCTTCTAGATTCTAAAATTCCCAAAAAAATTTCCTTATTTATACAGGAGCATTCACTACCTCGCATAAGCTCACGTTCCTCATTTTCTAACTTAAAAGTAGGTTCCAACAAGAAAGAGAAACTAATTGTAATCACAGTTTCGACCATGATAATCTATATGTCATCGTCAATACAACAGAATTCTTACGAAGATTCTCAAAAACTCAAAAAGATTAAAATAAAAGTTCAAACTTTCATATTCCCTCTCATATGCTTCAGGAATTCTACCGAACATCCAGTAAGCTCAACAACCCAAATTGTCAAAAAAATCAACTCATAACACAGATCCACAAACATAATATTCAGCTAAGAAACAGCTAAATCAGCTAACTTGTTGACCTTTCACTGAAACTAGACCATACAAACGCTAAATGTGTAAAAAAGCAAAAGGAAACTTACTTCAAATAATCCACACTATGAATCTGAAGTGAACCCACTCTATAATTTTAGCTCAAATCTGAGTGAAGAATTTCCTGAATCGTTCAGGAAGTCCGCCAGAGAGACCAAACAAGAACCAGAATATCCAAAATGCAAGAACTGGAAAAGGACTTACACTGGTATGTGGCGAATATCTGAATTGAAAGACGGTGAGAGAGATCGCGTACAGAAGGACAGAGGGGGATAGAGAGAGAGAAGAGAGTGTCTCTGGGTTAGGACATGGAGGTCTCTGAGCGTTGATTCTTAATAATTAATAAAATTATAAATACTAATTATTACATTTCCCCTCTTCCGAATTATTACTTGGTCCTTTAATTATTTTTTTTCAATTTTCTAAAATTTCTTGTTGGAATCAGGCCATGTAGCACTACTTTTTCTTTTTCTCCTTCAATGAGTTGGCATTTGGATTGGAATTTATTCATTCGAATTGATTTACAGGGTAATCATGTAATTTTAGTTGTATAGTGGACAAAAATTAAGGAATTTTTTGTACCATACTTTAATTAAAAGATTATATTTTAATTTTTTTAATTACAATTTATACATTAATATTTTGGAAACTCCTAAAATTAATGATTGAAATTAAAAGTCCCCAAGGAAATTTTATGGTCAATTGATGGATGTATTAATGGATCCATTGCTACATAGAAGTTGCAATTTTTATTTTTTTTTATTTGCACCACAGGTTTCTTCACATACAGCTAAATATTAATCCCTTGAAGGTAAAAAAATCATTGAAATGAGTTTTTTTTTTTTAATAAAGGTTTTTTTTATATGATTGAAAAAAAATGATTTTAGAAAATCCCTAAAGAACTATTTGAATTTCTCTAAAGTTATTTCCTCTATATTTTTTGTTCAACATTTCTCTAGAGCCATTTAAGTTAGAAAATAGGCAGAGGTGTCATTTTAATAAAAGTTAATTGGGTAATTGCAATAATTTAGAGTGTGTGTTAATTAAAAATAGTAAGTGTGTTAGTTAACACAACTACCTATATATCAAGTATGTGGGGCTTTGTTGGTGCATAAGTTGTAAATTCATTTCACGCTCGAAAATTTCAATATTCGGTTGTAAAAAATAGAGAGTTAAATATTGTTACATTAAATATTTTAATTTAGATTGCTGTATTTTAAAATTTTTATTAATTTTGTGCTTATAACATTTTTTGGTAATTTAAACAATTAGTATGATGAGAGATAAAATTGATAAAAATTATAAAATATATCAAAATAAATTAATTAAAATTTTAAATATAAAAAGTAAAAACAGGATTTAAATATAAATAATCATTTTGTTTCATGTTTAGTTGTATAGAAATAGAAACGAATATTCATGCTCAAAACGGTAAAATTGCTCGTTCTATATTCTATAAGATCAATACATTATTTAGAAAAAGAAAATTGAGCACTTTATTTTTTCTAATTATACAAAATGATATTTAATAAGGGATATTGTTATATTCTAAACATATTATAATGTTGTTTTACATTAATTCCATGTATCTATCCCATAAACTTTTTTTTTTCTTTTTGAGACATTCCATGAACTATAATTTTATAAAATGAAATAACTATTTCATTCAATTCTATTGCTATTTCTATTTACTCTCATTTAATTTCAAAATTTTCATTTCATATATCAAACAAGCATATGAAATAAGCTACATTATATTATAATTGCTAACAATCAAACAAAAAAATCTAGTTTAAATAAATTAAAAATAAATCATCAGAATTTTGGATTTTTTTTTTCACTAGAAGCAATCCTTTAATAGATTCCTTTTTAATACAGCAATTATCATTTATTAATAAACTACTCTTTTTTCCTTGGTAGAGAATTATTGGAATCAAAATCTTTTCTCTTTTATGAAACAGATGGATAATTGTGCACCATTAAATGCTATCAAAAGTATTTATTTTAAATGATGCGCATAATGGGCTTTTATTGGATGTAATAAAAAAAAAAATTATTCTAAGTTTCTAAGAGCATCTTTAATTATGATATTCATTAGAGTTTCATATCTTAATTATTTATATTATTTTTATGAGTTTTATGATGACACATCACTTTATATAACTTATACAATTTTCTCTTTAATCATACAATTTCAAAAAAAAATTTAAACGGGTCCTATAAATTATTTTATATTTTTATTTCTAATCAATTTATTTCATAATTTTTCTCTTTCCTCCTATAAATCTCTTCTCTTCTTTTTTTTTCTTATAAAATATAAGTGAGTCCCATTTTTTTCTTATTACCCGCTCCATATACCAATAACTCACTTTCTTCTCTCTCTTCTACCTCACCAGCTCTCTAGTGGTGTAACAAGCTATGCAACGTTGTGCAATACAAAATTTCCACCCACGAGATGCTCTAACTACTAGTTGGTAAACATAATTTTTAACCACTAAATAAATCAGTTCATAGGATGTTGCTTTAGTTTTTTACAATAAACACTAAACTGTATTACTTGTGCTGCTATTTGTTTATGGATAATTGTGTTGTTTTCTTTGAAATATCACCCTTAAATGCTACCAAAAGTAATTTTTTTAAAAAATAACCCATATAATGAGTTTTTATTGGATGAAACAAAAATGTTTTCATTCTAAGTTTCTAACTACTACTAATTAACCAAATACCTAGATTAATTGATTGGAGCTGCTTTAGCTTTTTACAATAAGTATTAAACTCTATTACTTGCATTGCTTTTTTTTTTTTTTAATGAAACATATGGATAACTGTGTTTTTTTTTTTTTGATATATCATTGTTAAATGCAACAAAAAGTATTACTTTAAATAATGAAGATAATGAGTTTTTAAAAAGTGTTCATTTTAAGTTTCTAACTATTAATCACTAAATACAATTTTTGAATACTAAACATATAGATTAGTTGATAAAAGGCTGCTTTAATTTAATTAGATATTTTAAGTTCAAATCTTAAAAATATAATTATGTTAATATTTGTTACCTCTCATACTCCTATCTGATAAAAACAATTTCAATTACTGTACATTAATAAGACATTAAAAAATGAGGCTAATTATTATCTACATTTGGAAACAAAAGAATTTTATCTGCCTTAATATAAGGTTGAACTTTATTTCTACATTATATAAAGATCAACTCAAGCTCTTAGGGAATTGTTTAGTGATTAAGGGCTTGAACAATTTTTACTATGTAAAGAGATCGAACCTATTTGTCGAATGCACCAATTTGGTTATTTATTTATTTATTATTAGAACTAAATATTATTTTTAAATAATGATAAAAATAAAAATAAAGAAAATTAAAATCAGGCCAAGCCAAAAAAAAGTCTCAAATTAAAATTGTAACTCAATTTGAAAGTTCCTTTTGTAACCCCCACAATTTCTCTTCTAACCCCAACCCCTTTTTCTCTTTAGGAAAAGATAAAAATACCCTTAAGAATGATGCATTGGTGCTACCGTTTGGTGTTCTCTCTCTAGTGATATATATGGTGGTCGGAATGAGAGGATGTGAGAAAGGGTGGGGAGATTGAAATGTTAGAGATGGGGACCTTCTGGTAAATTCAATAAAAAATAAAAGAAGATAGAGGTTAGAATAGAAAAAAGGGGGTTTCAAAAGAAATACCCCTCAATTTGTATGGGCCAATCCCTAACAACAAATTAATCAAGCCTAAAATTAACAAAGTTTATTGTAAAGAAAATTATTGTTTGATTTTTCAAATTGACAAAAAAGAATTTTGGAAAAAACTTTGATATTCTTTTTTAGTATCAAAATTTGAAAATAATTATTATTCCAAAAATATATTACCTTCAAAATGGTAGAAGAGCCCATTGAACATCTAATATCACAGGATATCCATTCCTTCCTAAGTAATTAATTACAAACACTTGGTAGACAAAAACAAACACGTTTTAAGTCTTTTCGAAATATTTTAGTAAGAATTCCAATTCCAATCTTTGATATAAATGAGAAAGGAAAGGCAACGGCCAAGGGAGATGTATTGTGGTCCACTGGCCATCCTTGCACGTGCTTCGCCCTCCATTTCCTTTCTCATCATGTTTGCTTGCTGGCGATTACGCATGCTCATTTGGAGGGCCTCCGCATAATCAAGCACGTGTCGATTTCTCTATTTTAAGTTCAATGGATGCGAGTGCATTGTTTCTTTTTGCTCGTAGATAGGAAGGGAAGCAGAATGAGACAGTAATTGTAACTTGTGATCCAAGGAATTTAAAGCTAAGTGAGAATATAGTGAGTGTTTGCAAGTTTTAAATATAAGAGAAATAGATGTGGAAAAAAAAAGTTTCGATGAACCTTTAGAGTTTCAATTTTAAGAGAAAAGAAATATAAAAGATTTTCATAATTTCTCCAAATTTTTTCTCAAGTTATTTTTTAAGTTCTTTCAAATTGGGAGATTTTTAAAAGGAAAATTATGTTTTCCTTTGTCTTTTTCATCTTCTGGCTTTTCTTTTCTTATTATTGTTCTTATAATGTTTAAAATTTTTATTACTTACATATAAATAATAAATTAAAATTAACTATATAACTATTTTATAATTAAAAATACAAAAGTCACTTTAGTTATAAAACTAAAAGAGGGATATATTTTAATTATTTATATTGACTTGATATATTATTTTTTATTTTATATAATTTAAACAATTTTTTCTCTTTAATAAGTGCCACAATTATCTCATAATTTTATCTCTCAAGTCAAATTATCCTCAATTAAAAAAATTGAAAAAACTCATCCTACGGCAACCGTGACCCCTTCTCTTCCACCCAATTCTACCCTGCTGCATCATTTCTATGCTGTATTTGCAATAGGGGCCCACTTTTGGGCTAAGGAATCGTTCCATGTTTGGAGGTGCTTTCTCCCTCTTTCATCTAGTTCAGACTAACTCTATTAATGAACTAAAAATCTAATTGTTGCACTACAATATACAACTCTCCAAAAACTATAACCATGGTCTAAGTCGAAATCTTTCATTTAATACACTTCCCATCATTTTATAAAATCATGGAAGTAATACTATTATAAACAAAAACATTTGTTACCTCCTTACTTGTATCATTGCATTATAATATTTAATTAAATTTTAATTAATTACTTCATTAAATATTCAAATAAATTAATCATAATCTAGTTGTATAAAATGTGACACAGAGCACAAGACAATATATGTTTTTTCATTATAAACACAGTTTTGGAATGGTCTGGTTCATCAGTAGAATACTATCTACCTAATCTAATCTCCAATAGATAGCCTAGTAACTCTATAAGCATTCTCTGAGCAGGCTTTTCTTTTCGCAATCCTAGTAAGCAAATGAGACTTCTATAGGTGGCCACAAAGCAGAACTTTAACATATGAAAGAATCAATTATATGGCGACTATGAAATCCTCACCCAAAGCTCTCTCTAGAAAATGGACCTTGCAATCTGAATGCCCAACATTGGCCTTCCCAAGAGCAACACCAAGTTTAAGAGGATTTAGGGGACATTATCTTCAATTTGTGAGACATTCTTTTCCACTTTAGTTGCACGCAAGACTGTCTAACAAGAGTATTACTCCAAGCTGCAAGCTTCATGACAAGTCAAAGTCCAAATATGTAACAGATCTATAGGACTTTCTATATCCGTGTTCGAAATCAACATACCAGTTGGCACATTTGAAGCAAAATTTGATAGGACAAGTATAACCATGGCAAGTACTGCTATTCCATTAGCATGATCTACTCGAGAATAGGTTTCCACAAAGTCCCACATAGCACTTGGAATCCCACTTTTGTTGAAGCCATCTACCATGATAAACATTCCATAAAAGAATACCAAAAGTGAATAGGAAACCTGTTCCAGGAAAGGAAAAACATCACATGAGGTTCTCCAATGTTCATCAACTAGCAGCAGAATAAATGTAACACAAGACTTCCACAGTATCCTTTTCCATTTCATGCTTAAATCATCCTCTTGTTCCAAAGAGGGCACTAATTGTACCTCTCTTGGTTCAAACATCTTTGAAGGACTATTTACCTCCCCTGTAAGGAAAGACATATCAGTTATCCCCTCCTTTGATGCATTCGAGTTTCTTGAAGAATCCATTGTAGTACTAGGGGTCATGTAAATTTCACTTTCATTTACACTTGCTCGGTTTCTTAAACCCTGAGCCCTCCCTATATTTTCAGGATACTTCTGAACATTGACAGATTCTAGACGGGAATTCCATTCTTCAGAATTTAAGGATGTAAAATGGGACATTGTGGCAGGAGAAAGCCAATGAGAATTGACATCCTATTCTGCTATGACTTCCATAGCTGCATCTTCTTTATTCTTATGAACAGATAGTAACCTCCAAAACATGGATAAGAGATTTAAAGCATTCACTAAAACTCCCACGAGCATAGCAGGAAGAATACCAAGCAGAAATACTTCAAATGATAATTTGCTCTGAACAGCTATAACCAGATTCTGGGGGTTTCCAATTGGAGTTGCTGCTGATCCAATATTAGCACTTGAAGCAAGGGCAAGTAGAAAGGTGGGAGGTTATGCTGCCTTGCAATTCTCAATACAAATTCAGTCAAAACAACACAAGAGGTGTCATTAGTGAAAAGGGCCCTAGATACAGCAGAAATCAGACAGATTCGAAAAAGCAAGTCCCATGCTCCTCTACTTTTCCAAGAAAGCAACTTGCCTAAATATTTGAACATGTCTGCTCTTTCGAGATAAACACTCACAACCATTGTCCCAAAAAGAAGACCGAGTATTGGGTGATCAATTGCAGCATAGGCTTCATCCGGAGAAATAACTTGGAATAAAACCATGAGCATGGCACCTAGCAGGGACCCTGCAGTTCTCCCAATGGGTAGAAACGGCACAGCTGGGAAAACTGATAATACCCAGAAAATGGCAAAGGAAATTGAACCCAGGACTACTTTTTCAGTAGGAGCTAGTACCATTTTTGTGGCTAAACAACCCAACAATTAGTTCCAAGCTAAGGTTAACAACTTCACCACTAGACCATTAACAGTATCAAAATACTATGTACTCTGGAAGAACAATATTTCCTGAAAAATGAAAGTCAACTGGACAGTAAGATGTACGAATATTCACCCTTTAAGACACCATTTATCATTCCAAAAACTATGAGATTTCAGTAGCACAAAAAAAAAAAAAAAATCAGTTAAGAATAGTGGTCAAGCAAGCGGAGGGCATGAAGGCACATGCAACTGTTATAACGCAGTGCATTTCAAATTATTCCTGGTATCTTGCATAACTTAAACAGTAGTAGGAAATTGAAGTCAACAGAGTATGGAACAAGTAGCAGATTGCCAATTTCAAAAATTTCCATTCTACCAGTTTCTTCACTGAAAACTAGTTACAAAAAGAAGTATCATGCAGGATGCAAGTAACTCCAGCTAAATATGCAATTTTCACTACTCTCAAAAAACATTAATTTGTAAGATTTCAACGACAATAAAGAGAGAAAAATTCAACCACCTCTTTTTAGTGTATTCAAGTCTATGATCATCCTTCTACGCTGAATTCAAACAACCCAGCCCAGGAAACCCCAGAATGGGACCTTAAATCTGTAAATATAAATCAAATAAAATAGTTGGGAATCACTTTAAATCCCAACAAGATAATATTAATGCATGATTCCAGGTTTTTATTGCCTCATCATGCCATTATCTTAAGCGCATTCAACCCATTATCAGATAAATAACAAATGCTCCACGAAAACTGGAGAAAAAATAAAAAGGAACAACGTAGACAGGTATTTACACATCTTATCTCAAGGAAATACTCTACGAGCCGAGGCCAAACTTGGAAATATTCATAGAGTTGCACCGAGCATGAGCTGCATGATAAAAAGCTAGTAACTTTCTGAAAGAGTGAAACTTCTGCGATAGATAAAGCCAAAATGGCCAGCTCCAGCGATTGGCTCCCAGGTAGAAACAATATAATTATTTTGACATCCAGATTTTATTTTTAAGGGTAAGTGAAGTTTCATCAATGAAAATACTCTTGAATCAAAAAGAAAACAAGTGGTCATTATTTAAAAAAACCTTTCAGCTAATAATCAAGGCAGAAGAAACTCTGAGTGATTTTTAATTATGTAATTGAGAAGAATTGTATATTTTAATTTTATATTATTTTTATAGGTATTATAATGATATATCATTTTTTTTTTAATTTATAAAATTTACATAATTTTTTTTAATTATGCAAATAATTTTTTTTTAAATAAATCTCACAAATTATCATATATTTTATAATTTTTTTTTCTCTCATAATTTTTTTTTCTTCTTGCCAAATAAAATAATTTGGATTCTTTTTTTACTTATACAACATTCTTCAACTATGAAATTCTCTTTACTCTCTCCTCCACCTCACTTCCTTTTAGTAGTGAATCAAAAGAATATATTGTTACATAAACTCATATAATACTTAAATAACTACTATTAGAGACTGTGTAAGAATTTAAATTTATCCTAATGATTGCAATTAATTTTTTTACATAATAAATAATATGAAGTAGCATAAACCGTTTAAAAGAGACGAAACATTAAAAAGTTATACACAAATTAATCTATTCAATAGTTTTTATCACACTATATTGCCAATGAATCAACTCTATGTATCAAATTCTAAAAATAACTTTAGTATATTCAAAATGATTAAAGTCAAATATTTTAAATTTAAACTTTAAAGTTATTATCTGTTGAAATTTTTTTATCCTTTATTACTTCTCATATCAATTTATAACCTTATTTACTTTAAAAAAATTGAGAGTCGGTAGAAATCGAATGATGGAATATTTGTTTTAACTGATAGAAGCCGTAAAAGTTGGTCAAAAGATTTACCCATTGAATTTCGTTTCTCAATTTATTTTTTTTCTTTCAACCTTCAAAATTTTTTGTTTGTAGTATAGGATTGCGATTGACTTTCTTCTCTATTTTCCGGGTCTCCTATATAGCGCAAAGATAAATCATTCCTTTGCTATGCTAATCTAATTGAGTTTGAAGTACATTGGTAGTAATTTTACTTCATTTTTTCATCTCCTCATTCTTTTGTTATAGTTTGTATATTGTTTGAAATTTCAAAGTAGAAACATTTAATTCAATGCACTTTCCCTAATTTTATAAAATCATGGAATTCAATACTATTATAATTTAAATGATATTATAAAATAACCAATCACAGTGCAATGAGACAAAAATGATACAGAATGCAGAATGCCATAAAATATATATTTATCCATTATTATAAACAAGATATTGGGACGGTGTGTTAATGGATCTACCATTACTTTTTACAACATCCATCTAAATAGTATGGTATCATCAGCATTTCCCTACTTATCTAACCATGCCACTGACTAGATCAGTAGCTCGGCATTAGAGTTTTTTTCTTTTGCGCCATAAATAGGAAGAAGAGAAGATACATGTAAACATATGGCCCTGAGTAATTAAAACTAGGATAAAGAAGCTCGCAAAACTTCTGCGAGGAAAACGGCGACACTAAACATTTTTCTTTGAAATATTGAAACATCAGAAATAATGATGATTCAATTTAAATCATTTTATGAGTGTCAAACCAATAGCAGTGACAATGAGAGTAGAAGGAAGTCCAAACTTTAGATGATTCCAGAAGGTTAATGTGTATGCATGGTTTGGAGCTCGTCGAGCCTGTTCACACACTATCAAGTTGGCGGCTGATCCCAACAGTGACAGGTTCCCTGCTACAGTGCTCACCCAAGCTAATATCAGCCATGCCTTCTTCTCATCTGCTTTTGAAATTGCAGCAGCTGATGCTGCAACCCGTCCTCCAAGCAACAGAACTACACAACACGAACTAACACAAGATTAATCATTCATACACAACATAATAGGGTTTGAACATGATCAACATACCAGTTGGAACATTTGAAGCCAAGTTTGATAGAAAAAGTACAACTAAGGCCAGTACTGCTATTCCACTAGCATGATCTACTCGAGAATAGGGTTCCACAAAGTCCCACATAGCACTTGGAATCCCAGTTTTGTTGAAGCCATCTACTGTGATAAACATTCCACAAAAGAATACCAATAGTGAATATGAAACCTGTTCCAAGAAAAAGTGTGTTAGATTCGTAATCATAGTGTGTGGGAACCTGGAGTCTTCTGTCTAACCTGTTTAACCATCTCGTGATAAGGTGTGCCCTCGCCTTATATTAGAAGATAGATAAAAAGAGAGAAAAGAGAAGCCATTTATTAGATTCTGAATTTGCTGAAATCGACTATAATGTGTAAATTCATTCTCAGCCATTCGATTAACATACTCAATGTAAATATATGTTGATCGAATGACTGACAATCAACTAACATGTAATCAATGGCAGCAAACCCAATTTCCATGTATTGAGGCTTTACCTTCTCTAAGGATGGCCTAGCATCCTGGAAATCAAGAACCACCAGAGCAAGGGCAGCAGTAATTGCAGTCCATGACATATTCAAACCAAGAAGCAAAGCAACTAACATTCCTGACATGACAGCATAAACACAAGATTTCCACAGTGTCCTTTTCCATTTCATGATTAAACTATACTTTTTTTTCCAAGAGTCCACAAATTGTGAATCTCTTGGTTCAATAGTCTTTGAAGGACTATTTTCCTGCCATGTTGGGGAATGCATGCCATTTATTCCCTCCATTGATGCATCTGAGTTACTTGAAGAATCCTGCGTGGTACTAGGTGTCGTGTGACTTTCACTTTCACTTAAACTTGCTCGGTTTCTTGGACTCTGAATTTTCCCTGTGTTTTCAGGATAGTTCTGAACATTGACAGATTCAAGATGGCAATTCCATTCTTGAGAATTGAAGTTTACAGAATGAGACATTGTGGCTGGAGAAAACCGATGAGAATAGACATCCTCTTCTGCTATGACTTCGGTAGCTACATTTTCTTCATCCTTATGAACAGATAGTAACCTCCAATACATGGATAAGAGAATTAAAGCATTCACTAAAACTCCGACAAGCATAGCAGGAAGAATACCCATCAGAAATTCTGCAAATGATAATTTGCTCTGAAGAGCTATAACCAGATTCTGGGGGTTGCCAATCGGAGTTGCTGCTGATCCAATATTAGCACTTGAAGCAAGAGCAAGTAGGAAGGGGTGAGGTGGGAGGTTATGCTGCCTTGCAATTTTCAACACAAATTCAGTCAAAACAACACAAGAGGTGTCATTGGTGAAAAGGGCACTGGATACAGCAGAAATCAGACAGATTCGACAAAGCAAGTCCCATGCTCCTTTACTTTTCCAAGAAAGCAACTTGCCTAAGTATTTGAACATGTCTGCTTTTTCAAGATAAACACTGACAACCATTGTCCCAAAAAGAAGACCAAGTATTGGGAGATCAATTGCGGCATAGGCTTGATCAGGAGAAATTACTCGGAAAAGAACCATAAGCATGGCACCTAGCAAGGACCCTGCAGTTCTCCCAATGGGTAGAAAAGGCACAGCTGGGAAAACTGCTAATACCCAGAAAATTACAAAGGCAATTGAACCCAAGACTACTCTTGCTATAGGAGCTAGTGCCATTTCTGTGGCTAAACAACCCAACAATTACTTCCAAGATAAGATTAAGAACTCCACCACTAGGCCATTAACAGTATCACAATACTATGTACTCTGGAATAATACAATTTCCTGAAAAATGAAAGTCAATTGGATAGTCAGAATATATGAATATTCAACCTTTGAGACACCAGTTTTCATTCCAGAAATCATGAGACTTCAGTAGCGTTAAAAAAAAAAAAAAAAATCAACATTTTCAGTTAGAATAGTGATCAAGCAGGTGGAAGGCATGCACAAAGACACGTGCAACTATTATAACGTGGCTTGCATTTTAAATTATTCCTGGTATCTTGCAGAACTTAAACAGTAACAAGAAATTGAAGTCGACACAGTTTGGGACAAGTAGTAGATTGCCAATTTCAAAGTTCCCCTTTTCCCTGTTTCTTTACTGATAACTACTTACAAAAAGAAGCATAGTGTAGATTGCTAGTAACTCCAGCTAAATATGCAATTTTCTCTGTTCTCAAAAAGCATTGATTTGTAAGATTTCAAAGACAATAAACCCCAGAATGGAACCTTAAATCTATAAAAATAAATCAAACAGAATAGCTGGCAATCACTTTAAATCCCAACATAACAACATTACACGATTCCATGTTGATCCAACACGAACTCCTGCTAGCAGATACATAACAAATGCTCCACGAGAACAGAAGAAAAATAAATGGAAAAACATATACGGGTATTGTACATCTTATCTCAAGGAAATGCTCTACGAGCTGACGCCTAACTTGGAAACATTTATAGAGTTGCAGTGCCAAGCATGAGCTGCATGAAAAAAAAGTCAGCAACTTTCTGGAAGACTGAATTTTTGCTCTGAAAAAAATCTTTTTTGTCCTTTTTCTCAGTGATAGGTTGCCAGATACTTTTGACACCCAGATATTTTTTAATATCTGGCAACACATCAGCACAGCACTTCCATACTGAGAATAACTTACATAATAAAATCATTTTAACCAGAATAGATGTTATCTCAAACTAGAAAGAAAGATAACAGAGGTGGTCGATGTCACTCATCAGAATGTTTTGTCCATATAACATGCTTGGTGACTCGATAGTCACATGACATATATCAACGGTTACTTTTTATATCTCTTTTTTTACTATAATTAAGAAAACTGGGTGTAACTTGGGTTGTATAGATTCGAGTGTGCATATGATTTTTCTGGAAAAAGAAAAAACAATTTGTACAATTAGTTATATACACCCTTAATTAGGAAAGATAAAATTATAAACATAAAAATATATATAAATTGCATATCTGTGTCTAATAAGATTTTGTTGAGAGCATGTTCTGAAAAATAAACCAAAGCAGCCAGTTTAACCAGCTAAACCAGGAACAGGCCACTAATTCACTTCAGTTCTCTTATAAAAGCCAAAGCTGGTATTCCTAAAACTAGAAATCAAACCATAAAACCAGCTAGAAACTGGTTTAAACCATTGTACCAGTCACCGTACAATGGAGCACATGGTTTATATTTTAATTAAAAAATTAACTTACTAAAACAAAATGCTTCAAGCCACTTGAGCAATAACTTGAAAAGAAAATTACTACTAGCAGTTAGTATAGGCCCACACCCTCTTGATAAATCTTTTATTCTCAAGAAAGGAGTGTGAAGTTGAGTTGCCTTCACTTATTTATACATAAAATGGTTGGCTCTTCTTGACTTGTTCTCATGGAGCTCCGCCTATCACAAATGCCATATTTGGTTTCTGGAACAATTTCCATTGGTCCTTTGTCCTAGTTGGTACTCTTGACACTCAAATTCAACAAATAAACATTCAATTTCTATTTCTAGCAAGCAAGCCTTTTAATGGAATAATTGGATTAATTTTTTAAACTTAAACTTGTATACCCAAATGAAGTAAGGCTTTGTGAAGATTAAATTATATTAAATCAATTATTATAATTATTTATTTGATATTGTAGGTATTATATTTAACTTTTCATGATCTTTTATAATTTACTGGGAGATTTATAAACTATATCAATCCGATCACAGTCAAATCTTAGTTGCACCATTGAACTGCAAATTGTTTTTTTGATTGGTTTAATTTAATTAAAATTTTGAAATTTAAACCTAAAAATGCAATCACATCACACAACACCATTGAAATTAGTGGATATTTACAACAAATCACATCACACTAGTAAGGCCAGCATCTACAACACCTAGTTGGAAAGCAACCACCCTTAGTAGGAACTCGGGACCAAGTGGAGGCTGTGCCACTTGCTGGCACCCAATCCCACCAGCCAACTGGGGCGGTTCCGATGCTTGGAGCCACCTATCCAACTTATCCCCTAGGAGCATCAGGATAACTGACTCGTTTCTGTTGCAATGGAGACCTATTTTTAATCTTAATCTCTCAACTATGAATCTTTTGTCTACCAATGTTGTTCATTCTTCTCACCAACCAAGCCTTCAAATGTTTTGTTCTAAGGAATTACTTACAGTTAATTGTTGAATTAATATAAATAAAAATTTATCCAATAATTGATAAATGATTATAACTTATTCAAATTCCAATCGAATGAAGAGAATAAAATTGAGTTAATTATTTGCCCTTTTCAATTTTTGATTATTAGTCAATAATTTTTAAGAGTTTAAGAATAATTAATGAATGAATGCTATTTCAGCATGTATCATCTTGATTAGTTTGAAATGATGGACGTAAGTAATGAGTGACAGATTTTGATGTTAGATTGCTACGTTTTCGGACCCATACTGATAGAGGAGACAGGTTGGAGATGACAGTTTTATGATAGGGATTTTGGGATATCCAACGTTATCTTCTACGTTAGATTGAGATTTGTACATGTTAAATTATAAAATATAATTATAAGCCATAACAAAATTATGGATTTTTTTTTTTTAAAAAAAAAGATATAAATAAATCTAATTAATATGAATCTATCTAAATTTTGAATGAGTGTGTTTTTTTGGCGTCTTTCCTTTGGTGGCGCCCAGTGCAAATTATTATCTTAAACGGTAACGTTTTATCTTTGGTGGAAAAAAAACAAAATGGAATGCTTCAATTCTATCTCATCCGGAGTTCATGATACTCAGAGTTAGGGATGAAAATATAAGTTTTGTTTGATTTAACTTATTTAGATATTCGACTAAAATATCATTTTGTTCTTTCTTATATGAATGTTATTATAAAATAATATTTCTTATGGTCATTCTTAAATTTAAATTGTAATATAATAGCAATTATAGAAATTATTTAATAGTATTACGAGGGAATAATTATTATGATACACTTTAAATTTTAAAATGACCATTTTATGACTATTGATTTAAGAGAGATTATTTTATAATAACATTCATCTTAAAAAAGTAAAATAGTATTTGAGAAATGCTTAATGTATTATCTCATTCTTCTTACACACTTTTTTCAGTTAGTGTATTATTTTAAACATCCACTCTCCATTAGGGAGTGTTTTAAGTAATCCCACAGTATTTTAGTCTTAGTTATTCAAACTAAGGCTTTAATATAAGCTAATTTGCATAAAGCTTGATAATATATTAGCTTACCCATTTAATTTATTATATATTTTTGTAAGTATCTTCAACTTATAGTCGAAGTTTGTATATATTGAAATATATATATCTTTTTAATAATTAAAATTTATACAACATACATACATACATTTTTTTTCGTGTGTGCACTAAAGTTATTCAAGCAAATACTAAAGATTAAGTATTATTTTTGTTTGATAAACTTGTAGTCTTAATTAATTTTATCTCTCATACTTTAAGTATATCAATTTCATTATTCACATTTAAATGATATAAAAATAAAATTAATAATTAATTATAGGTATAGCGATTGACAGCTTAAATTGCTAAGAAATATTATTTGACGATAATAATTTTTAAATGTAAAAAATAAAATTAATAAATTTAAAATATGAAGAACAAAATTGGTTAAAGTGATAAGTACAAGTAATAAAATAGTAACCCTATAAATTTAACATGTACATGTTACATCCAGTAGAAAGTAAAAAGAGGGGAAAAAGAGACAAGGCAAAAATGCACGAGAATTTTTAGTTTCATTTCAGCCTTTACTTCTGAAATCAGTAACTTTGGTTGGATTGAGCTGTTTTTTTTCCCAATTGATTAAGTATTCAATTTAGAATAAATTAAGTTGATCAATCATCAAGAATCGACTTTGATATTTAATTAATTGAGAGGATATGCCTGGAATATTATGTCAGTCTTATACACATGCTTTTTTTGTCCCTTTCTTAGAAAATGTTGTATTATTTTAATTGGATGAGCATTTATTATGCAAGTTGTATATTTTATTATGTAGAGAATTAAAATTGATGAAGAAAACAGCTCCAAGGATGTCTTTGGAAGGTTGCATGTGCAGTGTCTATGAAAATGTCTTTAATGTGTCCAAAAAACATACACTAGTTGTCATTTTCATATCAAAAAGAAAAGATTTGCATAACTTCATTTAAATATCTTATAAGATGTAAGGTTTCATTTGTGTCCATGCATCTTCATATAGTGCTTCTCAATTATTGCATTTCAAAAGAGTATCACAGTTTTACAGAAATTGTGTCAAAGAGAAAAATTTAAGGTTAACATATTTTGCCACACTTTCGTTTTATTAATTTTAATTGATAAAAAAATATTTTAATAATTTAAATAATATTATTTTATAAATTTTTTAACAAAATATTAACGAGTTAAGACTCAAAATATTTTAGACTAAAAAATAGTAAATTTAAAATCTTATAATTGTAAATACATTTCGTAATCTCACACCTAAAAAGTTATGAGCAAATCAAGAAAAAATATTTAAGACATGACATGAAATTTAAAAGTGGGACAAAGACAAAAGATGAGTTTTCAAAAATTTATGGCTGATTCAATCTTAGGATAAGAGACAAGCCGAAGAAAATGGGCTGCACAAACCGTAAAATAAAATGGCGTTTGATCAAACCAATTGGTTGGTTTGGGCCCAAAAGCCCTTGAATCCAAATTTAATGAACCCCTAAAATATATATATATATAGATAAATAAATTGAGAGTAATAAAGTTAAAATTACAACTTATGGTTTTATTTTAAGATTCTAAGTTAGTTTTAAGATTTAAACTTAGAATGCTCTAAGAGCTTTTAGAGAAGTGATAAATTATTAAACCATACGATTGTAGTTTCATTGTATAAACTTTATTTTATATTTTTTTATACTTAAATATGAAGCAACATTTGAAATTATTAAAATTTACAAAAAAAAAAAAAAAGAGTAAGAGGGTTCCAAATTATCTTTTATACTTTTTTTAATGTGATCTTAACACTTTTTGAGTAGTCCAAAAGTGGGCAATTGTTATTTTCAATTGAGAGAGACAATCAATTAGAAAAGATTACATTAAAAAAATAGACTAGACTTTTCTTATTGTTTGGTTGTACCATCGTAAACTTGTAATATATATGAGAAGAGATAGAGAAAAATATAAAAATAAAATGAAGCCATTCCAATTTCTTTTTCTTTTTCACGTAAAATTAATTTTTATATGTTTGAATTGAGAAATTACTGGGAGCAAAAGTCAAATGATAGGCATAGTCTATTCTATGCAAAAAGGAAAAAGCTTTGCATTATTGTTCCCTTTCTTGCCAGTAGGCCCTTCCTTTTATACCCTGTTGGCTGAAATTGTCTCATCAAATTTCATCTCAAAGTTCCTTCTTTTTTCTTCCTCCATAATTTAATAGGAATAAAAGTCTGTTCACAATTTGTCCCAAACATCATCTCATTTTATATATATATCTTCCACAGCCTTATGGCTGGCCCTTCCCCCAATTCGGACCCTCAGTTGAATATTCCTTTAGCATAAGCACAAGGGCAATTCACACAAGCAATAGTGGATTGAGATAAGGGCATGTGAAAGGTTAATGAGTCCTAGAGTGGTTGAATGGAACAGGAAGCTAACATGGCAAAGGGTAAAATGCTGAGAGATGAAAGCAAACATTTGCTGGTGCAATGGAAGAAAACACTTGCTGGTGAGACAAAAAGACAGAAGAAACAACTCAGACATGCCCAAGAATGGCCAACATAATAGTGTATTAAAATCTCTTCATGGGTCCACCCATGACAACCGTACGCTTCTGCCACATGAATATCACTTTCCCATTTTCCTTTTCTCTGGGTCACAGTTACAGGCAGGCAAGCAGAGAAGAGGAACCGATTTGGACCAACCAGACCAGCAAATGATGAGCCACACCAAGACTTGGCTGCAGCCTTTCAGTGAGCATATTCATACAGCCGGGACCATGTCTCAGTTAGAGGCAGATGGATGCAATACCAGATTGTGCTACTGATGCTGCAGAATGGGGTCCAAATATAGGGGTAAGCACATAAAAACTCTATAAAAAGCACCTCTGCATGGGGGAACCCACCTATAAAAGCATTACCTGTATTTTTGTGGGAACCCCACCAAAAAGCATTGCAGGGAATACAATACCCAATACAATTATCTATCCATTATGCAGTGCAGCTTCTCCATAATCCAAATGAGAAAAGCAATATATATATATATATAAATCAATCATTATTGTACATGAAATGATACAATAATTCACAACACGAAATACCTGTACTTTGCTATTTCTGTATAATTGAAAGGATGAAATGCCAAAGGTAAATGTTCTATCAGAACTTAGAACCCGTTCTACTAGTGCCTACCAACAACCTTTTTCCTCTTGCATTCTACATTTGGGTCCTGTGGGGCGGTGACGACAGCTATCTGATCTGTGTAACCTATTAATCCTCCACCATTTTTTCACAGGCAAGCTGAACTGCATTTGTAACTGTGTCATCTTCAGATTTGCGTTTTGTGTGCTAATGATTCAGCAGCGGTAACTCATTCTGCAGTCAAGCCATACAGGTTAAGTCATGTTGCAAAATACTGTCTTCTCAGCGGATTTCTGGCTGAAGCATTGGGAAGAAAGCCCAACTGTTGCTTGATCTAGCTTCCTTCACCTTGTTGTTAGTCCACCACTCAGAGCCGTTAACAGGATTATTAGAGACATTGCCTTTTGTGTTATCAAAATTGAATTCTTTGGAAGAGGCAACAGAATGTTGCTTCTTACAGCAGTGACCCTCTTCTTCTCCAGGAGGATTACTAGGCATGTCATTTGAAGTTTTCCCCAAACACAAATCACAACAATCATTGGCGTCTTTTTGTATCCTTTCTCCAGGGATTTCTGCCAATCTATCCTGTGAAGAACCTGACATGTTTCGAAGCAATACTCCTGACTTGTTTGCAAGACACCGTGCAACATCTTCTCCTGTTAATTCAAATGAGACTCTGTGATCAACTAATGGTACATTGGTTTGACATCCATCCTCTAAATTGGCAAGGGATGCTACTTCAGAAATCTGGTTTTCCACAAAGATGCATTCTCTAGTGGTTGAGCCCACACCATCAGGTGTTACACACCCAGAACCCAATCTTGAATCCTGCCCCAGACCATCTGGAGTCAGACACCCAGAACCTATCCGCGAAGCAAGCCCAATACCATCTGGTGTCAAAGATCCAGAACCTAGTCTTGAACCTTGCCCTGCACCATCTGGTGTCAAAGAACCGGATCCTAGTCTAGAATTCCACTTACGGATGGAGAAGTGTTCAAAGCCCAACACCTTTGGTGTTTCCCCTTTACGAAATTCAAGAATAGGGCATTTATCAGGGAAAGGTGTAGAGGTGCCGGAAGTTGAAATGGCTGATCCTGGTGATATGATCTGGGCACCTGGACTTCCTGGGTATTGCTGATAAGGTTGAAATTCATAATTGGAAAATGCAAACTTCTGATTTGATCCACCATTTTTACGAGCCCGGTCCAATGAAGATGCCAACAATTGAGCAAATGGCACCTCAGGGGATGATGGTGTTGTCAGTTGCACAGATTCAGGTGGGGGTGTAAAAGAAGCAGTAGACGGTTCAGTAGTGAAGGTAGAAAATACTGGTGGTGAAACTAACTGGGTTTCATAGGTATAAGGACCTATGGCAAAAATGGATGCAGGTCCACCAGGAGAGTAAGCATTGATCGAAAGAGATGTGAGTGACAGTAACCCAGCTGGTGATTGAGTAGCAGATGGTGGATCAGATTGGAGAAAAGATGCAGGAGAAGAGGGAGGGGCAATGAATGGAATTACAGTGGTAGTTGAAGGGATTGGTTCGGCAGTAGCTGTAGGGCCTGGTGGTGCAACAGGCTCGGGAACAAGGACAGCATGGCCAATTCGCTTGCTGCTTTTATGTGATCCAAAACACCAATAAAGGCTCCAGCAGCTTCCCCAGCGTTTTTTCTGCAGTTAAGAAGAAAAAATTCTAAATCAGTTGCTGGAATTGAATCTAACCATCTTTCATCTGTTACTAAAATATTTTAATTTTTTACACAAGGAGAACAATGCTAATACAGTTCAAAAGGAAAATCTTCTTGGTTTCAGTTTTGTTCTTAATTTCTCACTTTAACACTAAAAGTTGTTCTTAGCTAAACAACCCTTGTATGGGAGAAATATGAAGCCCATGTACTACTGTAAATTTTCTTATTCATAACAAAGTAGTACAAAATTTCTCCAAATTAAGCATCAATTATTTTGAGCAATTCCTAGATTAGAGATTAGACATATATCTAATACTCAGTTTAGAGTGAAACTGCAACACTTTGATGAGATTCAGTAATTTGATGGTTTTGGCTTAAAAAATAGGCTTTAAGAAGAACAATTTCATCATTTATGTTGACAGTAGTATAATGGAGAAAAATGAATTAAGGTTGTAAATAAGTTAAAATTTGTCTCTATGTTTCAGAACAAAAGAGTATTCTAGCCAAAAGAAATAGTACACAAATACAGAACATACATCAGAATTTAGCTCCCAGAATAAGAACACTTTAGGTTTTTTTGCCAGCTAATGGCATACTAAAGAATATTCTCCAAAATGGACATTAGATAAAAAAGGAACCGATACCACCCACAAAGTATGCGTCGAACAGAAACTAACAATCACAATATCAGTCAATGGCATCGATGCACCCATTCAACAAAACAATGTTAATTAAAAATCGATTGTCAACAGGGTTCACAAGTCTTAAAGTGCTAATTTCAAACATATTTCTTACCCTTGTTAAATGATATATTTGCCAGAGACTCACAAAAGGAACCCAGCCACAAAGACTGAGCAAACTATCCAAGGACAAAGCTAATGGATTATGCAACAAGGATCCGCTAAATAAATGGATTGCAGTTTGTTAGACAGGGGGCACAATAGGAGGTAAGAAAGGTCACAGTTGACTTCATTAAGCCAAAATCACAGGCAAGGAGGTTCACTGAAGCATTATACTTCTACCAAATTGGCATGTCAAGTTTTGATTGTTTCAAATTCTATAAACTGTCACTGAGTTATAGCTGGAACACCAGCAAGCCCACTTGTAGATTGAAAGATCTGGGAGTTAAATCCCCTATGTCAGATACTGCGTGTAGGTCTGCAAGTGTGTGTGTGTGAGAGAGAGAGAGAGAGAAAAGGGGGGGGGGGGGGGAGGAGGAGAACTCCACCATGTAACTGAATTGACTCTGAGAGACAGTAAAAAAGGTGAATCAATCTGAGCACAAGATACAGAAAACATAAACGTTTGAAGTCAGCTCATCTAAGAACTTCAGTCCTTTACATCCACTTCAATCCCGATATATGATTATGTAGAGAAGGCAAAGAATTTCAGTTATCCAGAATACAGAAGGCTTGTAGGATAAAGTCCTGCTCATGTTCATTTGAGAACTGAGATGCTAGACGATCAGCTTCAAATTGAAATCAAATTGTCCAGATTCCTAAGTAGATGAGCAGAAAGCCACAAGATCCAAAATTCCATCTCCTTCTTTTCCACTTTTTTAGAACCAGTGTGAAAATGCAAAAAAGTAATTAAAAATTTTCAACGTCACCGCCGGGTCAATTAAGAATAGATCTTCATCATTCCAGAAAAAGGAAAAGAAAAAAAAAAGGAAACATTATACACAAAACCCAAGATCCCATTTTCTTTCACTTGCACGCAGAACATCAAAAAGTGATCCAACAACAGAAAAAAGAAATAGCTTTACACACAAACAATCGCATAAACGGCATATGAATTTCCACACAAGTAAAAAGAGAAAAACATACTCGGGCGGTGGTAGGTTGGACTCTGGACTCAGCCGAGATGATGGCGGTGGCTGCAGCATTCACGGTCTCTACGCTGTTGCTAAGGCTTCCCATCTTCGATTCTGATGGAGAAACCGTTGTTATCAATAGACAGAGCTTTCTCCGGCGACGTTAAGGATTTTCCGGTTACTGTGGGTGAAGAGCTGAGGGGAGAGTATTGATTTTGCGGCGAGATTCAATCATGGAGTTGGAATTTCGATCTGGGAAATGACAATCAGAGAGAATAAAAGAAAAGGGTGAGCAGGTCTACATGGAGTAATAAATTATATGGCTTATGTTTTGCATCATTCTCTTTCTTTCTTTCTCTCAGTATCTATGTGTCCCGGTTCAGTTCCCCTGCAGTCTATATCCTCCGGTTACCTCCATTTTTGCGCCAAGCTATAGCCACGTCATCTGAAACGACAATTGGGACCCACCTTATTTATGATTGAAATAATATTAAGATAATAATTACACTTCTCTCTAATACGAAGCTAATACGCTTACTCCCAGAACACAACAATAATACGAATTTTTTTCTTGAACAAAAAATACTATTTTTATGGAATTTTTTAATTTATATGTAAGAGAACAATATTATATTAAGATAACACTAAACTCTAACATTAAGCAAATACGCTTACTACTATTACCCAACAATAATAACAATTTATCTTTTATAAAAATACTAAAAATTCAATCCTCGTAAATATTACTTAAATAATTCATTACTAAATTATATCTATTAATTTAAACTTTTTCTTTACAAACCCACATAAGTTTTATTAATCCCTCATGTCTAAAGTATACAAAAATACTTTAAATATAAATAATATGCATAATCCTTTATCCTAATGTAATGTATTAACGTTCATGCATGAAGATCAATGTTTGAATACATTATTTCCTTCAAAATTAGGAACAATTTTGCCATTAAATAAACTTAGCATCATAAATATACATATTTGTTACACTTTTTTTCAAAAAATATCAAAATATTTTTGTTCATTCTTATAATATATCAAGATAGGACAAGACAAGACATTTGACGAGGAATCAAAACAAACAAAATTTCATGTTGCCTTTTCTCGTGCTTGCCTCAATATATTGTTGATGTAATTATTATGTGAAGGAAGTTAATAAATTTTGGGAAACTAAATAGTGAAAGGATTAATATAAGATGTCACTTTTAAAGTAAAACTTTCACGTGGTTTAGTGATTTAGGGGATTAAATTAAATGTCAATTGCGATTAAAGAAAACCGCAGCCGCGGAGCCCCCCATCTTCTCAAACATTTGATTATTGCATATGCTTTTTCATGTTACAAAGATTTCTTAATAATTAAGATCTATCTAGTTTAGGCAAAGATAAAATAATGATGACAGCGCTGGTTGTAACTGTCACTGCTAATTGACACAAATGCCCTGACCCTTAACTCGAAATATCCTTCGTGCCACGCAGTTAAAAAGGCTGGAAATTATTATGATGTGGCCATTAATAAAGGCTTTGCTGACGTGGCAATATGATGTGAACAGTAGAAAGCTAAGTGCAGGGAAGTGGGGTGAGATACTCGTGAATCGCTATTGGTTGTTGCCGTTATAATTCTGCTTCTGCAGCCTTCACGTGACCCTCATGATGGTAATCGTGTGGTGTGGCCCATTTGGTAACTGTAGACATTCCTTCTAAAAATGTCTGGACCATCCGATTGATTGACTTTGACTATCCTCGGTCGTTGATCTCATGGCTGCACGAAAGGCGAAATGATTACAATTTTTTTTATGATATTATAATGCAAAGGAATTTAAATGAAAGAATTTTTTTGATGGGAAATAAATGAAATTTCAGCTGAAGCTGAAGGGATTAATTCGGTTCTGTCAGAGTTCTATTTTACAATTAATAGAAAGAAAATAGAATATACCAAAAGTCATAATTAATAGAAACTAGCTAGTATATATGTTTTGGTTTTAAAATAAGAAAATTTTCTCTTGTTTTAAGTTTTTATGAAAAATTAAATAACAGGGTTAAATTTCATTCTATGATTTAATTTTTCATCTTAATATCTAAATTATATCATGAAGCAACTCTAGAGTATCCATACTTCATATCTCAAGCACAATTGCTTTAGCTGAATATCCTAAAGACTTTTTATTTATAGAAAATATAATATATATGATTAATTAACTATTAAAATGAGAATGATATTAGTTTTGGATGATTTAACTATATTAGAGACCATCAAAAAAAAAAAAAAAACTATATTCGAGAAGTATATGATACATTCTTGATATAATGGCATAACAATTGTTGATATTACAAGTAATTACATATTTTTTACATTAATAATGACTAGTGTTATCATATAAAAAATCACATTTTTTATTAAGTATGTGAGAAAAATGCTTAATTTTCGTTATATCAATTGACTTTTTTTTCCTTAGAAATGATACTCTGTTAATTTTACATCATGTTCCACAGAAAATATGATAAGAAATATCACATCATAGTTAGAGTCATGTATATATTTTTTTTTTTTTCACATGACAACAAAAATGTTTAAATTTCTATCCTCTTGAAAATTATTTAAATTCCTCATCACCAAGTCCTATATTTATAATCTTACTATCTTGTTTATCGTATTTTTATTGATAAAATTTATTTTTAATAACACAATAATACGTGTAATATTTTTTATGAAATATGTAATATTATTGTATAAATTATCAACTAATAAAAATAACATAGAAGATAAACAAAAATTAGCACAATAAAAATTATTCCTTTATAGTTTTTTTTATCAAGAACATTATTCCTTTATAATTATATCAACCTTTTTTAAAGAAAAAGAATAAAAGAGAAGCTATATATTTTTTTATTATTATTACTTTCCCTTTTCTTTCTTTCTCCAGAGCAAACTTTAATGTCAAAGTTGTGCACGTGTGGAGAATCCACTTGCATTTTGGCGACAGAATAATAATATGTGAATGGGTTTTGGTGCTTGGCCCTCGTGTGGTGTTTGTGTGTGTGAGATAGATAGTGACAGTCCCTTAAAAAGCTTTCCCTCTATTTTAAACTTGCACGGGTGGTTTGGTGATCTTCGCTCCTCTTTCTCATTATCCTCTTTTCCTTTTCCTTTCCCTTTCCCCTTCCTTTTCTCCATTGATTTTGATTCCTCAACACCTTTTAATCTTTGGCCTAACATTCACATAAAAAGCTACTTTTTATTATTCACTAAAATCCACTTTCTAACCCTTCTACTTTTTTTTTCTTACATTATTCCTAACCTTTTTTTCCTTTTATAACCTCATCATTATGTGATTCTAAACTATAACATATGATCATTCATGGATGTTGATTATTATCCAAAAGTATTAATAGTTGAATTAGAAGCAAGAATAATTGAAATAATTCCTTTTGCATCAAAGTGAGTGTGGGATTTTTTTTTTTTTTTTGTTATGTTGTATTGTTATTGAGCGAAGAGTTGAGTTAGGAACTACTTATAATAAAAATAGTACAAAAGTATGTCGGTCATTGAATTAGATGCTCCAATTTTAATCTAATGTTTAAATGAATAAATGAGTAGACTAATTATAAGTAGTGAAGTAAGAATGAAAATACAATATAATTGAATTGCTTTATTATTTATAAGGTTTTTTAGTGTTGCAGTAATTACTGTGTCTTTAATTTTAATTAAGTCATATTTGATTGAGCTTGATGGATCTAAATGTAACAAAAATAAATCTACTCATTTTTAAAGTACGACGATTATGTTAATATTTAAATTGTTCACCAACCATCAACCCAACACATTATGAGAGGAGAAAATGATTTGGTGTAGTAACACAACTTATAGAGATAAGACTTTAATACATTGATATCTCAAGAATTAAATTTTTTCAAACACTTAAGTTAGTATTAAAAAATTTGAGTTCATTTTTTCTATTAAGAAAAAAAAAAAAACCATGGGATTTCAAAGTTAATAAATGATTTGAATCTCTATATGATTGTTGTGTTTCTGCCTTCAACACGAGAGAATCTATTTTCAATCATAATATGTTATTTAACTAAATTTTTTGTTTAGAAATTATATCTTCTATCACACTTGATATCTTATTTTTTTTTTTTTTTTAATTGATAAAAATTATTAAATAATACTATAAAATTTATTAATATATCCAAAATATATTATCTTATAAATTCTTAACTAATTAAAAGTCGTCGAATAGTTAATCCTTTTGCTTGTAGCCACAACATAACTTTTTATGCATAGACTCATGATGTTAAACTTTATTCAACTTTTTTTTTTTTCATCTTAATTAAATTTTTCTAATTTCTTTTAGTAACTTTCCTTTTTTTCACCTGAAGCTGTGTTAGGCTATAAAGTTAAAAGCTTTTTCTAGATCCACTCCACTTTTGAAATGATTTGGTGAAATTAATGAAAAAGGTAAATAAAAGAAAGAAAAGGATCTAGTAAGCAAAGGTAAGCTAATTCATTGATTGGTGGGTCCCATCTCGTCGATTAGCACTGAAGGGTGGGGAAATAGGAGATATTTGAGAAGGTGATGAGGGTGACATGCAATGTGTATGAGGTGGCTAAGGGTCTGTTTGGTCATGGCCCTACAGGTCAAAAGTTAAGGCAGCACACCACGTGTAGAAATTTAACAAGTAGGTGGTGGTTCGTCTACGCATTTTAATTATACCAAACAAAACATTCACCGGTGTAACGGGAATAATATCCTCTGTTTCAATTGTGTTTTATATGTTGTTTTATTTTATGTGATTTATAAAATATATAAAATAATTTATTTTAATAATTTCTTAATATTTACATAACAGTTTATATTTTTTCTTAATTAAAAAAGTAAGAAAGAGTATGAAATAACAACACGAGAATTACCAAAGTCGCAGTAGTAAGGAGTTGGTAAGGAATTGAGTTAGTTTTAATGTACTAAAGGAGTTGGAAAGAAATTAAATTGATTTAAATATATTAGTTCAAATTTAAATTTATATGTATATATAAAATATTTTTAAAAGAATTTTGTTTTGTTTGAGTGTTTTAATTCATTTAAATTATATTAGTTGTAGATTAAAAAATTAATAATATATTCATGCATTATATATAAATCAAATCTGTTATTTATTACATTATTCTATTACAGTAAATTGATCAAAACATATAAAAAAAGAGATAATATTATTATGAATTAATTAATTTATTTTTTTAACTAATCATAAAAATATTATTAGGAATGAGATAAAGAATTGAGACAATTGATTTTTATTCTATCATATAATTAAATATGAAAAAAGTGAGAACTAATAAAGTTTAGTATAGTTGAATCCTTTTAAATATATTAAGGTGTATCTATTTTAATAATTTTTATATTTTAAAATAAATTAATTTTCAACTATCGGCCAAAGAATACCCCTTTTTTTTCCTCTCCTTTATATGTTGGTTATGTTTTGTTGGCTCATCCTCTTTTTGCTGTCCGTCTGTCCTTTCAGCATAAAATGCACCACTGATGCTTAGAACTTAAAATCCCTTATCTTCAACACTTTTCAATGAAAGGTTCTAAATTAACTAGTGGACTTTAGCAATATCATGATCATCAACATCACCACCTTTAAAAAACAAAAGCTAATAAATCACATTTTTATGATTGGATAATCAAAACCATTTAAAGTTTAATCTTTTACATTTTAATTCTTAAAATTAAGAACCTGACTTTATCAGGTCATTCATTTTTTTTTTTTCTTCCTATCACCCACCACTTGTCTATATTCTAAACATAATCCAACATGATTCTTGAAGAAAAAGAAAAAAAGGAACAAGTTTAAGTATTCCTCTATGTTCGTGGAGTTAGCATGTTTTCTTTTCCCTTTTTTTTTTGAATAATTCTAAAATAAAGATATTCGATGCACCTTATTTAGCAAATATAATCAATAATACTTTAAATAAACGTTTATTTAATTGACGAAAATATAAAAAAATTGAATTTAAATCTCATTGTTAGTGTAATAATCTTATTAATAAGTAATTTGTAAAATTTTTATTAACACTCTTTAAGTCTTGAGATATACCTTGACTTTAGTAATTTTTCAAAACTCACCTAAACCTTTTTTTATCAAAATAATTCATGAGAAAAAAAAAACTCAATTTACATATTTTTTTATTAAAAATTATTAATAGAGTTTTAAGTTCACCAAATTTGTTTATTAAAAACTCTGAGATTCAAACTTCAAATGTTCGACAAGTTCAATTCAAACGTAAAAGATGGATGCTCTATTGGGCCTTCGATTATCAGGTTAATGAAGTGGGCTTCCACAAGCCCAACTAGTAGCATAGTTAAACCTAAATGGGCCCCCATAAAGAGAATTTCTTTTCACACCCTTACTTTGTATAGATATATATATCTTTACTTAACTAGCTATATAAATTATAGTTTCAAATTAAGCAAAATTTGAAATTATAATTTTTATACTTATAAATTTTACTAAATTTGGATGTCTAATTTAGCTAAATTTAGAAACATAATTTTTTTATGTTCCAAATTTAGTTAAAGTTGGAAGTATAATTGCTTTTTACTTTCAAAATTATTAATACTTCTAGATTTAGCAGAATTTGGAACTATAAGAACCAACTGCAACAGTGCAATAGGAGTAGGGGTGGGGTATTTTAGTAATAGAAAAAAAGAAAAAAAGAGAAAGGGGTAAGAATAGAGAAATAGGCCATTTCTTAGCATATTATCTGTTCCCCCCCACACCACGATATAAAAAAGAATATAACACCCTTTTAAAAAAAAAAAAAACACACACACACACACCCATTTAAAAAAAAGGATCTTAATATCAGTTAAGTCCAAAAAAATGGGCCGAAGATCCGCTTGGACGGGTCACATAGTTTTTAGAATAAAAAAAAGGAACCAAAAACCCAACAGGATGTATGTGTAGAAAAATGGGGTAGTGTGTTAAGAAATAGCCCGGGTCCATTAAAAAAAACAGAAAAGTGCCTCCCGACCCCCTAAAAGAAAAAATAAATTTCTACATTTGATTCCAGATAGGATTGTTTGTGAATTGTGTACCGAGTCTCACGCCCATGACTCAACGAGCAGCTTCTTGACAGCTTAACCATCAAAGACCATATGCGTCTTGGCAATGGCTTCAGCTATTTCTACTTCTGCAGTGTTACACCCATCATATTATTCGAGCTCAAGATTATCGATATGTGCAATCTCCTCTACCTCTTCGAAAATTTCAGATTCAAAAATCTTGCATATCCATCTCTCTCCATTGATATCTCCAATGGGTCGTGGCGTTTTCATGCCGTGGAATGGTCTAAAGCATCTGGGCATCTCAAGTAAACCAAAATCTCTTCATTTGGGTACTGTTTCTCATCTGGGTTTGTGGTTTTTGACTTGCTATTTCTTCAGATGTCCCTTATTTACTCCTTTGGCTTGCTGTAGGATTTGGTTTTCATGTTTACTTCTCTAATTTATTTATTGTCAATGTTGAATCAATAATGGGGCAGTCAGAAAAACCAAGTTCAAGGGAAAGGTGGTTTATGCATCTCTCTTTGGGGTTGGAGCACCTGAAGCGCTGGTAATTGGGGTTGTGGCTCTGTTGGTTTTTGGTCCTAAGGGTCTTGCTGATGTGAGTTATGCTATACGTATGTTAATGCAAATTCCTACTTTCTGTTTGTAAAATTCTCAATGTTACAACTGTTTTGGCTGCCTTATTTTTAGATATGTAATGTCAAGTTGCTAGCTAGGAAAGTTATATATATTTTTCTAAAAGCTAGCGAGAGTGCAGTAAACTAGATAATTTCTAAAAGCTTCAGTTGTAGATCATCAAATTGAATGAATGGTACAGGTAAGCAGATTACTGAAGACTTATGGAAGGAGGTAAGCATGGTACATTACACTGTGCTATAAAGCTAGAATGAGCTTGCAATTTATAAATTGACAATCTTGACAGTCTTGAGTGCTCTTGATTCTTAGATATAAATGCCAAAGTTACATCTCTGTTGAAAAATTTATAGTATCTAACTACGTATATAACATAAGTCCATAATATGATTTTTGCAGAGTTTTTTGTTTTGCAAATTTCTTACTTTAATCTGAGCTCACAGGAGAAGTCTGCACCTCTGTGCTTTTAACTTTATATAAGGGTAGGATAGGTTTTCTTCTCATTGTATACTTAAAAAACTATTGCATTTGCGATGAACCAATAAAAGATAGGTTGGTTTTTCCTCATACTTTCAGACAGTTTGAGTTCATCAGAAATGCACTCTCTGGCTCCTGTAAAACTGATGTTTTATAGATCCATAATCTCAATATTGTCAAGGCATCTTAGAGAAAACCGGATGATTTGATCGGACAAATTACCCAGTTGAAGTCATTCATTCAGATACTCTTGTTGTCGATGATATCGCTTTTCTCTTTCTCTCTTATTTTCTTAAAAAAGCCTGGTCTCCTCCTGTGTCGTCCAAATGCAGGTTGCTAGAAATCTTGGAAAGACATTGCGGGCATTTCAACCTACTATTAGGGAGCTTCAGGTTGGTTTAACAACTTCTGATTAATTTTGTTCCACCGATGCTGCTTGATAAATGGTTGTATATTATTGCTTGCCATCCTTCTTCCCCTTTAGGAAGTTTCAAGGGAATTTAAGAGTACACTTGAACGGGAGATTGGTCTTGATGATATTTCAAGTACAACACCAAATAGAAACAACTCCAATGTACCCAAGAGTACCTCAACTCCATTGTCCACTACTGCTTCTGATAATTCTCAGACGACAGTTGACCCTAGTGAGTGATCTAGTATATAGTTTTTAACTTTGCGAAATAATTCATAATCATTGAACTTGAATAGGATTTTTCCTTTAACTATGCATCGTTGACTTAGCTGATTCTTTCTATTGTATGGTATCACAGTTTTAAGCAAGTCAGAAAGTTAACATTGACCATCTTTAAGCTATCATATCAGCTATTGAAGAAGATCTGAAAGAGTTTTTGCAAAAAGGAAAAATACATATTCCCCCATTTTACTCTTTTCCCTTTATGAGCTCTGATCTCATTCTCACCTTTGTTTCCTTTCTTTTAGTTGGGAGAAGGAGACATTATAGCGAGACTAATTGAAATGGTTCTTATCAAATATCTAATTTTCCTCTTTTTGTTGTTTTTTGGTGATAATATCTATTTTTCTTGTTACCTCATATAATTGTCCTCTGACTGGTTGACAATAATTCCAAGGAAGGGAATTGTTTTGGTTTTCGAACATATGTCGCATATATTCTTGGTGCTTCCTAATCCAAGAACATCATAAGATTGCCAAACATATCCTTTGCCACGGACATTCTATCTTGTTTAGTGTTTGCCTTCCTGGTCATGCCAAATTGCGAATACATTCCTTGCAGCCAAGCTAAAGTTTCCCTCTTCCATCATCCCCTCCTTTCTTTCTTACTTTACATAAATCCCAGAATATAATTAGATTTCTGATATTGCAGATGGCCCTGCAGATCCTAATAGAGCATACAGCTCTGAGGAGTACCTTAAAATCACAGAAGAGCAGCTAAAGGCATTTGCTGCGCAACAAGAAGAGCAGGCACCACCTCCTGTAGATGGAGAGTTAGAACCTCAAACCCAGCCTCCTGGTTAGTCTTTTTTTTTCCTTTCTTTCTTTTTTACAGTTGTCTCTCATTCTCAAGTAAAATATTATTTTCATCTTTCCAGAATTCTTGAAAATCAAATTAGCTCCTCACTTATGTAATGTCTCAAATGAGACCTCCAAAAATTAAAACACAATAGAAGATAAGTCCCTCACTCTAACGAAGGGTTCTATTTGAAAATGTTTTAATTTTTGGAGGTTTTACTTGAGACATTACATAGGTGAGGTGTTGCGAAACATGAGCCTTGACTTAGGTGTATATATCTTCTTATAGTATGCTCTGTGGTTGCCACTATAAGTGGATCCTCCACATTAGAAGGTTAATTTAGATTATTATTATTCCCCTTTTTCGAGGCCTTGTGAGATAGAAACAATGGCGACAAAATTTGAAATTGAAAAATTCAATGGGAGTAATTTTTCACAGTGGAAGATGAAGATGAAAGCTATCTTAAGAAAAGATAATTGTCTTGGGGCCATTAATGAAAGGTCATCGGTGAGAGGTCACCGATGAGAAGTGGAACAAGATGGACGAGAATGCTATTTCAAACCTTCATTTGGCATTAGCAGATGGGGTGTTGTCTAGCATAGAGGAGAAGAAAACAAGTGCTTGCCTTTCACTTCTCACACTTGAAGATTTGATTGAGTGTCAATTATATCTTTACACCATTCTTTCTACCTTGCTATTCCATGTTGCTTACGTTTCTATCAGGCCACAGGAGGATCGACACCACATAAACTTGTTAGCTTTGATAGCCTTAGTCAGAAAATTTGCCAACTTATTTGCAATGTGAATCTTCTGCATGTCCACAGTTCCTTCCTCCACTTGCTCATGAACAAAACAAATCAGGGTAAAAATCATAGGTAAGGATAGAAGAATTTCATTATGGAAAAAAACTTAAGAATTGCAATCTCTATTTATAAGAAGAGGCCAATTCTACTCTCTCTTATAATAGGAGAGAACATTCACACTAACTCTGATTTTCTCTCAACACAATTGATCACTCTTGATCATACAAAACCATACACTCTCTTATGTGGGTTTTCGGGGATGAGATGGGATACCGCCTGAACTTGGCTATTTATAGCCAAAAGTCTGCATGCTTAAACATGTGGTTTTTTGGCTCATTTATGAGCTAACCACTCTCAATTGGCCGGTGGTTAATTTACTGTTCTTTTCATGTAAGCATGTTCACTAGCATGCTTGTTTCACGTTTTCATTGCATTACTTTGACTATATTGCTACATTTATTGCTCACACGAGAGACTTATTTGATTTTCAAAAATTCTTAAAAGAATGAAAACAATATTTTTACTCCTCTCATTATCTTTCTCTCTCCATCCTTCATCTTTTTGTTCTTGCTTTCCTCTAACAATTGACTTGACTCAATCTTAATATCAGCAGCCAAGGAAACTGCTACTACTGCACCACCAGCTCAGAGTCAGGAGCTTGAAAGTGAGACACAAACACTTGAGTCATATAGAGGGAAAGAAGTTACTCATGCAATTACATGGGAAGAGGAATGACAAGGACAGAGTTCACCCAATTTTGTTACCATAGTCCTTAGAAATGTGAAGGACAAGAAAACCAATAATTACAGCTTGTTTGTCATTGAAGTTACTGTAGCGAATGATGAATGATTAAGTAATCCATGAAAAAAAAAAGAAAAAAGAAAAAAAGAAAATAGTGTAAGAGTTCCAGAGGAGAGACATTGCCAATATTGTTGCCTACAGCGAAGAGAAAAAATACTCTTAATTACAGTGTTTGGTTCTCGGCATGATTTTTTAGCACTTTCTTGGAAAAAATTTTGCTGGGTAAGCGATGTGTGAGTAAATTATATCTCATGTTTAGAAGCACAAGAAAATTCTAACGAGTATCTAAAGAGGGAATAAAAAATACCCTTGGCTAAAAAAAATCAGCACATCATATGTTTCCAAAATATTTCATTGTCTAAAAATACATTATTAAGCTACGCATTATATTTTCATTGTGGTGTAATACAACGGTTCAAAAAATATTTCAGAGAAGAAGCACAAACCAATGTCTGCTATACGTGGTGTAGTTAACTCTTCCTAGATCAAGTTTCTTTAAATCTTCAAACACTTGCATTGTCCTCTTAGGCACCCGTTGCCAAATGTAGGTATGATAGGATAAAACATGTTACTATAAATGTTTTAATAGGATAAGACTTGATAAAAATTTAATATTATATAATGTTTGGTGTGACACTATAAAAATTATGTGTTGTATAAAATTTAATATTTTTAATAAAAATAAATTTGTATCATAAATTTTTTTATCATAAATTTTAATACATTATTAAATACATTTACAGCTATTTATTTGATTGATTAAAAGAGTGGGACACTAGAATGATAATGTCCTTACCTAAGAACTTCCAAAGACATTAATCAAGAATACTGGCTTAGTGTCATCAATATAAATGGAGATGGAATCCTCAGATAAAGTTTTAATTAGAATAGTATGAGTAATAAATTACTGCAGTGACTAAGATTTTAACTTTGTCTTTACTTAGAATCATGCTACAAGTATGCCCCATTAGGTCTCTAAATTTGGATACACAACTAGTAAACTTAAGAGCAAATCCGAGTAATCTAATGTCCTAAGCATGAGTCTCATTTCTTATTTTATTATTAATTTAAATGAGTATAACCACTTCTGATATAATATTATTTTTTAATACATGACATAAAAATAAAACACTAACATGTGACAGCAAATTTTCTCACAATAAATCCGTAAAAATTATAAAATTCGATGTTATATTATTCCTTCAGTAGACAAGAAAAACTGATCAAATTTACCTAAACTTGAGCATCGGGTGGAAAGATAAATTAATTCTGAAACTAAGATATGATACAACTATCAAAGGCATTTTATTTCCCCTAGTTAAAAGATATAACGAGCAGTGGCAGTGCCACCCATGGGAAGCAGAGAGATAGGAGCGGCGAGAAATTTTCTTGCCATATATATTAGAGGCGGGAAAAAAATTACAAGATACAACTTACGACCGTTTACGAACGTTATGCTACAACATATTCATTTGTCTGCATGAATCAAAATCTAGATAGGCTGCTTGTCCATTATAACCACCGTACATATCAAAAACTTTATCATCAGGAGGCAGAAAAGGGCCGGGGCCTTCTCGCCCTTTAAAGCCCTCTAGAGGTGAACCCCAAGGAGCTGGAGTTGAGGGGTTTGAGTTAGAGCCCTCCTGGTTCAGACCGAGAGCCGCCGGATTCTGCGGTGAGTTTCCGGTTCCGGCAGGCCTTCTGTTTGAGGAATTAGACGTTGTCAAAGGAATGGACATTGACTGCTGCAGTTGTTGCTGGTTCTTCATAGGCGACTTGGGTCGAAGAGCCTCTATATCAGCAGTAGTCTGGACCAGATGAGGTGCTTCTGGAGGTGGGTTTCGGCCTCCACCTCCCTGCCAAACTTTACCATCTTTTTCACCGAAGTTCTTGATATATGCCTGAGTTTCCCAATAAACAACCAAATGAAGTAAATATGGATAGCCATCACCAATAAACAACAATAATACCAGACTTTGTCCTTCCGACAGAGCACACAATGCAGATCTAAACAAGATCCAGGAATGAAGTCAAGGATAACAGCTCACGATGACTCAACTGAAAAGAAGGACTAACTGCTCAAAATTGTTTCACCAAAGAATTTTGGCCATATAAATATTTCCTACAAGTACTAATTCCTAATAATGGAGTTTTGGGTTTCCAATGAACAAACCATAACAAATGCATCAAACAAATCCAGCAGAAACAAATCAGATGGTAGAAAACAGGAACATTTCTATCGAGGAAAAAAAAAAACAGAAAAGAAAAGAAAAGTAAAAGATTATTGTGAAGGCAGTTCCTTTAGGAAAGCAACATCAAACAAATACAGTTTATGTATATATCAAGGAAAAAGAATACCCGTTGTCGGGTTATACTGGCATCTCAATTTTCTTACCTCTGCATTAAAATTTGAAGATGACAGTCTTTTACCAACAGTCAACCAACCAGCTCGAATATTATGGTCTTCACCAAATAATTCAAGCCTCCTCCTACCGAGGGCAAAGTGCTCAATAATCCGATACATATCTTCAGGCTTTTGTGTTGAACCTGCAATATATGAGCAACAAATTGAAAAGCAACTGATTTCATAATTCCATACAAAAGGATTTGAATAAGGCAGTTGAGAAGCAATTGCCTTCATAATTCCATAAAAAAGGATTTGAATCACAAAGGCAGTTGTATGAGAGACCAAGCAATTTATGTTATCCTACTTTTTCCTTTTTGTATTTCCATTTAAAGTAAAAAATTTCCAATATGTCCAGCATTTCAATAATCCTATATATTTTCAGGATTTTGTGTTGAACCTGCAATATATTACAAGAAATTGAGCGGAAGGTAGCCATTTCATTATTCCATTAGAAAAGAATGGACACAAATGGAAGATATAAGAAGCCAAACATTTGATGTTACATTGCTTTGGCACAAAAGTTTTCCAAATTAACTCATAGTTTCCCTATATATCCAGCATTTCAAAGGTCAAGCTCGGTGCTTGCCTCCTTGCTGAGGCAAGGTAGTGGTAGTCCTGGTCAATCTGAAGCATAAGCAAGATAGCATTAACTCGCGTCTTTGCGTCTTTTAATAGGTGTAAGGATTATTGAGAAAATTCTAAAAACAACATTTCCAACCTTCAGACAAGTCATGAAAATTTTCCTTTGGGAAGCCATAATGTCCAACTTTCTCTTTATGATTTTTTTTTCCTTTCTTTTGGGAAAAATTACCCTAAATGTTTAAGGAAGCACCACATATACCAGATACACATACAGCTGGACTTTTGGAGTACCCACACTTCATAGGTACTAAAGGCAGTATCTCTATAAAAGACAGTATGAGGAGTGGACTAATCCCTGATGAGGTGGAATGTCAACACTCAAACATAGATTTCCTGACATAGTAGACCTATGTGGTGAAAAACTCGAATTAATCTAGTGCAAAGGTTCTCAGTGCCAAAATAGAAATGCATCATTGTTTTACACTTGGGCTTTACCAAAAAATAAGACCTGACAAAAAAATCCAGACAAACAAAGATTTGGTCAACAAGCTCTTGTATCAGGAAACTTTTGAGACTCCTACTAAGATTAGTTGACCCAATCATTATGTAGGAGGCTGACCAAAAAGAGAAAATCCAAAGTGGAAGGAAGGAAACAAAAACAGCATCAAACCTATTTTTTATCTTGTTGGATCTAACTTCCAGAAGATGCAATTATAGACAGGTGTTGTTAGGTAAAAAGCAGAGGAAACATACTGATGATCCCTTCATTAATAGTACAGTAGCAACTAGTGAGGCAGATCTGATGTTCGGTCATATACAAGACACTTTGTAATTGTAACCAGAAATTCGGACATTAGAAGTTTCCTTCTAGAATTTGTAACCTAATTAGGCTTATATATATATACTTAAAGCCTTAAGGGGTTGAAATTAAAGTACATCAGTCGATATGTTGTCTGTTACTGTCCAGAGCTTATGCTCCGAACATAACATTGTTGCTTACTTGCTTTTACAGTTTATACCTATTTCCTACTCAAATAATATTTACAAACAAAAAACTAATGAGAAAAGGAAAATACAAACAAATATAAGGCGGAGAAAATGGTGATTAATTAATTCAAAGAAAAAAAATTGATGACACTAACCATAAGGAGGTTCTTCAGCAATTATTACGTCAGTATCAATGTTGGCATGGATTATATGCCCATCAGTACTTCGACGAACAGTTCCTTTTATGCCCATCAAGCAGTGTTCCTTCAATTCCACAACAAATCAACCAGTTTCAGCTGATTACGTATTTACTTAGCATGGAAAAACTGGATATATGTTCATAGGCATAAAGAAGCTGTATGCGAAAGAAAAATTCCAACTAACCTTAGAATGCTGAAATAAAGTATGTGAATCATGCCTTAGCCCTGGAGTTGCATTGTTTTTATTTGTCTTCACCCAACATATATCTTCACACCTACGAAATCCCCACTATAGAATCCCAGCCCATAAGTAAAAAGACAAGAGAGAGAAAGAAAGAGATTAATCAGCATAACACATGAATGGGGTACATTAACTGGCAGAACCAACAACTGATGCTAAGTCGGTGATCCCAAAATCAAGATTACTTACCTTCTTCAGACATTGACGACCTTGTTCAAGGCCTACTCCATCACCTACCCAAAGAAAGATGAAAGATGGTGTATCTGCTATAGCCTTAAGAAAGGGAAGAAAAGTTATCAGATGTCTAACTCAAAGATAAATATACATGGTCCTCATAAAAGAAAACCAAAAGGCAGGTAAAGTTATACAGTAGGAAACTGTACACGTGTCATTCTGTGATTCTAAGTTTAGTGCAACTAACTGAAAGCCACTCCAATTTCATTTTAGTTAGTGAAGTTAGCAACAACGCCAATACTACATGGGCCATTATATCATTCTTAACCTTTTCCTTTAAATAATTAGTCCAACAAGTTTCATCAAACAATATATTCAATGTCCATACAAAATCCAAGCAAGCCAAAATCTTCTTGAACAGGGATAACATAGAATATGTTGTGTAAATAGATAACAGCTTACCTCAATCTTAAGATTCATTATTTCTTCAAACGTCCAGTACTCCATATGGTCAGCAACACCAGGGGCACGGTGCACATATTCTTCCCATGGGGGATCAATAAGAATAACATCAAACTTGGTTCCAAAGAACTCGGGGGACAGTTCAAATTCTTTTAGATCACACTGATAATACATGGGCGCAGAAGCAGAGTTTGCCACAATCTCATCCTTTTTCTGTATAAGCTCCCTAAGCTTGGGGTAATCTTCAACAACATTTGTAAGCTCAAGTTCCCTAATAAAATTCTGTGGGCGCATACCAGTGTCAACAAAATTTTGAGAGTAATCATTCTGTTCACCTCTAGAAGGAGCTTTACCAGGAGGTCCACTATTTTTAGGAGGAACCCAGCCTCCTTGAGTTTTATCAGATGGTGTTCCTCGAGCCATTGGTCCCGTTCCATTAAAACTAGGACTAGAAATGCTTGGGGGAATTCCTCTACCAGGGCCTGATTGGTTATAATACATTGAAGGATTTGGTGGGTTCCCCATGTTAGCAGGAAATCTTGGGACTGATGGTCCAGGAGGTATACGAGATAGACCAGGAGGAACAGCTAATATATTCATATCAACACCTCGAGCTCCAGGCCAGACTGGTGGAGTAAATGGTGGAATGAAGACAGGGGAAATAGGTGGACCAGGAGCAGGTGACATACCAGGGGTAAGAGGCTGCATTGGTCCAGGTGGAGGCATGCCAAGATGTCCAAAAGGTGATCCAATCACTGGTAGCGGTATGCCAACCTGCTGGCTGTCTCTCCCATTTGGCCTGACCCTTCCTCCTTTCCCAACTCTATTCCCTTTTATTCCCTGTGGACCAGCTCTATTAAAGAACCCAGACTCCTGGTTCCCATATTGAGGCTGTGAACCACCACTAGAGCTCTGGCCACCAGTGCTGCGACCAGAAACAGAACCTTTCTGACCTCTTCCTCTTCCCCCCTGAAAGTCATAGTCATCGTCAATATATTTCTCCTTCTGATCTTCCGCAGGTGTACCAGTTCCATACAGGTCACTCTTTCTTGCTCTTTCTTCCTGCAGATACGCCCATTCTTCACCATTCACTCCTGATTTAACTTCAGTAACTTCAGTCCTCCTGGAAAAATTGGATGCAGATTCTGCTTTTGAATAGTCAATGGGCTTGGTTTGAATCTCTATCACATCATAATTGTCGTTAGAAATTCCAAAATGTGAAGTTTTAACAGCTTCCCCCCTGCTTCCATCTTTCCTACTGCCAGACCGACCATAAGGCCTTTCATTGTCAGTCCTATCACGACCATGTCTAGGCACCTCCCATTCTCTGTTGGGATCAAAAATAACGTCCCCATTTTTTGAATCTTTATCAATATTATTAGGTTGCCTCCTTTTCCAACTCTCTTTAGAACTTTCCCGTTCCTTATTCCTGTCATTCCAAGTATCATCTTTGCCTTTGGTTCTATCATCCCTATTGCCATCCTTCTCTAGTTCCTTCCTTTTAAAGCTACTACTTCGTTCATAATCCATCTCAGCGTTTTCCAGATCTTGATGACGTCTCCCACTCCTCTCAGGTGTACTAGATCTGTTTGTGAGCCCTATTTCTTTAGTAGTTCTATCCCTAATCCGCATATTTCCATCTTCATCAGCATTCAATGGCCTGTCCCAGTTTTCAGCCACATCATAACTGGTTGGTGTTCTCTGGCGTCTTGGCTTCTCCGTTCTATCCCTGTCCACTCTGTCGTCACGACTAATCTCTACTGATTCCGACCTGCCTTTGCTCTTGCCCCTCTCAGAATCAGTTCTCCTCTCTTCTTTATTGTTAGATTTGGTAACCTTCTCACTACTGGCATCCACTCCCCTGCTTTTACTCTCCCCAGGTTCATTTCTAGCAGAACCACTCCTCTCTCTAGTGTCTGCTTCATCCCATCTTCTTCTTGAGCTTTTCACCGGCTCAGAAGACCCATGACCTTTCTCACGGCTGCTGTCCCTCTTTTCCGAGTATTTGTTATCTTTATCCATCTTTTCAAGCGCACCACCATGTGATCTATCCTCTTTACTTCTACTTCTGTTCTGAGACTTATCATGCTCTGAATGCTTTGAGGAAATTTTTCTCCTCTCACTTTCATCACCCCAGCCATGTCCTTTACTCCCAATCTTATCTCCAGCATCCTGCTTGTTGTCTAATTCTCCATCCTGGTACCAATTGCTCAGCTTCTCCAATGTGCTTTCCTCTTGCCTTTTCTTCATCTGCTTAGAACGAGACTCTTTCCTGGACTCATAATCATTGTCATCACTGTCAGCTCTGCTTGCGCCACTGGACCTCCTCCTGGTCTCACTTCTATCCCCAGAACTTCTTTTTCTCCCACCGCTATCAGACACTTCAGGGTCTTCCCCATTGCCAGATTTTTTTGACCTACTTGACCTGTGCATCTTCCTATCACCACCCTCCCATTCCTCATCCTCCCCCACCCTATCACTCTTCACATCTGAGTTATCTATGTCCCGCTTCACGTACCCACGAATATTCTCGGGTGAATCCATACCAAGCTATCAATGTTGAAATCAAAGAAAATAATAATAACGAAGCCCCTTTATTGAGAACGCCAACAGAAAAATGAACCATAAATCAAAAACAATTTTCCCCCGAAATTGATAAAAGTAATGCAAAGATGAATTGACTATGGAAAGAGGGGGGGGGGGGAATCTACTTCACTGTAGCAACATTTAAAGACAGAAAGCAACTTCCATTTAACTATAAATGCTCACCCTAACTGAAAATTAAGGGTTAGCAACTCAGAGAAGCGCAAAGAAGCAAAATTGGTACATTGTGAATGGCGTGGATCTTCTTTTGCCAGAATTCAAGAGCTAAGTTGAAGTAAAATTGTGAGGAAGACGGGATTACCGGTAAAAGAGAATGGAGTTATGAGAGTAACCGACTCACGCACCGGCGCTTGTTGCAGAAGGAAAGGGCGACGAAGCAGAAGAAAGGATTGATGGGAGAGGGGCCTCTTGGCAGCGATGCCACACGCAGCCACGTCAGGCGCAGAGAGGAAGTCTCAAACGAAACGAGTTTTGGGCCAAGTTGGATCGTTTTAGGTCCGGCCCGGCCTTGAAACTTCTTTTACATTTACTTATTAATTTTAAATTTTTATTTATTTGATATGATTAAAATTACCACAACACCCTTGACAGTTATAAAACATCATTAAAATTAATATATGTAGATAAAATGTAAAAAATAAAAAAGAAAAAAGTGAAAATACATTGCAGAAGGTATTGTAGTAAACATTCATAATATGAAAATAATCGTTATTAAGAAATCATTGCCAACCAAAATATTCAATACCTATTAATACCTCATAAGAATGTAACGTAAACATACCACTGTGCTTAGTTATATAAAAGCATCGTCCAAGAGAGATGAAATAAATCCATAATTTGAAATGCCTTAGTGCACTTGCCAAACAAAGAACCAACATCTATGCCCTTCCCTAGAAGCCAATTATAAAATGTCCTTAGAAAATCGATTCATTGTTAAGATAAAGGATCGAAGAAGCGAATATAATTTTTTTTTTTTTGTAAATATTCACAATGTAAGCGTTCAATAAGCACACCGTTAGCCATGTCAGTATTTAATTAATGGTGTTATAATATGAATTAACGATAGGGACTTGCTTAAAAAAAATTTAAAGTGTAAGTACACCTATATCAAGAAATAAACTCTAGGGACTTGAATGAGAATTAAAGGAAACTATACGGGCTTAAAGTTTATTTTTTTTCAAAATGGAAAGAACTATTGAAGATGATACAACTATCAAAGGCATTTTATGTCCCCTAGTTAAAAGATATAACGGGCAGTAGCAGTGCCACCCTTGGGAAGCAGAGATAGGAGCGGCGAGAAATTTTCTTGCCATATATATTAGAGGCGGGAAAAAAATTACAAGATACAACATACGACCGTTTACGAACGTTATGCTACAACATATTCATTTGTCTGCATGACTCAAAATCTAGATAGGCTGCTTGTCCATTATAACCACCGTACATATCAAAAACTTTGTCATCAGGAGGCAGAAAAGGGCCGGGGCCTTCTCGCCCTTTAAAGCCCTCAAGAGGTGAACCCCAAGGAGCTGGAGTTGAGGGGTTTGAGTTAGAGCCCTCCTGGTTCAGACCGAGAGCCGCCGGATTCTGCGGTGAGTTTCCGGTTCCGGCAGGCCTTCTGTTTGAGGAATTAGACGTTGTCAAAGGAATGGACATTGACTGCTGCAGTTGTTGCTGGTTCTTCATAGGCGACTTGGGTCGAAGAGCCTCTATATCAGCAGTAGTCTGGACCAGATGAGGTGCTTCTGGAGGTGGGTTTCGACCTCCACCTCCCTGCCAAACTTTACCATCTTTGTCACCGAAGTTCTTGATATACGCCTGAGTTTCCCAATAAACAACCAAATGAAGTAAATATGGATAGCCATCACCAATAAACAACAATAATACCAGACTTTGTTCTTCCGACAAAGCACACAATGCAGATCTAAACAAGATCCAGGAATGAAGTCAAGGATAACAGCTCACGATGACTCAACTGAAAAGAAGGACTAACTGCTCAAAATTGTTCCACCAAAGAATTTTGGCCATTTTCTCACAAGTACTAATTCCTAATATCATAATGGAGATTTGGGTTTCCATTGAACAAACCATAACAAATGGATCAAACAAATCCAGCAAAAACAAATCAGATGGTAGAAAACAGGAACATTTCTATTGAGAAAAAAAGAAAAGAAAAAGATCTATTGTGAAGGCAGTTCCTTTAGGAAAGCAACATCAAACAAATGCAGTGTATGTATATATCATGGGAAAAGAATAAAATGAAAAATCAACTTTTGTGCAGGTTATACTAGCATCTCAATTTTCTTACCTCTGCATTAAAATTTGAAGATGACAGTCCTTTACCAACAGTCAACCAACCAGCTCGAATATTGTGGTCTTCACCAAATAATTCAAGCCTCCTCCTTCCGAGGGCAAAGTGCTCAATAATCCGATACATATCTTCAGGCTTTTGTGTTGAACCTGCAATATACGAGCCACAAATTGAGAAGGAAACGATTTCATAATTCCATACAAAAGGATTTGAGTCACAAAGGCAGTTGGGTAAGAAACCAAGCATTTTATGTTATACTGCTGTCTCCTTTTTTTTTTTTTTTTGCTGCTTAAAGCAAAAAATTTCCAACATATGTCCACCATTTCAGTAATCCTAGGTATTTTCAGGCTTTTCTGCTGAACCTGCCATATATTAGTAAGAAATTGAGCAGGAGGTAGCCATTTCATTATTCTATTAGAAAAGAGTGGACACAAATGGAAGATATAAGAAGCCAAGTATTTGGTGTTATTACACAAGTTTTTCCAACTTAATGCATAGTTTCCCTACATATCCAGCATTTCTAAGGTCAAGTTCGGTGCTTGCCTCCATGCTGAGGCAAGGTAGTCCTGGTCAATCTGAAGCATCAAGCAAGATAGCATTAACACGTGCCTTTTGAATGGGGTAACGATTATTGAGAAAATTCTAGAACATGATTTCCAACCTTTTGACAAATCATGAAATGTTTCCTTTTGGGAAGTCATGATATCCAACTTTCTCTTTATGATTTCTTTTCTTTTTTCCTTTCTTTTGAGAAAAATTACCCTAAATGTTTAAGGAAGCATCAAATATACCAGATACACATACAGCAGGACTTTTGGAGTACCCATACTTCATAGGTACTAAGGCAGCATCTCTTCAAAAGACAGTATGTGGAATGGACTAACCCCTGATAGGTGGAATGTCAAGATTCGAACTTAGATTTCCTGACATTGTGGACTTATGTGGTGAAAAAGTCAAATTAATCTAGTGCAAAGGTTCCCAGTGCCAAGATAAAAATGCAACATTGTTTTACACTTAGGTTAGGCTTTTACCAAAATATAAGACTTGGCAAAAAAATTAATACAAACAAAGATTTGGTCAACAAGCTCTTGTATCAAGAAACTTTAGAAAAGAGACTACAACATAGATTAGTTGACCCGATCATTAGGTGGAAGGTTGATAAAAAAGAGAAAATCCAACGCGGAAGGAAGGAAACTAGAACTGCATCAAACCTATTTTTTACCTAGTCGTATCTAACTTGCAGAAGATACAGCTATAGGCAGGTTTTGTAAGGAAAAAGGCAGGGGAAACATACTGATGATCCCTTCATTAATAGTACAATAGCAACTAGTGAGGCAGATATGATGTTTGGTCATCTATAAGACACTTTGTAACCAGAAATTGTGACATTGGAAAGTTTACTTCTACAAACTGTAACCAAATTGGCCTATATATATACTTAAGGCATTAAGGAATTGAAATTAAAGTACATCAGTGGATATGTTATCTGTTACTGAACAGAGCTTACGCTCCCAACATAACATTGTTGCTTACTTGCTTTTACAGTTATACCTATTGCCTACTCAATTCTTATTTACCAACAAAAAGCTTATGAGAACAAGAAAATAAAAGCAAATCTAACCGCGTAGCAAATGATGATTAATTAATTCATAGAAAAAATTGATGACACTAACCATAAGGAGGTTCTTCAGCAATTATTACATCAGTGTCAATGTTGGCATGGATTATATGCCCATCAGTACTGCGACGAACAGTTCCCTTTATGCCCATCAAGCAGTGTTCCTTCAGTTCCACAAAAATCAGCCAGTTTCAGCTATAAGACTACGTATTTACTTAGCATGGAAAAAATGGATATATGTTCAAATGGCATAAAGAAGCTGTATGCAAAAGAAAAATTCTAACTAACCTTAGAATGCTGAAATAAAGTATGTGAATCATGCCTCAGCCCTGGAGTTGCGTTGGTTTTATTTGTCTTCACCCAACATATATCTTCACACCTACGAAATCCCCACTATAGAACCCCAGACCATAAACAAAAAGAAAGAGATTAATCAGCATAACACATGAATGGGGTGCATTAACTGGCAGAACCAACAACTGATGCTAAGTTGGTGATCCCAAAATCCAGATTACTTACCTTCTTCAGACATTGACGACCTTGTTCAAGGCCTACTCCATCACCCACCCAAAGAAAGATGAATGATGGTGTATCTGCTATAGCCTTGAGAAAAGGAAGAAAAGTTATCAGATGTCTAACTCAAAGATAAACATACATTGTCCTCATAAAAGAAAACCAAAAGTCAGGTAAAGTTATAGGGCAGGAAACTGTACACGGGTCATTTCTATGACCCTAAGTTTAGTGCAACTAACTGAAAGCCACTCCAATTATATTTTAATTAGTGAAGTTAGAAACAGCACCAAAACTACAGTGGCCATTATATCATTTTTAACCTTTTCCTTTAAATGCAGCATAGAGTATAAGAGATAATTAGTCCAACAAGTTTCATCAAACAATATATTTAATGTCCAACAGGGATAACAAAGAATACGTTGTGTAAATAGATAACAGCTTACCTCAATCTTAAGATTCATTATTTCTTCAAACGTCCAGTACTCCATATGGTCAGCAACACCAGGAGCACGGTGCACGTATTCTTCCCATGGGGGATCAATAAGAATAACATCAAACTTGGTTCCAAAGAACTCGGGGGACAGTTCAAATTCTTTTAGATCACGCTGATAATACATGGGTGCAGATGCAGAGTTTGTCACAATCTCATCCTTCTTCTGTATAAGCTCCCTAAGCTTGGGGTAATCTTCGACAACATTTGTAAGCTCAAGTTCCCTAATAAAATTCTGTGGACGCATACCAGTATCTACAAAATTTTGAGAATAATCATTCTGTTCACCTCTAGAAGGAGCTTTACCCGGAGGTCCACTATTTTTAGGAGGAACCCAGCCCCCTTGAGTTTTATCAGATGTCGTTCCTAGAGCCATTGGTCCCGCTGCATTAAAACTAGGACTGGAAATGCTCGGAGGAATTCCTCTTCCAGGGCCTGATTGGTTATAATACATTGCAGGATTTGGTAGGTTCCCCATGTTACCAGGAAATCTTGGGCCTGATGGTCCAGGAGATATGGGAGATAGACCAGGAGGAACAGCTAATATATTCATATCAACACCTCGAGCTCCAGGCCAAACTGGTGGGGTAAATGGTGGAATGAAGACTCCAGGGGGAATTGGTGGACCAGGAGCAGGTGACATACCAGGGGTAAGAGGCTGCATTCCAGGTGGAGGCATGCCAAGATGTCCAAAAGGTGATCCCATCATTGGCAGCGGCATTCCAACCTGATGGCTATCTCTCCCAGTTGGCCTGACCCTTCCTCCTCTCGCAACTCTATTCCCTTTTACTCCCTGTGGACCAGCTCTATTAAAGGACCCAGATTCCTGGTTCCCATATTGAGGTTGTGAACCACAACTACTAGAACTTTGGCCACCAGTGCTACGACCAGAAACAGAACCTTTCTGACCTCGTCCTCTTCCCCCCTGAAAGTCATAGTCATCATCATTATATTTCTCCTTCAGATCTTCAGCAGGTGTACCAGTTCCATACAGGTCACTCTTTCTTGCTCTTTCTTCCTGCAGATACGCCCATGCTTCACCATTCACTCCTGATTTAACTTCAGTAACTTCAGTTCTCCTGGAAAAATTGGATGCAGATTCTGCTTTTGAATAGTCAATGGGCTTGGTTTGAATCTCTATCACATCATAATTGTCGTTAGAAATTCCAAAATGTGAAGTTTTAACAGCTTCCCCCCTGCTTCCATCTTTCCTACTGCCAGACCGACCATAAGGCCTTTCATTGTCAGTCCTATCACGACCATGTCTAGGCACCTCCCATTCTCTGTTGAGATCAAAAACAATGTCCCCATTTTTTGAATCTTTATCAATATTATTAGGTTGCCTCCTTTTCCAACTCTCTTTAGAACTTTCCCGTTCCTTGTTCCTGTCATTCCAAGTATCATCTTTGTCTTTGGTTCTATCATCCCTGTAACCATCTTTTTCTAGTTCCTTCCTTTTAAAGCTACTGCTTCGTTCATAATCCATCTCAGCGTTTTCCAGATCTTGATGACGTCTCCCACTCCTCTCAGGTGTACTAGATCTGTTTGTGAGCCCTATTTCTTTAGTAGTTCTATCCCTAATCCGCATATTTCCATCTTCATCAGCATTCAATGGCCTATCCCAGTTTTCAGCCACATCATAACTGGTTGGTGTTCTCTGGCGTCTTGGCTTCTCCGTTCTATCCCTGTCCACTCTGTCGTCACGACTAATCTCTACTGATTCCGACCTGCCTTTGCTCTTGCCCCTCTCAGAATCAGTTCTCCTCTCTTCTTTATTGTTAGATTTGGTAACCTTCTCACTACTGGCATCCACTCCCCTGCTTTTACTCTCCCCAGGTTCATTTCTAGCAGAACCACTCCTCTCTCTAGTGTCTGCTTCATCCCATCTTCTTCTTGAGCTTTTCACCGGCTCAGAAGACCCATGACCTTTCTCACGGCTGCTGTCCCTCTTTTCCGAGTATTTGTAATCTTTATCCATCTTTTCAAGCTCACCACCATGTGATCTATCCTCTTTACTTCTACTTATGTTCTGAGAATTATCATGCTCTGAATGCTTTGAGGAAATTTTTCTCCTCTCACTTTCATCACCCCAACTGTGTCCTTTACTCCCGATCTTATCATCACCATCCTGCTTGTTGTCTAATTCTCCATCCTGGTACCAATTGCTCAACTTCTCCAGTGCGCTTTCCTCTTGCCTTTTCTTCATCTGCTTAGAACGAGACTCTTTCCTAGACTCATGATCATTGTCATCACTATCAGCTCTGCTTGCGCCACTGGACCTCTTCCTGGTCTCACTTCTATCCCCAGAACTTCTTTTTCTCCCACCTCCATCAGACACTTCGGGGTCTTCCCCATTGCCAGATTTTCTCGACCTACTTGACCTGTGTTTCTTCCTATCACCACCCTCCCATTCCTCATCATCTCCCATCCTATCACTCTTCACATCTGAGCTATCTATGTCCCGCTTCACGTACCCACGACTACTCTCGGGTGAATCCATACCAAGCAATCAATGTTAAAACCAAAGAAAATAATAATAACGAATCCCTTTACACTTCTGCAACGACCCCTTTTATTCAGAACAACCAACAGGAAAATGAACCATAAATCGAAAAAATAATTTTCCCCAAAAATTGATAAAAGTAGTGCAAAGATGAATTGAACATTTTTTTTTTTTATAATATGGAAACGAAATAAAAAATCTACTTCACTGTAGCAATATTTTAAGACATAAAGCAACTTTCATTTAACTATAAATGTTCATCCAAACTTAGAATTAAGGATTAGCGACTCAGAGAAGCGCAAAGAAGCAAAATTGGGACATTGTGAATGGCGTGGATCTTCTTTTGCCAAAATTCAAAAGCTAAGTTGAAGTAAAATTGTGAGGAAAAAGGGATTACCGGCAAAAGAGAATGGAGTTATGAGAGTAACCGACTCACTCACCGGCGCTTGTTGCAGAAGGAAAGAGCGACGAAGCAGAAGAAGGGATTGATGGGAGAGACGCCTCTTGGCAGCGATGCCATACGCAGCCGTCCCGTCAGGCGCAAAGAGGAAGTCTCAAACGAAACGAGTTTTGGGCCAAGTTGGAGCGTTTTAGGTCCGGCCCGGCCTTGAAACTTCTTTTACATTTCCTTATTAATTTTAAATTTAAATCATTTTATTTATTTGAGTAGTATATCTCAAATAAGTGCTTGAATTAAAAAAAAAAAAAAAATGGTGAGTGAATGAATGATAAAAAGAAGACTGAGCTAAAATAAATATAATTTGATTCAAGTCAAGTATAATCACATAATGATAAAACTTTTTATATTAAGTTTTAATACATTTATATTTTTAAAGCTTAAATTCAAAACTTGATTTAAGTTAAAATAACCTCTACTAATTAATATCAGCATTTTTTTGGTAGATAAAAGTAAAGTTTTTTTAACAAATTTTATTTAATATTTTATTCATATATGTTTTAATTTTCTTAAAATTATATTTAATAAGTGGACTTATTCAAAATTTTCAAATCATAATATTAGAAGAGGGGATTTTTTTAAGGATTACTTTTATTAATTATAGAGATATTTTTAAAATATTATCATCTTCATGTATTTATATATATAAATATTAAGTGTATCCCAAACTTCATCCTTAAGACTTTTCTACTCAAAATATCTCGTGGACCAAATCTTTTCTCCTACTAAGATAGACCATTAGTCAATTGATCAAAAAACCAATTAATTGTTGAAAAACTACTTTCTCCATTTCTAACCTATAGTTATTTCAGGCTAATAAGCACATATTATATCAATAATTAAAGTACAATATTATTCATTTTTTATTAAAATATCCTCATTTTTTATGACCAAAATTTAGAAGTCTAAAATAGCTAAAATAGCTATAATTTAGATAAGGAGAGAATATTTTCTACTCAACCCTTGCAAAAAAAATTAGGTTGGGTTGGGTTTGAGAAAAAAAATTTACAAACCCAACCCAATTCAACCCAAGATTTGTAGGGTTGAGTTGGGTTGGGTCAATGGATCAATACACCTTTTTTTTTAACAAACAAAGATATACACAATCTGAACAAAAAAGAATCATTAGATAAAAAATTGAAAAGTTAGCATTAGATATAAATAAACTAACAAAGAAAAAAACACATAAGAAATTATCATTAAATAAAGACAAACAAAACTTATTAATCTATAATATAAACTTTTGTCCCTCTTATATGGTAGCGAAACACAAACATTTAATTTGGCGTATTTAATTTATAATTTATATGTTTTTAATTTAAAAAACTTTTAAATACATAAGTCAAATATGTTTATATAAGTTTGGTTGGATTCATATATCCTAAATCAATTTCCTAACCTAATAGCTTTTGGGTTATCACGTTAAAACCTGAAATTTGAGATTTGAGTAAGAGAAACAAAGGATGTTGGTGGGGGAAAAAAAAAAAAAAAAACACTAAGTACATGTGTCTTTCAATTAAAAAGCCAACGTTATTTAATATTGAGAAATGGTGTGCTAAAGAAGCTTTGTCCAACATTAATGTAATTATATTGATTTGTCCCTATCTTTACAAATTTGAATTTAGTGCAGTTGAGAAATCATACAATTTTGCACTCGGTATTAATAGTTCAAAACATTATTACCCTCGAGTAGTACATTGATGATATTTTTGTATACCAATAGCATTTTTCCCTTTTCTTGAGATGTTACATTGTGAGAGTACATTGCCACTTCACATTGAATTCCAGAACTCTTGTTTTTCCCACCTCTTATTAATGATAGATAAAACTTTTTTGCTGGTAAAAAATAATTATAGTTTTTTTTATAAGCTCAAACTTCTGATATCATAAAAGCCTTTAATTACTTATTTTAGTCTATTTATCAATCAAATTATATGCGGTTAATATTTTTTATGTTACAATTTTGTATCATATCATATGTAACTCATTTTAATTTATCAACAAACTTTAATTATTAAATAAATTTTGTAATATTAATTTATTATGATTAATTAAAATGAGTAACAACTGATAGTACTAAATTGTCAGACAGAAAATTAATAATATTGACCTGTACTCGTACCATGCCAACCTTGCACCATTTACTACGCACCTCTTTCACAAATTAATGTTGAACTCAAACAAAAAAATGTCTTGTCGCAAAATCAACTGAAGTTTTTATATTTAAATAAATAATGATTGTAGTTATTATTATTATAGTTTAAAAAATTGAATCAGCCAAAGAAAAAAAAAAAGGGACATTAGCTTTACAATTTAACGAACTTAAATAATAGTTGGTGATTTGTACAACTTTAGCTTGAAAATAAATAATATAATTATAATTACGCTACGAGATATTTAAATAACAAGTAAATTAAAATCTAAAATCTATACGGAGGAGCCAAAGAAGATTCAACGCTAAGGAAGCAAGATTAGGATTTTAATTTGAAGGGGGTGCACAGGTCCTACTCTCTAAATGAGATTTTTCAGTTTATGGGCACCACTTCAACGGTGTCGTTTTTTAACAATTAATATATATATATATATATATATTAGTGAACTCCATGTGTATTTAAATTTTGCTTATTCATAATTGAACAACACCAATAAGCAAATAGAACAGAAGGTACACCACAAATCAGAAGCAAATAAAGTGCATGCATACATAAAAATATATAACCCTTGCACACATCCTATAAATAAATATATATATATATATATATATATATATATATATAGAGAGAGAGAGAGAGAGAGAGAGAGAGAGAGAGAGAGGCAGTTCTTCTAAACCTCCAAAAGGAAGTCCTTATCTTTCTCCAACCTCCCCATAGCCTCAGGCTCCAGAGTTAGCTCCACATCAATGCTCCTCCCTCCACTCTTCCCTGGATACAAATACACCATCCCATTAAATTTGTTATTCGATCCACTCCTCACATTCTCCGGCTTCCCCCACCCGAAATCCACGTCGTAAACCTTGAACCTCGGCGAGCTTCCGACGGCCACGCAGTTCACCCCGGCATCTTTGTATTGGAAAATCTTTGGTGCACTCTCCCACTCTTTGTTTCGTTCATCAATGGCCTTGGCATTGTGGGCTTCAATTGCTTTTTGAATTAAGGATGAACCGAATTGCGGCGGGTGCGCCGATAACAACCCCGCCGCCGTCACGGTGAATATGGCTTGAATTAGGTTGCCGAAGTAAGCCTCCGGCATCGGCGGCTCTACCCTTTTCCGGCAATCCACAAAGACGGTGAAGACAGTGTAGTCTTCAGGTTTAAGGTTACGTGCATGGGTTACATGGCGCCAAATATGAGTGGAGAGAGCCTGGAATGTTGAGAACGGTTTTGAGCCGTCAGATGGAGGGTTTTCGTTGACCGTTGATTTGATCTTGTCGATGGCTGACTCTGAGAACCTGAAGATCTTCTCTCTCAGTGGTGCTGGTGGGTCCGGCTTCACATCGCCGTTGGATGCGGCGAGTGGATCAGAAGGGAGTGAGAGGTCGAGCTTCACGCTCGTGTTGCGAGCTTTGGTGCGTTCCAAGAAGGGTAGCACTGACGTGGAGGGAGCACCTCTGCAGATCTCAGACCACGAGATCATGAAGTGCCACGTGGACGTCCCATCAAGAACCGCGTGGTTGAACGCGCACCCCATCGCGAGTCCGTCTTTCAGCTTAGTTAACTGCGGAAAAAGAAAAAGGGTCCATTAAAACAAGGTGGAGTAAATTTTCGTCAAAACAGAGATAATAAAGTAGAAATTAATGGTGAAATAAATTGACGAGCTACCACCACCACCACTTTTTAAAAGAATATCTAAATTTTTATTAAATATTTAAATTAAATAATTACTCTAAAATCTTTTAGGACAGAGTGACAATACATGTGTCATGTTCTTTTCTCAAATAAAAGCTTTCTATGACTTTCAACATTCTCTTAATAACGGAAGAGAAGAAAAAAATAAAAACTATTTCATCCCATTTTCTCAATGGAGAGAAACTGAGGAAAACAGAACATGGCAGAGCAGAACAATCTAACATATTATTCAATTTCTTTGGCACTCATCTTATGATTCTACTGTGTTTTCTCTCTGCATTCCCTTTTTGCAATAATCTTAAACTAAAATATAGAAAAGAAACTGCATAAAAGTTGCAATAATAGATTTACCTGAATTGCCAATAAGGGCCTCTGCATGCCTTCCAAGTTCAAGATCCCACCGTAAGGTATCAACTCTTTCAAATTGCTGCAACTTTCTGCCACAGCTAGATCTGCAACACCCACATCATCAGCAACAGCTTCTGTGATCTCCACACCGGGCAAGTCATCGTCATATTCCACTCTGAACACACCCTCCTCATCTTTCCCAAGCCTACCCGCTAGTTGATAAAAGTCCTCTAAGACCACGCTGAGCCCATCTTTGAGTTTCTTCACCATTTCCTCAAAGTCAGTGCCTTTATAGAACAGCAGCTTCTGGTTGTAGTAGAAGGCCAGGTAGGGAAGATCGAATGTCACGAGCTGGAACTCTTTCTTCCCAATTTTCTTGTTTGGCTTCACATGGCTTTTGCCCGTGACTTTCAGCTTCAGAAGCTCTTCTTTCTTCCCGATTTCAGCCGCCATTAGTGATGAAAAGAACTTGAAAGAGAAGGTGTAAAGGGAAAGTGGCGAAGAAATTTTTGTGGGTTTGATTGTGGGATGAGAGTGCAGAGAAGATATTTATAGAATGTTGTTGGAAAGCATTCATGGTTGGTAGTTGTGACTCATAATAGCCTTCACTCTTCTATTAGTCCCGGTGGGAGGTGCATAATAAGAGATGCATATTAATTCTTTAGCCAAAACAATTAAAAGATATGGAAGAATGATCAGATGGCAAGAGTAAATGTAAACTAATCACACCACTTAGATAAATTAATTTAGATGTTATAATTTAATTAGAGATATTAGATTTTGAATCTTAAAAATACAATTGTGTTAAAGTTAATAGAAATAGACTGATTTTTTTTTTTTAATTTTACTTAATTTAAATTTAATTAATCAATATTTAATATAATATTAAATATAAATATGTTTCATCAAAATATCACATGTTGAGCTATTTGCAAAGTCAGAGTAAAAAAAAATAAAATTATCTATAATCAACTATATTGTAATTAATTGTTAAATCAATTATTTACGTGTTATTGTAATTCAATCGTATAACTGACTGCGACATGAGAAATAACAATGGCTTGAGAATTTATACTAGCAACGGTGAGGAAGCCTAAATCTTTTCAAAATGGATGGCCAAGCAGATAAAAGGGACTCTTGTTAGTTCAATTACGAGCTGCCATTTTAGCCATCGCGGCCGCGTTCAACAAATCCAACTGCTAAGCTTAATCAGGATCACCTGTAACGGGAATATTAATTTATTATCAAATTTTTTATTTTATTTAATTCATTCGAATTAACTAAATAATTTAAACAAGATATAACTTTTTTAAAAACATTATAAATTTAAACTCGAATTAATATATTTTAATAATTATAATTTTTTATCACTTAAATTAATGCCGGCTGCTATTCCAATAAATTGAGTCCCTCAAAAAATTAGAAAATAAATACATTAAATCATTTAGTCATTTACTAATAAATAGAGTCACGGTGTATTTTAATATTTTCTAATTCGTTAAAAAACTTTTAAAATAAATGTTGAATTCTTTTTTTGAGTAAAACTTATATTGTTAAATTTTTTTATCCGAAAGTCGTTAGATGTTTAAATCAAATAATCAATTAAAAAGTCATTAACAAAATTTATTGGTACAGTAAGTGTCGCAAATATTGAGATAGCACGTGTCTCCTGATAAATACATCATATTTGACGTTAAGAATTCTAGAAGCGGAATATTTGACATTTAGTTTATTTAAATTTTTAAACTATAATACGAAGTTTTGGGAATTGCATATTAATTATCAGATAAAAATACTTAGTTTGTACGAAAAAATGATACTACGTAGAACACTTCCCCTAATGAATCTTCATTTTTTTTTTTTCTTATTACGGTCACGTTTCATTCTTAGTCTTTGCAGTAGTCTAATGGTTGACCAACACATACCTCATTCCATATTAGCCAAACAAAGTACATGCTTGTTTGGTTGTTTTTATATTAAGCGAATCATGATAAAAATGCATATCTAGTTATATTTTTTTCTATAAGTTTAGATTCAAATCAAGTATAATCGACTGTTAATTATTAAATTTATTTATAGTTACATAATTAATATAATTACAGACGAATCAAATAGTTAATAAATCGATTACATGATGCAACAATTATATCTTATTTATTTCTAAGTTATTATATATTATATATATATATATATTAAGTTCATTATAATATATTAGTATTTTTTGAATATTAATTATTGCTTTTGGTATTATATATGAAATTATTAATTGTTGTTGTCGTTATATGTTTGCAGAGCTTGCCAATTTTGAAACATAAGGGATGCATTTATAAAGAGCCTGGGGTGGCCACCTACCCAAGTGGTAATCATAAAGTCTTTAATTGTTTGCACCAACTAGAAAATAACAGCTACCCAAGCCACCATGTTGTTAATGCTTAGCATATAATAATACTGTATTTGTACGAGGAGAAAATAACAATACTAGGAAAATCATCATCTAAATTCTCTAAATGCTTAATGGTATATATATATATATATATATATATATATATATATATATATATATATATATATATATATATATATATATATATATATAGTTTGTAATTGAGCAGTGTTGAGATGGTCTATATGGCTTGTAATTTTTATGTTATGGCTTTGGTATATAAGATGATGATTTTGTTCTATAGTTTATTTTATGAAATAAGCATTCTCATGTCTAATAATAATAATTTAAAAAAAAAAACTATTTTATGTCAAGCCTTGTTTTATTTCATTTATATTTTTATTCTCATTTCAACTTAATGACATAGATATATACCAAATAGTAACTTCTAATTAAGTAATATCTTTTTTCTATTTTTTTTTTGAATATGCACCAATGATATTCCTAACTAGAAGTTGGAGATTAATTTCTATCAAAGTGGAGAGATCATGATAGGAGCTTTTTTCAACAAAATTTGTTTGTATATACATAATCTAACATATGTCATCATGCTTAACATAGTGTTTTGTTTGAGGGAATTGAAAAGAAAAGGAGAGGGATTCTAATAATTTAGTTTCTCTCCCTTTTTCTCCATCTCTTCACCTCCAAAATTATAAGGTTTCAGAGGGAGAGAAATAATTATATATAATTTTTAGATAAAAATATTATCAAATAAAGAGATTCCCTTTCCTTCCATTAAAGTCTTTCTCTTCCCCTCCTCTACTTTGAACTAGGCACTCATAAAAAAGCCAATTATCTAATTGTGTCAATTTTATTTTATTTTTTTGGTTAAATATTGGGCTTAACAGCCAAAACCACAACAGGAAAAATAATTACAAATCATTCTATCTAAATTATTTTTTAACTGTGTCAAACTTTATTGATGTGTAAATGAATAATATTTATAATTAAGATAATTTTTAAAGTGTATATTTTTTTTACGAGTTAAAGTTTATGAACTTAATGATAGAATTTTAGATAAAAATAAATTAAATAAAATAATTTAATTTAGAGTAATAGACAAGAAATTGTTAATAGCATGATGTGGCCATAACTAGTAAATATGCAAGATACTCGTGGGTTAGTTGGGCATTGACGGTGAAGTGAGTTTTAATGAAGTGGATTATCATATGATGCTTGACAGTTGACAAGCTGAAATTGTAGCAAGACACGTCAATGCGTGGTCCTAAACACGCCGCCGTCCATTCTGTTGAGAATTGCTGCCCATGATTTTAATTACATTGAATTTGCAGTCCAAGCTAACCAAGACCTACTTCACATAATTTGCAACCATCTCAATCTCCACTACTTTTTCCCTAACAAACATTTATCACTAATTAAAGCAACTATGTTTGTTGAATTCCTATCTCCACAAAATTCTAATTAACGCCTTCAATCTAGTTTAATAATTCATAAAATAATTTAAAATACTTTGAAATTTTTTTATAAGAGGTGTGAAAAACTATAAATGTTGTAAGGCCAACATTGACCTTTTTTTCTACATAAGTGGAAAAATATTTGAATTCTAGTCTCTTGTCAGTTATTCAAAGAAGTCAACCATATCAAACTTCAAAATTACTTTCTTTAAAAATTTAAACTCTAAGAGTGCGTTTGATAATATAAAGTTTGAAAATATAAAAACTTTATAAAATAAAGTTTGACAAGATAAAGTCAAATAAAATTTTAATATTATATACTATTTAGGGTTCTATTATGGTAAACATTGAATAGTATTAAAAATAATTATTTTAACAAAAATACAACTTTATATAAAATTTAGGAGATTTTAAGATAAATGCCTATGCAACAAAACAATTCTGTTATTAACTAGAGATATAAAAGAATAAGTTAATGATTTTTTTATTTTGTCAATAGTTTCTTTTTAAGAAAATTAAATTTTAAAATGAATAAAATAAAAAAATAATAATAAAAGTTGGAAAACAAAAACCAACAGCTGGTTTGAAAAAGAAAGCACGTTGCCCATGAAGCAGTCACAAGAAGAAGGTGGCAGACGATAGGGATAGATTGAGAAATTTTATTTTCTCACTAATCCCCCCTTTATACTATAAGGCTTAATTAGGATAAAGGAACCTTGATTAATAATACGGTGGTAAATTGTATAAAATGAGTTTATCTGTATAACTTATTACAATGCAACATTTAACCCAATCGCTATATAAAGATGAATAATATTATATAACTTTATATGGTATGTTAAATGCATCTTAAATATTAATTAACAAAATTATGTTTAATAGTTTAAATAAGAAAATATAGTTTTTTTAGGCCATGATTAAGTTAGTTGGCGATCTAGTGGCAAAACAAGAGTAAGATGACCATACATGATAAAATATACACGTATTATTATACTATCAATTTTGCTTGCAGTATTAATTAGTAATTAGCCATTTTTCTTGATAAATTAATATGGATTTTCAGGTGGATTGACCCGAATCCACCATTTCTTTCAGGACGAGTTCTCTAGCCCTATTAATTGTCATGAAACACAAGTACAAATGCTCTTCCAACTCATCCAATTGATCATTAAAGCTGCATTCATTTTTCTTCAATAGGCGCGCCACTTCCCCATCGGCTTGAAGTCCATCATCTTTCCTCTCAAGCCAAAACTTGACCGTTGCACGCATGTGTTCCAGCTCATCATTTAGCCGAGCAACAAGCCGGCTTATCGTTTCCAAATCCTTGTTAAATATGTAAGTTCCTTTGGCAGCTGCGTCAAGTTGAGCCGTCACCCTAGCCAGCTTCTTTTCCAAAACCATGTCCATTGAAGCCACTATAGCCCCAGGCATAGCCACAAGCAATACGAGCCCATGAGCCACAACAATCACAATCAGTGAAGCCGTTACGGTCACTAGAAAAAAAGCCGAGCCACATTTTAATTTAGCAATTAGTTGGAGCTTGGCTCGCACCTTGTCCCGGCTCGACTCTAGCCGTTTCAACAATTCGGAGCATTGAGATTGAACTGCCCGAACCCGGCATGGAGATGGAGCGGATGAGACAAAAGGATTCAAGGTGTTTGAAAACTCGATCAGGTGGGCCACCACCATGGAGACATTGCTCGATGAAGAGGTTTGATTGGACGTAAAAGATTGAAGAATGGTCTGAAGGGACCGATATTTGACACGTACGCGGTCAATGTCTTTTAACAGTAGGCTGCAAAGTAGAGAAGCATTTGCGGTCTGTGTGAAATAATCAGATAGCAGAGAATGGAATATGGATTTGAGATGGGTTGAGGCTAAGATCCGAATAGCTGTGTGTTGATCCGGATCCAAGAGATGCTCCGCGAACAACCGGTAAGATGGGAGCCGAGCTGCTGTGGTTGACTCTCTTGACAAATAGGAGGAAGAAGATTGGCCACTCGAGTACGCACAGACACGTGTCCAGAATTCTATGTATGATTCGGTGCGGAAGGCATTAGCGTATTCCTCACGCACGTCCACACAGGATTGGTGCCTTGGTGTATGAGACCTACGTGCTGTTGCTAGCATCACAATCACCAACAATTTAAAAAAGAAAAGTAAAAAAGGGTAGAAAAATTTTGCTCAATATAATAAGAAAAGAAGAACATAATTACCTAAAAATGAAAGGAGCTTCTTGATCCGTCTATTAAATTTGTTCCTCATTCTGCTATGTTTTGGAATTGTGAATCTGCAATCAAATATTGGAACTGAAAAATGAGCATTCATCTATTAAAAGAATAGAGAAACTATCTATCAGGAGATGAGATCCGAACATCTCTTAAAACCTTGATGGAGATTTTTTCAATAGAGGCGGACTTGAAGGAGATCAACAACCATGTCGTTTTTTGTTTTTCCGGTCACCGTTCCGTTTTTCGAATGACCAAAATTAGATCAATTTTATACGAAATCAGACTTGCTTTGTACGTGAAGGGTTGAATATTTCAGTAAGTGGTAGCTTTGAAGGCAAAAGAGATAATAGATACATTTCAAGAATAGCTTATCTTTTTCGAATATAATATTATACAAAGCCCAACGTGTCACTGGGTCCATGATTTAGAAGCCCAATAAATGACTCTTACAACACAGTAAAAGGAAATTTTGAAGTGAATTTGGTGTCGGATTTTCACTTGGAAAACCCCTCAAAAAAATGGCGTATGCCGCTTCAAGTAACGCACACACGGTATTCTTTAGTAAAAGGCGAAAGAATAGTTCGCTTTGTGCGCATCACACGGCTCCGTACGTTTTACTTCAAGCAGCTCATCCCTTTTATAAAGTGAACTCTCACTTCAGCTCTCAAATATACTCGATGTGGGCTTACGTTACTAGTTAAACTTGCGAGGATTCTTTCTCAACTCCTTTTTTAACTTTTTTAACACTCCAAATTTTTTAAATACCCAAACTACCTCTTTGTATTAAATGCAGTTCACACATCCTTCTAACACAATCATCACAAAGGGAGGTTAAAACCACCACATTCCACTACATCCAGCTGCACCACAAAAGATTTATTGTTATTTTTAATCTAGTGGAGTGTTTTACACCATTTTCTAAGCTTAGATATCTAACAATATGTAAAAATTTGAGTTTTTTTGCATGCTTATTGTTGTCATTTTATATTAGAAAATTTTGAGATTAAACAAAATTTATAATATAAATTATTGTTATTACGAATATTAAAATTTTATAGTTATAATTAAACAACTTATATACTTTGATGTCATATTTTTAACATAACATAGAAGATTATTTATTTAGAATTATATTATATTATAATATTAAAGATCTATTCTCAAATTATGTAAGTTGTTTAATAATTATGGTATTTTAAAATCCCTAATAACAATCAATTTACATTACAAAATTTGCTCAATCTCAAAATTTCACAATACAAAATGTGAAAAATTTAAATTTTTATTTACTCTTGAACACTCTAGCTTCAAAAATGATAAAAAAAAAAAAAATACTTTAGCCAAACTAAAATAACAAGAAATTTTTGTTCAAAATATCAAATGATCATTAGGTGTGAAAAAGATATTCATTTTCAATAAAATAAGTGAATTTTGAGTTTTAGACTGTATTTCCCATCAATTACTAGTAATGTAGAGAGAAAAATGAGTATTTTTAGGTGCCAACGAGATTTCCAAGAATGGAAGCGTGATAATGTGTGGTGGTTCTAACCTCCCTTTACGGTGGTCGTGTTGTGCAATGCGTATGAAATGTATATAATTCAGAGAGGTAGTTTGGGTATTAAAGGAATTTGGGGCATTGAAAAAGATGAGATGGAAAAGAATCCACAGTGCACTTTCCACAATTCAGATTATTTTTCCAAACATAGAAATCATGGATTATGAGATCAATAAATACTGAAATTCTTAGAAGAATGTATAATAATTTTTTTATAAAAAAACAAGTATATAAAATTAATAGATGTATAAATATATATATTTTTTAAAAAAAAGAGTTCATTTTTTCCCTTATAGGGTAGCTACTCTTGAAGAAGATCACCAACCACTTTTTTTTTTTTTTCTCACCGTTCCCTTTTACGAATGACCAAAATTGTGCACTTTGATTATGAAAATTAAAAAACTTATCAGACTTGTTTTGCACGTGAAGGATTGAAGATTTGTGAAGGAATACAGAACTGATAACGCTGCTTTGAAGGCAAAAATAGATAGACATTTTAGAATAAGTTAATATTTTAATACAAATATTTCCCAAAGCCCAAATATGGCTGGGTGGGACTTTAAGGCCCAATAAAAAATTGAGACAAACATGGTACAGTATAAGGAATTCTTGAACTGGACATGGTGTGGAGTCTCGAGTTAAAAAGACCCCTCCAAAAATTGGCGTATGCCTCTTCAAATGGCGCACACACGGTATTCTTTAGTAAAAGGCGAAAGAATAGTTCGCTCTGCGTGCACCACAAGGCTCCGTACGTAGTTTTGAAGGCAATCAGTTTGTCTATTTTATAAAGTGAACCTTCACTTAAAGCTCTCTAACAGACTCGATGTGGGCTTGCGTGAATAGTTAGACTTGTGGCGCACTTTCCACAGTTCACTCTCTGCGACTAAAATACCAGCCACAATTCTCGCAAGGGTATTATATTTAAGACTATTTAGTTCCTATTTCTAGTAAAGAATTCGAAGCACAAATTTTTCCAATGTTTAATTCAAAACTAAAGTAGAAAATTAGGAAGAAAATTCACATGGGACATCTCGTAAACAGAATATTTTTCCATACATAGATACCTGAATTATGAGACCTATAAATAACGAAGTTCTCAATATTTATTTGATTATACTTAAACATTTAAATATATTGATAAATATTCTTATGGGTAAGGATAAAACTAAGAAAATAAGATAAAAATGTGAAATTTAATTGGGCAAATCTATATATATATATATATATATATATATATATATATATATATATATATATATATATATATATATATATATATATATATATATATATATATATATTTAAAAAAAAACATAAATACATAAAATGAATAAATATATAGATTTTTTTTTTTTAAAAAAAAGACAAGTACATTTTTCCCTCCTCAGAGGCAACTACCTTTAATGCAAGTCCATTTTTGCTTATGTGATAGGAAAGTAGAATCTCACGTTGCCAATAAAATTCTTTTAGAGAAAATTTCGTTAGAAAGGAATATTGAAAATATGTTTTATGAAATTTTAATTTTTTTAAATATTACTTTCTCTATATAAAATTATAAAATTATATTCCTTATTTTATATTTAAATAATATAAATAAATAATTAAAAAATATATTATTTTCATAGTATTTTATATTTAATATTTTATTTCTTAAATTAAATATATAAAAAACTATTAAAAGAATATTTTAAATAAAAATATTTTTTTAAAAAAAATATTATTAATTATTCTAAAATAAAAAAAAATCTTATATTTTTAAACATAAAATTTTTTAAATATAATTTTATAATTTTAAACAAATATATTAAACATGAAAAAAATAAGAAACCTCGAATTAAGATTTATTGGGATTAAAAAATAATATATCTACCAAACACAATACATAACTGACTAGAATCTGTTTGGTTTAAAGTTAAGACTCACTATGTGAAGCATCACGCACTTTAAGTTGGATTACTTTGGAAGGAGCCAGGATAGCATATTCTAGGAACACTTGTGAAAGAAATTGTTTCTTCCCTTTTTTGAATGACCAAAATTGGATCAATTTAATCCCAAAATAATATATTAAAAAAAAGCGCGTACAGGGTATTCTTTAGTGAAAGGCAAAAGAATTGTCTACTTGGTGTGCACCACACGTCTTCACGCTTTTTAATTATTGGCAGCAATTCCTTTTTATAAAGTGAACCCCCAAGTCTGCTTTCTAATCCACTCGATGTGGGCTTATGTTTGTAGTTGGACTTTCCATTGTTCACTCTTGGTGACTTTGTGACTCAAATCCTAGTCACGATTCTTTGGAGTTTTTCCTTCGTATTTCTAGTAAAGAATTTGAATAAAACTGAAAGCAGAGAGGAGGAAGAAAATTCACATGGAACATTTGGTAGGTAGATTATTTTTCCATACATAGAAATCACAAATAATGAGAAATATGAATTATGAGATTTATAAATAACAAGATTCTTAAAATTTATTTGATTATGATTAAATATTTATAAAAAACATATCAATAAATACTTTTATGGGAAGGGACAAAACCAAGAAAATATGATAAGAGGGTGAAATTTAATAAAATAAGAAAGGGTGCATGAAAATTTGAAAAAAAGAGAGTAAATATACAAAATAAATAAGTGTATAAATATTTAAAAAATCAATTTTTATTTTTTACTTTTGGAAGACAAGAGCCCCTGATGCAGAAAATATAAACCCTTCCAGCTTGTGGGATAGGAAACTAAAATCTCATATTTTAAAAAAACAAAAAGGAATATTAAAAGGCATGTTTGGTAGAATTTTAACTTTTTTTAAAAAATTATATCAAACAGAAAAAACCAAAAACCTTAAATCAAGGCCTGTTGAGGTGATTTTGAGCTTTTCTGTTTCTAGTTTTTAAATATAAGTAAAACAGAGTATTTTCAAAATAGGGTTGTTTTTCTTTTTTAAACTTATTTATAAAATCATTTAATTTTATATTCTAGAACTCAAAAAAATATATTTAATTTTTAAATTTAAATTAAAAAATTTAGTTAAAAGTTATTGTATATTGTGGAAAAATAAAGAAAGTCTTATTCTATTTTTCTTTAAGTATGTACTTTTAAATTTTAAATTTTAAACTTAAAATTGACATTTAATCTGAACATAGCTTAAGATTTTTAGGATTTAAAAAAAATCTATGTACCAAACTCCTACTGTTTGTTTGGTTTAAAATTAGACTATCCCAAATTTTGCTTTCACTATGTCAAGCATCAATCCTTTTAATTTGGATTATTGTGGGAGGAGCCAGGGATAGCATATTCCAGGAACAAGTATGATGTTCTGGAAGATTAAGATGACGGAGTTTCCACGATGAAGGTGTTTTGAAATAATAAGACCTATCGTGTTTGCCATGAATTGTTTAAAGAGACACCCAATCCCGATCAAGCAATAAAGAGTCTTCTACACTTCCAGACCAAGCTGCTTCCGAATATATAAATGAGAACGTGACAAGCAATACAACGTGCTGTCCTTTTTGCTGGAGGAGATATCCAGTCAATAAATTATGAAAATTATCTACACAAACTATTAAAAAATCTTTTTTATTTTTAATTAAAATATATTCATACAAGACTACGAGTAACTCAATTTATTTTACACTCAACTAACACATTAAAAAAAAAAACTTGTTGGTATTAAAAAACTTTTAAACTTCATAAAGAATTGATAGGAAAAGAATCAACTTCTGCAAGATAACATGATTTTAATAAATATAAAAAAAGTATTTTTTAATTGAACTGACTTTTCTATTAATATTAACAGCTAATCTGACACCATTCACCCCTTTTCCCAATAAAATAATTGTAATGTAATTATTTTTCAACATTTTATTTACGTTTCTTTTTTCTTTTTCTTTACCTATATTCTATTCTATTCTATATTCCCTAAAGCATCCATTCTGAAAGAATTAAATCCCATGAACAAAATGAAGAACCCATTCAAAATTAATGCAAATACCATTAAATTAGAACTTATCAGTTCTTCCTTTTTTCTTTTTTCTTTTTTTTCTCAGTAATTCAGCAAAAGATGTAAAAAAAAACACGACACTTTTTTTTTTATTATTTTGTTTTTCTGAGTTGAAAATGGGGTCCACAGGAAAGAAACACTCTACTCATCGTCGTAGCCCAAATCTTCCTCAACCTTCTCGGCAGCGTCGTCGGCGATCTTGTCCTCCAGGTACTCCGCACCTTCCACCAGTGCGATCCCACCCACAGCCCCTGCTACTGCACCCACAGCCAATCCTGTCCCCATTCCAAACTTGCTCTTCTTCTTCTCTTCCACTGCTCCGTACCCTCCCTGATCATACCCATAACCCTGGTTATATCCGTAATTTCCCTGACCACCCTGGTTGTAACCGTAATTTGGCTGACCATACGGTGCCGGTATTGGTGGTGCACCGTACCCACTGCCGCCGTATGGGTACCCAGAAGGAGGAGCTGCTCCATACGCCGGCTGTGGCGCGCCATATTGGTAACCATACGCCGGGGGCGCACCGGAATAATCCCGTGAGGCCGACGGCGGTGGCACACCATAAGGTGGAGCGTCATACGAACCGTAGCCACGGTAGCCTTGCTGTCTGACGGTGACCTTAACTTCAACCTTGCCTTGTGGCCTCCCCGATGGTCGTTTCAGCTTCAAGGACTGGCTGGCCGGCACGCCCATTCCGATGTCCTCGAGAACCTCGCTCAGCTTGAGCTTAGCCGAGCCGATCAGCGGCTTGGTGTCCTCCTCGGATCCGGCGTGGACGACGTCGATGTAAAGAGTGAAATCCTCGATTGGACCAGGTGGCAAGGGAATGACAAGTGTCTGATCCCAATTGGCCTCGGTGTCGCCGGATTCGTCGACCCTGCTGGAGCATTTGCTTTTGGGGTCCACCCAAACGACGGCGTATGGCCTGTTCGGGCCGTGGCGCCAGTTGACATTCTTAAGCCCCTTGGCTGATGAGAGATTCACTTCGACCTCGTAGCGAGACGCCATAGACAATTGCAAAATGGTAAATTTCTTAGAAAACCGAGGACTGTGTTGAGAACATATCCGTCCCCTTGCGGCTCTGCTATTTTATAGGTGAGATGAATGAGTGGTGATTAGTTTTTAGCCCATGGTTTGTTGGGATAATTACAGGGTTGGTTCACAATTCTCAAGGACTTGACTTTGCGAGTGTAAATTTCCTAAACCATCCTCGGGTGTAAGGTCGTTGTAGGGGTGGGTTGAGATACGATGAGGGGTAGTTTTGTGAAATGAGAAAGTGAAGATGCTAAATTAAAATTATTTATTGAATAATGAATTTAATGATGTAATTATGGGAGAAGTCCAATTAATCACTCCACTATATCTGATTTGCACTTTATTTTATAAGTTTTATAAAAGGTATATTTTATTTTTTAGACTTTTTAAATAGATTTTTTAACATCGAATTTAATAAAATTATTAAATTTTTAACAAAACTCAAATACACCGTGTGTATAAATTCATTGTCAAAGTTTAACTGCATAATTGAGGCTCGTTTCAATAAATCTTTATTTAGTGGAGATAGTATTATTGGGGTTCTTCCATGACTTAGACACTATATGGGGTCATTACCTCTCAAGTGAGTGACCAAAAATGCAGAGTTGCTTATGTGGCTTGAGTTGTCTTCTTCACATTTGTATTTATTATTAAATTTCTCAGGAAAATAATCGTTTACCCGTAGTCGCCAAATTGCTAAGTCAACCAACAAGTTATTTCACCCACAAATTAATAGATAAGAACTTTGAACAATTATTCTTATAGTGTAGAAAAAGACTAAGACAAGTATTTCAATTATATCCTTATTTTTTTTTATAATTTTTATTAATTTAAATCTATTATATACCATTTATATGACTTAGTTTTGTTAAAAATTCAATGGTTTTATTAATTTTGATGTTAAAATACACATTTAAAAAATTTAAAGAATAAAGTACATCTTTTTAAATTTTCAAAGATGAAATGCACATAAATTATAATTTGGAGGGTTAATTATGATTATTAGTAGTACAGGAAGGGTGCTACAAGGCAAAGGCATCCGGGGAGGGGTGGAACCGAGGAAGTTAGGATAGTCCAAGAAGGGGTGTTTGGTTGGAGACTTGGATCACATGTGTTCAATTGCACCGTAGTTAACTAGGTGGTGTCATAACAGCTGTTGGATGAATTATTGATATGGCACAATAATTTAATCAAATGACTATCATTCTATGGTACAGCTAATTGTAGTGCAATAAATTGTATGCTATCCATTTTCGTTGGGTAGTTGCGTTCCTGTTGGTGTTGGAGGGGAATAGAATATTCGTAACTTGGGGAGGTGACATAAGCGACCTTGGGTCCTGGTCATTATTCCCCACGGAGTGAACACGCCAATATCTTGTTTCTATTTAACTTATTTCTATGGCTATCTATGAACACGGATTATCATCAACACCGAGTGGCGAGGTTAAATCAGTTGTCCAGCAAAGTAAGTATTGCTTGACTGTTTGTGAATGGTCTAAAAAAAACAAAAAAGATAATATTTTATTTAATTATAAGTAATATTATTTATTTTATAACAAAATAAATCAAAAATTAAAATAATATTGAGACGAGCTTTTGTATCTTGATTAAAATTTAAAATGGGATTAAAATAAAAAAAATTGTCTTAATATTTATCTTAATGTGGATAAATTTTGTTTAATTTTAATGTATATATATGCACTTTTTTGATTTTTATCTTATTTATTCAACATATTACAAAAATAAAATTTAAAAAAAATTGGATAGCTAATTAAAATTTTATATAGTAATTTTTTAAAAAAGATAAATTTGGAATAAGATATGGGACTCACCTGCTGCCCACTCTTAAGAAAATATATGTAAAAACTTAAGGAGATTAAAACTTGAAAAAAAAAGTTAAGAAAGATTTTATTAAAAAGGTGATAACCACTTAACTAAACCTTACTAGTTAACATTAGATCATTCATCACAAGCTTTTGAACTTAATTGATGAACAACCTTTAAAATGTAAATGAAACCAATAAATGAACAACCTTTGCCTGCAGCACAACTTGATCGTTTGCGAAGAGTTAGTTGGGGGTGAGAATAGAAATGGCTAGAGTGTTTAAAGAAATCAACAACTTTCTCGGGCCTATCTCATTTGGGCCTTCTAAGTCATCCCTTTTCCAGACGGCGCTCTAATCATCCCATTCGTTGCTCTGATACTCAAAACCCTAAACCCTAGGTTCAGCTATAAAATGTTAAAAACCTAGTAACTTCTAAGTCTTCCGTTTTAGCTGATCGAGCTAAGCATCCCGCTCGCCGTTCGCCGTCGGTTTCTAATCTCCTAAAGATGGCTCCTCCAAGAGGTATTGAAGAAATCCCCTAATAGCGAGAGAAGCTTTTTTTTTTTTCATTGTTTTGGTTTTCTTATTGGCTATTGTATACTCAAATGACGGTGAAAGTTTTGATCTTTCACCGGTTTGTATTTTCTGTTTCTCTTTTTCTTCCCTTGTTACGTGTCAACGTGATTGGATTTGGATTGTATATGTGTTTCTGAAAATAGTCATCTATTTGAATGTAAGTGTTAAGAGTTTTGAGTTCAATGAGCTTACTTCAAGTGATTATGGCCCCAGTGAGATATGTTAGAATATTTTCGAAGTTTCATATGGTAAAATGAGCTCAAAGCGGATATTTTGCGAAGTTTTTTCCAGTAATTTTTCTCATAAGGTTTAAAGATTTTGTATTTGCTTGCGAAAATTTGCGGCTTTCAAGTTGCTAATGATTTAATTTTGTACAGGTCGTGGTGGTGGTGGAGGTTTCAGGGGTCGAGGTGGTGGTGGTGGAGGTTTCGGGGGTCGAGGTGGTGGTGGTGGAGGTTTCGGCGGTCGAGGTGGTGGTGGTGGAGGTTTCGGGGGTCGAGGTGGAGGGAGAGGAGGAGACAGAGGCGGTAGTGCTATGAAACGTGATGGCGGTCGAGGAGGAGGCAGGGGAGGTCGTGGAGGAGGTAGAGGAGGAAGGGGTGGGTTTAAAGGTGGGAGCAAGGTTGTGGTTGAGCCTCACAGGCATGAGGGGATATTCATTGCTAAGGGTAAGGAAGATGCTCTTGTGACTAAGAATCTGGTTCCCGGGGAAGCTGTTTACAATGAGAAGAGGATCTCTGTGCAGGTTCTTTGCTTTCCTATCTTTAACCTTTTTGATTTTTTATTTATCTAGTAGTTTTCGTTACCTAGCATATGTTTTTCTGCTGTCTTAATGTTTAAAGCTGTACGCCGTACATTTCTTCCAAAGTTGAAAATCTATTCAAGCATCTATCTAGATAACCAAGGCATGTAATTTTTCGGAGATAGCTACTGTTGTTGGGCTAGATGGTTTTATTTCTCTTCCATAGAAGATTCCTTAAATTTGGATGTAGGAATATCTAATAAATCTTACCTTATCATCCGCAGAACGAGGACGGTTCTAAAGTTGAGTACAGGGTTTGGAACCCTTTTCGTTCAAAGTTAGCTGCTGCCATTCTCGGTGGGGTTGACAACATCTACATTGTAAGAATCTTCATCGTTTTCTAATGCTTCTGGTTCTTTGGCCTTGTATGCCTTGTGCTGGAGTTTAACATCTATATTTTCTTTGCTTATATACAATGAAGAAACCTGGTGCCAAAGTCCTTTACCTAGGAGCTGCTTCTGGTACCACTGTCTCTCATGTGTCTGACATTGTTGGCGCTGTAAGTACTAAATCAATTAGCCTCATGTTTACATATTAGGCTGGAAAGATCTAATCAAGATGTACTGTTATTTGTGAGCAGACCGGGGTGGTATATGCAGTAGAGTTCTCTCATAGAAGTGGCCGTGATTTGGTCAACATGGCAAAAAAGCGAACTAATGTTATACCCATTATTGAGGATGCTAGGCATCCTGCCAAATACAGGATGTTGGTTGGCATGGTAGATGTGATATTTTCTGATGTTGCTCAGCCTGATCAGGTGTGGTTCAATCTTCTTGACAAATATATGGAAAAACAAATAGTTATAATTTGTTTGGATGAAGTCAGCTTCCTATCATTGTAAAACCTTACGGCAGTCTTCATAAACGCTTATATACTTCAATGGTTAAATTGTTTTCATATCTCTACTTGATTTGTATCCTTCTTATGTTTGCCTTGGCTGTTAAGTTGCAGGTTATGTTGCTTTATGTTTCCTTTTTTCCTCATCTTTAGCAAATGTTTGTCAAAGTTTATACTTTTCCCCCAATTAGCTGTTTTCTTTCTCGCTTTTATATTTATGATTGGTCATTACTTCTATAGTTAAATTTGTTTTCATATCTCTACTTGATTTGCATCCTTTTTATGATTGCTTTGGCTGTTAAGTTGCATATGTTGCTTTGTGTTTCTTTCTTTCTATTTTTTTTTTTCTCATCTTGGGCTAATTTCTTTCTCACTTTTATTTCTATGATTGTTCAATATTTTTTGATAATCAGTGCATATGATGAGTTACTCGGATTCCCCTTCAAGACTTCATGGGTGATGCAGACCCGAGTTTCTGATGCACATCAATCTGTTTTTTGTTTTGTTTTGTTTCTTTCTTCAACAACACCCCCCCCCCCCCTTTTGTTTTCCTTAAATTTATCATATTATTGTTTGTCTTCATAGAATTGAAATGGTGCCAGCTTTGTAATCTTATCAGTTTTGCATGTCTCCCTTCTTTGTTTCAATGGAAATTCCTCTCTGCATTTTCTTCATTCATTCACTCAATGTCGTATGGTATGTGCATTGCTTATGTGTCAAGTTTTACCTTGCATGGAGTCGTTTAACCTCACATAATGAGTTCTCTTGGAAATTTTATGTGCCTTGTATGCTTCCCATACACCTTCTAACCTACTTCGATTGACATATCAGTTAATCTGATTATCAGGACTTCAATTTTCCATTTTCCTTTTCTGGTGATTATTGCAGGCAAGGATTCTAGCGCTGAATGCTGCTTATTATCTGAAAACAGGAGGTCATTTTGTTATTTCCATAAAGGTTTGTTCCCAAATCAAATCTTCCTTGAGTATCAATTGTATGCCATTAAGTAGCATCAGAAAATTCTAAATGAACCTTTATGAGTAAAGGAGACTTATTCTCCCACACTTCAAATTCATCCAAGTTTTAAACAAGTGTGACAACATTTGAAATGTTTGGTTGGATTTTTCCTAGTAGATACTTAGGTTTTCAAGAGAATTATTATTGTTGACTTTGTATGACAGGTGTTAGTTTGGTAATTTTTACTAACTTACCATTCTTGGACATATCAGGCTAATTGCATAGATTCCACAGTCCCAGCAAGTGCTGTTTTTGTCAGTGAAGTTAACAAGCTACGTGCAGATCAATTTAAGCCTGCTGAGCAAGTCACCCTTGAACCATTTGAGCGTGACCATGCTTGTGTTGTTGGTGGTTACAGATTGCCCAAGAAGAAGAAAGATGCTGAATAGCTTGCTTCTGAGATTGTATGTACCTTATAAAATAGGGAGGACAATGACTAGGTTTTCGTTTTTCATGTTTGTTTTGCCTTTATGGCCTAGAATTATTCAAAACGTGTATTTTCTTGTTTTGTGACTCTAGATTTTGATGAGAATGCTGTTCTGTTCTTATCCTTGAATATTGGCGCAGTGATTTTGCAGGAGATGGGATTCGAACTGATTTTGCAATGGTGTAGCAAAAACAAGACTGAAGTGATTGAATTGCATTATCAAACCGAAGTGTGAATTTATCTAACAAATAGCAAGCAGTTCCATTCGATTACATGAGCAGCCTCACAAATCATCTCTCTCCAAAGTTCTTGACCATGAAATCAATTTTGTTCGGATGAAATTAATAAAAATTTTAAGTCTTAAATTATTGTTAAGATACGACTAATGATATGAATTAATTTTGAATTTTAAAGTATGAAAAATTAAAATAAATATTAATTTATGTACTTCAAAATAAATGACCTGATACAAATATACAAGAGGAGGAGACAAGAAAGTCAAAATCAAGTTAGGTATATATGGGATATGCTCTTTATCAAGTTTGAGACAATCATGCACTCTTCACTCGTCACTAACCAACAGTCAACAATGTGAAAAGTAGTTGTTTGTGGCACGTCAGAGTTTCAAGAGATATTTATAGATTTGTAGACAAGAGCTTAATGTGAGCAACCCTAGAAAGCAGTGCATGGCTGGAGTGTAGTGATTGACTTTGCTTCAGAAGAGAAAAGGACAAGAAAGGCAGGTCTGCTAAAATGGATGATTTACGATTTTCCAGGTCACTCATTCACCATTTGTATAAGCTCCATTTGTTTTGTCCTGTACTACTTTGATACTTGTGGTAAAGAGAATCTCTGGCCTAAGCATCACATTAGTTTTGTCCTGTACTCATGGTAAAGAGAATCTCTAGGCTACACATTGTATTGGGTTCAAATTTCCCTACTTAATTTATCATTTTCATTGCTCTTTTAATAATTTGATCTAACTCGATTCTCATTTTGATAGTAATAATATCCTAATTTGTCATTTTTTTAATGGATCACCAAGCTTAAAAGATTCCAAATGCATTCTCATGTTCCAATCATGTTTGAAAGCACCTTAGAAAAATTAAAACCTGAAGAAGATTTAAACTTCGCGGTGTTCAAAAGATGCTTGCATTGCAGGCTCTGAAAATATTGCCAGAATCCCAGCTGGACCCTTCGTTTAGATTATTCAAAAGATTACTGTCTTAGACTATAAGTCCAAAATGATGAGAAAAGATATTACAGAACAGAAGGCTATTTGCCATTTAATTGATATTGGTATCAAAGTTTATGCAGTATCCTCTATCTTGTCATCTTCATTTACTACGACGTTTTGCCCACCCCATTCTCGCATGCGCTTGGTTGTTTGTTCCACCTGCAACTCATTAACATCAGTTTCTATGAAAATTACCCTTCAAGCAAAATATATGTACTACCAAAGAGGATAAAAGGGTCATATCTTCAAAAGGCCATTATTTAATTTATTTCATAGTGTATCCCATTTTGAGATTTGCTTGAGAAATTATCTTATTTGGAGTACATAAGTTCATGGTCTAATGACAAAAAGATGTCATTGCTGCAGAGCAGAGGATATCACTTCTCTCCAGTCAACTTGAAAAATTTCTATTGAATTACCTCTTTTGCTGTTTTTTGCACTTGAAAAGTACTTTTGATGAAGAAAAACAGGGCATATGGATTCAAAGCATAGCAAAGATGATACAGGAAGACTTGTAAGTAATAAGAATGGAAGCATTAGTTACCTCCTTGTTCCAATTGGTTTTATAAATTACAATCAAAAGCAGCAAGGTCTGCAGAGCAATTCCACATATCATACCACCCCAAAGTCCCTGATCACCAAAAAACAGAAGAAAATTTCAGATTCACCAACCAGCAATGAGGCAAGCATAACAGATATAAATCCAAGAAAATGGAATTAATAGAGCAGATTACCTTAACCCCAAAATTTGCTTTGTAACCAAGCAAATATCCCAGAGGAAGGCCAACAATGTAATAACAACCTACGTTTATATAAGCCACCAGTGCCTGCCATCCACCTCCAATGGCAACACCTGCAAGAATGATTCCACCATTATTGATGTATGGCTCTTGATGGAGTAGACAACAAATGGCAGTTAAATCAAACCTGAAATTACTGGTTGAACACTGTTAAGAACCATAGTTGCTGCAAGCAGGTATGCTAGGTTAGCAACAGCCTCTTGCAAAGTTTTACTACTTGTGAAGATGATGGCAAAATGGTCTCTAGCTATCAAAATAACAAACATGAAGAATATTCCAAGAAGAAGAGACTGAAACACTGTCACGTAGACAGAGTATTTGGCAGCTCTTGGATGCCCCATTCCCAGTTCATTGGAAACTCTGACACTGAAAATGCAAAAAAGAGAAGAAAAGAAAGTTTGATGCTTGTTAACTTTCAACTGTAATGAAATGGAAAAGATAAATTTTGATTGGCTGCACACCTGATTGCTGCATTAATCCCTAAAAATACCATGAATTCCCATCCATTGTAATTCATGCTGAAATATAACATTGGATGGATTAGTAATTGGACAATTAACAAGATATTTATAACTTGAATGACTAATAAAAGAATGCAGAGAGCTCATTAGGTGGAGGAATAAATCAACTTCTTAAAATTGAATATATGGGATGCCTCCTGTAAAATCATCTTTTTTTGTTTTATTAGTATCCCATCTCACATTAGAAGTTTTACTAAATCTTGTTCAAAGAAAATCATCGTTTAATAACAAAAAATTCGGAGGCAACACCATCACAAATGAGTACTAAATCCGTTTTCTCTAAAATGTGTTCCTATGTTGGGAAAAGTATATGTATAAACTTAAGAGCTTACCAAATAGAGAGGGAATCGACAGCAATGACTGCATTATCAAGGTGACCAGTAAGAACTATGAGGCTCATCATATACCAAACCTCAAGGCAAAGCATTACAGCAGAAGCAAGGGAGAGCCTAACAAATGCCCATAAATCCTTGAATGCCAACCATGAAAGCCCCTTCCACCCTTCCTTGCACCAACCCATGATATAGATAACTTGAGCCACTACAATTCCCCAACTTGTGACATCAAATGCCACTGCCCCACCAATCATCCCCCAATCAAATACGTAAATGAAGAGCCAAAGCATCACAATGTGTAAAATTAGAGCCACGAAACCAATCCACATAATCGTGTTCACTTTGCTTTGAGCTTGAAGGAACTTCTGGCTTGGAAAATTGATGGCAAGTGAAAATAATTGAGGGATTATTGCATAGGTGAATTTTCCAGCAAGATCAGCTATATCATCCTCTTGGCCAAGAAGCTTTAGAATTGGAGTCGCAAAGATGTAAATAGGCAAGAGGATAATGCAACTCACAAATAAAATTATCCATGAACGTTGCATATAAACACCAAGCATATGAACCTGCCCAGCACCATAAGCTTGACCACATAGTGTCTCCAGTGCACTCCCCATTCCAAGCTATTAGTTTTGTAGATATCAACAACAGTGTGTGAATAAAAAGAGGTAGGTTTGAGAGTAGATATGATAAGAAAAAGATTAATTTAGATTCAGTTTGATAATTTATGATTGATATCAGGAACTTGGAAAATTGCATAAATCCAAAACTTGCAGAAAAAAAAAGGGTATTATTCTAAAATTGTGAATATACTTACTAACCATGAATCCAAAAACAAAGATGCCAATAACAGATATAGAGAGTGAGGCAGCAGAGAGCTCAAGATTGCCAAGATGGCCCATGAAGATGGTGGTGACTGAGTTGATGCCAAATTGGCAGATAGTGTTGAATGCAATAGGCGCAGCAATCTTCCACATCTTCATTGTTTCTGTTAAGAAAACTGTCCTCAATGCCTTGTACCCTCTAGCGGGAAGGTAGTCACCGTCCTCCGCCACCAGCGGAGGAGGAGCTGTCTCCGCCTCTACTCTGTTAAGCAGAGGAGCCTCCATGTCAAGAACACTAACACTTGTTCAGAGACTTAGACTGGTAGCAAGCAGCAGCTAGCATTTATCGAGTTAGTTGACTGTAACCATCAACATGCATTCATTGTATATATGTCAATCCTCAATTCGTGTAATAATTTTCCATAATTTGGAAGACTTCTCACGCCAACATGATGAGACACTTTTTGGTAGTTAGGAATGAGGAAATAGATTTGCTCACATCATATTTTGCACATGAGTCGTTTATTAATTTAAATTATTAATACTCGTGATAAGTAATGAATAGATTAAATAAAAAAAATAAACAAATTCAAATTCTAAGGAATTGCTTTTCTTACTTTACTCTAGCTCATTCATATTTTACATATTTGGCAATAGCTTTGCATATAAAAGAAGAAAGTGACACAAAAAACTTGGAGGAATTTTTCGGTAGTCGGGCAGCAAGCGCCGGTCCTAGCCCGGCAGCAGCCCTTTTATCATCCTTTCTGGGACCATTCCGAAGTGCCCGAGAAGGTCGAGTAACTCTAATTGCGAAGTTCGTTCTCGATTAGTCATGTGCGGAGGGAGAGAACGGTGCAATTGCCTCTCCCCTGAGGTATCCATCCAAGATTTCTTTGAGGCTCCAGTTGTGAACCGGTCATGGAAGACTGAAACAACTGATCCACAGTTGGTTCGTTTTGGTCTTGATTGGAGTAGCAAAGTAGGAAGGTTTTTTCTATATGCATTTCAAGTAAGTTTTGAAAGGTATTAAATTTTGTGAAAATTCATTTGGAATTATAAAATCGTTTTTTCAGGTAAGTTTACAGCTACTTTGGTAGCTTGTTTGAAAAACTAGTTAAAAGTTTCACAAAAATATTCTTGTGTTATTTACCTCCGTTAGGACATATTTCTGAATTGACAAGGAGCTATTAATATCAAAACTAGGAAAGTTCGTATGCCGGGATGGCAGTACAGAGTGTTCATATTGAATGTAGCAACGAATTTGTACAAACCAAGAAATCAATGCTCCAGTGGAAATTTCACCGACCCACATTTTTTTCTGTAAAGAGTAATTTTTATTTGAGACAAAAAATAGTAAGATAATTCTCTTTTGATAAGTGTCATTGTAATTATAAGGTTTTAAGAATTTTTGGCTCATTAAACTATATTTTGATAATATGAGATTAAAATTATTGCATAAAAGAGTAAATAAATAAAGTAATAACTCTTATTCAATGTGCATTCCTACCCTTTTAATGACGTTTGTCCTATGAAGTAGAGTTAGTCCACATTAAAAGGATGCATCCACATAATTGAATTTGGGTAATCACACGGTACGATTTCATGATAAAGGATGGATCCACGTAATTTTTAAGAATATACATAAATTTATTCAGACCTTACCAAATTGATAAAATTGCATCGAAGTTAATTTTAATGTTATAGCTATTGTTCCCTCTTCAAAATCTGGTTGAAAATTGATTATTTCAACTGCAATTGGGCGAGCAAGGAAGTAAAACTGACTCATACCGCCCATGGTTTAAAATATTTCGGTTTGTACAGCGACTTCTAAAATGCCGTTTTAAATTAAATTTTCATAAACCGCATCAATGAACAGTCCAATTAACCTTAAATTTAATAGTTAAACCATAAATATTTAACCTTATTTTTTAAATTAAAATCTTAAACTCAAAACTTAAAATTTTAAAATCTAGAATATAACCCTTAATCTTTAAATTTAAATTTAAAATTTAAAATGCTAAACAGCAAAATTATAAACCAAAACCCTAAACTTAAAATGTTAAACGCTAAATATTTATCCCATTTCAAACTCAGAAACATGTTAGCTTTGTAAATGAGCTTTTACTCATACCCAGTTGATTCCCAGGAGACATCCACATTTTTATAATGCAAATTAACTCATGGTGTAGGAAAATTGTTATTTAAATGATTTATTTAGATTGACTTTTATTAATTTATTTTTATTTTTAAATTAAAAAACATAAAAAAAAAAACTCATCGTTTGAATCAAGTTTTTAAAAGAAATATTTTTAAAAATCAAAATTTTACTTTTTTTTTTTAAAAAAAATCTGTAGAATGTAGAATATGCTTCTCTTTTTAACTCAATTTACATTTTATTCTTTTTTCTTCCTTCTTCTATGAGCAATAGGGTATCATGTTAAAAATTTCAAACACTTCCTACCAAAGATCTCCAACCATGCAACTCTAATGGGATTTTTTTTTTTCAACTCAAGCAAATTTTCACTTAAACAATGTAACCCTAAAAAAGTTTAAAACTTAGAGAGTAAATTTATGGGGCCAATAATTTTATGTTGCAATCCTTCTTTGTCAAAGGAATGATATGATACATATCAACATGGTTTAGAGCATCTCTCCAACAATCTAATCAATGTGCAACATTTGCACAAGACAATATAATTGTATGCAACTTGCTATACAAAAATTTTAAAGAAAATTTACTATACCGTACATTTTTATTTATTTTTTGTTACAAATGACAATAAGAAAATTTGAATCTTTAATATCTTAAAAATTACTGAATTAGGCTTTACAACAAGTGCGAAAACTTTCTAAATCATACAATTTCTTTTCAAGTAATATAAATATTCAGCAATTATAGCAGCTTAAAAGCATCACCTACCTTTGACTTCTAAAGAGTAGCAAAGGAAGAAATTAAAATAATGTAATATCATTTTACTTCCATCCATTCATATGAATATGAGAGAGAGAGAGAGTGAACAAAGGATCGGAAGAATACAAAAACTAACAAACATGGACTATAAGCTAGCACGTAACTCTACATTGTGAAAAAGCAGAGAATGAATGAGACCAATCACTACTTGTCGTTCAAATTTATTGTGATGAAATATCTTACGGTGGGTGATCTAGCTTTTCTATTGCAGTATTTACTGAATAATAGATGAATGATCCAGATGAATAATTGTAAATAAACGACACTCAATCACTATACATAACATTTTCTTTATAAGGAATAAAAAACTTAAATATGCTAAATACTAACTCAACCTAATAGAAAATTTGTTTTATCTATTAACATTTCTATTTATGTTTTATCACTTGGCATGGGATATGCTCTTTCTCAGGTTTGAGACAATCATGCACGCAGTCTTCACTCTTCACTAACTAACAATCAATAATGTGAGAAGTTGATAGCGGAATGAGAATTCAAAGATAGCTTCATTTTGGTCAGTTGCAAGGGACTTGAAAATTAGCCACTAGGATTGTAATTGTAGTGTGTGGCACACAAGATCTCTTAGTTTCTTTTCAAGTGATATTTACAGAGAAGAGCTTAGACTAATGTGAGCCTAGATGTTTTATTACATATGCATGGATTCAGGGATGGAATCAGCAAAGAGAAAGATGAAATAGTATGAAAATTTAGAATGAGTATGTACATTGTGGACAGTCATACATTATTTGTTAGGATGAGTTTTGTTTCTTGGGTTTGTGACATATATACACTGTCCATGAGTGTTAGTTCAAAACATTATATACTAAAAGAAGAGTAACATTTTTAGAAAATGCCTTAAAAAATTGACATTTAAGCTCTCGAGACATTATATACACTTCTCCTTTTCCTACACCCACCAACATTGCTCAACCCCCATTCAAGAGTACAAGCACTGAGTTTGTTTTATAAGGAGAAGAAAGTCAAAGTCATTAAAGTTGGTCTGGCAGGATCCACGGTTTAAGATTTTCCAGGTCCCACATTTACCAATTATTCAAGCAGTATGTTTTGACCCAACATTCTTTAGGACAATTTATTGTTTTAAATTGGGTCTCCTTCTGGATTTTAAGATTTCTTATTAGTCAATAAATTATTAAATTATTTTTTATTAATAAAAAAATTATAAAACGAAATCTAAGACAACAAATTTTCTAGTTAATTCAATGCCACAAATGGCAAGTGAAATTTTCTGGACAGACAGAGCCTAAAAGATTCCAATTGCATTCTTATCTTCAAATAAAACCTTCAAGAGGGTTTCAACAAGTTGTAGGAGTTGCTTTGTGGTGTTCAAATGATGCTTGCATTGCAGCCTCTGAAAATGCTGCCAAAATTCCAGAACTAAGCCTCTGCTTAGATTATTTAAAAGACTGTCTTTGATTAATGTTAAATGATTAAAAAAAAAGACCATTTGCTATTTAATTGGAATCAAAGTTTATGCAGTATCCTCTATCTTGTCATCTTCACTGACTATGATGTCTTGCCCACCCCATTCTCGCATGCGTTTAGTTGTTTGTTCCAACTGCAAGTCATTAAACATCAGTTCCAAACTTTGTTCACGGGAATGAGTTGTGGCCAATCAATCGTTCTTATATATAACAATTGCAACTTCAATGAATATATTTTAAATTAAACAAAATAAATTTTCATATTTTAACTAATAACAAAAAGAATTTAGAATTTAAGGTTTATTTACTTTAAAAATAAATTTTAAACACTTACTCCCATCTTTAACTTCTTTTAGATTATGTGATATTGGTCATTTAGCATGAATTTTGTATAAATTTAAAATTTTAAGAATTTAATTAATGACAGAAAAAGATACCATTTCTGTAGAGCAGACGATATCACTTTCTACAGTCAACTAAAGTCCATTTGAGTTGCCTCTTGCTGTCAGAAACACTTTTAGGAAGAAAAAAGAAATTTTTATTGTCTTAAGTGACTTTAGAAAAAAAAATAAAATTTAAAGTCAATATAATCGTTTCAAAAGTATTTATATGCTTCCGAAAAAAACAAAAGTAAAAACAAATCACTATTCATGACTAGACTTTTTTTTAGAAGCAAAAGTGCTTTTACTTATTCAAGTGAAAAGTACCTTAAGAAAAAAAAAATAATTCAAATGGATTCTAAGTATAACAAAGTTGGATACAGAGGACTTGTAGGTAAGGAGAACATGGAAGCATCAGTTACCTCCTTGTTCCAATTGGTTGTGTAAATTACAAGCAAAAGCAGCAAAGTCTGTAGAGCAATTCCACATATCATACCTCCACAAAGTCCATGATCACCAAAAAAAAAAAAAAAAGCATCTCAGATTTATCAACCAACTAGAGGCAAGCTTAATAGATATAAACTTGATTAGAAGATGACATTTATCAACTATATTATTTATGGCTCATTACCAAGCAAATGGAATTCTTAGAGCAGATTACCCTAACTCCCAAATTTTCTTGGTAACCAAGCAAATATCCCAGTGGAAGGCCAACAATATAATAACAACCTATATTGATGTAAGCCACCAGTGTGCCTGCCATCCACCTCCAATGGCAACACCTGCAAGAATGATTCAAAACAACACATGAAAAGCGGATGATATGTGATGGAAATTAAAGTAACACGCCAAATAGTCAAGTTTATCCATTGCACATTTTTGGAGGTCTAGTCACTAAGAGCTCGTGCTAAGAGGATGCAAGAGTCTTTAAATGCGGCAGTGAAGAAGCCTTTCAAGCAATCATGGAATGAAGACTCCCAAGAATGATTGGTGAGCATGGTGCAAGCAAAAGGGATGAGAATACAATGGTAAATTTCTATTGCTGAACAAGTCTTATTTTGGGCCAAACAACCAGAGATGCTTGGGCCATGTATTCTTTTCTTTTGGGTTGAACTACTTGGTTTCTAGTCTTATTGAATCTTTTAGTTGAAATCAAATTTTACCCATTTTGATTAGTTTTAGGGTTAGGGTTTTCTTAAAAGAGAGGCAGTTTCATTTTTACCCATGAACAGAAGTTTTTTTTTTTTTCTTGAAGAACTTGTATTTTATCAAGGATATCTCTTTGTTGCGTCTAATTCGACAATTTGTCATTCTCATTTTCTCTCTTAAATCAGACTGTGATGGTAATATCACATTATTTATTTATTTTTAATTTTATTTTTCTACTTGTTTAAGCTTTCTTGAGCAAAATTCACATCAATATGTGACGTGACTCTTGATTAAGTAGACGACAAAAAATGGCAATTATATCAAACCTGAAATTACTGGTTGAACACTGTTCAGAACCATTGTTACTGCAAGCAGTTATGCTAGGTTAGCAACAGCTTCTTGCAAAGTCTTATTGCTTGTGAAAATGATGGCAAAATGGTCTCTAGCTATCAAAATAAAAAACATGAAGAGTATTCCAATCAAAGAGACTGAAACACTGTCACATAGACGGAGTATTTGGCAGCTCTTGGATGACCCATTCCCAGTTCATTAGAAACTCTTGCATACCTGATTGCTGCATTAATCCCAACAAATATCATCATCTCCCACCCATTGTAATTTGTGCTGAGATACATCGTTGGATGGATTAGTAATTGAAAATGTGTGCTTATGTTGTGAAAAGGATATGCATGAATATAATATTGACTGCAGAGAGCTTATCAGATAGAAGACAACCTAACGATAAAGCAAAAATGGCATAAATCCAAAACTTGCAGAAAATGAGAAGGGTATTATATACTTACTAACCATGAATCCAAAAGCAAAGGTGCCGATAACAGACAGGCTTCTTTGACTATGACTGTTGTCATCCCACACTATGAGATCTTCAATGGTGCCTTCGAGTATTTTCATCACTTGACAAGTTAGATTCAGATCTCTGTCTTTTGTTTTGCTTCTTCTTTCTTCTCTTTTCTTCCTTAGAACTATTCTCACATTCATCAGTGCTAATTTCTTTCTTCTCTCTCCTTTTCTCATGCTCATCTCAATCTTTTTATGTTTCCGTATGAGCTTTTTTACTTCTCTTTCTGCCTTTCATCATCACTGTCAGACACAAATCTCCTTTTACAGTCTTCAACTTTTCTTAACACATTAATTACATTTTTTAACTATGTGCATTAACCTATACAGATGAAATGAAATGGAAAAGTATTTTTTAAAAAAAAAAAAAATTTCCTTCACCCCCATTCATCCCAACTACCTTTAAGATGTAGCAACAATTCGGGGCATCCGAGGCAATCAAAATCCTTGTTCCCTTGAGATTTCATGCGTAGAATTTCAACCAATGGGCCAAATATTTCAAACAATATGTTATTATTTATTCCACACATAAAAAAGGATAATTTTTTTTTTATGCTTCCATAAGGTGAAATATAAAAATAAAAATTATAATTTATTAATTAAATTCATATATGTTTATTTTATATATTATAATTAATCTAACAACAAAAAATTTTAGTTCAATAGAACATGTTTTATAAAGTTTATTTTATCAAAAATCTGAAGGCATAATTTATTACATATTTAGTTCAATTGAACATATTTTACGAAAATTTAAATCCTTTTCAACCGTTTTATGAACAAACTTATTCTAATTTTTCGTCATAATATCATTACAAAAATAAATTATTGATATCAAGATAAACGTGCTTTTAGAATAATATAATAAGTATTGAAAATATATTATTTGATTACTTTTGATCAATAAAAAATGTTCATACATTATGTGAGACATGAAATATAACTTCTAATTAAAGTAATATTGTTAAAAATGAATATTAATAACAAAACCAACCAAATCATGTAATTTTATCATTTTTAATCACAAATTTTACATTCCATGTTAGTAAGTATAGTATAAATTAAGAATGATAATTTTCATAGAAATTTGATTGTGGCATTTGATAACCTACCTTGAATCCCAAATTAGTTTTATGATGCCCAAATTAATAATGATAATAGTAAATATTTTTCCTTTAATCACTGCAAAATTAGTTAACGAGTACTAATTAATTTAAATTTAAATCGATTAAAATCATAATAATAACAAAACTCTTTATACTATATATAATTATATTTTTAAAACTCAAAAACAATATCTTTACTTAAAATGGAATGGACCGTGTGGATTAATTAATTTATGTATTTCTTCCTATTCTTTTTGAACTTACTAATTCCTATCCAATTTAACCATATTTTTCTTAAGCTTATCATATATCATTCTACTTTGAGTAACAACAAATAATATGATTTATGTGCGAGAATTTTTCAGTCAATAGACACTTAAAGATTAAATTATTTAATAATTTTTCTATAAATTACGAGTATTAATCCTAGTTGTCTTTTTGCATTTGTTTTTTTTTAGTTTTTATTCAAATACTATTTTCTTTATTTCATAGAAAGAGAAAAAGTGGATATATTGCATTTTTTTAGTTTCTATTTTTTCGGTAGATTTTTGTTTTTCGGATTTGGATTGTCTACGGAAAAATTAAGATGAGTTTCAATAAGTCTAGTCCGTAAATTTTAAATTGAGAAAACATAAAAAATAGTTAAGCTTTAAAACATTAACATTATTCTTGAAAATTTTAAAATATACACATTATTTCTTAATTTTAATTTGTATTAAATTTTAACAAATAAATGTCATATGTATCTCATTGAATTTTTATTTTCACTTATTATTTCTATTTGTTTATCACAAATAAAAGATTAATAGAAAAACAATGTGATTAAGAAAACAGAATACACATCATTCATACTTTTCTTATCCTGTCACCTTTATATACACAATGCATTTATTAATTATTTGTAGTGTTAAAATAGTAAACAAAATATATTTATTAATTATTTGTAGAAATAAAACACTAAACAGAAAAATAGAAAAGAAAAATAATAAGATATAAAAAAAGTTAAAAAGTAAGTGGGTAAACTCTATCCAAAATTTTGAGAAAAGACGTTACAAACTTAAATGTTGCATGATTAAGAAAAGATAAATGCTACCAGACTAAAGGTCATTTGCCATTTGATTGGTATCAAAGTTTATGCACTCTCCTCTATCTTACCATCTTCATCAACTTTGATGTCTTGCCCAGTCCATTCTCTCATGCGTTTAGTTGTTTGTTCCACCTGCAACTCGTTAAACATCAGTTCCAAATTGATGTTTTTGCACCTGAAGGTACCTTTGAAGAAAAAACTGGTCCAAATAGATTCAAAGTATAGTAAAGATGGATAAAGGAAGACTCGTAAGTAATGAGAAGGGAAGCATCAGTTACCTCCTTGTCCCAATTGGTTTTATAAATTACAATCAAAAGCAGCAAGGTCTGCAGAGTAATTCCACATATCATACCTCCCCAAAGTCCCTGATCACCAAAAAAAAGTTATCTGAGATTTGTCAACTACCTAGAGGCAAGCATAAACTTCATGAGAAGGTGACAATTACCAGCTACATTAATGACTCATAACCAAGCAAATGGAATTAATAGAGTAGGTTACCTTAACCCCCAAATTTGCTTTGTAACCAAGCAAATATCCTAGTGGAAGGCCAAAAATGTAATAAGAAGCTATATTGATGTAAGCCACTAGTGCCTGCCATCCACCTCCAATGGCAACACCTGCAAGAATGATTCAAAACAATATATGAAAGGGGATGATATGTGATGGAAATCAAAGTAACGCATGAAATAGACAAGTTTATTTATTGCACATTCTGGAGGTCTAGTTACAAGGGCTAGTGCTAAGAGGATGTAAGAGGCTTTAAATGCTTTAGTGAAGAAGCTCTTCAAGCAATTTTAGAATGAAGACCCCAAGAATACATTCAAGAGCGCAATGCAAGCAAAAGGGATGAGAGAGAATACACTGTTAAATTTCTATTGTTGAACCAGTCTTATTTTGGGTAAAACACCACCTATGCTTGTTGGGTCATAAGGGGAGTTGATTTTTAGACCACCCCAATTAGTTCCCTCACCTATTTTACACTTCCGGAAATATATTTCTGGTAGAGAGAAGGTGGTGCAAAAATTAATCCCCAGTCGCATGTTCTCTTCTTTTGGACTAAACTACTTAGTTTCTAGCGCTGTTACCTTTGGATATGAATATATGTATTTAACACTAATTATTTTGAACTTTCAATGTATTTAGTTGTATTTGAGCTTACACTTAACAAGTTGGATATTTTAGTTGAGTTTGGGTTTCTACTCATTTTGCTTAGTTTTAGGGTTAGGATTTTTTTAAAAAATAGACAGCCCGGCTGAATATTTTTTATAATTTTACATTTAAAGTTTTTCTTTGTGACATATAATTTTAAAGTTTATTGTTCTCATTTTTTCTTTTAAATCCGGAGTGTGGCACTCATATTCTTTTTTTTTTTTTTTTATTTTGTTTTTCAACTTGGTTAGACTTTTTTGAGCAAGATTCACATCAATACTTGACTCTTCATTCAGTAGACAACAAAAATAGCAATTATATCAAACCTGAAATTACTGGTTGAACACTGTTTAGAACCATTGTTGCTGCAAGAAGGTATGCTAAGTTAGCAACAGCCTCTTCCAAAGTCTTATTGCTTGTGAAAATGATGGCAAAATGGTCTCTAGCTATCAAAATAACAAACATGAAGAATATTCCAATCAGAAGAGATTGAAACACCGTCACATAGACAGAGTATTTGGCAGCTCTTGGATGACGCATTCCAAGTTCATTAGAAACTCTGACACTGAAAATGGAAAAAGAAAATAAAAAGAAAGCATTGAAGCTTGTCTGTATTAAGAGCCTTGGAAATTTCATGTGTCATGAAATGGAAAAGATAAGTTTTGGCTGCATACCTGATTGCTGCATTAATCCCTATAAATATCATGAACTCCCACGAATTGTAATTCATGCTGAAATACATTATTGGATGGATTTAGTAATTGAAAATGTTTGTGTGAAAAAGGATATGCATAAACTTATAAGCTCACCATATAGAGAGGGAATCAACAGCAATGATTGCATTATCAAGGTGACCAGTAAGAACGATAAGGCTCGTCATATACCAAACCTCAAGGCAAAGCATTACAGCAGAAGCAAGGGAGAGCCTAACAAAGCCCCATATATCCTTGAATGCCAACCATGAGAAACCCTTCCACCCTTCCTTGCACCAACCCATGATATAGATAACTTGAGCCACTACAATCACCCAACTAGTGACATCAAATGCCACTGCTCCACCAATCATCCCCCAACCAAACACATAAATCAAAAGCCAAAGCAAGAGAGTGTGTATAAGTATAGCCACGAAACCGATCCACGTTAACACCATAACCTTGCTTTGAGCTTGAAGGAATTTCTGGGTTGGAAAATTGATGGCAAGTGAGAATAATCGCGGAATTGTTAGAATGGTAAATACCCCAGCAAGATCAGCTATATCATCTTCTTGGCCAAGAAGCTTTAGAATTGGAGTAGCAAAGATGTAAATAGGCAAGAGGATAATGCAGCTCACAAGTAGAATTATCCATGATCTTTGCATGTAAACACCAAGCATATGAACCTGTCCTGCACCATAAGCTTGACCACATAGTGTCTCCAGTGCACTCCCCATTCCAAGCTATTAGTTTTGCAGATAAACATCAGTGTGTGGAGAAAAAGAGGTGGGCTTGAGGATAGATATGGTAAGAAAAAAGAGTAATTTAAGTTATATAACTTATGCCAATCTTACCTATTGGAATAAGGCTAGTTACTATTATTTAGTTATATAACTTATAATCCATATCATTATCAGTAACTTGCACAATAATGGAGGGGGTGGAATATTCCACTTAACTGTAAAAAAAAAAAAAAAAACTCCATAGATTTGGGTAAGACTCCATTCGGGGTGAAGGAACCCAAATACTCAATTTTAATGGAAACAAGATTGCTAAGCAATGAGAATTCCTTAGCAATTGCGCAAACCAAACAAGTCTTTCGAGGGAAGAGGATTCCTTCACCCATTCCCTAACCACAACTCCATCCTATCAAACGGGCTGTTAGCTGTTAGTTATGTGTGAAGCATGGACATACCAGCTATTGTTGTGGGAAGAAAAAGAAAAGGGTATTTCTCTAAAGTTGTGAATATACTTACTAACCATGAATCCAAAAGTAAAGGTGCCGACAACAGAAACAGCGATTGAGGCAGCAGAGAGCTCAAGATTGCCAAGATGGCCCATGAAGATGGTGGTGATTGAGTTGATGCCAAATTGGCAGAGAGTGTTGAAAGCAATAGGCAGAGCAATCTTCCACATTTTCTTTGTTTCTGTAAAGAAAACTGTCATCACTGCGTTGGACCCTCTAACGGGAAGGTAGTCACCGTCCTCCGCCACCAGTGGAGGAGCTGCCGCAGCTTCTACGCTGTTAAGCAGAGGAGACTCCATGTCAACAACACCAACACTTGTTCAGAGACTGAGACTGGTAGCAACTATCAAGTTAGTTGACAATAACTATCAACTAGTCTTCTTGGTATGCAACATTGTTGTTTGTTTGGAAATTTCTCATGCCAATTTGAGACACTTTGGAAGTTAGCAGTGAACATCTATAACCACCAAAACTACTTGGAAAGTTCGCATTGATGGGATGGCAATATAGAGTGTTCATATTTGAATGTAATTATGAATTTTTTCCTTCAGACGAAAAAAATCAATGCTCGAGTGGAAAAACTGAGCGGCGTCTTCAATATGCAGCCGAACCCTTTATAGATGTTTGCCCTACGAAGTAGGGTTAGCTGACATTGTAAAGGATGTATCCACGTAATTGAATGGAGGTACTAGATACTACGATGAATTGTACACAATGGCTAATCTACTACGGATCCCAATTTTGTGACAGACAAAAAAGTTGTAATTTTTTAGATAAATATAAGGTGTTGGTTTTAAATTTAATAGTTTAGATAATGTCACGTGTTTAGATATTTTTTTAAAAATAAATCCTCCTAAAAAAGTTACACAGACAAAATTTATATTATTGAATATAAAACTAAAATATTAGATTCATTTAGAATTGCGTGAATTTTGCTCTAAAGTATCATAGAATCTAGATTTATATCATTTACTATATATTCTCATGGAAGAGGAAACCAATTAGATGTAACTCTTTTTGATTTATACGAGATATTATCTTCTTTTTTTTACAGTTTGTACTATTTTAATTACTTTATTTAAATATAAAAGTAAATAACCAACCAAAATTTTAAGTTTTATCTTCTTGATCAATAGTGCTATATATAGAGTAAAATGAGGTGACAAAATATATTATCTTATTTCAAATCCAACATGTTTTTGGGATGGGACTGAGACAAGCACAATCCCATCTCAGTTTCATCCCAAGTCCCATCCCAACTCTTGTATAAATGTATCCCATCTCATCTAATCTTAAAATTATTCTTGTAAGTACATAAATTTACCCTTTCTTGAATATCTCTTGAATTTTCAAATAAAACATTACTCTTTACATCTCCTCTCTCTCTTGTGTCAATTGAATCTTCAATTAAAAATATTGCTTTGCACACCCATTACTACTTTACGCATCCCACCATCCTTTATTTTGTTATAGTCTTAACTCTCTTTTTTATTAAAAAAAATTTAGTTGATATAAAATTAGAATATAATTTTATCTAATTTGAGATACGATTAGAATGACAAAATACCCATCTTATCTTGTCTTGTGCGAACTCTTAAGTTTAATCTTAAAATATATAGGTATTAAAACTTTATCTCTAAAAAATTGTCTTACTGTACCAAATCACTCCCTCTAGTTTATTTAATTCCTCTTGAGAAAATGAACCTCCTCCACATATATATAGTGAAAAGATCTTGCACAAGAGATCATGTCCTATTTATGGGGATCCAGCCCGATGCTCAATCTTAAAAACAAACATAAGATCTGGGGATAAATAATTGGAGCAAAATAGTATTCAAATGCAAACAAGTGAATTACAGTTGAAGAAAACAGAGGATAATCCCATTTGTTGGACAGTCATTCAACAAAGAAGTGTGTTTCTCGCATGTTTAGAGTTGTCTTTGGAAATATGGCAATGCATTGAAATTCTAGTAGTTTAGAAATGGAATTTTCCATGTCCACTGGTTAGACACTTCTCGTTCAAATTCTGACTTCCCTTGAGCAGCATCTGGATGTAGAAGTGGGTGTGTGTGAGTTGAAAGGTAACCTCTTTTTTATTCCTATGACCAATAGGAGAAGTTGGTGAAAAAAAAGGGGGGGTGTGTCAGTTGAGGAAGAAATCAAAAACACAGAGAGAAAGAAAGGTGAGGTACGTCGTAAAGAGGAACAAATTGAGTGAGGGAAGAAAAATTGCATGGAAAAAAAGAGAGACAGCTGAAGAGAGAAAGATAAGAGGTTTGATAGAGAAGCAACGTGAGAAAAGGATGGGGAAAAAGAGAGATGTGCGTTCCGGGTGAAATAAACACTTAACTGAAAAATTATTATTTAATGAGTCACGTTAGCATCTTCTGTTGACATTGGAAAAACAGAATTAGATGAAAGATAATTATTGAGAGAGTTTTGTTGTGTAAAGGACTTATTTTACAAAAAAAAAAAATGAAATGTGAAGAGTTAACTTGATTTTTGCAAATTTGTTAGGAAGAAAAAATAAGTTTTACTTCCAACCATGAAACTCTTTTAGATGCTTAGGTCCATTTAAAAAAAATTATATTATATATATATAGGCTTCTAAGACTATCGAAGGAACAAAATAAGGGAAGAATAACATTTTAATTCCATCTCATCCATATATGAGAGAGAAAAAAGCAAGGAAAAAACCCAAAATGAACAAGCATGAACTAAAAGCTAGCAAGTAACTCTAGAATGTGAAAAATAGAGAATGAATCTAACCAATATTGGTTCTAGAATTAAAGTAATAAAGAATACGTAGCATATAAGTAAGTCGTTGAAACTGAAAACAAGAGGTGATTAGCTCACTAGCGATATAATACAAGCTTATGTACAAGCCTCTGTCTTATCTACTTTGATGTCTTGACCACCCAATTTCCGCATGCGTTCACTTGTTTGTTCCACCTGCAAATCAAATCAAATCAAAGTATATAGAATAGTGTGTTTTACAATCTCTATGAATTATTCATTCAAGCAAGATATCAAACGAGAGAAACCAGTGAGAGAAGGGGAAAAAAGGTGTAATATGTTACTCTGTATTTTGAAAGCTTACGTCATATCAAAGGTAAAGCTAGAAGAACATTGTTTTGGTTTTAGGACTTAAAGAGCATTAATAACCCCTTTGGTAGACAAAATGTTCATTTCATGGAATGAGCATTCCAATGTTTAGTAGCAAAACACAAGATATCAAATAGTCATTCCCTTCTACGCTTAATTCTATAGAAGTGGGAATCAACATTCCCATTTTGAGAGATGGGATTTGATTATTCCATGCTCTAATCCATGTAGTTAATGCACCTTAGAGTCAGCAATTTATTAATTTATCCAATTTACTTTCTTTAAAACAAATTATGATTTCGTTCTATATTTCATTTCATGAGCTATCAAACTACAGAATGGAATAGCAATTTTAATCCATTCCATTTCTATTTCTATTGCCATTCCTTTTCCATAGATTTTCATTCCATGTACCAAAGGAAGAATACCTATATGAATGGTGTACAAACATTAGAAAATCACTTTTCTATTGTCAAAAAGAGAAAACAAAGAAAGATTCCTATAGACAAGTTTTTATAACAGAAGAGAAGCGTTACTTACCTCTTTGTTCCAATTGGTTTTGTAAAGTACAAACAAGAGCAGTAAGGTTTGCAATGCAGTTCCACATATCATACCTCCCCAAAGTCCCTGACCATGAAAATTGACAAATCTCAGATTTTCACACAAAACAGTCATCGATACCTTAAAAACAGTTGATGCTAATGGATTGTGAATTAGAAGGGCTTCATGTTCAAGCCTTTTATACAATAATATTTTTCAATAAACTTATAACAACTACAAGGCTGGCCACCAGAAGGGCAAGGTTCTATTTGTATAGAAATACAGAAGATTACCTTAACCCCCAAGTTTGCTGCATAACCAAGGTAGAATCCTAATGGAAGCCCAAAAATGTAATAAGAACCCACATTGATGTAAGCCACCAATGCCTGCCATCCACCTCCGACAGCAACACCTATAGGAGTAATCCAGAATTACAAATAATACTAATAAACAAGTAATCGTAATTGCTTTCTGTTCGTGAATGAGATTTGTGTCACTTCTAATGTGAAGTGGAGATACTTGTAAATAGAACCAAAAATAAATAACTAAATAATACTGATAAACAGGTAATTCACCATAAGCTGGGACATGGAAATGACAGTTCATTCGTACCAGAAATCACTGGTTGAACACTGTTAAGAACAACCGTGATGGCTAGGAGGTATGCTAAGCGTGCAACAGCGTGTTGCAAAGATTCACTGCTTGTGAAAAGGATGGCGAAATAATCTCTCATCACCAAAACAACAACCATGAAAAATAATCCGATCAAAAGAGACTGCAAGACCGTGACATAGACAGAGTATTTGGCAGCTCTTGGATGTCCCAGTCCAAGTTCATTGGAAACTCTAACGCTGAAAATGGAAAAACAACACAAAAGTCAGCTACACTTGACAGCCAGTGAAAACTTCTGTTGCAGTCATTATAATGAATATGAAGTTGTGATGGAAAAGTGACAGAGCAGAAGAATGCCAGCATCTCTGTACAACTGTTCAAACAAATACAAACAGTGTGGAGCCAAGATTTTAGTAACGAGGAGCCAAGTTTAAATAGTATATAACATATGGTAATTAAATAAAACTCGGTAGACGAGATGTATGATACTTATAAAATACTAAGGAAAAATTGAAAACTTAGGGGGGCACTATGGCCCTGGTCCCCCTCCCTCGCCACTGAATACAACCAGACTGAAACATCCTCAACCTTTTACTCGTACTCCTAATTGGAATTGTCTTGGCAAAAGCAAGCAAGTTTCTTCATCTTTGTTCCAATAATAGTGCTATTTAAGGATCTCTCCACATTTCATATCCTCATTATGACTACAATACATTCAGTTTCATGGGCCATTCTGATATTTGCTTGGAATTTAGTTTCAAGGTAGCTTGGAAATGTCATTTGGAATTAAATTGCAATAGACGGAAAGGAAAAAAAAAAATTTAACAGCATACCTGATTGCTGCATTTATTCCAATGAATATCATGCCTTCCCAGCCATTGTAATTCATGCTGAAAAGCAGCATTCAATGTGTTAGTAAAAGGTAATAAGACATACATAAGCTAAAAGGTGTGCTTTTGTTGTGAAAAAGATATGCGCAAAATTATGATCTCACCAAATAGACAAGGAATCTACAGCAATGACTGCATTATCAAGGTGACCAGTAAGAACTATGAGGCTCATCATATACCAAACCTCAAGGCAAAGCATTACAGCAGAAGCAATGGAGAGCCTGACAAATGCCCATATATCCTTGAAAGCCAACCATGAAAGCCCATGCCATCCTTCCTTGCACCAACCTATAACATAGATAACTTGAGCCACTGCAATCTCCCAACTTGTGACATTAAATGCCACTGCTGCACCAGTTAAGCCCCACCCGAATACATAAATCAAGAGCCAAAGCAACCCAATGTGTAGAATTAGAGCCACAAACCCAATCCACGCAATCACGTTAACTTTGCTTTGAGCTTGAAGGAACTTTTGGGTTGGAAAAATGAAGGCAAGGGAAAAAAACTGAGGAATTACTAGAAGAGTGAAATTCCCAGCAAGATCAGCTATGTCACTTTGCTGGCCAAGAAGTTTCAAAATTGGAGCAGCAAATATGTAAATTGGCAATAGGCAAATGCAGGTCATCCATAGAATTATCCATGACCGTTGCGTGTAAACACCGAGCAAATGAACCTGGCCAGCACCAAAAGCTTGACCACACAGTGTCTCCAGTGCACTTCCCATGCCAAGCTACAAGGTTTTCAAGCAAGATCAAGTTTTCATTGCATAATGGACGCTAAACAGCAAGTGAAAGGGAAGCAATAATGGGAAATTAACATGTGCGAAGTTAATAATTTAGTAACAATGCTAATACAAGTGTCTGCAGATTAGCCTCGTCTATCCATTGCAAAAATTGATACTGATAGGTTAGAATAATTGTGCAGCAATGGCTAAATCTCTCCTTTGAATGGTAAAACCAAATGAATTAAGTTCATTAAAATCCAGAAATCCAATAATATAAGTAAATATTAAACTTAGTAGGAAAAACTTTGTCAGTGATCTTATTCAACTTAAATCCAAATTAATCAATTTTTACTTTTCAACTAAACTTAAATAAATAAATAAATATCAGAGTATCCAAATCTAGGAGACTTTGGCTTGGTTTCAGAAAGAAAACCATGAAAATGAAAAACCAACTAAAAAAGAAAAACTTGAAATTTAGCTAAAATTATGGCAAATGCTCAACAAATTAACAAAGAACAAGACCTGGCATATCGAAATGGAGACAAGATTTTCATATATATTTAAAGTTAAGAGTCATATACTTTGAAAGCAAATAAAAGAAGGGAAAAGTAAAGGGGCAGTGAATATGCCAACCATGAAGCCAAAAGAAAAGGTGCCAATAACAGATAGAGACAAAGAGACAGCAGAGAGCTCAACGTCACCGAGATGACCAACGAAGATGCTGGTGACGGAATTGACGCCGAATTGGCACAGAATGTTGAAAATGATTGGTGCTGCAATCTCCCACATTCTCCTGGTTTCCATAAGAAATACTCTCTTCGCCGCCTTGAAATCTTTCATGGGGGCATAGTCACCGTCCTCCGCCAGAAGCGCCGCCTCTGCACCGCTAAGCAGAGGAACGTTCGTGTCCATCTCCGCCGCCAGTTACAGGACTCGAATTGCGCAGTGATCGGTAATAGCAGCGCAGAAATTGAAAGAGAGGACTCGGCTGAGCTTGAGCGAGGAGTGAGGAGTAAAAGAAGCAAGTTCGTTTAGCTATTTAGTTGCATGAGCACGTCATACACTCCGTTTTTGAAAATGTTGTTTTCGTAGACTTAAATTGATGAAACCAACTTCTAATATATATTTATTCATGAAATTTAAAAGAGTTAGTACTTTTATTGTTTATATTATTTTCTTATATTATACCAAACAACTTTTTGTTTACTCAAGCCACTCTAAAAGAAAAAAATTAAATAAGTCTCACAAAATATTCTATATTTTTATCTCTCATCAAATTATCACATAATTTAGATTATGAATTATAGAAATTTTAAAATATATTTAATTAAATTTAAATATTTATAAAATATTTTAAAAATATTTAAAAAACTAAATTTTCATTCTCTCTCTTAGAATTTTTTAATAAAATTTACATTAAAAGAATTATGAAAAATATATTTCCTGGATTCTTTTTTTTTAAAAAAATAAAATTTTAAGTTAGAATTTCAAAAAAAAATTAAAAAAAAAAAATCACTCTACCAAACACCCCTTTCTTTCTTTTTTCTTTTTGGCTTTGCATTGATTATGGACTCTCTTTTCTTTTCTCTTCTAACTTATTTCCTTCTCCCCATGGAACTAGAGTTAAACATTTAAAAGATAAATAAATAAAAGATTATTTGAGAAAAACTAGTTGAGCAATAATAGAAACTACAATTTCCTTGAAGAAAGTTAATAATAATACAAAAGAAAAAATACTCAAGTATTTGTATAACCAAGATCCACCAATACCAAAATAATTAGAGGTTATAGTAGAATGAAAATTGAAAAACTATCTCTATAATCTAGAATTATTTTTGAACTTTTAAATACGAGAATAATATTTACTTCATGTCACAATTGATAAATTTTATCTATAAAAATGATTTGCTATTCAACCTTACATTTAGCGATGGATCTTCATTGGCGCAGCATGCCCCCTTCTCCGAATTTCTTTTTTATGTATACGTAATTTTTATGAAGATATAGAACCTTACAAAAATAATTATAATATATTTGAGTATACCATGAGCATTAATTAATTTAAATTTTTTATTAAATGTTATTGTAATTATATTTTAAAATTTCATCTTCAAAATTAAAACCTCTGATTAAATGAATCTCTTGTGAGCTGGTGATGTGTACAATTGCTTACCAGTTATTTGCAGTTCCCTTTCCTATGGACATTATATCTCCACAACATGTGAAAATGTGTTATATAAACATTTATATTTTTACACTCATTTTTATATTATTTTTATATTTTTACTTTTTATTTATAATTTTATCCACATAAAAAAATAAAATTAAAAGATATATACTAAAATATGTATAAAAAAGTGTAAAAAAATATTTTTCTACATAAATATGCTACACATACAGACAAAAGAAAACATGTTTGGCTTTTTATTTTCACACATCTAAATTATTTATTTTTATTTGTCATTTGACATATCACACAACACATATCTTTTAAATAAATATAAACCTTTCATATGTTACCCTATAAAAAAACAACAAAAAGAACTTAACAAAAAAAAAAAACTAAATCTTATATTTATATATTTACACTTATTTTTATTTTTTATCTTTTTATTTTTTTATTTTATTTTTACAAATAAATTACAACTAATAATTATACATAGTTATTACAAAGTCTAAAAAACCGGTGTGCATCAAATATTTGCCTTTCCAATACTTGTGCGGTGTGGCAGAGGACAAGCGTACCGAATAATGAATATCGTTGTCCATTCTCCTGTTGGGGTTTGGTAAAATGTACCGTGTAAGGTTAACCACGTCACTTACTATTTCGCCAATCACATGCTATCATATGATATATATGGTAATAATTACTGACGATGAGGGGGTTTTTTTCACGTCACTTACAATGTTATTTATAAAAAAAATAATTTAATAGTTTATGAAATTAGATCTCTTTTTAATAAAATAATATTTTAATTTATACTACAAAATATAAAAAAATCAAAGTCAAAATGTCAAATAAATAAAATCCTATTTTTTAAGCCAAAACACTATACATTTTTTTTTTAATGTTTTTGGCTTAAAATAATAACGCTTTGACTCTAATTTTTAATATTTTAACTATATTTTTTTGCATTTGATCTATTCAAAAATAAATTAAAATATTACTTTATTAAAAAACTCAATTTTATAAATAATTTTAAACAAAACTTATTTTTGTATATAATGTTAAATAAGAACCAGGATAGTCAAAAACCCAAAGATGTGACCTCTTCATATTCATAGCACAAGTGATATATCAATATTTAACTTTTAATTAAAGTTGTCTATTGGAACAGGTAGGCTTTTTGAATGATGGAAATGGGTTTTTTAATAAAAATAATAATAATAATCTTTATTCATGGTGTACAGGAATCGGTAGTATGAAGGATCTAGTGGCCACTCTAAATTTTAAATTGGACCCATTTAAGTATATAAAGTTTAAAGGAAAAAGAAAAAAAAAAAAAAAACTTGTATATCAAAAATTCGTAACATGTAACATCTAAAGCATTTTATAGTTTAAAAAGTTGACGTACTACATAAAAAAATAAATAAATAATTGAACAATTTCAAAATTAAACAATAGATTAGGCACAGAACTATAATACTAGAGTTTAAATTATGTATTTTTATACATAAATTCTTATTTTTCTCGCTATTGAAATTCTAAAGTTTCTCCTCTTATTTATCTTAAAAAAAAAATTCAAAGTTATGAGTGTATATGACTTGATTAAGTTAGATTTTAAGCACAAATCTAATCGAATTAAAGCTTTTTTAATGCTCCATACAATTCAAACTAAAATGCTTATAACTTAATCAACCTAAAATACTGATATTAATTAGAATTTGAACATTTCAAGTTTTCAACTTCTAATTTTATAGTGATATATCACATACATTATTTAAGTATACTTTTTTTTATATAATTAACTGGTCCAGTTAAGTTAAATTAATTTACTATTTTTATTAACCCAAGAATTATCAAAAAAAAAATTTTAAAACCCACATATAAAAATTAAAATCATCTAGGTTGCTTGCTTTGATAACATTGAAGATCGTGCATTTTGGGTAGGATATCACAATTAGCCGTTTTAAGATAATCATACAACCAAAAAATATATATAGATTTACTATTATAATTTTATAAATAAAAAATAAATATAAAATATAAAAAACAATATAATCATTTTATAGAATCTCCAAATTTCCACGTTGTTCAAATAAATGCACAACGTGGCTTAATTAATATGCTTGGGTAATGTGCCATGGAAGCATTGACTAATCTTATAATAATTATATTAATTTTATCTTACAAATAAAAATAAAATAAATATGTACAAATTTGGTATTGTAGCTAATTTTTTGTATTAAAATCGTCCCTAATATATACTAACCATGACACAGTGTACATTGTTAAATGGTACCCAGAATAAGATTCCAGCTGAAACCTGCAATTGATTTTTCTCTTTCTTTCTCATTTTTGTTTGAATAAGCTTTGTCATAACTCATAGAACATCTTCCTTCTTCTTGTTTTTAGAGGTGAGAGCCCCAAATTTGCATTCTTTTTGCTGTTTGCTCAACCTGCACTTCCATTAATTAATTTTATCAGAAATTACCCAAAAAATTTACTGCCAAAGCAATGTTATGAACTAAATGGAAGAGAAAGAATAAACCTAATTACATGACTTTTCAAGCTTTGATGATGATGGCAGAATAGGAAATTCAGGCATTTATGCTACTAACATTGTTGTATAATGGCATGCGTATTGTTAATGCAGAATAGTTTTTGTTTGAATGGATAATGTGTAATTACCTCCTTGGTCCAGTTGGTCTTCCAAATTACCAACAAGAGGAGTGCTGCCACACATTGTGCCTCCCCATAGTACCTACACACTCAAAACTAAAACTTTTCAGGGATTGAAAAGTCATCATAGATAGACTAGAAATCAACACATGGTGCTTTTCTAAAATACATTTACAAGTCTATGACCAATTGATACTTGGTAAAAAATTTCTTAACTCTAAAGTAAAACATGCAGCCCTTGATGCAGAACAGAAGAAAATTTATTGCAGTAAAAGAAATTTTACCTTGACCCCTAAATTTGCCTTGAAACCAAACAGGATTCCAAGAGGGAGTCCAACTATATAGTAACAGCCCAAGTTTATGTAAGCTGCCATCACTTGCCAACCACTTCCAATGACAACACCTATAGAGATAGCAGATCAGACCCCGTGGCCTTGGGGATGAGTTAATAGGATAAATATAGGGATGGCAATGGGATAGGGAGTGACGTCCCCAATTTCGACTCAATGGAAAATCCGTGAAAAATTAAGGATTCGTGAGGCACCACGATTATATTATAATTTATAATATTTTTACTTATAATTACTATATATTAATTACTATTTATAATTGTTAAGTGACTTAGAATTTTTGTCACGACCCGTATTGATGACCCGACCCGAATTATTTTAGGAGCTCGACCTGAAGAGAAATTTTTTGGAGGTTTGTGGTGGAGATAGAGGGATCCGGCCGATAGGCCCGATCCCGGAGACCCACCACTGACCTCGTGGGGGGTGCGGGTGCCTTTGCCCCTCACGGTATGGACCTGTTGTAATTTAGCAGTGTATTCTCCGACTATGTATTTGGTTTGGGTGGTTTGATCCAATTTGTAATATGGGTCATGTATAAATTTACTTTCTCCGAGTTAGAGTTGGTCAAGAGGGACTCAAGATTGTATGGTGTGGTTGCCATTGTGAATCAAAAATAAAACATCTCTCTCTCTCCGTGGATATATATCAACTTGATCGAACCACGTAAATCTCTGTGTGTATTGTTGTTCTTCATTTTAATTTTGTGATTGCTGCAACAATAATTCTAATATATATAATTATTATTATTATTATAAGATTTTAAAATAAATAAGGTTATTTTAGTAATTTTAAATTTAATAAATCTCACGAGAAGTAGTATCTCCATTCCCAAAATCTCTGCAGAAAAAAAACTATCTTTGCCACCGACCTCGCAAAGAGAATCTCTGGCCCAATCAGAGAATCTTAAAACAAATACTCGTCTAAATGGGAGAAATTGTCATCTTAGATATATAAAGTATTTTGTGAAGAAGGGAAAGCAAATTTGCACCTGATATGACTTGTGAAACACTATTGATAACCATGGTTAGACCAAGTAGGTATGCTAGATCACCCACAGCCAGATCCATATCTTTGCTGTTTGTGAAGATGATAGCAAGGTTGTCTTTACTGAAGAAAACAAGAAGCATGCACAATATCCCAAGGAGGAGAGATTGAAACATTGCCACCCTGAAAGACTACTTGGCTGCTCTAGGGTGCCACATTCCGAGCTTATTGGAGACGCGAACACTGGAAGTAAATGAAACCGAAAATCAGATTAAGCGTTGCAAGAGCTAGATGCTAAGTAATTTACCCTTTAAATCTGGCTTTCAATAGTATAGTTTAAATTGGCATGATTACATGAACATTCATAGATTTCTAGCACCCTTTATGCCAAAGCTAATTTCTAAGTTTATCCAAAAATGCAACTGATAAATATATATGTGATTAATTCTCCAGTCATTTACCTAATAGCAGCATTTATCCCAAGGAGCATCATGAATTGCCAACCCTGAAAATTTAAGCTAAAATAAAAAGTGAAATCAAGTAGTCAAGGGCTGAGAATTTGCATTCGCAAAAGAAAAAGGAAACAACTAAACTGAAAGATGGTTGATTATCTTACCAAATGGAAAATGATCCAACAGCAATTACAGGATTGGGAAGTTGACCAGCAAGGATTACAATGCTGGTATTATACCAATGCTCTAGGCAAATCATTATGGATGAGGCAAAGGTTAGCCTAGCAAAGGCCCAAATATCCCTAAAAGCCAACCAAGAAAATCCCTTCCACCCTTCTTTGCACCAACCTACAGCATAGATAACTTGAGCCAGTGCAACCACCCAACCTGCAACATTATTTGCCATAGCAGCTCCAGTTGCACCCCAGCTAAATACATAGATGAAGTTGTAAGACAGAAAATTTTGTATAATTAAGGCTACAAAGGCTATGCACATGATCATTTTGACCTTGCTCTGGGCCTGAAGGAATCTCTGGGTGGGGAAATTGATAGCAAATGAAAACATAGTGGGAATGGATTGTATAGAATATTTTCCGGCAAGATCAGCTATGTCCTCTTCTTGGCCAAAGAACTTTAAGATTGGAGTGGCAAATATATAGAGGCAAGAGGAGTATGTAGATGAATAGTAGAACTATCCATGACCTTTGCATATAAATTCCAAGATAACGAATTTGTCCTGCTCCATAAGCTTGCCCACAAAGTGTCCCCAATGAAGATGACATGCCAAACTGCAATTTTGCATGTATAATATAGTATGAGAAATACACAAGGCAGCAAAACAAAAGCAATGATCGTAAACTTCCTTGTATTTTGGATGTCAGCATGTCTATGTTCAACAATTGAGATTTTTTTTTAAGGTCCGAATGATTTGAGATGACCATATTTTATATATATATATAGGCCTTTTGGCTTCAAGGGCCATTAATAGTAGCAGCTAAAAACTCGATATCCAATCATGAATTTCAAATTTAAAATTTATGCATATGCTTAAAATTATTAGGTAAACGCATCATAAAATCATATGTTGAAATACAATGCTATCCCAACAAGACATATCCTCTGCAAAGCATTCAAAAAGGACTTACTAGCAAACCCAAATAGATGGAAGCCATGACACCATTGTAAAGAGAGATGGAAGAGAGTTCGATATCTCCTAAATGATCAGCATAGATGGTAGTGGAGGTGTTGGTCAGGTACTGAAACAGTGATGTTAGTGCTACTGGGCCTGCTATATTCCACAGCTTCACTGTCTCTGTGCAGAATACCAACTTGGCCTCCTTGAAGCTCTTCACCGGCAAGTAGTCCGGCTCTGTGGCTGGGACATTGCTCACTAACAATGGCGCCTCCATTCATGCATGTAAGCTTTCCTTTTTATTGAAATATTGAATTGAAGGGTTACTATCTTTCTTGTTTATGTTTTATCAGATTCAAGGGAACATCCAAAAGGCATTGACAAAAGATGCGGGAAAGTTGAGATATTTCCTAACTCTTCTAACATCCCAATTCAAGATTTTAAATTATTAGTGTAGGTAGAAAGTGTGAATTTGGTATAAGTTGAAAATCCATTAAGGTAGCAATTTTTAACATGTTGAGTGAGCTTGGTATGGGAGAAAATTGGAGTAAATTTTTAGGGAATAATCTTTACCATGTTATTCAATCTAGCACAAAAGACGATAAAAATTACTGTCTTAAAATTTACCGATATATTTATTCATGCCAAACTCATCCACAATGGAATAACTTTAATTCAGGTATCATTTTTTAACCAAGGCAATTAAAATCATGAAAGACAAAAAGAATACTGGTACCATTTTTTTAACTTCAACATGCCAATGCTTGGCATTTACAATTCTTTCTTCGTTGCACCTCAGATTCAAGTCTCACGTTTCACCCCATTTCTGCACAATCAGCAAATGGCTATTAACGTATAGAAATTTTAATGGCAATGCTGATGCTGAGAGAGAATAGTTAGAAATAGGATCTACCAAATGGTTCAAGGAAATGAATTGCCTTAGTTGGTAAGGGTGTATGGGATTTTGATGGGCATTTTCCTTTTCCTAGATTTCAATGAGTGACTGCAACAGTTATTAATCAGATACTGAAACGTTTTGAGAGAGAGGAAGAAAAAATTCTATCTATTAGAATTTTATTGAAACCAAAGCAACTTATGTGTTTGAGAAAATGCCGCAATGAAGAAGAAAGAGTTTTCAAAGAATTGGAAAGGAGGAAAAGAGGAACCACGAATAGAGAGGAATACACAGATACACTCGAACGGAGAAAGAGAAGGAGAATATTTAGGCTAAGTTGCCGTTTTTGGTGGTTTAAAGCTATGAGTCCTCGTTTAAGTATGTGAGGCGTCAAAGTCAAACGGAAGTTGACCTTGCTCGTGGGTAAGATCCAATATGATTTTTCCCAGATTAACAAAGCCATTAATAACTAAATAAATTATACTACTTCCAATTCATAACATGTGTTGTTAAAATTTTTAAACACTATTAAAAGTCACTAATGCATCTAAATTTTACCTTAATTTAATTTATTATACTATGTTGTGTAAATTATGCTATATCAATATTATAGCGCTTGAGACTATAGGCATATTAGGCTTTGTACCATTTCAGCGAAATTATGTTGCTTAATAGTTTATATTTTGATAATTTAAAATATTAATTTGTTAAACTAACGCAATTAGTGTAAATTTTCTTCGACATAACTAACTCAAGTTCACAAACTTGGATAAAGCCAAACTTATGATAAAATAAATAAATAAATAACTGTTAAGCTTAATCTAAGTTGATTTCCATGACCACTTAATTTTATTTAAACAGACAAACTTACTTTCTAAAGAGTTATTAAATGATGGAATTATTTGAAAAATTATTGAATAATGTTATAAGTATTATTAGGTTATTAAAAAATATATTATTTTGTAAATTAATGTAAACCTTATCCAATTTTTTTCCCATAAATTCTGTTCCTTTCTCTCTGAAATGGCTAATGTTATTCCAATTCTAATCCACCATTAAAATATCTCCTTCAAAATTCATGGTAAACTGGTTCTATCTTTTGTAGATGTGAAGGAAAATAGGGGTTGGGTGATAGGCCCACAAGGCCCATGTACACAAACCCAAACCAATTCAAAAAAAAAAGTGTGACATGGGTTAAGCAATTAAGTATAAGATGTGGCTCAACGTGAATGAGTAGTGTTAAGTGTTGATCAATATTATAATTATATTAATTATGCATTTTTTCTAAAGAAAAGCCTCAATGTACGGTTTATTTTGTTATTGAAAAAGCTAGATGACTTGTAAAAAACTCTAAAAAAAAAATTAAAAAATGGTAAGTACAACATAATATTAGTTTTATACAAATACACACAATGTAATAAATTTAAGAATTTCTTAAAATTGATGAAACTTTTAAGTTTCGATACGCAATTTTTATGTCTTATTTGGTACATAGTATGAAAATTATGAAGATATTGAACTGAATATCTATTCCATTTTGTAGAAATGTCTTTTTAAGTTATCCCATCTAGTGGAATAATGTGAAATAGAATAATATTAGAGTTCATTTTTAAAATATAAAAATTCATCTTATTAATAAAACATTATATAATTATAAATTGTAGGTTAAGAAAAAAAAAATTAAGTGCTAATTGCATGGAGTATGGAATAAACAATTTTATCTCTAAGATGTTAAGTGTTTATTTAGTAAAATTAATTAAAAACTGTGAGATGTAACCAAAAATTTATAATTGTGTAGTTAATTAATTAAATTAGAGTTATTTGATAAAATTGTATAACTAGTTAAAATATATCAAATAACCAAAAATGATATATAATATTATATTGACATAATATTAACACCAAATATAATTTATTTTATTTTATTTATTAAATATTTATTTTTTTATTATTTATTTCCAAAATAACCTAATAACCCTCTTTGCAAAACACACACTAGCACTCATTCCTAAAGTTAAGTTTAGAATGGAATAGTTAAGTTACGTCATATATTTTTTGCTACCAAAAATAAGAATTATAAAATTATAAAATAGATTAAACACTTCATGTATTAAATGACAAAAAAAAAAAAAAAGCATATTTGTGTATTGACAAATGTATGTATGTATAATGTCTTTTTTATTAAAAAAAAATTAAGAAAGATAAATCAAGAAGAAAAATGTTTCGCGAGGTCAATGCTGGTGGGTGTTGGTTTTCTTTTCCCTTTCACTTATTGAATATGAGAGGTAAATGTATTTAAGGCCAATTTAATATTAAAAACATCTTAAACACATCTTCTCCGAATGAACTCAATTAAAAACCATTTATTTGTTTGGTCATCTTTAAATGTGAATGCTATTTTATTGGTCATGTTTCAAACAATGACCACATGATTATGATGCCTCTATAATTATAATAATCATAATTAATAAACAGCATTAATTTTTCCAGATTTCATTCAAAATTAAGATACACATGCATATGCATGAGTCATGACCTTAATATATAGAGTTTTCACACTAAACACACATGGCGTGATGCAAATTAAATTTAGGATTCAAAATTGAGGAGGTTGAGACTAAATCATATGCAAATATATATATTAAAAAAATTGAATTGACTAATAAAACCAATTCAATCGAAAATTAAATACTTATTTTGTTTGTAATATTTAAAATCATACATGCTTTAATAATATATTAGATTATACGTGATCATAGAATGTAGGTTAGCATATAATGACTATAAAAAATATCTATGCATATATATAAAACTTAGGGTTATATTCTCTTTGTATAACAAAATAAAAAAAAAATAATTATACTAGAGTAGGATATACATATATAAAAACAAAGAAACATTGTCCATATAAGAACCATTATCTAGGTTGTCAAGCAAAATTAATGAAAACGTGTATAACTCACTTTCGAGCTTTTGCTTAATTTTTTAGGTTCGAATCTCATAACAAAATTTAATTATTTACAACAAATAGCCTAAAAGCATATATATAAAGAATTATTATTTAATTTAAAGTGTTTCTTTGGGTGCAAACTAACTATAATACATGCCGTTTTAATTCTTTGCTATTAATTTGTTTATTAATAGAGAATTTGTAATTGATTTTGTCTTTACTATTCTGGTATCTTTTAAATATAAAAATAATAATTAATAAATTTTGAAAAATAATTTTAATATTTTAAATTTTAAATATTGAGACTCAACCTATTGCTATTAAGATAAAATATTAGTAGTATTGATCATATTATATTATTTTGATTCCAAGTATTTTCCAATGTAGCATCTCATTTTCAGTTCACGCGCAAAAACATTAATAGGGGTCCCTTAATAATATTTTGTAGGGCGTCCCATTTCATCTTCCCCAGCCTAATTAGGCTTCCAAAATTATTAATTCGAAAGGGTCAAAATAGTCTTGTAACGTTGGCCGGTCCCTTTGAATACTAAAACATTTTTTTTTGCACTAGTGTTTAGACCCACTAAGTGTTTCAAATTCATAATCATTCAAAATATGTACCAAAATCATATCCCAAACTATATTTTTTAAATGATAAATAATATATACCACAAACAAAGTGTGACTGGCTTGGGAAGTCTATGCAATGTTAAAAGTTTAAATTTATTAAAAAAACCATATATATATATATATATATATATATATGTAAATAGAAGAAATAACTATAGTTGCTTCACTCACCATGTAATATTATTCATATTTTTAATATAGAATAGGGATTCTCATAGATAAAACTATGCATAGAAATAACAATATATACTCGTAGAGTCTTTTATTTGATAAGTTATAGGTTTAAGTTTTCATTTGTTCATTTGGAGTGAAGTAAATATAAGTTCTGTATATGTGCTCATTGAGTTTAAAGACTTTCTTTGCTTTGGATTAGGACACTATCCCCTCACTTTAAAAATTAAAAAAAAAAAAAAATGAGTTCACTCAACACCAACAAACTAATACTAGAGTGTTCAAGCTTTTCCAGCCTTGGACTGAAGTACCATCCTCTTACCCTAAAAATTTTGTTACCAAAATAAATGTGTCGACTCAACACTAGCAAATCAATCTGTAAAGTGTCTCAAGTTAAATGTCTATTCTTAGAAGATATTTATCGCTCGATTTTTTGTAAGTATTAAATATTAGTTTTGTACTCAAAGAATACGAAAAAAAATATTAAAATAATATAATATGTAATGGTTAATTAGACCTTTAAGATAGATGTTACTTAGATAGGACCTGATATTGATCATAAAGAGACTCATGTTGAATGGGGATGATATTGACCCATTTGGAATGAAACTTGCATGATTGGGACGCCACGTGTATGCAAACCCACTTGTTTCTATATTCAATAAATAATAATAGCAAAAAAATGAATTCATCAAAAATAAAAAAAAATAATAAAATAAAAAAAAAAAAAAAGCAAAAATGAAAGTACAATACATTAATGATTTTTATTAAATTTGTATAGAATTTGTGATAATATCTTGTGGTTTTTATCATCTCGTCTAGCCAGCCAGGACCAGCTCATAGTGTTGAATGTTAATGGACTGACTTGCCCCTAATGACGGTGAGGGACCTCTGCATTAGTGTTTGACACTGCCCTTCATGTAAAACCAGATAGCCCCTGTGCTAAAACTTTTAAGGCAATTTAGTTTAGATATACTGTATGTTGTCCCCCACAGACCAGGGGATAGGACTGGGCCCACATCAATGTCATCAAATGAGATTTTGATTTGCTCATCCTCAAAATGTTTAAACAAGTATAAAAGCACTTTTCTTTTGCATGAAAAAGCACTTATTAATCAAAACTAAAGCACTTGTTCATCAAAACTACTTTTATTTTAACTAATGTTAGTGGTACAACTTTTCAATTGCATAAACTTAGAGATTTTTATGACTTTATATCATTAATAGAAGGATGAGTTTGTGTAAAAAATTGATTCAAATAAGTTGTTACATGAAAAAAAGTTATGAATAACTATATATATTATATATTCAATTAGACAAAACTTATTATTTTATATGATATTTTGTATATCGTCTCAATTTTTGTAATTGATAAAAAAATCTTAAATGATATATTTTTAATAAGTAAATAATAATTATAATATTATTTTATATTTTGATAAATCAAAATAAATGATGAGACAAGAAAGTGAAATTGTAAATTTTAATCCATATTTAATATATTGTTATAAACAAAAGTTATTTGCGATGGAAATATGATAAAGTACAAGACAACTTATATCATTATATCAAAAAAATTAGATCATGTTAAAGTAGTTTAGTGTAATAATATAATTTTTATTTTATGATTAGATTTAATTTTTTAAGAAAATTAAAATTAATATTGAAAATTCGTATTTGTATCTTATTTATAAAAAATAATAATTAAAAAATAAAAACCCATTCAACGAAAAAGATTATATCATATCCTAAAAAAAAAAACTTTATTTTATACAGAAAACTTTGAATCTAGAAACGTTCAAAACCTAAAATTAAGCGAAGGCTTTGACTGAGGGGGCAGAACTTAATTTTGGGATTGGATCGATACATGGTGGAGTGTCATTCATGCATCAATTGTGCATGTGGAATTATTTTGTAACGTCAAAGAGCGTGATCTGAGGCACAAAACGTGAACAAGTACAAGATTTTCCGATTATGGTGTTCTCGTATGGTCCACGAATTGCATTCACTTCCTATTAATGAAGTGGGACAACTTTCTTTTTTTTTTTTTCACAAAACTTACAATATTTTTTAAAGAAAAAAAATCATTTAAAACTTTATGTAGCATATATTTTATCTCTCAAATTTTTAACATATGAACTTAATTCTTCTAATTTTTTTTGTATTTAACTAAATGTATATGTAAAGTATATATTTATTATTAGATCTTTTAATACATATTTAATCTAATTCAAGCTATTAGAGAATCAAACAGAATTAGAGTTTATATATACATATAGATTTACACTTAGATCAACATACAGTCATTTCTCTGTACTACCAAAACTAACATCCATTAATTCTCTCAATTTTTAAAATATATACATTATTTTCAAACTTTAAATTTTATTAAAACTTTAACTGAAAAAATTATTCACGTCTCATTAATTTCTCTAGTTTTACTCACTATTTTTATTTGTCTATTCCTAAAAAATAGTTGATAAAAAATTAGTAACATAAAAATGGCTTTTTCTCTCAAATTTTGAATGTAAATAAGAGTTTAAGGGTGATATGCATTTTTTAAAAATACAATAGCACAGGGTTTGAGACAAAACTATGACATATATTATTAAATAGCAATACAAGTCGGAGGAAGAGGCAGGGTTTTTGTGCCAAACACCAAGTTTGGTCGTGGAATTGCACTTATCTTTACTTTATTGACCACATAGATAAGCAAGCAATTATTCTTCAAAGGGAATCCTAATGGATATTTAGTATTAGGATTAGCATTAGCATTGCTTGACAGCCAAACGAACCTGTGGCTGTGGCTCTTTTGCCACCACACATAGATAAGGCCAAACTACTACTACCATATACAACAATCTTAAATCCCACTAACCTTCTTAATTAAACTCAACCAACCTTTTTTAACACTTTCTTTTTTGTTTTATTAACAAAACTTTTGGATATATTCCTTTATTTTATTTTTCAAAAGAAAAAAAAAAAAAAAGCTTTGTAGGGGCCAAATAATTTTCTTTATATAGAAATTTTCTCTATATCTAGTAATGGTTTTGTTTAATTTTAAAGATTTTGATGGGACCTATATATGCTCTTAAATTAGTGCCATTATAAATATTAAAAAATTAGAACTATGGATAAGAAACAATAAATAATAAATTAAACTCATAATCTTTTGTCTCATAAGTTTTGGGTCTCAACCCTTTAATTCTTCCTTTTTGCTCTCCTAAACCTTTCTTAAAATTTGAAAAAAATTAAATTAAATTAACAAGCCTTAGAGAAATTGTAATATATTCTTCCTTTTCTATAACCTGAGCATTTTGCTAGCTTGATTTTCTTTTGGCAAAATCATTTGACACATTACTCATATCCTTTAATTCCAAGCTACACTCATGTTTGGAACAAAGGTAGCAAATAATAAATTTCTTGTGATAAAAAAGATTTTATAATTTTTTTATTATATAAAAAATCAAACCCAAATATTTTAACGATATTTCTTAAATTCTTTGTCATGAGTTCAAAACTCTAAACAAAAAGTTATCATTTCCTTCGTATTGTGGTACCACTTATTTTAATTCTCATTACATTTCGTGAAAGTCTAATTTTGGACCAGCCTATATACATAGGTCTATCTTTATGTAGTAAAAAGGAAAAATTATGACAGTAATTTAAGTTTTTTGTTTTAATAAAATATAAATTTTGATCATGTTGTAAGGTTTGACTTTTTATCTTGGAAATTCCGACAAAGTCTAGACGAGGCGTTAACTGACTTTCACTTTTTCGCACCTAACATATGTACATTTTTTTTTTCGGGAAAATAAGAATTAATTATGTTTGAATATTTTATTTTTATATTAATTCTTTAATGAATAATAAATCATTATTGATGTTTCTTTTGTTATTGGGAAATACTTTAATGTCTGATTTTTTTTAAAACTAGTTTTGTTTTTTTAAAAAAAGTCAATATTACATAAGTAGACATATGATTTTTTTTTTAATTTTTTAAAAAATAGTTTAGAATAAGGAAAACTAAGAGTACAATTGTAAATTTTTATTGAAGATTATGATATACCTTCGTCTTGAAAGCCTATTTATAGTGAAATTTAAACTAAACCTTATAATAAAAAGTAATTTATTAATAATTTTTGTTAATTGAACTATTCATGTTGGAACATCAACTTTCTTTTTCTTTTTTTTTTTTCCTGTAAAAGACCATTATTTTAACAAATAATAATCCCATCTTGAGAAATTTTTTTAAGAATTCAAATAATAAAAATGAAATTTGTTATTTTCTGTAATTTGTTACACGATGAATGATGTTATGGAGAAATAAATTTCCGACATTTTACATGTTATTTAAATCCATTATTTTTAGATTATTCCTAATAATTCACTATTACATTTATGGCATATAGTTTTATGTATTAAGAACATCTTAACCAATAATTGAAAAATAATCTCTCTGAAATAAAAAAAAAATCACTAAAATAAATGCAGCTCTCCTGATAAAATTTGTCATTGTACTTAAAATATTTAATTATTTACTAATTATGTTAAGTTTTATTAATTTTTTAGTACATATTTATGCACATCGTTACATTCATAGTTTTTATTGAAAGAAAAAAAAAAACCTGAATATTTAACCTGGGTGTCTTTTTTAAGCTTTTTTTTTTCTTTTATGGAATTTTAAGTTATTTTGTTTACATTAAATATACAAGTACAAAAAAAAAATGACAATTTTTGATAGATAATAATGATATTTTTCATATAGTTTTTTTTTAAAAAAAAAAATTATTGTGGTAGCGTCTTATCCTAAGAATTGAGAAGATATGAGTGCTCACAAGCAGTTTGAAATTTGGAGTGTCTCCAACTGTCCGCCAGCTTTGAGTTTATGTTTGCATGCTTTTACGTGTACACCTTTTGGGTCAATATCCCTCTCACTGCCATTATTTTTTACTTCTTAAATCAGGAAAACCCTTTTATATAACTACCTAAGAAATAAAACATTTTATTCCAAATTTTCCCCATTTTACTTTTCAAACGATATATATATATATATATATATATATATAATATTTATAATAATATTTTAATTAATAAAAAATTATAAAATAAATTCAACAATATAATTTGAGACAATAGATAAATTAAACTCAATAGCTAATAGACTTTTGGAATGTTAAGAGATCAAATTCAGAGAAAAACTCATAAGTGGGATGGAAAGTATTTGGAATTATTTTATTTTAAAATAAAATTAGTTTTTTCTTTAACGTAGGTAGAAATATTTATGTGTAAAATAATTTAAAAATTGGTGGAAATTCCCTCAACACGAGCCGTTGATATTAATGACCGTTCAATCTCCTTTGTCGTATGTCAAGTGTCAACGCCTCTGACTGAAAGCGGACTCAAACGGGAGCGTGGATTTCGTGTGGCGTGGATGCCGTGTGCGCGTGGCACATTCTCAGGGGAGCGCGTGGGATTCGCCCAGTCGGCGTCTAGTGGATTCCTCCCGAGAACTGATAATTCCCGGTTACCTCTAACCCCGCAACCAAACGCTGGACCCCTCCACCCAAATGGCCAAACTACCCCTGCCCTTCTTCCTAAATCCTGATCCAATGAATCCAGAGTGAGCTGTTTTCTGTTAAAGCGGCGGCCCGCAAACTGTTACCAACAGAGACGGCTTCTTCTGTCGATAAGAGAAATTGAGTTCCCTAGTTAAATTACCTTTATACCCTCAAGCTTATATAATTTTTAAAGTTAGTTATCTTTTGGGTGGGGGTGGTGGGTGAACATCATGTTGTTTTTATGGCACTATACGATGCATAAAGTTGTTAGGTAAATCTAGAATTGAGATATTATATAATTTACACACGAATTGTATTAATTAATTAATTTTTATAAACTATACCATAATTACCACGTGGCAACAATTTTTATACACTATCTATTACTACATAGAAAGTATATCAAAATTAGATAATTTTTATTTTTATTTTATTAAATCAAAGTCCAATTAAAAATTAGAGAATGTGACTCATATTAGGTGATTCAATTTTTTGTAATGATACCAAAATTAAAATAATGACGTAAATAATAACACAAAATTATGAAATAAAAAATATTATTCTTTTTCTCACAAGTATAGGAATAAACTAAGCTTATTCACCCTTATTTTGGTTGAGGATTTATTTTTTTTACTTTTGCATAAAATTTTTATGAAAATTATCTAATGTTCCACGTTAACTTTTAACTTGTTTGTATAACTTAAACATTATTAAAAAAATTATTAATGTACAATAATATATTTTTTTATTTTTTTGGAAAGAGGGGAGAAATGAATGGTGAATAGGAGATTGGGTTAGGCAAGGCACATCAAATATCTACTTGCCACGTGGCAGCTTTTCAGGCGAAGATTCTATTTTTAGAGAAAAAGAAGGTGACAGGTAGTTTGGATGGTTAAGTTGCCAACCAATTTCTTCTTAGGTTTTTGCCCGCACGCAATCTATGTGTGGTTTTGTCAAACACATTAGCCCAACTATTTATATGCATCAAAATATCTTAGTTTCACATTTCATGCATGAATACACATTGAAACCATATTTTATTAAAAAAAATTAGAGTTTTAAATTTGTGTTACGATAAATATTTAAATAAATAAAGTAAGTTATATTTATCAAAATTCATAAACTAATTAAAGGGATTGCTTTTTTTTTTTTTAATTTGATTCGAAACAACTAAAAATATAAATATAAATGTGAAAAGTATTAGATTTTACTTTTAATGAAATAAAAAAAAGTATTATGTGTTAAATAATGAAGTTGTCATGTATTAGTGTGTGAGAAAAAAAACCATTATATTAAAACTTCATTGCATTTTCTTAGATTTCATATCGATGATATTGATATTTGTACTTTGTTTACATTGATGCATGCAATTATATTATTCCCAAAGTAGGAATAAGTTAAATGTTTTTACTTAGAGTTAATAGAATTGATTTAGTTGACAATGGTAGAATTGTTTCACATGTAGTTTAAATTTTATTGTAAATACTTACTTATGGTAGGTACTATATAAATATTGCTAAGAGCTTTTGTTAAAACTTGAGGTATATTTTGATCTTAGAATAAGGTATTTTTTAATTACGGAACATATTTGGAACATAAAAATAAATGTTTTATTTGGAGATATTGAAGAAATGAAAAGTTGAACAGGATATTTCACTTAATTTTATAAGAGAGCATCCAGGAGAAATGTGAAAGTATAAAAATTTCAAATATAGGACATTAATTTTTAAAAAGAATTATGGGTCAATTTTGATATGTACATATATGTTTACACACATAAGTGAATAATGTATCAATTCAAGTTAGCTTTCTCCTCTCATAAAATTAACTAATGGTCTACACATAAATAATTTTGATTGAAGAGCATCACTAACCCAACTCTTCCAAAATGGGAGGGGACCATTTTATTTTATATAGAATAATTTTATAATTTAAAACATATATATAGTCTTAATCAATAGATTAAATTTTACATAGTGTTGAATTGAACAAAAGTATCTAGAAGGTAGAGAAGTTGGAAAAAAGGTTGGCTATAAAAGGTCAAATACTTCTACGGAAGACTTAAAGTCAAGCTCTTTATAAGAAGAAGAAGAAGAAGAACTTGTATTCAAATTGTTAAACAAATATATAATTAAATTACCTACCGATCTAAATAGTAAAAAGTTAAGAAGAAAAAAAGAAATTGAATTACTGAGTAGTGTTGGTGCTAATAGTTGGAAGTTAGGAAGAAGAAGGAAGAAATTGTATTAATTATCAAATAAATATATAATTAAATTATCAACCGGCATTGATCCTACTAATAAGAAGTTAAAACTACTTAAATATATTATATATTAATTTGGGTTTGAATCCATATATATTCGAAAGATATCTTTAGAATAGTTCTACTCCAATTTAAGTTATTTAGTCAGTTTAGGTCAAATTAATTATAGACAAAAAAATTAGATAAAAAGTCGAGTAAAATATTATTTTAACCTATGGAGAATTTTTTAAAATCAAATAACTCCCTTGTTGGTGTAACATTTCATATGAAACTTCCAAAAATTAAAATATTCTCAAATAAAATCTTTTGTATACTTAAATAGAACGCTCCATACATAAGTGAAGAACTTATCTCCTAATGTATTTAAATTTTTAGAGGTTTTATCCAAAATATTACATAAATGAGGGAGTTATTTGATTTTTTAAAAATTTTAAGAGGTAAAAATAGTATTTCACTTAAAAAAATTCGTATCTGATAATAATCACACATATATATATAATTAAATTGGACCACTAAGCTCTAAAATGAGAATAGAATGGACAATTTTTTAAAGGGGAAGATTCTGCATAGCACACGAAATTGGCTTAGTCTTAAAGCCAAATGAATGGTGGGTGTGCGGACAAAAACTGCGGATTCTCCTATATGCATGCCACTATGTTATGTTGTGTATTGGCTATTGCTTAGTTTGTAAATTTCGTAGAGAAAGAAATGGAAAGAGTTTCATCCTCAAAATAAGTATACATTAAAAGGAGAAGTCATTCTCAAGAAACTGACTACAAATCATATAAAAAAAAATAGGGCTATGGTCTACAGTGACAAGAATTTGACAATTAACATTATCTTTTAAAACACTTTTTTCATTTATACTAAAGTTTTCTATTATTTTTTAAGAGAATAATTTTTATTTGAGACAAAAATAATAATTAATAAATTTGTTTATAAATATAATTTTAAAATTTTAAACTTAAATTTTTTTGACATAAAACATTTTAAAGATTTGGATTGTTTCTGCTTTCAATTGGATTAATGCATTTTTTTAAGTAAAAAAATTAAATAAATTAGATTTAAGGATTCATCACGACGAGACATTTATAACCCCTGACTGCTGTTATATTGTTTTGAGATTTTTTGGTTTTTTTTTTTTTATTGATAGAAGTTTAAATTTTAGTGTGGAATTAACGTTAAAGCTCAAAATAAGTCAGATAAAAAGAAATTGATGGATTCATTAACACTTGGCAGAAATCATATGAAAAAATATACTACTATAGTGGAGTTCCTCTTTTGCAAGTAATGTCCTATAAGGAAACAATTAATTGCCAGATAAATATCTTGAAGGACCATCAACATTTCATTTTAATACCACATATTAAATATCCTATGCATGTATACTACAATTATTTTTTATTTCTTGGAAGAAAGTTTAGTAAGTTAGATTTAAACGCTGATCAAAACCAGATAAAGCTATCTATCTTTAAGGCTAAAACAATTATTCTTTATCAATTGACAAAATTCTTAGGTATAAAAATAAAAAATAAAAAAAATCTCCTTATATTCTTTGGATAACTCACAAACAGTATAACAATAATCTCATGCATCAAACTCTCTCTCTCTTTTTCTTTTTTTTTGAGAAAAAGGCACATTTAAATATTGATATTAATAAAACCATACAATTTCCATATATTAAACAAGGCAATTTTTATCTTAAAAATTCTAGTTCATGAACATATATAGGTCCTAATAAAGTTTCAACCAATTGCATCCGATCCAATAATTTATTAAACTGTGTTACCTAAATGCTCTGTACACTTTATAGTTTATAGACATATCACATCACTATAGTGATAAGCTCAACTCTTAACATTTATCATTCAATAACCAATAACCAAAGCTTCATATATAAATTTTATGAAAGCCATATATTAATACCAAAAGTAAAAATGATAGCCATTGATATAAAGTATAGTTCCTCCGCTCATTATAAACTGGTATCGTACCACAAATAAAAAGTTGGTTGAACTAATAAGAATTGAATTATTCTATATTTATAGTCACATTCTTAAAAATATACTTTTATTGATAAAACTTAAGTAAGAAACGCATTTTAATTAAATTGTTTTTGGTATGCGATATGTAAGTATCACTGCAAAAATTCTCCTTACCTTATACTTTATCCTTCCTTTTCAAGCCCATTTCATGTATTATATTATTATCACCCATATCTTCAAATTTAATATTTTTTTTATCATGTATTAAGTTTTAGAATAATTCTCTCTGTTTGCAAACATGTAAATTAATTAATATGAAGCTATTATACTTTAATTAGAAAGTCTTAAATTTAAATTATAAAAATGTGTTATACTTATATTAATGTTTAAAGTTTAAATTATGAGAAGATAATTATATTAAAATTTATAAAATTAATTTTATAATTTTATTTGAAATTAATTGATAATTAATGTAGATATTAGTAATTTAAGAAAATATATCTAAAAAACTGTTTATTTAAAAATGTCATATCCTAAAATAAAAAATCAAATTCACATAGGATAAAATCTACATGTAATTAAGATTTTTTTTGAAAGAAACATTTTAACGCAATCCCGGCTCATTATTATCATTCATATTGCTCCGACAAGTTGTGTTATTCTCAGCGTCGCCAAGTCAGAATATTTATAATCTGGTGGGTCCAAAAGGGCAATCCCAACTTCATAAAGGTGCGCCATTGACCAAAATCACATTTCCCGGAACTAAAAAGGAGTGGCATTTCTGTCATTTCAAATATGTGACGCAAAATAGTGAAAAAAGAAAAAGAAAAATACAATCTTGTAACTTAGAAGAGGATCTAAACTATTTTAATGGTGAGGGCGTGGCCCACGTAGACAACTTTGAGGTTTCTCTGTAACACACTCAGCGTTGGCAGCAACTTGCTCGTGTCAGTTAACTGCCAGGACCGAAACAGGGAATTGCCGGTTGAAACAAACCAGTAACTGGAAATTCGAATCAGTGAACGAGCTCGAGAGATTTTAAAACGACATACGATCTAAACGAGGCTACCCCAGACGCTCAATCTTATTGGTCCACGTGTCGACACATGGTTATCGTTTCCTCACGGATTGCTTTCTTGGGGCCTCTGTCGCTGCCCTTTTAGATCACTTGGTAACTGTCCCGTCAGGTGATCACTCCCCGAATAAAGATCCATTCATCCCCACGAGTACAACATTCACGCCCCCACACAAAACTCTCGCCACGCGCGTCTATGTGTGCTTCCACTGACTCAGCCAGAACCGTTGTGCCGTTCTGCTTTATACCTTCCTACACGCGCCTCACGACGCGTCACCGTTACCTCACACGGAGATTCTCAAGGAATTAAGGTTCGTTATTTAATTAGGGAGTACGTTTCGGTTTGCTTCGCTAATCACCGTTGGTTTCAGATGAATCAGGTGGAAATCCCCCGAATCGTAACATATCCAACGGTGGAGATCTAACTCAGATGCCAAACATTCACATTTTCCGTACCAATGCAAAATAAAAAACAAAGTTATTTTTTTTAAAATAAAAAAGAAAAAGGAAAGGCCTTTACTCGCTTTCTTAAACTTGTCTCCATTATATTCACCAGAATCGTTTCATTCCCATAAGAAACCTCTCTCTCTCTCTCTTTGAATGCTTTGTTTTATTTCTTCTCTCTGTCCCATGCGGTTCACCAAAAGCCCAAGCTTTTAGTTTGTTTTCTATTTCCTCTCCTGCGAGCCTCTGAATCGTCTTCTCAGGAGAAGAGAATGTCGTCGCCGGGATTCACAGGCGGTGGAGCATCGGATTTTTTCGGCGGAGCTGGAGGATATTCTGGCCGATCCATGACTGCAACCACCATGAACAACCCCACTACTGGTATCAACAGCAACCTTCATGCTTCTAATCCTCTGTACCGGACCCAGCAGCAGCTACCTGCAATTTTTCTTGATCCTTCTTCACAGATCGCTCGACAAACACCCAACTTAATTGGTAAGCGAACCCTTGCTGAATTTCAGAACCAGCAGAACCCTAACCATGTTCTGTCAAATCTTCTACTACGCTCTGTAAAGCCCAGAACTTTTCAGCATAATTCTCCCATGTCACCGATTTCACCCATGGATTTTTCCATGTCCCCTGAATTGCCAAACTCTTCGGGTTTCTCGTCACAGCGTCTTGGCATGCCCTTTCTTCAGCAACTTCGCACTCAACCCATCAATCTCCCTCTCCCAAACGGGAATTTACCCATGAGCAATTGCAATTCAATACTCAACACTACCCTGCCCTACCCAACAAATACTTCTAATTTGGTTCAGGTTCCCAACAGAGTTGGTCCAGCTCAGGAGCCTGCGAAGAAGGTTATAGACCATCGGCTGCTGGAGCTGGAAAAACAACTTTTGGAAGATAATGATGAGGAAGAAGGTGATACAGTCTCTGTGATTACCAACAGCGAGTGGTCAGATACAATACAGAACCTGAACCTGATTGCTCCGGGACAAAAACCTATTTCCTCCTCACCCACTTCGTCTACAACGTCTTCGACTTCTTCTTCTTCATCTGTAGCATCCCCTGCTTCCAGCTGCTCAAGACAGTCACTAATGGAGGCCGCATCTGCAATTTCCGAAGGGAAAACGGAAGCTGCCTTGGAGATCCTTGCTCGTTTGTCACATGTTTCAAATCCAAATGGGAATTCGGATCAGAGATTGACAGATTGCATGGTGTCGGCTCTGAGATCGCGGCTGAATCCACTTGAACACCCACCTCCCGTAGCAGAGCTTTTCAGCAAGGAACACAACGAGTCGACTCAGATGCTCTTCGACATGGCGCCCTGCTTCAAGGTTGGGTTCATGGCTGCCAATCTTGCCATCCTCGAAGCTGCATTAGAGGATAAAACCGAGAATGGTACCAAGCTCCGTGTTGTTGATTTTGATATCGGGCAGGGGAACCAGTACGTGAATCTCTTACACGCGCTGTCTTCGCGCCAGAATGGGAAACCAGCCACGGTGAAGATCACCGCTGTAGCCGAGAATGGTGGCGAAGAAAGGTTGAAGCCGGTGGGTGATATGCTGAAAAAACTAGCAGTCCAGTTCGGGGTTGGCTTCGAATTCAATGTGTTCACTCAGAAACTCGGGGAGCTGACTCGCGAGACTCTGGGTTGCGAGCCCGACGAGTCACTGGCAGTGAATTTCGCCTTCAAAATGTACAGAATGGCCGACGAGAGCGTGTCTACGGAGAACCCAAGAGATGACCTTCTCCGGCGCGTGAAGGGCTTGGCCCCACGAATCGTGACGCTGGTGGAACAAGAGATGAACACCAATACGGCGCCGTTCATGGCTCGGTTTACCGAGTCATGCTCATATTACGGTGCTCTGTTTGACTCAATCGAGTCAATAACGCCGAGGGATCACCCGGACCGAGTCAAAGTAGAGGAAGGACTGAGTCGGAGACTCGGGAACGCGATCGCTTGCGAAGGGAGGGATCGCGTGGAAAGATGCGAAGTGTTTGGGAAGTGGCGGGCCCGCATGGGCATGGCGGGGTTCCAGTTAAAACCAATGAGTCAGGGCATAGCCGACTCAATCAAGGCGCGACTCAATCCTGTCAAACCAATTAACCCGGGCTTTACCGTCAAAGAAGAGAATGGTGGGATTTGCTTCGGTTGGATGGGTCGGACTCTCACCGTCGCATCTGCTTGGCGTTAACTTCACTCTGTTTTTTTTTTTTGAATTATTATTATTATTATTATTATATATCAAAATTGTTACTGTATGTTAACGTTATCTAGCAACAATGGAAAGAAGGCAAAAGGAATAGATTTGGAAATTTAGAAAAATGAAAAATCTCCCTACCAAACGAATAATAAAAAAAAAGAGTGTTTGGTTACCAAGAATACTTAAGGTCCTTGTGCGCTGCATTTATCATTTCTTCGTGTACCATATGGTCCATATCCTTATTATTATTACCATTGTTTTTTCATAAGAAATTATTATTAAATTTGAGAATATTTTTCAAACAATGCAAAAAGTGTATTATTTTGTAAGTGTCTATAACTAAAATTTTTTATCACATTTATTTATTTATTTTTTATAGACTAACCACAGAAAATAAAGGCGTCTAATATCATGTGAAAGCAAATATTATTTTTTTTTGGTATTGTACTGACAAAATGTTTTAATTTTTCACAACGCGGAATCATGGTTTAAATTTTGTTTTGAGAAGGGCAATAATATTTAATATAAAACTAATGTCTTAAATAGAATCTTCCCTAATAGATAAACTAAAAAAAAAAAAAAATTATTTTGTATTTGTGATCAGTTAGGCATGTAATAATATTTAGGTGTTTGGTGGATAGGTGACTTATGCTTGGGAGAATTGATTGGTTTGCTCTCACATTGCCAACAAAGTGAGGGCTCCACTCTTTGGTTGGAGTTTTCAATTTTATTGAGGATTTAAAATTATTTTGAGAGTAGCTAATTATGTGTCATGTTATTGTATAGTACAATGGGTCTCTTTTTCTCTATTTAAACTAAACCCTTGTCATTGCGTTTGGTTAAGAAAACAAAACAAAAGCCAAGAGAAAGAGAGGCACTCGCTTTTTACGCTGCTGCTTTCACGTGCAAATGTTAAATGTGTTGTCCATCCATTGCAGCAATTCATTCTTACCTTTCCTCTAATTGAGGGGTTTATATTATATAATATTAAAAGTTTTAACTCAAAAAAAATACATATTTTAGTTAATTAATTAATTCTCTTAAACAAAATTAATTTTACATTTAATGTGTAATTAGAACACTCCTTGAGTTGTTTTTCGCTTTTTCCTTTCCACCTATATTCTTTTTTGTTTTTCCTTTTCTTGAATTGTGGTCAAAATTTTTTATCTGTTTGTTACTGTTGTAAACTGTATTAAGGTTTTTTATGTAATATTATTTTTATTTAATAAAAAACCTTAGAACAATTTATGTCACACAGTTTGGGAGAGTAAATTTTATTCTTAAAAAATCATACGGTGAGGTGGACTTTGGATGCGGGTCGGTTAGGTTGAATGTTGGATCCAAATCGGATTCTCATGTTTGTCTTATTCCCCAATTGAATTCTTTGATTATTAGATTGAATTTAAAGTCAAAATTCCGGAATAGGTATTTTTCATGAATAAAAAAGTCGCGTAAAGGTCTTCGTTCAAACACACGCAATTTGTTGATTTTCTTCCTTGGAGGTAGCGAATGTTAATAATGTTTTTTGAGGAAAAGATCATTTGAATCAATCAAAATTTCATTAAATTTATTTTTTAGAAAGGAGACTTCAAATTTCAATCATCAATTGTTTAAGTGTCTGTCCAAACTTTTGATTATAAAATATTTCTTTTTCATGTGACCTAACTCTTTTTTATTTCGAAGAGCCAACACACTTTAATCAACAATACTGATAGTATTATTTTATAATTTTTAATAATAAAGTGTAATTAAACAATAATAAGATAATAAAATAAAATAATAAATGAGGTGTTATTAAATACATTCCCCTTAATAAAACAAATATATGTCTTGATATAACATATGAGAAAAGAGTGTTTAAGAAAAAAAAAATGTGTTAACTACTCCCTAATAAATGCTATTACTATAAGACTAATAAACTTTAATCTCTCTCCACCACAATAGCTAATGAGTCAATTAATCAAGTGAAATGACATAAAATTGATCCAATTTCATGGGATAACATCTTTTATTTTAAAATATTTTATAATTTATTTATAAAAAAATTTATTCGTTTAAAAAATAATAAATTAATACTAAAAAAATATTAACTCAATTATATGCTTAATTATCCATCCCATCAAGAATTGGTAATCTGTCACACATAAATCACAAGTGAAAGTGAATGGCTGATTGTACAATTATGCTAAGAAGGACAAGTAGAATAAATTTACCCCCACGCTATGCCTCTTTTTTAGTCTTTAGAAAAAAGAGAGAGAGTCATAAATGCACAATGATATTTGCTGCAGTAATTGTGTGGGGCAAACAGTTAATGTAAAAACCTAAAAGGGAATGGGGAAACAGATGCTCACACTAAGAATATAAATATGATATTAATGACAACAATTTATTGCAGAGAGTACTAGCAATAAGTTTAAATTATTTATTTTATAATAAAATATAATCAAACTATATTATTTTATTATTTTTATTAATAAAAACATAAAATAAATAAATAAGATATGAGACTAAAATATAACTACTACGATTACGTGGGTGGGTAGAGTTGTGAATTAGATTCCTTTCAATTAAGGTAATCAATTGTTCATTGAAATAATAATGGCACCAATTCATGGAGAGGGGCAAAAAGGGCAAAAAAAAAAAACTATGATGACCAGAGAATATTGGATTTGATGGGGTGAATATATGCATGATCACCAACATGTCACCCAAAAGCTGGTGAAGAAGCCCACCCATGTCAAAGTAGAAAAGAAAAGAAGCTGCTAATGGTGCAGTAAAGTCAAAACCTTTTCAAGTTTAATTATTATTTCCATTGTGACTATTTTTATTTTTGAAGAAATTTTTTTAAAAAATATCTTTCATTCTTGAAAAAAATGGGGTGCTAGAAATTGTACCTTCTGTTTTGACATGATGGACGAATGTTTATGAACAAAAAGATACCTCATCATTTTCTAAATGAATTAGTATAGTATTATTTGACAAATTAAATTATTCCTTCTATTTTACTCCCTATGGTTGAATTTATAAAGGTTATTTCATTGAATTACACAAATTAATGAAGTTATTGGTCTTCTTTGTTTTTTTTTTTTAAAAAAAATATTACAATATTTTAATCTTACCTTCATTTATTATCATTTTTCATAAAAGATAAATGATGGAAAATAAAAATAAATATTTAATAAAAATTGTAAAATAATTTATAATAAATACCACTAAGACCTAAAAACTGTCTCATAATAAAGACCAAAAGAAGTATAAAGATCTATTTATTCTACTATATTATATCAGATAAATTAATTTTTTAAAATTTTTACAAAGATACCAAAATTGCTAAGCGTGTCCTACATAAGTCTACCCAATTAACTTAATTAAAGAGTAGGATAATATTCACTTTTATACTCTTTTTAGATTTTATCTGTGAGTATTTTTAATTTATATTAAAAAAATAATACTAGAAATAAAATAATAACAATTACCTCCCTTACTAATGTGTACTTTTATGAGGGCTTGAAACTATAATATTATAGAAATCTCTTAAGTATTAAACTTAATTTATTTATTAATTCAACAATACTTTTATTAATATTTACTTCTATACATACTTTTACAATAGATGAATAAGAATTAAAGTACTCTCACTTTAATATGAGCTTCAATGACCGACAATATTTTAAATCACAAGGTTACAAGTTATTTTTTGGAGAAATTTTTTTTTTTGTCTTTACATACTATTATTAATTTTTTTTAAAAAATTTTGTGTTTTAAATTAGATAAAATAAATCTTAACATTTCAAGTAAGTCAAGAATAAAAGTAAACACTATTGAAATATTTTTTATTTATACAAAATATTCACTTTTGTTTTATATTTAAAATTTGAGGGTTTATTTTATTTAATTTAAAATATAAAAATATTTTTAAAATTAATGATAGTGTAAGAGGATAAAAATAATTTTTTCTTTATCTTTTATCTAAGGATAATTTAGAAATTAATTTTTATTTATTCGTACCTTTTTCCATCCATGATTTCTTTTTATATTTAATCAAAAAATAGTACTAGTTTGAAATAATACTGCTGCAATATATTCTCATAAATAATGCATAACGTTATCAAATTATCAAAGTAAAGTTCTTTGCATGGGGACCTATCAATTTTTACGTACTACAGGTTTTCTGGTTCTTTCTTCCCATGTCCTGAATAGACCAAAGGGGAAAGCCAAAGAAAAAAAAAAAACTTGGAACAATGAAGCATTTATTTCATAAATAATGGTACTACCTTGTCGTTTCATTGGTTAAAGCTGCAAAAGATTCGATAAATTCACTGTCAAAGGAAAAGAAAAGTTTTCTTATTGTTAAGTAGTAATCATTAATTTTATAAAATATCTTATATCTCCGGATATTATTAACCCATTCATGCGGATTCATCGGGTGGATAGATTAATTGATTTGAATTGTTTTAATTTAATTAAAAATTTTAAATTTAAATTTTAAAAATATAATTATATTAAATTTTGATAAAAAATTATGTTATTTTTATTATCTTATACGACTTGAATTTAATTAATTATTGATTAAAAAATTTAATAATAAATTTATATTTTATAAATATCCGTAATTAAAATAAAAAAACTTATTTAGATGAATTCAATTTCTCTATTAGACATCTTTTACTATTTTTCTACTAAACAACAAATAAAAATTTTAGATTTCAAAAAATATGTACTCAAAGACTCATGGGTACCCATTTCCAATCTTAATTAAGTAATACTAAATAAAAAATCTAAAGTTTTTTTTTATTAAATTCTCATGCGTTTATATTTTTAATAAAAAATTTAGATTGAAACTATTGTGCATATATATTATATGTTGGCGGCTTTTTATTATTTTTTGTTACAAGAAATAATGAACTGCAAATTTTTTAAATACTACATAAAATTTTCGTTACTAAATCACACTTAGCAATTTTTTTTTTTTACAATAACATAATTAAGAATTCCTTTGTGAGAAGCAACCAATACCCGTCAAAGCAAATCATAGTGTCTGAAGAAAAATCTTCATATGCTTCAATATAGGCTTCTTCACACTATAATGGTTGGTTTGATACCCAAAACAAAAATTATAGAATAAAAATGAAAGTAAGAATAAGAATAGGGATAGAATAATGGCTATTTTATTCTATTATATGGTTTAGTATATCATAAAATGAAATGTGAAATGAAATTAGAATTGATTTAAACAGATAAAAGTATTCTTTACTAAAAATAAAACAAAGTATAATTAAAAAAAGATAAATTGAGAATAAAATAAAATACTTTTAGACATATAGATCATTTGGTAATGAATTATTATAGCTTAATCAGATATTTCTAGTTCGAATATTAAAAATATAATTATATTAAAATTTAATATAAAAAATTTATGACTCTTATAATTCTATTCGACTAGAATTAAATTAATTGATAAGAGATAAAATATTAATTTCAAGTTCACGTTAATTACATGAAATAAGTATTCTATGTATATGCCAATTTGTTTTATCTACAAAGCGTAAGAATACTTATTCCATAAAATATAGCATGGAATGGAATCAAGATTTTATCCACCAAATTAGTTGTAAGTCTTATTAATTAGTAAATATTAATATTACAAGATCATTAGTAATTTTTTCCTGGTGAAGTCAAATTCATTAGAGATTCTACCTCTTAGGATATGCCCTAACAAAAAAAAAAAAAAAAACCAATAATTGAATTAATCAACCAAAATTTGAGACCTGTGACGTTACTTGATTTTTTTTTTTAAATATTTTATTTATCCTCAACGTGACAGATTATATTGCTGGCATGGTTCACTTCATCTGATCCCCACCACATGACATCGACAGTCGGCAGTTTGGTTCTATGTTAATGTCAAATTATAGGACCATATAGAAATATGATTCTAGCGTCGACATCGTTTTTTTTTTTTTTTTGGTCTCACACGATCACACTCTTTGATTAGTATAATTAAATAATAATAATAATAATATCTTAAAAATTAAATAATATATTTTAATAATTTAATAATATTTATAATATTTCTTTATATTATTTTACAAAACAAATAATAAGACAAAAAAAAATATATAACAGAAATGTGACTGCTACATCCCCTGTGCAGATGAAAATCGAGTGGATAATGCTTTAGAAGCATTCAACAATAAGGATTCTCTAAGTAAGTAAGTAAATAAATAAATAAAAATATTTGAAAAAATATATTTTAATTTCCATAAGATAATACAATAGATACAATATTAGTCATAGTAATAATGGATTAAAACCGTTTAAGTATGTTAATACGAATTTAAATTTATATATATGTAAAAAAATATTTTTAAGAAAACTCCTTCTTCATTTGATTCTTCTAATTAGTTGTAGACAATTATTTCTTATGCATCAAAAAGAGATTAATTTCATGTATATAGATATTTTTTTCAAAAATAAACGAAAAAAATTCAAGAATTTCAATCTAGAGAAAATGGGGACGGAGATGAGATCAAACCTGAATACCAAAACTACAATATTGAAGATAGTGTGAACTCAACCAAACATAATAGTAGGAACATAATTTGTATGATATATATCATGTACACACAATTAATTGTAGTTGGTAGTGGACAAGACCTTAGACTGACTCAATTAACAATCCCTATCTGCATACCCAAGAAGGGAAGAAAAAAACATTATGTAAACCACCCAAAACTCTAGTGATCACAAATTCTCACCTACTACTAGTTCTAGCTAGTAGCCCGTGTTGAAAAATCATTCTAGAAACGGAAATCTCTTTTTCATATGATTTTTTCCCTTTGTAAATATATGCAAGGCATATTTATGCTACAAATTCCAATCTATTTGATTATCACAGTGATTATGAAGAGGTTGTTTAATCAAAGTTGTAGTGTTCAATCAAAACTTGATTTTAGTTATTTGATAAAAAAATTGATTGGAAAAAAAAACCCGATTTTAATAATTTTGGTATGATATTAATAATTTTGTTTTTGTGAACAAAAGTTTATTGTGAAAAGGAAGCTACCGGGTTTTAAAATTAGAGCACACAGCATAGCCTAATGAAAATTTATAATAGCACAATTGAGATATGCTAATTTGAGTGGTAATGAGTTAGGATTATTTAAATATGTTGATTTAGATTTGAACTTATATTTATGAAAAAAATATTTTTGAGAAAGAGCTATTTTCGTCGATGGAAAGAGTTAATAATAAATTTGTATTTTATAAATATCAATAATAAAAAAATATATATGATAGAACTTAATCTATTAAAAATTTGACTTGTTACAACGACATTAGTTATACTATATCTAATATTCTAAATGAAGATTATTAATTTAATTATCCCTCTATGTATGATAGGGATAACAGAGTATGCACGAACATAAGAGACAAAATTCTATCCTGAATTAAGGAAGTAAAATAGAAGAAGTCGCTCTTACCAAAGAAGGGTTCAGAAGTTTTACCCATATTTTCAAGTTAGGAAATAATAATAAAAAAAAAACAGAAAAGGACTTTGATAAGGTAAGACAACCAGTTGTGAACTTCATTTTTGCTTGGGCCGTATATAAGTTTCTCCTTGAACCTCGACTTTCTTAACATCCAAACAGCAAGAATTTCCACTTATTGTTTTATTTATTTTCTTACTTAATATTTTATTATTTTTTAATAATTTTAAAACTTTAAAGTAATATTTAAATTATATAGATAATTAGAAAATTAAAATACAATAAAATATGAAGTAAAATATTAAATAGAATAACAAAATTTGTTTCAAGAAAGCACTTGGCTAAACGGTGATATACATTTTGAAGACATCTCTAAATTAATTGTTCTACATGTGCTTGGATACATTGCATTACTAAGTTTTATTTTATCAACATATAATTGTAAAAACTTGGTTGAATCTATTTAGTTTTTGATATTAACTAAAATCTTATATAATATTTCGTGCCCTAACATTTTCCATGATCGTTTTCTAATAATTTTTTAGTAAGATTTATGAATATCTTTATTCTATATTAGAGATAAGACTAATATTATTTAAAGAATCCTTGACATTTGCAAAATTCCTTAACCACTAAATTCTAAACTACACCTTATTGGTTTTATTATAATTTTTTAGTTTTGCCACATAAATTTTATAGAAAATTTAGAAATGAACTAAAAGGACACCCTAATTGAATCTCTTCTGTTATCTTTTAATTGAAGAAGAAATTCATGTCAATCAAATTTATGCTTACACATTTGGTTTATTTTAGTTTGTACTACTTATTCTCTTTAGGTTACATGACAGAATGCGCGGGAAAAAGCCCAATTTTTGAACCGTAAAATTGCGCGAGGAGTTCTTTTCGCACTTACCATAATTTCCAACCACACACAACCAGCCCTCTCACACGTCCTAAACGCTAACTGTAACATTTGGGGTGTGTTATTAGAAATCAGTGGGTGTGCCGAAATAAATCCATAAAACCCACAACCTGCACTCATATCGTGTAACCCAATGCAGCCTCACAGTTTTGGGTGGGTTGGGAATCTGTAAATGGGGGTGGGGTGTGTGAGGAGAGTAATTGGGTAAGGGTATTATCGTCGGAGAAATTGGATGTTTGTAAAGAAATATCGGGTGTGTGAAAAGAAACGACCTTGGTCAGTTTTGCTGTACGAGTGAGGAGCAAAGCAAGCACTGAATGGCTCAGCCGAAGAGAAAATATGGACGGATACTGAACTGATTGGCCCGTACGTGCATCGTTCACCATGTACTTCAGCAGCACCATACGCAACATCACTATAACGTCGAAACCTCATCTCACTCTCTGTAGACTACAGCCGTTGTCTATAGAACATCTACCAACACAAATGGTGGTGTCTCTCCGATTACCTTCTCTTACCCATCTCTTGGGCTCACCCTCTAGTTCCGCAATTTCCAAAATTTCTCGCCGTGCTCCGGTGATTCTACGGCGGCGCCATCATGGGAATTATCTTCGGCCTCTACTACTTGCCGCTGCTCAAAGCACGGCGGCGCAAACTGAGGATCGAGCCGATAGCTTGAAGAAGGGAGTTCAGGACCAAGTTATCACACCTAGGTCGCAGGACTTCAATGCTTGGTATCTCGATGTTATAGCCAATGCTGAGCTCGCTGATTATGGCCCCGTCCGTGGAACAATGGTCATTCGTCCATACGGTTACGCGATATGGGAAGCGATTCAGGTTAATTCAACTATGAGTCTATGAAAAATTGTCATTTTGGGAACTATCCGACTCCTTCCTCAGCAAGACAGAGGAAGAAGAGTTTCTGGGTTATCTGTTATATTGTGATTCTTTCATTTCAATTTGAGCTGCCAATGTAATTTCCCTCCTCTTGGTATGGCGTGGTGCAGGACTATTTGAACGTGAAGTTCAAGGAGACTGGACATAGTAACATGTATTTTCCACAGGTGCGGCTCTGATATATATATATATATATATATTTTAACATAGCAAATGTCATTGGCTGGTAGTTTTATTGAATCTGAAGGTGATGGATGGTGCAAATTGAAATCTTGATAATTCAGTTTATGACATGAACAGTGAATATACATTGTCACTTTTCAAATACTTATTGTAGAATCTGTCCTGCAGTTTATTCCGTACTCATTTATAGAGAAAGAAGCTAGCCATGTTGAGGGATTCAGCCCTGAGTTAGCACTTGTGACGATTGGAGGAGGAAAGGAGCTTGAAGAAAAGCTTGTGGTGAGAATACTCTTCATTAGTTTATTTCAATTTCTTTTAGATATATATTTTGTGATATTTTTTCTGATCTATGAGCTGAATTGGAGTAATTATTCACGAGTTCGTATAAAATTGTGCCCTAAGGTTTGGCTTTGATTTTTGCACTTCTTGAGGCTGTGGCAGGTCCGACCTACAAGTGAAACCATTGTGAATCACATGTTTACCCAGTGGATTCACAGTTACCGTGATCTTCCTCTTTTGATTAACCAGGTTTTTGTGTTCGTATTGAAGTGTGCTTTCCTACTTGATGTGACACTACTCTAACTTTGTTGTCAAATAAATGTGGCTCAGTGGGCAAATGTTACAAGATGGGAAATGCGCACTAAACCATTTGTAAGGACCCTTGAATTTCTCTGGCAAGAGGGCCATACTGCTCATGCTACTCCAGAAGAGGCAGAAAATGAGGTCTGCTTTTTCTTTGCATCAAAATTGTTATTTAACAGGTTAACAACATGATTACAGTTTCATTTAATTAATATTTGGTTTTATACTGCAGGCTATACAAATGATTGACATCTATACCAGGTTTGCTTATGAGCAAGCTGCAATACCTGTCATTACAGGTCGAAAATCTAGAGTAGAAACATTTGCTGGTGCTTGTAAGACCTATACAATTGAGGCCATGATGGGTGACAAGAAAGCATTGCAAGCGGGAACCAGTCACAACCTTGGGCAAAATTTCTCCCGTGCTTTTGGGACACAGGTATCCAATATACAATTTTAGTCTGATGGAATATATGTTAATTTTTTATTTTTCCTGCAGAGCAATTATGTAATTAGGAAAAGTGAGCACCATTGAGCTTAATTTTGATATCCCTCATTTTTTTAATTAAATTTTTTTTTTTTGACATGACATACTAAAACTTACTTTGAGAAGCTACTCTGTAAGTGGAAGAACATTGAAAGATGAGAGGATAATTTTGTTCACATGAGAAACAGTCTGTCAAAAACATTTACCAGCATCCTTGACATGTTTGGAAAAGCATTTGAAAATAGGGTTTCATGAGGGATGCGGCTACTCTATGTATTCTTGTGCAGTTCACAGATGAAAATGGACAAAGACAACATATTTGGCAGACATCATGGGCAATTAGTACCCGCTTTGTTGGAGGTATCATCATGACTCATGGAGATGATGCCGGCCTGATGCTTCCCCCAAAGATTGCACCAATACAGGTACAATTGAATCCTATTTGCAACATCTAGGTCATATTAGTCAAAAGCAAATCGTGGAGCAGAATGGTTGGCTCCAAAACCGCTATAGCGGGATAGCAGATTGCAGAGCGGGTGCTACTCTGAAGAGAGAGAAATAAAGATAAATAAATTGCTTAATACATATTCCACCATGGGCAGGTCGAAAATGGAAGAAATAAGGTAGAGGAAGAAGAAAATCAAACGAAAATGGAGGAGAGGTGAAGCGAACAAAGAAAATGTAAGGGAGAGGAGAAGAAACTGCTGTTTGTGTGCTTGCCTTCCCACGTTTTTTCCTTCAAAAACCCTAATCTGTTAGGGTTTTAATTTCAAACCAGCTATAAAATATCAATTTTCCCTTAAAATTTCAGCCTAAACACATGGCACCTCTCTTATGCTGCAATTGCATTGCTTTCCTGCTCCGCTTTGGTCGAGATCGCGGCTGCTTTGGCCGCAACACCCAAACACCACCGCACCAGAGAAGTGGTAGCAGATAGTGATGAAACTGCTCCGCGATCCTGCGATTTCGCTGCGATTGACTACTATGATCTAAGTGATGTTTTTGAGTCAATTTATTCTTTGGTAAAACGTTATTTGGACACTTGGCTCCTTGATCAACCTAATAGATGGATCATGATGGTCAGATCATAGGCAAGTTGCACTAAATAACCTGCTTGCGGAACATCCAACGAAATGACTTATCTCACATGTAGAATCTGCCTTCGTTTTAGGGTGGCATTTAACAGTTTGTTGAAGTCAAACATCACTATCCTCATTATTTACCATGACATATTATTCTTATAACTCTGATTTATAGATTTTTATTTAATTGTATGTGTAGTGAATGTTATATATTATATGATTATGCATGTAAGATAGCACTTCTTGGATTGTTGCACACATTAACCTTTGCTTTATCAGTTATACCTCTATACGTATTTTGAACTCCTTCCTTTCTTGGATACTGGCAAATATATATTTGCGTGTGTTCATATATATGTTACATATACATGCATATTTGTGTGTTTGTATATATATTCTTTTCTTGGTTCATACTTTTCTTGGATTTGTTCACGATGTGTAATGCCTAATTCAGGTGGTTATAGTACCTATTTGGAAGAAGGATAGTGAAAAAACGGCTGTTCTAAATGCTGCATCATCTGTAAGAGAAGTACTGCAGACTGCAGGGATTAAAATTAAACTTGATGACTCAGATCAAAGGACCCCAGGATGGAAATTCAACTTCTGGGAGATGAAAGTATGTTCTTAATCATGAATGTGACACTGATATTAACTCTGATCAATTGGGTGCTTTGCTCATACTGTGTACTCTTTCTTAAAAAATCTGATTACCCATTTTCACCCTCATTATTCAGGGAGTACCTCTTAGAATTGAAATCGGTCCTCGTGATGTGTCTAGTGGAAGTGTGGTGATTTCCAGAAGAGATGTTCCTGGGAAGCAAGGGAAAGTATTTGGAATTTCCATGGAACCTTCAGTTTTGGAGTCTTATGTTAAAGACAAGTTGGATGAGATTCAGTCTTCTCTTTTGGATAGGGCAATTTCATTTCGGGACAGGTTCATTCCTTTTCTATGCACCTATTTACTTAATCTTAATGCTTCATGAGATTTATGGAGTAGCAGCTTCTATTCCATTAATAATTTGGTGTCAAAACCTCTTCTCTTTCTTGAAGTGAGGAATGTCACAAATGGCAAAAATTTAGGTTTTGCCGAGTCAATATTATAACTTGCATATGCCTGCCTATTGAGGTACTTTTGTACATTAACAAAGAAGTTGCTCTTAGTGGCTTCAGTTGTAATAAAACTTGCTGAATCTCCTTCCTCTAAAAAGATAGTTTAAATGGGGCTTGAATGTTTTAGGGTACAATGCTTCGGCACATGAATTCCATGACTATTGGAACCATGTAAATAGAGCGGTTTTGTTTTTCCTTCCGCATTGGTGTAAGTTGATTTGTATCATCATTTTTCTGTTTGCAATCACAGCATTTCATTGCGCATATGCATGTCCACAACTCTGGAGACAAGCAGCTTGACAGAACCTTTTTCTCTTTTGCAGTAATATTGTAGATGTGAACTCATACGATGAACTTAAATCCGTTATATCACAAGGCAAATGGGCAAGAGGCCCTTGGTCAGCTAGGTAGTTTTTATTTTAAATTTTTAAATCACTATATAGATGAGGAACGTGATTCATGTTTCTAATGACAAGCTTGATTCAATGGTGCAGTGATGAAGATGAGACTAAAGTGAAAGAAGAAACGGGGGCAACCATCAGGTGTTTCCCTTTTGAGCAGCCAGAAGGGGTTAAAAAATGCTTAATGACCGGAAATCCTGCTGAAGAAGTTGCTATTTTTGCCAAATCTTACTAACTCTGCTACTTTGCTATTCTTTAAATTTACTCGCCTCTTTGTGGTTCTCAACTTTTTTGATTGTCTATTTCTTGTTGTATAACTTAGATAAGATAGTTGAAAGGCATTTGATTTAGTGACTGGGGGTAACTTCTATACTTATGGGCTTTTAAGAGGAGACAAAATCTGCTATCTTAAAACTATGTTTTATAACTTGTTTTAAGGCTTTTTATTGGGAAAAAAAAAAGATTAATCTTCATGCCTAATAAAGAGCTTTAGGACAAGTTATGAGACACAATTTGGGATAACATATTTTGTCAAATTCGAGAGATGACGAGTCACTTAATGCTATCAAGGTTAGAGTTTCAATAGAAAGAAAGTGTCATTACTTTAGTTGGACGTTATCGCCTTCTCTATGTATAACTTTTTGATGTATATTTAATACCACTCTCTTTGGACAAGCACAAAATAATATCTGAAACTCTGGAAATCCACAAGGATGATAATTGGGAGCTTTCCCCCAACCGTCATATCTATAGCAAGCTAATCCATTTTACATAACATGTACAAACAAGGAAGAAAATTTTCCCAACCTGGACAATCTTACAAGGCTACCAAGTCTACTATGGAGCTAGATGTCTTGTGTATGATCTACTTTATATTTGTAGCAAAATAATACAAGAGTTGTTTCAGTTCACCAGGTGAAGCTAATGGACTCAAAATGACAGTTATCTTTCAAACCAGATGAACATATTGTTGCCACTTCGTGCCTCATTTCCCTTGGACCGCTAACAAGAACTCCAATGCTTGATCCTTCACAGTTGGATAGTATCTCTGCCAGAAAATAAGACCGTCAGTCCAAAATTTACTTAAAAATTAGCAGCACGAGTGTTTTTCTTTCTTTTAATTAATGACAAAAACTTCCATGTTAAAATTCTGAACTGCGACAAATAGTCTTACCTTTTAGGTTAGGTCTTCCCCCATAATGCACTTTAGTTGCTTGAACAAAGGGTTGAAAGGGGAGACTCTCCAATTCTATATCAGAATTGCGGGAAACTAAGCCTGGAGAAGTTATTGGTGTTGGATTTTTCATATTCTTTACCTGCTTCAAGTCTCTGTTCTTTTTCTTGTTCCATATAAAAGCAATGGTAGCTATAATGGCTATGGACATACAAACGAATATCATGTTGAGGATGGATCTTACGAACAGAGGGTATATCTCCTCTGTATCATGGTCAATTGGGTATATGTAAAATCTTGTAAGGGTGCCAATAAGTACAAGGAATAAGAGAAAAGATGATGAGATGATCATGCCAAGATAGAGCCAACCGTTTTGTCCTAAAACTGCAGAAATTGGTACATCAGATGCATCTGGTTTGAAACACAAGGTTTGAAGGAGCTTTCTGTCATTGGTTCCTGGCTGTTTCTCCCTTGTTACGTATGCTTCAATCTGAAGCTGCACGCGTGACATATCGAAGTTGGTGCCCGAATCTGGAAGAAGAAGATCTAGCATGGTGAGATCAAGGGCCTTTTTGAAAGCAGCTATAAGAAGAACCCTAGGAGCTTTGCCTCCTCCATTGTTGGCCTCAAAGAGCAGCTTGCGGATAATAGAGATGCAAGGAGCAATCCCACTTCCTCCGCTTACCATCACTAGCAATTCATGCCTGCAATGAAGAAACATTAAAGTTGTCTGTGCTTTCTGTTTGGAAATCTTAAATGTTGTTCTTATTGAAAAAATGTGTTGAGGAAGAAAGAAATCCAAAATTTAAGGTTGCTGCACCTTGAGTAAAAGGTTGAATCAGTTCCATAAGGACCTTCAATGGAGATGTTAAGTTGGTCTATGGGAGGTGATGATGATAGTTTCTGATACAAAGTACCCGACCAACTTCCTGCACTTTTGACAATGACGCTTAATTTATCAGGATCTGTCTCACTGCAGGAATTGATAGTAAAAGGGTGCCACTGAAGCTTGGAAATACTTGGAATATTTATAAAAATGACGCTTGCTGGTGCATACCACAGCCCTGTTAACCAAAATGTGCATAAACAATTCAGTGCTAAAACTTAGACAGTTAAAGCTGATATGAAAAATGATCATAGTCTTTTGCACTTTAAAGATCTTCTCCATCTTTACCTGGATTCTTGGAGAAATTTAATTCCACAACATCACATGGCAAAACACGAGCAGAAACCAAGCTGATTCTTTGTTGGGACTGTAGGAATCTCAAGTATCGATCGATCAAGAACAAATAGAATCCGGGAAGCATTAAGCAGGAAAAGGCGAATCCCACATGTAGCACAAAGAAGACAACAAAGACAATGTACAGATAATGAGTGTAGAAGAAAAGCTCAAAAACTTTTCGCCTTATGCGAGAGAAGGTAGTAGCCCACAAGATTAATCCAGCGAGCATGGAAACTTCTCCAGCCACATTTGAGATCCCAGTTTTGCTCCATTTGAGTATCTGCAAAAGGAAATTTGTGGGTAATGGTAAGCCTGGCCTAATGCAGAGTTAGCAGATACCAGAAAAGTTGAAGGTGATGATCAAGATGGAAAAGAAGAAAAAATCCCTTCTAGAAATTGTTTTTTTGGTGAAAACCATCCGGACAAGACATTACATTGGACATTGACTAATCTAAATTCAAGCCAGGTAAGCCCAACTAGAAAGCATTGTTTGAACTAGTGAATGATGGCCATTCATTACTGACCTCTGAGGTTTTATCCGTATAGATCCAATAGATCAAGTAACCAAGTCCATGGGCTGTGAAGAGGAAAAGTGCAGCATGACCCAGCCAGATATGATACCTGATGCTTGCTTCTGATGTTAGACCAATGAACTGCAGAATTGAAGATCCTCTAGAGACAGGAAAGAACATAAATGCTAAGCAGACATTTCCAACAAGGCCTAAAGTCAGTGAAGAAATTTCCAGCTTGGCTTCCCACCTGCAAGCAGAACCATTAAGTTGCAAGGAAAAAATTCAGTCATACAGAACATCATAGAACTAAGTTAAAGACAAATGAAGGATTCTTACACAAGCACTCCCATTTCTGCTTGGGTGATATTATGAAACATGCCGAGTAAGTAGGAGCTGAAGGTCCAAATTAAGAGTAAACCAAACATGGCCAAAAAGAAAAGCTCTATCCAAGAGACAATCCCAAGAGGACCAGTCACAACCACTGGTCTTCTCAATAACGCCAATTTTGAAATGCCCACCTTGCTAACAAGAAGAAACCAGTTATATACTTGTTCGGTCAGTCATTTTGTCATATAAATGATCAAATGCCAACTAAATTTCAGTTAACAAATGATGATTACTTAGACAGAGGATGGAATATCAGTGTACCTTTTACCATTTTGTTCTGAAACTGAAAGCTTCCTTTCCAAATGAAGGTAGAGACAACCCAGAGTGGCAATCAGTAGAACAGGAAACATGTGAAGAAGAAAGTAAACTCCTACACAAGAAAATGAAAAAGAAAAATAGTCAATTAGTTGCACTCACTTAATCAAACTCCCAACAAAGATTGAAGTGTAATGAAACGAGTGATCTGCATAATCTTGAACAGTAAAAGCAGAAAACTTTAGGTACCTTGTGCGCCCAAGTGAATTGGATCTGTCTTTGCATGAATATCATAATACCAATGTAAATAGAAGCTTCTTGTGGGCATCACCATCCAAATCACTGTATAGCCCATTAATACTAACAGTGAGAAGCAGCATATTCCTCTTGCAGCAATCTTCATTGCTGCTATTGCTGCAGGAGGAGTTCTTCTCATTTCCTTCACTCCTTTCCCAAAGTCTAATTAGAGAAGGAAACTGTCCATTGGGAAAGAATCTTTGACGTCCTTTATATCTTCTGTTTCTATAATTTTTTTATATTATTTTTTAAAAATAATAAAATACAATTTTTTTTTTTTTATCTCTTTACACTATTATTAATTTTTAAAATTTTTTAATACTTTAAATAAAATAAAATAAATTCTTCGTATTTTAAGTAAATTTTTTTATTTATTAAAGTATTTGAATCATTTTGTTTAGTTTAATTTTTTAATAATATAAATAATTTTTTTTATATCTTGTATTATAATTATTTATAAAAATAAAATTATAAATATAAAAATAAAAAATATAAAAAAAGTGTATATAAATTAATGTTGACATTTTTGTTTTTAAATCATTGATCATATCTATCTTTTATGCAGTTTTTGTTGAAAATATTGATTTTCCACGGAAGAAGACAAGAAGGGGGCGAATCTTGCTGTACTATTCTAATTGTGTGCCACTCGTTTCCTCGGGTGACACCACTCTGCAACGCAACTATTTTGTTATTTTCTTGTTAGAGTTTATTGTCAGTATTAAAAAATAATATGAAATATTCAAAAATATTGAGAAAGAATTTGTTTATGATAAATGCTTATCTCACGTTAAGAAATTAGAGAAAAAAATCGTACCACAAACTTATTTATGGAAAATAATGATATACGAGGAAAATATGAAAAATTGATCAACACATATTCCCCCAAACCCAACAAAACCATATGTCATTGGATATTTAACAAATTCAACTTGACTTATTTAAATCTTTTTCCAACAACATTTACAATATTTTAATAAAATAATGGTATTACTACCATTTCCCGAGATTAGATGGTTCACAAAATTTAGGGTTGTCTTTTTTTTTTTTTTTTTTTTTTTTTAAATTAAAATTTATTGTTTCCTCTTGTTTTATTTGCAGGAAGAATAATATAAGACATGAGCCAACAATAAAGGTTGACATAGGACATAAATAATAAAATAATAATCATATTTTGTAAGGTTATGAATCAGAATTTCTCTATCAATGTAAAGATTTAGTACATAAAAAATCTGTTAATTGGGTTTATAAGCATTTTTTGAGGCTGCTTTGGCCATAAGGAGTGACTGGACATAATTAACCTAGATATTTTTATATAAAAAATAAAATAAAATAAGACATAGGTAGTCAAACCCAGAAAAGTTATTATGATGCGACAAAAGTTGGCGTCTTTTCATAATGTGAGTTAGAATAATCTATACCATAAACTTAAACTTAATTATAAATTATGCACTATAATACATATGACAGATTGTAAGTCTAATAGAAATAAATTAAATGAAACGACTAAGGTTCAAGATTTACCAATCATACGTTGTAATTTGTATGTGTGCATGGTTCTATATAGCAACCTATATATTAATTCCAGATGTGGTTTCTCGAAGTACGAGTATATTGAATCTGCCTTGGTATGAATGTGAGGCAACCAATGCAGAAAGAATGATTGTTTTGTTTGCAGGCCCACAGGACAAATCTAATAATTGATTGGTTAATATTCAAAATTGTCATCTACAAGACTTTTAGACCAAAAAATAAGAAGAATTCTACCAAAGAAAAAGAATTGTCAAATTGATGTCTCTTTGGTTAGGTCTGGGTTTGCTGGATCCATCAGTTTTTCTAAAGAAAATACTGTTTGCATATTTGAAGGTGTATATTTAATTTATATACCTATAGTTTGTATTGGTTATTTATAAGGATAAAAGAAAAAAGAAAAAGAGATGTGAGAAAAATAGTGTAAAAAAGTGTACATATAGCATATGTACTGATTTCTAAATAAATATAAATTGCGTTTAATTATAGTCTCACCGTTTTCTAACAACACACACATAAGACAGACTCATGGACGTGTTAAATCACTTGACTTCTGACGTTACCATGCAGATTTGCTTTTAGCAATGGAAAGTGGTACATGTACCGTTGTTCATGTACTCTCTCGTGTACAATCTATATTTGTTAATTAAATGTAGCGGTATAATTATAAATAAAAAATATAAGAGATAAAAAATAAAAAAATAATATAAAATGTAGATATAGAATTATAAGTATATTTATAATATATATGTTTAGCAATTTCAAAAGTACTAAGAGACAAGAAGTAAGACTAACAATATGATAAGACTCATTGAGATTTTGAAATGCAACTAAATTTTTTTTTTTCTTTCTCATACTTTTATTAATCTTAAATAAATAAGTTTTAAATTTTATAAATTAAACATTCACATTATAACGAGTTTTTTAATATTTGCTTAAACATATGGAGAGGTACGGAGTTTAATCTCAAAGTATATAAGTGTTAAAGATTTATCTCAAAAGGTTATACTATTACACCTAATTACTTTTTCTCCTCGCCTCCAAAATAGTCCTTTCTTTCTTGTAGAATTCCAATAATCTCCAAATGTTGAGTTTCATGGATTAATTCATGGCCTTAGGTTTGCATGGGATAAAAGGGTCTGCCGTGTGTTTTGTTTTACACATTTTAAGGAAGTTCTATCTTTGGTTGCTCAACATATATCCTCCCCAATATGACCATCAATGCCAATCTGATGTGGGGTATTAAGGGATTATTGGATATATACTACACTTGAAAAGCAGTTATAGATTCCAGTTGATTTCCATTTCTGTTTTTTCGGTTGAACCCCTTTAGTTGCATCCTTGGATATAAGGAACATTTCCGATTTTTAACATTAAATTTCGAGCAATCAAATTTATTTAATGACTTAATTTCATCAATATATATATATATACACACACACACACACAATATTTACAGTAAAAACATATAAATTACATCCACCTAATTAAACGCTGCCCAACTGATATATGATTCTCTAATTATTACGCTTGTAAAGAAGCATCAAACCCCAATTTATTTATTTTTGATACAGTTATTGCACAAAACGAACCCCCAATTATGTGTGTATATATATATATATCTTGGCCATGTATGGCTATTCTGCAGGGAATAATGTGCATCGATCACCAGTTAAAGCTTATGGCCTCAAAGTGAAGATTATTTGCCAAGCCAGATGGACATATTTTGGCAACTTCATGTCTCATCTTCCTTGGCCCACACACCAAAACTCCAACATCTTCTCCTTTGCATTCTAACAGAATTTCTGCAAAATTAGCAAACCTCACCACTTTAGTATAAAATGTATGTTGATTTTGAATATTATATTAACTTTCAATTGTGGATAAAAGCATTTTTTGGTTTATTTATCATTGAATTGTTGTTTTTTTTGTTTTTATCAATAAGAAGCAGTAACACGTTTAATGATCTACGTGCTGGTAGGATAGAAGCTTTAGTCTCATAATTAAATATGTTATTGAACTGACTTACTTGTTAAATTAGGTCTTGCCCCGAAATGTACTTTGGTTGCTTGCACAAGGGACTGATGAGGAAAGCTTTCAAGCTCTTGATCCCTGCCATAAATCCATGACCCTGGTGATGTGGTTGGTGTTTGGCCTTCCACGTTTACAATTTGCTTGCTCTCCACGGTGCCGTTTTGTCTCTTGCACCAGAGAAAAACTGCACTAGAGCACACGGAAATGGCTGCACATGTCAGAAACAAGAACCAAAGAACCTTGAATGTCCAATGGTAAACTTCCTCAGATCCATTATTCTCAACTGGGTAAATATAGTAACGAGTGACAATGCCCAAAAAGACGAGGAACATGAGAAATGATGCTGAGATTATAGCACCAAGACATAGCCAATTGTTTGGGCCTAACACAGCTGAGATTGGAGAGTCTGAGGGGTTTGGTTTGAACCATCTTGTTTGGATGGTGTGTTCTTGTGTGTCTACTGGGGCTTCTTCTTTGTCTCTGGTTACATAGGCTTCAATTTGCAGTTGTAGTCCTGAGATTTGGGCTGATGAGCCTGAGAGAGGAAGCATGAGGTCTAACATGGTAAGATCAGTTGAGTTCTTGAAAGCACAGATCAGTAGAATGCTTGGAACATGAGAGTTTCCTTGTTGCAATTGGCTTTGGTATATGAGCTCACGGATTATGGATATGAAGGGTGTGATGCCACTTCCACCACTTACCATCACAAGCTGTTCATGCCTGTTAAGTGTTAGACATAATAGTTAGTTGAAGTTAGTAATAGTTAATTGGCATCCAATGGCAAAGAATCCGGATTTGTTACAAATAAAAAAAAATATAATTATATAATTAATGATGTGATATAACATAAACTATTAAATGAATAGATGAATTTGATTTATCTATCAATTTATATTATATATTATTAATAATTATGTATTTTTAACTGTAATAAATTTACGTTGAATAGAAAATCAACAATGAAAATGTTACTTAAGAGGGTGTTTGGTACACTTGCATATTTCCATTGATACGTGAGATGCTTGATATCACATTACTTGATATCAAAAATCAGGAATTGAAATTTTTTTCAAACTACACACAAGATGTTTAAAGAATCCTGGATCTGTTGACATCTCTCTTATATCTTTTTTTTTTTTTTTTGATACATTTATAATAGTAGAAATCCAAAGACAAGCATTTAAAATAGTGGCATATCTTGTACTAACTGACCTTAGAAAATGTGAAGTAGAGGGTCCATAGGGTCCTTCAACGGAAACTTCAAGATGATCCAAATCTGAAGAAAGTTTCTGATAAAGTTTACTTGACCAGCTACCCTCGGTCTTAATCACAACACTCAGCTTGTCTGCCTCCATATTACAGTTGGAATTCACCGTAAAAGGATGCCACTGCAACTTGGAAACGCTGGGAACATTTATGAACACAATGCTTGTGGGATTATAACTTAAACCTGCAGGTGGAAAATTTTAAAAAAATTCGAGAGAAAACTTCATTGATTGATGATGAATATCCTATCATATTAGGGTTTTTTTTTTTTATTATTATTATTATAAAACGATCATGTTTGTCAAAATTTGAGAAAGAAACTTCATTGATTGACGGATTAACATCCTCTCGTATTAGGGGTCAATTGACATTATCATGTTTGTCAAACGTTAGCCCTTCAATATCATTAAAGCCAAATTATTAGCCAAGAAGATAACATTCTCTCTCATCATTTAAGCCAACCTCATAATAGTTATGTAACTCTTTTTCTTGTCCCTAAACCCTAGGATGTAGGGATTAAAAAAAAAAGGGTTACTTAACCTTGATATGATTGGCTTTAATATGAGGAGAAAATGTTACAGTTCTAACCATTAATTTAGCTTAATATGATTGAAGGGCTAGGATACGAGGAACAAGATAATGCCACGTCACCCCTAACATGAGAAGATCCTGACTGATTCTAATTTGTTGGATTATATGCATTTCAAAGGACTTTAGCAATTGAGTATTGTTGTCCTTGATTCATATTCTTTGGGAAGATGCATGAGATTTGCAAGAGAGAATAAGTTATCTTTTGATTCATAGTAAGATATCACAACTTATCAATATAGTTATTATAATACTAGTGTTAACTTCTTAAACACACTATTAATTAATATTGTATCACGTTTTGCTCTTCTTTGTTTGACAGTTGTTCTTTTTTTTTAAACTTTACTAACCCATGCATTATAATTAGGAACTTGGGCTAATTATAGCTAAAGATTGATTTATTTAAAGTCGAGAAGTATAATCTTTTCTAAAAAATCTTAGAATATATATATGAGAAAATTATCCACTTAATTACCTGGACTCTTGGAGAAGTTGAGCTCAAGAGTCTGGCATGGTAATAGGCGAGCTGACAACAACCTAGCACGGTGGCGCGATTGCAGGAATGTGAGGTGTCGGTCAATGAGGAAGAGGAAAATGCCAGGAGCAATCATGCAGATGTAGGTTACTCCCACATGGATTGCATAGAATAAGATATATAGAATGTAGAGGTGGTGAGTGTAGAAGAAAACCTCAAACATCTTACGCCTAACGCGGGGAAAGCTCGTCATCCACATGGCTAATGCAATTAATATTGCAATCTCCCCAGCTACGTTGGATACATATGTTCTGCTCCACTCTACCATCTGTCTCATCCATTAAACCATTGCATATATCAAGATATTAATTATATATATATATATACACTTCCAAATCATGATTTTTAATATAAATTCATTGCTTTTGGAATTGATTATAAGCCCTAATGCAAACAACATAATTATGATGATGAGTTGCTTAGTATGATATGTGACTATTATATGATGTCGGCACTAGGTTTTTTTTTTTTTAAATATTTTTGGTTACACGAGAATAAAGAGGTTTGAACTCTTAACTTTCTACATACTACCCAAAGACTAGACCTAGTGACTCGGTACTAGGGTTAAGTAAATCATCAATTCGTTAAATTTGACAAAATGGATAATCAATCTTACCTCAACCAGATCATCTGTCATGGCCCAAAAGATGATGAAACCTATGGTATGCAAGGAGAAGAGGACCATGGAGAGATGTCCAAGCCAAATATGATACTTGATGCTTGACTCAGATGTGAGACCAACAAGAGGCAGAATTGAAGATCCTCTTGTAACTGGAAAGAATAGAAATGCCCAACATGTATTTCCAATGTACCCAAGTCTCAAGGACACACTCCTAAACTTGTCTTGCCACCTGCAGCCAAAACCAATCCAAAAAACCAATCAATTAACATATTTTATAATTGTTGTTTTAGAGATAAAAATTATTTTCAGGTCTCCTTCCCCAATAGCCCTAATTTTTAGTATCATGGATTCTTTGACACTTCAATATTCAATCGGTCATTTGTTTCAAAGGAATTTGTATAGCTATCCACTCTAAAATTGAATTATTTGGTTATTAGATATGTACCAGTAGCAAAATAGTTCATCTATGAGTGGCAACATAATTTATTTTATAGATAGTTTGCTTATTAATTCCCATGTTTCAAAGATAATACAAACACACTGCAAAAATTCAATCATCATTCAAAAATTATTCTAGATTTTGTCATATTGTTAGATTAGGGCATGTGAAAAACATATTACATACAATTCTGCGCCTTCATGCCTATGGAGATGCATAAAGCTTGTGCGCAAGTAATTGGCAAGAGACCAGATCAAGAGGGCAGCAAACATGACTGTAAAAGCAAGCTCAGTTGCTGTAACAATTCCAATTGGAGACATCACAAACATGGGGTGTTTCAGGAAGGCGAAACGATGATCATATGAAGTGCTGCTGATCAAATCAAAAAACTTTTGTTAGTGGTTTTAATAAAAAACAAACAAAGATAGGTAAAACTTGTATATTAGAGTCTTATAATGGATTTTCTGCGACCTTTTAGGGTGTAACTTTCCATTGTTCTTCTGTTGAAGATGGAGATAAACACAGCCCAAAGCTCCTATGAACATCATGGGGAATGTGAAAAGCAGAAGGTTTTGCCCTACAACAAAGGATATATATGCAGAGTAAAATGAAATTAATTAAGCAAGTTAATTAAACAATAGAAGTGCACAAGCAATGATGAAAGTATGAATAATATATATGAGATCATTAATTATAATTAAAAGCTTGCTACCTTGTTCTCTAAAGTAGGTAGAATTGAGCCGAGATTTTATCTTGGGAGTCCATGTTCGCTTGTAAACCTCTGTGGGAAACATGATCCATATCACGAGCCACACAAGAAAAATCACCAGAAGAATGATCCTCAAGATTTTGTGGCTGCTCATCGTGACAAGCACTGCCTGGTGGCTGGAGACACTGATGCTTGTGGATGAAAAACTTGATATGCTTTGAGTTCATCTGCAGCTTCCGTAACTATATATAGAAGTGAGAATATGGCGAGAACCATGAAACTTGTCCTTTATTCTTTTAAAAATTTTTCTTGTAAAAAAATCTGTTTTAAATAATTAAAAACACAAATAACAATGCGAAATCTGTCTATTTGCATAATTTTATTCCCACCTAAATTTAATATGATTTGAATACGAGTTAATTGTGACTTAGTTATTCAAGTAATCAGAGTTATTAAGGAAAAATAATCATATTTGGTAGTTAAAATGTGTAAGACTTTGATGGTTAAATTTGAAGTGGGAAATTAAGAGACAGAAGGAGGAGAAAAGGAGGAAGTGGGAGAGAAAATAAAAAGATGTAAGTATATCTTAAACAATTAATGTATTCAGATCAAAAATAAAAAAGTTTAATGTATCATTTTACAATAACCTCCTAATTTCTTTCATTGATTACTCAGCAAACACTTAAAATGTCTAGGTTTTTCCCTCAAATTTTTTATTGAAAAACTAGAATAGAACAGATGAAGGTTAAATTTGGTCATTGAATATAAATAATTCTCCCTTGCGGCAAGGTTAGTTTAATAAATAAGTAAAGTCAGCAAAGAAGTCTGCTAGCATCTTTACTCAGAGAAATTTGGTCATTGACCATAATTCCTTTTTACGGAACAATAATGCAATTACCAAAGAAAAAAGAAGTTATACAGATATATTCCCATAAAAGGAAATTATACATATATTAACAAAAATAAAGAGAAGACTTCATACAATGAGTCTATTTATATATATGACATCAAACACATTAATATTTTGGCAACCAAAATTTTTTTGCAACACCGTGGTCCCTTTAACATTGGATCTTATATATAAAATTTATTGAATGATGATTGATTAATCTGATGTCAATATAAATATCATGATGCATTATATTGTGCAAGAAAATGACTAGATATCACATGCGCGTATAAGCTTTATTTGGTAATAAAAAATTTGCATCATTGACTATTTTATTCTAGATAAAAAAAGAGACTATATGTAATGAAATTTACTCTTTCAAATTATTGGGCGAATGTCAAGTAAGTTTAATTAGAAAACTTTGGCACATTTATGATGATAATTTATTTCAGTTATATGCATTTGACTTATTTTTATAAGCTTTTGATATGCAATTAGTACAGTTGACTTAATTATGCTTACTGTACTAAATGTATATTACAGAAAGTACAATTAACGGTGTAATGTGCAGTGGTATGTACTTTTTGCAAATGCAAATGGCTTAATTAGTATAGACAGTAGCTTAGGTTATGGGTAAAAGCCTCAAATCGAACTGAAACATCTTCCCTGTCCAAGAATCAAGTTGAGATGGGATAGTTTCATAGAAAAAATCGACATTCAATACGTTACTTACTACGCATGCAAAATAATGACTAGCCCCATGCATGAACAAAAGCTTTTTCTCATGTGTTGTTTCAGACGAATTCAAGAAAAGTGAAGAATTCGTATGCATGACATGACTTGCTCTTTGTCCTTAATTTGCCACCAACAGTTATAGAATCAATTTTTTGCCATCTCTATAGTAGTGCAATGAAATAGAGAAAGTAGACTCATTTTTCTCTTTTCTCCCCTTTTTCTTTCTTTTTTCTTAGTGCATCACTGCAGAGGAATCTTGTTCCAACAATTGAGAAACATTTGCAAACATGCCAAGTAATTTAAAGCTTAAAACATATTATTAGTTCTCACAACTATATCTTCTCTTTATCCTGTGTACTACAAACTTACACTGGATTGGTACCTCTTTCTGTATTTTTTTTTTCTCTAATCACTGAGTAATGAAAAATGATACTTTTACAACATTCTCTCTATTTATTATATATTGCAGATTTTTTGCTTTCAATTAGAAGTTTAAAGGGGCTATCATTCTTAAGTTCTAACACTAGAGAGAGAGGAACCAAAAAATTCTAAAAGCAAGTGGCTTTCCAAGAATTGCCTCTACGTTCTTAACGTGGGATGAAATGATAAATATATATATATACACACACACACTTAACCTTTGTGATTATTACGTTCGTATATGTGGTTAACTTATATATATGATTATTTTGTTTGGTATAGGGTTATGATTTTCAAGTAATATATAGAATAGCCATATATACAAACGAAATATAAACATTTTGCGAAGGACTTTTCTGTTATTTCACAAGAGAGAGCAAGCAATTCCTTGGAAAGTAAATGCCTTTAGAACTTGTTGGTGTTTTTTTTTTTTTATCAAGTATTGAAAATTTTGAGAATAATCTCAGTATCTACTTAAGTTGAAGATTTATTTTTAATCAGATTACATTCTATCCCTTTTCCATTTTATCATGTACTGGTATGTACTTACTCAGTACATGCACTGGTACATGACACAGAATAGTAAATCTCTCTGTATTGAAGTTATGGATTGGGCGCATTTTTTTTTTGGTTTTGTAACATAGATTACTTAATTTTTTAAGATACTAATTTTTTGAAGTCAAAAGATAGTGTAGTGATACTACAAATTATTGGATGATATAAAAATCAATATGTACCATCTTATGATTTACAATATACTATATTATTGACTATACTAACCTTATTAATTTTTTACTAAAAAAAAAAAATCTTCTTTCAATTTTTTGTGAAGAACTAAGAGCTAAGTTTGTGCTTGGGTTAAGAATATATAGTTCCAATGAGCTTATATTACAACTACAAACGTGTAGCAATTGCATTACATTATGTCGTGAATATTTCAGAGCTATAAATCACCAATTAAAGCTAATGGATTCGAAGTGAAGATTATTTTCCAAACCAGAAGCACAAATTTTGGCAACTTCGTGTCTCAAGTTCTTGGGGCCACAAACTAAAACTCCAACGTCGTCTCCCTTGCACTCAAACAGAATCCCTGCAACATCAATAGCAGAATCAATCACTCATCAAAAATAAATAAATAAATTCAGAGGCAGAGTGGCGGAGACACGTTTGTTTTTTTTTTTTTTTTTAATTTTTTTAATATTATATAATTATTACACATATTCACTCTTAAGTTTTTTTTTTTTTTTTTTAATTATTAGATATTATATGGTTTTTAATCTCTGTCGTTTTACCTAAATACTAGCTTCTCCCAAAGATACATGCAATATATGTAACTAGCTTACTCTTCAGATTAGGCCTTGCACCAAAATGTACTTTGGTATTTTGCACAAGTGATTGATGAGGAATGCTTTCAAGCTCTCTCTCCATGCCATAAATCCATGATCGCGGAGATGTTCTACGCATCGGAACTTCCACGTTCAAAATCTGCTTACTTTCCACGGCGTTTCGACTCTTGCACCAATGAAAAACTGCACTAGAGCACACAGAAATAGCTGCACAGGTCAGAAACAAGAACCAAAGAACCTTGAAGGTCCAGTGGTAAACTTCATCAGATTCATTATTCTCAATTGGGTAAATATAATAACGAGTGACAATGCCCAAAAGGACCAGGAACATGAGAAATGATGATGAGATTATAGCAGCAAGCCATAGCCAATTGTTTGGGCCTAACACAGCTGAGATGGGGGAGTCTGAAGGCATGGGCTTGAACCATATGGTTTGGACATTTTGCTTCTGGGTTTCTCTTTGGGCTTCTTCTGTGTCTCTGGTTACATAGGCTTCAATTTGCAGCTGTAGCCCTGAGATTTGGGCTGATGAGCCTGAGAGAGGAAGCAAGAGGTCCAACATGGTTAGATCAGATGACTGCTTGAAAGCACAGATCAGTTGAACTCTTGGGACATGCCTGTTTGGTTGTTGGCTGTGGTATATGAGCTCACGGATTATGGATATTAAGGGTGTGATGCCACTTCCACCACTCACCAACACCAGCTGCTCGTGCCTGCAGAGAAATTGTGATCAAAGTTAATTGCTTTTAATCAATTAAGAGCATTATAAGATAGATCAAGGAAAAATTGAGTAGTATAAACTTTAAACTCTTGAATGTACAAACATGTAATTTTGTAAATGTGACTTTATTAGTTGAGTAGATTAAAAGGAAAATGTTCAGGGCCTAAAATTGAATGATATGACCAATAAAGTTGTGTCACTCAAGTTCGATGTATACAAACAAATTTTTAAAAGAGTTTTATTTTTATTGAAGTTTTTTAGTTAGTTTAAGTTGGATTAGTTGTGGATAAAAAAATTTATTATTAGATTCATACCTTATAAATACCAACGGTCAAGATAAAAAAAATGAAATCTCATGTTAGCAAAGAAGAAAAATATAAAGCTAGGATCAAAATTACAAATTAGTTTGACCCCCGAACTTTATATCCACTTTATATATTTTTCACCAGCCCACGTGGGTTCTCAAACACAGGATATTATTTGTATTACCAATAAATTAAAATAAGAAATAAACACACTTCAAACATCAAATGAAACAATTACCAGGGAGCATATTGAACTTTGTAAATGTTTTTAATGACATGAATTTTACCTTAGAAATTGTGGAGTAGAAGGTCCATAGGGTCCTTCAATAGAAACTTCAAGACGATCCAAATTAGAAGAAGAAAGTTGCTGATGAAGTTTCTGCGACCAGCAACCCTGAACTTTGATGGCAACACTGAGCTTATCTTGCTCCATGTTGCAATTAGATACCACTGTAAAAGGGTGCCACTGCAGCTTGGATATGCTGGGAACATTTAGGAACACAATGCTTGTGGGATTATGATATAAACCTGAAAGGTAGAAAGGTTAAAATATAGACAAATTTAATACTGTCAAATTAAGCTGAAGAAGAAAAAGTACTTTAGTATAGTTTATAAGTATTTGAATTGACTTTAGGAAAAAAGTGAAAACATTTCTAGAGTTAAAATACCTACAATTTTTTTTTAAAAAACAAATAGAAGGAGAAAGTGGTAGTTGTTTATTAAAGGTACTTAATTTTAGCTTTTGCTTATTCTTCTATACTTCAAAAGCACTATTTTAAACTAATTCAATTCAAATGGCTCTAAATGATATTTTGGCATTATTTCAGAATTGTATGATTACCTGGAGTCTTGGAGAAGTTGAGCTCAATTGTGGGAGAGGGTAAAAGGCGAGCTGACAACAAGCGGGCACGTTGCCGTGATTGTAAGAATCTGAGATGTCGATCAACGAGGAAGAGGAAAATGCCAGGAGCAATCATGGACAAGTATTCAACTCCCACATGGATTGCATAGAATAATATGTAGAGTGTGTAGAGATGGTGACTGTAGAAGAAAACCTCAAACATCTTACGTCGGATTCTGGGAGAACTGGTCACCCACAAGACTAAAGCAATTGCACTTGCAATCATCCCAGCTAAGTTGGATACGTAAGTCTTGCTCCACTCTATTATCTACTTCACATCAATCAAAATCACCTTCAGCATGCAAAACTATATGTGGAACAAACACAATCATTTTGACAATTGTATGTTTATTTAGGATATTATGTACATTTTAGGGTTTAACATCAATTTGTTGAAATTTATTATAGTGAATGACATGACGTAAAATAGATTGTTAGATGAATTAAATAGTGTGTTACAATCATCTATCCAATAATTCACTTTACGCTATATCATCGACTATGTTGATTGCATGCGTGTTTATTCGATTATAATGAATCTAGCTTTCTATGTAGGTAGAAAGCAAACAAAACTAGGCAAAGAATCTCAAGTTTCACTATAAGCTTCCTCACTAGAATCACATTAGTTATAATTCCTACGCAACTACTCTCCCCATAAAGAATAGAAAAAGAAAATAATGGTTAGAGAGTGAAAATTTTAAATTTAGTCACCTCAATCATTTGATCTGTGATGGCCCAATAGATGATGAAACCTATAGTATGAGCAGCAAAAAGAACCATGGAAAGATGTCCAAGCCAGATATGGTACTTGATGCTTGACTCAGATGTCAATCCGACAAGAGGCAGAATTGAAGACCCTCTAGTCAATGGAAAGAATAGGAATGCCCAGCATATGTTTCCTATGTATCCAAGTCTCAAAGACACACTTCGGAACTTTGCTTGCCACCTGCCAACAACAGTTCAATATCAAACCCAGTTAAATATCCTTTACAACTTGGCCCAAAAATATAAGAAAGTAGGTTAAAATTTTGGGATGCAAATATTTAGTGGAAGAAAAATTAAAAGTTTATATATTTCACTTTACTTTATGATTTTTTTTTATTAAAAATCTAAATTTATTACAATTAATAATATTAAGTGATAAGAATCTTTAAATAAATCAAATGATGTATTATAATTATTTTTTTAAAAATTCATATTATATCACATCATTAATTGCAGTAATAATTACTAAAGTGAATTTAAATTACCTTATTAAATGCTTTTTAACATATGTTTGTACATACATGTACTCCTACTTACACTTTCTCGCCTGCTTTATGCATATGAAGATGACCGAAGCTGGTGCGCAAGTAATTAGCAAGAGACCATATCAAGAGTGCAGCAAACATGGCTGCAAAAGTGAGCTCCATTCCTGTTACAATTCCTATTGGAGACATCACCAACACAGGTCGTCTCAACATTCCCAAACGACGACGTACAGCTCCACTGAAACCAAAATACAAGATGTCAAGAACTATACATCAATATTTACACTTTATGTGGGTGAAGGCTCCAACATAAAACATAGAGAGAAAGAATTGAATATAACTAGCAATGGAAGATAGATGTCTGAGACCTTCTGGGGTGCGCGTGCAACTTTTCTGTCTTTTTTTGATGAAGATGGAGATAGATACAGCCCATAGCCCCTGTGAACATCATGGGGAACGTGAAAAGAAGAAGGTTTGTCCCTAAGATAGTTAATAAAATAACATGTTAGATTTCAACAAGATGAAAAGGAAAAGGAAAATTAATGAAGAAAGAAAGAACACTCCGGAGTAGATAATAGAAATAACAGCAATATACCTTGCTCTCTGAAATATGTAGAATTCAGTTTGTTCTCTAACTTGGGACTCCATGTTTTCGTATAAGCCTTAGTAGGCAACAAAATCCAAATCAACAGCCACCCAAGAAACACCACAAGAAAAATTATTTTCAGGATTGTTTGGCTTCTCATCTTGTACTTGTGTGGTGAGTGTCTATGGCCTGTGCTTATTGCAAAATGGAACAGTTTGAGTCTGCTGAGCCCACACAAATGCTTCAAACAAAGTGGGTGCTTTATATTCTGTAGATTTTGGTAGATATATACAGAAAAGAGTAACGAGTCTGCAATATAAATATGCTAGTAGATTTTTATGGTGTGCGTGAGTTGGCATCAGCATCTAACCTCCAAATGAAAAAAGAAAAGAAAAGAAAAGAAAATGCTATAGAAAAATACTGCTATTTTTACAGATTTTTTTGGCTCATTAAGGATAAAGCACTAGTTTATTCCCATCTACTCATCTGGTGTATATGAGATGTGACGATGTGAAATACAACAAAAATAAACACAGTAATGTCAACCCTGTTAGTCACGTTATTAATTTCTTCGATCACAAGAAATTTCACAATTTATTATAATATTTTTTGTTTGTACAATTTTTTTTTTTTTAAAACTTGTAAGATAGTTTAATTTTTTAGAAATGACAATAATGTATTTTTTGTTATATCTTCGTATTATAATTATTTATAAAAATAAAATTATAAATATAAAAATAAAAAATATAAAAATAAATGTATATAAATTAATGTTGACATTTTTGTTTTTAAATCATTGATCTCTCATATCTATCTTTTACGCAGCTTTTGTTGAAAATTTTGTTTTTCCACAGAAGAAGACAAGAAGGCGGCGAATCTTGCTGTACTATTCTAAATATGAGCCACTCGTTTCCTCGGGTGACACTCTCACTCTGCAATGCAACTATTTTGTTATTTTCTTGTTAGAGTTTATTGTCAGTATTAAAAAATAATATGAAATATTCAAAAATATTGAGAAAGAATTTGTTTATGATAAATGCTTATCTCACGTTAAGAAATTATAGAAAAAAATCGTACCACAAACTTATTTATGGAAAATAATGATATACGAGGAAAATATGAAAAATTGATCAACACATATTCCCCCAAACCCAACAAAACCATATGTCATTGGATATTTAACAAATTCAACTTGACTTATTTAAATCTTTTTCCAACAACATTTACAATATTTTAATAAAATAATGGTATTACTACCATTTCCCGAGATTAGATGGTTCACAAAATTTAGGGTTGTCTTTTTTTTTTTTTTTAAATTAAAATTTATTGTTTCCTCTTGTTTTATTTGCAGGAGGAATAAAATAAGACATGAGCCAACAATAAAGGTTGACATAGGACATAAATAATAAAATAATAATCATATTTTGTAAGGTTATGAATCAGAATTTCTCTATCAATGTAAAGATTTAGTACATAAAAAATCTGTTAATTGGGTTTATAAGCATTTTTTGAGGCTGCTTTGGCCATAAGGAGTGACTGGACATAATTAACCTAGATATTTTTATATAAAAAATAAAATAAAATAAGACATAGGTAGTCAAACCCAGAAAAGTTACTATGATGCGACAAAAGTTGGTGTCTTTCCATAATTTGAGTTAGAATAATCTATACCATAAACTTAAACTTAATTATAAATTATGCACTATAATACATATGACAGATTGTAAGTCTAATAGAAATAAATTAAATGAAACGACTAAGGTTCAAGATTTACCAATCATACGTTGTAATTTGTATGTGTGCATGGTTCTATATAGCAACCTATATATTAAATTCCAGATGTGGTTTCTCGAAGTACGAGTATATTGAATCTGCCTTGGTATGAATGTGAGGCAACCAATGCAGAAAGAATGATTGTTTTGTTTGCAGGCCCACAGGACAAATCTAATAATTGATTGGTTAATATTCAAAATTGTCATCTACAAGACTTTTAGACCAAAAAATAAGAAGAATTGTCAAATTGATGTCTCTTTGGTTAGGTCTGGGTTTGGTGGATCCATCAGTTTTTCTAAAGAAAATACTGTTTGCATATTTGAAGGTGTATATTTAATTTATATACCTATAGTTTGTATTAGTTAGTTATAAGGATAAAAGAGAAAAAAAAAAAAAAAGAGATGTGAGAAAAATAGTGTAAAAAAGTGTACATATATCATATGTACTGATTTCTGAATAAGTATAAATTGCGTTTAATTATAGTCTCACCGTTTTCTAACAACACACACATTAGACAGACTCATGGACTAGACATGTGGGTGTTAAATCACTTGACTTCTGACGTTGCCATGCAAATTTGCTTTTAGCAATAGAAAGTGGTACATGTACCATTGTTCATGTACACTCTATATTTGTTAATTAAATGTAGTGGCAAAATTATAAATAAAAAATATAAAAATTAAAAAATGTATAAAATGTAATTATAGAATTATAAGTATACTTATAATATATATGTTTAGCAATTTCGAAAGTACTAAGAGGCTCGAAGCAAAACTGATAATATTACAAGATTCATTGAGAATTTAAAATTTGACTAAATTTTTTTATATTATTATTAATCTTAAATAAATAAGTTTTAAATTTTATAAATTAAACATTCACATTACAACGAGTTTTTTAATAGTAACTTAAACATATGAAAAAGTACCAAGTTTAATCCCAAAATATAAAAGTGTTAAAGATTTATCTCAAAAGGTTATACTATTACACCTAATTACTTTTTCTCCTCGCCTCCAAAATAGTCCTTTCTTTCTTGTAGAATTCCAATAATCTCCAAATGTTGAGTTTCATGGATTAATTCATGGCCTTAGGTTTGCATGGGATAAAAGGGTCTGCCGTGTGTTTTGTTTTACACATTTTAAGGAAGTTCTATCTTTGGTTGCTCAACATATATCCTCCCCAATATGACCATCAATGCCAATCTGATGTGGGGTATTAAGGGATTATTGGATATATACTACACTTGAAAAGCAGTTATAGATTCCAGTTGATTTCCATTTCTGTTTTTTCGGTTGAACCCCTTTAGTTGCATCCTTGGATATAAGGAACATTTCCGATTTTTAACATTAAATTTCGAGCAATCAAATTTATTTAATGACTTAATTTCATCAATATATATATATATACACACACACACACACAATATTTACAGTAAAAACATATAAATTACATCCACCTAATTAAACGCTGCCCAACTGATATATGATTCTCTAATTATTACGCTTGTAAAGAAGCATCAAACCCCAATTTATTTATTTTTGATACAGTTATTGCACAAAACGAACCCCCAATTATGTGTGTATATATATATATATCTTGGCCATGTATGGCTATTCTGCAGGGAATAATGTGCATCGATCACCAGTTAAAGCTTATGGCCTCAAAGTGAAGATTATTTGCCAAGCCAGATGGACATATTTTGGCAACTTCATGTCTCATCTTCCTTGGCCCACACACCAAAACTCCAACATCTTCTCCTTTGCATTCTAACAGAATTTCTGCAAAATTAGCAAACCTCACCACTTTAGTATAAAATGTATGTTGATTTTGAATATTATATTAACTTTCAATTGTGGATAAAAGCATTTTTTGGTTTATTTATCATTGAATTGTTGTTTTTTTTGTTTTTATCAATAAGAAGCAGTAACACGTTTAATGATCTACGTGCTGGTAGGATAGAAGCTTTAGTCTCATAATTAAATATGTTATTGAACTGACTTACTTGTTAAATTAGGTCTTGCCCCGAAATGTACTTTGGTTGCTTGCACAAGGGACTGATGAGGAAAGCTTTCAAGCTCTTGATCCCTGCCATAAATCCATGACCCTGGTGATGTGGTTGGTGTTTGGCCTTCCACGTTTACAATTTGCTTGCTCTCCACGGTGCCGTTTTGTCTCTTGCACCAGAGAAAAACTGCACTAGAGCACACGGAAATGGCTGCACATGTCAGAAACAAGAACCAAAGAACCTTGAATGTCCAATGGTAAACTTCCTCAGATCCATTATTCTCAACTGGGTAAATATAGTAACGAGTGACAATGCCCAAAAAGACGAGGAACATGAGAAATGATGCTGAGATTATAGCACCAAGACATAGCCAATTGTTTGGGCCTAACACAGCTGAGATTGGAGAGTCTGAGGGGTTTGGTTTGAACCATCTTGTTTGGATGGTGTGTTCTTGTGTGTCTACTGGGGCTTCTTCTTTGTCTCTGGTTACATAGGCTTCAATTTGCAGTTGTAGTCCTGAGATTTGGGCTGATGAGCCTGAGAGAGGAAGCATGAGGTCTAACATGGTAAGATCAGTTGAGTTCTTGAAAGCACAGATCAGTAGAATGCTTGGAACATGAGAGTTTCCTTGTTGCAATTGGCTTTGGTATATGAGCTCACGGATTATGGATATGAAGGGTGTGATGCCACTTCCACCACTTACCATCACAAGCTGTTCATGCCTGTTAAGTGTTAGACATAATAGTTAGTTGAAGTTAGTAATAGTTAATTGGCATCCAATGGCAAAGAATCCGGATTTGTTACAAATAAAAAAAAATATAATTATATAATTAATGATGTGATATAACATAAACTATTAAATGAATAGATGAATTTGATTTATCTATCAATTTATATTATATATTATTAATAATTATGTATTTTTAACTGTAATAAATTTACGTTGAATAGAAAATCAACAATGAAAATGTTACTTAAGAGGGTGTTTGGTACACTTGCATATTTCCATTGATACGTGAGATGCTTGATATCACATTACTTGATATCAAAAATCAGGAATTGAAATTTTTTTCAAACTACACACAAGATGTTTAAAGAATCCTGGATCTGTTGACATCTCTCTTATATCTTTTTTTTTTTTTTTTGATACATTTATAATAGTAGAAATCCAAAGACAAGCATTTAAAATAGTGGCATATCTTGTACTAACTGACCTTAGAAAATGTGAAGTAGAGGGTCCATAGGGTCCTTCAACGGAAACTTCAAGATGATCCAAATCTGAAGAAAGTTTCTGATAAAGTTTACTTGACCAGCTACCCTCGGTCTTAATCACAACACTCAGCTTGTCTGCCTCCATATTACAGTTGGAATTCACCGTAAAAGGATGCCACTGCAACTTGGAAACGCTGGGAACATTTATGAACACAATGCTTGTGGGATTATAACTTAAACCTGCAGGTGGAAAATTTTAAAAAAATTCGAGAGAAAACTTCATTGATTGATGATGAATATCCTATCATATTAGGGTTTTTTTTTTTTATTATTATTATTATAAAACGATCATGTTTGTCAAAATTTGAGAAAGAAACTTCATTGATTGACGGATTAACATCCTCTCGTATTAGGGGTCAATTGACATTATCATGTTTGTCAAACGTTAGCCCTTCAATATCATTAAAGCCAAATTATTAGCCAAGAAGATAACATTCTCTCTCATCATTTAAGCCAACCTCATAATAGTTATGTAACTCTTTTTCTTGTCCCTAAACCCTAGGATGTAGGGATTAAAAAAAAAAGGGTTACTTAACCTTGATATGATTGGCTTTAATATGAGGAGAAAATGTTACAGTTCTAACCATTAATTTAGCTTAATATGATTGAAGGGCTAGGATACGAGGAACAAGATAATGCCACGTCACCCCTAACATGAGAAGATCCTGACTGATTCTAATTTGTTGGATTATATGCATTTCAAAGGACTTTAGCAATTGAGTATTGTTGTCCTTGATTCATATTCTTTGGGAAGATGCATGAGATTTGCAAGAGAGAATAAGTTATCTTTTGATTCATAGTAAGATATCACAACTTATCAATATAGTTATTATAATACTAGTGTTAACTTCTTAAACACACTATTAATTAATATTGTATCACGTTTTGCTCTTCTTTGTTTGACAGTTGTTCTTTTTTTTTAAACTTTACTAACCCATGCATTATAATTAGGAACTTGGGCTAATTATAGCTAAAGATTGATTTATTTAAAGTCGAGAAGTATAATCTTTTCTAAAAAATCTTAGAATATATATATGAGAAAATTATCCACTTAATTACCTGGACTCTTGGAGAAGTTGAGCTCAAGAGTCTGGCATGGTAATAGGCGAGCTGACAACAACCTAGCACGGTGGCGCGATTGCAGGAATGTGAGGTGTCGGTCAATGAGGAAGAGGAAAATGCCAGGAGCAATCATGCAGATGTAGGTTACTCCCACATGGATTGCATAGAATAAGATATATAGAATGTAGAGGTGGTGAGTGTAGAAGAAAACCTCAAACATCTTACGCCTAACGCGGGGAAAGCTCGTCATCCACATGGCTAATGCAATTAATATTGCAATCTCCCCAGCTACGTTGGATACATATGTTCTGCTCCACTCTACCATCTGTCTCATCCATTAAACCATTGCATATATCAAGATATTAATTATATATATATATATACACTTCCAAATCATGATTTTTAATATAAATTCATTGCTTTTGGAATTGATTATAAGCCCTAATGCAAACAACATAATTATGATGATGAGTTGCTTAGTATGATATGTGACTATTATATGATGTCGGCACTAGGTTTTTTTTTTTTTAAATATTTTTGGTTACACGAGAATAAAGAGGTTTGAACTCTTAACTTTCTACATACTACCCAAAGACTAGACCTAGTGACTCGGTACTAGGGTTAAGTAAATCATCAATTCGTTAAATTTGACAAAATGGATAATCAATCTTACCTCAACCAGATCATCTGTCATGGCCCAAAAGATGATGAAACCTATGGTATGCAAGGAGAAGAGGACCATGGAGAGATGTCCAAGCCAAATATGATACTTGATGCTTGACTCAGATGTGAGACCAACAAGAGGCAGAATTGAAGATCCTCTTGTAACTGGAAAGAATAGAAATGCCCAACATGTATTTCCAATGTACCCAAGTCTCAAGGACACACTCCTAAACTTGTCTTGCCACCTGCAGCCAAAACCAATCCAAAAAACCAATCAATTAACATATTTTATAATTGTTGTTTTAGAGATAAAAATTATTTTCAGGTCTCCTTCCCCAATAGCCCTAATTTTTAGTATCATGGATTCTTTGACACTTCAATATTCAATCGGTCATTTGTTTCAAAGGAATTTGTATAGCTATCCACTCTAAAATTGAATTATTTGGTTATTAGATATGTACCAGTAGCAAAATAGTTCATCTATGAGTGGCAACATAATTTATTTTATAGATAGTTTGCTTATTAATTCCCATGTTTCAAAGATAATACAAACACACTGCAAAAATTCAATCATCATTCAAAAATTATTCTAGATTTTGTCATATTGTTAGATTAGGGCATGTGAAAAACATATTACATACAATTCTGCGCCTTCATGCCTATGGAGATGCATAAAGCTTGTGCGCAAGTAATTGGCAAGAGACCAGATCAAGAGGGCAGCAAACATGACTGTAAAAGCAAGCTCAGTTGCTGTAACAATTCCAATTGGAGACATCACAAACATGGGGTGTTTCAGGAAGGCGAAACGATGATCATATGAAGTGCTGCTGATCAAATCAAAAAACTTTTGTTAGTGGTTTTAATAAAAAACAAACAAAGATAGGTAAAACTTGTATATTAGAGTCTTATAATGGATTTTCTGCGACCTTTTAGGGTGTAACTTTCCATTGTTCTTCTGTTGAAGATGGAGATAAACACAGCCCAAAGCTCCTATGAACATCATGGGGAATGTGAAAAGCAGAAGGTTTTGCCCTACAACAAAGGATATATATGCAGAGTAAAATGAAATTAATTAAGCAAGTTAATTAAACAATAGAAGTGCACAAGCAATGATGAAAGTATGAATAATATATATGAGATCATTAATTATAATTAAAAGCTTGCTACCTTGTTCTCTAAAGTAGGTAGAATTGAGCCGAGATTTTATCTTGGGAGTCCATGTTCGCTTGTAAACCTCTGTGGGAAACATGATCCATATCACGAGCCACACAAGAAAAATCACCAGAAGAATGATCCTCAAGATTTTGTGGCTGCTCATCGTGACAAGCACTGCCTGGTGGCTGGAGACACTGATGCTTGTGGATGAAAAACTTGATATGCTTTGAGTTCATCTGCAGCTTCCGTAACTATATATAGAAGTGAGAATATGGCGAGAACCATGAAACTTGTCCTTTATTCTTTTAAAAATTTTTCTTGTAAAAAAATCTGTTTTAAATAATTAAAAACACAAATAACAATGCGAAATCTGTCTATTTGCATAATTTTATTCCCACCTAAATTTAATATGATTTGAATACGAGTTAATTGTGACTTAGTTATTCAAGTAATCAGAGTTATTAAGGAAAAATAATCATATTTGGTAGTTAAAATGTGTAAGACTTTGATGGTTAAATTTGAAGTGGGAAATTAAGAGACAGAAGGAGGAGAAAAGGAGGAAGTGGGAGAGAAAATAAAAAGATGTAAGTATATCTTAAACAATTAATGTATTCAGATCAAAAATAAAAAAGTTTAATGTATCATTTTACAATAACCTCCTAATTTCTTTCATTGATTACTCAGCAAACACTTAAAATGTCTAGGTTTTTCCCTCAAATTTTTTATTGAAAAACTAGAATAGAACAGATGAAGGTTAAATTTGGTCATTGAATATAAATAATTCTCCCTTGCGGCAAGGTTAGTTTAATAAATAAGTAAAGTCAGCAAAGAAGTCTGCTAGCATCTTTACTCAGAGAAATTTGGTCATTGACCATAATTCCTTTTTACGGAACAATAATGCAATTACCAAAGAAAAAAGAAGTTATACAGATATATTCCCATAAAAGGAAATTATACATATATTAACAAAAATAAAGAGAAGACTTCATACAATGAGTCTATTTATATATATGACATCAAACACATTAATATTTTGGCAACCAAAATTTTTTTGCAACACCGTGGTCCCTTTAACATTGGATCTTATATATAAAATTTATTGAATGATGATTGATTAATCTGATGTCAATATAAATATCATGATGCATTATATTGTGCAAGAAAATGACTAGATATCACATGCGCGTATAAGCTTTATTTGGTAATAAAAAATTTGCATCATTGACTATTTTATTCTAGATAAAAAAAGAGACTATATGTAATGAAATTTACTCTTTCAAATTATTGGGCGAATGTCAAGTAAGTTTAATTAGAAAACTTTGGCACATTTATGATGATAATTTATTTCAGTTATATGCATTTGACTTATTTTTATAAGCTTTTGATATGCAATTAGTACAGTTGACTTAATTATGCTTACTGTACTAAATGTATATTACAGAAAGTACAATTAACGGTGTAATGTGCAGTGGTATGTACTTTTTGCAAATGCAAATGGCTTAATTAGTATAGACAGTAGCTTAGGTTATGGGTAAAAGCCTCAAATCGAACTGAAACATCTTCCCTGTCCAAGAATCAAGTTGAGATGGGATAGTTTCATAGAAAAAATCGACATTCAATACGTTACTTACTACGCATGCAAAATAATGACTAGCCCCATGCATGAACAAAAGCTTTTTCTCATGTGTTGTTTCAGACGAATTCAAGAAAAGTGAAGAATTCGTATGCATGACATGACTTGCTCTTTGTCCTTAATTTGCCACCAACAGTTATAGAATCAATTTTTTGCCATCTCTATAGTAGTGCAATGAAATAGAGAAAGTAGACTCATTTTTCTCTTTTCTCCCCTTTTTCTTTCTTTTTTCTTAGTGCATCACTGCAGAGGAATCTTGTTCCAACAATTGAGAAACATTTGCAAACATGCCAAGTAATTTAAAGCTTAAAACATATTATTAGTTCTCACAACTATATCTTCTCTTTATCCTGTGTACTACAAACTTACACTGGATTGGTACCTCTTTCTGTATTTTTTTTTTCTCTAATCACTGAGTAATGAAAAATGATACTTTTACAACATTCTCTCTATTTATTATATATTGCAGATTTTTTGCTTTCAATTAGAAGTTTAAAGGGGCTATCATTCTTAAGTTCTAACACTAGAGAGAGAGGAACCAAAAAATTCTAAAAGCAAGTGGCTTTCCAAGAATTGCCTCTACGTTCTTAACGTGGGATGAAATGATAAATATATATATATACACACACACACTTAACCTTTGTGATTATTACGTTCGTATATGTGGTTAACTTATATATATGATTATTTTGTTTGGTATAGGGTTATGATTTTCAAGTAATATATAGAATAGCCATATATACAAACGAAATATAAACATTTTGCGAAGGACTTTTCTGTTATTTCACAAGAGAGAGCAAGCAATTCCTTGGAAAGTAAATGCCTTTAGAACTTGTTGGTGTTTTTTTTTTTTTATCAAGTATTGAAAATTTTGAGAATAATCTCAGTATCTACTTAAGTTGAAGATTTATTTTTAATCAGATTACATTCTATCCCTTTTCCATTTTATCATGTACTGGTATGTACTTACTCAGTACATGCACTGGTACATGACACAGAATAGTAAATCTCTCTGTATTGAAGTTATGGATTGGGTGCATTTTTTTTTTGGTTTTGTAACATAGATTACTTAATTTTTTAAGATACTAATTTTTTGAAGTCAAAAGATAGTGTAGTGATACTACAAATTATTGGATGATATAAAAATCAATATGTACCATCTTATGATTTACAATATACTATATTATTGACTATACTAACCTTATTAATTTTTTACTAAAAAAAAAAAATCTTCTTTCAATTTTTTGTGAAGAACTAAGAGCTAAGTTTGTGCTTGGGTTAAGAATATATAGTTCCAATGAGCTTATATTACAACTACAAACGTGTAGCAATTGCATTACATTATGTCGTGAATATTTCAGAGCTATAAATCACCAATTAAAGCTAATGGATTCGAAGTGAAGATTATTTTCCAAACCAGAAGCACAAATTTTGGCAACTTCGTGTCTCAAGTTCTTGGGGCCACAAACTAAAACTCCAACGTCGTCTCCCTTGCACTCAAACAGAATCCCTGCAACATCAATAGCAGAATCAATCACTCATCAAAAATAAATAAATAAATTCAGAGGCAGAGTGGCGGAGACACGTTTGTTTTTTTTTTTTTTTTTAATTTTTTTAATATTATATAATTATTACACATATTCACTCTTAAGTTTTTTTTTTTTTTTTTTAATTATTAGATATTATATGGTTTTTAATCTCTGTCGTTTTACCTAAATACTAGCTTCTCCCAAAGATACATGCAATATATGTAACTAGCTTACTCTTCAGATTAGGCCTTGCACCAAAATGTACTTTGGTATTTTGCACAAGTGATTGATGAGGAATGCTTTCAAGCTCTCTCTCCATGCCATAAATCCATGATCGCGGAGATGTTCTACGCATCGGAACTTCCACGTTCAAAATCTGCTTACTTTCCACGGCGTTTCGACTCTTGCACCAATGAAAAACTGCACTAGAGCACACAGAAATAGCTGCACAGGTCAGAAACAAGAACCAAAGAACCTTGAAGGTCCAGTGGTAAACTTCATCAGATTCATTATTCTCAATTGGGTAAATATAATAACGAGTGACAATGCCCAAAAGGACCAGGAACATGAGAAATGATGATGAGATTATAGCAGCAAGCCATAGCCAATTGTTTGGGCCTAACACAGCTGAGATGGGGGAGTCTGAAGGCATGGGCTTGAACCATATGGTTTGGACATTTTGCTTCTGGGTTTCTCTTTGGGCTTCTTCTGTGTCTCTGGTTACATAGGCTTCAATTTGCAGCTGTAGCCCTGAGATTTGGGCTGATGAGCCTGAGAGAGGAAGCAAGAGGTCCAACATGGTTAGATCAGATGACTGCTTGAAAGCACAGATCAGTTGAACTCTTGGGACATGCCTGTTTGGTTGTTGGCTGTGGTATATGAGCTCACGGATTATGGATATTAAGGGTGTGATGCCACTTCCACCACTCACCAACACCAGCTGCTCGTGCCTGCAGAGAAATTGTGATCAAAGTTAATTGCTTTTAATCAATTAAGAGCATTATAAGATAGATCAAGGAAAAATTGAGTAGTATAAACTTTAAACTCTTGAATGTACAAACATGTAATTTTGTAAATGTGACTTTATTAGTTGAGTAGATTAAAAGGAAAATGTTCAGGGCCTAAAATTGAATGATATGACCAATAAAGTTGTGTCACTCAAGTTCGATGTATACAAACAAATTTTTAAAAGAGTTTTATTTTTATTGAAGTTTTTTAGTTAGTTTAAGTTGGATTAGTTGTGGATAAAAAAATTTATTATTAGATTCATACCTTATAAATACCAACGGTCAAGATAAAAAAAATGAAATCTCATGTTAGCAAAGAAGAAAAATATAAAGCTAGGATCAAAATTACAAATTAGTTTGACCCCCGAGCTTTATATCCACTTTATATATTTTTCACCAGCCCACGTGGGTTCTCAAACACAGGATATTATTTGTATTACCAATAAATTAAAATAAGAAATAAACACACTTCAAACATCAAATGAAACAATTACCAGGGAGCATATTGAACTTTGTAAATGTTTTTAATGACATGAATTTTACCTTAGAAATTGTGGAGTAGAAGGTCCATAGGGTCCTTCAATAGAAACTTCAAGACGATCCAAATTAGAAGAAGAAAGTTGCTGATGAAGTTTCTGCGACCAGCAACCCTGAACTTTGATGGCAACACTGAGCTTATCTTGCTCCATGTTGCAATTAGATACCACTGTAAAAGGGTGCCACTGCAGCTTGGATATGCTGGGAACATTTAGGAACACAATGCTTGTGGGATTATGATATAAACCTGAAAGGTAGAAAGGTTAAAATATAGACAAATTTAATACTGTCAAATTAAGCTGAAGAAGAAAAAGTACTTTAGTATAGTTTATAAGTATTTGAATTGACTTTAGGAAAAAAGTGAAAACATTTCTAGAGTTAAAATACCTACAATTTTTTTTTAAAAAACAAATAGAAGGAGAAAGTGGTAGTTGTTTATTAAAGGTACTTAATTTTAGCTTTTGCTTATTCTTCTATACTTCAAAAGCACTATTTTAAACTAATTCAATTCAAATGGCTCTAAATGATATTTTGGCATTATTTCAGAATTGTATGATTACCTGGAGTCTTGGAGAAGTTGAGCTCAATTGTGGGAGAGGGTAAAAGGCGAGCTGACAACAAGCGGGCACGTTGCCGTGATTGTAAGAATCTGAGATGTCGATCAACGAGGAAGAGGAAAATGCCAGGAGCAATCATGGACAAGTATTCAACTCCCACATGGATTGCATAGAATAATATGTAGAGTGTGTAGAGATGGTGACTGTAGAAGAAAACCTCAAACATCTTACGTCGGATTCTGGGAGAACTGGTCACCCACAAGACTAAAGCAATTGCACTTGCAATCATCCCAGCTAAGTTGGATACGTAAGTCTTGCTCCACTCTATTATCTACTTCACATCAATCAAAATCACCTTCAGCATGCAAAACTATATGTGGAACAAACACAATCATTTTGACAATTGTATGTTTATTTAGGATATTATGTACATTTTAGGGTTTAACATCAATTTGTTGAAATTTATTATAGTGAATGACATGACGTAAAATAGATTGTTAGATGAATTAAATAGTGTGTTACAATCATCTATCCAATAATTCACTTTACGCTATATCATCGACTATGTTGATTGCATGCGTGTTTATTCGATTATAATGAATCTAGCTTTCTATGTAGGTAGAAAGCAAACAAAACTAGGCAAAGAATCTCAAGTTTCACTATAAGCTTCCTCACTAGAATCACATTAGTTATAATTCCTACGCAACTACTCTCCCCATAAAGAATAGAAAAAGAAAATAATGGTTAGAGAGTGAAAATTTTAAATTTAGTCACCTCAATCATTTGATCTGTGATGGCCCAATAGATGATGAAACCTATAGTATGAGCAGCAAAAAGAACCATGGAAAGATGTCCAAGCCAGATATGGTACTTGATGCTTGACTCAGATGTCAATCCGACAAGAGGCAGAATTGAAGACCCTCTAGTCAATGGAAAGAATAGGAATGCCCAGCATATGTTTCCTATGTATCCAAGTCTCAAAGACACACTTCGGAACTTTGCTTGCCACCTGCCAACAACAGTTCAATATCAAACCCAGTTAAATATCCTTTACAACTTGGCCCAAAAATATAAGAAAGTAGGTTAAAATTTTGGGATGCAAATATTTAGTGGAAGAAAAATTAAAAGTTTATATATTTCACTTTACTTTATGATTTTTTTTTATTAAAAATCTAAATTTATTACAATTAATAATATTAAGTGATAAGAATCTTTAAATAAATCAAATGATGTATTATAATTATTTTTTTAAAAATTCATATTATATCACATCATTAATTGCAGTAATAATTACTAAAGTGAATTTAAATTACCTTATTAAATGCTTTTTAACATATGTTTGTACATACATGTACTCCTACTTACACTTTCTCGCCTGCTTTATGCATATGAAGATGACCGAAGCTGGTGCGCAAGTAATTAGCAAGAGACCATATCAAGAGTGCAGCAAACATGGCTGCAAAAGTGAGCTCCATTCCTGTTACAATTCCTATTGGAGACATCACCAACACAGGTCGTCTCAACATTCCCAAACGACGACGTACAGCTCCACTGAAACCAAAATACAAGATGTCAAGAACTATACATCAATATTTACACTTTATGTGGGTGAAGGCTCCAACATAAAACATAGAGAGAAAGAATTGAATATAACTAGCAATGGAAGATAGATGTCTGAGACCTTCTGGGGTGCGCGTGCAACTTTTCTGTCTTTTTTTGATGAAGATGGAGATAGATACAGCCCATAGCCCCTGTGAACATCATGGGGAACGTGAAAAGAAGAAGGTTTGTCCCTAAGATAGTTAATAAAATAACATGTTAGATTTCAACAAGATGAAAAGGAAAAGGAAAATTAATGAAGAAAGAAAGAACACTCCGGAGTAGATAATAGAAATAACAGCAATATACCTTGCTCTCTGAAATATGTAGAATTCAGTTTGTTCTCTAACTTGGGACTCCATGTTTTCGTATAAGCCTTAGTAGGCAACAAAATCCAAATCAACAGCCACCCAAGAAACACCACAAGAAAAATTATTTTCAGGATTGTTTGGCTTCTCATCTTGTACTTGTGTGGTGAGTGTCTATGGCCTGTGCTTATTGCAAAATGGAACAGTTTGAGTCTGCTGAGCCCACACAAATGCTTCAAACAAAGTGGGTGCTTTATATTCTGTAGATTTTGGTAGATATATACAGAAAAGAGTAACGAGTCTGCAATATAAATATGCTAGTAGATTTTTATGGTGTGCGTGAGTTGGCATCAGCATCTAACCTCCAAATGAAAAAAGAAAAGAAAAGAAAAGAAAATGCTATAGAAAAATACTGCTATTTTTACAGATTTTTTTGGCTCATTAAGGATAAAGCACTAGTTTATTCCCATCTACTCATCTGGTGTATATGAGATGTGACGATGTGAAATACAACAAAAATAAACACAGTAATGTCAACCCTGTTAGTCACGTTATTAATTTCTTCGATCACAAGAAATTTCACAATTTATTATAATATTTTTTGTTTGTACAATTTTTTTTTTTTTAAAACTTGTAAGATAGTTTAATTTTTTAGAAATGACAATAATGTATTTTTTGTTATATCTTCGTATTATAATTATTTATAAAAATAAAATTATAAATATAAAAATAAAAAATATAAAAATAAATGTATATAAATTAATGTTGACATTTTTGTTTTTAAATCATTGATCTCTCATATCTATCTTTTACGCAGCTTTTGTTGAAAATTTTGTTTTTCCACAGAAGAAGACAAGAAGGCGGCGAATCTTGCTGTACTATTCTAAATATGAGCCACTCGTTTCCTCGGGTGACACTCTCACTCTGCAATGCAACTATTTTGTTATTTTCTTGTTAGAGTTTATTGTCAGTATTAAAAAATAATATGAAATATTCAAAAATATTGAGAAAGAATTTGTTTATGATAAATGCTTATCTCACGTTAAGAAATTATAGAAAAAAATCGTACCACAAACTTATTTATGGAAAATAATGATATACGAGGAAAATATGAAAAATTGATCAACACATATTCCCCCAAACCCAACAAAACCATATGTCATTGGATATTTAACAAATTCAACTTGACTTATTTAAATCTTTTTCCAACAACATTTACAATATTTTAATAAAATAATGGTATTACTACCATTTCCCGAGATTAGATGGTTCACAAAATTTAGGGTTGTCTTTTTTTTTTTTTTTAAATTAAAATTTATTGTTTCCTCTTGTTTTATTTGCAGGAGGAATAAAATAAGACATGAGCCAACAATAAAGGTTGACATAGGACATAAATAATAAAATAATAATCATATTTTGTAAGGTTATGAATCAGAATTTCTCTATCAATGTAAAGATTTAGTACATAAAAAATCTGTTAATTGGGTTTATAAGCATTTTTTGAGGCTGCTTTGGCCATAAGGAGTGACTGGACATAATTAACCTAGATATTTTTATATAAAAAATAAAATAAAATAAGACATAGGTAGTCAAACCCAGAAAAGTTACTATGATGCGACAAAAGTTGGTGTCTTTCCATAATTTGAGTTAGAATAATCTATACCATAAACTTAAACTTAATTATAAATTATGCACTATAATACATATGACAGATTGTAAGTCTAATAGAAATAAATTAAATGAAACGACTAAGGTTCAAGATTTACCAATCATACGTTGTAATTTGTATGTGTGCATGGTTCTATATAGCAACCTATATATTAAATTCCAGATGTGGTTTCTCGAAGTACGAGTATATTGAATCTGCCTTGGTATGAATGTGAGGCAACCAATGCAGAAAGAATGATTGTTTTGTTTGCAGGCCCACAGGACAAATCTAATAATTGATTGGTTAATATTCAAAATTGTCATCTACAAGACTTTTAGACCAAAAAATAAGAAGAATTGTCAAATTGATGTCTCTTTGGTTAGGTCTGGGTTTGGTGGATCCATCAGTTTTTCTAAAGAAAATACTGTTTGCATATTTGAAGGTGTATATTTAATTTATATACCTATAGTTTGTATTAGTTAGTTATAAGGATAAAAGAGAAAAAAAAAAAAAAAGAGATGTGAGAAAAATAGTGTAAAAAAGTGTACATATATCATATGTACTGATTTCTGAATAAGTATAAATTGCGTTTAATTATAGTCTCACCGTTTTCTAACAACACACACATTAGACAGACTCATGGACTAGACATGTGGGTGTTAAATCACTTGACTTCTGACGTTGCCATGCAAATTTGCTTTTAGCAATAGAAAGTGGTACATGTACCATTGTTCATGTACACTCTATATTTGTTAATTAAATGTAGTGGCAAAATTATAAATAAAAAATATAAAAATTAAAAAATGTATAAAATGTAATTATAGAATTATAAGTATACTTATAATATATATGTTTAGCAATTTCGAAAGTACTAAGAGGCTCGAAGCAAAACTGATAATATTACAAGATTCATTGAGAATTTAAAATTTGACTAAATTTTTTTATATTATTATTAATCTTAAATAAATAAGTTTTAAATTTTATAAATTAAACATTCACATTACAACGAGTTTTTTAATAGTAACTTAAACATATGAAAAAGTACCAAGTTTAATCCCAAAATATAAAAGTGTTAAAGATTTATCTCAAAAGGTTATACTATTACACCTAATTACTTTTTCTTCTCGCCCTCAAAATAGTCCTTTCTTTCTTGTAGAATTCCAATAATCTCCAAATGTTGAGTTTCATGGATTAATTCATGGCCTTAGGTTTGCATGGGATAAAAGGGTCTGCCGTGTGTTTTGTTTTACACATTTTAAGGAAGTTCTATCTTTGGTTGCTCAACATATATCCTCCCCAATATGACCATCAATGCCAATCTGATGTGGGGTATTAAGGGATTATTGGATATATACTACACTTGAAAAGCAGTTATAGATTCCAGTTGATTTCCATTTCTGTTTTTTCGGTTGAACCCCTTTAGTTGCATCCTTGGATATAAGGAACATTTCCGATTTTTAACATTAAATTTCGAGCAATCAAATTTATTTAATGACTTAATTTCATCAATATATATATATATACACACACACACACACAATATTTACAGTAAAAACATATAAATTACATCCACCTAATTAAACGCTGCCCAACTGATATATGATTCTCTAATTATTACGCTTGTAAAGAAGCATCAAACCCCAATTTATTTATTTTTGATACAGTTATTGCACAAAACGAACCCCCAATTATGTGTGTATATATATATATATCTTGGCCATGTATGGCTATTCTGCAGGGAATAATGTGCATCGATCACCAGTTAAAGCTTATGGCCTCAAAGTGAAGATTATTTGCCAAGCCAGATGGACATATTTTGGCAACTTCATGTCTCATCTTCCTTGGCCCACACACCAAAACTCCAACATCTTCTCCTTTGCATTCTAACAGAATTTCTGCAAAATTAGCAAACCTCACCACTTTAGTATAAAATGTATGTTGATTTTGAATATTATATTAACTTTCAATTGTGGATAAAAGCATTTTTTGGTTTATTTATCATTGAATTGTTGTTTTTTTTGTTTTTATCAATAAGAAGCAGTAACACGTTTAATGATCTACGTGCTGGTAGGATAGAAGCTTTAGTCTCATAATTAAATATGTTATTGAACTGACTTACTTGTTAAATTAGGTCTTGCCCCGAAATGTACTTTGGTTGCTTGCACAAGGGACTGATGAGGAAAGCTTTCAAGCTCTTGATCCCTGCCATAAATCCATGACCCTGGTGATGTGGTTGGTGTTTGGCCTTCCACGTTTACAATTTGCTTGCTCTCCACGGTGCCGTTTTGTCTCTTGCACCAGAGAAAAACTGCACTAGAGCACACGGAAATGGCTGCACATGTCAGAAACAAGAACCAAAGAACCTTGAATGTCCAATGGTAAACTTCCTCAGATCCATTATTCTCAACTGGGTAAATATAGTAACGAGTGACAATGCCCAAAAAGACGAGGAACATGAGAAATGATGCTGAGATTATAGCACCAAGACATAGCCAATTGTTTGGGCCTAACACAGCTGAGATTGGAGAGTCTGAGGGGTTTGGTTTGAACCATCTTGTTTGGATGGTGTGTTCTTGTGTGTCTACTGGGGCTTCTTCTTTGTCTCTGGTTACATAGGCTTCAATTTGCAGTTGTAGTCCTGAGATTTGGGCTGATGAGCCTGAGAGAGGAAGCATGAGGTCTAACATGGTAAGATCAGTTGAGTTCTTGAAAGCACAGATCAGTAGAATGCTTGGAACATGAGAGTTTCCTTGTTGCAATTGGCTTTGGTATATGAGCTCACGGATTATGGATATGAAGGGTGTGATGCCACTTCCACCACTTACCATCACAAGCTGTTCATGCCTGTTAAGTGTTAGACATAATAGTTAGTTGAAGTTAGTAATAGTTAATTGGCATCCAATGGCAAAGAATCCGGATTTGTTACAAATAAAAAAAAATATAATTATATAATTAATGATGTGATATAACATAAACTATTAAATGAATAGATGAATTTGATTTATCTATCAATTTATATTATATATTATTAATAATTATGTATTTTTAACTGTAATAAATTTACGTTGAATAGAAAATCAACAATGAAAATGTTACTTAAGAGGGTGTTTGGTACACTTGCATATTTCCATTGATACGTGAGATGCTTGATATCACATTACTTGATATCAAAAATCAGGAATTGAAATTTTTTTCAAACTACACACAAGATGTTTAAAGAATCCTGGATCTGTTGACATCTCTCTTATATCTTTTTTTTTTTTTTTTGATACATTTATAATAGTAGAAATCCAAAGACAAGCATTTAAAATAGTGGCATATCTTGTACTAACTGACCTTAGAAAATGTGAAGTAGAGGGTCCATAGGGTCCTTCAACGGAAACTTCAAGATGATCCAAATCTGAAGAAAGTTTCTGATAAAGTTTACTTGACCAGCTACCCTCGGTCTTAATCACAACACTCAGCTTGTCTGCCTCCATATTACAGTTGGAATTCACCGTAAAAGGATGCCACTGCAACTTGGAAACGCTGGGAACATTTATGAACACAATGCTTGTGGGATTATAACTTAAACCTGCAGGTGGAAAATTTTAAAAAAATTCGAGAGAAAACTTCATTGATTGATGATGAATATCCTATCATATTAGGGTTTTTTTTTTTTATTATTATTATTATAAAACGATCATGTTTGTCAAAATTTGAGAAAGAAACTTCATTGATTGACGGATTAACATCCTCTCGTATTAGGGGTCAATTGACATTATCATGTTTGTCAAACGTTAGCCCTTCAATATCATTAAAGCCAAATTATTAGCCAAGAAGATAACATTCTCTCTCATCATTTAAGCCAACCTCATAATAGTTATGTAACTCTTTTTCTTGTCCCTAAACCCTAGGATGTAGGGATTAAAAAAAAAAGGGTTACTTAACCTTGATATGATTGGCTTTAATATGAGGAGAAAATGTTACAGTTCTAACCATTAATTTAGCTTAATATGATTGAAGGGCTAGGATACGAGGAACAAGATAATGCCACGTCACCCCTAACATGAGAAGATCCTGACTGATTCTAATTTGTTGGATTATATGCATTTCAAAGGACTTTAGCAATTGAGTATTGTTGTCCTTGATTCATATTCTTTGGGAAGATGCATGAGATTTGCAAGAGAGAATAAGTTATCTTTTGATTCATAGTAAGATATCACAACTTATCAATATAGTTATTATAATACTAGTGTTAACTTCTTAAACACACTATTAATTAATATTGTATCACGTTTTGCTCTTCTTTGTTTGACAGTTGTTCTTTTTTTTTAAACTTTACTAACCCATGCATTATAATTAGGAACTTGGGCTAATTATAGCTAAAGATTGATTTATTTAAAGTCGAGAAGTATAATCTTTTCTAAAAAATCTTAGAATATATATATGAGAAAATTATCCACTTAATTACCTGGACTCTTGGAGAAGTTGAGCTCAAGAGTCTGGCATGGTAATAGGCGAGCTGACAACAACCTAGCACGGTGGCGCGATTGCAGGAATGTGAGGTGTCGGTCAATGAGGAAGAGGAAAATGCCAGGAGCAATCATGCAGATGTAGGTTACTCCCACATGGATTGCATAGAATAAGATATATAGAATGTAGAGGTGGTGAGTGTAGAAGAAAACCTCAAACATCTTACGCCTAACGCGGGGAAAGCTCGTCATCCACATGGCTAATGCAATTAATATTGCAATCTCCCCAGCTACGTTGGATACATATGTTCTGCTCCACTCTACCATCTGTCTCATCCATTAAACCATTGCATATATCAAGATATTAATTATATATATATATATACACTTCCAAATCATGATTTTTAATATAAATTCATTGCTTTTGGAATTGATTATAAGCCCTAATGCAAACAACATAATTATGATGATGAGTTGCTTAGTATGATATGTGACTATTATATGATGTCGGCACTAGGTTTTTTTTTTTTTAAATATTTTTGGTTACACGAGAATAAAGAGGTTTGAACTCTTAACTTTCTACATACTACCCAAAGACTAGACCTAGTGACTCGGTACTAGGGTTAAGTAAATCATCAATTCGTTAAATTTGACAAAATGGATAATCAATCTTACCTCAACCAGATCATCTGTCATGGCCCAAAAGATGATGAAACCTATGGTATGCAAGGAGAAGAGGACCATGGAGAGATGTCCAAGCCAAATATGATACTTGATGCTTGACTCAGATGTGAGACCAACAAGAGGCAGAATTGAAGATCCTCTTGTAACTGGAAAGAATAGAAATGCCCAACATGTATTTCCAATGTACCCAAGTCTCAAGGACACACTCCTAAACTTGTCTTGCCACCTGCAGCCAAAACCAATCCAAAAAACCAATCAATTAACATATTTTATAATTGTTGTTTTAGAGATAAAAATTATTTTCAGGTCTCCTTCCCCAATAGCCCTAATTTTTAGTATCATGGATTCTTTGACACTTCAATATTCAATCGGTCATTTGTTTCAAAGGAATTTGTATAGCTATCCACTCTAAAATTGAATTATTTGGTTATTAGATATGTACCAGTAGCAAAATAGTTCATCTATGAGTGGCAACATAATTTATTTTATAGATAGTTTGCTTATTAATTCCCATGTTTCAAAGATAATACAAACACACTGCAAAAATTCAATCATCATTCAAAAATTATTCTAGATTTTGTCATATTGTTAGATTAGGGCATGTGAAAAACATATTACATACAATTCTGCGCCTTCATGCCTATGGAGATGCATAAAGCTTGTGCGCAAGTAATTGGCAAGAGACCAGATCAAGAGGGCAGCAAACATGACTGTAAAAGCAAGCTCAGTTGCTGTAACAATTCCAATTGGAGACATCACAAACATGGGGTGTTTCAGGAAGGCGAAACGATGATCATATGAAGTGCTGCTGATCAAATCAAAAAACTTTTGTTAGTGGTTTTAATAAAAAACAAACAAAGATAGGTAAAACTTGTATATTAGAGTCTTATAATGGATTTTCTGCGACCTTTTAGGGTGTAACTTTCCATTGTTCTTCTGTTGAAGATGGAGATAAACACAGCCCAAAGCTCCTATGAACATCATGGGGAATGTGAAAAGCAGAAGGTTTTGCCCTACAACAAAGGATATATATGCAGAGTAAAATGAAATTAATTAAGCAAGTTAATTAAACAATAGAAGTGCACAAGCAATGATGAAAGTATGAATAATATATATGAGATCATTAATTATAATTAAAAGCTTGCTACCTTGTTCTCTAAAGTAGGTAGAATTGAGCCGAGATTTTATCTTGGGAGTCCATGTTCGCTTGTAAACCTCTGTGGGAAACATGATCCATATCACGAGCCACACAAGAAAAATCACCAGAAGAATGATCCTCAAGATTTTGTGGCTGCTCATCGTGACAAGCACTGCCTGGTGGCTGGAGACACTGATGCTTGTGGATGAAAAACTTGATATGCTTTGAGTTCATCTGCAGCTTCCGTAACTATATATAGAAGTGAGAATATGGCGAGAACCATGAAACTTGTCCTTTATTCTTTTAAAAATTTTTCTTGTAAAAAAATCTGTTTTAAATAATTAAAAACACAAATAACAATGCGAAATCTGTCTATTTGCATAATTTTATTCCCACCTAAATTTAATATGATTTGAATACGAGTTAATTGTGACTTAGTTATTCAAGTAATCAGAGTTATTAAGGAAAAATAATCATATTTGGTAGTTAAAATGTGTAAGACTTTGATGGTTAAATTTGAAGTGGGAAATTAAGAGACAGAAGGAGGAGAAAAGGAGGAAGTGGGAGAGAAAATAAAAAGATGTAAGTATATCTTAAACAATTAATGTATTCAGATCAAAAATAAAAAAGTTTAATGTATCATTTTACAATAACCTCCTAATTTCTTTCATTGATTACTCAGCAAACACTTAAAATGTCTAGGTTTTTCCCTCAAATTTTTTATTGAAAAACTAGAATAGAACAGATGAAGGTTAAATTTGGTCATTGAATATAAATAATTCTCCCTTGCGGCAAGGTTAGTTTAATAAATAAGTAAAGTCAGCAAAGAAGTCTGCTAGCATCTTTACTCAGAGAAATTTGGTCATTGACCATAATTCCTTTTTACGGAACAATAATGCAATTACCAAAGAAAAAAGAAGTTATACAGATATATTCCCATAAAAGGAAATTATACATATATTAACAAAAATAAAGAGAAGACTTCATACAATGAGTCTATTTATATATATGACATCAAACACATTAATATTTTGGCAACCAAAATTTTTTTGCAACACCGTGGTCCCTTTAACATTGGATCTTATATATAAAATTTATTGAATGATGATTGATTAATCTGATGTCAATATAAATATCATGATGCATTATATTGTGCAAGAAAATGACTAGATATCACATGCGCGTATAAGCTTTATTTGGTAATAAAAAATTTGCATCATTGACTATTTTATTCTAGATAAAAAAAGAGACTATATGTAATGAAATTTACTCTTTCAAATTATTGGGCGAATGTCAAGTAAGTTTAATTAGAAAACTTTGGCACATTTATGATGATAATTTATTTCAGTTATATGCATTTGACTTATTTTTATAAGCTTTTGATATGCAATTAGTACAGTTGACTTAATTATGCTTACTGTACTAAATGTATATTACAGAAAGTACAATTAACGGTGTAATGTGCAGTGGTATGTACTTTTTGCAAATGCAAATGGCTTAATTAGTATAGACAGTAGCTTAGGTTATGGGTAAAAGCCTCAAATCGAACTGAAACATCTTCCCTGTCCAAGAATCAAGTTGAGATGGGATAGTTTCATAGAAAAAATCGACATTCAATACGTTACTTACTACGCATGCAAAATAATGACTAGCCCCATGCATGAACAAAAGCTTTTTCTCATGTGTTGTTTCAGACGAATTCAAGAAAAGTGAAGAATTCGTATGCATGACATGACTTGCTCTTTGTCCTTAATTTGCCACCAACAGTTATAGAATCAATTTTTTGCCATCTCTATAGTAGTGCAATGAAATAGAGAAAGTAGACTCATTTTTCTCTTTTCTCCCCTTTTTCTTTCTTTTTTCTTAGTGCATCACTGCAGAGGAATCTTGTTCCAACAATTGAGAAACATTTGCAAACATGCCAAGTAATTTAAAGCTTAAAACATATTATTAGTTCTCACAACTATATCTTCTCTTTATCCTGTGTACTACAAACTTACACTGGATTGGTACCTCTTTCTGTATTTTTTTTTTCTCTAATCACTGAGTAATGAAAAATGATACTTTTACAACATTCTCTCTATTTATTATATATTGCAGATTTTTTGCTTTCAATTAGAAGTTTAAAGGGGCTATCATTCTTAAGTTCTAACACTAGAGAGAGAGGAACCAAAAAATTCTAAAAGCAAGTGGCTTTCCAAGAATTGCCTCTACGTTCTTAACGTGGGATGAAATGATAAATATATATATATACACACACACACTTAACCTTTGTGATTATTACGTTCGTATATGTGGTTAACTTATATATATGATTATTTTGTTTGGTATAGGGTTATGATTTTCAAGTAATATATAGAATAGCCATATATACAAACGAAATATAAACATTTTGCGAAGGACTTTTCTGTTATTTCACAAGAGAGAGCAAGCAATTCCTTGGAAAGTAAATGCCTTTAGAACTTGTTGGTGTTTTTTTTTTTTTATCAAGTATTGAAAATTTTGAGAATAATCTCAGTATCTACTTAAGTTGAAGATTTATTTTTAATCAGATTACATTCTATCCCTTTTCCATTTTATCATGTACTGGTATGTACTTACTCAGTACATGCACTGGTACATGACACAGAATAGTAAATCTCTCTGTATTGAAGTTATGGATTGGGTGCATTTTTTTTTTGGTTTTGTAACATAGATTACTTAATTTTTTAAGATACTAATTTTTTGAAGTCAAAAGATAGTGTAGTGATACTACAAATTATTGGATGATATAAAAATCAATATGTACCATCTTATGATTTACAATATACTATATTATTGACTATACTAACCTTATTAATTTTTTACTAAAAAAAAAAAATCTTCTTTCAATTTTTTGTGAAGAACTAAGAGCTAAGTTTGTGCTTGGGTTAAGAATATATAGTTCCAATGAGCTTATATTACAACTACAAACGTGTAGCAATTGCATTACATTATGTCGTGAATATTTCAGAGCTATAAATCACCAATTAAAGCTAATGGATTCGAAGTGAAGATTATTTTCCAAACCAGAAGCACAAATTTTGGCAACTTCGTGTCTCAAGTTCTTGGGGCCACAAACTAAAACTCCAACGTCGTCTCCCTTGCACTCAAACAGAATCCCTGCAACATCAATAGCAGAATCAATCACTCATCAAAAATAAATAAATAAATTCAGAGGCAGAGTGGCGGAGACACGTTTGTTTTTTTTTTTTTTTTTAATTTTTTTAATATTATATAATTATTACACATATTCACTCTTAAGTTTTTTTTTTTTTTTTTTAATTATTAGATATTATATGGTTTTTAATCTCTGTCGTTTTACCTAAATACTAGCTTCTCCCAAAGATACATGCAATATATGTAACTAGCTTACTCTTCAGATTAGGCCTTGCACCAAAATGTACTTTGGTATTTTGCACAAGTGATTGATGAGGAATGCTTTCAAGCTCTCTCTCCATGCCATAAATCCATGATCGCGGAGATGTTCTACGCATCGGAACTTCCACGTTCAAAATCTGCTTACTTTCCACGGCGTTTCGACTCTTGCACCAATGAAAAACTGCACTAGAGCACACAGAAATAGCTGCACAGGTCAGAAACAAGAACCAAAGAACCTTGAAGGTCCAGTGGTAAACTTCATCAGATTCATTATTCTCAATTGGGTAAATATAATAACGAGTGACAATGCCCAAAAGGACCAGGAACATGAGAAATGATGATGAGATTATAGCAGCAAGCCATAGCCAATTGTTTGGGCCTAACACAGCTGAGATGGGGGAGTCTGAAGGCATGGGCTTGAACCATATGGTTTGGACATTTTGCTTCTGGGTTTCTCTTTGGGCTTCTTCTGTGTCTCTGGTTACATAGGCTTCAATTTGCAGCTGTAGCCCTGAGATTTGGGCTGATGAGCCTGAGAGAGGAAGCAAGAGGTCCAACATGGTTAGATCAGATGACTGCTTGAAAGCACAGATCAGTTGAACTCTTGGGACATGCCTGTTTGGTTGTTGGCTGTGGTATATGAGCTCACGGATTATGGATATTAAGGGTGTGATGCCACTTCCACCACTCACCAACACCAGCTGCTCGTGCCTGCAGAGAAATTGTGATCAAAGTTAATTGCTTTTAATCAATTAAGAGCATTATAAGATAGATCAAGGAAAAATTGAGTAGTATAAACTTTAAACTCTTGAATGTACAAACATGTAATTTTGTAAATGTGACTTTATTAGTTGAGTAGATTAAAAGGAAAATGTTCAGGGCCTAAAATTGAATGATATGACCAATAAAGTTGTGTCACTCAAGTTCGATGTATACAAACAAATTTTTAAAAGAGTTTTATTTTTATTGAAGTTTTTTAGTTAGTTTAAGTTGGATTAGTTGTGGATAAAAAAATTTATTATTAGATTCATACCTTATAAATACCAACGGTCAAGATAAAAAAAATGAAATCTCATGTTAGCAAAGAAGAAAAATATAAAGCTAGGATCAAAATTACAAATTAGTTTGACCCCCGAGCTTTATATCCACTTTATATATTTTTCACCAGCCCACGTGGGTTCTCAAACACAGGATATTATTTGTATTACCAATAAATTAAAATAAGAAATAAACACACTTCAAACATCAAATGAAACAATTACCAGGGAGCATATTGAACTTTGTAAATGTTTTTAATGACATGAATTTTACCTTAGAAATTGTGGAGTAGAAGGTCCATAGGGTCCTTCAATAGAAACTTCAAGACGATCCAAATTAGAAGAAGAAAGTTGCTGATGAAGTTTCTGCGACCAGCAACCCTGAACTTTGATGGCAACACTGAGCTTATCTTGCTCCATGTTGCAATTAGATACCACTGTAAAAGGGTGCCACTGCAGCTTGGATATGCTGGGAACATTTAGGAACACAATGCTTGTGGGATTATGATATAAACCTGAAAGGTAGAAAGGTTAAAATATAGACAAATTTAATACTGTCAAATTAAGCTGAAGAAGAAAAAGTACTTTAGTATAGTTTATAAGTATTTGAATTGACTTTAGGAAAAAAGTGAAAACATTTCTAGAGTTAAAATACCTACAATTTTTTTTTAAAAAACAAATAGAAGGAGAAAGTGGTAGTTGTTTATTAAAGGTACTTAATTTTAGCTTTTGCTTATTCTTCTATACTTCAAAAGCACTATTTTAAACTAATTCAATTCAAATGGCTCTAAATGATATTTTGGCATTATTTCAGAATTGTATGATTACCTGGAGTCTTGGAGAAGTTGAGCTCAATTGTGGGAGAGGGTAAAAGGCGAGCTGACAACAAGCGGGCACGTTGCCGTGATTGTAAGAATCTGAGATGTCGATCAACGAGGAAGAGGAAAATGCCAGGAGCAATCATGGACAAGTATTCAACTCCCACATGGATTGCATAGAATAATATGTAGAGTGTGTAGAGATGGTGACTGTAGAAGAAAACCTCAAACATCTTACGTCGGATTCTGGGAGAACTGGTCACCCACAAGACTAAAGCAATTGCACTTGCAATCATCCCAGCTAAGTTGGATACGTAAGTCTTGCTCCACTCTATTATCTACTTCACATCAATCAAAATCACCTTCAGCATGCAAAACTATATGTGGAACAAACACAATCATTTTGACAATTGTATGTTTATTTAGGATATTATGTACATTTTAGGGTTTAACATCAATTTGTTGAAATTTATTATAGTGAATGACATGACGTAAAATAGATTGTTAGATGAATTAAATAGTGTGTTACAATCATCTATCCAATAATTCACTTTACGCTATATCATCGACTATGTTGATTGCATGCGTGTTTATTCGATTATAATGAATCTAGCTTTCTATGTAGGTAGAAAGCAAACAAAACTAGGCAAAGAATCTCAAGTTTCACTATAAGCTTCCTCACTAGAATCACATTAGTTATAATTCCTACGCAACTACTCTCCCCATAAAGAATAGAAAAAGAAAATAATGGTTAGAGAGTGAAAATTTTAAATTTAGTCACCTCAATCATTTGATCTGTGATGGCCCAATAGATGATGAAACCTATAGTATGAGCAGCAAAAAGAACCATGGAAAGATGTCCAAGCCAGATATGGTACTTGATGCTTGACTCAGATGTCAATCCGACAAGAGGCAGAATTGAAGACCCTCTAGTCAATGGAAAGAATAGGAATGCCCAGCATATGTTTCCTATGTATCCAAGTCTCAAAGACACACTTCGGAACTTTGCTTGCCACCTGCCAACAACAGTTCAATATCAAACCCAGTTAAATATCCTTTACAACTTGGCCCAAAAATATAAGAAAGTAGGTTAAAATTTTGGGATGCAAATATTTAGTGGAAGAAAAATTAAAAGTTTATATATTTCACTTTACTTTATGATTTTTTTTTATTAAAAATCTAAATTTATTACAATTAATAATATTAAGTGATAAGAATCTTTAAATAAATCAAATGATGTATTATAATTATTTTTTTAAAAATTCATATTATATCACATCATTAATTGCAGTAATAATTACTAAAGTGAATTTAAATTACCTTATTAAATGCTTTTTAACATATGTTTGTACATACATGTACTCCTACTTACACTTTCTCGCCTGCTTTATGCATATGAAGATGACCGAAGCTGGTGCGCAAGTAATTAGCAAGAGACCATATCAAGAGTGCAGCAAACATGGCTGCAAAAGTGAGCTCCATTCCTGTTACAATTCCTATTGGAGACATCACCAACACAGGTCGTCTCAACATTCCCAAACGACGACGTACAGCTCCACTGAAACCAAAATACAAGATGTCAAGAACTATACATCAATATTTACACTTTATGTGGGTGAAGGCTCCAACATAAAACATAGAGAGAAAGAATTGAATATAACTAGCAATGGAAGATAGATGTCTGAGACCTTCTGGGGTGCGCGTGCAACTTTTCTGTCTTTTTTTGATGAAGATGGAGATAGATACAGCCCATAGCCCCTGTGAACATCATGGGGAACGTGAAAAGAAGAAGGTTTGTCCCTAAGATAGTTAATAAAATAACATGTTAGATTTCAACAAGATGAAAAGGAAAAGGAAAATTAATGAAGAAAGAAAGAACACTCCGGAGTAGATAATAGAAATAACAGCAATATACCTTGCTCTCTGAAATATGTAGAATTCAGTTTGTTCTCTAACTTGGGACTCCATGTTTTCGTATAAGCCTTAGTAGGCAACAAAATCCAAATCAACAGCCACCCAAGAAACACCACAAGAAAAATTATTTTCAGGATTGTTTGGCTTCTCATCTTGTACTTGTGTGGTGAGTGTCTATGGCCTGTGCTTATTGCAAAATGGAACAGTTTGAGTCTGCTGAGCCCACACAAATGCTTCAAACAAAGTGGGTGCTTTATATTCTGTAGATTTTGGTAGATATATACAGAAAAGAGTAACGAGTCTGCAATATAAATATGCTAGTAGATTTTTATGGTGTGCGTGAGTTGGCATCAGCATCTAACCTCCAAATGAAAAAAGAAAAGAAAAGAAAAGAAAATGCTATAGAAAAATACTGCTATTTTTACAGATTTTTTTGGCTCATTAAGGATAAAGCACTAGTTTATTCCCATCTACTCATCTGGTGTATATGAGATGTGACGATGTGAAATACAACAAAAATAAACACAGTAATGTCAACCCTGTTAGTCACGTTATTAATTTCTTCGATCACAAGAAATTTCACAATTTATTATAATATTTTTTGTTTGTACAATTTTTTTTTTTTTAAAACTTGTAAGATAGTTTAATTTTTTAGAAATGACAATAATGTATTTTTTGTTATATCTTCGTATTATAATTATTTATAAAAATAAAATTATAAATATAAAAATAAAAAATATAAAAATAAATGTATATAAATTAATGTTGACATTTTTGTTTTTAAATCATTGATCTCTCATATCTATCTTTTACGCAGCTTTTGTTGAAAATTTTGTTTTTCCACAGAAGAAGACAAGAAGGCGGCGAATCTTGCTGTACTATTCTAAATATGAGCCACTCGTTTCCTCGGGTGACACTCTCACTCTGCAATGCAACTATTTTGTTATTTTCTTGTTAGAGTTTATTGTCAGTATTAAAAAATAATATGAAATATTCAAAAATATTGAGAAAGAATTTGTTTATGATAAATGCTTATCTCACGTTAAGAAATTATAGAAAAAAATCGTACCACAAACTTATTTATGGAAAATAATGATATACGAGGAAAATATGAAAAATTGATCAACACATATTCCCCCAAACCCAACAAAACCATATGTCATTGGATATTTAACAAATTCAACTTGACTTATTTAAATCTTTTTCCAACAACATTTACAATATTTTAATAAAATAATGGTATTACTACCATTTCCCGAGATTAGATGGTTCACAAAATTTAGGGTTGTCTTTTTTTTTTTTTTTAAATTAAAATTTATTGTTTCCTCTTGTTTTATTTGCAGGAGGAATAAAATAAGACATGAGCCAACAATAAAGGTTGACATAGGACATAAATAATAAAATAATAATCATATTTTGTAAGGTTATGAATCAGAATTTCTCTATCAATGTAAAGATTTAGTACATAAAAAATCTGTTAATTGGGTTTATAAGCATTTTTTGAGGCTGCTTTGGCCATAAGGAGTGACTGGACATAATTAACCTAGATATTTTTATATAAAAAATAAAATAAAATAAGACATAGGTAGTCAAACCCAGAAAAGTTACTATGATGCGACAAAAGTTGGTGTCTTTCCATAATTTGAGTTAGAATAATCTATACCATAAACTTAAACTTAATTATAAATTATGCACTATAATACATATGACAGATTGTAAGTCTAATAGAAATAAATTAAATGAAACGACTAAGGTTCAAGATTTACCAATCATACGTTGTAATTTGTATGTGTGCATGGTTCTATATAGCAACCTATATATTAAATTCCAGATGTGGTTTCTCGAAGTACGAGTATATTGAATCTGCCTTGGTATGAATGTGAGGCAACCAATGCAGAAAGAATGATTGTTTTGTTTGCAGGCCCACAGGACAAATCTAATAATTGATTGGTTAATATTCAAAATTGTCATCTACAAGACTTTTAGACCAAAAAATAAGAAGAATTGTCAAATTGATGTCTCTTTGGTTAGGTCTGGGTTTGGTGGATCCATCAGTTTTTCTAAAGAAAATACTGTTTGCATATTTGAAGGTGTATATTTAATTTATATACCTATAGTTTGTATTAGTTAGTTATAAGGATAAAAGAGAAAAAAAAAAAAAAAGAGATGTGAGAAAAATAGTGTAAAAAAGTGTACATATATCATATGTACTGATTTCTGAATAAGTATAAATTGCGTTTAATTATAGTCTCACCGTTTTCTAACAACACACACATTAGACAGACTCATGGACTAGACATGTGGGTGTTAAATCACTTGACTTCTGACGTTGCCATGCAAATTTGCTTTTAGCAATAGAAAGTGGTACATGTACCATTGTTCATGTACACTCTATATTTGTTAATTAAATGTAGTGGCAAAATTATAAATAAAAAATATAAAAATTAAAAAATGTATAAAATGTAATTATAGAATTATAAGTATACTTATAATATATATGTTTAGCAATTTCGAAAGTACTAAGAGGCTCGAAGCAAAACTGATAATATTACAAGATTCATTGAGAATTTAAAATTTGACTAAATTTTTTTATATTATTATTAATCTTAAATAAATAAGTTTTAAATTTTATAAATTAAACATTCACATTACAACGAGTTTTTTAATAGTAACTTAAACATATGAAAAAGTACCAAGTTTAATCCCAAAATATAAAAGTGTTAAAGATTTATCTCAAAAGGTTATACTATTACACCTAATTACTTTTTCTTCTCGCCCTCAAAATAGTCCTTTCTTTCTTGTAGAATTCCAATAATCTCCAAATGTTGAGTTTCATGGATTAATTCATGGCCTTAGGTTTGCATGGGATAAAGGGTTCTGCCGTGTGTTTTGTTTTACACATTCTAAGGAAGTTCTATCTTTGGTTGCTCAACATATATCCTCCCCAATATGACCATCAATGCCAGTCTGATGTGGGGTATTAAGGGATTATTGGATATATGCTACACTTGAAAAGCAGTTATAGATTCCAGTTGATTTCCATTTCTGTTTTTTCGGTTGAATCCCTTTAGTTGCATCCTTGGATATAAGGAACATTTCTGATTTTTAACATTAATTTCGAGCAATCAAATTTATTTAATGACTTAATTTCATCAATATATATATACACACACACACACACACACAATATTTACAGTAAAAACATATAAATTACATCCACCTAATTAAACGCTGCCCAACTGATATATGATTCTCTAATTATTACGCTTGTAAAGAAGCATCAAACCCCAATTTATTTATTTTTGATACAGTTATTGCACAAAACGAACCCCCAATTATGTGTGTATATATATATATATATCTTGGCCATGTATGGCTATTCTGCAGGGAATAATGTGCATCGATCACCAGTTAAAGCTTATGGCCTCAAAGTGAAGATTATTTGCCAAGCCAGATGAACATATTTTGGCAACTTCATGTCTCATCTTCCTTGGCCCACACACCAAAACTCCAACATCTTCTCCTTTGCATTCTAACAGAATTTCTGCAAAATTAGCAAACCTCACCACTTTAGTATAAAATGTATGTTGATTTTGAATATTATATTAACTTTCAATTGTGGATAAAAGCATTTTTTGGTTTATTTATCATTGAATTGTTGTTTTTTTGTTTTTATCAATAAGAAGCAGTAACACGTTTAATGATCTACGTGCTGGTAGGATAGAAGATTTAGTCTCATAATTAAATATGTTATTGAACTGACTTACTTGTTAAATTAGGTCTTGCCCCGAAATGTACTCTGGTTGCTTGCACAAGGGACTGATGAGGAAAGCTTTCAAGCTCTTGATCCCTGCCATAAATCCATGACCCTGGTGATGTGGTTGGTGTTTGGCCTTCCACGTTTACAATTTGCTTGCTCTCCACGGTGCCGTTTTGTCTCTTGCACCAGAGAAAAACTGCACTAGAGCACACGGAAATGGCTGCACATGTCAGAAACAAGAACCAAAGAACCTTGAATGTCCAATGGTAAACTTCCTCAGATCCATTATTCTCAACTGGGTAAATATAGTAACGAGTGACAATGCCCAAAAAGACGAGGAACATGAGAAATGATGCTGAGATTATAGCACCAAGACATAGCCAATTGTTTGGGCCTAACACAGCTGAGATTGGAGAGTCTGAGGGGTTTGGTTTGAACCATCTTGTTTGGATGGTGTGTTCTTGTGTGTCTACTGGGGCTTCTTCTTTGTCTCTGGTTACATAGGCTTCAATTTGCAGTTGTAGTCCTGAGATTTGGGCTGATGAGCCTGAGAGAGGAAGCATGAGGTCTAACATGGTAAGATCAGTTGAGTTCTTGAAAGCACAGATCAGTAGAATGCTTGGAACATGAGAGTTTCCTTGTTGCAATTGGCTTTGGTATATGAGCTCACGGATTATGGATATGAAGGGTGTGATGCCACTTCCACCACTTACCATCACAAGCTGTTCATGCCTGTTAAGTGTTAGACATAATAGTTAGTTGAAGTTAGTAATAGTTAATTGGCATCCAATGGCAAAGAATCCGGATTTGTTACAAATAAAATAAAAAAAACATAATTATATAATTAATGATGTAATATAACATAAACTATTAAATGAATAAATGAATTTGATCTATGTATCAATTTATATTATATATTATTAGTAATTATGTATTTTTAACTGTAATAAATTTACGTTGAATAGAAAATCAATAATGAAAATGTTACTTAAGAGGGTGTTTGGTACACTTGCATATTTCCATTGATACGTGAGATGCTTGATATCACATTACTTGATATCAAAAATCAGGAATTGAAATTTTTTTCAAACTACACACAAGATGTTTAAAGAATCCTGGATCTGTTGACATCTCTCTTATATCTTTTTTTTTTTTTTTTTGATACATTTATAATAGTAGAAATCCAAAGACAAGCATTTAAAATAGTGGCATATCTTGTACTAACTGACCTTAGAAAATGTGAAGTAGAGGGTCCATAGGGTCCTTCAACGGAAACTTCAAGATGATCCAAATCTGAAGAAAGTTTCTGATAAAGTTTACTTGACCAGCTACCCTCGGTCTTAATCACAACACTCAGCTTGTCTGCCTCCATATTACAGTTGGAATTCACCGTAAAAGGATGCCACTGCAACTTGGAAACGCTGGGAACATTTATGAACACAATGCTTGTGGGATTATAACTTAAACCTGCAGGTGGAAAATTTTAAAAAAATTCGAGAGAAAACTTTATTGATTGACGGTGAATATCCTATCATATTAGGGTTTTTTTTTTTTTATTATTATTATAAAACGATCATGTTTGTCAAAATTTGAGAAAAAAAAAACTTCATTGATTGACGGATTAACATCCTTTCGTATTAGGGGTAAATTGACATTATCATGTTTGTCAAACCTTAGCCCTTCAATATCATTAAAGCCAAATTATTAGCCAAGAAGATAACATTCTCTCTCATCATTTAAGCCAACCTAATAATAGTTATGTAACTCTTTTTCTGTTGTCCCTAAACCCTAGGATGTAGGGATTTAAAAAAAGGGTTACTTAACCTGGATATGATTGGCTTTAATATGAGGAGAAAATGTTACAATTCTAACCATTAATTTAGCTTAATATGATTGAAGGGCTAGGATACGAGGAACAAGATAATACCACGTCACCCCTAACATGAGAAGATCCTGACTGATTCTAATTTGTTGGATTATATGCATTTCAAAGGACTTTAGCAATTGAGTATTGTTGTCTTTGATTCATATTCCTTGGGAAGATGCATGAGATTTGCATGAGAGAATAAGTTATCTTTTGATTCATAGTAAGAATATCGCAACTTATCAATATAGTTGTTATAATAGTAGTGTTAACTTCTTAAACACACTATTAATTAATATTGTATCACGTTTTGCTCTCCTTTGTTTGACAGTTGTACTTTTTTTTAAACTTTACTAACCCATGCATTATAATTAGGAACTTGGGCTAATTATAGCTAAAGATTGATTTTTTTTAAAGACGAGAAGTATAATCTTTTCTACCAAAATCTGAGAATATATATATATATATATATATATATATATATATATATATATATCTATGAGAAAATTATCCACTTAATTACCTGGACTCTTGGAGAAGTTGAGCTCAAGAGTCTGGCATGGTAATAGGCGAGCTGACAACAACCTAGCACGGTGGCGCGATTGCAGGAATCTGAGGTGTCGGTCAATGAGGAAGAGGAAAATGCCAGGAGCAATCATGCAGATGTAGGTTACTCCCACATGGATTGCATAGAATAAGATATATAGAATGTAGAGGTGGTGAGTGTAGAAGAAAACCTCAAACATCTTACGCCTAACGCGGGGAAAGCTCGTCATCCACATGGCTAATGCAATTAATATTGCAATCTCCCCAGCTACGTTGGATACATATGTTCTGCTCCACTCTACCATCTGTCTCATCCATTAAACCATTGCATATATCAAGATATTAATTATATATATATATACACTTCCAAATCATGATTTTTAATATAAATTCATTGCTTTTGGAATTGATTATAAGCCCTAATGCAAACAACATAATTATGATGATGAGCTGCTTAGTATGATATGTGACTATTATATGATGTCGGCACTAGTTTTTTTTTTTTTTTTTAAATATTTTTGGTTACACGAGAATAAAGACGTTTGAACTCTTAACTTTCTACATACTACCCAAAGACTAGACCTAGTGACTCGGTACTAGGGTTAAGTAAATCATCAATTCGTTAAATTTGACAAAATGGATAATCAATCTTACCTCAACCAGATCATCTGTCATGGCCCAAAAGATGATGAAACCTATGGTATGCAAGGAGAAGAGGACCATGGAGAGATGTCCAAGCCAAATATGATACTTGATGCTTGACTCAGATGTGAGACCAACAAGAGGCAGAATTGAAGATCCTCTTGTAACTGGAAAGAATAGAAATGCCCAACATGTATTTCCAATGTACCCAAGTCTCAAGGACACACTCCTAAACTTGTCTTGCCACCTGCAGCCAAAACCAATCCAAAAAACCAATCAATTAACATCTTTTAATAATTGTTTTTTTAGAGATAAAAACTATTTTCAGCTTTCCTTCCCCAATAGCCCTATTTTTTAGTATCATGGATTCTTTGACACTTCAATATTCAATCGGTCATTTGTTTCAAAGGAATTTGTATAGCTATCCACTCTAAAATTGAATTATTTGGTTATTAGATATGTTCCAGGAGCAAAATAGTTCATCTATGAGCGGCAGCATAATTTATTTTATAGATAGTTTGCTGATTAATTCCCATGTTTCAAAGATAATACAAGCACACTGCTAAAATTCAATCATCACTCAAAAATTATTCTAGATTTTGTCATATTGTTAGATTAGGGCATGTGAAAAACATATTACATACAATTCTGCGCCTTCATGCCTATGGAGATGCATAAAGCTTGTGCGCAAGTAATTGGCAAGAGACCAGATCAAGAGGGCAGCAAACATGACTGTAAAAGCAAGCTCAGTTGCTGTAACAATTCCAATTGGAGACATCACAAACATGGGGCGTTTCAAGAAGGCGAAACGATGACCATATGAAGTGCTGCTGATCAAATCAAAAAACTTTTGTTAGTGGTTTTAATAAAAAAACAAACAAAGATAGGTAAAACTTGTATATTAGAGTCTTATGATGGATTTTCTGCGACCTTTTAGGGTGTAACTTTCCATTGTTCTTCTGTTGAAGATGGAGATAAACACAGCCCAAAGCTCCTATGAACATCATGGGGAATGTGAAAAGCAGAAGGTTTTGCCCTACAACAAAGGATATATGAAGAGTAAAATGAAATTAATTAAGCAAGTTAATTAAACAATAGAAGTGCACAAGCAATGATGAAAGTGTGAATAGTATATATGAGATCATTAATTATAATTAAAAGCTTGCTACCTTGTTCTCTAAAGTAGGTAGAATTGAGCCCAGATTTTATCTTGGGAGTCCATGTTCGCTTGTAAACCTCTGTGGGTAACATGATCCATATCACGAGCCACACAAGAAAAATCACCAGAAGAATGATCCTCAAGATTTTGTGGCTGCTCATCGTGACAAGCACTGCCTGGTGGCTGGAGACACTGATGCTTGTGGATGAAAAACTTGATATGCTTTGAGTTCATCTGCAGCTTCCGTAACTATATATAGAAGGGAGAATATGGCGAGAACCATGCAACTTGTCCTTATTCTTTTAAAAAATTTTCTTGTAAAAAAATCTGTTTTAAATAATTAAAAACAAAAATAACAATGCGAAACCTGTCTATTTGCATAATTTTATTCCCACCTAAATTTAATATGATTTTAATACGAGTTGATTGTGACTTAGTTATTCAAGTAATCACAGTTATTAAGGAAAAATAATCATATTTGGTAGTTAAAATGTGTAAGACTTTGATGGTTAAATTTGAAGTGGGAAATTAAGAGATAGGAGGAGGAGAAAAGGAGGAAGTGGGAAAGAAAATAAAAAAGATGTAAGTATATCTTAAACAAATAATGTATTCAGATCAAAAATAAAAAAGTTTAATGTATCATTTTACAATAACCTCCTAATTTCTTTCATTGATTACTCAGTAAATACTTAAAATGTCTAGGATTTTCCCTCAAATTTATTATTGAAAAACTAGAATAGAACAGATGAAGGTTAAATTTGGTCATTGAAAATAAACAATTCTCCCTTGGGGCAAGGTTAGTTTAATAAATAAATAAAGTCAGCAAAGAAGTCTGCTAGCATCTTTACTAAGAGAAATTTGGTCATTGACCATAATTCCTTTTTATGGAACAATAATGCAATTCCCAAAGAAAAAAGAAGTTATACAGATATATTCCCATAAAAGGAAATTATACATATATTAACAAAAATAAAGAGAAGACTTCATACAATGAGTCTATTTATATATATGACATCAAACACATTAATATTTTGGCAACCAAATTTTTTTTGCAACACCGTGGTCCCTTTAACATTGGATCTTATATATAAAATTTATTGAATGATGATTGATTAATCTGATATCAATATAAATATCATGATGCATTATATTGTGCAAGAAAATGACTAGATATCACATGCGCGTATAAGCTTTATTTGGTAATAAAAAATTTGCATCATTGACTATTTTATTCTAGATAAAAAAAGAGACTATATATAATGAAATTTACTCTTTCAAATTATTGGGCGAATGTCAAGTAAGTTTAATTAGAAAACTTTGGCACATTTATGATGATAATTTATTTCTGTTATATGCATTTGACTTATTTTTATAAGCTTTTGATATGCAATTAGTACAGTTGACTTAATTATGCTTACTGTACTAAATGTATAGTACAGAAAGTACAATTAACGGTGTAATGTGCAGTGGTATGTACTTTTTGCAAATGCAAATGGATTAATTAGTATAGACAGTAGCTTAGGTTATGGGTAAAAGCCTCAAATCGAACTGAAACATCTTCCCTGTCCAAGAATCATGTTGAGATGGGATAGTTTCGTAGAAAAAATTGACATTCAATACGTTACTTACTACGCATGCAAAATAATGACTAGCCCCATGCATGAACAAAAGCTTTTTCTCATGTGTTGTTTCAGAAGAATTCAAGAAAAGTGAAGAATTCGTATGCATGACATGACTTGCTCTTTGTCCTTAATTTGCCACCAACAGTTATAGAATCAATTTTTTGCCATCTCTAAAGTAGTGCAATGAAATAGAGAAAGTAGACTCATTTTGCTCTTTTCTCCCCTTTTTCTTTCTTTTTTCTTAGTGCATCACTGCAGAGGAATCTTGTTCCAACAATTGAGAAACATTTGCAAGCATGCCAAGTAATTTAAAGCTTAAAACATATTATTAGTTCTCACAATTATATCTTCTCTTTATCCTGTGTACTACAAACTTACACTGGATTGGTACCTCTTTCTGCATTTTTTTTTTCTCTAATCACTGAGTAATGAAAAATGATACTTTTACAACATCCTCTCTATTTATTATATATTGTAGATTTTTTGCTTTCAATTAAAAGTTTAAAGGGGCTATCATTCTTAAGTTCTAACACTAGAGAGGGAGGAACCAAAAAATTCTAAAAGCAAGTGGCTTTCCAAGAATTGCCTCTACGTTCTTAACGTGGGATGAAGTGATAAATATATATATATATATATACACACACTTAACCTTTGTGATTATTACGTTCGTATATGTGGTTAACTTATATATATGATTATTTTGTTTGGTATAGGGTTATGATTTTCAAGTAATATATAGAATAGCCATATATACAAACGAAATATAAACATTTTGCGAAGGACTTTTCTGTTATTTCACAAGAGGGAGCAAGCAATTCCTTGGAAAGTAAATGCCTTTAGAACTTGTTGGTCTTTTTTTTTTATCAAGTATTGAAAATTTTGAGAATAATCTCAGTATCTACTTAAGTTGAAGATTTATTTTTAATCAGATTACATTCTATCCCTTTTCCATTTTATCATGTACTGGTATGTACTTACTCAGTACATGCACTGGTACATGACACAGAATAGTAAATCTCTCTGTATTGAAGTTATGGATTGGGTGCATCTTTTTTTTTTTGGTTTTGTAACATAGATTACTTAATTTTTTAAGACACTAATTTTTTGAAGTCAAAAGATAGTGTAGTGATACTACAAATTATTGGATGATATAAAAATCAATATGTACCATCTTATGATTTATAGTATACTATATTATTGACTATACTAACCGTATTAATTTTTTACTAAAAAAAAAAAATCTTCTTTCAATTTTTTGTGAAGAACTAAGAGCTAAGTTTGTGCTTGGGTTAAGAATATATAGTTCCAATGAGCTTATATTATAACTACAAACGTGTAGCAATTGCATTACATTATGTCGTGAATATTTCAGAGCTATAAATCACCAATTAAAGCTAATGGATTCGAAGTGAAGATTATTTTCCAAACCAGAAGCACACATTTTGGCAACTTCGTGTCTCAAGTTCTTGGGGCCACAAACTAAAACTCCAACGTCGTCTCCCTTGCACTCAAACAGAATCTCTGCAACATCAATAGCAGAATCAATCACTCATCAAAAATAAATAAATAAATTCAGAGGCAGAGTGGCGGAGACACGTTTGTTTTTTTTTTAATATTATATAATTATTACACATATTCACTCTTAAGTTTTTTTTTTTTGTTTTTTAATTATTAGATATTATATGGTTTTTAATCTCTGTCGTTTTACCTAAATACTAGCTTCTCCCAAAGATACATGCAATATATGTAACTAGCTTACTCTTCAGATTAGGCCTTGCACCAAAATGTACTTTGGTATTTTGCACAAGTGATTGATGAGGAATGCTTTCAAGCTCTCTCTCCATGCCATAAATCCATGATCGCGGAGATGTTCTACGCATCGGAACTTCCACGTTCAAAACCTGCTTACTTTCCACGGCGTTTCGACTCTTGCACCAATGAAAAACTGCACTAGAGCACACAGAAATAGCTGCACAGGTCAGAAACAAGAACCAAAGAACCTTGAAGGTCCAGTGGTAAACTTCATCAGATTCATTATTCTCAATTGGGTAAATATAATAACGAGTGACAATGCCCAAAAGGACCAGGAACATGAGAAATGATGATGAGATTATAGCAGCAAGCCATAGCCAATTGTTTGGGCCTAACACAGCTGAGATGGGGGAGTCTGAAGGCATGGGCTTGAACCATATGGTTTGGACATTTTGCTTCTGGGTTTCTCTTTGGGCTTCTTCTGTGTCTCTGGTTACATAGGCTTCAATTTGCAGCTGTAGCCCTGAGATTTGGGCTGATGAGCCTGAGAGAGGAAGCAAGAGGTCCAACATGGTTAGATCAGATGACTGCTTGAAAGCACAGATCAGTTGAACTCTTGGGACATGCCTGTTTGGTTGTTGGCTGTGGTATATGAGCTCACGGATTATGGATATTAAGGGTGTGATGCCACTTCCACCACTCACCAACACCAGCTGCTCGTGCCTGCAGAGAAATTGTGATCAAAGTTAATTGCTTTTAATCAATTAAGAGCATTATAAGATAGATCAAGGAAAAATTGAGTAGTATAAACTTTAAACTCTTGAATGTACAAACATGTAATTTTGTAAATGTGACTTTATTAGTTGAGTAGATTAAAAGGAAAATGTTCAGGGCCTAAAATTGAATGATATGACCAATAAAGTTGTGTCACTCAAGTTCGATGTATACAAACAAATTTTTAAAAGAGTTTTATTTTTATTTAAGTTTTTTAATTAGTTTAAGTTAGATTAGTTGTGGATAAAAAAATTTATTATTAGGTTCATACCTTATAAATACCAACGGTCAAGATAAAAAAAATGAAATCTCATGTTAACAAAAAAGAAAGATATAAAGCTAGGATCAAAATTACAAATTAGTTTGACCCTCGAGCTTTATATCCACTTTATATATTTTTCACCAGCCCACGTGGAACTTCATTCTCAAACACAGGATATTATTTGTATTACCAATAAATTAAAATAAGAAATAAACACACTTCAAACATCAAATGAAACAATTACCAGGGAGCATATTGAACTTTGTAATTGTTTTTAATGACATGAATTTTACCTTAGAAATTGTGGAGTAGAAGGTCCATAGGGTCCTTCAATAGAAACTTCAAGACGATGCAAATTAGAAGAAGAAAGTTGCTGATGAAGTTTCTGCGACCAGCTACCCTGAACTTTGATGGCAACACTGAGCTTATCTTGCTCCATGTTGCAATTAGATACCACTGTAAAAGGGTGCCACTGCAGCTTGGATATGCTGGGAACATTTAGGAACACAATGCTTGTGGGATTATGATATAAACCTGAAAGGTAGAAAGGTTAAAATATAGACAAATTTAATACTGTCAAATTAAGCTGAAGAAGAAAAAGTACTTTAGTATAGTTTATAAGTATTTGAATTGACTTTAGGAAAAAAGTGAAAACATTTCTAGAGTTAAAATACCTACAATTTTTTTTTAAAAAACAAATAGAAGGAGAAAGTGGTAGTTGTTTATTAAAGGTACTTAATTTTAGCTTTTGCTTATTCTTCTATACTTCAAAAGCACTATTTTAAACTAATTCAATTCAAATGGCTCTAAATGATATTTTGGCATTATTTCAGAATTGTATGATTACCTGGAGTCTTGGAGAAGTTGAGCTCAATTGTGGGAGAGGGTAAAAGGCGAGCTGACAACAAGCGGGCACGTTGCCGTGATTGTAAGAATCTGAGATGTCGATCAACGAGGAAGAGGAAAATGCCAGGAGCAATCATGGACAAGTATTCAACTCCCACATGGATTGCATAGAATAATATGTAGAGTGTGTAGAGATGGTGACTGTAGAAGAAAACCTCAAACATCTTACGTCGGATTCTGGGAGAACTGGTCACCCACAAGACTAAAGCAATTGCACTTGCAATCATCCCAGCTAAGTTGGATACGTAAGTCTTGCTCCACTCTATTATCTACTTCACATCAATCAAAATCATCTTCAGCATGCAAAACTATATGTGGAACAAACACAATCATTTTGACAATTGTATGTTTATTTAGGATATTATGTACATTTTAGGGTTTAACATCAATCTGTTGAAATTTATTATAGTGAATGACATGACGTAAAATAGACTGTTAAATGAATTAAATAATGTGTTACAATCATCTATCTAATAATTCACTTTATGATATATCATTGACTATGTTGATTGCATGCGTGTTTATTCGATTGTAATAAATCTAGTTTCCTACATAGGTAGAAAGCAAACAAAATTAGGCAAAGAATCTAAGTTTCACTATAAGCTTCCTCACTAGAATCACATTAGGTATAATTCCTACGCAACTACTCTCCCCATAAAGAATAGAAAAAGAAAATAATGGTTAGAGAGAGAAAATTTTAAATTTAATCACCTCAATCATTTGATGTGTGATGGCCCAATAGATGATGAAACCTATAGTATGAGCAGCAAAAAGAACCATGGAAAGATGTCCAAGCCAGATATGGTACTTGATGCTTGACTCAGATGTCAATCCAACAAGAGGCAGAATTGAAGACCCTCTAGTCAATGGAAAGAATAGGAATGCCCAGCATATGTTTCCTATGTATCCAATTCTCAAAGACACACTTCGGAACTTTGCTTGCCACCTGCCAACAACAGTTCAATATCAAACCCAGTTAAATATCCTTTACAACTTGGCCCAAAAACATAAGAAAGTAGGTTAAAATTTTGGGATGCAAATATTTAGTGGAAGAAAAATTAAAAGTTTATATATTTCACTTTACTTTATAATTTTTTTTATTGAAAATCTAAATTTATTACAATTAATAATATTAAGTGATAAGAATCTTTAAATAAATCAAATGATGTATTATAATTATTTTTTAAAGATTCATATTATATCACGTCATTAATTGTAGTAATAATTATTAAAGTGAATTTAAATTACCTTATTAAATGCTTTTTAACATATGTTTGTACATACATGTACTCCTACTTACACTTTCTCGCCTGCTTTATGCATATGAAGATGACCGAAGCTGGTGCGCAAGTAATTAGCAAGAGACCATATCAAGAGTGCAGCAAACATGGCTGCAAAAGTGAGCTCCATTCCTGTTACAATTCCTATTGGAGACATCACCAACACAGGTCGTCTCAACATTCCCAAACGACGACGTACAGCTCCACTGAAACTAAAATACAAGATGTCAAGAACTATACATCAATATTTACACTTTATGTGGGTGAAGGCTCCAACATAAAACATAGAGAGAAAGAATTGAATATAACTAGCAATGGAAGATAGATGTCTGAGACCTTCTGGGGTGCGCGTGCAACTTTTCTGTCTTTTTTTGATGAAGATGGAGATAGATACAGCCCATAGCCCCTATGAACATCATGGGGAGCGTGAAAAGAAGAAGGTTTGTCCCTAAGATAGTTAATAAAATAACATGTTAGATTTCAACAAGATGAAAAGGAAAAGGAAAAGGAAAATTAATGAAGAAAGAAAGAACACTCCGGAGTAGATAATAGAAATAACAGCAATATACCTTGCTCTCTGAAATATGTAGAATTCAGTTTGTTCTCTAACTTGTGACTCCATGTTTTCGTATAAGCCTTAGTAGGCAACAAAATCCAAATCAACAGCCACCCAAGAAACACCACAAGAAAAATTATTTTCAGGATTGTTTGGCTTCTCATCTTGTACTTGTGTGGTGAGTGTCTATGGCCTGTGCTTATTGCAAAATGGAACAGTTTGAGTCTGCTGAGCCCACACAAATGCTTCAAACAAAGTGGGTGCTTTATATTCTGTAGATTTTGGTAGATATATACAGAAAAGAGTAACGAGTCTGCAATATAAATATGCTAGTAGATTTTTATGGTGTGCGAGATTTGGCATCAGCATCTAACCTCCAAATGAAAAAAAGTAAAGAAAAGAAAATGCTATAGAAAAATACTGCTATTTTTACAGATTTTTTTGGCTAAGCACTAGTTTATTCCCATCTACTCATCTGGTGTATATGAGATGTGACGATGTGAAATACAACAAAAATAAACACAGTAATGTCAACCCTGTTAGTCACGTTATTAATTTCTTCGATCACAAGAAATATCACAATATATATAGTAATAGTATTATACATGATTACAACGTTAATAGAATTTAGTAAGTTTTACAACGTAAGATGGATAATCAACTTGGAGCTAGCTAATCTCTCCATTGCGTGTGCATTAAGCCAGTTTGGGGAGTGATTCAAAACTTTCATTTGATACTAAGAAAAAGAAAATTTAACAATTGGAAAGTACAGCCATAATTAATCTGCAGAAGATAGAATGCAAGTATAGTTGACTTTAACTTTTTTATTTCTGGATGATGATAGTACAGTTGACTTGATTATTTCTTAGTGTACCTAACTATGCAGTACAGATAGTACAATAACAACCTATGATGGATTAATGATGTAATGTGAAATGGCATATGCTGTGAGCCTCCTAAAGAAGCAAAAACTGAAATGAAAGGTAAGTTCCCAGTCACTTAAAATTATCAAAATGTGAATGTAACTGCCACAAAATTCAATCTTGTAGTTTGAAGGGATTCAGATTTTCTTGCAGTCAAAAATCAATGCAATCTCTGAGGCGATACACTACAAACCATTTGATGATGTAAAAAGCTATGCACTAATGAATTCATCTAAAGTCCATGGTATGGTGTGTTATGTTAGTAATTGCAGTATTTGCACTAATTTTTAACTACAAAAAATTCAATTTCAATTTTATCATGATTTGATGCTTAAAGTATACACTACGAAATGATACATTGAAACAGAAAATTATCATTTCTTCGAGAAAGTATAACAAATATAAATTTTTTCTACAATAGAAAATTATTTACTTCAATTGTTTGAGGACCATCTCACCGAAAACAATACCAAGAAAGGTTGCAATTGCAATTCCAAAAATGCCTGCAAGAATCCCAGGAACAACTAAAGATTCCCAGCCTTTGGCCTTGGCCATCCCACACGCTGTTGTAGGGCCTCCAATATTAGCATTTGATGCTATAAGTAACAGCTTCAGATCAAACTGAAACAGCTTTCCCAGTCCAAGAACTATGGCAAGATGAACAGTTACTTGAACTAGTGCAAACATGAAAATACTAGGAGCTGTTGTGATGACATTCCACATGCTCCCACTGGCTCCAATGACAGCAAAAAATATCTGCACAGCAAATCTCATATCATATATTTTCAACTCGTACGGTTCACAAACTAATAGAATCTCCAGATAGTCTTTCATATGAAGTTTCAGTTTTGAAATGATTTTGGTCATCAGATAAGCTGTTTCAGGATTTAATATCCAAGAACAAACTCTGTTAGAACCAAATGCTTCAGATTGTTAAGTACATCCAAAAGAAAACTTGCCAGGCTCCTAGTTGGAGAAATATCCCTTGTATATCTCAAAAACACATTTTTTTTCTTATCTTTTCTACCTAGTTATTACTAATTTCTCTCTTATTATTCTCTTTTAAGCTTTGTTACTTGACAATCATCAGGCTTCTCTTATGTTATTTTAGTATATTAAATAACATGATCACCAATCACTCCTATCCATTTTTATCATCTTATTTGCAATCACACTAAATGCTACTTTCCAACAGAAAATATTTGAAGAAAACATTATACATAAAAGCAAGAAAATTACAGAGAATATATTTTGACAAAGATGTTCACATTTTTCATGGAATATAAACACCTTTCATGTAATTGATAAAATGAAACTTATATAATTCAGCACCAAAGAATTCACAGCTAAAGTGGCCAATGCAAATCGCGTAAAGTAAAAAGAGCCATCAAAGATTTTGGTACCTGCATCAACACCAACGCAACAGTATGACCGGCAGGGCCAAGGAAACCAATCTGCTTTGGAAGAAGAGTAGCTAAAACAACTATGATCGCTGTAACTCCTGGGAGAGTTCCTCCTAGAATTTTGGATAACTTTGTCATTGATGTAGTAGCTTTACATATCAAGAAGGACGTAGCAAGTGCAGTAGCAGTCTGCAGTACTGTGGGGTCGCCATGATAATCAGACTCCATGTACGTCCCATCATCTGCCAATGTTAGGATTATCATCAAGCTAGATTTTCCATTTGAGAATGGATATTTGATTAGTTTGAGTTCTCATAAAATTTGGAAATACAGATGAAGTTTTATGAGACTTACTTAAACAAAAGAACAACTTTATCAGATCAAGGATCATATGTATTTTAGTTTGGGAAAATCCACTCTTGCAATATCTTAAACATCATGAATTGAAATAGTAAGTATCGTATAGAATGTGAAATGACCAAATAGATTATGACAAATACTGATCAATTTGAAGGAATTTTCACTATTAACCATGATACAATACTGATTGTAAAAAAGATTGAAAGTTTAGAAAATGTGTCTTGGACTAATGTCCTTTTGAAAAACAAAGGGAAACTAAATGTTTATTATCCATCCTAAGAAGACATGACAAGAACAAGAAAAGCATACCAATGGTTGATGTTGGAGCTTCAGGAGGTATTTTTGAAGCCAGTGCAAACGACACAATAAAATATATAGCACAAATAACATTATCTGCAGCCACTCCTGCAGCTAAAACTGATGCGGACATACCAAGCGCCTCTGAAATGGCAACATAATTAACAGCTACAGCAATCATCCCATGCAACCAGGAAAAGAACAAATGAAATTTAGTTATTAGAATTTAGATTGCCATTGATAAGAAAAGACTTCATATATTTGTGAGGGCAAAGGGAAGGAAAAGACACCGAGACTGAAGTTCCAAAAATGAGTTTGGTGAACCATGATGTGCTAAATGCTAAGATAAGCTAATAGAGCTAATGTATTTTTCAGGCAGCCAGAGCTATCTCTGTTAGGAAAGAGAAAGTTTATCGGCATAAAATGACATTTGACTAATTAATCTATGTATATACAGAAGAAAAATACTAGTAAATTTACAGCAACTTGTTTAAACACTTACATCCACCAATATAGCTACCCATGAGCGCAGCTGCTATTTTCCAGTTGTCAGGACCCAGAGATCGCATAGGTACTATCAAAAAGGCCACCAGAGTTCCAACAATGGAAGACACTGTCATCCATCCACAAGATTAAAATAAAATTACAGAATCTACAAAATTCCATATTTATGCTATAAAATAAAGATTATTTTACTGTCTACAATATTATGCTACTCTGGTTATTTGCTATGGCCAAATAGTACACATTATACAACAATGACAATAATAAGTAAATATTAATGGGTCAGTCCGTCCTCTCAAATAACAGATTCTGAATCTACTATCATCAAAACAATGGGGATTGAAGGGAGCAATGTTGCCACAGAAAAAAAAATTCTGGTTTTTCCTAGACTGTAAAATTACTATACAGACTAGAAGCTGAAGGCCTGAGTAGCCAAAAAGAAAAGCTTCAAGTGAAGGCTGTCAGAAAACTCTGATGCCTGTTGACACATTACTTTAGGGAGTGGTTAAAAAAAAATCCTGCACGGTTTTGAAGATTTCTTGATGGATTGTGGCTGAGTAACATAATAGGATTAGGGGATAGCAAAGAAGGTTGTAATACTAAATATCGACACCGAGGAATCTCATCTTTCTGTCTCTTATGGACAACCTATGACACAAATATGAAAGTATCATTTTGCTGTACTAGAATTCTGAAAAGTTGTTGGCTTTTTGGAATTAGGTTCATATCTTATTCTGCTCTACATCACTCTCAACATCATGACAAATATTAGAAATTAACAAAAACCATAACAAAATTCCAGAAAGAAAGAAATCGAGATTATGAGTTAACACATAAATCAGAGAATGCTCAATTATTAAGAAGTTCGGGCTTTTCACCATTGACTCTACTGTGTTTTCAAGAATTACCAGTTAAAAGCCATCCATTTCATCTCAGCGTTGTTGGTCACCATTTTTTCAACTTGTGTGTTTCAATCAGGCATTATTTGGGTACATCCCTATGATCTTTCTTATCCTCAATTTTTAATTTTTCTTTCCTCACAAAAATTTTCCCTCCAAAACAATGATAGATGATCACTACTCACAATCTTTCCAAAACAAAGCAGGCAGAGGAGTTTTTCTTGTAAAATAACTGTTTGAGGATACGTGAAAATCCCAATTACAAATTTACAATCACCTGTACCAAGTAAGAAAGCTAAGAGCAATGTCCCAGTTGAACGCACCACTTCATTCAAGTTTGCTCTAAACAATAGCAATGGTATACTTAATGGTAGCAGAAACTCCAAGACAATTGAATAAGCTGGTGCATCATAAGGAAGTATGCCTACATTACTTGCTGCAAGACCAATTAACGTGCTCACCAGGGCAGCACTTACCATACTCCCAATCTTGGTCTTCTCCGACCTTGCATTGCACAGTAATATATGTTCATTCACCGCTAAGCTAACAAGGATGTTCCTAAAAGCACCACTCTTTTTATATATAAAAGCATAAACAAATTATGAACCTCAAATTGGCTTTTCTTTTTAAAGTTTAAATACAACTTTCTAGCAGATAGAATTTTTTGTTCGTGGTTTTCTTTGAAACAGAATCTGTTCTAGTAACAACGAAAGAAATCAATAAGTTTGGATTTCAAGTAGGAAACATTCTCGTTTTGAAAATACAAAACCTTGACTACATGATCTTTCAGGAACCACATTGATTTTCACGACAGAAGAAAGCAAAAGTGTACCAAGGATGTCGTAATTTTGGAATTCATATCACGCTTTGGGAAATTGCAGCAAAATTAGTGTCTTTTTTCAGTGACACTTTTTGGCAACTCGACAAGTAATTAAAAGGCAAGTAATTTCCTATGTTTAAATATTATATATAGTTTCCAAATTTTCCCGGCAACGAAAGAAATATCAACGGAAATAACTCCCAAAGCAAAAGAGTGATACTATTACCAGAGACCAAAAGCGCCAATTGCGAAGAGAGCGGACCAGATTCCCCAGTGATCGTCTGGAGATATTATAGGATATCTCAGCTGAGATCTTACAGTCACACTCACACGTTGAACTGAACTACGCTTCCTCGGAACCGTCAACTGCAACGGTGGTCTTAGCAGTCTCTGAGATGTGGTTTCTTGCTGCAAAAGCGGAAACTTGGAACTGCCGCTCAGGCAGTGGCGGAGGGAACGCTGGGGTGCGACACACCATAATGTGGTTGCCGGCGGTAATCCCCAGGCAGCCATTGATGATGGAAACTCTTGTTGGAGAGGGATTTTTATCTTTCCACGCTCTCAGCATTCCCGCCTCGGATTAAAAAAAATGTGCCACGTAGCAAATGTCATACAAGTGAGTTGCACGTGACAATCTAAATCATTCTTTTTAACAATTGCGATTCCAGGGTTTCCACTATCATTGTTTAAAATAAGGAGTAGTATACAGTGATCCTTTTCAAATAAGTGCAATTTTAAATTAATCAAAACATTTAAGTTAGAATGTTTTAAAATTCAATCTACTTTTTATTATTTTAGGATCATAGATAATTTTGTAAATAATAAGATGATTCTATTCAAATGTTTAACTTCCAACACAATACTAAGAAAATGGTAATTTGCTCAATCAACGATTTAATTTAATTTATTGATAAATAACTCCAAAAAAAATTAACACAAGAATTAAATAGCAAAGGAATTTTACATGTGTTTTAAGACTGCCAAACCAAATCCAATGCCAATAAAAGTTGTACGGCAATTCCTAGAATGCCTGCAAGAATTCCAGGGACGCCAAGAGAGGGCCACCCTTTTGTGGTTGCCATTGCACATGTTGTTGTAGGGCCTCCAACGTTGGCGTTTGAAGACATAAGCACCAACTTCAAATCGCATCCAAAGAGCTTTCCCAGTCCAAGGATCACACCAAGATAGGTGGCCATTTGAACCAAAACAAACATAAATATACTAGGCGCTGTATTCATCACACTCCTTATGTTTGCATCTATTACAACAAAGAATACCTATTTTTTCACAGGGCAAGTGGCAAGAGTCAGAAGCCTAGTACTTTCAGCAATGCTTACATTAAAATAATATCTTTTGTTCTATACTTTATTACATTTTTCGTCTTAAAATTTTTTGATTAATTATTTTATTCAAATATAAAATTAAATAATTCATTAGAGTTTTAATTTTTATTTTTTTTTGGTTAATGAAAAACTCTAATATAAAATAATATGAAACAGAAGATGTTATTCTAAGTTATATTAGGTGAAGATGACAATGATTTGTAAAAATGCAATGACAAACAAAACTTGAGGGAAATATTTGCTGTATAGAAATAAATGCATACAATTCACACTGACTTGCATGAGAATCACAGACATGGCTTCACCAAATGGAGCTAGAGAGCTGAACTGTTTGGAAAACATGGTTGCAAGAATTACAGCAATTGCATTTATTCCGAAGTTTTTTGCAAGAGATGTGCCAGCCTTGCAAATGGTGAAAGCAACGGCAAGAGCAGTAACCATTTTCAGGACAGGAATCTCGTTTCCAGACTTAGATGCTTCCTTCGTTGCATCTTCTGCTAGAATTTCACAAGCAAATTAATAATGATATAATCGAGTTTGAACTCTAAAAATATAATTGAGTTAAAATTTAATAAATAGAACTTTGTCATTTTCATAATTTTAAAGATAAATCAAATTAGTTATCATCCAATTCAGTGAGAAACAAGTGGTTTCCACCAAAAATAATGATATGACCAAAATTGATTACGGTTTAGTTACCATTTACTGATGATGAGGCCTGTGGAGATAACTTAGAGGCCAATGCAAACAAGGTTGAAAAAAAAACTGCAACTAGAACATTATTTGCAGCTAGACCAGCGGTGAATACTGTAGGTGAAATGCCAAGGGCCTCAGAAATGGCCACATAGTTGACAGCTGAAATACAAGGAATGCAATTACAACGAGTGAAGCAATGATAACATAACAATAATGTTAGGTAATATAATTGAAATCAGAAATCAGTTAAATATATAATTGAAATCTAATTTCAAATCACCACAAATTCCATTTATGGTAATAAATAAAAATTATATGCATGTTAGAATATTGAGAAAAGACAGCTAGAGGGAGAGCAGACGCCCACGTCAGGAAAAAGGAATCCAAAAGCCTTCTTTCGCATTCACTATACTGTTTTTGTATTCATCTTTTTGTTGTCATTCTTCTCACAGCTTCTTTTACATTTGTCAAGTATTTTATAATTTCAATTTTTTATTAATATAATATGTTATGTTCTTTATAATTTTTTATTAGTTTACATTTAAGATATTTTATCATTTCATGCAGGGAAATAAAATATACTTAGGCAGAAGTCTCTAGTTTCATTATGTGTATTATTGTGTTGTATGATAACACATCAACTATGCTATTTTTATTAAAATATTTTACATTACTGCTATTTTTTATTATTTTATTCATTAAATTACCAATTGAACAATATTTGTATTTTAAAACAAAAAATAATATTATTTTTATACCAAAATAAAACATAACACATGTAACTCCCACAGCCTAGCGTGTGCACTATAATCCAGAAATCCCTAAATTTGATAAATCATAGTATCTAAATCAACAATTAGTTAGGTTTATAAAATAATTAATTAATTAACTTAATATTAATCTTTTTTCTTTTTTTGTGTGTGTGGATCCCATTAATGAGATTTGAAATCCAAATGGCCCAACCCTTAAGACGTGAGAACTTTAAACATCACATAAGTGACAGTCATTCATTTTCTTATTGGAAAACTACAAGTTCAATATATTGATTAAAAAAGCCACATATTAATTTCAATTTATAACTCAGTTTTCATTTTACTCCATCTTAAAGAGATTTAAAATCTCAACAGCAAATACAATATTAGATACCAAATGATTTATTAAAAAAAAAAAACTCAACAACGAAGCCATTAAAATGAACATGATTTATATTATTTTTAATTATCAAAATACATCATAAAAAACGTAGCTTATTTCAAACCTAGTAAATATAATTAGTGCACAATAGGTACTTATTACTTGATTAATTAGTGAGAAATCCCATATAAAATGTTCAGTTAAAAGGAAAAAATAAAATAAAATAAAAGTGCATTGTGGCCTTTATTCAATCAAGAATTAATTTAATTTATTGGCAAATATATCTCCTCAAAGAATTAACCCATGAAATTTACATGTGTTTTAAGACTGAAAAACCAAATCCAATGCCAAGAAAAGTTGCTATGGCAATTCCAAGTATGCCCGCAAGAATGCCAGGGACAACAAGAGAGTGCCACCCTTTCGTGGTTGCCATTCCACATGCTGTCGTAGGGCCTCCAACGTTGGCATTTGAAGCCATAAGCACCAACTTCAAATCACAGCCAAAGAGCTTTCCCAGTCCAAGGATTACACCAAGATGAGTAGCCATTTGAACCAGACCAAACATGAAAATACTAGGTGCTGTGCCCATCACACTCCTTATGCTCCCGGTTGCGCCTATCACTACAAAGAATACCTATTTTTTCACAAGACGATGGACAAGAATTAGAAACTTGACACGTGCTTATACAGAATAACATGTTTTGTTTTAAATTTTGTCACATCTTTTTGTCTTGAAAACTTCATAATTGGTTATTTTATTTAAATATAAAATCAAATAACTTATTAGAATTGTTTTATGCTCTTAGTTACCTATCTTTTCACAAGGCAAGAAACAAAAGTCAAAAACTTGGTAGTTTCGATGATGCTTATATAAGAATCTATCCCATTTCTTGTTTTATTTTCTATTTTAAAATTTTTTAATTAATAATTTCATTTAAATATAAAATTAAGTAATTAATCATAATTTTAAATTTTATAATTTTGATCAATTAACGACTTTCAGACAGAAAATAACATAGAAAATGTAGTCCCACTTATATATATTATCATGTGAAGGTGACTTGTTTATGCATTCGGGGAAGGGAAAAATGCAATGACAAACAAAACTTGAGGGAAATATTTGCTGTATAGAAATGCATACAGTTCACACTAACTCACCTGCATGAGAATCACAGCCATGGCTTCACCAGATGGAGCTAGAGAGCTGAACTGTTTGGAAAACATGGTTGCGAGAATTACAGCAATTGCTGTTATAGATGGGAGACTACCTCCTGAGATTTTGAAGTGATTTGCAAGAGCTGTGCCAGCCTTGCAGATGGCAAAAGCCACAGCAAGAGCAGTAGCCATTTTCAGCACAGGAAGTTTGTTTCCAGCCTCAGATGCTTTTTTCATAGCATCATCTGTAAGAATTTAACTTTGTCAATTGATAATCAATAAAATTAATAATTATACGATCAAGATTGATTGCAGTTTAGTTACCATTTACTGATGCTGAGGCCTCTGGAGCCACCTTCGAGGCCAACGCGAACAATGTTGGAAAATAGACTGCAGCTAGAATATTATCTGCAGCTAGACCAGCAGTTAATACTGAAGGTGAAATGCTAAGGGCATTAGCAATGGCGACATAATTGACAGCTGAAATACGAGGAAAGCAACGATGAGTCGAGCAAATTAAGATATCAAACTGGGTCTATGGAGAAGATAGAAAGATTTCTTGTACCTCCACCAATGTGTCTGCCCATGAGCGCAGCTGCTATCTTCCAACTATCTTCTCCTAGTGATCGCATTGGTACCACCAGATATGCGACGACTGTTCCAATTGTTGTTGCAACTGTCAAATGAGAATGTACAAGAAAAATGTCAATATATAGGATCTGAAATCAACTTAGAATACTGATAGTGAAGTTTGTATAAATATAGTGAATTGGTTTTGATGCTAATATTTTTGTCAAAACTTCTGTGGAGGCTGTGAATTGGTTTTGTAACTGAAATGATGAAAAAGCCCTTATCAACTTAAGAAAAACAACACACTCTCCTCCTCTTCGTACTTATGGAACTTTATGTCTTTCGGATTTAGAAATCTGGAAGTCAACAATAAATTTGGATGATATTTAAAATCTTTAATTAATTTTTCACTAATTATGAATTTAGAAATTTGCAATTAATTTAGTTGTTATGTATTTTGAAATCCATAAATGATTATAATATTCCATCTATACTAAGCTATTTTTAAGGGATGGGATAAATAAGACATAGGATGAGACTGAGACTATTTCTCGTGTCTTGAATGTTATATTGACTTCATTTAACTTTAGTATATATTTATAAAAAAAATCAAATATATGAAAATAATATTATTTTACATATTTAATATTATAGCAATATAAAAAAAAAAAGACATGAGAATAAAATGGGAGTATAATAAAATTTTAACTCCTAGTTATTAACTTATATCATTCTCAATATATATATATATATATATATATATATATATATTTTGTTATAAATAAGATAAGAATACGAGTTTTTTAATATTAATTTAATTATTTAGAAAAAAATTAAATTTAATATATGATATAAAAATTTTAAAGTTTTTTTTTTGTCATAATTAGTGAGAGTTACCAAAAATTTTAATCTGGAGATTGAGAAGAAGATCAAACTCTGAGTATAAAAACCAATATAAATATTGAAACAACATTACTATCAAGCCAAATTCCACGTTATATTTGTCAATATTATTGTGTACTTTATTGTCAATGCACATGATTTATGAATAAAAACATGAAAGGCATTGCTCACAAAAAAATAAATAAAAATATTGAAAAGCGAAAGCTTTGACAGGGTGTTAGGTTAACATGTTAATCACGGTCGGTAGGGTTGGTATTTAATAAAAGAGTATCTTGCTAGACGTACATCATTGACTCATTATGAAAGTTACGTATTGCAAGGCAAGTACAAATTTAACTTTTTTCGGTAAGTAATAAATAAATGGTTATGTTTTATTTTTATAAAATATTATTATATAACACATATTCACAAAATAAATTATAATCATTCATTTATTATTTAATATAATGTCAATAAAAAAATTATATTTAACAAAATATAACAAAAAAGAACCTAAGATATGCTCTTTAATAATTATGTGATGCTCATTAGTTGAGGCCTATTTTTTTTGACATAAAAAATGACAAAGAGCACCCATAGTTGCTGGAACACAAAAAATAACAAGTTGCAGTGTGATTCCCATAATATCAAACTGGTACATTTACATGTTACTGTTATTTTCTGAAGAAATTATTCACTTTTGTGATGAAGTGGACGTATATCTAAAAAGTTATTAATAATATTAGAGTAAATATTTATTATGATATTTCATATTTTAAACTCTTATTAGTTACTCATACTTTAAATTTATTAATTTGGTCAATTATATTTAAAATCTTAATCAATTTTATTCCTTACACTTAAAATTTTAATTAATTTTGTCCCTTATATTTTAAATTTATCAATTTAGTCTTTCATATTTTAAATTTTTTATTAATTTTATCTCTTAAATTTATTAATATTTTTGAAGTGAGAGAGATTAAATTGATAAGTTTTATAAATTTAAAAGATTAAATTATTAAAATTTTAAGTGTAAAGACTCAAATTGATAAATTTAAAAATATAAAAAATTAAATTAATAAAAATTTTAATTATAAGAGACCAAAATTAATATTTATTCATCGTATTAAGCTTTCTTTCTTTTTCTTTTTCACCTGCTTCCTTGTTTGAGTTTAATAATTAGTCCAGAGTGACGAGAGAGAGAAGAAAACATGAGAGGGAAAGAGAAGATCAATTTGGTAGAGCTTTAAAAAGTGAGAGACTTAATTAAGAATGATGAAATATAAATTACCAACGTGACAAATAATGACACACGTAGAAATGAATTTAATATGTCTTTAAATTATTAAAGATTTAATTTATAAGTTTTAATTATAAAAAATTAATTGAATCTTAAATTTGAGGGACTAAAACGAGATTTTAGTCGCCTAATAATTAAAGTTCGGTCTTTCGGGCCCTTTCAGCGCAGGCAAATTCATTCATAACATGGTAAAAAGATATAGCAATGATGGAGAAGTTTTACTTACCTGTGCCAAGGAAAAATGGGAAGAGAAGTTGGCCAGTTGAGCTGATGACACGACGCAAATCTGCTCTGAACAACATCAAGGGAATGGCCAAAGGAAGCAGAGACTCCATAACAATGGCAGAAGCTGGATTATTTTGGCATGCAATGATCCCCAGATTACTCCCAGCAAGCCCTAACCAAATGCTCACTATGGAACCACTCAATGCGCTGCCGATCTTGGTCCTTTCTGACCTTCCAAATCCAAACCCATAAAATAAAAATCATAAATTTCACAATTTTCTGAAACCATAACCAAACAAGTACAAAACCGGCATGTATACTTTGCAGTTAAAAAGTCACAATAGCAAGAGAGAGATAAACAGAAACAAACAAGAAAAGTAGGTTCTACTTGAGCCTCACTTTTTCAAGTGTCTATCTTTCTTACTATTCGACTGCAGAGGATACATTCCCAAAACTGCGTAGAGTTTTTACCAGATTCCCATAGCAGCAGCAGCAAAGAGAGAGCTCCAAGTAGCCCATTGGTCTTGAGGAGAAATTAGAGGGATATCCAAGCTGGGACTCATTGCAGATGCAACTAGGGTTCTTCTTCTACAAGCATTTAAAGAATGCGATAGAAATGGGGGTCGTACAGTAATTGTATTCAACCCACAACAATTTGGTAATGAGGAGTAAACACATACTAATGGAGTAGCCATATTTTGGCGGGAAATTAGTTTTGCCGGTGGTGGCAGCACCACAGGCAACGGTGGTGGCAGTGGATGGGAAGTCCGACTACAGAGAAGATTTGATGCCATTATTCACTAGCAGCCAAAAATCAATGCCGTACAGGGTAATGTTTGGCTGGAGAGCCCAGAGGTTTAAACTTTAAACGCTAATGAATGAGCATATAATAGTCAAAGAAAAACGTGAAATTGGTTAACTTTTGAAAGTACTTTTTTCACTCAGGCGCCAAAAGAACTTCCAGCTTTTTCCAATTTGCATATATCCGCAACAACAGGTGTATGGACCAGAACCTTCGTTGGCATTGACAAAATTCTCCAAACACGTCACTGCTCACTTAAGCAGGTTGAAATAATTAAACACGTTGTTCAAAGGTGGAACGATGAAATTGTCAGCTTGATTAATGGCAGGTTTGATAATTATTGGCCGAACATGTAGAAGCTAGTCTCTGATAATTGATGGCTAAACAATTAGGTTTTGTCGATACGTAAATATTCTCCTTTTCCGGCTATATTTTTTCCTCGCATAAAATCACGGTCACATCCCATTTGACGCGGATCTACCAAGGCTACCCTCCTCTAGAAGGGATGAGAAAAGATGCGTACCATCGATGGGTACACCCGAATATACACCTTTCTCTTTTTAGCTGTAAATAAAAAAATATAAAAAATAAAAATAACATATCTCAAATGAGATATATGATTTTTTCAGCAATAACCACTTCAGAAAAATAATGTTATACATAGATTATATGTACACTAAATTTTTATACTTTATAATTTTATCTGTACATTATAATTTAAAAAATGAGTGAAATTTAGGTGTATAGATTGGACGTACAAATAATTTTTCTCACTTCAAATTATTGTCTAGAGCAATAATATATCTACACCAATAGGTACAGAAAGAGCATTTTCTTATATTATGTGACAAGGATATAACAACACCTTTACACGCACTGTTTGGTTTGAGGGATTCAGAAGGGAGAAGGGGGATTTTGGATGATTAAATTGGAGGGGAGAAGAAAAGTTAGAGATAAAATAGTTATATTTTCCCTCAAAAAAATAATGGGTTTTGGAGAGATTTTATAAAATTATTGTATTGTCTTTTATATTGTATATTTTTTATGATAAATAATTTATTTTCACTTTCCCTTTCTCTCCTCTCCCTTTCTATTGGTAACAAGAAAAGATTTCTCCCCTTCATTCGAATCTCTCCCCTCCTTTTCCCTCCATCAAAATCCTCCTCCTTCCCTCTCCTATGTTCAACAAAACACTGCTTTAAGAAGGTGTCGTTTTGACGTTGGCTGTTAAAAGAGGGGAAAAAAAACACCTTCGTGGCACCATCATGAAAGGGCAGCAGGGCAAAAAGAATGCAGCAGATCTCCTTCTTCATCATCTGGGATTGCATACGAGTTGGCACGAAGTCTTTCAGTTTGGCCTTCCATCAAACACGTGGTAGGCATCATGTGAAGTCGAAATCATTTGGCCCTTTGAGCAAAAGCAAAATCTGTTTGTACTACAAGCCACTGTAATGCAAACAAATCCCCCTTCTTTCTGTCGCACTAAATTATCTAATTATGATCTCTTTGTTCCTTTATGCTTAATCAACTACAAACAAATCAAGAATATTACAGAGAAACTCCTTTCAATTGTTCAAAAATGGGAAATGTTATTCTAGAACTCAAGGAACATGATGACCATAATTAATAGACAAGCACTGGAATCTCTGTCGTCTTGTCAACTCATCAATAGGACAATTGGCCGAGCCAATGTAATTGGTCAGATGCAGAGGAGGCACTCACTTAATACCCATTGGAGCTCCATGGAATTCATAAGTTATATCCGTGAAAGATGAACAAGAACTTCTCTTTAAAGAAAAATCATAGGTGCACAATTATTCTGTGGACATTCCATAGTTTGAGTTATTGTTATTGTAATTAAGAATAAAAAAATTAATTTTTTTTAAAAAAATATAAAAAATAAATATGCTTACAGCGCCATTCTTTCTTTAAAGTAAAGACTCTTGCAAATCATAGTGAAGAAGTAATTTCTTGAAGGGCATTGGAATATCCTTGTCTTGTGGGACTAAATTTTTTGTTCTATTGACATAACCACTAAATGTTTTACCTATACTAATAAATTAATTAAATTAATTAATAAATAGATATATAAATAAATTAATAAATAAACTTTGATTAATCATAAATATGTGAGACATGGTTTGAGAGATTCAGACAAAATATTTTATCCCCTTTATCTAAAGACATAATATATAATCCTTATAGAGGAGGGTACCTTTATTTATGTCAAATGGGCTGATTTGGGGCTAATGCCATCGGGCTTAGTGGATCCGTAAAAGTATGAGTATTTATATGTTATTTCTTTTGACACCCCTAATTTTTCTTTTCATAAATATCCTAGAATGAATTTTTTACACCACTAAAATTAATATTTCCACCACCTTTTTAGGCTTCGCAAAGAAGGCGAGGTGAGAGTATTACGAGTTTGTTTGAATTTTTTTGTCAATTTTTTTTTTTGTTTTTAATTTTTTTTAAAAATATTTTATACTAAAATTTATTGTTGATTGATTTTTGTAAAAAAAATATCTTTAAAAATAAAATTTTTACTTTTTTTTTGTAAGGGAAAAAACACTTTCACAAATCAAAATCTTTTTTTTTTTTTGAAACAAATAAAAAATACTTCTCATTTTAATTTTAACTTTAACTTTTATTTTTTTTTTACTTTTTTTATAAGCCAACTTAAATTGGCTGTAAAATTTGGGGTGGTGTGAAAAGCAAGTTCCTCCTCTTAAATGGGTTGACTTGTGGCTTGTGTCATAGTGTCTTGCGACAAATTAGGCCGAAATTCAACCGTGGTGAAGAGAGAAAAAACAAAGCAATGGATATCGAATGAATGGTGTTATGGTGTAGTTATTATTCTTATTTTTAAATTATTTTATGGTGAGTTTTTTATTTTTAAATTTACAGAAATAAAATATCACTCAGTTAATGTAATATAGGATTTTATATATCAATTGAACTTTAAAGTCTAAATGATTTTTCCCTTCTAGTTATTAACTAGTTTGATAATGTTTCTGACATAATTTCTTATTAACTACACTATAAAGCACAGGGAGAAAATCTGAATTTTATTTTATTTTTTTAAAATACAGGAATCAATCAAACTACTGAAAAACGTAGTTCATTGTAATCTAGTAGTTTGTTAAAGAAGCTATTAGAAGTCACCATAATTAATATTACTATATTGATTTTAAATAAAGCTTCATAAATTTGAAGTATCTAATTAACTAGTGTCATTGTTCATTTCTAATTTTGTTATACAAACCAAACCATGTTTCAATTCGATTCACTACATATGATACATACATGAATAGATACACAAGTTCTTTAAGCATGTTGGCAGAGATTTGATTTTTTGATAGTGTATATAGAAAAAAGCTTAGGTGTGTTCACTTTGGTGATCTCAATACCTCGAAAAGGATTAGTCTTTAACTGTCGGTTATGATATCCCTTGCAACTAATAAGATATGAGACTAATATTTTTTTTTTTGAGACATAAAATGATTATGATAAATTATTCTACTAACATGTATTTTATTGAGAGTGCAAACTCATAACATTGCAAAAGTTCTGAATTATTAAACCAAGTGTATTTACTAATTGCTTTGAGAGGTATATACATATTATCCAGCAACAAAGTTCTCACATTAAGAATATGACTCAAATTCACATTATTTTAAGATATGTATTCTATCTTTAATAATTAAACCAACATTTATTAGCTTAAAAGTATAGTAAGATAGGATCTACCACAAAAGATATGGGACATGAAATGTTGTCCCTCCTAGCATATGATAATAGTAGGAATACCTAGTGGATAGTAGTGGGAAGGTGCGGTGGTTATACCTATATTCATGTGGTAATCTCAAGCCATAACATTAATTTTCAATAACCAAAACCACAACTTGTATGATAGTTGCAAAACGAAACAGATGATCATGAAATAAATCTGGTAAGCTTTGAACAATGAAAGGAAATATATTATATATATAGAACAGTAAGACTAAATCAAAATAAACTTTCCTTCTATGAAATTTCCGATGCAGAAAGAAAGTCGTCTAACATTACAAGCAAATTGACTATATAATATAAACAGGAAAATTATATTATATGATATCATAATACAGATCCCTAGCTACGTAGCCATGCATGCATTTGAAAGTAATAATAGCATATCATTGTCTCTTTCCCAGGTTATTAGTACCTGCCAAACGCCATTTGTTTATGAATAAATTCAGTGAACTAGTTACTAATTAATTCTGCAACTTTTGGAACCAAAACGTACTTCAGTCATATTCAAAAGCAGTGGTCGGCTAATCAGTTTGACCGTTTACTTCAATTAGTAGATTCAGGCGGAAACTTCCCCTGTCCTTTCATTTTTTTTTTTTTTTAATTTGACTAATGATATTTATAAAGTACAACTTATTATTAATTTTTTTTAATTAACAATGAGTTCAATTAGAGTTAATTAAAAAATTTAGATAGAGGTAAATCACTCTCTCAAAAAGATATTTTCAACATACATAAACAAATTTAATTCTTCCACACTAGATTAATAGCTGTTGGTTTCATTTTAATTTTTTGATGTAGGGATTACTTTAGCTAGTAAATCTAATAATAATGGGAATTGAAAAAAATGTTGAATTTGAGGGTAAAATTATTTTATTTTCTAGTTTAAGTCAGGATTAGTACGCATCATTTTTCACAAAAAATATTTTATTTTAAATATATTTATTTATAAAAATAAATTTTAAATTTTTTTGAAAAATAATAGAGGAGAAAATATCCATTGATATTATTAAGCATGATAATTAAAAAAGCAATGCTATAGTAATATCCATTCATATTATTCTTTAAGAAAAAAAGGAAATGGTACGCATGCACTCCAATAATATTTAACTAATTATGGCTTTCGCATTTTTTTTCCAATGACCTTTTATTTTAGTGTCTCACGCTACAGTATTACACTCAAATATCTCATTACACTTATAAATGACTTCCAGTCTTCCACTGAGTTATTGAATTGTTTTCTTTGCCTCTTCTTTACGATTAGAACGGCTGCTCCTAATACCATCACTCTCCTTGTGGTGAACATAATCATCAATTATCATGGCTATGAGATTTCTTAATTATCTTGTGCTTCTTCTGCTATTGCTGCAGTTCCATGGATCCATTTCAGAAGCGGAAGCTGGAAACATCATGGTTAAGTGTAGGACAGAGAGAGACAAGCACTACTTGCTCTAAAGCAAGATTTCATAGGTGACTATGGTTTTCTCTCTTCTTGGGGGAATGAAGATAAGCAGAAAGAATGCTGCAAATGGGAGGGAATCGGGTGCAGCAACCGCACAGGCCATGTGGTGAGGCTTGACCTTCATGCAGATCCGGTTTCTCTGCAAGGTACCATTAATCCATCTTTAGCAGAGTTACGTCACTTGAATTACTTGGATCTCAGTAAAAATATTTTCCTTGATATCAATCACATCCCAGAATTCATTGGTTATTTAACCCACTTTGAAATACCTCAACTTCTCGGGTCTAAACTGTGGAGGAAGAATTCCTTATGAGTTGGGAAATCTTTCTCGATTGCAATATCTTGATTTGAGTTTTAATGCACTCAGAGGAAGAATCCCTCACCAACTTTGGCATCTAACAAGTTTAGTACACCTTGACCTTGGTGCCAATAAGTTGTAGGGAAGAATCCCTCGCCAAATTGGAAATCTTTCATCCTTGCAACATCTTGGCCTTAATGGCAATTACTTAACTGGAACCATCCCTCATGATCTTGGTAACCTTACCCATTTGCAGTATCTTAACCTTAGCCCCATTTATGTTGATGGAAATGGTGTTTATAATTTGACATCAGATTTAGAGTGGCTATCACATCTTTCCTCCCTAAAAAGTCTTCACCTTGCACATGTTGAACTCAGCAGTGCAAGTAATTGGACAGAGCAAGTGAGCAATCTTTTTCAACTTGAAGAGTTGCGCTTCTCTGACTGAAATCTTCTACCTACCACTTCATCTTTTTCCTCTATGCCAACCAATATCACTTCTAACTCTCTGTCTGTCGTTGATCTCTCCCTCAACAAGCTTACTTTCTCAATAATTCCTTGGCTTTTAAGCTACACCACTAGTCTTACTATGCTTGATCTCTCTGGTAACCATCTAAGTGGCCCCATACCAGAAGCCTTTGGAAACTTCAGCTTTCTTGAAGAATTAAACCTTGGACATAACCAGCTTGAAGGCGAGATGCCCCAGATCTTTGGGAGAGATTTGCAGTTTAAAAAGACTTGTTCTACATAGAAACAACTTGACAGGGCTTCAAGACTTCGTTTCAAGTTCAACGGGTCCTCGTTGTGGATTAAAGTCAATCCAGAGCTTGGATTTGGTGGAGAATCAAATTACTGGGCCATTCCCCAACCTTTCCCAATTTTCTTCTCTGCAAATTCTATATCTTCAGGACAATCATCTAAGTGGTACCTTGAGTCAAAGCATCGGTCAACTATCAAATTTAACAGACTTAAGGGTTAGTGACAACTCCTTCCGAGGTGTGATCTCACAAGCTCATTTCTCCGAGCTCTCCAAGCTCATATTTTTGGATTTGTCTCACAATGCCCTGGTATTCAACATCGCTGATGATTGGATTCCTCCTTTTAATTTGCATTACTTGAACTTGGCATCATGCAAGTTGGGTCCTTCTTTTCCGAGATGGCTTCAAACCCAAAATGAGTTGAACAATTGGATATTTCCAACACTGAAATTTCTGAAATAGTTCCTACATGGTTTTGGAACCTTTCTCCTTGGTTAGCATACTTGAATCTTTCTCACACCCATATCAGAGGTAAAATTGAAAATCTTGCATTGACATCAAATTCTAGTTATCCCTAGATGGATTTGAGCTCCAATTTGTTTGAAGCATCTATTCCTGGATTTCTATCCATCGCAACAACTTTGGATCTATCAAACAATCATTTCACAGATACAAATTACCTGCTGTGTGCAAAGAGTGCTAAAGAGTTGATTCTTTTGGATATCTCAAACAATCAATTATCGGGAGAACTTCCGAAATGTCAAATGTATCTTGAATCATTGGTCCTTCTTGATTTGACAAACAATAATCTTCGAGGAACTATTCCAGAGTCTGTGGGTTTGTCAACTCATATTCAATCATTGCATTTAGGCAACAATAATTTTATAGGGGAGTTACCTTCATCCTCACGTAACTGCACAGGGTTGAGAATTCTTGATGCAATACAGAATAATTTATCGGGACCAATACCAAGTTGGATAGGAGATGAAATACGACAGCTTGTTGTCCTTAGTTTACGATCCAATCGGTTCTCAGGGACATTGCCATCAAGTATATGTCATCTTTCTCAACTCCAACTCTTGGATCTCTCTTTGAATAATATCTCTGGTATAATGCCAGCATGTCTAAGCAATGTCACTGCTTTGGCACACCAATATGCCTCAAATCCAACCATCAGTTATATTTTTAAGGAAAATCTTAACAACCGCACTCCTGCTGAAGGATTTTACACTGATGCTGCCTCAATCATATGGAAAGGCTATGAAGCCAAATACACAAACACACTGGGATTGCTAAGAAGTATTGATCTCTCGTCCAACGAGTTGTTTGGAGAAATTCCAAGTAATATGATGAATCTTATTGGATTGATTTGGTTCAATGTTTCGAGAAACAATTTGAGTGGAGAAATCCCTCCATCAATTGGACAATTGAAATTGTTGGATTTTCTTGATATATTAAGAAATTATTTGTCTGACAAGATTCCTTTGCAACTTTCTTATATAGATCGGCTTAGTGTGTTAGATTATCATATAACAATCTCAGGTTAAATTCCACTGGGCACTCAACTTCAAAGCTTTGATGCCTCTGCTTACGCAGAAAATCCAGATCTTTGTGGTGAGAAGCAAAGAAATGTTGATAAAAATGATGATGAAGATGGTGACACATTTACCACTCGAGGATTCTATATTAGCACGGCAGCTGGATTTGTTTTAGGATTTTGGGGTGTTTGTGGCTCATTGATTTTCATAAAATCTTGGAGATATGCTTATTTCAAGTTCTTGAACGACATACGATAAACTGTATGTGGTTACAGCAATTAGCATGGCGAAATTAAAGAGAAGGTTTAAATCTTCAACATAAAGGTAATCTTTCTGTCTTAAGTATCTAAGGACTGGTTTTTGGTTTATTGGTTTGGTCTGATTCTTTGGTGTGGCCACTGGTTTTAGAAACATTATTGTTTTAATTCCATTCACTATAAATTAAAACAGAATTGTACTATTGTGCTAGTACCAGCGATTATATTGCTAATATTAATGATGATTAGGGGTGTTAATTTGGCGACTCAGCCCTAAAATTGGGCCACATGAGTTGATCTGAACTCAAATTGAGACCCTAATAATGATAATGAAGATACCTAAAGAAGCCAAGTTATGAGATAGTGTCCAGCCATTTAATTGTAGTTTTCTCTTCCAACAAATATGTATGAAGGTGGAAAACGAAACAATAATAAAATATATCTCCAGAACCATGCTTGCATATTTATTAAGATAGACTAAATCAAACTTTATTATAAAAAATTTCCAAGACTGAAAGTCATCCAACATAAAATAAATACATACTACTATATATAAATGAGCAATAATACAACAGGGAAATTATTATTATATTATATGATATGAACCCTTCATATAATAATAAGAATAATAGTATATTAATTTAATGTCACTTTCTTTGGGTATTGCCTGCCAAGGCAATAAGGCCATTTTTATGAATTAATTAAGTGAACCAATTGGTAGTTCTGCATATCCGGCAGCAAAAAATATACAGTCATCTTGAAAATCAGCGGTGGCTAGGTGGGACCAATTCGTTTGACTGCTTACTTCAATCATCTCTAAAAACTAGGATAACCTATATATTCTAAAAGAAAAATAATTATGTAAGGTTCGTAATAATTTAATAAAAGTTTAATAATATTGCCGGCCCGCAGCTTGCTATCGCTTTGTATAGTCTTTAAAATGCACTTATAGTTCATTTTTGAGGCATGTTTATCTCCACGAATATTTATAAACACTTATTTTTCTTATAATTTTTAATTACAATTTTACTTATATAACATAATTAAAAAAAATAAGAATACGTTGTTTAGGATGTAGAGATATCTTTTCTCTTAATTTTTGTAAATTGGGTTTTTATATTTCATTTTTTCTTAACAAGGTTTTTAGTGTTACACCGTTAAGTATGATGTGTCAAACGATTTAGACACGTGGTACTGACATGTAAGCCTTCATGCCAGGTCAGCTCAATCATCTCTCTACCTGCCGTTTCTGGGTTATTTGTTCTTCCTTTTCCTCTCCATTTCCTTACATGAAAAATGTGTGATTGGTCTCGAAGATCTGAGCTCAGCTTCTGGAATGGTATTCCTACTCAAAGTTCGGGTAAAGAGACAAACTCTGTTTGGTGACCAGAAGCCAGGAATCTCTGGTCTGCAGAACTAAGAACTAAAATGTGTATTGAAGGCAGCAAATTGATAGTCACGAAACCTTGAAGATGCTCACATATCAGTGATTCCATAATCATTTTCCAAATACTCTCCTTTAGAGAGTTTTATACTATTTTTCTTCCTATCAATAATCTTAATAATACTGTTAGGAAGCTATTCTCTTATATTTTCTCAAGATTCCAAACAAGACAATTAAATGATAAAACATAACATAAAGAGAGCAACAAATCGATTATGATGTCAATGAAATACTAGAAATAAATATTTTCAAGGACGTTCTCATTGATAATTTAAGTAAATATTAATTAATAATTCTTTATAAGAAAAACAAAGTGGAATTATGTTTCTATGTAGAAGATCCATTTCAAGGCATCTTTACTATTTTTGATTGATTTTTTACATTTCCCTCATTTTATATGTTGGTATGTGGGATCCATTCTCAATTGGTGCTTCTCTAAATAGAATGATTGATGAATTGACTAGGAAAATGAAAAGAATTAATGGCTGAAAATTTTGTAATCTAGGAAAATTGCTTAAGGTTGAACTTAATTAAGAAAGAACAAGAATAAAAATATTTAGAGTAACTTTTATCTAAAGCAAATAATTCTTACCCCAAACTATAGTGGTAAGAAGGCAGATAATTTTATTATTTATATAAGGTATTCTCCAACAATTTCAGTGCAGTTTCTCTTGTCATATTAATATTTAATAGTTAAAACAACTTGTACGAAGACGCGAAAGAAAGAATAATGAAATAAATCTATCAAGAGTTGAACGATGAAAGAAAAACATTATTAAGAGCAATTTTGTTCTACGAAACTTCTAATGCTGAAAAAAAGAATATTAATAGTAATAATATCAATTGATAATTCTGTATCAATTGATAATGCCGATAGCATAACGCCAAATTTATGAATTAATTAAGTGAATCAATTGATAATTCTGCAACCCTGGAAACAATGTATTTATTTATTTAGTCATCTTCAAATTCAGTAGCCGGCTACATGAAACGAATGATTTTTGACCGTTTACTTGAACCACCTTTAAAAACTTTAATTTAACGGAACAAAATTTATTTAATTTTAAATATATTTAGTTGTACACATAAACTTTTAGAATTATTAAGAAAATAATATAGGAGAAAATAAAATATACCCACAACCTCAAAGTATATGCCTTCCACATCTACCTGCATATTATGTTTTAAATTTCCAAACAATTAAGAGAAAGTTTAGAATAAGAATGGTTACTCCATTTTATAATTAGGGCATGCCATGAAACTTAACAAGTATTTATAGTAATATTTTTAAATTGTCTATGAAAGGAAAACTGCTCACAGTAGAATTAAAAGTTAAGCTTTACAAGCATATTAATTTGATATTTGCCAATTCAACCAATCATGTCAGTACATTATTTGAATTTTATTAAATCCATTAAATATAATTTTGAGTATAAATGAAGATTCGAGTCACACATTTGACATAATTTAAGCTTAATAGAGTCAAAATAATTAATAATATTTAGATATATTTTTCCAACAATTATTCTTGTATTGAACCATTTATAATTCACAAAACATTAATTATTTTAACTTACTAGATGATTCACCTTTAGGAATGTTCGCCGTGACACTCAGAAGTATTGAAAAGAAACTAGCATAAATATATACTTTGACTTTCCTTTAAATGCCTACAGACAGTATTGCACCATTGTTCTCCTTTTGGTGAACTTAATCATCAATTATCATGGCTGTAAGATTTCTTAATTACCTTGTGCTTGTTCTGCTTTTGCTGCTGATCCATGGATTCATTTCAGAAGCAGAAGCTGGAAACATCATGGTTAAGTGTAAGAACAGAGAGAGACAAGCACTAATTGCTTTAAAGCAAGATTTCATAGATGACTATGGTTTTCTATCTTCTTGGGGGCAGAAAGAATGCTGCCAATGGGAGGGAATCCGGTGCAGCAACCGCACAGGCCATGTGGTGAGGCTTGATCTTCATGCAGATTTGGTGGCTTCTCTGCGAGGTACCATCAATCCATCTTTAGCAGAGTTACGTCATCTGAATTATTTGGATCTAAGTTACAATGATCATTTAGATATCAATCACATACCACAATTCATTGGGTCTTTAACTCACTTGAAATACCTTGACCTCCGAGGTCTTTTCTGTGGAGGAAAAATCCCTTATGAGTTGGGCAACCTTTCTCGCTTGCAATATCTTGATCTTAGGTATAATTTTCTCACAGGAGGAATCCCTAATCAACTTTGGCATCTAACAAGTTTAGTATACCTTGACCTTGGTTTTAATGACTTGCATGAAAGAATCCCTCACCAACTTGGAAACCTTTCATCCCTGCAACATCTTGGCCTTGGTAGTAATTACTTAACTGGAACCATCCCTCATGATCTTGGGAACCTTACCCATTTGCAGTATCTTGACTTTGGCTCCATTCCTTCTGGAAATGGCGTTTATAATTTGACATCAGATTTAGAGTGGCTATCACATCTTTCCTCCTTAAAAATTCTTCGCCTTGCTCATATTGACCTCAGCAGTGCAAATGATTGGCCAAAGCAAGTGAGTAATCATTTTCAACTTGAAGAGTTGAGCTTGTCTGACTGCAATTTTCCTCCTATCACTTCTTCCTTTTCCTCTATAACATCCAATATCAGTTCGAACTCTCTCACTAGCATTGATCTCTCTCTTAACAAATATACGTTCTCAATAATTCCTTGGCTTTTAAGCTACACTTACAGTCTTGCTAAGCTTGATCTTTCTGGTAACTATCTAAGCGGCCCCATACCAGAGGATTTTGCAAATTTCAGCTCTCTTGAGGAAGTAAACCTTGCAGATAACCTACTTGAAGGTGAGATACCCAGATATTTGGGAGAGCTTTGCAGTTTACAAACACTTAATCTAACTGGAAACAACTTGACAGGGCTTCAAGGCTTTGTTTCAAGTTCAACAGGCCCTCGTTGTGGATTTAAGTCAATCCAGTTTGTGGATTTGAGCTCAAATCAAATTACTGGGTCTTTCCCCAATGTTTCCCTATTTTCTTCTCTGCGATGGTTAGATCTTTCTTACAATCATCTAAATGGTACCATAAGTCAAAGCGTTGGTCAACTATCAAATTTGCGAGACTTAAGGGTTAGTTACAACTCCTTACAAGGCGAAATCTCACAAGTTCATTTCTCCAAGCTCTCCAAGCTCCAAGTTTTGGATTTATCTCACAATAATGCATTGGTATTTAACATCACTCATAATTGGGTTCCTCCTTTTAATTTGTACATGTTGATCTTGGCATCATGCAAGTTGGGTCCCTCTTTTCCAAGATGGCTTCAAACCCAAAGAGAGTTGTGGCGGTTGGATATTTCCAATGCTGAAATTTCTGAAATGGTTCCTTCATGGTTTTGGAACCTTCCTCCATGGTTAGATTTCTTGGATCTTTCCCATAATCATTTCAGAGGTGAAATTGAAAATCTATCATTGATATCAAATTCTACTTATCCCGAAATGGATTTGAGCTACAATATGTTTGAAGGCTCTGTTCCTGCTTTTTTATCCTTTGCAACAATTTTGGATTTATCCAACAATAAATTTATAGATGCAAGTTTCCTACTGTGTGCAGAGAGTGCTAAGGAATTACGTATTTTGGATATCTCAAACAATCAATTATCCGGAGAACTTCCAAAATGTGAAATGCATCTTGAATCATTGGTCCTTCTTGATCTGACAAACAATAATCTTCAAGGAACTATTCCAGATTCTGTGGGTTTGTCAATTCATATTCTATCACTGCATTTAGGCACCAATAAATTTTCAGGGGTGTTACCTTTGTCGTTATGTAACTGCACAAATTTGAGAATTCTTGATGCAGTGGAGAATAGTTTATCGGGACCAATACCAAGTTGGATAGGAGATAAACTAAAAAAGCTAGTAGTCCTTAGTCTGCGATCTAATCGGTTCTCTGGGATATTGCCATCAAGTATATGCCATCTTGCTCAACTCCAACTCTTGGATCTTTCTTTGAATAATATCTCTGGAACGATGCCAACCTGCCTTGGCAATCTCACAGCTTTGGCAAATCAGTATGCTTCATATCCATCCATCACTCATAATTTTGATGAAAAAATCAACGAACGTATGCCACATACTGAAGGATTTTACATTGATTCAGCCTCGATCATCTGGAAAGGACACGAGGCCAAATACCAAAATACCTTGGGACTGGTTAGAAGCATTGATCTCTCTTCCAACAAGTTGTTCGGAGAAATTCCAAGTGATGTCATGAATCTTATTGGATTGATTTCATTCAATATTTCAAGAAACAATTTATGTGGAGAAATTCCTACATCAATTGGACAACTGAAATCATTAGATTTTCTTGATCTGTCACGAAATCATTTATTTGGTCAGATTCCATTGCAACTTTCTCAAATAGATCGGCTTAGTGTGTTAGATTTATCATATAATAACCTATCTGGTGAAATTCCATTGGGAACTCAACTTCAAAGCTTTAATGCCTCTGCTTATGCAGGGAATCCTAAACTTTGTGGTGCTCCCCTTTTGAAAAAGTGTCCTGAGAAGCAAAGAAATAATGACAGGAATGATGATGAAGATGGTGAATCATATATCACCCAAGGATTCTATATTAGCATGGCAATTGGATTTGTGTTAGGATTCTGGGGTATTTGTGGCTCATTGATTTTCAAAAAATCTTGGAGATATGCTTATTTCAAGTTTTTGAACAACATATACGACAAACTGTATTTGGTCAAAGCAATTAGCATGGCCAAATTGAAGAGAAGGTTTACGTCTTCAACATGAAGGTACACACACAGACACACTCTTTCTCTCTAAGGGTTGGTTTTGGGTTTATTGATTTGGTTTAGTTCCTTGGTGTGGCTGCTGGTTATAGAAACCATGCCTCAATTCCATTCACAATAAAAATAAATGGAACATTACTATTGTGCTTGTAGTAGTGACTATGTTTGTAATATCAGTGATAGTTAGAGTATTGATTTTGGGCAGCTCAGTCCTAAAATTGGGCTACAGGGGTTGTGGTGGCTATATTCATATGAGGTGGTGTCAGCCATTAATCCAGTGCAGTTTTCATTTTCACAATGCATTAACTTTCAATAACCGAAACAACAACTCGTATGAAGATGGAACATGAAACAATAATGACGTAAACCTCTTGTATGTGTATCTACTAAATTTTTTTTTAACCAATATTATCTAATACTATATTAAGTATTATTAATTCAATTTAAATTAAATAAAATTACAAGTGCGAAGACAAAGTTTCTTATTAAATTTTAACATATCTTTGTTCCATGGCTCTAAAATTTATTCAATAAAAGAACAAAAAAATTATGAAGAAGAAGACTAAACAAAAACAAATTTTCTTTATGTGAAATTTCTGATGCTGAAAGTAACATAAAATAAATACATGCTAATTATATATATATATATATATATATGAGTTTCTAAAGATTTAACACAAATGATAAGATATTGAGTTATTCTCTAAATCTTTAAAAAGTTTAACAAAAATTCTAGAATCACATGTAAATGATTATGAAATAACAATGCATCCATTAAAAAAAAAATGTGTGTATACAGAGTTTTGGTAGAGAAACATTTACCTAATGCCAGAGAGCAGAAAAATATTGGCCATTTAACACAAATATTCCCTGCAAAAAGTTGAGTCAACATAGATTAACTATTATGAATTTTCTTTCAATTTCTCTAAAAGAAAATAAGCACAAATCGAAGTAATCATTAAGGGAACGTAATTAATCTCTTTCGACGTACTTGATTAGGAATTTCCAGTAAACCTAATATTCTCAACTATCCATCCTTTAGCCTGCAAAAATTCAAGATGCACCAATTAAAGAGTTGGCATTAGAAAAATGATGAAACCCTGATGTCGTTCCATATAATGTCTACATGATATAACTTTGCGAGTTGTGTTGCCTTTTGCTAGATTGGTAAGAAATAACAGAATGAAGAAGAAACAATAAAATTAGTGATGGATATTGTTCTTTTATCCATTTATTTTCAGTGAACAAAGAAGGAGAACTGTGTATAATCAACGGAAGATATGTAACATGATACTAAACGAAGAAAGAGAAATTATAAAAAGAAAAAAGCAGAAGAAAAGAAGGAGATTTATCAAGAGAAAGCGAAACATGGATGGAGGAGAAGAATTGTCAAGAGAAATAGGAATTAGAAAAAAAGCATAAGAGAAAAGAGAGAACTGTGAAGAGAAAAAGAAAGGTAGAATTTGCGAAAAGAAACGTACAAAAGGAATAATTGCTCATAGCGAGAGCATTTTGTTGGAAAAATTAGTGTAAGCATGCTAGTGGAAATCGCTCTTTGATGTTATGAAGTAGAGGGAAGAGAGAAAGTTGTGCACAAATCTTCAAGGCATAGGCAACACTCTCCTTTAGGTTTGATTCAGCCCACCAATAGTAACTTTTAGATGCAACTTGGGTTTAATAGTAAATTTCCTTTAAGATACAATGAAGACCCTTGAGTATGTTTTTTATTCTCAAAATTCAAGTAAAGACAACAATGGCTTTTACAAAGTGATAGTTTATCATGTCCTTTAAATAAGTATAATATTTGCTTATATGACTCTCCATATAGATGCCAATTTAAAGGACTTGACTCCTTAATAGAAATATCTCTTTATCTTGAAAATCTTCTAACAATCTCTCACCTTTTTCAAAATGATGAACACAAATTCCTGTCACTTTGAAAATCTCATGTTTTCAGTAAAGATGGATGAGCATTGAATCTTTACTTAGTAAGACATGACTTCACCCATCCAAAATAATACGGTGGACAAGCATTGAACCAATGATCCCATTTGAACAGGTGCGCATGCATTACACATAAGATCTTGAACCATTGTATGCCATAATTAACCAACACATTTGTTATGACCTTGTGTCTAGTATCATTTTCATGAGAGCTTTAAGAGCACCCATAGACTGACTCCAAGAGGTAGCCACACCTCACTCTCATATAGGTAGACCTATCAAGAGTACTACCGTGTTAAGTCACTCTAGCAATATATGCTCATAATTTTATTAAGAGCTAATGCTAGCTCATCCTCCCCTTATAACCGATGGTAATCTAAGTACTCTTCAACCTTAGGATGTACATATGTATATATATAATGTCGAGTACTTGCAATCACACTAATAGTATACTTTTGCTATTGAACTCAAGACTTGATGCTACTCAAGTATGAATTGGGTTTCCACCATTGGTGATTATACTTTTCTAGGCTTCCTTCCATCCCCTTGCAAGTCCTTTCGTCAAAGGATCCACAAGAATTTATTCAAACTTTTTAAATGGAAATTACCCCATTCATAATTAAATCTTTTACATAGTTATGTCTTATTTCAATATATTGCGACTTTTCATTATGTACTTGGCAAGTGTAGACTCACTATCACAATTGATAGCTATTGGTACTGTTATGAAGGTGATTTGAGGGTTGGCTTTCGTGAGGGAGGATGAGAATGAACCAGATAGAGAGAGACCTGCTAAGGCCTAGGTCCTCCTTTATAGAGCTTGAGGTATGGGTTGTGGGCTTGCTTGGGCCTTGCTGGTTTGAGGCTTGGTCCATAACATAAGCCCCCCAGGTTGGAAGGTCGACGAGTCGAGCTTTCGAACAAAAAGTTTGTCTTATTGTGTTTATTTTTCTCTGGAATAAAATAGAAAGTTTCGGTCATGTGAATCGAGAACAATAAAGAGGGAGGAGAAGGGTTGACATTTACGACCCTTGGTTTGGTTGTCCTTTCTTTATTTCCATATGCTTGTTCATGAATTTTTATTTTTATTTATGAATTTACTTGTTATTATTTATTATTTTTATTTAATTTCTATTCAACACCGAGAATATCTCAATTCCCCAAGATTGAAAGTTTGAAATGCAATTTATTAGCTCCGGATTGCAACTTATGACTTGGCTATGTGATTTCTATCTGTATAGATGGTTTATAAGAAGCTTCAATTGTGAAGAGGTATGCGTGATGGTCGAAATTCTATATGATCCATGAATGCCTGGATTTGAATTTTGATGACTAATCATCTAGGTCAGGTAGAGGCTTTAATAGGCCCTATGCAGGAGGCACCTAGCTATGGTCAACGAACGGGTGGATGTGCAAGGTGTGCGCAAATAATTGTGGTTTGTTTGGTAGCCTTGCAACGCAAAACCTATATTCCAAATGCTACCGAGATTTGCAACTCAATGAAAACAAAACGAATTATTTTCGCGAAGCTTGTTCTTAACGAAACCCTTGCCCCTATGCCGTTGATGATCTCAGAACCATCATCATCTCTAGAACTAGTTACAGTTCTTGTTGTCCCATCTGTTATAACCCCGGAATGTATAATTGGCGAAAAGTGCATCATTGGAGCATCCATAACAGCAGTCGAGCAAGCATATGACATGTAAGTGGTGCATGGGTCTAATTAGATTCAAGTGTTGGTGCAGGGTGTTGTGAATGGGTTTCACATAGCTTCTGAAATGTTAGGTTGGGCTTGAGATAGTCCTCGGTCTTCTATCTGCAAAGGTGCAGCCTCGACAACGGATGTCTTTCGAGCTGGGGGTTAGGCTAAGACATATGTAAAGCTATGCAATTTTCGTTGAAGAAATTGGCCGAATGACAAGGTCATTCACATGGTCCTTTGGACTAAGTAAACGGGGCTTACGCCCTCTTGGTAAACTCCTTTCTTGATTTAACTTATTTGCAGGCAGAGCTCTGTTTTATATATATATGACTTATTAGTGTGAATGTCATTTCTTTCTTAATTATTCTGCATGTACTTGCAACTTGCTATTTTTTTCTTTTGGATTTTTGTTATACCATTCCAATGCAGGAAAATTGGCAAGTCCTTAATCGATTGTGTCTTTTAATATGTTATGGGTCAGGCCCATTGGTGGCACTTGCTCCTTGGTTATGAGATATTTTCATTAGCGTACAAAAGTGTATGACGATAGGCGATCTCCCACTCTTTTTTTTTTTAGACATTGTGTTCAACGCACATTCCACCTTCAGAAAATAATTTCCAATTGCAAGCAGATCACTCAGTGAAAAACGAGAATTTATAATGGGTTAAGCTCGACAGAGCATATCCCCGAGGCGGGGTGTAGTAAAGCTCAACAAGAGTATCCTCGAGGTGGGGTGTAGCAAAGCTCGACGAAGTGTATCTTCGAGGCGGGGTATAGCAAAGCTCAACGAAGTGTATCGCCGAGGCAGGGTGTAGCAAAGCTCAACGGAGTGTATCCCCGAGGCGGGGTGAGGCAAAGCTCGATAAATGTTTGCTTAAGTTGAGTTGTTGCAATGTTTGATGGGGCATGTCCCAAGGCGAGGTGTCGCAATGCTTGAGAATGTTGCCAAGTATTTTCTGTGACGGTAGCTTAGTGCTCAAGTTCGAGTAGTATGTTTCCTTTAGCTGCAAAATATGTTCTACTTCTTAGTGCAAAACAAATTCTTAGTAGGAAATATAATATGTAACAAGTAATATCTTAGTTAATACATGGTGCAAAAGATAACGTGTGACAAATAATATTTTAATTAATATTTGGCGAGTTGACAACATTTTCCACAAAGATCTATATGTTTTTGCTACAGAAGAGAGTTTAGTTGCTTTAAATAATAAAAAATATAAATTTCTAACCTAAGAGCATAGATTCGGACTTTGTGACATTTGGTGAGAGAATAATAATTAAAACGAAATTAAACAAGTGATTTAAATGATAAAAATTTCCAACCTCTCTTAGCGGGGATTCGAACCTCTAACCTAAGAATGGTCTTCGCTCTACCAACTGAGCTACAGTCAGACTTGGTGATGTTCAATGGGAGAATAAATCTTATAAACGGAATTAAATAAATGCTTTAAATAATAAAACTAACCGGCCTCAAGGTGGATTCGAACTAAGGACCTTCGAGTTTGCCATCCGTCCACTCTGCCAACCGAGCTAAGGGTGGCTTGGTGTTGTTCGGGTCAGGAACAAGTATTAAAGTAACAAAATACCCTTTAATGAAAACTTACCGACCTCTGGGTAAATTCAAACCTGGGACCTTTAAGAGTCTGCCATCTGCTCTGCCAACCGAGCTAAAGGTCGGGTCGGTGATATTCGGGTTGAGAATAAATATTAAAACAAGATCAAACAAGTTAAAAAGTTAACATTTGGTCGGGGGAGGACTCGAACGAAGGACCTAAGCCTTGGACGCTCCCCTCTGCCAACCGAGCTACAGGTCGGGTCGGTGATATTTAGATCGGGAATAAATATTAGAACAAGATCAAACAAGCACTTTAGAAAATAAAACCCACTGACCACAAGACAGATTCGAACTCGCAACCAAAAAGGTGATCTTCCGCTCGACCTACCGAGCTAAGGTCGAACTGTTGATTTTTGGATCATGAATAAATGTTAAGACGGAACAAAATCACTTTAATAAATTTCTGACCCGACCGCGGTTTGAACCCCTGACCTAAGGGTTCTGGAACTCTGCTCTACTAATTGAGCTAAGGTCGAACTTGGTAATATTTAGATCATGAATAAATATTAAAACGGAATAAAATCACTTTAATAAATTTTTTACCCGAGCGATGTTCGAACCCCTGACCTATGGGTTCTAGAACTCTGCTTTACCAACTGAGCTAAGGTCAGACTTGGTAATATTTAGATCATGAATAAATATTAAAAAGGAATAAAATCACTTTAATAAATTTTTTACCCGAGCGAGGTTCGAACCCCCGACCTAAGGGTTATGGAACTCCACTCTACCAATTGAGCTAAGGTCGGATTTGGTCATGTTTAGATCATGAATAAATATTAAAACGAAATAAAATCACTTTAATAAATTTTGGACTCGAGTGAGGTTCAAACCCCTAACCTATAGGTTATGGAACTCCTCTCTACCAACTGAGCTCAGGTCGGTTTTGATGAAATTAAGATTGAGAATAAATATTAAAACGAAAAGAAATAACTTTAATAAAATTTCTGACCCGAGCAAGATTCGAACCCCCGACCCATGGGTTCTGGAACTCCGCTCTACCAACTGAGCTCAAGTCGCTTTAGTTTTGTTTAGGTCGGGAATAAAAATTAAAATAGTCAAAACTTACCGACCTAGCACAACCACCTGCTTTACAGAGGAGTTGTTCTTTTGGATTGCTTTCTTTGACTTCTGTATTTTCTACAAAACCAAACATGGCTAAGAGCGAAAATCACAACATCTTTCTCCTTTTACCAAAGATCTCTCAATCTAAAGCTTGGAACAAGCACATGGTGAGTTCAAACACCCCAAAATGGGAATATGGAGATGGAGTTTGTGGTTGTGGCTGTGCCGTTTCCCATAGCATCAATAGATGTTGTTGGGGCTGCAATTGCGGATTTAGCTGAGGCTGTTGGGGAGTAGAATCATTCCATTAAGGCGAGGAGGTAGCCAGAGGAGGAGGTGGCGGCAGCAGCTGCGATCTACACTCACCGCACCAATGTTGTGAAGGTGATTTGAGGGTTGGCTGTCGTGAGGGGAGGATGAGAATGAACTAAAGAGAGAGAGACCTGCTAAGCCCTAGGTCCTCCTTTATAGAGCTTAAGGTATGGGTTGTGGGCTTGCTTGGGCCTTGCTGGTTTGAGGCTTGGTCCATAACTGGTACCATTGGCATAGACCTTAGGAATTTCAAGATGTAAGTTTCTTGGCCATTTATCTTCCTTACTACTTTGCATCCAATGCTACAAATTCATATACCATGGTGAAATCTACAATGAATGTTTGCTTCTTTGATCTCCAAGAAACAATACCCCTACCATGAGTATAGATCTTTCTACTTGTAATGGCATGATCCTTCATTTCACTTATCGCATCTATATATCCTTCTAAAATGAAGGCTACCACTATAGATCAGACTATATAGTTCATTGTTTCTTTTAAGTACTTTAGTACTTTATATGTCATAAAATACAAGCATCAACAACATAAGCATAATGACCAATATTATCACATTTAACAATATTTAAATTAAACATGTTATCACAAAATAACCCTTGCCTTCAAACAACCCACCCTCCCTCAGGAAGATTAATATACTTGTCTCACTCTTTCTTCTAATGACCAACCTTCTTATAAGCTTCCCACAAAATTAGAAATGATTTCTTTTCTTTCCTTTGTGGTCATCTTTATGTATGGGATTTTCATTATCCTTCCTTCTTTTCTTAGAGATCTTTTAGGGACACCCCTTCCTCCACCATATATACCCTCTCATGAGCAATAGTCTCCTTATGTTATTATTTTCCATACTCCTCTTCTAATAACCAAAGATATTTCCCTAATTGCTCAGTAGAGATTTATTCTTTTATATATAAAATATTCCTTTTGAAACCTTCCACAAAGAGGAAGTTCATCTATGATTGAGGATACAATAATAGATATTCATCCATATGCATGTTATAATAGATAATTTATTCTCACATTCATTTTCTCTTCTCTCCTTTTCTTTTATAAACCAAATAAAGAAAGATTTCTCCCTTTCATTCAAATCTCTCCCCTCCGTTTCATCTAAGTTCAAAATCTCATAGGATTAGAGGTTATAATTCTTATCTCATCCTACTTTTTCTTCTAACTATGACCAAAAAAAAGAAAAAAATCTTATGCAATGTCTCATTCTTGTTTTACTCTTTTTTAAGAAGAAAAAAACTATAAAATAACATTTTAAAAATTTATTGATTTATTAAAATGAATCTTTTTAATGAGTTAATTAAAAAGGGGAGAGACATGTTATCTCTTAAGAAGATACCCTAAACTTTTAGGCATTCTATAAAGTATTTATTTTTAATAACTTCGTAATATTTAATATTATTTTATAATTTTTTCTTATAAATAATATAAAAAATTAATTTTTATTTATTTATCTTTTACACTAATAACCCTATCAATTTTATTTCTTACATTTAATATTATCAATTTTATTGTTCCCGTTTAAAAACCTTATCAATTCTAGACATTATAATATCTGCTTAGATGGATGTTTTCTGCTGGCATGAGCAATTAAAACCGTGATGTCCTTGAAGTAAAAAAAAAAAAAAGAAAGAATGTCAAAACACAACCGAGAAGGTGTCGTTTTGACGTTGGCTGTTAAAAGAGGGGAAAAAAAACACCTTCGTGGCACCATCATGAAAGGGCAGCAGGGCAAAAAGAATGTAGCAGATCTCCTTGTTCATGATCTGGGATTGCATACAAGTTGGGACGAAGTCTTTCAGTTTTGCCTTCCGTCAAACACTTGGTAGGCATCATGTGAAGTCAAAATCATTTGGCCCTTTGAGCAAAAGCAAAATCTGTGTGTACTACAAGCCACTGTAATGCAAACAAATCCCCCTTCTTTCTGTCACACTAAATTATCTAATTATGATCTCTTTGTTCCTTTATGCTTAATCAACTACAAACAAATCAAGAATATTACAGAGAAACTCCTTTGAATTGTTCAAAAATGGGAAATGTTATTCTAGAACTCAGGGACATGACTCAATCCATAATTAATAGACAAGCACCGGAATCTCTGTCGTCTTGTCAACTCATCAACAGGACAATTGGCCGAGCCAATGTGATTGATCAGATGCAGAGGAGGCACTCGCTTAATACCCATTGGAGCTCCATGGAAGTCATAAGTTATATCCGTGAAAGATGAACAAGAACTTCTCTTTAAAGGTAAATGATAGGTGCACAATTATTCTGTGCACATTCCATAATTTATGAGTTATTGTTATTGTAATTAAAAAGAAAAATATATATAAAAAAAATTAAAAACAAAAATTATAAGAAAAATAAGTATACATATAGTTTAAAGTAAAACAACTATAAATCATAATAAAAAAGTATTTTTTTAAAGACATTAGAATATCCACTAAATTTTCTGTTCTATTGATATAACCACTAAATATTTTACTTATATTAATAAATTAATTAATAAATATATTTGATTAATTATAAATGTGTGAGAAATGGTTTGAGGGAATCAGACAAAAAAATTTGTCTCCTTCATCTAAAGAAATCATATATAATCCATATAGAGGAGGGTACCTTTATTTATGTCAAATGGGCTGATTCGGGGCTAATGCCATCGGGCTTATAAAAGTATGAGTACTTATATGTTATTTCTTTTAACACCCCTAATTTTCTTAAATATCCGAGAATGAATTTTTGCACCACTAAAATTAATATTTGCACCACCTTTTACACTTCGCAAAGAAGGCGAGGTGAGAATATTAAGAGTTTGTTTAAATCTGGTTTTTCTCAACTTATTTTTGTTTTTAATTTTTTTAAAAAAGTATTTTATGTAAAGATTTATTGATTTGATTGACTTTTGTAGAAAAGAAATATCTTTAAAAATAAAAATTTTACTTTTTTAAAAATAAGTGAAGAGATGTTTTAAAAAAAAATAAAAAAAGCCAATACTTATAATTTATTGAATTGATTGTTTTATAAAAAGAAAAATACTTCCACAAATCAATTTTTTTTTTTGTGAAACAGATGAAAAATGTTTCTTATTTTAATTTTAAATTTTATTTTTACTTCTTATTTTTTTTTTATAAATCAAATTTAAATTGGCTCTAAAAATTTCGGGTGGTGTGAAAATCAATTCCTCCTCTTAAATGGGTTGACTTGTGGCTAGTGTCAGTGTCTTATGACAAATTCGGCCGAAATTCAACCGTGGTGAAGAGGGAGAGAAAAAGCAAAGCAATGGATATTGAATGAATGGTGTTATGGTGTAATTATTATTCTTATTTTTAAATTCTTTTATGGTGAGATTTTTATTTTTAATTTTACAGAAATAAAATATCAGTTGAATGTAATATATGATTTTATATATCAATTGAATTTTAAAGTCTAAATGATTTTTCCCTTCGAGTTATTAACTAGTTTGATAATGTTTCTGATATAATTTCTTATTAACTCGCCTCCAGCACAGGGGGAAAATCTGAATTTTATTTTATTTTTTTAAAATACGGGAATGAATTAAACTACTGAAAAATGTAGTTCATTGTAATCTAGTAGTTTGTTAAAGAAGCTATTAGAAGTCACCATAATTAACATTAGTATATTGATTTTAAATAAAGATTCATAAATTTGAAGTATCTAATTAACTAGTATCATTGTTGCATTTCTAATTTTGTTATACAAACCAAACCATGTTTCAATTCCATTAACTACATATGATACGTGCATGAATAAATACTAAGTTATTTTAAGCATGCTGGCAGAGATTTGATTTTAAGATAGTGTATATAGAAAAAAGCTTTGATAAGAGAGGTGTGTTCACTTCAGTAATCTCAATACCTAAAAAATTATTAGTCTTTAACTGTCAGTTAAGGATACCCTTGCAATCAATAAAACATGAGACTAATATTTTTTTTTGAGAAATGAAATAATTATGCTGAATTGTTCTACTAACATGTATTTTATTAAGAGTACAAACTCATAAATTGTAAAAGTTCTTAATTATTAAACCAAGTGTATTTACTAATTGCTTTGAGAGGTATATACATATTATTCAGCAGCAAAGTTCTCACATTAAGAATATGACTCAAATTCACATTATTTTAAGATATGTATTTTATCTTTACTAATTAAACCAACATTTATTAGCTTAAAAGTATAGTAAGATAGGATCTACCACAAAAGATATGGGACATGAAATGTTGTCCCTCCTAGCATATGATAATAGTAGGAATACCTAGTGGATAGTAGTGGGAAGGTGCGGTGGTTATACCTATATTCATGTGGTAATCTCAAGCCATAACATTAATTTTCAATAGCCAAAACCACAACTTGTATGATAGTTGCAAAACGAAACAGATGATCATGAAATAAATCTGGTAAGCTTTGAACAATGAAAGGAAATATATTATATATATAGAACAGTAAGACTAAATCAAAATAAACTTTCTTTCTATGAAATTTCCGGTGCAGAAAGAAAGTCGTCTAACATTACAATTAAATTGACTATATAATATAAACAGGAAAATTATATTATATGATATCATAACACAGATCCCTAGCTGCGTAGCCATGCATGCATGTGAAAATAATAATAGTATATTAATGTCTCTTTCCCAGGTTATTAGTACCTGCCAAACGCCATTTTTTTATGAATAAATTAAGTGAACTAGTTACTAATTAATTCTGCAACTCTTGGAACCAAAAGGTACTTCAGTCATATTCAAAAGCAGTGGTCGGCTAATCAGTTTGACCGTTTACTTCAATTAGTAGATTCAGGCGGAAACTTCCCCTGTCATTTCATTTTTTTTTTTTTTTTAATTTGACTAATGATATTTATAAAGTACAGTTTATTATTAAGTTTTTTAATTCACCATTAGTTCAATTGGAATTAATTAAAAACTTAGATAGAGGTAGATGACTTTCTCAAAGATATTTTTAACATACATAAACAAATTTAATTCTTCCACACTAGAGCTGTTGGTTTCATTTTAATTTTTTGATGTAGGGATTACTTTAGCTAGGAATTTAAAAAAAATGTTGAATTTGAGGGTAAATTATTTTATTTTCTAGCTAATGTCAGGATTAGTACGCATCATTTTTCACAAAAAATATTTTATTTTAAATATATTTATTTATAAAAATAATTTTTAAATTTTTTTGAAAAATAATAGAGGAGAAAATATCCATTGATATTATTAAGCATGATAATTAAAAAATCAATGCTATAGTAATATCCATTGATATTATTCTTTAAGAAAAAAAGTAAATGGTACGCATGCACTCCAATAATATTTAACTAATTATGGCTTTCGCATTTTTTTTTCCAACGACCTTTTATTTTAGTTTCTCTCTCTACAGTGTTACGCTCAAATATCCCATTACACTTATAAATGACTTCCAGTTTTCACCGAGTTATTGAATTGTTTTCTTTGCCTCTTCTTTACGATTAGAACCGCTGCTCCTAATACTATCACTCTCCTTGAGGTGAACATAATCATCAATTATCATGGCTATGAGATTTCTTAATTATCTTGTGCTTCTTCTGCTACTGCTGCAGGTCCATGGATCCATTTCAGAAGCAGAAGCTGGAAACATCATGGTTAAGTGTAAGGACAGAGAGAGACAAGCACTACTTGCTCTAAAGCAAGATTTCATAGATGACTATGGTTTTCTCTCTTCTTGGGGAAATGAAGATAAGCAGAAAGAATGCTGCAAATGGGAGGGAATCCGGTGCAGCAACCGCACAGGCCATGTGGTGAGGCTTAATCTTCATGCTGATTTGGTTTCTCTGCAAGGTACCATTAATCCATCTTTAGCAGAGTTACGTCACTTGAATTACTTGGATCTCAGTAACAATATTTTCCTTGATATCAATCACATCCCAGAATTCATTGGTTATTTAACCCACTTGAAATACCTCAACCTCTCGGGGCTAAACTGTGGAGGAAGAATTCCTTATGAGTTCGGAAATCTTTCTCGATTGCAATATCTTGATTTGAGTTTTAATTCACTCAGAGGAAGAATCCCTCACCAAGTTTGGCATCTAACAAGTTTAGTACACCTTGACCTTGGTGCCAATAAGTTGCAGGGAAGAATCCCTCACGAAATTGGAAATCTTTCATCCTTGCAACATCTTGGCCTTGTTGGCAATTACCTAACTGGAACCATCGCTCATGGTCTTGGCAACCTTACCCATTTGCAGTATCTTAACCTTAGCCCCATTTATGTTGATGGAAATGGTGTTTATAATTTGACTTCAGATTTAGAGTGGCTATCACATCTTTCCTCCTTAAAAAATCTTCACCTTGCCCATGTTGATCTCAGCAGTGCAAGTAACTGGACAGAGCAAGTGAGCAATCTTCTTCAACTTGAAGAGTTGACCATCTCTGACTGCAATCTTCTACCTACCACTTCATCTTTTTCCTCTATGCCAACCAATATCACTTCTAACTCTCTGGCTGTCGTTGATCTCTCCCTCAACAAGCTTACTTTCTCAATAATTCCTTGGCTTTTAAGCTACACCACTAGTCTTACTATGCTTGATCTCTCTGGTAACCATCTAAGTGGCCCCATACCAGAAGCCTTTGGAAACTTCAGCTTTCTTGAGGAATTAAACCTTGGAGATAACCAGCTTGAAGGCGAGATGCCCAGATCTTTGGGAGAGATTTGCAGTTTAAAAAGACTTGTTCTACATAGAAACAACTTGACAGGGCTTCAAGACTTTGTTTCAAGTTCAACGGGTCCTCGTTGTGGATTAAAGTCAATCCAGCGCTTGGATTTGGCGGAGAATCAAATTACTGGGCCATTCCCCAACCTTTCCCAATTTTCTTCTCTGCAAATTCTATATCTTCAGGACAATCATCTAAGTGGTACCTTGAGACAAAGCATCGGTCAACTGTCAAATTTAACCGACTTAAGGGTTAGTGACAACTTCTTACGAGGTGTGATCTCACAAGCTCATTTCTCCGAGCTCTACAAACTCATATTTTTGGATTTATCTCACAATGCACTGGTATTCAACATCGCTGATGATTGGATTCCTCCTTTTAATTTGGGTTACTTGAACTTGGCATCATGCAAGTTGGGCCCTTCTTTTCCGAGATGGCTTCAAACCCAAAATGAATTGAACCAATTGGATATTTCCAGCACTGAAATTTCTGAAATAGTTCCTACGTGGTTTTGGAACCTTTCTCCTTGGTTAGCATACTTGAATCTTTCTCACAACCATATCAGAGGTAAAATTGAAAATCCTGCATTGACATCAAATTCTAGTTATCCCGAGATGGATTTGAGCTCCAATTTGTTTGAAGGATCTATTCCTGAATTTCTATCCATTGCAACAACTTTGGATCTATCAAACAATAATTTCACAGATGCAAATTACCTGTTGTGTGCAAAAAGTGCTAAAGAGTTGCTTCTTTTGGATATCTCAAACAATCAATTATCGGGAGAACTTCCGCAATGTCAAATGCATCTTGAATCATTGGTCCTTCTTGATTTGACAAACAATAATCTTCGAGGAACTATTCCAGAGTCTGTGGGTTTGTCAACTCATATTCAATCATTGCATTTAGGCAACAATAATTTTATAGGGGAGTTACCTTCATCCTTACGTAACTGCACAGAGTTGAGAATTCTTGATGCAATACAGAATAGTTTATCGGGACCAATACCAAGTTGGATAGGAGATGAACTACGACAGCTTGTTGTCCTTAGTTTACGATCCAATCGGTTCTCAGGGACATTGTCATCAAGTATATGTTATCTTTCGCAACTCCAACTCTTGGATCTCTCTTTGAATAATATCTCTGGTATAATGCCAGCATGCCTTAGCAATCTCAGTGCTTTGGCACACCAATATGCCTCAAATCCAACCATCAGTTATATTTTTAAGGAAAATCTCAACAACCGCACTCCTGCTGAAGGATTTTACACTGATGCTGCCTCAATCATATGGAAAGGCTATGAAGCCAAATACAAAAACACACTGGGATTGCTAAGAAGCATTGATCTCTCATCCAACAAATTGTTTGGAGAAATTCCAAGTAATATCATGAATCTTATTGGATTGATTTCCTTCAATGTTTCGAGAAACAATTTAAGCGGAGAAATCCCTCCATCAATTGGACAATTGAAATTGTTGGATTTTCTTGATATGTCAAGGAATCATTTGTCTGGCAAGATTCCTTCGCAACTTTCTCAAATAGATCGGCTTAGTGTGTTAGATTTATCATATAACAATCTCTCAGGTGAAATTCCATTGGGCACTCAACTTCAAAGCTTTGATGCCTCTACTTATGCAGGAAATCCAGAACTTTGCGGTGCTCCCCTTCTAAGAAAGTGTCCTGAGAAGCAAAGAAATGTTGATAGAAATGATGATGAAGATGGTGACACATTTACCACTCGAGGATTCTATATTAGCATGGCAGTTGGATTTGTTTTAGGATTCTGGGGTGTTTGTGGCTCATTGATTTTCATAAAATCTTGGAGATATGCTTATTTCAAGTTCTTGAACAACATATACGACAAACTATATGTGGCCACAGCAATTAGCATGGCGAAATTGAAGAGAAGGTTTAAATCTCCAACATAAAGGTAATCTTTCTGTCTTAAGTATCTAAGGACTGGTTTTTGGTTTATTGGTTTGGTCTGATTCTTTTGTGTGGCCACTGGTTTTAGAAACATTATTGTTTTAATTCCATTCACTATAAACAAAAACAGAATTGTACTATTGTGCTCGTACTAGTGATTATATTGCCAATATTAATGATGATTAGGGGTGTTAATTTGGCGACTCAGCCCTAAAATTGGGGCCACATGAGTTGATCCATTAAGCTGAACTCAAATTGACACCCTAATAATGATAATAAAGATACCCAATGGAACAAAGTTATGAGATAGTGTCCAGCCATTTAAGTGTAGTTTTCCCTCACAACAAATATGTATGAAGATGGAAAACGAAACAATAATGAAATATATCTCTAGAACCATGCATGCATATCTATTAAGATTTGAGCAATTAATGAAAAAATTATGGGGAACAATAAGACTAAATCAAATTTATTATTATGAAATTTCAAAGGCTAAAAGTCATCCAACATAAAATAAATACATACTAAATGACTATATATAAATGAGCAATAGTCTAACAGGAAAATTATTATTATATTATGTGATATGAACCCTTCATATAATAAAAAGAATAATAGTATATTAATTTAATGTCACTTTCTTGGTTTATTACCTGCCAAGGCAATAAGGCAATTTTTATGAATTAATTAAGTGAACCAATTGGTAGTTCTGCATATCCGGCAACAAAAAAATATACATGCTATATAGTCATCTTGAAAATCAGTGGTGGCTAGGTGGGACCAATTCGTTTGACTGTTTACTTCAATCATCTCTAAAAACTAGGACAACCTATATTTCTAAAAGAAAAATAATTAGGTTGGGTTCGTAATAATTTGATAAAAGTTTAAGAATATTGCAGGCCTGCAGCTTGCTATAGCTCTGTATAGTCTTTAAATATGTTCTTATAGTTTATTTTTAAGGCATGTTTATCTCTATCTCTATTTATAAACACTTATTTTTTTAATATATTTTTTATTTATAATTTTACTCAAACAATATAATTCAAAAAAAAAAAAGTGAATGTGCATTTAGAGTATACAAATATCTTTTCTCTTTAATTTTGTTAATTGGATTTTTAATATTTCTTTTTTTTTTAACAAAGTCTTTATTTTTACACTGTTAAGTGATGATGTGTCAAACGGTTTATACATGTGTTACTTACATGTATGCCTTTATGCCGTCTCAGGTCAATCATCTCTCTCCCTGCCGTTTCTGGGTTATTTGTTCTTCCTCTTCCCCGCATTTCCCTACATGAAAAATGTGTGATTGGTCTCTAAAATCTGAGCTCAGCTTCTGGAGTGGTGTTCCTACTCAAAGTTCGGGTAAAGAGACAACTCTGTTTGGTGACCAGAAGCCCGGAATCTCTGGTCTGCAGAACTATGGACTGAAATGTGTATTCAAGTCAGCAAATTAATGGTCACGTTACCTTGAAGATGCTCACATATTAGTGATTCCATAATCATTTTCCAAATACTCCTTTAGAGAGTTTTATACTGTTTTTCTTCCTGTCAATACTATTCTCTTATATCTTTTGAAGATTCCAAACAAAGACACAATTAGATGATAAAAGATACTCATAACATAAAGAGAGTGACAAATGGATTATGATATCAATGAAAAACCAGAAATAAATATTTTCAAGGAGGTTCTCATTGATGATTTAAGTAAAGATTATTAATAATTCTTTATAAGAAAAACAAAGTGGAATTATGTTTCTTTGTAGAAGATCTATTTCAAGACGGGTTGCTGCTCTTAAGTATCACAAAGAATAGAATTGAAGAGAATATAAGATATTGATTAAATTCTTTAAGGCATTTTTACTATTTTTGATTGATTTTCTACATTTCACTCATTTTATATGTTGGTGTGTGGGAGCCATTCTCAATTGGTGCTTCTCTAACAGAATGCTTGATGAATTGACTAGGAAATGAAAAGAATTAAAAGCTGAAAATTTTTTAATCTAGGAAAATTGCTCAAGGTTGAACTTAATTAAGAAAGAAAAAGAATAAAAATATTTAGATTATGTCTAACCCAAATAATTCTTACCCCAAACTATAGTGGTAGGAAGGCGGGGTAGTTTTATTATTTATACAAGTATTCTCCAACAATTTCAGTGCAGTTTTTCTTGTCATATAAATTTTCAATAGCTAAAACAACTTGTATGAAGACGCGAAAGAAAGAATAATGAAATAAATTTATCAAGAGTTGAACAATGAAAGAAAAAATCATGAAGCGCAATTTCGTTTTACTAAACTTATGATGCTGAAAAAAGAATATTAACAACAATATCACTTTCCCAGAGCATTACGTGCCAAGATCTGCAACCTTGAAAACAATATATATATATATATATTATTTAGTCATCTTCAAATTCAATAGCCGGCTACATGGAACCAATGACTTTTGACCGTTTCCTTGAACCACCTTTAAAAGCTTTTTAATTTAACGGAACAAAATTTATTTAATTTTAAATATATTTAGTTGTATACTACTTTTAGAATTATTAAGAAAATAACATAGGAGAGAATAAAATATACTCACAACCTCAAAGTATAAATATATACTTTCACCTTTCTTTAAATGCCTACAGACAGTATTGCACCATTATTCCTTTTGGTGAAGACAGTCATCAAATATCATGGCTAGAAGATTTCTTTACCCTTTGCTTCTTCTGCTTTTGCTGCACATATTGCTGGTGCTTGGATTCAGTTCAGATGTCGGAAATGCCACGGTTAAGTGTAAGGATAGAGAGAGACGAGCACTACTTGCTCTAAAGCAGGATCTTATAGATAACAACGGTGTTCTCTCTTCTTGGGGGAATGGGGAAGAGCAGAAAGAATGTTGCAAATGAGAAGGTGTCCAGTGTAGCAACCGAACAGGCCATGTGGTGAGGCTTGATCTTCATGCAGATTTGGCTTCCCCGCAAGGTACCATCAATCCATCTTTAGCAGAGTTACGTCATCTGAATTATTTGGATGTAAGTTACATTGAACATTTAGATATCAATCACATTGCACAATTCATTGGGTCTTTAACTCACTTGAAACACCTTGACCTCCATAGTCTTTATTGTGAAGGAAAAATCCCTGATGAGTTGGGTAATCTTTCTCGATTGCAATATCTTGATTTGAGTTATAATTCACTCAAAGGAAGAATCCCAGACCAACTTTGGCATCTAACAAGTTTAGTGCAACTTGACCTTGGTGGCAATAAGTTGCAGGGAAGAATCCCTCACCAAATTGGAAACCTTTCATCCTTGAAGTATCTTGATCTTTCTCGTAACTATCTAAGTGGCCCCATACCAGAGGATTTTGCAAATTTCAGCTCTCTTGAGGAATTAAACCTTGCACATGACCTACTTGAAGGTGAGATACCCAGATATTTGGCAGAGCTTTGCAGTTTACAATTACTTACCCTACGTGGAAACAACTTGACAGGGCTTCAAGACTTGGTTTCAAGTTCAACAAATCCTCCTTGTGGATTTAAGTCATTCTGGTTTTTAGATTTGAGCTTAAATCAAATTACTGGGTCTTTCCCCAATTTTTCCCAATTTTCTTCTCTGCAAGTGTTATTCCTCGATGACAATCATCTATATGGTACCTTAAGTCAAAGCATCGGTCAACTATCAAATTTGCAAACATTGAGTGTTAGTCACAACTCCTTACAAGGTGTAATCTCAGAAATCCATTTCTCCAAGCTCTCCCAACTCTCATATTTGGATTTGTCTCACAATGCATTCGTATTTAACATCACTGATGATTGGGTTCCTCCTTTTAAGTTGGGAAGCTTGATTTTGGCATCATGCAAGTTGGGTCCCTCTTTTCCGAGATGGCTTCAAACCCAAAGAGAGTTGTGGCAGTTGGATATTTCCAACAATGAAATTTCTGAAATGGTTCCTACATGGTTTTGGAACCTTTCTCCTTGGTTAGTACTGTTAAATATTTCTCATAACCGTATCAGAGGTGAAATTGAAAATCTATCATTGATATCAAATTCTACTCATCCCGAGTTGGATTTGAGCTCCAATATGTTTGAAGGTTCTATTCCTGCTTTTTTATCCTTCGCAACAACTTTGGATTTATCCAACAACAACTTTACAGGTGCAAGTTTCCTTCTATGTTCAGAGAATGCTAAGGCATTACGCGTTTTGAATATCTCAAATAATCAATTATCAGGAGAACTTCCAAAATGTCAAATGCATCTTGAATCATTGGTCCTTCTTGAATTGACAAACAATAATCTTCGAGGAACTATTCCAGAGTTTATGGGTTTGTCAACTCGTGTTGAATCATTGCATTTTGGCAAGAATAATTTTACGGGGGAATTACCTTTGTCTTTACGTAACTGCACATTCTTGAAAATTCTTGATGCATCACAGAATAGTTTGTCTGGACCAATACCAAGTTGGATAGGAGAATAACTACAACAGCTAGTTTTCCTTAGTCTGCAAACCAATCAGTTCTATGGGACAATTCCATCAAGTATATGTCAACTTGCTCAACTCCAAGTCTTAGATCTATCCTCAAATAACATCTGTGGAACAGTGCCAGCATGCCTTGCCAATCTCACAGCCTTGGCACACCAATATGCTTCAGATCCATCCATCGCTTATCTTTATGAAGTAAATCTCGACGACATTTCTGTACCTGGATCTTATATTGATTCTACCTCAATCATATGGAAAGGATATGAGGCCAACTACAAAAACACATTGGGATTGATTAGAAGTATTGATCTCTCTTCCAACAAGTTGTCTGGAGAAATTCCAAGTGACATCATGAATCTTATTGGATTAATTTCCTTCAACTTTTCAAGAAATAATTTAAGTGAAGAAATCCCTCAGTCAATTGGACAATTGAAATTGTTAGATTTTCTTGATTTGTCACTGAAACCATTTATTTGGCAATATTTCTTCTCAACTCTCCTAGATAGATCGACTTAGCGTGTTAGATTTATCGTATAACAACTTATCTGGTGAAATTCCATTGGGAACTAAACTTCAAAGCTTTGATGCTTCTGCCTTTGCAGGAAATCCAAAACTTTGTGGTGCTCCCTTTTGAGAAGATGTCCTGAGAAGCAAAAAAATGATGACAAGAATGATGATGAAGTTGATGAACCATATAACACTCGAGGATTCTATATTAGCATGGCAGTTGGATTTATTTTTGGATTCTGGGGTGTCTGTGGCTCATTGATTTTCAAAAAATCTTGGAGATATGCTTATTTCAAGTTCTTGAACAACATATACGACAAGCTATATGTGTTCAAAGCAATTAGCATGGTGAATTGCAAAGAAGGTTTACGCCTTCAACATGAAGATACACACACTCTTTCTCTCTAAGGGCTGGTTTTGGGTTTATTGATTTGGTTTGGTTCCTTGGTGTGGCTGCTGGTTATAGAAACCATGCTTCAATTCCATTCACAGTAAAAATAAATAGAACATTACTATTGTGCTAATAGTAGTGACTATGTTTGTAATATCAGTGATGCTTCAGTGCAGTTTACTTTGTCACAATGCATTAATTTTCAATAACAGAATCAACAACTTGTATGAAGATGGAAAACAAAACAACAATGAAATAAATCCCTTGTATGTGTATTTATTAAGATTTGAACAATGAAAAAGAAAAAAAAGTATAAATCAAAACAAATTTTCTTTCTATGAAATTTCTATGCTGAAAGTAACATCAAATAAATACATACTAAATATATATATGAACAATAGTTCCATAAGAAAATTACTATTTTATGATATCATATCATAATAAAGGTACATAGAATTAGTGAACCAACTGGTAGTTCTGCAATTCTGGGAACAAAAATTATGCATACTTCAAAATCAATGGCCGGCTAGATGGGATCAATTAGTTTGACCGTTTACTTCAACCTTAACCATCTTCAAAAACTAGGATTTGTGACAATTTAATAAATGATTAGGTATCACATTCGTAACAATTTAAAAAATTCATCCGGAAACTTCTCCTATGTATTCTTAAGTACTCTTTTCTAATTTTTTTTTTTGGACGGGAGTAATTTCATTTAAAGAGTTTTTCTAAATCATAATTTAATTTAGAGAATTGAACAATTATGTGTGTTTATATATGTCTGTCTCTGTGTATGTGTGTGTGTGTGTGTGAATAATAGTCCCATAAGAAAATTACTATTTTATGATATCATATCGTAATACAGGTCCATAGAATTAGTGAGTTCTGCAATTCTGGGTACAAAAATTATGCATACTTCAAAATCAGTGGCCGGCTAGATGGGATCAACTTCAACCATCTTCAAAAACTAGGATTTGTGATAATTTAATAAATGAAGAGAGTAAAATTTATTTTGTTTTAAATTTTTAATTATATTTATTTGTTAAAATAAACTTAAAAAATTATTTAGAAAAAAAACTGTGGAGAAAATATTTTAAACCTCTTTTATTTATCTTTTATTTCTTCAAGTTTTTTTACCAATCAAAATACAATGACACTGATAGTGAGCCAAGACAAATAATAATGATTCTGCATAAACTTCAATTATTTGATAGATTTTACTTGTCACAAAATTATATAATTAATGATAAAAAGTGTCATTATTTATTCATATAAGTCATTAAGATATAAACAATGATATATTTTACTTGTCACAAAATTAAATATTAAAAAATAGTAAGTATAAGTAATCCAGTCTGAGGATCAATTTTGGATTATTTTATTTCCAGCACTCCAGAAAAATGGTCAAATGCAAGAAAAAAGGAATAAGAGAGGGAGCACTGTAAGACCTTAGACTAGCAAGTTTACATTTAAAGAACATGGGAACTTTACATGTGTTTTAAGACTGTCTGACCAAACCCAATGCCAAGAAAAGTTGCAATGGCAATACCAAATATGCCTGCAAGAATGCCAGGAACAATTAGAGAGCTCCAGCCTTTGGCTGTTGCCATTCCACATGCCGTTGTAGGGCCTCCAACGTTGGCGTTAGATGCAATGAGTAATAACTTCAAATCGAATCGGAAAAGTCTTCCAAGTCCAAGTATCACAGCAAGATGGACTGCTATCTGAACCAAAGCAAACAAAAATATACTAGGTGCTGTATTCATCACAGTCCATATGCTCCCATTTGCACCAATCACCACAAAGAATACCTATTTCCCACAAGGCATTTGGTAAATAACTCATTTGAATGTTTTTTATAAATATACTAATTAAACTTCAAGCTTATAATGTAGAAGAGGAAATTACAATGCTATAATTAACCATTACTTTCTCCCCCGTTCATCTCCACTATTCTTTTTCTAAACAAAAATCTTTCAAATTAATTGAATTTTGTACAGATCACTCACATATATATGTATAAAAGCTGGCTGGTCTATAATGCACACCAAAAAATAAAATTATTAAATACCAACTCACCTGCATGAGAATCACAGCCATAGCCTCACCAGCTGGTGCAAGAGAAGCAAATGGTTTTGGGAATACAGTAGCGAGAACTACAATAATTGCTGTTATGGCTGGCAAACTACCTCCTTCAATTCTAAAATATTTTGTAAGAAACGCGCCAGTCTTGCAAATGGCAAAGGCCACAGCAAGAGCGGTAGCCATTTGCAGCACGTGAAGTTTGTTCTTAGGCTCAGATGCTTCATCTGATAGAATGTCCATTTTGTTAGGTGCAAATACCACTAAGATACAAATCATTCAATTCTTATGGCCACATCTAGTGCCCCAGAAGCTTTATAAAGTTACCATTTACTGATGTTGAGGCCTCGGCAGGCACTTTAGAAGCCAAAGCAAACAGTGTTGAAAAATACACTGCACAAATAACATTGTCAGCAGCTAACGCAGCACTTAAAACTGAAGGGGAAACACCTAGGGCATCAGAAATCGCAACATAGTTGACCGCTGAACAACAAAGAAAACACTTATATCAGAGTAACACCATACCAAACTATGTCAGAGCAGAAGATAGAAAATGTTCAGGCAGTATTTTTGAGCCCTAGGTAGTAAAATGAAAATTACCTCCACCAATATGTCGGCCCATTAATGCAGCTGCTATCTTCCAACTATCCTGACCTAGTGATCGCATTGGCACCAGTAGATATGCCATTGCCGTTCCAACCGTTGTTGCAACTGGCATATAAGGATGTAGGAAAGAAAATGTCAATAAGAACCTGAAGGAACACTAAAAAGTAAATGGTAAAGTTCATATATTGACAAATTGATTTTGATGATGGAGGTTATAAGCTTCTTCTGTAGATATATTCATGTAAAAATGTTGGAGGATCAAGAAAGCATAAATTACAGAGTTAAAATGAACATTGAAATCAATTTATACATATATATAACCTTGTTTTAATCTTTCATAAGCTATATTGGTGATTACTATATCCTCTTAGTTTAGTAAGTTATTGTTGTCCAGAACTAGTTGCACTAATTAAGTTTAATTTTCGTCAATTTGGTTCCATAAAGACTTTTAGTAATCTTTTTCAATTACTACTTGGAGGACATAATTGGGCTGATTTTTTATGCTTTGGGTCTTCATGAAAATGTCTTGATGCTGTCTCTTAGGCATGCATTTGATACGATTAAGAAATTCAAAATCTTTATATGATTTGGCAGGCACAAACTGTTTTGTCTCCCCACACGCCAAACCTTTTTCTATACCTTCTACAATCTGATCTCCTACATTTAAAGCATTGATCATATTCATGACTCTCAAATAAGCCTTAACCCTTTACATGTAGCTTCAAATGCCTAATATAACTGATAGGCTAACTTGTCAAGGAAAATCCTGTGTGGTCCAACATTGGTCTTCCTATCATAGCTCAAACATTTATCCATCATCCATGTTATGTTACACTTATATAGCATCCTGAAAAATTACGTAAGTTGATTCATTTCTTTGTTATAGACAGTCAGAGCAAATAAATGAATGTGAAAGCCATATTTCTTGTAATATTTCATTGAGAGACCAAGCAACAATAAGAAATTGTTAAACATGAATGTCAACTACAGGATCAGAAGGAAAGGGGAAACCAAGTCATGGACTCAACAATTTATTAGATTTAAAGAAAAGTAATCAAGAGTCGATGTTCTGCAAAGATCCATCAACCATATTCCACATAAGAACCATGGTCCTAAGCATTTGACCACCTAGCCATCAAGGAAAGAAAAGAAGTAGAAGCTAAGCTCATCATGAGGATGGACCTTCCAAATACAAACGAAGAATAAGTAAATAATGCACTTACCCGTCTGTATGACTATATTCGGAGCCTACTCTTAACGTTATTTTATAAGCCAACAATGTCTTGAAAATGACACTAATTTGCAGTCTAATTAAGAACAAGAACACAAACACCAAGAGACACTCAAAATAAACAAAGATATGCACACCATACTTATATCTTATCATTTCAATTAAAATTGAAGTGATTTATGGAGAATGTTCAAATTCTCTATACCGACATTGAAGTCCAGTTTCATTTAAATTCAGAATAAAATGGTAAATCAATGTCTAGATTGATCACAAGCTATTGAGTTTTGACTCAGTAGAAATCCAATCACAAACATATCCAACAAATCTATCAAACTACGTCAGTCATTTCTGACACAGCCAATTGAAGTACCCAAAACGAGACAAGTCTGCTCTTATGCATAGTCAAACAGCTGAATAATTCCAACATGAACAAGTGGTACCTGAACCGAGCAAGAAAGCCGAGAGAAGTGCCCCCGTAGACTTTATCACACGACGCAAGTCTGCTCTAAATAACAACAATGGAACAGCCAATGGGAGCAGAATCCCCAAAACAACTGAATATGCTGGAGCTTCACTTGCAATGATTCCTAAATTACTAGCTGCAAGCCCAAGTAGAACACTCACTAGAGAACCACTCAATGTACTTCCAATTTTGGTCTTCTCTGACCTTCCAATTCCGAGAAACATAAACCAAAACGTAAGACCCAAATTTTGCAATACAGCCTTAATTTCTTCTAACATAAATTCAAAAACCAGAAGAATGACAAGCACGGAAGTAAATATTTTACCAGATGCCAAAAGCACCGGCGGCGAAGAGAGCGGTCCACGTACCCCATTGGTCTTGAGGAGAAATGAGAGGCACGTTGAAGTTGGGTCTGAAAACGGATGCAACTAAACTTCGTCGTCTTCTACTACTAGTATCAAAAGAGGGGGAGAGAGGAAAGAGTGGGATTCTAGTGATGTTAGTAAAATTTAATGATGAATTCTGAGGTATTGAGGTGGTGGGAGAGGGGATCGATAAACTTTGGCGGGGAACTAGTTTTGCCCTTTGCACCGCCGTCCACGGCGGTAGCAGAGACTGGGGAGCCCCGACGTAGAGAAGATCAGATGCCATTCACGGGTAGAATTTGGGTCAACGGCTTACTTGAGAGTCACGCTTCCAGCTCCAAGGTCGGAATGCCAGTCAAACAAGTCCATCTTTTTAGTTTCAGCGCTGTACTAGTGGCTTAAGTCAAATTCCATTTAACCACGTGACAGCACGTGTTGCGTGCCAAGAGAAAAATTCCAGCCGTTTATTGCGAGTGATGCCACGTGATAGCAACTGCCGCAGGGGAATTCCTTCCATTCACTATAAAGCGATGCCGTGATCCATCCCACTTGATAAGATCAGATCATGTTTTCGAAATCAATCTTGTGCTATATTAGATGCATCCCATTTGATTAATGATTACTGTAGGCCGACGGAGAATTTTTTTTTATTAAGAATAATTTTTTAAACAGAGTGATATGGGCTAAAATCATAAATTTTAGCTATAAATAAAGAATAAGTGTAAAAGTCAAATCTAAAAATTTGTAAAATTTAAGTAAATTATAAAAAAAAAAAATTTAACCAAAACACTGTAAATAAAAACTTAAATTAATTAAGTATATAATTGAAAAATTAAAATTACTGAAAAAATCTTATTAACCTTTAACAAAAAACTATTAAACTAATTTGGGCGTCGAAAACTTTGCATCTGACCCATTTCCTTCCTCATCAGAGATATCTCAAAGTGAACTCCTAAACCAAAGACCCATCCAATCCAAGAGTGTCACTTGTTCATAGCTTGCACCTTTAAATCTATCTCTATCAACTCTTTAACCAACCAACACGGAGACTAATCCAAATTAAAATAAAAAGATTACTTTATAGGCATTCAAGCCAGCTCTTTGAAGAATCAAAGCTGCAGTTCGTGGCACAATTAGTATATAATTGAGTCTTATAAAAATATTAAAAAAATATTAAAAAAATGTGTTCATTTTAATAATTTTTATATCTTAAAAAAAATTGTCTTGTTGGTTAAAAAATATTTGGATGTAAAAAAAAAGGTCGCCCTTTAAAAGTGAAATAGAGTAATTTTTTAACTTATAATTTGGAGACTAATCGTTTTTAAAACGATGAGACTACTTAATGGCAGATTTTTGAAGAATGAAAGCTGCCGTCCAAAAGTGAAATTGGTGCACAAGAGAAAGAGCTTACTTTCTCTCTCCTTCCTCTCACTATTTTTTCTCCCAATGTATCACTGCAGATATTGCAAAGGATTCATACTCATTCAAAAGTTTCACAGTTTACATGAAATCAATTAGCGTTCACATCTTCTGTCACATGTACTAAAATATGTGTTGCTCTTTTTGATTAGTTTAGAAACAAATTAATAAATATAGTAAGTATTATTAAAAAGCTTGGACTCAAGTTAATAAAAACATATATTAAAAAAGAAGTATTTATTATTATTTTATTTTTTAAATAAGAATAATTTTATCTTTAATTTAAGATAAAAATATTCATGAGTTAATAAAAATATTATGATAAATAATATTAAATAATTAAAAGTTAATTTTTTAACTAATAAAAAAGAGTGTCACATATTTTGACATCAAAAATGTTATCCTAATCAAACCATAACTCTTCATTTATGACCAAACTGCCAATGAACTTATCATAAATGAAATTTTTTCTATAGTAAATTAATATATTAGGCCAAAAAATATTATTTCTGAGTTTCTAATTCATATAATTGGAGTTTAATTAATTAGCTCTTTGTCCATTTTATTTTCTATTCAAATTATTGAGTATCATCGAAGGGACTAAAGTTTCATTTCAATGTGCATCTTCTCTTTTTCTTTTTCTTTTTTGTCAAAAAGAATTAAGGCAACAAGTGGACATGTGCCTATAGACAACGTAACAAATAAAATACTTCATTTGCCATGTGAATAGATTTGGCACATAGACTAATACAAAGAGATTTGTCCCGTCAAAGTTATACATGTAATGAGGATATTTTGGTTATTTTATCTTGTTCCAGGGATATTTTAGTAATCTCACTTTTACTAAGGATAATTAAGTAATTATATCTCAACACTTGTCCCTTAATCCAATGTCTTAAAAGAGTCAATACTAAAATTCAATTCTATAAAATGAACATGTATATGTATCAACAAGGCATAATGTGGAAGGCAAGTTAACTAGGATCACATTTTGAAGGAATCATATCGATTGGTTCATGTAATGCCACCCCACCACCTAACCCATTGAATTTCAACCATTTGGGCACTTTGCCTTCCTAACCCTTTATGTGATTTCAAAGATCATTTAGAAGCAAAGAAATGAGTAAAACATAATAGCATTAGATCATATCTAGTGGTATCAATAGTAGAGTTTCATAGAGTTGTGAAACTGTTTTAACCCAAATACCATCACTAGAGAGCATATGACCTAGATGAGAGAAGAAGGCAGAGGCAATGAACTAGAGAATTGTTTCATAGAAAAAAATTGAGTCCCAATTTGTACTTAAAACAAATAAAAAGTAAAAAATTACAAAAGAAAGATAAAATATGGAGGCAATGAAGCCATGGATGAGAAGTGGGTGAGTTATGTTTCATTAAAAAAAAAAAAGTAAAAGATAAACAGGTGACTGAGAAGTGTAAGTTGCAACACTAGACTCAATTTTGTTTTAAGTTACATAAAAAAAAAAAAAATTATGTGTCAAAGTGGATACTACAAAAAAAATTATAAATAAACAAATTATGCAACTCTAGTATATTGCACCACTAGAGATGCTCTTAGGCCTTAAAAATGGGGTAAAAAATTTTATAATCAGTTAAAATTTATTTATTAATTAATTTATTTATAATTGAATTAATTTATAATTAATTTATTAATAAATATTAACTAATTAACATAAATAAAACATTTAATGATATGTGTCAATAAAACAAAAAAAAAAATTGATAGGTTGTTGTTAAATAGATATTAAATCTCTCTTCAACCATAGTTTTACATACTAAAGCACATGGATTCACATGTTGATCACCCCCTAAAAAAAAGATTGCATAAGTGTTACATAAACCTTATGAAAAACAAATATTTGACGTGTATTTATGTAAAATATATTAAAGTGGTATTTCTTGGTGGGGAACCATATACATTTGACATGTGGCAGAAGATGATACATAGACAATAGCTAGATTCCACTTCAATTGGTTTCCATTGAGCAGCAACTTAGAGCGGTGCCAACTACAATGTATATTAACATGATACTGCCATCAGAAGCTGGCATGCACTAAGTGTGCCTTTTTGTCAATTGGAGCTCAAGAATTAATTCTATCCTATTCCTCAAGAGATAAGATATGATGTGAGACATATACTCTTCTTTGTGGCTGCCAATTTCTCAATAGGGTGTTTGATTTGAAAAAAATGAGCTAGGTGTTAGTGTCAGATTCCTACATAATAATATTTTTTTTTTTTTTACAAAATTAATCTTTATTTGAGGTAAGAATAATAACTGGTAAATGACAAAATCAATAAATATAGTCAGGATTATTTAAGCAATTTGATTAATTTAAATTTATATATATGCAAAAAATATTTTAAAAAAAAAATTATCTTTGTTTAAATTATCTAATTAACTAGAATGTTTTTTTTATCTAGAACTAAATTAGCTGTATATTAAGTTATAAATATGTTTTTCTGAATCAATATCTTATCAGTATACCAATAATCTCTATGTCAATGAAATATTAATGTTGAATGAGTTATATATATATATATATATATATATATTGATTAGATGAATGAGTTATATTAAATTAAAGCACTATATTTATTATTTAGAACATATAAAAAAAAATTAAGGTTAAAATGGAGCAAAATGGTGTGTGTGTGTATGTGTCGGCACTATTATATTACAAGGTAGATTAGTAAGTGCATGATCATATTGAAAAGGCTAATACTTTATAAATAAATAATTGTCTAAATTGATTAATTATCTTCTAAACATGTCAGCAATACTTTCTCTAAAAGTTTTTGTTTCACTTCTTTTTACATGTTGCCATGTTGGGAAGAGTTCTTTTTAATTTCTTACCTTTTTCTCTTAATAAGTAGAGCTAGTTTCAAAAAAAGCCAAATTATAGGCCAAGTAAATAAAAGCCTAAAATTGGACCAAGAGATATTATTTTATCTAAATGATAGTGCTAAAAGCCTAAAATTTAGAAAATGGGTGACCTGGTTAGTAGTCATCCAAAACTAACAATTTGGCTGAAATCATTTAAGAAGAAGCCAACCAAACTAGAGAGAGTCTCACCCAGTAATGATTGCTAAATAGAGACAAAGGAAATACCATTCCTATTCTTGTTTCTGTGTGTGATGCTGTCATCCATTCTTAGTATGGAGCACTCAATTTCCATCTTCAGTTCACACTTGAATTGGTTTCCCACAACATGCTGCTTCAGACACCAGAAAAAAAAAAATAAAAAAAAAAGTTACCACATTAAATCTATCCTTAACAGATGAAATGATATTAATGATCTACAGCTTTACTCTTTTGACTAATATATGGGCAAGTGATACTATGTGTATATATATATATATATATATATATATATATATAGTATGAATGATATAATATGTATTCTATTTTCTACCATTTGTTAAAAATGCAATGAAAAACTAATTGGTTAAACACATTCCAATCATTAAAATTAAATGTTAAGAAATTTTAGAAACTAAATATATTCTATTTGCTTGGATTGCTCTAAAAGCACTCATTACATGTGCAAAATAAAAGTGATAATTCTAAAAAATAAAGATAAATGAATAGTGCAACGAGTGATTAGATTTTAATTGTTAATATAACCAAAATGAAATTTGGATGCGAATTTTTCTTAAGAAAAATAACCTTATCATTTACTTTGACAATGATTTAGATGCTACAAATAATTTTACACATTATATTGGTTTAAAATAAGAGACAAAAGTATTAACTTACAATCTAATTAAATGAATAAGAATCATTTTTTAAAATTTATTTTTGTAATAATTTTAGATTTACATAAATATTTCTTTTGAAAAACTTATATAGAATATGGAGTATAAATAAATAAAAATATATTCGGGGAGGTATATAAAAATAAAGTGAGTTATTTATAGGCAATTTTGTCATTTAAGTTAATTTATCACTATTTAAAAAAAAAATTTAAAAAAAGAAACATGTAAAGAGAATATCTTTAACTGAGTTAGTTAATTGGGTTTAAATATAAATTTTGAAAATAAAAGGAAAATAAATGAAAAACAAGCCAACTAAAAAAGAGATTAATGTAATTTATTCAAAATTCTAATAGTTATGTTTCTTTTTTTTTTTCACATATATTCTTCTATTAGAAGCAATGTCATAATTTTGTTCAAAATATTGTAAAACTATAAATGTGCTATGTGTCTTAATGAATATTCTAGTCTAATCTAGCTTCATTTTGTTGTAGAGGACTAATATTTTTCACTAAAGTTATGTCTAAAATTAAGTAGCAAAATAAGTTGTCCCTTTCATAACAAGACAATTAAGATTTAAAAGTATGAAAAAAATGATTTAGTTTTTAAAATGATATTTTAATTTGATTTTTTATATAAAATGTCTAAAATGTTATTATGTTATTTCATTTATTTATACTTAATTTTGTTTAAACATAAATATTTTTTGGACATAATTAATAGATAACCAAATTCATTAATCACGTTGATAGGGCTGGATACTGCAGGTACGGATTAGCGTTTGGCTTGGTGCAAATATAAATACTTTTCAGTAATTTTTATATATTTTTTATCTTCTTTCTGTTTTTTTCTTAGATTCAAAATAAATAGTTCACGGGGGACCTACTAAATTTAGAAACCCAACAAATCAGTGCAGTACAGATAATCCATTCCCAGCTGCAACAGAAGAGCATTCTGCGACTATTTAAGTGTGAAAAGTCCAAAAGAAAATGCAGAATTTCTGATTACCTTAAAGAAATGAAAGGGTTGGCAATTTCTTTGACTCCAGTGACCAATTTCGGTATATCTTTCTTTCCAAATCTTTGTTGAGAGTCAAATCTCTGTCACTCTGTTGTCTCCTCCTTCCTTATTTTTCGCTCTTCTCTTTCCTCTTCCTCCATGTGAACTTGCTCGAGAACCAAACTACCCCAAAGCTTCCATTAATGGAGATCCAGAAGCTGATTTTAGCTGTAATTCTTGTCTTGTTTATTCCTCGTTCTGTTTCTTTTACTCCCATGGACAATTACCTTCTCAACTGTGGATCACAGAGCAATGTTTCCCTCTTCAATCGACTTTTCATGGGCGATTCCACTAAACCCGGTTTGGATTTTCTCTCTGCAGACAAATCCATTGAGCTTACAAGCCAAAACCCACCTCCTAATTCGTCTGCTTTGTACCATACAGCCAGAGTTTTCACGAGCAAGTCGAGTTACAGGTTCAGTATGAAGAAAAATGGTACCCACTTTATACGTTTTCATTTCTCGCCCTTCTCAGCTCGAGGTTTTAATTTGAAATCCGCCAAATTTTCTGTTTTGGTTAATGGAATTTCGCTTCCGAGCAATTTCCAGTTAAGTAATGACACGGTGCTTAAAGAGTACATATTGAAGATAGATTCAAACGTGCTTGATATTGTGTTTAAACCCGTTGGTGATTCGGGTTTTGGCTTTGTCAATGCTATGGAGATATTTACAGCTCCTGTAGACTTTATTCTTGATTATGGAGCTAGGCTGGTTACCCCTAATGGAGTGGAGGAGTATAGGAACCTTTCTTCGCAGGTTTTAGAAACTATTTATAGAATTAATGTTGGAGGTATTAAATTAACTCCTTTTAATGACACCCTTTGGAGGACTTGGATTCCTGATGAAGATTATCTTGTTTTTAAGGCAGCAGCTAAGCGTGCTGTTAGCACTCATACACCCAATTACCAGAAGGGCGGTGCAAGTCCAGAGATTGCACCTGATAATGTTTATATGACTGCACAAGAGATGAATAGGCAGAGCAACTCTCTGTATTCTAGATTCAATATAACTTGGAATTTCCCAGTAGCTGCACATGATGCTCGGTACTTGGTTCGGTTGCATTTCTGTGATATCGTTAGTACTGCACTTAACTTGCTGTACTTTGATGTGTATATCAATGGGTGCTCTGCATATAAGGATCTTGATTTGTCATCTCTTACAATCCATATGCTTGCATCTCCAGTCTATGTGGATTTTGTTGTAGACTCAGGTAATTCAGGTGTCATTCAAATCAGTGTTGGTCCTTCTGATCTGAGCAGTTCTATGAGGATCAATGCCATATTGAATGGTGCTGAGATCATGAAGATGACCAATGTTATGAATTCACATGGTATGGCTAGGAAGAAGAAGTTATGGGTGTTGGTGGGCTCGATTGTTGGTGGAGTTGTTGTACTTCTGGCAATAGTTGCCCTTCTACTTGCTTTGAAATGCAGGAAGAAGAAACCAAAGCAAAGGATGGCTGAAAGTGTAGGCTGGACACCTTTACGTGTGTTTGGAGCAAGTACGCATAGTAGAATGTCTGAAGGGACAGCTTATGCATCTCCAGGTTCAAATGGATATTTTGGCTTAAAAAGACCTTTTGCTGATATACAATTAGCAACAAACAATTTTGACAAAGATCTGATTATAGGTTCTGGCGGGTTTGGTCTGGTTTTCAAAGGGGTACTTAAAGACAACATGAAGGTTGCAGTAAAGAGAGGCATGCCTGGCTCCAGACAAGGCCTTCCAGAATTCCACACTGAAATAACAGTTCTGTCCAAAATTCGACACCGCCATCTTGTTTCACTTGTTGGCTACTGTGAAGAAAATTCAGAAATGATATTAGTCTATGAGTATATGGAAAAGGGTCCTCTGAAAAAGCATTTGTATGGTTCACCTGGACTATCACCTTTGTCTTGGAAGCAGCGTCTTGAGATCTGCATTGGTGCGGCAAGAGGTCTTCACTATCTTCACACTGGTTTTGCACAAGGAATCATCCATCGTGATATTAAATCAACCAATATCTTGCTTGATGAAAATTATGTGGCTAAAGTTGCAGATTTTGGTCTTTCAAGATCTGGGCCGTGTCTCAATGAAACCCATGTAAGTACTGGCGTGAAAGGTAGTTTTGGCTATCTTGATCCTGAATATTTCAGGAGGCAGCAGCTTACAGATAAGTCAGATGTTTATTCTTTTGGGGTTGTGCTTTTTGAGGTTCTTTGTGCCAGATCTGCAGTTGATACTCAGCTTGATAGGGAACAAGTGAATTTAGCAGAATGGGCACTCGAGTGGCAGAAAAAGGGCATGCTGGAGCAAATTATTGATCCCCATCTTGTTGGGCAGATCAAACCAAGCTCATTGAAGAAATTTGGTGAAACAGCTGAAAAATGTTTGGCTGAATACAGCGTTGACAGGCCAACTATGGGTGATGTATTGTGGAATTTGGAATATGCACTTCAGCTTCAAGAAAGTGGACGACAAAGGGAAACACATGCAGACGGAAATGATAATGAATCAGTGGTTGTGTCACCTACAATTGTTCCTCAAATTCCTACGAACAATGTAAGAGCAGAAGGAGAGGATGACAATGGTAGCTTGGATATAAGTACTAGCCGAGTTTTTTCTCAACTAATGACCAACGAAGGCAGATAAAGATAGGTGCTTTCTGAACAACAAAGCTTTTCTTACTGTATAATTATTGTCAAGGTTGCTACATGAGCTATTAAAATGTTCTTTGGAGATGAAGAGGTACCGATTTAAAGCATTACCTGATCTTTCTTATTTCTTTTCTTTTAAGGAGATAAAATCAAACCCATAACTTTGCCAAGATTGATCTGTTCCTTCTATGGCACTAGTTCACATCTTAGTTTATGACAGATGTTCAGATATTTGTATCATCTTGCTGCATGACATTATAGAGTGATACTTTAGAACCATTGTAATATATCCTTAGCTATTTATGTTGCTAAGCTGTCAGTATTGATTGTAGAGCTGAATATGTCAAATTTGTGATGAGCTAGAGGTTCTCTTTCTTTGGCTATTAATTGTGATACCAGAGTTCTCTGCTGATGTTCTATGATCTAAATATATTCATAAAAATCCTATTAATCTTTGTTATTTACTTATTTTGCCAACTACCCGTCCTGATTGTGAAATTAAAGTGAGCTATTTTCCCCATCTGGAGAATTATGGAGTCTTCAGTGATAAAGTGACATTTCATATGCAGACATAATCATTATTTTTTAGTTCTGGTAAGCCTTAGCTCACCTGGTACCCTTGTCCCTCGTAAACCTCTAGGTCTTAGGATCAAATCTTTGTTCCCATGTTGCGTACTAAGCAAAAGAAATATGTATTTTCATGAGAGACAAAAGCTAGGATTACTATTAGAGAATGACTTCACGTGTTCTTCAATTTCTCTCATTTAACTTTCCACTTAAAAGTACTTGCTATATTAAAAACCTCGCACATAGATAAACTGTCATTAACAAGTAGTACTGTTTTATTGTATTAGTGATCGTGATTAGCATAAATATACAATTACGCAGGACAATCCAGATTTATACATATCGAAACTGAGGTTACATGGTTGATCTGACCTTGGTCAATATTACATTTGTTAGTTTGCATCATTGAATTTTTCAAGCTAATATCTACGTATATTTTAGTGAAAAGAAAGAAAATGAAATCTGACGATTATTTGCATAGCTTTTTGTCCTGCTTCTTTATGCTTACTTCTTTTCAGCTAAGCCATTGCCACTTCCTTCTTCATCTCCAAAGGTGAAGGCATCATAGTGAGCACACTGCAGAACCTGCTCCTTCAAAGTTCAGATAGCACTTGTTGTACTTAAATGGCGAAATTGAATGTCTCAAGCACAGCTTGTGTTTCAACTCTTACCAGGACCTTGAATGTGTAAAAGTACCAAAAGACATCAGAGAACTTGATAGTTTTCACTTTGAATGCAATATATACGAGGCTAGAAAGAAGCTGAACATAACCTTAATGCCATCACTTGTCTGTAAGACACTAGGTCTGTAACTGTCTGAAATAATGCAACCTGCTAAGACTATAATGTCCTAGCTTTGTGCTTTCTGCAGGAATCTAAATTCAGGTGCTATTTCTTGAACTTACTAGATCTGTGCCTTCTGCAGGTGTCTGCTTCATGTTTATGGTGAACATTTTGACCCTAAAAGGGTGTCAGATTTCTATTTAGGCAAAAATATACTTGTTCAATTGTAATATAGTTATTTGGGTGGCCACATTTATAAATTATAATCAAACCATCCCCTCCTCGGACAATTTTGAACTCTGAATCTTTCAAACTAATTTCCCACCAACCCATTTCCTTTACAGCAAGAAACAAGCCTTAAATCTGGGATTCTCATGAAGTTGGACCACCCGAACAAAATGAGGATTCTCCAGGGACCAGAGACAAAATAAAAGTAGGTAATGTTGGCAACCGCCATTTTAGCATGCACTTTGGGTGATGAATTATTCTCTCTTTGAATTCGAGAGGATCCGGCAATAAAGGTAATGGGCTGCGCCGCCCGCTCGTTGCAACTGCATGATTCCACTCTTTTTGGGTAAGTGGGGGGCGGCTGAGCCGTGTATGCTCCACTCAGTTCCGTAGGCTTAATTATAAAAAACAAACCTGCTTTCATCACTTGAAATGCTTCTGTGTTTACCTCTTCAATTTGTTTGTCTGGGGAACATGTTTATTTTTAAGGCAAAAAAGTTAGCGTGGGATTTGATTTATAGACCTTTGCAATATTAAGAATTTAAATTGAAATGCTTTAAGTAATAGCTTAATTCAGTACAGAGACAAAAATCTGCAATCATATTATATATATATATATATATATATATATATAGATATATAGATATATATATTACCGAGTTTGTTAGTATTAAATTATAGCTACGGAACAAATTAGTATGATATAATAACATAATTTTTAAAAATAAAATTTTTATATTTTAAATTAATTTATTTTTTATAAATATTTAAGTTAATATTAAAATACGTATATTTAAAAAACCGGAGCTTTTGATAGTCGACCAAGAGAAAACAAACCAGTTTATGACTCTCAATCACACTTCCTTTCCTACGTGGCTAGTACAAGTAATTCGTATCTCCCCTTTCTTTCTCCTAGTGATACAAATAACCATGTGTGCCATATCCAAGTGATTAAAATTTATTAACTAATTTATTTTAATTGGTTATTAATGATACAAAACTTTGAGTTCATTCAATTATGACGTTAAAATAAATGTGTTAGCCAAAAAAAAAAAAAGAAAAGAGAAATAAAAATGAAAAAACATGTAGTATAATAATTGACCTAAAACGCCAAATCAAATCAAAATATCATGATAACAGTCCTAGTTAGTTATAATTAAGAACTATTAATGCAACAAATGTTCCCTTAACTGACGGAACTGTGTAATACAGTTAAACTGACGCCATCCGCTGAAATCGCTGTCCAAAAAGTAAAAAAGGACAAGAAAAAATAAGGGCAATATTGTCATTTTGACAACAATGCAGCCGCCTGTTTAATGTGACCGTTAATAATGGCGTGCATGACCACGTGGGACCCATTATCCTATTGGGACTAATCATTAACCAAAAATCTCATACAGTGGCGGACAGCTGTAAGATAATGGCCATTATCGAATTTTGGTGTCGACCCGCGGGTAATTTCGGTATTTCAGTTGTCTCTTTTTAATTTTTTAAATTTTCATAAAAACATATTATATTACAAGCTTTGGTCTGCCACCACGGCCATCACCAGTGTCTCTTTCTTGTTTCTCTCTATTCGCTCCCTCCCTCCCTCTAAAATATAAATTGAAGGATTTTCTTGACGATATCAGCAAAAAAGCGATAACTTTTGGATGAGAAAATTGGAGGGCTTTCCAGAATATCGAGGCAAATTTTCATTTCAGATTTAAATCTCAGATAGAAAGAGCAAAAGGGTAGAGATTCCGGAGAAGACGACTAGCGGCGATCTCTGTTCTTGAATTGATTCATTTCAAGAGAGAAGACCCAGTCACAGAAACAGTTCTGAGAAAGAGAAAGTGGGTTTGAACTTGGGGTTTTGGTAAAGATGACGGAGGTGATACTGCATATATATGATGTGACGAATAGTGGATCGGAGAAGACGAACAACACCATTGTTCAGATCAACAAGATCTTCAAGGACGGAATTGGTTTAGGTGGTATATTCCATAGCGCGGTTCAGGTCTCTATCTTCATTTCTTCTGTTTGGCTGTGTGTAGTTGCATATATGCCTGTCTTTATTGGTTGGTTGTTGTTGATATCGAGAATTGTGAGTGTGCACTGGATCTAGGGTTTTGGTATTGGTAGTCGGGGACTTTTGGTACTGGTGATGATTTGAGTTTCTTTGTTTTATGGGATTGTTATTGTTAATTGTGATGTACATATGTTGATGGGTGACTGTAATTTTTTGTCCATGTGAAGTTAAGGCTCACTTATCAGAGAATCGGTAGAAGATACTTATAAAATTTTTCTAGAAAGTAGAGCAGACTTGGATAATGTGAGAAGTGTATAAGTTCTCTTTTGCCATGTGTAGTCTATGGTTGCTGATGCTAAAGTGTGGAAGGAGAGATCATACAGAAGTGAAGGGAAGTAAAGGGAAATTAGAAATTGAGATATGGTTAATGTTTAACAGTGGTGATGAATGATACAGCCATAGTAGGTATAATGGAAGGTATAGGCATAGCTCTTACTACAGTGGAGAAGTGCAATAAGGGGTAATAATGCAAATTCAAAGTGTCATGCCTTAATTGAAGTTCTCCATGCCTAGACCCCATTTTCAGGATTAATTCCAGCTTAATTTTAGTTATGGTTTCACTACTGTAGCCTGTGTGATATAACCTATTTTAAGCTACCTCCTTTAACTAGTTTAAGATGGTACACTTCTGAAACATGCCTAAATTGCAGTTGGTAAATATTGCCATTCAACTAGATTAAGTCCTGAATGCAGCATGGGATATTAATATGTATGTTGAGATCTTGATTCAATCATCAAGCATGTGTTTTTTTCTTCAAAGTTCAAACAGATAATGTGTAATGACAATGGACCTGTGATTTTACTCTTTCTTGGAAGCAAATTTGATAAATTGCTAAAGTTGAGATATTATAGAGGAATTTAGGATGAAGTATCTAAAAGTTTATTTTGTTCCGCATGATTGCTAAAAGCAAGGGGAAAAAAGAAGAAGATAGGAAGTTACTAGACTTGTTAATGGACCACAGACCTACATTAAACACCCAATAGAATTTTTCTATGATTATAATGTTATGAACCTAAGCTTTGAAGAAGTGCCTCGTATACATTCTGTTTTTACCATTCTTTGAAGGGAAAAAAAAAAAACTCGTGTTGCAGCTGAATCTTAATTTCTGTAATCCCTTATTTGGATGGTAATTACCTCATTTGCCCAAACGGCGAGACCTAGCAAACCTTTATTATGACTGTCTTGTTCTCGTGTTTATTTTTGATTGGCAGTTCACATATTCCTTGATATGATGGCAGGACTATGATTTTTTAGCATGCTGATGGTAGAAGTGCTTATGCTATTTACAGGTATATGGAGATGATGAATGGTCATTTGGATTTTGTGAGCAAGGTACTGGAGTTTTCAGTTGCCCTTCAGGAAAGAATCCAATGTATACATATCGTGAATCCATGGTTCTAGGGACAACGACCTGTTCTATCTTCAAGATGAATCAAATATTAAGAGAGCTCAGTAGAGAGTGGCCTGGTTGTGCATATGACCTGTTATCCAAAAACTGCAACCACTTTTGTGATGAATTCTGTGAAAGGCTTGGTGTGCCAAAGCTTCCAGGTAACTGAATTGTATAGCCTAGCTTGAATAATGTGTTGAATGAGGACCAAGATATCATTTTTGTTGCTAATATTATTGTAGTTGTATTCTACTATGCAATTTCTGCCATTTGTTCACGGCTGTAATATCGGAATTATTTGCTATGCCATGTTTTTCGTTTTAAGTTTCCTGGTGTAGATATGGTTACTCCCACTGTAGTATCATGTTTCCTTTCTGATAAAATTCAATTATACTCCTATGTGTTTGTTCTTGCACTGTAAACTGAGCTCATTTAGTAACCTTCTTCACTAAATTTCAACAATAGAAGTATAGAACTATATTCCACATTTGTATAATATGTTACCCATATGCTCTAGCAATTCTTTAAAATAAAAGGATTGCAATGGCCCATTTTCTTTTGAGCAATTTAAGTGGTATAGGACCAGGAGGGGGTGAAATATGTCTAAAATGAAGAGATCCGTACTTGGATAGAACTTGTCACTTATTGGAAGTACTTGTATGTATATCTCCCCTGAATAGGTAGATGCCTCAAAGGTTACTGGATTTTAGGGAAGATCAGATAATGTGAGACTGCCAATTGTCAATGTTAATATGCGAAACCTTTATTCAGAGCAGCATCATTGCTCAATCTTGAGAATCGTTGCTTCTTTGCATTACTTTCTACTGTATTCTTACAGCTTCTTTGACAGGTTGGGTTAATCGGTTTGCCAATGCTGGTGATACTGCTATGGAAGTGGCTGGAAATACAGCATTACGGGTAAGGAAAAACCCCAATTTCATTTTCTTGCCATGTATTTCTGCATTTGTTATCATTTTTAGTTGATCAAGTTCCTTTGGCTTGTGCAAAAGTTTCTTGTCATTCTTTCTAGAGAAATGAACCTTTTCCTCCAGTTTATGTCGTTTGGACATAATTTTTTAGAAACTTTGCATTTTTAATGCCAGCTTTGAGCTGTAAGAAAATTTAGTCTGAAAATGCACTGCAGTAAACATTTTTGCAATGTAGTATAGGGGATTCACCTGGTTTACATTAGAATTGAGAATGCACAAATAAATTCTAATAGGTCATATTAGCTTTTAAATTTCCTCGAACCTGTCTCGTCACAGCCTTTTTTATTCCTTGTGCTTTTGGCTTTGAAATCCCCAAAGGCTGTTTTAGTATGGAAAACAGGAAGCAGTTAATCATGTACTTATTGTTCAATGTCAGCATTGATGATATTTGATTTGAGTAGATCTCGTTCCCTCACTAACAGTTATAACTGGTTATCACAGATGCGGCAAGCCAAAACAGAGATTGTATCAGCAAGCAAAGTAGCATACCGGTTCCTTTTGGGCGTCACAAATAATGTTAGAAATGGTTCAGAGTCTCCAAGCAATTCAAACAGAGGGTCCCCTAGATTTCAAGCTGCTTGGATAAAAAATCTTATTACTCCTGCTCCAAAACCATCTGCTAGTATAGAAGTTGAAAATCAGGATGAGGTCAAGCTTCAAAAACAACAGCAAGAAGATCCCAAGACACCGCTACGACAGAGTTCAAGTTCACTTGATAGTTGAGGGAGTCTTTGTCCAAAGCATAAGCAACTTTACATGTTATTCATTATGTGTCAATGTAAAAATGTTATTTCTTGTTCAACTCAAATGTGATGAAAACAAATTGAAGAGTGTTCTATGATAATACTTTGCCATTTTCGCTAACTGTCAAGTGGTTCTGCTTGAATACTCTCTTTTCATTTTTTGGGGTTATTGAACTTAGATTCTCCAAGACAGCAGTGACATTCTTGTGCATGGTTTTTGACAGGTGGTTTTTGCTAATATGAGTCAGTGTTTTTATTATAATAAAAACATGTGTTCAGCTAGTTTCTTTGTAAAAGATATAACTCTATCGATTCATTCTGGAGGCTTAAATACAATCGAAGAAACAAATTGGATGATAGTTATGACCATCAAGCTCTATCCCTCAATCCAGTGCAAGCAGAATGATAGGCAAAGAATCCGTTGTTTCATTAAGCCTGCTACTTTGATAATGTTTTATTACAATTCTGCAATGTTTAGCTATGACATGAACTATGTTTTCTGGATGCATTAGAGTTAATCGATTAATTATACAATTTATAATGCACATTATTTGTCAGATAGACAATGCAGACGACAATGTTAATTGCTAAAAAACACTATTTTTGCATACTTAAGTGTATATATATTTGATTTAGTTATTTTGTAAAAATAAAATTATAAATAAAAATGTAAGAGATATATAAAGAAAAATAAAAATGAAAAAATAAATGCACATAAATAATTAAGCATGTAACACAACTTGTCTAAATTTGTCTTGACAAGTGACATTTGATGTAATTACTATCATTTTCTATTGAGAAAAGCAAGTATAAGAAACCAACACGGAGGATTTACCTTAATAATTGTCTTCTTGTCATGTTCAGTTGTCATGGCTTAAGTGCTGTGCGCCCTGTTTTCTATGTCCTGGAACAGCACAAAATAGGCTGTCATTAGTATTTGGCATGCACGTTAGGTTTTTAGCTTCCTTTTTCAATTAGTCATTTTACCCTAACTTTGGAGCATGGGCATGGGACAGGACATGATGCAAACACAACATAGTACAATAAAAAATATCAGGACATAACACACATTAAAGTTATCTAATTTACATGAAATTCCTTTGTTAAATCATTATGAGAAAAGAATTACCAACAAACTGTGTTCCTTCGTTAGCTCTGCTAATCCCAAGTGCCCCTATATTGGCAGCGACACAGATAGCCCAAGGAAATATAGAACCATTTGGTATGAATCCTCCTCTTCATTGTAGCCTGTTTGGCTGTACCAATGAACCATTGCACTCCATGGGACAATATTTCTCTCAGGCATTTCCTCGAAAAGCTCCAGAGCATCTTGAAGCTTCTCCCTCTTTAAGTAACCACTAATCATTGTTGTATATGACACCACATTGGGGCGTATAGCGTCTCCGAAAGATTTTTGAGCTTCTTCAGTTGTGCCCATCTTGAATTAGAAGTCTAAAAGAGCACTACCAACAAACACATTAGAGTGAAGGCTAGTCTTTGTTGCACAACCATGAAATTGCTTAGCAACATTAAGACTTCTAGAGTGGTGGATTTGGTCTAATATTGAGCAAGCATTCATGAGAAAAGATAAATAGCTTCTTGCTTGAGTCAGACGTTTTCTCAAACACGTGACAGGCATCCAGGAAAGGAGCTGGATCTGGTTTAACCGAAGGAACATCTGTTTGTACAGCTGAAGTTCCTTGCTTGATGAAATGGGAATTATCACTTACTTCCTGGGTTGATGTTAGACAGCTATAAATGCAAAAACATGGGTGCTTTTAATTTTGAAAACTTTTTTTGTTCCTTCTTTCTTTCTCTATCAAACCTAACTCTTTGATATATAAGACCAAAGAAGTGTTATTAGACCAATAAGTCATTGCACCACACAAATTAATATTTGCACCACCCTTTACACTTCCCGAGCTATATTTCCGGAAGTCAGAGGATGGTGAAGATAGTAATTTGGGGTAGTGTGAAGAACAACTTCCTTCTTCCTGTTATTCTTCCCGACTAGTCCCCTTGGCAATTACCACCGTGCCATCCACTGAGTATTAAGTTTACAATAAAAAAAAAAATTAAATCAGACTATAATTCTTAGAAATTTTAATTTTTTTTTGTCAAAAAATAAAAAATAAATAAAATTTGAAATTTAGAACTAAAATCCTAATCAAACAAGGCCAAATGGCATAAACCAAAAGGAAAGACACAAATTTTGTTACGGCAATTAATGACACGTATATAATTCCTCTCAAAGTTTTCTTTTTCCTTTTTTAGGATTTTAGTTGCATCATACTCCCTCCAATCCCTTTTTGGGAACTTTTTTCAGCAGAATCATAGAAAATTATTAAAATTAATTAATATATTAATATTTAAAAAATATCGCAACATTAATTAAAACTTTAAAATTAAAAAATTTAGTAATAAAAGGAAAATAATAATAAATACTTTGAAAATATCGTATAAGATATTACTATACTAAAGATAATTAGAAGTTTTTAAAATGAAGTACAAAATTAGTAAATTTAAAATAAAAATCCGAAAGAAATTGTGTCATCAAACTGGATATTTTTCTTCTTCTTTTTTTTTTTCCCGACATTATTGAGCTGGATTGGTTTAATCGAGGAGTTTCATTTTCATCGTAGTCGTTTCCATTTTAAGCACTGGTTTTCCAACCATCAATCTATGTCTACGCAAACCCAACACATGTTCTAACACAGAATGTTAATCGTCCACCTGGTACCAAGAAAAACAGATATGAATCCGACGGCTAACAAAGAGGCCCATGACCTATTAGATGGGTCCCACAAATTGGCATGCTCCTAATAGATAAGCTACGTGTAATATCTGTAGGAGTGACACACCCCAAGGGGCTGTCTGTGCCAACGCAACATCAAGAAAAGTCACAGATTCTAGAGGAGGGTTACCTCTGCAATCCCTTGGACACGTGTTACACATCTATACGTCTTTGACACGATTGCCCTTCCCCCTCTGATGTTATCGGTTATTTCTTCCCCGCCTTCTCCTTCTCTTTCTCTCTCTCTCTCTCTCCCCCAAAAGCATACAACTTTTTTCTTTCTTTTCCTACACAACTACGTTTCTTCTAGATCTAAACACTTCTATTACCAGCAATCTCCTTACTTACTCAGTTTCATCAAACGCTGAAAGGACTGAGATAGGTCCAGTTTCTTTTCTCTCTATGCCATTCCCTAAGGTCTGATTTATCATTTTCGCTTTAAAAAGTTCAGCCTTTTTCTCTGTTTTGTCATTGTAATTTGATGTATTCTCTCTGTGTTCTTTCCTGTCGATGAATTCTGGGTATTGTAACTGTATGGGTGTTTGGATCTGAACCTCAATTTTGTATTGAATTGATTTTGCTTGAAGAAAGAACTCGTTTCTGAATCTGGATCGAGTAGATCTTGTGGTTAATATGTGGGAAATGTGAAATTTTTTCCGGAATTGAGGAAATTGATGCTTGGCTTTGGTTGGGTGGATCTATTTATAGATATGATTGTTTTGTTCGTTTTAACTTCGCTCTGATTGGTAATAGAATTGAGGTAAAGAGTATGCGAGCTTGAAATTGATGTCTTATGCTCCCACGTATTCAGAAAAATGATCTAATCAATCAGCAAGATAAATAATGGGTACAAGTTTGGTGGCTGTTTTGCTGAGGGCATCTGTTCGTCGTTATATATATATATATATATATATATATATATTGAAAAAGTCATGAACGGGCAAGTAGATCTTTTTTTATAATTAAAAAATAAATAAAAAATTGATGCTTATTCGCTCTGGTGTTTGGTTGTTAGGTGGGCGTGTGATAGCCTGGATCAACGTATTTTAGAGTGAATCAGTTTGTAATATGTCAGTGTGTATTTGGTTAAAGTTGTACCATTGCCATATGAGTATCAGCCGTCTGTTTCTATTTTGGGAAAGTCTCTATTGTTATGATCCTCTCCTGGGGTTGTATGGTTTTTTATTCTGAAGTCTTTATGAGTAATGAGTATCTACATTTTATTTAGTGTTTTTTCTTTGTCACATATATATGTATCTCAATACATCGTGCTTTCATCCCTTCGCCCACATTTGATTCGTTGATCTGTTCTTAACAAAGCCTGAGGCTATAAAACTGACAACTAGATCTATTGTTCTCACTCAGTCAATTCATGTGCTGTTGACTGGTCTTCCAGTCAAGCTCTAGTTCTTTTTGTAATGATGTAGCTTGCTGTTCCAAATATTTTAGTTTTAATCTACAAGCTCTGAAAGAGTCGGAACTTATCTATTTCTTTGTGTTTATGCTTATGTCCATATCTGTCTTCACTTGAACTCAGATTGGTGTTTATGGAATTTCTGGAACTCTCTGCTTTACATTTTCAGCATATGTAAATCTTAAGCGCTAGATGGTTAATATGAGAGAAATTTCATTCCTCTGCTTAGCACATATTTCTTTTGGGAGATTTATCTCACTCTACTTACTCATAAATCAAGTGTTATTTTCTAGTGATTACTTTCAAATTTTGATGGCTTACGCAATCTGTGTTTTTACCTACACTGCAGTTGGGAAGGGTGTACTTGGACCAGGTTGTACTTGTGGTGTCCAGATTTGATAATAGTTTTGCAGATCCATTGGCGTTTGCAGGATGGGTAAGTGCAAGGGTTGTGGGAAGTTAGGAAGAATGGGGCCGAGGGGTGGTTCAATGAGTGCTTACGAATTTTCTTTGTTGTTGTCTCCCGTTGTTTCTGTTTGGGATTGCATAGTTCGCAAAATGAGGTATTCCTACAGACCTGAGTGGGTGTAGCTAGCGGTTGGAACGATTTATTAGTCCTAGTCTTTACATTTCAATTAATTAGAATATAGCATAAAAGGTTAGGGAAAGAAGGAAAAAAAAAAAAATAATGACTAGGGAAATATATACAGTTTTAAAGAATTTATCTTGAAGGAAAAGAGTCCAGAAAAAGGGCAACTTGGTATTTGAGACAGGAGGTTCAATGGATAACTTGGTATGTAATAAAGGGCAACATATGAGAAAGGTGAAGAAGAAGCAGGTGAAAGATGAGTTAGATCGACTGAAGCAGGCCGAGAAGAAAAAGAGGCGTTTGGAGAAAGCACTGGCTACTTCTGCAGCTATCATTTCTGAATTGGAGAAAAAGAAACAGAAAAAGAAAGAAGAACAACAGAGGCTTGATGAAGAGGGTGCTGCAATTGCTGAGGCCGTGGCTCTGCATGTTCTACTAGGTGAGGACACAGAGGAATCTTGTAAGGTTGTTATAAATGAAGGTACATGCGAGTCCTGGAAATGCAACGGTAACCTTGACATCTTCATGGGTGGAAAAAGAGCTTGCTTTCCTCATCTAGACGGTGGCACATGGTCGGGGTGGGTCTCTGATGGTTACGCATATGGTTGCAATTGGGGTTGTGCCGAAAATGGTCAGTGGTCGTTCTCATCAGTGCCTTTGGGAAAGAATGTGTACGGGCCGCATTATGAAGAAGCAGGATGGGAGCAGAATTATGAAGAAGCGGGATGGGAGCCTGCCGGTCTCATTGCAGCTCAAGCAGTTTCATCACTCCATATTGCAGAGGATGCAGATGAAGATAGGATTCTCTCTGATGGAACGCTGAGAGGATAGATTAACAGCTTGTGTCGTCGTTCTAATGACTCAGGGAGTCTCTGTTATAGTACTGAAAGGATGTCGTGTATATATGTTCAAGAGTCTTGTCCTTTTACAGACACTTTCTGCTTCACTTGTTGAACATGTTGCAGTGTCACCAATGTTTGAAATCTGTTTATCTTAACATTATTCGAGGCTGCTAATTTCCTTGTGGAGTGATTTTCAAACCTGAGATATGTGTAAAGACATCTTCTGGCTAATAATTTTTGAACTGATTTCCATTAATATTTAAGCATGAATGGCACTTTTAACGAGTATTGTTGGGCCATTGATTTAATTATCATCCTGTGTTTTGGTTATGAACTATATAAATAGGAATATGAACTAATCTGTGATGTTTAGTTCATATCCCTTGGACTCTTTTCATATCTATTTCTTAATAATTCAATCGATATGGGGAGCTGTTACATGTTATCTTTATGTTGTGTTCTGATTTGGGAAAACATTTATCAAGGTGTTGTGGTTGGACTTATCTTGGCTTCTGCATTGCTTGTGCAGCATCTTGAACACGCGGAATTTCACGAAATTTATATCAGTGTCTCATCTTGGAAAGTGTATTTTGGTTTTGGGCAACGGAAAACTTTTGATTCATGTTGGAGCTTGGACCACTCACATTGAGGTGAATGCCCGTTTATTGGGCAGAGTAGATTCAAGTGTAAATCCTAGCTCACAACGAATCAACACCATGTAAGTAGACATTTAAAAAGTATATTCAACCTAAATTGGGAAAAGTATTGATTAACAAGATTTGATCACGAGACTCTAACAATACTACGGACATGCTTAATCACTAAATTAAATGTTTCCCAGCGACAATTTGAAAGCCTTTTATGGTCTCGGAAATTGATTATCTTCTGTATTATGTTTGGTTATGGAGAGTGTATTAGTTGGATACGGTGGATTTCATTGCATCACATTCCTCATTGGTGAGGACATTATCTTCGTTGGTCTTTCCCAGCAGAGGGCTTGCAAATTTCACCTTCGTTACCTTAATTTGGAGAGCTTAGCAAATTTACTTTTTAAACTTGCTAGATTCATATAATAAATTTTATTTTAGTCCCTCACATTTAGAACTTTAGATAATTTGATCCTTTACAATTAAAATTTTTCAATTAAGTATATGACGATTTAAAATCATATCAAATTAGTCCATCCATTTATATCCATCAAAGTTGTTAAACAGAGTATGCTGACGTGTTACGTTAAGTGATAAATGTGCTATTATTTGTGTCACAATGGCACTTATATTTCATTTTTTTTTTTAAATTTTAGTCTCTCATATTTTAAAATGTAGCCAAATCAACCCTACTCTTTATTTTCTCGCATGATTTTTTATATCTTCTTTCTTTCTTTCTCTATCTATTCCTCTACACATAAGTTTTGATATTAGAGAGAAAATGAAAGCAATATAAGTGTGTAAAAGTTGTTGAAGAACATCTTTTGAATATTTATTTGAGAATCATAAATGGGATACATTCTTTGTGAAATTTTTTTTATGTTTCAATAATATTTGTAAGTTAAATTATATTATAGTTTTTTAAGGACAACTAGTTGTATGACGTCATTGTCTATATTGATCATAGTCATTTCCCTTGCCCTCTATCCAATTTCTGCAAAACATAATTTAATTTCACTTTGAGTCAGTTACTACACTGAAATCAACCAAAATCGACTAAAAGTTATATTGCTAATATAATGATAAATTATATTACGTGGGGTTAATTAGAATTGATTGTACAAGGTTATTCAATAAAATGTGTATACCAAACACCTATAAAGGTAAATCATATTAGATAGACTTGTATAATTTGACCTTATATGGTGTGCCAAACACACTAGTTAGATTTAGTTGGTTGGTTCCATAATAAATTTTTTTTATTTTTCCAATTTGATCCACTACATTTTTACAATTTCATGATTGACCCCTACAAACTTCAAAATAGCTGGGGAGTTCCACCCAGTCACTTACCCTGTCTCATTGGTCAAAAACTCACAAGGTGAAAGCACTTCTCCTCTTCACTCGTCACCCTCGCTCACTCTCACCAGCAATGCTCCCTCCGCAGCTTCTCCCCGCCAATGTCAAAGCTTCTTGCTTTCCCACCACTCTTCACTCCTCAATCGCATTTTACAGCAAAGCATTCAATCCCAAAACCTTTCTACCCCTAAAACCCAAAGCAAAACCCTACTCAACAACCCTCATTAAAGCTGTTCTCCAGTGGAATAGGAAACCCCAGTTGGCTGGCGAGACTCCTCGCGTTGCCGTCATCACATCTGGTAAAGGTGGTGTTGGCAAGACGACTACGACTGCCAATATCGGTCTTTCACTCGCCCGCCTCGGCTTCTCTGTCGTCGCCATTGATGCCGACGTCGGTCTTCGCAACCTCGATCTCCTCCTTGGCCTCGAGAACCGAGTAAATTACACTGTTGTGGAGGTCCTCAATGGTGATTGCAGGCTTGACCAAGCTCTCGTAAGAGATAAGCGGTGGTCACATTTCGAATTGCTTTGTATATCGAAACCCAGGTCGAAATTGCCAATTGGGTTTGGTGGGAAAGCCTTGGTTTGGCTCGTGGATGCATTGAAAATGAGGCAAGAAGGCTGCCCAGATTTCATTCTAATTGATTGCCCTGCTGGGATTGATGCTGGGTTCATTACTGCGATAACACCAGCCAATGAGGCAGTTTTGGTTACCACGCCGGATATTACAGCACTGAGAGATGCTGACAGGGTCACGGGATTGCTTGAATGTGATGGAATTAGGGATATAAAGATGATTGTGAATCGGGTTAGGACAGATATGATAAAAGGGGAAGATATGATGTCAGTACTTGATGTTCAAGAAATGCTGGGGTTGCCTTTGTTAGGAGTGATTCCTGAAGATGTTGAGGTGATTCGAAGTACAAATAGGGGGCACCCACTAGTTTTGAATAGGCCACCCTCATTGGCAGGGTTGGCCTTTGAGCAGGCAGCTTGGAGACTAGTGGAACAGGATAGCATGCAGGCCGTGGTGGTTGAGGAAGAGCCTAAACGTGGTTTTTTCTCCTTTTTTGGTGGGTGATATTCAAATACAGTGTGACAAGGGAAAGTCTTAATGAAATTGGTTGGATAGTAATGATTTTTGGATCTCTAAGGTTGGGTTTGTGCAAGTTTTTTTTTTTTTTCCAGCAATTATCTGTTCTAGATGAAGATAAGAAAGGAAGCCTTGTACAGTGGGGTTAGTAAAGCTAATCTTTCTTTATTATTCTGTACATTCAACATTGAATTTCTTTATTTCACTTGTAAATTTCTTGAGTTAGTGTCAGTATTAGCATCCGTAACTTTTAATTCTGAGCAGCTGAGGTGCATTGCAACTTTCATGTTTACTGTGTTGCCATTATAACATATTGCAATTGTTGATGGTGGAGACTGGGGATTCAGTGATAAATTTCTGCCAAGTCTGAAAGTTTTGATTCTTGTCTCCAGTCATGGTGTTATAACACACTTAGATGTCGTTCATCTGTAGCAATAAAATAAATCCTTCCCGTTTAGAATTTAACTGAACTTAATGCTCAGAGAAGCGTTTAATGTTGTCCAAACTCTAAACGTATGGCAGATTATGAATGTTGTGCCCTTCAGTTTTCTGAGTTTGGATTCTTGTTCACCAAACATGCACAGAGGAAATAGAACCCAATCATAAAGTCATAAATATAGAAAACCTTCTTCCATTCGTGTGATTAACAGGATAAACTATCATTTAGATTAATAATGAACATAGTAAGCTTTAATTAATCCTCGCACCATATTATATTTAGGCTAGATTTAGAAAATTTATGAATTCATGGGATTTGGTTCTGTATTACTTTATAAGTCTCCAATCTAGGGTTATTTTCTATGTTATTATACAACTACAACAAGAAGCCTTAACCCACTAAGTGAGATTGGTTATATAGATTGCATGATATTATTAGACTCTATAAAAAACTAGAGTTTTAGGAATATGATTCACCATGAGATTTTTTTTTTATAACTTTTTCTAATATCCTTTTTGGCCTCCCCTATATCTTTTCAAAAGAATTAATAAAGACCATGTGATCAACTCTTTTTACTAGCACCTCTAGCGGCCTTCTTTGCATGTGTCAAAACCTCCTCAAATGATTTTCTCCTCAATAGACACCCCTAATTTCCCTTCTTATGCAATCATTTTGTATCTTGTTCTTTTTTGTGTAGCTACACATCCATCTTAGCATTCTCATTTATGTGTTCCCCACTTTTTGCTCTTGTTGTCCTTTCTATATTATTATATGCTAATCATATTTATCTGAATTTGTTCTGAGCTCTCCTCGAAATATAGGCATGGTAATTGGAAATTGTTAGAGGCTGAGAGTGGAGTATCTTCAATGAGGCTCTATGTGCTTCTTTGAATGACTTCGTAAACAAGAGTAAATGAAATGTTCATGTCAATCATGCATGGGGTTCTAGATAAATTTCTTATCAAGCTACTTAGCATCAGAGCCTCTGCCAAATTAGTTAGAAAGTCACAACTGCCTTGGCAAGCATTTTTGTTAACGACATTAATTGCATTCTGTGAGAGTGTTATTCCTACTGTATATTTCATCAGGGTTTATAAGATTAATGGGGTGATTAGCTCTAATGTCTGTGTCTGGAATTGAGTCTTCATGACAGACTTTTTTCTGGCCATGCTTTCCATGACAGACATAAACCGCCTCTTACTCTTTTCTGGCTATTGATGAATGGTTAAGTAGCTGCAAATCTGCGTATAGCGCACTAATCTTTTCATCCTTTGTTTTCTGATTCTGTGAAAAATATGGAATATCTGCTTTAATGGATTGTTCCATGGCTGCAGAACTTTGGAAAATGATTGCAAGCCAACAGAGCAATTCTTTATTGAAGATGTGAAAATTCTGTAATGTCACCATAAATAAATCTTTGTTCCATTCTCTAATTTATGGTGAAATATACTCTGGAACATCTTATATCTTATTCTTACTAACAGAAAAGTGTTTAATACTGACAAATTTTGAGTTATCCTCAAATTAATTCATGTCCACTGAAAACGGCCATGTAAAACAGCACAGCAGCTGTCAAAGCTAACTGAAGACTTTTTTTTATCAGATAGAACTTGCCAAAACCAAGGTGGAATAGACTTCATATATATTTTGTAAGTTTTGAAGAGAAAATATACATCAGAAAAAGTTTGAGAGTTTTAAATTTTTTTTAAATACTTATAGCATCATTTAATAATTTTATATCTGATTATTTAATAATTTTTGAATAATCAAAAATAGTAGGAGAAAGAATGAACCAGATGATTAAAAAAAGATGTTTTCCATTGGCTACCTAAATCTTAAACAAGTGGGCAACCTGGTTGACCAAGATAACTGTGGGTCACGAAGAGGAAATTCTGGACGGTAATGGGAACAAATCAATCAATTAAGTTGTAGGATCCGAGGAGCACATCGACCCGGGTCCCGATTACAGTGCTAAAACCATTTTTCAAAAGCCCAAAGTGTAGAATTGTGGAAAGTGTTAAGAGAAATCTATTATCTAAAAATACCTAAGAAATCTATCAAAATTTAATAGTGAGCTTTGAATCCTTATAAGTTCTGTTGTACTTGAATTGAATTAATTAATTAAAGTCTAATATAACAATGAATATGAATTGTTTGCACTAAAAATACCTAAGCAATTTAGCATGTGCTCTCTCCACCTTAAAATGCACCTTTATTCTCACTAATGTGAGCCTTCGGTATTTTCATTTTTCTATTTTCAAGAGCAATTACTAATTAGGCTATCTACAATGGAATATTATAAAATATTATATAATTTATGTAATTTAAAAGAATAAGTTATAATTATTAGAATGTAACTTATAAAAATTTATGTTAGCACATGAGTTTACTTGAGAGTAACTCATATAGGGTTTATTTAATTTTTTTATTTTTGTAAATTTATATTATTACAGTAAAAAGTTGTATAAATTATATAAAATAATGAGAAATAATGTGGCACTATAAATTTTATTAAAAATAATTAAAATAAGTAAATGTAACCTAACAGTAGTTATATCATTAAAGATAACTTTAGACATGCAAACGCTACTAATAAGCTATTGGTTATTAAAATAAAATAAGTCTCGAGATATTTTAAAATAAATATCTTTAATTAATTTTAAGGAGAGAGCAACAATAAGAGAGGTATTAAAATTAAAAAGTCAAGATTTAAAAAAATAATTATAAATTATAAATTTTACATATATTTTAGAGGTCAATTTATAAGAACTATATATCCTCCATTCCTTCTCTTGCACTTGCTAAATTCAAAACCTTATTATGAGAAAAGTTCAACACTTAAAAGCCACACTTATATAATTCTTTGTTTAGAAATTAACAAAAGTACATTTATAAGTTCTTTTATTTGCTTTTAGAAAGAAAAAAAAAATTTAAGTAGAGGGAAGGCTACTAACTTGTCTCTTATAAATTACTTATTTTATTCCAAACTTTTTTTACTTTTTAAAGATTTTTACACATAGAATTAAGAAAAAAATTATTTTATATCATATGCATACATAATTTGTGTGTACAAGATATTTAAGGATGCGTTTGATATATAATACTAGATAATACAAATAAAGTAATATATCATAAGGAGTTGAGGTATAATATAATTTTTTATATTATTTATTATTTGATATTTAATACATTTAACAAAAAAATTTATATCATTTGTATCCAATACATGAGTAATAAGAATTTAAAAATTTATTAAAACAAATTTATTTAATATTTTAGTCTTTTAATAAATCAAATAAAAAATTATTTTATTATTTATTTTTTAACAAATCAAACACAAAGTCTTCTCTTTCTTTCACTGTCATTCTTTTAACATGAAAAGGTTATTCCATATCAACGTAACATGCCTCTTATCAAGAAGTTCTTGAATTTTCAAATATATATATAATTGTTGGCACTATTTTATCCGTTATCTAGATAGAATAAACTATACAAAAAATTGTGAAGTGACCCCATACAACGTAAAAGAGAAATTGATTAATGAACACGTGGCAGCAACTGGTGTGAGATGGCGTTCAGAAATAGAAGTCCCCTCAAACAAACTCATTCTTATTATCAACGAGGCTGCATATTCTTTTCTTTGCATGAAAATGGGAACAGCACACAACGCAGGAAACCGAAAGCTGCTCTAACTCCATTTCTCATTCACTATACACTCAATAAGAAAAGGGAAATATTTGGTGTAAAATTATTTTGCTCACACTTCTTACACATTTTCTTGAATTTTAATTTATTTATAAGATAAAATTATACACAGAATAGTTAAAAAAATATTTTTTAAAAAAAACACTATTAAAGAAAAATATCAGTATGTTTTATCTTATAACGAATATTATTGATATGAGGAGAATATATGTATATAAATGTTGGCTGGCTTGGAGCAAATTGAGCTTCAAAGTTTTTTATAAACTAAAAATTTTGATTTTAAAATTTTAGAGTAATATTTATTAAAAAAATATACCACTTATTATCACATTTTAAATGAGAATTAGTTTTATAATTAAAAAAATATAGGATATAACAAAAAAAAATGTGGGCACTAGTTTTATTAATAGGGCAATTAACTCAGTAATAATAAACTGAATTTTAAAATACTTTAAATAATTTAAAATATTGGAGTTATTTTAATTAAAAAAATTATTTATTATTTTCCTCTCAAACAAAAATTAGTAAAGTGGGAGAATAGCTTCGGCATACTTGAAAGGAAGAATAAGCATTAGTTTTTGGCAGTTTCCATTGTCGGGGCTGGCGGTTAGAGTGGTCCTTATCCTCAACCTCACCATTAAGGTTGAAGGCTTGTACCTATTTATAAGATTTGAAGAGTCTTGCAATAGAATTTGGGATTATTTTGTGTTAATTATTTTTATACAAACTACAGGTATATGATATTATAATAAATATTAATTAATCCAATTCAAACTATATATAACCAATATGAAGTATTATTAATGTTTAAATACTATCACTATTTTGACACTCTAAATATAAGAGATAATAGTTAATGTTGAATCTAATTCATAACACATTCTGATCCTATAATGAAAAAGTCAATTATTTATTTTTATTTTTTCTTTTTACAAATGACATGAACATAAAGCCAATGTTTCCTTGACATTGGACAATAGGCCTCACTGCACATGCAATTGAGTCATGTTCTGATGGCAATATTAGAGCAAATATGAGTTTCAACATGTCAGACAAGAGAGCAAAATGGGATTGTGTCCAATAATTATTGGTCATACAACCAGAAACTCTGTACAAAGCTCAATTTCTACGGTTGATGATTAATTGGTGACAACAATGGATCACTTCCTTCCCTAATTCAACGTGTGATCCACAGAGAAGCAAACTGACTCCATCCCCACTTTGGGGGTACATGGGTCATTTCCTGTGTCCCAAAAGCCAAAATCTATATAAGAAGATGGCACAAATTACACACACACCACCTTCTTTTTTCTTTTTTCCTTTTCATTTATTGACAAATTTGCGAAAGCAAGCAAAATATCAAAATCTTTTCATTCATTTAGTGAATTGGTTCTCTACACTGTTGATGATAATTTCAAATGGCTCCACTTTCCACTGATTGTTTCTTTCATCTTGAAAGAGTTTGTGATTTTTTTCTCCTACTTATCTCCTTCTCCAGCTCTTCTAGTCCTCCTACTTCTTCAACTTCCTGCATACAATCCCCAACATTTAGAGCACAATAAGAAAATAATCAAACTAGAGAAAACTTATTTGTATTTATATGCAAAAATAATGACTCATTTGGTAAATAAAATAATAATTCAATTTCATGCATCATTCATATATTTAGTAACAAAAAAAAAAAAAAAGGTTATGTAATGATCACTCCATTCAAAGAATGATTAATCTATAAGAGTAGAAATGAACATTCCTTCCTAAAAGGTAAGATTCTTAATTTTATGTTTCATAAAATCAACATTTTGTTTTATTTTTCTCCAATCATCCTCACTAATTTTCTTACTTCAAAAACTTGTATTATTTTCTTTTTAAACTTGTTAAGATTTCATTTTACATTAATAATTCTATATACTAAACAATAGAACGATTCTAGAAGCTATCAAGAAATAACATTTTCTGTATTAATCATTCTGCTCTTATTGATTATAAAATGTACTTGAAAAAACTTATTAATACTCACAATATTATTTTAACATTTTCTAACTAATAAGAGTAGAATAAGATAGTATTTGAAACAAATTAAAATATTGTCTTGGCCAACAAATATGAAACTCATTTTATTTCCATAATGTTTATTTCGTATCCCAAACAAGGAATAGAAAACGACAAACAAACAACGAGAGGGTAGCTTACTTTTGGTCCCAAAAACAGCCCATACGGCACACCGTCGAATTTCTCTGAATGGTGGAGCTGAAGACAAACAACAAAAACGTGTCGTTGGATACTTTTCGAGCAGAAACACATAAAAATCTCTAAATTTTGCAGATTTAATTAAAATTTTGAAATTAAAAAAAAAATGTATGGCCAGTGTAAATTACCTGGTGAGCAGCAGCGACCCTTCTGAAGTAGGGCACGTTGGCAATGGGTCCCACAGGGAATCTTTTATGAACCAATCCATCGTGGACGAACATGTAAGCCATCCCAAACACTGTAATCCCAAGACCCTGTTTCACAGGAATAGAATGTCATTTGAGAATTTTTCAGGGTATTTTCGTCAAATCAACCGTCATTTGTAATCTTCTTGTACCAGATCCCAATCACACTGCTAATCAAGTCATTAATTATTATTAATTATAAGTAACCAGATTGTCAGAGAGTGACTTACGGCACCGAAACAGAGACCAGGGACCAGACCCTTGTGGAATAAACCGTAGGAAAGGAGACCGATTGCTGGGACAGCGTTTACTATGGCGAAAACATCGTTCAATTCGAATGCACCTTCTCTGGGTCGATGGTGGGACTGCAATCAAATTCATCTCATATATCAATAACTGATTGGCAGCCGAGAAAATTGAAGGAAAGTTAAAGTAAAAAGCTTTCAACTTTGGTGAGTTGGAAGCAGAAGCAGACCTCGTGCATGTGCCATAGGGAAGCATGCCAGAGAGCTCTATGAGCCCATCTTGCCCAAAACTCCATACCCACCTGAAAATTAAACATACCCAGCTTAATTTTCCATTTGAATTTCACAAAGAAGGAACTCAATTTCAAATAGATGAACTTGTTCCAGAAAAAGTTTGAAACTTTACCGCAGCGCCCACTGAGAGAGCAAATGTACCAAACATTTCAGACCAAGGAATTTCTCCACCCTAAACAAATCCAATCCGTAAACGGAATTCAGATGCAAATTGACACATATGAAGGAATAAATTCAATGAGAGCACCGAGCAAGTACCTCCATTTGCCACGAGAATCTATAATAAACAGCCATAACCGCCATAGAAGTGATTCCAAAGCTGGACATCACCGCCGCCACAAGATAAGCAAACCTCTCGGATCGTTTTCTGGCCAATTTCTCAGCTAAGCGAGCTGATATAACTTGGGAATCCACTTGATTCGGAGCTTCCTCCGGCGAAGTCTCGATCTGGGTACTCTGTTTTGGATCCTTCATGAGAACGCAAACGGTCAAGCTCGTCATTCTGCGGGTTCGGCGAATTGTGCTGTGAGGGAAACATCTTAAGGGGTTGAAGTTGAAGAGCAGCGTAGGAGCAGGCTTTGTGAGAGGTTCTGAGCAAGACTGGAAAACCCGGAAGGGTTTTAAGGTTATGGCGGTGGAGATTCCGGCCGCCATGGACGGTGTTGAATTTGAGCTTCAAGATTTAACAGACGGCGGTGTTTGAGTATATGTGCGTGAGGGAGAGAAGCAAAGAAAAAATGAGAGGGGAACTCTGCAGGTTGAAGCTTGGCAGTCGAGCTTAAAAGGCACACAAGCTGCGTAAAGTGTAGACCACAACTTCACACTTTGTCATTTTGTGATTAAAAAAAGCTCGTGGAAAAAAAGGAAATTGGGGATGATTGAAACAAATGCCATGATTCTTTTCCTAAATTACGGAAAAGCCATTCCTCCATATTTTTCGCTTAATGTTGACCGAGTGGTATAAAGTGAGGCTTGCAAGTTAAAAAGTTGTCGACTTGCCTTGAGGGGTACTGTACATCACGAAGGATGACTTCGTCGCTTACCAGCAACATCATAAGCAAGTAAGAAAAAAGAGAGGTACTTTTCACACACATTTATTTAAACACTTTTTTATAAATTAAAAGTAATTAAAACAAAAAAAATGAGTGTATAAAAAAAAATGCATACAATAGTACTAATAAAAGGGGACATCAAATTCTATGAAAAATCATATTACAACAGACAAAGATAACAAGTGAAGTTAAAAATGCTTAAAATTAGTTTTGGTTGAACACCATTATAATATAATGATTGTCAATTCTATGAACATTAATTTTTGTTTATTCACAATTTTCACATGTTTGACCTGTTCTTTTATTAAACATATATTAATTATTTATTTAAGACACTAATAATAAATATTATTCAAAATATATTTTTAAAATAAATTTATATCATTTATCTATTATTTTAAAAAATAAAAATAAAAACCAAAAAGTTGAATCCCAATCTTCACTTTTTTTTTTTTTTTTTTTTTCTCCAAAGACACCATAATGAATCAACATTAGTTGTCCTTTATCCTATGCTATTATATTGTATTTAGTTTTTTTGGAAGAAGCACTACTTATATAATATTAATTTTTACATTATCTCTACACTGTACTAGTCACGTCAAGAAAAGTCTACGTGGTTTTCTTTAGTCTTTTAGAAGTGGGAACAATAATACATTTGGCAAATAGTAGGTCAAATAGATTAACTAACTAAATTTTTAAATATAGAACACGTACTGTCGTTTTGGTAGTTCTGTAGATGAACAAGGGTCAATGTTGGAAAAATGGTTTTCGATGTGGGAGCAGAGTACGATGACACGTATCGGAGCGTTATTGAATAATTTAAGGCCGAGGGATCCTGGTGGGATTACACGGAGGAGAAGACAGCGAATCGGAGGTTCACATTGTAGATCTCTGACTAAACGACATCATCAACTCGTACATTTGTCGTTTTGTTAGAGCTAACAAGGCTGTCGTAGGCGTCCACGTTACCGCCAGAATCGTCTCTAACTAGTTTCTTGGTTACCTTTATGCGATGTTGTCTCTAACACGTATTGGCCCATCGCCGAGGTCCCACATGTTGGCACGTGTAAATTGTAATACGTGTGATGGACAGGTGGCATTTTAATGGGTGTTTATGCTCATGATTTTCGGTAAGATAAAAGATAATGGGCTCCCCAATCGGCAGTGCTGGTCGGTTCAGTTTTAACCAATATGAACTTACAACACTCCGACTTTCAATTTTATTTTTTATAAGCATTTTTTGACATACTTTTTATAAGTATGCTTTTTGTTTTTAGAGATTTTCTTTTTCTTTTTTTTTACTTTGCTTACTTCAACACAGATCAATTACAAATCATCTAAATTCACTATATTTCCATTTATTGAGTAATATGTGGAGGAATTGTTGGATACTTGTCAGAAACCAAAAGGTAAGATGTTTGAACCTCTTTGCCGGTAACCAACAAATTTTCAAATTCAGTCGGTTGTGAAATGCGGAAGTGATCGAGTGCCGACGATGGTCTCCTCGTGTCGTTTGCATGTTGGCTCGTGACTCCCAGCGGCTTTTGGAGAATAGTGACAAGATGAATTAATTAAAGCCTCTACCAGAATGGTAAGGTGGGACACTCCTTGGGAGGATTAATTCTGAAGGAAGAAGTGCGGGTCGGTCGGGTAATCTTGCTGGAGCTGTGGTCGGAGGCCTTATTTCGAATAATTCTGTCAAGTGGATTCTTGTCTTTGTTGCCATCACCACCCCTTAGTCCTCCTTCCATTGCTGGTTTAGATGTTGTTAATCTGCTAGCTATGCCTATTCTCTTCATAAGTATTAGCCAGTGATATTTCTAGTCTTAATTAGGAGGGATTAATGGCAAGTGTTTTGTCCCACACTTGTATGGGGAAATAAATTACTGTATAGACAGGTTGGCTAAGTAAGAGAGGCGTTTTATTTGTACATCTATTTTTTTTATATTTCTTATTTATAAATTGTACCTAAAAAAGTGGATGTATATTTAGGGTGTGTAATATTTGAATATGCAAGTAACTTTTCTCTCTTGAGAGATAAGAGATTAGACTAGTGTCTTTGCACAATTCTTCTTGATTGGCTATCTCTACATCTCCTTGCTGATTGTGGTTTTGTGGCTTTTGTAGTTTTTCCTTTTTTCTTTAATTATGTGCCAAGAAAGAATATGCATTCTCTTACTATTGTACTAACTAGATAATGCAATCTGAATTTAGTAGCAAGAAATAACAATAATGTTTATCAATAAAGTGATTGTTTGGTATAAATAAGTTGAATCTCAAGAATTATAATTTAAAGATTTTAATTTAATTTGTAAGAGTCGTCTTCTTAAAAAAGAATTTATCATCCATCATTATCCTTAAATAATGATTAATCTTACAATAAAAAAATTATAAGTCTAAATTTTTTAAATTAAGAACCTAGATTTTAAACTTGGAGATTTGAGTGATAAACTACCCAATTTCCCTACACGGGCCTGAGTTTGATCAACTTCTACTTGGGTTCTATTATATGGGCTTCCAATTGTGCGATTGAACTATTGAAAACTTTTCTTTTTTTTTTTTTGGGAATTTCCTAAACCCGAATTAGTATCGGGTAGGTTCGGGTTTGATAGCTTTGTATTTCTACATGAACCTTTAGCACTTGCACATTAATGTATACAAGAGTGATCAATAGAATTTGCAAGTTGAAGGCAAGCAGCCACAAATGTCAAAGCATGGGTCTCCCATGCCCATACATGTATTTTGCTCATTGCTGATGAACCAGTATTCAATTTTCCTTCTTTGCATGCACACCAACACATGCCTTAGGGGATACGTTACATATGTTGATGTAATAAGTAATTCAATTATGCTTAAGTAAATATATACCAAGTAGAGAAGTAACTCATTTTTTGCTTGACCCTTTTTCAAATTTTATAAATTGAACTCTAATTGATTATAAAAACTTAGTCAAAATTAAATTTTTTATTTAGATAAAAAAATATTTTAAGGATTGATTTTGATAAAAAAATTTGTAGTACAAAGATTTAATTTGAGAATTTTAAATTTTTTTTAGCAAAAGTGTCAAGGGATTTTTCTCTATTAACCATATCAATCATTATTCCTGGTTAATTGGATGGAATTAGCAAGAGATATTAATCATTTTTCCATAAAATCAACTTGTGATAGACATGAGGAAACTTATACAACTGCTTTCACCCTTAAAAGATGGTATCATAGGATGTTCTATATCCATCATGCAATTGCCAAATGCATTTATAGATATGACGTATTTATTGCCTTGAATGGTTTCAACTCAACCATTAAACTGTTTTGGCACGTTACCAACTTATTATGATCATAGAAGCAAGTGTTGATGTGCTAGCTATGGCTATTAGGGTTGGCAGTTTTGACAATAGGGCTGCTTTTTTTTCTTTTCTTTAATACACTTATGTATTTTCATCAAAAAGTCTAATTCTTATTTATTAAGAGTAATAATAAATAATAAATCTTAATAAAAATAACTTTTAAATTTTAAAACTTACAATTTTTAATTTAAAATATCTTAAGATTAGTCGTATTTTTTATTTACCTAACATCATTTTGATCGCAATATATAGGGTTATCAAATACAAATATTTCATACATATATATCAACAAGCATGTGAGATGATAAGATCACATATCACATGGACTACATCAGCAGAAAAAGAAAACAGAATTGCTAAGGGAGAAAGGTAGTATATAAATGTTGCCTTTGATATTAATACTGGACATTACAAGTAAAATAATATAGTATAAAAAGTTAAGGTACAATATAATTTTTTGTATTATTTATTATTTTATCGTTTAATGTATTGGATAAATTTTTTTATACCATTTGTGTTTAATTTACAGTAATACTTTATATTATTATTTTAAAAAATATATATAATAAGATTTTAATATTTTATAACAATTAAAGTAATTTATAAAAATATAAAATTTAAAAAAGTGTTATCGGTCGCTGTCCATTATCAGTATCTTGCCGGTCACCGACCGTTGTCAATACCTCGCCGGTTGATAACTGTTATTAAGAGTTACCGTCATTAATTTAATGAGCCAAGATATAGAGGATTGTAAGATGATTTGAGAGATAACAAGGTTAAAATTTTTGTCTAGTACTCTGGACAAATTATTGTCCCATGGTTTAGTAAGTAACAAGAATTTAAGGATTTGTCCAGTACTGTGATCTTTTAAGAAAATAAACAAAGGATAAAAAAAAATTTGTTGTCCAATCCCTTATTTTTTAGCAAATCAAATGGACCGGGTTATTGAATGAGATGATTATCACAAGACTATATTGAGATATATTTCTATTTCTAAGGAAGTTTTCTTGTGATGGCTAATTTTGGAAGATTCTGATACTGATAGCTTAATTTATACCGTGAGAAAATCTTTGTTTCAACACAAAGTGTTATGAATCGGAGGAGCGTTTGGTAGATACATTTTGAATTGTAAAATTTATAAATAATAAAAATATAAATTTAAAATTTATAAATCTTAAAATTTTTAAAATGTATTTGATTGATTTTAAATATTCATGAATTTTTTTTTTAAAAGGCTGAAAAACTAAAATCTCATCCTCTCTCATGGAATTTTTTTTAATAAAATTTGTATTAAAAAAGAATCTTGGAAAAAACTTTTTATGGGATTTTATTTTTTTTAAAAATCCATACTAAATGCAAGGAACAAGAAATCATAAGTTATGATTCATAGGATTCAAAATAGAATCCTTCTACCAAATACTCATGTAAAAGGATTCTTTCAGAGAATCCTAACTTATGATTTATGGTTTCCTGTGTTTAGTATGAATTTTATTTTAAAATAGAGGTCTAGTAAACATATTTTCTAGGATCCTTTTTAAATAAAAATTTTATTAAGAAGAATCCTATTGGAAGGAGTAAGATTTTAGTTTTCCAACTTTTAAGAACATTTTTAAAAAGTTTTTCAAGTATATTTAAAGCCAACCAAATGTTTACATTTTAAGAATCTCAAGATTCATAAATCTTAAAATGTATATTTTTCATGATTCATGAATCCTAGAATTCCAAAATAAATCCATTTACCAACATCCCTTGAGTTCATAGTACTTCTTAAGAGGAATTATCACTTGACATTTCTTATCACATTAGAATTAGTTTCGTATCTAAAAAGTGTGACACTAATTGAATAATGTTAATCATGTGTCTCATTCCCTTCTTATTAATTTTGATAAATCATAAAATTATAAAATAATATTTTACAAACTTATAAGTTATTTAACCAAAATGTAAATGTTTTGTAAGTGAACTTATCTCTTTAGCTTATACTTTTTTTAGACTTTATTTGAAGTAGCATGTAAGCTTATAACTTATAGCTTATTATTTTTTCCTCTATTTAGTCCTTATTATAAGGCAGCTTTTAGAAAGTTTTGGTAGTCCTTATTATAAGTCATTTTATAATTCCTATAAAGTATTTATTTTTATTTTTCATCACTTGCCCTTTAATAAATATTTTGACTATTTCTTTTATGAGTTTTCATTAATGAAAAATAATATTAAATAAGGATAATATTAGAATGTTATAGTATTTTTAAAAAAATTAAGCAAACCAACGAACTTTATTGGTTTATATAATTCGATTAAATATGTGTTATAAATAGGACCAGATGGAGTATATTTTTATCCATAATTATTAATTAATGTATTAATTTGTGAGTTAATGCACTTTATATAATTAATTGATCTACATTAATTTTTCGTAACTCATTGGGAGATATAACTTTACGTTATAAATTAATTATTTAATATTTATGAAATTTAAATTATTCATGAAAATTTAATTGATTAATATTATAATAAGAAAATATTAAATTTGATGTTTTTACACTACTTATTTTAATTTTAATAAAAAATTAATCTTTTTTTTTATCTGTAAAGTATTTATTCTTTGAAAAATGATAAGAGTTTTTTTTTTTTTTTTTTTTCTTTTCTTTTCATAGGACAAGAGGTTTAAATTAACTAAAAAACCAAAACTGTTCCCATAAAAAAATCTAAAGCTAAACTATAATCACCAAAAAAAAATGTACTTTTTATATAAAAAATACGAAATTTGTATAAAGAATTAAATGTTAAGGTTTCTTCTATTAATTCTTAATATATTAACGGCAAATCTCAAATCTTTATATGACTTATACCCTTATTTTGTTAAATGAATTACTAAAACCTAAAACATGAATTCTAAACTTTATAGGTAAACCTTAAATATAAACACAAAACCTTTAAATATAATCATAAACCTTAAACATTGTAAATCTTAAACTTTAATCACTCACATTTTCTTTATCTCAAACTCTTTATTGTTGTTGTCAAATTACCACTGTTACCCTCACTTAGCAAAGCTACTACCACCATATTTTGTAAGTGATTATTGTGTCTAAAAAATTATTTAGTATGTTTTAAACATGGTATATGATAAAAGCTCTTATATATCTTATTTATATTCAACCATCTTATTATGTTTATCTTGGTCATCATATGGGTCTTAAAAGTCATATGAAAAACAAAGACATTAATAAAGTTAGTAATAAATTTAATAGAAGATATATTATTATTTAAATCTTTGTAATCAATATAGACTTATTTATTGCTTGTTTAGGGCTGAATTTAATAAAATTTATAATTTAAGTAATTAAATATTTTATCTTAAAATAATTAAAATCAATTTTTAATTGATTGGTCACTTCAATAATTCACTTACGAAAGCACGCATAAAATAAATAAGATCTTGGTCCTAGTCTCTATCCCCTTATCTGATAAAAAAAAAAAAAAACTCTATTCCATTATATCTTTAATTAAAAATTAGTTATGTTAATTTAATAATTAAAATGTTAACTTATTTTTGAGAATCATCATAACAATTTATCATTTCTGGCCAAAAGTCAAGTCAAGATAAATCAAAAATTAATTGGCCACCTAAATTCAAAGGCTGATATGAGATTTGGTAACAATCATTTTCTTCTATGAAAATATTTATATCATTTATTACTTTTAATTCTAAACAAAATGTGCTATTTGTACGACTCGTAAATTTACACTTCTTTATATATATATATATATATATATATATATATATATATATATATATATATATATATATATATATATATATATATATATTTTCTTTATTTTTTATAGTTTTATTTTTAAATAAACTAAAAATAAAAGGTATATAAAAGAGTGTAAAAAAAGTAGATGTATAAATATAATTTTTTCCAAAAAAAGGGAAATACTGATTACACATGTTTTTTATATCCTTCTATACATCATTTTCTTTTAGTTATATTGTAAAAATAAAATTAAAAAAATAATAGAAATAAAAAATAAAAGAGAAAAAAAGAGAGGTGTAAGAAAATAAAATGTAAAAGAAATGGATGAAAAAAAAATTGTAAGAGCAAGTGTATGAGTAAACTCTCATAAATTACTTAAGTGATTATTTTATAATTTTTGTGTAACCTCTACTTTAATATATCATTACTTTTCACTTTATACAACTTATAAAAAATATTTTTAATAGTGCAACCCTGCCTCAATTTAGTTATTTTTACACAATTAAACAATTAAGTATTTATTTAACCGCAAAACTTAAAAAACTTACGTCTCAATTTTAATATCACCCATTCTAATACTGCAACCACATATCTGCGCTTAAATAAGAAAAGTGGTTTTTACAACTAGCGGTAAACTTGGTCTAAAAAGTATGTTTAGATAAATAGACACGTTGCATTACTCTTAATAAATAAATAAATAACTAAACAAACAGTGGTCTCAAAGAAAAGGAAAGATATCGAAGTCATAATTTCAAAGACAGAGCGTTATGCATAGTGCATGAAGTGTAAACTGCTTGATGACCCGTTACACTTTTCGGGAAAGTGCCAACAATACCCAAAACCATGTCTGCTAATTCTCCGAGATTTTCTCCCCTTGCATCGGAATCATCGTTTCTCGTATCTGCTTTCATGATCCTTAAAATCGTCTTTATATATCGGCCTTTGTCCATGTCCTATCTGCAGGAAAACCAGAAACAAACAAGCTCACCTCTCAGACAATGAAGCCCCATAATTCCTACGTAATTCTTATCCCATCCCTCAAATTTCTCTCTTGTTTTGATGAGTTCTGATTTTTGGCATCTGGGTTTTGTTCTTCACCACAATTGAGTTTCTGGGTTTTGATAAAAAATTGTAATTCTGTTTGATGATGTCTGGTTTTTTGCAGGTGACTGTGATAATCTCCAGCGTTCTTATATTGGGATGGCTGGAAATGAGAGTAGCAGAGTGTAGAGTTGCTAGTTATGCTGACAAATTTGATTACCCTGCCATCAATTGCAGAAAGCACAGTGCAGTTTTGACAGATTTTGGTGGGGTTGGTGATGGCAAAACATCGAACACCAAGGTCTTTGAAGCTGCAATCAGTAATCTAAGCCACTATGCATCTGATGGGGGAGCCCAGCTTGTTGTGCCACCAGGGAAATGGTTGACTGGCAGCTTCAATCTCACAAGCCATTTTACTCTTTTCCTTCACAAAGATGCTGTCATTCTTGCATCTCAGGTACATTCAGTCATTTCTTCCCAAACATGGCATTGATTGCTTATTGATGCCTTTGGTCCATTCATCTGTTAATTTGGATTAAATTATTAGAACATGGCAGTTTTGTTTCATGTATTTGGTACATTGATGCCCTTGCTTGGTCACTTGACAGGATGAATCAGAATGGCCTTCTCTTCCTGTGCTGCCTTCTTATGGCAAAGGAAGAGATGCTCCTGATGGAAGATTTAGCAGTCTCATTTTTGGAACTAACCTCACTGATGTTGTCATTACTGGTAATTTCTTATCAACCAGTCAGTCAATAAAGAACAATCAAATGTCCCTGCTAAAGGTCTATTTGGATTGAGAAGCATTTTACGAAAAAGTAGCTTTTTTTAAGCAAAAGCATAAGCTTTTTTTGGGCTTCTCTAAACCAAGTTCCTTAATCCAAACACGCTCTTACTTCTGTTATGGTGGCCTAAACCATTTGTGAGCTAACCTAATGGAATTTGGTGATTAGGTTACAACGGGACCATTGATGGGCAAGGAGCTTATTGGTGGCAAAAGTTTCACAAGGGTGAATTGAAACTTACCAGACCATACATGATTGAGGTCATGTATTCTGATCAGATTCAGATATCAAATCTCACTTTGGTCAACTCCCCATCATGGTTTGTCCATCCAATTTACAGCAGGTTAGATAAATTTTCCCTTATCTAAGCTTTCCTCATATTCATCAGCACACCATATTACACTTGGCGGTTCTGATCAATCCCTATATTCGCAGTAACATAATAATTCAAGGACTGACAATACTCGCACCAGTTGATTCTCCTAACACAGATGGGATAGACCCAGGTAACTTGTTGACTGAAAGCCCCGTTGGATTGGCTTTTGGAAGTGCTTTTACTTATTTTTAAAAGTCAATCTAAACCCAAAAATTTAGGCAATTTTCCTACCGAAAGCACTTTTAACGAGAAAAAGAAAAAGCCAATACAAATGGCTTTTAGTTTTCTCCTATTTTTCAATTGATTTTAGAAGAATCTGTCTCATGTAACTTTTTACCTGTATTCTAACAGATTCATGCACAAACACTAGAATTGAAGACTGCTACATAGTCTCTGGTGATGACTGTATTGCAGTTAAGAGTGGTTGGGATGAATATGGAATCAAATTTGGAATGCCAACCCAACGACTCATCATCAGAAGGCTGACCTGTATATCACCGGATAGCGCGATGATCGCCTTAGGCAGTGAAATGTCCGGTGGAATCCAAGATGTTAGAGCTGAAGACAACATAGCCATCAATACTCAATCAGCTGTTAGAATCAAAACAGCAGCAGGCAGAGGAGCTTATGTGAAAGACATATTTGTGAGAGGAATGAGCTTGGACACCATGAAATATGTGTTTTGGATGACGGGAGATTACGGTTCACATCCAGACCCTGGCTTTGATCCAAAAGCACTTCCCAATATCACTGGAATAAATTATAGAGATGTGAGAGCAGACAATGTGACTTACTCAGCAAAACTTGGTGGAATTTCTGGGGACCCTTTTACAGGAATCTGCATTTCTAATGTTACTATAGGACTGACTGAAAAGCCAAAGGATCTTCAGTGGAATTGCACTGATGTTGAGGGAGTTACAAGCAATGTGACTCCTAAAGCTTGTGATTTGCTGCCTGAGAAGGAACAGAAATTTGACTGTCCTTTCCCAGATGACAAGCTGCCCATTGAGAGTGTTCAGATGAAGACTTGTTCTTTGACCACCGTTTCTTTCTTCTGAGTTTTTTGATGTATGGAGTATTGCTTCTAGTTCAATAGCAAGTGCTCTTTATAAAAGATGCAATAGTTAATAGAAAATGATATGAAATAAGTTCTATATGCTCATCTCTTGCCAAAATGTGTGTATGCACACACACATGGTGTATCAACCAATATTGTTATCCTACTCTTTGACAAGTACTAGACCTCTAATATTATTTTGCTTTTTGATTTTACTTATGAGTATTTTTATTTTACGTTAAAAATGAGACTAATTTTATTCGAGAAAATAAAACAATTACGGTTTCCTCTCATACTAACACATGCCTTCCAGTAGCTCAAACATCTTACATTGTAAAGCTACTTAATTGTTGAGTTTAAAGCTCATTTGAAATTAATTTTTTTCAATTTACTTTTATTTTTAATTTTTAAAAAATATTTTATATAAAAATTCATTGTTTGAATTGACTTTTTTTAATAAGAAAAACACTTCAAAAAATCAAAATCTTACTTCTTTTTTTTTTTTAAAAAAAAAAAAGCAAGTAAGAGATATTTCTCTTTTTGGATTTTTTTTTTAAAAGTTAATTTAAATAGACTCTTAATTTACTTATTAATCGAGACACAGATTGTTGATTGTAGACTTCAAAATATTATCCTCATACAATGTTAATTCTTGGGAAAAAGAATAAATATTATGGCTTAGTAATGTAAACAACTGAGGAACTTCTTTACATGCTGAAAAATCCAACTAAATTGGTTAGCCAATGGCTATTAGAACTTTTCAACTGCTATTTCTCTTTGGCAATTCTGTGTTCCTCCTGTAAAGAAAGAGAGAATTATGAAGAGTTTCAGAGTTGGTAAACTACAACAAACATAAGAACAAGTCATTCTTTCTTACATCTAAAAGAAGAAGCCCACGTGTCTCAAGCATGTGAACAACATCCTCCATTCTGAGTTCCGGATTCACATCAAAGTCCACACAACGAAGAGCAACCAAAACGATTCGTTTAAGTTCTTTGGAAGGAGGCATTTGGGGCAATTTTTTGTCCACCACAGCAGCAATTTTGTCACTGGCAATCATGGATTTGATCCAGTCAATTAAGCATGTCTGCAATTGGAATCCTGTTAACTTTAATATCATTTTTTAATCAGAAAACAACCTTGATGAACATAACCATTACCTGGGGATCACTGTGATCTAAAGGGCTCCTCCCTGATACAATCTCCATGATAATAATTCCAAAATTATATATATCATTCTTCTGGGTCAAATTATTGTTGGAATCTTCATAACTAGAAAACAAAGCGAAAGTAAAAATAAAAGAATTCATACAATGTCTTAAGATCAAAATTGACTATAAAAAGTCACTTATCAAAGAGAGAAAAAAAGAGAGGGAAAAGAAAAAAAAAAAAAAAAAAGAGAAGTGAAGCCCACATAAACACAAATGAAAATAGTTATCAAACACAGATGCAATAACAAGAATGTGCATAACGTCTTGATGTCTCAAAAAGACAAAACCTTTCAAATTCTTGAAGGCAAGGAAACTAACCCCAATCTAGAACTGAAAAGCTTAATAAGGCCAAAATCAGATATTTTCGGATTCCATTGGTGGTCAAGCAATATATTGCAAGAATTTAGGTTGCCATGGACAATCTTGGGTTCAACATCTTCATCTAGGTAGGCCAATCTGCACAAATTCTTTGTCCTTAGGGAAAGATACAAAGAAAATGAATGGAACGCCAAAACTCTTGAGATCCCAATTCTTATTTCTTACCCTTTTGCCACACCTTGGATAATATTCAATCTTATACTCCATGTTAGAGGGCTCACTTGTCCAGAAAATTCATGAAGCCAGTAATGCAGATCTCTGTTATCTACATATTCACATACCAGCATGCTAATAAAGAAAGAACTTGAGTGTTATCAAGTGTTTCAATCATAGTGCAAAAACTTGTTTAGTTTATTGCACATAGTGACAGAAAGTTCATACCTGTAAACACCCCCAGTACAATATCCAAGCAACCTGACCAGTCTCTCGTGTTCCACGTGTCCAATTGCTTCCATTTGTGATATAAAATCCTCAATTTGAAAACTGAAAACATATGCATATATATATACTGAAGGGACAATAACAAGCAATGATTCAACAAAAACAATATTGAATTAACGAAGGAATGTACATTATAAACCAAACTAGAACGTTAAGGTACATTCTATTGCTGCATTGAACTTGCATTTGTTCGAATTTTGAATTGTTGACATTGCACTACAGTTATTTACGCGGCTATTCATAAGCTGTTGGGTTCAACCAACTACTTGATCCAAGGGCTAAAGGATTGCCACATCAGCAAATACATGGGAGGCAATCTCCTAAATAAGCATATTTCATACCAAATTTCGGAGAGTAGGTAAAACTTTAGATTCAGTAAACAAGTAGGTACCTATCATTCACTAGCTTCCTCACTGCCACACGTGTGTTATCCAGCAACAAACCGCGATAAACTACACCATAATCTCCGCTTCCAATCACATTGTCATTGGCAAATCTATTTGTGGCTTCTTCAATCTCTTTTAAGCTAAAGCTATTCCTCCACCTCACACTCTTCACAGCATTAGAGAACTCACCATTTGATTCCAAATCAGTCACTTGATGCCCAGAAACATTGCCAAGATTCAGCTCAATTCCTGAGACATTGCCAGATAACAACCTTTTGTCAAGGGAGGATGATCCGAAAGCAATTGGATTTGGCAAACAAAAATGGGTTTTATTGTAGGATTTTCGACGACGATAGTAGAAGCAGCAAATGCCAAGGATGACAAGAATCACAACAATGAATAATGCAATTGAAGCTACTGTTAAAACCCATAATGGAACTCCAAAGAATGAGGTTTGTTTTGAGAGCTTTTCTTTGATGAATGATGAAGATGATGCAGTGAGTGACATGGGAAGAGAAAGTGGAAGAGAGAGTGGCGCCTTTAGTGCTTGTGATCTGCTTCTTCTTGTGACTTCCATGGAAATGGAAAGCTATTTATTTTGTTGCAGAAAAGCCAGCAGAGGGAGTTGAATTCTGCTACAACTCTTAGCAAATGCGCATGATTCGCCTTATTTTGCTAACTGCATTCCCTTGTTTCAAAACTGCACTTTTAAATTTGAAAATGCTGTATGTTTATAATCGTCAATATTTTTTTTTAGGTATTCTTAACTGGATTCAAACATAAAATCTATTTCAACCAAACATACAAAATAAATGAATTTATAAATCCTGAATAATAAATAAATAAATTTATAAACAGTTTCGTTGAGTCAACATAACAATATTAATTTTCATTCTATTCAGAATAATTTTCTTTTGGCAATACAAGGAAGCATTAGATTAGACCTCTGGAGAAGGTTGAAAGCCAGAGAGTTAGCTCTCTCCAGTCCATGGGCGAAGAGAAGTCGAGATTTAAAAAACTAGTATTTGAAGGGGCCAAATATAAATTTATATAAATTTTGAGGGGTGAAATGTATAATAACTAAAAAATATGCTGTGACCACTCAATCTAAAGCAGCTGCTTCGCAAATTTTGCCTCTGCTTGTCGACGAGGCATGCAATCTTATTATACAGGAGAGTTGCAAGGCTTTTCCTACATTTCTCTCGTTACAAACCTTAACCTACAATGAAGATGGCAGTATTCTCCAACTCCATAATATCAGAATGCCATTTTCAAAACTCCAAGTGTATCCTTCCAAACAAGATCCTACAAAGAACAGCTAAGAACGTCCAAAGTGGAGACGTTCACGCATGCAAAGCTTCTCAATGACCCCTTTCTCCAATGTTTTCTTTATTGGATGAAGCTTGATTTCATACAATTTTGGCCATAGTTTTCCAGTCACTGTAAAACACATAACAGGTTATGAAAATCTTATTCCAGAAATAAGGAAAGTGGATGGTGAGAAGAAAGAATGTCAATTTTCATCTACTGATGCTTGGTAGGAAACACCTTAAATGAAAGACTAAGACGTTCCCTAATTGCCAGCAACAATTACTTATTATGAGCAAAAAAAAAAAAAAAAAAAAAGGGAAAGCAGCATTTTAGCTATTCCTCATTCATCAGTTTATTATTCTACAGTCGGGCTATAGATACAACCCATCCATTCCATTTTTTAATCACAAGATATAAACTAAAATAAGGAAAAGATTGGGATTAGGATGGATGGCAATGATCCACACTCCCATTTCCATTTCTCTATTTACTCTCCTGTCAAGTAAGAGTAGTCATTTTTCACTTTCCTATCTTAATGTATAGGTCACACCCTAGTCTTGTACAACCCTTCTTAAATTAAATTGTGAAAATATTATGTTGAGAATCGGAAAATCAAGCTATGAGAATTAATATACTTGGTTGGCCAAGCCAGGGGAAGTTAAGCTAGTCCAAAATCTTGGCATACTGCAAAATAACATGTACAAGCTTCTAAAAAGTATTAAATTTGGAGTTTCGATTAGAATGCTTTGTATAGGGCATTAGATAGTTCGGAACTTACCAAAGATCCTGTTTTGTTTACCATCCCATGCTATTCCATTCAAAACATCAATGCCCTAATGCATAAGAATCAGAAGCAAGCAATAAGTCAAGTGCAAAGAACTGTTACCTTTATTGAACATTTGATGCGGAAAAACAGGAATAAATGAAAAAAAAAAAAAAAACTTTAAAGCACTTGATCATTTATCAATCATAGCAGCCTATCAATCTTTAACACATTTATACTGATATAAAAAAATAAAAAAAATCTTATTATGTGGGGTTAAAAGAAAAATAAGATTCTTACCGTAGTCCCCGCTGCCTCAAGTCCTGCCCTGCATTCCATAAACAAAATGCAGCATTAAGCAATAGGAAGTACAAAAACCCTTTTCAATTAACGAAGATGTTTGTAAACATTAGCAATTCAAAGCAATGTAGAATGACTATGAAGCAAGACCTTAAATTTTGGAGGAGAATCCATCCAACAACTTTACCGTCCCTGGGAGAGATTCTAGCAATGCAGTCAACCTGCAGAATGAAAATATATCAATCTAAACAAAATTCAGCACAACTGAGCACTAAATCGTGCCACAAATAATATAAGAATGTGACTAACAAGGTTGTCTGTGTCTTGCAGACTTTTTTGAAAATATATGTACTCTGCAACTACGATCATAACTATACATACAAGGACATACCCCATAAACATTTGCCCAAACTTCACCATTTATAAACTCTAATTCATTGAGATTGTGTACTTCATGGCCATTATACTTGACAACTTGTTTTGATATAACTACATCAAAGAGGGAAAAGTAAATTCAGTGAACATGCAACGGAAACAAACATAAACTTATCATGGTGTCAAGTCTGAAAGCTTTTCATAAAATAGTTCCTGGAGGGAGCCTATGAATATATTTTAATGCAAGCCTTAAGGGAAAAGTAGCATTATAGGTGAAACTCATTATGGAATATACAAGCATCCTTTTGATGGCCTATGACAAAAAGGTAGTAAGAAAAAAGGGTACGTTTTAAGAGAGGGAGAGATATGCACCTTCAAACGTTTGAGGGTCAATCTGATACAATGTTGAACTCCCATCACTTCCAAACAAGTCTTTTCCATCATTTGCCAGACCCCAACCATCTTCCATCCGATGAGTAAATTTTCCTACCTATAGAAAATATAAAAGCAAAATGTTTCAGATCTTGTAGAGATAATAGAGAAGCTTCAAGAAATAATGTGAAAATGAAGGGGTATCTCGTGTGCATTGAAAGGGTGGAAAAATCAAAATAAGATATTAAATTTAAAATTAAATAAGAAAACTAAATCATAATCATACTAGACTACTTTAGTTTTATAATCCTCAACATGTTTGAAAGAGGAGACACACACACACATATATATATATATATAGAGAGAGAGAGATAACAGTCCAGTTATTCATGTTTTAACGTTTAGCCTAAACCTTCAACCCTAAACTTTTAGCCTCATAATGACCATTATTTCAAACTCGATCATAAAATACTCTCATAACCAGAACTTTAATAGTGTTGGTCATAAAATTTAAACAAAAAAAGAAAAAAGACAACGACTGGTTTTACTTCTTCAAATAAACATCATATGTCAGGTTAGACAGTCACCTAGGAATAGAAACTCAACAAACACAACAGTATTTTTTTTCCCTTTCCGTTTTCCTTTCTTGAAGTGGTAAAGTGTGTTGTGTCAAAACAAAAAAAAAGGACCGACATAATGCAAACTCCTTCCTTGTAATGACACCATGGTTACTGAACCTAATATTACATTCTAAAGGCATTATATCCAAAAAGATTGTCAAGAAGAATGTATTCAAATTGGTACTTGGTAATTTTTCTGCCTCAGATTATTTTTATCAGTATTGCTTATATTGCTATCCAATCAAACATGTGCAAGCTTCAACTCTGTAATCTTAAAGGAGAATAAATTCATATGATTTAGGGGAACAGCAACACGAAGTATACATATCATGCATAATTGAACTAAACAACTTTACATAGTGTTTAGTTGGATTTTTTTTAATCTTTTTGGCCATGGTTTAACAGCCTCAAATCCTGAGAAATTATTCAAAAACCATGTGGAAGACAACTGATTATATAAGGGATAAGGTGAAGCACAAACTTGGCTTAAATTATTCCGGTCATATATGAATCCAATATTCTGCAACCAAGTTACTTGGAAAAGCCTACAAAAATTCACAAGAAATTAATTTAAAAGAATCAATCCAATTGTCAAGTATAAATGTCAGATGAACATTACAGCTTGATCATTGTCAATGGCATAGAACAGGGAAAAGACTACTTCTTTTCATGAGAAAAAAGCTTCTCTAAAAAAAAAATTGGTAACGTATTTAATAAATCAGTAAGAAAAATAAGTCGAAAATACTTCTCCTTGCACACCTGTCACCAAGAAGAGTTAAACCCTCCCCAAATGAAGAATCAGCCATCTTATGAAGAAGCTTGACCTGCATACAGCATAAGTAATAAAGATATGAAATTTAACATACTGGTGTGAATATACTTGCAAACTGGTAACTCGCTAGGTCAACTCAAATAAACTTCTCCAACACTCTCTGAACACCTATTGGAATTCACATGTCAGAGAGTCTACTACTCAGTTAAACATGACAAGTATGCTACATTGGTATGAACAATAAAAGTGCATATCTATATGGTTTTTTAAGTACTCTCTTTAAATATATGTATCCAGTAGGATTCAAGATTGCATCAACGGAAAGATCAATTAAAAAAGAAGAAGAGAAATACTAGGTAAATATCACACCTACACTATTCATAAAATTCCTAATTGCATTTTCCAAAATTTTATAGTGTTGGATCTCTATTTCCATGTCATTGCTGTTTCATAGAATTACTTATTTAGCTTCGTTGTAATGGTCTCTAGAATTTTAGAAGCACCACATATAATATCCCCCCTTCATAAAGCATGTCTATATTTCAACCATTATTATTATTATTATTTTAATTTTAACCAAAATTTTGATTGTTATACTACATGCACACCAAGAATTTTAAACTCACGATTCATGGCTTGTCATCATTCAAAAAGATAAAAAAAGTTTCCATTAGGGCAACTGGCCATTAGCATGGCCTGAAAGAAGCTGTCTGTAGCAAACCAAGTACGTAGTTGGTTTCTCACCAATCATTATTGCTATGATAACTTGGGAAAAAAAATGAATAGCATTTTTGATGAAGTACATGAAAGAATTCATGAACCAAGGGGCTGTACCTTCCCTGTCTGAAGAGCTACCTTCCGGACAGATGACTGAAACAAGTAAAGGAAAGGTTTAACAATAAATCATACATTAAAAATAAAAATGACATCAAGAATGTCTCAATTAAAACATAAACAACAGAATGTAATTACAGCATCAAATTGATTCTTTATTTATGATTCACAGTATAAATTATGCCAAAAAAATGAAAATAGAAGTTCCAAATATATGGTCTTCTCCCACAAGAAAACACTTGCACCAGCTACGTTAACATTAAACGTTGATATTTGAGAGCATCAGCAGATCTTCAATTGCCACAATTGCGAAAGCATCATACTTAATTTATACAATCACAAAATGAATTATATTTTAATCATGAAGCAGATTCTGAAAGGAAAAAGAAATGTGCTCAAGTTGCCAGTTTGATTTAAACAGCTGGTAAGTCAGTGAAGCTCATTTTAACCTAAACCAGAATGACCAGAGAAAAAAAAAAGACCTTCAAATTGGCAGGTATAATCTCCTATACAAAATTAAAAATTTGGTCAATTCACAAAAAGTGGCGTGCCCAGTAGAATACAATTGTAGTAGCTAACTGCTGAAAAGATTATAATGACAAAATGAGTTCTATTTTAATAATAACAATTTTATCCATTCCTAACTAAGTCATACGAGCATTCCTGAAGAGATGAATGCCAATGTTATCCACCAACCAATTTACTTTTGAAGAATACACAATATCTTCCCCCATCCCATTCCCAACCTTGAGAGAAAATGGAAAAACAAGAGGTGAAGGAAAGTGAAAGAGAAATAGGGACAACAACCCCACACCCCCGCCGCGCCGCCCCCCCACAAAAAAAAAAAAAAAAAAAAAAATCAAAGAAAGAAAGAAAGAAAAGGAGGGGGAAGGAGGGAATAAAATGCAGCCTTACGTTCCCATAAAGACCAGTTGACTCAAGTAAGGTGTCATTTTCAGCATAAAGAAGGCCCTGAAAGAAAATAAGCAGAGACAAGGATCCGTCCATGAGTAACAAATGAAATAATAACTAAATAAGCATCTTGACATTTCACAAACGGAACTAAGTAAGATCCTTAGTACATAGTTTGATGTTCACAATCATCAAGAAAAATATGTTCTACTGACACAAGACCATCTAAGAATGACATCCAATCAGGTTCAATAGGGCCTTTGGACTAAGCATTTGTTAGCTGAGTCTCGCTTTTAACTCTACATAACATATTAAACTTATGTTTAGCAGTATCAGCTTATTCTATCTTCAAAATTAAGAACCTATGGCGTTGTTTTCTAATATTCTCTTCCATCCCCATGCCTTTTCCTGGTTTGAATATAGAAGTGGCATGGAACAACACAGAGGATGATATTATACGAATCAATCTTCCCATATTACAACTAAAGAATGAATAAATAAAAATACATCAGCCCCTACATCATATAACAAATGGTAAAGAAATATATGCATGAAAGGGTTGAACAATTGCCTTCATTTGAATTTCCATAAAAAAAAAAAAAAAATCTACATATACAAAAGGGAAGGAGAAAGGAAGAAACAGATGCTCATCCTCCTATTGTCCTGAATTAGCATTTATTCATATTTCTTAGCTTTGAATTATCAAAAGGGGTAGGATTCCGATCAGGGGCATATCAATGAACAACTGTTATGAATGAAATCACACAAATTCCCTACCTCATCAAGCAGTAATTGAGATGCCCAGAAGAATTACCTGGGTAAAAGCTTCAGGGTCGTGAGGAAACTCGTTGACCACACTGACCATCTCATAGGATGTCATGTATCCGATGTTGCGCCACTTGTTCGAGGAAATAACTAAGAGGCCAATGACACCAATGGCTAAAAATGCAGATAGAAGTACGGGGATTGTTAAGTAGCTCTTCGCCTTGCGCCTGGAAGAAGCCATGGAAGGCTGAGACTTGAAGTTCTGTGGCTTATTGTGTCTCTTCTTCAATGATCCGCGACCCATTCAAGGGGGAATCGTTCATGGGTCAACAACGCGAATATAGAGAGATCCCAAACCTTATTGTGCGTAAGAGAGCACGGATTACAATGGCGCGTTTACGAATCCGCTTGTGCCATTGTTTGTCTCGTCAGTACAGTTGGTACTTGGTAGGGTCGCACTGTATGTCGCAGACGTTGGAGAAGCATCGGATCTACGGTGGGCAAATCAACTGTGCAGCAAGTTATGTCACTAGCAGCTTCACGCCCATCATTAACTGCCACGTCAACGTCAAATCTAATATACAATCTCCTACCCAATGGGATTTTTTCAATCAAATTGTTCTTACTGATAATAACTGGTTCATTTAAGATATTCATTGGGTAATTTGAGAGAACCCTTGGTCAATAAATTTAGATATTAAAAATCAACAACAATTGCAGTCCATTGAAAAAGAAATTAGCAATGATGTTATTTATTTATAAAAAAATCTATATTACAATATGATTAGAATTAGAACTGAGCATCTATTTAATATTGTTGAGCGTTGTTTATTAATTTAATTGACTGAAATTAATTGATTATGATATTTTAATTAATTAAAAATCAATCAAATATATTTAAAATTGAATTTTTGGATTCATTCAGTTCACAATCGATTAAGTGCTAATGAATTACTTATTATCTATTGCAAAATAACCACTCTGTTATTTCAGAGAAAAATTATACAAAAGAGGAAGGGAAACCATGAGTTTCAATTTTCCTATGTTTACATAGAAACTCTTTCTCAAAATCAAGCCCAAACACATAAAAAAAAAAAAAAAGGAAGAGTAAATACCATAAAACACCTAAACCATTGAGAGCCCTTATGCTAAATCATTCTTATTTAATATGGAAATAATTGTAAGAAATGAACCCATAATTAATAAGAGTTAAAAGGAAAATTTCATGACCACTTGTTCACTTAATTTAGAAAAAGCTTTTTTAAATTGAATGAGGGTAGTTTATTCTGCATGACATTTTGACATTAAATAGTGTATCATTAATAGATTAGAATATGAGAATAGTATCACATTAACAGTTTTGGTGATTTTTTTTTTTTTGTTTATTAACAACAAACTTAACTTGATTTATTTAATAATGGCGGTGTAAAAATATGAAAATTTATTACTAATAAAGGTTGATCTATTTAATTAAAAAATTTAAAATCTATTCCATAGATATACAAGTTTAAATCTAATTGGCAATATAGAAATTTTATTAATAAATAATAGATAAAATATATAAAACTATGAAAATGTATTGCAAAAGCCTTTTTTTTATGAATTTTATTTTTGGATTTTTTATACAATTCTATTTTAGTTTCTTTTGACGACAATTCTAATTTAAGTCTTTTTTATTGAAAGATGGTCTTCAAATATTATTTTAGTACTCTACTTCATTTTTAGATTTTTAATTAATTATGACAGCTTAATTGAAAATTTTGGTAAACTCTGATGCACTCTTGTTTTTACCCCTTATGTTATTCTCTTATCTTATTTAAAATAAAATACTCAGTGATAAGTATAGCTGCTGGAATCCCCAAATCAAAAAAAAAGTTGTGTGCGTAAAATTGGCAAAATTATGAGGATATTTATGTAATTTGGTATCTGTTTGGTTTGGGTTTGAAGAATAAGGAAGCCTCTTGGCAAACTCGAAGAAAAGTGGCGGTTTCAAGTGGGAAATTTAAAGGAAGCCCCTTCACAAACAAGATTAGATTAGCTACGAAACAAACAATTTTGGGGTGTAGATAACGAATTCTGATTGGTCCGTCAGTTATCGTCAACGGACGAAGCTTTTAGTCAACTCAATTAAATTAAAAACGATTCGATGGAGGGAACATTCCAGACTCAAGACCACGACGAAAGTTCGCGATTCCTGGAAATTTACCATTGGCCCAACTCTCCAGCAGAACGACATCGTTCCGTCATATGAATGAATCCTACCAAAAAAAAGCGCCATGGCAAAGAAATGGCAACGATCGAGACTAAGGTCGAAGGATCCAGAAGCTCTGTTTCTTCACCTCTCTCGGAGACCTGCTGCTATAAAAATCCCTTTCCCTTCTCTCACAAACCAGTCTGTGAATACATATGCGACATTGCTTTCTCTCCCTCGCTTTCGAAACCTTTCCCAGCCTTCCGTTTTGCTGTCTAGAATTTCTAGTTTTTCAGTGTTGCAGCTATGGCGGATGTTCAGATGGCCGACGCTGAGACTTTCGCCTTCCAGGCTGAAATCAACCAGCTTCTCAGTTTGATCATCAACACTTTCTACAGCAACAAGGAGATATTCCTTCGTGAACTCATCAGCAATGCTTCCGATGTGAGTTCTCGCTCCACCATGTATTCTCGGTTCTTAATTTCATAATCTTTTTTTAGGGATTCTCTGAAGATTTCGTTTCCTTCGCTGTTTTGTGGATATAATGAAGCTAATGAAAGTCCTGGAGACGAATTCATCACATTTAAATTCGTTTGAGGGCGGCTTTTGAATTCATGATTCAATTTATTGTTTTGAGAGAGTTTTGAGCGCTTTTTATGCAGTTGATGAGTTTTGCCATTCTTTGGTATCATAGGGCTGTTGTAGTGTGTTTATTTGTATCAGAAATTGTTAGGCGCAATATGTTCAGTTAGAACAGAGTAAGATATTGGCAATTGAAATTTGTTTGTCGCTGGACTTTGGAATTTTTTTTTTTTTTTTCTTTTTTGTGATGTAGGCATTGGATAAAATCCGATTTGAGAGCCTGACCGACAAGAGTAAGCTCGATGCTCAACCAGAGCTCTTCATTAGACTCGTGCCTGACAAGGCAAACAAGACTCTGTCCATTATCGAGAGTGGTATTGGTATGACCAAAGCAGGTAATGCAGATTGGAAGATCCTTTGATTTATTGTTGAGCAGTTCTTTAATCTTTTATTTTATAGACAAAATTGTGATTAAATTGTCTCTATGTGTATCCGATGGTGGTCTGACTTTTTGATTGGTGTATTCTTTGTTAGATTTGGTAAACAACTTGGGGACCATTGCAAGGTCCGGAACCAAGGAATTTATGGAGGCCTTACAGGCTGGAGCTGATGTCAGCATGATTGGTCAATTCGGTGTTGGTTTCTACTCTGCTTACCTAGTTGCCGAGAAGGTCATTGTGACCACAAAGCACAATGACGACGAGCAATACATCTGGGAATCTCAGGCAGGTGGTTCCTTCACCATTACTAGGGATGTCAGTGGCGAGCAACTCGGAAGAGGAACAAAGATAACCCTCTTCCTTAAAGAGGATCAGGTAAATAACTAAAATCAATTGAGTGGTCTGGTGATTTTTTATTTTTTATTTTTTTAATATTCGTAGATTAATATATATATGTTGGTCTGGTCTCTTAACAGTTGGAATACTTAGAGGAGAGGAGAATTAAGGACCTCGTGAAGAAACACTCTGAGTTCATTAGCTATCCCATCTACCTCTGGACTGAGAAAACAACTGAGAAGGAGATCAGTGATGATGAAGATGATGAGCCCAAGAAGGAGCGAGAAGGAGATATTGAGGAAGTTGATGAACAGAAAGAGGCCAAATCAAAGAAGAAGATTAAGGAAGTTTCTCACGAGTGGCAACTCATCAACAAGCAAAAACCAATCTGGTTGCGCAAGCCAGAGGAGATTACTAAGGAAGAATACGCTTCCTTTTACAAGAGCTTGACCAATGACTGGGAAGACCACTTGGCTGTTAAGCACTTCTCTGTTGAGGGTCAGCTTGAATTCAAGGCCATTCTCTTTGTTCCCAAAAGGGCTCCTTTTGATCTCTTTGACACTCGGAAGAAATTAAACAACATCAAGCTCTATGTCAGGAGGGTATTCATTATGGACAACTGCGAGGAACTCATTCCTGAATACCTTAGTTTTGTCAAAGGTGTCGTTGACTCCGAGGACTTGCCCCTCAACATCTCTCGTGAGACGTTACAACAGAACAAGATCCTGAAGGTGATCAGGAAGAACCTCGTAAAGAAATGCATCGAGATGTTCAACGAGATTGCGGAAAACAAGGAAGACTACAACAAATTCTACGATGCTTTCTCGAAGAACTTGAAATTGGGCATCCACGAGGACAGCCAAAACAGAGCCAAATTGGCTGATCTGCTTCGATACTACTCCACAAAGAGTGGAGATGAGTTGACGAGCTTAAAGGACTACGTCACCCGGATGAAAGAAGGTCAGAAGGATATTTACTACATCACCGGAGAGAGCAAGAAAGCAGTAGAGAACTCGCCATTCTTGGAAAGACTCAAGAAGAAGGGCTACGAGGTTTTGTTCATGGTCGACGCCATTGACGAGTACGCGGTCGGACAACTCAAAGAGTATGATGGCAAGAAGCTGGTCTCTGCCACGAAGGAAGGTCTGAAACTGGATGACGACAGTGAAGAGGAGAAAAAGAAGAAAGATGAAAAGAAGAAGTCTTTCGAGGACCTCTGCAAGATCATCAAGGACATCCTGGGAGACAAGGTTGAAAAGGTTGTTGTCTCCGACAGGATTGTCGATTCCCCGTGCTGTTTGGTCACTGGTGAGTACGGATGGACCGCCAACATGGAGAGAATCATGAAAGCTCAGGCTCTGAGAGACAACAGCATGAGCGGCTACATGTCGAGCAAGAAGACCATGGAAATCAACCCTGATAACGGTATCATGGAGGAGCTGAGAAAGAGAGCTGAAGCTGACAAGAACGATAAGTCAGTGAAGGATCTTGTATTGCTTCTCTTCGAGACAGCTCTGTTGACTTCTGGTTTCAGCCTCGACGACCCCAACACTTTCGCAGCTAGGATTCACAGGATGTTGAAGCTGGGTCTCAGCATTGATGAGGAGGACACTGGTGCTGACGATGCTGATATGCCACCATTGGAAGAGGACGGTGGTGAGGAGAGCAAGATGGAGGAAGTCGACTAAATTTGTGGATATCTATAGTTTTAGCTATTTGTGTTTTCTTCTTTTCTTTCCTGGTCGGCAATGTCTGTAACTGAGTTCCACTGTTTGTGATTTGTTTGGTTTTGTCTGTGCATGAGTTAAAAAATTAATGAAGCTTACTCTTACTGCATGATTTGATTGTTGTCGTCTTAATTTCTCTCTCTCTGAATTTAATATAGAAAGAGCTAAGAAACTTGTATATATCCTCGCCGTGTCTCTATGGCGAACGTGTCCAAGAAAAACTTGCGGTCATCGCATCTACGAAGGACCCCTGGTAAACGGCATCGTTTGGCTAGACTTGCAAAATATGATCACCAACTACGACAGTTGGTGGAAATGAGAGAAACATTTTGCCGGGGCAGTGACAATTTTACAAAAATTATTGTGCAATCTAAATATATGGAGCCTTGAGATTAGATCTAAGTCAAATTCCTCTGCTCTTTCTTTCTATATGTTTAAATGAATCATTTTATGAACTTGAGTCACTTGTAAACCACAATGCAAGTTTTTAAGCGTTATAATCGTATAACCTGATTGAACTAACCCGGAAATGATGCAGTTACCAAACTATAGTAATTTGGATAACCAAATAAAATGTAATTTTTGCCACTTGAGGAGAAAAAATCAGAATACGTTGCTTTGCATACAAAGGAAAAAAAAAAAAAAAAAAAACAGCCATCAGATAAATTAGAGATGGACGGCTACTAATTAATTACCTTAAATGATTATTGGCTTAGAGATTTTTTACAAATACTTATTAATGAGATTTAAACTCATGATTCGATCTTTATTAACTAAATTGACGTTCATCGGCTAAGATTTTAAGTTTCAACCTCACATATGAATTGTTTAGAATTTGTATTAGTAAACCAACCTAATTGTACGCCCAAGGTAATGTTTAGTACGGGATGCTTAAACATTTTATTTTATTTTATTAGCAACTCTCTTACCTAGTATCACCACTAGAGATAGTATGAGATAGAGGGTCTCATATGAATCCAATACTTAAGTAATGTTTTTAAATGGGTCCACACATAAAAAAAAAGAAGAAGTAGAAAATCAAGAAAGAAAAAGAGAGATGCATAGAAATTGATAAAAATTATAGGTCCGTTTAGTAAAAATTTTAAAGCTATGTTGAGGAGTTTTAGAAGTGATGAAATAGAAGGGAACAAACATAATAAAATGAAAATGAAAGGGAAGGAAGGAACCCAAGAGGAGCTACTTCTCCATTCTTCTCAATTGTTTGGATGGATGTTTAAGTAAGAAAAATGATGAATAAAATTTAAAAATAAACTTTTGTCTTGTAATACATCAAAATTCACGGCCTTCTAACAATGGTACACGTTTGCTTATTAATTGTACAATTAATATTACTTAATTTATAAAATACTATTATAAGTTTTCATAATCAAAATAATGATATTTATATATTATATTTTCACATTGTGCATATTAATAATATATTAGCATGACAAGTGGAAAAAAACAAAAAAAAAAAACTCAATAAACTTTACAGCTATGGGAGATGATTTAGTACCTACCTAAACTGGCCAGAAGTACATTAAACTAAGACTTATATTAGTCAAAAATTGAATATTGAATACTTTCTTTCTTTTTTTTAATATATGATATTTCTTTCTATGTATATTAAATAATTGAAAAATGCTGATTTAAGTAAATATAAGCATTTAACCAAAAAAAAAAAAGATAAAGGTGAGAATGCATAATAAATAGATCCCTCCCGAGAATCGTTATTGACCGAGGCGGGGGTTCACTTTCAATGCCATTCTCATTTTCGGGGCTCCCTTCGCTTTTTTCTTTCTTTGCCTCCAAGCTTTGCTGCCTCTTCCTTTTACTTTCTCTACTTCCAAACATATTTTTTCACACAAATCCCTAGACATTTTCCCGTCAACTTTCAGAGAAAATCCTCATAAGGAACGCATGTAGCTAGCACGTGCTTACTACTAAAGAGCTTCTTGTCATTACACTCCGATTCTTCTCCTTCTTGCAGATAATATTTCATTGTTCAATACATTGACACTTGAGCAAGATTTTAACTCAAAAATCTTGATTTTTAGGGGATTTGAGTTCCACTCACAACGATTTTTAAGTGATTTAGAATACTTTGTTCTTAAATAAATAAAGATTCTAGCATCTTCAGCAAGATTTATTGACAGAAAAACTTTCCGGAGAAAATGAGTCGGGAAAATGGAGCTCCGACATTCTTGGCAGAGTCTCCGTTCGGAAATGCCGTCCAAGATCCTCACAAGTAAACTAGTTTATTGCATCCTTTATTATTATGTAGTATTCGCTTACAACTTAAGCACTGTGATTAAATTGTATATTTTTACTTCATTGACATCACGTGTTTTCATTTGCATCTGTTTGGCGGCCAAGAAATTTATGAATTCATCATAAATTTTTATTAATTAAAAATTATTTCAACGGTATTGATCTTCTCTCTCTCTATATATATACAATATTTGAGTGAATATTTGCATTTGGATGAGTTGAATGAGAAAGGCTTTGGTTGCTCTTGATCGACTGAAGCAACTTAAGAATGGCGTTTTAGTAGTTCATGTTTTAGATTTTTTTTAACCGTTAACGGGTGCATTATGTCTTTTTCGTGTTCATGCAAATTTCTCCTTGGATTGGCATTGCAGGCGGTTGAAATTTTCTTATACTAGAGAGTTTCTCTTATCTTTAGCCAAATCTAGTGCATGTAAATTGCCCATGGAGGCTTACCTATCAAATTTTCGGTAAGGCACATCTACATTGTGATTTTGAAACTCATAGATTATTACTGATTTTTGGGTATTATGACTTGTGCTTAATCAGTGCCTGTTTCTTAAACAGCGGGTTTGAAGATGAACCACGTCTTATATCACCACCTTACGGTGATTCAGGTGTGTAATATTTGGTTTTCTCTTGCTATTGTCGAATTTCCACTCCTATTTACTAGCTAATCTTCTTGTCTCCAGTGAAAATTATGAATTACCGTTTGTTCGAGAGAAATATCTTTATATGGCATATATAGTACTAGAACTACTAATTCCTTGTTTGATTGTTTGCACATTACATGATTCAGTTCCTTCTTTAACGCACTAAATAGACAAATGTCTTTGGATTCTTCTAATCAATGAGGTTAAGTTTCTTCTTACTACAAAAGCTTCAAGCCTTCAATTAACTGGAGTGAAAAGTAAAGAGTCAATGCTCAGTGGCAATAAATAGTATGGAAGACGCAGACAGTCGCATCCTATTGGGGAAGTTGGATCTTTATATATATATATATATATATATATATATATAGTCAAGTATCATTATTAAGATTCCATTGAATAGCGTTCCTTAATCTTACCTTTTGTTTTGTGGTTTGGGCATGTGACTATGGGCAAAAGGAGATAATTAAATGGGGCTCTGTTTGGAAGCTAAAACTCAGATTACATTAGATTGGTTTTTAGTCTTTACTCAGGTTACCAATGCCTTCTGATGAATGTCAACGTTTGCTGTTATATGGTTATTCTTATTACTATTTCTTTTAGATTTTTCAATGGAATCTGTTTGCGTTTAACCTTCATTGAACATTTCAGAGTGGATGATCTATGGGGTTGAGTCTGTTACCAATTTATATGTGTTGCTGTCTTTCTTGATGTAAAATGTAAATAAAGATGGATATTGATGGGTTATATTCTTATAAATAGCTAAAGTATGGATGATAAAGTTGCAACTAATGGGATATTTAAACTTTATATGGTATGGCCCCAGATTCTAGACATGACAAAAGTGTGCCTCAACACTCCGCTCAGGAGGTTCCTGATAACTCTAATCATCTACTGCATAAAAGTGATGAACCATATCGGCCTCCACGCCGCTACAAGGTATGGTTATAACTTTAAAATAAAGCTATTTTTTTAAACCTTTTGCTGATAGAACTTAAAGGCTGGACGGTCTAGAAGTATGCTTTTGATCAAGTAGAGTAGATTTAGAATTACAAGTAACAACCATTTAAATTTGGCGGGAGTCCATAATATTCTGTTATTTCAGGCACTACCTCCTCCTTCAAGAAAAGAGAGCAGCGATACCCGTAATAATGAAACACCTATGGCTTCTGATTGTATGAATCTGGAGAAAGCTGACTCGGAAAGATTGAGAAGAAAAGGCAAATATCCTTCCTGGAGCTGGCTCCGTAATATTCTTTTCCTATGGTGTCTTTTTGTCTTTCTAGGTTGATATAGTTCAGCTGACCATAGTAGTTTTCCTATAACCAATACGAGTAGTCTGTTCGACTCAACATGAGTTGATAAGGAAGATAGAACCATTGTTAATGAAACTATAAAATTAATTGTAGGAGTACATAAAGAAAAATCGTATACAGTTATGAACTTATGATTGGACTGCCCAAGGAAGATAAGTGGCATTCTAACAAAGACACTGCTTATGAGGAATCTGCAGGTTCGGGGATATTTCTTATGTCACAAGCATCAGAGAATTTCAATACCTTGGTATCTACTCCAAATGCAATCACTGAGCAGAAAGATGCTTCTCAGAAATCAACACCTAACCAAGGATCTGTGAGATGTGAAAGACTTCAACCTTCCATCCTGCAAGAGAGTATAAATTTTTTTTCTTCCCAACACCAGCTAGAGCGAGATGTAACTGCTAACAATACAGTAAATCTGCACCAGAAACCTGTAAACCGTATTGATGACGCCTCAGAGCATTTCCTTTCAGAGTTGGAGAAGAGTATGCAATTTAAAGAGTCAGGAGCATATTCAAACTTCAATGAGGGACATCCAGAACTAGAAACATATAGAAATCTCAACAAGAACCAACTGGAAGCAGCATATGAAAAAGGTTTGATGGATTTGCAGCTGAATGATGGATTAATTCATGACCAAGGTTCTCAGGGAAGGATTGCAAAAGATGTTGTCAGAGAGGCTTATGTTTCTCCTCCTCCTGTAGAAGATAAAAAACTGCTGATTTCAATGGTTGATAAGTGTGAATTAGATATGGTGCATTGTGAAGGCATTTCGTCCGTGCATGGTGTGAAGCAAGCCGTCTCTTCTAGCATGAAGCAAAATATATCAAGCCCGAATTTCCAAATTCAACCTGAGTTGGAGTCAGAATTCTTGAGTAGTTTAAATGAATCTGATTCTAGCATTGAACTTTCTTTGCCTGATGAGGACAGTTTGATTACATTTGAGGGGCCATTTTTGATGCCCGATGAGGAAAGCAGAGCTTTTGTTGATGATTCCAAGTTTAACCCCGAGAAAAATCCAACTGAAGCTGATACGTTTAACCCAACCTGGCAAATGATAGAGAAGCTGGTGGAATTTATCCTAGATGATGAAAGTTCTCCAGTGTCACATCTGGATACTGTAGTGCAACACGGAGCTGGAATGGAGGGCTTTTGTCACTCTCCACATGCACAACCGTCTTACACACAGTTGAGTCCAGGAAGGGATCAACTAGCTCATAATATTTTCAATAGGAAGTCTATGAATACAACTGCATATTCTTCGCTAACACATCATTGTCTCCCCCCTAACAAAATTTCTCAACCACTCCCTTTTTGTCATGATGAGCTGAGAAGGATTGATCATGATGTCAGTCATCCAATGATCCAGCAGATGGTAGATCCAAGGAAACTTCATCTCTGCTCATTCTGCGGAGTGCAAAGAGAAGTGACACAACATCGTCCTACATATCAGGATTATACCTCAGGGTATCAAGAAGCAAGCTATCAAGGTTTTATAATGCCAAATCCAGGTAAGAGCCCTTATATCATCTATTTGAGTGGTAAATATGACATGGAATTATGGATTTGAAATTTAAAACTTCTTTTATTGCTGATTTTGTCTTATGCATAATTAGATTTTCCTGCTGAAAGAAACAACAATCAAGCAGTGGTTGATAGCATCCTTGACATAGAACAGAGGGCAGGACATTGGGGCCCGCATCCCTATGTGAGAGGTTTCTGGTAGGTGTCTTCTGACCAGCAAGCTGAGATGGAGTGGTATCAGCAGTGGAGGAGATGACAATTGTCTAGTTAGATTTTTTGTAGTATGCATTGAAATGATCATTAAGCTGTGTACAATTCTCCTTCTAGTTTCAACATGATCAGTTAGATAATAGATGGTTCATAGAAGTTACACTGCTTTAAGAATCGAGAAATCTGAAAGAATACTACACAAATGAAGGGAGCATAAATGATATAATGCTAGAGTGAGAGAACAAATGGATTTTGCTTCAAATTTCTATTGCATTTTGTCTGAAAAGTGATGGTCGCCAAACATTCCTAAGACATTAAACTTCTGCAGAAGTTCAAATGTTTCAAAAAGCAACTGACATGTTTGTGGAAGTATCTTAGTGCACGTGCTTTTGTAACCAGCAATATTAATTTGGTTAGGAGTGACCATAGGTCAGGTTCAAGTAAAAATAAATAATCAGTTTATTTTAGTCGGAGTTGAAAGTTACTGAAATGTTGAAGGCAGGTTGAATTGTTTAAGAAAAAATAAGAAATAAAATTAAACTAAAATGATGTAATTTTATTTCATGTAAAACTAAGAAAAGAAAAGAATGAAAAATAAAATAAAATAAAATTAATGTAATTTTATTTTGTGTAAAATTAAGAAATTAAAAAATTAAATACCAACCAAAAAATTTTATCTATTACGTTCTCGATTTTAACCAACCCCAATCTACCCGAATCATTTAAGTTGGTCGATTTTGGGCTGTTCTAAAATTTTTACTCAGCCCTAAATTTGGTTATCTCTTCAGGAATCTTGTACACTTTGTTTTCCCTTCAATTCTCTCCAGGGAGACAATTTTTCTGTTGGATTTAACTGCATAATATGTTGAGAATACCAGCAACACTTTGAATCTTATCCCTATAAAAATTTGTACTCCAAATAATTAAATAAGTTTTCTACAGGAACAGTACCTCATACAAGATAATTTGTCGTCTGGTGAAAACTGATGCACAGATTAGGCACTGTACAAAACTAGAAACCTAAACAAAACTAGGAAATCTATACATTCCCATGTTATTTATTTCTTTTATATTTATAAATACGTCTTATTTACAAAGAACCAGACTGAATGACGAGAATTTACCTCAATATGTTTTTTATACTAAAAACTAGAGTACTATCTTAATTGCCGTGGCTGAAATCTCTCAGCTTGTAGCCCTTCCAAGGCCATTTTACCTCGACATGCAAAATCATGCAGGGACGCCAACTGCATCTAACAGTTAAACTGAAGCCAAATCCCCATCTAAGAAACACTCTTCAACTGCTCATTGACCATAAGTCTATCCGTATCGATATAAACATTTGTCTCAGGTTCCACTTCGTAGGACGAAAGCAGCCTTCTCTGCGAAAAATACAGTAAGCGAAATTACAAAGAGGCTGACCAAGCAGTAGATATAGTATTGGCGTGTGAATTTTCATAGCATACGGACTATAGAAAGAAGTGATGAGTTCAAGAGATTCAATATCCGAGATGAACAAGAAACCATAATTCTGTGTAAACACCCGAGAGTCTTACAATCCACAAATTGCATGCTCAGTATAGAGGTAAGAATAGAGGTATAGGATGCTTTTCAGAGGGTAGATTCTACTGATAGGAAGATGGAAAGCTTGATACCAAGCTACCAATCTTCCAAAATCAAATACAAAAACCATGCTCTACTTCGTGTCTCACTGAAGATGAAAAGAAGGAAATATACTCCTAGTCATCTTTTGCCAAAGGGAATGAGTCTCAAGCAGGAAACAATAATTTATTATCGCTGAATCACAAGTATAGGTACTAGATGTACCGAGGGAGGAGCCGAGAAACTCAAGCCAAATCCATTAACAGATAATGATGTGAAGAGACGTAACAAAATTCTAGTTGTCTTAAACTTTCAGAATATGTGAATTCTATTAAGCAGCAAGGACAAAAGAATGTGAGTTGAATAATGATGTTGATACCGCACATCATCTTTCTTGTTGTGTGTGTGTGTGTGTGTGTTTGGGGGGGAATAAAATCCTGCAAATTGACCTTATAAATTCGTCTCTAACATAGCCCAAATCACTTCAAGAAGACAAAAAAAGCAATCAGTTCTGCAAGGTGATATGCATCATACACCCTCATTTGCAATGTTTATTAAATTATCAGCTCAGCACATTTGTTAACTGCTTCAAAAACCCAAAAAAAAAAAAAAAAAAAAAAGCAGGGGAGTTGTTCAAGCAAAGTGTTTTACTACAATTATATTTATATCAATTTGAAGTTCAGTGGTATAAGTACTTACATGATCCTCAAAATCCGGGCTGGACAAATTGATAGACAAGTTTCTCATCAACAGTAGCACCTGTGCAGAGCCAAAGTCATAAGAATGATATATTGATGAGTGTTTCTGAAGTATAAGGTCATATATTCTGTTATACTATTTCGCACAAGTTGATAATAAGTGTTGAGAGTTCTAAGTCAAAGATAAATCTTTAATCCTAACTTCACTTAATAGGGACCAGAAATTTGATTGCTTCTAGTATATGAATAGCGATTGGACAGTAAAATATTAATTACTAATCAATCTAACCAAGGAGAAGAGCAAAGATTGTATTGGAAAAGATAAATACCGTCTCAACATCTATAGGATCCATCTTTTTTAGTTTCTGCAGATGTGCAGTTGCACATGGATCAAACACACTGCCAATGAAGCTATATACTTGTGCAAAATCTGGAAGCACTGCATTTTAAAACAAAAAATGTCACAAATTCTACCTAAATATATAAGAAGAGGGAGTTTATTACCATAAAGACACATTGTTTTCACCCAAAATAAAAATAAAAATAGAACAGATTCCAAATATGGGTAAAAAAAGGCATATTGTAGAATTCCTAAGAAAGCTTTCAAAATATAATCATTCGATGACGCTGGAAATTTGCAAATTCCCCCAGGAAGTAAAAACTTTTTAAAATAGAACAGATTCCAAATATAGGTACATTAGGTCTGATGCATTTAAACTCAACAATAAACATGAAGAAATACTCAGTAATAAGCAAATTATTCTGCATTACATTAAAACTATCAGCAATTTCAGATCACATGCAATGATAAGGAGGGTAATATTATAAGCTTCAACTTATGCAAGAATATGAGACAATTCTTATATGTGCCATGGTTTGAATGCACATTTTGGCCCTTAAGACTATGATTGTCGAAAAAATTGTTGAAGAATTCAATTGAAAATTCAGATAACTTCCAAAGTCATTTCTATTCCAACAAAGTTGTTTTTGGACTCAAAGTTCTGGCATAAAGCAATGAGATGCATTCTACAACATACAAGTGCTTTCCATGAGTTTGCATGCATATGTCCAATCATCGACGACAATAAATATAGTTTTTATATTAAAAGAGAATTGCATCTTCATTAATTTAAAGCCTTACCTCTTAATGGCTGACTATTATTCCCTTGACCAGTAGATTCACCAATGGGCCATGGTCTGGGTGTGCTTTCATTGCTACTGCAACAATTATTAACTTTCGGCCCTGTAATATACATTGATGGTCAAAATACATGGAACTATGCGGTATCTTTTGTAAACAAAATATATACATAAACATATTTCCATAAACTGAAATCAGAACCTATCACCTAAGTTTACAGGTACATCAAATTGTCACCTTTTGTACCATGCAATAAATTGACTGTCTGCAAGGAATTGTTTGACCAGGAGGACACTGCAGTGTTGGTAATAGGAGTTTTAAGCATTCCTGAGGACTCAGGCTTTAGGATGTATCCAGTTTCAAGCAAAGCAGATGAAGATTGAAAAGATCTGGAAACAGGTGAGAGTACTGGAGCTGCAAAATGTCATTTGCGTTTATTGGATAGGCTGCAAAAAAAATGTGTTATGGCAGAAAATGTGGTTATAGATGCTGACCATTTTTTGAAGCTTTCTGAGGATATGGATGAGCAGCTTTTCTTTTTGGTCTGGGTGGAGGTAGATGCTCATTTGTCCCATTCTTCTGAACTTTTAGAAAGTATTTTTGTGCATGACTGCGTATCTGCAGAAAATCAAATCTTAATCCTTGTGAGTATTGAGGAATATCTGACATAAAAACTGGTGATAAAGACTACATAAAAAATTAGAGCAATTCATCATATAAAATATTTATATGCATTCAAGATGCCTTTTCAAGCCAGCTAAATGCAGACACACAACCAGTTAACAGCACAAAGACATTCTATCCTCCTATTAAAAATATAATATGGACGAGAGATCCAATAAACCATGTCTACCAGAACAATAAGGCATGATAAGTTAACATGAAGGAAACGAAAAGCCCCAGGGGAGATCTAATAGAGATTGGCTATGGAGGGGGATAGGCATGTAGGAGGAAAGGTTTCTTGGCAGTTTTTCTCCAACATATAATGCCTCCCTAAGAAGTGCCAATAATTCTGCAACCAACTAGCCACATTCCAACAACAATAACAAAACAGCTTTACAGAAGATGTAGATCCGATGCACAAAAATAAATAATGATGCACTTTTTCATGATGAAAGGACTCTGTCAAAAACATTACCTGAATTACTGTCTTTGATCCAACAAATGCTTCAATTTTTTTCCAGTCTCGGTCAAATCTGGGTAGAACAAAGGAAGACAGTATAAGGATTATGCAAAATGGGACACAAAGCCAAAACATAGAAGTAAGAAAGAATAAATGAATGTAAAGAGAGCAACAAAGAAAACTTTAATTTTTAAAAAATAATATCTAATTTTCCAATGAAGCTCTCTACCTTAAGGATTAAATTCAATATTGTAATACTCTTTGGTTATAATCAAAATTATTTTTTTAAAAAAAAAAAATTCTTAAATGACCACATACATTTTTTTGTGAGTGGCAAATAAAGATTTATTTACATGCTACAATCCTAGGAAAAAATTGTTTTCAAAGTATAGGAACTTCAATATTGACATATAAGTGAGGAAATCACCATAACATACTGAATACCTCTTAAATTTAGTCCCTCTCCCCCCTCATTTTCTTTTTCTCTACACCAGTACTAAAACAATTTTCATTCTAGTTGAGATTGCCAGTGACTTTCAGTCAAAAAGCACCTATTCTCCTTGATTTTTTTTTTTCAACTATGAAGTATTTCTAATCAGAAGTAAAATATCAAAACCTGCCTCATCAGATTGGCCAAGTATAACAGTGTACACATGGAAATGGTCAAAAAGGTTAATCAAACTTTTACTCAATTACTCATGTAGGTACCAGAGACAGTGGAGATGGGATAAAGAAACAAATCATTGTCCCGAGTCTCACCCCCTGACAATCCAACTTTGCTTTAACATCGCTCTCTCATTATCCCAATTATCTGAACTTCAATTACTTTCAAAGCCAGTTTTATGCCATACCAAGGAAAAGACTTCGTTAAAGAATAAGAAATAAAGATTTCCTAAGTCACTCGTGCATCATATGGCAATCCTTCTACCATGACTAATCCACAAATAAACTATTCACCAAAGTGAACAAAGTAAGAACAATTCACTTCACTCAGAAACCAACAAGTAACATACATACGCACAATCAGCTCCCTAATCATGCAACTAAGAGAATTATTGTATAATGGCAGCGAATTGACTACTTTACAACCCATTAACCATTTCTAACACCTTCTCCCACACCAAACAGACACTATTTCCTCCCAACTATCGATAAATCCATCCGAAATCCCCAAATTCTATGGTCCCATACAAAATATATACATATGAGTAAATCACAAAACCATGCCTTGATTGAATTGTAAAATTCATCCACTACATTTTGAGAAAATAAAAGTAAAAAAGTGAACTTTACAGTTGGAGAGCTTCAAGGAACTTGTCATGCTCAGGTTCGGTCCAGCTCTCCCTAGACTTAGTAATAGTGTATGGTTTCCGGATCTTCTTCGCGGAGTCCTCCGATGAATTGGTGGTGGACGCCATCGTGGTGGCAGCAGTGGTTACAGAGGCAAAACGACCGAGTCCGGGTAGCGCCACCCCATTGGGATCCAAGTAGAACCCCTCTGCCTGGTTCGGGTTTTTGGATACCATACAGAAAATTTTGGGGGGTTTAAGCAGCGAGAGTGAATGAGGAGGATGATGAAGCGTGGGTGTTACAGTTGCAACAGCCGCAACACAGCATTTATAGCAAAGGGCACGAGGATGTTTCTCAGTACGGTGCGGTTTTTGGTAGGCACTGATGAGCAGCCAATCATGAATTGCCACGCCAACAATGGGAGAAAACAGTAAAATTGAGAATATATAGCATATTTGAGGTAAGCGTTGTAAGCAAGCATGGATTAATTGTGAGGGTACAATTTCTTTGATTTTCTACATAATATTCTTATCCATTAATTTCTATTCAATTGCATATTTCAAGAACTACATCAAATCAATCAAATTAAAGCTATAGTTATGAATTTAAAGTTTAGGTGAAAAGTTTGAAATTTTAAAATTATTGTTATTGTAATAAATTTATTATTTATTTTTATATTTTTAACAGAGATTAATCTTGTATTAAAAAACATAAAATGAATGATTTATTGTTGTATGTATTTTATATGGATTAATATTATATTTAAAAGTGTGAAAAATATTTTAGACAAAAAGAAAACAAACTTGTCAATATGAAAATTCCCACCCACTTGTGTTCATTGGAATATGAATTGTATTTCCTTTGACATGTATCTATTTTTATTTTTCCTTTTAATCTGTCTGTTGGTGAGACAAAGTGGGCTATGTTTATTGTTTTCTACACAAAATACAAAAACAAAAATAATAGAGAATTAATGATTTCATTTTTTATGGGAATGATTTTATTTCTAAACCTTTTACAAATTCTTTTAATGACTAATAACAATTTTTTTATATTTTTTTTTATAACTTTTGAGGAACTGAATAAATCCAGTTTATTTAATATAAAACCATACTCATATGTATAAATGCTTTGTATAATGTCTTAGTGTAACATAAGCAGAAAAAAATAAAAACCATTAAGCGTGAAGATTAAAAGCAAAAATTGTTTTACTTAATCAGAAGTTTCAATTTACATTTATTTTAGAATGGATTTTATTCCTGAAAACCATAATCTCATTTGTAATAATTTTTAATAGGTAAATTGCTCTTGTTCTTCCATGTTAAAAAATAAATCATGGTAGAATATGTTTACATATACTATGTTCATTAATCGCATACTAGGTAAATAAATAAATATATTTTGTAAAGTTTTTTACATGAATTAAGAAATGTAATAAAGACATTAACAAATGATATAATTTTATTAAATTGTCTTTATTTATTATTTTTAAAAAATAATAAGTGAGTGGGAAAGAGAAATACATAAAGTATTAATTAAATGTTGATGGTGAGGATTAAAAAGAATAATTGATGTTGCATTAAAATTGTAGGAAATAAAACATTTTTTTAAAAAAGACAATATATATATATAATCTTAAAGATGTCCACGTAACTTGGATGAAAAGATAAATTTAAAATAATCACATAAGTAGAATTCGTCGAAGAGTTTTATGATTTTACCATATCAAATATTTTATTTGAGTATTTCATTTTAGATGCAGTTTTTTTTTTAATTTTTTTTGATTTTTTTAATAACAAACGAGTGACTCAAATTCATTTTAAAAATATATATAAGTTGATATTATTTATTGATATTTTAAATAAATAGTTAAGGTAATTTTTTATTTTACTTGTTATGATTATTTTAAAAACTATAAATAATATTACATAAGAAATAGTTTTGCTCATTTAGATTAATTGTAATAAAAAAGAAATATTTTATAAAACAATAAATTTATTCTCATCAAATGCTAGATAGTTTTTAACATAAAAAAAAAAAAAAATAGTTATAACCTTTAATGATAGCTAAGAACCCGATGAAATAATAATAATAATAATAATCCATGACCAAATGAATGGAAACTAAGCTGAAATTAATATGTATAAGAAACTAATTACAACAGAATTATGAGTTTTATGACTCAATCAATTAACTGTTAATCTTAAAACAAACGAGTAATTAAAAAATACAAAAGAGTGTGGGTGAGTGGCTAAGGATATCTAAGTTTGGGTTTAATTTTTTTTTTTTCATGTAATAAATTAAAAAGAGAAGAAACACAGAGGACTGGTGTGTACCGGAAAGCATGGAATAAACGCTCATTTAACGAGGGAGAGTCCGTTACTTGGGGGGAAAACGACAGGGTAGATAGAAGTAGGTAATGCGTGCGGCTTGGTGTGGCAACGTGGCAATCACTCCTTTATTGGGACTCATCCATTGGGCCTTAATTGTGCCCTTTCTATGTAAGGTGGTGAGTGGCCCCAAAAGCTAAGCCACAAGATATCAAACAAGATATTTTGAGTGGGCCCATATGGGACCCAAGCCCAGTTCACTTCCCCTTTTCATCCAGGGCACCGTAATTTGTTTGTATGTTTCCTTTTGTTTCCAGGTCCTTCACATGTATCATTCCATTGTTGCTGTTACGGTTTAGTGTGTTGTCTTGAAAGTACCTTATCGATTGAGAGCCCTATTCATCCCACATATGGGTTCTTCAAAATCCCACTCTAGATATTATTGTCTTTGCAGATTCAAGCTTTTAAACACACCATGTAACTTGTCCCGGGGAAATCAAATTTAAAGCTCAAACTGTTTTTTCTCATCCCTATGTCTCTCTACTGTTTCAATGTCAGATTAATTTTTATTTAGAATGAAAGTAATAATTAAAAAAATTCTTTTATCTAACATAATTTAACAATTTTAAACTCATAATTTTAACTTAAAATACATTTTGTGCTTAACTTATTAATATTGAGTTAACACTATATTTCTCCCATACGAACAAAAATCTAATAGGATTTTTTGATAAGGACGCGGATAGGGATTATACTCTTGTTTTATGAAAACTTGAAATATTTAATTATTAAAATAACTTTGTATATAAATAATTATACAATAAGAAGGCTAATTTAGTAATTTAATTAACAAATAATTTTATAATATATATTATAATTTTAAATAAATTAATTTAAATTTATAATTATTTATTAGGTTATTAAACTTACGACTTGAATTAATTGTTGGAACTAATAAAAAACAAAGCTTTACATGGAGCTCTCTTTAAATGGAGTAGAAAATAGTGTTTTGAAAGCTTGAAAATGATATGTGGTAGAAATGGAGAACGGGAGAGAATGATATTAATTTTCATCAAATTTCTTATTTTCTTTTATTCTCAAATTTATATAATTAGTTACTGACGATGTATGCATGGTATATTGTTGTTTTCTACCGGGGCTGTGGAGGTTGTTGTTGGTTGGTGGTTCTTAGCTATACTATTAATTTTAGTTGAAATAAGAGTTTTCATGTAGAGGTGTTCAAATCCAAATCAAATTAAATTTAACTAAATCAATTTAATTCAAATTGACTAAAACGATTATTTATAATTAGATTGATTAAAATTAAATTTTAAAAAAATAATTTAATCTGTTTGATTGTTGGATGACAAGTAAAAAAATCGATATCAACCGAATCCACCAATTATATATATATATATATTAAGAAGATAGTAGATAACTTTGAAAGAATGAGATTTAATGCGAGAGCAATATTTTCTTAAAATATTTTACATTATTATATAATTTATAACATTCTTGTTTTTTAATTTTAATAGCTTCAACAAATCAATGATGGTTGCGGAGTGTTGGAAACTTGAAGTGGAAGACCATTCAACTTTAATTTAATTATGTTCATTTGATTTTTTTTTTTTTTGTTTGTCTTTGGATTTTGTTGAAATGAGTGATTAAATTTTATCTTAGTTAGATTTAATATTTATTATTATTATTATTTTGTGGAGTTTATTTAAAAATGTTACGTATATAATATTATATAGGATTATATTATTGTTATTTTGTATAGTTTATTGCATATATTGAAGAATAAATAATATTTTTAAGACAAAAACCAATCAAACTGATTTAATATGGATTGATTTGGTTCGATAAATCTCTGTAATTAAATTAATTAAATAATTTTTTTTAAGAACCAATATAATTAGATTAGATAACCAAATATAAATTTTTTGATTTGGTTCAGTTAAATAAGAAAAATCTATCAAATATAATTGGTTTTCACACCTAATTGCATGTTGTGAGTTGAAAACAAAAACCACAAATAATGAAGCTGAAACTTAAAATCTAGTTTTTGTTTTTAAAAATTTTAAAATTTAAAGCTGAAAACAAACCAAACGAGTTAGTAAAAGTTGAATTACTTTGCCAGAAAATTTATTTTCAATTGTTTTGAATTCATTTTCAATTTGCAAATAATGTTGCACACCAACTTCTCGTTTTGGTAGTTCTGGTAGTTTTTGGGATTCTAATTTTCGGAGAGAAACTTTAGCTAAAATTATAAATTCATAACCATTAAATTAACTGTTACACGTTAAGTTTTTTATATATGACAATTTTATTTTAAAAGATTATCACATGTTAAAGGTTTAACGAGTAATAATTGATTCAATAAATATGCATCTATAACTTTAGTTAAAGTTTTCCTCTAAAAACAGAAAGGATCCAAATCTCAGTTGAATACTCCATTTGTTAATCAAAAGAAAAATTAAAATTTTTACTCTTCATAAAAAATGACATACTTATCTGACATTTTTAAACAAAAAATAATCAACATTTTGAATATTCACCTGTGAACAACATATACTAATATAACCATATTGACTGAATTATTGCAATGACTTCTTGTTCAACACAGCCGCCAAAATAACCATAATGTTATAATTTAACAATTCGATAAAAATAAAGAAAGGGTTGTTAAGCAACCACGTCATAACCTTAATTAAATTATTGCAATGACTTCTTGCTCAAAAGTCTTCCTTCCCCTCTTCAATGAAATTTTAATTAATTAGTGATCTATCACATCCAAAACTTTTTCACTATTCATGTGTGAACACTACAAAATAATACACACTTAAATATCATAATCATAATATATTTTTTCTTTCATATGATTTTTCTCTTAAAATAGTCTTGTTCAAGATGCTGGTTAAACACTAAATGCTTATGCTTCTCTTAATGAAAATTTGAACAATAATTCATTCCATTTTGTAAAGATTAACCCTTATACTAAACTCACCCTATTGGTATGTAAAATTATATCTAATAATAAATAGAGTAAAACTTCATTTTGATCCCTACATTTAAAATTTTAATTATTTTTATTCTTTCACATTTCTTAAAGATTCAAATTGCTACTAAACTAATAAATAATTGCTGCTATTGATTAGTTTGAGGAATGAAATTAATAAATTTCAAGTGTGATGTACTTAATTTATAGTAATTTTAAAGTTTAAGTAACTAAATTGATAAACTTAAAACTTAAGTAATTAAATTGATTAAGATTTTAAATATGAGAAACTAAAATGGAAGAGTTTTTAACACTCACTTGCTTTATTAAAATAATATTTGCATAAAATGAAATCTTAAGAATATATGGAATGCATGGGTTGGTTAAGCAACAATAACCTTTTCTGAATTATTGTGGACATTTTATTCAAAGTTTTCTTCATGTTGAATGATATATTTTGATTAAGTGATCCGTTACATTCAAATCATTTTTCAAGGTTCATATATTTTTTTTTTATGTTGTTAAGGTTATTTTTAATTTGAATAAAATATTTTTTGGTCATGGTTTTAAAATAATCAAATATAACTTTTTTTTCTCATAATTAGTAGTTAGTTAATTTATAGTACTATCTAAATAAAAGTAGACTTGAATTATTTATACACACTGGGTGTTTTAAACAAAATTTCATAATTAATCTAATAATTATTACAATACAAAGAGCATAATTTATATTATTTCATAAAATTATTCTTACATATTCACAGAGACGCGGAAAAACATGACCCACACACTGACTTGACTCAATAGTGCACCGTAGACTTGAGTTGTCTCATTTTTTTAACCATCTCATCTAATCATGCACAAACCACGAAATGGCTTGCTTCGTGGAAGATGAAGTGAGCCTTTTCCCAGTTCTTTCGCCTCTTTTTTATTAAAAAAATAAAAAGTATTATGACTTCGTGTGGACTTTGCCTTGTATCTATCTCCTCCTATAAAAATAAAATCCCCTCCAAACTCAGCTTCGTCTAAATTTAAACCCATCCTCCTCTCTTTCTCCTCTTTAACTTGTTAAACTTCTTTTGGCTTCTATCACTGGTTCTAGTTTTCACCAACAAAATGATGGTCTGTATTCAGATTCTTAACCGATTTCTTAAATGTTTTGCCTTTCATCTCATTGTATCACTTGCTGTTGAGTTATATTGAATACATTCTTGTGAATTCCCTTTTCAAGATTCGTGTCATGAGATTGAGATCAATTTTAATTTACAGAAAGAAAATTTCAATCTGACAGCTGTTTTTATTTGCTATGTTGCAGAAGGTAGTGTTGAATGTGAAATTATCTGGTAACAAGAAGAAGATAAAGGCTATGAAGGCAGTCGCTGAACTTGATGGTATATTAAATCTAAACTTGTAATCTTGTTCCTTTTTTTTTTTTTTTTTTTTTTTTTTTTTTCCATTTTGGCTTCCCATAGCCTCTTGGAGAATTGTTGAGTATCGTGGGTACTAAATATGGACAATTCTCTCGTTAAGAATTCGAATCCGAGTTCGTCATGTTGTTCCACTTTTTTAATTCTTCTCTCTTTAGATGATCATATACAAACTGTCTGTCAATCAAGACCAAAATTTTGTCTTTCAATCAAGAAAGCCCTAATCATATATACGTATATATATATATAAAGCTCCAATGATTGATGTGAATTCTTGTAGGGGTTTATACATTGAGTGTGGACATGATCGACCAGCAATTAACGGCAATAGGAGACATTAAGACAGCCCAAGTGGTGAAGAAGCTCGAGAAGATATGTGACCCCGTAATAATACACTTTGTTGATTCACAAGCCAGAGAGGAGGAGGATGAAGCTCCTAAGAGAGATGACAACAAAACATATGTAGGTCTATCAAGAGTATTATATTTAGACAGAGGAGATTACAGTTTTGCTGTGTTAGAACTGTCGAAGAGGATCACAATATAATATATCTATATATATATATATATATATATATATGCATATAATATTAGGTGTAAAATTAATTATGGTTCACAAATACTCTCAAAAAATAAAATCTTCATATTAATATAATGAAACTTATATCCATGTTATAGTTAGAATGAAGAATAAAACATTTTAAGATTAATTAAGCAAAGTTATGATCTTTGACTCATTTGCTCGTGTTCTGCTGAATAACTTATATGTGAATTCCCATTTCAAGATTCATGTTACAAGTTTTAGATCAATTTTTTTTTTTTTTCAGTAGTAAAATTTTAATCTAAGAGCTCTTTTATATATATGTTTGCTATGTTGCAGAAGGTAGTGTTAAATGTGGAATTACGTGATAAAGCAAAGAAGGAAAAGGCCATGAAGGCAGTGGCTGAATTTGATGGTATATTAATTCAATCTCAACTTGTAATTTCGTTCCTCTTTTATAATGTTCTTCTTCTCTCTTTCAATCAAGAAACCTTACAGCTCCAATGATTGATGCGATTGAATTCTTGCATTGCAGGGCTTGCTTCAATGACTGTGGACAAAAACCGCAGGAAATTGACAGTGATTGGAGACATTAACGCGGCCAAGATGGAGAAGAAGCTCGAGAAGATATGTGGCGCTAAAATAGTGAGTGCTGCTCTTCTCGGACCAGCCAAAGAGAAGAGAAGTGATGTCAATGATGATTTGGCTACTTTTATTGGCGCGGGCAAGAACATACTATTATGGGTTGAGTCAGTAACTCGTAAATATAGATGAACTGGGAAAGTAATTATCCATGTCCCAAACCTTATTACATGGGTTGAAATTGGTAAAAAAATTAACTTAAAACCCATTTATAGTATCATTTTATTAGTTTTTGACCAATTTGGGACAGGTTAATGAGAATGTTGTCTCTTGTTAGTGAGAAGTTATGATACATACATTTGGATTTGCCTTATAGAATTTTCCTTATGATTTAGATCATAAATTGAGTGATTGTTCAATAAAAAAGAAATGTTGTGTTGCTATTTTGTGATTTAGTGATTCGTATGTTAAATCAAAGATTAGTGTAAATTATATGGTTCAGAAATGTCCTAAAATTAAGTCAAATGTTGATATTAATATGATGAACTTGTTCATGTGAAATGAAGGATAAAAGATTTCAGAATTAGCTAATTAAATCAAATCTTGATATTAATATGCTGTGTCATGTCATTTGTTTGTTTTGGTGTGGTGGTCTGTTCAGTTAGAAGAATTCAAAGGCCTATCTTATTTTATTTTTTTTAAATAATGATTAAAACAATTATTACCATAGAGAATGACATTAATAGTATTATTATATTTGATTAAAAATTCAGAGAGGGTTTAGATAAAAATAAAATAAAAATAATAATAAAAATTAGAGAGGACAAGATCTTTCTATTTAGCTAATCTACATAAATTAATTTAATGTATATTCTCTTTCATTTTTGTGATTAACATATTATGACATGTATGCATACATGTAACAACTTATGATAATATATAAATTAACACTCATTGTCCCATATTATACGTTAATTATTTCGTCACTTAATTCTTATTAGTTACTTTATTGAAATATATGACTAAGTTAGTTACTTAATTATATTATTTAAATAAAACAACAAATTAAAATCAACTCACGCAAAGTTTGAGATAATATATTATCTCTTCTCTAATGCCCTCAAACTAGAGATTGATTAATATATCTCCTTTCACTTTTTTGTCACACTTTCTCTCCCACATTGTAATTGGTAAATCATGAAGAATTCCACATGATATGAATTTATTACAAACACAATCTTGAACTCCAAAGGCAGATATATGCATAGAGATCTATTCATGTAAATTTCATATTGGCATCATTAGCAACATATTTATCCAATTATGTAATAAACCTATAGAAAGAAGTGATGAGTTCAAGAGATTCAATATCCGAGATGAACAAGAAACCATAATTCAGTATAAACACCAGAGAGTCTTACAATCCACAAATTGCATGCTCAGTATAGAGGTAAGAATAGAGGTATAGGATGCTTTTCAGAGGGTAGATTCTACTGATAGGAAGATGGAAAGCTTGATACCAAGCTACCAATCTTCCAAAATCAAATACAAAAACCATGCTCTACTTCGTGTCTCACTCAAGATGAAAAGAAGGAAATATACTCCTAGTCATCTTTTTCCAAAGGGAATGAGTCTCAAGCAGGAAACAATAATTTATTATCGCTGAATCACAAGTATAGGTACTAGATGTACCGAGGGAGGAGCTGAGAAACTCAAGCCAAATCCATTAACAGATAATGATGTGAAGAGACGTAACAAAATTCTAGTTGTCTTAAACTTTCAGAATATGTGAATTCTATTAAGCAGCAAGGACAAAAGAATGTGAGTTGAATAATGATGTTGATACCGCACATCATCTTTCTTGGTGTGTGTGTGTGTTTGGGGGGGGAATAAAATCCTGCAAATTGACCTTATAAATTCGTCTCTAACATAGCCCAAATCACTTCAAGAAGACGATAAAACCAATCAGTTCTGCAAGGTGATATGCATCATACACCCTCATTTGCAATGTTTATTAAATTATCAGCTCAGCACATTTGTTAACTACTTCAAAAACCCAAAAAAAAAAAAAAAAGGCAGGGGAGTTGTTCAAGCAAAGTGTTTTACTACAATTATATTTATATCAATTTGAAGGTCAGTGGTATAAGTACTTACATGATCCTCAAAATCCGGGCTGGACAAATTGATAGACAAGTTTCTCATCAACAGTAGCACCTGTGCAGAGCCAAAGTCATAAGAATGATATATTGATGAGTGTTTCTGAAGTATAAGGTCTTATATTCTGTTATACTATTTCGCACAAGTTGATAATAAGTGTTGAGAGTTCTAAGTCAAAGATAAATCTTTAATCCTAACTTCACTTAATAGGGACCAGAAATTTGATTGCTTCTAGTATATGAATAGCGACTGGACAGTAAAATATTAATTACTAATCAATCGAACCAAGGAGAAGAGCAAAGATTGTACTGGAAAAGATAAATACCGTCTCAACATCTATAGGATCCATCTTTTTTAGTTTCTGCAGATGTGCAGTTGCACATGGATCAAACACACTGCCAATGAAGCTATATACTTGTGCAAAATCTGGAAGCACTGCATTTTAAAACAAAAAATGTCACAAATTCTACCTAAATATATAAGAGGGAGTTTATTACCATAAAGACACATTGCTTTCACCCAAAAAAAAAATGAAAAAAAAAATAGAACAGATTCCAAATATGGGTAAAAAAAGGCATATTGTAGAATTCCTAAGAAAGCTTTCAAAATATAATCATTCGATGACGCTGGAAATTTGCAAATTCCCCCAGGAAGTAAAAACTTTTTAAAATAGAACAGATTCCAAATATAGGTACATTAGGTCTGATGCATTTAAACTCAACAATAAACATGAAGAAATACTCAGTAATAAGCAAATTATTCTGCATTGCATTAAAACTATCAGCAATTTCAGATCACATGCAATGATAAGGAGGGTAATATTATAAGCTACAACTTATGTAAGAATATGAGACAATTCTCATATGTGCCATGGTTTGAATGCACATTTTGGCCCTTAAGACTATGATTGTCGAAAAAATTGTTGAAGAATTCAATTGAAAATTCAGATAACTTCCAAAGTCATTTCTATTCCAACAAAGTTGTTTTTGGACACAAAGTTCTGGCATAAAGCAATGAGATGCATTCTACAACATACAAGTGCTTGCGACTCCATGAGTTTGCATGCATATGTCCAATCATCGACGACAATAAATATAGTTTTTATATTAAAAGAGAATTGCATCTTCATTAATTTAAAGCCTTACCTCTTAATGGCTGACTATTATTCCCTTGACCAGTAGATTCACCAATGGGCCATGGTCTGGGTGTGCTTTCATTGCTACTGCAACAATTATTAACTTTCGGCCCTGTAATATACATTGATGGTCAAAATACATGGAACTATGCGGTATCTTTTATAAACAAAATATATACATAAACATATTTCCATAAACTGAAATCAGAACCTATCACCTAAGTTTACAGGTACATCAAATTGTCACCTTTTGTACCATGCAATAAATTGACTGTCTGCAAGGAATTGTTTGACCAGGAGGACACTGCAGTGTTGGTAATAGGAGTTTTAAGCATTCCTGAGGACTCAGGCTTTAGGATGTATCCAGTTTCAAGCAAAGCAGATGAAGATTGAAAAGATCTGGAAACAGGTGAGAGTACTGGAGCTACAAAATGTCATTTGCGTTTATTGGATAGGCTGCAAAAAAAATGTGTTATGGCAGAAGATGTGGTTATAGATGCTGACCATTTTTTGAAGCTTTCTGAGGATATGGATGAGCAGCTTTTCTTTTTGGTCTGGGTGGAGGTAGATGCTCATTTGTCCCATTCTTCTGAACTTTTAGAAAGTATTTTTGTGCATGACTGCGTATCTGCAGAAAATCAATTCTTAATCCTTGTGAGCATTGAGGAATATCTGACATAAAAACTGGTGATAAAGACTACATAAAAAATTACAGCAATTCATCATATAAAATATTTATATGCATTCAAGATGCCTTTTCAAGCCAGCTAAATGCAGACACACAACCAGTTAACAGCACAAAGATACTCTATCCTCCTATTAAAAATATAATATGGACGAGAGATCCAATAAACCATGTCTACCAGAACAATGAGGCATGATAAGTTAACATGAAGGAAACGAAAAGCCCCAGGGGAGATCTAATAGTGTTTGGCTATGGAGGGGGATAGGCATGTAGGAGGAAAGGTTTCTTGGCAGTTTTTCTCCAACATATAATGCCTCCCTAAGAAGTGCCAATAATTCTGCAACCAACTAGCCACATTCCAACAACAATAACAAAACAGCTTTACTGAAGATGTAGATCCGATGCACCAAAATAAATAATGATGCACTTTTTCATGATGAAAGGACTCTGTCAAAAACATTACCTGAATTACTGTCTTTGATCCAACAAATGCTTCAATTTTTTTCCAGTCTCGGTCAAATCTGGGTAGAACAAAGGAAGACAGTATAAGGATTATGCAAAATGGGACACAAAGCCAAAACATAGAAGTAAGAAAGAATAAATGAATGTAAAGAGAGCAACAAAGAAAACTTTAATTTTTAAAAAATGATATTTAATTTTCCAATGAAGCTCTCTACCTTAAGGATTAAATTCAATATTGTAATACTCTTTAGTTATAATCAAAATTATTTAAAAAAAAAAAAAAATTCTCAAATGACCACATACATTTTTTTGTGAGTGGCAAATAAAGATTTATTTACATGCTACAATCCTAGGAAAAAATTGTTTTCAAAGTATAGGAACTTCAATATTGACATATAAGTGAGGAAATCACCATAACATACTGAATACCTCTTAAATTTAGTGCCTATCCCCCCTCCTTTTCTTTTTCTCTACACCAGTACTAAAACAATTTTCATTCTAGTTGTGATTGCCAGTGACTTTCAGTCAAAAAGCACCTATTCTCCTTGATTTTTTTTTTTCAACTATGAAGTATTTCTAATCAGAAGTAAAATATCAAAACCTGCCTCATCAGATTGGCCAAGTATAACAGTGTACACATGGAAATGGTCAAAAAGGTTAATCAAACTTTTACTCAATTACTCATGTAGGTACCAGAGACAGTGGAGATGGGATAAAGAAACAAATCATTGTCCCGAGTCTCACCCCCTGACAATCCAACTTTGCTTTAACATCGCTCTCTCATTATCCCAATTATCTGAACTTCAATTACTTTCAAAGCCAGTTTTATGCCATACCAAGGAAAAGACTTCGTTAAAGAATAAGAAATAAAGATTTCCTAAGTCACTCGTGCATCATATGGCAATCCTTCTACCATGACTAATCCACAAATAAACCATTCACCAAAGGGAACAAAATAAGAACAATTCACTTCACTCAGAAACCAACAAGTAACATACATACGCACAATCAGCTCCCTAATCATGCAACTAAGAGAATTATTGTATAATGGCAGCGAATTGACTACTTTACAACCCATTAACCATTTCTAACACCTTCTCCCACACCAAACAGACACTATTTCCTCCCAACTATCGATAAATCCATCCAAAATCCCCAAATTCTATGGTTCCATACAAAATATATACATATGAGTAAATCACAAAACCATGCCTTGATTGAATTGTAAAATTCATCCACTACATTTTGAGAAAATAAAAGTAAAAAAGTGAACTTTACAGTTGGAGAGCTTCAAGGAACTTGTCATGCTCAGGTTCGGTCCAGCTCTCCCTAGACTTAGTAATAGTGTATGGTTTCCGGATCTTCTTCGCGGAGTCCTCCGATGAATTGGTGGTGGACGCCATCGTGGTGGCAGCAGTGGTTACAGAGGCAAAAGGACCGAGTCCGGGTAGCGCCACCCCACTGGGATCCAAGTAGAACCCCTCTGCCGGGTTCGGGTTTTTGGATACCATACAGAAAATTTTGGGGGGTTTAAGCAGCGAGAGTGAAGGAGGATGATGATGAAGCGTGGCTGTTACGGCGGCAATAGCCGCAACACAACATTTATAGCAAAGGGCACGAGGATGTTTCTCAGTACGGTGCGGTTTTTGGTAGGCACTGATGAGGAAGCAATCATGAATTGCCACGCCAACAATGGGAGAAAACAGTAAAATTGAGAATGCATATTTGAGGTAAGCGTTGTAAGCAAGCATGGATTAATTGTGAGGGTACAACTTCTTTGATTTTCTACATAATATTCTTATCCATTAATTTCTATTCAATTGCATATTTCAAGAACTACATCAAATCAATCAAATTAAAGCTATAGTTATGAATTTAAAGTTTAGGTGAAAAGTTTGAAATTTTAAAATTATTGTTATTGTAATAAATTTATTATTTATTTTTATATTTTTAACAGAGATTAATCTTGTATTAAAAAACATAAAATGAATGATTTATTGTTGTATGTATTTTATATGGATTAATATTATATTTAAAAGTGTGAAAAATATTTTAGACAAAAAGAAAACAAACTTGTCAATATGAAAATTCCCACCCACTTGTGTTCATTGGAATATGAATTGTATTTCCTTTGACATGTATCTATTTTTATTTTTCCTTTTAATCTGTCTGTTGGTGAGACAAAGTGGGCTATGTTTATTGTTTTCTATACAAAATACAAAAAGAAAAATAATAGAGAATTAATGATTTCATTTTTTATGGGAATGATTTTATTTCTAAACCTTTTACAAATTCTTTTAATGACTAATAACATTTTTTATTTTTTTTTATAACTTTTGAGGAACTGAATAAATCCAGTTTATTTAATATAAAACCATACTCATGTATAAATGCTTTTGTATAATGTCTTAGTGTAACATAAGCAGAAAAAAGAATAAAAACCATTAAGCTTGAAGATTAAAAGCAAGAATTGTTTTACTTAATCAGAAGTTTCCATTTACATTTATTTTAGAATGGATTTTATTCCTGAAAACCATAATCTCATTTGTAATAATTTTTAATAGGTAAATTGCTCTTGTTCTTCCATGTTAAGAAATAAATCATGGTAGAATAAGTTTACATATACTATGTTCATTAATCGCATACTAGGTAAATAAATAAATAAATATATTTTGTAAAGTTTTTTACATGAATTAATAAATGTAATAAAGACATTAACAAATGATATAATTTTATTAAATTGTCTTTATTTATTATTTTTAAAAAATAATAAGTGAGTGGGAAAGAGAAATACATAAAGTATTAATTAAATGTTGATGGTGAGGATTAAAAAGAATAATTGACGTTGCATTAAAATTGTAGGAGGACAATTATAATAAAACATAAAAAAAGACAATATATATATAATTTTAAAGATGTCCACGTAACTTGGATGAAAAGATAAATTTAAAATAATCACATAAGTAGAATTCGTCGAAGAGTTTTATGATTTTACCATATCAAATATTTTATTTTAGTATTTTCATTTTAGATGCAGTTTTCTTTTTTTTTTTAAAGTTTTTATGATTTTTTTAATAGCAAATAAATGACTCAGATTCATTTTAAAAATATGTATAGGTTGATATTATTTATTGATATTTTAAATAAATAGTTAAGATATATTCAATAAAAATATAATTTAGTAGAAAAAAGAAACACTTTTTATTTTTTATTTTACTTGTTATGATTATTTTAAAAACTATAAATAATACTACACAAGAAATAGTTTTGCTCATTTAGATTAATTGTAATAAAAAGAGAAACATCTTATAAAACAATAAGTTTATTCTCATCAAATGCTAGATAGTTTTTAACATTAAAAAAATAGTTATAACCTTTAAGATTATAGCTAAGAACCCATGAAATAATAATAAAATAATCCATGACCAAATGAATGGAAACTAAGCTGAAATTAATATGTTTAAGAAACTAATTACAACAGAATTATAAGTTTTATGACTCAATCAATTAACTCTTAATCTTAAAACAAACGAGTAATTAAAAAATACAAAAGCTATTAAGTGTGGGTGAGTGGCTAAGGATATCTAAGTTTGGGTTTAATTTTTTTGTTTTTTCATGTAATAAATTAAAAAGAGAAGAAACACAGAGGACTGGTGTGTACCGGAAGGCATGGAATAAACGCTCATTTAACGAGGGAAAAGAGAGTCCGTTACTTGGGGGGAAAACGACAGGGTAGATAGAAGTAAGTAATGGGTTCGGCTTGGTGTGGCAACGTGGCAATCACTCCTTTATTGGGACTCATCCATTGGGCCTTAATTGTGCCCTTTCTATGTAAGGTGGTGAGTGGCCCCAAAAGCTAAGACACAAGATATCAAACAAGATATTTTGAGTGGGCCCCATTGGAAATGTGTTGGGCCCATATGGATCACATGCTAAAAGGACCCAAGCCCAGTTCACTTTCCCTTTTCATCCAGGGCACTGTAATTTGTTTGTATGTTTCCTTTTGTTTCCATGTCCTTCACATGTATCATTCCATTTGTTGCTGTTACGGTCTTGAAAGTACCTTATCGATTGAGAGCCCTATTCATCCCACATATGGGTTCTTCAAAATCCCACTCTAGATATTATTGTCTTTGCAGATTCAAGCTTTTAAACATACCATGTAACTTGTCCCGGGAAATCAAATTTAAAGCTCAAACTCTTTTTTCTCATCTGTATGTCTATGCACTGTTTCAAGGTGAGACTAATTTTTATTTAAAACAGAAAATGATAATCAAAAAATTCTCTTATTTAAAGTAATTTCAAAGTTTTGAACTCATAATTTAACTTAAAATGTAACACTTAACTTATTAATATTAAACTAACATTGTAATATAACAAGGGTAATTTCTCCCATATGAATAAAGATCTAGTAGGATTCAGGGACGCGGATATGGATTATATTCTTGTTTTGAAGACTTGAAATATTCAATTGTTAAAATAACTTTATATAAATTGATTTAGTAATTTAATTGATAAATAATTTTATAATATATTTATAATTTTAAATAAATTGATTTAAATTTATGATTATTTATTAAGTTCTTTAACTTATGATTGAATAAGCTCAAATTAATTGGAGAACATAATGAAAAACAAAGCTTTACATATATATGGAGCTCTCTTTAAAATATTCTTTACATATATATGGACTAGAAATATTTCTAGTATTTTGAAAGCTTGAAAATTAAATGACAATGAAAATGATATGTAGTAAAAATGGAGAACGGGAGAGAATGATATTAATTTTCATCAAATCTCTTATTTTCTTTTATTCTCAAATTTATATAATTAGTTACTGACGATGATGTATGCATGGTGCATTGTTGTTTCTACCGGGGCTGTGGAGGTTGTTGTTGATTGGTAGTTCTTAGCTATACTATTAATTTTAGTTGAAATAAGAGTTGCACATAGAGGTGTTCAGATCCAAATTAAATCAAATTTAACTAAAACAATTTAATCTAAATTGACGGAAATGATTATTTATAATCAAATTGATTAAAATTAAATTTTGAAAAAGTTGATTTAATTGGTTTGATAGTCGGATGACAAGTTAAAAAAATTGATATATATATATATATATATATATATAATATTATATTATATTTATTTTAAGAAAATAGTAGATAACTTTGAAAGAAAGAATGAGATTTAATACAGAACTAATTGGTAAGTTCCAACTCAATATATATATATATATATATTTTTAAATATTTTACATTATTATATAATTTGTAACATTCTTGTTTTTTTAATTTTAATAGGTTCGGCAAATCAACGATGCTTGCGGAGAGTTGGAAACTTGAAGTGGAAGACCATTCAACTTTATTTTAATTACGTTGATTTGATTTTTTTTTTTTGTCTTGTTGGATTTTGTGTGAAATAAGTGAAGTAATATTATTTTAGATAAATTTATTATTTATTATTATTGTCTTGTGGAGTTTATTTAAAAATACTACATGTATGATATTATACAAGATTAGATTATATATTATATTGTTATTTTATAGAGTTTATTACATATATTAAAAATAAATAATATTTTTAAGATAAAAAATCAAACAAACCGATTCAATAGGAATTGATTTGATTCGGTTAATCTCTATAATCAAATTAATTAAATAAATTTTTTGAAGATCTAATATAATGAAATTAGATAACCAAATAAAAAAAATGGATCAAATATAATCCGTTTTCACCCCTGTTTGCATGTTGTGAGTTGAAAACAAAAACCACAAATAATGAAGCTGAAACTTAAAATCTAGTTTTTGTTTCTAAAAATTTTAAAATTTAAAGCTGAAAACAAACCAAACGAGTCAGTAAAAGTTGAATTACCTTGCCAGAAAATTTATTTTCAATTGTTTTGAATTCATTTTCAATTTGCAAATAATGTTGCACACCAACTTCTCGTTTTGGTAGTTCTGGTAGTTTTTGGGATTCTAAGTTTCGGAGAGAAACCTTAGCTAAAATTATAATTTCATAACCATTAAATTAACTGTTACACGTTAGATTTTTGATATATGACAATTTTATTTTAAAAGATTATCACATGTTAAAGGTTTAACGAGTAATAATTGATTCAATAAATATGCATCTATAACTTTAGTTAAATTTTTCCTCTAAAAATAAAAAGGATCCAAATCTCAGTTGAACACTCCATATGTTAATCAAAAGAATAGTTAAAAAATTTTACTCTTCATAAAAAATGACATACTTATCTGACATTTTTTTAAAAAAAATAATGAACATTTTTAAACAACATATACTAATATAACCATATTGACTGAATTATTGCAATGACTTCTTGTTCAACACAGCCGCCTAAATAACCATAATATTATAATTTAACAATTCGATAAAAATAAAGAAAGGGTTGTTAAGCAACCATGCCAAAACCTTAATTAAATTATTGCAATGACTTCTTGCTCAAAAGTCTTCCTTCCCCTCTTCAATGAAGTTTTAATTAATTAGTTATCTATTACATCCAAAACATTTTCACTATTCATGTGTGAACACTACAAAATAATACACACTTAAATAACATAATCATAATATATTATTTTTTTCATATGATTTTTCTCTTAAGATTAGATACTGGTCAAACACTAAACGCTTATGCTTCTTCTAATGAAAACTTAAACAATAGTTCATTCCATTTTGTAAAGATTAACCCTTCTACTAAATGCACCCTATTGGTATATAAAACTATATCTAATAATATATAGAGTAAAACCTCATTTTGGTCTTAACATTTAAAATTTAATTAATTTTGTTCTTTCACACTTCTTAAAAGTTTAAATTATTGCTAAACTAGTAAATAATTGATGCTATTGATTAATCTGAGGAATGAAATTAATATGTTTCAAGTGTAATATACTTAATTTATAGTAATTTTAAAGTGTGAGTAGCTAAATTGATAAATTTAAAATATAAATAATAAAATTAATTAAGATTTTACATATAAGAAAATTAATGACTTTACCACTTGCTTTACTAAAATAATATTTGCATAAAATGAAATCTTAATAATATCTGGAATGCACGGGTTGGTTAAGGAACAATAACCTTTTCTGAATTATTGTGATGACATTTTATGCAAATTTTTTCTTCATGTTGAATGATATATTTTGATTAAGTGATCCGTTACATTCAAATCATTTTTCAAGTTTCATATTTTTTTTTAATGTTGTTAAGGTTATTTTTAATTTGAATAAAATATTTTTTTGGTCATGGTTTTAAAATAATCAAATATAAAACTATATATTTTACTAAATATAAAAGAAACCACACCAACATGGAGGTGGTTCAGTAAAAAATAAATTCAACCTATCATATTCCAAGCCAAAATTATGAGATTGAAATTTTAGAACCACTCATTTTAAGAAGATATATCAATTATTGCTTTTAATTCAAACAAAACTTTGTTACATACGTAAAAGGCAGGGGGATATATAGTTGGTGCAAACAAAAAAATATATATATATAAATATAAAAGGTAGTTAATATTATTGTTAAAAGTAAGCAATAATTTTGACAAAAAAAAAAAAAACTGAAATTGCCAAAAATGTAACATTTAAACCAAACATGAACCTGGAATATAGCAAATGCTAGATTCCATTCTCGCACATAATTGAAGATGGAAGTATATTTTTCTTTCTAATTAAAGAGTTACAAATTTAAATACTAAACATAAACTTAATTCTGAATCTATCATGAAAATTTAGCAACTTGATATAAATCATAACTAAAGAAGTTAAAACTCCACTAAGAAAAGCAAGAAAATAGAATTTACATGGAAGGTGCTTAATGGATAAGATCAGCATCATTTTTCAAAGGTTGATGTGTAATTCTTAGTTGCTGAGCCACTGCTTGTGGGTTTTTCTATGCTCCAAGGTATTTTGGCCTTTTCCTATCAAAACATATAGGTAAAGTCCAAGTCTTTTTATCCTTAATTTTACTTAGAAAATGAAAATCATTGATAAAAATAAGAATCAGAAAAAACAAAGTCCAAGTCTTCCTCCCCTACAAGCAAAATTCCCAATAGAAAACTCAATTTAATTGCTTCTAATTTTATAATATCTCTATTAGGAAAGTTGAAAGGTCTTGCATGGGAAATAGATGATAAATAAATCAAATATATATTTCTTTTTTTAGGAGAAATATTGGGAAGTATTATTATCCACTGATTTTAAATTTTTAAGTAAATTATATTGAAAAACAATTTATTATCTTGAAATATTGTTATAGTTGCTTTCAACACAAACATATATAGAAGAATGTTAAGGGAAGTAAAATATTAAGGTGTTGGAAGAAGAAGTTACTAACTGAGCATTGAGAGAAGTAAAATGCTAAGGTATTGGAAGAAGAAATGACAAAGATTGAAATATCCATTCATATTATTTTGACATATTCACTATTTATGTGTTGATCCAAACCAAATCAAAGTCATATTTTGATACCCTGAACTAAAGTATTGGTAAAGTTAAAATATTCATTTGGTCTAATTTTTAGTTATTTTAACTTCAAAAAAATTATTGCAATTTAGAATCTGGTACGGAGAAATACATACGACCTGGACATTATTTTTTTCTCAAAACTTTTAGGTCAAGAAAATAAATTATAAAAATTTACTAATTAGTAGTTAGTTAATTTTATAGTACTATCTAAATAAAAGTAGACTTGAATTATTTATACACACTGGGTGTTTTAAACAAACCATTTTCTTGGGATCTTATCTAATAAACCACCATCCAAGAAATGGTTGCTGAAGTAATTAACATTATTAATTAAGTTGACTTTGTTTTGTATCTGTTGAGGTCCTGCTATAAAATCCTCATCAAGCTTAGCTTCATTAAAACGAACCATCTTCCATTACTTTCTCTTGTTAGCTTCTTTTGGTTTTTATCTCATCCCAGTCTCAATTTTACTAACAAAATGATGGTTAGTATCCAGATCCTTAACCAATTCTTAAATATTATTTTTGCTTTCATCTCATGCATCATTTGCTGTTGAGTTATACTGAATACCTTCTTGTGAATTCCCTTTTCAAGATTGTGTCACGAGTTTGAGATCAATTTTACGGAAAGAAAATTTTCAATCTAACAGCTCTTTAATTTATTTGCTATGCTGCAGAAGGTAGTGTTGGATGTGAAATTATCTGGTAACAAAAAGAAGATAAAAGCCATGAAGGCAGTCGCTGAACTTGATGGTATATTCAATCTCAACTCATAATCTTCTTCCTCTTTTCTAATTATTCTTTCTCTTTAGATGCTCACTCATGTGTTGATTATAGTATATATTGCTTAAAAACTGTTACTTATCGTAGGCCTAAAAATGTTGCAGTGTCCAATGACTCGTGAATTCTTGTAGGGGTTTATACATTGAGTGTGGACATGATTGATCAGCAATTAACGGCAATAGGAAACATTGAGGCATCCCAAGTGGTGAAAAAGCTCCAGAAGATATGTGACCCTAAAATACACTCTGCTGCTGAATTAGCAGCCAAAGAGGGGCAGGAGGATGAAGCTCCTAGGAGAGATGACGACAAAACAAAAGTAGGTCTATGAAGAGAATTATATATAGACAGATCAGGAGACCACAGTTTTCCCATTTCAAGATTTATGTTACAAGTTTGAGATCAATTTTTTTTTTCTTCAGTAATAAAATTTTAATCTAACAGCTCTTTTGTATACATGCTTCCTATGTTGCAGAAGGTAGTGTTAAAGGTGGAATTACCTAATAAAGAAAAGAAGGAAAAGGCCATGAAGGCAGTGGCTGAATTGGATGGTATATTAATTCAATCTCAACTTGTCATTTTGTTCCTCTTTTGTAATTCTTCTTCTTTCTTTCCATCAAGAAACCTTACATGAGCTCCATTGATTGATCATGCGATGGAGTTCTTACATTGCAGGGCTCACTTCAATGACTGTGGACAAAAACCGCAAGAAATTAACGGTGATTGGAGACATTGACGCATCCAAGGTGGAGGAGAAGCTCAAGAAGATATGTGGCGCTATAATAATGAGTGTTGCTCCTCTTGGACCAGCAAAAGAGAAGAGAAGTGATGTCAAAGATGATTTGGCTGCTTTCGCCAGTGCCAGTACTACAATTTTTGGTGTAGGGAAGAACTTGTTATTGAGGGCTTGGTCATCTACTAAATATAAATGAACCGGGAAAGTAATTAATATTATGGCTATTGGGAAGTTATGATCGATGCATTTGAATTTGTCTTATAAAAATTTCCTCATGATTTACATCATAAATTGAGCGAGTTTCCAAGAAGAGAGAAATGTTGTACTTCTATTTTGTGATTTAGTGATTCATATATTAAATTTAAGATTAATGTAAAATTATGGTTCAGAGATGTCCTAAAATTGAGTCAAATCTTGATATTAATATGACGAACTTTTTCATGTCAGATGATGAATAAAAGATTTAAGAACTAATTAAGCTGAGAGTTGCATGTAAAATAAAGATGCTGTCATGTCATGTGTTTGTTTTGGCGTGATGGTGATTTCTTTAGAAGAATTCAAAGGCCTGCTTTTTGAAAAATAATGAAGAAAACAATTCTTACCATAAAGAATGACATTAATAGTATTATCTTTGATTTAAAAATTCAGAGAGGACAAGTTCTTTCTTTCTTTTTTAATCTCATTTACATAGATTAGTTTAATGTATATCCTCCTTCATTTTTGTGATTAACATATATTATGACATAATGCATACATGTATAACAACTTGTCAAACAAATCACTATCTATTGTCCCACTTTTTGTATCATTTATTCTATTACTTGATTCTTATTAGTCACTTTATTTAAATATATAATTAAGTAATTAAGTTAATTATATATTGAAATAAAAATCTAAATCAGGTGACTCAAAGTGTGATATAATATATGTTATCTCATCTCTATTGCCCTCAAACTAGGGATTAATTAACATATTTTCTTCCACTTTTTTGTCACAGTCTCTCACACTCCCCCTGATTAATTGGTCCAAAAAATATAAATTAATACTTTATTATTTTATATTTTGATCAATCAAAAGAAGAGAAACAAGGTTTAAAACACTATAAAATAATAGAAGACATTATCCCATTGTTAGAGAGTAGAGATACATATAATAATGAAAAATCTTAACATAAAATTATAAAAGAAATTTAAAATGAAAAAAAGAAGTTTCAAGATATGTGTTTTAGAATCAATCATAATTAATTAGCATTCTGAAATTAAATCAAATAGAAAAATACATTGAAATCCGTTGTAATTACCTATTTTTCAAATCTGTGCATGTTTCCTCTGTCGTTAAAAAAAAGAAAGTTCTAGTTAAATTCAATTCTTAACAGTTGAGTAACAATTGACCTTTTTCTTAATTATTTATTTTTTATTTACCTACTTTCTATTTTTAAAACCTATACATACATTTATATTGTTTAAAAAGATATTATACTTAAATCTAACTTATAACAGTTACATTAACCTCTCACAAATATATTTGTCTATATCATCTAATATCTATTATATCTCTAATTGCCACAACTTTTTAAAGAGTAAATTAACTATCCACTTTATTATTACTCTCTGTCTGAAGTAATTTCTTTTGTCTTGATTAATTTTAATATATTAAATATATTAATATATATATTTTTTTACCCATGTTGCATCGTTTTTGCTATTTGTTAGGTAATTTTCTTTTCTCGTTAAGAAATCTATTAAGAGTCATAAGAAATGCTTTACTATTTTAGGACTCTCTGTTTTATATTTTTTTTTTCACGCACTTCTTTTGTTTATCCACCTCTTTCAACTCCAAATTTTTGCAAGAGGGATACCACACATCCATGGAGGTCAATGGTGTTTATCCACTTCAAATTTTACATTTTTTTTTTGTCAAAGTTTGTTTTTTCATGTTTTGGATAATTTTTTGTTTGGCATTGTAAAAGTATCAAACTTTCTTCAAATTTCAAGCTTAATTGCTTTTATATTTCAAATTTCAAGCTCTCTCATCACAACAAAGATTGAAATATCAAAATTGGTATTATTTTCAAATATTCAATTATGTGTTGATCCAAATCATATTTTCATATCCAAAAATATTGATAAAGTTAACATATTCATTTGGCCTAGCTTCAAGTCATTTCAACTTACAAAAAAAAAAAAATTATTACACTTCAAAATCCGGTATGGAGAAATATGAACTGTAAATGTTTTTTCTCAAGACTTGTAGGTCAAGAAAATAAATTATAATTTTTAATAGTAGACTTGGCTTATTTATACACGGTGAGTGTTCTAAACAAATGATTCTCTCGCCACCTCATCTGATAAACCACCATCCAAGACATGATTGCTGAAGTAAACCACCGTTTAATTAAGTTGACTTTGTCGTGTATTGTTGTATTTCTTGAGCTCCTGCAATAAAACCCTCACCAAGCTTAGCTTCATTTAAACCATCTTCTATCATTTTCTCTTTAAGTTGTTAGCATCCTCTGGCTTTTTATCAAGTCCCAGTCTTAATTTCACCAACAAAATGATGGTCTGTATCCAGATTCTTAACCAATTTCTTAAATGTCTTGCCTTTCATCTCATTGTATCATTTGCTGTTGAGTTATATAGAATACTTTCTTGTGAATTCCCTTTTCAAGATTCGTGTCATGAGTTTGAATTTACAGAAAGAAAATTTCAATCTGACAGCTGTTTTTATTTGCTATGTTGCAGAAGGTAGTGTTGAATGTGAAATTATCTGATAACAAGAAGAAGATAAAGGCTATGAAGGCAATCGCTGAACTTGATGGTATATTAAATCTAAACCTGTAATCTTTTTTTTTTTTTTTTTTTTTTTTTCCCATTTTGGCTTCCCTTAGCCTCTTGGAGGATTGTTGAGTATTGTGGACACTAAATATGGACACTTTTCTCATTAAGAATTTGAATCCGGATTTGTCAAATTGTTCCACTTTCTAATTCTTCTCTCTTTAGATGATCGTATGCAAACTGTCTGTCAATCAAGACCAAAATTTTGTCTTTCAATCAAGAAAGCCCAAATCATATATATGTATATATATATAAAGCTCCAATGATTGATGTGAATTCTTGTAGGGGTTTATACATTGAGTGTGGACATGATCGACAAGCAATTAACGGCAATAGGAGACATTGAGGCAGCCCAAGTGGTGAAAAAGCTCAAGAAGATATGTGACCCTGAAATAATACACTTTGTTGATTCACAAGCCAGAGAGGAGGATGAAACTCCTAAGAGAGATGACAACAAAACACATGTAGGTCTATCAAGAGTATTATATATAGATAGAGGAGATCACAGTTTTGCTATGTTAGAACTGTGGAAGAGGATCACAATATATATATATATATATATATATATATATATATATATATATATATATATATATATAAAATATTAGGTGTAAAATTAATTATGGCTCACAAATACTCTCAAAAAATCAATTCTTCATATTAATATATTGAAACTTATATCGATGTTATAGTTAGAATGAAGAATAAAACATTTTAAGATTAATCAATCAAAGTTATGATCTTTGACTCATTTGCTCGTGTTCTACTGAATAACTATATGTAAATTCCCATTTCAAGATTCATGTTACAAGTTTGAAGATCAATTTTTTTTTTTCACTAATAAAATTTTAATCTAACAGCTCTTTTATATATACGTTTGCGATGTTGCAGAAGGTAGTGTTAAAGGTGGAATTACTTGATAAAGAAAAGAAGGAAAAGGCCATGAAGGCAGTGGCTGAATTTGATGGTATATTAATTCAATCTCAACTTGTAATTTTGTTCCTCTTTTATAATATTCTTCTTCTCTCTTTTAATCAAGAAACCTTACAGCTCCAATGATTGGTGCGATTAAATTCTTGCATTGCAGGGCTTGCTTCAATGACTGTGGACAAAAACCGCAGGAAATTAACAGTGATTGGAGACATTAACGCGTTCAAGGTGGAGAAGAAGCTCGAGAAGATATGTGGCGCTAAAATAGTGAGTGTCGCTCCTCTCGGACCAGCCAAAGAGAAGAGAAGTGATGTCAAAGATGATTTGGCTGCTCTCGCCAGGGCCAGTACTACTTTTTTTGGCGTGGGCAAGAACATGCTATTGAGGGTTATGTCATTAACTCGTAAATATAGATGAACTGGAAAAGTATTTATACATGTCCCAAACCTTATCACATAGGTTAAAATTGATCAAAAATTCAATTTGAAACATATTTATAATATTATTTTATTAGTTTTTGACCAAATTAGAACAGACTTATGAGAAATTTGTCCTTGGTTATTGAAAAGTCATGATGGATGCATTTGGATTTGTCTTATAGAATTTTCCTCATGATTTAGATCATATATTGAGTGATTGTGCAATAAGAAAGAAATGTTGTGTTGCTATGTTGTGATTTAGTGATTCCTATGTTAAATCTAAGATTAGTGTAAAATTATATGATTCAGAAATGTCTTAAAATTAAGTCAAATGTTGATATTAATATGATGAACTTGTTCATGTGAGATGAAGAATAAAAGATTTCAAATTAGCTAATTAAATCAAATCTTGATGTTAATATGCTGTGTCATGTTATTTGTTTGTTTTGGTGTGGTGGTCTGTTCTGTTAGAAGAATTCAAAGGCCTACCTTTCTTTTTCTTTTTTTAAAAATAATGATTAAAACAATTATTACCACAGAGAATGACACTAATAGTATTATTATATTTGATTAAAAATTCAGAGAGGGTTCAGATAAAAAAAATAAAAAATAGAGAGGAAAATTCAGATAGGACAAGTTCTTTCTATTTAGCTAATCTACACAAATTAATTTAATGTATATTCTCTTTCACTTTTGTGACTAACATATTATGACATATAATGCATACATGTAACAACTTATGATAATAGAAAAACATCCATTGTTTCATATTTTGCGTTATTTTTGTCACTCAATTCTTATTAGTTACTTTATTTAAATATATGATCAAGTTAGTTACTTAATTATATTATTTAAATAAAACAACAAATTAAAATCAAGCCACACATAGTGTGAGATAATATATTATCTCTTCTCTAATGCCCTCAAACTAGGGATTGATTAATATATCTCCTTTCATTTTTTTGTCACACTTTCTCTCCCATATTGTAATTGGTTAATCATGAAGAATTCCACATGATATGAATTTATGACAAACACAATCTTGAACTCCAAAGGCAGAGATATACATAGAGATCTATTCATGTAAATTTCATATTGGCATCATTAGCAACATATTTATCCAATTATATAATAAACCTTTAGAATTGGTTCCCCTTTGTTGGAACTTGCAGGTTGTTTTGCCATTCCTTCTCGATGCATATTGTTCTTCATTTAGTTTCTTCATATATAACCAAAATATAATATACTGATATTGGATAAATGTTTCATTTTGATGGATTAAGTTTTCAAGCATACTCTCTTGCCTTGCTAATATATACATTTGCATCTCAAATGCAGATCCATTGATTCTTGAATTATTACACCATTTATTTGTCCTGAACTTTTTGTTTATCTTGCTCAGGTACCCAAAATCAATTGCCTGGGGTATTATGTTGGGAATGAACTTATAGGGTGCTTCACACAAATAATATGATGAACATGTTTGGCTGACCGCACGACGTAGTTATAATGCAGTTCCTTTTTTTCAACAATATCTAAAGAAAAATGAATTTATTTTAGTTGATTGTCAGTCATCTGATTAATATATATTTGTATTAATTATGCATTTTTATATCAATATGATAGTTGACAATTTTCTACACATTGTAATCAATTACAATAAATTCGGATTTGTATCCAAAAGTAGCTTGGATATTTTATCTACTGTTGCTGTGATGCAGTGGGCTGAAATTGCTCTGGTGTTGTGGTATAGAATATTTATGTCTAATCTATACTCTTAACGATAAAAAGAATGGGGGATTTTCTATTTTTACCCTATATAATTGGCACATATTTGTTATGGGATGGAAACTACTAGAGTAATAAAGTTTATTTATAGAAAGTTTAATTTTAGACATGTCCACTGTAGTTAAAGTTTTTCATATTCATCCTTCTAATGAAATTTTAAACAGACCTGAGTACTAAAGAACTCAAATAAAACATCATAAAAGAAGAATATCTTGCGCATTATAACTAGTTTAAATTGAATACAAACCTAAGCAATTACTAAAAGTAGAATTATCTTCAATTGTTTTAAATTAAATTTCAATTGTTAGTAATAAGTTTATAATAGGAAATCTAGATTTTTTTCCTCTTAAATTTCACTAAGACTTATATATGACATATCATGATTTTGGAATAACAGTCTTTTGTCATCTTAAATTTTTCTGCTTTAAAAAATCTAAAATGACATGTTTACTTTTCATAAAGAATCACATATTTATCTGACATTTTTAAACAATTTTTTTTTTAATTTAATACATGTTAATTTATATATTGTGGACCATTTCATTCAAAACTTTTTTTCTTTATTAGATGAATACACTCAAAACATTTTGACAAAAAAGAACTTCGGATGTGAAATGTTGAACCTCTTTAAATGTCATTGTCTCTCTCTCCATTTTCTATCTGTCTTTCTCATTTTCAGCATTCACTTGTGAACAGTACATAATAATATAATAGCCATATTGATTGAATTATTACGATGACTTCTTGTTCAGCAGATGCCTATAATAACCATAATATTATAACCATATTTGATTTAAAAAATTCTGATAACCATATTTAACAATTCGATAAAATAATAGAAAGGGCTGTTAAGCAACATGCCATATAATTATTGATTTTTTGCGATGACTTCTTGTTCAAAGTCTTTCTTCTTCAATGATATTTCAACCAAGTGATCTGTCACATCCTAAACATTTTCATTATTCGTGTGTGAACATCACATAATATATGAATAGAAGGCTGAATATAATAATAATAATAATGATATATAAAAGTCAACTATGTTTATTGGTATATAAAATCATATTTAACTATACATAATAACCATTTGCTTTATTAAAATAATATTTGCATAAAACTAAATCTTAAGAATTTTATATTCGATCAACGATGCCTTAACCTTTGTTGAATTATTGCGTCTACACGTTAAATGATATATTTTTATTAAATGACCTGTTACATTCAAATCATTTTCAAGGGTTCACACTAGCTATTCTATATTTTTTAATTAGAATCGTTTTTAATTTGCATAAAATAAACCATTTTCTTGGGATCTCATCTAATAAACCACCATGCAAGAAATGATTGCTGAAGTAACACTGTATTAAGTTGACTTTATCAATGTCATGTATCTGTTGAGGTCCTGCTATAAAACCCTCTCCAAGCTTAGCCTCATTTAAACCATCTTCTATCACTAATCACTCCTATTTAAGCTGTTAGCATCTTTTGGCTTTTATCATTCCCAGTCTTAATTTCACCAAACAAAATGAAGGTCAGTATCCAGATTCTTAACCAATTCTTAAATATTAGTATTGCCTTTCATCTCATTGTATCATTTGCTGAATACCCTTTTCAAGAAAATTTCAATGTAACAGTTCTTTTATTTGCTATGTATGTTGCAGAAGGTAGTGGTAAAGGTGGAATTATAGATGACAAACAGAAGAAAAAGGCCATGAAGGCAGTCACTGAACTTGATGGTACGTATATTCAATCTCAACCTGCAATCTTGTTCCTCTTTTCTTATTCTTCTTTCTCTCTTTAGATGCTCATGCAAATTAACACGACCAAAACTTTGTCTTTCAATGATTGATGTGAATTCTTGCAGGGCTTTATTCATTGGCTGTGGACAGGATCGACAAGGAATTAACAGCGATTGGAGAAATCGAAGCAGCCGATGTGGTGAAAAAGCTCAAGAATATATGTAGCCCTAAATTACACATGTTTGAATCACTAGCCAAAGAGGAGAAGATGAAGGATGAAGCTCCTAAGAAATATAACAACAAAAATACACATGTAGGTTTTAATATTAGAACTGTGGAAGAGGATCACAACATCAATATATAATGAATCTAATATTAGCATAAAATAAAATTACGGTTAACCAAAAAAGCAAATCTTAATGTTAATATAATGAAACTTGTCCATGTTATAGTTAGATGAAGAATAATACATTTTAAGAATTAAGTAATTAATTAAGCCAAGTTAGTTAATTAATTAACTTTGATTCATTTGTTCTTGAGTTCTGCTCAATTACTATATGTGAATTCCAAATCTAATAGATATTTTATTTGCTATATATGTTGCAGAAGGTAGAGTTTGATGTGGAGTTACCTGATTACAAACTCAAGAAAACGGCCATGAAGGAAGTTGCTGAATTTGATGGTATATAAATATTCTAATTCTTCTTTATCTCTTTAGATTCTCATGCAAACAGGACCAAAACGTTAATGTATTTCAATCATATAGCTCCAATGATTGAATTATGTGAATACTTGCAGGTCTTGATTTGGTGACTGTGGACACAAAGGGCCGGAAGTTAACGGCAATTGGAGACATTGATGCACTCAAAATTGAGAAAAAGCTCAAGAAGATATGTGCTAGCGCTAAAATACTCAGCGTTGCTCCTGTTGGATCAGCCAATGAGAAGAAGAAAAATGATGAGAAAAAGAAAGAAGATGAGAAGATCAAGAAAGTGATGCCAAAGGTGATAGGGCAATTGTGATCAGCTCTTCTTTGTTTGCAAAGTTAAAGAGGAACTTATCCAAGAGTAAGTGACCTGCTAATGAAAAATAATATTAAATGGCTATCTGATGCGGACAAGATAGGAGTGCAAGAAAACTAAATTGAAGCCTAAACGAGTGAAATTCTGAATTCCTATTTATTATTTTGTTTTCTCAATTTTAAGAGATTTGTAAACAATTATGTCATCATTATTTTCTTTTAGTTTTTCAAAATATATTTTTAATGTTTATTCTTTTTTCTATTATTATTGAATGTGATGTAATTTCTTTTTTATTATGGTTACTTTAGGGCCAAAACTTTACTAGCAATCTTCTAAGTTAAGAAAGAATCATCGATGCAAAGTCTCTAGTTGTAATCTTTTTCACTCATTCAAAAAAATAAATACTTTTCAAGTATTTTAGTTTTCTCTCACGTTTCTTTAAAAACTTATTTTCTTTCTTTAAGAGAGAAATATCTTATTGCTATTTTGTGATTTAGAAATTCATACGATATGGCTGGTCTTAATATGAAAAAGAAGTAATATGAAGTTATAACTTACTAGCTAGTAGCCTAGTTCATGAAAATAATGAAAGAAAAATAAATTAGTGTCAGTTAATCTAAGATTAAGGTAAAATTACGGTCAGAAATACCCTCAAATTAAGTCGAATCATGATATTAATATGATGAAACATGTTCATGTGAGATTAAGAATAAAACTAAGATTTAAGAATTAACTAATTAAGCTGAGTTGTATGTAATTAAGACAAAATTTTATATTAATATGAAGCAACTTGTTCAGGTGAGATGAGGAATAAAATTAAGATTTATAAAGAATTAACTAATCAAGCTGAGTTGCATGTAAAACAAAAACTTTGATTTTATCTCAAAAGACTTCCTCCGTGCTCTAGGCCTCCCATCTTTTTTCGTACATGTATCTTCATATATTTAATTTAAAATTTTATATTTTGTCTATATTTTAATACTTGGTTTAATTTAAATTTTTATATTTGATCTATACTTTTAATTTTTTATTTTCATTTTTAATAGTTATTACTAATACAACCTATTGCGGTTACACACAAGGCACCATTTCTGTACAGTTATTATTTTTCTTTTTGGCTTTTCATCTTTTTGATATTCCTATTTTATTTAATAATTCATAAATATATAATTGTTTGAGAAAAATTAAAATATATTAAAAATCTAAATTAAATTTAAAAGATATCTAAATATTTATAAAGTGGTCTTTAAGAATTTTTTTTTTTTGTGATATACTATTTCATAAATATTTTAAAGTGGTCTTTTGTATTTTAATTAGTTAAGAAGAAATACCATTTAGCCACCCATAAATTTTATCTATCATATTATAAAAGTGGTAAATAAATTTTAAATATAAAATTATAAAATTGGAGATACTTTCTTATTTAATATCGTAGAAGAAAAGATAGATTTGCCAAGAATAATTTAGAAGGAGTAACTTCCAAAATCATAAACATCCAGAATAATCATTTTGATAAAAAAAATGTAACAAATAAAGTGAAAGCATGTGACAGATACATCTCTCATAAAAAAAAATTCAGAATAATGATATAAAATCATGTGTAAATAGTCATTATAGTTAAATGCGAACAATAAAAAAAAAAAAAAGGTAATCACTAAAAAGTTAATATTCAGGCTAGTTTATATTGGGTAAGTTAAGAATTTTATCACAATTAAATATTTAATAACACATCTAAATTTATTTAATCTTGAGTTTTTTCAAGGTATTATTTGACATATTTGCAATAAAAAATTGTCATAATATCAATTTATGGCATACTATCTTATTTGAAATCAACAAAAAATAAAAATAAAATGTTACATTAAAAATACATATAAACATACAAATTTATTTAAAAACAAAAAACATATATATAGCAATATTTTACAGCACTAAATTTTACAAACAGTAGTATTGTATTTAAAAATTAACAAAAATTACGGTCATAATAATTTATTATTATAATTATTTAATTATAAGCCTCATAAAAAAAAAAAATCAAGAGATCAACATGGGTGGAGTGGAGTTGTAAAATTGAAAGATAAATATTTGTATATAAATATTGTTTTTTGTGAGAAGTTGAAAATTAAATATAATTATTATAGTTGAGTTTTAGTTTTTTAAAAATAAAAGAAGTCGTAAAAGAAAAAGAAAAAAGAAGTGAAGAGACCAACGAGGGTAGAGTGGAGTTGTAAAATTAAAGTGATAAAAAGTACTTTGTCATTTAATGTATATATATATATAGATACTAAGCATAAAAGTAAAAAAGAAAAACTGGAGATCGTGGGGGAAGGAGAGAGATAATCAACAGTATTTAATAAATAGATTTAATGGTATTTATAATTAAATAAAATAATTTAAAAAATTATGTAATATTGCAAAACCAACAAATGGAGAACTCTTTGTCAATTAGAATAGATATAAATAAATAATAATATAATACTAACTTTGAGAATTCTTTGTATTAGATCATTCTTTCAACTACCAATTGATACAATTTCTTTGGGTAATATATGTTAATATTTCTTTCTAGACCAAATAAATTCTCCTGCTAAAGTCTACACACATTTTTTCATTTGTATAATTTTTAATTTCTCGTGATAATCTACTGTTTTATTGTTACATAGTCATTATATATTAAAAAATTTTAAATTATAGACATATAATTATCTTTTCAATTATGACTTAAAATTGATAATAAATACTTATTTTGGTCTCTCATACTTAAAACTTTCATTAATTTGATCATTTACACTTCAAGTTTATCGATGTGATCCCTCGTATTTCAAGTTTATCAATTTAGTTTTCACACTTAAAGCTCTAATCAGTTTTTGTACTTTAAACTTATTAAATTTATCAATTTAATCTCTCACACTTAAAAAATATTAATAAGTTTAAGAGATAAAATTAATAAAAATTTTAAAATGTGAGTAACTAAATTAATAAATTTAAAGTGTGAGGGACAAAATTGATTAAGACTACAAGTATAAGGGACCAAATTAATAAACTTAAAATGTAAAAGACTAGACAAAAATAAGTGTTTACTCTAAATTTTTTTTAAAATATTTAAAACCAAAACCACTGTGCATGACACAAGTGACATACTAGTTTTGTCTTATATTATTTCCTTATTTTAACTTTCTAATTGATGGATAAAATAAAAATTTTAAAATTTTACTTAATTACTTGATGTTGTAAAATTATAGAGTTAATACCTATTTTAGTCCCTCACACTTGAAACTCTTATCAATTTGGTCCCTCACACTTTAAAAGTCTTTTACATTTGAAATCCTAATTAATTTCGTCCCTCACATTTCAAATTTATCAATTAGTCATTTACACTTCAAATTTTTTTATCAATTTTATCCCTTAAATTTATCAATATTTTTTAAGTGAGAGAAATTAAATTAATAAGTTTTACAAGTTTAAGGAACTAAATTGATTGGGGTTTTAAGTGTGAGGGGCTAAATTAATAAACTTGAAGTGTGAAGGACCAAATTAATAAACTTAAAAGTATGAGAGACTAAATTGATAAGAGTTTTAAGTGTGAGGGACTAAAATAAGTATTTACTCAAAATTATACGAAGTAATGATTAGAAGTTTTTGGATTTAAAAAAAAGGGATAGAATATAGAATAGAAAATGTTATTAAAAGGTAGGCATGACTTATGCAGAATAATTTTTTTTTTTTTTATCCCAAAAACTACTAATAGATTAATTTATTTACCTATAAAATTAAGTGACCGATCATAATTTTAGATTTCAATTATCTTCTTTATTAATTAGGAGCTTTGAGACATGGAAACAAAACGAAAAGTTGTCACAACTTATATATACATAGTGGTTATCTTAAACAAGCTTTTATAATTTTCTAGTATCTCATCTAACCAACAAGAAAGAAATGACTGTTTCTTGCAAAGTGGAGTGTACTGTTTGCCTTCTCCTTTGATAAAATAAAGAAGTAACACTTTAAGTTGGACTTTGTCTTCCATCTCTTTGAACCATCTTCTATAAAACCCTCATCTGAGCTTCATTTAAACCATCTTCTACTACTTTTCTTTAACTTGTTAGCTTGCTTTGGCTTCTATCACCCAGTTTTAGTTTCAACTTTTACCAACAAAATGAAGGTCATCTCCTTCAATCATTTGTTCAATTACTACTTGTGAATTTCCTATTCCAGATTTGTTTTGCAGGTTTGAGATCAATTTTGCATTAACAGAGAATTTCAATCTAACAGCTCTTTACTTTACTTGTCATGTTGCAGAAGGTAGTGTTAAAGGTGGAACTGTTCGATGACAAAATCAAGAAGAAGGCCATGAAGGCAGTCTCTGGCCTTTCAGGTATTGAATTTCAACTAGTAATTTTAGTTAATTATTCTTCAAATATTCTTCTGTCTTTCGATGCTTTTTTACATCGTTATAGCCAGAATTAATGTAAAAATTGAAATTTTGCACTTTTTACATTGATTATGTCGACAACTAATAACCAATAAAAAGTGTTCTGTTTTTATAACGACTATTTCTACATCGGTTAGACATCTGATCTAAAAAGTCAAAATTCATTGATGTAAAAAGTGTTTTATGCATGCAATAGTGAGAAAGCCCAAATCACATATAAAGCTCCAATGATTGATATGAATTAGTTCTTGAAGGAGTTGAGTCAGTGTCTGTGGACATGAAGGACAGGAAATTGACCTTAATCGGAGACACCGACCCCATTAAAGTGGTTAGCAAGCTCAAGAAGCTGTGTCACGCTGAAATACTCACAGTTGGACCAGCCAAAGAGGAGAAGAAGGAAGAAACTCCTAAGAAAGATGACAAGAAAGATGAATTGGCTGCTCTTCTCAAGAGCTGGGAAGAGTATTACAGACAGATGAGACCACAGTATTACTATGTTGGAACTGTGCAAGAGGATCACAATTGCAGCTGCATCATCTGCTAATTACAAGTGAATGGGGAAAATAAATAATATATAGAAAAATGGTTATTAGAGAGTGCAATGCATTACGAGTATTTTTTTTTTTTAGAATTTTTATAGTTATGTAGATCTTAAATTGGTGTCCAAGAAGGAAATGCTGTGTAGTTATCTTTGTGATTTTCTTATGAGTTATTTCAGTAAAAATATTTTCAAAAAAAGCATAAACATTTAACTTAAAATTTACTTGGAGGACAGAAGTCTTAACTTCTATTTGTCTGGCTCATGACATTCACAACAGTCATGATATGAAAAACAAAGATGCTTTCATGTCTTGTGCGTTTGTTTGTTCTGGTGTCTCGGTCTTTTCATTAAGAAGAAATCAAGGCCTGCTAAAATAAAGAATTAAATCCATAAAAAAAATAAAGAATAAAAAAACATGTGATCTAGGATACATAACAATTATACAATGGAGGTTTGTTTTATCTTTCGGTAGGGAAAAATTCTAAGTGATTGAGCATTCCAAGATCATAGTACGCCTTTATTAATTATTTATCAATAAAATTCTTACTACAAGAATAAGATCTAAATCAGTATCTTTATGATATTTACTAACTAGGTTTGATTAATTAACTATTTAGAGAACACAAGTAGAGCTTTTTAAATTCTTAAGAAATTCTCATGCTTCAAGTATAAATAAGAAAAGTAATCATATTCAAGAAGGAAAGTAAATATAGTCTTCATTTTTTATATTAACATATTATATCATGCATGATACAATGAGTTATTTTAGTAGCCGTTACTTCCGCCGCCCTCACCACTATATAAGAAATACATATATGTCAAAGAAAAATCTCAACATCAAGTAGTAAAAGAATTTTTTTTAAGAAAAAGAAATTTAAAGGACGGCTGCTCCTCTGCATTGGTTGGAAGCATTGGAAAGGTTAGTACTAATATAATTGGAGATGAATCTAAAAATTAATTAAGAAAGGACAAAATTATGAAGACTTCTCTAGAGCCCAACTTATTACCTCATGAAAAGAAAGCTTTAAATGAAATAAGAGGAACTAAGTGCAAGACTCAAAATTTTGAAGGAGATTGGTGAAGGCTTGCATGTGCACGATGCTGTCAAAAGTTTCAGATTTTATGGTAAGTCTAAGATGAAATATGATGTAGTTAAACTACAGAATCATTTCTTTATAGTTGTAATTAGTATGATGGTTGCCATGGTAGTGATTCGTGTCTTTTTGTTATAAATTTTGGTTTGCTTTAACAGAATTTGCGCGGGGAAATACCCTAGAAATTTGGTTTTCTTTAGTAGGCATGGAATTACTGGGGAAGGGTTTATCTTGTACTGAAACAAAATCTTTTATCTCATTTCTTCTTTCTCTCTGGAGAATGAGGAATGGAGGGCCAAAGTCCTTTCCAAATTTTTAATTTTCACTTAGAATATTATATAATCATTATGCATCATCTATCCTCCCCTCTCTCCTCAATTACACATGTAAAGTTTATATTTAGTTTTCAAATCTTAACCTTTTTTAATTTTGATCTCATCTTTAGCCAAATCATGGCTCCAACTTTGCAACATTTATGCTATTAATGGTGTTCACAAACCAATCCAAAAACTGACTAAAACTAATTAAGAACAATTTGAATCAATTCTAAATATACATAAACTGTTAGTTCGATTTATGTATTTAAAATTTTTGACCAAAATGAACCAACCATATATATGTATTTAAAATTTTTATTTTTGTTGCTCCAAACTAATTTAAAACCACCATAAACTAACTCCAAACTACTCTAAACCACCCGAAAAATAAATTTACAAATTTTAATAAATCCACATAAATTGATAGTGTCGTATTGCTTCCAAACCAAATTACCGTGCGCCTACTGTCTTAAAGTTCAAATTCACAACGAAGATTTCAGTAAGAGTGTCTATGTCGTTGTTTTACTCTCTTATTTATTTTTTTTCAGATTTTTTTTTCCTTTTTCCAAATAATTTAAAATAGTTACTCTCGATTGTATATCTTTCTCTAACTAACTTTTTCTCTTTCCACTCTTCTCACATATTTTTCTTTTCTTTTTTTTTTTTTCAAAAATTTTAAAACACCATCTCTTTCTTCCTTATCTTTTTTTTTTTAAATGTTATTTTATTACTTCCTTCTTATTTTTAATTTTTATTTAGAATAAGTTGAGCTATTTATTCTAAATCACAACTTCATTTTTATTTTAAAAATTAAAAAAAAGGTATTCATTTTATATTTTGCAAAAATTTTGTTCATCAAAATCTTCTATATGTATTTCTTAGATTATATGCAATAAATTAAATAGATTTATAGGTTGAAGATATTTACAATTTTTCTTTATTTTGTATAATTTTATTTATAATTTTAACATAATATACTCAAATAAAAAATGAGTTAAAAGAAAAAATATAACTCACAGGAGTTATATATATATATATATATATATATATATATATACTTACTCTCTATCTAAAATTATAAGACTATATTAGTAAAATTTTATGTTTAAAAATATAAAGTTATTTTTTTTATTTAAGAAATATTGAATGACATTTTTTAAAAAAATATTATTATTTAAAGTCTTATTTTAATAATTCTCTGGACATTTGATTCGAAAGACAAAATATTAAATGTAAGCATTATAAGAAAAGTATATATTTTTTAATTACTTAATTATATTTTTTGAAAGTGTAAAGTAAATAATATGATCTTATAATTTTAAACTAAAAGAGTATATATATATATATATATATATATATATATATATATTATATATATATATATATATATATATATAATATTATATATATATATATATATATATATATAGTATTTATTTATTTATCCTCTTTACCTTAGTTTTGAAATAAAGAATAGGTAAGTGAGAAATAAGATAATATAGAAAAGATGAAATTTATAACCTATTAAGAGTATTATTTAATATTATGAATAATACTCTATTGGTGTGGATGTCTATATTCAAGAGTTTTCACTACCCTTGAAGGTTATAACCGTTATGTCTTTTATGTGTCATTATCCTTTGTAACTCTCAATGGTTTTATGTAAAACCTTTACTCCTTTATGTAATGGGTATTCATTGTACATTATGTAGCATTATAGGTGAGTTACAAACTTATCTCTATAAATAAAGCATCTCATTTGTATTCGTGTACACACAAGAAAATAAAAGAAAACTCTCTTATTTTTGATATTCTGGTGTTGTCTTTACTCTCCATTTACATCATTTTCATAACATTTAAATTGTTTTTGTGTTTATTTTACATGTTGACCATCAACTAATGTCTCCTTAGTTAACAGCTAAAAATTGAATATAAGTATTGTGCTCTTCAAAGTATATAAAAGGTATATGAAATTTTTTAAATATCTTAAAATCAAGATGACGCATCAAGAATAGTCAGGATAGCTCAACTGGTACAGCAGACGACTGAAAATCCTCGTGTCAATACAACGAAGGTAGGGGAAAAAAAGAAGAAGGTAATTATTGATAGGTCAGTGTAATTTTTTAATATTAATTTTTTTAACTAATTTATTTATTTATTATATGCTAATTTATATAAACAAACTTAATTAACTCAAAATCACAGTTAAAAATATTTATAAAACAGAATGAGCTAACTCAGCTAATGTATTCATGGATTAACATGTTTATCTTACTTCCTATGATATTTATTTTCCCATTTTAATTGGTTAAAATTAAAAAAAAAATCTGCAAGTAATATTAAATTATTGAAAATGGCTTCTTAAACGAATTAAAGAAATGGAATATAAAAGATGGAGTACACATTTATTTTGCCCCGTAATACTTTCATTATTATAATAAAAAATCATATTTCAAACTTTTTAAATTGAACTTACATTATAAAAAATCTTATTAAATTAAATCTTCCATGTTGCCCAAAAAAAACTCTCAAAGATTTTTTTTATATATATAGTGTGGAGATTTAATTTAAAAAATTTAAAATATGAGATTTTTTTTTTTTTTATTTTGGTGAAAATATCAAAGACAAAATAAGGGTTATCTCTAAAGATGTAGACTTCATAATTATAACCCCTTTCTCTCTATATATATAAGAAAATCTCGTGACCTTGTTATTAGTTAAAATATAATAAAATAATACTTTAAATTTTATTAATTAAATTTATTGACAAATCAATAAATTATGAGACAAGATTTTGACATATGGTATGGGATAAAAAAAAAAAAACCCCATTTTCCCCCCCTAACACTAACCTTGTAGACAATTATTCCCCTGACATTTTAAGTTTCCTAAATTAAACCCTGACACTTCAAACATTTCTCATATCGAACCCTCCATCCACCTCCGTCACCGCCCACTAACGGTTTTTCGCCTACGTGGCACGTTAAGTGCTAACGTGGCCATTAATGGATGACATGGCCAATGGGACGCAGCTAATGTGGCCATAACTGCTCCAAAACACAGCCATTGTGGTTGTTTTGACACTCTTGGGCTTCTTCTTTACCGGCGCCTTCTTAGCTACCTTGATGACCTTCTTCCCCGTCGAAGCTTTCACTGATGTCTTAGCCACCTTAGCTAGCCTTGTTGTTGCCTTTGCTTTTGGTTTTACGGCAACCTTGGGCTTTGTGGTTACCTTCATTTTTGTTCTGCATAATCATATGCACAGCCCACAAATTAACAAAGGACAAATTTGCAGAGGTGTAAGGGTGTCGCTGCACCAAAACCAGTCTTAACTGGAGAGATTTGCAGCTTGAACTCAAGGTCGAGGTAAGGGTTCGACAATATAAGGGTGACTTTCACAAGCTTACCAGCAGCCACCAATTTTTTCAGTTAGTAAAGCAAAAGCTTCCTGAAATTGGGAATTTCATAAACAAGAGGAAAAGAGAAAGAGAACAGCACCTCAATGATGTCGTTGCAAATGTGGTGTGGAGGTCCCCAAACCCTAAACGACACCCATGGCTGCGTTTGGAACAGCTCTACCACATCAGCTGCATCCCATTGGCCACGTCAGCGCTTAACATGCCATGCAAGCGAAAACCGTTAGTGGGTGGTGACGGAGGTGGACGGAATGTTCGATATAGAAACATTTGAAGTGTCAGGTTTTAATTTGGAAAACTTAAAGTGTCAGGGAGGTAATTGTCTGCAAGGTCAGTGTCAGGGGGAAAAAGGGGGTTTTCTCAAAAAAATTGTCCATATACATTGGTTACTTTTATATACACATATTTATAACACATATAGATTAGGTGACACGTGTGTTTCTTAAGGAAGGGGTGGGAGCATACAACTACGGTGTTATTTAGTATTTGTTTGATAACATTCAAGATTTTAAATAGGCATAATTTTACTAAATTAATATAGAGTTATACAAGATTTATTTTAAGTTCGTTATTACTTTGTTAAAGTTTTGTTATTTTTGTAATTTATTCTATTCGAATTAAATTAGTTGTAAATTAAAAAATTTAATAATAAGTTCATATTTTATAAATACTCATGGCCAAGACAAAAATAAAATATATCAAACTTATCATTCAATAGGTTAGTGAGTGATGATCACTGGTTTGGTAATCATCACAACATGTTCAAGTTGAGCAGCATGGTTATGTGATTAAATAATAATTCGCATTTGTATGTTTTTTTAAAATCCCACACTAGGATTTCCATTCTATTTTTGAAATAGGATTAATTTCATTTAAAGAATGGGGTAATCAGCTAATCACATGTGTATTTAAATTGACCACAATATAAATTATACACACATATACATATATAAAATATCTTCTATCAGATGACGATACATATCATTTGCTTCAGTATAAAAAATGGCACTTTTGTATCCTCCTTATATTATTTTGTTATATTAACCCATCTTTATCCGATAGAATATATATATATATATATATATATATATATATATATATATATATATATATATATATATATATATATATATAATATATATTATATATATATATATATATAATATATATATATCTATGTGGTCAATTTAAAAACATATGTGATCATTCGATTAATTAATCACATCAAGCTGCTCAACTTAGAAACCTCTAATTAATATATCACTTGGAAAGGGAGACCTCTAAAGTCTACAAGAGGGCACTTGCAAAAGTTTTGGGTATATTTAATTTCATTGATTTACCTAAAACACCATCCACAAATTCGAAAAGGGAAATTTAAAAGGAAAACAAATAAATAAATAAAGGGGCCTTTTGATATTCAAAGGTTTATGTTTAATATCATGTACAGAAATACATGAAAAAAGAGTGTAAATACCTGGAAAACAACACCGAAGGAGGCAGTGCCAACCACGTGTTCTGCCATTTGTGAGATTGTTTGAAAGCCAAACAGATCAATCATCAATCTTCATATCTCTTACATGCATTCTGAGTGTAACCAGTAACCATGGCAGTCCAGAGAATATGGTTGTCCTTAATGGACAGGATCTTGAAGAGATATTCAGCTTCTGAAATGCACTTGCACTTTGCATACATGTCAACAAGGACAGTGACAACAAACACATTAGATTCAAATCCAGTCTTCACCACATACCCATGAATCTGTTCCCCACTTTGGATCAGACCCAGGGCAGAACACACCCTTAGAATACTTCCTAAAGTCAACTGACTGGGCTTCTGCCTCTCAAGCCTCATCCGCCGAAATAAATCAAAGGCTTCAACTACATTCCCACATCGACAATACCCAGATACGAGGGATGACCATGTTATAGAACTTTACTTTCAAGTTCATCAAAAAGCCGTCTTGCTTCAACAAGCTTTCCCGAATTAGCATAAGCAGCTATCATAGTGTTATAGGTATACTCATCTCTTTCAAGCATATATTCAAACACTTACCGGTCTTCATAGATTAGACCAGATTTTGAAAGATCATTGAGAACCCAATTTGAATGGAACTTAGATTGCAATGGTATGGACATAATAAGTAAATTTGACGAGATTGAATCGGTTGAAGGCCTTGTAAGGGAATCCCAAAACTTTTGAATTTAACATTAGCTTGCCCACTTCTTATATCCTTGTGGCCCTTCCAGCTTAAACCAGGTTACTTTCCTTTCTAATTCTACAACGAATGCATGGAGGGAGGATATCCATTGTCCACAGTCACAAAAATATACCTTTCGCTTGTTCTATTTTTCTCTAACACAAGTGTGCATGAAATCGCAGGGACAAAAACAGCATGGCCATTCAACATAAAGGACAAGCAGTTTGTTTGAGATTTTCACTGTCAACAAGCAACACCAATACAAGCTATGAGTACGTTATGGATGGTTAATGAGTAACTGTAAATCTAACAATCATCAAATTACGGGAGGACAACGACACTAAGTAACAGAGGAAGCAGTCAGGTAACAGAGGAAACAAAAACTTTGAATGAAAATTTTAATTTTATAATGTTAATCTAAAAATGGAAATCCATATTTCAAGATTCTAAAAATACAAATGAGATTTTTTCTTTTTTCTGAAGAATTTATTTATTGTATTTTATTAATAAAAAAAAAAACTCAAACAAATACATGCAGAAAATATAATTTTATATTGTGATAAAGGTTTGAGAGATTCTACTTAAAAAATTTATGACTAATACCTTACATATTACATGTTGGATTAAATAATGTACATCTTTTCAAAATATAAGGAAATTGTGTGATGGTTTTGAAAATTGACGAGAATTAATTAAAATATAACGAATCAGAGAAAGTCAAATTTATAACTTATTAACTTATTAGGTGTTTGACCTTTTTATTAGGTTAAGTTTTTACTAGTTACATTTTAGTCATTTATTTTTATTTATTGTCTAAGATATTACTCAACAGACATCTTTTAAATGAATCTAAGTAAAAAAAAAAGCATTAATTAATGTAATTGTTATATGTTGAATGAAGTGTTACATTTTTCAAACTATAACAAAGTTGTGTGCAGGATTTGAAAATTGAGGAGACTTAAGTAAAAAATAAGGTATAGGAAAAGTTAAATTTTTGACTGGTTAAGGGTATTTATGATATTTTAAGTATGACAATTTGACTCGTATCTAAAGGGCCAATCATTTTTACTTGGTCATATATGCGGATGGGGCTAGAGATTTGAGTACATGCATTGGGATGCGAATTTTAATGGGTTATTTATGTTCCTTGTTATTTCAAATTTGAATTTTTATACCCATGTTAATTTATGTTTTTAAAATTTTATTTTTGAAATGATATAAAATTTATAATAGCATTTTTCAAGTCAAGAGGCAAGTCTCGGGATAAAGGTATTTAATAGGGATGGAAATTTTAATAAAGACCCTCATGAGACTAAGTCTGGGGATGAGGCTAAATCCTTAATATTGGGGTGAGGCTAGGGAGTGAAAACACCACCCAATTGTCATCCCTATGATATTTTAGTCATGTTAATTTGTGATATATTATTTTTTTTATCCACGAGTATGTTTATTTCAAATTAAAAATGAGATTAATTTTGTTTATTTCAAATTAAAAATGAGATTAATTTTGTTTAAAGAGTGAGAGAATTTTATTGTGAATTTAAACTTTTAACACTGTAAAAATGAGATTTTTGTATACACATTTATAACGCATGTACAAGATACTAATTAAGGGAAAAGTGTGTATATGTATAATGTTATTTAGCATTTGTTTAATAATATCCAAGATTTTAAATGGGTTAATTTTTTTTGTCACAAATAATACTATGATACTAAACTTTTAAAATATTAATTTAAACGTACAGGAGAGGCCGAAATCGAACTTCTAAAAATAAAGAAGTTATAACCTTTGCTTTAAAGAGTTAATACAATAATACATCTACTCTTCTAAATAAGTCAAATTTAAATAAACTAAAATTATGTTTTACATTGTTGATTTGAGGCATTCTCAAGTTATCAAAATGGAACGTTCTTTTCATTGAACAGATTAGTGAATGAAGATCGATCACCGGTTTGATGATCACGTCATGTTCAAGCAGAACAGCCCTAGGTGATTAATTAAAGAATGGCATGCGTATTTAAATTGACCACGTAAATAATATAATATCTTCTATATCTGGTGGATACACAACTCATCTTTTTCAGTAGAAAAATTCACATTATATATATATATATATATATATATATATATATATATATATTATATATATATATATATATATATATATATATATATATATATATCACTCTCGAATATCAGTAGATGATCTCAAGAATCTCCTATAGTCCAAAGCAGCATAAGAGAGACTGAAAGAGACAACTTTTACTGCAACCTCTAATTAAAGTCTGCAGTAGAGCACTTGCAAATAGATAATTTAGCATTTTAACAAAAACTCATATGAAATGGAATTTTGTCAATGTATTTGATATTTTGTCAATCTATTTTAACATTTCAATCAAAAACTCATATGAATTAACGTTTAGTTAATATATTTTGACGTATATTTTAATGTTTTGGATATCATGATTTTAAAAAAATATATCTATTTTCATAAATAATTTTAAACTGAACATATTTTCTTAAATAATTTTTTACATAAATCCATAATAGTCAAAATCACCCAAAATTTTTGGATTTGTTTAATTTGATTAGTTTACCTATAAACTCTAGTCACAAAATTAGTTAAAATGAATCCCTACCAAAAAAAAACAAAGAGACTATATGGGTCATGATTTTGACATATTGCAGGGGATCCATAGCATATATCAGATAAGTAGGGAGTTTAGAATTACTTGAAATAGGAGTGGATTCCATATTATTAGGAATGAGAAAGAAAATCATTCCTAGAAAGCAGTTATGATCTCTTGCTACAATATAGGGAGCCTTGACCATGTTATTTGATGGATAGTAACACTTGTATTTATAATAGAGATTAGAGGCTTTCTATGACAACCCTAATGGGCTACTAGGTTAACCTACCCATCAAATGTTAACCAAATATCATGGGCTAATAACGAAAGTCCACTAAACAAAGGTGCAGCCCAATAAACAATAAATTATTACATAATTAATTGGGCAATACAAAATCTCATAATTAATCTAATAATTAAATCTAAGTTTTAATAAAAGAGCATGATTTATGTTAGTCCATAAAATTTTTCTTACAATCTCCCACTTTGACTAACATGAATCATAGGTTCTAAAAGAAGGGCTTTCCAAATTGAATTTTACAACAATATAGTTATAACATCTTATATTAATTATGAGCATAAGCACCATAACAACAACTCGTAAATCAAAATGAAGTAACAAGCACCTAGTAGTGCAGAAGTTGTGTCCGATAAGGTCACTAACATCATGCAGACCAAAGTATTTTACCTCAAAAAGACCTGAGTAAAGTGGACAACTGGGATAAGGCATGCACTCCAAAATAGCCCAAACATCCAATAAGGATGTGTACTAAGATAACATATCATGTACAATCTCTCAGTATTACAAAATTGAAACTAAAACAGAATTATCTCTCAAATTATAACAAGACTAAAATGTCTCAACAATCCTTATACTAACAACATATTGTATTAGTATCATTGCAATATCGAGATTAAAACACAATCATTTCTCTTACAACTTATATCTAACATATAAGCACGATTTGCACACAACTATGTATGGCATCAATCGCGTGGACAACAATATTAGTCCATAAATGTCTTATGACAAGACAAACCAACATGTTAACAATAGTTAACATTTGCCATACATTATCAAGCTGCCACTAACCCATGACATCATCAATGCCCGCACAAGTTACATGACTTTAGAAGTTATAGCTATCAAGCCTTTGGGTAGTGGGTTCACAACCTCAAGCACCATGCTTATGTATGTAACATGAGCCATGCAGCTCTCAAATCTTCTCTCTTACAAAACATATTTGTTACGTTAAATTTGTGTAGAAATTCCACTATGAATGAGAGAACAACATCAATATAATTATTACAGTAGATTATCAGAGGCTTAAAATTACTCCTCATAACTCATGCATCAGATTCCACAACAAAATGAATCTTATTAAAAGTCTCAAAGCAACATACATACTCTACCTCACAACTAAAGATGGTCATTATAATCTATTTAGCATTTTCATAAATTAGCACTTCCAATGCAAACCTAGAAATAGAACAAGAACAAATAGCCATTGATATTTATGAAACATCTCATGACTATCAAAATTCCATTCTAGTATGTTATTATTTGCTCAAGAATCTCCCAAAACTTGAACATATAATAGATTGCCAATAAAAGAAAAAAGAGACATACGACATGTGGGCTTTCTATTCTTTTGAGGATACTAGGGCTTGGTGAATACTTCACCTTTCAACACAAAGTGTTGCACATAGGAAGCATGACTTACCTTGAACCTGATTAGCACTTTCTCAATATACATGTTTTGAGACAAGCCAAGAGGATCCTAGGATCTTTTACAATGAGTATGATAGAATGATAACATTTGCTTTGTCTCACACAATAAGTTAAAGTCATTGGTAGCATAAACAACACGGTCAATATATAAGATCATAACTATAAACTTGATCCCACTCATCCACAAATTCATTTCATAATTATTTACATTAACATAAGTAACAACATCATAGAATCTTACATTCTATTTCCTTGAGGACTATTTCAAAGCCATATGTGGATCCTTCAAACTACACGTTTGGCACTTTAACCCTATCTAAGAAATCCAACAAGTTGATCTTTATAAGGAGATCGGTAACTAAGAAGGTTGTCACAATGTCTATGAGATGAAGCACTACCAAATTCATAGCCTTAATTCTAACCGAAACTCACACTTGCATATCTAACATTATTCTCCCACTCAAGTGGGAGTGTCTTATACATTGAGCAGGGTAGTACATGACTTAGAGATAATTGCACACTCCCTTTCCTTCTTACAAACTTATTTACTACCACTATCAAAAATAAATAAATAAATAAATAAAATAGGGAACACATATAGGAGTTTTAAATATATAATATTAATAAAATTTTCTTGAAAACAGTGCAACGGAAATCAAAACATTTACATTTCACCCTTTTGATGAATGTTAGTTAGTGGTCTTTAAAGGAAGTCAACCTAAGGTTTGCCAAGTTGGACTACTCTCAAGCAATTCAACTTTCATGGTAATTAAATTTATCAAATTCGGCAAATGTGTCACTTATAGCCTTCTACTATTCTCATGCATTGTGCATTTCTATAATACCATTTCTTATCGTCTAATCCATTAATATAACATCAGCATCAAACCCTGTTGGCACTGACTTTATTCAACCCTTTATTGTTTAGAGAAAAAAAAAATAGTAGTGGGTGTAGGAGGTGCGCCATTTTGTAAGAACCATATCCATGACCATAATGCCTAATTTAAATTTCATGAAATTTACCCAATCCTTTAATTAGTCCCCATTTAAAATGACCATCATATTAGTCTTATAGCAATTGAAACAACTATGACATGTGGGAGATTTCTAATCCAATGAACGGATTCACAATTAATGGTTGATGTCATATTAGAGTCTTTATGTCACTACAATTGTGATGATAGGGTCCTCAACTACAGTGCATGAGTCCACTCTCACACCTTAAATACAATATCTCAAGATTTAACACTGATAGGGCATTTAAAATCACAAGACATAGTATTCAAGTATCATCAATTGCATCAACTAAGAAATCATACCTAACACCAATAATGATACAAAACATAAACACAAAGAATCATGCTATTAATGTCATTCCAATAGGGTATGTCTATCAATAACAAGATCCAAACATTTTTCAAAGCAAAAACTCCAGAAATTATGCACAAACTCTTATCTCAATTGATCCCATGATAAGTGAGCTCACAATTAGGTAAGATAAATTAAGAAAATGATTTCTAGATACTCAAAATGCTTTTCCAAAAAATTTAGAAGCAATTTCTTTAAAAGAAATTCAATTTTGCTAATTAAATATAGTGAAAACAAGCTTTAAAATTTTGTTTTATACCAAAATGGTGTTAGTAGAGAGAGTGAGCAACATATGTGATGCAAAACAGAATCAAGAGACGGAAACATATTTAATCTTAAACATCATGCAATTGAAAAATTATCCTATATTTAATTTTAGGATTCATAAATATGTGTGAAAGTCATCCCAAAATTTACTAATTTTGCATGATAATATTCCATGCATATACAAACTCATGCAATACAGAATCAAACCATGAAATTAATCATGTAGGATCACCAAAAATTCAAAAGAATTTGCAATTCTCAACTAGAAAACAATAGTGGGTCAAAAATTGCACAAAATTAATTGAGGAAAAAATAATTTTCAATATATACAGCCATAGATTAATCTGCATAGGTTCTGATATCAATTGAAAGAATTTGGTATAGTAATTATATACATATTGCAAGGGGTCCATAGCATGTATTAGATAAGTAGGGAGTTTAGAATTATTTAAAATAGGAGTGGATTCCATATTATTGGGAACGAGAGAGAAAACCATTTCTAGAGAACAGTTTTGATTTCTTACGACAATATAGTGAGTCTTGAATGTATTACTTAATAGGTAATAACACTTGTATTTATAGTAGAGATTATGGGCTCTCCATGACAACCCTAATGAGCTATTAGGTTAACTTATTCATCAATGATTAACCCAATATCATGACCTAATAACCGAAGTCCACTAAACAAAGATGTACCCCAATAAACAATAAATTATTATATAATTAATTGAACTATACAAAATCTCATAATTAATCTAATAATTATTACAATACAAAGAGCATAATTTATATTATTTCATAAAATTATTTTTACATATTCACAAAGACGCGGAAAAACATGACCCACACACTGACTTGACTCAATAGTGCACCGTAGACTTGACTTGTCTCATTTCTTTAACCATCTCATCTAATCATGCACAAACCACGAAATGGCTTGCCTCGTGGAAGATGAAGTGAGCCTTTTCCCAGTTCTTTCGCCTCTTTTTTATTAAAAAAATAAAAGTATTGTGACTTGTATTATGACTTCATGTGGACTTTGCCTTGTATCTATCTCCTGCTATAAAAATAAAATCCCCTCCAAGCTCAGCTTCGTCTAAATTTAAACCCATCCTCCTCTCTTTCTCCTCTTTAACTTGTTAAGCTTCTTTTGGCTTCTATCACTGGTTCTAGTTTTCACCAACAAAATGATGGTCTGTATTCAGATTCTTAACCGATTTCTTAAATGTTTTGCCTTTCATCTCATCGTATCACTTGCTGTTGAGTTATATTGAATACATTCTTGTGAATTCCCTTTTCAAGATTCGTGTCATGAGATTGAGATCAATTTTAATTTACAGAAAGAAAATTTCAATCTGACAGCTGTTTTTATTTGCTATGTTGCAGAAGGTAGTGTTGAATGTGAAATTATCTGGTAACAAGAAGAAGATAAAGGCTATGAAGGCAGTCGCTGAACTTGATGGTATATTAAATCTAAACTTGTAATCTTGTTCTTTTTTTTTATTTATTTAATTTTTTTTTTCCATTTTGGCTTCCCATTGCCTCTTGGAGAATTGTTGAGTATCGTGGGTACTAAATATGGACAATTCTCTCGTTAAGAATTCGAATCCGAGTTCGTCATGTTGTTCCACTTTTTTAATTCTTCTCTCTTTAGATGATCATATACAAACTGTCTCTCAATCAAGACCAAAATTTTGTCTTTCAATCAAGAAAGCCCAAATCATATATACGTATGTATATATATAAAGCTCCAATGATTGATGTGAATTCTTGTAGGGGTTTATACATTGAGTGTGCACATGATCGACCAGCAATTAACGGCAATAGGAGACATTGAGGCAGCCCAAGTGGTGAAAAAGCTCAAGAAGATATGTGACCCTGTAATAATACACTTTGTTGATTCACAAGCCAGAGAGGAGGAGGATGAAGCTCCTAAGAGAGATGACAACAAAACACATGTAGGTCTATCAAGAGTATTATATTTAGACAGAGGAGATTACAGTTTTGCTATGTTAGAACTGTCGAAGAGGATCACAATATAATACATACATATATATATATATATATATATATATATATATATATAATGCATATAATATTAGGTGTAAAATTAATTATGGTTCACAAATACTCTCAAAAAATAAAAATCTTCATATTAATATAATGAAACTTATATCCATGTTATAGTTAGAATGAAGAATAAAACATTTTAAGATTAATTAAGCAAAGTTATGATCTTTGACTCATTTGCTCGTGTTCTGCTGAATAACTATATGTGAATTCCCATTTCAAGATTCATGTTACTAGTTTGAGATCATTTTTTTTTTTTTTCAGTAGTAAAATTTTAATCTAAGAGCTCTTTTATATATATGTTTGCTATGTTGCAGAAGGTAGTGTTAAACGTGGAATTACGTGATAAAGCAAAGAAGGAAAAGGCCATGAAGGCAGTGGCTGAATTTGATGGTATATTAATTAAATCTCAACTTGTAATTTCGTTCCTCTTTTATAATATTCTTCTTCTCTCTTTCAATCAAGAAACCTTACAGCTCCAATGATTGATGCGATTGAATTCTTGCATTGCAGGGCTTGCTTCAATGACTGTGGACAAAAACCGCGGGAAATTAACAGTGATTGGAGACATTAACGCGTCCAAGGTGGAGAAGAAGCTCGATAAGATATGTGGCGCTAAAATAGTGAGTGTTGCTCCTCTCGGACCAGCCGAAGAGAAGAGAAGTGATGTCACAGATGATTTCGCTGCTCTCGCCAGGGCCACTACTACTGTTTTTGGCTTGGGCAAGAACATACTATTGAGGGTTATGTCATTAACTAGTAAATAATGATGAACTGGGAAAGTAATTATCCATGTCCCAAACCTTATTACATGGGTTGAAATTGGTAAAAAATTTAACTTAAAACCCATTTATAGTATCATTTCATTAGTTTTTGACCAACTTGGGACAGGTTAATGAGAATGTTGTCTCTTTTTATAGAGAAGTTATGATAGATGCATTTGGATTTGTCTTATAGAATTTTCCTCATGATTTAGATCATAAATTGAGTGATTGTGCAATAAAAAAGAAATGTTGTGTTGCTATTTTGTGATTTAGTGATTCGTATGTTAAATCTAAGATTAGTGTAAATTATATGGTTCAGAAATGTCCTAAAATTAAGTCAAATGTTGATATTAATATGATGAACTTGTTCATGTGAGATGAAGGATAAAATATTTCAGAATTAGCTAATTAAATCAAATCTTGATATTAATATGCCGTGTCATGTCATTTGTTTGTTTTGGTGTGGTGGTCTGTTCTGTTAGAAGAATTCAAAGGCCGACCTTTTTTTTTTAAAAAAAAAAATAATGATTAAAACAATTATTACCATAGAGAATGACATTAACAGTATTATTATATTTGATTAAAAATTCAGAGAGGGTTCAGATACAAAAAATAAAAATAAAACTTAGAGAGGACAAGTTCTTTCTATTTAGCTAATCTACATAAATTAATTTAATGTATATTCTCTTTCATTTTTGTGATTAACATATTATGACATATATGGATACATGTAACAACTTATGATAGTAGATAAATTAACACCCATTGTCCCATATTATGCGTTAATTATGTTGTCACTTAATTCTTATTAGTTACTTTATTTAAATATATGATTAAGTTAGTTACTTAATTATATTATTTAAATAAAATAACAAATTAAAATCAAATCTCGCAAAGTGTGAGATAATATATTATCTCTTCTCTTATGCCCTCAAACTAGAGATTGATTAATATATCTGTAATGTATTTTTTGGGAGTAAAAACGTTACGACAAAGAATGAAATAACTTTTTTTTTTAAAGAAAAATTAATTATGAAATTACCACCAATTGTTTAAGAATTATGGTACAATTAAAAATCTTATTTATTTCAAAATTTATGTATTTATTTTATTTTATTTTTTTAGAAAGGCACTGAAATGTAAATTAGAGTTGAGTTTGAGAGTTAGTTATGTGTAAGGAATGTGTTAGGCACCTCACAACATTTGTCAAAAATAATTACCCAAATTGCTTATGCAAAATAAAATATGACCTGAAAGTGTATTTTATTTTTTGTTAAAATAAATATTATAATCTTTAAAGTAATGGCAGAAAGATAAACATGTATGCATAAGTTTTCTATATGAATTTAGGGTCCTTTCATCCTTCAAGACAGATAAATTGTCCCTCCAGATGACGCTTATCCTCACTTAGGTTAGATATGGTAAGCTCAGTCTTATAAAAAAACTTGACTACCTATCCTTCCATGATAAGTGAGGAGCCTCGGGATCCTTAAAATAAATATTATCAATGACAGAAAGATAAACATGTATGCATAAACTTTCTAAATGAACATAGGGTCCTTCCATCCTTCAAGATATATAAATTGTCCCTCCAGATGACACTTATTCTCACCTAGGTTAAATATGGTAAGCTCAATCTTATAAAAAAATCAGACTACCTATCCTTCCATGATAAGTGAGGGGCCTTGGGATCATAAAAATTCAAATGCGTCCTACAATGTATGCATGTTAATTACAATTTAAAGTTAGGAACGAGATATCCAAAATTACCTGAAAAATATACATGAAATATATTGTTGTTTGTTGTTTTTTTTTCACACTCCTCTTTCCTTTCTGCACTTCTTGGCCCATTGGGCTTAACCAACTCACCTTGTTTTCTTTTGAGCCCATTGTCTAGTCTGGATCAACTCTTTCTTTCTACACCATTCCTATTTACACCCACTTCTTCCACAACTCTCAACCCACTATTTTCTTCCTGCACTCCCACAATCTCTATTCGCACCCTCCCCAGCTTTCTGGACCATTTTTTCTTTCGACACCCCACAATTTCTATTTACACCCTAATCAGGTTTCTAAACCAACCTTTTCTTTCTACACCCCCACGACATGCAGAATTTGTCCAGCTAAACAAAAAGCCTTCACACACGAGGTAAACAGCATTCGAAATCACAAAATTGAACAAAGCTTGCGATAAATGGTTCATATATCCAAGCTGAGCACATCATCCAAAACTACAAGCATTTGACAACTAAAATAATCAACTATTTTGACATCACAGAATTTGGAATACAGAAGTGAGAAAATGGAGTCAAGGAAATTCATGAAAACTAAAACACAAATACCGTATTCAAATTCACCTCCCTAACTAATTGAAACTCTTGGCTCTTGAACCCCAAAAAAAAGCCAATCGAATAACAGAATTGCCAACAAGATATGTCAGACAAAAATTGACAGAGAAAATATCATGACTAGCAGTGAGCAAGCCTAATGAAAATTCATTTAAATGTGATAAAAGTACTCAAGACATGAGCCAAACACCTATCATAATCCAGAACAGTCCATTCCAAATCCCAAATAGATATGAGAGTGCTCAATTCACATACACCCAATGGAACCACTCAACTCAGATAAACGTGTTCTAATTTAAACAAGGCTCAAACCATACGGAAACTGATTACATTATCATAAGAATTGCAATCATTCAGCTCTTCCCATGAACCTCAGGCAACCAACATGTATCAAAGGGAACCGATTAACGTGCATAGAAAAGCAACCAGAAATCAACAGAGAAACCAGAATTAAGGACAAGATCGAAGGACAGAATTGATGAAAGATCAGAATAATCCCAAGTTATTTATCCTCACTGAACATCAATTGAAGAAAAATCCCAAAATGTCGAGAAACTTCAAAACAAGATCGGGGAGCAACAATTATACCACAAAACATTCGAGGAGTAGAGAAGCAAAGATTCATACCCGATAACAATTTCTATCGCTTCTCTGGCTCTCTCTTTTTACTTATGCTCTCTACGGCCTACCTCTGAGCTGCTCCCCGATCCCCTTCTCTATCGCTCACTCTAACCTTCTCTCAATTTTCATCGCTTCCCTCAAGCTCTCGATTTCACTTCTGTGCTCCGATTCCTCTCTCGCTCTTCTCTGTTTCGTTTTCTCTCTCTAGCCCTCTCTCCTTTTCAATTTTCTTTCCAACTTCACTCACGCTTTCTGTTTTCTAGCTTGCTCTTCGCTTGCCCCTCCGCGAATTCCGCTTCGCTTCCACTCGCTTTCAACCAACGCCACTACCTTCCGTTTGCTTCCTCTGCTTCACGTCACTGCTTCGCGATTCTTCCTTCTTCTTTTTTCTGTTGCTATTTCCTTTTCTTACCTTATTCGTCTTCTCTCTTTCTTCTTTTTTATTTTTTATTTTTTTGTTGCTATTTCCTTGTCTTTTCTTCTCTTCTGCTTCCCGTCTCTGTTAGGTTCTTTTCTTTTCTTTCTCCTTTTTTTTTTCATTTCTATTTTCAGTAATCTCCTTTCCTTTTCTTCTTTGCTTTCTTTTCTTTCTTTCTTTTTTTAAAAAACATATATAATATATAAGAAAATAAAATAATAATATAAAAGTAAAGAATGAAAATAAGAATGAAGAAGAAGGCAAAATAATTGGTTAAATAGATAAATTAAAAATATAATAAAATAAACACTTAGTGTCTACAATATCTCCTTTCACTTTTTTGTCACACTTTCTCTCCCATATTGTAATTGGTAAATCTTGAAGAATTCCACATGATATGAATTTATTACAAATACAATCTTGAACTCCAAAGGCAGATATATAGATAGAGATCTACTCATGTAAATTTCATATTGGCATCATTAGCAACATATTTATCCAATTATGTAATAAACCTATAGAATTGGTTCCCCTGAGTTTGTAGATTGTTTTGCCATTCCTTCTCGATGCATATATTGTTCTTCAGTTAGTTTTCTCATTATTGAAGCTGAGCTCAAGAAGCAGAAGTTTTTCATTGAATTCCCAAATGTTTTATACAGAGGGTTTTATACACGTGGGGGATATGAATAACTAACTACCAGCTAAAAAATAAATATCTAATTATAGCTGAGTATTAGTTGTAATACTCATATATAACCAAAATATATATATAATATACTGATATTGGAAAAATGTTTCATTTTGATGGATTAAGTTTTCAAGCATACTCTCTTGCCTTGCTAATATATATTTTTGCATCTCAAATGCAGATCGATTGATTCTTGAATTATTACACCATTTATTTGTCCTAAACTTTTTGTTTATCTTGCTCAGGTACCCAAAATCAATTGCCTGGGGTATTATGTTGGGGATGAACTTATAGGTACTTCACACAAATAATATGATGAACATGTTTGGCTGACCCCATGACAGTGGTTATAATGCAGTTCCCCTTTTTTAATAGTATCTAAACAAAAATAAATTTATCGTAGTTGATTATTAGTCATCCAATTAATATATATTTATATTAATTATGTATTTTGATGCCGATAGAACAGCTGACAATTCATTACACATTATAATTGACTACCGTAAATTCAGATTTATATTCAAAAGTAGGTTGGATATTTTATCTGCTGTTGCTGTGATGCAGTGGGCCGAAATTGCTCTGGTGTTGTGGTGTAGAATATTTATGTCTAATCTATACTCTTTACGATAAAAAGAATGGGGGATTTTCTATTTTTACACTGCATAATTGTCAATATTTGTTATGGGATGGAAAATACTAGATTAATAAACTTTATTTATAGAAAGTTTAATTTTAGACATGTCCACTGTAGTTAAAGTTTTTCATATTCATCTTTCTAATTAAATTTTAAAACAGACATGAATACTAAAGAACTCAAATAAAACATCATAAAAGAAGAATATCTTGCGCATTATAACTAGTTTAAATTGAATACAAACCTAAGCAATTACTAAAAGTAGAATTATCTTCAACTGTTTTAAACTCAATTTCAATTATTAGTAATAAGTTTATAATAGCAAATCTATATATATATATGACATATCATGATTTTGGAATAACAGTCTTTTGTCATCTTAAATTTTTCTGCTCTTTAAAATCTAAAATGACATGTTTACTTTTCATAAAGAATGACATATTTATCTGACTTTTTTAAAAAAAAATAAAGAATTTTAAAATTTAATACATGTTAATTTATATATTGTGGACCATTTCATTAAATTTTTTTTTTATTAGATTAATACACTCAAAACATTTTGACAGAGAAGAACTTCGGATGTGAAATGTTGAACCTCTTTAAATGTCATTCTCTCTCTCTCTCCATTTTCCATCTGTCTTTCTCATTTTCAGCATTCACTTGTGAACAGTACATAATAATATAATAGCCATATTGATTGAATTATTACGATGACTTCTTGTTCAGCAGCTGCCTATAATAACCATAATATTATAACCATATTTGATTTAAAAAATTCTGATAACCATTTTTAACAATTCGATAAAATAATAGAAAGGGCTGTTAAGCAACATGCCATATAATTATTAATTTTTTGCGATGACTTCTTGCTCAAAGTCTTGCTTCTTCAATGATATTTCAACCAAGTGATCTGTCACATCCTAAACATTTTCATTACTCATGTGTGAACACCACATAATATATGAATAGAAGCCTGAATATAATAATGATATATAAAATTCAACTATGTTTATTTGTATATATAAATCATATTTAACTATAAATAATAACCATTTGCTTTATTAAAATAATATTTGCATAAAACTAAATCTTAAGAATTTTATATTCGATCAACGATGCCTTAACCTTTGTTGAATTATTGCGTCTACACGTTGAATGATATATTTTTATTAAACGACCTGTTACATTCAAATCATTTTCAAGGGTTCACACTAGCTATTCTATATTTTTTAATTAGAATCGTTTTTAATTTGCATAAAATAAACCATTTTCTTGGGATCTCATCTAATAAACCACCATGCAAGAAATGATTGCTGAAGTAACACTCTATTAAGTTGACTTTGTCAATGTCATGTATCTGTTGAGGTCCTGCTATAAAACCCTCTCCAAGCTTAGCCTCGTTTAAACCATCTTCTATCACTAATCACTCCTATTTAAGCTGTTAGCATCTTTTGGCTTTTATCATTCCCAGTCTTAATTTCAACAAACAAAATGAGGGTCAGTATCCAGATTCTTAACCAATTCTTAAATATTAGTATTGCCTTTCATCTCATTGAATCATTTGCTGAATACCCTTTTCAAGAAAATTTCAATGTAACGGTTCTTTTATTTGCTATGTATGTTGCAGAAGGTAGTGGTAAAGGTGGAATTATATGATGACAAACAGAAGAAAAAGGCCATGAAGGCAGTCACTGAACTTGATGGTACGTATATTCAATCTCAACCTGCAATCTTGTTCCTCTTTTCTTATTCTTCTTTCTCTCTTTAGATGCTCATGCAAATTAACACGACCAGAATATGATTGATGTGAATTCTTGCAGGGCTTTATTCATTGGCTGTGGACAGGATCGACAAGGAATTAACAGCGATTGGAGAAATCGAAGCAGCCGATGTGGTGAAGAAGCTCAAGAATATATGTAGCCCTAAATTACACATCTTTGAATCACTAGCCAAAGAGGAGAAGATGAAGGATGAAGCTCCTAAGAAATATAACAACAAAAATACACATGTAGGTTTTACTATGTTAGAACTGTGGAAGAGGATCACAATATCAATATATAATGAATCATAATGTTAATATGATGAAACTTGTCCATGTTATAATTAGATGAAAAATAATACATTTTAAGAATTAAGTAATTCATTAAGCCGAGTTAGTTAATTAATTAACTTTGATTCATTTGTTGAGTTCTGCTGAATTACTATATGTGAATTCCAAATCTAACAGCTGTTTTATTTGCTATATATGTTGCAGAAGGTAGAGTTAGATGCGGAGTTACCTGATTACAAACTCAAGAAAAAGGCCATGAAGGAAGTTGCTGAACTTGATGGTATATATATATTCTCGTGCAAACAGGACCAAAACTTTAATGTATTTCAATCATATAGCTCCAATGATTGAATTATGTGAATACTTGCAGGTCTTGATTTAGTGACTGTGGACACAAAGGGCCGGAAATTAACGGCAATTGGAGACATTGATGCACTCAAAATTGAGAAAAAGCTCAAGAAGATATGTGCTAGCGCTAAAATACTCAGCGTTGCTCCTGTGGGATCAGCCAATGAGAAGAAGGAAAATTATGAGAAAAAGAAAGAAGATGAGAAGATCAAGAAAAGTGATGCCAAAGGTGATAGGGCAATTGTGATCAACTCTTCTTTGTTTGAAAAGTTGAAGAGGAACTTATCCAAGAGTAAGTGACGTGCTAATGAAAAATAATATTAAATGGCTATTTGATGCGGACAAGGTTGGGGAACAATTTAAGGGTCAAAGCAGTGCTAGAAAACTAAATTGAAGCCTAAACGAGTGAAATTCTGAATTCTTATTTATTATTTTGTTTTCTCAATTTTAAGAGATTTGTAAACAATTATGTCATCATTATTTTCTTTTAGTTTTTCAAAATATTTTTTAATGTTTATTCTGTTTTCTATTATTATTGAATGTCATGTAATTTATTTTTTTAATATAGTTACTTTAGGGCCTAGACTTTACCATCAATCTTCTAAGTTAAGAAAGAATCATCGATACAAAATCTTCAGTTGTAATCCTTTTCACTCACTCAAAAAATAAATGCTTTTCAAGTATTTTAGTTTTCTCTTACGTTTCTTTAAAAACTTATTTTCTTTCTTTAAAAGAGAAATATTGTATCGCTATTTTATGATATAGAAATTCATAAGATATTGCTGGTCTTAATATGAAAAAGAAGTAATATGAAGTTATAACTTACAAGCTAGTAGCCTAGTTCATGATAATAATGAAAGAAAAATAAATTAGTGTCAGTTAATCTAAGATTAGGGTAAAATTACGGTCACAAATACCCTCAAATTAAGTCGAATCATGATATTAATATGATGAAACATGTTCATGTGAGGTGAAGAATAAAACTAAGATTTAAGAATTAACTAATTAAGCTGAGCTGTATGTAATTAAGACAAATCTTTATATTAATATGATGCAACTTGTTCATGTGAGATGAGGAATAAAATTAAGATTTAAGAATTAACTAATCAAGCTGAATTGTATGTAAAACAAAAGCTTTGATTTTATCTCAAAAGACTTCCTACGTGCTCTAGGCCTCCCATCTTTTTCGGACATGTATCTTCATATATTTAATTTAAATTTTTATATTTTGTCTATATTTTAATACTTGGCTTAATTTAAATTTTTATATTTTACCTATATTTTAAATTTCATTTTCATTTTTAATATTTATTACTGATACAACCTATTGCCATTATACACAAGGCACCATTTATGTACAGTTTTTTTTTTTCTTCTCTTTTTTGGCTTTTCATCTTTTTGATATTCCTATTTTATTTAATAATTCATAAATTTATAATCGTTTAAGAAAAGTTAAAATTAAATTTAACCGATATCTAAATACAATATTAAGTAGTTTAATCATCCTTAAGCATTATTTTTGTGATATACTATTTCATAAATATTTTAAAGTGGTCTTTTGTCTTTTAATTAATTGATAAGAAATACCATTTAGCCACCCATAAATTTTATCTATCATATTATAAAAGTGATAAAAAGTAACTTCCAAAATCATAAACATCCCGAATAATCATTTTGATAGAAAAATGTAACAAATAAAATGAAAGCATCTGACAGATACATCTCTTATAAAAAAAATCAGAGTAATAATATACAATCATGTGTATATAGTCATTATAGTTGAATGCAAACAATAATAAAAAAAAAAAAAAAAGGTAATCACTAAAAAGTTAATATTCAGGCTAGTTTATATTGGGTAAGTTAAGAATTTTATCATAATTAAATATGTAATAACACATCTAAATTTATTTAATCTTGAGTTTTTTCAAGGTACTGTTTGACATATTTGCAATAAAAAATTGTCATAATATCAATTTACGACATACTATCTTATTTGAAATCAACCAAAAAATAAAATAAAATGTTACATTTTAAATATATATAAGCATACAAATTTATTTAAAATATATATATAGCAATATTTTACAGCACTAAATTTTACAAACAGTAGTATTGTATTCAAAAATTAACAAAAATTATGATCATAATAATTTATTACTATAATTATTTAATTATAAGCCTCATAAAAAAAATTCAAGAAATCAACATGGGTGGAGTGGAGTTGTAAAATTGAAAGATAAATATTGTTTTTGTGAGAAGTTGAAAATTAAATATAATTATTATAGTTGAGTTTTAGCTTTTTAAAAATAAAAGAAGTCGTAAAAGAAAAAGAAAAAAGAAGTGAAGAGACCAACGAGGGTAGAGTGGAGTTGTAAAATTGAAGTGATAAAAAGTACTTCGTCATTTATTGTATATATATAGAGAATATATATAGATAATAAGCATAAAAGTAAAAAAAGGAAAACTGGAGATCGTGGGTGAAGGAGAGAGATAATCAACAGTATTTATTAAATAGATTTAATGGTATTTATAATTAAATCAAATAATTTAAAAAATTATGTAATATTGCAAAACCAACAAATAGAGAACTCTTTGTCAGTAAGAATAGATATAAATAAATAATAATATAATACTAACTTTGAGAATTCTTTGTATTAGATCATTCTTTCAACTACCAATTGATACAATTTCTTTGGGTAGTATATGGGTAATATAAGTTAATATTTCTTTCTAGACCAAATAAATTCTCCTGCTAAAGTCTACACACATTTTTTCATTTGTATAATTTTTAATTTCTTGTGATAATCTACTGTTTTATTATTACATAGTTATTATATATTAAAAAAATTTACATTATAAACATATAATTATCTTTCCAATTATGACTTAAAATTTAGAATAAATACTTATTTTGGTCCATCGCACTTAAAACCTTTATTAATTTGATATTTCACACTTCAAGTTTATCAATGTGGTCCCTCACACTTTAAGTTTATTAATTTAGTCCCTCACATTTTAAGCTCTAATCAATTTAGTACTTTAAACTTGTTAAACTTATCAATTTAATATTTCACACCTAAAAAATATTGATCAGTTTAAGAGATAAAATTGATAAAAATTTTAAAATGTGAATGACTAAATTGATAAATTTAAAGTTTGAGGGACGAAATTAATTAAGATTACAAATGTAAGGGATCAAATAAATAAACTTAAAATGTGAAAAATTAAATTAATAAAAATTTCAAGCACGAGAACCAAAATAAATGTTTACTTTAAAAAAAATTAAAATATTTAAAACCAAAACCGCTGTGCATGACACAAGTGATTTGTATTATATTATTTCCTTATTTTAACTTTCTAATTGATGGATAAAATAAAAATTTTAAAATTTTAATCAATTACTTGATGTTGTAAAATTATACGAAGTAATGATTAGAAGTTTTTGGATTAAAAAAAATTGGGATAGAATATAGAATAGAAAATGTTATTAAAAGGTAGGCATGCCTTATGCAGAATAATATTTTTTATTCCAAAAACTACTAATAGATTAATTTATTTACCTATAAAATTAAGTCACCAATCATAATTTTAGATTTTAATTATCTTCTTTATTAATTAAGAGTTTTGAGACTTGGAAACAAAACGAAAAGTTGTCACAACTTATATATACATGGTGGTTATCTTAAGCAAGCTTTTATAATTTTCTAGTATCTCATCTAACCAACAAGGAAGAAATGATTGTTTCTTGCAAAATGGAGTGTACTGTTTGCCTTCCTCTTCTCCTTTGTCTGCTTTGATAAAATAAAGAAGTAACACTTTAAGTTGGACTGTCCTCTATCTCTTTGAACCATCTTCTATAAAACCCTCATCTTAGCTTCATTTAAACCATCTTCTACTACTTTTCTTTAACTTGTTAGCTTGTTTTGGCTTCTATTACCCAGTTTTAGTTTCAACTTTCACCAACAAAATGAAGGTCATCTCCTTCAATCATTTGCTCAATTACTACTTGTGAATTTCCTTTTCATGATTTGTTTTGCAGGTTTGAGATCAATTTTGCATTAACAGAGAATTTCAATCTAACAGCTCTTTACTTTACTTGCCATGTTGCAGAAGGTAGTGTTAAAGGTGGAACTGTTCGATGACAAAATCAAGAAGAAGGCCATGAAGGCAGTCTCTGGCCTTTCAGGTATTGAAATTCAACTAGTAATTTTAGATAATTACTCTTCAAATATTCTTCTGTTTTTCGATGCTTTTTACATCGTTATAGCCAGAATTAACGTAAAAATTGAAATTTTGCGCTTTTTACATTGATTATGTCGACAACTAATAACCAATAAAAAGTGTTCTGTTTTTATAACGACTATTTCTACATCGGTTAGACACCTGATCTAAAAAGTCAAAATTCATTGATGTAAGAAGTGTTTTATGCATGCAATAGTGAGAAAGCCCAAATCACATATAAAGCTCCAATAATTGATGTGAATTGGTTCTTGCAGGAGTTGAGTCAGTGTCTGTGGACATGAAGGACAGGAAATTGACCTTAATCGGAGACACTGACCCCATTAAAGTGGTTAGCAAGCTCAAGAAGCTGTGTCACGTTGAAATTCTCACAGTTGGACCAGCCAAAGAGGAGAAGAAGAAGGAAGAAGCTCCTAAGAAAGATGACAAGAAAGATGAAATGGCTGCTCTTCTCAAGAGATGGGAAGAGTATTACAGACAGATGAGACCACAGTATTACTATGTTGGAACTGTACAAGAGGATCACAATAGCAGGTGCATCATCTGCTAATTACAAGTGAATGGGGAAAATAAATAATATATAGAAAAATGATTATTAGAGAGTTGTAATGCATTACGAGTATTTTTTTTTTAAAGAATTTTTATAGTTATTTAGATCTTAAATTGGTGTCCAAGAAGAAGGAAATGCTGTGTAGTTATCTTTGTGATTTTTTTATTAGTTATTTTAGTAAAAATATTTTCAAAAAAAAGCATAAACATTTAACTTAAACTATACCTGGAGGACAGAAAACTTCTATTTTGGCTGGTTCATGACATTCACTACAGTCATGATATGAAAAACAAAGATGCTTTCATGTCTTGTGCGTTTGTTTGATCTGATGTCGTGGTCTATTCATTACGAAGAATTCAAAGGCCTGCTAAAATAAAGAATTAAATCCATAAAAAAAATAAAGAATAAAAAACCATGTGATCTAGGATACATAACAATTATACAATGTATCTTTCGGTAGGGAAAAATCTTAAGTGATTGAGCATGCCAAGATTACAGTAGGCATTTATTAATTATTTATCAATGAGATTCTTACTACGAGAATAAGTTAACTTTTGTTGACTTATATGATAGAGTTTTGATTAATTAACAATTTAAAGAACACAAATAAAGTTTTTTAGATTCTTAAGAAATTCTCATGCTTCAATATAAATAAGAATACCAATTGTATTCAAGGAGGAAAGTAAATCTAGTTTTCATTTTTTAGATTAACATATTATATCATGCATGATGCAATGAGTTATTTTAGTAGCCGTCTCTTTCGCCACCCTAACCACTACATAAGAAATACATATAAGTTAATGAAAAATATCAACATAGAATAGTAAAAGAAATTTAAAGGACGGCTGCTTTTCTTTGAACTCCTCCTCATTGGTTGGAAGCATTGGAAAAGTTAGTACTAATATAATTAGAGATGAATCCAAAAATTAATTAAGTATAAAATTATGAAGACTTATCTAGAGCCCAACTTATTACCTCATGAAAAGAAAGCTTTAAGTGAAATAAGAGGAACCAAGTGCAAGACTCAAAATTTTGAAGGAGATTGGTGAAGGCCTGCATGTGCACGATGCTGTCAAAAGTTTCACATTTCATGGTAAGTCTAAGATGAAATATGATGTAGTTAAACTACAGAATCATTTCTTTATAGTTGTAATTAGTATGATGGTTGCCATGGTAGTGATTCGTGTCTTTTTGTTATAAATTTTGGTTTGCCTTAACAGAATTTTCTTAGAGTGCTTGCCCTCTTGATTGTGAGGTCAACGTTAAAAAACTTTAATAAACTCGGCTCTACCATACAAAAAGTAAACTTCAGAGTGTTGAAATATCCAGAATTTGCGTGGGGAAATACCCTTGAAATTTGGTTTTCTTTAGTAGGCATGGAACACTGGAGAAGGGTTTATCTTGTACTGAGAAAAAATCTTTTATCTTATTTTCTTTTGTGGAGAATGAGGAAAGGAGGGGCCAGAGTCCTTTCCAAATTTTCAATTTTTCCTTAGAATATTATATAATCATTATGCATCGTCTATCCCTCCCCCTCTCCTCAATTACATATGTAAAATTTATATTTAGTTTTCAAATCTTAACCTTTTTAACTTTGATCTCATCTTTACCTAAATTATGGCTCCAACTTTGGAACATTTAAGCTATTAATGGTGTTTACAAAAAAAAAAAAAATGCAAACTTCCATTCCTTAAGTGTTCACAGACCAATTTAAAAATTGACTAAAACCAATTAAGAGTAATTTGAATCAATTCTAGATATATACAAACTATTAGTTCGCGTTGTGTGTTTAAGATTTTTAACCAAAATGAATCAAACATGTATATATATCTCAAATTTTTTATTTTCATCGCTCTAAACTGATTTAAAACCACCGTAAACTAACTCCAAACTACTTTTAAACCACCTAAAAAATAAATTTACAAATTTTAACAAATCAACATAAATTGATGATTCTAAACTTTTTCCAAACTAAATTGCACTACACCAAACTGTCTTAAATTTCAAACTCATGACGAGATTTCAGTTTGTAACTTTTTTAAACTGACAAAGTATAAAACCGATACACTCCCCTATTTCTTATATCCAACTATGAAATATTTCCTCAACAATGAGTGTCTATGTCATTGTTTTACTCTCTTATTTTTTTTTTCAGATTGTTTTCCTTTTTCAAAAAAATTAAAAATAGTTACTCTCGAATGTATATCTTTCTCTAAGTAACCTTTTCTTTTTCCACTCTTCTCACATATTTTTCTTCTTTTTTTTTTCACAAATTTAAAACCATCATCTCTTCCTTCCTTATCTTTTTTTTTTTTTAAATGTTATTTTATTACTTCTTTCTTATTTTTAATTTTTATTTAGAATAAGTTGAGCTACTTATTCTAAAGCATAACTTCGTTTTTATTTTAAAAATTAAAAAAGATATTCATTTTATATTTTGCAAAAATTTTGTTCATCAAAATCTTCTATATGTATTTATTTATTGTTCATTTTTTCTTAGATTATGTACAATAAACTTAATAGATTTGTAGGTTGAAGATATTTACAAATTTTCTTTATTTATACTTTTAACATAAAATACTCAAATAAAAAATAGTGAAAGAAAAAATATAACTCACGGAGTTTATATATATATATACACTTTTTATTTAAAATTATAAGGCTATATTTATAAAGTATCGTGTTTAAAAATATAAAATTATTTTTTATTTTAAGGAATAATTAATGACATTATTATTTAAAGTCTTATTATTAATAATTTTGTGTACATTTGATTCAAGAGACAAAATATTAAATAAAAATATTATAGAAAAAAATATTCTTTTTTAACTACTTAACTATATTTCTTGAAAGTGTAAAATTGACAACATGATTTTATAATTTTAAATTGAATAAGCATATATATATATATATATATATATTTACATATATATATATATATAAGTTGGTCTTCATTTATTTCTCCTCTTTACCTTAGTTTTGAAAGGGGAGGATAGCTATTTGAGAAATAAGATAATTATAGAAAAAGATGAAATTTATAACCTATTAAGAGTATTTAAGGTGTTTTTGTGTTTAGTTTACATGTTGACCATCAACTAATGCCTCCTTAGTTAACAGCTAAAAATTTAATATAAGTATTGTTCTCTTCAAACTATATAAAAGGTATGTGAAATTTTTTAAAATACACTAAGGTAGGTGAAAAAAAGGTAATTATATGGGCTGTTAGTGTAATTTTTTTAACTAATTTATTTAAACAAACTTAATTAACTCAAAGTCAAAGTTAAAAATATTTATAAAACAGAATGAGCTAACTCAGCTAATCTATTCATGGATTCACATGTTTATCTTACTTCCTATGATATTTATTTTCCCATTTTAATTGGTTAAAATTTAAAAAAATTCTGCAATTAATATTAAATTATTGAAAATGACTTTTTAAACGAATTAAAGAAATGGAATATAAAAGATGGAGTAAACCTTTATTTTGCCCCGTAATACTTTCATTATTATAACAAAAAACAATCATATTTCAAACTTTTTAAATTGAACTTACATTATAAAAAATCTTACCAAATTAAATCGTCTATGTTGCCAAAAAAAAAAACTCTCAAGGATTTTTTTTACAGCGTGGAGATTTAATTTAAAAAATTTTAAAAATGAGTTTTTTTTTTTTTGGTAAAAATATCAAAGACAAAATAAGGGTTAACTCTAAAAGATGTAGACTCCGTAATCATAACCCCTTTCTATATATATATATATATGGAAATCTCATAACCTTGTTATCAGTTAAAAAATAATAAAAAATACTTCAAATTTTATTAATTAAATTTATTGATCAATCAATAAATTATGAGACAAGGTTTTGAAATATGGTATGGGATGAAAGAAAAAAAAAAAAAAAAACTTTTTCAAATACATTGGTTACTTTTATATACACATATTGATTAGGTGATACGTGTGTTTCTTAAGGAGGGGGTGTGGGGGCATACAGCTATGGTGCTATTTAGTATTTGGCTGATAACATTCAAGATTTTAAATTGGTAGAATTTTAATAAATTAAAATTGAGTTGTACATGCTTTATTTTAAGCCATTATCACTTCGTCAAAGTTTTGTCATTTTTATGATTTATTTTATTCAAATTAAATTAATTATAAATTAAATAATAGACAAAAATAAAATATATCAAACTTATCATTCAGTAGGTTAGTAAGTGATGATCACTGGTTTGATAATCATCACAACATGTTCAAGTTGAACAGCATGGTTATGTGATTAAATAATAAATCGCATGCGTATGTTTTAAAAATCCCACACGAGTATCAAGGAATGGAGTAATCGGCTAATCGCATGTCTTTAAATTGACCACAATATAAATTATACACACATATACATATATAAAATATCCTCTATCAGATGACGATACAATTAATTTGCTTCAGTATAAAAAATGGCACTTTTGTATCCTTCTTATATTATTTTGTTATATTAACCTATCTTTATCCGATATATATATATATATGGTCAATTAAAAACATATGTAATCCTCCGATTAATTAATCACGTCAAGCTGCTCAACTTAGAAACCTCTAATTAATATATCACTTGGAAAGGGAGATCAAATGCTAGACCTCTAAAGTTTACAAGAGGACACTTGCAAAATTTTTGGGTGTATTTAATTTGATTGATTTACCTAAAAACACCATCCACAAAATAGAAAAGGGAAATTTAAAGAAAATAAAAAAGGGGCTTTTGATTTTCAAAGGTTTATGTTTAAAATCATATACAGATATACATGAAAAAAGAGGAAATTAATTAACTCACTCCCCTCTTTAATTACTACCATTCCCGTCCCTATAACATTATCAAAATAACCCCAATTAAAAAAGACTACCCCCATCCCATCTTTACGAAAAACAGCTTTATAGAGTCATTTTGATGCCTGAACGGCTTTGTAAAGTCATTTTGATGTTTGGATAGTTTTATAAAATTGTTTGAACTCTGATTTTCCCATTCTTGTGCATATTGTCTCATTTTTTTATTTTCATACTATTTATGAAAATTGTACTCATTAATTTTGATATTTTATTTCTATAAATACATTAGAAGGCAAATTAACTATGCTTAGAGAATGAGTAAAGATCCATACTTCAATTGTGAATACACCCCATTCGAGAATATGGATTTAGCAGCAAATACAAATTTAGTTGATGAAGTATGTTAAAATTTTAATGTTAGACTAGCAATTGAATATTCTTGTGTATGTTCAATTGTAATAATTGATATCAAAATTCTGCTCACAGGTGAATGAAGATGAAATATGTGATGGTGGTTCTTTTTATGTGGGAGATGACTTAGCTTTATAAGATCATTTGAAGTGTCATACGAATCTATAGATCCGTTTGGTACTCCAAACGACTTTATAGAGCCTTTTGGAAGTCTAGCGAATCTAAGGGTATTTTGGGTAGCTTTTATGCTTTTTAAGATGGGGGATGGTGGTTATTAAAGAGGGAAGGGGCCCTATTTACTTAGTGCGCCCCCTTCATTAATTTTTTTTAAAAGTTTTCAAATTGCCCCATATGTCTCACGTACTCCCATTCCACTCTTTAACCGTCAAAATGGCTCCAAAAAGCCATTTGGACTTCAAAAAAGCTCTTTATAGTCTTTTGGGAGTCCAAACAGCTCTCTAAAGCCGTTTTATCGGTTAAACAGATAATTTAATAAATAATTTAATAGATGATTTAACAGATAATTTAACAGATGACTTAAAAGATAATTTAACAGATAATTTAAATTAAATTATCTATTAAATCATTTGTTAAATTATCTTTCAAATCATCTCTTAAATTATCTGTTTATCTGTCAAAAAGACTCTAGATGGCCGTTTGGAGTGCAAAATGACTCTAGAGAGCCATTTGGACTGCCAAACGACTGTAGAGAGCTGTTTTGCAATCCAAATTGCTCTCTAGAGCTGTTTTACATTTTAGAGTAAAATAGGAGACGTGAGACGTGCAGAGCAATTTAGAAATTTTCAAAAAAATTTAATGAAGGGAGGACGCACAAGTAAAGTAGGGAGCGCCTTAGGCAGCCCAAGAGGGAATTATGTTAATTAATTCGAGTGTAAATATCTGGAAAGCAACACCACAGGAGCCAGTGCCAACCACGTGTTCTGCCATTTGTGCGATTGTCTAAAGGCCAAACAAAAATCAGGTTATTGAAAACTCTAACCAACAAGCCATTTATCATGCAAACAGCCTTATGACATAGGACATAAAGGTATGCATTCTACTGTTAATCTCAATCCAGCTGCATCCAGGCTGCTTAAAAATCCCCTTTGATTTCATCAACTTTCGAATTTTTGCAGCATCATACCATCTAATAGCAGCAAAGTACATGTTAAATAGCAAAACATAAGGCATTGCATTTGAAGGTTCCAACTCAAAAAGGCATTTTGCATACATGGTCACGAGTGAATTCTCTACAGATAGTGATGACCTAAGACCAGATTTGATAAAGTCTGAATGCAATTGTTTCCCAAATTCTGGAACAGTCAATTCTGCACATGCACTCAGACTACTAGCAACAACAAATTTGTCTGGACTTACTCCTGGAACTCTCATGCCACAACATCTTCAGAGATTCTTCATAGAAGCCATGACATGCATAACCAGTGACAAGAGATGTCCACGAAATGATATCCTTCTCCAGCATCTGATTGAAAACCAAATATGCACAATTCAAATTGCCAGTTTTGGCATATGCATCAATAAGTGCATTGCCGACTGTCCTATGATTTTCAAATCCAGTCTTGATAATCAAACAGTGACTAGATTTCACATCCATACAACCCGCTATGCAACAGTTTAGAACAGATGGAAATGTATGATCATCAATCTTCATATCTCTTACATGCATTTTCTTAAACAGGAGTAGAGCTTCCTCCTCTAACCCATGTCTCACACACCCAACTAAAGAAACAACATCATCAACCTCTATAGTTTCTAAAATCCTTCTTGCACTATTCAGGTCCCCACATTTTGCGTACATAACAACCAGTGGACGTTGAACATATATAGTAGTTCCAAAACCACTCTGAACAAGGCAACCATGCACCTGATCTCCAAAACAATGAGCTGAAACTGCAGAACATGCTGTTGATATGCTAGGAAACGTAAATTGGTTGCAGTCAACTCCTTCTGCGCGCATATCACGAAAAACCTTAATTGCTTTGAGACCCCCACCATTCTGAGTGTAACCAGTAACCATGGCAGTCCAGAGAACATGGTTGTCCTTAATGGACAGGATCTTGAAGAGATATTCAGCTTCTGAAATGCACTTGCACTTTGCATACATGTCAACAAGGACAGTGACAACAAATACATTAGATTCAAATCCAGTCTTCACCACATACCCATGAATCTGTTCCCACTTTGGATCAGACCCAGGGCAGAACACACCCTTAGAATACTTCCTAAAGTGAACGGACTGGGTTTCTGACTCTCAAGTCTCATCCGCCGAAATAAATCGAAGGTTTCAACTACATTCCCATATCGACAATACCCAGATACGACGGATGACCATGTTATAGAACTTTACTTTCAAGTTCATCAAAAAGCCCTCTTGCTTCAACAAGCCTTCCCGAATTAGCATAAGCAGCTATCATAGTGTTATGGGTATACTGATCTCTTTCAAGCATATAATCAAACACTTGCCGGGCTTCATTGATTCGACCAGATTTTGAAAGATCGTTGAGAACCCAATTTGAATGGAACTTAGATTGCAATGGTATTGACATAATAAGTAAATTTGACAAGATTGAATCGGTTGAAGGCCTTGTAAGGGAATCCCAAAAGTTTTGAATTTAACATTAGCTTGCCCACTTCTTATATCCTTGTGGCCCTTCCAGCTTAAACCAGGTTACTTTCCTTTCTAATTCCACAACGAATGCATAGAGGGAGGATATCCATTGTCGACAGTCACAAAAACATACCTTTCGCTTGTTCTATTTTTCTCTAACACAAGTGTGCATGAAATCGCAAGGACAAAAACAGCATGGCCATTCAGCATTAAGGACAAGTAGTTTGTTTGAGATTTTCACCGTCAACAGGCAACACCAACGCAAGCTATAAGTACGTTATGGATGGTTAATGAGTAACTGTAAATCTAACAATCATCAAATTACGGAAGGACAATGACTTTGAACGAAAATTTTAATTTTATAAGGTTAATCTAAAAATGGAAATCAATATTTCAAGATTCCAAAAATATAAATGAGAATTTCTTTTTTTGAATAATTTATCTATTATATTTTATTTATAAAAATTTTTAAAAAAAAAACTCAAACAAATACATGCAGAAATATATAATTCTAAATTGTGATAAAAGTTTTGAGAGATTCTACTTAAAAAATTTATGACTAATACCTTACACAGTGCAATTATTACATGTTGGATTAAATGTCACATCTTTTCAAAATATAAGGAAATTATGTGATGGTTTTGAAAATTGACGAGAATTAACTAAAATATAAGGTATTGGAGAAAGTTAAATTTATAACTTGTTATGTGTTTTCGTTTTTTTATTAAGTTGAGTCTCTATTAATTATATTTTAATTATTTATTTTTATTTATTGTCTAATATATCACTCAACATATATTTTTTAAGTAAATCTAAGACAAAGAAAGCCTTGGTTAATATTATTGTTATACGTTGAATGAAGTGTTACATTTTTTCAAATTATAAGAGAGTTGTGTGTAAGATTTGAAAATTGAGGAGACTTACAGAAAAAAAAAATAAGATATAGGGAAAGTTAAATTTATGATATTTTAATTATGACAATTTGACTCATTAAGAGTATTTATGATATTTTAATTATGACAATTTGACTCATATATAAAGGGGCCAATCAGTTTTAGCTGGTTGGATATGAGGATGGGGCTAGAGATTTGAATACATGCATGGGGGATGTGGATTTTAATGGGTTATTTATGTTCCTTTCAAACTTGAATTTTCATACCCATATTAGCTTCGGACATACAGGAGGGGCAGAAATGGAACTTATAAAAGTAAAGAAACTATAACCTTTGTTTCGAAGAATTGACACTATAATACATCTACTCTTCTAAATAAGTGAAATTTAAATAAACTAAAATGTGTTTTACATGGTTGATTTTAGGCATTATCAAGTTATCAAAATGGAACGTTCTTATCATTCAATAGGTTAGTGAACGAAGAGCGATCACCGGTTTCATAATCACGTCATATTCAAGCAGAACAGCCCTAGGGGATTAATTAAAGAATGGCATGCGTATTTAAATTGACTACATAAATATTATAATATCTGATGGATATACATCTCATCTTTTTCAGCACAAAATTTCACATTTTATATATATCACTCTCAAATATCAGTAGATGATCTAATGAATCTCCTACAGCCCAAACCATAAGAGAGATAGAAAGAGACATCAACTTTTACTGCATCCTCTAGTTAAAGTCTGCCCTTGAGCACTTGCAAATAGATAATTTAGCATTTTAATCAAAAACTCATATGAATTAATGTTTTGTTCATATATTTTGACGTATATTTTAATGTTTTGGATATCATGATTTTTTTAAAAAAATATCTATTTTCATAAATAATTTTAAACTAAACATATTTTTTAAAATAATTTTTTACTTCAAACCATAATAGTAAAAAAAAGAAAAAGAAAAAAGACTAACTGGTCATGATTCATGAAGACGCGGAAAAACATGACCCACACACAGACTTGACTCAATAGTGAACCGTAGACTTGACTCATCTCAAACAAGCCAGCCTAATTTACCTAAACCAGCCTTTTCCAGGTTCTTTCGTTTCCTTTTTATTAAAAAAATAAAAGTATTATGACTTTAAGGGGACTTTGTCGTATATATCTATCTCCTGCTATAAAAAATAAAATCCCCTCCAAGTTCTGCTTCGTCTAAATTTAAACCCATCCTCCTCTCTTTCTCCTCTTTAACTTGTTAAGCTCCTTTTGGCTTCGATCACTACTTCTAGCTTTCACCAACAAAATGAAGGTCAGTGTCTAGATCCTCAACCAATCATTTGTTATTGAGTTTGATTTCAATTTTGCTGTAATCAAGTTTCAATCTAACAGCTCTTTAACTTATTTGCCATGTTGCAGAAGGTAGTGTTAAAGGTGGAAATGTTTGATGACAAAATCAAGCAGAAGGCTATGAAGGCAGTCTCTGGCCTTCCAGGTATTGAATTGAATTTCAACTAGTAATCTTAGAGTTTAAATTATCTATAGCCGATTACACTACAGTTATTGTTACTAATTGTTTACGCTATAACTCTATTTAACGGCTGCAGCTACAACTCTATCCAACCATTAGCAGCAATAATTGCAAATAATCTAAATTCATAACCTTATTCCTCTTCTAATTCTTCAGTCTTTTAGATGCCCATGCTATGTGTCTCCTCCTCTCTTAAACACCTTACCAGAGGGGGTTATGTAAGAAAGTATATAAATTAATGTTATTGTCACGTTTTTTTAATATTTTTTAATTAATCTGTTATACAAATTAAGGAACTCATTAACTCTATGTTTCAATTAAGAAAAGCCCAAATCCTATAGCATCAACAATTGACCCAGTTCAACCGTGAATTTCTGCAGGGGTTGAGTCAGTGTCTGTGGACATGAAGAACAAGAAACTAACGTTAATAGGAGACATAGACCCAGTCGACGTGGTGGCCAAGCTCAAGAAGCTGTCTCACACTGAGATACTCACAGTTGGACCAGCAAAAGAGGAGAAGAAGAAGGAAGAACCTCCCAAGAAAGAACCAAAGAAGGAAGATGATTTGGCTGCTCTTGTCAAAGCCTATGAAGAGTACTATAAACGGACGGGACCACCTTATTATATTGCATCTGTGCAAGAGGATCAAAACGGCGTCTGTGTCATCTGCTAATTATAAATGAATGGGGAAATAAGAGTAAATGGTTATTATGGTGTGATGCAGGATACAACTCCTCTTTAGAGCTTTTTCTGTTGTAGTAAATGAATCGCTGAAATTCACTTTAAAAATGTATATTGTGTAATATTATTTGTAAATGTTTTAAATAAATAATTAATATGTACGACACTTTTTAATTTAGTTAGATCTTAAAGTGTGTAGGTGTCAAAGAGAAAAAATGTTGTATAGTTATTTAGATTTTGCTAGTTTTGATACCCAAATATATATATCTATATATATATATAAACTAATTAAAATGAAGTTGTAACTTAGACTGGTTCATGGTAATAATTAATGCTAAGTTTTTATTTTAATGTTAATAATGCTAGTTAAATCTTGAAATTAATATGATGAAACTTGTTATAATTAAGGGATCAGAAACTTAGCTGAGTTATCTTTGACTAATCTAAGTTAAGCTTTGCTTAGAGAGAAAAGTCTTAACGTCAATTGGGTCATGCTATTAATACTCAAGTGTCTGAAAATCAAATTAAGATGCTGTCTTGTGTTTTGTGGTCTTTGGTTCCCATTCAATGTTGACCGATTCTTAGGCAAACCATCGGTTTTGATAGACTCGGATACCACGAGTTGGGACCGGGGAAGACCTGTGCATCAAGAAACCAAAAACGAATTAGATTGAGTTCATGGTTGAAGAACTCTATAATATAATATTAAGGATTTAAGAAAATATGACAATAATTTTTTTTAAAAAAAAGATTAATTTTACTTTTCAAATATAAGAAATAATTTTATTAACATAAATTTATTAATAATAAATAATATTTAAGACAAAAATGATACTTTCTCAATTACTTTCAAAGAGTAAAAAATAAGAAATTTGTAGGATAGAAAATGAAAAAGCTACTATCCTCTTCTAGTGTTTTTTTTTTTTTTTTTAATTAACAATTTAGAGAGGACAAGTCTAGATCTTTCTTTACTTTTTTTTTGGCCCACTTACATAGTTTAGTTTTATAAATGCTACTCCATTTTTGTGATTAACACATTACACTATGATTACGACGTAGTATAATAGTAATACATACGTAAGATTAAGATATTTTAATAGCCGCCTCTGTCGTTGTTATAATAATATATCTAAATAAAGAATAGTAAATATTTTTAAAAATAAAAAATTCAATGGACCTTTCAGAGTCAGGCTTAATTAACAATTATTCAGAAATGAAAATTGGGGTTTATCCAGAGTCTAATTGAGCCGCCTGAGTTTGATATGAGACAATGGGTCGTTCAAATGGATAAAAGTTTATAATATTTTTATATACAATATTCATTGAACTTTATTTATAGTTTATGTTTTTTTTTTTTTTTATAACATTTCTCCTCAGGAAACCTTCTATTTTCTACAACTTGGCAAGTCCATGCCATACATGGTAAAAGATTTAAAAGTTATAAATAAATTAAAATGACATATTGTTAAGTAGCATTAAAAATATTATTAAAAATTTTGAAAATATTCAAAATTAAAGTTACACCAACAAAAAAAAAAAAAAAACTCTAAATAATTTGTTTGAGAAATTTCTCTGAAAAGAAAAATTCAATTGAAATTAAATTCCTAAGTTTCATAAATATGGTTATTTCATTGAGAGATAACTTTACCTTAGGTAATTCATATTACAATTTTATAATTACGTATATAATTAATCAATCAAAATATAATTAAATAAATAATAAGACATTAAGTAATAGATTTTATTTTTTAGTTAGATTATTTCTTACAAAAAGGTTAGATTAATTTCAAAAAATTGTTAACAGATTAAAATGTTAAAATATTAATTTTGATTTTAAAAGTAGTTTATAGGCATTTCAAAAAAGAAAAAGTACTTGATAGAACAAAAATACAAAAAGATTACTGACAAAATAAAATTATTTTTTGAATCCTCGAGGTCTTAGAAGAAATGGCGGGGATGACGCGGAGGGTGGCGTTCATGCGTAGACTCCGTGGCGTGTAGTATGCACACCGCGTGAGGTTGGTACTAAAATAGTTAAATGATCCAGTGGAAAGTTGACACGTGACATTCTGAGAGAGTGGATACGACTGGGACATCTCTCAAGCTCAATTATTCCTGCGGAAGCTACCATGAAACAAGAACATGCCTTCCTCGAAACTTGACTTAAGCTAGCGGCTGTTTAATTATTCCGTACACCATCATTGAAGTGTTGCCAAGCTTTGTGCAATTTATAAGGGATAAGAGAAAATTGTAAAAATAAATTTATGAGAGATAAAAGATATAAAAAAATTATAAAATATATTTTAAAATTTTAAATTATATAAAATAAAATATATATTATTATAAAATTTATAAAAATAATATGAATAATTAAAATATACAATCATATTGAAAACTATTATTAAAAATGCTCTTGACAAGTGAACCAGGGCGAGAATATTAATTGTATGAGCTCTCATTAATAATTCAGACGACGCCGTTTCTCGTGGAAATATACCTTTCTGTTCACTTATATTGCTGCTAAAGTTGAAAAACTTGGCCGGATTTTGTTGACCGAAGGCGACTTAAAGTTGACTTAGTCTCTTCCCACAAGCCTTGCCTAGCTTTCATTATAAAAACGAAACCCAACCTTGGCTTTCATCCTCACCACTTCACATAAACCATCTCTTTCTTCTCTCCAACTCTGCTCAGAAATCAAATTCACTAAAGCTCTCAGCTTTCTTTGCCTTTGCTTAATTACCCGTTTTACCCATCATTCGAGCTTCTTATTCAGCTTTCAGCTCAGAAACTCAGCAAAAATGAAGGTTAGAACTTGTCCCCAAATTCATTCTCTTTTTCAACTAAATAAGTGATTATTGGCTTCTGTTAACAGCTTTTTTACTCGATTTTGACAGAAAATGGTGTTGAAGGTGGAAATGTTCGACGACAAGATCAAGCAGAAAGCCATGAAAGCAGTTTCTGGTCTTTCAGGTAATTTCGCCAGTTCCTCTGTTTTCAGATGCTTAGCCAATCAGCGGAAAATGAGTATCGAAGATCCATTTTTATGGGGTTAGCTTAATTGTAAATGGTTTGATTTTGCAGGGGTTGAGTCAGTGTCTGCGGACATGAAGGACAAGAAATTGACCATAATAGGAGACACCGACCCCATTAAAGTAGTAAGCAAGCTCAAGAAGCTTTGCCATGCTGAGATTGTAAGCGTTGGACCAGCCAAAGAAGAGAAGAAAGAAGAGAAAAAAGATCAGAAGAAAGAGGAACCAAAAAAGCCAGAAGTTGTTTTGAAGCCAATTGATTATGCTTATTACCACAACCTTTATTACCAGTACAGACCGCCACCACCACATAATTACTTTGTGAGAAGCGTGGAAGAAGATCCTAATGCCTGTGTCATCTGCTAATTAAATCCTAGAATCACTTTTGTGGAAGTGCTTTTGCAAAGTGGAATCCCAGAGAAGAAGAATCTTCTGTACAGTTTTGGTTTAGAGAGGAAGCTTATTCAGGGCAAAGGGAGAAGGGAAGGTTGTTAAGAAGTTTTGTATGTGATAAGAGAGTATTTGGTTTTATTTTTATTGTGATGATGGAAGGTTATTGTGTATCCATAATTTTCTTTATGTCAACTTTATGCAACAAAAATTTTCTTTCTAATAAAATTTGAGTTATTCAGTTTATTTTAATTTAAAGTGCACAAATCTTGAATCGGTTTTTCAAGAAACATAGGGATAAAAAAATACAATGGCTCCTTGTTTGGAAAATCCTTTAACATAGCTATAAAATACATATAGAAAACTATATCATAAAAAAAAAAAGTGCATATAGAAAAATAGCTATTAAGTATTTCATGAAATAAAAGCATGGAATAGAAACAAGATGTAATATACGTAATTTCTACTTCCTAAAATAAAATAGTTATTTTGTGTCTTTTTTGTTTTATGCTGCCAACATTGAAATGTTTATTCCATAAAACAGAGTATAAAAATATAATTATTAGAACAAACAAGCCATAAATCCTGGTTAAGCTTAACTTCAGTTAGTTGTTGATTAGCTCATCGCACACTCAAAAGCCGTTGAGTCGGTGCGAGCGGACATGAAATACAAGACAAGAAATTGTTAACCAGGGACATAGACGTATGGAACCAAATTTTGTGTCAAAGTTCTAATTGGTTAAAACTTATTAATTAATTGATATATTTAGCTGTAAATCTTTTAATTAATTTTTTAATCAATTAGAATTAATGACACACTTAACACTTTATGCCAAAGAGATACTTCCTTCATTTTATATTATCTTATAGCGTGGACACATTAAAAAATGTAATTAATATGTTAATTTTTTAATATACGCTTATTCATTTTAGTACCGTTATTTCTTTTAAAATTATAAGGTATTATTGAAAAGTTTTTAAATATAAAAATATAAGATTTTTTTTTTGATTTTAGAGAGTAGTTAATGATATTTTTTTAAAAAAATATTTTTATTTAAAGTCTTCTAAATGAGGAAGCAGTGTCAAACTGAAATTCCTTCTGTTGGGACAGTGAAAGCCTAAGAAGAAGAAGCCAAGGGCAAAGAAAGATGAGAAAGAAAATGCAGATAAGCATGAGAAAGGCAGAAAGAGCCAAAATGGAGAGGCTTATCATGGTGGGATCTAAACTTATTTATCTCTGAAAAAGACACATAAGCTAAACTTATTCCCAAAAGATTCATAAGGAATGGTGAACGGTGGCAAGGCAACTTGCTTAATATATACAAAACTAAAAGAAACACACGGAGGTTTAATCTGGGCAAGGCAAGAAAATAAATAATTTTTGACAATGAGTCTCAATCTATCTCTACATATAATTTACCCTTGGACGTCATTAAAGGACAAATTTGATTAGTTGGGTTCTCTGTTTGGTTTCATAATTTAATTTAATGCTAGTAGTTCACTTCAAAAGATTCCAATTAACGAACGGTGAAATTTGGTCTTTGTTAAATAGTGATGTATGACCCTTTCGTGCAGTGGACAGATTAATTGTTGACGCAATGTTTAAGTAACGTCTTCATGGTGTTGATGGGTGGTGCAGTGACTTCATATCACAGTGAACTTCGTACTCAGATAATAAGGACAAAAGAAAAGAAGACGCACTTACTAATGTCACCCATAACGTTGATATAAGAGTAAATATTTTTAATATTTTAAGATTATTAATTTAATTTTTTATATTTAAAAAATAAAAAAATTTCTTTTTATCTTCTCACACTACTATCATTTTTTAAAAAAATCTTAACGTTTTAAATTAGATAAAATAAATCTCACATTTTAAGTTAAGAATAAAAGTAGACCTTATTAAAATATTTTTTATATATACAAAAGGTTCACTTTTATTTTAAGTTTAAAATATGAAAGTTTATTTTATCTAATTTATAAAACGTAAATTTTTTTTTTAAAATTGACAATAATGTAGGGGATAAAAAAATAATTTTTTTAAAATTTTTTGATAAATTTAATAAATAAAATTAATAAAAATTTTAAAATATAAAAAATTAAATTGATAAATTTAAAGTGTATATAATAAAATTGATTAAAATTTTAAGTATAAAAAAAATAAATTAATAAACTTAAAATATTAAAAATTACATTAATAAAATTTCAAAAATAAAAAATTAAAATAATTATTTACTCTCGATAAAATTATCTCAAATCTAGATCTTTTACAAGTTTATATAATTATGTGAAACTCTTAAACTACTATTAAAATGAATGGAGGGAGTCGTTAGTTATCAAATACTACTATGTGATTGAGAAATAAAAAAAATTTTAGGTATTCAATTTGAGTTTGTGTTCAAATTTAAAATTGTATTTTAGATATAAAATAAAAATGTGATAGTGAATTTTTTTTTTAGTGTGGTACTTTAATTAAGTGGTCCCGCTTAAAAGATCCTCATAATCTTATCAGAAATAACATGTTGACGTAATAGTGTGACCCCAAAGAAACTAAATGGTCACAATCCATTAAAAATAATTATTACCCAAATTTGACAGCATTATTTATTCACTGCCCAACGTGCTTACTTGCTCCTGCCCACAGACATGGACACGCTGGTGAAAAGAACAGATCCAAGGAAAATGTTACGTCACTTATTTATTATAATAAGTAAAAAATTAAAAAATAAATATACACTTTATTTAGTCCTTATTATAAAATATACTTAATCAAATTATATATACTAATAAAATTGTTTGATTTTATTAGTTTTTTTAAAAAAATCTATAATTTTATTTTTATTTATTTATATTAATAAATCTCCGATAATAAATAAGATGGTTAAAGTATTTATTGAAAATAATCTTTAAAATAAAAATAAATATCTTCTTCTGAACTTCTTCCAGCCCAACCCAAGAAATGATCCTTCTTTAACTGCTTCCAAACTTGTAGAAAGTGCCCCATAGGCAATTCCAAGCGTGGAAGCACCATACTTGTTGAGGTTGTCAGGAACGGGAGCCATCTTGGTGCATCCCATATCTGCTGTTCCCTCAGCACACCAAATATATGTAAAAATGCCAAACCCAACCCACATAGGCACCCCCACTGAAACCAAGATTCTAGATATCATCCTGTTGAAAACTTCGAGGAATTTCGTCGTCTCCATTGTAATTCTTCTTCTTGGGTTTGTTGATAGCAACACCATCTGCTCCTATTCTAGAAGAGTACCTGAAAATCCTTTGGCATTGGCATGTGGTTTTAATGTGCTTAGAGAGTAGCTGAGCTTTTCCACAGTTCTGGGGTGAAAGCCATGGACTTTTGGTTTCAATGGATTAATGTTTGTGGCAGAGAAGGTTGGGTTTGATGCACATATCAGAGTTTTCATGGCTTTGAAGGCTGTCTTTACATTTTCATTATGGATGGAGATTAAGAAATAGCAAATATCTTATCCAAAAGGCAAATGGATGGTTGTGGCTTTATCTGCTGAGTTATTTATTGTCGTTTTACAAGTTCCCTTTTGAGGGATTGATTTCCAGGTATTGCCCAGTTTACCCCTTACTTATGTAACTAGAATGACCATGACATTCTATGCAATGATTAGTGATCTTTATAATCATCATCTCTATTAATTGTTTTATTGCTGGTTTACATTTTAAATAATCTCTAACTTCAACATTAGAACCTATAAAAGTTCAAGTTCGCTGACATCAAATGATAGATCTTGCTGCTGCTGATATGTGAAAATGAATCCTTGCTCTTCAAAATGGCACTGTCAGCTTCTGAAATTCTCAATGTGAATAAAAGAATGCTGACAAAGTAAAAAATCATTGTTACGTTCTTCAATGGAGGCCAAAATCTCAACCTCTCCTTGATGATCGTGATTGTTGCCTTTGTAAAGCCATCAAGTTAATTCTGATGCTGAAAATAAGAAAAAATTGAAACATGGAATTCAATTGTTGTCATTGTGTTAGGGGGAAAAAGAGCAATTAAAATAGTGAAATTCTTTGTATGTTAACTCACTTCTTTTGGACATGAATATATTCATCAGTTTCATCCAATATGTCTTCCTTGTAAACATAACAAAAGCAGTCAGCATAGAAGCAAAAATAGCAAATGACAGAAAATTAGAATCTGAAAATTCACATGCAAACAATTTACCTGTAAGAGTTGTTCCATAACATCCTCCATTGTTATGATACCAATGGCACCCTCATCAAAGGCAGCAGGAAGAGATTCCATTTCTTCTTGTGAAATATATCTGTTTTCTCTCTCCGATTGTCTCGACGCTTCATGCAGTTCATTTTCAAGAGCCATGACATTCTGCAGTGTTGCACTGTGAAACTCCTCTTCAGTTGAAGATAAAGTAGATTCATTAATGGAAATACTCCGATTCTTTTGCAGACCCAAGGAAGAGTTAGATCCTATAGATTCTGCAATGATAAAATCATAAAATGAATCTTGCTCATTGAAGAAATTAGCTTTTCTATTTTGAATAACTTAAAATGTGATACAAAGGCTTAAATTCCCTATAATGTTACCTCCAATATCATGCACCAGGTTTAATTTTTTATCAGTAATTATATTCAAAATGGTAGGTTCACCCACAGCACGAGCTGAAGTGTTCTCAGTGTTCTTGTTATTCTTCAAGACAACAGCCATATGACTGTGGCCCTTCTGGAATAGCTTCAATATCTCATATAGTGGCCAATTGTCGCAAACCCTGTAACAGATGTAGGCAGAACAATGCTATGGTTATTGAAAACAGGACAAAATCAGCTGTCTTATCTCCTGTCTCGATAATTTTGATTGGTTTTAAGATTATAAAATAATATTTAAACTTTATAATTATGTGTGTAACTGATCAATCAAAATGTAATGACAAAGAAAATGAAATACCAAATAAGACAGTAGATTTTGTTTCAATGAAAACACAGTAATGCATAGTAATCATAGTAATAACTGCCCCCACATACAAAATTCACCAGCAATCTGGAATCTGATGGATAAAACACGGCATTGAATTGAAAAATTCCAGACAACATTGTTCTTATACCTAGGAATTCTTCTTATGATCAAATTCTTGATTGGAGTCTGGTCTTCCGGGCTACAGAACATCAAATTCTTAACCTGCACAAACATTTAACAGTATATGTTTACAGAGCATATCAAGGGATTCTTCTTATGATCAAACACTCTCTAACAAGTTATTGTTCAAGATCAGAAAAGAAAGTGAGATTCTTCAGCAACTTACAAGTATGAGGCCAATTATATTTCTCGGGCTTCCAGAGTAAATAGGTATTCTACTGTGACCTTTGTTCATTATTAATGTCATTGTATGCCTAATGATAGAAGAGAAGTGTAATTATTAAAGGAGGAAAAAAGAGTATATTACATTATAATCAAAAGCTGTAACATATTACATGTCGAGTTTGGAGTTTATGTCAAGGGAAAAGGTTTGAGATATGGGTGTCATTGCATCTTTGGCTGTCTTCTGAGTCATATCCATGGCACCTGTGATAATGGAAGTTTCATGACGAGATAATTCACCACCTTTCCCTGCCTGCAATATCAAGATTTTAGCTAGCTGGGCAATTATATTCAATTTAGTTCAGTAAGAGAAGACGACTGAAACCTCGTTTGCATGCAAGTCCACAAATGTCTTCAGTTCTGATCTTCTCAAGAGAACAGAATGGCTTTTTCCTAGGATCCAATCCAACAGCTGCCCCAATAGGAACATAGATAGGAAATAAGCTTGCATTAGATATATTATAAAACCATTTCTAGTCTTTTACCTAATAATTTAAGTTTTTAGATTGAATTATTTTTTAACAAGGTATCCAATACATAATGGGCTATGGATAGGCCAAAGTACTCTTATGGGCTATTGAATTACTACTTTAATATTTTCATAATTAGTAGAAATTGATTATGCAAACTATTAAGTGAGATGCAAAAAAAAAAAAAAGTGTAAAAATTGTGTGCGCACAAATATAAATACATATAGCACCGTCCTTCTTATTTGGGGTTATACATATGTGCACGTGAAAATACCACTATGAGAATCAATAAAGAATTAAACCAAGTTTTCCCATCTCTTCATCTCTTTGGCTTGTTTAAACAACGTCTGCTAACAGTATCAGTGCTTCTTAGATCTAACGGTTAGGTGATTAAATAGTTTTGATGCACTTTCTTAGACTTAACGAATGGGCATGTACTTTGTTCAAGCCTAAAGGGCTCTCACATATGAATAACTTTTAAATTATAATGCCTAATTGAAGAGACACACACACAATGTATAATATATACCTTACTAGCTGGGTAGGATATAGGGAAGAAGATCAGATGAAGCAGTTGAACAAAGGGAGCCATTTTTGCCCCCAGAGTTAGTCCATGTCTAGAGCAGACAGCTTGAGGAACAATCTAAGAAAATATATAATTCAGAAGTTAATGATGGAGAAGCACGCCTCGTTCCTTCATTTAAGCTGTAATTGACAGTAAACATTACCTCTGCAAATACAATCACCAGGGGAGCTGACAAAAGAATGGCAACCCAAACAGGGAGTATTGTATCCATAATGATTGGCAAAGCCTTAACATATAAACAAATAGAAGCCATTGATGAACCTTCCTATATATAAATGTTTTATCAAAGTCTTCTTTGAAAAATATTTAAAAAATAAATAAAGCTGTGTACCTCTATGGCTAGTGATTTTCCTATCAGGAGGGTACACAAAACAAAATGACCATTCTTTACAATAGGTAGAATCCTCTCTGCAGAAAACAAGCATAACAGCACTATAAATGAGGCTGTATAAATTGAAAATGTTATATATTTAAAAGAGTGTGCAGAAAGTAGTGTGATTTTGGTAGTAAACTAGAATAACCATGTGTATGTAAAAATACGGAATTATCTCCAACTAAGTCAACTATTTACAAATGTGCTTGGTAGAAATATCTTACCAACAATTACAAAAGAGAAATAGATTAACCTGCATTCTTCTTATCGTTTGGGCGACCGGCCTTAACGAAGACCTCAAGATCAACCTGGCTGAAGGACAACAGTCCAAGAGCAAGGCCTGAGGAGATACCTGCAAATGCTACAAGCCCCAGACCAATGACTAGATATACCCAGAAACTGAGTCCACAACATTGGACCTCATGCTCTTTCATTCTGGCTAGCTATTCCAAGTGGTAATGAAGGGAAAATAGATGTAACGTAAGAGTCTCTCTCTCTCTCTCTATATATATATATATATAACACATGAAGGAGATTAATTCATGAGTTTGACCTTTTAAAGAGAATGGCTCATTTTCAGTGGTGAATGAAGACGAGAAGAAACCTGATAAAGAATAATACAGAGTTCATTGGGTTAATCATTAGAGAAAAATTTGGTGTCATTTTCTGTTTGTCTTGTACGTTTTATTCTGGAATGTTGACTGTAGCAGAGAGATAAAACTTGTCTGATATATGAGCAGGTAGCCCTTTAGCTGCATTATAGGACTTAGTTGGTTAAGAGCCAGCTATTAAAAGAACGGCCTAAGGAAATTTAGTTAGATGAAAAGTTATATGCACACCTTTTTGTATACACTTTTATGTGTACATTCTTTATTTTGGTTTATTTGTAGATAAAATTTAAAAAAATAAATAAATGTAAAAATATCTGTATATAAATAAATGTGCATATACATGTCTTTTTACTTACTTTCTTTGCTTCTGAGGGCCAAATAGACAAATCTTTTTGTCTTTGAAAACTAAGAATAGTTTGAAAATGAATGCAAACAAAAAGCATGAAGTAGATATATTTGCTTACAAGAGCATGCTTTTTTTTGCTACAATCAATTCGCTCTTAATGGATATATCAGTGTTTCATCACAATTTTTTGATATTTAAGGGAACAATGTGCAAGGATAGTTATGATCTCATCTTGTATTCATCTACTGTCTTTATTCCCAGTTATGTAACAAATGGAGAGACTTAAGTATTGTTCATATATGAATTTCATTATTTGGATGGATTATAAATTTAATTTTTACGATTATTGTGGTGTGCCTTAAAGGATTTATACAATATTTATGGTTTGAGAAGGTTAAAAAAAAAAAATGTTCAGAGAAAATACATGTTAGTGAAAAAAAAATAAAAAAATACACTTAACCTACAGCTGATATCCATTTGAAAAGTAGAAAGACATAGTTCAAACTGAACAATACAATAAAATGTATAGTAAACCTCTAAACGTGATTTAGTAGAAAAAATTCTGCTAATTTAAGTAGAAATGTAATTTATAGGTCGTATATAGATTCCACCCAATACGTTGTCATGTCATACAAAGATGTGTATACTAATCAATGTTCACATAGTATTTTTCTTATTGTAAAAATTGTTTTACACTCATGATCCATTATATATTAAAAGATTTGATTTTGCGTGAGAAAGCTTGTAAGAGCTTTGCAAAGGAGGAATTTGGATTCTCTTTGTGAAGAGAACATTAGTGACTTTGTATAAATTTGAGTTATTTCTTTTAAATTTAATGATTTAGATTTTACTATGTGTATATTATTTTAAAAAAAAAAAAAACTACATTTTTACTCTACACATGAAATCTTAACTAATTTCATCTTTACACTTTAGATTTAAATCTTGATTCTTTATACTTTAAAATTTTTATTAATTTTATCTCTCTAATATTTGTCAATTTAAATTGTTGTTATTGATAAATTTTATGAATGAAATTAATAAAAATTTTAAAATATGAAAAACTAAATTGATTAAAATTTCATATCATAAATGAAAATGTAATTTTACTTAAAAAAATAAATTCACTTAAAAAATTATAAATTCATTCTACACATGTAATAAAATTTAAATTATTAAATTTAAAATTAACAATATGAGTTTACCACCCTAAATTTTTCATCACAAAATTAAATAATCCAAGTCTATAAGGAAGTAACATCTACCAAGCTAAGTCCTATCTTCTCTATCAAGTATTTCCCCCCTCCCCCAATCACCTTTATATAAGAGAGTTTTCTTAAATAGTAGACCAAATTTTGACCGTAATAAATTTGTTGGGGAAAGGTAGAGTTTGCCCCATTTGATTGGGGATTTGTTTTATATATTTTAAGTAAGAGATAAATTTTTATTTAAAGCAAGATAAATCTTTTTTATTAAGTATAATTTAAAAATTTTGAATTTAATAGCTTTAACATGGAATAACTTTAAGGCTTAATATATTTTTTTCACAATATTTCAAATTTTTAAAAAAAAATTATGTTTCAAATTACATAAAATAAATTTTTATATTGTAAATTAGATAAAATAAACTCTTAAAAAACTATAATATTTTGATAATTTCTATAGTTATATAAGAAGTTACATAGTTTTTAGTATTAATAAGCCGGCCACTTTTTTTTTTTTTTTTTTTTAAGCCACAAGTATAAGCTTGCAGAGCCAAGACAACATAACTTGGCGTGCTTGCTTTGCAAAACAAGAATATTTTATCCATTAAGTGAAAAATTTAGTGCCCAAAATATTAATGTTTAAAACTACTGATCCACAGTTTCTTTCTATTTGAAGTGATACAAAGTCTTTGAAGCAATTAATAATTGAGATGAGACGCCTCATCTTGCACTTTTTTTTTTTTTTTTTGGTAAATTTGATTTTAAATAAAAAAGAGCAAATATTTGTTACTAACAAATAAATACTGCATAACAACAATAATAATAATAATAAGTTAGTGATTCAAAAAAGAAATAAAAATATATTTTAAAGAGAGAAAATAAATACCGTATTTTAGAAAGAGATAGAAACATAGTTTAAATATGAAAAATTTCTCATATTTTTTCTTTAAACTTTATTCATATCTCTCACTCTAACTTCACAAAATTTCAAAGTTAGAGAACTTTAATCCTTGCATGATAACATTCTCTGTATTCTTGGGTTTTATGAGTCCAGCCCAACCTATTGAGATTTGGTTAAATGCAGGGCCTGCCTGGTGGCAATACAACCATCCATTCCCAACTGGTTGTTGAATGTGGGAGCTGCGTTTAACTTCAGAGTCGTTGGGTGCATCTAATGAGCGCATATGATATTAACAGATTCATCCAATACTTTGACGTTTTCTCTTCTCATTTGTTATTCAGAATCATTGACCTATCACCTATCCTTTTCCATCATAAATCCTGGTTCTTTTCAAACAGTTGTCTCTCAACAAAAACAATAGAGCCTGCAGAGAGTATAAACCTCCCCACGTATATTTGTTCCGGAAGCAACCAAAGAAGAATAAGAAGCAGAAATAAAAAAACTGAAAGCATGCCTTGCCCATGGAGTAAGTTATTCTATAGAATAAACAAATCTATGTTTAATAACAAAGGGCATGGAATGATGATTTCACACTAATCGAAGATTTTAAAGAGCAAAGGGAAATGATATATTTGTATCTACTGCTATAAACAATTAATCACTCAACCATTTAGAATTTCCTGGCGAGCTAGTATAGTCTTCAACAGAAAAACTATAGGCAACCAACAGATGTACAAAGACTAAACTTTTTCTTTATTTCCTATTATAAACAATATATTCAATTTCCTTGTAAATCAATTTCAATCATTTTTCTTTTTAGCTGAAAATGTCACTTTCAATGCCAGTTAAATAACTTTGCCTCTTAGGAAACTCATAAAATTATGGTTTGGGGACCTTTGTGCCAAACGCTGGGTATCCCACATTTATATTTCCATCCTAGTCTTCAGTGCAGATAGCATAAGGTTTTGCTTTCTGTCAGTGTCATTTTTGTCTCATTAATCTTTTCTTTTAACATAGTCATTGCTCTTTGTTTCTACTCTTCTGTAATGTAAAGAATGTCGTCAGAGGAAAAAACACTGTGCTGTGTGCCTGATTTTTGGTTGTTTCTAGTGCTGGCTTTTGTTCTTGTGGTATTTGCTGCAATCACTTCAGGGCTTGCTCTAGGACTCTTGTCATTCAGTCAAGTTGATCTCGAAGTGCTTGTTAAAGCTGGTCAGCCTCAAACCCAGAAAAATGCAGGTTGGTGATTGCTCTTACCAGTTAGAGTTTGCTTCATTACAGATTTCTACTCATAAGAAGGAACTAATGACAATGTTGTTACTTAATTTATCTGCAGCAAAGATTATGCCCATTGTTAAGAATGAGCATTTGCTTTTGTGTACCCTCCTCATATGCAAATCACTGGCACTGGAGGTATGTCTACTGATTGCTTGTATAACTTTTAGAAGTTCAAAACTACATCTCCTATTACCAGATGGTTAAACAGTAGAAATTAATTCAAATGTAAAAAATTGATTTAATTTAAAAACTTAAGTTATTGAAAAAAATCTATAAATAATTTTATATTTATATTATATCTAATATAACTTTGCACACAAAAATCTTTTAGACTTAAAATGTTAATAAAGTAGAGGTCTAACATTATCGTGGCCAAAAAAATTTACTATTATATCAATAATCAATTTATCCCCAAAGCTTAAATTATTAAGAAAATATTCATAAATAATTCTATATTATATCCAACAACATCAACATATATCAGATTGATTTTATGATTCAATAATCTTTAGATGCTATAGTTCACTCCACTGACAATGATGCTTTCTGTTAAATTAAGGGTGTATCTGTTTCCATGGAGAAAATTTTCCCTGAATGGCTTGCAGTTATTATATCAGCCACGTTTGTGGGTATCATCGCGGAGGTGAACTTTTTTCATTTCAGTACAGTTTACACAGTAAGTTTATTATCTCTTTTTTCCTTTTTTCACTCATTCTTCTGTCTCAGATTATTCCTCAAGCCCTGTGTTCTCGATATGGACTAAGTGTTGGCGCAAAGTTGTCCCTTTTTGTTCAAGTACTTCTGCTGGTTTTCTTTCCCCTCTCATATCCTATCAGTAAGGTGATCCTATTTCTATATCTATACATATATATGTATCTATATGTAAAAAGATGGGGTGCTTTTCTAAACCGAGTACCTTTTTCATTTGTTGACACGTGTCTTTTGCAACACAAGCTTCAACTAATTTAGTCTTGAATTAAAAATTTGTTCATTTAAATTAGCTTTTGTCTACTTACTTCTGTTTTAATTTGAAAAAAAAAATATTTTATACAAAAATTTATTATTTGGATTGATTTTTTTTAAAAAAAATACTTTTTAAAGTCAAAATCTTACTTTAAAAAAAAAAAAAGAAGAATATTTTTTCTTATAACTTTTACTTTTACTTCTTTTGGTTTTTTTATTTTTTAGAAGTCACTTCAAAGGGATTTTAAATTCTACATGTTTCCTCCTTTATGTATGAATTTGTAGACTTCACCTAAAATAAACTGCCATAAATTAAATTGTCATGCATATGAAATGGCATGAAAATCAGGATATGAAGTCTAATTTATTCAGAATTTGCTTGAAATAAGCTAGTAAAACCACATTAGCACGATAAACCAGACACAGCTGAACTAAATGTTTGGTTTAGATTTGGGAAACTTCTGTTTTACCAATTTGTTTGCAACTATGGCTATTGCAGCTGTTGGATTGGGTGCTTGGCAAAGGGCACACCGCGCTTCTAGGACGAGCAGAGCTGAAGACTATGGTGAATTTGCATGCCAATGAGGTTAGTCTGTTGTGTTGATTCTGGTATTTTCCTGTTATTTTACTTTGATATGCTCCAGTTCAATGTCAGGCAGGGAAAGGTGGAGAGCTGTCGCGCCATGAAACAACAATTATCTCCGGAGCTTTGGACTTAACACAGAAGACTGCTAAAGATGCTATGACACCCATTAGTGAAACATTTTCACTTGATATAGATTCTAAACTTGACATGTATGTCTCTCATCTTATTCTCATGTTTAAGTTTTGCTTAGGCTTGCTCTGCAACTTATCGTTTTTCTCTTATTAGGAATACCATGAACTTGATAATGAGTAAAGGTTATAGTCGCATACCAATTCACTCTGGGAAACCAACTAACATTATTGGTCTAATTTTGGTAAGTTTCTTTAGAATCTTTCTGCCTAAGGAAATCTTATCTTTCTTGAATTTAAAATAGCTGAATCATAATAGTTTCGTATACTGAAACTGTTCTCCAATACTAATAAGGTATTAGTTTAATAAAAAATAAATAGAGTCTTAAGACATTTTAAGCCAAAGATCTTGAATTTAAATTTTGGAGTTACATTTATTGAAAGATACTATTATTTACTAATTCTCGTCCCAAACAAAAATTAATCTTAAGCCTCAATATAAGGAAAATAATTTCTTGAAGGTATTTACTCATAGGTATAAACCTTTGAGAAATCCTCTTTCAAGTGAAAGAACAAGAATCATACGCTAAAATCAAATAAGTTTTCCTCTCTGTCTTTTTTTTTTTTGTCAACTTTCTCTGTATGTGTATATAATAACATTGCCTATTTCATCCTTGATTCAGGTTAAGAATTTAATCTTCTTGCATCCTGAAGATGAAATGCCGATTAAATATTTGACTATCAGAAGGATTCCTAGGTATGATATTTTTTATCCAATTTTTGCTGATCCTAAACTAGGTTTCCATGGAACAACTATGGTAATAACAAAAATGGAAAAAAACAAAAGAAGAAGAAACAACATTATCATCTTGCTACTCAAAGCTCATAACTTATCCATATGATAATTGCTTAATCATTATAAGTATCTTCAGTAAGCTTGTTTGTTCTTTGGCTGATTATTCTCTATGTGTGTGTGTAAACAGAGTAGATGAAAATTGGCCACTATATGACATACTGAATATATTCCAGAGGGGTCAAAGCCACATGGCTGTGGTTGAGAAGGATATGAAAGCTGCTACAGCTGCAGCTGAAGATTATCTGAGTATCTCAACAGATGCATCAAATTTGTATTCAGAAGATTCCCAATATTACAGTACAACACTGAAGAATATCATGGAGCTGCAAGAGGGTGACTCAGTTCCAAAGCAATCTAATGGAAGTACTTCAAATGAGAATTCTGAATCTCTTTCAAGTCAAACTGATGAGAAGGTTATTGGGATAATAACATTGGAAGATGTTATTGAGGAGTTATTGCAGGTAAATATTAATGATCATGGTTGATTGTCTCTTTACCGATATATTTTATTTTCAGTTTAATATAAATAATCATATTGTTAATGATTTATTCTACCCAAAAGCTTATTATGTATTTTTGATATAATAGTTTAACCCAAAAACTGTGAGTTGTTATATGAAGATCTAAAAATTATTTTATATGACATTTTAAGTGTATTATTAGTGGTATCTTAATTATAGGTCTTGAATCATAGATTTGGATTCAACAACTTTAAAGTGAGAAAGTTACATGACTTTGTATGAATTTGAGACATTAGTTTCAAATTTAATAGTAAAATTTAGCTATTAAATTTGAAACTAACACTTTAAATTCATTTAAAGTTACTAAAACTTTTTCGTTATAAAATTATTGAATCAAGATATGTGTTAAAATACTCACAGTTTTTTGACTTTTGTATTTAAAAAATTGACGTTTTTTCTGTTTGGTTTTATTTTTTAGGGAGACATATTGGATGAAACTGATCAGTATGTTGATGTCCACAGAAAGTGAGTGCTCAACTCCATAAGCTTACACATTTCATCATCTTCAAGCTCTTCTCTCACTCTGATTTTCTTGTACCTTGTTTCAGTATCAAAATTGATCTGCAACGTTCAAGACGAGTATCATTAGCAGGTTCCTTCAGAGGGGACTCGAGTTCTCGTAATCGTTGGAGAGGTTCAGACCAATCTCGAATTTCACCCCGTTCTCCAAGCACACACAGCTAATAATTTATCGTTGCCGAGCTAGAGACCAGATACATAGAAGACTTGCAAAAGTGGCAAGCTAGTAATTATGTGTGTTGTTAGTTGAGAGGTGCTAAGGTTCCCAAGTCCCAATCATAACAGAACCACAAGTATAACAGAGTACAACACTTAGCTTCCACTCTTGAAGCTTTTGGAAATGTACAACATTTTTCATTTATGAATTAATACTGAGAAAAGACATTACAATAATGTAGGAATCTAAAAATTTGACTTCTATCCCAAGTAACTATACTATGTGCTTCTTTTATTTCCAAGATGTCAAGTGAAGACATCTGGCTATTTTGTGTGCAGCTGCTGTAACAATTATTAAAGACATTATCCTCATTCATCACATATGCAAACAGTGGCATAGTCAGGATAGGGAGCTGAGATTAAAATGTCAAGACTTTAAGTAGCCAAATGTAGATTTATATAAATTTTTGAGAGCTAAGGCATAATAACTATAAAAGATAAAATTGACAATTTAGGGGACCATGACCCTGTTAGTCCCCTCATACACATCTCATGGACGGAAGCTAATAAAATACATGTACTTATATTATATTAAGAACCGATTTAGCCTAACCGTTAAGTAGATATCATGAATGATTTTATATTGTTTAAAGCAATGACCTTTATTCATTTAAACACACAAATTTATACCTGGGCGTGTAGGGAGATTGGTTAGAGCACAGTTCCGAGTACATTCATAGTTTGCTTGATCACGTAGCAGAGATTTCTCGCAAACCAGTAGACACATGTCAAGGCAGAAATCACGAAACAATTTGGGTGCCTTAGAGCATTTGGCCCCACATTTCTCATAGCTTTGCAGCACAAAATTTATGTGAAAGTTAATTGGAGAAGGTGATGGTGCTGGAGACTCAAGTCCTTGAGGATTTGCAGCCAGAGATGAACTATTTGCCTGCACAGCAACCAGTAAGAGCATAAATGAACCCAAACACTTGGTCATAATAGTTGCCTCTATGCTTGCTTGCAAGCTCTCTCTCTATCTAGCTAGCTATCACAAGAGAATTGGTCGCAGTTTATAGACATGGATATTGGAGGTGGTGAGAGAATCATCTATGGAAGTTCCGTAAACTGAGCAATATCAAGGGATAATCCATGGAATTTCCAACTATAAAAATGAGAAATTATATCAGAATCAGATATATATATATATATGAGGAAAGTCATACATAATGGAAATGAAGATCTCTGCTGATTGATGTAGCTACAAAATATATATTAAAACTGCATTTCATCAGGCAACTTTTTTTCATCTGAAATCTACTCTATGAATGTTGGCAATCAATTGAGGTCGTGATTGATGGGTTCCATGATGAGTTAATATTAGAATCACTCAAGATATGATGAGCACAATTACAATAAATGGTGATTGCTCTCTCCAACGTCGGCTACTTACTAAATGAAGCTTGTTAACAGATGTGGGAAAAGAAAAGAAAACACGTCTCTCACTCCACTTTTGTCCTCTCAACACCATGAATTTAAATTTGATCTAAGTTAACAGAGTTTTAGATAGGATGTTTGTTAATGTTAGAAAATAGAAAAGTGCTTATAAGACTAAGTTATTTGCCTGCAAAAGTTTTATTGGTTTCTTTTTTTAAAAAATAAAAAAATAATTGTTTAGTAGCCTTTATATACTTATAAAAATTGACAAACAATATTTGTTTGTGTAAAATTTGAAATTTAGTCCTAAGCTTCTCAACCTTAATTTTTGTCTCCTCATCAAATTTTAAATATTAAAAAAAATTGTACTTAAAATAATAAAAGCTCAGAAAATGTCAAATTAAATGACACTTTTGGTGAAATATTAAAATGGAAAACACCATCTAAGAAAGAGGAGAAGAGATAATTGTGGAAATATATATAAAAAAAAAAAAACGAAGAAGAAAAAGACAATGGATATTGTTGGGTGTTCCTTCCTAAGCTTGCTCTCCAAAGGGGTTCCAAAGGGTTTATTTGGATCGGTCGCGGGGGATCAAGGTACTGACTCTGTTGCTGCTTGGGATCCTTGTCCTCGGAATTCTGGCCTCTCTTATTAGGGATTTCGTTCCTTTTATATGTACATTGGTGTGGGTTATTGGGCCTACTTCAGCCCACGGTTGTGGCCCAAGCGTGGGGGGGGGGGGAACTGGTCAATATCAGATATATTAAAAAATCAAAAAATAATTATACTATAGTTAAGGATATTAATTATTTTTCTTGACCTACGTGCTAGTTTCTCTCAAGAACAAATAAAAAGAAATAAAGAGAGTATATCAAATGAAAATTACGATGTTTCGTGTTAAATTTCACATGTTATATCATATTTGCCTTTATTTTCTTAAACTAATTTAGTGATTTGAGAGTTATTTATATATTTTATTTAAATTTGTCTTAACATTTTATAATTTATTAAAGCTTTATATATTATATTTTATTTTTATAAAATATACATATAATTAAAGATTCTAGTTAGATCACCATCCGATTTTCATTGAGCCTGTGAATTGTTTTTCGTCACAATTCAATCACTCATCCGGTTTTCATTGGTTAAAATGGAAGAAAATTTTCTGTCCCTAGCCTTAGAATTTGAGATTGGCACATTTAGAACATTATAAGGTGAGATTAATTTAATTTAAAATATTATTTTTGTTACAAATTATCTCTAAAATTAGATATAACTCGAGTTAGATTAAATCTTGAATATTTTATAAACGAGTTGTATATTAAATTTTTAACACTTAAGTCAATATTTGATTTAAATTGAATAAATATTTAAAAATTATTACCAAAATTTTTTTTATCTCTTTTAAGTGTAATATAACTTTTTATATAGGTTTAATAAAAAAAATTATAATTTTTTTAAATTATTTATTAAATTTGGCCTAAACGTAAAAGTCAGTACATTAATTCTACTTCACATAAATTTTATCAGATATGGATGAATCACAACCCTCGAAACAAGATCTAGGATAAAAATTGACACAAAAGGATATGGTCTGATTAAAGTGGTTAACAATAATTGGAGCAGGTAGGATTTCCATTTGTTACAATAAATTCTAAGCCATGCTATCCACTCATTTAAAGCTGTACAGTGTTCGTCCGTGCAATTTTGGACATGAGTTTCATGGGCCACGGTAAAGGGGTAAACAGCAATGCTCATTGATTAGAAACCCACTAATGGTGAGACATGCATATGTCATCCACGATGCTCAGCCGTGACTTAAGACCAAAATAGTAACCCACGTTGGGAATAGTAAAAGTAAATTATTATTCTTTGGTAGACCCACGAATATCCTACCCAGAGAGAAAAAATAAATTAGTTTAAAGAATAAAATAATTATGATTAATTTTTTTAATATATATAATTTTTAAGAGTTTAAACTCTTGATATTATTTTACTTTCTTTTTAACATATATAATTTTTTTATAAATTTAAATTTTTAATATTACAAAAAAACCCATGAATGGTTAAGTTTAATTTATTTAACAAATGAGCTTATATATCTTGTTAGTAAAGGAAGTTATTAATAGCCCATTATGTCACTGTATCTAATTAATTAAACTTGAAAATTAATTAATTAGTTTATTTATTATTAAATTAGTTATACATTTCATATTATCAACTGTACTAACTAGAATAAAGTGTATTGTTATATTATTGAATTAGGTTTTTTTTTTTTATCAATTGAAAGTATTTAGTACATATTTGGTGGTCCATGCTAAAAAAAATTAGTCCTTTATTTATAATATCTCATAGAATTTGAATTATTTGTACTTGTTTACAATATAATTGTTACAAGCAATTATTAGATAAGACACTCTGATTATAATTGTTATCTTATCTAATGATAGCCAATAATAATTACAACGCAATTAACTAGAGATAATAAAGGCTTCGTTTCACAAGTCATAAATCATTTAACAAAATGAAAAAGATACTATCTCCAAGTTTTTTTGCCCTCTTTCCCCCTATATATATGTGCCTTCGTCGGTGTTATTCTTCACACCATCTTGTAAGGAAGAAGTCTGAATAACACTCTAATATTTGAAAACTCTGTTTCTAGTTGTATAGGAAAGAAAGAATGGCTCGGGCAGGTACCTTGGTGAGTGAGATTGAGGTTAAGGTCTCTGCTGATCACTTCTATGACACCATGAAAGGGAAGAAAGAGAGTCGTGTGCATGAAGTTTCTCCAGACCATATACATCAGGTGGACGTTCATGAAGGTGATTGGGAGACTTCTGGCTCTGTCAAGCAACTTACCTTTGCTGTGGGTAAGTGCACGGTATCACAATCTGTATTAATAGTGTATTTGAGCATTATTATTGCATGACTCGGATGTTGTATTTTTAGATATAACATAAAATTAATTATAAGTCTTTCTCTAATAGTTAAAGTTTTTAGCTTGATAAATTAATTTTTAATATAGTATTAAAGTTTTTATATAATATTATTTTAAAAGGCTTGAAAAACCATTCACAGGGTTTCACTTAACCGGTTGAGTTTTTGGTTTGAATGTTATTGAGAGTATTTATTATGTTCATATTTTAAAGCTTAGTGCTTTTGCTTATGTCTTCTTCCCATGCCGTTGACTCGAAGGGGACACCATTGAGACCTTGAAAGAGAAAATTGAATTTGATGATGAAAACAAAAAGATAACCTACACGGTATTGGAGGGAGATCTGATGAAGCATTATAAGAGCTACAAGGTCATTCTTCATGTCACGCCAAAAGGTGAAGGCAGCCTTGTGAAGTGGAGTTTTCTGTACGAGAAAGTTGATGAAAGTGCCCCTGAACCAACCAAGTACAATGATTTGCTGCTTAAAGTCACCAAAGACCTTGAGATCCATCTCCTTCAGGCCTAGTACTACAATTATCCCACATGTTGTTATCTATGGCTACCAATGCTTCAAAAATAAAGCTGTCGTGTGTGTATAGTGTGTGCTCGCCCTAATTGGTTATCAACCTGATGTTATGATTAATTTGTAGCTTCTGTTTGGATTATCTGTATTACTATTACACATTGTTGGTGTATTTAAGCTTGGGAATCACAGTGTCGGCAGCATGCCTTCTTATCTGTGATTAGTTTGTAAGCTTAATTCATTAGTAATGAGAGTGTTTTGTGTCGTACGTGTTGGGTGCGCTGAAATTTTTCTTGTGCAAGTCATGTAATATCTAAGCTATATTAAATATTAATTAAGCTATATTAAATATTAATTTATTTATTTTGAATTGAAAAATATTATAAGAATAATATAATTTTTATTATCAAATTTTAATATAATTATATTTTAAATTCTCCAATAAAAAATGATGTTAAAATTAACAAGTTTTATTTCACTAAATAGGGTTGATTACATAGATTGTATAATACTAACATTTGTATTTTATTAAAAACTAATTATTTCAAAATATTATTATTTGTGAAATTTTTTTTGTTAACTTTCTTGAATATCCTTTTAAGAGACCCCTGCGCCTTTTTCATGGGTTCAAAACCATAAAATCAATTTTTTTTACTAGTGCCTTCAACGATATTCTTTGTATATATTCAAATTATTTTAATTAATTTTTTTTTTATTTTTTTTAATAGATCCACTCTAATATCTTTTTATACAATCATTTCATATCATATTATTTCTTGTGTAACCACATACTCATTTTAATATTCTTATTAAGCTAGCTCTACTTTATGTTCTTGTTATCCTTTCAAAACTCAACATTCATTCTCATAAAATATAACTAGTCAAATAACAATAAAATTTCCTTTAAGCTTATAAAAATAACAGTATTATTAAACTTTTTTAAAAAAACTTAATACTTTACTGTCACAAACAATTCTAATTTTTTTATTTTAATTATTTAACTTGTATCTTATTTATGACATATTCTATCAATTTCTTTATTATTTTATAATAATATACTCAAATACTTAAAGTAAAAATATCTGATATAACAAAAGAGTCTTGTCAATCGATGTACGTTTTGATTAGTGGTTGTTGACATATCTTTTTAATCGATTTGACTATTGCCAAACAGAAGATAATGCCTAAAAAAATAAAAAGAAATCATTAGTACGTGAGATTTGAGGACATTAAATAGATTATACTTGACTATCTCTATTGCCCATGTAAAATGGCCAACAGACTCTTAAAATATTTCTAAACCTCAAATTATACTATCAAACAGCTACATTTAAATCTATATCAATTGTGGGGAGGTCTTTTCATTAAAAATATTAGTGTTATGTACATATTAAGTTACTTATATAAACCAAAGTGTGGATTAATTTTCACATTGTCCTCTTTTATCCATTATACTTTTTTTTTTGGTTCGAGAAAGAAAAGAAAAAGAAAAAGAACCTACAGTAGTGAAAGATGAAAATGAAAAAATAAATAAATAAAGTATGCCTCTTCATTATTCAATATACTTGCATTAACACTTATTTAAGAAAAATAAAAGCAACAAATCCAAATATAACTATATTATTTCTCTCATTTCTTACTTTTTCCTTTTTTTTTTTTAAAAAAAAAAAAAAGAATTCAGCATGCAGATATATGTAAAACTCATTCTATTCTTTGCAAAAGAAACATGTAATTATCTGACACCTAATGTATGTAGCAAGAGTTAACAACATTGTCCACGGTCTCCTCATATATAAATTAAGTCACAGAGTGTCGGATCAGAACCTTGCTATTATAGAGAACAAACAGAATTTATTTTGGAAAAATGGTTTATGTTTGGATGAGAGGAAAATTAGAGAAGAAAGAAAAAAGAACTAATTTTTAACAACAATAATAACAATTTTGAAACCAAAAAGTTAACACAATGTGAAAATTTCATTATATTTAAAAAAATTTAAATAAATCTCACATATATTTAATTTCTTTTTTAGTTTTCTCTTTATTTTCTCTCATTGAAAACATTTTGCTTGATTACTGCACGGAATCAACACATCATTGGATAACCTTTTTGGTTGCCCGCATCAAGTAAATCATTTATTCCAATTGGCTTTATCCTATTTATAAACAAATATGGTATTGTCAAGGTTCATGATTAAATAAATCATATTAGTTCAAATTACATGTTACTACTAAACAGGTAAACAGCTAAATTAATTAATACGAATTAAGTTTAAATCTTAAAAATATATATACGAGTTCAAGTCATTTAAATCTTAAACATATAATTTTTTATAATTTTATTTAACTCAAATTAAATTTATCATGTATTTAAATTATATTTTTTTTAAAAAAAAAAAAGATTGCAACTTGACTAAGTAAAAATTTCTAAGACTAGTCATCTTCCAAAGCATCACTTTCAGGTTAGTTTCGTGGAAATAATCCATTTTTTTTAAGTTGGGCCGGCAAGATTTCATACGAAGAACCGATGATTGAGGCATTGTAAGCCTACAAGTCTCATCTCAGCCCAAGTCTCCAGCCTCCACACCAGCGTCATCCCGAAAGCTTGCACATTCCTCGCATCAATGGCCTCCACTCCCAACTTAGCTAATGATGAGACAATCAGCAAAACAAACAAAACCCAGATCAACGCCGCCACCATCTCTGCTCCAGTCTTCATATCCAATGATAGCTTATTCACTATCCTCACACATCAAAAGCTAATTAATCACTTCGAATCTAATCTCCCCAAATTCTCAACCTTGATCCAGACCCCAATTCGTCAAAGTCATGCTGTATCTCCTTCTTCCTCTCTCCTCCTCATGCCATCTTGGTCCTCTTCCCCTTCTGTCCCCTACATCGGCGTCAAGCTCGTGACCTATTTCCCTCAAAACTCTGCATCGAACTTACCCGGTGTGCAAGGAAGCTATGTGCTCTTCAGTTCCACAACAGGGCAAACTCTGGCCTTCATGGACGCCACCGAATTGACCCTTTATCGAACCTCATGCGTTTCTGGGTTAGCGTCCAAGTATCTCGCCGGAGTTGATAGTCAAGTCCTTGTGATGATCGGCGCCGGTGCCCTGGCACCCCATTTGATCAGAGCTCATCTTTCGGCGAGACCCAGTTTGAGAAAAGTTATAATCTGGAATCGGACAGTGGAAAAGGCGATAACTTTGGCCGAGAAACTGCGGGAAAGTGGAGAATTTGAAGGGGTGAGCTTCGAGGGTAATGGGTGTTTGGATGAAATTGTTGGAATTGGGGATATTGTGAGTTGTGCGACGAATTCAGAGACACCGCTTGTGAAGGGATGTAAATTAAAGAATGGAGCTCATTTGGATTTGGTAGGATCTTTCAAGCATTCGATGAAGGAATGCGATGATGAAGCTATAAAGAGAGGAAAAGTGTTTGTGGACAATGAGGCTGCATTGGTAGAAGCAGGAGAGCTTGTGGGTGCTTTTGAGAGAGGAGTGATCAAGAGAGAAGATATTGGAGGAAATTTGGTGGAGTTGATTACAGGAGACAAGGTTGGGAGAAACAATTCAGACCAAATAACTGTTTTTAAGTCTGTAGGTTCTGCTATTGTGGATTTGCTTGCAGCTCAGTTGGTGTATGAGACATACACTAGGAACTAAGTACTATCATTTCTAATCAATGCAGTTCTGGCTATAGAGGAATAAAATCTGTGATCGTTCGTGTAAATAAGAGGGTCAATTTGATCCATTTTCAGTATAAAACTATTCAGATAGTTCACATTACAATGTATTATTTTTAACATCATTCTTACGAGTTCAAATTTAACAGTCAGTTTGCATTAGGCCATTTAGTCTTTTCCCTCTATCACATCTGAGTTGTATAGTTCAACAGGTGTAAAAACTTGTATAATAAACTAAAAATAGTATAAGAATATCATTTTCCTACTTCTAAATACAAGTCTCATAAGTTTATATGTTAACAATGTACACATTTGGATAGGCCAAAAAATGAATTTACTCAACTTAATCGATCCGTTGATGACAAGAAACCCATCAAGAAAAGAACAGGAAATAAACTATGCAAATGACAACCAGAGTAAACCAGCTAAAGGGTGCGACTTAGAAGTCTTACAGTCACACCAACGAAACAAAATTTTCTATCCTAATACTGTCCCAAATCATATTTCATAAGGCAATAATTGATCAATATATTATTAGAAATAAAGGATTTTGTCCCCATACCCTTGTTAATTGCACCTGTAAGTAAGTGCAGAAAGCAACCAAGAAAGAAGGGGAAAAAAATTACTTTCCATTACCAACTAAATGCAGTCACAATTACATAACCTGATTGGATCTGCACGGCTTCTTTCCATTCCTCTCACTATACAATCGTAGGCCAATGGGAAAGGGATACAACAAACCATGCAGGCTACAAAGTTTTAGAATTCATTTTGATGTGTTTGCTTCAATGTTTGCACCTTTTGGTGAATTATTGGAAACAGTAAATCATTGAGTTGTCTCTCTGCACTGTACTCTGATGTGGCCTGCAAATGTAATTAAACATGTGTAAAGGACAACTGGCAATGAAATATATTTCCATATAGGACTGCTTTAAAATCATGGGAAATGTTTTCAGAAGGCCACGTTGCTATTTACTTGTACATTGACTACATTTTCAGCATATGGTCACTTGGGCTGACGTTGTAGGTGTTTGGAGGTAGGATGCATGGCACACTGAATAGCAGAGGTTGTAAATGTGAAACGTTAGCACTTACGATTTGGAAAAAGGGAACACGTACCCTTTTCTTAAATGCAAATCGCAGCGTTTGGACTTGAGTTCCTGAACAAACCCTTGCGTCAAAACCAAGTGAATCCACACCGATAACGTGCACCTCCTACAACGAATCGTAACCAATGGTAGTCATCAAAAGCAACTATATGCAAACATGCATATATGCTCAAGTCACTCCTCTCGCTCCCTCCCCCAAACAAAGGTTCTCGGGTGAAGTGGAACAGATAATAAGGAAGCTAATAAATTTCACAGAGAACACATGAATAAGCGTATAGTTCAGGACTTGTCATTTATGAAGCTGTCTGTATGCATGCTACCAGCATTGCTGATACTAACAGCTTCAGTAGTTCGAAATGCTCTAGAGATTGAACTAGTTTTTCTGTTTAGGCAGAACGTAAAGGGGTTACTTGAGTGTGGTGTAAGATAACGGGAAAAATTATTGCGGGAGTTTGTGTATTACCTCCACCTGGACACCCTTGCATCTCCAACAAAGAGACTTGAGGGCTTGTATATTCTTTTCTCCACCAGCTTTCAAACGATAGATAATTTTGGAAACTGAGTGTGCAATAGCATCAGGCTGAGCTTTCATGTAGTCTTCTACTTCAACAAAAGTCTGAAAAGAATCGAAATAAGCAATTTTATTTTCCTTTTGTTTTCAGACAAGCAAAATGAAAGAGAGGTCTAAGTAACAATACTTAAACACATAAAAGTGAAATAGTATCACATTATGCAATTTTAACCCCAGCTTTGCAGTTTATACTATTCTTATTATTGTACCTCAGTAAATAAATCATTATTTTTGAAGGGAGGGATATATGGGAGAGTGATAGACTTGCCCTCCGGCCCTGTTTTATTGCCTCCAATAGACCAAAAAATTGAAGGGAAGAAGCCATATTTATTATGTCAGTCATTACTTAAATAAATGAACGATAACCAACTTAGTAAATTGCTAAGACAACATTATCAATGACTAGAAATACATGATTCAATGAATGTCCAAGTTACATATCTATTATTCTAAACAACTTGACCAGCAACAATGCGAGAAATACACATACACAAGTGGTCAGCAAACATACCGGATGTCCATGCGCTGGAAATAGCTGAATCTTAGTCATCTCCAGTTTGTAAAATGAAGTCTCATTAACTGGAATCTCACTGTTCTCAGTATTCTCAGCCTCTGCTGCATTATCCCTAGATGATACTGAATTATGCACACAATCATTAATCACACCAGCATCTTCTTTATTTTCTTTTGATTTACTTATGTCAGTATTACTGGGCTGACTGCTAGATAGATGCTTCTGTATAAAAGAATGTTCTTCAATAAAGGCAGGCCTTATAATGCCTTGGATGGCTAGAGTAGCTGGAGGCTGTTCCATCCAATCAACTGGAACATCTGATGCAATCTAAATAATGAAAACGTAAACAAATTAGTGAACTACCCCAAACCCAAGGTAAAATGCTACAAACAATTAACTAAAAGCTATGAAAAATAAGCCACTAAGTGTGATCTAATAGTGCAGGGTTGAGTAGTTTGCACAAGGTGAGAGGTTCAATTCTGTTCCGTAAGGTCACAAATAATTTGACAAGCATGATCATCTTAAAAGGATAATAATTACCTCAGCCAACTTTTTGGCAAAATACATTGGATGAGTAGAACGCATGGTGTCCAACTTTGCCCAGTCTTCAAGTGATTCATCAGCATGACCTTCCTCTTCCTCATCCTCATCTGAAAAAACAGCAACCCAGTCCTGCAAAAAGAATCTAAACATAATGCATGATGTTTATAATTGTAATGTTTATCACACTTATCTAAGCATCAGAATGACATCAAAAGAAAAACAAATCGGAATTCAGACCGAATCATAATCATCATTCTCATCTACATCTTCTTCCTCTTCATCACTGTCATCTAGATCATCTATATCTTCAATCCCAAAATCAATTTCTGCATGACCTGATAAGTCCATCTCGGATATCATTTCCGTGGTATCCACACCAACAATGACTTGCTACAACATAAAGAATCCAAAAAGCCATAACCAAATCTTTAATACATGGCAAGCAATGCAAAGTATAAACATAGACATGAGATTCATAAAACAAAAGAATAGGATATGAAGGGTGAATGTCGTTACTAGGAAAGATAAAATAAAATGGAAGATTTACAAGAGACTTATTGAAGGTTTCTGATTTATGTGGAGAAAGATATATAAATGTACTCATGATAGACCAAGCTAAATGGTCCTCTGATGCCAACAATCATGTACTAAGCATGATTGTCCATAATTCAAATGGTGAGATGAAACATGATTACCCAAATAGTGAGATATAAAATGAGTGTTGAAACCCATTGTTGCAACTTCATGTCAAAGCTAAGCAATTTTTCTGAGTCTTCTGTAAATATAATGCCTAAAAAAAAGAATGGGCCGTTAAATCTTAGAGTGAGTTTCCTTTTAGACGTACATGTCAAGATTGTTACTGTGCAAAGATTTATGAAGACTTGGAAAGAGCCGATTTTTCTGTTTTCTTGCTGTCCTTTTGAAATCCTCAGTAAGACCTGAACCTCAGGCTCATCAAATGCAAGCTCACACTCGCTACTTGGGACCAAAACCAGATGTGAATGTCTAACCAGATAATCAACAGAGACACATAATGCCAAGTATAGTAAAACAGTTGAATGAACCCACTTGGTGAAAAAAAGACAACAAACCATAAGAAAAAATGAGAAGAGAGAGAGATTTTAATGTAGAAGCTCCATTCCTATGATTCACTACAGCTGCAATTTTTTCTTGATGAAGTGCCTTTTTTAAGTGAAGTGCTTTTTAAAGGAAGCTTCTCTATCTGAAAGCACTCATTATCTAGAAAGTTAGAAATATAGTGCATACCACAAAATTATTTTCTGAAGTTAGGGACTGCAAAACATCTTCACTGTTCTTCATTTGGAAGTATACATCTGCAAAACAAATGACATTTAATTTGGTAAAAAGTGGTTTCCAGTCACAAGAAAATTTGTACATAGACAGTAAACTTCTTGCCTTCACTTACTTCCACTCTCATCAGTCAAATAAGGCAAATCTGGCCATATAATATTTTCATGAACTTCATCATTGATAAGACTTGAGAACATCACAGTTCCTTTGCTGTTGACCTGGAAGTGAAACAACAAAATCATCTTAAGCCAGGCATTCTTAGCAGTACAGATGAGAGAGAGAAAGCTACTTGATGAAGGCTTGCTTCAAGTTCATTTTAAGATAAATTCTCCAAGGGTTCATAATCTATTAAAATTTAGGATGACAATTTACAAATGAGTAAAACCCACTAACTTCTTTCATGGAATCATGTTTAAAGCATTAATATAGTGAAGTGTAAACGGTATTTGTAGCTTATTTTTCAAGGTAAATTCCAGGTTGATAGATTCAAATTTATAACTTGAATGAAAAGATAGCTCCACTAATAATGCAAAGCCTTTGATTACAATTTCCTTTTTGGATGAAAGATAAGTTAATTTGATTTAATACCTCAATAATGGTTCTACTTGTTTCTTCTGCTGTAAGTCTAGCATCTCCACTATTCTCTAATGTTGACTCAGTGAGTTCCTCAAATGGATGGTAAGATGACTTTCCATCTTTCTTTGCAGGATCCTGAGCTGACCCCAGATGCTCTGCTGATGCTCGAATTCTATAATTTACAAGTTTGCTCCTTCTTGTGAAGTGAGTGCCAATTGACTTTTGAAGCATACCCCTGTACATTTACTTTCATGATTATTTTTCTTCTTCTTAATGTTTTATTATGCTATAAAGGCAAGCGAGTGGCTAGAAAGATCATAGAGCAAGTAAAAAAAAAAACTACAAAACTATACATGTTGCTTTGAAGGGCGTTTCAGATTAGAGAGTGAAAACAAAACTCTAAAATCGTGCTGCTTTGAAGGGCGGGAACAGGTATTCTATATCAATTAACGACATGCACATATTAATTCTACTAATTGCTCCGCTAACTATGGTTCGTCCAAGAAGGTTATTGATCTCATCTCCATTATAAATATCGCCAGATATTAAAAAAAATATGTTGTCTTTCTTTATATTCACGGGTATCAAACTGATTTGGAAACACATATAAAAGCAGAGCTTTACGTGAATCAAACGAATTAAAATGCCAAAAAATCATATTAAGTTGTTTCGATTTTCTTTCTTAAGCCTTTGAAGATGCTTCCCCATTAATGCGTTCCTATTATAGGCATGATGAAGTAGCAGTTATGTTATGCTTATTTATCAGAAACTAGACTACTCACAGACTCACAGTTTTTGACCCCTTAATCGCTTAAAAATTTTCCAAGATTAAAAGCTTACAACTCCATCTTAATATACTCTCAGGATCACAAGCCAAAACAATGAAATCAAAGTGAGGCTTCAGTACCTTGTCATGTCAAAATTAGAGGTATGAGCAAGGCGGCACGAGGGCGCATGCACCATTCCGTTCGTATCATCTGTGCTCCACATTAAACAGTAATCAAGAGATAGAAAATGTGTCAGAGAAGCACAATCACTATAATCAGTTTGGCAGCTGGGAAAATGCAGGAAAACTGTTACGGCTACTAAACATTGCAAATGTTCAATTTAAGCTATAAGCAAACTTAAAATGCAATCATAGAAGCTCTGAAAGCATAAGAAGATCAGAGAAGCAATGGAATAAGAGCATCTGAAAAAATATGGAAGAAAATGGTTTAGAGAGAAATTACATGGTACGCCAGTGGAGGGACGCACGTTGGCGCCGGCGGGGAATCGAACGGCCATGGCTGACTCGATAATCATCATCTATCCTTCACTTTACCATATCCACAAGCATAGTTTCCCTGTCTAAAGAACAATTCCCGAGGATGAGGCGCTCTTTGGCTGCGGACGGGAGAGTTCAAGTGCGGCAGCAAATGTTAGATTTTTCTACAACAGGGAACGTGTCTTTTTATTAGTTGACAACTTAAGCCCAACACAGTCAAACGTAGTCGTCTTGTCAAAAAGTAAGACGAATTGGAATTAAAAAATAATAAAGTAAAAAAATTAAATAAAGTAATATTATGAGTATTTTAGTAATTTTAGAAGGCCTTCTATATTTCTCTCTATTTCTCTCTATTTTCTTTTAAAAATTCAGTTAAATACTCATTTTTATTTGAAATTAAATAATAAATAGATGAATAACTATTACAGTGCTACGTGATTCCTTGTAAAAGATTATTTTGATTAAACTTTTTAAAATTCAAATAATACCAAAAATTCAGAGACTTAAGTGATTTTTATGCATCTTTCAAGAACAAAATTAACATTTTATTCATTTCTTTTAAAATTTTTAATGCCTTTTTAGAGAAAAAAATTACTTATCCTAGAAAATAATTTTCAAAAGTAAATTTGTCTATCTTGAAACTGTTACCACCATCCATTAGACAAAAGAAGAAATGTATAAACTATTACTTTAAAATATATTATTGTTGCCTAAGAAAAATTATAAATAATTTTTTCTGTGAATAAATAATATTTTTTACTAGAATAAAAAAATAAGTGATAACACTTAAAAAGTTAAGTTTATTTTTATTTTTTATCAAAATTTAAAAGTTAAGTGTGTATGGAAAAGGCTCACTTGAAAAAAGTTGTATTATTTTATAATTTTTTGTCTCAAAGAAATTAGTAAAAAATACCATGGTACAAAAAAAAAAAAAATTTAAGTTTCTAAGTTTTAAACTTTCTAAAATTATTAGTAGATGAGAATTAAAAAAACCTAAAATATCAAATGGAAAATTTAAGAATAGGTTTTGAAAACTATTCACCTAAAAATTTAAATTTAATTTATATGGCCTAATAAAACTCTTTTTTTTGTGGATCCTAACAAAAATCTCTTAAAAATAATAATTTTGTATTTAAATTTAAAGTCATGTAGAAAATGAATAAAAATAATTGTTTAAAAATTTCAGCATACTTATTTTTCATAATTCATTATTTAAAAAATGAATAAAAATATCTTATGTTTCTTTTTAATTTTATAATTGAAAGAAGAAGGAGAAAAAGGAAAGAAAAAGGGCGGAGGGAGGAGGAAAAGTAATAATTAATGCTTAGCGCTGACGCTGTCGCCTATCTAGCCACTCGGTAAAAATCAAATAATCCTGTTCCTGTAGGTTGTCATTGTAAATTGGTCATCTCCTTCGTTTCTCTAGCAGTGGGTGAGCTTGCGACTTGCTCATCTTCAACGCTCGCTACAAGTGGATGGCTTTGCCATCTGAACGTCACCGTAACCACCACCACCACCGCCATTCCAACCCCTTCGCCCACTTCCTCCAATCCACTGCTTCCAACTTTGTTTCACTCTTCCAACCCCCAAAGGCTTCAACTTCAACGCCTCTGCTACAACCCTCAGCCTCTATCTCCTCCTCCACAATCTGTCTCCCTCTCCTTTTCGCCGACTCTCCCAAACCACTGCAGCTGCCTGCGTTTTCGGCTTTAGATTCCCCTCAGACTGGCCCTGTCTCCGCCTCCAATTCGGCAATTAAGGGTGTCTCGTCGGCGGCTGAGTCCAACTCGGGGTTCCCATCATCGGTCAAGATTGCAGGGCTGAATTCCAATGGGAAGAGGGGAGGGCCTGCCTTTGTGGGTCAGGTTTTCAGCATGTGTGACCTTTCTGGGACTGGTCTCATGGCCGTTTCTACCCACTTTGACATTCCCTTCATCTCAAAAAGGTTCGTCTTTCTTTGGATATAGCTATGCCTTAACAGTTGTGCTTTTTCATTTCTGTTATTGTACAATTCTGGGATAGTGGATGTGAATTGCCGATTATATTTGCTTGAATTGCTCCACAGAGGAGACTTTCTGACTTATAATCAGAATTAGAATCTGATAAACTTTGATGGTTTCTGTATCAAATTTCTTTTCTGAAAAGCTTTGTGAAAACCAATTTTTGGAAAACTCTTTTCGAAGGTTGTTTTTGCCCTGAATTATTTTTGTTCCAGAAGGGAAACACGTTAGTTACACAAGTAGGAACTCCATTGGTCACCAATGATTATACAGTATTGAACATTGAAAATAATACATTACATAAAAGACTTAATTGAAATAATTAATTATATCCATAACCTGATCAAAATAATTCTGCTAGTTTCGACTACTTTCTTTGATTTGCAGAACACCTGAGTGGCTAAAAAAAATGTTTGCAGCAATCACCAAAAGTGAGAGAAACGGCCCTGTATTTCGCTTTTTTATTGATCTAGGAGATGCAGGTTAGCTCTATGCACCTTCTGCCCTTTCTTTTGCTATCCTTACATCTTGCTACTTTACTAATCTATTTTGAACCTTTTTACATGCTGTCTCTAGGTTCATTTCATTTTTAAAAAATAAATTCATTATAGATACTCACCAAATTTCAATTGATCTGTACCTCTTGGGCTGATGTCTAAATTTCATCGAGTCTTCTTTAACTTTTAGCAGGACTAGCTTCCTCTTAACGTACCTCTTGGGCTTGAACAGTTTATGGCTAATAGGGTGTCGAAGTCTACTAATTTCAGTTGCTTGGCACTTCATTTTCTGACAATTTTTCCAGTTGTTAAGAACCTTCATGAGTCATTGTTAATTACTTGCATGTAAAGAAATAGTGGCCTCTGTGTGGTTTCATATTTGAAAGATCAGTTTTCAATGAGATTGTCGCTAGCACTCACTTTTAAGTCATATTTGTTTGACCTCTTCCCCTCTAGGTTTACCTCATCTGTCCGTCAACACCAAGTCTCTTTATTTTGCATGATATAGTTTGTTTAATGGATATCTAATTAGTGATTACTTACATACTTACTGTGTACTGACCTTTAATGGTCTTAGTTTCATATGTCAAAAGGCTGAATATCCCAAGTGGTGTGGTGGGTGCTTGTCGTCTTGATCTAGCATATGAACATTTCAAGGTACTGCTGACTTTTTAATTGGTTTTTCTATGAATAGTTGATATGATACTGTTTCCTGTTTAAGTTTTGTTTATCATCCCTGATTCTTTTTCCTTTCATTTTTCTCAATTAGTCCATTCACACTTCAAAAATCACGGTTGGATAGATTAGGATTTAATGTCCTTTAAAAGGCTTCTTGTTACACAGGTTAGGATCCTTTAGAAATTTATATAGTGTCTGTTATCTGTTGAATTTGGTCTTGATTATTTTGAACAAGGCTATGAAAAATCATTGGTTCTGATTCTGGATGTCGTGTTTCTGTCTGTAGGTGCTGGTCCTCATATTTTCTTTTATATATATATATATATATATATATATATATATATATATATATTCATGTTATTCTTTTATTTTGTAATTAATTGTTAATATCCCCCTCTCTCTATGTATCATGCAGGAGAAACCTCACTTGTTTCAGTTCGTTCCAAATGAGAAGCAGGTTTATTATTTTTTGTTTCATTCTTTATGTATCTTTATTTGATGTCTTCTTTATTTATTTACTTATTTTATTTTTATTTTTCTACAGGTCAAGGCCGCCAATAAACTCCTAAAGACAATATCACAGAATAGTGGCGGCAAAAAGGTAGATGGGGTGCCTGTGTTTAGTGCACAGAACTTAGATATTGCAGTAGCCACTACAGATGGAATTAAATGGTGAGTTCTTATCTTCCCCTTTATAAGTAGTATTAAACTGTGTGTTAATTGGATATAATCAAATGATAAATGTGGATAAAGCATGGCTGCCCTCATCTTTACTTGGTGCACTAATTTTTTTTATTATCTTTGTTAATATTTCTTTTACAATTGAATGGATCTATCTTCAATTTTACTTCATAAGTTGATCAAATACCATTTCCTAGATTAGTCTCCTTATTAGAACTCAATGCTGTATTTTCTTCTCTGGTATTTGTAGAGCATACTGTGGTTTCTTTTACAGTTGAAGCACAGACATTGATTCAAGATGTTATTTTTCCTCTTAAAGCTTGGGATTGCTTTTTCAGTGCTGGTTTTATTTCATTTCTTTGATTTATCCAACTTTTTCAATCAGATAACACACCTTTTTTGAAAGGATATGACAGAGTACATAATATCACACTATAACTCATTGTTCCATCAGGTACACACCCTACTTCTTTGATAAAAACATGCTGGATAACATTCTTGAAGAATCAGTTGACCAACATTTCCATACTTTAATCCAAACTCGGCACATGCAACGCAAGCGAGATGCATTAGATGATAACTTGGCAGCAGAAGTGATTGAAGAGATGGGAGATAGTTTATGGGAGCCTCCAGAGGTATGAATTATTTTGTGAACACTGTCATATTTTATACAAGCAATAGCAGAAGAATGAAAAATTCCAGTAGTGATTTGATATTTGATGGCCAAAAGAAAAATGTCTGGAACTTCTGTCTGTCTAATCATGAATTTATTCGAACTTCACATAATTGGTAATGGTTTAGGAAATTCATGATACAGAATATGATGTTGGTTTATATGTTTGATAAAGCTTTTGCCCAGTGCTGCCTCAAGATATTTAAATTTTATTCCAGAAAATTCATTCTCTCTGTTTTTTTCCCCTTTTCTGCTGCTGCTTCTTTATATATATGGGAAAAAGGATGAACTTAGTTCAGACGGGACAAAATCTGCTGTCTCATTCTTTATCCCATTGCATTTTGATTGATTAGTCATGCACATGGTCGTGAAATTAAAATATTATTTTATGGTCCCTAGACCAATCAAAGGCAGTGGAACATGGGATGGGACACCAAGTGGGACAACTGATTTTGTCCTAGTTCGGACATATTATCTATTTTTCTTATAGAACTGAATGGTTCCTTGTTAAATTTTCCTAACAGGTTCAGGAAGTGCTAGATGAAATGGGCCCTCCTCCCAGTATACCCTTAAGTGTTATTTCAAAGGCTGCTGAAATACATTTCCACTATACAGTTGACAAAGTACTCCTGGGTAGCAGGTGGTTCCGGAAAGCAACTGGCATACAGCCAAAATTTCCCTATGTGGTAGACTCATTTGAGAGAAGGTAGATACCATGCCATCTTTTTTCCCTCCGAAACTAACATAAAAGGCAGGGCCAGTGTCTTCCTAATCTAATTTACCATGCATAAAACATGAAAGAAGATGCATGCCATGCTATTTTTGCCCAATATTCAGGAGCTTGATTAGTAAATTGGTCAGATAATCATTATACTTAGAAAGTAGGGTTCCTCAAATCAAAGTTCTATCCCTATCTACCTGACTTTATGATAAGTTAAGCACCCAATTTAATCAATTCTTTTGTGAAGCCAACTACAAATTCATGATTCTTCTATCCCTGGTCTATAAGCATTTCCAAAAATTGTACAAATGCAGAATGGACAAGATGATTTGCCACTCCCTTCATCCAGAAGTTATTTAGAATACATAATATTTCCACTATCTTTTATGTTTTTTAGATTGTGAACATAAAAAAAAAATGGCATCATCCCACATTTGTGAAGCTCGCTTCGAAGTTGTATGCATTAACCAAGAGATCATGTATGCCTGGGACAAAATCCTCTCCTACTCTTTGTCCCAAACCCTGTGCCATGGTGTTGTGATTGGTCAAAAAAAAATTAATAGAACTTGCAGCATTAATTTATTACATTTTGACCAATCACAACACCATGGCATATGATTTAGGATAGTGGATTTTGTCCATATAAGCCCATAAATTTCCAGAATGAGCACTCACACAATGACCTAGAGGCGAAAGTTCTTTATAAATGTAAGTCGAGACAAGATTGCACTAGGACGTATATTCTACTTAAAACACTAAATAAACTCAAACTTGCAGTCACCAGCACTAGACTGCAAGGGACGTCTTAGGGGTGTTAGTTTGATTAGTTCTACTCCTTTGAATGAAACTGATGTTCACTCATTCCTGTCTAACACATGATCTTGAGGATTATGTCACAAAGTTTTGACCTCAGAAAATGGGGTCAACTCAAAAATCCTAAATTTAAAGATATATCTTAGTTTGAGCTCTTTGTTCATCCTGAAAAAAATTTTCAAGACCAAGCTGAATGGAAATTTTTAATGATGAGATGTTTATAAGCTATTTAATTAAGGTCTTGATTAGCTTGGCCTGAAGAGATTAAGTCCTTGGTTCAAATTCTTTGGAGGCAAATCCCAATGTGTAGGAGAGATTCTGTAGATTTACAGTAAAAAGGCATTTAAAGCATCTGTTTGAACTTCAAAGTTCTTGGCATTTTATTTTTCTTTGACTCTGTGAAGTGTGCACAGACAATATTAATATGCACTTTTCAAACTGGCTTCGTTGGGTGGAGGATTGTCTAGGATCTTATGCATCCTCTGTGCAATGATTAGAAATATCATGTTTGTCAGGACAAGATTACGCTGGGACATATATTCAATTCAAAACACAAAATAAACTCAAACTTGCTATCACCAGCACTAGACTGCAATGCCTTAGGGGTGTTAGTTTGTTTAGATCTACTCCATTGAATGAAACTGATGTTCACTTATATTTCCTGTCTAACACATAATCTTGAAGATTCTGTCACAACGGTTTGACCCCATAAGATGGTGTCAACTCAAAAAATTTGAAATTGAAGATAACTCATAGTTTAAGCTCTTTGTTTATCCTCAGAAAATTTTTCAAGGACAAGCTGAATGGAAATTTTTAATGATGAGAATTTTATAAGCTATCTAAATGAGATCTGGATTCGCTTGACCCAGAAGAGCTTAAAGTCATTGATTCAAATTCTTCTGAGGCAGGTCCCAGTGTATAGGAGAGATTTGTGTGGATTTACGGCAGTTTTAACTTTTAATGTTCATGGCTTGCTTGGCATTTTATATTTCATTATCTATGTGAAGTATGCACAATATTAAAAATGCATTTTTAAAACTGGCTTCTTTTGGTTGGAAATTTTCTAGGATCTTATGCATCTTCCGTGCAATGATTAGAAGCATCATGTTTCTTATTCTGCAGGAGTGAAGCTTCTTTTCTGAAAGCCTCTAAATCTAAAAGCTGTCTCCCTAACTCTGAAGGGGAAAGTGGCATTAAAGATTCTAAAGGCATTGACTCTTCTGATTTCAACGTAAAAGATGTTGAAGACACTCATCCCAATTCAAGGCCACCATCTAACGGTAATTGGTTTCATCGCCTATGGCGCCGAAAAGTAGACAATCCAAGAAAAGGTGTAAAAGAAGATTTGAAACCAAATCCTTTTCTTCCAAAGGTTACAATGGTTGGTATCTCTACAGAGGAAGCTGGCCAAATGAACAAAGCCAGTTTAAAAAAGACCATGGAAGACCTTACGAGAGAGCTAGAGAAGACAGAACTGGCTAATGTGAGTGGTGGTGTTACTAATGAATGCAAGTTAGAAGATAGGGATCCACTATTTGTAGCAAATGTAGGTGATTACTATTCTGGCATGGCAAGGACAAGATCTGCGGCTCGCTGGATTCGCGGGGGAAACAATTGAACGGGATAACATCTTTTGTCATATTCCTTATCTCACTATATTATGATTAGTCAAAAAGTTATAAAACATTAAGTTATTAGAAATATATTTCCCGATCAATCATAATACAGTGAGATACAGAATGAGATAGAAGATGCATGAGGATTTAACAATGCGGTAACATAGCATCCCAGTTTTTACTGAGATACCACTCTCTACCAATGGGAGTGCAAATTGGGACTCTAGAGGAAAAGTGTTGGCCAAGAAACAAAGGCATGCTTCCAATCGATTTTCTTTTCTTCCATGTTATTATGGTTAGTTGTTAGAATTCTGATATGATGTAGTCTGTTATTTCAGTTAGCAGCAGTTAGTTAAGTTGTGACCGTTATTTGTATAACAGAAAGAATAGGAGGTCTGTTGTATTGAGACTATATAAGCCTAATTGAGTAAAGCTCAGGGGCATTGCATTGTATTGTTTGGTGCAATTGCAAGTGCTACTCCATTTTGGAAAGCCTTGGTGAGGAATAAATCTAGTACTGCTGTATGTAGTTTGTTTCCTTTTCATCCTTCCTTGATCTGTTCCAAGCAATTCTCAGCTATATAACACAGATTCATAAAGGAGACAGAATGAGACAATGGATTATCCAAATCTCTTCCAATTACTCTTCTTGGACCTTCCTTTTCAATTCCATTTTGTACTATTAGCTTTTTTACTTTTCCTTTCTTTTTTTTTTTTCTTAATGATTATATATATATATAAGTATATCCAGAGTTACCTCTAGAAGATAACTAAAATGGAGGATAAAATTATAATGATTTAATAAATAAGAGGATTAAATTGCAACAAATAAAAATGGAGAGATTAAATTATTCACTTAGACAAAATAAAATTATCAAAATCATAATTAAATATAACTATTAGAAAACTCTTATCCTTATTCTAATAAACATACTTAACGCATAAACCCCATAAAAATTTAGTAAATTTTTATTTTATTATATATATATATAGTCAATCAAGATAGTAAAAAATATTTTAAAAAACTATTAATATGTGAAAGTATCTTTTCCCTTTTAAGCTTTTATATGTAGAATGAAGAAAACCAGATTCTTACTGGTTGAAACTAGAGATTAATGTTCACTGCAAAGACTCAAGGTTCGTAATATTTTAACAACATTATCAATTCTGATAAACACAAATCTTTTAATATCAAAATTTAGCAGAGGAAAATCTATTAGGGTTGAATTCGCAAAATAAAAGACACTGAAAGGAATTAAAAATCAATAATACACCTTCAAGAATCATGAGGATCAAGAAAAATGGTTGGTTTTTGTCCTTGGTCCCCCGTTCATGGTGGGACAAATAGCACATATGTTATCTTATTTCTTATTCAATTTATCGTTATATTATATTCTCGTCAGTTAAAAAATATTGTGTTATTTTATAATTTCTTGATCAATACAAATACAGTCACTAAATAAGATATAAAATAGTAAATGTTATCCTCTTATAATTACCAAGTTAAGCATTTGTCTCCCACCACCCGATGTGGGAGTATTGATGATCGATAAGTTAGGGGCATATCCCTGGCTCACTTTCTCTCTAAACAGTTTTGGATAAAAAGGAAAAGACAGATATGGTTTGAATTTGAACAAAAAAGGTAAAGAGATAATGAATGCATGTACGATAGAGTTTCTTGAAAAAGTTTGCAAATCTATGCTCTAAGATAATTACTCGGATATTCACTATCCATGGTTGACGACTACTTAAATGTCCCTATCATACTCATTCTTAGCAACATTGCTGATATATATTATATTCGGAATAAAATTTGTTATCTCAAATTGTGTCTTATAATTTGTTTTAATACTTTTTATTGAATAAGTAAATAATAAAATAATATTATATACCCAATAAATAACCTTAAAACAGGTTATGGAATATAGTTTGGGACAGTAAATTTTATCCCATTATATATTTGTCTCCTCTTTCCTTATTAGTCCCTGCAAGAATTGAAGTTGCCAAACCCACAAGAGGGGGCCTCCATTCCTATTTCTGCAAGAACTGAAGTGCCTTAATGCTCGTCCAAGCACATCAATTCACTGACACTGACAATGCCACCTTTGAGTTGAGCCTAATGTGGATACAACTCCACCAAGCCTGTTCATGGAAATAGATAGTTATATCTTCAAAAGTAATCATTTATTGCTATAGATAGTTACTTTTTTTAGCCGGTTAAAAGTTTAGATGAATTAAATCTTAAAAATTCATTAAAGTTAGGATAGACTTTAGGGTTCAAATAGTATTTACTAATTATCCGTCAATAAAGAAGACAAAATCATTTATCCCAAACCCTATCTCAAACCATGTCCTATAAGCTAGTGATTGATTAAAAAAATGTAATTAATGGAAGTTGCAGCATTATTTTATTATATTTTGACCAAATATTAACTCATGAAACATGATTTAGGATAAAAAGTGAGACATAATTTTATCACTCTAACTAAGTCATCACATCGATAATAAAACTCAAACTCCTGCTCTTGTGGACAGATCCAAATGTTTCTAACTCCTTGTGGGATATGAATTTGATCATTACTAATCTATCTTGGCGAATCTTATGGCTCAAAGAGTGTCTACAGAGACACTTACAAATTATCTACTAACGATATTCTCACATAAATGAGATTTGAGCCCGTCTTTAAGAAATACAGTTTTGATCCTTGCTAATTAAACATTTGTTAACAGCTAGAAGATACTCTTTTTTTTATCTTACTAGTGAAATTAAGTTGCTTATTATCACCTGTTCATGGGGTCTAGAAAAGCCTTCACACTTTGTAGAATGCAGTTTGTCCACTGAAGAATTTCTCTCATTAGCTTCCCATCTAACCTAACTAGCTAGCTAGCTCAACAGGCTTATGACTGATCACAGATCATTTCAAAGTGGCTTCCAAATGGAATCCCATGCATTCTCAAATAAGTAGGGATGCGATTCCGCGGTGCACTCATTTGATTCTAATTGCTTTTTGGCTCTCATCACTTTGCTCTTCTCCCTATTATATATATATATATATATATATATAATCCTAATTCCTTAACGCAACATCACTTTTTAATATATATAACCACAAAATTTCTATATCTATATGCATGCACCAAACTTTTTTTAATGTGGCTTAGCATAAATTAGTGACGTAATTAAGAAATAAGTTAATTAAAGTTTTAAATTTAAGTCACGGTGACTGATCTTTGATATTTACACCTGAAGAAAGAATATCTTCCTAAGTGTATAGATTGATTACTTTAAACACAAATCTTTTCTGATTTACACCCATGTGTCTCAAATAGTACTCCATATGAAATTAGCTATGATCTCTATTTGGAATGAGATCAGTAATAAATATATCATTCTCAACAAATATGATTATAAAATTTTAAACTGAGAACCTTTAATCCAAAACACTTTGAATCAATTTTAGCCTATTTTCATTGAAGAAGCGCCTTATTAGTATAAATACAAAGTAAGTATATATATATATATATATATAATAATTGATAAATCGTTCCTAATAAGTATGATTTTAAAATTTTAAATTCAAAATTTTTAGTATAACATTTTAAATTAATTTTAACATACTTTCATTGAACTAGCACCTCGAATCAATCTTAGCCTACATTTTTTTGTCACATATAAAATAAATATATCAATTTTTTAATACTAGTTCAAATATTTAAAGAAGAGTCTGAATTTAATTTTAAAATATAAAAATACTAGAACAAAGCTTTATTTATCTTAGCCTACTTCTTCTGTAATGTATGCAAGTGCATGCATGGATTGATCACATGCATATATGCAAGAGCTAAGTAAAAATCAAGCTAAAAGGTCAATACCATAGAAATATATTGTATATTCGTTTTTATTCTCAATCCTTGCTTTTTCTTATCTTATTGAAGTCAATGAGGTAATTAATTAGTTCTTAGGGCCATTAAGTCAATCACTTGCAAGCACTTTTTGACTCTAAGTGGGCTTGCGCCACATGCAGTGACATAAAGTGAAAGCTGAGCTTTAGGGTTTTTAGGGTAATCCTTTGACAAAACTGGCCAACCAAACAAAAAGGGAATGAAGAACTATCCATGAAAATTCTCATTCTTGTACATCAAAATTTTTGGACCCCTCCCACAATTAAGGGCAGCAAATTAATATTGGAGCAGCATCAAATATCATAGTGGTGGTCCCTAGTTACAACTCTTTGCTTCTAGAGTCCCTTTTTCCCCAACTTGATCCTTGTGATTATGAGTGAACTCCTGTGTGTCATGTCCACTATTTTACAAATTTAGATAGATACAGTTTTCATCAACTCTTATCTCTCACAATCATCAAAGATGCCATTTAATAAAGATTATATTTTCTGTTTCGCTGTAATATTTTATTTCATTCTTTAGCTTACGTTGTTTTAATTTGTTAAAAAATTATAAAATAATATTATGATTAGTATCAAGTTATTAAAATATATATTTTTTTAGTTAGTTTAGGTGAGTTGAGTTTTAAAAGTTTACTAAGACTAAAACATGTTATTAGGTTCAAGAGTATGTATTGACGTTTTTATAAAATGTTTATCAACAAAATTTTCAAATTATCAAATGAACTCGAATGTTTGTTCTTTTGAGATATAGATTTTATTTTTGTCAATTAAACTAACCTTTGTTAGTTTAAAAAAAAAAATTAACTAAAATAAAAAGTAAAACAAAAAATGTTATAGTACACTCATATATTCTAATAGGGCTTTCTAGTAACTTGTTGGATACTGAAGGAGGTGTGCTCTTAAATTATAGTATGTGAAAGAAAAGGTAAAACTCTGTCAAAACATATTCCTTTTCTGATGAAATTTTAATTATTTGTCTATATTCTGCACTCTTCTTTACAAAAGAGATACGTGCGTTAAGTAAGGATATGCTCTTTTTATTCCCCCTATTCCTCCCCCTTCCCCCTTCCCCCTTTGGTTTATCTACTTATGTTTTATTGTTGTGGAGTAATTATATTAATTATTAATTAATAAATACAAAAATCATTTTTTAAAAAGAAATTTATCAATTAACTATATGTATGATTTGTTTGCCTAAAATTATGTGAATGAGCCAGTGAACGCATGTTTAGAGCTCCTGTGGCCATGATATAGAACAAAAAATATTATCTCATACGAGAGAATAACATTTGTTTGCTTAATTTAAAAAGAAATTAGGTGAATTTAATCTTAGAAGCTCACAAAGAATTTGACAAATTTTAAGACTCAAAGAATATTTATAAATTATTTATTAACAAAATCCGTAAATTAGATATAAAGCCTGAGTGGGCACCCTTAACATCAAAACCATCCTTCATTCACGGAACTATCATACTTATTGTCTGAGTGGGCACCCTTAACATCAAAACTTTCTTATAAAGCCTCTAAATTATTCTTTTTATTCGAGAAGTGGAATTTTATCTAGTTATTTTTAACAAATATATATTATGATGTAAATATTTTATATTCAACTCATAAAAAAAAATCTTATATTCAAGAAAAAAAAATTATTACAATTTCCTTGAAAATTGAGTTCTAAAATTTAACTTTTCGTTTTTCATATTTTAAGCTAGAAAATTCACTATATTATAACTTAACGACAATAAAAAAAAAAAAGTTATTTAAAGGCCCCTTTCATACATAACAACTACTCTATAAGAAAAAATATATATAACCCCATAAAAAAATACATTAACAAATATTTTCTTAGTTTTGTTTGGATTACCATTCCGATTTTTTTTTTTTTTTTAAGTATTTACCGTGTGGTCCCTCTCAAGAAACAGCTCTGCTAATCAGGATTAATTAATGAAAACTAAAAAAATATAAGCAAACACGGAAACAGCTCAGCCCGAAAGCAAAATAAAATCCTAAATAATAATTTATACATTGGCCGTCCTTCCTTATCTGGTTTCCTTTATTTTATGTTTTTAATATTTTACATTATCCTATCTTATAAATTTAAGAGTGTATAAATTATCAAAATATATAAAAAAAAGTATATATTATTGAGAATCAATGAGAATTCTTTCATTACCTGTGCGTTGATTAACTGGTACATAGTTATTTTAATTTAATTAAAAATTTCAAGTTAAAACTTTAAAAATACAGTTGTTTTAAAATTTAATAAAAAAAATTTATCTTTATAATTTTATCGGACTCAAATTAAATTAATTGTTAATTAAAAAATTTAATAATAAATTCGTGTCACACAAATATTAGTAATCAATGATTAACCTTCTAAAAATTATCAATCCAAATATTTTAGCATTATATTACAATCATTAAATTACATACAATGACTTTAAAATAAATGTCATAATTATTTTTTTAACCATCATAATTATTTATTGGTCATAAGATTTTTAGCATTTGATTAGAATGTACTTTTCCTTTAAAACTAACAAGTAATTGGGTTTAATTGGATGGGCTAATTCCATAACATGGTAAACCTGAGTTCAAATTCTTACCAAAAGAAGCAGCCACATTTACTACCAATAATGTTTTGAACAAAAATACCTTTAATAAGAGAATATTTATGAGAAATCAAAAAAGAATATACTTTCTTTCAAAGGCAGTAATTGACTCTAATAAGAAAACACTTATAACAAAAAAAAAATAATTTTTTTATCCAAAGCTTTAAACTTATAATTTTTTTATAAAAATATACATTAACCCTTCCATCAAACGAAAAGTAAACATTAGCTTAAAACCTTTCACTTGATTTGGGTAGTTTTCGTAGGATATTGAGAAGTTGAAACCTACTTATTGTCACGTATGACCAAAAAAACAAATAATTCTCTTGGCTCCACTTTGAAACCGTTTATATATGACTATGTAAAAAAAAATGTTAGGATTATTTACTCAAAAATTTTATGTTGGTGATGAATCAATTTTAATATCATAAATGGACTTAGTTTTTTTTAATAAAAACTATGTAATATTTGATATCATATTAGGTATGGATTAGTCTTTATTTAAGTCAAATAGAAATAAAAAACAACAAAATTATTCTTATCAAACTTTAATATAATTATATTTTCAAAGTTTGAACTAAGACCTCTAATTAAGTAAAAACAACTAGTTAAAATTGATAAATGGAATATAATGTGTGAAAGTGTCATTCCTTAGTAAATCTAAAAAATACAATATTTGTTGGTCTTGGTGATAAGAAACTATAGTTGCTTAAGTATATTTGATCCAAGTTTGAGTCCATATTATGAAAAAAGATCTTTAAAAGTACTCTACCATTATTTGAGTCCTTCAATTAGCTTGAACTAAATTAGTTATAGGTTGAGAGACTTAATAATAAATTCATGCCCTGCAAATACTAATAAAAAAAAATATATCTAATCATAATTTAAAATTTTATTTTTTGTCAATTAAAAACTTTGAGACTGATAGTGCGTGGGACAAAATATATTCTTCAATCCTTATAGATCATAACAACCCCTCCCTGCGCCAAAAAAAAAGAACATAATCCCTCCATCAATGCCAAGTTTTATTAATGAGAAGATCCATAATTGTTAACATAATTTCGCAATAAATACGAATAAGTATTTATTTAATTTCTTTTACATTTAATGTATTTTTAGTCAATAGTTAAAAATTAAATATTTTTTGAATATGGTGATCGTTAAAATGAATACACTACTAATGATTAAATCGTGTTAATATGCTTAACAGATTATGTATTAGACTTTATTGATAAATTGGTATTAATTTATGGCCATGAATTAATGTGAACATAATAATATTTGGCAATTAATGTTAAGAGCTAAAAACTTACCATATTTTTCACTAGCACCGGCAGAGCAGTGGATAGTACTGGCTACCATTATACGGGGATATTTACACAGATATACCCTAAAAAAAATTATTATTAATATATATTATTTTAAAAAATGTGTATTAATATATACTTTTTTTTTAGATATCACATTATCATAATGCGATGTATGAATAATATCGCATCACCTTAATATAATATTTGACTAAAAAACTGACAACTCATAAATATCGTAGTATAATAATATGATATTCACAAATATCACATTACGGTAATGCGATATTACTAATATCATATTACTGTACTGTGATACTAATATCGTATTACCATATTGTGATATTAATATTGTATTACCGTACTACAATATTAGTAATATTGGGGATAAAGTGAATTTGATTATTTGTTTTTGCTTTTTTTTTTTTACGAATAAAACATAAAAAAAATATTTATAGAGTTTTTTAGACACATATACAACATCCTAAAAATTATCACCAATACATATTACTTCTATAAATATTTACTAATATATACTATTTTTAATAAAATTGTATCACTTTCTTACAAATTTACTTTATTTAATTTAAATTTATTATACTTTATAATTTAATTAAATAAGTAATTAATTAAAATAAAATAAAATATATAATTAAATATTAATGTAATTTTATTAATAAATAAAATTTTAAAAAATAAAATTATTTAATTTTTTTATTTTTTCTTCACTTTCATAAAAAAATTTTATTATATATTTTTACACATTTATTTTATTTAATTACATGTTTTAATTTTTTAATAAATTAAATTATTAAAAATAAATTAAATGAGTAACTAATTAAAATAAAAATATATAATTAAAATATAATGTAATTTTATTAGTAATTTAAGCATTGTAACTAAATATATATATTATTAAATTTTAATTTTTTATTTATTCTTCATCATGACCTTTGTGTCTACTTGTACCACAGTGAGATTTTTTAATAGTGGGACGTAAGTCAATTAGTGGTATGTATTGGTGATAATTTTTGAGATGTTGTATATGTGTCTAAAAAACTCTATAAAAATTCTTTTTTATGTTTTATTTGTAAAAAAAAAAAAGAAGACAAAAACAAAAAATCTGATTCGTTTTTCCCTTTATCTGCAATATTACTAATATCGCAATACGGTCAAACGATATTACTACTGTTTTATTACTATAATATGATATTCGTGAATATTAGATTACCGTATTGTGATATTTGAGTTGTCAACTTTTTAATTAAAATTATATCATAACAATGTGATATCTAAATATATATATATATATATTAATACATATTTTTAAAAGTAATATATATTAATAATATTTTTTTATGATATATATATATATATATATATATATATATATATATATATATATATATATATATATATATATATATATATATATATATATATATATATGTAAATATCCCCCTTATATAATTATTGCCCACCGTTAACATTGCAGAGATTCCCGGCTGCACATACAAAGAAAAGAAAAGCAATTTCTGTTTTCTAATAGTAAAATCCCAGACCCAAATCTTAAGGGCTCCAGATTCTGTCACCTCCGCATCCAAAGGTGCCCAAAAAAGAACCAATAATCGAGGCAACTTTCTGCTCTATTTGCTTAATTTTGATTAATTATTTTATTTAAATAATAAAATTATGTGATTAATTAAATTTAAATGTTTAAAAAATTGAGTCACATTAGTTGTGGGGTAGTATATGTTCGTTACCAGGCAGTTATCCACCTATCAAAAACAACAATCAATAGAGATGCTCTTGCAATTTAAGGATTTTATACATGAATTCAAAAATCATTGATTATAATACTCTTGATTAGATAAGAGTAATACTTTTGTAGTTATTAAGAGAGAATGAGAATAATGAAGGTATATATGAAAAATAAATTTGATATAGTCATAAATTTTTTAAAACTACAATAATCTTTAAGTTTAAAAAATAATGTACACATTTTAAAATTTTTAAAAATTAAATATATATTTTAAAAATTTTGAGAGCAAAGTGTATGTGGTACAAGATTTAGAGGTATTTTTGAAATTTTCTCAAATTAAATTTGGCATAATCATAAATTTCTAAAACTACAAAAAATTTATTTATCTAAGAATATTGTTTATAAATACACTAGACTGATTTTTGCTCTAGCTTGATACATGACAAACCTCCCCTTAGCCCTATCTCCTTAAATATTTACTTTACAAAGGTCCAGATATAAAAAGTTTCCTTTTTTATTACAAAAAAAAAATTCTTTAAACCTTATGTGCATTATATTTTAACAAACAAATAAAAATTTGAGTGAATATTAAATAAAAATAGTAAAACATAAATGACTTTTTTTTATCAACTTTTTAATTGAAGATAAAACTTAGGAACAATGTATACATTTTAAAAATTCAAAAAATTAAGTCTATGTTTTGGAAACTCTAAAAATAAAGTGTACATTACACAAAATTTGTGAAGCTCTTTTTGTACTTTTCCTATTTTTTAATATGTGGGATGATAACTAACAACGTTGGTCTTAATCGTAAAGGGCTAAAATCAATTAAGTATATTGATCTAAGTTCAAATCTATATGTATATAAAAAACGTCTTTAAGAGAATCTACTCTTGTTTGAGTTCTTTAGTTAGCTTGAATTGAATAGGTTAAGTGGCCTAGTAATAAGTTTATACTCTACAAATACCGATAGTCAAGATAAAAAAAAAAAAAAAAAATACGTGGGATGATCGAATGGTTAGGAATCATCAATTTGACAGCAGTGAGTATTTAGTTTCATCACAGACTCTATGAGAGGTTACATTGTAAATGCAAATTGCCAAAGGAGGACTTTGCATTGAATTCTCAATTAATGAGATTCTTTTTGCAAGTGGTCAATAAAAAAAACAGTACGTGGGACGATCGAATGGTTAGGAATCATCAATTTGACAGCAGTGAATATCCAGTTTCATCTCAGACTCTATGGGAGGTTACGTTGTAAATGCAAATTGGCAAAGGAGGACTTCACATTGAATTCCCAATTTATGAGATTCTTTTTGTAAGTGGTCAATATTAAAAAATAAAATATGTAAGACAAAAGAACGGTTAGGAATCATCAATATCCAATTTCATCTCGAAGACTATGGGAGGTTAGGCTGTAAATGTAAATTATCAAATGAGGACTTTTCATTGAATTCCTAATTTATGAGAATTTTTTTACTAGCTATCAATATAAAAAAAATATGTGAAATCATTAATTTGATCGCGGCGAATATCCAATTTTATTTTGAATACTACGACAAATTAGATTACGCTATAAATATAAATAGTAGAAGAAGGACTTTGCATTAAATTCTCAATGTATGAGATTTTTTTTTTATTGATAGTCAATACCAAAAAAAATAAGCGGATCGATGGAATGGCCATCAATCGACAGCGATAAATATCCAATTTCACGTCGGAGACTGTGGGAGGTTACGGTGTAAATGCAGATTGCGAAAGGAGGACTATGCATTGAATTCCATGAGATTTTTTTTTTTTTGGGCAAAAGCACAGTGGACGTTTATACTCTTTAGGCTCAAAAAGGCCAAAGGAAGTCGTTGGCGCCATGGGCACTCCAACGCGCACACATGGATGACAGGTACGAATTTTATGTCAGAGATAGAATGGACACCACACGCGACTATAGAGCGTGCACTGTAGTTTCCTTTTACTAGGAAAAAGAAAATCAAACTGTTAATCCATTTTTAATTGAAATATTTTTTTATTCACATATAAAATCAATTTTTTTTTTTTATCATCATGAGATAAGTTAGTGAAAGTGATGCAACACATAAGTTCAAAATTCTAATTTCTTATAAATTGCCCTATCTTTTCTTAAATTAGACCTAGTGACTTTTAATTTGAAAACAACCTTCATAATCAAAAGACTTTTCTTAAAAAAAAAAAAAGTTATTGGAATCTTGGTAGTTGTTGCATTATAATATTTTCCAATTATGGAAAATTCATCTTGCGGGTTAAAAGTTAAGCCAAACTAGTGGGTTGATTAAGAAATTAAACAATCAATAAATAAATCAAATTTCATTAATATATTAACAAGGAAATAGTGGATTAGAACTAGCTTGATGCTTATGACTATTTGATTAACTAGTTTTTATGTGACAAATGAAGGCATTGACAAGGTAACGAGTTAAGGATAATATTCTTGAAGAAAATTATGTATGGCTATTTTAATTTTGTTGTAAATAGCTTCTAAATGTTAGAATAGAATTTTGCTCCCCTCTCTTAGCGTTTAGCAAAAAAGGCTAATTGATCACAAAATGATGAATTATGATTTTAATTATTGTTAAGAGAAATATTCATTAGTAGTCTCTGATCAATATTTCAAATATAATTATTGTTTATGAACCAATTTTGGAGCAAAACAAGCTAGCCAATTCTTCATAGCATTGAGATTTGCACATTTAATCTCCTACAAATTGTTCAAATCCCTTATGATTAAAACATGCCTAGTAGTTGGTATTTTTATTAATCAGAAATTTTATTACAAGATAGCAATGAGTTAGAATGAATATCTTGCATCTGTTAGCTACTTGGTAAGATTAGAGGACTCTTTATTTAAAAGACTTCATTTGCTAGCTACCATAAAACTTACCTTGGGTTCTATTATTACAACATTAAGTAACAATTTTAGTCTTGTTGATAACATTTTGGTATTAATTTAAGCTAAACTTCACTTCTAACTCTTGATGCATTTAACTCAAACCAGCTAAAATTGAAGAAATCAAGAACATATCCAAAATGTGTTAAAAGTTGAAAGAAAAGCACCACCTCAACTACTTTTTTTTTTAAAAAAAAATTAATTAATTTTTGAATGTGTTTGTTTATAAAAAATTAATCTAAATAATAAAATTATATATAAAATATTTTTTAAAAAAATAAGTTAACAAAAATCAATCTAACTAAACTCTTACTCCAAAATGAGAGTGTGGAACAATTGTAAGGCATGACATGGCATAGCATCACAGTACAGCAAGGGCGCGTGAGAGAACCTTTCCATTAACATGTACAAACCAATCATATATCGCGTACCACGATTGAACATGTTCGACAGTACTAATAAGCATCTACTGCAGAGCAGCAGAATCATCGTCCTCACAGTGCCTTGTTTGGGCCCCCATTTGACATTTGAGCAAAGTCAATGAAAAAGGCAACCGAATTTGGCTTTTTCAGGAGAGAAAATCCTCAATCTCCCAAATCCATGACAGCCCCCCAAACAATACCTCTCTCTCTCTCTTATGAGAGACGGTCGTTTTTTTCTCAGTATAAATAATTAAACAATCAGCCCAAGTCAGTCTCAGTGCTCCACCAATCTGTATCTATCCCCTCTTGGCCTCTCGAAAATTTTTCATTCACCTAAAAGTCAGCGCCGTTCTTTGTGCCTATCTTTTCTCCCTCTCTGTCTGTTCTTTGCCCAGTTGCTTCAATTGGGCAAAACAGTAGAACCAACACAGAGAGTGATTCTGTGGGAATTTCTAGGCACACCCAGAAATTTTTCTCTCTCTCTCTGTCCTTCTGTCGACTCTGTATATACCGAATGGACGATGACTGGGATCTCTATGCCATCGTTCGAAGTTGTAAATTCCTCACCTCCCCAACCTCGACCGCCACCGCTGCTGTGGAAGCTCCACCCGTCACCGCTGCTACCGCCACCGGGAATGCGTCGTCGTCTGGAAACGCTTTAGCTTGCTTGGCATCGTTAACTTTCAAGGAAGAAAATGACCCGTTTTCTTTTCCCAATCTCGTACAACCTGCGAGTAGTGGGTTCCAAGAGCTGGACCAAATGGTGATGCCCTTTGCCCCCACCAACACCAACACCGCCACAGCCACTGCCGCCATTCCTAGTAGTTTTGGTATTAGTCCCAGATTGTCTGTTTCTGATTTTGCTGGATCCATTAATGCACAGCACCAAAAGGGCCAGCTTCATCTCCCTGCCCCTTTTCGGCCAACTAGTTATGCCTCCATCAGGCCGCGCTCTCATTTTATCCCAGAAGCCTCCACTCCTGCTCTTGAAATATTCCATCACCACCAACCCCAACATCAGATAAGTGCTTCTGCTTTGGCGCCTTTGCCAAACACACCACCACCTCAACCACCCAGATCAAGAAAAAGGTACATAAATTAATTTCAGAATTTCCATTCATTCTTTTGGTTTGTTTGCTTTTGTCAATTGATTTTCATTCTTTTAAGAAAAAATCTGAACTTTACGAGTAGAATATAACTATGAAGGTGGGTACATTCGATTTTCTGACAGGAAGAGCCAGCAGAAGAAAATGGTGTGCCAGGTAACAGCTGAAAACATCTCCACCGATATGTGGGCCTGGAGGAAATACGGACAGAAACCCATCAAAGGTTCTCCTTTTCCGAGGAACTATTACAGATGCAGCAGCTCCAAAGGTTGTGCTGCCAGAAAACAAGTAGAACGGAGCACAACTGAACCCAATAAGTACGTCGTCACGTACACGGGAGACCACACTCATCCCCGACCCACCCATCGGAACTCACTCGCAGGCAGTACCCGGAGTAAGCCATCTGATTCCCCTAAGCCCGTCAGATCTGGATCACCCAGAACGCCGCCATCAAAAGCTCCACCGGAGAACGAATCACAGGTTGCCGATGACCTCATACCTGCCAATGAAACCGACCTGGACCTGGATATTGACCTGGGCTCCGATGACGACGACATTCTTATACCCAACATCACGGTCATGGCCGATGACTTCTTCTCCGACATGTATCAACTCGGCGGCGACGGTGCCAGCACCAGCAACCCTGCTGGAGGCTCGTCTCTGAATAGTCAACCCGCATAGACTTCGGTCTTCAATTACAATTCCGGTTCTCTGTGAATACCCAACCCAATTAATCCCCTCTCAGCTCCTGCCCAGTGAAATTCACCGGCGATTTTGTAAATCGTAGGAGTTCATGTCAATTTTCTATTCTGTTATTAAACTTTTAGTTTTAAATTAATCTACAATTTTAGATCTTTAGTTAATTGTGAAGAAAATATTGACCGAAGTCTGAAGAGATCTTTTTTGCGCAGAAGTATCTGTATAGCAACTAGCAAGAATTTCGACTAGCAATCAGAAAACTTCCATTTATATGTAAACGGAGATTTACATAATATCAACAGCTGTGAGTTTTATGTTAAGCATAAAATAATAATTCTTTTTAATTAGTGAGAAATTATAAAATATAATTTTTATAGATAATTTTTTTGAAAACTGAAAAAAAGAAAAGAAAAGAGTGTACTCGCACCTATGCTATTTTCTTCGTCATGATCACAAGTGACAACCCTGTGTCATGAGCATGACCGTTGGATCATCATCTTCAGCCTCACCTGATCTCCAAAATCAAAGTTCTCTAGTTGAATGTTCCACGTGGAACAGTTGTTGTGAATCGGACAACTTCCCTCTGCCACGTAGACAACCAAATTCAATATTCTTTCTCATGATGATAAAAAAAGAAGAGAATATAGTGATGTTAATTTGTATATACGCTTACTTTAAGATTGTTTTTACGAAAAGACTTAAACTTTCTCTAAAGGCAAAATAGTCTCGGTTAGATATTTTAGGAATGAATTAAGTAGTTTGGTGATTGAAATCGAAAAAGTTATTGAATTTGAAAATTTGACTCATGATTTTTCATTATAAAATCACTAAATTCAAATCTATATTTTAGACATAAATAATAAATTAAAAAAGTAAAAATAAGCATTAATAACTTTTCCATCAATATAAAGGATATTTTTAATGGTGCAATTCTCCCTAAGTTGTTTGTATTTATTTTGATTATTTTTTAATAGATCTCATGATGTTATATCATTTTATTACTTTATGTAATTTATATAATTTTTTATTCTAATAATACAACTTATGTGTTGACATACATTTTTATAAATTATATTCCTATGATTGCAACTCATTCTTTTAAATATATAAACTATGTAACTCTTTATAATATTTTTATTGGAGATCGCTTTAATTAGTATATAACGGGACTAAATATTTATTTCATACATGATTCTACTGTAGCAGATTAATCAAAATATACGAAAAAGTGAAAAAATAATATTATTTTATTTATAATCAAATTTAAAAAATGAGATAAAAAATTATGATAGAGCATATTTTGTTTGTTTAATTTAAGTGCTTAAATTTTTCCCTTTTTATAGGTCAAGTTAGATCAATATCACACACAAAAAAAAAAAACATTATTTTAGAAAATAGAGAAAATAACGTTATTTTTTCTCCTCCAAATGAATGAAAAATTGATGGATGCAATTGTGACTGTGTCAAGGTTGAAATTTCCACGTCACCGCCGACATGGCAAGGATAAGGCTAAATTACACGAGAATTATTTTAGTATAAAAATTAATTTAATTGACAAGTGGGATCGTGACAGTTGTCGGCAGTGTGTAACTGTCAGAGATTTCCCGGCTCCGACTGAGTCGCCTGAACCACGAGATACACGCAATGGGACACATCACTAGTGGGTACCAAGGTCAAATGTTTTTAATTCTTTGAAATAAGAGCTGGTCAAATATATTTTATTTAAGGCTTTAATTGTTCCAATTATTTAAAATAATGATACAGTTTTTTAATTAAGAAAAGATTAATTAAAGTTTATGTTAAATTCATTAATTAAAATTTTCATACTTTAAAATTTTTATAAATTTTATCTCTCATATTTTAAAATCATAAATTTTACCCTCAAATATATTAATATTAGTAGTTATTTATGAATTTAATATTATTTTAAATTTTAAAAATATATTAAAAAAAATTTAAGTAAAAGACTTAATTAATTATAATTTTAAGTATAAGAGATCAAAATATTATTTAATCTCTAAAAAATATTATTTAAAATCTTTATTAATTATGTCCTTTTATACTTTAAATTTATTAATTATATTTTTAAACATATTATTACTAGCAATTATTTATAATTTTAAACATAAAAAAATAAAATTGATAAAAATTTTAAAGTGAGAGTCTCAATTGATAAGAATTTTAAATATAAGATATAAAAGATGAAAATATTTTTTAACTTTTAATTTTTAATGATTTATGTTAGAATATTGAGGGTGGGCCTTTTTTTTTTTTTTTTAAACACTTAGCATATGTTTATATCCTTTCACTATAAAATTGATTTTTGTTCAAATTGAAACTAAGAATTTGATAAATATCTTTTAACATGATATTTGATATGGAATGCCTTAAAAAGCCTATAAAACTAACACTTTGTTAATTCAAAGTGGGCTTTAATGGCCACTAATTAATGATGTAAAGTGGGTGATGCAAATTTAGTCATAGATCTAAACAAACATGCCATAGATTATTAAACTTGTTAGTCAAGCTATTTTAATAATGGGAATCTAACTATTTATGGTTGCCAGGCTTTGATTTATTTTTTATACAATGGGTGGGACATTTGACTCAAAAGACACATTTCACAAGGACATGACCAAGATCGGCCCTCATGACCATTTTGAAGCCTTCATTCTTTTTCTTTTTTTAAAAAAATCTAAATTAATTATAATACTCTCTATTTTATAGTATAAGATTCTTTTAATAAAAATATTTAAGAAACGTAATTAAAATTTTATAATTTATTAATTTTTAAAAACAAAATATAATATTTTTAATGTTAGACTTTAATTAGTTACTACATTGATGTATTAATTCTTCAAATTAATTAAAATATGAAAATTAAAAAAGAGAATATTAATTAGGGATAAAAGTAAAAAATAATAAAAAAATTTTAAAACTTCATAAAGAAATCTTATATTAAAAAACATCAAAAGCTTGAGTTTCATAATATGAAACATATGGCATATATTTTCTTTGGTAGGCCTACGAATATCTTCATCCCACGTTGAAAATATAATTAATCTTGTTCAAGAAATCAAAATAATTATAGTTACTTCCCTCCTAACATCTTTTTTTTTTTAATATTCGATTGTTGAATTCAATTTACTTTTTAATTTAGTCATATTTTATTGTTTTTAAATTAATTATTTATTATATTAATATATGTCATTATATCTAAGAGTAATTCTAATTCTCTATTCTACGAACATTCCTAATTAGTAAATCAACCTATTTTTATCATCCAAAAAAAAGTCAATCTACTTTTATCCAATTGAAAGGACAATAATATATATAGATATTCTATAAATATAAAAGTAATATGATATACATATCTCAGTATCTGTAGAATTTGCATAGATTAACAATCAACGGTAGTCTTGTGTGCAAATAAAAAAATACTTGCCGTATTTCCATCCAAAGAAAACAGTACTTATCTCATTTAATAATCTTTCAAGGTTCAAATCATGCACACTAGAAAATATAGTTTGATTTAGTAAAAATTAATGAGTATTGTTATCTTAAATTAAAGGTTAAATTAATCTTATTTAAATAATAAAATAATTACAGATATTTTATCTCACTTCTTAATACATACTTTTATATAAATTTAAATTTTTAATATTATATAAACTTTTTGACTGTCAAATTTAATTTGGTTTTCAATTAAATTATATTATTTTAATAATATTAAAGTTATTTTTATTAATATCATTTATTGTTATTTTTTAAATGAGTATTATTCTCATGTCTAAAAATAAAAAGAAAAAAATATTTTAAAAGCATATCTTTTCACTTCATAAAAAATTACAAATATATTATTTATATATATAAAATCAAATGAACATATTTGATTTTTCTATATGGAACATTTAATATAAAATTGTTACTAAATACAAATTGTTCAACATATTTAGACTAATGAAATTGGAGCTTTTATTTTGTCATATTTTGTCACACATGTAATTAACTTAGTCATATATACACTAATAATTAAAGATGATATAACGTCCTATAGAAACATAGAATAAAAAATTTATAAGTTGTAACTTGCTAATTATTATATGAATATTATTAATTATTAATCAACATTTTAAGAGGGAGATGGCACTATAAGACAAAAACTCAAATAGAAGAAGTCATAACCCTTTCACGTGCGTATAAAAAAAGGTGATTTTCGGTATTTTGTGTTCAAAGATTCCAGGATCTTGTAACCATATGTGAAAGTTGTTAAACAAGTAGAACATCAATTCATTTATATGAAACAAGTAGACTATAATTAATTCCGATTTTTTTTTTTTTTTTTTGAAAATCATCTTGTGTTTAGTACTATATCTAAGATGCATTTGACTTATCCAATAAAGTTGAAATGTATAGACTTATCAATACAATTAATTTTTATATAATGTTTGGTGTACATATTATATTAAATAATTTTATATGATCAATTTTAACGAACTCGCTTAATACAATTTATCACAATACTAGCAATCTGGCCTCTTCTATTAATTAGGTCAAATTGTATTATTAAAAAATAATATATTTTTTTAATTTATTGTAACTTTTATAAATATAATATAATAAAAAATTAAATCAAAGTTGTGATTGATTAGTATTATTAGAAATTCTTGGATAAAGGCATTATCACCGTAATGTCCCATTCCTTTCATCAATTAAAAATAAATATTAAAAATTATAAATATAATTAGTGACGTAAAAAATTTAAATTCATAATAAAAAATTTTAAAAATAAAAGTTTATGATCTAAATTTATTTTTATTAAAAAAGTAATTTTTATATAATATAAAATTTTTATATAATTTTACATTAAATATTGTATAACATTAAATTTTTTATTAGACTTTATGTCATACTTTTATATTATCATATTTTATTCTGTTAGATTTAGTACATTGTGCTAAATGCATGCTTACTACCAATTAATCTAAATTCAATTTAGGGAGGACCTAGGAGACAACAAGACTTCCTTATTAAGTATTAACGAGTAAAAAATAATTAGTATTGACTTCCAATTTTATTTTATTTTTTTAATGTCTTGGTTCAATATTGATATTGCTTTTTTTCAATATATTGATTAACATAGATTAAGTCTTTTGATCTTGGCATATGAAAACTGATTTTTTTTTATTGGATACATATTAGTGCAAAGTGTAAAAGAAAAAAAAAAAGATATCACTAGACCAACAGGTTGTATGAAAATTAATTTTAAAGAGTTATATAGTATATCTATATATCGTATAGCTAAAAGAAAAAATTAGAATACATCTTATATTTAGTATAGTACAGAGTCAGTAATAATAATGCTCAATATTTAAAGATTAAAATGCAAAATATTATATTTTAGAAGGTATAAGAATAGTTGTCTTGTAACTAAAAATAAATAAATAAGCTATATTTGAATCTTAATTTTTATATCTCCATTTTTTTTTAATTGATGACATGATAGAGTCCAACTAATACAAGCTGTCACTCGAAACCAATATAAAAAAAAAAAAATTCGAAAATGAAAGAATAAATATTTAATGACAGAAGTTTCTCTGTCTTTCTTTTTCTCTTTTTTTTCAAGTCTTTTCTTTATATACGCAACAGTAAAACATTATTGTTTCAAATTAGCGGATATCTCACGGTCTAGAATAACAGTATTCGGGACAGCTCAAATGAAAACTATCAAGCCCAAGTTACCCCAATTATTGGGCCTGCTATCGGGGCGGTTGGCCCATTTAGAATGATCTACAAAACACTGTTCACAGAGACGCAGAGAAAACAAAGTAAGAGTGATTTAATGATGACTATTGATTGTGAACAAGACAGGAAGAAAAGGAATAAAATAGAAGAAGAAAGCGAAGGAGCAACACGAATGTGTCGGAGAACATTTTTGGGAGGAATGATGGCATGACATAATATCATCTGCTATAGTGACTTCAACATTTTATCAATCTTACCTACTGAGAGATATAAATAAAGCGCAATGACGTTATGCAATTTATTTAGTCGATTTTACTTAATAAAATAAGACTTGTTGTTATTCTATCTTCTCTCCCTTGTAGAGAAGCACATATCTTGCTTCTTATCTCCAAAGCCCTGGACTTTTCTTAAACCTCTTTGTCTCACGAGCCTGCGAGTCTTTTCGCTTAAATCATACATTCTGGCATTGTCATACAAGTTTGCAAGTAGCAAGTATGTTGCAGGATCCAATGGGTCAAGCTCGAGAGCTCTCCTGGCCATATCTTCTCCCAGAGGTACATTTCCATGTAACTTGCAGGCACTTAATAATGTTTTATATATCAGTGAGTTTGGCCTAGAAGGCAATGTTTCAATAACTTCCATGGCTTCCTCTAGGCGACCGGCTCTGCCGAGGAGATCAACTAAAGACACATAGTGATCCAATTTTGGCGTTATATTGTACATTCTTTCCATACAATGGAAGTACTCAAGACCCAGATCAAACAAATTTCCATGGCTGCAAGCAAAAAGCAGTGTCAAGAATGTAACAGAATCAGGTTGAACTCCTGCTAACCTCATATCATCAAAGGCAGAAAGAGCATGGGAAAAATGCCCAGTATATGCCAATCCAGATATCAATCCATTCCATGACACAGCATCTGGCCTATTTATTTTTTTGAGAGCTCTATATGCATCATGTACACAACCACACTTGCTGTACGTATGAACTAAGCCATTTGAAACTTTGATAAAGCTCTCTAGACCTGATTTGATAGAATGACAATGTAGCTGCTTTCCGGTTTCCAACGAGACTAAACCAGCTGCAGCTGATAAAAAACTTGCCAGGCTAAATTCATCCATCACAATGCCATCGTTGTACATGTGAGTGATGATTTCTAATGCCAGTTCATGATTTCCCATCTGGTTCATTCTTGCAGCTAAGCTTGTGTATGTGACAGGATCTCTATGACTCATCATGTCAATAACACACCACGCATCATTTAGCATTTCACATCCAGCATAGGCATCTACAAGAGCATTCCCAACAGCTATGTGATTGTCTGCTTTTGTTTTTATAATATATGCATGGAGCTTCATTGTTTGACCAAGAGACTTTATTCTGCTGCAAGCCCCAAGGACGCTAGAAAGTGTAAAGGAATTTGGTTGAACTCCTGCAGCTTGCATCTCTATATACAACTGAAATGAATCTTCTTCAAAGCCATGTTCTGCAAAACCAGCAATCAAGGAAGTCCAAGAGACGACATTTGGAGAGGTCATTCCCCGAAAAACTTTAATAGCATCTGTTGTACTGTGGGAGCATTTCATGTACATATCAACCAGTGAATTTCCAGCATAAAGATCATCTTCTAACCCAACCTTGACTAAACGTGAATGAAATTGTTCTCCTAGCTCCAATGATAAAATTGATGTGCTTGCATTTAGTAAGCTAGTATAGGTAAAATTATTTGGGAGAATTTCAGATATTTCCATCTCAACAAATGTGTTGACAGCCTCTTTGACTTGAAAATTTTGAGTGAAACCAGAGATAATGGTAGTCCATAAGAACACATCATATTCTGGGGTTTGATTTGAAACCTTAATAGCATCACCCATCCGTTGACATTTTGAATACATATCAACAATAGCAGTTTTCAAAACCACATTCATTTCAATGCAAAATCTGATCAAATGCGCATGAAGTTTTTTCCCATAATTCAAACCAAGAAAACAAGAAGCGCCTAAGAGTTTAACAAAAGTGAACTCATTAGGATGAACTTCTGCTTCAATCATTTTGACATAAAGTTGGAAGGCATCACTCCATTTTTGACTTTCAACTAATGAAGAAATCAATGTTGTCCAAGAAACAATATCACCATCTTTCATAAATGTAAGCACCATGTATGCTTCCTCAGCATAATCACAATTGGTATATAAATCAATCAAATTGGTACCAAGAACATTGTTTCCTTCCAACCCTAGCTTGACCACATGGGCATGAATTTTAGCCCCATTATCAAAGTCTCCCAGTGCAGAACACGATCTCAAGGCACTAGATAAGGTGAACTCATTTGGGTATTGACCCGAATGTAGCATCGAATTGAACAATTCAAGTGCCTCACAATGATGTCTATTCCTGACATGAGCAGACAGAACAGCAGTCCAGGACACAACATCTTTATGGGGCATTTCATCAAAGAAGTGGCGTGCTTGTCCAACTCCAATGCATTTAGCATACAAAGACAACATATTGTTGTTTAAATATATGTTATCTTGAAGATCCAGTTTGATTATTGGGCTGTGAACGCAGATTCCCTCCTTCAGCGACTGTGAATTGCACAAAGAAAGAACCCGCAGGCACATATCTTCCAAGTGGCATAGTTCATTTCGGGTAAAAATCTTTGCAGCTGTTTTACATAGCATATCTACTTCACAGTCGTTGGAACACCTTCTTATTAGCAAGCGAAGTTTACAGCAATGTTTAGAACTAGCATAGCGAAGAATGAGTAGAAATCATGGAGAGAAAGCACGTGGAAAAAGTTCTATCTTTGCGTGAGGTCAAGAAAAAGGGAATTGCAAGGTAGCTTTGGGAGTTCCAAAATCTGGGAGATCATAGGAAGCACCTTCACCGATCAGAGCTTAGAGCTTAGTGAACTAATTGGATGATATATCAACGAACACTGTCCAGATGACAGGCTGAGGCGCCAGCTCAAACAAGCGTAGCGGGAAGACAGTGTTCCCAGTCCCACCCAAGGAACATATATATATATATATGATTTTAACACTATTAAAATAATTATTTATAGTATTTATTTTTTTTTATTTTTTGGTAAATAAAAATCTAGAGTGAAGGGAAGCTAGCTCAAATTTATAATTTTTAAGCATAATATCAATATCATTGGACTATTTAGGCTTTGTTATAATTGGCATTACAAACATTATACTTTAAGAGCTACTATTTTCACACCCTAAATTGCTAATGACATCCCCTCTGCTTAAACATTATATAAACTACATTGTCCTTATTTAAAAAAAAAAAAAATTCCTAATTATATATTCTATTTTTATCTCTTATTAATTATTTCTTAATATTATTTGTAATCTTATTTTAGTAAATATATATTTTAACTATTTCATTATATATACTTTAGTAAGTGGATAGAGTTTTTCATTTTTAGTTTAGTTTCAGAGTGTATTCACAAACTATTAATCCCCATTCAAAATGATAAGGAGCAATCAGTGAATCTCTTCGAATCTCTATTAGGCTAAAGTTGCACATGCTCTCTTGTTTGCACTTAAATTGATATGCTTACGTGACTTATTTACATTTTTTGGCTAAAATTTTATTTATAGTTTTACAATTATAATTTAGGTCAATTACAAACTTGTTATAAAAATAAAAAAATCCTAAAGAAATTTATACAATTAAGAAACTAACAACCATTAATTTTTTTTTTTAATTTACAACTGATAAATTTCCAAACACAACTTAAAATAACACTAAATATACTATAAAATATTTAAAAGAAATCTCAAATCCAAATAATCCTAATTACACTATAAAATTGATTTTATTGAAATTGAGCATCCAAGAGGGTTTAAGACATGCCCTCAAACCTTTCACACCTAAAATTATGGTTAAATAGATCACTAAACATAGACTACAATGGCATTCTTATTTTTGGTTCTAAAAAGATTTGAACTTAATTGAAAATATTAACAAAAACTTGTTAAGAATACAATAATGGGACATAGCAATGACTAGAATTCATTTCTTCCTTTATGATCAAATTCTTTTCTTCATTTCTTTGTCGTCTTTACCTTTGGGTTTATATAAACCTTACGATGAAGGGAAGAACCAGAAACCTCTTCTTTTAAAAGAATACGTCTATTGCTAATTCATGGCTTGCTTTACTAAGTTGCTTTGGCAATATATCGATCTGGTAAAATATTCCAAAAGGAAGAGTCATTGGCTTGGAATCATCACAAAGCTTTATTAGGTTTGGATATTCAATTTCAAAATCATAAGAGACTTCATAATTGCTATACTTTTTTAACGAAATTAATTTTATTTTTAATACGAAGACTTTATATTTAGATTTATTTTTAGTGATTGTCGAGTTTTAATTCAATTTCTTTATTGAGTACCATAAACACTATCACTTTAAAAAACTAAAGTTGCATATTAAAATTTTGTTCATTCACATGTTAATTTGAATCATTTATTTATATATATATATATAAAAAAAAAAAACAAAACAGAGAAAATTCAACGAAAATATCAAACACTACTAAATAACTAGCAAATCTTGAATTTTATGTTAGCAGCTGATTTTGTTAGTCGCTAATTTTTAGTTTTATTTTTATTTTTTCCATAGTGTAAGAGAGAATTGAGTTGAGTCATTTGAGAGCTCTTTAATTTAATTATTCATTGATCTGAGTTACACGTCATGAGATAAGTTTTATGAAATAAAGAAAAAAGTAAATTGTCGTTGTGTGAGATTCACATTTAATTGACATGATCACCTATAAATAATAATTTTTCTATAATATATGATTTAAAATTTTTAAATACAAAATTTTAGATTTTCTTTTTATTGAACTAACGTCTTATTAATAAAATACTATTTATTGGATGGCTAAATACTATTTATTGCTTCCATAATCTACACTAAGTATAAAAACTCCTTGTACTTTTATTTAAGTAACTCAACTAAAATTAGCAGTCATGTTGAATTTATTTTGCTAAATGAATCTAGTTCATGCCTCTTTTTGTTGGAAATCTAGTTCATGTTTTCATAATATCAGAATATTTTACTAAATTGATACAATATTTTTTTTTTAAATTAATTATATAATGTAATCTCTTTAGCCTGGAACTATTTTTAACATTTTTTATTCGTATTTATGATAATCAAACATATCACAATATTTTTAGCCTTTAGGAGCATGTTAGTCCATGCAACTTTAAATTTGCTCAGATAAACCAATCAAAAAATAAATTGCAAATCCTTAACTCATATTTATTTTATGAAATGATATAAATATGATTGCATAAATTGTTAAAAATAAAATAATATGAATAATTAATAATTATTTTTGAAAAAGATGAAAATTATATAATTTGATATATCTTAAAAAGTTCTCATTGAAGTTCAATTGTCAACGAATGATTGGTTGTATCATATCGTCTCACTGAACAACTCAATAAGATATATAATATGATTGATGGGCAATAAAGGGATTGTATTGTAATTATCGGTACAAAATTGTAATTCAACTCGGTGGTTTCCTTTCTTTTCCTACTCGGTTTATTGTTTTTCTAGGAAAGAGGAAATAACTTTCATGGGCGCTTCATATTTTTAAATAAATAATCAATTAATTTTTTCATTGACTTGCCATCTATTAGCAGAATAAAACAACTCAACGGTCCTAACCTAAAAAAAGACTCAGCGGTTCATGTAGGAAAAAATAATAATTTATAAGTGATTTAATTAATAAAAATGGAATTTATATTTGAATAAAAATAATATTGTATTTTATTTTTATAGTCTATTCTATTAATTTTTTTATGTTCTATTTTATTAAATTTTGATTGAATAATTGTGTTTAAAATTAAAATATTATTTTAAAATTAATAAAATAAGAATAAGAAATCAAGGAAAACGATATATTTTTTTGGAATTTAAATAAAATTCGCTATCATTTCTTATTTCATTGATTTGATTGGTTTTATTAGTAGAATAAAACAACTCAATGGTTATTTATTTAGTTAGTAAAGATTGAATTTATATTTAAATAGATACAAAATTTATTATTTTAGTTAATATTTTATTTTTTCTTCTATTAAATTTTGATTAAATAATTATACTATAGAATTAAAATATTATTTAAAATTTTAAAACTAATCAAATCAAATATCAAGAAGAAGTCTATTGTGACATTTGTTATTCGAATTATAAAATAATATTTTAATTTTGCTTAATTTTGATAAGCATTAATTAAGAATTAATTTACCTTACTTTTTTTCTCCAAATAAAGAATGAAGTATAATTTCTCGGACGCTTCCGATTTTATATAATAAAATAAATAAATAATTGCTCGACGACTTGGCAAAGTCTCTTCGTTGCTCCTCCGCGGACTTGTTCACTCACTATATTATCCCGTGAGGTCAATCCTATTCTTGCTAATTCTGTGATAAATCAGTTTCTCGGTGGTTCACCTTCTAGAGTCTTCTTCTTTTGTGTCTTCCAGCCATGGCTTCCGATCTCGAAGAGAAAGCCAAAGGGGCCTTCATCGACGAGAACTACGAGCTCGCCGTCGAATTGCTCAGTCAAGCTATTGATCTCAACCCTAGGAGCGCCGAGCTCTTTTCCGACCGTGCCCAAGTCAACATCAAGCTCAACAACTTCACTGGTAAGTTCACTTTGTTTGGCTTTTCTTAATCTGTTCCTTCCTTTTCTTCTAATGAGAACTAGGAAGCATGACAACCTATATGTTTGTGTTTCGCTCTAGATTTTATATTGAATTTATTTTTGAGGCTTATGTTTTGGAGGGAGAATTTATCTTTGATAGCCGTTATACTATTTGCCTGATAAGTTGTCATGTTGGGATGCCAAGTTTCTTTAATTTTCTCTTCTCGTCAGTGGCTGTTTGTTGTTGTACGTCTTAATTTCTTGCACGCGTTTCTTGTCTTTATTTATTTGCCTTCTGTAACATTATTGTCTTCCTCTCTCCTGCCAAGAATGTGTAAGTGAATGAATTGCATATAATTTCTTAGTTTTACTTGTTGCTTGTGCTTATGTGTTTTTCCTCCCCCCTAGATGTAACGGTTTTATCAGATGTTCTGACTAGTTATCTATTCCATTTGTCTAGAGGCTGTTGCCGATGCAAACAGGGCAATTGAGTTGAATCCTAAGCTATCAAAAGCATATTATCGCAAAGGGTAAGCACAATACAAAAGAGTATAGACAGATTTTGGTATGCTATTAGAGCCTGTACTTTGGAAGTTGGATTTTTGCTGGTCTTCGTAAAATCATTAAGTTGTCAGCCATCTAAGAGAAGAACATACTCAGCATATCTTCTATTATAAAGATATAACTGGAGTACCTTTTTTTTTTTTTTTTCTTACGTTAAGGAACATAACTGGCCTATTTTATATATTAGATCCATAGATTTGTGTGTTTTATATTCTTCTGTTTCAGTAGGAAATAGATGACTGGGAATTTATCTGTTGGCTACATACCTATGCTTTGACTCTATGGGAAGATTGGCTGGTTTATCAAATGCAATATCGTCTATAGAAATATGAATTACATTTTCAATTTGCGGTTTTGTAAATGATTCTTGATTGCATTGGTGAGTTTCTATTCTTGGAGGACTCTTTTATGAACATTTTTTTACCTCTGTTCCTAATTCAGAATCATATCTTTTCTTTGGATTCTGTATTTGTAGTGGTGCTCATTTGCCCAATGACATGCATACTGCTTGGCAGTTCATTCCTTGTTATTGTGTGTGTTTGGGTCATCAGGGGAGCTCATCAATGAGCCAGAATGACATTGGTACAATCAAGCGACCAAAAGCAATAACTTTGTTATATTTATAGATCTACAAAACCCACTACCAGGAATTATCTTTTCTAGATTTGATTGAGAAATTTGCATACTTATTCTTAAGACGGTTCGATCAGTCTTACCAGGATAGTTGGTACCCAGGGATCTTGTTACTGATCTGTGACCCTGATTGTGGTGTGATCACGATCCTGATCTTGAAGCCGCATAAATGCCTTTTTGCAATTTAATAGAAAGACATACTAGGCAATTTGACAATACATTAATTTAGAGGAAGTTTTCTGACTCTAGGAAAAGAATAAATGCATTAATTAAAACAAAAATGTTCTGGGAAAGTAGTTTACTCTTTTAATTGTGTCAATAAATTACTCAGAAGTTACAATTACAAATAAAATGCTTTATAAAGCAATAATAAATTGGCTTGCAAAAAATGTAATTATAATTATACACAACTAAAATTCATTCAAAACCATCATCCTATGAGCTTTGATTTATGAAATTTATATTAAACAATATGTATGTGTTATATAACCTGGCCTACCCCTACTGTCTACTGAGAGGAGTCCTGTACCATGTTCCTTTACCCACACGGAGTGCCATATTAAATCATGTTCCAGATGACATTGATTTAGATCATTAAGTTCTGGGTAAAAGGAAAAGGGTAATTGGGGAACTGTGTGAATCATTTAAAAAATTAGTTCACTATAGAGTTGGTTAATAGGTTATGGGTGTTTTCAATTTATTTAGGAGTTTAGGCTGTTAACTTGCTGCTAATGGTTTGTTAGTGCAAGTTTGGGTTTTAATTTTGGAAAACCCGATTGAATCTTTGATTGTATTTTTGATTACCTATTCTGCAGCCTTGCATGCATAAAGCTTGAGGAATATCAAACTGCTAAAACTGCTTTTGAGTCAGGTGCTTCATTGGCACCAGAAGACACAAGATTCACTAATTCGATCAAAAAATGTGATGAGCTCATAGCAGGTATACAATTCTTCTCTATGCTGAAAATCCTCCATTGACGGGTTAATCTGGTGCTTGTTCTTTACTTTTGGTGTTTTAAATTTTTGTTTGAGTTGGAAGAGATGTATCCAATTTTGAGAGGGTAATATGTAAAATTATCATCATTTTTGTAACGTTTATTGACACTTGTATGATGGACATTTGTGTTTTTTCAGAAGAGACTGGTACCATCATCACAGAGGAAAAGATCACTCCAAAGGATACATCTGTGGATAATGTTCAGCCAGTGAATGATCCTCCACAACAGGTCATAGCTGCACCCAAACCAAAATACAGGTTTGTATTGTTTTATGAATTTTGTACTCAATAAAGGTAGTATTTTTTTTCACCTAGTGAGAATGTGCTGTAGATTTTGGTCCATATCATTTATTATTATAGTAGTAGCTGGTTTTGTCTTGTTTATGATCGTTTTATTACATCATGTGCATTTGACAAATGATTCCAATTGGAAGAATCTTACAGTCACTCTGGTACAAGGTTGATTTTAAACATTTATATATATACACACACATGTATATTTTGTGCAGGCATGAATTCTACCAGAAGCCTGATGCGGTGGTTGTGACTATATTTGCAAAGGGTGTCCAAAAGAACTGTGTTTCTGTTGAGTTTGGTGATCAAATAGTATGTTTGACATCCCTTTATTACTTTTTAGTTTATGTTTCTATAGATGTTGGTGAACAAATTTATTATTTGATTGCTAATTCTCAGCACATCTTTTCTCTTTTCGTAGCTAAGCGTTGTAATTGATGTCCCTGGTGAAGATGCATATAATTTTCAACCTCGCTTGTTTGGAAAGGTATTGATGGGAACTTTTTGGGATCAAGGAAATTTAGGTTCTACAATTTTTTCCTTGTTGTAATGTGTGTACTGGATATATTTAAGGATAATTCCATGAGCTATAATTTCTTATTTTCTCATTGTCTTCAAACCTCATAGTCTGTCAACATGGAATTTTTCCCCTTTGTTTTATTTAATTTCTGCCCATTACTCTCGACATCTTGTTAATCATTGATTTTATTCAAGCAGATAATACCTGCCGGAAGTAGATATGAAGTTTTGTCCACCAAAATTGAAATTCACCTTGCAAAAGCTGAGCCAATCCAATGGACATCTCTAGAATACAGCAAGGAAGGTGGAGTTCTACAAAGGGCTAATGTGTCCTCAGGTAACTTTGATGAAAAATGTGAAATGGAAAAGGTGTTCTATATGATCTATATGGACTCTTTCTTTGCCGTTCCCCTTCCCTCCCGTATGGTTAACCATTCTGGAAAGGTGTTTATGAATTGGTGAAGCTTTAGCTGTTGTATTAATAATGAAAGCACTTGACAGACGTGCTGTGATTAATCTGGAAGTCTTCAGTCTAGTATACTTTTTTATGGTGACATGCATACAGGGTTTGTCTTGTGTTCTGGAATTGAGTTCTGCAAGCTTTTGTTAGACTTTGGTTCACCATTATATTCCTACTTGACATTTTAACATCTATCGCATACTCACTTAATTTCTTGCTATGAATATTGAAGTTGCTGGTGGTCAAAGGCCAACTTATCCATCCTCAAAATCAACCAGAGTAGATTGGGATAAGCTTGAAGCTCAAGTTAAGAAAGAGGTTTGTCTCTAACTGCTTGAATGTTGCTGCTGCATATCCGTCTTTGCCCTTCCTACACCTAACATTTCTAATTTCAGGAGAAAGAAGAAAAACTTGATGGTGATGCTGCTTTGAACAAATTTTTCCGGGACATTTATCAGGACGCCGATGAAGATACCAGACGAGCAATGAGAAAGTCATTTGTAAGAACCTGTGAACTGTTCTCTCTTCAAATCTGCTAAGCCAAATGATTTTCCTCCTCATTGGCTTTCCTGTGTGGATATTTGAAACTGTCAAATTTGATATCTCTGCTTAGGTGCTGCTATAATACCCATAATGCCCCCAATCTAATGCATGCTCAATTTCTTGCAGGTTGAGTCAAATGGAACAGTGCTGTCTACGAACTGGAAAGAAGTGGGATCAAAGAAGGTTGAGGGAAGTCCTCCTGATGGCATGGAGTTGAAAAAATGGGAGTATTAATCTGTTACCTTGTCAAGATGAACTCTTTTTTTTGGGGTTGTGTAATTTATTCTTCTTCTTGGTAATTGGATAGTCTAAACAAACATCTATTTTGTTCTTGTGTTTTTTTTTTTGTCCATTCTGTGTATCTATGCTTAGACTCATCAACTGGTGAACTTTCTGGATATAGAGTTTTATATTTGTTGGTGAATGAAAAACGGTTCTAGATTTTTCTGCAATCTTCTTTTTGATTTTGCTTGCAAGTTTTACTTAATTTAAGTAAATAAGCTTTGACTTATTAGGATATGGATGCCCTAGTTCTTGGTAAGCTGGAGAAGGTTTATTTCTCTTTAATGCATGCATATCCTTTCATACTTAGAATCTGTAATATAACAAACTGGGGAGAAATTTCTCTTTAATGCTATACCTATTAGGATTATTTGTTACAATTATTTTCTGAAGAAGAATCTGACTTAATAGTGACAAATAATCTTTCATATCTATATATAGGATGTGATATTTCTACAAATAAAAGAGTTTCAAAACGTATAAACGCGTGCATGAATCAATTACCAGTAGCTTTTGTAAAGATAAATAAGTTAGAATCTTAAAAATGCAATTACTTCTCTCAAATCCAGATTAATTGCTACTGATATAATGATAGAAACAAGATATGCCTGGAATGGGAATTTACTTGATTTTTACATTAATTAATCATGATTAGTGATGGTGAATAATTAGAGTAAAAAAATATAAGGGAAGCAAAAGAAAACATACATTAATTATGTGCCTACTATGTGTATTTTTCATAATATTCACTTAGGGCGTGTGATAATATAAAATAAGATACAAGAAAATAAAATCTACAAAATTTAATATTATAAAATATTTAGTATGACATTCTATAAAAATTAATTTTTTTGACATTAATAAATTTAGATTATAAAATTTTACCTTTTATCAAAATTAATCTTTTCTTGGCGCTCCATATTCCATCGTCTCCTCATTTCTTTGTGATTATCACACCTTCTCATCTTCTCCCAAAGGGTTGTTGGCTTTTGGTTTACTGATGACCTGTCATAAATATCATGTTTGCATTCTTTGGCTTTTGGTTAAGTTGGATATATATTTTTTTTATCACGTTCCTATTTAATGTTTTATTTTTTAGTCAAATACATATAAAATAATTTAAATTTAAATTTAAATAAAAATACTTTTATAAAATTATAATTAATTACTTTTAAAATTTTAAAAATATCTTATATTTTTAAATATTTTATTATTATATTTACATGCTCCGTTGCTGGCGGAGTGGCATAGCGGAAACGGGTTGTAGAGTGGTGGTGGCGAAGTGTTTGTTTCCTACTTTGTATAAGGCGCACTCCCATTTTTTCTTACCCACTCCTTCTCTCTAGTTGTTATAACTCACACACTCTAGATTAAGAGGAGTGGCTTAAGTATCCCTCCATAAATCAAAGCCATTTTGTTTGCATTTCTCTCACCGGAAAACGACGGCATAGAAGCAGAGCAGCTACCCTCTGAGATTCGGAGTTCTCTCTGAAATCCGGCTGAGAATTCCGAGCTTTGCGCCTTTTTCTTTCTCGTTAACGAACATTTACTGGATTTGTGTTCGTTTTCTTACACTTCAACTCCATCTGATCTATAAATTGATCATTTTTCTTCTGCTTGAGTTGACCATTATTGTCATCTGAATTCTCTTTTAGTCTCCAAATAATCGAAATAACGCCATCCCTTTCTATCCATCTATCTTCCTCAGGCAAGTTCAGATCTGATCATTTTTGGCGCCTTCTTCCCTTCATCCTCAATCGGACGGAAATAACAGCACTTTTGCTCACCCGCATTCAGGTATTTATTTCTCTGATTCTCTCTTTATCTCACCCATGTCTCGCCATTTGTCTATCTTCCCTGATTCGAATGATACCCACAATGTATACAGCTTAAACCATCCAAATACTAAGAAATGGAACTTATGTGCTTACTAAAAAATATGCTTACTTCCAGTGACAACGGAACTAGACTGTCCGTAAATTAAATATGCTTGCTTGATTAACAATCTTCTATCTATAGTTTGATAAATTGTAAATTTGGGTTTCTTTCTTCTTTATTCATATCAAGAATACACTGAATTTTGCAATAACCAAGTTATACCACTTACCATATACATGAACGTGCACAATTTTGTAGTATTTTCTTATTGTGGTTATTTACATTTCAGTATTTTGGGGTTTTTTCTTGCCAATAACAATCTGTCATATATCCTTGTTGATGTAGAATGCAATTCTTTGGGGGATCTGAAATCAGCCCATCCCCACCTGCACCGACAGCGTCAGGAAATAATGCCCATATGATGTACGTGTTCGATAGGAATGGTGTCTGCTTGCTCTACAGAGAATGGAATCGCCCTCTTCGAACACTGAATGCTCAGCAAGACCACAAATTAATGTTCGGTCTTCTTTTCTCACTTAAGTCCTTAACTGCCAAGATGGATCCTACTAGGTAACTTTTCCGTATTTGAATTTTGAATACCAAAATCCTATTTTTTTAATGCCGTTTTAGTGCACCTGGATATGTATGGGTGAATTTCCATAGTCAATGTTTAAATGCAAGAAATAACTTAGTGCTCCAAAGATGAAAAGAATGACCATGCTCTGATTCTTAAATGCAACAAATATGTTTTAACTATGCTTTTCTACTACAATTAGCCTGTCATTTGCATAGCCTGATTTAAGTTTTCCATGTCTGGTTATCTGTTTCATACCAGATCCCATCACATGTCTATTGCTATGTTTCTAGGTTGCTGGCTATTTAATGATCAGATTTTTTCGAATATAACAATCTTAGATTGTTTCTTGTTGTTCCCCTTATCAGTAAGTCATAAATTGATGGAACTTCTGAGGAATCCTATTATCATTGCTGGTCAAGTTGATATTTGTACTCATTGAGTTTAATTTTTCATACTTAATCTTTTCTGTGTAGTGCAGAGAAAGGAAACCTTGGGGTGCCTCAGTTACTTGGTCATGGTTGTTCCTTTCACAGTTTTCGTACTAACACATACAAGCTCAGTTTCATGGAAACTCCTTCTGGGATAAAGGTCTGCTGCAATTGCATTCTTGTTTTACTTATATAGGTTACTCTGGATGTGCTTGGTGCTAATTCCACGAGATTCTTTGTTGGATGATTTTGCAGCTTTACTTGAAAATTTAATATCTGTGATAGATATTGCTATTATTTCTTATGGCCCTTTGTATTGGTTTATCTCATTTGAACCAATCTCATTTGCAGTGAAAAATTGTTAGGTTTATTGACCTACATTATGAAAACTAAATTATATTGGAAGATGCAATAAAAAAGGAGGGAAAAAAGTGTATGATTGAGTACCAAAGATGCCACGTTGATTAGTTGAATTACGAGTTTTGACTGGATATGATTTTCATATGTAGTTAGGAGGTATAAAATTTTATTGCCCTTGTTTAACAGCTTAAACTTCCAGTCTAAATGGTTCTTTGACATGGTGCATACACCTCGTTGACCAAGTGGTTTAGCGTTCAATCCTTTAGCTTATAATTAAAAAGTTAGCATTCTCTAGAATTTAGTTCGAGCACAATATTTGTAGGCTAGTGGGCTTCCACATAATGGGGTGTGTTTGTAAAAACCATTTGTGGATCTTTCGTATCAGCTTAAGCTCTCAAGTGAAGCATGCCTCTGAAACTATTATGACATGTTTGAGGATTGTATACTAGCGCTAGTTGAGGTGATATTATTTTTGATTTCTAAAAAAATATGCTAAAGTGCTTGCGACAATCTGAAAAGTCTGGATGAACTGATTGATAGCCAATTATTGAGGTGAATCTCTAGAACATTAAACGGCACAAAATTCTTGGTAAGAAGAGCTATATGATTCAACTAATTCTTGCTTATGTCATTTAGAAAAAATTTTAGACTACAATAAATATGAAAATTTAAAATTCTTGCTAATTCTTGCTTGTGTTTGTGATCAATCAGGATTTAAATCTTGCCAACCTTTCACCCTTCCAAGCATGAATTGATTAAAAATACTGCCACTTATATATTCTAAATTTAATGTTCTGCCCCTGTTTGAAAAATCTCCTTTTCTCCTGTGAATCTGATTTTCAAGCTTCGCTAAAATATTTCAGTTTAAGGGTTCCTAAAAGATTCATATTTGACCGGTATGCTAATTTGAGTTGTTGTTGGTATTAAAAAATATAAAGCTGGTAAGGGACATAGCTGAACACTGGTGATCTTGCCTTGTTTTTATTAATATTTTTGGTTGAAAGTCTGGTTAATTTTTAGAACTTATATGGCAGCAGTTATGGTTTTCTTGATCTGAGCAAATTGATAATCTTTTGGAAATCTTAAAATAGTACAGCTGACGGTGGATTGTTACAAATTTCATCAAATAACATCTTAGATTTTTGTTTGTGGAAATGATATCAATGTAGCAGTATTTGTATAGGTGTGCTTGTTATTATTATGCTATCGTGACTATGCCAATGTTTTCATGCTTTATGCAGATTATCTTGGTCACTCATCCCAGGACTGGTGATCTACGGGAATCTCTAAAGTACATCTACAACTTGTATTTTGAATATGTTGTCAAGAATCCACTCTATAATCCAGGATCTCCAATTAGGTAACCGAGCTTTTAACTTCCAGTGCATGATATTATTGCGTGTGAATACTTGATCTAATATTATCTTTGATCAAAAGTCCCATCAGTCAGGCTAGAACTTTGGATACACTTTGTTACTAACATCCAACATCCTTGTTACCATTCCGATCCCTCATTGCCAATCAACGCCAATTACCACTTGTTAGATTTGGGATGTGGCCTTTGATGTTTATGGCATTTATTATAGTTCAAACTATTAAATGAACTGCAAGTAAATTTCGTGGTCGCTGGATATTTGAGGTTTTAAGGCTTCTCTTTCCAGAGCAATAATTTGTTTTCTGAGGTTATTTTTCTAATGAATTGAATTCACTGAAGTGGAATGAGTCAGAATTTGAAAGTTGCTGAAATGGGAGGGCCACTAAAGCATGCATAATCTGATAACATGCTTTTATGAATTTTCCATGTCAGTAAAATGCTGGTGGAAGTAAAGCTAGTTTAATTTTACATACTAACTAGAATTACACCACCACCCACCCACCCCCCCCCCCCCCTTTTAATGGGCATTCAGATTTACTAGTGCCCTCGTGGGGCCCTCACCAATCTCCCACAATTCAGCTACTCACCCAGCTCTAGGGACCCACTCTCTTTTCCCTAACCCAACTTTCCAACTCTTCTGAGTCCTAACTAACACATTGAATCTAAACATTATGTAAATAGCATTACGTGATGTTGGTTAGATAAACTTACCATGGATTTGTGTAGGTCCGAGCTGTTCAATACAACGCTGGACCAGTATGTGAGAGGCATCGCATAGAAGCTGAAAAGTAGTTCTTAGTCACCATCGGCTGGTCAGTGTTTCTAATGCTGCCTCCATCACACCTTTGATGAATGAATGAGACCTTGATTTGTTTGCTCAGGCTTCCCATATTACGGTTCTAATCAAATCTTCATGAGGTTTCTTGATTTTATATTCGGAATATTCCTTAGAGCAGCATGTGGAGGAACAATACCTTGTCGTTTCTGGTTTTCCTGTTATCTTATCACTTTATACAGACCTGCAATCCTCTGCTTGGCTCTCTACATAGATGTGAACGCGATTGCAAATGTTGCATGGTTTTAACAGAAAGACCTTTTTTTTTTTTTTTTTTTTCAATTTTTGCAAAACTTGTTTATTTTGCTGGCTAGCTTTTATTGGCTGGGCTCTCCAACAATGACACCAAAAGTAGGGCCCATGCGATCACTGATTAACTTGCACTAAAGCTTAAAATAATTGGGCAAGTGTCTAACTAACTTGATACCATTTGGGTTTGGATTGAATACCTTCTAGAAAGAATGATATTTTTTTATATTAAAACAATTTCCTTCTGTCATTTGTTTATTGGGTTGAGTTTTGACCAAAAACTTATCAAGGTTGAGGAATAGCTACTAAATAATGGATTAAGTGTAAAATTTCACTACAAACTATAGTTTCTCGGAGGAACTTGCAAACTTCTTTGTAGAAACAACAGCTTTTGTAATTAACCCAATCCTCGGATGGGTGTGTTTTTATCTTTGAAAAGATATATTTTTTAATTGGTGAGAAAATCTGTACTTTGGTATCTTATTTTATATTTTATCATAAAATAATACAACACCACTATAAAATAAAATTATAAATAAAATATAAAAATAAAAATGAGTGTGAGTGGAGAAACTGCTCAAATTCAACAGAGCCGCTATCTATATTAATGCAACAGAATTGAGAGAGACATAAACATTGAATTGATTATATAGGTTCCCGCCCAACTACTTCCAAAGCGTGTGCTGCGAGGGCTGCAGAGAGCAAATTACAAGAATCTAGTTATGGAAGAAGCTATAATTCTGTACTCAGCTCCTCTCCCTGGCCACCTGCTGCCCATGGTGGAGCTAGGCAAGCTCATACTCTCTCACCATCCATCTCTAACCATACAGATTCTCAGCACCACCGCACCCGACGGCACAGATCTCATTTCATCCTATCTGGCCACCGTCTCCGCCACCATTCCCTCCATCACTTTCCACAATCTCCCCACCGTTACCCTTCCTCCCTCCTTCTTCTCCACCAAAGGCAACCAAAAAAACCCCCTCTTCGAAGTTCTTCGCCTCAACAACCCAAATGTCCACCAAACTCTCCTATCCATCTCCCAAAGCTACACCATCCATGGCTTCGTCATCGACTTCTTCTGCTTTCACTCTGTATCAGTGGCCTCCAAGCTCAACATCCCCGTCTACTACTTTATCCCCTGCGGTGGAAGCAACCTTGCTTCGTTCCTTTATATGAGCACCATCCATCGCACTATGAACAAGAGCTTCAAAGATCTCGACACCCATATTCACATTCCCGGATTGCCACCGACACATAGCAGGGACATGCCCCAATCACTGCTAGACCGCGACAGTCAAGTCTATAAGAGCTTGATCGAATCCTCTGCTCTTGCAACCAAAGCAGCTGGAATTATTGTCAACACATTTGAAACTCTTGAAGCCAGACCTCTCAAGGCGGTATCTGATGGTTTATCTGTACCCAATGGTTCAACACCGCCGGTTTATTGCTTGGGTCCTTTAATTGCGGACAATCATCAAACAGGTGGTGAGTATGATTGTTTGAAGTGGCTGGACTCCCAACCCAGCAAGAGTGTTGTGTTTCTGTGTTTTGGAAGTATGGGTCTGTTTTCCACAGTGCAATTAAAGCAAATAGCTGATGGGTTGGAGAGAAGTGGGCAGAGATTCTTGTGGGTAGTGCGCAACCCACCATCGGAGAAAAGCCATAAATTGGCTCCGTGGGCAGAAGAGGACCCTGATCTGGATTCTTTACTGCCTGAGGGGTTCCAGGATCGGACCAGAGAGAGGGGCCTGGTGGTGAAGAAGTGGGTTCCACAGTTGGCTGTGTTGAAGCATGACTCGGTGGGTGGGTTCGTGACTCACTGTGGATGGAACTCGGTGCTTGAAGCGGTCTGCTCTGGTGTGCCGATGATTGCTTGGCCACTGTATGCGGAGCAGAGATCGAATAGGGTGTTCATGGTGGAGGAGATGAAGATTGCGCTGTGGATGCATGAATCTGAGTCCGGGTTAGTCACAGCGAGTGAGATTGAGGAGCGAGTTATAGAGCTGATTGAATCGGAGAAAGGTGAGTTGGTGAGGAACCGAGTCATGGTAGCAAAACGTGAAGGTAAGGCTGCATTGCTCCAAGGTGGGTCTTCCCGTCTAGCGTTGACCAAATTTGTTCAGTCCTGGAAGAGAGAGTGAACGTAGTACCTTGTCCACTTTTTTCTTCTTCGAATAGTTGACCAGTATTTTATGAAATGAGATTTTTTTTAATCTATTTATGCCTATTTTTATAATTTTTTTTATCTATTTTAATATAATTTTTTATTTTGTACAATTTTATCTAATGAGTTCGCGCAAATAGTATTTTCTTTATAAAATTAAAAAAATAATTGATTGAAGATGGAGATTTAGCTGATTATGTTGTACAATTTTCGAACGTTGTTAACACCTATTTTGGCTAAAGTGCATAATTTATTATTAATATTTTTTACAATTCTATCCATTTTTTATAAATATTATTTTTATTAACATTTATTTTAATATAAAAATGAAGAAATTAACTTTTTCTTTAGGGAGCATGTGCCCATTGTTTGACACGTGATAATTTTTGTTGGCCTTATTGTTTTACGTCTACTTTGGCTAAAATACCCAATTCATTATTATATTTTTTAATTTCATTTTAAATCTTTGTTTGAAAACGAAGTATAGTAAATTCGGTGAGTTTTTCTATAAAACCAAAATAGGTTTAAAACAAATAATGTTATTTTTTCAGAATACATTTTGGCTAAAAATGCTCAAATCTTATCTTATCTTTATTAAAATATTAAATTTTATTTTTTAGACGCTATTTATTTATTTATATATATTTAGCGTACAAAACGAGTGTAAAATTCTAATTCTTTGAATGTAAGAATTTTTTAAAACGAGAGTGATAATTAATAAATGAGACAAGGTTTATGTATTAGATATTTGAGATTAGTTTAAAAATAATAAAATAATATCAAAATACACAAGGTTTAATCAATAATTTTTTTTAGATTAATCCTAAATCTATATATATAGAGAGAGAAAGGGTTTTGGACAAGAAATAAAATAAATAATTTTGTTTGTCAATAAATTCATCTTACTAAGTATAACTCATTACGTATTTAGAACCTTTGGTCCAAAATTAAATAGTATAGAGTCAATCCCAATCCCCTAACAATAAACTATTATCACTGTATTGTTTGAGTCACTTCATTTTTTAGAGTAGTAGGCAAATGCAATGACATACTAGTGTAGGCTTATAAAAATGCAAATAGCATTTTATTTGTATTATTAATTGACGACGTATGCAATTACATAAGCTCCATCATATATTTTTAGTGCCAGATTCCATCATACTACGAGAAAATTGTGAAAAAGGACGACGACTTTGTTTTTTGAAGGTCCAGGTACCTTGTCTTAATATTAAATTTATTTTTTAAATATTTAAACTAATATTAAAAAAGAGTTCCTTTTTCTGTAACAAATATATATATACCTCCTTTATAATATAAATAGTGGAATCTTTTTACGCGTTTGCTTGAGATTATTATGTTATCTCCATTGAAAGAGATGGATTAGAAAACGAATTACATTATTATATAATTACCCTCCAATTAATGCAACTTACTATGTTGGAAATTCAACCCTAAACGCCATTTTAGCTGTGAAGAAGAAGATGAAGGAAGCCATAGTTCTATATCCTTATCTTGGTAGAGGACACCTAGTGTCCATGGTAGAGCTTGGCAAGCTCATATTAACTCACCACCCATCCTTCTCCATCACCATCCTCATCCTCAAACGAACCACCATCACCCCTGCTTCTGACTCCATCGCCAAATACATCGCCTCCGTCTCCGCCGTCGTACCCTCCATCACTTTCCACCACCTTCCCATCATTTCCTATCTGCCCGCAAACATTCCACCTCAAATTCAAAGCTTTGAGCTCTGTCGCCTCAGCAACCCAAACGTTCATCATGTCCTCCAAACCATTTCCGGAACCTCTAAACTCAAAGCCTTCGTCTTGGACCCGTTCAGCTTCGCCGCCGCCGAAGTCACCGCTGCGCTTAACATTCCCACCTATTACTATTCCCCTTCAGCCGCGACAACCCTTGCCCTTACCTTGCACATGCCAACTCTTCACCAAAATTCCTCTCTCAAAGACCTTGGTCGTGATGCCATTATTACTATCCCAGGTTTGCCGCGGATCTCGGTGGCCGACATTCCGGATCCTATGAAGAATCACTGGAGCAAGAGCTACGAGAATTTTCTTATCATTGCAAACAACATGAAAAAAAGTGATGGAATCATTGTAAACACGTTTGAGTTCATCGAAACAACGGCTATCAGTGCATTAAACGACGGATTGTGTGTGCCGGAGGGACCCACGCCGCCGGTTTTCTGTGTTGGACCGTTGTTTTCGGCCCAAGATGAGGAAAGAGACGAGAACGGGTGTTTGAGTTGGCTCAACTCGCAGCCGAGTCAAAGCGTCGTGTATCTGAATTTCGGAAGCCTTGGTCGGTTTCCGTTGGTTCAGATAAAAGAAATGGCACTGGGTTTAGAGAAAAGTGGACAAAGCTTCTTGTGGGTTGTGAGGGACCCCCCGCCGAGTCATAGCACTGAGTCAGGCGAGTTGAGTTTGGAGGAGTTGTTACCCGAGGGATTTCTAGAGAGAACTAAGGAGAAGGGATTGGTAGTGAAGAATTGGGCCCCGCAGGTTCCTATACTGAGACACGACTCGGTGGGTGGGTTTGTGAGTCACTGCGGGTGGAACTCGGTGTTAGAGGCTGTTTCAGCCGGAGTGCCGATGGTGACGTGGCCTTTGTACGCGGAGCAAAAGCTGAATAGGGTGCTTCTGGTGCAGGAGATGAAGGTTGCGCTGGCATTGAACGAGTCAAAAGACGGGTCAGTGAGTGGGGACGAGTTGGAGAAGCGAGTTAGAGAATTGATGGAGTCAGATAGAGGGAAAGAAGTGAGGGAGAGAATTCGAAGCATAACAAAGAATGGTATGAAAGCACTGGAAGAAGGAGGAACTTCTCGGGTTGCGCTGAATAGGTTAGCCCAGTTGTGGTCGCAAAATTGAGCCTGCGTGCTAGGGTAACTTCTTTGTTATTGGGCCTCAATTACTAAACGGGCCTCAAGTTAGGCCCAAAATCCTATTCCTAAATGGGCCTAATAATTGAAGCCATTATCCAATTTTATCAGCCCAAAAAATGTTTAAATGTGACTTAATAATTTGATGCCTAAGTTATTGTACCTAGGTAAATTGCTATGACATAATTGATTTGTAACAATCTCATGAATTATTATTTATTTATAATTCCTAATCAGATGATAAATGACAGTGCCCCAATCATTTTGCAAATTGTCATGAAGGCGGTTTAAACCCTACCACCTATTGAATTGAGCATTTATCATTAGACAAAAATATTAAGCTAATAATATAAAAAATATTAAAGAAGTGGTTTTGCGCATTGTCATGATTTTCTGCGATAAAACTCTGATACTTTTGTAACTAGTATCGAATTTAGTATTTTTTTTTTTTAAATATTTAAGTTAGTATTAAAAAGTTTACACTTTATTTTATTTATAAAAAAATCAAGAAGATTAAGTTAATGGTTAAGGTGTGACTACAATCTTCTCAAGCGCTATGGGTTGAATTGAAAGGGCCCATGCCCCTCCATAGAATGTTAGCCCGTTGCATTTTTCAAGCCCACTTTCAACTTACTCTAGATGATGCAACCAACTTATCCTCAGAAGACTGAACGTATCATTGCCCTTAGGAATCTTAAATAAATACTACCCTTTTATTGTGGTAAATATTGTGGACTATTTATATATATTACAAATTGTATATATCATATATTATAATAATACAGAAAATAAAAAATGAATGTACAATAATTTTTAATAACTTTTATACATTTATATATATTACAAATTTTCATTTTTAAATTACTCAAATAACTAAAACAGAATAAATTTATAAATTTTATAAAACCACTCTTAGGTAATAATTTTATATTTTGTCATTTTTTGTGTAGTCATACATTGATCTTATATTTTGGTCTTGTGACCCCACTTAAAGAATAGAGACATATCAAGCTCCTTTTTACTCATTAATTTATTTTTTTCCATTTCATGATTGAAATTGACTAATTGATTATTAGGCAGGATCTTGGTTCTTCCATAGTGGTTATATGTTAAAATGGAAGTGGGAATAGCATAGGAGGATGCACAGCTGTTGGCAAAGAGATCACGGGTGAAGACAAGGAATCAGGAACCCGTGAACTTAACCACAGAGTAAAATATTAGCAAACAAATGGATCCCAACAAAATTACCAAAGCGACAAAAGCTCTTTTAGGATGAGGCAGACAGCTTGGATTCTTCTCTCCTTTTCACGTCCATCCATACCTATAACACGCCCGTGACACAATATTCTTATCTGCCAATATACACATTCTGTGCAGCAAATATTAATTCTACACCCCTTTATTCGTATTTGTATATACTTATTTTAGTTGTATTATATGAATAATTATAAACGAAAAAAAAAAAAAGATGAGATACAAAAACACGTAAAAAATGAATGCACATGTAGTATTATTATTTTATTTTTATTCTTACCACACATAAATTTATTATTAAATTTTTTAATTCACAACTAATCTTATTTGTGTTAACTAAAGAACTGGATCGAGAGCATAGTTTTTTCAAAGATATTTTTTGTATATATAAACTTGAATTCAATTACCACTAATTATGACTAACAACTATTAACAGATAGAAAATAACTAGTTGTTGGCTCCATTGTAACAAGTTTAATCTTAACACGTTTTAAGCATAACTTACTGTTTTAAGTTAAAAAAATTATTGTTTAAGAGATTTATTAATTATTATTCTTTTTAATAGAACCAAACCAGTATTAATATTAAATAAAAATACCCTAAATTTAAACTCAATAGGTCAATGTTATTTCTCTATCAAAGCCATTCAAGTCACTTTCTCAATATATCAAATCCGACCTCATAATTGAGCAATTATTGTTTTGCTGTAATTATTGATTTCAAACATATTAATTAATTTCACTTTCAATCAAATTCTTTGCATGTGAGAAGACCAAAATGGCAGCAGGAAGTAATGGCCACTTGATGTATGATGTAACATCTTGGTTATATACAGGCATTTTCATATATATATTAATTCATGATCATAAAATGGATAGATTTGCATGTGAATATGATATCTAGATAGATAGATAACATATAGTTCGTACGCAACATTCTGTAATGTCACACTCTTAAGTACTCCAAACGGTTCGTTTTGATCCAAGGAAAATGAAATATCATACTCAAGAGAGGAACAAGACATGAACATATACAATCAGTGAAGAGGGATAAAGAAAGAGTCAACTTCGTATCCACAAAATGAACTTTCTTTATGGTTGTATCTCAAATTTAAGTATATACTCACCAGGAATAACATGTAAAAAAAAAAAAGCTTTTATATATAGAAATTAAGCTTCAAAAATTGAAAGAAAATGAAGAAAAACACTATAATGCTTCACTTTTTCAATTTTTCTCATCATTATTTTTTCTGTTTTTCAAGTTTTTGACCTTGAAACCCTTCTAACCAAAACCAACAAGCAAAGCACACGGTACAAGACAAAGAAGCCAATCAAGATATACACGTTGGTCCATCTCTGTCTCTCATGGAGCCCTCTCTTCTGCAACACATCACCTCCAGTGATCATGCACTGCTCATTCTCTTGGTACCAAATAAAACACCTTGAGACCAAGCAAGAGTACTCGTTGATAAGAAGGGCGTCAAGGGCATATTTGTACATAGAGAAGAAGTGCATCACAAGCCAATATCTGGGTAAGCTTTCCTTAGAGATAAAATAGCCAGAGAATAGAAAAAATGCAGCAAGAAGCACTGTTAAGAGTGAAGTTCCGGCGATGTAATTTGGAGCAAGAGAGCTCAAGAAGAGAACGAATGAGTTTGCCATTAGAACAATTACCCATATGACCAAAACAAAGTAAGCAAAAGAAAGCCAAGAAGCACACAAACCCACTAAGAAATAGACTGGTATGGAGAATATGACTGCAATTACTAGCAAGTAAGGTAAGAAAACAAGTGTGTTTGCAATGAGATATGAAGAAAGCCTGTAAACCCCACTTGAAGTTTCTCTTAGTAAGATTGGCCTTTCGTTGATGAAGATGGGAAGTGTTTCAGTGGTGGAAGAGAGAAGGAAAGTGAGAGTGAAGGCAAAGAGACCAAACCTCTTCTCTATCCCTTGCTTGTCAAAACCAATGTTAATGTAAATGGTTCCAAGAACAATACCCACAAGAAGTGCTTCTGCTGTGTTGGTAAAAAGAAGTTGCCTGGTTCTGTAAATGATCTTCCAGAACCTTCTATAGAGAGTGCAGATTTCCTGGACTCTAGAGCTTTTGTATCTAAAGATCTCTTTGATTATTCTTTTCTCACATGGAGAGCTATAACTGTTAGAACTCTCTGGAGACTCGGAAAGAGACGGTGAAGAAATGGGTCCAAGCTCGTTGAGCTGGTTTAAAATCTCCATGGCATATTCCAAGGCATTGAGCTGAGGAGGGACAGTGAACCCACTTGAGAGCAAGCAAGATTGGAGGGAAGCAAGTGTTCCATGGTGAACCACTGACCCTTTTGATAGCAACAAAATTCTATCAATCGTAGAGAGGATCTTGAAACTTGGCTGATGAATAGAAAGAACAATTGTCCGATGACTAGAAACACAGGTTGATTTTAAGATTTGCATGACATTGAAAGAAGATGAACTGTCCAAACCAGAAGTGGGTTCATCTAGAAGCAACACAGCAGGGTCATGGAGTAGACTTAGCCCTATTGAGACCCTTCTGCGTTCTCCACCAGATAAGCCATGGGCGAGCCTTGTGTTAGCCAAATGGTTTAAACTAAGGTCAGTAAGCAGAGAAGAAACAATGGTGGCTATGTCAGATGCCTTAGGGTTAAGAAGCCGAGCGGCGAAGGCGAAAGTTTCAGAGACAGTGAGCAATGGAAGGCATGCATCGTGTTGTGGGACATAAACAGAGAGTTTCCGGAATGTGGAGGGATTCAGAGGAGAAGAGTTGAGAAGAAGAGTGCCACTCGTGGGGGATGTCCGAGCCGCCAGAATGTCTAGGAGAGTGGATTTTCCGGCACCGCTCGGCCCGACAATGGCGAGGATTTGAGAAGGGTAGGCTGTGAGGGAGACATCTTTAAGGATGTAGCTTGGTGGGGTTGAAGTACAACGTTTTAAGAGGGAAAGTGGGGCAATGGGGGTGTTGGTGGTGGTTGGTTTAGTGTAGGAGATTGAAGATGCTGTTAGTTTGTAGGTTTTTGGCGGTGGCGGAGACGGTGGTTGGTCTTGGTCTGCCATGAAGGAGGTAGAGTAGTGAAAGAGAGCAAGGGAAAATTAACAGTTAGTTGGATTGAGGAGGGAGATGCAATAATATTCGGTTCCATGTGTTGGTGGATGGATGATGGCGATAAGAGAGAGAATTAAAGTAGACTGCATGGCCATATTTTATTCTTCTTATATTCATGAATCAATTGGATCATCTTTTTTTACTTTACTATTGACTTCGGTTAGTGTCGACACATCAATAGTAATTTAGATTCCATTTATTTACATTTGTTTATCTGATTATTCATTTCTTGCCAAACATATGTTCAGTAAACTGACAAATTAAACCGCGTGGAGCATAAGCCTTCAACAGCGATTGACTATATAGTTTTACGAGTACATAGGTCATATTGATTCTGAAAAAAATTTGGTACAACTTTGATTCCTGTATATATATATATATATATATATTTGGAACAACTTTGATTTGATATTATAGATATGTGTGTGTGCGTGTGTTATGTAAGAATGTATTCTCGTTAATACTCAAAAAATAATTTCTTTTGAAGGAGAAAAATATTATCATACTGTGAGAGATGGGATTTTTATGTATATATTTAAAAGATGAAATATTTGTTACAACTATGTTGAATTTTGTTGGTTAACTCTATAAATTTTGTTTGTAAAATGAAAAAGAAACAACAATCTTTTACGCTGGTATTTATGATAAAACTCATACTTTTAATATTCATACGAGATGATCAGTGTCAAGTGAAAGCTAAGTCATAAATATAAAACAAAATATAATAATGAGATAAATCTTAACCAAGTATTTGAATCGGAGATCTTAAGAACAACTAGGCCACCTTCAAAGATTGTGCAGGAAAAATCTAGTTGACTTTAATCCCGTGACTAAGTTCATGAGGGTATCTGTTTTGTCCCAACATAAAATCTATTTTAGTGCATGTGAAGCAAAAGCTAGCTCAATTTGGAACAAAAAAATGACCCACAGGAATATAATAAGAAAAGGTACAATTGTTTGCCATACCCTACTTGATTCACATTTAAGCAAGATAAGTATCAACTTCTAAATGTAATAAGCTGTCTAGCTGGTTCTATATTTATTTTTTTTTTTTGTTACACAAGATAATTGATTTTGTTGCATAATTATAAGTCATAATAACTATAGGTGCATCGTTAAATTTGATAAAACAAAGTGTCACATGAGGGCCAAATTAAATAATTCAGGAAAATCATAAGGTTTAGATATTCATATATGATTGATTCATTTTATTCTATTTAATCTGGATTAGTTAAAATTAACTTTTCTTAATTTGTTTTTCTTTTAATTTTTTTTAAAATCCATCCAAACCAACTTTTAGTTTCCAATTAATATTGAATAGCAGATGAATAAGAAAAAAAATGCATACATATAGTAATGCTATTAAAAAAGAAAAAGAAAATGAAACCCATCATAGTTGACGGCCGGCGATCGACCACCTTGTCCGTGAGCCCGTGACGCATATGTCACAAGTAGACAACATTAGATTTCACTTATCGGGAGTGTTGCAGACATCATTCAGATTTTTTTTCCACCTTCATTCTTACTATTATTGTTTTTGTTTCTGGTGGTAAGGTGTTTCTAAGTATTTTATACATTTTTTTAATAACTATTTACATGTTGATTTTTATAAGCTGTTAGGTTTTTTTTTTTTTTTTTTTTGAATACAATTTATATTTTTAAATCACCGTCAAAAAATTATATTTTTAAATTAAAAATTCTAAAAATTTAAATAAATTAAAATCTTAACCGAGCATGTCAAATTCCTTTCAAATGATATGTTTTAAATAAATAAACATTTTATCTTTTGTGTATTTGTTTGGGTATTTTTAACCTTTCAATTTGAAAATAAAATTTATAAACTAAAGAAAATAATTTTGATTTTAGCATATAACTCAAGAAAATAATTATAAATTGTCAGTTTAATTATAATTTAAGATAGTTGATAAGTTAACTGAAAGCTTCATTCTATATTTTAGCTGAAGACTTAAAAGCTAGTTTGATAAAATTAGCAGTAGAATAAATTAATAAATGTAAAATTACATAAAAAATATATTTACAAAAACAAGCTGCATTTGGGTTAAGAAACCATCAGTAATAAAGTCTTAAAAAGTGATGATTATATATTTAACAAGAAAAAAGGTGCTAAAATATTGGAAATTTATATAAAGGTTTCAAATGCAATCATATAAAATTATTGGAGGAAGAAGTAGTTCATGCAAAGAAGAAATATGCAAATTATATAAATTACCAGCAAAATACCCAAAATACATGCAAAGAAGTAGTTCAAAGCATAGAGCACCAGGCATTAAGTACAATTCACATAAACCTAAAAAGAAAAATAACCTTTCTCTTTGCCTCTTTGGTAAGGGGAAAACAATTGCAACAACGCTTGTCTTTCAGAAAAGAATGGAAGAGGTCAAATAATTAAAGAAATCCTGTTGCAAAGGATGTCAAAAACTCCTCAAGTTTAGCCCCAACTTATGTGTAGTTTTTCTCTTCAGCTCTTCTCTGTTTTTTTCCAGGGGACTATCATCCTTCTTCATTTTAGCACTCATACTCCTCATTTCTTGTTTTATAAAAAGGGGGGAGAAAAAACACAACAGAGCAGGTGCAGATTTTATGCTACTCTTACATCATCATCCATCAACAGTATCATATATGAAATTCCCAAGTTCCATCTACAATATCTAAGAACAAGTGAACAACCTCATGACCAAAAGCTGGGAAGAATGATGGATAATTCTCTGGCAAGCCATGACAAGAATACCAACAATATGGTATATAAGAAAGGTACCACCCAAAAATAAATGTGTGTCAAGGCAAAGCAAAACCAGGCAATGCATAGGGAAAGCTAGCTTTCCTTACATACCAATAACAATGAACAAATTCAAGAAACACAACAAGGTCCAACAACTGAAATGAATAGAAGCCACAGCGCATCTGGTGTGCACCTGTTTACTAAACTCACCGAAACCATCCACATGAGAAAGTGCATCAACAGCAGCCAGGAATGCAATTAAGCCTTGTATAGTAATACATACATCATATTTTGAATTGCATTAGGAAGGAAAAGAGAAAAAGGAGTAGCAAAAACATCAGAACTCTAGAACTTACAGAAATAGGGGAGTCTGCACCGAGGCTTTTGACCCCAAAAAATGAAGCACAACCCATGGAGGCTGTGGTCAATATAATGGGCTTGGACTGATCCGAGGATGAAATATTGATTGGAGGAAGTGATGACCAGACACTGCCTTTCATAAGAAATATACACAAAGTTAACAACAATGGTTTTATCAAAGGAAGGGGTTATATTCAGTTTGGTACTTTGCTGTTTTAAGCATAGGCGGTTATTGAGAATCCAAGAGAAGGTTTGAAAGAGCATCAATTTATTCCCCTGATGAATTCTGAAGTTGAATCTAGCCCAGTTAGATCAAAATCTGGCCTTGGGTCTCTCATTTGGAATTTTGGTCTAATCTCACTAATTGTTAGACATTACTGAATCAAACCAAGTATGTAGGAATTAGACATGACAAGTTTCCCTAGGGTGCCAGATTTCATCAATTGGTACTGCAATCTATGTGAAGCATGCTTAGACTGTCAAGTGAATGAAACAGAACAAAAACTGGTCCGCTGATTCAGAACTTAGGTATGTCCAGACCAGAATTCAAGCCCAGAGGGTCTGCCTTGGGCCCAATTAAACCAAAGCCCAAGACTTGTAAAAAACCAAGTAAAATAAAAGGGAAGAAAAAACAGAAAATGAGTGGATTTTCATGAAGAATTATTTCCTTTATCCATTTCTTTGATGATGAATCAAGATAAATCATGAGTGTAATTATCTTTGAGATAAATAAATGATGAAAGAGACTTACTGCATATGAGCAATCAATCACATGATGTGATCTTGCATATTTATAGCATATAGTTTATGGTACTGTAAGATGTTACATCATGTTCTTGCATGTAGTTCACAATTATTTTTGTATTGTTCACAAACCACATCTAAAACATTATAAACAAGAATATTTAGAGAATAGATTCTAAGAAATTTCACCTGTATCCACCTAAAGGGATGCAAGTTGCTTCTTTTAAACAAGACGCTGAATCGTGTGTTCCAGATTTTGTTGTCTAATCCAAAGTTATCACAGTAAGCAAATGGTAAATAAAAACAAAATTGTCAACATATGAGAGAAAATAATTCTTTATTAAGAACCTGATCGTACCTGCAGAACAATATCAAATTCAGCCACACTAGCTGTATAAGCTTTCTTTTTGTTCTCATTCTTGTGCACAGCCTGAAAGAACAAGAACAGTAACCAGTTGTGTTTCTTTCCAGGCATTGAGTTAACCTGAAAGCACAAAGAAAGATACAATATAAGGACCTGGTTTTTTCTTCTTGTAGTAGTTTTTCTAATTGTCCCCATTTCCACAAGTTTAATTTTGCTCTTTTTTGTATAGTTTCTGATCCTTTGTATGGATTCCTTTCATTTTTGTCGATTTCCATTTCCTCCCTACTTCCATCTAAGCTCAATGAATCGAAGAAGAGGGCATTGACTTGATGCTTTTATCTTAAATGTTTCTCCTATGTGAATGAAGACTTTGTTCCATATAACACAAATCTGCATACCTATTCTTAAATTTTCACTTTAACTTAAGTTTTCTAGTGAATTATAATTTTTATATAACTTTTTCTTGTCTCTCTTTTCTTCTTATTCTTGTTGGTTTTATGCGAGGATAGTATTGAAGGGAAAGGGAACCAAGGGAGATCATGATCTCTCAAGCCGTCAATGTTTCCTACATACTATATAGAGTTTATACATTTGATCCTTAAAAATTTATATAAAATTAAGATTGGACTTTTCCAAATAAAACTATTCGATCAAAAGATAATACATCAATCAATAGAGTACACTGAACTCACAGGTGCGATGCAATGACACCCCCGGATCAAATTTGACTACACCCCTTTCCCAATAGTTTGAAATTCTTATAATCCCCGTTTATCTAAATCAAAATGATAAAACTGTTCAATGCGAATGTTTCTAGAAGTAGCAATTATATAAGATTTTATTTATTATGTAATATTTCAAAATGATAAAACTTCTCAATGCGAATATTTGTTAAGCATGATTACTTAAGCATGTAATTAGATACACACACCAAAAATCGTAATACTCATATGATAATTGGGGGATTCTTAAGCGTGTAAGCATTTGATTGATATTAATACCCATATGATAAATGGGGATTCTTTTAAAACACCCAATTTCACTTTTTCGACGCCTTAAATAATTATAATATTCAAATCCAAATTTTCGCTTCTTCTTAAACACATTTCACACACTTCTCTAATGAAAATATCCTTGTGACTCGAAATAACTTCTCTCTCTATATCGTTGGAAATTGCTCAACTATCACCCTATCATTAAATTTTTTAAGTTTTTATTTTTTAAAAATGAGTATATTTTTCGCACTTCATGATTTAATGTTTTGAGCCAAGATTTATTATTGTTTCAATTTAGGTGGAGTGCTTTCTATTATTTTTGGCTCCTAGGTATGTAAGAATATGTAAAATTTGAGCTATTTGCGGTTTTTTTTTTTAATCTATAAATGGATTACAAATTTTAGAGAATAAATAAATTTCCTAATATAAGCTAAGTTTAATTACAGACTTCGAAATTATAAATAACAACTTAAATATTTTAAAAGTACATCTTTATTATATTTGTCCCTTACAACTTGTTCATGTTATAAATGATAAATATTATCGTATATTAGAAATTTGCTTACAAAACATATAAATTAATCATTTATAACTACAAATTTTTAAAATTTATAATCAAACTCAATTTATATTTTGTAATTTGTTTAATCTCCAAAATTCAAAATACAAATTTATAGATAAAGAAAACATGAAAAAGCTCAAAATTTTACATATACTTGCATATCCAAAAGGCAAAATAGTAAAAAACATTCTATCTAAACTGAAACGGTGATAAATTTTTACTCAAAACGTCAAATAATCATTAAGCATGAAAAATCAACTCATTTCTAACAAAAAAAAAAAAACTTTGAAAGTCCAACAATAAAGTGATAATCAAATCATTTCCAACATGAGAGAGGAGTTATTTCCAACAATAGGTGTGTGGTGGTAAATGACTGTTTTTTCTTTGAGAAGGGTGTGTATAACATGTTTAAGAAGGGTAATTTGGGTATCATTATTATTTATGGTGTTAGAAAAGTTAAATGAGGTGTTTTAAGGATATGTTTGGTTGGATTGAATGAATTATGAGTAGAATGGAAAGTGAAAAGGAAGTTGGAATAGAAAGGAGTATAAAAAGTTTGTTTACTTTGTTTGGTATGTTAAAGAATGGACAATAGAATTAAGAGTAAAACGACTATAAAAATGATATTAATAAAGTATAATTTAAAATGATATTACTCTTAATAAACAAAAAGAGATTGAGATTTATATTACTAACAAAAGAGATTTAACTCAATAAAACAAAATTACTCTTAATAAACAAAAGAGATTGAGATTTATACACTAACAAAAGAGATTTGACTCAATAAAACAAATTATCTATTAACACACCAAATTGAATTAAAATTATATAAAAAGAAAAAAAAAATCATCTCCAAATTGTTCCTAATCACTTACTCATCTCTCTCATCCTCCTCCTTTCTCTTCTCCCCGCATCCTCAACTACATTCCATAACCAAATTCTAGAAGAAAGTAATAAAATGTAAGCAACCATAGATCATCTTCAATAATTTATTCTTAAAACAAAATCTACCAAATAACAAATTGTAAGAACAACCTCTATCACAGTTAAGTAATTATCAAATCCAAATTATAACTGAATTTACCAAATAGAATAATAAATTATTTTAAAAAAAAAATGAAAAAAGGCTGGATCACTGATCTTCCATCGCTTGGCGACGACCAACATAACTCAAATTGTGTTTGGCGAATAAAGCAACAAGACTGAAGCTTCATCTTCCGATGATAACACAACCACCCAACATAGCCGACGACAAGAGCGAGTAGAAGAAACCCAAACACGGGGATGGGTTGAGACATAAATGAGACACAGACGTAGATGAATAGGCGGAGGCAACGATTGAAATGCTCTCAGCATTGGTGGAAACGAAGCTAAGCCAAGGCAAAGGTTTCTTTCGGAGCAACAATGGCAACACCAAAAAGGCGGGGGAGGAATGGCTCAATCCTCCCATTTTTCCTTTCCTAAATAAGCAGTAAGCAAACAAGCCACTTATGGCATTCCATAGGAACACCCCGTTCCTTTCCTATCAACCAACCACGCCCTAAAAGAATCTCCTGATAGCCTTATGATAAATGGAGTGTTGGAGAAGTGAAATTTCTTCTTATATGAGTTTGTTACTATAGAAAGATGAATAAACCTAAAATGTATATGACCCAAAATACAGAAACAGCACTTAAAGTTGGGGAAGACACAAATAGAATAAATCTGATTGTCCGTCTATCTTTCATTGCTTCCCTAAATCTCTAGGCAAGATGATAAATCTGTTAAGGCAGACAGCTGATGGAGCAATCAGAGAAGGAAAGAATTATAATAAGCAATTATACAGTCACACAAACTTGACTCAGCAAGATAGTAAAACAGACTCAAACTGCAGATTTTGATTCAGCGAGTAAGAAAGCAAACTATCAGTCAAAAATAAGCCTGTAGTTGGCCTACATTGCCTTTCACCATTCAACACAATCAATATAGAATGGTTGCAGTTCACTAGCATTTGGATGGAATGTGCTCAAAATTAAAGCACTATCAACACAGAGCTGCAATACTGACAAATTTTTGCAAATTTCTTATAGGTGAGCATTCAAGCCAACCACTCTAAAACTAAGGTCATACATGCTTATTCGTCATATTTCTAATAAATCGCAATTTAATTCCCACATCCCAATTCGTGGTACTAAGATGCCTCAATTTGTATTGATTCATGTACTTATTCACCAAAACAAGCGAATTGAATGTGAAGATAGTTAGTAAGGAGAAGAGCAAGAACCTACATAAAAATATTACAAGATAACATAACTTATGGCGTATCCTAGTGTATCCTACCATATCTACTTTTTTAGGTCACAAATCACACATTTGTATCGCGTATTAGAAATATGACAAATTTGGTAACTAATTGATACCATAAATGATCATCTAAAAGCCATAAAAGCCATGACAAACATAGATGAGCAATCTATTCCAGCATTATGATGTTATATATAAATCAGGACTACATAAACTAGATACTATTGAAGTTAGGCCTCAAATATGAATAAATGGCATATGATATCTCAATTCATATTCAGCATTAATTGCCGAAAAGTTATGATGCAGTGTAGTATAACAAATAATCGCAAGGGAAATGATCCCTCAACCGGTCCTCCACCCGACCAATTACCTAAGGAGGAATCACGACACCTAAAGCAACAGACAGCCATAAGCTAAAGCCCCTAGAGCTTCATAATGAGGAGTCAGCGGCTATGCTTTCCATGCCGCTTCAACCTCAGGTATGTGAACACGCTTTAAATCCGAGACTAGCTAGGCGAAGCTGTGTTAATAAGTGCAACAGTCGCATGGTGGTTAATATAAATAAGTAGAACTTAACTTTCTAATACACAAATTTAGAATCTCATCACCCTCTCAGTAAGTAGTAATAAAGAAAGTAAAAGATTATAAGAGAAACTTCATCTACGATAATAAAACTACATAATGTAATATCATTGGTGCTTTTTCAGTAACCTTGAAAACAAGATATCTCAGCAACTACATCTATTAAATAACACAGTAGCAAAAAGAGATGCAAAACAGTTTCTCCCTTTTTCTCTATTTGAAGCTTTTATAGAATTGCAGTTAATTGCTGAATAAATTCTATAACTAAATAAATAACAAAACCCAATATCTCACTATACAAGCCTCAAACATAAAAAGCTATTATTACCAATAGAGCAAACATCCTCATCTTTCCTTGAAGATACAGAAGATATAGAATTGAGGTTTGAGGTTTGAGTTTTCACTCTTGGTAATAGAAGGCAGTTTATCAAATAGAAGTTTAGAAACTGCCTTGTCCAAAAATAAAAAGGATCAGAAGATTCAAGACTTGTTAAACAACTGAAAAAACATATAGGCAACATGGACGGACATAATAAATTTGCTGTTGAAATAAGATGAAGTAACCATAATTACAAAGCAATGAAAAACTTCAACAAAAAATTTCCATGCAAGTAAATCAGGTGCCTACTAAGATAGTTAGTAGAGAGAAGAGAAGGCATAAACTGTCTTTTAAGTTTCACCGAAAAGAGAGATAGATATTTATTATTAGCGCAAATCTTTAAATGAGCGAACCAAAAAAGGCTCCAGCAAAAATTGGAATCCAAAAGCAAATAACAAAATGGGAGAAGGAAAGAAAATGATATAAAATCACTATACTTTCCTTGTTGGGAAATTCATGCATAGTTAATACAGTCAGTGACTGCATCATCATTGGTACAGCCTACGGGCTTTTGCTCATAGAGCTTCATGATGAGGAGTTGGCGGCTATGCTTTCCATGCCGCTTTGACCTCAGGACATGAGCACACTTTAAATCCAAGACCAGCTGTTGATAAGCGCAGCAGTCGCATGGTGGTTAACATAAATAAGTAAAATTATTTTATCAAAGGAAGTATAAGGAAGTAGATGAATATATGCCGGAGAAAATGCCAACTATAATTCTTTTCTTGAAAATCTTATTCCTGACTATTTTTTAATGGGTATGTTGTCTTTATCAGGATGAACTGATAAAGCTTTTCGGTAATGATCATAACAAAATAACACGTGGTAAGTGCTTAGGTACTAAAGCTGAATGCTTTTATTGGTGAAAAATGATTAGGTTGGGGAAAAAAGTGACATACCATGTTAATGTCATCTTGGAAGTTTTTCATTTTGGGATGTTTGCCATCAATGCTGTCCTATGTTAATATATTTGCCTTTGTGAATGTTTTAAGGCTTTTTTAGGGATAAATATTTAATTTTTTTATTAATAAATCTAAATATCTTTCTCTTACCCTGTGTACCGGCACTTGAAATCCTAAAGTGTGTCATCCTTGGAATCTTTTGTAAATTTAATTTGTAGTTATTATGAAACATTTGGAATATTTATTGAAATTTGATGCTAAGTTGGGAGAATTATTAGATATTTTTATTGTACAAATAAAGTACAATAATGTCAAACTTTTGAGTTTAATTTATTAAATAATAAAAGTTTTTTTCAATTATATTTTACTGGTTATGCATTTTTATTGTACAAGGGATGTACAATTATGTGCCATGCAGGGTTTTTGTTTGCTTTTCTAAATATATGAAAGGTCCCTTTTGGATAATGATGCCCAAAATGAGTCATCCATGAAATTATGTGCAGTTTACATTCTCCAATATTATGATGAGGCAGATTTGAAATATTTTGATAGGCATTTGATGTTAAGTGGAGATAATTATTATGTATTCTTTTTTGTACAAATAATATGTAATGGTGTTGAATCTTTTTGGTTTAATTTATGAAGTGATACAAGTTCTTTTGAAGTACATTAACCAGATATTTTCTATTGTACATGGGAGGCACAATGATGCGCCATGGAGGGTTTTTGTTTTCCTTTCTAAATGTAGAACAAGTCTGTTTTGGATAATGATTCTAAAATGTGTCATCTATGAAATTTTGTGCAGATTATATCTGCCATTCTTATTATGAGGTAGATTTAGAATATTTTGGTTAGCACTTGATGCTAAAGGGGAGAATTATTCGACATTCTTATTTTACAAACAAGGGACAATAGTGCCAAACTTTTGTTGAGTTTGTTAAGGAATAGAAGTTACTTCAATGTACATTCCACTTGCTGAGCATTTCTATTGCACAAGGGACACACAATAATGCAATACATGTTTTTTGTTTACTTTTTGAAATTTATAAAGATGTCAAAGTTTTTTTAACAAAATTTTATCATAGTTATACTTCTAAAGTTTTAACCTAAGATATTTAGTTAAGATATAGCAATTACTGTTACATGACGTACAAATTTGGTGATAAAAATTAATTGTGTTAACAAATATTAAATATTATAATTTTTAAATAAAATAAAATGAGACAAGAACTATAACATTATTTAAGAATGGCGATAACTCATGAATCCATACTTGTTATTTGTCAAAAATAAAAAAATAAAATAAAATAAAAATAAAAAATGAACTCACATCATTCTACACCATTCAGATAATAATCATAGCAATAATTTTTTTACAACTATGTAGCGTTTTTTCCCCTTTGCTCCAAATTCCCTATAAATAAACATTAGATTAGTTAATGATTTGCAGGCCATCAATCTAAGTAGTATACGCAGCCCATCAGTTTCTTCTGGGTTTTCTTAGGTTTAGACATGATACAAATTAGCACAACACTAATACAGATTACAGACTATACAGTGATCTACGATAATTTCAATACAATTTTTTTTTTTTTAAATAAAAAGAAAGATAAATATTTTGTTTCAGAATTGAGAATACTCAGTATATAATCTGGATTAATCAATGCTTGGTGTAGTATCGGAAAATAGATAATTTTTGGAGGGAAAAAAAAAAATTACATAGAATACACAAACTACACTTCCTTGCCTCATGCTACCACTGTTTATGCAGGCATCGTCTGGCAACAGCGCTTGGGGAAATCAAACAGTTGAACAGTTGGATTGTCAAGCAGAATCACGAGGCTTGCAAACAGGTAAATCAGTGTCAAAGTTAGGAGGCATTCTTAGAATTGGATTCTTCTCAAAGAAATTAACAGGCTTCAGATCGAAGCTTGATGACACCGTCGGCATTACAGGGTAATCCTCCTGGCTTGGTATGTGATGAAATCCTGCCGTGTACCACACCACAATGTCCTTATTCTCAATTACACGATCCCTGAAATATATATATATATATAGAGAGAGAGAGAAAGTTTGAAAAAAAAAAAAGGTTAACCAAGATTATAATACAGTTGATGACTTGGAACAACAATATGAAGATTCTGTTCTCTAACCTGTTGGACCACACTTGAAGAGTATCATCACCCTTGCTCTGATAAACGAATAATCCGCCTGCCCATTGTTCGCTCCGGTTGTAAGGGGTGACCCATATTTGGTTATTAGTGAAAGCAGCCCGCTTTTGTGGCGGATCTTCAGGTTCCATCAAGCTGGTCGCTTGTGGACCTGGAACCACCTTATACCCGACCGGATTCCCGACCCGTGTCTTCTTGGACGGGTTTACTACATGAAATTCTGACGGGTTATACAATTGAAGTCTTATTTGAGCTTCCTTTTCAGTCTTTGCCACATTCTTCACCGCTTTCAAGAAGCTCTTCCTCGGCGACTCTCCGGCCGACGTCTCTTGCTTCTTAATGTCAACCTTTACAAAGGAATTTTCAGAGCCGTCAATGTCCATGTCAAGATAGTATGTGATGTAATGGTCGTGGATTACACCAATGACGTTTTCACTCAGAAGGGTGCCGTACAGATATTCTTTATTAGGCACCTGGTTCATGTTTTCGTACTTGCTTCCTTTCACCATCAAAATACCACTTAGCCCAACCTGTGACAAATAAATCTTCATATTTTAATCCCAATTATTGTTTAGTAGACAAATTAATAGACGTCAAGCCCATTTGGTTCACCTGAAACCAATAACCCAAAACAATAATAATCTATGTAATAAAGGATTGTCATTATTCTACAAACCTTATTTCTGATTACTCCATCAGTGTGGAACTCCCAATCCACGATATAATCATAATTTCCCAAAGACGATACCATTCTCACCACTAGCGTCACCTTTGGCCTTGCTTCCGTGACCTAACAAAATCTCACCAATAAATGGAAGAGCCTATTTCAACAAAACTGCTCAAGACTAACAAATTGAATTCCCAGATAGCTCGAAAATGAACATGACATAACAGAAGCCAGGGTTATCTGCCGTTATATCTGTCCTTAAATTACCTGCATGCCAGTGATTGGACACTCCACGTGTCGCCACGCAATATCGCCACCATAGCTCTCAAAAACGCAGAGCATGTTGGGTCGGACATAGGGTGTTCCATCGGTAGACACAAACACTGCTTCCATGTAATACGCATTCCTCGGACAATCATTCAGCGGATCTAGTGACATGGCATTCGACCCGAACCCGTATTCGCCTGCATCCAGAAACGTCTTGAAGTACCAGCCTTCCGAGGGATCCATGTAAGGCACGAATAACTCAGATACGAATCCCTGGTACATCACATCCCTCAGCTCCGACGTTTCCGGGTCTCGGACCTTGACTTGGGAAATAATAGCACCGGCTCTTGGGTCGGGTTTCAGGTGAAACTCCCAATTTGCCCATTTGACATAGTGCCCATCCACTGTGAAACTCGGACCCTTAGCTTGCTCCATGGATATCGGGTTAACAAGATTTAATTCTCCGTTGAGCTTTTGAACGGAGTAGCGATAATCAGTGTCCATGCCGTCGGGTACGGGTATATTCCGGCCCTTATCGGAAATCGATAGGACCCGCTTCGTGTCCAAGTCAACAATTGCGGTGAGCCCTTCGATTGGTCTCATGTAGAAATTCACAGTTCCCTGCTTGGAGAAGCACTGCACCTTGGTGACCCTCCTATTCTCCTCCGCTTCCCCATACCAGCCCGGAGCGAATGGGAGGCATACGACGTCGTTTATATCTACCCCACGCTCCGTGATTGTACGGTTAAATTCTGCATTGGTCAATGCGGCCTCCAGCGCTCCGACCATGTCCTCATCCGTCAGGGTCGGGTACCCAGAAAACAAAGCGGTTTCTTGGTGGGTGACCTGGTTGGAAGTCAAGTCTACGGTGAGCACGTGTGCGACGCCGTTCACGCGTGCTATCACCGAAGCTTTTCTGGGTAGTAGTGGGTCACCCTTTTTCCAGGCACGTACCAGGTTTTTGTCGGGTTCTTCAAGGACGAGAGAGTTGAGAGAGTAAGTGAACCTGAACAACGGGTGGGCGGAGAGGATGGCGCGGACCTCGTGGACTTCTTGGATGGTTAGAGGGTCTAGCGGGTGGTGAGGCTTTTCCGATTCGTGCCGGTGGAGCGTGGGGCGCGTTGGTTTTTTAACGAGAGTAGGATTTTTTAATTGAAAGCGGTTGTTCTGGAAGGTGCACCGAACAGAGCTGGTTTTGCAGTCTAGAAGCTCGGCCTTGTTTGGCAAGGAGGGAAAATGAAACAAGGTGACAAACAGAGCTATTGCGACAGTGAAGAAAAGAAACAAGAAACGCAATAAATTTCCGGCGTCCATGGATAAGGTTCACTACTTCACCTTGTTGTGTGGATCAGTAACCATTAGAAAGAATAACCATAATCATGTTATCTATAATCTTATTATCTATAAATAATTTTTATATCATTTCTTGATAAAATTTTAGTTAAAACACTTTTTTTTTTTTTTAATGCTCGAATTCTTTTGTGTATATATATTCTCGTAAGTTATGATTATGGATGCATCATTAATTTTGATGAATAACGTTCATTGACTTTGACATGAAGGCAAAAATAATCCGAGAACAAATTAATGAAAAGTTTATTTTCTTTTTTTAATGAATTAATCAAAGTTATCCATACATAAGTAATGTAAGAGCCTCCCGTTCGCAAAATGTACATCTTTGTGGGTCCACATTTACGTGGGTGCACACTAGAGGAGAGTGAGGTGGAAGAAACAGAGAAAAGGACAGTGCATTGAAAATTGTCGATGCACACTTAGAGCATGGGTTCGTTTGATTTGCTAAAAAATAAAAGATTAGACAATACAAAAATTTTTATTCTTTGTTTGATTTGTAAAAGATCATAGTACTGGATAAAAATTTATCCATGGTACTAGATAAATTCTTGAATTTTTGTCCTTCACCAAACCATAGGACAAGAATTTGTCCAAAGTACTAGACAAAAATTTTGACATTGTTATCTCTCAAACCATCTTATAATTCTCTATACCTTAGTTCACCAAATCAATAGCGGTAAGTTCTAACAACGGTTATCAATCGGTAAGATATTCACAACGGTAGGTGATTGGTAAGGTATTGACAATGATCAGCGACTGACGACGTTTTTTTAAATTTTATATTTTTATAAATTACTTTAATTGTTATAAATATTAAAATTATATTATATATTTTTTTAAAAGTAATAATATAAAGTATTACTATAAATTAGACCAAAATGATATAAAATTTTTTGTCCAGTACGTTAAGCAACAAACAATAGACAGTACAAAATATTGTCATGTACCTCAACTCTTTGTGATGTGCTGTTTTTCTTGTGCTGTCCAGTACTGGTATCAAACGTACCCTAAGGTGTAACTCACACTTGTTGTATACAACATTGTTTAATAATTTTTTTGTAGGTTCCACATTGACACATTATTTATCACACTTTATACAACTCAAAAACAAAATTCTCTCTAATCATGGAACACATATTAGTTGTATAAATGTGTCTCACAAGTTACTACACATCATTATTTTATTTTAACATTTATTTTTATAATTTGATATATTTAAATTAACTTTATTTTATTTTTAATACACTATATATATATATAAAATTAATACTAATTTTTTTAATAAATTTATATAAATTAAAATATATTATGAATAATAATATATTAAATTAGATTAAACAACACCTAAACAATTCCATATTTTTTTATTATGTCCATTCTAACGGACCATGTATATGCAAAATTAATAGTTGATAATTTTTTTTATTATGTCCATTATAAGGGACCAATTTGTGATCGTCCTTCTTCTTTTTAAAAAAAAAAAAAAAATGCAGCATTTTAATATCTCATCCAAGCTTAAATTTGTGACCGTTAGATTTCTCCTTTTCATATCTAATCCAACGGTCAGATCCAAGCTTCCAGAATCTCCTCTTTTCTCCTCTGTTCATGCTCTCTGCTTCATTTTTCATCTTCCTCGCTTAACCTCTCCTTCTTCTTCTCTCTCCTCAAACCTCTGCTCCATTCTCTCTTTCTTAAGACTCTTTCCACACTCAATCAGCTTCAATCTTTCCTCTTCGTTAACTTTTGCTAGGTTTTCCTCTCATTCCTTCTTCTTTCTCTCTGCGTCTTTCTTCTTCTGCTCTTTCATCAATGCCTTCTTCTTCGCCTTCTTTGCTTCGAACCTCTGTTGCTTCAAAGGTTTGATTTTTAGGGTTTAGGGTTTGGTTTGATTTTTTTGATTAATCTTTGGTTTCAGATTACATGCCTCTCTGTTTTCTTCGTTGCTGTTTGGTTTGATTTTTTGATGAATCTAAAGAGAGAAGAATTTGGCTTTAAATTCGTTATGTGATTTTTTAGTTTTTTAATCAATTTTTCGTACAATTTGGGCCTCATTTCTATGCCGTGCATCGATCTCTAGCCATGCATCGACTCTTCCATCTCTCTGCCATGTTGGCTTCACCGTGGAGCTCTCTAGTCATGGAATTATGGCAACCATCGATGCATAGCACTGTACAACGTGAAGCGCTCCCCACTAGAGATGGTCAAGTGTTTTTTTGTATTTTTGAATAAGAAAAAAGAAGTTTATAAAAAAAAAAATAGTTTGTGAGATTTATTTTAAAAAAAAATTTAGAGTTGTATGAGTAGAAAAAAAATTAGATAAATTATATAAAGTGATGTATTATTATAATAAAATTTATAAAAATAATATAAATAATTAAAATATAAAATTCTGGTGAGTAATATAACTAGAATTGCTCTAAAAAAAAAAAAAATTGACCAATCATAGTCGACGGCCAACGATAGAGTGTGCGTACTGAGAATTTTTTTAAAAAATATTTTTATTTTGTTTTTCCTGAATGTAGGATGTTATTAAGCATAATATATTTTTTATTTTTAAAATTTTTTATGGAAGATTCTTAATATTTTTAAGTTATTAGATTTTAAATTAAAATTTTGAAAAATTACAAAAATAAGATTATGCTTAACTATATAACTTATTTTGTGAAAACCATTAATATTTAATAGCTTGACAACATTATAAACACAACAAAGCTCTTTAACAGTAACTTAGAATTTGAAAATCTAATTTATAAACTCACATTATTGTAATACAACTTAATTACGGTCCCTACTCTGTTTATTGAAAGCAGTCTCTCAAATTAAAAAATTCAACAACTCTACAAAGTCAATTAGATAACTAAATAACTATATAAAATCGTTTTAATTTTGTTTAATTACTTAAATAGTTTTGTAGAAATGTTAGAACTATTTTTTTTTTTAATTTAAAAGACTATATTCAGTAAAGTGGGTTTTATTGGGCTATTTGTTCAGGTTTGTCTTATTTCTACATAACGCAACAGGCACGAAAATTTGGCAAAGAATAGATAAGACATGGGCCCATTGGCGAGTAATAGTGTAGGTGTGATTACAGATTAGGCCTAAATGGAAGTCAAGGTCTAATCTAATTGGCAATGCGGCATTTACTACCCATCAATCTTTGGATTTGGATTCGGCGTGCCAATTTGACCGCATCAGAGAAGAGCAACCAATTATTTTAGTTTACAAAATGAAGCTCATTATTTTAATATTAACATATTAAAAAAAATTTAAATAAAATATAAATAATTTTTTTAATTATTAACTCAAATTAATAACAACACATATAAGTTACATATTAAACAAAAACTATAATCAAATCATTGAATAATTATTTATGCTCTATTTTATCGAAACTTCAATATGTTCTTAAGGTGGGGGCTTTATTTTGTACAAATATATCCTTGTTGGTTTTTTTTTTTTTTTTTCTTCTTACTCATTTAACATGAGTAACTCTAAATTCTTTTTTATTTGATAATTATAAAAATTCCAATGATATCAAATAATTCTGTTATTTTTCTTCTTCACATTGTGAATCAAGAGTTTTTGATAGGTCCTTATCATAATTAAAGAGAATAAAACAGTTACGTGTGTATTTTATTACCAAATAGAGATTTGGTTGAGTAAAGAGGGTTAGTCCTTATAATAGCCAATTTGAGTTCAAATTTTTATTAAAAAAGGTGTTACATTTAATGCTAGTACTATCTCGAACAAAATTATTCACGTAAAACTTTCACAAAAATATATTCTTATGAAAGGTTTTTATTTTGGACTAACCATTTCTTCAAACTTAAAAAAGAGTTAAATCCTAAAAGACTATATAATCGATGAAAATATCTCCTGAACTAAAATTATCATTTAATATTTTTTTGGTTAAATTGACATGAGACTTGTAACATCGTTCCTCGGTTTATTCAAACTTTAATTAGATGATACATTTTTTTTTCTTTTTTTAATCTTTTCCTTTTTAATTGCATGACATAGAAGTTTGATATTGATTAAATAATGACTTCTACATTCATGAATTTCTCCCTTTGAGAAAGTGATCAAAGACGTAGCATTTTGACACGTGGCCGGAGAAAGACCGAGTAATGCAATATGAGGAGATACAGTGAATTGATTCAGAGCATTAAATTCAATTCCCAATCACAATGTTTCCTGAGAATGTAAATATCTCAAACAAGAAAGCAGATACCGGAAAATGAGCTCACATGAAATACAATTTCCCAATGGTAATGGTTTGATACAATTTACCAACACTCATGAGACACAAAGATCTGCTGAGGAAACACAGCAAATCTACCATTGTTGCAGCCTCAAATGGTGTTGGCTCTTTGTTTGTCTAGTGCTTGTTTGTGCATTGCACTTTCTCTCTTCAAGGCTTTCTTTAATTGGTACAAAGAATCTTTTTCCTTTTGCATCTCTCTTTGTTCTAGTAAACTCCTGGTTTATGTACTGATACAAGATATAATTATAATTATTATATTCTTAAAACAAGATTAATTCTATTTTTAAGAGTAAGTTTAACAATGGTTGTAAAACTCACTTTTCTTATTTAAGCCCAAATGTAAAGCAATTGCAATGTTGTTAGAGTGGATGTTGTTAAAATTGAGGTGAAAGTTTCACCAGTTTTGTAGTTTGGTAGATAATGAATCGTTTAATTGTGTAAAAGTAGCCAGATTTGAGCCCATTTAGAGAGTTGCACCACTAGAAACATTATTTGCTTAAATTAAGTAAAGTGAAAAATAATGATGTGTTAGAGTAGAATTTACACAAAAATTATAAAATAACAACTTGTAAAAATTCACCTATAAATTTACTCTAATGTGAGGTAAAGTTATAAATAGATATATTTTATCCTACAACTTACGGGCTATTCTTTTTAATTGGTCAAAAATTAATAAATACATACAAGAACTTTTATTAAATAATTGAAATTGATTTCTTAACTAATTAAAAAGAGTGACACATATTATCATATAAAATTGTAGGATGATACATCTATAAATATAGAATTATTATATCTTTATTTAACTAGGATTGGTGAGTTTTCAAAGCTTTTTTTAGTCCTTTTTCGGTGTTACTTTGGGTTATTTTTATTACTTCAGTGATTCAGAGGGTGTTTAAGTGTTTTTATTACATTTATAAATATCTCATCTTTTATGATAAATTGATCCCCCAAATTACTTCTTGTCTCTATTTTTATTATATTATAGAGTATAATATAATCTTTTTATTTACGTAGTTTAAACAAAGAGCACATATTTAGCAGTTCCATATGTAATTTATTAAGTCTGGAATGGAATTTTGTCTGCCAAATCTGCAATATGCATAAGACCTTGAAAGTCTGGAATGGAATGAATGAATGAATAGGGGCCACATTTTGGCTCGTCATTATAATAATCACGATGCCTTTGCTTACACTGCAAAAGCCCTTTTGGTCCTCAATTCATTCATTTATTGACTCCAACACGAACAGTCATTTTCTTACCAACAAACTCAAATATATTTCAAAATTCAACGTCTTAAACCACCCAACCTCCACTTTGTCTCTCACATTTTATAGTTCGAATATTTGCATGCACTGTCAGAATTCGTCAACTTTTAATCAATATATATTTGTCTGATATAGCAAGCATTTGTTTTCTAGCAACTCTCATTTGATTTGCTAACTTGAAAATTTCATATACCTATTTGAACGTTCATTGGCATGTGTTTTTGGTAGTTTACTGCCTAACTTCTTGACCCAGTTTAGGTTATGCACAAATGGAATAATAAACTATAATCCATTTAACAAAGTCAAGGCAGAAATGAAAACATTAAACAGCCCATGGATTTATTATGATTTCCAAATTCTACCGACGTGAATAAAGAAGCACACAAGACTTTTATAACGAAATAAGGTTTACTAAATCAACTTTACTTTTTATTCTATTTTTGTTACACGAGATAATTTAGTGTTTTTAGATTATCTCTAGTAATTTAAGTGTTGTATAAGCTTATGCAACAACGTACTCTTTAGTTCACCACTAGAGAAAAGTGAAGTGGAGGAAAGAGTTTTATAGTTGAAAAATGTTGCATAGGAAGAAAAAAAAAAAAAAAGTCAAATTGTATTATTTAGTAAGAAGAAAAAAAAGATTTATGAGAAAAAAAAAATTAGAGAATATATAAATGAAAAATAAAAAATATATAATAATTTATGAGACACATTTAAAATATTTTTAGAATTGTATGAATAAAAAAATTATATAAATTATATAAAATAAAAACATAATATGTCAATACTCATAAAATAATATAAAAATTAAAATATATAATTTTTTTCAATTACATAATTGAAAATACTCTTATAAACAGGATAATTCTAGTTGTATTGTTATAAGAGCTTGTGTTGTTATAAGAGCATCCGAGTGCAAGTTGCAGAAGCACTTTTTAAGTAAAATTTTATAAAGTAGCAGCAGTAGCAGAAGTAGCAACTTTTCTAAAAGTGGGAAAAGGTTGAAGGCAGTGAGATTATCTGGCAAGATGAAGTAACTGAGATTATGTGGATGCCACCATGAAGTCACCAAGAATAGCTGTTTCACAAATAATCTGCAGTTGCTGCACTGCACTATGCCTTGCTTTTATTTGCCACTCTGACCAAACAATTAATGGAACAAGAACTTCCACTCCAATCCTCTCTCCATTTTAGGATTTTCCTAACCTCCACCTATATTAAAAGTGGGGTAATGCTTAGATTTTAAGGTGGAGTTAATTTTTCATTTTAGTCTTATTTTAATTTTTTTAAGGTTATTTGTTTAAAATAACCTTTTCGTGTTCAATAGAAGCATTGTGTAAGTAAATTTAACCAAACACAAGATTGGATATGGGCTATTCCTTGGATAGGGTGGGATTTATGAAAATGAACAAGCTCTTCTTTCAACAAAAAAAATAAAAAAGAAAAAGCTATTCCAAATTAAAAAAAAAAAAATTATACACAAAATGAGACAATATCACTTCGTATTTGAATTTATTACAATTACTAATTTAAGTTACGTAATTGGTATCTAAAAGCTCACAAGATATGAGCTTATTATTATTGTTGAATAGTGCTTTGCATAACATGACTCAATCTTACTTATTATTTTAAGGTTATTTATTTTACATAACCTTTTTGTGTTCAATAGAAGCATTGTTTTACATGCAATCCATTTTCCCTCTTCAACATCTTATGTTAGGCCTCATCCTAGTACTATTGAGCAAACAAAACCAAAATAAGGGGAGGAAAAACTACTCGTTAATGTAACGTGGGTTAAGCCTTTTTTCTCTTGCTTGTCATTTGCAAGTTTGCAACTTGAAATGGCAAAGGCATTTCTTAGAAAGCGTACTGCATTTAAAAAAGACAGAAGGGACTTGAAATCCAGCTCAAGTCATATCAATCTGACAAAAAAGAATTTACTTATCCTTTGCCCTTTTTCTTTTGAGCTGATATGGCCATTTAATCAAAATCAAAAATCTGAGAGCAAAGTCACACAAGACAGAGACATAGATACACAGAAGATCCCAGATGGCAGGGGACTCTGATTCTTTCCATAATGGCCCATCAATTTGTACTGACCAGCAAGTGACCCTATCGCACTCAGTAATCATAACCATAATACCTAAGATCATAAACACGACCTATTTTCTCTCTAATTTTCCCTTCATTTTACAGAAGAGAAAACCCAAAAGCAAGAAAAATTTTCCCTGTTGAAATTCCTTTTCTTCTATGATTCTATCTAGCAAGCTGCATTTATCATCACCAACTGCAGCTTTCTGAGATTTCCCGCATTTTCTCTTTCGAAGTCCGAGACAGATAATCAGACGGTTCCCACATTTTCTTCGTCGAAGGATTTTCTCACCAAATTTGAAGAATCTGAAACAGAGTTAACAAATATTGTGTTAGAATTCATGATAAATTTCCAGGAACTAGAAAAAAAAAAAAAAAAATTAGCTTAAGCATCGAGTTGTTCACCTCTAGAGTTGAAAGATCTCTTGCAGTGCAGAATGGCACTTTGGATACCGTCGTGCTGCTCCAACAGCGTATCATTGCTCCTATTCGCCGGACAAACAACTCCGGTCGCCGCCGACGCCGATCTACTCTTACCCAGATGCTTACGCACGATCCTAATCCCGGCTGAGACATTCCCCTGTTTATCTTTCCTTGAAAGAGAGACGGAGGCCGCCGACGGAGACGACGACGGAGAAACCGACGATAACTCGTCAGAGAACTTCGCCTTCTCACTGTACCTCTTCGACACTTTCACATAAAGGGGCTTAATCAATTTCAGATATTTCTGCAAAACATCCTTCGAAAACCTCTCTGATTTCAAATTCTCCGAGGTCTGGTGTCGGAGTTTGCTTCTGTAGCTTCCCGAGCTGTTGACTCTGCTGAGCGACGGAGAAGAATTACAAGATTCTTCAATGTTAAATTTTACCGCAAAAACGTTAGCTTCTTTCTTCTGCTGCTTCTGGGTCCCCATATCACACCCTGCTTTCTCTGTTATGACCTTGGCCTTCTTGGACATGAAAATTCTGAAACTTGGAGCTGATTTAAGCAGAGCAATGGGAGATTGAGGCTTGGGAACAGGCTCAATTGGGAGGATTTTTCTTTTGGAAATTGGCTCAGAAGGGGCAATTTTCGAATTATAAATCTCACTGTCGCCTTCATCGCTCTTCGCCATTTTGGTTGTACCTCGTTTCGAGTCAACAACGTTGTTCTCTTCTATTGTTTTCTTTTCTGGGTTGCCGTCGGTTTTGTCGTTCCTGCTATTGTTTTCCTTGTTGTCGAAGTCATGAACAGTGAGCTCCAAGTCGAAGAATGAGTCCTCTTCGTCGGAGCCATTATCCATTTCCAGCACAAGGCGAGGAACAGTGGATGAGGTAGCAGCAGCCACGGTTGCGTGCCTCCAGAACTTGAGAAAGTTCAGAGCGTCCATGAGGGAAAAGGGAAAGAAGAAAAGTTGAAGGAGAAGGAAAGTGGTGTGCTGAAGGCGTGTTTGGTTTTGGGTTATATATAAAGGGAGAGAGGGAACAAGAGGGAATGAAGGAAATAAAGAGAGGGTTTAATTAGTTTTTTTCACTTCGTTTAATGGTTGTTTGTTTGCAGAAAGCATAGAAAATGGTGCTTGGTAAGCAGAGAGGGTTTAGCTTTGGCTTTTAAGAGAGAAATGTCTGCCTTTTATTTTTATCTAGTTTTGGGGTATAATTGGTGACGTGGCCTGGACTTGCCATGTGAGAGAGAGAATGGCATAAAAGGGTTTCAGAATTTCTGAGCTGAGTCTACAGATACAGACACTGCCATCAAACAAGACTTGCAGAGTTTCCACCAGATTAATTTGAATGGTGAGATTTGTTGGCCCCACTTGGGATCCGAACGATGCAATACAAAACAGTGCCTCTTGATTTTTATGTTCTACAATTCTCAACTTAATATCATGTTGTTATTTTAACCAAAATTCCCAAGAGAATATATAGAGAAAATTACTTTTTTTTTTAAAAAAATATTTATCATTAATAAATTTGTTCTTAATAAATATAGTTTATTGTATTTTAAATTATTAATAAATATATTTTTTAATTAATTACTATCTTTAGATCCTAATAAAATTTATTTATGTGTTAATTCAAAAGTATGACGCGGTGAAAAATTTTGTTAAATGTCATTAAAAAAATATTTATTAATGGTTTGAGATGAAAAAGTATATTTATTAATGATTTGAAATATAAAAAATAATTTTATTTTAAAAAATGGTAAAAATGAATTAATGAAACTAAAGAACATGTTTTTATTTTTTTTGTGACGAAACATTGTTTATTTCCATATGTGTTTTGTTTTATATCATGAATTCAAAGTCAAGTTAATATTCTTAAGCCATAACTCCTGTTTTGTTTTATATAAATATAAATGTGTTTTGTTTTATATTAATATAAATGTTTTATTTGATTGATGATATCACAAATACACCTGGATAATTTGCCTTCAAACCAACCCTTTATTTCTATTGAAAATCAAAATCAAATCATTTAAATTAATAACGTTCTTAGTATATCATTTGAATATGGCAATTTCAAACCCCAAAAAAGAAAATCCTCATTTCTAATTGGACATTCACCTTTCACAACTGGGGAGAAAAATTAAATACTAAAATAACATATCTACCCTTGTACATTTTGTGTTTTTCACTTTTTGTGCAGATTTTTTTGAGGTTTTCAGAATCAAAGGAGAGAGTACAAAGATAGGGTGGGGTGATGGGAAACTTCCAAATAGGAGTAGAGAGGGTGAGAAAGCAAGAGAAAAGCAAAGAAAGAAAAAGAAAGAGAAAAGGGTTAAAAAAAGAGGTTAAAAAAAGAAAGAAAGAACCAAACAGTCATAGAAAATGGAGAAATGCAGATGAAAGGTAACGTAAGGTCACCCTGCCCTACTGCTTACTGCTTTCCTTAAAGAAAAGAACTGGTGCAAAAGGCAAAGGCATTCGGTACAAAGCTGGGGCACGCATGTTATGGTGTTTTTAGTTTTAGGAAAGTTGTGTGCACATCATTTTTACACTTCTATATATATATAAAATTTATTTTTAGTTTATTTATAAAAATAAAATTATAAAAAATATGTATGTATTAGTGAGTGTCTCCTTTACTAGGGCTAACTTTGAAGAGGTCCAAGTCTTCGTTTCTTTGAATAATTCAGAAGGGTCCAACTCTTTTGCTACAAAAGCTTTGACTTGCAAACATGGCTTTGTCTAGTCTTACACTATTTTGTGGCCATTCTTTTTAGATGGACTTGGAAAGATCAGAAAAATAATTGAGTGGAAAAACTAAAGAAAAAAACAAAGCAAGAAGGCCTTAGAGAATTGAGAAGTAAACTAATAAACTGCAATTTAGATTACTCTCATAAAATAAAGACAAATAATCACTATCACTGTCTCATCTGTTATTGTTTGTAGGACATTGTTACGATTTATCTCTCTCTTTGTTCTTGACACATGTTGAGCTGCTTTTCAATTTAAATGTTCCTATGAAAAAGTTTATATTATACATGTTATGTTATGGGTTAATTTTCTTTAAAAACACAAAAATAAAAAATTATTTATTATTATATTACAAACTTAAAACTATTTTTCGATATATCATAATTTTTAAATTGGTAAAAGGAGTCAAATGATATATAAAATTTTGCTTCACATGGGTGCCAGATATAATTTTCTCACGCGGAAGTCGCCAGCTTGACCGCCTCCCACTACATATATATATATATATATATATTTCATTTTTAGTTTGTGTTACTTCTTTTTTTCTACTTAATTTTTAATTGGACAAAATTTATTGTGATATTTGGTATTCATATTTTGTTTCACTGATTTTAATTAGTTTTGTGACATAAAATAATATTTAATTTCACAATCGTATATATATTTTATTAATTAAAATATAATAAAATAAAAAATAAAATATCAAATAATATAATAAATTTGTTTTTTTACTTTTAAAATATCAAAATTGTAAATTTAAATCTTTATACTCATGTTTTTGTCTAGATATTTTGAAAATAGGAGACCAATTAAAATAACAAATTTTATCTCATAAAAAAATAAAAGCTGAAAATGAAAAAATATATATATCCAATATATATATATATAGTGGGAGGACACTAGTGAGCCCGGTGCCCTTCATGTGAGAAAATTGAAGAACGCTCACCAGTTTGGCGTCCGCGAAGCAAAATTTTGTTAAGGATGCGAATTCTATTAATGTCTTTTCATTAATTCAAAAATTGTAATATATTAAAAATAATTTAGATTAATGATATTTTAATAAATAATTTTCATTTTTCTGTTTTTAAGAAAAATTAACTCATATTATACAATTGTAAGATTTAAGCTGCATAAAAAAAAAAAAGTTAATCCAATTAATAGTTTTGCTAGTTTATATCCTGATAACGGACACCGTTCCAATAACATTGTTCTTAGACTGATTGACCAAAATGTATTGAAGTTTTAGTAAGTCTATTTAAATTCTTAAACTATTGTGCATATGTGAAGTGTGAAAAAGACGTACTATAAACATGGAAATTGTTTAGGTCATAGGTGTGAACCTAACGACCTTGTCTACTGTGAATCTTCAAAGCAGGAAACTTGGAAGAAGATGTAGTCTAGACTCTTATTGATTTGATCGAGTACAATGTAATATTAAGATTAGGTCCCTTAATTAAGGCAGAATAGTCAATCAACCCCCCATAAAGTATGTTCCTTTGTTTTCAATGCATGTCTAAATCAATTTATATTCCCTAGATAACGTATAGTATAAAAATAGGAAACAAGGTCGAGACTTGAGACATATATTTATATCCTCACTGAATGAAATGCATGACTTCAATTCTTTATGATTTTGGACTTTTATGATAAAATAAAAGTTCCCAAAGTCTATGGAGTAATTTTAAGGAAATGGAACTCACGGGCCCTCGGCTCTCATGACTTTTATGAAATTTTTAATTATATTAAAGAATAAAATTGTAAACAGTAAAATAAAATAAATAAAAAATACAAAAATCATGAGTATAATGAAACAAAAATGGTGGTGGTGAACAGAAGAGCATCACGTTGTATTATTTGTATCTGTGACGAAGAAAAGCTGCAGAATAGACGTGACGTGGTTCTGATGTATCAAGTGCTTCGGTTTTTCCTTAAGATTCTCTCTGCCCAGAAAAAGAAAACACGCTGCTTATCAACAGTCTCCCAACTTACAACTCAATACATCTTTTTTTCTTTTTTCTTTTTTTTTTTTCAAATATAGAAGCCAAGATTTGTAATTTGGATTTCCTACGAATTACATAGTTAATATAGTGGTAACCCGTTTGAATAATTCAATTCATTGTAACTAATTATGGTAAAAAAAAATATGGTTTTCAATGAAAATGCTAGTAACTATTAAATCAAACTCATCTTTTTTTTTAAGAGAGTTGAATCAATGAGACTTAATATGTAGTATTCTTATTTTGTTTGAACATCTCTCCACTTGATATAATAATATAATTGTAGAGTTAAATATTATTTTAATTTTTAAAAATTATTAATTATATTCTTTAAATTTATTAATACATATAGTTATTTATAAATTTATTAACAATTCTAAAATTTGGAAAATTTTTTAAAAAAATCACAAGATAGTAAAAATTTTAAAATATAAAAAATTAAATTAATTAAGATTTTAACATTAAACAGTAAAATAAGATTTAACTTAAAAGTTTATTAACTATGAAATAATTTTTTCTACATTTTTTATATGAGAACAATTTATAATTTTAAATAAGATCAATACATTTTTTATAAAAAAGTTTAAACTCAAAATATTTAATTTAAAATGTTTTAAAGTTCATTTTATTACCGGTAAATTATATTTCTTATGATATCAAATTTTTTTTTACCAAACTAATAATCATAAATTCAATCTAAGATACAAATCAGGTCTGTAATTTATTCAGCCTTGAGTATAATAAAATTAAAATTTTTCTATGCAAAATATTTACCTAAATGGCTATAGCTTGCATACAATCACCACCCCATCGTTTATCTTTCCTTCAATTTTTGGCCGAAGAGACATATTTTTTTCCATTCAGCTCAAAATATAGAACTATCATGTTTATGACATACACGTTTTCCTCTTACTTCGGCAGAGACTTAGAATATTTTTTTAATGATTAACAACCTTATCCAAATGAAGATACTCAAAAAAAAAAAAAAGCCATTGCAAACCACATGCTTTGTTCTAGATGAATGCAATTTTTGCCTTTAGGAATACAATGAATTAGGGCTCAAATATAATGCACTGCAATCACCTCAACAATGACATTAACATCTAGATTTGAGTTTCACATCACAAATTTGACACCTTTTAGTCTGAGTTCTATCTCTGTGCAATATTTTGCCTATTCGTAGAAGCAGGACTACAAATGTACAAATAAGAGTTCCTATTTATAGATCCTCTGTAATGCAACTGCATTACAATAAGAGATAGACAGGGAAGGAAGAAAGAGAGAAAATGGACACTTTGTAAGCCGCAATTTCTTTCTCCTTCTTCTCTTTCTATCTCTCTAATTGCCTAGTAAGTTGCCCATCTTGAGTTTAAGATTTAATGTTTAACAACAAAATCTACTATTCTACTTAGTGTTTCACTTCATATTTTATTGTAAATTAATTAATTAATTATGCATAGAGTTATAGAATTTAAATATTAATTTATAATTTTAAAACCAATAAAATATATAAGAAGTGAGCCATTAATTGAAACAGTTGATTTTTTTTAGGAGAGAATAAATTTCAATGCAAATATTTGTAGTTTTAAGCCTTCTTGTTGGATATTTGTTAGTGATGTCTCAACATAAACCATCCATTGTTTGACAAAACACCATAACCAGTCCACCTCCCAATTTTCTAAGTTACAAAACCAAAAGGAATCTCTTCCATGAATGCTTGTAGAAATCATACTTGAAATACGGCAAAGAGCCTGAGACTTTGTGCAGAAGTACTTGAATTCTTCAGGGTGTTGCTTTGAAAGGGGAAGAGTGTTCCCCACCATCATCATCCTTTTGTTTCTTTCTTCTCCTTTTTCTGCGTAAGTTTTCTTAATTTCTTTTCTCACTCAATGGCGGTAAGTATGACATTTTGTGTTGGTTACGGCTCTGTCTCTTAGGATGATAACAAAAAATTTGAGTTGGTCATGTTATTCTTCTATAGACTTTTGCTATGCTGGTGGGCTCATCATGTTTCATACCCATCCACAACAGACATGAGTGATTAGTAACAGTGAAGTGCCCTAGTTTGGTTTTCGGCACGCTTAGAAACACTTGTACAATTGTACTATACCTCTTGTGGGTAGTATAGTAAACTCAAAGACATATTAGGTTAAAGCTTCGTAGGTTTAAAATAGAATTCCTCTTATTGGAAGGAAATCTTTATTGTTGGGTGCACACAAATGAGGATTTTCCAGTCTCTCGTCTTGGCACGAAAGGTTCAAGAAGAGATAAACTGGGAACATAAGGACATGACTAATACGAAATTTTGCGTTCGGAATAAAATTAAGTGGAGGATCAAGACGAGTCTAATCATGATTCTGTCCCAATTTCACTTTGAATGTTGTCCTATTCACATATCAAAAATACTCTCTTATTATATTTGTTAAAAAATATAAATAAATTAATTAAAACAATAACGTTTTACATATTTATTTTCAAAACAAGGTAATAATATTCTAGATGAAACTAGAAAAACACCTTATAAATTCTCAATAAGATAGGATATGACAAGGGGAGTTTTGGTATAAAATCTGGACAAGATTTTTGTGGGAGATGGACAAAATTTAATCATACCCTATATTTACCCCTACTTATTAATTATTACTCTTATCCCAAAAATGACTTGTATTTTATACTTTTTGAGTAAGAGAATACTGTTTATCATATTCAAATTTATCTTAACTGCCTTTCCATCATCACAAACATAGTTGTTAGTACATAATCATCAACAATCACTATCAAGTATCAATGCCGTTAGTATTATTAACCTTAATTAAAAGCTTGAGTTCAACAATTGTTATAATTACCGTACGTTGCAATTAATAGTGGAAACCACCAATTATCAGCAGTGCACAGACCACTATTGTACCAGAGAAAAGGTTGATTGATGATATTGGTAGTGATCAAAACATTATATATATATATATATTATTATTATTAATCAATATCGTAATAATTGTTTGCTTCTGGTTTTTGCTAAAGCATGATTTAAAGGAGAAATTAAGTTGTACGGATGAATTATGATAAGAAATATCGTAATAAATTTTGACATTTCAACATTTTATAAATAAACATAATTTTAAATATTCAATGAAGCTTGCTCGATTTCTATCAATTTCACAATTTATTTTCTTGATTAAAATCTCTTTAGATAAAATTATATTTTTTTATTTATGAAAAAATGAATGGGAAATCCTAGTTTTATTCTGATATAAAAAGATCGTAATTAATTTGAATTGTCAACTTAATTATTTTTCTTTTATCTTTTTGCTAACGTTTGTCAACTTTATTCTTATTCAGCTTCAACCTTAGGTTCTTCACCTCAAATCTTGGGCAAATTATGGGCTTTAACAATAAAGCCCAATGATTATTACTCGAATGGAAAGAAAAGATTGGGCAACCTAAAGACCAAGAACCAGGCCATTTCTTTTTTCACACCCCGGCCTGAGGGTTGTGAAAAGAAATCACTAAAATTTCTATTTTATGGGCAGCGTACAGTTTTTATTTTAGTGTGGGATAGTTGGGGCTCAATGTTAGTGATGCTGCTGCTTCCTTATAATAAAAAAAAAAAAAACATGATTATTCTAACAAAAATTGTTCTTGTCCGTCAGAATCAAAAAATTCATATGTCCTTATTTTATTGATATTAAGATAACTGTCATTTTTAAATAAATATAGGTCGTAAATCACTTATTATATATATACTTATTTTTGTTACCATTTAAATTGATAAATGGTACAAATACAAATATGACAGGTCAACATAGGCAAATCATTTAGTGTGATTACGATACTCAACTTGCTTTCTTTTTTTGGCATGACTGTAATTTTGCATGACAGCCAAGTGATTATCCATTGTGTATATCAGATTATCAAGCGTTTCTGTGCTGAATCACCCCATAAGGACATTTTATACAGGCTAAAAGAAGGGAGCCGAAACCAGGCCGTGTGTAATAAACATAGTGCAATTTTGATAAGGCTGCGCCAAACGCCACCATTTGATAATTTCGGAGTTTGCGAGTAAACACACCACCCCAACTAGATTCCCCGCCAATCGTTTTTCTCCAATTCATCAATGGCGTTCTCAAGCTAGTCCACTTTCTGTCAAAGAGAGTGGTCTTCACGCTCCTGGCAACAAAACAAAACATCCGTCATCATTCGCAGGTGTTCAACGTTAACGCTTTTCAAAGACAAGTGGCGTGCGCGTGGGATTCATAATAAGCGTTATTTCATTATAGTGCTCCAAATTTTGGATTGGTTAGGCGGTCACTTTCGTCACTCTTCTGCTCTCTCTCGGCTCCTCTCTTCTGCTTCACCACTCACCAAGAACTGCTACGTGAAGGTAGCATCTTCGATCCATCTAGAGAATTGGGTATTTCACTCTCTTCCGCCATTTCAAAAATCTCTTTCTTACACATTAGTTTTCATTTTTATCCTTTTTCCCTGTAAGTGCTGGTCAATATCTGGTTTTCTGTTACTGATTATTTTGCTGCATTTTTTTGATAATCCTAGATCGGTTTCTTCATTTGTGCCTGTATAAATGAGAAAAATTATGTCTTGATTCTGATTCCACCATTTGCATTTGAGATTTTGATCATGGAAATTGAGACCCGGCATCTAGAACACTGTTTCTGTTCAATTTCATAATCGGTGTTTCGGAATTCAGAATTTAGGTTTGTTTCGTATCAATTAAATTTGAATCGCTGTGTACGGAATTCTTCACCTAAAACAATGGCTATTTGAGTGTAAAATATCTTAATTTTTATTCATTTATTTAATTATTTTTGGCTATTATATATATATGTCAGAAGCATGTGGCTATTTCCAGCCAAGAGGGAAAACAAATTAAAATAAATAAACTTTATTTTACGGCATCGTTCTGTGTGCTCAAATTGGGTACGATAGTCTTAGGGGACCACTGAATGTTTTATAATTCGGTATCAGCAAATGAAGTGAGCATGCTCCAAAATGATAATGTTTGCTATCCTTGACTGACGGTGCTGCTTATCTTCATTGTTTGTACTATTAATGCATGAGCTTATCAATGGAACAATCAAAAGATGAGGGGAACGATTCCCTTCTCCATTTATCAATTTCCGAAGTGAACAAATTATCCTCAGAGGGACCCTTTCTTTTGTTCTAAGCAGTTGGCATTTTGATTTACATTACTCTTCCGAGAGGTGTTGAATCCGAATTTTTCGATCTGGCTTGACAATAATGTATCCTGGTGGCTACACTGCTGAAGTTACAAACTTGTCCCCTAGAGCCACAGAGAAGGATGTCCATAATTTTTTTGCATACTGTGGTGTAATTGAGCATGTTGAAATCTTCAGGTAATGTCACCCAAGCTTTATTGCTGAATGAAATTTTTATACCGCAATTGAAACTTTTTAAACGATTCACTGACTTATACTTGACTAAAGTTAAGTGTAATATTCATGGTTCTGTTAGATGTTTAAAACCATACTCATCTTGGTTATGATGATTGATCATGATCAAGGTTACATTTGGATGTAGTGTTTTACTTGGTCTTGACATCTTCAAGGTTTAGATTTACAATCATCGTTAAGTATATCACTCAGTAAACTTTATTCAATATTCAAGTGGTATTTGCAATTGGATTTGTTGTTTCTGTCAGCCCCCCTCAACTGGAATGATGGAATCCAACCGTAATAACACAAAGGAAAGGACTTGTCATTTTTTTTCCCTTTTGATTGTTGTGCTTCTCTGATACCGTACTCTCCTGCCAAAAACATTAGAAAATATTGACACATGATGTAAAATGTAGATAGATACGAAATTGGGAATCTGACATACATCTTGAGTGCAGATTGCTACAGTAGTATCCCGTGTTATTTTCTCTGCATTTTTTTGTTAAGAGTTCTTTCTGTATCATCCATAATTGTATTACCCTTTGTTGTTGAGTGGTTGTATCTGTATATGAATGACCCGCTAAAAGTAAAATCTTCTCTTTCAAAATGTCATTTCTAGAGCTACATTCTTTTCTGTTCATAGATAACTATAACTATCCTGATGCATTAGCACTTTTTAATGCTGTTTACACACTTGCTTGGCTTATTCACAAGCTATTGAATAGAAAGCTTCCTATATTTGCTAGGCTAAAATTATAGGATTATATCTTCTAAGAAGAATCATTTCATGGAAAATTCTCTTTTGTCAAAATACAGATCTGGTGAATATGGGAGCACTGCATATGTGACGTTTAGGGATTTATATGCCCTGGAAACTGCCCTTTTACTGAATGTAAGTCTACGTGGGTCCCTCCTATCTAGCATCCTGTTTTATTGCTATATATCATGGATTGACATCATTTGGATCAGATTTACTTAATTAAGTTAGAGGGTGCTTTGTCTTTTCACTTAAGTATGCTCTAAGAGATATATTGAAATTGATAATACATGATGGTGATGTATTTTCTCTTTGAGGTGAAGAATAGATCTGAAAGAACTATTAAAGAAATTTTATTTTTACCTTTTATTTCCTTTTTCTCTTGTGATCTGGTAAATGAGTGAATTTTAGTGGTACACGTGTAAAAGATCACCATTGTAATAAAGATAATTAGCTTCTGGATCCTTTCCTTTCTAAATAAAGTTCTTAAAGGTGATGAATAAATGATTTTTTTATATGAATATTTTGAAACTTGAAAATCCACTGTTCTAGAGAAAAAAAGGTTACTTTTGTATGATATCAGTTTCTCTGTAATTGAATTTCTCAACGTTGGTTGCACAAAATATCCTATTACTGAGTGATCTCTTATCCTTCCTAGTTAAATTATGTTTTCTAACCTGAATAGTTTGTTCCATTTCAAACTGTTTCAGGGATCCACGATTGTAGATCAATGTGTATGCATCTCACGTCAGGGAGGTTACATAGATGAATGCGATGATTGGAAAAATTATGCATCAAATCCTGAAGACAGTAGAAGTTCAATGGTATGCCTGAAATCCTTTGCCTGAACACTGTTTTGCTTTGAGCTTTATTCAAATGATATAATGAGTTTCTTGTTTGCATGTTTGATAGTTATTCTGAAACTGAGCTATTAATGTGAGGTTATCTTTTTGATAATCCTGTCTACTGTGCTATCTATTATGAAGAAATCATGGGTTATATTTTAAATGTGGGTTCCTATTTTAGAAGTTAAAGAAATGATGTTTTGAAAGGCAAAGAAAAGAGCAAAAAGATAAAGTGCAGATCAAAGTCACGAGAATGCTACAATTCAGACTTGACAATCTTTCATAGATTGTAGAAAATGGGGCCCATGCATAATTTGATTTAAGATAAATCTGAACCATTACAGTCTGCTCATTAGTTTCGTTCTCTTCTCAAAGGATAAGTTGGTTATGTTATGAACTCATCTATTGCTCGGTGATACCATGAGTTGAGTGAGCCAAGTCAACGCAGTTTCCGGTAACTCATGACTACCTATCTTTAGTCATCACTTCTGAAGGATTATGTATTACCTTAAATTGAAAGGGTTTATAATATTATTCATCTGTTATCAATCAAGACCCATTTTAGTGCATAAGATTCTACACAACAATCTTAGATCATTAATGATTTCTTCTTTGATCAATTTCTAAGCTCCGCCGTTGATCAACTGAACATTGTTTTCTATGATAGGATACTCACGTGGATAAACTTGTTTCCTCACCTGGCGAAGCAGTAACATTGGCCCAGGAAGTTGTCAAAGTAATGGTAGCTAAAGGTTATGTTTTGAGCAAAGATGCATTCATCAAGGCAAAAGAATTTGATGAATCATATCAGGTATCATCTTCGGCAGCAGCAAAGTTTGCAGAGCTGAGCAATAAAATTGGGTTGACGGACACAATAAATTCGGGCAGGGAAACTTTCAGATCTGTAGATGAGAAGTACCATGTTACAGATATCACCAAATCAGCTGCAGAAGTTACAGGGACAGCAGCTATCGTCTTGGCAACGGTTACAGGAAGAGCAGCAGTAGCAGCAGGTCACGCCATAGTCAACAGCAGTTACTTTGCAAAAGGAGCTCTCTGGGTTTCAGACGTTCTGGATCGTGCATCGAAAGCTGCTGCTGATATGGGGCAGAATAAATGCAGTAAAAGTGAGGACACTTAAAAATTGAAACCATGATTTTCTAAGCTTCCTTGTTGTATACAAATACACAATTTTCTAAGTGGTTCTCAAATTTCTGGGTCATTTTGTTGTTGGAGTTGTCAAGTTCTTCTTGTTAGTCTGTATAAATAGATGTTTGCTGGTACTGTTATAGTGTCTGGGGCATGAACTTTCTCCCCATCTCTAAGCTATTTAATTAGTTCATATGTGTTCCACCAGTCTCTGCAAAGGAGAAAACCTAGCCTTGGAACTTCTATGCTCAGCCCGCAGCTAGTTGATTGTGTATTTCTTTGGTAATCAGTCCATATGGCCGAATTTCTAGTTAAAGTGTTTGTCATCTCCTGCCTCCATATACAGGCAGGAATGCTTTACATGGGGCTCACTCTTCTCTAGACCCGAATCACTTGTAGTTGATTGCACTGTAAATGATCTGGTGGCATGATGACTGCAGTCTAATTGAACTATAGTGCCGCATTAGACGATCCAACAACCATGATCGTGCCATTTTCCTTTTCTCCACTTATCTCTTCCTTATAGACTGCAGAGGTTTTTCTTTCATTCCATATCCTCTCTTGAAATAGATTCGTCAATACCTAGAGAGATGCTTATGTAAATCAAATATAGTACTTAGCCTTTCACTAGTTCGCTGGCTACTTGCTAAACATGGGGATTTAACAAATAGTTGCAAGTTGTTTGTGGTGGGGTTCACATCTTAGTCACTGTTTTGATTTTGATTGACTTGGTTCAAACTCAATAAAACATTGATCTGAAGACAAGGCTGAAATTTGGAATGCGTCAAGGGAATGTTTGGATACCTTGATACTCCAACCCTAATATCAAATTACAAAATTCGACATTCTTAAATTTAGTTTAATAATTGAAAACCAACAGAAGCTTCCAGATTGTTGACATTTTACCTAACATGATTTCAGCTAGTTTATAATATATTAACAAGATATTATTTTAGTAGAAAGCATATTGAGGCACAAGACGTTATAGGTCAAAAATCTCAAGTAATTTTTCTTGTTGAGAAGAATTTATTGCTTATTGCATCTTGTTTTAAATATGAATTAATTTGATGCTTAAAGTGCATGAAAATATTTGAATGTGTAAATTTTTTAATTAAAAAAAAACTTGTTTATAATATTTTAGTGCTACTTCTTATTCCCTTTGCCAACCAATTATGTAGTTTATATGAGCACATACTATACCAGCCAACCTAATGGTGTATTGTATTACAAAAGTATTAATCATTGTATTTATAACCCAACGAATAGTTTGCCGTTGCGGGCCTGGTATTGATGCCACAACCAAACCAAGATCCTATACATAACTACTTGCCTACCTATATTATTATATTTTCGTTTGGCCGTTTGTGGTAAAGCTCCTTCAAACATGCCATTAACAAAATTCAATCAATTTCTTGCACTTTTATACGCAAAACTTAACTTTTTCCCACTAACAAGCATCCGCGGCCCTGATTTCTTGTATAATTTTGGCGGTGTTATTACAACAATGATATTTTTGAATATGGATTTATTTATAATCATCATTTTTAAATATGAGTATTTCATTAGTTACTATATGTGTATCTCACCTACTCTTCTTGTAATAATTTTAAATTAATAAATGACCCAAATACGAATACGACCAAAACATGATAAATACTAACATAAGTAAATTCATTTTTAATATTTTTAAATCTAAATTTACTTATATATGCGTGTTTTGTGGCCTAAGTTCAAACTAAACTAACACATGATAAGTGAATAGCTAAGGGAGCACCCTAACTAGAACTGCAGCGATATCTCTAATGCTTAAATCAATATTGTTTTGAAATAGGAATTACTCGAGGAGAAGAGTATATCAAAAGTTAAGAATTCTATGTATGTGACAATCTGCCAAGGACATTTAGGTCATTTCACTATGGTAATGGTAATTATGCATTTAGAACATCCACCCTTCGAGTCATCTCACTGGTGATGCATTTATCCACTTTTACTCCACAAAATTGTTGAGATAATGTCTCACGAGGAATTGAATGGTTAAGATCATCTTTAGTTATAGTACTCATAAGAGTTTTATATCTTAATTATTTATATTATTTTAATGGGTCATACAATGATACATCACTCTATACAACTTATATAATTTTTTCTCTACTCATACAATTCTAAAAAAAATTTAAAATGAGTCCCACAACTATCTCTTTTACCTTATAAAACTTTCTCTTTTTTTAAAAAAAATATAAAAAAAAAAATATTATGAGTCCCATAAATAGTGCATACATCGACACTAATACTTATAACTCTCTTTTTTTCTCTCTCCTCCACCTCATCCCCTCTCTCTTCTATTTTACCTATGTAAACCCACTAGACTTGCTATTAGTGAACAAACAATAGGCAGTCATTATTATTGCACTGTAACTATCTTAAACCAACAACCACACCAACTGACATTGACCTGATTTGATTGAATATGGCAGAAGGTGTTGTAGCCTATTGAATCATATGAACATGATTAAAAAGATTAAGAAGAAAATTTTGGGTAAGGAAAAAAAGTTGGCATATTTGTCACTCATAGTTTGTATCATCCAAGTGTCCCTCAGTGTTTCATCCTTTTATAAATGGATTTACACGTAATTCTAAACTCCATAATGTCACTTGACCAGTCATATCACATTATTTCATCACTCCATAGTTGCTTATCACCGTATAGAACTCAAGAATCAATAATGAATTTAAATGGATAAATTTAATTCATAATTTGTTTATAAATTTTGTAATTGATAGAAGAATTGAAAGTGAGATTGATCCTATTATATAATTTTGTGAACTGTTTGTTTATTTTTTTCTTTGTTGGTATTTTTGGTTATAATTTTAAATTCGAATATAAAACTTACAAGTTTTGAGAATGATTTAACTATCACATTTAGATTAATTATAGTTGTTAACATGATAATCTATCAATTGTTAAATAAGTTGGTTGATAAACCATATAATTTTATCAAATGGTTGACAAATCACCACATCATATCAAAGCTGTAATACAGTAAACTTCAAACAATTTGTCGTATGTTAGTATCAAGGATCTATATCGCTTGCAATTGGCTGCTTAGTAAGATAATAATGTTTCGATTAAATTACATATTATATTAATAATAGATCCAATAGCTGTTATCGTGTCATGCAATTAACTGCAGGTGATTCATTATACAATTTAATTATTAAGTTTGTTAAATCTAGCATTATCCAATCATCAACAGCAATCTGATTGTAAAACTTTTTTGTCAAATTTCAGGTGGCTCTTACATGTGGAATCACAAGTCAATATTGGTGATTTTTGAGAATGAGAAGCACCTTCCTTGATGGGTCAATTTCTTTCTTAAAACAATAAGAAAAAGTCAATGTAATGGATTCAGGTTTAATTATTTTAATGTTAGCCTCATAAAGAACTATGTCTGCGTTTTTCTTTCAAACCTTCTTAACTCTAGACGATATTTAATGTGTTAGACTGTTCTATAGGTTGAAATGTATCCCTGAAGCACATAGAGGGATTGCTGGATTTGACCAAGTCACTAACTCTTTCTCGCCGCAGTTGACCCCAGATACTGTCCACCTAATGTGCTTTTATAACTCAAATATTTTAGCAAGTGCCTTTTCTATTTGATTTTTTTTAATTTTTTACATTTAATTTTTTAATAAAAAAGAGTTGGCTTAATAAAAAATAATCAACGTAAAATATTTTAAGTTAAAAGTTTTAAATTTTAAATTTTTAAAAATTTCTTATTATGAGTGATTTACTAGTTATTATTATTATCCAGGAATATGTGTTGTGATTTAGCAAGATTTGGTATTTATAAAAAAAAAAAAAAATTAATAGTTTAGAGCAATTAGAAAATAAAAATGTGATAGATATATATAATAAGTTCGGTTTTGATTTAGAGTAGTTTAAAAAAAATTTCAAACTAACAAAGATTTTAGTATATTTAAAATGGATTCAAAGCATTTTTAATCAATTTTGGTTGATTTTAATACTATTTAGTTTGGGTTAAATACCCCTGCTCATGTCCCAAATAGTGGTTAGAATTATAACCAATGAACATGATTGCTTTTAAGCATTTGTTTATCTCATTTAGAGATAGGGCCTATTAAAGAGTGCACTAATTATGCTCATCTCCAATATAGGATAACATGGTAGCAAAAAGATAAACAAGCATGTCAATTGCATTGAGCTCACAAACCCTACCAGCCAAAAGTGCATAGTATAATAAGCAGAGGGTAGGTTCAACTACAGGCAAAGAAAACATTAAAAGGCCAATTGCAATCCCACCAAGCACTGATTCAGAAAAAAGAAGAAAAACAACTCCTCAACTGTAAAGACATGAAAGCTAGTAGTACCATTTATCTCTTTGTATTCCTTCTATTTGGGAAGAAAAGTAATAAAATGTTTACAAAGCCTTTGTTCCTTTTCTCAAAAGTATCATCATCATCCACTGCAAAGAAGATGTAAACTTTGTGTCTTCGAATTGGATCAGTCAGTGTCCAATACAGTGATTTGCACCAAAAAAAAAAAAAAGTAATCTGCACTAGTTGTGCATATGAACTGATTAGAGCATGTTATATACTCTGAATAACAAAAACCTCACTGTACAACAGAATCTCACAACAACCCAGAAAAGAAAAACAGATGATTAATCACAAAAATTATATCAAGTACCTCTGTTAATTGTCACTGGAATCTAATAGTGACAAATGGGGCACCTGATTAATCCATTCTCATTGCAATCAGGGCAACGCTGGAATCCACATTCCCCCGTCTCGTCTTCGTCTTCTTCTTCCTCCTCTTGATTCCCTTCATAGTAGATTTTACAGCTTCCTGAACACGTCTCGCAGGGCACAAATCTTATGTCCCCACAAACTCCACAGACGCCATTGCCATCTTCTCCATTTCCAATATCAAGCTTTTCACAAGACTGAAGCAGTTTTTCCAGCTGCCCATCATCATGCAATTTCTTAATTTCCTCAACTCCTCCAATGCAATTTCTTCCCAGAAACACCCTGGGCAATCCCCCAGCAAAATACCCATCATCTAGAAGCTCTTTTAGTTCATCTTTGAATGCTGAATGCATCGACACGTCTCGCTCGTCTACACGAATGCCCAAAGATTTCAGAATTACCCTCACATGGCAGCAATCTTCGTATGTCTTTCGCACCCCACGGAGGCTGGTGAAGTACACAACCACCCTCTCCTTGTCTTGAGACTTCAAATTCATAGCATCGCCGCCATCGCTTCTCTTTTCTTCGGGGATATCAAATGGGAGGCTATTTGGAGCTGTGTTGTGTTGTTTTTCGTGATCCACTCTGCGAAGGTGAAATGGGCTTTCTGGAGAGAGCTCTTCCAATGATTTCTTGAACATGGATATAACTTCTGGGTTGAAATCTGAAATTTCAGCCTTGAGATTTGATTCTTCCTCTCTAATTTGGTGCCAAATCGGTTGCTGCGGCGGCGGCGGCGGCGGTCCGGCGACATCCTCTGCCAAATTCGATTTCGTTTTTTGATCAAGAGAAGCAGGGTGGCGATGAACATCGAAAGAGAAGCTCCGGAAATGACTCGGAGACCGAAAAGGACTCGCATCTTCAAGCCCTTCCATTAATTCCCATGTATTAATGGTCTCAGGCTCCCCCGGCGGCGTCCTCGTCGGAGTTTTGGGCATAGATTTTGGTATTTTCTGCTCGATCATCTCAGACCATGTCTTGGCCTCAATTATTCCCATGGAGAATTCATTGGGCTTATTGTTCTCAGAGAACTGAAAACCGCCATTGCCGTTGCAGAACTTGAAACTATCCTCGCCTTTGTTCTCAGGAAGCTTGTAGGCTATGGAGACTGGTGAATCGAACTTGGAATCGAGTCTGAGAGAACCCAAAGTGGTGGAGGTAAGCGCCACAACGTGGTAGCTATTTCCTTCTTCTTGCGGTGGGTGGTGAGCGTGGATTGAATAGCTTCTGGGTACTGGGGAATATGGAGCTTTGCAATGCCGGCAACGCTTTTGCTTAGAACCAGCACAACCCATGATTGAAGAAAGTAGAGAACTTTTTTCTTGTCAATAAAAAGAAATTATGAATGCATCAATCACAGAAGGAAAATTACATAACAAATTCAGAAACTATTAAACCCAGAAATGAATTTCCTTCTAGAAAAACAAAACGATCCAAATAGAAATGAAATCACCCTTTAAAAATCTACTCGAAATTCAATTGGGAACGTAACAAATAAGGCCCCTCCATCTAAAACTCGCGAACTATAAAAGAGACAGCATCTGGGAGCGTCGCGTTTGGAAGATTTTCAAATTTTCCCAAGAAAATGTGAGGAAATGATTGAAGGAGACAGAAAAGGAATCCCACCGCAGAATTAACAATTCAAGCAGAGAAGAGAATTCAAGAGGAACCAAAATGTGAAATTGAAAACAAAGTCAAATAAGGGGGCGATCCCACACGGTTTGCAAATTCCTCTCTCTAGAAGGTTAAAGAGGGAGAGAAAAAGCAAAAACCCATAAGGAAATGAAATGCAAGAGGGACACTGCAGAGGTTTGTTTGGTTTGTTTATAGAGGAGAAAGAAATGTAGAAAGGTTCAAAACAAAAAGAGAACCTTTTTAGGTAGTTTTCTAGAAAAATTGAAGAGTGCGAGGATTGTTGCACGAATGACTCTACACAGAGCGGAGGAAAGTCGAGCCACCCGAACCTGCTCTCACGTCGGTTCATATGAAACCTCTTTTCTTTTTTAATTTTTAGTTTATTTATTTAATAATGTTTTTGTTTATTTATTACGTAACATCTAAAGTATTTATTTTGCGATTTTAACTATGAGGGAACTGACTGTGATATTACTACCACTCTCGATGTCTGAAGCGTGAACACCTCCCAATTCTTTGAATGGGGTCCCACCGTCCTAGCTGGCTTTATTCTTTCCATCAATTGGTTCGTGATAAGCACGCACATATGGTGCGTAGCGAGGACGTTGTATGATGGAAATCTTCGACATAACCTCCACTGAGTCCTTGTTCTTCGGGCCTGTACTGTTTTCTTTTAAGAGAAGAAATTGATATTTTAGTTTTGTTATATCCTTAATTTAATCTAAATATCGATAAAAAAAAAATCCTCAATTTAAACAGAAGTGTGCATAATAATTGCAAACCTAACCCAAATGATTTATTTTTTGGTGGACCAAATTTTTTTAACAGGAACTGAAATCTTTTTTTTTTTTTATAACTTTAATATGAACTGAAATCAAATTAAACAGAAAGGTTTTGGATATTGCCGAAAAGGGAAAAAAATGGTTTTGTATTGCTAAAGCAAGTTTGAGTTAGCAAAGTTTGTTATAATTTGTTGCTTTGCCTAAGATTTTAGTTCAGTTTTTTTTTTTTTTTTAATTTGACAAATTATAATTCAGTTGAAACTACAAAACAAAATTCTAAATGTCATAAATAAATAAGTAAATAGAGGTTTTTTTTAGCATGCAAAAATGAAATTGTTTACCTCTCACCTTAAATTTTTACTCACTAAAAAATACATAAATGATTTAAAGTTAAAATCAAAAGTACAATTTTAGTTTAAATTTATATATACATGCTCTTTCAATTTTATTTATACATTTTTGGGTAATAATTACTTGGAAAAGTTTACCCTGCCACTAAAAAAAAGGAAAAAAAAAAAAAAAACTTAGGGCATGTTTGCTTTTACAGTTCTCTAAGTGAAAATAAAAACAATTCCTAAAAGCAATGTTTAGTTCAGTATTCATGAAATACTTTCACAAAAATATTTCTTAGAAAACATTAAAAACTAAAAGTAAAAAAGTTGTTTTTGAGTGTATTTAAAAATAACTAATGGTAATTTTATTGACTTCTTTTATATATTTATTTTTGACAAGAAATGATTAATGATTCAATAAAATTTATTAAAAGATATCATTGGATACTAAATAAGTATAAAAAAGTGAAAATAAAAATAAAAACAACAAACACACTATCAAAAATTAAAAATATGAAAATAGAAACACATTTTAAAAAATGTAAAACAAAAATAGAAATATAAAAATATTTTATAAACTAAACATGCCCCTAAATTCTTTTTCCATAATGATAAAACTCATCATCTCTATTAGTTTTGCCAAAATTAGAAGCAAAGCTAAAAACCGAAAACACACTTGGTTATTTCAGGTTTGTTTGGGGTTAGACAAGAAATGAATTAGGTCATTATTCTGGTAGATTAAATCATTGCATACCTAATAAATCAATGATTGTGTAAAGTAATTTTAAGATAAATAAATTGATGTAGATGTTTAAGTAGAAGGGTAATAATGGCATGTACATTGAAAATGAAAGAGAGAGGACGAGAGACAAGACAACAAACGGAATTAGCTGCGAGGATTACAGGTAGAGTGAATTCTGACCGGCAGCAGGTCGTTGGGCGTTGGGGCAAATAAAATAGGCAGCAGAATTCGCTATCTATTTTTCACCTACATCTGTTGGCCATTCTTAATTTTGCTTTTTTAAATTTGTTTTTGTTTTTAATTTTAAAAAATATTTTATACAAAAATTTATCGTCTAAATTATTTTTTAAAAAAATATTTCTAAAAATTAAAATTTTATTTTTTCGACTTCTTTTAATTTTTACTCTTATTTTTTCTTTCAATTTCTATTTTTTAAGTAGCTAATTTAAATGAGTTTTTGATTTAGACTAATTAAAAAACTTAAATTTAAATAAAATTTTTAAAAAAATTTAATTTGTATACATATAAAACTCATTGAGATACTTGAATAAATCAAAGTACTTATCACTAAAAATAACACCGGTCCACCTTCGTCCTTCTTAATTTCTCATTAAAATTAATGCTCCTTTCTAACATTCTTCATTGCTCTTAATTGATCAAACAAATATTTAATGTAACCATGTGTCCTAATTTACTCGATTCATTATGACAATGTTGCGCCACAACAATCCTTGACTTGGATTCAAAGATTGAAATGAAAACATGTGAAGCTACAATTATTTGTCTCACTTCTCGTGACTATCGATTCATTTTGATAATCTTATACAAAATAATAATAATAATAAGTATATGTTGTGAGAGTTAGTGTGAGAGTAAAAATGAAAGATAGTCTGTCCCCAGTCTCCCACTAGAAGTTTTATGTTATAGATAACTGAGATATGGGTTTATGGGCCTGTTTGTTTATGCCCATTAATCTATTGGGATACTGGTCCATAACAATATATATCAATTTTTTTTTTTAATTGAAAAGAGAAATAATGATGTCAAACTTGGGCGTGGACCAGGTTAATTGACATTGTGAGCCAAGTTGGAATGTAAGGATGTGCTTCCATGTCACAGACATAACTCACAACAACCAACAATGCTTTAAACAATATCTAATACCAACAACTCGAAGGGCTTGTATTTATGTATTATAAGTTATATATAAACAATTTAACCTTAATTTTAAAATTAGATACATACCAAGTTTGGAAAAAAAAAAAAGAAAAAAGTGTCACGTTTCTCATTTTTCTAAGTAGAATGTGTACATGATTAAATGATATCGGATTTTGTTCATTCTAATAACGTGTTAAACTTCGTTTAAAACATAAATCTTGTTTTATTATTTTGCTCCAATCTCAAAACTCCTTATCTTATCCTAGTTTTATCTTAATTAATTTTAAAAAATTTGGTCTCAATTCTGTTAAGATTTTGCTGATCCTAGTACCGCGTTGAATTTATTTGGAAAATAAATTTTATTTCATTATTTTGCTCCAAATCTCATGATTCTCATTCTCATTTTGTCTTAATTAGTTCTAAAAGTTTGGTCTCCACACACACACACATTTAATTTTTTTAATTTTTTTAAAAATTTTAAAAAATTTACTTAATTGGACCTAACTTCTACTTGTAAAAGAAGATTTTTTTATAGGCTTAAACTTCTTAATTACAAAAAAATAATCTATAATGTTATATAAAACTTGTAAAATAAGTAAAGATAAAAATATTTCTTTAAATATATTTAATACTTTATATGAAATAGTTAATAAATGTCATTCATATAAATTTATATTATTGTCTCATTTTTTTTACTCTCTTTTTCTTTATAAAATTAAAAATTAGAATAATTTTACAAAAAAATTAACTTTTATTTCGAATTTTTTATTTTAATAAAATTGATTATATATGTGTATATATACGAGCGAATTATACTCTAAATATCTTACATATTACCTTAATATGAGGTTATAGGATATCCAAATGGGAACTTAATCCAAATGAAAAAATACGAGTATGACATTGACAGCAATTCATAATTACATAAGCACTTAGAGCTTGGGCACGTGGACGTTGTTTCTTTCCAGATTCGCACGTAGGCCTGTAGTTATTGGATCTTGCCCCTTCAATCATGGTGGCAGCACCGATCCTAGGAGCCAATTCAATATGCCCTAATCAATCCCAAACCAAAATTGCATCCAACCCTATCCTTCTCATCAAAATTGATGAATCCATCATTCAGTCATTCTTCATATTTGCCCTCTTTCCTATTTTATGCTCAATTTATTCACTAGCGTCTATATATAGATTTCCTTTCTTTCCTCTTTTCCAAGATTTCTCTTTATATTTTAATATTCTTAATTTGGGGGAAAAAAAAGGTTATGAGCAATTTTCTCATGATGATTTTTTTTTTTGTTAAAGAAAAATTGATGGTACAAAAAATAAAATATAAGACATTTTATGAATTATTAATTCAAACATTTCATTATTAGCCCAACTTACTCTTGTTAGATTCGATAACTTTTCAAGAAAAATTATCACATATATCATGATTTATTCCGTACATTTTATTCCTCATTACATGATTCATATATCCTTTTTACTTTAACTCACCTTTTCTTTTTCCTTTTCAGAAGTTCATTTTATGATATGAACTTGCATCGTCCTCCCTCTAATTTTTTATGCCATCGAGGCATGTGAAAAGAGTACTATTTGTGGGAGTGAGTACGTATCTCATATAATTGATGCATACTTATATAATTTTAATTAAAAATTAAATATCAATGACATGGGACATAGTAATATTATTAATTAAGATCATCTTCAAAGATTATAAGTTTTATGTGCAAATAAAAAAACTGTACTTAAATTATAAAAAATATAAAAAAAAGACCAACTAAAAAATTATTAAACAATTCAGAGCTTGTTTTTAAGGCTCATGTGATATATGTGTTGGAACTCAAAATAACTACTAAAGTATAAAGATTTTTTTTTTTTTTTCATGAGCATGCGATAGTATTTTACCCCTCCTCGTTATGTTTAGAAACTTCTAATATTCTGTCCTATCACAGTCTTAAAAGGTATTGTCTTAATCTCATTTTAGTATCGTTTTAATCTCATGGCAAAAATATATGTAAGAAGTTATTTTATTGAATTTAAAATGTTAAGATAAAATGTAAAATTACATAAAAAAATATATGTGTTTATGTGATTTTTATATTTTTTAAAAATATTTTATATGCTATTTTTAAAAAGAAAAAAATAGTCAAAAAATAAATGGATATCTTGTAAATAATGGCTCGAAAACAGAAAGTAGTAGAGGAGAGAAAAGGAGAAAAAGGAGGCAGTGGGCTAATGACTAGTTTTTTAGAGTAAAAATATTAAGTAAAAATTGAAGACAAATTAACACGTTTTAAGATGCATTTGAAAAAATATTATAAATTAGTTAAATAAAGAGTTTGTTTAACAAAATTAACCGATAACAATAAGATTATAGTTGATAATCGTAAAATTAGTTGAAAGCTTATGATTGTGTAGTTAATTAATTGAATTAGAATTGTTTGGTAAAATTAATAGTAAAATTAGCTAAAATGTATTAAATAACTTAAAAAATATGTAATATTATATTAATATAATATTATAATTAAATATAATTTATTTTACATATTTCTAAATTTTTATTAATAAATTAATTAAATAATTATATATTTATTTTTATTTACTATGAATCAATAAATTAAATTATTAATTATATATTTATTTATTTATTATCAATCAATTAATTAAATGATTAAATACAATGAGGGAAGAAGAGAAAAAAGAGGAGAAAAAAAAAAGGTCGACAAGAGAGGAGAATGAGTAGAGTTAATTGTGTGAAGGGTGAATATTGTTATTTACTAAAAAGTTAATGGTAAAATGAGATTGAATTATTAGTAGCTAACTTCCAAGTGTGTGTTTGGCAAAAAAAGCTACTAGTTTATTTGAAAGATTATGTCTTATTGACTTGGTCAATAAGTTAATAGAGTTATTTGATAAACCATTGTAGCATTTGAAAATAGCTTTTAGAATGTACTTGAAGTAATGTTTCATTTTAAAAGCTGGCTACTAATAATTTATTTTTTATTTTTACTTTTAAATTTTTTAATAAATTACAAATTTTATCCTCACACAATCATTCATAAGAACTCAATCTCTCTCTTTTACGTGACCCTTATTTATTTTTTTATTCTATTTTTTTTTTCTTTTCCTATCTTTTCTCTTCTCTTTTCATTTTCTTCTTCACAAATTTGGTTTTTTTTTTATTAAACTATTTAATTAATAGGTTGATAATAAATAATTATTTAATAAGTTAACTAATAATAAAATATAATAAAGATCAATTATTTAATAAAAAGTAAAATGAATTATATTTTATCTTAATATTATCTCAATATAATATTATATATTCTTTTTAGTCATTTAACACGATTTTAGTTAATTGTATGATTAGTCTTGTCAAATAATTTTAATTTAATCAATGAGCTACATAATTATAAGCTTTCAGCTACATTTCACAACTTTTAGCTAGTTTTACATTTACACGTTACAATTTCATAACTTTCAGTTAATTTTGTTAAATAAACCCAAAAACAAATATTACTCCAAATAGCTTTCTAATAGCTAGTTTTTAAAAGCTATAATCTTTTTTTATTTTTGATTTATTGAACAGCTTTACTAGTTTATTGACTAAAGTTAATAATCTATAATCTCTTAGATTAGCTATAATCTACTTTTCCAAAACACACTCAAACTTGTTTACAAAACACTCTTATTTTAGACAAACGAACTTATTAACTAATCAAATATGTTATAAGTTAGCTTAAATGACATGTTAAACACACCCTAAATATATGCAAGATGAGACAAGACAACAATAGTAAAGATAATAATTTTTCCTTGTCATGGTCCAATTCAAATTTTCATTATGAACACAGAATTCAATTTTTATATTGTTTCATGTCTCAGTTTCTCTTATTCCGAATCCTTTTGGAACATGCGGTCTTAGCTTGTGTCCACCCCTACAAGGATATATACACACACACACCATTATGTTTATAAAAGATAATTCTTCTAAACAATACTTTAAATTTTAAAATTTAAGACTTTTCGTGTGAAATGCTTTAAAAATTCTATTTCCCTTTCACTAAACCAACAGTTAGCAGCATTATATTCAAGCTTAACTCATGCAGTCTCGTGGCTTGCTTCTAGATTTCTTCACAAAATTATATGTATCTTCATCATTTGCTAATTAATTTAATAATTTTTTCCCTCTTGTTCTCTTATGTCCCCTCTAACCTTGTTATAACTTCTTCCACCCTTTCTCACCTTTTTTCATCGTTTTTTCCTCATCAAACTTAACAATGTATAAAGTAAAACATCAGAACAATAGAAACATACACATGCATACCTTAAATGTGAAGGAAATCTACTAAAAAGTTTGACAAAAATGAAGAAGAAAGGGGAGAAATGAGTGCTGTTGTTCGGGAGGACTACGGCGTGCGCGAGGAATGAAAGAGAAGAGAAGAGTGAAGTAGTCTATTTATGGCACGAGAATAATTTTGAAAGAAATAAAAAAAAAAATGGGAGAGGGGGAAAAATTAATACCCCTACTAATACCAACCTTCACAGTCTTTTTTGTTTTCCTTTATTGGGTACGTTTGAGGCTTGACGGAGCTTCCAAAAATGATGTCAACCGGTACACCCAATGAAGAGGGGACCACATTCATTTAATCACATCTCATCATTGAACAATCCATAGAGATAAATGGCCCTTATTTTGAAGCAGCATCACGTTTGATGCTGATAAATGCAAGAGATCAACGTCCAAGCAGCATCACTTTTTGCTTTGAATAATTTTATATTCTCCTATCACATCTTTCTACAAGTTCCCTTATTTACCAAACCAAGAAATAATTGAATGTATTTTATATTTTTAGATAATAAATATATATACTTTTCATTGAATATTTAGTTTTATATAGTATTAGGAGAATTAGTAGGAAAATGTAGTACGAGAATATAACATTACTCTTTTGGTTTACATGTATGGAACTTTTTTTTTTTTTTAAATACGAGTACTATTGTCCTCTATAAAAAATAAAGTGAAGCAATTAAAATTAACGTTTTATTGTTGGTTTAGACTTTTAATATTCTAAGTCTCTCAATTATTGAGTTAAATTTATTTACTTTAAGGATAACAATTTGTCTTGTTCAAGAAAATCCCCATCGAGAATTCCTCGTTAACGTGGAGATTAAGGAGCCATTGCTCCATACGAGAGCAGAGATGGAGAAGAAAATTTTCCTGCATGGATTTCAGGAACGGTGATAGAAATATCCAATTTATGAAATTATATATAAAAAAAATTCTATCTTTAAATAAAACATATATTTATAAAAAATATTTTGGTAATTGTATATATATTTTAAAAACTAAAAATTAAAAAATTAAATAGAAGTTGAGGGAGTGGAAATTGACAGGATGTTAGAGAGCAAATTTTTCTACCTTATAGGACTGGGATTGGGCTGGGGCCAAATTTCTGGTGCGGATTGGGGACAGTGACTCCACTCTCCACCCCATCTGATTGCCGTTCTTACTGCTTACCAACGAAGGTACATTTTGTTGTTACATGCATGACACTTTTGTTAGGCACAATACAAGAACCTGGGTCTTTGTTCTGCTTCTTCAATAAAACAATTGAGTTGATTATTATCAATGAAGGTAGGGAGTGGAAGTTAGTGGGTTTCTTTCTTGGACGGTATGCTTGTCTGGTCACTGCCTCTCTCGCCCAAATGTGACGGACACCACTTTCAAAGTTGCTGTGGCTTTTAACATATTTTCATATGCATTTTTGTATTGTAAATGTAAAGTGGCTTGGCTCTTTGCTCACAATTGGTTGGGGGAATGGAAAAGTGGGACACATTTTGATTTGGATATACATCCATTGGTCCTCATTCTCTAGTCTATCTTAATTTTTTGGGATGACAACTATGCTAGCTGTGTCCATCTTGAGTTGAATCTTCAGTTCATTGTCCACAACCCTCAAATTGCCCCCATAATTGGTAATTGGTGCACATCTCTTTTAAATCTAGTTTTTATTTTGAACAAAAAACCCAGTTTTCAAAATATGTATCGTCCTTGAATTACATATCAATAATATGTTCAACAATAAGTTAGGGATTGATTTCTTTTGATAGAAAATAGATTTGGTATCAAGGAAGAGTATCTCATTTGGTAGAAAATAGATTTGAGTGATAGTAGATTGTCTCTTAAACAGAACCTTTTAGCAATTATAAATTTGATTGATAAGTGAAACAAGAAATCATTTGATGAGGGATGGAAATAGGCTATATGGCATACCAATGGCTAAGGATGGGTATGAGAGGAGATCTTGATGTCTCCTCTTATCCTGGCTTAATGAATTTGAGACAATTTTAGAAGAAGAAAAATCGAGACTCAAAACAAAATTGAAATATAATTTTAAATAAATTTTGAGATGAGATTGAGACAATGATTATTCTATCCTAAATTTTATTTATTTTTTTTTAATTTTGAAATGTTTCGAAATTATCCTGAATTTTATATGACGATTGCTTTGTTTTGCATTCTTTACATAAGTTCTATCATATCTCCATTTGATTACTTTTCTTTAAAAATTGTACATTTTCATTCAGTTAATAGCTCAAGTGCTATATAATATGTTACTAATTTTTGAATTGAGCAAGTTCATATATTACCTTACTTACACTTTCTACCAATTACTGTAGAGTTGGGGTACTATTTTGGCAACATTTATAATGTTTACACATCAATTATTATTCTTTTGCTAATTCTTTTTTCTTGTTTACTCCTCTATTATAAAGAGGCTTCCAATTAACTTCAAAAGGCCTTGTTAGAAGTGTCGCAAGACTTGCCAAATTTGTTTATTTCCTGCTTGTTTTATCTTTTCTATGGCATCTGTAAATATATTTTACTTTGGGCTGATTTGATCCTTGGAAGTTCAATGAATTCTAATTTTAAATATGTTAAATATATGGAATTGAAGTTCATTACATGGATAATTAATTTTTTTTAAAAAAAAATTATTGGGACAAAATCAAGATAAGATGAAAAAAAGAAATTTGAAATAAGACTTGAAACAAGACTAGAGCATGATTGAAATAACACATTATACAATTAAAATAGGACAAAATAAAACTTTAAAACAAGACCAAAATGACCAAAATCTCGTCATATACCTATCTTTGTAATTCAAGCCAAAAAAATGTGTATATATCTTATAAACTTCAAAGATTTGAGTTTCGATATGGTGGTTGAATGGGTTCAGGAATTTGAGTTGGTGTTATATTCATCGTGAATTTGGTGCATTGGCGTGTATAGTCACGTGATTGTCACATGACTTTTCTAAAAAGGATATGTAAGCTTTTAAATGTAATTAAAATGAATTTACACTACACAGCTAGCAAACTCATCCACCCATACCCTTAACTCTATGCCTATGTCAGTTTATAATTTGCTTAGGCCACAACCTCTTCTTTCGGCCCTTTTAGTAGTAGCGTCCTTGGTCCTTAACAAGCATTGATCTATGAGCGCCATGGGTAAATTCTTTTAGCACACCCTATAATGTCTAACCACACACCCATTACACCATAGATTCCTTGTATCATATGGGGTGTGTGAGGTTAGAAAATATGGGTGTACGAAAAGAATTCACTCCATGCTTGAACTTAAAGTCGTAGCTATTTTTTTTTTAAAAAAAAGAAAGAAAGAAAAGTCAAAGTTTAACCCTTTTTAATTTAATAACATGTTTGTTTCAAAGAAGTTTCACTTCTCATTTTGTAATTTTGTATTAATTCGTTTAACCCAATGTGATATCTTATTTGGGCCGGATCTTGAATACATCCCGGATGGCCCAGCCCAAACCACCATTTAGCCATATTTTAACAAAATTGTATGGTCTTATCATATATATATATATATATATATATATATATATATATATATATATATATATATATATATGTATATATATATTACACATTCTATCCATTCATGAAGTATGAACTTTTGAAATTCTGAACGCAAGGGATGTGAGAAAAGAAAATTTGAGACGTGTAATAAGAAATGACTGCCCAAAGGCATTAATGAGCAAAACAAGATTTGGAGACATTGGGTAATGGCCCAATTTGTGGTGACAAGTTACAAAATCACTTGAAAGGGTAGCATGTTTCTCTGCTCCTTCCACTAGACAGAGAACTCCTTGACTTGAATGATATGTGTTCTAGCAAGCTATTATACATCAACTAGAGTTTTAAACTTATACTACATATAAAATATAAATTTATTTTGTGTAAATTTATTTTATTCATTTAAATATAATATTTTTAAAATTTAAAAAAATAGATAAAGCAAAATAAAAAATAAAAAAATAGTGCAAATAAAAAATGCGTCCTTGAATGGGTTACGCAGGTGACATGAATTGACTAATTCAACTTTCAAACTTTGTTCTTGACTGATTGCTTAGGTCAACCTAGCTAATCACGATATATAATATATGTATACTTACAATTATAAATTTTCTTTTATTTTATTGAAACAATGCAAAACATATTCAACTATGCTATTATTTTTTTGGTAGGGTACGTATCTACAAAGGGATGGCAATTTCCCACATAACGTTCAAGTAACGTTAATTATAATAGATATGTTTGGATAGGCAAAATAAAGTGCAAATTAGGGGTTAGCAAAACCCAAACTGAACTACCCAGACCAAAATTAATTAACATTTAAATAGAACCGATCTATAAAACATTATAAACTCATACACACACATATATGTGTGTGTATATATATAATGCTACTTTTGTGATCATGTCTACTTTCTTGTAAGGTAGAATGATAGAATTGAATGTTTGTTTAAACGAGCTGTTCCATTCTTCTCCATAATAATGGCAAACAATTTTAGGTTTGGGAGGAAGCTGCAGACTATCTAAAAACATTTGCTAAAACTTCTCTTCAACTGAGTTAATAGATATATAATTTTTTAAAACTTTTAAGGACTATTAAATTACTCAAATCAATTGAATCAAATTACAATTGATGGTTTGACTTTCTTTTTTAAAATACATTTGAGAGTTCAAACTAAATTACTCCAAAAAGAATTTGAGATATTTATAAAAACTGAACCAAACCACTTCATGTTCAAGACGATAAAGCATTAATTATAGTGCTGTTAATATTTAATTAGTCTCATTCTAATGAAATCGCTTGAATACCCTTGCTACATATATGAAACTCTTAACTTTGAAATGATATTCTCCCCAAATAATTTCTGCCCTAGAATAAGCTTTCCTTCCATCAAAACATTGACTTGAGTGTAAGAAGTGCTCCGACTCTAATGCCCCTTTAACCATCCTTCTCTTGTTACGTGTTGCTAGCCTAATCTAAAATCAAGTCAAAAGTGCCTAACTAATATCTTGAGGTGAACATGCCATTACTTAAGTAGCATATAATCTCTTTGTTTAAAATTATAAGGCTTTACTTAAAAATTTTAATATTTAAAAATTATATATTTTTTTTTTTATAGAATAGTTAATAATATTTTTTTAAAAATATATTTCTTTAAAATTTTATTTTAATTATTGCTTATGTATTTGATTTAAGAGATAAATGTTAAATAAGGATACCATAAAAAAAAATCTATTTTTTTTTACAGTAGATAATAATACCTTGTAATTTTAAATAAAGAATATATATATATATATATATATATATATATATATATATATATATATATATATATATATATAATATATATATAAATATATATATATATATATATAAATATTTATATATATAGTTTAGGGATCCACCAACCTGTCTACGATCTTCCATGGTTGGTAGAATTATTATATATTTATAGGTAAGAATCAACATTAATTATCTTAATTGAATACTAAACAAACTATTTATTTCCATCTTTGTGCATGTTCTCCTCAACTTGTTAGTGCTCTAATTAAACATGCATGGCATTTATTCTCTACTTCACATTATTTCCATCTAGTGGATTCTAACTCATCGTTTGTTAGTCAAGCCTGTTTATCTTTCCCTATTTGCGATACACGTACTAACTAGTCTGCTACCAATATGCCAATACATTATTCACTTAGTATACAAGAAATTAGATGCGTTATAATGGATTAGAGCGTACAATTTAAATATAAACTATTCAATTAATATACATATATACATATTCAACATATCTAGGTTATAGATCGCTATACAAAATTCTTTCATTTTATTTTTTTTTTGATAAAAACACAGCCACACATAGAAAAGACTGCACATGGGTTTGTGTCCGAATGTAGGTGCAGCTGTCTGCAAAACCCTATAAGGCTCGTGTATTCTTGAATGATTTGTCAATTCTATACTATATATACGTGAGTTCCAATATAGATTCAGCCTCATAAATGTATGTATAATATATATATATATAATATACACACACACACATACATCACATGCAAGAAATATGAGCTATATATGAGATGTCCTACGTTTTCTCAGCTCTCTTTATGTTAGGTAGCGGTGGAGGGGTTAGTAGATACTAGACTAATTTAAAACCGTTAGTTTAATGGTAAATAGGTTGAGTTTTTTTAAAGTAGAAGAATTTAAAGTTTTAAAACTCTGAAGACGTAATTTATTAGAAAGATAATTCTTTTCATGTTTTCAACAATGATTAGTTACATATTAAAAAAGGGTACATAAACACCTAGGTTGAAAAAAAAGGTCTAACAGCCCTTCGTGCACCGACTTCACTTGATCAACCATTCCTGATTTGATTTGGGGTTAATAAACTTTTCTAAGTAATTGATGCTTGGATCGATCTAGAAAGTTTTGCGAGCATACGCTGAAGTACTCTTATTATTATAAAACTAATCTTACAATATTGATTAAGAGAAAAATCCTAGTGGTACATAATTTTTCATATAGGAACGTTTCCGTCAAAGAATAGAATAAGAATAGTTTTCTATAGTGTTATATACAACCCTATAGATACCCGTGACCAAAACAAATTAAAAAAGTGTTATATACAACTATTTTAAGGTAATCTCCAATAATATAAGGTCACAAGTCTGATTTTTTTTTTTTCTTTTAATTTTCCGTTATCCCTGATTAAAAAATTAGACTTCCTCAATTTAATCACTTCAAATGAGTCATAGCTAGCATGGGTTTCAAATTTATAGATAACTCATTTTAAAATGAACCATATTAAGTTATCAAGTATAAGTAATTTAGTCTCATAAAAAAATGTATGTGTAATTTAGTAGTAAGTAATTTGAATAATATATAAGAAATTAAAATTTTAAACTTCTTTATGCAAAAAAAAATAAAATCTTATCGTAACAAAGTATTTTTTGTTGATTAATTTTAATTTAATTAATTTACTTCTTTATCAGATTCAAATTTAAATATGGCATTAAAATACTTAGATAATATCTATTGTTTCACAATTTATTTATTGTTTAAGTCAACAATTGTTTTGATAAATAATGTTAACAAATTATAATTAGTTATTTGATTTAAACATTTAATAACTCAATGAGTCTTACTTTTTATTTTCTAATTTCTTATAATTAATACAAGTAGGGAGATAAATAGTGTGATACCTACATATTGTAACCAAAAGAAAAAAAAAATAGTGTGATACCTATGATAATAGTTAATCTAGTTAATACAAAAAAAAGCATTATTCAATGTTTATTATTTTAATTAGTCGCATCCTTTATGAATGCTTATTAATGCTATGAATGTTTACTTTGTTCTATTTTAATATATTCTAGATCAACTTTTTGGCCGATAGCTAAGCGAGAAATGATACAGTATCCACTGAAAGAGGTGATGAAAGTGAGAGAGAGAGAGAGAGAGAGAGAGAGTCTTGTGCTTTGGCAGCACATCACATGGATCTTCTTCGGGTTGCAGAGTTAAGTAGTTTACCATGTCAGATTAAAACTGGCAAACGTCGCCTTCAAAATTCAGCACAATTTTACACCATCACTGTTTCCTAACACTTTCCTTCTATTTTCTTCTTTCCTTATCTCTTTGCATTCTCTTTCTTATTGGAACGTGTGCTCAGCTAAGAACCCCACCACACCTTTTCCATGTTGTTGCTTGCTTTACATATGAACTCCGCAAAATATATAGACTTGCATCTCTTCAACCTAAAGATGTTGTTGGTTTACAATCTCAGATCCTCTTGATTCAAATTAATAAAAAGGATCTCATGAACTTTCTGCAATTTTTTTTCATAAATAAAATAGTAATGTATTTTTAATATTAATTTAAATATATAAAAAGTTAGATTTTATCTCAAAATATAAAAATATTTGTAACCTTATATATAGGGTTAATCAATTTTGCAAGTTGCCCTCAATTTTCCATGATATGATTCCAAAGCACCAATCTGAAATAAAATTATTAAAAGAATGCAAACAGAGAATCCCATTTTTATTCATGGCCCATGCTGCATGCTAGAGCTGGAAATCCACTAGAGACACATGTAACCTTAACTAAAATATATTTATACATTATTTTTTTATTTCAATCTAGCAAAAATATATTTTGCAATAACTAAGTGTATCATGTGAAAGAAGGTGTACTGCTCAAACCCCACTAATTTCTTACTTGAAACTCAAGTAGAATATTTGTTAAAAATTTTATACACCAATCTACATCAGAACATAGAATTCAAGGTGATAAATAAAAATGGTGGGGCTAATCCTAATTTAATTTTCTTGGTAGTTTCTTTCACCTTTTTCAGTATCACAAATTATATCAGGTTTAGTTTTCAATGAAAATGGTGGTTCTGCTCAGGCCATGTCCAGAAGTTGTGCTGCTCATCAACACTGTGAAACATGTTGTTGAAGTTCTCATTTTGAAGGTCTGATCTTGATGATGAGCATTGAAGGAGTTGAGTTATGCTTGTGGGCTTCATGGAATTTGGTAGAAGGCTTTTCACATTCTGATGATGATGAGAAGAGATGGGACTGTTCATAACTGGTGTTCTTGAAAGATCCAAATTAATGTCTGAGCTGTTCTCAGTACTTCCATTGCTCCAAGAACCCTCAGTTTCTTTCTTAAGACGCAGTGTTCCAGCTTCAAAGCAATCTCTACCTCTTAGAGCTTGCAACTGCAAAATTACACCAGAAGAAACAAAATAGTACTCAAGGTAATTATCATCTATGAAAATTTAAACAAATGCCTCCATATGTTGTAAGACAGTACTGAAGAAGAGAAAAGAAAAGAAAAAAACACTAGTATTAATATGTGAGATGTAGTTCTGAGTGCTGAGTTCTGACACTGTCACACTGACATTTCACAAGAATAATCAACTGAAATGAAGCAGAAAGCTAATTAGGGAATCCATGGCTTTTAAAAGTCATTAATACATGTGGGATCAATAACTCAAGTCAGTGAAATGGAGTTTTCACAATAAATATGAAGAATCTAATCTCAAATACGAAAAAAAGCTGTTTCTCTTAAAATAAACATAGGTCTTCCAATGAAAAGGATCTATCAGTCTTTCTTACATCACAGTTAGTATCCATCTACGTCCATTTTTGGTAGAAGGGCAAGGCACTGTAACGGATAAAAGAACCATCTATTGCAGATGGAAACTAGATCTCCTACAGTAAAAAAGTCATATAGCTAATGAGTGCAGAGGTGATACACCATGAATTGTTGAATGAAACAACCGAATTACACTAATTGCACTAGTTTTTGATTGCAAGATCTGGGTCGATCACTTTGATCTAGAATTCAATTAATTGAACTCCAACAAAGGGGAAACTTTAGCATGTCAAGAATGAGAAGACAAGAGAAAGAACAAAAGATAAGAAAATTGAAAACCCAAATTGTTTTCCAAAATCTAAGCATCCCATGAATTAATATTTAAATTTAAACCAAGCATGTAATTAACAAGTTATAACAATTAAGCTATTTGGAATAAATGAAGAGATTAGATCAAGGTGATATCAAGCTCAATATTATAATTATGTTCATCTTCCCAAAAGCATCCATAAAAGGAACTAACTTGTATTGAATTAATGATTGAAGAACTCTAGCTAGGTAGGCCCTTTAACCATATAATAATCGATGATTTACCTCTGCATGTAGTTTCTTGTTCTGAGCTTGAAGGGTATCATTATCTGCCTTGAGTGCTTCAAACTGTTTCCTGAGCACTTCGTATTCCTTCTCCAACTGTTTTGTTTTCCACCTGGCTCTCCTATTCTGGAACCAAATAGCGACCTGTCTTGGCTGCAGACCCACAGCCTTTGCCAACTGCATTTTCCTCTCTGGCTCAAGCTTGTTTCCCAACTCAAAGCTCTTCTCAAGGGCTTTGACCTGCTCCATATTCAACCTCTTCTTCTTCTCCCCAATCTGGCATCCATCATCAGACAACTCATCATCTCCATGCATCTCCTGATGATCACACTTGTTTTCAATCCCTGAAAACGACATGGATCGCTTCATCATGAAAGGTGCACCACCTGCGTTTCAATCAAATAATACCACATAAAACAAATTAACACAAGATAAACAAAAACTGATCATCAAATTGGTGACCCTTTAAAGAGACATAAAGAGAAAAAGAGAGTATATATTGTAATAACCATGGAAGTGTTGGGGTGGTAGTAATGAAGGGGGAATATTGAGAGATGTAGAGGGCAGGTGGTCATGATCTTCATGGATTTGGAACATGAAACTATGAGAAGAAGGTGGGAAATTAGCCATAGCTGCAGTGGAGGAAGATAGTATCATTCATTCATGCAAAGATAAGATGATGCCCTTTGGATTTTGGTGGATCTTCTTTACAGTAATTTATTTAAGGGGATGATGCTGTGCTCATCGCAGGCTTTGGACTCTCACTCTCATGGTGACAGAGGTTTCACAGAGAGGGTTGATGGGTACAGACTACAGGGACTGAAAGACAGCGATTTTTAGGTTGAGAGAGAGAGAGAATGAGAGGTGTAGATTTTGATATATCAAAAGATGGGGGCTTTCGTGGACCCATCCTCTGATACATAGGATCCTCTCTCTTTCTCTTTCTGCTAAATTGTAGAATATGGAATACGGATTTCCTGTTGTCACGAAGTCACAATGGACAATATCATGTGACGAGAGCCGTTCGATAGATCAACCAATATACATTTATACGTAATTGATTCATTCAACGGCCCTTATTGTACTATGTTGTCGACTATGTGAACACATACATATGCAATGGTTACAAGAAATCTAGATCTATAGTATACGTGTGTACATTGTAATAAGGATAAGTTCAAACTCAATGATTCGAGAATTAATTTTTGGCCCAAGCAAGCTATTATTCTTAATTAATTATATGGGATATTTTGGCCTTTTGTTGCTTAGCATAGTCTGGAATTAGATTGGGATCAAACAAGTCTGGTTTTGTTAATCCCTGTCCACACACACAAGCGGTATAATAGGAGAAAAGTTTTCTGGGGAAATCTAGATGCCAATGCTCAACGATACTGCTTGTACATATTGTTCTAGTTGCTTGAAGTTGAAGTTTTCAAATTGTGGATGGTTGTGATTATGGTAATTGCCAAAAGAGAATTGCAGCAAAAGCTGCTTATACAAACAAAATTTGTAGTCAAATTCTTTTTTCTTTTTTTCTTTTTTAAATATTTTTGGAAACAATTTTAAATTTGAACACCAAATTTACAAGCATTAGAGATGATTTGAGTACTCAACTGCAAGCTGTTTGCTCAATAACTGTAATAAAATTTGATTGCAACATATTATTAGGGCTGCATATTATGGTTGTAAATGGCAATTAAAAAATCAAGAACTTGTTGAAGCACTAAAAACTTGATAACATTAAAGTGAAAAGATAAAATTTTATTATATTAAAATTGACAAAGGTCAGTGTTGGGTAAAAATGCCAAGAAGAAAACTTTAATTAGCTCTAATCTTGTCACTGCTGTACAAGCCAAAAAATACCTACTTAATTATACATCATTTGAGTTGCTTCAAGTCAAGTTTTCAAATCGTGTTGTGATAATTATAGCTAATTGCCAAAAAAAAAGCAGAAAAAGATGCCGGAACAACTATAATTGATTGCAACGGTTGTCATAGTAGGGTAATATTATGAGTATAATTAGACAAGTCTTATTCCTACACATTAAATTTATACAATTTTATACGCTTCGAATTAATGCCAATAGCCCATGCATATTAAAAATTATATCGCTTACTATATAAAATAATATAAATTCATTATACCTATTCTCATATAATTATTGTAATTCAAGAATCATGAACTTGGTTGAACCATGCTAGAATCTTGATAGCATTTTGGTGACAAGGTCAAATAGTTACAAAAATGAAATTGACAGTGGTCAGTGTCTGGTAAAAAAGCCAAAATAGTAAGATTTTCTTCGAATCTTGCCATGATTATACAAGCCAAACAATATCTATTTTTTTTTTCTTTATTTTCTCTCTGGGGAAGGAGGGGTTAAAATCAAAGCTTCTTCTCATGTGTGACGAGGAAACTTGGGATTTGGCAACATGAAAATCCAGAATCCAAGGAGAAAGTATGAATAGAATAATTTTGGATAGTGTAACAGTCATTTTATAAACATTCATCTGTAATGGAACTTGCACTTCGTATTAATTAATTAACTAATGCGAGTCTGGCATCGGCTGGATATATTTGGCTATTTTGTTTTGAAGATACTCATACTGGGATTTTGGAATATATTCACTCCTTAGGTTTTTCATTGGCCAACCATATATTGTTAATCTAACTGGCTAGGGCTAGAAAACACTAAAATGTTTGGAATAATGCTATTTGTAAGTTATTTTATTCTCTATTCAATGAGATAACATTTAATGTTCTATTATCTGTGCCATTACTGATCTGGTTAAATTTATGGAGTGCAGATTTGACTTGAGTATTGTTATGAGAAAATAGATGATATATCAACTAGTTTCCAAACCTTTGCTGGGTAAAAGCTAAGATCCACCATGAAATATTGACTTATAGAGCAAATCCAATTGCAAAAAGAAGCATAGCACCAGTGAATAATGAGTTAAAGAAGGAAAGAAGGCAACTTCATAAAATATCCATTTATGGTTAAAGATTGAAAGTCAAGGCAAAATGTAAATTCTGAACGTGAAGTCTCAGAGACTGAGGGGCGTAGTGTTCTTTCCCTTTCAATATTCCTTACTCAGTAATCCTACTTCATCACTTTTCCTAGTTGTACAGAGAAAGGTAAATCCAGATTTGTGTAATTCAAAAAATTGGTAGATGCAATTGTTGATATGATATAAATTATATTAATCGATTCATTCAATAAGATATGTTTTATTATGTCAGTGACTATATTGACATTAAAAAGATGTGTCTTCATCCACTGATGGAGAAATCATTTGGTGCATTCACTTCCCCAAATAACCCTAATCGTATCTAGGGGAAACTGAGAAACACTCTGGGGTTCTCAGTCTGTGCTCACAAAATCACATTGATTTCTGTGGTGGAATAGGTGGGTGTTGCCCCCACTAAGTGTCCTTGTAGCTTTAGTGTGGCCTACAGCTACAGGAAAGCTCTTTGGTATACCCTTATTGGAAGTTTTGGGGCAAGCCCTTTAATTTGGAGCATGGGGCAACCATGTTATATTCCTTTGTTAACTCCTTCTCCCAAAAAATCAATTCCAGAAAGTGCTCTGAATCTTCTTCACATGGCTCCCTGTTCCCATGTGCCATTGCTTCACAATATTCACCTCTCTCTCTCACCACAAAAAAGTCTTCAACTAAATGTCTTCTTGGGAATCCATATTCTTTTTTTAAAATCTTAACCTCGTTCTTCTATTCTCCAACTAAACACTATTTTATTGTTCATGCTACACCTCGGGATCCAACATATGGAATTTCTTATGAAAATTAAACCATTTCCCCACAAGACAATGATCAAGAGTTTAGTTGTATATCAATCATCTATAACTACCATGTCATATGCCAATGCTTGCAAATCTTGCATGCTTATCAATCATTTGTCCTTCACACATACCATGATTGGTTTATGTAATTTTTTTATGGAGTAAAAGTTTAAATTTCTTTTGTAGCTAAGTAAAATTTAATTCCAATAATGTTAGATAACTCTATATATTTAAGCATTATAAAATCATGAACATAAAAGAAAACCTTCATCCCAATTGACACATCATTTGTGTCTTTATCTCCAATAATAAATATACCCTATAGTTGATTAGCCTTTATAGACTAGAGATCTCAATGACCCTATAATATTATAAGTGTCTTTTGGCAAAAATCTGGAAAGAAATGAAACTATAACTTCATTAATTTGTGTTTCAGCATTAATTTGTTATTTCAATTTGTGTTTTATAACTTATTCTAAGTGTTTTTATTTTATTATTTTTTACTCAATAAAAAATCTTAAAATAAACTATAAAGAACAATATTTTTTTTTTTCTTTTACTTCTATCTCACAACATATATGCTGTTAAGAGGTAGGTGTGTACATACCTATATACCTCTATATGCATAACTTATGGGATAATATATTTTTCTTAATTCTTAGTAAAGAACTTCCACTGATTAAGGTTGTTTAATTAATATACACTAGACTAATGATTAGAGTATCTCCTGAACGTAATGGCTTCTTCTAGGGTAAAATTTTTAAGGTTCATGCCCCAAAAAATAATGAACCTATAGCTAGACTTTACAATATTGCCTTATATATATATATATTTAACGAGCACCATTTTAGCACTCTTCAAATGATTCAACTTTATGCATATTTCCGCTTTGAGATTAAATGATTTAAAGTTAAAGATAATTCAGGTCGAACAAATAGACATCCCAAAGACCAAGTGCGCCCCAGCCATGTTACCCAAAAGTGATAGCAACCAACCATTATTCATCTTCCATGCATTCCAACTAAGGAACATGGCCATGGAGAGCAAGGAAACAGGCTTTGAGTGACATTGTTATCATTGTCTAGGATTAACTTTAGTTCAACATCATCGGCACATAAAGGAAATGAGAAAGGGAGTGAAACACGTTATACAAGTACGGGGTTGTAACATGGACGTCACACATGAAACGAAGTAGAATCCTTCAGGCGGTGAAAAAGGAAAATACAATAAGTCCGATAAAATTTTGTTTAAGAGTCAGCAAAATTCGAACTAAATTGTTTAAACTGCTCAAATTAAATTAATCTGCATGGTATTTGGTTCGATTTAGATTAAATTTTTTTTAAACTGTTTATTATGATTGGGTTTGCGCTGTAAATGATTTTAAATTTATTAAAATCGAACCGAATTGTATACATAATATATATGTATATTTTATTTTTTTATATATGTATTACTTATTTATTATAATTAAAAATATATTATTCATGCAAACACTCACAAATGACAAGTAATATATAAATATAACAATAATATAATTAAAAATATATACTATGACATGAGTATGATTTTTCTCTTAGTTTTCTGTTGGTTTATCATTCGTAATATGAGTATGATAACTGCTTTTAAAGTTTTCTAATCTTAGTGTTTAATTTTTAAAGAGTAAAAACTAAATTTTAAACAAAAGATTAGGAGGGAGCCGTAAACAATGTGAAAATAATTGTTAAAAATATTTTTTATTTGAGTTAACATGTCATTTTTTTTAATCAAACTATTAAATCGTTCAAATTCACTAAATCAAACCGTAATTTAGTGGTTTGGTTTGATTTGGTTATTTTCTGAAATTTTCTAAAATCCAAACCAAATCGCATCACAAAATGTTTGAGTGGTTTGGTTTGAATATTGCTAAAAACTTCACCAAACCACATCATGCTCACTCCTAATTATATTATCTTTTTTCCATGATTTTAACAGATTAGGGTTATGTTATTAAAATGATAAGGAAGAGACATAATCATGGAAGGAACCACCAAATTAGATGGTAAAAAGGAACTTCTCAAATTGAAAGAAAATAAAATAAAATCAAAGAGACTAATTTATGTTATTTTGAGTACAAGATAATTCTTGTTCGAAAAAAGAACTAATGAATTTTTTTAAATAAATGTGACTATGAAATTTTAAATTTTAAATTTTTATTAAAAAGTTTAAGACTTAATTTGCTTATCACCTAACAGTGCAACATGGAGTAAAGCAAACTATGTAGCTCTAACAGTTTTGCTGATTTCTGAAGAAAAGAAAACGGGCCTGTAGTTATTTTTATTTCTCAGTCCAGGGAAGTAGTTTTATTTTCTTTGACTTAGGCCTGTCTTATATGGGTTCTTCAGCTAATTTACACCACGCCATTTCTTTTGGTACACCCCATTTTTCTAGTACATCCCATACTCTATAAAAAGTCTAAAATACCCTTAACAATTTAAAAAAATTAATGCACACCCCATTTGCCGCATCCTCACTTCAAATATATATATTTTTTCTCATTTTTATTAAAAATTATTATTCAAATCCTATATCACTTTTGAGAATGAGTAGAAGGTATTATTATTATTTTTTTAAATTTGTTAATATTTTACTTCTTTTAACATATTCAATTTTATCCTACATATTTACATAATAATTAAACATTTTGAAGTAATAAATTATTTATTATTCTAAGATTTTATTTACTTATTTTGACATTTAATTAATTGTTTAATAAGAGATATATAGTTCATCATGTTAAAATTAATTTTATATTGCACAAAAATACAATTTAGTTAGTTTTTATTTTTTTGTTTTTTAAAGAAATTAACGGATATTTTAAAAAGAAAAGTTTGAAAAATGGAAATGAGATATGTAACAAGAAAAAATGGGGTGTGGCAAGAGAAATGACCTTCACTCCAAAAAGAAAAAAAAAAAAAAAATATGAATTGAATGTCTCTGTTTGTTCAAGTTTCGCCGCGCAGGGGAGGGAATGCGAGATCAGCTGACGTTGACTGATTCTTTTTTATTTATTTTATTTTATTTTTTAATTTGGTCATCACTCAATTAGTAACCTTCCTTTTTGAGTTTGCGCCTCATTAAATTCGTATCCCATTGCAGAACCTCCCGTTCAAACAAACTTTGTCCCTCTCTCTGCCTCTTTGCCCAATGCCCAATGCCCAATCAATCCCCTTCTCCCTTCATTCATTCTTCTCTTCTTTCCCTCCCTCCTTTTCCATGCGTAACGTACGTTTCTTTTCTCTATTCTTGTTTCCTTCTGCTTCCTCCCCCTGGATAAACTCGTGCTCTCTCTACTCTCCCTCCACTAACTGACATGTGTTTGGTCAGCTGAGTCCACTGTGACTATGCGGGTGATACAACATTTTTCACGCTGTAACCGGCTTTCATCTGGTATTTATACTGCAGGGGTTTTCGCAGCAGCTCCAATTCCGAATTGCGATTCTACTCCCTTTTCTGTCGTCTCCACTCCAATTGCCTCCGGTAATCCCTTTCTGCTCTTGCATGCCTGTTTTATCATCTCCTTCTTAACCATTTCAATGAATTGAATGTTCTTCTCAACCCGGTTATCGTACGTGAGCTTTTCGTTTTTCTGTTTTCTTAGACTAATGGGTATCCGTTCTTGAAAGGTTTGATGGTTGGTGGCTGTGGGTCTTGCGCAAGTTTTGATCTTTTGATCGGTCTACTGTTTTATTTGGAAATTTGATATATGTGTTTGGGCCCATTTGTTCGGTGCTGCATTTTTCTATATATGCTTTTGATTTCTTATATTTGATTTTTTTATTTTTTTGAATTTGCGATCACTTATATGAACGATTTCGATAACATGGAACATTTTCCGGTGAATGCGTGTTTTGTTTTAGGTGTTGGAGATATGGCTTCTGGTGCTGATGATGTTACAATGGTTAACCTGGAGGGGGGAAAATCGAAGGGAAGAAAGGACAAACATGTCCAAGCTGAAGGTTCAGGATGTTGGATGAAATTCAAGTTTATGGGAAAGTGTATGCCTTTGAGGAGTGGCAAGAGTGGGCAAGATGGTATTCTAACTTATCCTAGTACGCTTGTTAGAATTCACATTGGTTTCTATTCTTTAGTATCCATTTTTGTGACTGTTTATGATCGTACACTACAATTCTGGTTGTGTTTGTTCTCGTTGAATTTCAAATTGGATAACACACTCTACTGTTGTACTATGTGTGAAAAGGTGGTATGCTGATTTTTCTTCCTTTGTATTTTATAGTGTGCTTGTTAGAGATTGCTATCTTTAGTATCCACTTCTGTAATTGTCATGATCACACATTACAATTTTGGTTATGCTTGCTCTCATTGAATATTTCTACTCATGTGCTATATGTGAGAAGGTGGCATGCTGATTTCTTCCTTTACATTTAAATTTCTATGCTTGGTAAGATTGAATTCTATATGCTACTTGTTTATGATCATTCTCCTTTTTTTTTCTTTTCCGTTACTGCTGGCAATGTTAACTTCTTAGCACTTGCATATCTTATTTTCAACTGAAAGGGTTTGCTGATATTTACATTTTACTCATGTTTTATTAGTAGCAAGGTTGCATGCTAATTTCCTTTTTCTGTTTCTGTAACTTGAGTTTGTTTGCTTTGTAAGTCATCATGTGCTAATCATTTCCATTTTGTTGTTACTACTGGTAAAGTTAGTTTTCAACTGTTTGAATCCCTTCTCTGCTTTGTCGCTACGCTTGTAACGGTAAATTTCAAGTGATTCCTTTTTAGTGGTCATGTTCTAATAACTTCTGTTTTGTCGTTTTTTCGGGTAACGCTAACTTTCATTTTATATATCCTTTACTATTAAATTGGTTGACTATAGTAGTTCATTTGTCGTATCCTAATCGCGAAATAGTAGGGTTGCCTCTGTTAGGGTAATCAACTGAGAATTTGCAGAACATTTCAATAGATGACCTAATTTGCACAGCAGTTTTCCCATGTTCCCTTATTTAATGCCAACTTAGAAAGGGTAGCCACTGAGAATTTGCCCTGCTCCAGTTAAAAGTAACAGTCATTCCTCCTCTGATTGAAAGAGATCTTCTTTGATCTTTCTTGTTGACTTTACTTTGGTGGTAATGTGGATGTGTTTTGAGGAATCTACTTCATTAAATATTCATCACTCTGAATTTTTATATTTTGTTACTCTAGCTAGATTCATTTTTTTGTGTATCTGAGGATCTTTCATTTTATATTGAAAGGTGAGTTTTAAGAACTTGTCAAATGTACATTTTCTTTCCCATATGAGCAAGAAAAAAAAAAAAAGTGAAAATATATTGTGGTTGAAGAGTAATGCTGTAAGACATCTGCGGTAACTTGACACTGTTTCATTTAGCTCACCTCCTTTAATGAGTGCTTTTAATGTTGTAATGTCTTTTGAGAGTCAAGTTTGGATAATTACCGCAATTTGCATATAGTCAGGTAAATAGAATTAGTAAATAGAAGGATGCATGTTCTACAAATATAGAACAATAAAATTTAGCGTATCCTTGTTTCCTGGGAATTTGATTCTGTCTACCAGATATGATAGTTGTGAAACTGACCATTTTTTTATCCTCATATGTGTTCCAAGCAATGGCATTGGGTGTGGTTGAACATACTTTTTTGGATAAAGAATGAGATTATGTTATTCATCCTCAATATTCAATGAGGTTTCCACTTCTAATTAGCTCTTCTAATGATGTTCTGTTTGTGCTTTCTTTCTTTCCATTATCTTTTTCTACCTTTCATAGGGAGCTAATTTACTTAATCGATCATGGCAACTCCATTTAGATTTATTTAATTATTATTATACTATGGCAATGGTAGCATTTATATCTTGTTGAACTAATGCCCTTTTTAGTATACTATAGAAGGTGTAATTTGTTTTAATTATGTCTTGACATGTCTGCTAAAATTTATGATCTATTTCCTTTCTCTCTGATCCAAGCAGAAAGCAAATATACAAATGATACCAGTAGAGGCCAACCAGTTGCTCCAGTTGGAACATCTTCAACCAACATCAATGCCATAACTGGTGCATCTGCTCACAATAAAATTGATGAACTAAAGATTGCATCCAATCTCCGAAGGTTCTCCTTTCATGAACTTAAGTTGGTGACAAGGAATTTTAGACCTGAATATATGCTAGGTGAGGGTGGATTTGGTAGGGTATTCAAAGGTTGGATCAGTGAAAGGGGAAAATGTCCAGCAAGACCTGGCACAGGGATACCTGTTGCAGTAAAGACTCTCAACCATGAAGGACTTCAAGGCCATAAAGAATGGCTAGTATGACACCTAATAAACCCTTTGTCTGTTACTTCCTCTTCTAGTTATTAGTTTGCACCTTTTATTCCTTGCTAAAAGTTACCAGTTTACTGTAAGATTGAGAAGAACTTCTGTATGGCAGGCTGAAGTTATTTATCTTGGTGAACTCCATCATGAAAATCTAGTTAGATTGATAGGTCACTGCATTGAGGGCAAGCAAAGGCTTCTAGTATATGAGTTTATGCCTCGAGGAAGCTTGGAGCATCACCTGTTTAAGAGTATGTGTTCCAACTTAATACTAAGAAGTTTGTGTATTCATTGATTCATCAATACATTTTTTGCAAAGTAAATCTAATCTTGTGTAAGGGATTAACTTTTTCCATTGAATTTGGAAAACGTGTTTAAATTGTAACATAATTCATTTGTTTATTATTCATGCTATTGGTATAGAAGCATCTGGTAGCATTACCTAATTTTGTCATTACATAACATAATGGGAACAACGCACACGTATGATAGTGTTATGCTAGAGGAAAATCTTTGGGAATAATAATTTTATTTGAGCAGGAACTCAGATCCTTGCATGGCCTATCAGAATGAAAATTTTGCTTGGTGCTGCAAAGGGCCTTGCATTTCTGCACGAGGAAATCGCAAGGCCAGTGATATTTCGAGACTTCAAAACATCAAATATCCTGTTGGATGCAGTGAGTAACAATATTGAACGTGAACTGTGCTAGTTTTATCACATGGTTTTACCTAATCCTTAAACCTGATGTCCCAGGATTACAATGCAAAACTTTCTGATTTTGGTCTTGCCAAAGATGGTCCGGAGGGAGACTCCACTCATGTCTCTACTCGAGTTATGGGGACACAGGGTTATGCAGCGCCTGAGTATGTGATGACAGGTTAGTACAGTTGGACTATACTCATCCTTTCTTTCTTAAGTTCATATTATTTCAGATGCTATCCTCTTCTAGCCCTTCTCATGGCTATTAATAATCATTTTACTGATTCAGTGTTCAAAATGTATAGTTTAATTTCTATTCCCTTTTGGCTTCAAGTATCCTCTTCACTTTCTACAAATTGAAATTGAAATACATGTGTATATAAGAAATCATAGATGACGTCTCTGCTTCTTTATCCCTCATTTTCATTGCTTTCCTCCAAATTAAAATATTGAAATTATCTTTCATGATTTTACTCGCTTAATTATGAGTTGAAGTCTCAAATATGCATTACTTTTTGGAACTATTCAGCTAAGATTCAATGTACATATACCTGTTTCCTTTAAGATCAACACAATAAAGGTGCTTTTTTTTTTTTTCCTTAAGAACAGAATGAAGATTATTCCAAAGTAGTACAATATTTCTGTGTTTTCTGATGTTTCCCCATTGTGAACCATGTTAGATATGGAAGATAAATTATTGGAGTAAAATGCTAATACGATGATGCTTAGCTGCTGCCCATTTAGAATATTCCTTGTCTTTTATAGTCATATCTGAATAATTATCCGAAAAAAGCATTGATTGAAGTCATTAAGTCATGCTTTAGGAGTTGAGAGTGCTTAACATCATTTGTCTTGTTGCAGGACATCTCAGTCCTAAGAGTGATGTCTATAGTTTCGGGGTTGTCCTCCTTGAAATGTTGACTGGAAGAAAATCCATTGACAGAAGCCGGCCACCTGGGGAGCATAACCTGACAGATTGGGCACGGTCGCGTCTTATGGACAGAAAACGGTTCTATCAACTGATTGATCCTCGGCTTGATGGTAATTTCTCCATCAAAGGTGCTTGGAAAGCTTGTGTGGTGGCTGCTCGCTGCCTTCAACATAACCCAAAAGCAAGGCCTCGGATGAGCGAAGTTGTTTCAGCTCTAACCTCATTGCTTGAGCTCAATGACATGGCTTCTGCTTCACCCTCCTTCCAAGTTATGCAAAATTCTAGAAATGCCCAAAGAACGCAGTCTGGAATCTCAAGAACACCTTCAAGGAGTCCAAATGGCATGCAAGCCACACCATCAAGAAGTCCAAATGCCATGCAAGCCTCGCCATTATGGAGTCCAAATGTCATGCAGGTCTCACCATGGCGCTTTAACCATTCTCCATTATGCTCACCCAGTCCTTGTGGTGGAAACCATTGACTTCCCTCTTAATCATATTAAACATTATAGCAATTGGGGGTATATAGAGGTGCTTAACTTAACCCTCCTCCATTATGGTCACCCAGTCCTTGTGGTGGAAACTGTTGACTTTGATCTTTAATCATATGAAACTTTAAAGCAATTGGGGGTGTGTACAGAGGTATAAGATAGAAGGACAAAAAAGGAATAGGAGTATATTTATAGGCTGGAACTTTGTTTCAAAGCTAAAGGCTCTTCTGATTCTTCTCTAATTTTCCTTATTTAGACATCCCCATAGTTGTATAGGTTATCCATGGAGAAGCCATGAGATACATGAAACTTTATACAGGGGTGTCACTGATTTTCAACATATAAATGCCTCGTTATAATTGAGGTACTTGGCGCTCTCTCTCACTCTCTCGCTCTTATATATTTTACAATCCCTAGCCACGCTGTCTCTTTTGCATGGTAGGATGTCTCTTTGTTGTTATACTCTTCATTTTGATTATTTTGCCTTTTGGCTGTATTTTGATTTTTTGAAATAACATTGGAATTTTTGGCTTCTTAAGGTTGTCATCACTAATTAGATTTCTTAAAATTAATTTTGAGGATGTAAAAATTTAGTGAGTTGTATTTCAGTGAATCACTAGGGTTAGGGTAAAGTTTCAAGAATAAAAAACGTTTAAAAAGATATTTATAGATTAATCAAACGAGGTTCTTATATTAACAGTGGCAGTTGAACCTAGGTCCTATGAGCTTGTCCTGACCAACTTTGGACCATTTTGACAAACTAGTTAAGATTTTTTTTTACTTGATTTTAGGAATGACAACGAGGTGAGGGGTGAGAAATATAGTCTCTATCCTCTATCACTGTCGCAAAATTTTTCTCTGGTTCTATCTCTACTCATAACATCGAAAAAAAAATGGTTCTCTACTGTTGATCCTTGCAGGGAGTTGAGAACTTACAGATCCCAGTAGGAAATTTTTATAAAAATATTTTATAAAAATTAATTTAATATAAAAATTTTATAAAATTATAAAAATACCTCTATTTCATATACATTTTATGTTAAACTTGTAGGTATTTTGATATTTTTACTAATTCAAAAATTTATACTGAGTGAGGAATGAAATCTCCATCCCTATCCCTAAAATTTCTCCAGAAAAAATTTCCCGATCCTTAACCCTGCAAAAAAAATTCTCCTTCGGTCTCTGCCCCGAGAACCCCTTCTGAGTCCCATCCATCTAAGAAAATTGTCATCCCTACTTGTTTTGCTTATAATCTAATTAGTTGATTCTGGCTATGTTCCCTTCAAATTCCATATATACAAAATTATAAAATATTTTGATGGGCCATAAGACATTTCATTAATTATTTATTAGAAGATATTTGATAGATTTTTTTAATATATCAAAGAGGAAAAAATTAACACGTATGAAAAGAAATATACTTCTTGCTAAAGTATGAGTAAGTATTACTTTTGAAGAAATGACATAACTTCTAAATTTAAGGTAAGCTTGTTAGTTTAAAAAACAAAATATTATAAATTGAAATTTTGCCGTTGGTTTGAGATTTAAGGTAGTTGATAAGGTTTAGTTTAGTTCAAAGGCAATTTAAAATTGTGTTTTGTGTTAATTTGTTAAAATTTGTAAATTATTTTTACTAAAGTGATTTAGGAAAGTTTAAAAACAAAAATTTATAATATATAACAGTTTAATTAAGTTTAGTTTGAGACATTTTTTTTAAATTGATAAACCATATTAAATTAACCGTATAAGTATATTTAAAATTAATTTATTACTTAATTTTAGTATAATTCAATTTGATTTGATTGGTTGGGTGTGATTTGGGTCGGAACACTATTATAGGCAGTTGTTACATGTTTTTGTTTTTTTGGAAAAAATGAAGATCATTTTTGAAGATTTCCGGCAGTTTCTTATCATTTAGACGTTTCAATCTCTTTTTTAATTCATCATCCCCTCCAACTAAACAATGGTAATAGATAGCAAAGAGAACAAAAATCTAGCATGTATTCCCCAACTTCCAAACAAATGCGCCTTTATCCTTTCTTTCCCAAAATTCGTGGCTAACCCACATTCTTTTACCTACATATATATATTTTTTCATTTTGTTTGATAGTTAAGAGGGAGAATATAAAAAAATTTAACCTAAAAAAAAAAAGAGATCAAGTCGAGATAAGAAATCAACATATCATACTAGGCGGATTTATCACTATGCCAAATTTCACTACGCAGTGTGTAGTTTCCTCTCTTTTCAAAGCTTTATGACATTCATTGTGTTCCCTTTTTGTAAACTAAGAGTCTCGTTTGGTACGCAGAAAATGAAAGGAAGAGAAATGAATATGTTTTACTTTATCTCGTTTTATATTGTTTAGTAACTTTAACGTAAAGAAATTTTATTTCTTTAATATATGACTTTTTATTACTTGAAGGCTACAATTTTTTTTTTCAAATTTGAAGGAAAGTCATAGAAAAGAAAGGAAAGAAATTTTTATTTATAAAAAAGTCCAAATTATATAATTAAAATTACATCATATAACTTTGTATATTAATAGAAATTTAATTTTTTATATTATAAAATTAAAATTAAAATTACATTAAAATTTGTATATTATAAAAGTCTAATTTTATTTTTTTAATATCAGCGATAAAATTTATATATATATATATATATATATATATATATAAGTTTATAAGGAAAGGGTAAATTTATACTCACACAAAAATATATATTTTACTTTTTTAATTTTTTGTACAAACCAAACATTATAGAAAAAAAGATTTATTTTTCTTTTTATTATATATCAAATAGATTTAAGGGTTACTATTTTTCTTTTTATTCCTTTGAATCATTTCTTTTCCAGCATACCAAATGGAGCCTAACAGAGTGTGCTCAGTTACTTTCTTGACCTTTTGAAGACTTGAATTCCCACCTAACCCATATTGGTTTTATATCAACGTGACACGCTTCGTTTGTTTTTTTTTTTTTTTTAATTTATTTATAAGTATTTTCATATTATATTGAAAATGAGGCTAATTTTATTTAAAAATAAAAAATAATTATAATTACTTCCTTTCTTAATATATATATGTTTATATAAGTTTAAACTTTTAAATATTACAAAAAACTCCTCAACTTTTAAACACAATTTGCTTACTAATTAAGTCACACTTTATTATTTTTTACTCCCTTTCTTTCGAAAAGCTTGAACATGCACCAAATTCTGTCACTTTCTTACCACCATGGGTTTTGCACCTAATTCTAATCATCCAATGATATGAATTTTTCAGGAGCCTTAGTAGTGAGTTATCTTAAATTTGGCCACAGCTTCTTTCGGAACATAAAAGTTTCTAGAATTGGCCACAGCGGATAAATGAATTCTAGCATGAAATCTTTAACTATATATTAGCCAAAAAACTCAATTCATTTACAAATAATTTTACAAGTAATGTTTGATAGTAATATCCTACCACACGTTTAACAAAACTTGCTTATATTTTCTTTTAAAATTGTTGCTTGTTATTTAAAATAGAGTAAATATAATTTTTAACACTTAATAGGGTTGATATTAATTGAAAACCTATTAAATTTTTAACATCGATTTAGGACATTTTGATATCAAATAAGGATTTGCAAGTTATCATTTTATGTCAAAAATTTTATAGATCTTTATTTCATATCAAAATTTCCTAATTAATGTCAAAAATTTAATAAATTTTTAGTTGGTCTTAACCTTATACGATAGTAAGATTCGAACATAAACCTTATAAGCAAAATAATTTGATCCTTTTAGATGAATACCAAACTTTAAATGCTCTGGCTAACATGAATAATTAATAATAGATTTTTAAGTTCTTGTTTCTTACAGTACTTACTCATAATTTTTAAAAAATCACGATCAACTTGATTACTCGCAATCACCTTCTCCCCCTTCGAGGGGCTCTCTAGCTTTGAGAATGGCAATTAAATTCATCCGGCCGGCTGGTGAAGAGGATATCTGTTATGTTGGGGCACCTCTGACTCTGGCCAAGGCCCTTTTATATGGTCCATATGCAGTTATTAGCCATGTGCTGGTTGTCTAATATATATCTGCAAAGGGAAATGCTACTTTTACATTCATTTTTTCACACTTAAATATATATATTTTTATTTTAATTATTTTGTAGAGATAAAATTTGAAAAAAATAAAAGTAAGAAAAAATATAAAAATAAAGTGTAGACAAATGATTGTATGCATAGCATAACTCATCTAGCTAAGCTAATACAAGGGTTGCCTTAATTGTATTTTGTTGGCAGTTGCAACTGTCCACTAGATGATGCTGACGAAAAGATACATGACAAGAATCAAACTCAAGACTTTTGGGGAAGTTAAAATAATCTTTTCTTTTTAAAATACATTGATTTGATCCCTCGTTTTTCTGCAAGCTGAAGGAAAACCCATATTCTTGTATATAGTTCTTCCATGAGAAATAAGATTATTTACTCAGCTTCTCACATATCTATTGCATTAAGCTAACTTTCATAATTATGTTAACCATATATATATATAATTGCATCTCTTTCTTTAATGTTTTTAGTAGGTGGAAAGATAAGTCACAGCACTATCTTGATCCCAAATAATATAAAATTTAATATTTCGGTTTATATTATTACATAGAAATTTTGACTTCATTCATATATATTCGCTATGTCATTCTTGATCCTCTTGCCCCCTTATCTTCAAATAATCTATCATTTCGCACAAATCACAATCTTATTTATTATTGACAATCACCATAATTCTTGCAAATGACAAAATCTTATGCTCCACCGATATAAATTTTTAAGTATCACATTTATATTAATTGGTGAATATTTATTAATAAATTAAATAAAAATTAATATAATAATAAATTAATAAATAAATTTTAATCTATAAAATACAATTTAAAATAGAAAGGGAGACATATGATTTTGTTACACTCTAGGAGTGGCTCTTAGCTTTGAGAATGACAATTAAATTCATGCTGGCTCGGGAAGAGGAATATCCGATTTGATGGGGCAGGTGGCTCTGGTCAAGTCATTCTGATGTGGTCCATATGGATGGAGTTATTCGTCAACATTGAATTGAGCTAAGCTACCGCCTATGGTTACCTTTGTGCTTCAGCTGCAACCGTCCAATGAATGACACTCACCAGAAAAATATGGCTTCAGCTGCAAAAATCTAACTGGATTTATTTGTAGCTTTCATGTGTCTTTTTCTTGGATGCTGCATGTTTGTTTCTTTCTCTTCTTCGAATTTCTACTATATATTATCAAGGGTATAACTTAAGATAAATAATTCTCATGTGTTTTTGATGATTCTAAATATATAAGTTTAAAATTGTGGTTAGTTAGAATATTTGTTGGATGATTTTAATTAAAATATTTGAATTAGTTGGAAAGTGTATATTTATTGAGATATTGATTGATTTGCAAGTAGAAAATATATTTTGAATATTGCAATACCATTTTATGATTGAGATATAAAAAGAAAATGCATAAATGAAACAAAATGTCTTATTGTCATGATTGTGTAATTAAGAAGCACCGAACATGATTGAAATACTTTTCACAACTCTATTGTTAAAAAATGTAGAAACTGATAGAAAATTTAAATTGTGAGACTAAAAAATTTTAGGTGTGAGAAAAATAATATTTAACTTTACTCGTATTTGATCTCTTTTATTTTATTTAATATATGATGTATTATAATTAAAAGAGAAAAGGAGTAAGTTGTATTTAATTAAATAAGTATACATGAAAAAATAAATTAAAACGTCTTATTTTTTAAAATACATTGTTTAAAAAACCTCTAAATCGCAAGAGTTTTGGTTTGAAACAGAAGGGTAACTTATTGATAATCCAAACATTAGAACACATTCAATGTTCATAAACAAAGGAACCAGTCAAAGGATATTGAAGATTAGTGATTGGATCTGAATTAAATGAAGTGATTGTTTCCAACAGCTAGCTCTTGATGAAAGCTTATAAATACAAAAAGTATTCAAATGGTACAATAATGAACCACAAGTGTTCATACCCGCAAATATACTTTGAATTCGTGCCTACACTTATTAGGTATTCAGATTAGGATATATTGGCAAATTTATTTATTTATTTTTGAAATACTCTATTCAAGTCTCACTTTCTGTCCTAATTAATTTTATCTCATATAATTAGAATTGATTTAATAATAAGATAACTCTACTTATAATATTGTTTTATTATTCTTATATCAATTTTAAACTCATGAAGTAGAATTGAAATAAGAAATAGAACAAATAATTTTATCCTAATGGAATAGTGCTCACCCATTGTTGTAACCTTGTAAAGTTTTTGGATTTGTAAAAGAGTTTCGTAAAACCAAGGTTGTGAAAGGTTTTTAGTGAGTCTAAAAAACCAATCACTAGTGACCTTAGCAAAACCAGTTGTAAGAGTTGTTCGGTTAGCCTGAAAACCAAAATTATAATTTTGTGAAATCCATTCATTGAGTGTGAGGAATTGGATGTACACTATAGTTGTTGGAACCCCTATAAATCATTTGGCTAAGCTCTTTGTCCTTATTTCTTTATATTTTTGTGTTTAGCTTTCATATAATTGCAAACACACTAGGCACAGCTGCCTGACTAGAATGCTTAATCGTGTCACATATTAATAGCTTGATTTAGAGCTCAAATTGACAGCAAATATTTTGAAGCATTCTATTTAGCTTTTGCATAATAATCTTCCTGCTAATAATATTATAATAACTTTCGTTTACCCAAAATGGGAATCAGTGTGAAATGGTTGAACTGATTACAAGTTAGAACACCCTCATATCATATGGGTACAGCATTGCAACCACTTATAATAAATGGAAGGGCGAACTAACCATCCATTAAGGGAATGGTGAGATTGGTGAACCTAACTGTAGCTAAAATTCTGAGAATACAGCAACTTTTTCCGTGCTTTTGGAAAACTTCAACTTCTTCCCCACAGAATTGATTAATGAATCTTCTCTTACAATATATATATATATATATATATGTAAAATTAATTAATTATAGAGGAGTATATTTACTCGCAGATGATTCACATGGGAAGACATGTATAAACAAGATCCATTGTTGCTCGGTTCCACCTGATTCCATGAGCCAACTACCCATGAAAATTCTGAAAGCAATTTTCAATGATTCTTCCCCACTTTAATTAATGTATAATTTTAACTGGATTTTTCTTGAATAATCTTAATTTAATTAATTAAGTCTCGTAACACAAAACTACGTTAATTAAGTATTATTAATTGCATTGCCTTGTTATGAGGGTACCCTGCTAATTAATAACGTTAATATATCTGACGAGACAGGTGAGCGGCGCGCTATCATTGACGTATACAAGTTTTGACTTTCTCTTTTTTCTTTCATATCTATCGTGTTTATATAGTTGATAGTTCTATTCGTCCTCATTGATCTCAAAACTTCTTCTGCAACAAAAGAAGAGTGTTTGTAAATTCTGGCATGGGAGATCAAGTTAGGACGATGGAGTACTCAAAAGAAGAGGTAGCAGAGCCAGTGAGTCCTGTGGGGCAATACTTCAACAGTTCAGTGCTGTGCATTTACATTATTGGTGTTTTAGAGTTTGAAGTTACATTTGATGAATCACAAGCCATGCCTCTACTTAAAGATCTCTTCCTTCCTATCAACCCTCGCTTCTCCTGCATCATGGTTTGTTCTAAACTACTTCTGATATCTATATCTATATAATTGTGTGAACATGTACTATTGATCTCTCTTGCTAGTATTTGGTATCATTTTAGATGTTGATTAATTTGGATTTTAACCTAATAAGATTATAATAGAGATAAAACTTTTTTTATAAAGTTTTGATACAATAGTATTATTAAAACTTGAATATGAGATATTTGGTTAAGTTAGAATAACTTCTATTAACTACACTCAAAGCTCTTGCTACTTCATTGAATCTTTGTTTGCTCTTCTTATAATTTATGTCTTATTATTGAGTAGATTTGAGTTCGATTATAAACATGTTCATTCATTTCAAGGGGGGTTATTGAGCAATATCCAAATATGTGAAAACAGGTTCAAGACAAAAATGGTGATAAGCGATGGAAGAAAGTTCAAGTAAATTTGAAAGAGCATATCAAAATTCCCATATTCCCTCATGGCATGTCGCCGGAATCATATGATAAGCATTTTAACGATTACTTGTCAAGAATAGCAATGGAGCCACTCCCACAAAGCAGACCTCTATGGGAAATTCACATAGTAAATTACCCTACAAGCAACGCAGCTAGCAGTGTCGTTTTTAAACTTCACCATGGACTGGGAGATGGCTATTCTCTCATGGGTGCTCTTCTTTCTTGCCTACAAAGAGCTGACGATCCCTCTCTTCCCTTGTCATTTCCATTGATAAAATCAGAATCTGCAAATGACTACAGTATTTTCAGCAGATTTTCTAGGATTTTATCGTCAGCATTCAATACTGTAGCAGATTTTGGGTGGAGCATGCTGAAGAGCAGTGTCTTAGAGGATGATAAAACACCGATAAGATCTGGAGACGAAGGTGTGGAGTTTAGGCCAATCACCATTTCAAACATGGCATTCTCTATTGACCAGATCAAAGACATTAAGTCCAGGCTTGGTGTGGTAAGATGAGTTTTGGTTTGTCAAATTTTGTTATGCTTTTCATTGTTTTCAACTACCTCTAGGTTTTTTAGGCCACCAACTTTTTCATGGAGTTGCTTATTCCCTCTAATAATATTTCTTCTTTTTCTTCTCCCCTAGTCAAACCCACCAAAATTGTTGAACGCACATGACAATCTAAAATTATATTATATGTATGTCCTTATGAAAAGTTCAAAAAGATGTTTAAAGAATACAATATTTTTTAATGAACAAAAAAAGTTTAAGATAAAAGATACTTCTACATTCTAACATCAAAACATTAAGAGCTTAAAATAATACTTATAGATTGACTATTAAAAAAAAAGAAAAAAGAATTGCATGAAGCAATTAGATTGTCTATCAAAATGAAAACTATATTGTATTTGTCAAGATTCAAGTTAGACAAGAAAAATTTTGAGGGATATTTTCTGTTGCATATATAGTTTTATGTTTAGATTATAAGATTGTCCTTTTGTATCTATCATTCTCCCTTTAGTCTTAAGAAAATGGAAATAGTACCAAATCCTTCAATGCTATTCAATCATATTATTGGTTATTATATCCTATGAATGCCTTCTTTCTTGCATCAGATTAAATTCTTTTTCTTTTCTCCCCTTCTAACTACAGACTCTAAATGATGTGATCACTGGAATTGTCTTCTATGGAACGCGTTTATACATGCAAGACTTAGAGCAGAAATCAACGACTGCAAATTCCACAGCATTGGTACTGCTTAATACAAGAAACATCGAAGGATACCAGTCAATCAATGATATGCTCAACACTAAGGCCAGAGGACCTTGGGGGAATAGAATTTCCTTCTTGCATGTACCAATTCCAAATTTAAGCAGCAGCAAAGTTTCAGACCCACTTGAATTCATTTCTGAAGCACATCATGTAATCAAGAGGAAGAAACATTCTTTAGCAGTCCCTCTCACAGGCATGCTTCTAGAAATGGAGAGTAAATTCAAAGGCCATGAGGTGGGTACTCTTGAAATTATTACTGAATTGACTATATACTATATTCATCTCAAATTTTTCCTTCCAACTGTGATGATTTTGACACTGTTCCTTAGTTAATGCTATACCAACCACACAGAATTATTGTACAGGCGATTTCAGTTGGTTTTTGTTGCAGTGTTATCCATAAGAAGCAACGGGTCCAGGGGCAAGCATGTCCCTCCATTTTTTTTTTTTAAAATAATTTTTACATATAAAATTTTTTGAGTAATGGACTTGGTTGCTTTATTTTCTTGAGTATTTTTGTTGTTCGTTTGATTGATTTTTGGATTTGTCTATGATAAGAAGCATTTAAGTAAAATGACAAAATTAAAAGATGATGAGTGAAATTGTTGCAGGCAGTGGCTAAACATGTTCATGGCACACTAAGAAAGTCCAGTGCTGTGATTTCAAACTTGATTGGACCAGTACAAAAAATGTCTGTGACTAATCATCCGGTAAAAGGCTTGTACTTTACATTGGCTGGTGGACCTGAGGTATCCCCTTTCTTCTTCAACTTGTGTATTTTACAAACCACATTTTCTCTATATTTACATAAAACGATGTCGTTACAGCTCTGACATGTACTTTTTTGAAGAAAACTTTATTTCTATTTCAAATTATTAACAATTTAACCTTTCTTTTTCCTTTTTATGGACGACAGAGTCTTGTCATTACAATTATTAGCTATATGGGAGTGCTAAGAGTTACCTTCAAAACAGAAAAGGACTTCATAGATGAAGAAAAATTCAAGTCATGCATGAAAAGAGCCTTCGACACGATACTGAAAGCTGCTATGGAAGTTCCTCAGAAAATCAAAAGTTGAAGCTATCTAGCTATACAACAGAAGACGAGGATCGAATTGGTCCTTGGCTCATCAAAGCTGTTTGTAAAATGCAAAACAATATCTTTTCTCAGATTTTTTCGTTGTCTATTTTGTTGTGTTCGATTTCAAAGTCTGAAAATTAATGTAGAAAGCCTAGGAATTTATGTGCATTAAGAAATTAGTGGGAAGGCAATAAATTGAGTAAAAATGTCTCTAATGTTTAATGTAAAAATAAAGAAACTCTAGAAATTTATATCAAGCTAATTGGTGAAAGTGTTTATGAAATTGTGTAGATAAAATACAATAAATACTAGGGTAAAGTACCTGGTCTGATTAGTAAAATATCAAAATCGTGTAGAATTTTTTGAAGAGATATATCATTTGCCCCACAATTACGAACTACAATGTGTTACTGTTTTTTATTAGTCAATAAACAATTTTTAATTATGCTAAGATTTTACTATTCATCCAACATGAAATCAGCAAGGAGATTTTTCAAGGATTAAACAAGTAAGCAATGCAAGAGAGGAGTAGAAAGATACTAAGAAAAAAAAAAAAAAAAGAGTCCAAAAGCATGGACAAATGGAATTAATAGGCTCCCTAGAAGCTCATGAAGCAAGATTTAAAAAATCTGAGAAGCCACTAAAATGAACATTTCAAACAAAAATAAATGCCTCCAAAGGTGATAGAGATAAGAAAAATAACTATAATAAAATTCCTCAAAAAATTAAGGGAGGAGCATTTACTAACTTAGGTATAGTGAGATAAGAAACCAGGGGAGCAATAATACATTAAGCAATCTTACGAATTGTGCAAGAAGAGAGCTCATAGATCAGGTAGAGATAAAGAAGGGATTTTGCAAGACTTCAGTAATTAAGCCAATATCACCAGAAAAGTTCATCAAGGGAGAGTGTTGAAAATTAATCATTATGCCACAAAAAGGACTTCTACAGTGCACTTATGACATTGTTTATTGGATGTTTGCTATAATATGTGAGATATGTAGAGTAAAAGGTACAATGCTTAATTCATTAAGGGCTGCAAGTCAGAGTAATATATATACAATACTTGGAAGATATTTAAGATATCTAATAATAGATTTTTGTGCATAGAAGAAATAACCAAATAATTAACGCATAATCAAATCAAAACAATTTACTTTTTTGGTGTGCACTAAAAGTATTCTTCAACTGAAAAACAAAGATTAATTCTCTCTCTTCAACTATCAGATTCTTTTTTAAGAAAAAGAGATCACATAGTAATATAACTTCTTCCAACAAAACTTTCTTCCCATATTTTTGCTAAAATGATAACATAATTACTACATTTAGAGTTCAACTTTCTTGTAGGAATAAGGTACGCGCAGTCAATTTCCTCTCTCTTTAAGACTTAATTTCCACCTAAATATCTCGCGTTCTTCCCAACATGGGTTTTTCACCAATGTGACACACTTGATTTTTTCCTTTCTTTTCAATTTGAACCTAATTCTCTCACATGGGTTTTGTCCTTAACACATTTCAATTTTTTAACAATGTCTGGTCGTGTTTTTAGCTTACAATTCTATGCAAAATATACCAGAAATCCTTAGGTTACTTAAATTGTATCAAACCACAAGTTTAAGAAGCTTTTCAGTGATCTCAATTATCACTTTCACCACATATATATGATGGCAATTATTTATCACTAGAATTTGGCATCACCTATAGGAATACATAGACAGAAATTTTGTTGGGTGATCTCACATAAATTTTCACTAGATTGTTCTCCCTTCATTATCAACACAACATACTTTGCCCACATTAAAAATATCTCATTATGCTGAACAAATCTAACCCCCAACTAAATAGTGTTAAACAATACTTTTGAAAATCATGTTGGCTCTTACGTTACATCACCAACCAGGAGTTTGTGTTGCTGCCAAGCTGCGAACAAGTTGGGGACAACTTGCAAAGTGCATAAGTGCAAGATATATGATCAAAAGGGATAGTTTTAGGAATCACTTTTATACTTAAGTCAATTTTATGTTCTAGAAGAATATATATAACCTAGAGTATTAGAAATCTGAAGTTAAAAGATGCATACTTGAAAAATTGACTAGGCATATATAATAGGAAAGTACTCCAAAAAGATATATAACGCATTTTCATATGATACATGAAGATTCACAGCAAGAGATACGCCAACTTATTTAGACGAAATAGTTATATAACGCATTGTTTTTTTTTTTTTTTGATGAAGGCTATATACGCATTGTTAATAGGACTATTCTGCCGAGTAGAGATAGATGTTTAATCATCCAAATATATGAACTTTTCAGTAGCCCTAGTTATAAGTTATCTTAAATTTGGCTACAGCTTGTTTAGAACTTGAAAGTTTCTAGAATGTAATTGAATTCTTCTACATGAATGAATTATTGTATAAAATAGTAACCTGGCTAAAGCCTTAATTCATTTACAACTAATTATACATGTAGTGATTGATGCGGTCTAAAAAACAATGCATTATTTTCTGCCAAAGGTTAACTATATGATAAACCAGTTCACTGTGGGGTGCACATGGCAAGGGTTTTTGCCTCTTATGGTCCCTTCTGAATAGAAAATTCTACCTTAGTCTCGGTTTGGTTCTTCTTTCACCTTATTCAATCATGCCCTAATTCTAAAAGTATGTTGCTTTGATCTTGTCTCAATTCTATTAATATCTTATCTACGTCTTACCCTAAATACCTTTGTCCCATTCTCATCTTGATACAAAAAGGTTAAAAAGAAAAAACCGTGATTTTTCACTTTTCTTCTTTCAACATATGTACAATTTAGACAAATGAATATTACAATCAAGGAACTGCAAATGAAATCACCTTCAAAAGCTTCCTAGACAAATGACTCCCTCACAGATAAATGTAAATTTCTTGGAAACCTCAAATAGAGGGTGTTGCCACTAATGTAGAATTGTTATCACATCTACAAATACAAAACCGCTACTGAACAACCTCTAGGATATAGCCTAACAATTACACTTCAAGTCAACTACATATTCCTCAACAACTTAGATAAACCCATAGGTAAACCTACCTAAAAACAGATCAGAAACTTTCCCATATTTACATCAGAACATTTATCAAATATTACAATAGAGTAATCTCAAACCACACGGAATTCTAATTGCATATGGAAACCCGATTTGTTTGTCCCAAAAATACCTAGGTAAGATGGTGTAGTATTGAAGAATGAAGTTTAGCTTAGTGATCACTATCTTTGCTTTTGCTAGCTTCATTATCCAAATTTAAGTCCCTCCAAAGTTATAGATCAAAATTTTTGCATATATCATATGCATATATCCTTTTTTAATTATGGTAAAAAAAAAAAAAAAGGAACAATGAAAGAAATAAAGAAATAAAAATTTTCACTTATGAGAGACCTCCCAAATAAAAGAAAGAAAAAGACTTAATTCTTCTCATTTACTTCCAATGCAAGGCTACTCCCAATATATAGAAGTGTCTGCTCGGAGGAAAAGCCGAAGTACAATACTGCAAACCCACCCACTACCGTGACTCTCTCACTCTCTTAACAGCTAACCCAAACTAATAAACTAGCTCAAAATTCCTTTGGACCTTAGCCCATGAGCTTGGCCCACAACAATTGGGCTTGGTTCATAACACATAGAGAAACATATTTTCGCCTTAAGTGCTGCAACACTCAACCTTAGTGCCACGGCTCTCCAATGGCTGAGTTTAAGCAACAACGAAAAAAAAAGAGGGTTCGAAGAGAATCAGATTCCCTCACATACATATACTAGGATGGAACGGGAAAAGACAAAAGAGAGGGGTATTCTAGAGATAAGACACCGAAATTCCTGCGATCCCAAATTTCTTTTAGCACTCAATTCTCTATCTTGTTTCCCAATCTGTCCCATCATGTAGTTGTCTCCCTTGCCTCCCCTAAGATAGGAGACTAAGATATCTTGTAAGTGCTCGCCCTAAATAGCTGCCGTTGAGAATAGTTAAGTAAAAAAAAAAATAATTAATTGGTTATAGAAATATTTACACCAATTTGTCTCGTTATGCATACGCGGCTGCCTTACTTGCTTTGGTTAAGATAAGACACAAAAATGTTTTGTTCAGTATTCACTTTAAATGAATACCATTAGGAGTAATTATTGAAAAAAAATTAATTAGTTGCAAAAATATCATGCAAAAACATGTTAGGTGGCATTTGGAGCTTGAAATCTTTTAAGGATTCCAAGAAAATATATCATAAAAATTTAAACTATTGAGACCTAAAATATCACCAAAAAAAAGAAATCTCTATTAGCATCTATTTCTTGCGACAATTTAAATATTGAAATTTTAGACATAATAACAATGAGGTTTTTAACGTTTTGAAAGCAAATTAGGAAGGACTTTCATACAAATACTTCATATATGGCAGTTTGGTACATAAAATATTTTCCCTAATCCCTTTTAAGTATTAAAAAACACGTGTTTATTACTTATTAAGAATATAAATGAAAAAAATATTATTTAAAAAGTCATTTTCACCAACCAACTTTATGTTTATTGTTTAACAATTTTCAGGCTTAATACAATGAAGTTCTAAAGATAATGTCCAATAATCTTTAGGATTAATACAAAATTCTAAGATTATGTCTAATAGCTTTTTTATTGAGTTGGGTCGCTGCTGGACATTTCTAAGCAATCCATCTAAAATATCACATTATTTAAAATACATATGCTGAGTTGATCAGATCTGACTTCTCTGTTGGGTTCTCTTTATTATTCATTTATTGGGCAACAAATGAAGGGTCCAAATTAAGAGATCCTTGTTATGTGTTGAGCAGCAAGTGAAGATGAGTGGTTGAGTTGTATTCAATAGAAGCCTGACCTAGTGGAGAAACTAAACACAAGTTGATATAGATCATCCATCTCTAACCTAATAGGGACTCAACAAAGAAACTAGATCTGAAACGAGAAGGAAACATTGTTAAATTTGTTAATTAGCAGATAGCAGAATCCCAGAATAATTAACAACACAACCTCTTATTATTCATTTTGCTGACCCAAATTTCAATTGTTACAGCAACTAAAGGCTTGAGTCATAGGCAAAGAAGAGAGTTTCACAAGAGAACTCTAACTCTATGAAAAACCATGTGGAGCTTCAGTAGAGAACTTGAATAACATGTAATGCTTATAATCCTTTCCAGGGCTCACAATGGTTGAAGGGAAATTAGGATGGTTTACTGAGTCAGGGAAGTCTTGAGTCTCCAAACACAACCCTGCATGAGCTTGATACACGGCCCCATCTTTCCCCTTAACATTCTCCAGGTAATTACCAGTATAAAATTGCACGCCAGGTTTATTGGTCCAAATCTCCATTGCTCTTTCAGATTTCTTATCATAAACTATCGCCGCGCGATTGATCTTCTTCCCTTTCACGCCATCGATGACATAGTTGATGTCATAGCCTTTGCTCTGTGAGAGTTGGTTGATCCTGCTCCCGACGACGTGTGGCTTCAAGAAATCATATGGGGTTCCTTTGACAGATGCAAATTTTCCGGTGGGAATGAGGTGGCTGTCAACAAGAGTGATTTTGGAACCAAAGATTTGAACTTGTTCATTGAGAATGTTTCCACTGTTATGCCCACCTAGACTCCAGTAGGCATGGTTCACCAGATTCACTGGTGTAGCTTTGTTCAGTGCTTTTGCTTTCATGATAATGCTTAGTTGGTTTTTCCCATATAGAGTGTAGCTTGCTGTCACTAGGAGATCACCAGGAAATCCTGCAACACATATATAGTTTTGTTTTAGTGGATGTAGTTAATGTGAAGCACAAATTGTTTACGGTCCAACTATAACACAGTCAATGATATGGTATATCATGAGTTATTAGATCAATTGGCTGGTGAACTATCTAATCTGATTCAATAGCTCATAAGTTGCCGCTTCAACAACTGCATTATAGTTGATTGCAAACAATGAAGAATTTGGCGGTGTTTACCTTCTTCCCCATTGAAACTATGGTAAGTGAAGGTGATACTAGGTTTAGATTCTCTTTGGTACTTTTTCACCTTCCAAATAACATCACTAAATCCTATTTTTCCACCTGCATAATCAAGGGAGCAGACAGAGAATGAGATGAATTGATCATAGAAAGTGGTTTTGTTTGCTTGTGGAATAACATACCATGAAGGGTATTGTTTCCTTCATTAGCTGGTAATTTGTAATGGATTCCATTTAGAGTGAACTGAGCACCTCCAATTCTGTTGGCTACGCGACCAACAGTGGCACCAAAATAGGATGTATCATTCTGCAAATATGGCATTGCATTATAGAATTATTAACATTACTTCTATACCACAAAAAGATTATCACTATTTTACTGTATATTCATAAGAAAAGTTTCCAGTAACAATTAAAAAAGCTTCAATAAACTTAGGCCTTGTTCGGGATGGTTTCAAATTTTGTTCTTAATTTTTAAATATAACTAAAAATAGATGTTTTTAAACTAAAAATGAGCGGTTTCATATTTTTTTATAGTTATTTTTAAAACCATCTCACCTTAAATTTTTAGATTCAAGTTACAAAACTTAATTAAAAGTTATGTATCTATTAAAAAGAAAAGAAAGTGTCATTATTTTTCTCTCTAAGTACGTAACTTAAATTTGAAATTTAAAACTAAAAATTAATTCTAAAGAAGCGTACCCCTAAAAGAAAATTCAGTTTATCTTATAATAGTTTGTTGGTCATTTCTTCTGGTACGTCCCATTTTTCTGGACACACGCTCATGCAATCTAGACGCATGGGGTGTGTATCTAGAAAAAAGGTGTGTGCCACAAGAAATGAGAAAGTTTGTTTTGCATACTAGCACAGTAGCAAGTAGAGCTATCAATCATGTCAGGGTGGGTTAATTACTTTTGAGCCAATACGCGATAGCCTAATCCAGTCTTGCTTAAGGCTGCCACGTTGGCATGCCCCAAAAACTTTTCTCAGGGGATAATAATCTAAACTAATCTGTTTAAATTGATCAAATCAAATTAAATTACATGAAATTTGAACTAATTTGATTACTTTTGTTTTGATTAATTTTAAAATTTTAACCCATAAAAAATTCAAATCCTACCACACACACACACACACACACACACACACACACATATATATATATATATATATATATATATATATATATATATATATAAAATTTTATTTACAATGAAAACAATAAAATATTTATGAATTCAAAATAATAGAAGTAATTATAAATATGAAAACCAAAAATATATTTTGGGCTGACTCGGCTGAACACATTCTCGGGTAGGTCCTTACCCGACCCAAATTTTGGGGTCATATTAATGTCATTGCAACAAATTATTCCTAAATAAGTATATTAAATTAGTCATCATTTTCCATACAAGGTTGTAAGTTCAAACCTAATAAATGCATCATTTGGTGTTCAAATATTTTATTATAAACTAGCTCATATTTCATGCTCATAGTCAAGCCAACGAGGACAAGAAGAAAATTCAAAATGGATAGGCCAGTTGAAAAGTAATAAACCTACCCCTCAAATATAGACTACTAATCCATACGCCAAGATAAAGCCGAACCTATCCTTATCAAAATTAGTCTTTTAAAATTTTAATTTTTCTTGACATTATATAAATTTTAATTATTAAAAATTCATTTGAAATTATCGAATTCATTGAAAAACTTACTTGCCTTGGAAAAAGTAAGAAAAATATTTTATTATAAAAAAAGCATTTTTATCTCTCCATCAATTTTAAAAAGTTATTTACCTTTTAACTTTGAATAAATTAAAAAATATATTTTTTTAAATTAATAATAATATAAGAGATAAAAATAAATTTTTCTTAAAAGAAAATGATTGGATATGTACGCAGGCCAAGGACTGAAGCCGTGACAGTGAAAAATGTCAGCAAATGTAGCTGTCATATGCTTGTCCTGAACGGCATTCGGTCCTCACAGCCACAAAGAGACTTTTAATAGAGAGAGATTAAGTCCAAGTTGAAGAACAGTGAGAGATTTTTCGTAATTATCTCCCATTTCAAAAGAGACAGAAGAAACCAGATGCATGAGAAGAAGATATGAAAGACTCACAATGTAATCCTTCAGAGAACGATATTCAAGAATTACATCTCCCAGCTTTCCTGAAAGGAAAATCACAGAGAAAGAAAATCTGGGTAAGAAAGAAAATATAAAGAAAAACCAGAAGAACCCAGAAAATAACACCAAAGGGGAAGAGAAAGCTTACCATTCTTATCAGGAAGAATCAGAGATAGAATTGTTGCACCATAGTTGGTCACCTTTAATGAGATATCACCTTTCTTGAGTTCAAACACTTTGATATCTCCCTTCTTGATGGAGCCATGGGCGAACCCAGAAGCAGCTAAGGAGAGGAAACAGAGGAGCAAGAGGGTTTTGGTCATTTTGATGGGAAAATGTGGTAACACAATTATGCTTTATGGATTTTAATTAAATATAGGAAAAGCAAGAGGTGGAGGCGCCCATGGGAAAGAGACAGCGGGGGAGTTACTTTGTAGGTTGCCAGTTTAATGTTTCTCTCACTATTTGCATGATAGAGCCAATTGGCTGAAGAATAACGGCGATAAAATTTTGTCATATAATAAATTTTGAATCAAAAGTGTTATAAATTACATTAATTTATTAAAATTAGTTTTTTTAAAAAAATCTATTTCAACCTTTAAATACAAGATTTGACACACTTCATGCTTGATGAAACAGAGGAGCCAAATGCTTAGTGGTTTTCTGTGGTCCCAAGTTGGCGAAACAGCTACCTTTGGAATTGAAAATACATCTATTTTTGTGCTTAATTAAGTCACCGGCTGACTGCCCTCATAAGGCATCTTTATTAATATTAAAAGAAGTGTTAATGTATATTATTTTTTTATTTTTTGATAATTTTATTTTTGTAAATAATTGTAAAATAATTTTTTTTCAAGTCACCTATGAACAAATTAATCTATCAAGTCTAGTTATAATAATTTGAGTGCTATAAATTATAAAGTAATAGCATTTAGTGTGAGTAATTGAAATTCAAACAAATTTGAATAGCACAATTTGAGCAAGTTTAAAAATAAGAGAATGAATATGGATTTGTTTATAGAGTATTCTTGGTCTAATATTATAATAATTTTTTTTTGTATGAACATTGTAATAAATTTTAATCATACCCATATGGCACACAAAGCATAGATGATAAACCTAGCATTATATAAATCGAGTCAATAGAAAAATCCTATTCAATATATATATATATATATAAAAGTAAAATCTCATTTTGATCTTTCATATTTAGAGATTTAAATAATTTGGTCTGTCTTAATTAAAATTTAACAATTAAGTCTTTGACTTTTAAAAACATACCAAATTAATTCATTCGTTCATGTTTGTTAAGGTTATTAAACAAAACATGCTGACGTATCACGTTAAGTGATAACGTATATTATTATTTATGCCATGTTGATACTTACGTTTTGTTTTTCTCAATTTTAGTCCTCACATTATAAAATTTAACCAAATCAATCCTTCTCTTTTTTTTTTCCTTTCTTTTGGTTTTTTTCTTTTCTTTATTTCTTTCTCTATCTATTCATTTTCATCAATTTCATAAGTTTTAATAGTGATGAGAAGTTGAAAGCAATATAGGTGAGTAAAGGTTGTTAAAAGAACATCTTTTAAGTATTTTTTTGAGAATTATAAATGATATTCAAGGTTTTGAGGAGGCCTTCTATATTTCAGTAACCTTTGCAAAGTAAATTGTATTATGGATTTTTAAAAACAATTAATTATATGATTTTATTATATATTTTGATCGTGATTATTTTCCTAGTCATTAATCTAATTTCTGTAAAATATAATTTAATTTTACTACTAACAACTCTTATCAAAATACACAATGAAGTCATATTAGTTATCCTTAAAAAATTATAGTATAATTTATTTTACAAAAGTTACTGAAGCATAACAAAACTCTCACAAACCAAATATCTCATTTATGATTTTCAAAAGAATACTCAAAAGATGCTCTTTCAACAATATTTACACACTTATATTGCTTTCATATTCTCTTCATTACCAAAACTTATAAAATTGATGTAGATGAATAGATAGAAAAAAAAAATTAAGAGAAAAAAAAAAGAATGAATGATTTGATTAAATTTTAAAATACGAGGGATTAAAATTGAAAAAAAAAAAAGAAATGTAAGTACCAATGTAACACAAATAACTACACATATTATCACTTAATGTGACATGTTGATATGTTCTATCTAATAACTCCATATACATGAATGAAAGGCTTGATTTGATATATTTTAAAAACTTCAAGGGTTTAATTAAAAAAAATTTAATCATGAAAAATTAAAATGAGATTTTATTTTATTTATATATATATTTATTTATGAAAAATAAATTTATTATTTCATATAATATTTTATATTATATTATATTTATTATGATTAATTTAAATATTATAAAGTAATATTACTTAATAAATTTTTTATATTAGAATAGTGTAACAGAATGTGTAACAATAAATTTTGTTCTATGATAAACTAGTCATTGCTGAAACCTCGTTTGTCCTTATCATCTTATCCAATAGCTGTTGCATGAATAATTTTGGGCTCATGGCCCAAAAAGAAAATTCAGTCGTCAGAAAACTTTTAAAGAATCAATGAGCCTGTGTTAGATGCATGTATAAGCCAACTATATTTCAGAACCCCTACGTCACCCCAACCATTTTTTTTTCTCGTCACACACCCTATCTTCATTTTTGTAAAATTTCTTCAAAAATACCATTATTCCCAATACCCTAAATAGCAAAACCATCGCACACCCCATCCTTTCCCCCAAAATAATAGCAGGGGTATTTTTGCACCATCTATTAATCGTACTCGCACCTTCTATACTTTTCTTATTCATTTTTCTACCAAAAATACCCCTCACCCAATTGCTTCTACTTTGCATCGGTCTCTTATATGCTCGTGGTCAAAAACCCATCCCAAAATATTCTTCACTTTGAAGTTAGGTACGAACATCAAATAGGACACTAAGATATTAATTATGTTAAACATATAGAACACTAAAACATCACTATATATATTTTAAAATTTTGATATGACACTATATAAATGATATAAATAATTATATATTAAAATTATATTTAAATAGTTTTTGTCTATTAAGTTTTATGATCGTAAAATATTATATTTTTAAACTTTAAATTTTTTATGTAATTATTTGTTAAAATTTTTTAAAAAAATAAAAAATTAGAAAAGGACATTATATCTAAGTGTTTAATTTATTTTAAAGTGTTAGAATTATCTTATAGTGTCCACTCGGCTTGGCTCGGCTCGTGTCTGAGCTAACATCAATTCATCTCTCTCCATTTTTTGATTAAGGGCTTCGAAATTTAGTTTTTGAAAATCAAATTTGTGTTAACTTATAAAATAAATATTTTAAGAAAGTTGTTTTGGTTACACGCTGGTTGATGGAAATTGCTTTCACCGGTGCATTTGTGGAGGGAGCCACCTCGCTTGTTGCCTCTGTTTCCTGCAACTTCTCCGAGCATAGGGGAGAGAGCAGAGGGATATATGAGGTATTTTGGGAAAGAAAAAAAATTAAAAAGCAAAACAGGGTGCAAAAATTAACCCCTTCGGTAAATTTGGTCTCATTCTTTTTTCTTTTTCTTTTTTTTTTCCCTAATATCCATTACAATCACAAATATTAGTATTTTTTTACAAGAAGTACCTCTTCACCATACATTAAAAGAAAAGATTTTTTTTTTTTTTGGATAATAGAGTTATTATAGTTATCTTTTAGTATGTACTTTCCTACAGCTAATTTTATCAATTCATAAGCTACATTTAACATTTATTTGCCTTTGTGATCAATTTCTATTATATAAAAAAATATTAAAAGAAAATCACTTTTATTTTTCATATATTTTTCCTCTATTTTCATATATATATATATATATATATATATATATATATTTTAAAAAATGCTACACTTAAAATTTAATTCTAAATTAACTAATAGAGTTGTTAATTAACGATAAACAGAACTAAAATACCCTAAATACTATTAAAGAGTCATAAATTTAATCTCTTTTATTGTTATTTTATCTTTTACTTAGTGTCCTTCTATTTTAAAACTTACACAAATATCTTTTATAGTTAATTTGAAAAAACGTAACACTTAAAACATAACCTATAACTGATCAATGTATTAGTCAAATTTTTTTTATGTGAAATCCTTAAGACCTTTGTCTTGTTTCAAAAGCAATATTTATTCTGATTGAATTTGAACTGATCAAGGGAATTTAATACTAAATTTCAATAATTTCCATTCTTTGAAAATTCATCAATTACCCACGCATTCTGTTCTTGTTTATATATAGTATAGTACATTGACTGCACTATATAACCCTTTCCCAAGTCAGAATCAGAGAAATATATGTTTAAACGTTGTTTTCCGGATAGCATGTTTATTTCTAATGTATATACTACGAAGGAAATGTTCAATAATCAACTTATCTGGTTTAACGACTCGTTCAATTTCAAATATTATCAAATAGTTTTCTTGCCCTTATTGAGATTCAAATTGTAAGAACTTATCACACTGCAAGAAATTTGATGATAATGCAAATAGCCAGAAAACAGACCAGAAAGTCAAATAACCAGAAATTTGAATCTCAACAGAGAAAAACAAAGAAGAGCCAAATAACTTGTGGTTAATGCAAAAGGTTGGAGTGATATAAAAACTGATTTTAATATCTAATGGTTCTATTTAGACTAGAGGACAATTAAGTCTCTATATTGAATACCATTATTTATCATTTAGTAGTAAGAGGACATTTTCCACAGCAAAAGATATTGTAAAAGTTTTTTTATTTTTTATTTTGTGCAAACTAATGTTATATAACTCTATCGATTAATTTAGTTTGAGCTAAATAAAATTATAAAAATAATAAAATTCTTTTTATCACTACTAAATTTTAATATAATTATATTTTTATATTTAAATTTAACACTTTTAATTAAACTAAAATAACTTTTTACCAACTAATATATAATAAGGTAGTTATAATTAAAAGAAATTGTAAAGATAAGCTCCTTCTGACTCTATTTGCCAAACTTATTGCGTGAAGGGAACAAATACCAACACATTCTTATCACATTCCTTCAATTTGTCAAATTTTGGGACTGACAATGATATTTAGATGTCATGGAAATGCTTTCTTTCTTCTTCTGGAAGGAAAAGGATAGAATGAAGACAGAAGTAATCTGATTTAGAATTGAAAAAGTCAATTCAGATATGCAGTATTCTTTATTTTATCTAACATTTATTTAACTTTGCCATTAGTTTCTATTATAGATAAAAATAAATATTAAAAGTAATCACTTTTACTTTTTCACATATTTTTCTTTTATTTTTAAAATTTACTTATATCTCATTTGAAAAGGCCGTATTCCTAACAATTAACCAAAAGAATTGTTAATTAACGTTAATAAAATTAAAATACCCAAAATATTATTAAAGAATTATAAATTTAATCTCCTCTATTGTTACTTTAATTTTTACTTATCTCCCTTCCATTTTATGACCTACACAAACTTTTCTTATAGTTAATTTGAAAAGGCATAACACCTAAATCAATATATAACTAATCAATATTAGTCATAAAATTTTTATGTGAAGTCCTTGAAATCTTTGTGAAATTTTAAAGGCAATATTTATACTGATTGAATTTGAACTGATGAAGGGAATTTAATACTAAAATTCAATAAGCTAGTGGGATATATATAAATACTAAAATTTCCATTCATTGAAATTCATCAATAGCCCATGCATTCTGTTCTTGTATATATATATATATATATATATATATATATATATATATATATATATATATATATATATATAGTATAGTAAATTGACTGCACTATATAACCTTTTACCCAGTCAGAATGAAAGATCAAAGTAATATATATTTAAGCGTTGTTTTCCAGACAGTTATGTTTATTTATAATGTATATACTACGAAGGAAATGTTCAAAAATCAACTCTATCCGGTTTAACGACTTGTTCAATTTCAAATATTGTCAAATAGTTTTCTTGTCCTTATTGAGATACAACTTGTGAGAATCTTATCACACTACAGGAAATTTGATCTTAAATGCAAATAACCAGAAAACAGACCAGAAATTTGAATCCCAACCGAGAAAAACAAAGAAGAGTGAAATAACTTGTGGATCATGCAAAGGTTGGAGTGATATAAAAACTGATTTTAATATCTAACGCTTCTATCTAGAACAGAGGACCATTAAGTCTCTATATTGAATATCATTATTTATCATTTAGAAGTGACATTTTCGACAGCAGAAGTTGTTATAAAAGTTTTTTTTTTTTTTTTTGCAAAAAACATGTGTTTAGTATCACATTAAGCATTGATTAAGTCAATCCATGCTAGATAAGACTATAAATGTGATAAAACTCTTCTTATCAAACTTTAATGTAATTACATTTTTAAGGCTCGAAATGAAATTTTTAAATAAATTAAAACAATTACTTACCACTTGATGTATAGGTTATAAAAGTTGTAATACGGTTGCATTGATAATCAGATAGTTATAATTAAAAGAAATTGTAAAGATAATCCCCTTCTTACTCTATTTTCCAAACTTATGTGTGAAGTGAACAAATTTTGACCAACACATTCTTATCACATTCCTTCAAGTTGTCAAAATTTTGGACTGATAATGATAATTAGATGCCATGAAAGATGCTTTCTTTCTTCTTTTGGAAGAAAAAGGATAGAATGAAGATAGAAGTAATCTGATTTAGAATTGAAAAAGTCAATTCAGATGTGCCATGTGCCAATTATTTTAATATTGTGACAACAACCAAAATCTTAGTTTATTTCAATTATTGCTTTCACGAGTGGCTGCTTTCTTTAGTTTAATTTTTATAAAATTCTCGCAACCGTTCTGTCGGAAATGAAAGAAAGAAATGGCAAGTTTCATATCGGTTGTTGGGAATACGAAAAGAAAAGTGTATATAAAAAGAATCATGTCTGCCGGGGAAGACTCTTCCAACCCTTAAAAAAATAAATAGATTATGATTTTAGACAACCAAAGAATCATTGATCATAATGCTTCTCCCTATTTTATTTTAGCTATGTCCGGAAGAAAAGGATAGAATGAAGACAAAAATATAATATAATATTGAATTGAAAAGTCAACTCAGATATGTAATCTTAATTTTGTCTATCTACGAAACACCATATGTATAAATATTGTATATCTTAAAGTCAGAAAGTTGAAGTCTTCCTACTATATTGTGACGGCTACGAGAATTTTAATTCGTTTCGTTTGTGTTTCAATTGCAATCTGCATCAGCTTTTGTCGTTTATGTTTTTGTTAAGTTTTTTATAAAATTTTTATGACCATTTCCATCCCGTGTGCTGCCATATAAGACTTCTGTCAGCACTACGCGATTAGTGTATTTAAGTCAATTCAACTATCTTCCTAGAGCATCTCAAGATCGAGTTCAATGGCGCCTTTGAGATTGAACTCAGTTCTCACTTGGCTATTACTTCTTCACCAAGCAATTACACTCTGTGCAGGTGATCCAAATGTATGATACTTATCTGGCTACTACTTTAATTTATTTTTTTTAATAAATTACTGTATTTAATACTGTATTAACACCAAGTAATCTAGTTCAAGTTAGATAATTACTTTAATTTGCTTTTGAAACAGGTTTCAACATTTTATTTCCTTTAAAATTCTGCACAAATTTCTCAAATCAACTGGCTAACTTACAATTGAGGAATAACTTAATGATCTCAAATTTCAACAGTCACAAGATTGGCTCAACCACGGTGGAAATTTGTTGAATAGAAGATATGCCGGCGGGGAGCGAAAGATCAGTCCGGAAACAGCAATCAATTTACATTTGAAGTGGAAATTTTATGCAGGTAAAGATATTACTGCAACACCAGCAATCTTCAACGGCACCGTCTACTTTCCAAGCTGGAATGGTTTCATCTATGCTGTGAATGAAGCTGATGGGTCCCTTGTTTGGCAGAAGAACTTGCAGACGTTAACAGGGCTTAATGCAACTGCGGTTCTTGCTAATGTTAATGGGATAGTGTCTAGATCAACTCCCATCTTGGCTGGTGATTTGCTGATAATTGGAGTCTATGGCCCTGCTGTGGTTATTGCTGTGAGAAGAACAACTGGTGAACTGGTGTGGATGACCCATTTAGATAACCATCCTAGAGCTACTGTAACCATGTCTGGAACTGTCTACAATAGGTACAGTACACTTTCAATTTAATTTAATTTAATTTTATCGTTTGCACTCTAATACTTTCAAACTATGAAACCTGTTTAGGATAGAGTAATCAATAAATCCTTTCAAACAAGTGACTATAAAGTTTCAAGCTTACACTTGCAATTTTTTTTTTTTAAAAATTATATGGCACTGGTCTAACAATTTCTAGTCATATCATCCTCTATATTATAATTGTTGCAATTAATTAAGTTTATGTAACTAATGGCAAAAACATGCTTATCTAATGTCATTTAATTGATTTGAAAATTAAATAGGTAGCCAAGTTGGGAAAGAAAATGTCATACTGACTCTTTCTATTTTGATATAGATATAACAAATTATTTTGGAAATAAGTCAAAATGATTGAAGAGTCATTAAAATGAGATAAAACAACAAAGAAAAAGGGAAAAAAAAAAAAAATCAAAGGTCTACTTTCTCATACGTAAGCATTTATTCTCTGCCATCTAAACTAACAATTTTGGCAGATATTTGTACGTGGGAACGTCTTCAACTGAAGAAGAATCAAGCATAGAGGAATGCTGCACATTTCGCGGCAGTTTTGTGAAACTAAATGTGCAATCCGGTGCCGTTTTATGGCAAACCTTCATGTTGCCAGATAACAATGGCACTAGAGGAGAATATGCTGGAGCTTCAGTATGGGGGAGCAGCCCCTCTATTGATATTCTCAGAAAACTTGTGTATATTGCTACTGGAAATTTGTACTCGGCTCCTTTACTCATACGCGAATGCCAAGAAAGACAGAACAATCAAACTACACCCACTGGTTCAGATGAATGCGTTGAGCCTGAGAACCATTCAAATTCTGTATTGGCCCTTGAATTGGATTCTGGCAAAATCAGATGGTATCAGCAACTGGGAGGCTACGACGTATGGTTTCTTGCATGCAACAATCTTTCAACCCCTAACTGTCCTCCTGGTCCTAACCCGGATGCTGATTTTGGGGAAGCACCAATGATGCTTACTGTTGTTGTAAATGGAACCAAGAAGGACATTGCAGTTGCTGTCCAGAAAAGTGGCTTTGCATGGGCTTTTGACCGTGATAATGGCACCATCGTTTGGGCTACGGTAATACCTATACTTTTCCATGATGGATAATTTTTGAAAATTGAAAAGAAATATAGAAGACATGGCTTGAGATACTTTTTTTGGTAAAAAAAGAAAAAATACCGCTAAGTTACTTATGATGTGTATTTAATTTTAAAGACACCTGTATTTAACTCTATTAAACTTTTAAAAGATAGATAATACTCTCAAACTTTAACTTTTATTAAAAATTTAATTAAAAAAAAGGTTATATATATTATACATCTTTTTGATTTCTCTAATTTCAATCGTGATTTCCATTTATTTATCACAAGAAAAATGTTAATAAAAAAACAAGGAGACGAAGGTGATTTTTTCTTAACAAAAATTAAAGTTTAAAAGTAATATGTATTTTTTTCAAAGTTTTTGAGATAAAACACGGAGTTTCTTGGACTTCCTTTTTTGCTTAAAAGAAAAGAAAAGGCAATTTGAGCCCAGAATTTTAATTATTGCATCTTTGCATGTGTAATTTTTAAATTTATAATGGAAAATAATAAGAGAATATTATAAATTCTAAACATAAAAAACAAAATATTTACAAAGATAAAAGGGCCAACTCAGCTTGTATTTGGGCTGAACTAAACTAGATGGCTCATTAGTCAACATAGCCTAAATTAACGCCTAATTTTAAAAAAATAAAAACTAAATTGTCTGCTTAAAAATAAAATAAAAGTCAAAAACAGATAATATTTATAAATTTCTGATATATACTTACTTTTTTCTACATCTTTTATATGTTTTATATCTTATATTTTTTGTTTATAATTTTATCTTTACAATTAACTAACAAATACAAAATACAAATTTGTAACTGGCATTTCCCAAAACGAAAACCATTGCAATTGATAAAGTGAGGTTGAAATATATATTGCAACAATATTACCACAATGATTAGTTTGAAACCCTCCTTAATACTTACAAATTAAAAGGTATTGGATGTATATGCAGGAAGCTGGACCAGGTGGTGGTCTGGGCGGTGGAACCTGGGGAGCAGCCACCGATAATGAAAGGGTCTACACCAACATAGCTAATTTTGAAGGAAGCAACTTTACTGTCATACCATCCAATAGGGTTGCAAACTCTGGCGGTTGGGTGGCAATGGATGCAAAGACTGGCAAAATCCTATGGTCCACAGCAAACCCTAGCAATACCAGTGCTAATGGTCCTGTTAGTGTGGCAAACGGTGTCGTCTTCGCCGGATCCACGCACGCTGAAGGACCCATATATGCTATAAATGCCTTCACTGGACAAATTATTTGGTCCTATTTGACTGGAGCCACTGTCTATGGAGGCATGTCTATCAGCAATGGGTGTATTTATATGGGTAATGGATATAATAGTTATATTGGTACTCAATTCAACTTCACTGGTGGAACCTCACTCTTTGCTTTTTGTGTTTAAGGAACCATCTATATCAATACTTATATGAAGAACTATGAATTGTGTTGCATTATACTTAGTTTTCTTTGAAAATAAAGTGGTTTAATGTGTATTAATCTCATATATATATATATATATATATATATATCCTTCTCCCTCAGTCTCTATAAATATAGGTTTACTCTCAATATGTAAAGAGATGGCCGGGGCTACGAGAGAAAACAAAATAAAAAATAAAGATAGTGATTGCAGGTACTTAATTTATTTATTAATTAACTTTTTTCAAAACCTGACTTCATTTTGGCAAGATATTCGCAAATCCAATTGCTGTTATCATATTGTAGACTATATATGTCCGTTCCAAAAAGAAGATTGTCAATTGCATGTTTACCCCAATCAGTTCAGTGGGATAAACTCAAGAACGTAATAACAATCCGAAAAACAAACTTTGACCGTACAGACAAATTTTCAATTAATTTGTAAACTTTAATTAGACTTTCGAACTCATAAATGTTTTACTGAACCGATAGTGCTTGTTAGTAATTACCATGCTGATTCTAAGCATATACGAACCAAAACTAAATATTGCAAACCTACTCACCATAATTTCCATTTTGCAGGAGTTTCTATGTTGGGAGTTCTTTACTAGAAGGGGTTTTGTGCTGCACATTTCATAGTAGCTTCACTAAATTACAAAAGACTTTTAACGGTGCATTTTTTACTACAAAAATGTGGTAAGTGCTGCCTAATAAAAATGCAGATATGTGATTAACCTAAAAATCTTTGTCTATAGAAAGCACGGAGAATTTTAGGTGATGATTCAATTCTGACTATTGTATATGAGAAAATACAAAAGGTTTTAAACAATAGTTATGTACTTAATTGATGTCTTATAAGAATTATAGACAGTGGTTTGGAGAAAAATCACTATTTATTGGTATCAAAACTGCTCATCTTCTATCATTTCATAACTTATGAAATTTATCTCTTAAACTCTATTTAACTTTGTCAACAATTACTCGAAATAACTATTTGAAACTTCATCTTTTCTCCTTCAACTTCTTCAACATCTTTTCTTTTGACTAGCTTCTCCTCCACAATGAGATATTTTGAGATTTTTTTTTTTTTCATTTTTTTAGCTTATCATATATGAATTAGTTCACCTTGAGGGTATTATCTCTTGGGATATGGTAATTAGAAGAAAAATGGTCTCCTTCTAAATGTACTTAGAAGTAGAATGTGTTCAGAGAAACATAAAGAGTCAAAGAACATTCAAAAACTATTAATGAGGTTGGAGGATTATCACCCATGATAAAAATATCTCAGTGGCCAAAAATATGAGAGAATGAAAATTAATTCTAGAAATTTTTGTCCTGACTTATGCCTTTGTGAAAATGTTTGATCTTCAGTTTCACCCCGACTCGCCTTCTTCAACCCCCTCTTTAATGAAATGAAACCTGAGTTCAGTATGCTTGGAGCGGTTGTGGAAAACTAGATTTTTGGTCATAGCAATAGAAGACGTGTGCATAGAAAATTGTAGGAGGGAAGATTTGATCTTGTTTCGTGTCTAATAATATTCTTCTCAGCATATAGCTTCACATGCTGCACTTGCAATGGTAATATATTCCGCCTCTGCTAAAGATAAGGCTACGGTATACTGCATCTATGAAGACCATGAAATAGTCTTACTTCCTAAAAAGAATATATAACCAGTAGTGCTTTGTCTATCATCAATAGAACCAGCCCCATCGCTATGAGAGTAACCAATTAACTTGTTGTCCTCTTCACCTTGATATAGAAACCCAAAAGATTTTGTCCCTTTGATATATCTTAGAATCCTCTTTGCAATAACTTAGTGTCACTTCCTAGGCTCACTCATAAACCGAGACATAATACTCACAGCATAAACAATATCTGGTTTTGTATTTGAAAGGTAAATGAGTGATCCAACAAGCTTTCTGTATTACGTCTTGTCTGCCTTCTCTTCATCATCATTATCTGAAAGCTTCTCATTAACCACCATGGGAGTAGAAGCGCAACTTGCCATGTGAAAAACTTATTTAACAAATTTTCTACATATTTTTCTTGAGAAAGAAAAATTCTCAGATGTCTTACTTCACTTGCATGACAAGAAAATATTTCATGAGCCTTAGGTCTATCATTTCAAAATGACTCATCTTTGTCTTCTTGAAGTTTTCTAACAAATAATCATTAATTGTGATATAAATTAAATCATCAACATAAAAATAAATAATGATGAAGTCCAATATAAATTAAGTCATCAATATAAAGACAAACAACGACCAAGTTATGAGCACCTTGAGTTTTGACATAAAGAACTACTTACTTGGGCTTTTATGGAAGCCATTTTATTGAAAATAGGCATTAATCTTGTGGTTCGAAGCTCTTGGGGCTTGCCTTGAGCCATATAAAGTCTTATAAAATCGATAAACCTTGTTTACTTGGCCATGAGTTATGTTCTGTATATACTTCTTCTTCAAGCTCTCCATTTAGAAAGGTAGAATTCACGTCTAATTGATAAACTAGACGCTTCATTAAAGCAACAAGAGTTACCAAAAAAAAAAAAAAAACTCTTATTGTCTCCATTCTTGCAACACTGGCAAAAGTTCATTGAAATCAATGCATGGTTTTTTAGTGTATCCTTTTGCAATAAGTTTGGCCTTGTGCTTTTGAAGTGACCCATCTTCATTAAACTTGGTTTTAAACACTCATTTCAAGCCAATAATATCTCTGTCTCTTGGCTTTTCAGTAATATGCCAAGTTTGATTCTTCTCTCAATCATCTTCGTCTCTTCATCCATAGCTTTTCTCCGTGCTTCCTCTTTTGATGCTTCTTCATAGCTTTGCGGTTAATCATAAGCCATGAAAGCAACATTGTTATAAATATCAGCTATTGATCTAGTCTTCGTAGGAGACAAATCTGTAGTTGCATCAACAATGAATTCTTGGTTGGAATCAACAGCAGCAGCTTTTAAAAAATATCTCTACTTTTTGCTCTCATGCCTTTGTTTCATCAAAAATCACATCCCTAGATATAATCAGCTTCTCTGCTTCTAGATTATAAAGATGAAAGCCATTTCATTTATCACTATAACCAAGGAAAATGCATTTATTTTCATTCTCAATGATTAATGTCGTTAAGATATTATGTAATTAGAAATAATTATGTCTTTTGGTTTGCTTTATTATAGCATCTTTAATCATGCAAATTGCATATCTTAACTTTTTTTGTTATTTTTGTGGATTCTATATTAACATATCATCTTTTTTTTTTATTCTATACAACTTATATAACTTTTTACTCTATTCATACAATTTTTTTAAAAAAATATTAAAATAGATTCCACAAACTATTAATATTTTTTTTTTATCTTTTATCCATATACTCCATAATTTTTTTCTCATAAATTTTCTCTTTTTTTTTACTAAATAGTACAATTTGATTTTTTTTATTCCTATACAGCAACATTCACACTATGAAACTTTATCCCTTCTCACTTCTCTCTAGTAATGAACAAGAATGTAATGTATTGCTACACAAGCTTATATAATACTTAAATAACTACTATTAAAAACAGTCTTCGTTACAATTTAAAGTCAAAATTTTTTTAAGAGAACTATATAAAAATGCGATGTATATATAAATGACAAAAGCACAAGCCAAGATAAGAATTTTTAGAATTAATTTTAGTCTTCTCGTATTTTTACCCATTCAGATTTTTCAAACAGACCACAGAAAAGTTTTAGTCCTCTCCTAGGAGTACAGATGATTGCATCTTAGTTGGATTCGTGCCAATTGTCTCCCCCCATCGTTAAAAGCCTCCTTGTCCTCAATGAGAGAAACGCTGAACGGCTGGGGTGCCATTAATTTCTCCACAAATTGGGAAAATTGCTGCCTAAATTTCTGAAACTCCATCTATTTTGCATCAATATCCTTGTACGATTGACTCCATTTCACTAATATTTCTGTCACCGGCCTGTTGCCCTTTTGACGAATATGATGGTGCAAAATGAGCTCTGGAATTCAAGGGCATATATATAAACAACCAAGTTACTTACTAGTGTGATCTAATGACAGTGAGTAGTTTGAATATTATATATAAAGGACCTACAGTTTAAACTTCCATAGTATCATTTATTTTACGTAAATTATCACACACATAACCTCACATGCACAAACTCTTTTATTCTAGTGCATAATAATTAAGGTTCTATCCTTTGATGAGTTCTAATCTCACCTGCAATGCCAATACAATGAACTGTCCTGCCTAACCACGTCTAGGATGTGAGACACATATATATATATATGTAAGGGGAAATTTTAAAGTAATATTTTTCCCTTGGAAATTACTAGGTTAAGAATAAATCAGCAACAATGAATCTTTGTTATACATCAAAAGAAACAAGCAGTAACAATGTATTTCCAAACAGTAGAATATTAGGCCACATAAGTAAACAAGTTTACATTGACACACAAAATAGCACAAAGCGAAAATAAATGGCACATCTCCAAGTATATATTATACGATACAATACCATATGTCTCGTGTCCTAGTCTCATATACATGGAATATCATGATTAAGTTGCAAATGCAAGTATCACTGTATGACTTGCGGAGTAAGCTATTAAGGAATTTTATTTCAATCCATTATAAGCCTCCTTAACTAGGCGATAAGATGGCACAGCCATCAAGTGAGTTGCTCTTGGCATTGATAGGCCAAATTTTTCACTCATGTCCAAGTCATTAGGACTCGTACTAGAGGGAAGCTCCCAACTAAAACAATGTAGTAATTGTGCTAAAATAAACTTAACTGTAGTCGAACCTAATTGTATACCAGGGCATTTTCTTCTACCAGAACCAAATGGTATGAGTTGAAAATCGTGTCCTTGAAAATTTATTTTGTTATCAATAAACCTTTCTGGATAAAATGCTTCAGCATTATTTGACCAAATCTTAGGATCACGCCCCATAGCCCATACATTCACTAGGACTCGTGATAATTTTTTTATGTGATAACCATTAATTGTAACATCTTTTGAAGATATTCGAGGAACTAATAAAGGTGCAACAGGATATAGTCTTAAAGTCTCTTTCACAATCATATCCAAGTAATTCAATCTTGATAAATCAGCCTCTTCCACCATTTTAGTTAATCCAACTATGTTTTCTAACTCATCTTGGAGACTTTTCATTATTCTAGGATGCCTCAAGAGTTCAGAAAATGCCCACTCAACTACTATAGCAGAAGATTCAAATGCACCAGCAATTATATCTAATAGGATGGCCTTGATGTTGGTTCGATCAATGACAAGTTTAGGTTCATCAAGAGGATCCAAGGGTTGATTCATCAGTGAGAGCAATATGCCTACAAAATCCTTCTGTTGCCTTCTTTGGACATTAGGATCCTGCTCGTGCTCCTCAATTATCAGTTCCAACACTTCATCAAGTGCCTTACTACATTTCTTTAAACGTTGTGTGAATCCCTAACAAGAGAAGAGATGGATAAATTAATAACTAAGAGAATTTATGATTGACTATGCAGGAGCAAAAGGGGAATTAAACTTCTCTCACCTGAACATCAAACGCCCCTAGCCAAGGCACATAATCTGCTAGATTAAAAGATCCTACCAAGGTGAGTGCCTCATGTATAAGCCCCTTCAAATCAAATCTCTCATCCTTTTCATGGCCAAATATCATCTTATACATTGTATCTTCAACGAATTTCGCCACAGTCTCGCTAAGATTCACAACCTCACGAGCCATTGCAGCTTTCTCAAGCGACTTGACTAGTAGTCCCAACTCCTCCCTCCTCTGTGGAGCAAACAACTTAATTTTTGAAGCACTTAGAAGTTGTAAAGTACATAATTTCCTCATGTTGCTCCAGTATGTACTATAAGAACAAAATACCATTCCTTTGGAGCCATATGACAAGACCTCCGTTGCTTGAGTTATGGGGCGGCTAGCGAAAACGGTGTCGTGTGTCTTGAGGAATAGCTCAGCAGCTTCAGGGGAGGAGACTACAATGGTAGGGACCCGTCCTAGCCGCAAGGACATGACGGGTCCATATCTTTTGGCTAGAGATTGAAGGGTTCGGTGAGGGAGCGCGCCCAGTATGTGTAGGTTGCCTATGAATGGCAATGGCGGTGGACCTGGAGGTTGTTTCCTGTCATGTTTATTTCTCTTCAGAAGCAGTAATACAGCAGAAAGGACAAATATGAAGGTGAAAAGGAAGAAGACGGGAATGGCAAATGTTGAAGGTAACATGTTTGATGATTTGTCACAAAAGAAATGAGAGTGATCAGAAGTATTTATGATGAACATAGCTAGGTTGTAGTCTAAAATGGTAATTAATCCCAAGACTGAGGCGTGGTTGAAATTAAAATATAATTAGGCAGAAGTCGAGAAGATATTTTTGGGGGGACATCAAAGTAAGAAAAACGACAATAAATATCATGCACTTGAAGATTAAAGAGCTCGTCGTTTTCCTAACCGGCACGACAAGCTGTCCCTTGTAGGCCATGTTCAATTAATACTTCCTCGATTAGTACAAGAGCATCTTCATCCACTGAATTTAAATGCTTACTTATTTAGTGATTTATACTATTTTGTAAGTTTTATTACAACACGATTATTTTTTTATTTTATACAATTTAAATAATTTTTTAGATTTAATTTTTTTTTTTGTTGAGTTTTTTCTTTTAATCCTTTACTGATACGTAAATGAATATCACCCTTAATCAACGAAACTCAAATAGAAGTGGAGCCATAATTACTGATATTTATTGTCATTATTTCTTGCTATCACCCTTATTAATTGAATATGGCCTACAAGGACATCTCAACGTGCAGCAATTGCTTACACAGACACCCCATAATTATACGCACCTCCCACGTCATCACCCTTTATCAACGAAACTCACCAAATAGAAGTGCTTATTCTGAAAACGAAGGCAAGCACAGAGCAATATAGTTGCTCTAAGAAGTAAGAGGTGAATTTATCTACCAATATTAATGGGACAAAATCTAGTTGTCTTATATCATATTTTATACAATATTTTTGTTTTTTTATCGGTTAAGAAAATATAAATAATACATTTTTAATAATTATTGCAATATTATTCTATATTTATCTAACTAATTAAATAAAGTGGAATAAGTGATAAAGCAGAAATTAAAAATTTAAATTTTTTTCCTTTTTTTTTGTTGGCCCTTTATGCTCTCAGCCTTATCTGTGTATTGTAAGAAATTGAAAAATATCTTCAAAGATAAAACAAAGAAGAAGAAATTAAGCAGGAGGAAGAAGATATTTTGAACCCTAGATATGAATGAACAAGTCAAGAAGATATTTCTGGGGGCGATAGCAGAAGAAGAATAACGACAAGTACGGGACTCTGTTTTCCAACCACCACTACAAGTTGTTCCTCAACCTTATTTATCACAAGACGTTACACCATAAGAAAAAAAGAACCCTAATTGTTTATTTCCGTGGGGTAGCCTATCAACCTTTGTGTACCAGAGATATTTCACCATCTTGATATAGTTTGTTGACACAATAATATGATTTGATAGGCCAAGATGTGGTATATGTCTCGTAGAAGACTCATTCTTGCAGTGAAAAATCGCACATGCATTATAGGCACTAATCGTAGTACAATGTAAATGCAAGCTGTTGCCTCTAAATAAAGAAAGAGAATAGAAATTTAAACTTAAAAGGAAAAGAAGAATAATTTAGATATTTTTGTTTATCTTCAAGCAAAAGACAAAAGTAATAATTTACTCATTTTAATTATATATATATTTATAAATTTCATTGTAATACATTATTTTTTTATTTTATAATTCAACTTGAAGTAATTTTTTATTTATACAATTCTCAATAACCACTTTAAATAAATTTCACAAATTATTCGGCGACTTTGGTTATATAGACACCTCATAATTATAATCACTTCCCGCTTCATCTCTCGTTAATACACGAGACTCACCAAATAGAGGTGCTTATTCCGAAAACCAAGGTAAGCAGAGAGCGATAGAGTTGCTCTAAGAAGAAATAAGCCAATTTATCTGATAATGCAACAAAATCTAGTTTTATATCTCATTATTTCTAATTATTTAAGATTATTTTATATTTATTTCACTAATTAAAGGAAATGAATTAATCCAGTATTAATTCATTTGTTGCGACCAAGTAGCCTAGCAGCTTTTTATTATTCATTGAAAATTACTCCAAATTACTAGTGATCATATGTGTTTTTTTTCTCACTTCCCATCTCTATAGTAGAGGTGTGAGCAAACCGCACTAAATCTCAAACTATATTAAATCAAATTGAAACCGACAAAAATCAAATTGTCATAACTTGAGATGATTTTAAAATTTTTTAAACTGATAGTTTAATTCGGTTTGGTGGTTTTGAAAAAAAATAAACTGCCGAGAACTAAATTGAACCAACAATAATCAATATAGTAATTTATATTATAAATTTTATATATATATATATATATATATATGTTGAACTAACGACATCTTTTAGCCCTATTTCTTATTTTTTTCTCTTTCAAGAAACAATATTATTTACACACTAACTGTTGTAGAATTTAGCATGGTTACTAGTTAGTTTTTTCAATGTTTGAATTTGATCTATATATTGATTTTGGTCTTTTTATGTGCTATTGTTTGATTTTTGTGAATTTTAGTGGATTTTGTACAATAAATATTTGCTTTAAATTGAGTATGTTTATATTACGTGAATCTTTGTTTATTCAACCTGCCAAAAATTGACAATTTCAAATCACTTTTAGACCACGTCAAATTACCACAAATCGTCTCAACTCTCAAATCACCAAAGCAATATCAGTTTGTGTTTTTTCCAAACTATCTATGTCAGTTCAATGTATTTTTTTTTTTCTATACTGCACCAAATTGAATCGTTTACACCCTTAATCTACGAGGCATGAACATATTACCATAATTATAAGAGTTTATTTTATCTAATTTAAAATATAATAGTCTTTTTTGAAATTGACGATAATAAGAGAGAACAATAAAGAGTTTTTTTCTAAAATAAATGAAGAGATGCAAAGCCAATAAATGCTCAACTCTTGGAATAGAGAGGACAAACTTTCATTCGTATCCAAGACTAGATAAAACAAATCAACATTATCAAACCATAAATTTATTAAGACTCCTGACTTTTTCTTTATGCAGTTACCATCAACTCTGGCATCCTACATTGACTCTTGAAAAATGATTTGTCTTGCTAGATACAATCTCAAGGTTTACTTTATCACTGTGTCCAAGTAGCTCAACTTTTGTAAATCTACCTTCTCTACTATTCTATTCATTCCAACCACACTTTCAAGCTTATGTTAAAGATTTTTCATGATCCTTTGATGTTCAATAGTTCAAACAGAGCCCATTCAATTGTTATAGAAGAAATGTCAAATGACCCAACAATTTTCATATCTATTACAACAGCCTTCACATTAGCTTGATCAAGAACATGTAATGAGTAGATCAAAAAGAAAGGTGAGGGGCATTGCTTTTAAAATTGACTTTAAAAAAGATACGACCATGTTTATTGGAATTTTGTGAAATCATGTTTGAAGGAGTTTGGCCTCCCTTGTGCAATAGTCAACCTAATCATGCATTGCATGACTTCCTTTTCCTTATCTTTCATCTGGAATGAAAATAGGTTTCCCAGTTTTCTCCCTACAAGGGGATTGAGACCGGGTAATCTATTGTCTCCTTATCTCTTCTTTATTTGTGTGGAAAAACTTCCCTTAGCTATAGCTGAAAGGGATTTCTTTTTAACACCCACAGAATTTCTCACCCCTTTTAAAATTCTATTACAATGAAATTTACAAAAACATCCTTCAATTTTTTTGTTTTTAAATAAAAACCATCACCTCCTTCCCCATATCCTGGCCCTCGTCACCTTCCCTCCCTCTCTCTCTGTCTTTCAGTTTCACCACTCCTTCACGCTCTTCACCTCCATTCCCCTACACCCCATTAACAATCATCCTCATCACCCCCATCGGCAAAATTTTTTGGTCTTGGAACTTGTTTCATGTTGAGACTCAATTTGGGATATGGTTTCAAAAAAGAAGAGCATTTAATTCTACAACTAGGTTTATAATTTATTTTTTTATAGGTTTCACGAGCTTTCAGATTGTGTAAAATCCAGAAATATGTTATTATTGTGTTCCCAATAATACATAATCCAGAATTTATGTATGAATACATTGAACTATAAATTATATTTTAACATTTCAAATTATATATAATTTAAAAGTGTTTATTGTTCCGATAATCCATGATTTGAAAGTTTACATTATTATAACAATGGATCATATAAAGTTCATGATACAAAAAGAAAAGTAATAAACACCAAATGGTATTTCAGACTATCAAATTATCAATAATTCAAAAATATATACTATTAACACTAGAGTATGTATAATTCATAATTAATAATAATAATAAAAAAAAGGACTGCCATGTTTACTTCGGAATAACACGCGAACACTACACCTCCAATTCCACACAACATCGACAAAGATCATAAATCCTCTATCAAATCACAAATATCCATCTAAATCCCTTTTGAAATCACATATATCAAACTATAAACATCTCAAATTACAAAACACAAGCCATGAATGCCACAAGAAAGAGATTGAGAATAACTATAAATATATGCTCACTTTGCAATGGGCAAATTAAAGAGAGAGTAATAAATCTAAGGCATGAGAAAGGTCCACAAAGTTGTGGTGAGTAGGGAAGAAATGGGGGATAGAAATGGGGGTGAGAGAGGGGGTTGAAAGGGGTGAGCAACTAGTGAAGGGGACAATGGATTTTTTTTTTTTTTTTTCACTTCATTTTGAAGGGTGTTTTTGTAAATTAGATTAGAAGTGGGTGAGAATAGAAACAGTGGCGGTGTTAAAAGAAATCACCAAAAGGTTAGAACAGGTGACTGGGCTCCAAGCATGGGCCAGCTACATATTTTTTGCTGATGATGTGCAAAAAGTTTAACACGTCCGCCTAGTCAAACAGGTCTTTGCTGGTGGGATTAGAGGTCTCTTTGGGTACATTGGATTTGCTGATAAATCTCAAAGCAAAATTTTCAACAGGGTTGCCTTTTTGTCTCTAAATGTACCAAAAAAAAAAGACTAAATAATAATTTTATCTCTTTTTTTTTTTTTGTTTTATTGGATCTTCAATCAGTCTTTTTACTTGGGCTCAGTTACATTGTGCTATAGGGGATTGATTTTTCCACCCTCACTATCTAATTTTTGCACCCTCTTTTTAAGGGGGTGCAAACATTAGTCCCCTGTGCTACATTGAACCCATGTCTCAAGGAGCCCAGCCTACTAAATCGGACCAATGGGCTGCAAAATTGCTAAGGCTGAACAAATGAGCTAAGAATAATATTTCCAAACGACGTCGCTTATATGAATCTCACATTCTCACTCCTAAATTTGTCCTCCGATTCTTCTTCGCTAATCGCTTCTGCAGAAAGTAGCTCCCAAAACCCAGAACCCTGAAATGGGTTATCTGAATAGAGCTTCAAAGAGCATAAGGCAATCAAATTACTTATCACTGTTGTACAATAGCTTCTCAGTTTCCCCAATCTCCCTAGTTTCCCCTATATTGGGAAGCAATTTCATAAACAATAGACTAATCCATCAGAGATTTGCTCTGAGCCGTGCACTATTCTGCTCTCAATCCCGCCAAAACAGCAAAGAAAATAGTCGCATAGATTTGACCCGTTATCCTCCTGAACTAATCAGAAACTTCTCAATCATTGCACATGTAGATCATGGCAAGTCTACTCTTGCTGATCGGCTTCTGGAGCTCACTGGGACCATTAAGAAAGGGCATGGTCAGCCTCAGTATCTTGATAAGTTACAGGTAACATACATTATAAATTTATCGTTTAGTTTATGTGCTTATTCACAAGAAATGAAAATGGGTTACTACAAAAACTTTCCCTTTTGAAGAATAAATTTGCTTCCAGCTTACTGTCTGTACTGAAGGGGCTTGAAGCTAATAAAAATTTTCCACCATTAGTCATAGAATAGGCTTCTTTGTCCCATTAGAACTGTACGAAAAGCCTACTTGAGTGGGATGATATAATGTTTGGTTAACTGGTGGTGGAACAACTGGATAGAAAAACTAATACATTTTACATTCTTCGAATCTCATGTGCATCTTATTTGCTGAAATTTCAAATGTCATAGGTAGAGAGAGAAAGGGGAATTACAGTTAAAGCCCAAACAGCAACAATGTTCTATAAGCATAGTCTGCTGGGGGGCAACAATGATGATGTTCATGAACCACCTAACTTCTTGCTGAATCTTATTGACACGCCTGGGCATGTGGATTTTAGTTATGAAGTATCAAGGTCATTGGCGGCTTGTCAGGGTGCACTTTTGGTTGTTGATGCAGCTCAAGGAGTCCAAGCACAAACCGTTGCTAACTTCTATCTCGCTTTTGAGTCTAACCTGGCAATTATACCTGTCATAAACAAGATAGACCAGCCAACTGCTGATCCTGATCGTGTGAAAGCTCAACTAAAGTCAATGTTTGATCTTGACCCAAGTGATGCACTGTTAACCTCTGCTAAAACAGGGCAGGGTCTTGAGCAAGTTCTTCCTGCAGTTATAGAGCGCATACCTCCTCCTCCTGGGAAGAGCAGTTCTCCGCTGCGCATGCTTTTGCTGGATTCATATTATGATGAATACAAAGGGGTAATATGCCATGTTGCTGTTGTTGATGGTGCCTTGCGCAAAGGGGATAAGATTTCATCTGCAGCAACTGGGCAATCTTATGAAGCTCTGGATGTGGGTATCATGAATCCCGAGTTCAAACCTACTGGAACCTTGCTTACTGGACAAGTGGGCTATGTTGTAAGTGGCATGCGCTCAACCAAAGAGGCACGTGTTGGAGATACCCTCTACCATACTCGAAGCACTGTAGAGGCCCTTCCAGGTATGGGTGTCATCTTTTGTCTCCCTTGTGCAGACAATTACGAATTTTGTACCTATTACTTAAATATTCAATTATGATGGTTAATTCTGACTCACATGCAGCTAAGCTATTCTTACTGCTCTCAGTGCTTAGAATTTCTTGTATCATGTAGAGATGGCTTGATTTAATGTTGTAAATGTAGATGTAATGGACTTGCACAAAATGGCTGACTTCATTTTATTGTTCAACAATTATTCGTTATTCACTCTTAAAGAATATGCACCTCGAAAAGTGGCTCATGAGATTCTACTGATGTTTTCTCTTTGCTTCCCTTCTATTCCTTCTTTTCTATTGTTGATAACTTGATATTGATATTGTTATAGCTGTTTTAGATGCATTTGTCTTATCAAATTTTCCCTGTTCCTGAATCGTAATGTTATCTTTTTGAGTGTGCTTTTGATGTTTCTAAACGGTAGGTTTCAAGCCAGCCAAACACATGGTATTCTCTGGTCTTTATCCAGCAGATGGATCTGATTTTGAAGCACTCAACCATGCAATAGAGAGGCTTACATGCAATGATGCTAGTGTCTCTATTACCAAAGAGAGTAGTACAGCACTTGGTCTAGGTTTCAGGTCCTTACATCTATTACTAAAAGAATGAAAGGAAAATTACTTTCTTCTATAATTTGATGTATGATTATTTATATGTGGATCATCTTTTTATTTCTTCTCATCTACAAGCAGGTGTGGTTTCTTAGGCTTACTACACATGGATGTTTTCCATCAACGGCTCGAACAGGTAACTTCTCCTCATACAGGATGCTAATAATAATTTTGGGCTGATGGTGAAGATTAATTTGTAAAATTAAAGGCCTGCCAAATTTTGGCATTCCATGTGTTCTACATATGCATAGCTGTTTTAATGTATCTTGCAACTTACATGACCTAAAATTTGCTCTTGTGCAATTAAGTGGAAAAGTCAACTTTTAGTTTTCTGTGGACTGTATTTTTTCCCCTCCTTTTCTTTCTTTGTTTATTTTGTGACCTATGCTGGGAAATCATATCTGTTTATGGTGAACAGGAATACGGAGCTCACGTTATTTCAACTATCCCTACTGTGCCTTACATATTTGAGTATTCTGACGGAAGGTAAATGATAGAGATAGTATCTGTTAGACTAATTTCCCATATAAATTACTAATATTTGAGTTTTTTTTTTTAATATTTTTTTTTCTCAGAAAGTTAGAAGTCCAGAATCCTGCTGCATTACCCTCTAATCCAAAACAGCGAGTGACAGCCAGTTGGGAACCTACAGTAATAGCCACTATTATCATTCCTAGTGAGTAAGCTCTTGGACACCCTTGGAATCTATCTATTTGATCATTTGACGCATTCCAAACCAATATTCACTTGCTCTTCATGTATTACTTATCACAGATATGTAGGGTCTGTTATTACACTTTGCTCTGAGCGAAGGGGACAGCAGTTGGAGTATTCATTTATTGACAGGTTTTTTTTGTTCTGCAGTTGCTTTTTAAATTACGCAGTTTTAGTAAAACATCCATGTAAGATTAACATGAAGTTGGTATGAATTGCTGGGGTATTGAATTCAATGTGTAAGGTTGCTATACCATAATTGTTTGCTTAACTTTCATTTTCCTTTTTCTTAAAATTTTCTGATGGTTTCCTGTATGTGTCAATGATTTCATTACCTGTGGTTGAAAATATGATCTTAATGTTTCACTCCTGCAGTCAACGGGCATTCATGAAGTACCGCATGCCTCTAAGAGAAATTGTGGTTGACTTTTATAATGAATTGAAGAGTATAACTTCAGGCTATGCTTCATTTGATTACGAGGATGCAGAGTACGTGCCTATTTCCCTTTTTCTTGAGCATAAGATTATTTTTGTCCACCTAATCTCTTTGTACAGTGATGATATGCTGTACTTTATTTCATTTGAAACAACTTTCTGATTCTTATTAATCTAGCTGGGCTGTTCAGTGAAAATTCAAAAGCATGTGACATCTGGCAAAGGAGAGTAGTTTATTTGATAGATTTTATCACCATTTGTTGATTGGCCACTAGTCTTAACATCATATATCATCAATTTATATAAGCAAGTAAGAAATTTTGGACTAGCATACTTGCTACTTTTCTTGATGCATTTGATGGTCTTAATTACAGTTATCAAAATTCCGATCTGGTGAAACTTGATATTCTCTTGAACGGACAACCAGTTGATGCAATGGCAACCATCGTTCATAACTTGAAAGCACAACGTGTTGGACGTGAACTGGTGGAGAAATTGAAAAAATTTATAGACAGGTCTGGTTTTTAGCATTAAAAAACAATGGAATTATTTTTACACTTGTGCTTTAGTTTCAACTCATCTCAAGATTCTATAAGTTTTGAACAGGCAAATGTTCGAGATAACCATACAAGCTGCAATTGGGTCCAACATTATAGCAAGGGAAACGTAAGTTTCAGTTTAAAAATATATGTTAATGTGTCATCTTGGGCTACTCATTCAGTGGGTGTTTGGGGTGGAACCTTGCGTTTTTTTTTCTATGTAGTGATTGATCTCAATCAGTCTTTTTATTAGTAAGTGGTTCATATCAAATGGACTTAAAATAGATAGATTCCAAGCCCCTAACAAGCCTCTGGTTGGCATACCTTTAGGATGTTGAAATAACCTCTTTGTTTCTGATATGATAAACCTCTCTGCATTGATATTAGGATTTCGGCCATGAGGAAAAATGTTCTTGCCAAGTGTTATGGTGGCGACGTCACTCGAAAGAGGAAGTTATTGGAGAAGCAAAAGGAAGGAAAGAAGCGAATGAAACGTGTGGGTTCTGTTGATATACCGCAGGAAGCGTTTCATGAGCTATTGAAGGTTTCATAGTTAAAGTATTTGCAAGTAATGGTGAATTTATAATTGGTAAGACTTGTACTCTCTACCTCAACATTTATGTTCAGCCTTAAGTTGAGCTAATTCAGACTTTGGGAAAATAATTAGTTTTATTTATATTGTACATTTTGGGTATATTGTGTCTAGATTAGAAAAATATTATGAAAGAACTAGAAAAATTCTGAATACTCTTGGCTCAGCATATACCTTTGAGACTCATACAACACCTCCTTATACAGTGTTCCTCGGACCTCTTTAGAATATAAAAGAATTTAATCATTGAGGAGTTACAATTTAACAAATGACTTTAACCCTTCCACCTTAACTATGACATTTCTGAATTAACTTCTAATATATTGTTCATTGAAATCAAAATAACCTATAAGTGTATGTGGGTAAAGGCCTCATGTGTGATTTATTATCATTGGCCATCTAGCTTGCAAGTGACTTCATAGTATGCTTTCTGGCTTTGGCTTTGTTCATGGGTTTTAAATTGTTTTTGTTCAAACACTTCTCTTTGTATTACATTGGTAGCAGTGCAATTCCAAGATGGTCATTCCAATGGCTATTCTAACTTTTCCTCCCTTTCTTTTCTGTGTCTGCTTGGTTAGTTCTGGATACTAGCATTCTCAGAAGAATTCATATAGAGAATGCTTCTACAGAGTGGCAGCTGCATGAAAGGACAAACAAAACATTGAAAGTGTAGCAATGCTGGTTTTGACAGAGGCTTCTATGCGGCAGTCCCATCAATCTCACAGCTAATTGAGTTTCTTTAGAAAATTTTGTAATAATTGAATCATAATTCTTCTGTTTTTCTCTGTTATTTGTTGTTTGGTATTTTATTTCAGGCATCATATTTTGTACATATACAGGGAGTCAAGATCGCCATTGTTCCAATAAATATATATGACAACCCTGCTAAAATCCCTTAATAAACAGAAATTGTTTTGAATTGCTATTGACGAGCCTTTTTCCTTTTCAATCTCCTGGTCTATTTGGTAATTGAAATATGTTGCTTCTACCTTAAGACATGGATGACATCCTTGACGAGCCGAGGTGTCTGTAAACATAATGTCTGGCTTATCTAAAGCTTGACTTTTCATAAATCATTGTCACAATCTGTCAATGTTCTAAATTCGTAAACTTTATTAGATTGGACTTTCTTTATTTAAACGAATTAGAATTTTCCCACTGTTTATCACATCAACAATGTTGAATTTTTAATTATTAGTTTTGGCCATAGACGAACAGTATTTTTTGATTCGTATTAATCCAAATGATAGAAAGTAGTGGTGGGCATGGAATGAATGACCCGGTGTTCCCTCTTGGCCCAAAAGATTTGGGATAATTTGGGACGGGATTGGAATACAATTTTGGGTCCCGGTAATTATCAAGACCAGACTGTGACAAGCAAAATTATGTCTAGGTCCTGTCTCAATCCCGTCTTGTCTCGAAATTGTTCTATAAGTATATATATTTGTCTCGATTATTATTTTTTACATTTCTATGTTTGCTTTTTATACACCACCTTTCTTCTTTTTTACATTATTTCAACACCCCTCTTATTACTTTATACACCCACTTATCATTTACCACCTTTTTTTAAAAAAAAAACTGGTACAAATCAGGACAAAGGAGTCGGCACGAGAATTGAGACAGGACTGGGACGGAACCGGGACAAAGCTATATAAAACCGGAACTGGACTTGTCCCAAAAAAATTTTTAGGACGACCAAATTTTTAATCCGTCCTGGCACATGCCCACCCTTAATCGAAAGCAAGTCCTTTTTATTATTAACTATTTGAAAATAAATTTGTTGACGAATTAAAAGAGTGGCGCGTATTGTGGCATAAGGTTGAGGTACAAAATATGTATGTTTGTATAAATTCGCACTTGAGACTTGCAATTATCTGATAAACTCTTGTATTTTAGATGCAATTTTCCCCTTTTGTATCTCTATATCCTATTTTGACGTCCACAAGATGATAATCTCTTACAAAGGTAGTTTTGGAGTAGATCTAGCTAGCCTATTTCAACTGAACAACATTATCCAACATATAGTGAAAAAGATGCCAATAACATCTGAGTTGATTTCTGGAACCTAATGGTTGATCTGATCAATAATGGATGGAGCTGTGCTACTCTTAGACACAGAAAATGGCAATGGAGATTGAAGCATCAAACCTCCATTCGGTGAACTCGAAGACGACAACCAGTTGAAGTATCCTGGCAACATTCCTTTCCCATTCTGGATCATTGGATTGGCTTTAGAAGCAATTGCAGCATGCTGATTTCCCAGGCTCAAGCTCAAACCTGGACCTGAAACCTCTCCTCCATGGTTCCTGTTGCTTGATCCTTGTCCCATTACAGATGTTACTGCAGCGGCAATCACCGATCGAAGACTCGGGTCGGTGCTGATTACTTTGGTTAGTGTTTTTGCCAAAGCATCTCGTGAAGGAGCTTGATTCTTCATGTACTGCTGATAGAAATGTTCTTGAAACTGATTTCCCAGGTTAAGTGACCTCATGGGGGGTTTGTCCATAGCCAATGTGCCATTATTAGGGAACCCATTACCCCACACAGCAGGTATAATTGTGGGCTCCTTTGAACAAAAGCTTAGATTTGTTGGGGGATACCTTGGGCCTGAAGCAATGTTAGAAGGTAAACGAGTGACATGAGCTGGTGAAGAGGATGATGCAGAAGTAAGGTCTAGAGTGATTGTTGGGAACAATGGCGAGGCTGCATGGTTGGGAAATAAGCCCTGTTTGGCTCTTGATTGATCAAAATGACTGAAGCTTAGACCGTTGAAAACAGTTCCAGAAAGAGCAGAACTGTGAGTTGAAGGCTGAGATGTTGAAGAATCTGATAAGAGCATGGAGGCAGCAGCAGAAGTGGTGGAAGCCATGGCGGTGGCTGAAACTGGAAGTGGGTGGTTGTGTGTTCCTTCATAGGTGGTGATTAAGATGGACATGTCTTCTGCGCATCTTTGCACCTGAAATTCATGTAGCAAGTTGGTGATTACTTGAGTCTTTCTATGAACAAGAAGTTGATTTGTAGAATGTGTACCTGTTTCCTTACTGGGCATGCTGGTGCAACTGTGCATCGGTAGTATGCTCGTGGGCATGATGGATTCCCTTTTGCTATTTTCTGTCCGTATTTCCTCCATTGGCATCCATCATTCATCTGTTTCAAATAAATATCATTTGCTATAATTAGACTTAGGAATCAAATCTTCAACTTAAAATTAAAGCTCACAAGAACACTAGCAGTCATCCAGTCCATTTAAAAAAAAAAAGAAAAAGAGAGAGAAATTACTTTGAGGTAATGACAAAAATTGCTTCCTTTTTTTTTCATAAGTATCCTCATGTTATTTAAAAAAAAAGTTATTTTAATTGTTAAAGTATTTTTAAAAAAATCAATTCAAACACTCAAAAATTTATTTTAAAATATATATATATATATTTTTTGCTAAAGAGCATTAAGAAAAAAAAAATGAATCCAAATGACTTTTAACCCTTAAAACAAATTTGCACAAAGTTGATCTTGAAAAATATATTTTGCAATATTATTTTCCATAAAAAATACTAACCGTGGGAGTGTCACATCTTGCTCTTACAGAAACCCTAGCTCTCTTGGTGGGCATTTGGTCTGAAATTTCATCATCTCCATTTCTTGCCTTTACTGATTTACTAGTTGGCCATGTTTCTCCTCCAGCTTCTGTTTCCTTTGGCTCTTCTGAGCTCTCAGACGCCAACTCCATTGACAACTGACACGTGGCATCTAATCCAAGTGTGAGGCAGTTGCTAGCTAACTCAAAATCTTCATTTTCTTTTGCTTTGTTACAGGTCCCATTTCTTTCATCTTTCTTAGGCTCCCTTGGATTTCTTCCAAGGCGAAGTGATACCATCTCAGGCTCTTCAGTTTCATCTAGGGAAGTTACTGAACCTTCTGCACTGCCTTTTTCTGAAGCTTCTTTCTGAAGGATATCAAAGAAACGCAGTTGCAGAGACTGGTAATCCTTTTCAACTCGCTCTAGCATCATCTTCAACCTCTCGTTCTCTTCTTTCACCTCACCCATCTCAGCTATGGCTGATTTGAGTCCATCATCCTAAATTGAAATATATATACAGTAAACTTGAGAGCAATATTCTTACTAAAATTTTTGAAACACAATTTAAATAGCAAAATTTTTATTTTTTTTATAAAGAATTCAGTATTCAATATTATATTAAACATCGACTATTCTAAATTGAAACTGAGAAAGACTACAAATAAATATACAATAAACTTGAGAGCAATATTCTTGCTCAAGTTTTTGAATTACTGGTTTTTCTTTTGTATAAATTTTTTAACACATAAAACATCAGTTAAGTTAAATTCAAATTAGGAAAGGCCACGTTGATAAAAAGCTCTTATATTGTGTTTCAAATTAAGACAACTTCATAATGTTGAGGTAAGAAGAAAAGCTTTTTATTCCTTATCCTGACTTCTACTGTATATTTCATGCATCAATTAAAGCACTTGTATTGTGCATAAAATGGCAACCCCAGTTTTCCTAAATCAACGAAGTTCAAATCATAAGATCTGTTCCTTCAAATATTTTAATTATATGTACAAAATTGTAACTATTCTGTTTGCGTATGAAAAACATATCGTCGCTTCATTTTCATACTGATAGAAAAGGTTATTTAATTTATTACATCTTGCTTTCTCATCTAACTGTTTAAAATGCTTAAACTATTCTTTGTGCAGTTTCTGTCTATAGATAAAAACTTCAAACTTCACTCCATAACGAATACCTGATTTTAGCCATATGGATCATACAATCATAAACCAATTCATCATGAGAAAGAGAAAATTAGCAAAATTACTGAATTGAAGGTGATCAAGGTTTCTTCTTCTTTCTTTTTTATTTCTTGTTCTTTTTTGTTATTGGGACTGAAGTTGAGGATAAATATTTCTATGAGAATTATGCAGTTTAATCTTAAAAACCCATTTGGATGAACTCTTGAAAGAGAGAAAGATGGATAGATATATAGAAGGACTAGACCCTGGAGATTTCAAAAGAAGAAAAATGAAAGATGGAAATGATTTGTTTACCTTTCCAACCTCTTGAACACAGAAACCCTCTTCATGATGGGAAATAGAAGCTGCATCTTTCTTCTCTTCCATCACTGCACCAGAAGGATTAGCAGCGATTTTGGACATGCCCTCTATATCTTCTTCACAAGTAGTAGACCTCCTTCACTATCTCAAAACTATCAACTCTCTCAAAAGACTTTGCGTATAAACAAATTCAGATCTCAGTGTTCATCCATTAGGCAGCCACGCCACCGGAAATGTCAACACCAATGCTAAGCTCATTCTTAGTTTTTTTAATCTCACGATATTAGATTGGTCATATTTTAAAATCTAAGGCATCAAGAGAGAAGGAAGAACGGAATTTTGGGCGCAAATTGTATATTAAAGACTGAGTGCTATGGTTGAAGCTTCGTACAGAAGATCAGAGGACGTCACATGGCTAAGCAGTCAAAGGTGCAATATATATATATATGTACAAAGAGATATGCTATACATGCACCTGTTTACGTACACTTATGATTTTATATTTTTTTTATCTCTTTTATTTTTTATTTACAATTTTATCCATATATATAACTACCACACAAAGTTGTAAAAAAATGTACACTAATATATGTACACTTAGCATTTTTCATATATTTTATATATATAACCTAAAAGGTTGGCCCTGGCGGCAAGTGACCTCGATATTTCTTGGTCAATTGTCAATGGTGTAAATATTTGTGCAACCTTGTTTTGTTTCACTGTCAATGCGCGGTCCATACGCTGCTTGTTCACGTCCTTAATTAGCCATTGACCTCCTCTCCAACCATCCATTAATGTATCTAATATTTGATACATTAATATAAGTTGTTTATGAACAAGTTGTCTATAAATTAAATTAGTGATTCTACATGTAAACAAGTAATTCATTAATGTTGTCAAAAACCAACTATCTATCTTTAATAATTTATTTTTTTGGTTTGCATTCGAGGTTTTACAGACTAAAAATATTATTAATGGAGGCACCTTTTAGGGTCCATTTAGGTTTTACAGGCTAATTGGAGGTCAAGTAAAACTTCCTGATCACTTGTTCTATGCTTTCTCTAAATTTGCTATTAGAAACAGTCTTAATCGAAACTTGTAATAAATTACCAGTCAATTCATTAGCACATATATAACAAAACTTCTTTCTGTTGGTATAACCTACGTAAATTGTTGTTATTTTTGTAGCTTCCTAATCTATCTATCTAACTAACTCCCGTGTTCCAAGACCTGTGCAAAAGCTTCAACTTAGTCATGGCTTCACTGGATCAATTATTAATATTTCAAAGAATAACTTTATGCCCAACTTTTCTTTTCTCTTTATATTATTCACTTCAACAATTAAGATATAGAAAACAAAATGTTTAAGAAAGTATATATATATTATTCACGTCCTTAAGTGAAGGTACTTTTACTTGTAATTTAAAAAAAAAAAATTATCCGTTAAAACAATTAAGGTCATATAATAAAATATTAATTAATTCTAAAATTTTATAAAGATGATCTATCATCTAAGAACTTTCAATTCAATGATTAAATCTATAAAATTCATATTCTATCAAAAGTTATATACGAAAGCAAGTAAAGCAATAAATACTCTTAGAGGAAATAGATCCATCCACTATGTATATATAATATTAGTAGTTGACTCGCGTGCTCCAAAAACAAGATTTGTTATACTTTCTCTTCAATAAATTTTTTATATAACGTAAACTTAATAAATCTAACTGTTTTATATATATATATATATATATATATATATATATATATATATATATATATATATATATATATATATATATATATATATATATCATACAATTGATACTTGATAGTACTCATAGATTTTTTTATAAAATTCTAGAATTAATTAATATTACATCTTATAAGCTTATTTTAATAAAAAAAAATTATATTTCAAATTATAAGTGAATGTCAAAGTTTATTAAACTTTAAGATTTTTTAATTTATATTAAATTTGACGTGAATAATCAAGGTTAGAATATAATATGATTAATTGATAAAAATCATTTTTCATGAAAAATTATTTGAGTGAATATTCAAATTTTACTTAAAGTAATGGATTTCACCTGTATGCAATAACTTACAAATTTAATTAAACCTACTTAAATTGTTTATGATTTAAAATTTTTAGGTAATGTCATATAATTTGGAGAATCATTTTCTTTAAAGTGGGGCAGAGTCAAACTAGTTAGGAGAGTACTTAAGGCACTATTATTTTTTTAAATACTTCCCATTGATGTGTTATTTGGTCAAATAATTGCGTCAGTTTATAGATACCGCAAGATTTAAATTTTAATTTTCATTAATTGTTAATCGGCTAGCGAGAGACTTTTGATGCAACTTGTAGTTTATTTAAGTAAACTAGGTCAATGGTGCGGATTAGCCTTTGAATTAAGGAACTAGTTGCACATTGCATGATCTCATTTGATAATTAATTGACGGACGTTTTCCTCTTTAGAACTTCAAACTTGGATCTTTACTAGCTAGCTAATTAATATAATAATAATAATAATAATAATAATAATAATAAGATATAACTCCATAAATTAATATTTTATTATGATTCAACAAAAAAAAAACAAAAAAACAAAATATTTCAAGCTGCTTATCCAAAGGATTAACATCTCTTTTATCTCACTTCTTTTATTAGTTAAAAAAAGAGACATGAAATGAGGTGAAATCGTGAAACAGAATATGTAGTCTTTGTGGAAACGAAAAGAAAAAACTTTTTTTCTTTATATTTACTCCTTACAACAAATTAGTCTTTCATACTTTAATTTTATTACTTTAATTTTAATACTTTAAAATTATAATAAAATAATTTCTCATATTTTAATTCTATAAATTTAATCTCTATTACTTTAAAATTATAATAAATTCATATTTTCGTTTATCTCTATAATAAATTATTAACAAAAAAATTTTAACATAAAACTTTCTTTTGCCGACTATACTATTAAGTGTTTATCAAAGTCAAAATTAATGTACTTTTAAAATATTAAAAACTAAATTGACACTTATGAGTACTTAATAGTATGTGCAAACAAAAAAGTTTCCTGTTAGCATTTTTCATTAATGATTTATAATGGTGATAGACACAAATTAATTTATCACAATTTTAAAGTGTATTAATACTAATAAACATTTAACCGTACATATGGGTAGAAAATATTTCACATCAATATTTTTCATTATTGATTTGTTATAGAAATAAATGAAAAGACTAATTTATCATAATTTTAAAGTATTAAAAACTAAATTGATAAAATTAAAGTTTGATAGACTAATTATAAGAACAAAAATGAGTTTTTTAAAGAAATAGACAAGTTACAAACTCATGTCCAATTTGGGATAAGATTTAGGAGAAACAGAAAATTGTCTCAACAAAAAGATAGGCTTTAGACTATCTAGAACTCAAATTCGAGTGAACTGCAGTGGGCTGCATCTTCTCCTACCACTCCTCAGTAAGTTGTGCGCCTTTTGGCATCTATAGAGACTTGAAAGAGAAGAAGAAATAGAGAAGGTGGTTTAATGTCATGGAGTTTAGGCAAAGTGGGTGCGAGGCGGGAGGAGAAGTTCTCTTGTGCTTTCTTCAGGTTTTCATAGCATTCTTTAAAAATTTTTGAACATTGGGAAACTGGTTTCTAGGTATTCAAAATTTTTAATACTCTGAAACTATTTTCTTCAACACTCAAAAACTAACTTTCAAGTGTTCAAACTCACATACCTAGAAACTAGTTTTCCAAGATAAAAAGAAAATACTCGAAAAGTTCTTCTTCTTTTTTTCCACCACCCAAAGTCCAAAACCCAAATTCAAAGCCGGTCTTCTCATTGGCGGCACGGCGCCGTCATTGGTGTTGTCGTGATCATCTTGCTTTTTATCACTCAGTCTAATAAACTGATAAAAATGAAGATATTCCGTTGGGTGTGAGCGGGGTCTTAAGGGGTGCAAGTATTAATTTGGAGGGTACAAAAAGTAATCCCCTACATACTAGTAATTAATAAGTTTAAATTAGGTGTGAATTAGGTTGTGCTGGCCTGCTAGGCCTAAATATTCTGAGACCAACAAGTGGTGCCTAGCCGGCATTACCGAACTATATGATTGTACGAACGTCCCCGACATGCATGCATGGGCACGTAAACAAGATAAAAGGCGAACTTTCCCTTCAATTCATGGATATCTCCGAAAGGGCGTGCGCATGGGAAAGTGCCAACTTGATCCTTCGAAGCTGGTTAGCTGAAACACCAACCCGACAAAAGACAAAGGAACAACAGAACCATAAAAAGTCATTGTCAAAGTCGCGTCAACTTTGGAAGTTTATAGGTAACTCCCTAGACTTTACGATGAAAATAGCAATAATATCAATAAAAACTCCCAACATTATAAGATCTTTCCAGCAAAATAGTTGAGGCAAAGGCAATGAATTAGATGTTTAAAGAAAAGGGCGATTATGGAATGACACGAACTTTATAATTTGATTAATGGGAAACTCGAGCATGTACCAACTGATTACATCAAATGCCTAGCTTTTCCATGAGATTAAGGTGAATGTAATGAAATGATCCCTGTTCCTGCCCCGCTACAAAACGAGGCCCAATTCCAACAAACTAGATCTACGCACCTTCGTCCGGTGAAGCAATTTCCCTTTTGTCCCTTTTGCTATGTACATAATAAGCTCTAGACCGAAAGCAGTACCTACTCACTTACTCTATGTTCCATTAAAAGAAAAGAAGGAAGAGAGAGAATCCAGAAAAGTGCAACAACAAAGAACAAAGACAAGTTTTCCTAAATGGCCCAGAAAAGGGAAAAAGAACTTCCACTGCTGCACAGGAAGGGGACATGCATGGATATTTGACAACAGCCGCGGACTCTTCAGCGAAAATGGATGCTGATGGTGATGGGGTAGGTGGGCGACGTGATCAGATTACTTCTTAAATCTTGGCCCATTGTACATTGTTCCCACTACTTCCAAATCCTCAGGTTTCTCCCTCTCTTGCAGCCAAGCATAGCCTTTGCGTTCCTCTTCTGGTATGGACAATCCTTCAACTGAACTCAAATCCAAAAGGGTAAGATTCAGCAGATAGAAACAACAAGACATGAATTTACCGTTGCAGAAAAGTGAAGGGGAAAAAATTGATCTCAATGGTGAGGTACCTGAAAAGTTTTCAAATGGGTAATCATTGTAGTATTGGCAATGCCGGCCTTCCGCATCGTTGTACGGAGGACCGAGCACGTCAAGAACAGCACAGGCAGTCACCGCGGTGAAGCAATGCATGTTGCCTCCGTCGGCAGGATATAGGATGGAGGGATTGCAAGGAGCCGTGAAGTCTGCATCGGCCTTAACTCTAGCCAATCGAACCTCAGCCTGCTGAACTGCATAATAGGAACATGAAAATTGTTTTATTATTGCTTTCTCTTCAATTTTCTTGGCAGAAAAGGGAAACCCATGAAACAAAGATATTCAAAACTACAAATTAATATAGCATAGTGTTAACTCCATCAATTTGCAACTGAGAAATTTTCTGGGATTCCAATAAGATTTCTTAATCAAGCTGCTATATACTAGCTATGGGTTTTGTCCTATGCCGATGCCACTCAAGAATGCATTTCCACTATTTTTTTTTTTTTTCCCATGACACACAAATTAATCAATTGTCTGCCTTTGCTTTGCTTTGCTTTTCTTAGCATGCTCTACACATAATGGCCAAACATGCCTAGAGAGAGAAAGTGAGTGACAAAAGGAAGGAGAGAAGAAAAGAAATAAGTTTTTTATTTATGTACTTTGTTCTCAAATTAACTTCCTTGTACGAAACTGCTCTAAACTAGACAAAAATAAATAAATAAGGAAACAGTACAAGATAGGGGGAAAAAAAACTCACTTTCTGTTTCTGATGATGGTTTGAGGCTGGTGGCAGTGTCAGCAGGGAAGTCAACAACCCAATCATATGATTTGATGTGCATGGTACCAAACAGAAGCTTGCTGAAGACCGTCATTCCTGGGTGATTGTGCAGAGGGATAACACCAGAAGGGGGCAAGCAGAATATTCCCATCTGCAGCCAACATAACAAACAGTCAAACACAATAACACAAATAAAAAAAGCCATTTTCTCAGTGTAATTCATTGTGAAAAACCAGCTCAAGTTAGTCTCAATACCGAGAATTTATCACAGTCGAAGATATGCAGGTATGAAACTCGCTGAAGTCTTCGACCTGTAATGGGCCAGAAAAATGGCAATTCAGGCTTTACACCAACGTCTTCAGGTTTGATGCCATCTGCCAAAAAAACAAAAAAAAATCAATGTTGCATGCTTTCCAAAGCATATGAAACTCAAATAAAGAAAACCAAATCGAAGATTTCTCAGTATTATTGCATAGATGATCATTTCCAAACTGGAGGCATTGTGATTCTAAACTATCCACGTTTTTGTGACTCCAAGATAATGTTTGATCAAAAGCATTAGAAAAAAAGGTTCACATTACATTGTGAACTGAACTTGTAATCTCTTGGGGAAGCAAGAAGGCACATGATAGCAATCATTTTTTATTTGATAGTTGAAAGCCCTAAGCATATCTATATATATATACATGCATGCAAGACACAAAAGCATATCCCACCCCGAGGAAGGAAAATATAATAATTAATCTACATAGGAGCATAGTACACACCACTGGATTAATCAATTCTTGTTGCAAAAGGTGAAATTGATGCAAAAATAATCAAAATTTAGCACAAAGAATGAGAAAAAGCGGAAATTCACCCAATTCAAATTCAAGAAAACAAATTGCTACGAGCAAGCCAAATAATTGATGATCATGAGAAAAGGGGATAATAGGGAGTGGTTGGGATTAGGGGAACCCAGAAAGAAGAAAGAAAACCCAATTCACATGCAGCTCAGTGAAATTGCCTCCGCTACCAAAGAAAAACGGCAGAAAGAGTTTCATTCTGATCTGAATTTGACATCAGAAGCAGACTCGGTTGAGAAAAGCACATTAGAATTAAAAATTGGATAAATTCACATTCATGACTGGACCACATACCTAAGACAGACTTCAGCTTTTCAATGTCTTGAGGGGGTGGAATAAGCCCAGCCCCCCGGAGGCAAAGACCTCCTTGCAAGTTTCAAAGAGTTTCTGAACCGGCGGCATCTTCTTCTGCCGCCGCCGGCTTTTCTTCGATTTGGTATTCGTATTGGTCTCTTTGGACAATTCACAAAGCTGGTTTTTCCCTTTCTTATCAGCCAGTTTTCTCTCAATCCCCATTCAAATTCAGATCAAAAGCAAGTAAATGATTAGCAGAATGCAGAATTAGGATCTGGGTTTAAAGCTTAGAATCCACTCCCAGCACAGAATGCCTCCAGTTCTGCAACTCTTTGAGGTGAACAAGGACAAGGGAGCATGCAAAAATTGGGTTATACAGCAAATGGGTATTGCAGAAAGCTCTGAAACTGCAGCAGAAACAGACCCAGAATCGAAAATGACTCAAAATTGACAGAGGAATAGGAAGAACAGACGAAACAGAGGATTAGACCATAGGAGGGATATGCGGTAACATCGGGTACAATTTCTAGGACGATTTTGTACAAGGTGAAGGGTAAAAGGTAGACAGAGAAGTGAATTTGGCATCTCTGTTGATGAAGTAGATGGTGGGTGAGGATTTCAGGGGCATATAAAAGAGGTGGAAATACTAGGGTTGGCTGAAAGAGAAATACAGTTGGTTTGAGAGAGTGAAAACCAGGGGCCATGCTTGGAATTCCGGTGGGCTGTTCCAACAGCGGATTTTTTTGTATAGTCTTGCTCTTTTGGTCTTCTTAATCTCGCGCCCCTAATTTATGCGATTTCCTAGTTTGGTCCCCTCAATTTTACAAATTATAAATCTTCCTCAAAAGACCAAGCAGGCACAACTTAAAATTACAACAACTAATGACACTAGTTGGAAAATACAATAATATAGAAAAGCTTCAAAATATGGAATATCTTTAAGTAAGAATAGAAATAATCTATAGAAAAAATTTTGTTGGGATACTCACTTTGATATTAGTCTCCAACTATTGGTTGAGATATATTTCCTTCACATAAAAAATATATATAATTAAAAGTACAATGAAGAAAAATAGAAACAAAAAAATTGACCACTAAGTACACATATTAATTATTAGGGAATTCTTCTAACTTAATTAAATATCTCAGCTGGTTTGAGACTTAGAACTGTAATTTTATTAAAATTTAAAAGAGAAAATTTTAATATTTTTATAGTTCTGTCCAATCTAAATACAAATTAATTGATATTTAATATCATGTCAAACATTAAATAATTTATAAAAAAAAAAAAAAGAAAAGACAAATGATGGAATAAAAATAAATAACATTATTTTTCACAAGAAAGGTAGCTCGTGTAAATTTTTTAAGAAAAAATAATGAATCCTTTCAAAAAGTTGACACATATTTAATATCAAAATCATGAAAATATAATTTTTTGACACAAACAAGTTAAACTCCAAGCTTCACAAATATTCTCACCACTATTATTTTATTTATAAAATTATTCCTAGCCCTTTTCATTAACCTATAAGATTTATTTTTAAGACTTTTGCCTTTTTTATTGATACGAGATTATTTTATGTTCAAAACAAAAATAATAACCAACAAGGACATCTACACGGTTTTAAACTTATAGGATCTTGGGCAATTATATATAGAAGATTATTACGTTGTCTTAATTTTAAATTTTCCACCTAACTTTAACTTCATACATACTTAGGCAGAATTAAGATTACTTCAATCATTTTATATAGAACCAATTTTAAAATAACCTTACCATGTTGTGATGAACTATAATTCAAATCTTTGTCAAAAAAGTATCAAGAAATTGATAAATAAAAATTAATTTCATAAAAACTTACTATATCTCCTGCAAATATATAAACCAAGCTAGATAGCATGTGGAAGAACCACCTGAGACATTAAGCCGACTGCACTATACAATTCAAAAAGAGAAAAACAACTAATCTTATTTATAAGATTGATTGTCAAACATGCTTGGATGCAAGAAATTAATTTAAGACAATATCCGCACACATAATTCAAAAATGGTCAACCTTAATTGATAGTCTAGCAAGATTCAAAACACACCCATAGATATAGCCACTCTTGTTGAAAATATAGGCAACCAAAGATTCAATATATGATGTCTTCCTTACATGAACCAAAATAATTCTTCTTCTGCTTACCAAATAGAAAAGGAATCCTAAGACTCTTTATGGATTCAGATTACTTGCAATCGACTGCACCGTACAGTCGACTGCACCGTGCAGTCACTGCAAGTAATTCGTTTCCGACTTTTTACAAATCAACCAATTAATTGATAGCTAGGTATAGTAAACTGGATTCATCATCTCTGCGGTCTTCATGCATTCTTTCCCCAAATTTGATTGTGCATTATCAACAAAATCTATATCAAAATGTTTTTACAAGTGAAGTTTATAGCAAGAGAGGGAGAGAAAAATTTAAAGAAAAAAAAAATCATAAAATGCATGAACGACACGTGGCATTCATGCCCGTAGTGCAACAAAAACTACTACCTTAAAATGTTCAAATTTAGATAAAAATAATAATTTACCTTACGTCATTGCACCCGTTTCTTGATATTATCGAAAGAAACTTAAATTTTTTTATGATCCGTTTCTCGATATTATAGAAGAAACTTAAATTTTTACTTACAAATTAAGTGTGTGAACATGTGTGTCGATCTTGTTCATAACGTGATAAAAAATGATAGATTGATTCATAAATGACAATGACCATTAGCTCAAATGACATTTACCTTGGTTTAAGATTAAGTTTAAGTGTATGTAAAAATCATTTTAATTAATTATGAGTGTGTATATTTATATCACGATATTTAACTATTTTGATGATTATGTAGCGCAGCAAAAAATAGTACAATAAAAATTGTCAAACTTTGATAAAGTAATTTATTTTACGTCATCGCATCCGTTTCTCAATATTATTTAAAGAAACTTAAAAATTTAATCACAAATTAATTGTGATGATCAACATGTGTCAACCATGCTCATAATGTAACAAGAATGGACAGATTGATTTATATATGCCAATGAGCATTAGCTCCAATGACATTTTCCTTAGTTTAATATTGAGTTTAAGTGCACATAAAAATAAATAAATAAGTTTAAGTGCATACAAAAAATCACTTTCTTACAATAAATGCATAAATATTGCATGCCATCCATGCTCGTAGTACGATAACAGTAGCATATTAAAAATGATCAAATTTCAATAAAATAATGTCATCAGATTCTATTAAAATAAACTTTAAATTTTATCACAAATAAATGCGTGAACATGTGTGATCATGCTCGTAAGTTTAATTGTAGATTAAAAAAAAATAGAAAAACAAGTTTAAGTGTATGTAAAAATCATTTTGCTTAAGTGTGTATGTATACAACATACTATTTAATTATTATAATGTATTATATTTATTATGATTATAAAAATATATTCATTATAAATTTATTTAATTCATATAACATGCATTATATTTTTCTAATACTTATAATTTAGAATCTATATTCTATATAGCACGCACCACTAAACACTTCTACAATAAATAAACCAAGCTCGTGGGTTCTTCATCTTAATAAAATCAATTTCATGAGTTCAATTCAAGATTAAAACTAGTAAATGACCAAATCCATAAATATTGGGAGACTTGGGGCAAACTACGAAATAAGAGAAACAACAAGAGAACCTTTGCATTTTCCAAATCCAGCCAAACAAGGCAAAACGGCTCTCAAGTACATACAAAGCCATTTTTTTAATTTATAATATTTCTTTGGTTAAAGCAGAAAAACGAGATGCTTCCATCCAAAGTCACGTTTGAAAGAAAGGGTAACTCTGAGACTTTGACAGAAACCAGTCAAGCAAGCGTTAAAGCATAGCATAGGTAACTCCTCTACTTTCTATGGCTCTTCTTGGAAGCTAGCAGCACTTAAAAGCGTTACATAAAAACAAACCAAACAAGAGAAAAATGTGTTTCCAAATTTGAATCTTTTACAGTTATTATCTAATAATAAAGTTTTTTAGCTAAATTTTTAATAATAATAATAAAAGTTACCAATAATAGTAGCTTTTTAATAATTATAGTTTCATCTAAGTTACTGTTAAGCAATAATTATAGTAATTTCAAGTCCATTCACTTCCCAACTTGTAACGTGAAGTTTCTTGAGTGATTTGAGGCAGTAAGGGGTTGTTCGGCATGAGGTGGGATTTGTTGGAGTTATCGTACTTTTCTGATATGGTTTTCTGCAGAAACCAAAGAGATGAAGAAAAGGTTAAAGGGAATGCGAGTTAGCAGAGAAACTGAACTAGCGAGAGTGTGAGATGCATGCATGGGGAAGTTAGAGAAACTGACCAGTTTACCTTAGAACAGCTGGTTTCATGTTCAATGCATGGTCTCAAGGAGATTAGTGGAATTGCATGGGATCCAGGCTTAACACTTGTTTTTGCTTCCTTCTTTTATCAAAGTTGGTCTCTATTAGTAACTGATGGAGCAGTTTATAATTTCTTGAGAATGCAGTGAAATAACAAATAAGATAAAAAGTCAAACGAAGCATGATTCTCAATTTTGCCACTCCACTATTCTTCCCACATGTTACATATACATCTCATTTTCAATTATATTTAAGATTATGATGGGATAATATATATTCTCTATTTTACAAATTGTCTCAAATTCTGTTTTACTATGTTTTTATTGGTAAAAAATGTTAAAACAATGTTGCAAGTTATTTTAAATACATTTTTGACTAAAACGCCTATTTGTTTCTTACGTTTTTCTTAAAATTTTAAAAAAATTCTAGTACTTTAAAGGGGAGTTTGGTATATAGCTTGTTTTTTTTTTTAATCTCAATAATCTTAATATAAGATTTCTTTTTTTTTTAGTTGGTATGAATTTTTTAAAATCAAAATCTTAAAAATATGTTTCTTAAGATTATTTATAAGGTAATTTTATGAAAAAAAAAAAAGAAGATTTTCTTGACCTTTTAAAAAAATTTAAAAGATTTTTCATAAATGTTTAAAACTAACCAAATATATTTTAAAATTTTCATGATTCATAAAATTTAAGATTTATCTTAAGATTTAAAAATATATTTATTTACCAAACACCCTTAAATTTCTTAAATTGAACTTTCATGTTACAAAATGTTGCCAATTCAACCCTGAAAAATGTTTAAAGCCACCATGGCGATGACTACCTTTGCCTAACAAAACAGTCACCGTTACTACCACTAAGTATAAACAAAATATACGATATCTCACTCTTATTATTTAGTTCACTTCAAATATATAATATAATAATAAAATTTATTTAAAAAACTATTTGGTATACATCAAATATTTAATAAGATAAAACTTCTTAAACGCTTATTATATTATACTCTTATTCAAATCTTTTATCTTATTTGTTCTTATCATATCAAGTTTACCAAATGAGCTCTTATAATATCAGATCTTATCCAATACTATTATGCCTTATTTTGTCAAACCTAGTATATTATGTCAAACAAGGTCTTAGAAACTTTTTCTAAAAATAACAACTTATTTATGGATGAAAATCTGCTATCATCGTAAACAATGTCCCAACGCATCTTATTAATTAAACAATAATAAAATAATATACATTTAATACTCACATTATTATTTTAATCAATATAATAAAATATTTTGAAACAAACTATAAAAACACATTTTGAAACTTATTCATGTTGGTAAAAACATTTTATTCCTAATTATTTACCATTTATAATAAAATGAGTCCTTGATTTAAGTATTAGAAAGTAAGCCTAAACCACCCCATCCAATATAATCCAATTTCTTTGCTATTTTGCAGATCAAACTCAACCCGATTCATAACTCGACAATAAAACTTTCACAATTCTCCCCCGTAGACATCACAGTAAAAATTAGAATCTTTTAACATTCCTATTCAGTCTCTTGAAATAGTTGGTCTCATAATTGATAGATTCCAATAATAGTGTGAAAATTACTCAATTTCAACAAAGAAAAAACGAGTGAAGGTTATATATATATGATGTGATGATGCTTGGCCCTTGATTATTACTCAAGCTTTAGCACGTTAAACATGCTTTTGAGTTTTGACAATTAATATTGAATATTAATCACATCAATCTTATATCTCTCTACTATATACTATCTCTTTTTTCTTTTGCTTTACGCAGAATCCAATGGTTTTCTTCCTCAACAAATAAAAGTCATTTACGCACAAAAACGCACACTTTCAGAGAGAGATATCATCAACATATTTGAATGAATCAAAAGCAAGTTGAGCAAATTAATTAATCTGTCTATATATATATATATATATATCTTTTCTGGCATATATAATACTTTCCTATGTTTGTATTGAAATATAAATAGTTAAAATTTTATTAGTTTTTAAAAATAAAATATAATATATAAATTTATTATCATTTAATATCAGATTTAATTGCTATTGTAATAGTATATTAATTCTTCACGTTAATTAAAATATAAGAATTGAAAAAGAGATAAATTAATTAAAGATAAATATGAAAAAATTAATTCTAAAACTTGGGTTTTATGTTAAAAAAACACTCAAAATTTCTAAATAGAATCTTATAATATTCTAATCCTTATTATAAAGAAGCTTCTGAAAAAATTTTCATAGTCCTTTTTATAAATTATTTTATATTATGTAAGAAAATTTTTTTTTTTGCCTTTAATAATAGTTAGTCATTCTTATTTTACGTTGTTAATTATCGGAAAGTAATCAATTTTTTTTTACACTTCCAAAACAAACTAATAGCAAAGTACTAGACTTTTAAAATTTTTGAATTTATATTTTTTTATATAAATTTTTTAATATTTAATATTATATTAATTAAAAAAATACTCTTACCTCTTAATTTTAACTAATAGTAAAGTGGTAGACTTTGGAAGTTTTCTATATCTACTCCATTACAACCAAGTTTAACAAGAATAAAATTGAAATGTTTACAATTTTTTTTTTAAAAAAAAATAATTATTTTTCTTTTTAATATATATAATTCAGTTAAATATACCTTATAATAATAACAAAAAATATCTTTTTTACTTCTTGTCAATTGAGTGTATATATATATATATATTAGTTTCCTAACTCATCTAAATCTTAGGATACATTGTGATACAGATTATGGTATACATAGCAAATCTGAACCCTAAAAATATACAAGATATCTCTTTTAAGTATTAATATTTACATTTTTTTTGGTGGATATTACTATTTACATATTAATTACTTAGTGCAAGTATGTATTTCCTTTCCATGTGAATTACTAATTAAGAAGCCCTTGAATCATGTAAACCTACAACTACCAATTCACAATAAGACAATTATATACTTTAATTAAAATAGAATGAGATGTAATCTTAATTAAAATTCATCAGAGTTCTTTTTGGTACAAAAATTAATCTAAGTTGCTGTGTAATCTATGATAATTTTTCCATGGTCAAAAAAGAAAACGAAAACATAATTGAATTTAAAAATAAATATTTTATTTTGTGAATAGACGATGTAGTGTAGGGGGATGTGGGGCACGTGTGTACAGTTAGCAGTTGAGATGGCGTAAGCATGAAGACGACCGAGACAGACTTGCCCATGCCCATCTCTCTCTAGAAACCACACCTGGCCCCTGCAACTGCAACTTGGATCTGATGCCGTCAAGTTTCCAAATCTTGCGGTTCTAGTTGCGCCTAGGTTTCTTTCGGGGGTGCGTCACCGAAAGCTGTGGCTTCTAACTGCTGCAACTTGGCAGGCTTGTGACATCACGTGGCGGGACATGGTCCGTTGATGAGGTGGACAACCGTCTTTCGGATAGGATAAGAATACTACGACGTGCACCTGCTTATCTGCCGGTCAAATAGCACAAATTTTTTTGCTTCACTTTGTGTATCAAATCATAGTTTATAAGACTGATTATTAAAATATTATAAAATAATAATTTCAGTTTAAGTTAAAATTAAATTTTTTATCATCAATAATAACCCTACTCTCTAAGATAAGGGGATAGTAATTTTGTTACCCGCCAAATATTTATATATCGTAATAACGTAATTATTTAAAATTAGAATAATATGTATTTTTATTTTAATATTTATTGTTAAAATCAATATTACTTTTGATATTTTAAAGTTTTTATTTTCATATATGATGTTATAACGTTGTGTCATTTTAAAATTTTTGTCTATTGCAATAAGGGGAGGCAACTAGAAGTAGTCACATCAACAATTAACATAACGATTATGTTAACTGTTTCAATTTACCTCCCCTAACTATTATTGACGAAAATCTCAAAATGACATAACTTTGTAATATTAAGAGTTAAAAATAATAATCTTAAAAATTGAGACAATATTAATTTTAACAATAAATTTAAAAATAAAAAATATATTCTACTCTTAAAGTTAAAATTTTGATATTTTAAGTTTAAACTTAACCATTTTTCTTATGTCAAAAAAATAAAAAATCCACGCCAATGTGCAATCAGAATTACTAGTCATATTTATGAGATGTAAAAAGCTTTAAAACATATAGAAAGAACAATTGCTAGTATCTTAAATTCAAACCTTTTATATATATATGTGTGTGTGTGTGTGTGCATTTTTTAGCTTGTCCTGATAAAAACTCAATGTCCAACTAACTAAGCTTTTTGCAGATTATCCAATTAGACTAAACAAGTTTAGACTTTTTAATCTTTTTAAAATTTTATTCATATATTCACTTATTTAGTGAACCAAAACATCTAAAACTCTAAGTTATTTTCAGGCAAAAAGATCTGAATTTTCTACAGTTATTATAGTGTACTAATAACTTTGTAATCATTAAATAAATATTATAATATAGTTATAATTTTATTTAATAATTAAAAAATTATTATTATAATATATCCAAAAAACACACGACTTTTCGGTTGGCAATTCAAATCTCTAGTGGTGGTGGCAGCTTCTCACAGCCATTCCAACTTCTCACGTACTCTGAGGTAAGGTTCAAAGTTTATGAATAAGACACCATTTATTTACTTTGAATTTTCAAATATATTTCGTTTTCATCAATGGTTGGCTAAATCTTGTCACGCTTCTTCTCCACCAAATACTTTATGGTCATTAATTTCAACCCATCTTGTAATAATATCTCCAAGTGATTGGTGCACGCCCTTGAAGAAACAAATGGTTTTTTCCATCAAAATGTTTAGATAGTTGATGTTGATTGATGGGAAAGAGCAAGAGAGTAAAACTAAAAGCAATCAACTATCATAAAGTTGAAATATAATAAAATAAAATAGTGATTTCCATTTTCTCCATTAAAAAAAAAACATTTTTTTAAGCAATAAAATTACCAGAATAGGTAGCCAACGTGGAATTTTCATTTTCCTGCGAAATGCTAAGATATTTGATGATTTGCTTTATGTTATGGTCGTTTATAATTAATTTTAAATATCTAATTCTAATTCTAATTTAACCATCGTGTTTTATTACCAATCATATTTATTTTAATTCTTTTTTTGACGTTAATAGTTGCTTGAGCAGCAAATTATCAATTTTTTGATAAATTAATTTTTACATAATTTTTGTCTTTTAAATATTTAAAATTTATTACATTAATAATTATACTAATTGTACGAAAAAAATAACAACTAAGGATTAGGATTCTCTTCTAATTGTTATGTTAATAGCTTTAATTTTTTATGAAGCAAATGAATAAACTCAGAAAGTCTTTGGGTTCTTTCATCATTGTTCACAATAATTAATGGCATTTTCTAAATTTCTGCAGTAAGGTCAACCTTGATCATCCATGCAACTCAGGTTTATCAATTACCACTATAATTAGGTGAAAAGGCCTAACTACTCCTTCTATTAAAAATTATAAGATATTATTATTTATTTTATTTTTTAAGAAATATAATTAAATAATTTAAAAATAATATATTTTTTAATAGCATCTTTAACATTTTATTTTTTAAATTAAATGTATAAGAAATAATTAAAGTGGGAAGGGGAGGTGGGCAAAGAATGATTTGAGTTTTGCATTGTATCAAACCAATTTACAAAAAGCGTTTGCCAAATCAAGGAGGTATGCAGTGTAAATCACGAGGTTGATGAGTAAGGATAATGAAAAGGACTTGCAGCTTTTTGCATTTTGTGGTCTAGTACTTTTGTTGTGTGACTTTTCCTATTATTGGATCTACAGAGAAAGAGAAAGATATAGGAAGGGAAAAAACAAAGAAATGGAAGGTAAAGGTAATGATATTTTAAAATTAATAACGTCGTTTCAGTATTATTTGTCAATTTTAATAGAAAAATGAACAGAAGTTCTCTTTTAATATTAAATAATCTTATAAATTTTTATTTAATATTAAAAAAATTAATTTAATAACAAAAATTTTATAAGTTTTCAATTAATATCAATCTTACCTAATAAATATTAAAAAAAAAATATTTACTCTTTGTTTAATTATGGATGCCGAAGGAGACTTATGCAACTTTTGTTTGTATAAAACTTTTGCAAGCAACTCATGTTTATCTTGACTCGATCACTCCAACTGGCCAAGCATTTAGTTATAGTCAATACATTCATACATTCCACATAAACTATGCAATAATTCATATTAAATAAATGATATTTTTCTTATAAAACCCCAGAAAACTCGTTAAGTGTGTCTTTTACATCGTACCATATACATGTAGAGAAATAAATTAAGCTCTCATAAAGTTGAAATATAAAAAAATAAAATAGAGAAAAGGGATCCAAAGCAGCCTATAAAGTCATTATGTCATGTGGGTTTGGTATTTTTATAAGATATCTCTTCGCATGATGTTTTATGCCACTTTTAAGGAGACACTCAACACTTATAATATTATGTTTAATTAATTAATTCCCAAGATTCCATCTCACTAGATTAATTAGTAAAAATTATTATAATTTAATCATATATCTTAAATTCAAATTCTAAAAATATAGTTGCATGATAATTTAATAAAAAAATTATTATTTATTAGTATCATATTTGGCTTAATTTGAATTAATTAATACATGATATAATATCAATGACAATAATTTGCAAAAAAAAAAAAAAATTCCAAGTCGTTGGAGCAGAACACATGCAAGTTCATGAGTTGTGTGTTTAATTTACACGTAATATAATATTTATGGGAGTAAGCACAAACAAGATCATAGTAAATTTTTGCGTCAAAGTTTAATAATATGTGCAAAGTAAGAGCCAAGCAAACGCTAATAAATTATTAAACTCATGAATCATGACCAATAAAAATAATTAGAAAGTGGATCGGGCAAGGAACCATGAGCATATATTAAGCAATTATTCTTCGTTTCATTGTGTTCTTTCGTGAAATATAAGGTGAACAATGATAAAAGGAAGAATGGATTCATTTGATGAGCTTGTGTGTGTGTGTATATATATATATATATATGTGAGAGGCTTGTATAATACGAAGTCAGTACCAGCTGTGGTTACTACTTAATTAGTTGTAAAAATTATACATGAGGTTAAAATTTTAAAATTTTCTATCAATATAAATTGCTTATAACAATATATACATATATAGATTTTATGAAATATGATTTACATATGAAATTGAACTTTTTTTTATGAAAATTCTAAACTCATTGTCTAATTGTGTAAATTACAGTGACTTAATATTTTATATTTTATATGTACTAATAATTACTTACAGAATTTTAGTCTAACGAAAAGTTGTTAGTCCCTTATATATTATAATGATGAATTAAGGCTCAATTTCCTATTAAAAGAGGTGTTTAGATTTTTTTTATTAAATACAAGAAATGTTTATATTTATGAGATGCTCGTGAGTTAGTTTTAAAAGAGATCAAAAAAGAAGGGGAAAAGAAAAAGAAATATTTAAATATTATCTTTGTTTGTGAATTTTATGTAAGACAATAAAGATTTTGAGATTTTTTTTTATAATTTTTTAAAATTATTTTAAATATAATTTTATAGCTTACTGAAATAAAGAATTTTATGCTTTCAAACAATGAAAAGATAAATTTTATATTCTCCTTTTATCTCTTTTCTTTTCTCTTATTATTTTCTTTACAAACTCATAGACATAGTTTTAATTTTTAATTAATATGATGGATAGAAATTCCTCTAATAGAAATTGAGATTTTTCTTTTTTTTCCGTACAACATGGAGATCAATGCAAGACAACTATATTAAAGATTCCATTTCATTTGGATTCTGATAGAAAACCAGGTGCTAACACATTATTTTATGAAGATGAAATCGAACCAAAGAAACCAATCTCTACGAAGAGCACTGGATGATATCTTTATGGGACCCTTCCTCAATTATTTTATGACACATAAATTAATCTACGCAAAGTCCAACGAATAAATATTGGAATCATGCTATGCATTCCTATCGAAATGTTATGATGCTCTGTTCGAAACCATTGAAAATGTTTCACATGTTTCACGTGGTATTATAGAAAAATATGTTACTTTTATTTATGTACGAGGTAAAAAAATAAAATAATGATATTAATTATCTATAAAATTATAAATTGTACATGTGAAATTAAATAATTCCACTTGAATTTTCTTCTATTAAACTTTAAAAGAGCTTCTTATAAATTATATCGGTTGGAATTGTGTGTTTAAGAAATATTGTATAAGTTGTTAGATATAAAATATATGATTATTCCTTTTAATAGTTTAAATTGGTTAAGATTAAATATATATAACGAATATAGGTGTTAGTGAGAAAAATTAATTACATGATTTTTAATCTTGTGAAAAGACAAAAATATCTAAAAGAATATTGAAAAAAATTCTACAAAAAATAAAATCTTATAATTAAAAATATTCTTTAATAATTTAGTTTTCAACGGAGTCAATAACACCATACAACTTATATAACTAATTTGACATAATAAGATGTAATTTATTATTATTGTATAATTTAAACTGTTAGGTATGGGCGTTGGCCCATGTGGCCAACCTATGGTCACCAATTATCATCATGTTACCTATCACTCGCCTATAAGTGCATTACTTATTTATTTGTTTTTCTAATAATGAAAGTTTATATGAGTTAAATATTAAGAGTTTATTAGCATTAAATATACTTTTAAATTTTAAAAATATTTACATAAATTTTTATAAAAAATTATTTATCAACAAAGATCAATGAAACTTTAACTCATTTTTCTTTGAAATATAAATCTTATCATTGCTAAATAAATTAATTTTTAATGCAACATCCCTACTTTATTTAAGTTATAGACTTTTGACTTTCACAACTTCATTACAACCACTAATCCACTCACATCGATTTTGGCACCAGAGTGATCATATAGAGACTCAATGACGAAGGAAAGAACATTGGAAGAGGCCATTATCTCCAAGTTATTAATTTTATTTTAGTATATTATATATTTAATTCTTATTATTAATTTTATTCTAGTTTTATATTTAATCACTTTAATTATAATTTTTTTAATCTTGACCTCTCTTGTTTAAATCCCTCCTCCACGTTTGTCCAAACTCACATGCAAATTTTCAACCTAGACCGGCACACAGCCTCTAGTCGAAGGAACATCAATATCAATAATAATAATATAAATTTGATGAAGATGCACCTTAAAACAATAAGAAGGGAAGCAACATAGAAACAGAGGAGCTTTGATCGACTCTCAAAATTATTATCTATTCATTGGAGCAATATCAGGATGTCTGAAAGAGATCACCATCTTCCTCACCTCTTTATTATAAACGTTAAAATAAGGGGAACGGGAACGAATGACTTGTCATTAGCCATCAATGGATATTTTATTTTCATTATAAATTTATTATTAAATTTCTTAATTTATAAATAATTTAATTTTTAAATATATTTATAGACTAAAATTTATAACTTAAAATAATTAAAATGAGAATTCTTTTTTGTTGTGAGAAGATAATATTATTATATTTAATAATTAAAAATAATAATATTTATCTTAAAAAAATTATCTAAGATTTATCACTAAATTACATATCAAATAATTTAGATTTAAATATAATAGAATTAATATAATTATATTTTAAAGTCTTAAATTTTATTACTAAGTTAAAACATGCCATACCAATTTATCTATATGTTTAGTGGTGCCAAATGTAATTAATCGTACATTTTTTAATTTTTCTACAAGAAAAGATAAGCATCAAGTGCCATCGTATTGATTTACTCAACACTACCGAATCATAAAAACATTTTAAAATGTCATTTACTGAATATACAAATAAAAATAATATTTTGATGGTCCAATTCTTATCTTTACTTTGTAATATTTGATATTATCCTTTTTCTAGTTTACACCCTTTCGAAATAAGGAAAAAAGTTTTAAATAAATAGCAAAACCATCAAGTTTTTCTCCTTTTATATATATGAATTGGGATAGTAAAGACTCCACCTGTTTACATACTCATCTATAAAATTAAATAATATTTTTTTATAAGATAAAATTGAATAATATTTATTGATAAGAATTGGCGGCTTAACCGATAAGATCCAGTTATGCCAACGAAAAAGTGTTCATTTAAATTTTGCCATCGATCCTCTATTGATATACATAAAATTTTGTAGTTCACATTATTTAGAGCTAAAAAAACATATATTTTGACTGGAAATTTTTTATTATTCTTATGGTTTAATTTAATTTAAATTAAATTAATTATAAATTAAAAATTTAATAATAAATTCATATCTTATAAATATTGATTGTCAATAAAAATATTAAGATTATTTTTCTTATGTGCCTATTGAGAACGTTCTTAGGGTTTTGTAAGTGCCGTGTTTGATCCTATATCTACTTCTTCTTTTTTTCACGCAAAATATTTTTTTGATCAATCTATAAAAAAAAATTAAGATTAATCATTTGCTAATAAAAATTATGGTTAAACAATTTTTTAATGATTCATTTTTTATTAGAAACTACACAATAATTTTTAATGTTGAAATACTTCATTATTGAAGTTATACCAAGTTGCTCCTTCAATATGCAGACTATCTTAGCCGAACAAAAAGGAAGAGAAAAGACAAGAATAAATTGAAATAATTAAAAACCTAAGATTGAAACTGAAGTGAAATTACCATTAAAAAAAAAAAAGAAACTAAAGTAAAATTAAAGGAACTAAAATAATAATTTAGCCTTTTAATTACTAAAAAAAAACTAGCCTTTTTAATTTGGTCACTATCATAGTTTTTTAAATGTTAGAGACTTTATAAGTCATTTTTTCTTTTTATTTTGTTTTTGTAAGATATAAAACAAGTATTTCCTAACTCTATAGTCGACTAGACCCATTCAATTTACGCTCCATTTTCCTTTTGGGTTATCACAAAATTTAAACTGGGCTTTTCATCATGATATATTGGGCCATAATGGTATACCGATGAGAATTTCTTTTCACACACTCCATTGTTATTCATACAACTTTTTTTTTTTAAAAAAAATAAATTAAAATAACCCTCTCACTAAAAAGAAACTGACATATAGCCTCTTAAATATACTTTCAGGAATCCATTTACATTTAGGGTATCAAACACTATACTATATAGTTGTGATTTGTCAATTGAGTAAGTTTTAGTGTTTTATAACATTATTTTATAATATTTTAACCACTTTGAAAATTTAGCATAATAATTTTTTTTTGTCTTATTTAATATGTTATATATTATTTCACTTCTCCTAATTAATTAAAACAATACAAAATAATACATTTTATGGCTTCTAATAAAAATTGTTACATTATTTTATATTTTTTTAATTAATCAAAAAGTGGTGAGAAGACATAGAAGTGAGGCATCTTATTTGAAATTTTTTTTACACTTTTGAGATTTTGAAAATCCAGAAGCATAAAGTTAAGGTGCCTTTCATAATAGTTTTAAGTTTTATATTTCTAGTTTTCAAATACATTTAATATAGAGTATTTTTAAATTTTTTAAAAATGGAGATGCGTTGTTTTTTTTACTTACTTTCAAAATTATTTAGTTTCATTTTTTAAAGTAAAAAATATATTTTACTTTTAATTTGAATTTAAAAATTAATTCAAAGTTGATATATATTATTAAAAAAAGAAATTTTCACCACTTTTCTTAAATTTAAAATTTAAAACTTAAAATTAACAAGGCCTAAACATTTGATTTTTTCTTAAAGGAAATTTATTTAAAATTGTGAGTGGTTCGGTCATTTGAGAAAATTTCAAAAACAAAAAAAAAAGAGAAAGTGGTGTGAATAGAGAAAATGGGGCGTGTTAAAAGGAATCGTCCTTATTTTGTCGGTCCAAGAGAAAGTTACTGGAGATCCGAATCTGCACATGTTGGATGCCAATAAAATAAAATAAAATAAAATAAAATAAAAATGCCAGATCGAATTTTTGATAATTTAATTTAATTTTTAATTCCCAACATATTTCTTCATTCTTCATTTTCTTTACCATTGATTAAATTATCGAACGATTACCAGAAACTCTTCTCTTACTCCTTCGTTGTCTCTAACCTTGCGAATCATTCAGCTGCTTTGTCTGCACCTTCAGGGTTCTCCGAAGGGGGCTTCTAGTTCTCGATCCCTTGCCCTCTTGCCATTCTCCTACTTGATTTCTCTTCAATTCCAGCAATTCAATTCAGATTGGAATCCATCAGATCCAAGGAAAATGTACGGCTTTGAAGCTCTGACATTCAACATTCATGGTGGTTACCTAGAGGCGATCGTGCGGGGTCACCGAGCTGGTTTGCTCACTGCAGCCGATTACAACAATTTGTGCCAATGTGAAACCCTGGACGATATCAAGATGCACCTTTCTGCCACCGAGTATGGCCCTTATCTGCAAAATGGTGCGTTTAATGATTCAATTTTTAAATTTTATCGATCCTCTGAGAAATTAAGACTTCGGTGAACGAACAAACTGATTTTTAATCTCTGATCTGGGTTGATCAAAACAGTGAAAATTCAATTAAAAGAGCTAGCTTGATTCTATCTCCGATTTACCTTATTGAGTCAAATTTTTGGGCAGCTTATTCAGTTACATTTGTAATATAATTTCAAGTTGGTGACTAGATCCATGTTAGCAGTCTGGTTTAAAGGCGGAGAGGGAGAGTGGTAGAGATAGTCTTTGAGTAAGAGTTAGAAGTAAGTTCGAATGAAAATGACACAAAAAAAAAAACCTTAGCAGAGAGTGGCTATCTAAGGTGAAGAGGAGATATGGAATCTTATGCTAAGGGCACTGATAATATCAGAATTAAACCAATGGTGATTATCAAGTTTCATAAATTTTTTTCCCCTTCCTACAAGATTTAATGTTCAAAATGGCTAACTATTTAATCCATTTGCATCTATTAAGTATTAAGATTAATCCATTCAGGATCTTCATAGGAGTAGTTTGACAATGTTCTTCTGAAGCTACTTATTTTTTGTGCCTATGCTAAGTTGGGATTATCGTTCTTGCTTTTTTTTATATAAATTTGAGGGTGTCTACTTGTTGAGTTGAAAACTAGTACTTCTTGTTCTTTTCATAGTGAGGATGATAAGTTCATTTATTCCATGTTAAATTTTTTGAGTTACAAAACCAATGAATCTGAGTTGTGACTGTGCTATTATTTTAGTTGTGATCTGTTTGAATGGTTAAATTCTCTAGCTTAAAATGTTTAACTGCTAATGCTGATAATTTACCTCTTGCAGAGCCGTCTCCATTGCATACAACTACAATTGTGGAGAAGTGTACTCTTAAACTGGTTGATGATTATAAGCACATGTTGTGCCAGGCCACAGAACCCTTGTCAACCTTCTTGGAATATATCACGTATGTAACTTTGACTTTTTCCTTAACTTCTTTCTCACTATTTGTTGACTTTCGTTTTGAATGGGAATATCATACCAAGGATAAACTTATTATTGGATCGGGTTGCCATCATTATGTTGAATCCCAGACATTGTAATTAGATAGTGTATAATTCTCGGCACTAGAAATTCAGATGTAAATCAAACTGGGTTGGGCCAACATATTTGTGCAACCCCTTATTAAAAAAGATAAGGTGCAACTTATCTCTTTTGAGAAGTGTTCCTTATTAGAACGGGAAAGCTGAACTGAAACTAATATATATATATATATATATATATATTTTTTTTTTTTTTTTGCAGATACGGACACATGATAGACAATGTTGTTTTGATTGTTACTGGCACCCTGCACGAGAGAGATGTTCAAGAGCTATTGGAAAAATGTCATCCTTTGGGCATGTTTGATAGGTAAGTTACTTTATTTGTTATGTATTTTTGAATATCATGACCGAGTGTGTAGAATCTTATTATTTTTCTTTTGTCTGCATCAGCATTGCTACTCTTGCAGTTGCTCAGAATATGCGGGAACTTTACCGGTTGGTACTTGTTGACACTCCTCTGGCTCCGTATTTTTCTGAGTGCATTACATCAGAGGTAATGTCTACTTAGAATTTTCATAGCATTTATATTTTGTGGCATTATAGGTCTGTAGTGATATGTTCATGATTCATGATGGAAGTAAGAGTAGTCTGTAGGTGCTGTTATATATCTGGAAATGATTTTATCTCTACATCAAATATTCCATATCCAATGACTTGTGATCAAGGAGTAATATTATGATGACAAGAAATTAGTGGCTATCAGCTTCTGAGCAATTTATTGAAGGGAAGGAATTTTCTAGATTGTGTAATTGAAGCAGGCCTTTGATGGTACTGGCATTAGTAGCTTAGTTGCTTCAAATTTTCATTAAAATAGCAGCATGTCAGTTTGCTTAGCTCTATGCTTCAAATTTGGTGAAATCTGCTGATTGCTACTTATGGCTGTTCTGTTATATTAATTACTTTTCTAGGACTTGGATGACATGAACATTGAAATCATGAGGAACACTCTTTACAAGGCATACCTTGAAGACTTTTACAAATTTTGCCAGGTAAGTGCACTGAAACCCAACCCTTGTTTTTTAGTAGTTTGATTTAATCAATTCCAATGTTCAGAAACTTGGTGGTGCCACTGCTGAGATCATGTCTGACCTCCTTGCTTTTGAGGCTGATAGAAGGGCTGTGAATATTACTATCAATAGGTATTTGGAACTTAATAAGGTTTTGGTTATTTTAAATTGCTCTGAATGTTTTATCAATTGTCATTAACGGTTTTCACTTTCTTCAGCATAGGTACTGAGCTCACCAGAGATGATCGTAGGAAATTATACTCTAATTTTGGTCTACTGTAAGCTCTCAGCAGTGGCACTATATTTTTTTGCTTTTGACCATGAATAATTATGTTCTCATTTGGAATACATTAAAATTAACGGTTCACTCATCTTGAACAGCTACCCTTATGGCCATGAGGAACTTGCTGTCTGTGAGGACATTGATCAGGTATGCTGCTACGCTTTCAATCTCAATCATGAAACGTTCAAGTGGTTTTATTGGTGGATAAAAAACTACTGGTCCATCTAGTGTACTGTCCGGTGTATCTATTCTCAACACTCATCAATTATCATATCATAGGGCATCTCTTTATTTCTACTTTATTGCTTTTTAATACAGTGCTATCTGTTCTCTTGTGTAGGTTCGTTCTGCTATGGAAAAATATCCCCCTTATCAATCGATTTTTGCTAAGCTATCATATGGAGAGAGTCAAATGCTTGACAAGGCATTCTACGAGGAGGAGGTGAAGAGGCTTTGCTTGTCTTTTGAGCAACAGGTTCGTAATATTTGCATTTATGGTTCCCGTAGAGAACTATATGAATGGCTGTTAGAGCTTTTTCACTTGGTCAGTTATGAAAGAAATAAAATTGTTTCATTTCATTTGAATGGTTCGACCCTGTCTAAGGTATAACTTATTTATTACTAAGCTGCTTTATTGTCTATTCTGCAGTTCCATTATGCTGTCTTTTTTGCATATATGAGATTAAGGGAGCAGGAGATCAGGAACCTAATGTGGATTTCAGAATGCGTGGCGCAGAATCAGAAGTCCAGAGTTCATGACAGTGTTGTCTTCATCTTTTAGCTGGATTAAACCTTGTTTGAGATTGACTCGTCTATATATTTTCTTGCCCATTCTTCTCCCGAGGAGTTGTCTATGGTTATTTGGTCATTTTCTAGAAGGTTGTGTCCAAAATAAGTATAAAATCTCATGCTGATAAGCAATCTAGAGGTAAGGTGTAATCAAATTCTACCGGATGTATTGTCAGTCTTGGAGATGGATAGATTCAATTTATTTGTTGTGATTCTATAGTAATAATAGTGACCTGAATAAGTTTTGTGGCTATTCATTTGTTGTTGGGTGGTAGCAAAATATGATCTCAACATACAAAGTCAGCAGAATGATTGGAGAAGGAAAAAAAATGGCCATTCTCGCCTTGCCTTAGAATGATTTCAAGAAAATTTCTTGTCTGCATCAAAGTTTTGCATAATGATCTTGTGATTGAAAATTGAATTGCTATTTTCCTTGTTCACAATAGAGATTAATGAAACTTGAGTTAACTCACTGCTGATATTGTTAGCTCAAAGGTAACATGCTAATGAATCAAGTCAAAAGTTGTTTGAAATTTTAGAATAGAAGAATTTCTCTATTGGTGCTTCTGTCCTAAATAAGGTTTAGTAAACTTAAAAGCATAAGAATAATTGAATGTATATATACATAAAAATTCAAGTACTTGTATATCTAATCTTAAGGGAAATTTTGAGAATTTAGGATCAACATTAATTCAAGTCGTTATTATGAAAGTGTTACTATTAATAACCTAAATTTTTAATAATTATTAATTATTGTGAACTTTCTCTTTTGTTATAATAATTATTAACTTAAAACATATATATATATATATATATATATATATATATATATATATATATATTTATTTATTTATTTATTTATTTATCTTTTTTCATATTTTAAAAATATATAAATATATCATGATGTAAGTATCTTATTTTATATATTCCTTTGATATGAAATTTTATTTTATATTTTGGTTAAATTATTTTTTTAGTTTATATAATTTTTTAAAAGTTAAATTTTAGTCTTTATATTTTCAAAACATATAAGACAATTTGTATCTTAAATTATATCAAAAATAAAATGTATATAGAGATATAGTAACTTATTTGAGGTAGTTCATGTAGTAATTGTCTTCTTCTTCAAGGCAAAGGATGGAGATTCAAACCCTTTCTCCTACAATTTCTTTAAAAATGAAAAAAAATGTGTTTTAAGCTTGAAAGTTTAGTTTGATCTGATTTAACCGGTTTGATTAAGTTTTGACTAATTTAATTGCATATCTAATATGATGAAGTAAATTGAACTAATCTTAAATTCAATTCCCAATTCAACCAGTTAAATCGATTAGTCTAGGTTTTAAAACTATGCTATTTTCCCTTATTTCAACAGTTTGGTATGAAATTTCTTGTCCAAACTATGCACATCACAAAAGCCTTATTTTGCACCCATTTTAAGGTGTCAGCCATAGAAGTGACATGGTTTACATTTTACAAGTGGCAAGCTGCAGAGGGTCATTTTAGAATATCCAAGCAAACCTTTCCAAGTAGAGAGTGGATAGAGTAGATTACATTGGTCATGTAGTATAAGATGAATAAAAAAAAAAATCTTGATTTTTGGTATCTCCCTTACACTCCATTTTCCTTTTGGGTCATCATAAAATTTAAACTCGGCTTTTCATCATGTAAAATTGGGCCACAATGGTTTACCTGACGGGAATTTCTTCTTACACTCCATTTTTATTCATACACCCTTCTTTTTGTGAATTTACTAAAATAGCCCTAAAACTAAGGTACTTTGAAAATTTAACTATGTAATTTTTTAAGACAAAATTTGTTGTTATATTTGGTGTTTTTGATTTATTTTGATTAATTAAAAATATACTATTATCTTTTATCTCTTTTAATTAGAATTAAAATCATTGTACTATTTTATATTTTTTATTAATTAAAAAAAAAGATAAGATGATACATTTTAATTTATTTTACACTTTTGAAATTTTGTAATCTGGAAGCATAAAATTAAACTTGCAGATTTTTTGTAAAAAAATTAGAATTGTTTGTGGTTGGATCATTTTAGGGAAAAAAAGGTGGTGTATAAATAGAGAAAATGGAGTGCGAAAAGAAAGTTACCGAAGATCCGAATCTGCAAACGTTGGATGTGAAAAAACAAAAATGATAATAATAAAATTAAAAAAAGCCAGGTCTAATTTTGAAAATTTAATTTAATTTTTAATTCACAAAATATTTCTTCATTTTCTTTATTATTGATTAAATTAAATGATTGAATGATTACCAGAAAACTCTCCTCTTACTCCTTCGTTGCCTGCCTCTAATCCTGCCAATCAACTGCTCTGTCTGCACCTTCAGGGTTCTCCGAAGGGGGCCTCTTGTTCTCGATCCCCTTCCTTCTTGCCATTCGCTTCCTTGATTTCTCTTCAATTACAGTAATTCAATTCGGATTGGAATCCATCAGATCCAAGGAAGATGTACGGCTTCGAAGCGCTTACATTCAACATTCATGGTGGTTACCTAGAGGCGATCGTGCGGGGTCACCGAGCTGGTTTGCTCACTGCAGCCGATTACAACAATTTGTGCCAATGTGAAACCCTGGACGATATCAAGATGCACCTTTCCGCCACCGAGTATGGCCCTTATCTACAAAATGGTGCGTTTTATGATTTGATTCTTAAATTTTATATCGATCCTCATGGAAATTCAGGACTTTAGTGAATGAACGAATTGATTTCCTCCATCATCCTCCCCCCTCCCCCCCCCCCCCCCCCCCCCCCCGATATGGGTTGATCAGAACTGAGATTAACTGAAAATTCAATTAGAAGAGTTTGCTTGATTTATCTCAGATTTATCCCTTATTGAGTTACATTTGTAATATAAGTTTCATGTTGATGACTAGATCCGTGTCAGCAGTTTGGTTTAAGGGTAGAGAGAGGGGGAGTGGTAGAGATAGTAAGTGTTAGAAATAGTGGCTAACTATTTAAGCCATTTGCATCTATTAATATTTACCCATTGAGGATCTTCATAGGATTAGTTTGACAATGTTCTTCTGAAGCTTATTTTTTCTGCCTATGCTACGTTTGGATTATAGTAATTACTTTCTTCTATATTAATTCGAGGGTGTCTACTTGTTGAGTTGAAAACTAGTACTTCTTGTTTGTTCTTTTCATTGTGAGGATGATAACTTCATTTATTCCATATTGAATTTTGAGTTGCAAAACCAATGAATCTGAGTTCTGACTTTACTATTATTTTAGTTGTGATCTGTTTGAGTGCTTAAAATACTGAACTCCTAATGCTGATAATTTACCTATTGCAGAGCCCTCTCCATTGCATACAACTACAATTGTGGAAAAGTGTACTCTTAAACTGGTTGATGATTATAAGCACATGTTGTGCCAGGCCACAGAGCCCTTGTCAACCTTTTTGGAGTATATCACGTATGTGAACTTTGACTTTTTTCTTAATTTCTTTCTCACTATTTATTGACATTTTTTGTGGATGTGAACATCATACCAAGGATAAAATTATTTTTCGACTGGGTTACCATCATTATGTTGAAGCCCAGGCACTGTAATTAGATAGCCTATAATTCTGCGCACTAGAAATTTTGATGTAAAACAACTGGGTTGGGCCAATATATTTGTGCAGCCCTTTATTAAAACATATAAGGTGCAGCTCATATCTTTTGGGAAGTGTTCCTTATTAGAAGGGGAAAGCTGAACTGAAACTAACATGCTTCTTCTTGCAGATATGGACACATGATAGACAATGTCGTTTTGATTGTTACTGGCACCCTGCACGAGAGAGATGTTCAAGAGCTCTTGGAAAAATGTCATCCTTTGGGCATGTTTGATAGGTAATTACTTTACTTGTTATGTATTGTTGAATATCATGACCGAGCATGTAGAATCTTAATTTTTTTTTTTGGTTGTCTGCATCAGCATTGCTACTCTTGCAGTTGCTCAGAATATGCGGGAACTTTACCGGTTGGTACTTGTTGACACTCCTCTGGCTCCATATTTTTCTGAGTGTATTACATCAGAGGTAATGTCTACTTAGAATTTTGGTACCATTTATATTTTGTGGCCTTATAGGTCTGTAGTGAGTTTGTTTATGATTCATGATGGAAGTCAGAGTAGTCAGTACGTGCTGTTATGTATCTGAAATGACTTATTTCTACATCAAATACTACATATCTAATGACTTGTGATCAAGGAGTAATATTTTGAAGACAAGAAATTAGTGGCTATCAGCTTCTGGGCAATTTATTGAAGGGAAGGAATTTTCTAGATTGTGTAATTGAAGCAAGCCTTTGATGGTACTGGCATTAGTAGCTTAGTTGCTTCAAATGTTCATCAGAATAACTGCATGTCAGTTTGCTTAGCTTTATGCTTCAAATTTGGTGAAATCTGCTGATTGCTACTTATGGTTGTTCTGTTATATTAATTACTTTTGTAGGACTTGGATGACATGAACATTGAAATCATGAGGAACACTCTTTACAAGGCATACCTTGAAGACTTTTACAAATTTTGCCAGGTGAGTGCACTGAAACCCAACCCGTGGGGTGCAAATATGTATTCTATTGTTTCTTGTTTTTTAGTAGTTTGATTTAATCAATTCCAATGTTCAGAAACTTGGTGGTGCCACTGCTGAGATCATGTCGGACCTTCTTGCTTTCGAGGCTGATAGAAGGGCTGTGAATATTACTATCAATAGGTATTTGGAACTTAATAAGGTTTTGGTTATTTTAAATTGCTCTGAATGTTTTTTCAATTGTCATTAACGGTTTTCACTTTCTTCAGCATAGGTACTGAGCTCACCAGAGACGATCGCAGGAAATTATACTCTAATTTTGGTCTACTGTAAGTTCTTGGCATGATATCTTTTTGCTTTTGACCATGAATAATTATGTTCTGATTTGGAATACATTAAAATTAACGGTTCACTCATCTCAAACAGTTATCCCTACGGCCATGAGGAACTTGCTGTCTGTGAGGACATTGATCAGGTATGCTGCTATGCTTTCAATCTCAATCATGAAACATTCAAGTGGTTTTATTGGTGGATAAAAAACTGCTGGTCCATCTAGGTTCGTTCTGCTATGGAAAAATATCCCCCTTATCACTCAATTTTTGCTAAGCTATCATATGGAGAGAGTCAAATGCTTGACAAGGCATTCTACGAGGAGGAGGTGAAGAGGCTTTGCTTGGCATTTGAGCAACAGGTTTGTACTCCTCAGAATATTTGCATTTATGGTTCCAGTATAGAACTATATGCATGGCTGCTAGAGTTTTTTCACGTGGTCAGTCATTAAAGAAATAAAATTGTTTTGCTTCATTTTTTATGGTTTGACTCTAAGGTATCGCTTAATTATTAGAAAAATCCCCTTTTGTCCCAAACACTTATTTACTATGACAAATTAGTTCCTCACATTTTAATTTTCTTAATTTAGTTTCCAACGCTTTAAAATTGTGATAAATTAGTCTCACACTTTTAATTTTATCAATTTGGTCTTTAATACTTTAAAATCATGTCAAATTGGTCCTTCCATCTATCTCTATAACAAATCATTAATGAAAAATGTTGACGTAATACATTTTCTATCAATGTGTGCTGGTAAGTGTTTACCAGAATCAATAGACATTAAAATCGTGATAAATTAATGCTTCTGTCTATCTTTGTTACAGACCGTTAATGGAGAATGCTAACGTGGAACATTTTTGCCCACATGTACTATTAAGTATTTACTAGTGTCAAATAAGTCCTTGTCACTTTAAAAGCTTGCCAATTTTGATACTGATAAACACTTAACAGTAGATGTAAACAAAAATTGTTCCATATCAAAAAATTTCATTAATAATTTGTTATGGAGATAGATAGAAGGACCAATTTGTTATAATTTTAAAGTGTGAGGGATTAATTTATCACAATTTTTTTATAGTGTTGGGGACTAAATTGATAAAATTAAAGTATAAAAGATTAATTTGTCATGATTTTAAAGTGTTACAGACTAAATTGATAAAATTAAAGTATAAAAAACTAATTTGTCCTAATGAGTAAGTGTCAAGGACCCAGAAGAGATTTTTCTCCTTATTATTAAGCTGATTTCTTGTCTATTGTGCAGTTCCATTATGCAGTTTTTTTCGCATATATGAGGTTAAGGGAGCAGGAGATCAGGAACCTGATGTGGATTTCAGAATGTGTGGCACAGAATCAGAAGTCCAGAGTTCATGACAGTGTTGTCTTCACCTTTTAGCTGGATTAAACCATGTCAGAGACTGTATCATATTTTGGATATTCGTCTATATATCTTCTTCTCCTGAGTGGTTCTTTGGTCATTCTCTAGAAAAGTATAAAATCTTGTGCTGATAAGCAATCTAGAGGTAACTTGTATTTAAATTCAGATGATAGATTGGATTTATATATTGTGATTCTACACTAATGGTGACCTTATTAAATTTTGTGGCCATTCGTTTGTTTCGAGCAGCAGCAAAAATATGAAGAATGATTTTCAAGGTTATTTGGCTCAAATACAAAGAGTGGTTTTATCGTATACTTTTGGGATGGTGATTCAATTTTTTTAAACTTTAAAAATGAGAATATTATTTTTAAATTTTAATTTTTGTTAAAAATTTAATAAAAAGTCATATATATTTTATAAATTTTTTTATATTTTCACTTTTTGTAACAAGAAAGGCGTTGATGCTAAATTTTAATAAAAATTAGAATTTGGAGGGATAATACATTTTAAAAGCTATAAGAATTTTTTTTTATATACTTTTTCCTTTTTGTTATTTAAAAACATGTGCATTTTCATATTTTTCTAAATAACATCTCTGTGTAGAGAGAGTGATCTGTCTCTATCCTTGTCCGAAAAGCTCCAGTGAGTAAAAAAATTCTTTTACGATCTTGTCCTCACAACCTAATCCCTACCTAGAATAGGGAAATCGTGGATAGGAGATAAGTTTCAACAAGGCAAATTGTCATCACAAGCGTACATTTTCTCAATGATTCAGGGGAAGAAAAGAAATCATCATTCTGGCCTTGTTCTAGAAAGATTTCAAGAAAAATTTCTGTCTGCATCAAAATTTCCTATAAAAATTCTTGTGAGGAAGATTGCACTACTATTTTGCTTGTTCACAACGGAGATTAAGTAAGCTCATGGTAAATATTTCTGAATACAGTAAGAGGCCTGTCTAATAACTCACTACTAAGATTACTAGCTAATAAATTGATTACCTTCAAATCATTATTATTGAGAGAAATTTATTTGTTATTGTTATTATTTTAAGTAAAAATTAATTTCATTCTCAAATTTGTAAGAATATATATATATATATATATGAAAAAGAAAAACTCAAATTAATTGTATATCTTAAGTCTTAAATTCTACTTCATATATTTTTTCATATTTTTTAAAATACATAAATATATAATAAATTAACTATTTATTTTAAAGAAAACCCATTAAAATACCGAAAGTCGGTTGAGGCGGCAGTCCGGTAGACATGTTTGGCGCGTGATGAGTGTCCGGTAATGTTTCCCCTCATTCCTTTGCAGTTTGCATCTAGGATTTCAGTCAAGTTAGAAAATAAGCACAAAACAATACACACTCATTGTTCTATTCCTTCCTCCTTTGCTTTTGATTTCGATCAACCTTGTCGCCTTCTCCAATTTTCCCCCTTTTCTAGGGTTTCAGGATCACTTCGCAAATTATGGGAGATTCATCATCCTCTCCACTTTCATCTTCATCTTCATCTTCGTCGCCGTATCTCAATCAGAATCAGACCCACTCGCTGATGGCGACAACAATAACGGATCTCAACTCGGATTCCCTGGCTCACTGTGCCTCTTACCTCAACCTCCAAGACGTTTGCAATTTGGCAATGACCTGCAACTATCTCAAAAGGGTTGCTTATTCCGACTCTATATGGCAGCGTTTCTTCACGTACTTCTTGTTTCTTCTCTCTTTTTCCTTTGCTCTGTGAATTTTTCTATCTATGATTTTCCAACTTGTGGGGTACAGTTCAAAATGGAGTTTTTTCATGAGTTAAGCCAGAGCTCAATTTTGTAGGGAGCGTTGGCGGCAACCGCTATCTTCTAGCTCTTTCCCTTCAAGTGGATGGAGAGAAATGTATTTAGCTAGGCGTACTGCATTGCAACAGTTCAAGTTTACTGATCCCTTTGTTTCTGAATTCTTTATGGATGCTAGACCTTTCAATCATTTACTATTGGATAAAAATGATATTTTTTTAACACAGGTAACAGGGATACTTGCATTTACATGTATTTTTCATTCATAACGAGAGTTTGGCATTTTTTTTCCTCGTTAGATTATTTTAAGTGAGTTCTTTTGTTTACATCCCTCTTCCTCAACCTTAAAACTATTGCAGCCTGCAAAGTCATGAGCAAAGATTAAGTATTTGTAATATTTGACCACAATTATCTTAATCTTTGCTCTGGGATTGTTGTCAACCAGGGTTCACTGATACAAAAGATAAATTTGGATAGCTATCAACATGGAACAGATATTCTCCTTACGTTAAGTGATCATAAAGCAAGAATTACTTGTATGAGGTGAGTATTTGCTTTTATTTCCTTTTGCATTTATATTCTGGTATTTACATATATTAAGTCTAATATATCCTCCAGCAGTTCTCTCTCTCCTCACTTGTGATGTGAATTTCATTTATGCTAACATTTTCCCCCAAACAAATTGAACATTTTCATCGTAAAAAACAATGGCACTGTCATGGATAGAAGTCCAGCTATGTCATGTCAAAATCAGATCTTGATTTTGATAGCAATAATGGTCAAACTGGTTGGAATGTTCAATGCTTTTGATGTACTTGCATGGAATTCCTCTGTAATTTAATGACCATGCAGTCTTTCTTTTAGATAAAAATGTTTTAGGATCATAGGGCAAGGACTTTTACTTCAGGCACAGGGTAGAATTATTTTCTTGCATAGGCTTGTGAATATGATTGACCCCACTTTAGGAGTGATTCTGTATTGCCATGCTCAATATAAATATATATATTTCTGAATTATGAATACTGGTTTACAACCTTTTAGGGCACTTATGTCTACTTAGAACTGTAAGAATTACCAAGTATATCAATATGCAAATTTGAGTTGAGATAGTCTAAATTGGTTGGGTCTTGTTTGCTAGGGCAACTATGGCCAAATTTGCATTTATGATTATTATTCAGGTTGATTCTCATAGGTCCATTCTATTTTCTGAACCGTAAAACATAACTGCAGGTTGTTTTCCCTTAATGAAATTTCTTTATTTCGAGGAGATTCACGGAGGGATCAAAATGTTTTGGTTACCTCAAGTTGCGATCATTCCATTCGCATATGGTGGAAGGTATAGCTTTGATAAACTTTCTGTGGATGCCTCTGATTCTGTTTACCAGCATGTTGAGTATGATGTTAGTAGGAAAAGTGGAAAGAAGAGTGGTGTGAGAAAATATGAGAAAGCAAAATGTCATAATTTTACTTTTAACTCTTAGTACAGGTGGAAAATGGGAGGATTGGGAAGTGTTTTGTCCCTTTTTTTTTTTATTTTTGGTGATTAAAATTTTAGGGTGTGGGGATGGTTCCCTCGTCCAAGGCAGGGAAAGCTTCCGGGCTAAAAGAACACTTATAGTTCTTGGTAAGATTAAAAGTAGAGAGGAATACGGATATTTTATGCTCATACTTACTCATTACCATATTATTTTGATTCCCAAAATTGTCAAGTAAAATCTGGGAGCAAACTAATTGAAGTGTTAATTTCTATTCTTTAGGCTTGCCATAACATTTCCACTTAAATTTTACAATTCTCACCTCGAATTTGAGACTAAAATCTTTAAAGCAAATTGTAGCCACTCCAACTTCTTAAATTCCTCTTTATTCTCTTAGTGAGCAAGAATGTCTTGATTTTCATTCATTCCAGTTTTACTCCACTCAAACTCATCCCTTCAAAGCTCACTGTTATTTTTTCCACAAAAAATTATATACATTTATTTGTTCCTATCTTCTTTTAGGGAGTTATCACGGTATTGACATTTGGATCTTTGTCAAAATTGATGGGAATTATAAGGCCATTAATGTGATAAGAATTGAGACCCTTCTCTAGTTGCTCAGTGGAGGATGGGTGCTATAGCTGCTCCTCTTTCTGGGAAGGGCAAGGTGACTTCGATTAGTTACTTGTCCCTTGTTCCTGGCAAGAGCCTTGCTGAAGTGTAGTCCCGACTTCAGTTAGTTATTAATTTGTATTAAATAAACGGAGATGGACTATTTCTGTTTTACGAATTTGCTTCAAAATTTGTGAAATCTTGAAGAAACTAAGCATGTTCAATCTGAAGTGTGAGTATCATAACGTATGGCAGCATTGTTTTTTTATGCTGAAATTTGATTATCTAATGTTTATTTTTGCATTCTAATATGCCCCTTTGCATTTTTAAATTGATGCCTTGTTGATAACTCATGCTAGCTCCTTGAAAACTCATTTCACCTTTGTTGATAATATAGTATATGTTAATGTCCCTTTGTGTTGTGCTTAGAGATTTTTCATCCTTGATATGTTGCAGGATTCTTGTCAACGTTGCTTTAAAGGCCACAATGGCCCAGTATTGTCCTTATCAAATAAATTACTGGGGGAGGGTAGCAGCAAAGTATTGGCAAGTGGCGGAGAAGATGGCACTGTCCGGCTTTGGTCCCTTACCTCAAGTGGCAAACGAGGTCAGCAAGCTTTAAAGGCTACACTGTACGGACATGAGAAACCTGTAAATTTAATGTCAGTTGCCGGGTATGGGTATCTCTCTTGAAGTAACTCATTGTGGCTTTACTTTCTGATCTCCAAAATTTATACGTGTGGTTTTGGTCACGTTTGCATGGTCTGACCGAATTTTCCTACTAGCCAATACCATCTCTTGAATACATGTTTGACAAATATATAATTTATCTTCTCAACTTGAGTGAATTTTTAATAAACTTGTACTTGGGTAAATTGTACATCTTAATTTGTTGTGTAAGTCTGCAATTCATAAATAATTTTTGGTACCATTTCTTTCAACTATAATGAAATATTCTTGCATTTCACCATTTTTCCAGACACAAAACATCTCTTTTGGTGACCATCTCAAGAGATTCTAAGGTACGTCTTGCATTACTATCTGTTGTTATCATGTTCATTACCTGTTCACCTACTTTTTATTCAAAACTTCAGTCAACATATTATCAATTACCTTGATTCTTTTATGACTTCCTGCACATGTAAGATACTTATGGTGATGTTGTAAAATGGAAAATGAGTTTTTTTCCTGCTAGGATTATCTTTTACAACTTAAACAGTTGTCAGATTGGAGGCCAGCAGATTTCCAGAAATTTCTTCAAGTGCTAATTACTTTTTAGTTCGTGATCAGGCTTGCTAAAGTCCTATGTTTCTTAGCAATTCTATCATATTTTATTCTTCTACAATATGGAGCTTCTAATAGGTGAGGGTTTGGGACACTGCTACGTCTTCAGCTGTTCGTTCGTCCTGCTGCGTGGGAATGACATCTGTTCCTGGTACACCTGTAAACATGAAGTGCTATGAGTCACTGGTATATGTTGCATCTGGATCGTCTGTTACTGCAGTGGATTTAAGGACAATGCAGAAAGTTATGACTTCTGCAGTGCATCAATCGAAGCTATATTCATTTGATGTTGTCCCTTCAAAATCTTTAATCTGCACAGGCAGTGATGGCAGGTATCATATTCATAAAAGAAGTTTTCCTGTAGTTGCAATTAATTTGTGTTGGTTGACACTTGACAGCTTATGTGTATTGGTTGTTCTTACTATGTCTAAGATAATTGATAACTCCTGGTCAAATATCATGTCATGTCAAGCCATTATTTGAGAATATCAGTAACTGACACAGTGCTTGATGCTTCAGAGCAATGCTTTGGGATGTTAGGAGAAACCAAGAAGCATTAAAACCGAAACCAATAGCCGAGTTGGATGGACATGGTGGGCCAGTAACACTATTGCACATGGATCCTTACAAAATAGTCACTGGAGGCACTGATGATTCTTTGATTCATGTTTGGGAGGCTGACACTGGTGCACAGACAAACTCCTTCACGTGTTGTTTTACGGAGAGAGATGGTAGCAAATGCGGCTGTGATGCAATGGCTGTAGATGGATGTAGAATTGCCACTGCTAGCCATTGTGAGGAACTGGGAATGGTATGCTTTAGGGACTTCAACGATGCTACTAGTCCAGTTATGAAACTAGAAGAGCATTCTTCAAAATTCTGGGGTTCTCTATCTGATGGTTATAGTGATGATTCAGAAGGTTGACAAATTTCATCTAAGTATATTTCCATGGCTATATATATATATATATATATATATTGTTAATCATGAGTAGTTGTATGGGACAATAAATTTGATTCTCTTCTCTTCTGTGTTATGACACTAGTTGAATATATGTATTTAAAAACATGTCTCATGTTAGCAAATGAACATGGTACTCATGTTTGAAAGGTTTATTTATTTTTCATATAGATGTAAATAGGCATAAATATAGATAGATGATATGTCACTACAAAGATTGCAACAAAGCAATGGAACAGTAGATAATATGGGATGAAAAAGATATGTACACCAAAAGAGGAGCTTTCCAAAAATTGGACTAGTTCGTATACACCATTCACTAGTTTTTCAAGCTATATAAATAATTTTGGGCAACTAGCCACCTACTTTTATATATATAAAAATTATTTAATATTTAATATAACATTAAATATTAACTAATTTAATTTAAACTATTTTTTTAACCAAATTTTTGTATAAATGTATTTTAAAAATTTAAACTTAATATCTATCGATAAATTAAAATAATTCTTCCCAAGTAATTTACATGTTTTGAAATAATCATGTACTCATATTTGACTACCAACTACAAAAACTAATTTGTCATTTCCAATGCATCACTTTATATTCCTAGTAGTTTTTCTTTTTCTCCCACAATAAACAATACTAGTTTGAATTTTTTGAAACTTCCAATTCTAACTTAGAAAATCCTTTGCTATCGTTAAATATATTTTCACCTAATTATTCTAAGATTTAGTAATCTTACCCTTTGATGAGTTAACAGTAATTTTTTAAAAAACTAAATAGAAAATTACTTTTGTAATAAAATATCCAAGAAAATGCTAAAACTATTTCTACCCATTTTATTTTATTTTTTTTCCCGCAACATAGTAGTGCGGCCATCCAAATGCTTCAGGCGCATAAACCAAAGACTCGTTCTCCTCCATCGTTGCGCCTCCACTCTAGTCAGTATCAGTAGCCATCTGCAGAGGTTTGCCCAACGCTGCCACCGTCATGGGTCTTGCTACCATCACCTTCCTCCTCTTCTTCTTCCTCATCGCAACCACCACTGCAGCCCCAATCATAGGCCTTGATTCCTTCCTCACCCATCAAGCCCGGGTTGACCCACAAGCCTCCAACGACTCGTTCCTCTCCCTCCCTTCCTCCGTCAAGAAATCCCTTTCTCATTCTCACTCTCATCCTCACATCCCATCGCTCATTTCGTCCCTTCTTTCCCTCTCAGTATCTCTCTCGGTCAATGTCCGTCTCGTCGGCGATTTCCCCTCTGATTCAGCTCTTCTCCTTTCCTCCTTCCTCTCTGCCTCCCAACCCTCCAACCATTTCCACGTCATCGCCCCTTTTGAAACCCAGAACCACCGTCTTGCTCTCAAGCATTCACTACATCTCGATGTCTCTCATTTGCCCTCCTTAGCTTCTGTTCTCTCCGATGCAATCAAATCCGAAGTTGCCAATACCCCGTCGAGCCTTAGATCCCCTCTTCTCTCCATCTCCTATACTTCGGTTGATCAGATCATCAAGCAGGACTTTGAGAAGGAAAAACCCGTTGAAGGAGTTTATGTATATCTACTTAATTTGGGTCCGCAATCGAGGCCGTATGCTTATAATTATGGCACCGGGGATTCTTCTCCTGGTTTTACCAGGTGCTTGGGGAGTATTTGGACTGGGAAAGAGAGGTACGTGTGGATTGATCTGGGTGCAGGACCTGTGGATTACGGGCCAGCTTTATCAGGAGATGGGGTTTTGCCTAGAGGTGAGTTTCATCCATTGGCGGCACTACATGGTCGACCCAAGTCGCAGAAGGCATTGCTTGCGGATTTGGCATCATTGATTTGGAGTGCCTACCAGGTTTTTCTTGTGCCTTCTTTGAGAATTCCTGTTCCCTTTGAGAATTCGTTGATTGTCCAGTTCATTCATGTGTATGGATTTGGGGGAAAGGACCGTGATGGTTTGGATTGGAAATCAATTGAGAAGACGTTCAAGGATGAGGTTAAGGATAATGGATTGTTGTTTAGTGACCAGTCTTTGAGTTTTAAGACTTATGAGGTCCAATATTCCGAATGCCCAATTTGTTCTTTTGCTATTTCGAGATCACTTAATTCGTATACTTCACGGTTCTTGTTTGATAACTACACTTTGATCGTGAGTGAGTATTTGGATTCTAAGCGTCTGCATCAGATATTGTCTGAATCCGCTAATGAGTTCAGGAAAGCAGCAAAATTACCTGAAGAGGATTTTGGAAGGGTTCTTCCTGTGTATGTTTTTGACTTGGATTACAATACACTTCTGTTGCTTGATCGGTTTCATCAATCTGTTGCTTTCAAAGATATGGTTATTGCAGTTAGAACAAAGAACACTCAGACTGTGAGTGATTATAGCTGTAATGGTCGTCATGTATTCACACAAACTAGGGAACTTGAGCGACCACTTGTTGGATCAATTCTACAGAGCATGTGGGGAGTGTCACCAACACATTTGTCATGGAGCCCAAGACACAATAACACTTTGGTGGACTACACATGGAGCATAGGGCAGACTCCATTTGGGCCATTCTCAGAGTTGTCATCTCTGTCTTTTGTGCAGAGAGATGCAGCGCGGAGAAATACTCTATTGACAACCTTGAATTACAGCATATCAAGTGCTATAGATGTTCTTGAGTCCATAGAATCACATGGTGGAGACAGAAGTCTGCTTAAGCAAAAGCAGCATGTTGAATTTGTTCAGAGATGGAACCTTTTCAAGTATAAGTTGGACAAAGTGGTGTCTGCATTGTCACATTTGGATTTTGAGATTGCTTTGTTTTATTTGAGATCTTCTGATCATGATCTGTATGCCATCCACTCTATTGTCTACCATGCCTCCCAAGATATAGAGGCTTCCCTTGTCTGCTTTAAGGACCCTCCATTTCCATGGGTTTCGGTCTCAATATCTGCAGTGGCTTTCCTTGCTGTCTCTTATGTTTATGCAAAAAGGGATAAACTTTTCAGAAATAAAAGGAAGCAATTTTGATGCCCTTGTGAGGAAGGAAGTTTGTATGATTTTAGGTAAACACCACACATGTATCATTGTACAAGAGTTATGCTGATGGAATTAGTTTTTAGTTTGCTTAAATTTAAATTGTTAACTGCAGTGCAACCTGGCATTTTTCCCATTCTTCTTATTGTGGTTCATGATGCACCTAGTAATGCTTTAACCTGGTTCATAATCCAAATGGGAATTTGAATCCATAGTAATGCTTTAACTGTGGAAAGTCCCCACAGAAGGTTAAGAAATCAATTGAGTTATAGGTGCATTGTCTGTTGAACCCGAAGTATACGATGATGATAGTTGATATACGACTTATGTTTTGGAGCTTGATTGCTTGGTTTTAGATTCAAACTAATTTCTTGATTTATTCTGCTAGTGCATGATAGCTGAATGGTCCAGTTAAGTTCTTTAATGATTTAATGATGACAGCCTGCTTAGGTTGGTAGTGGAGGTTGAAAACATGCGGGAAATTGCTATTTTGTAGATGTTTGTTTCGTGGTATTAGTTTGAGGCTGATACTCTTTTAGCTTAAATATGCAGCTAGTATATTTCAACATCGGTGTTACTCCATCTCCTAGTCACCGACGGGGGATTGTTTCAATTCTTTTGCAGCATCCAGAGGCTTTTGAAACTTGAACTGGGGATGCCCAAGCATGCCATAGATACAGTTTCTTAGGCTAGGAGCCTTGGTATTTTTCCTGTAACTTCTCTTTTGATAATCCTTGTCCTCTAGCAAAGTATCTGAATTCTTCAGACCACAACCAATGTTGTTTGTCTGCTTGCTGGTTCATTCAAAACGCATGGTAGATTATTGAAGCTAGCGTAAAATCCAGCCGTTATACTTGAATCAGTTATTACCATCTTTCATCAACCCAATATATTTTGTGTATCTGTTCATCTACCATATATTTGGTATTAAGGAGGTTTCTAACCCTAATTGTTGATATATGGCATCAAAGTTTCAGAGCTAGTGTTTTCCTTTGCACCTGATGGAGGATTTCATATCCACTGAATGATGTGAACCTATGAAGTATCACAATATGGTATTATCAGTTTAAATTTCATCTTCTGAAAAGCAGCAGACCTCACTTAGCATCTGTTGCTGTAATGGGTAATGAGAAGTTAGGTTATATTTACCTTACGGATTGAATCCCATTGAGGATGACCAAATTCGTTCTTCTCTCTGCTATGCCATCTAATTCAAGATATTACTTTTCTAAGCCTTAAATTAAGTGCTGACCGCTGAGCCTCTTGGGATGGACATGAATGTTAACCTATGTAGACTTGATAACTGTTCCTTGTTAAGTTCTTTTTTGGTCCAAAGGGTATATATAATTTAGTTTGCAAGGGTTCAGGGGAAACAACTTGTTTGCAAACTGATCAAATTTATGGTCTCTCTATCCAACACACCCTTCTTAATTATGCAAAGAGTATAGGCCATTTGGAAAGCTCAAAATATAACGTTCTATGGTTTGATATTTTATGTGAACGGATTGATATTTGTTATAGTTACTGCCTGATATTAGTAACGTGTATATATTATGACAAATTAGCAGCCAAATAGCTATATAAGTAATAATATAATTTCTGGATACAAATGATTCTGTAGTGTTTGAAATTTTCACTCTGGACCCATCAGACTCAACTCAGGAGCATATTCGGCTTTTGTTATGTCTAGACCCATCAAGTTCAAGTCAGATATAGCTCAGTTTTATTCTTATCGCTAATGCTTAACTAGTTAACTTATTAAGTTCAGCATTAAAGTGGACTTTAAGCACTCCACCTGACCTATGACAACAATTTTGATTCTAGGTAGACACAGTTGAATCCCAAAAAGATTGAGAAAACTTGCAATTGAGATGTATAGTCTGATTCACATCTTAAAGGGCTTGTCGAAGTTTCACTTTCACTTGATGGGAACATGGGGTTAATATTGATAAATAATCCCAAGGGAGAAGAGAATAAAGGAGTGATGTTAAAAGGAAGACAGCAACTGTTGGGTAATTCAAATCAGAAATGATTTAAACCAACTCTTGTTTACACAATGTCAATAATGAATTAATGACATTGATGTTATCAAGGTAGAGATGAAATTGCTCTTTGGAGGGTTGGATAATTGATTAACACTAGAGTTATCACATTTTCTACGTGACTGTAGAGAGATTAAATCAAATGACTGAATGCTAGTTTGACCTATTCAATAGGTATGAGAGTAAATTAGTAAATTTGTTGTTCTATCTGATCTGTATTTTTTTGTTACACTTATTATGATAAAAACTTATTAAAATTTGGTAATAAATTTTTTTTTGCATTTATAATATTACCTGGCTTGAATTAGGTAGTTAGTGTCAATGCTAAATACCGGCGATATATGTTAAAAAAAAAAAAAATCAGAGCATATTAATTACTTTGATCTACTCAAATAGCTAGTCTTTTTTGTCCAATTGTCCTGCCCCTTGAGGAATGCAAAATGTTGTGTGCCCTCAATATTAGAACTCTTTCTATTATGGTTTGTGAACCAACTAAGAATAGATTTTCTGTATGAAATGGGCTCATGTCTTCTAGACCAGTAACTCAAACTAGGATTAAGTTTTTGAACTCTTTGCCAAGCCAATCAGAAAATCTTTAACTTTTTTCTTTGACAAGAACTGTTGGGGACGAGCTTACTGGTCGGGTCCCAATGCAAATCTACAACTTTTTTTTTTTGATAATGATCCGTATCATCGATCCCCCTAGTAGGAGATTCAGTAGGTTGGAGCTCCAAGCTGAAAAATTCATATCGAGTATTTGCAGATGGTCTTCTGAGCATATCTGGCAACCCTAACTCTCTTTTTTAGTGCTTTTTGTCGCTTCAGTGTTCGAGTTCAGGAAGCGTGTTGAATAAGCTATTTAATGTGTTAATTGTTAGGCGACTGCTTTTTGCATAATCATTACTTTTTTCGGAGCGTCCTTCTATATTTCAAGATGATTTTTTATTATTAATCGTCCCATTGCGTTTTGGTACCTTGTTCTGGTTAGTTGATCCCCAGGGTGCATTGCCTATAAAGAAGGGTGCTTTGGATGCTCATTTTTACTTCTTTACATTTTGTTAAGATCAAAACTATCTAACTCAAAACTTCTGACCTTGGTTCTTTGTTTGCGCCCCGCCTTCCTTTTATATTTACAGTGTTTGAGGATGACCAAATTTGTTCTTCTCTCTGCTATGCCACCTAATTCAAAATATTGCTTTTCTAAGCCTTGAATTAAGTGCTGACCGCTGAACCTCTTGGGATGGACATGAATGTTAACCTATGTAGACTTGATAGCTGTTCTTTGTTAAGTTCTTTCTTGGTCTAAAGGATATATATGTAATTTAGTTCGCAAGGGTTCAGGGGAAAAAAATTGTTTGCAAACTGATCAAATTTATGATCTCTCTATTCAACACACCCTTCTTAATTATAACATAGTTTGGGTTATGCAAAGAGTATAGGCCATTTGGAAAGCTCAAAATATCATGTTCCATGGTTTGATGCGCTATGTGATAGTTCATAAGTTCGTATCTGCTATAGTTATTAACTATTTCATAGTCGTTGGCGGATGAAGTTGTCACTGTAACTGTTGGACATTAACTGCATACAAACGAACTTTCATTGCAAGTTTCAAGGAGAAAACAATTGAAATTGATCCATCTTTTGTAGATAAATGTAGCAACTTTCTTTTCTTGGACTCGAGATTACATAAGTTTATGTTATTGCATCTTATCTCGTTTGTTTCCTTCATTGGAAACAAGACAATGCAGAACAAAGGACTAGTTATCTAAGATTAAGCAAACCCAATTGGTCAAATTTTATCGCTCATCCTAATTATTCTTCAAAATGGTAACTGGATCTGCATATAAAAATTTCCTATGTTTTATTATTCCAAATACGTTAGACATAAACTATGTTAAGGTATTCGGATGAGCAATATTGCTTTCTTGTAAATAGGATTTTGCTAACCATTGCTTCCATATACATACGGCACAAGGCAAGCATATGAATTATACAATATACAATGTGGACTACTATGTTTTGTCCAAAACTGAAAGCCATTCTATTGTGCAGAAAGAGAGAAAATTATAAAAACTCTTATAGCAGTTTCAAATATTGGTCCACAACTTTGCATCAGTAAATTTATGGATCCTCTAGATCATACCCATCTCTGTGTGGAGTTGTCTTGCAATTCTAAGCTATATATGTTGGGATCACAGACAAATGGAATATCATCAATTCCATCATAGTAAATTCCACCCAAATCATCATCACCGGCTACCTGCGGCTGAGGATCTTTCACGTCTTCTACATCAGTTTCTTCTCCAGATACATTTGTATTCTTTTCAACCAGTTCTCTAAATACCGAAGAGCGTAAAAGAATGCCAAGTGCAGAGGGAGAAGATGACTTTTTATTAAGGGAGGCTCTGGTTTGAAAGATATCTTGCTTTTGAGGAGAGTTCAGGTATTCTGTATTGAAAGAATTGCTCCTGAGAAAGTAGGAAGTTGAGTCTTCTAATGGAGTATAGTTAGATGGGGATGCCACAGTTGGAGTTTCTGGTATTATCTGTGATTCATGTGCTGCTTCTGGGATATTTCCTTTAGCAGATGGCTTTAACCATCTTATGTAATTACTCAAATCAAAGTTGGTCACAGCATGGATTCCTCTGTATTCAATGGCTGCTATGTCATAGGCACGAGCAGCTTCCTCTTGAGTGCCTGTAACATCAAGAAAGATACATATATTTCGTTAACAAAAGATTCCCTAAGGTTTAGAGCCCGTTTGGATTGGGTATTCTTTTCTTAGCAGAAGCACTTTTAACAAAAAGTAAGTAGAAACACTTTTAAAAACTGAAATACATACTCTATTCTCAGAAGCATGTGAAAAGCAAAAACATTTTTTTAAAACCAATCTGAACGAGCTCTTAGCATTCATTAGTTTAGTGTTTTTTAACAATGGACGAGGAGTATATCACTTACTGTAAGTGCCAAGGTAGAGATATTTGTTCCCAAAAACTCTCCCTATTCGTGCTTCCCATCTACCATTGTGGTGGTGCCTGCAAAATATTCACCAAAAAATTGTTTATGAATCATCATCATCATTCCTCAATGATATTTCAGAAGATTTGTATCATATTGATCAGCAGTGTCACCTTGCAACACCCCTGTATTTGGATACTCCTCTTGAAAATCCACTGCTCTTTCTGTGAATAACAAAACCAAACAGCATTAAGACTGTGACATAGCGGTGCATCAAAACTATAAACTAGAGCATGGATAAACTGTAGTTGAAATTATGCAAGGACCATACCTTCTTAAAGTGGCCAAGTACTCCTCTTTTGTCATAGTCTGCATAATTTCCATCTCTATCTTGTAATCCGATATCTGTTTGAATTACAAGGAGTATTAGATGAATTATCTATATTTTCATAAGCAAATATACAAGCCATTAATTACATATATCGTACCGGAAAATTGGTGAAAGTTGTTGCTCCCCAGTACTTAAGTGCAGCTAAATCATATGCTCTTGCTGCAGATTCTTCTTCATCATAAGCCCCTATTAAGTTCGAAATATAACTGTAACTATTATCATATGATTAACAGATTGATTAAAGCATATCACAAAAATCTTAAGACTTGGTACTCACCAAGGTAAACTGTTTCCAATTCCAGTCCAGTCCAAAAGATAAAGGTTACACACATAGAAACACACATGAATGTTAGAAAAGTTGGAAGAAGTGAACAAGGCAAAATAAACAAAAGAAAAATATAGGAAAAAATTTCATGTCAAATCATAAAACTATAAAGGAAAAACTCTCTCTCTATCTATATATATATACCTTGCTTCCCCTTCTTCTTCTGTGTCACATTCCAAGAAAGCTTGTCCCACAAATGAGCTTCAAAACGCCCTGTCCATCTATGTCTGTTTACAAGATTACCTTGGATTAGTAATATAGAATAGATTAACTGAACTCAAATATATATTATTGGAAATTAAGTTGAAACTATAGAACAAGGGATTTTTTCTTATCATCACCTGCTCACACCGCGAAATCTTGAACTTCTCTTCACAGTGCTGGTAGCAGAATTTTGATCAACTTGTTGCTGTTGCTGCTGCTGCTGCTTGCGACTTTGGTTGTCTTCACCATCAAGTGCAGGTGCAGCAGATTCTCTTCGCCGCCTCTTGACACCACACCGAGTCCCTTGGGACTCACCTTCTGCCATGAACATCTGGTTTCTTTCCATGCTCTCTTCTTTCTTTATCATCATCATTACCATATCTTGCAGCTCAATACTTGAACTTTTTTCCCTTCTGCTATTGCTTGACTTTGTGAAAGGTTAGGAAGAGTGTTCTTATAACTTGCGTGCTTCTTTTGGCTCTATTATGTTCTTTTGTTTCATTCTAACAACCATGATTGACGTAAGGAAACAAGGGAGGCGATTATTCCGAGAATGTTTGAGGATAAATTTAGGTTGCCCTATTGCCAACCCAAAATTCAAAATTCTAAAACTTGCATCATATTATTGTAAGGTTCAATATTATGCTTGTCCTTTCCATTTTAAATTAGTTATTGTAGGTCTCATAACAACTGTCTAAAGCCAACTTAACAATAAAAATATTAAATTAATCCCATATGGGGATGCTGCTTTTATTTATTTTATATTTTTTTAACTATCTTTCTTTAAAATTTGGTACATATACTATTGTTGCTATCAAACTGGTGACAAAGGTTAGTGTTTAAGTATATGAATCAACTAGAGCAGGAAAAAAAAGAGACAGGTGGTTTTAGAGACTACTGTGATGCTTAATTTAGTGAACTAATATTGAAATTAAGCTGAAAGTTTTTGTCACTCTCATAGAAGTTAACTTAATTTTCTCTATTTTTCTTTATAATCTTCTCCAGTAATTCTGATATATATATACACAACCAATTTCCAGATATCATAAAAATCTGAATTAAATCAACAAAAAGTTGAAAAAAAGAGATCCTAATAAGAGAAATAATATTGTATTTTTTAAAAAAATTAATAATAATATCGACTATGTGAATATAATTATATTAAAATTTTATAAAATTTTTTTATTATTTTTATGATTTTATCTAATTTAAATTAAATTAATCAAAATTTAATATAGTGTTAGATAATAGTGGTTGAAAAAAAAATTGACAAATAATACCCAAAAAATTTTATTGTCATTAAACAAACCATGTTTGACCTTCTCTCAGACAAGAAAGATCAATAATGTCTTTTGCATTTTATCCTTAAACAAGCTTGCGATCTTGTGGTGTATATTTGATTACAAGTATTTTCTAGGATTCTTCACCAACCATTAATTCTAGTTTGTTTGCTTTTGTTCTTTGTATTTGTGACTGTCACTGCCCGGTTAAGATGCTGCTTAGAAAAGTATAAGAGTTTACTTCCCCCACGGTATCTCCAATGACGATTATTTCTATGAAAACTGCAGAGAGATATAATATTCATTAAGCTACGAAAATTGACTTCTTTATATTTGTCGTTTATTTGCATTAGCTATTCCAAAGGAGATTGGTTTAAGGAAGCAAAACGTGTTCACTTTTCAGTTGTTATGCTTCAAGACCTTTGCTTTTTGAGTCAAATAGATTGAAATATAAGCAATAATAATTTCTGGATAAAATGATTCTGGAAGTGTTTTAAAATTTGCACCCCACAACCATCAGGCCCAACTTGGAGATTGGCTTTTGTTACGTTTAGATTGATCAGGCCTAACTCGGATATGGCTATTTCTTAACACACACCCCGTCTTTTCCTGCCACACACCCTTGTTTTTTCCTCAAATTTTCTCTCCTAAATGCCCTCCACGTGCTGCGATAACACACACCCCGTTCCTCCCACTTCATTTCCGTCCACTGCCGCGCGCGCGAGTTCTATAGGCGCCGATTCATCATCTTCCTCTCGCCATTGAAGCACTGTCGAAGGGAGCTCAGACCCACACACACCATTCGACTTATCATTTTTGCTGCACATTCTGGTTTGTGGCGAGTTCATCTTAGTGCCGTCGCTGACAGTGGAGTAGGCAACGCCACTGATGTTGGGGTTGTTGGGTATGGGGCCGGCAGAGCCTATCTCATGCACGTCGCTGACAGTAGATCTATCCGTTTTGACTAATTTTGGAGTTTGCCCTTTACAGTTTGTTCATCGCACCTCCATATGGTTTCATTGCATGAATTCAAAAATAAAAGGGATTTTTACTTATATAGAGTTCCAGATGAAACAAAGCGACCCCATTTCAAGTTTTAACCTGAGTTACCAATGAAACCAAACCTACAATAATCACGTGCAAGTGATAAAATGGAACTTACTGGGGATGGGTGAGTGCGTGAGTTGCCACTTTCCGCCGATGGTTGCCACCGGATCCAAGGGTGTTGTCGCTTTTATATAAAATATTTCTTAAATTGTGTTTACATTTTTATATTTTAATTTTCTAAAACATGATTAGTTTGTTTTCATTTTTATTTGTTTTAATATGCATTTAGCTCTACCTCATGAATCTTGTTATAAGAGTTATGGTTTTATTATTTGGTAGATGGATAATTTTTGAATCTTAATATTTATAAATCAAGAGAAATATAAATTTAAAATTTATAAATTTTAAAATTCTTAAAATATGTTTGATTAAATTTAAATATTCATAAAATATTATTTTTTAAAATATTTTTAAATGATCGAAAAATTAAAGTCACACCTTTTTTCTATAGAATTTATTTTAATGAAATTTACATTAAAAATTTTAAAAAACATATTTTTGATGATTTTATTTTAAAAAAAATTGATACTAAATATAAGAAAAAAATTTAAAATTAAGATTTTAAAATTTAAAAAAAATCTTTTTACCAAACGCTGAAAACATAAAATATTGAAATAAAATTATTGTAAGTGTTCATTTAGAGCCCAATGAACAAAACAGAAACGAATTAATCATCAAAATAATCTGAACCTGTCCCATCTTATTCATCTTGTCAATCTTAACCCAAATCAATTTTCTAATATCACTCGTCGTTGGCCATAGTTTTTTCTTTTCACTAAATTACATGGTCCCCTAAAAAAATTGAATTTCGATGAAATAGCTGAATACATGCTTCTCTAATTCTGGCCATAGGGTTTATCTTGTTTCATTCATGTCATATTCACTTTGCTAGCAAGGCTTGCCAACCTTGCAGGAGAGTGCACCAGAGTATTTTGTAATGGTAGTAACAAATTGTCCATCTTTGGGTTCGACAATGTTGGCTCGGTCCCCTGGATAGTTACCATTTAAGGGTTCTCCAGACTCAATGAATTGTGCTCCATTCATCAGCAAGTCCATCTCTGATCTCCATTGCCACTTACTCCACACTGATTCTGGTGCATAGTCTCTGTGTGTGATCAACTTCGCCGCATCGTTCATCGGAGCAATGAATCTGTTGCCTTGGCTGAGAATGGTTGGGGCAGAGCTGCCACCAATTGCATACATCTGCCAGTGAGTGTAGTCATTGTTCACAACATGAACAAAACCAAATCTGCATCTAGGCATTCTCTGAATCAATCCCTGTCCAAAATGGTTGAATGCCACTGTCACCTGCATTATTTTGTCCTCTGTGTGTTGATCGTTTGCACCAAACAACATCACCTGCATCGATCCACAAATCTCCAAATCAACATTAAATTGATTCACTATAAGAATATAGTAAACATGATATCATATTTGGTGCAATTACAATCGTGACGTGACATAAACTATAAAATGGTGCATCAATTCATCTAATGATGCATGTCTTACTACCTCAGCAATTGCACTGAATGCATAATTTTCTTGATTGCATCAAATCCAAATAAGCATAATATTTGAATTACTTACATCATTGTGATGGGTCATGTGGCAGTTAGAGATGGTGACACCAGTAGAACCCGCAATGATATCAACAAGGCCATCTTCACAATCAGACATGGAAATGTGATCAATCCAAATGTTGCTGCTAGTAAAGATGGAAATGGCGTCTCCATCACTCCGTGTCCTTAACCCCTGGTGGTTGACAGAGTCGGCAATGATACCACCACTTGCAGCTTTGATACTCTTAATCCGAATGTTATGAACGATGACGTTTTGAACCTTAAATATGGAAAGACCAGCCCCACCCTTGATCTGAACATTGGCTCCACGACCATCAATGGTCTTGTGAGATGTGATCAGCAACTCCTGCTGCAGCTTGATCACCATGTTGTGCTCGAAGGTAATCCACAATGGCCCTTCCTGGATCACTGCATGTCTGAGAGTTCCGGGCTTAGGGTTCAACATGTCATCGTCGGAGGGATCGGTCACCACGTAGATCGGGCCGCCGAGTCCTCCGGTGGTCTTTTTCCCGAAACCCATAGCACAGCTGACTAATTTAAAGCGATCGTCGGCCCAGTTCGGGTTGCACCGCCAGCAACGATCAATTGGATTGGTAGCCGTGCATGGTCCTTTCGGCATCTTTTTTGACCCCAGGTCTCTCCTGGTGCTAATGTTCATCCCCTTCAGCTCCTTCTCATGCTCCTGCAATGCCCTGCATACCATCACAATAAAATAAAATAAATTGTAAAAACCCACATGAAGATTTAAAAAACCCAGATTAAAAAAATCAAATTTTGGGAAAGAATTTAGGGTTATTACAAGTGAACGTGTAAGTTGAGCTCTGAAGTGACATTGTAGGGGAATGGATGGTAGGCCTCAAGAGCTGCTCTTCTGGCTTCCTCTTCTTGTTTCAGGAGAAAGTCATCATAGTTGACAACACCAGCCTCAAAGCATGGAATTGTAATGGCAACAGTAGCCAAGAAGATCAATGCAACTCTGTTGATTCCAATTGCCGCCATTACTCTCCCCACGCCAATGCTCACCACTATGGCTTTTGATGCTTTTTTCCCTTTTAGATATAAGGGTTTATTGATAAATAGGGACAATTTTTTTCTTTTTCTCTTGGATTTAACAGGTAAGGTTGGCCAAGGTCATAAGGATTGAATCCTTGGACTCACGGAGAGATTGACCTTGAAGCCGAACCACTACCAGTTAAACCAAGTTTTCTTGGCCAACAAAAGAATGCATTGACTGGAGTGCCTAGAGGGGGAATGAGTTTGTGCTTATATAGTGATGAAAGCCTTTTCGAGATCGAAGAAGGTTGTGCCTAAATTTAGGAGCTAGCTACGCGGAGAGTTTGGAACCATTCTTTCTAAAACTAATTGCTAAGAAAAGGGTCTAACTAGAATTTGCTGCACCGTCAATTCCTTATGCTTTGCCACGACTCATTTTTTTTTGTTCGAGTTAATATTGTCCAAGAGATTGCAATTTTCTTTTATATTTACTAATTTGAACCAATTTTTGTGGCTTGAACAATGCCAGGAGGGTACATGCATAACACATTCCCTTGGGAAAAGGGTGGAGTTGCTATTTTAGGTCTTATTTTTCTCTATGCTTGAAAATAACCGTATTTGAGTGTTGCTGCTATCTAGCTGTGAACCAAATTAGGTTTAAGAAGACAAGATAGATTAGGGTTTTGTTTTCCTTTGCTTAGCAAACCTGAGTCTCAAAAAGGCAACAATTTAATTAGATTAATGTACATGATTTTGTCAATAATATGTTCATATTTAGACGTACTAATAAAGTCGAGAAGTTATATCCATATCATATTGTTGAATGTCTTCCCTCAGATTAACCTTGTCATTCATTTAAAATTAGAGTGATTATAATGGAGACAACCCTATCCTTATGCATTTTTTTGTCACATATAAAAATGATCTGAAGACATGGGGACTCAGAAAGCTAAAGGAGAAGCAGATCAAACTATGAGATGGTTGTTATAGGGACTTTGTGTGATAAGTTCTGCAGTTTGATAGATTAGAACTTTTAATAGAGCAAAGTTAATGCAAATTGGAGATATGGACAAGAGAATTGGAAAAATGATATATATATAAGGGATTAGGGAAGAGATAAGACATGATATAGACACAGAAAATACAATAAATAAATAAAAAAGATACTAAACAATATGAACACCGGGAAATAACAAACTCTACAAATATGATTGCCTAATGTTTAAGTTACACACTACCACTTATTTAGAAAATATTGTACTCTAATTATACTAGATTAGCTAAGCCTGTGTTTTTAAACATGGCTGATAGAATATGTCATCAATTAAGTATGTCACGTGTTAGAAGAAAGAAGTGTAATGCATTATATCACATTTACATTGAAATATAGATATAGACATATATAGATTATATATAATTTAGTAGTGAAGAATTTATGATTTGCAGAATGTATTGTATAGGTATAATCTTCTAACCATCATACTATTAGGAGATCACATTAACAACCTTGACTTGTTATTATTTTTGAATTATCTAACTTATGACATGTATATCCACTGTAAATATTTTAGGATAAGTTAGGTTAGCTTGAAATTCAAATCCTCGACTGACTTATCCATTATTCTCTGTAAACTTGCTGTATATATATTTACTGACCTTATGATCAATAAACATAGCTGTCTCCATTTTTGCTAGTGTCTGCTCTATTATGGTATCAGTTTCCTAATCCAAGCTTTAACCAGCGTTTTCACGATCCTTTCTACTAGCATATGCATCTTCCACTATCAATACCATCGTCTCCGCCCATCAACAACTGACCTTGTTGAGATACAAACTCTAATTTATATTTATTTTTGAACTAGGAAACTTCAGAAATGGAAAATTTTAGATGTTTAGTTGTAAATAATTCCATGGTTTGTGTAGGGAGAGAGACTTGCAGAATTTGTGTTTAGTAGACATTAAATTCACTTCTCTTTTTTACACTTAAATTCTTTTCTAACCACTCCAGAGTTTTTTTTAAATCTTTCACCAAAAATGCTTTAAAATAACTTAAAAACAATAGTCAACTTGGCTTTTATATATTTATGTTCATAAAAAAACATAGGCTATACATATAACTTATCCAAGTCACATCTTAATACATTAACTATTCTAGTTCATATCCAGCATATTATCAATACTGTAAATTCAATCCAGTTCCCGCAAACTGTTTTTATGGGAGACCAGGCCATTAGCAAACACAAAAATAGCTCTAATCGCCCATCTACTTATGCTGTTTCCAGGATGACCATACACATTACCATTGCTATTTTTTTCCAGCGTACCATAACTTTAACAAAGATCTGATTTAGTTCCTCAACAGATAATTGGAGGTTGGAGAGAATAGAGTTACAGATTGTACTCATGAATTCACTTATATCTTTTACACTGAAAATAAATATTCTAAGCTATCAGTTTCTGAGAGAAGTAGCAATCATATTACCAAACCAAGTCTTTATTTATTTTTCCTTTTCCTGAGAAAAGTAGTTGATTGTGAGAACATAAAAAAAAACCTCACAAGAAGCTTCTATTAAACTAGATATCTAATTCTAATCATTTAAAAAATCACAAAGTAACCTTAAAAGGATATAAGAGTTTATAAGGCTGTAGAATACTAAGTCCTTCCTCATCATGCAAGTTACCCTAACACCTGTGTGTTACTGTAATGTCTGTGCTACATGTTAGTATATTCTACACAATTTAGATTCAAAAGGTCCCACAAATAAATGAAATATCATGACTATATTATGAATAGATAGTGTTATCATTTCTTTCCCTCTAAAATCCTGTTCTTGCGTTAAGTAGAAACGGATAATGTAGAAACGGATAATGATCAGAAGTACAATTGAAAGAGGAGGAGGAAGAAGCAGAACCTAAAATGGCCAGGAAAATGAAGAACGAAGATAATTTTCAATGCAATTATTAATGTAATTTGTTCCAACTCTATTATTTACCATCAGACATATGATGATCAGAGTGTGAAACATCACTTTTGGATACATTATAAGGATTATTGTCAATCTCAAAAATTTGATTTTCTATATCAAAATATATGGAATAACTATTCCTAGCTATAAAAGTTTTATCCGATATGAAATTCCAAATGTCTCTGACTAAATAATCAACATCACTGTAATTTGAATTGTTACTATCAACTGAACTATAAATGTTTTTATTCATATCCGTTATAATTGACTCTCTATGCAACTGCAGTAGTTCTCGTTTGGGTAAGCATACACTTCAGGTGCAAGGAGTTCCATAGAGACTCTTACGCGTTATAAACCTATATCCGTTCAGCTCCCTTGGATATTTCCTGTAGTTTTTCTGATGACAGGGTATCTTGATAAATATTCTTAGATAAGGGGGTGTTTGGTAGATGAATTTTTTTTTTTAATCTCAAGAATCTTATCTTAAGATTTTTTTGTTTCTTATGTTTAGTACGCATTTTATTTTTTTAAAAAAATAGAATCCGATCAAACGTGTTTTCTAGAATTCTATTTTAATGTAAATTATTAAAAAAAATCTCAATGAAATTCTAATTTTTTAACCTTCTAATAACACTTTTAAAAAGGTTTTATTTAAATGTTTAAAGTTAATTAAATATATTTTAAAATTTTCATAAGTCCTAATATTCATATTTTTAAATAATTTATAAATTTTGAGATTCAAAAATAAATCCATCTACTAAATGCCCCTAAGTGTATGTTGCCTCTTATAGATATATTTGAATGATTTTTCAATACTATGAGTCAGGTGCATAGAATTAGCCACATTCAATATCCCATTCAAAGACTAAGATTATTTGAAAAAATTAATCTTGTTAGTTATAGATAATTAAGACTGATCTTCCTTTTCTTATTTTTCTCTCTTCACATAATTTCCCAGCCCTCAAATAAACACCCACTAATTTTATTTTCTCTAAAATTCCTTTATTTATTTATATTTTTTTTTTGCAGTATGATGTTTTTGAAGTTTAAAGTTTGGAATTTTAAAGTTGTATACTATCAAAATAAATTTAAAGTTTCATAATTTAGGAGTTAAAATTGAGAGTTTTCATATTTATGGTTGAAATTTTTTCTTACGAGGTTTATGATTTAAGGTGTGGTGTTTAGACTTTAATTTTAAAAAGAAATTAGCCAAATAAAATGTACAATAACTTCAGGACATTTTGAGAAATTAACATGAATAATTTTCTGTGTATTGCTTTCGTCCAAATTCTACATATATACAGAGAATACAAGGTCTTCAAACACAACCGGGACTCTTAGACCCACTCTCACTCTTTTATCCTTATCCTATTATCCCTTCCACCTATACTCAACAACAAAATACTTATTCTCAGATCGTTCTTTTGGTTTTTCCTCCAGAAATCTGGAATGCTTCAAATATGGTTAGAAGGTTCGTAGTCAGTCTTTTTTGAAACTATATCCTGATACCCTTTTTTTTCTGCCATTTTCAAATTGCTTTTTTTACTGATTAGGTTTTAAACTAGAAGAAAGATAATATAATTATGTTATTCTGAGACTCTAGAAGCAATGAGTTAAACTCGTGAGAGTACATCTAGGGTACCTATTCTGTATAAAGTGTAATGCTTTGTCCAAAATTATATGCAGGAATGACAAAGGTGACACTCTCAATGCCTCGTACTACCAGCTTGTCAAACCCTTAACCAACACACCCGTTGGTGCTGAGGTTAGGCACAGGTTCTCAACCAGTGAGAACACCTTCACCCTGGGCACTCAGCATGCTCTGGATCGGTTGACCACCCTGAAGGCTCGTGCCAACAACTTTGGCAAGGTAAATGCTCTTATACTGCAAGAGTGGCGCCCCAAATCGTTCTTGACCATCTCTGTGGTGGTAGACACAAAGACGATTGAGAAGAGTGCCAAGATTGGATTGGTTTAGCTCTCAAGCCCTGAGGAGTTTTCAGCCATCTTGGCAGGAGCTTTCAAGTAGGGATTAGGGTTATTATTGTTACAGAAGTTTTTGGACTTACAATTAGGATATTCCTTTCCCTAGAGATAAGTTATATCTTTTTTTAGGTAATTAAAATAAAGAGTCATTATCGTTTAAGGTTATGATTTCTATTTGGATGAATAAAATTGTACTAGTAATCATTGTTCGCCCGAGGAGTGGACACTAAGGCCATTGATAAGAGTGCCAAGATTGGGTTGGCTTTGGCTCTAAAGCCACGAGGAGTTTTCAGCTGTCTTGGCAAGACAATTGAAATAGGGACTGTCAAAATAACCTAATTTCTTCATGTTGGTTATCTCTTTCACAGAAGTATTCTATATTTTTTTTCTTTGCATTCCAAAGCTGTAAAAATAAATCATAGATTTGATTCTATAATTTAAATTTTCATTAATTAAAATATATTCAATAAATTTTTTTATTTATAACAATAACAGTTTTTTATTAATTAAAATATATTCAAAATGAAGCAAACGTTCAACAATTTTCTAAACGGAAACGAGCTAAAAAGGTTTTTTTTTTTTAAAAAAAAAAAAATCTAATAAAACAAGTTTTAAAAATGAGTTAAGAAATTTTATTAATTAATAATTTTTTAAAATATTTTTATAAATATTTAAAACTAATAAAACACATTTTTAAAATTTTATGATTTGTAAATTTTAAAGATTCATAATCTTAGATTTCATAAATCTTACAATTTAAAAATAAATTTATTTATTAAATGCCCTAAATGTATCTTGCTATATTTGAATTTTGAACGATTTTTCAATACAATGAATCGGATGCATAGGATTGACCACATTAAATATCCCATTCAAAAACCAAAATTATTTGAAAAAATTTATTCTTGTTAGTTATAGATAATTGAGACTCATATTCCTTTTCTTGTTTTTCTCTCTCTTCACCTAATTTCTCAATCTTCAAATTAACACTCTCTAATTTTATTTTCTCTAAAATTTCATTTTTTTTCACATTATAATGTTTTAGAATTTAGTATTTTAAAGTTTAATAGTTTAAGGGTTAAAATTTAAATGTTTTAATATTTATGGTTTAATTTTTTTTATTAGGTTTATATTATAAGATTTAGTGTTTAAACTTAATTTTTAAATGATATTAGCCAAATAAAATTTACAATAACTTGAATAGGCCAAAAAAAAAGTGTACATTTTGAGAAATTAATACTAAGGATGAATTTTTTTTTTTAAAAAAAAAAAAAGAGAGAGAGAGAAGAAGAATTACAAAAAGAAAGAGCAATCTTTATTATCTATAAATAATAAGATTGACTTTTCAAAAAAAAAATTATCAATCTTTTCAAAAGTTTTAATGTTTGATAAAATATTTAATAATTATTAGAGTACGTTTGATACATAATACTAAATAACACAAACAAAACAGTATAACATAAAAAATTAAATTATAGTACAACTTTTTTGTATTATTCAATATTTATTATTAAATACATTAAATAAAAATTTATATTATTTGTGTCAAATTTACAATAATATACTTATATTACATTATCTTATAAAAAATATATAATAAGATTTTGATATTTTATAATAATTAAATTAATTTATAAAAATTAAAAAAGAGTTGTAGTTGTCGACCTTTGTTAGTACCTCACTAGGCAACGGTCATTGTTAAAATTTACCACCATTAATTTAATAAGTTAAAGTATAAAAAATTATAATATGATTTTAGAAATAATATAATTAAAATTTTTATTTAATACTCTAGACAAATACTTATTTCGTTGATTTTGTGAATAATAAAATTTTATTTAATATCATAAATAAACTTTTATTTAATATCTAGTTCTTTTAAAAAAATTTGTGATATCTTATATGTTAGGAAATCAAGGAAACCTCATGCTATGCATAAATGCAATGGATAGAAGAATATATTTTCTAATAATAATCATTTATATAGTTTAAATAATTAAATCTTCTTTTCAATTCCCTCGCCCAAAAAAGAAAAAAACAATGGGCTTAAGCTCTAACTCTAAGCATTTGCAGGGGATAAATCTGAATTTTTACCCTGCCCTTCCCTTTAAATTAACATCTAAATTTGCAAGAGACAGCAATCGATGGTCGACATAATATTAAACAGGTTAAATTCCAGATCAAACGGTCATTACATTTTCTTCTGGAAATTATTCCCTCACCTCCCCAAAAAGAAAACTGAGGTTAGGGTTACCGCTATAAATCGGCGGAGCGTTGCCACTGTTTTCGCACCGCAGCGACACCCAGCTCTTCATCCTACTTCGTCTACTCCTCCTTGTGTGATTCTCATTCCGTTTTCTTCGTTTTCTCTCAGAATTCATCCATGGCCAAGGGTCCAGGTCTCTACTCCGACATCGCCAAAAAGGCCAGAGGTACTCTCTCTATCTATCCTCTCCTTAGTGAGAGCGTTAGGGTTGGGCTTCTATTTTTTTTACTCTCTTTGGTTCTTTCAAATTTACGGTGTTTGATTCTTTTCTGTTCGATTTCCTGCTATAGATCTCTTGTACAAGGACTACCAGAGTGACCAAAAGTTCACTCTCACCACCTACTCGCCCACTGGAGTCGTGAGTCTCCTTTCGCTGGTTCTTAGATCTACTTCTTCTGGGTTATCGATAGATATGACAATAGATATCCTATTTTCTATTGAATTCGTTGCTGAATATTTTCATGAGGGTTGCAAATTATATTAGTAATAGCCAATTGAGTAAGTATGCTTCTGCATCGAAAATGTGCATTCTCTCTGTATCTCCACTGTAATGAATCTGGGTTATGGTAAGTGGGGCTTCCAATTTCTTTTAAATTTATTTTTTTGGATTCATCTAGGGGCTTTCTCTAATGCGGTGCATTTGGAACCTGCTGATATGGTGATCCAGAAGAAATGTCTTTTTTTCTACCACTATCACTTTTTAGGACCTCCTTTTGATTTTTTTCTTCAGTAATCTGGAATGGCTGAAATATGGTTAGAAGGTCCCTAGTCAGTCACTATATCCTGATCCCTTCTTTTTTCTTTTTTTTTCTTTGTTCAGTCATTTTCAAATTGCTCTATTCAGTGATTAGATTTCGGTTTTGAAAGGCATCGCATTAATTAAATGTATTGTTGGTTGCTTCATAGGATTCATCTATAAGGATAATATATGAAAAGGTGTGCATTTATATAGGTAATAATAACTATGAATAAAGATTTCAAAGTTGGAGTTGACTTATCCAATCACCATGCCCCATATTTCCCTTTAAATTATTATGCGGTGTGTATAAGTGTGAAAGTTGAATTATCAGTATGTTTTTAGTCAAGAAGAGATTGGTAGCCATGTCAAAGACTTACATATGTTGAAGCTTAGTCTGGAGTATGTTATATAGTATGTTTGGTGCAGTTATATGCTCCAAAATGATTGTTACCATTGCACTTATCTGATCATGTTTTGCATTGATGGTTAATTTCGGAAGTATCTGCTCAACAATTTATGGTTAAAACTCTATTATGGCAGGCTATAACAACATCGGGAACCAGGAAGGGGGAACTATTCTTGGCTGATGTTACTACTCAGTTGAAGCGTAGAAATGTCACCACTGATGTCAAAGTAGACACAGATTCTAATGTAAGCTTTACAGTCTTCTTTGGGATATATTCTTTCGTTCTGCCCTTAACTTCACCTGATATTACTCCTGCCATTTTTTTTGCTGATTTACATGTATTGATATATGTTTTACCACCCTCACTTGCCTTATCTTTGTTACTAGAGTAGAATGTACAATGGTATGTTTGGCTTTGGCAGATTTCTTTTCTATACCCCTGTTCTAATGATCCCTAACTTATAGCAATTTCCACATGACAAGTAGCATATTGCTAACTAGGTTGAATAAAAATATTATTCTTTTTATTAAAATTCTTTAATCAATTGATGGTGTGAAGCGTCTGAACCTTGTATTATTTTCAGCAAAAACCGTTGCATGTGTTCTGTTCTGAAAACCACTTTTATGGAATATTAATTATTATAGTGTCTGATTTTATATCGCATACATTGTTATAGTTTCGCTAAAGTTGATTACTGTATGCATTTCAGCTCACCACAACCATCACGATTGATGAGCCTGCGCCTGGTTTGAAGGCAATCTTTAGCTTCCGTCTACCTGATCAGAGGTCAGGAAAGGTGAGATAGTCTACCATTTTCTGGGGAAGATGTAACATTGTCAAAACTGATTATGCCTGGAAACATTTGCATCCTTCATTTAGAAGCAAGGAGGTTGTCTAATTAATGCTGTTTCTTTTGTGGAACAGGTAGAAGTTCAGTACCAGCATGACTATGCTGGGATAAGTTCCAGTCTTGGGTTGACAGCAAACCCTGTTGTCAACTTCTCTGGTGTTTTAGGTACCAATGTTCTTGCACTTGGTGCTGATCTTTCCTTTGACACCAAATCCGGAGATTTTACCAAACTCAATGCTGGGGTGAACTTGACCCATGCAGACTTGATTGCGTCAGTGACGCTGTAAGTATTGTTGCCATCCTCTAATATAAAGAGCCTTCACTAAATGAGTCTGCCTCTATTTCTTTCCGATTTGTACCATCTTGCCTTCACATGTGGGAGCTGTAAAATTTGAATATTCTAGTGTAAAAATAATGAGCTTGTAAAGCTTTTAAAAGCTAGAAGAATGATAATGTAATTCTATTATTATTATAAGACTCTAGAAGCAATGAGTGAAACTTGTGAGAGTACATCTAGGGGTACCTATTCTGTCTATACTCTCTTCCGATTGCTTAATACTTTGTCCAAAATGATGTGCAGGAATGACAAGGGTGATGCTTTGAATGCATCATATTACCAGCTTGTCAACCCTCTGACCAACACTGCTGTTGGCGCCGAGGTCAGTCACAGGTTCTCAACCAATGAGAACACCTTCACGCTTGGCACCCAGCATGCTCTGGATCGATTTACTACGCTGAAGGCTCGTGCCAACAACTTTGGCAAGGTAAATGCGCTTATCCAGCATGAGTGGCGCCCCAAATCGTTCTTCACCATCTCCGGGGAGGTAGACACCAAGGCCATCGAGAAGAGCGCCAAGATTGGGTTGGCTTTGGCTCTCAAGCCCTGAGCAGTTTTGGGTTATCATGGCCAGGAGCAGCAATGAAGTAGGTATTAGGGACATTTAGTTGTCTTGTCAGAATAACCTTATTTCTTGATGTTGTTTATCTTTTTCACCCAAGTGTTCGTGGTGTTTCTCTTCCCATTCCAGCATTTTCAAGATGTAAAAATAAATTATAGATTATTCTATAAACAAGCTATAAACAAGTTACTGTCGAATCCTCTCAAGCTTTGCAGACCTCTGTTATCAGTTTTGCATGTGTGTTTTGAATGGCTTCATTTAATATTTAGATAACAATTTACATTTTCATGCAATTTTAGGTTTAATTAATTAAAAATTGGCTTCATTTAATACAAATGAAATCATTAGTTTTGAATGGAAACAGTCACCTTATTCAAAATGCTTAGGGAAAATCCCTTTGTGGACTCGCGCAAGGGTTTTGACTCACAAAATCAGCTACAAATATGTTTTTAAAAGGCATCAAGTTATTTAGACAAGCTTATTCAAATGTACCTTTATTTGCGTATTAACACTTGCATTAATAAAAAATTTCTGATAACTCTTAAACTATACAAGCATAAGTGAACAATTAAGCAACGTCAACTCTGCATCATCTTTCAACTGATTATCTTTTTGTGGCTTTTGGCAAATACAATTGTCGCCTCTCTTTTAAGTTTTTGATAAATTCATCTGAAATTCCTTCAGATTCTATTCTTCTATGCCATTTTAAATCTTTTCTTAAAATATATTTCCAGCTGTTCTGAGGAACCCAACATATGCATCTTCTTTAAATCCCCTTCCTCCAATCTGGATTCTCTGACCTGTTCCCCACTTTCAAGCCACTGTTATGTCTATATATGATTATCTGTACAGTTAAAATGATGATGATGATGATGATATATATATATATATATATATATATATATACCCTTTTGAAATTGAACACCAGCCTTCTACTTTGACATCAAATCATTTGAAAATACAGAGATTGACAAATGAAATAGCCCTCGTAGCCTTGGCATAATTGATATTCAAAATCATGTTCACCAATAACACCAATATTATTACTTTATTACAAGAACAGAGTCAATGGGATTAGATGCAAAACCTGGCAGTAGGACAATGACCAATTAATTCTCTTTCCCTATACAGACAAATATATGACAGCGACATGTAACTAAGAAACGTGCCACAAGTTTGTTCTACTTTTTTTTTTTTTCCTGAATGGATAAAGCTAGACGAAGTATACATTAGCCTACAACTCTCAAAATATCATAGTTCATTAAATCTATGATTAATAAATCGACAACTAGAGGAAAAAGAGTAACAACATATTATGCAACTTTAATCCGCATTCAACTTTCTCTTGACATAGTTACCTGAAATCTTTAAGAAAAGCACACTGTATCATTCATAGACAAAATCCATGATAATATGACTTTAACATTTTACAAATGGTTATAAGTGATAACCAGTGATCTAAGGCAAAAGAGGGGGAAATATGGATCTAGTGAGCTTGAAAATACCAAACATCAATTCACAGCAAGCAACAGTTCATGGATGGATAGCTTGGCCCTGAAGGAGACCATCCCGGATCTGCGTAGCAATATCCTTCACTGCACCAGGGCCATGCGGTATGAACACAGATGAGGACCTTGATGATGCCCCAATCTCCTTCATGGTGTCGAAGTATTGAGTCACCAGCACCATGTCCATGATATCTTTTGCTGTTGTCCCAGGAACATTCTCAGAGAATGCAAGGACACTGTCCCTGAGCCCGTCCACAATAGCCTGACGCTGGCGTGCTATTCCAAGCCCTGACAGGTATTTGGACTCGGCTTCTCCCTCGGCTTTCTTGATCTGCAGAATTTTTTCTGCTTCAGCCTTCTCATTTGCAGCCACCCTCAGCCTAGCAGCTGTTGTGAAAAAAGAACCACTATCACAATATCAGACCAAACTTTACAACAACCTTAATCAACATAAAGCTAGAAGGCAAATAACATTGCAAAAAATCTTTGACACAAATGCATCTGCATAAAAAATGGAGCAAAATCAAAGAAACATAGCTGAAATGTAGCATCAGGGATTAGAGCTTCTTACCTGCATTGATCTCATTCATGGCTCGCTTGACATTGACATCAGGCTCTATATCCACAATGAGGGTCTGAACTATCTCGTATCCATAAGCGGACATGGCCTATACAATATGGAGATTTAATAACTGCTTCATGCTGGCAATAATATATCTGGAAAGAGAAATTACAGAAAAAAAATAAGATACCTTTTCAAGCTCTTCTTCCACAGCCCTTGCAATGTCATTCTTCTGCTCAAAGGCAGCATCCAACTCCATCTTTGGAACACTTGCTCTAATAACTGAAAAAACATTGGAAAAAAAATGGCAGCTTTGAGAGAAATCAACCACACCATTACCAAGTATGTTTCATACAGTGAGTTCAAGTTGTTCTTTAAAAAAAAAAAAAAGTAAAACAGAAATCACTGCACATACCATCAAAAACATATGATTGAATCTGTTCCCTGGTGTTGGTGAGCCTATAGAAGGCATCTGATGCTTTTTCAGCTAAGGCACGATATTGAATGGATGCAACCACATTGACAAAGACATTATCCTGAGATGTCGATTATAGTAAAACTTTAACAACTAATGAAACACGTGAAAAATATACATCCATATAAAGAATGAAACAATTCTAAGTTGATTTTTTACCATTTTGAAGTAAAATAGTAAATAGGAACTGAAAAGGAAAACAAATAAGAAAGTAGAATCTTGTAATTAAACGAGATTACCAGAAGACCCATAATTCCAACCCGTTATATAATGATTTCAATCCAAAATCATGATACGTATAAAAGGAGGGAGTGGGAAGCAGCACAGACCTTGGTTTTTGTTTCACATCGAACATCAAGTTGCTGCACACGCAATGATAGTCCACCAGCTATCTGGTATCCAATACACCAAGGCAAGCAGTGACATCCAGGTTCCAAAACTTCACTATATTTTCCAAAATGTTCTTTGATAGCCACATTTGACTGTTCCACTTGATAGCAACCTAAAGCTTGACCCATCCTTCAGTTCTGTAGAACAACAGTACTACCATCAAACCTAAAGTGTAATTGCCAAAATCCAAGTTTGCATTTCCCCGTCTTAAAGGACTTTCTCTGTTTAATCTTTCCATATTTCCAAATCAGTAAAAGTATTTTTAATTCTCTCAAGTAAATAAGACAACATATCAACGAGGATTTAGCCATGTGAACACAGACATAGCTGTAAAACCTTTCACCATTAGGTAAGAACAAATATTAAACTTTGGATTCCATGCATAAGCCAAAATTTTCATATCATGCTTAAGAAACAAAATTTTCAAGAGAGAACAGAAAGGGTTAATAATCCACCCTTTCTTTCTCAAGATATATTAGCAACCAAAAGTACAAATATGCATACGATAAATCATATTTCACACTATCTCTCACTTGTTAAAACCGGGAAAAATTTTCAGTTTTTAAAGTATCAAAAGCTGCTGGCTTCGAAGAATAACAATTTATAGGAGAATAATCATAAGAAATCAAGATTCCTGATTATGATTTCAGGTTTTTCAGCCAGATGACAGAGAAAAAAGCTTGGACATAAGTTTTCTCTGTTTTCCTGGGAAATTATACAGAAGAAAGCATAAACAAAACGTAAACTGAACCTTAATATTCTGTTTGGCTGTCAAGAAAAACTGTAAAAACCCCAGTTCCAGCCAAACTTTCGGATCCATGCAACAAAGAGGCTAACAAAACCAAACTTAAGTCTACATAAACGCTTTGTGAATTCCATTTTTTCAATGTAAAAGCAACAAGAAAATGAGACGAAGATTCCAAATTTTTACCTTTCTGCTGTTTACAACCCCAGCAAACAAACAGAAAAATGAATACGCCCACTAATTCAAAACAATTCAAAAAAACAACACACCTGCGCGCTCTGGCGCGCACAAATCCGCACACCCAGTAAAGCACACCATTCAATATAAATCCAAAGACCTATTACTAAACGACCCAGAATAGGATTGAGGAAAATTTGATAAATTTTCCGAGGAAGCAAACAAAAAGAAGAAGACGAAGACTTGGAGAAGAAGGAAGACTCTCAAAGAGATGTACCTGAAAGAAAAGCGAGAGTGGCGAGGATTAAAAATAGTGCCAAGTTTCGTATATCATATATAGAGCAGTGGCGGAGTGACTGAGAAAGGATCAAAGACTTCTTTTTTTTGTTCTGATGGTGATATCATCGATCAAACCGCATCTAGCCAATACATACCATTGCGATATGAACCACGCCATCAACCGATCCAACCCAGATATTTATTTATTTATCTACAACCTCAATTTCCAGGTAGTTTCGAGCCTGTCTTAATTAAACATTTATGGTAATTAACCATTCAAATGGAAATTGCCGCAAAATATGAATTTTTACATCTCACTCTTCACCACATGAGGCTTCAAAGAACTGATTTTTTTTTTTTTCCCTTTTTTATAAATATTTTCAAAGTAAATTCGTGGTTCGGATTATAAGTAGATTCGAAAGGAAAAAAAGGAGTACAATAATTTAGACTTTTCTCAATGAAAAAGAGTTTAATAATTGAGATTTGAGAGCCACATTTTTTTTTGTCTTTTTCATATTGGAAAAGTCTGCTTCTTATCAAGAGTGCTGAAAGTCAATAGGATAATATGTCATAAAATCAGTTATTTTAATTTCTTAATTTAAATTCTTTAATTACAAATATAATATATTTATAGATGAAAAAAAAGGTTCAATTATTTAAATTTATATATATATATAAAAAAAAGACAAATAAGATGTTCAATCAATAATAATATTGGTTAATTTTAAGCCATTATAAGTTAAATATACTAAATTTAAAATTTTAGAATTATTTTTATTAAAAAATTGTTAATTATTATTCTTATTATAAACAGCAATTATTCCCATATTAAAAAATAATAAGGATATCTTATGTGTAAAAAAAAGTTTAAGATATAAAAAAATGAAAAGTAACTTTCATTTTATATACTTAATTATGAGAAAAAATTTCCAACAATAATTGCCCTCTTACATATAACTTATTTTATATTTAAATTGTAACAATAATATAAATAACATAAATTTGTAAGGTAATGTCAAACATAACTACACATACACTTAGAATTTTGGAAATAATGAAAGAGACATTTTATCATTAATTGAAATATTTTTTCTCTTCTTTGTAGCTGATGAAACAATTTTTTTTCTCTTATAAATTACTCAAAATTTCTAGTCTACCAATAGGCTAATAGCTTTGCTAGTTAAAATGTTTTATATCAAAAACTGTGTGAACATAATTGAGATAACTATAGCTTGTGTTACGGCAATAATGAAATTCCAAATAAATACAAACAAATAATTATTTTCTTTTCTAACCTAGTAATGAATAATGTCCAAAGTTGACCTAGATCGTAACCAAATGTGGACCACATTATCATACATATGTGCCAATTGGAAATCCCTTGTAACATCAGACCATTCAACAAGCAATTAAATTCCAGGCTATGCTGTCTATGTCATGAATGAATTTGCTTCAGTATTTTTTTATTAGGAAAAATGTTTTTATGACTTTGCCTTCCAACTCTACTCTCTTATCTTATGCACAAGCCTTAATATGTGTTGTTGCCTGGCTGGAGATTCGGTTTACAATCCAGGACAAAATTTTTTATTGCAAATTCTATTACAATAATTAAAATTTTATTATTGTTAATAAATTATTATTTCATGAGACAAGATTTAAGATAAAAATTATAATAAAAAATTTTATTTATTACAAAACGTTCATTATCACGAATCTAAAAATCTAATATTTCAAATTGATTCACATGGCATCCCACTCTTAACTATTAGAACACTTCCTATTATCGAACAAAAGTAAAATCAAGCCAAACTTATAATAAATAACACAATTGTCCATTACCCTTATTTCCTTAACTTGCAGGCCGTGACACCGTGAATCTTTAATGGGGTTGCTTAAGTTAAGCAATTTGAAATTATTAGTGGGTTTTCCTATTAGAGTGTAATTTTCAAATTTCATGTTAGGATGAAAAGTGAGTTGCTTAATTTATGACGTGGATATTGTTAGAATATTTTAACAATTTATTATTCTTACTTTTACCGTTTATTTTTAATTTCCTGGTGGGCAGTCAAGACTCGCGATCAAGTCTCTTCTCTTTTCCTTGTTCAAGTGTTTGAGCTCCATTTGGATCACAATCCAGCATCATTACCGTTTTGATTTTGATCCTTTGGTTTCATTAAAAGACTTCACTTTATTTTTCACATTTACATCATTTGGTTTCATTTATGAAAATTCTATTTTTATGTATGTATGATTGTTTCAAAATTGAAAAAGAAATGAATTAAATGTTAAGTTAAAATAAAAAAAAAAATATAAAGATGTGAGATAAATTAGCGGAGAAATCTACTTACTTTAAGAGTAAATTTTCTTTTTATATATTATCTCTTATAACTTATTCTATAACATACATAAATTTTAACATTAAATGAAAAGATCTCGTATGATAGATTATATTTACAAAATTTTATAAAATTTTAAAATTAATTAATGATTTATCATACAACCTTTTTAACAGATAATAATGTTTTCAATTATAAATAAAATACTTCATTGCATTAAATACTTAAGAATTTTGAGTTAATACAAATTTTGATATAAATGATTTATGTCATAACCTATATCATTCATTGGTTGGATTGGTGAAAATTATTATCTAAAAAAGTTATAGAAAAGAGTAAATATTCAAGATTTAATCTGAGAGTAAATAAGTCCCTCTTTGATAAGTTATAGATTTATTTTAAAGATTTACAGTTAGAATGAAAAAGCTATTGAGTTATGAGTTTTTTTTTTTTTTTTACAAAAAGTTGTAAAAGTTATTTAAGAAGTATTTAATTTTTTTAAGAACCTATACAAGTCTTAAAAATTACACATAAGGCGTTTTTTTTATTTAAAAAGTGCTTCCAATAAAATTAAAAAAAAAAAAAAAAACTCAATTCAAACAAATTGATCAAAGCTGAATTGATCATTATGCATCACATGAAGCATGGGTGGATTGAATAGTTGGGCCAAGGGCCCAGATGTAACAACCTGCAATCTTATTACTAGATATGTGACAAATAAGGTGGGTGTGAATAATTAATTCTTTTAAAAAACTGGGAAGAGCAAGACCTTCTGAGGTTACAGTATCCCTTAATTGTATAGCTAAAACTGTGGTTCTTCATGCCTTGTACTCGTGAGATTTTTAATGTCTTTCTTCCTGATAGAAGAAGACTAGAAGGACCCATTGTTACCTGAAAAGTACAGACGCACATGTGCAGAACTTTAAAAAGCCAAATGGGTAATTGGATAAAAAAGAGAAACTGATTAAAAAATAAGACTAAAAGTGGACCAATACAACCTTTAATAGTTACTTCTGATTCAAGTAACCCATCTAAGTAGACATCTAGATAAACATAAAGAGCATTAGTGAAATTTTTAGCATCATTAAGAGGAAGGAATGAGTAGTGGGGTGTTCTCTTTGTTGATGCTTAAGGTTAATACTGAAAAATTCTCACCACATGCCATCTATTGTCAACATCATGCTGTTTTTTTCTCATTGAATGTGAAAAAAGTACCTAGCACATGACAACGGATCACCTGCTTTCACTGCATGGTGCAATTGGCCTATAGCTGTGCTGACTAGCTGCAGACATATGGGATACTCAGCAAGCCGATTGCACCGAGAAGTGACTGCAAGCAATTTAGATCCTTGGCACATACAATAGAATAAGCACTCACTGGGCAAGGAAGAGAATTTTTTTCCTTTTTTTTTTTTAACACAAAGAATAACCATCAGCACCAGAACTCTAGAGTGAACCTCAAACCTCTTGAATGTTTCTTAGGCATATATAACATACAATTACAGTAACAAGCATTTACTGAAAAGTATATTCAAGAATTGAGTAAGAAAACCTGTGAGTTACATGATTTAACACCCCCTATATTCTTCTTTACAAAATTACATTCAGAAAGGAAGCAAAAAATAACTCAACTGAGTAATCAAAATTCCCACATGTAAGCTGTATGTGCCAGCAGTTTGTTTGCTCCTCTTCTATCAACCCAGTCACGCTAAACAATAGTAAGTCCTCCCACAGCTCCCATCTTGTTTAAGATTATAAGTAATGACAGAAGACTTCATTGATGAATTGATCCCTCTCTAGTTTCCAAGGAGGTCACCAAACACGAATGTTGATTTACAGCTGATGGCCTAATTTGAAGCAGCTGAATGAAGACAGCAGCAACCACAGATGATGAACTATGAACCTTTCCCATTAAGTTGTGGTGATTTGAAATAGATGTGATATGGAGAACCAGGTGGACCTTTTGGACTTGACAAGCTCCTTGCAGGTTGCCCTTTCCTTGTTCCAGATGCTAACTGTGATTTGTTACCATTTTTAGGATTTGGCATGGACAGGGTTCGATCTACTCGTGTGACCTGGAAGTGATAAGATGAGACAGCCATATCCTTAAGGTTTGGCAAAGGCCTTAGAGCTTGAATAACTTCACTCATCATAGGTCTTGATTTTGGATCACGGCTAAGGCATTGAGCAGCCAACTGGGCAGCTTTATGTGCTCCTTTAACTGAGAAGTGACCTTCAAGGCGAGGATCAATTATCTGGAAGAGCAACCTCCGGTCTCCAAGAACAGGCCTTGCCCATTCCACCAAGTTGTGTTCCCCATTTGGCCTATTTTTATCGATCGATCTTCGGCCAGTGAGCATTTCAAGTAGCACTACTCCAAAACTATAGACATCACTTTTTGATGTCAAATGTCCTAGTCAGAATCAGCAACGTCAGACCAATATTAAGATTTGAAATTTTGAAGAACACATGCGGAAAAGGATAAGGAAAATGCAACAGTGTCTACTGCTGATGAACCAAGTCAGGTTTCTTGCTTTGTATTTTATTATTTTCCTTCTACATTAGAAGACAAAGACTGAAAGTTCTCAAAATATTTAATAAACTGACATGCAAAAATTAATTAAGTTTCAAAGTGAAAAAAAAAAAAAAAACCTCCCACCCGTCCCTCTTTTTAAGGATGTTGAACCATACATATGGTTCTAACAACGTTTCAAGGAATCTGACATCTTCATTATCCAACCTTATACGTTAGAAAATTGAAATAATTGTTCATAGTACTTTTTATCAGAGTTTGTTTATCAAGATGTTATAGACTAAATCATCATCACACTTGGCAAGTGAATTGTAGTGTAGATAGAGTCACATAAGCAACAAAAGAGCCATGGTTAAGCAATGAGCCAAAGTCAGAGAGCTAGAACAGTGACCACTGTCGAAGACTTAGAGCAAAACAGAAAGATAGTTGCCAACTTACACCAATATGTTAGAATTTCACAAAATTTATATTTGCAAGAGTTCATAATGCCAAAGCGTTCAAGTTTATACTTTTGATTTTGGTTGGTTCTTTGAGAATCATGTGCTTACATGCAATAGAGATGGGATGAAGATTTTGAAGTAGGAGAAAGCAAGGAAGAACAGAAAAGGGGGATCAGCACATTTGTTTGTCACAGACTACACAAGCAAATCTTCTAATTCAAATGCTTCATAAGAGAACCAGAAGAAAAGCAGGCACCCTAGATGCCGCACCCTTATTAGTATATGGACAGCTATCTCTTGAGCACAGGTTTAGAAAATTTTTAGTTTATTGATATATTATTTATTTATTGAGTAGTATTATGTTCTTTTATCTATCTACTCATCAAGCATCAAATGACATCTGATACAACCAAAAGGTATAAAGTAGAGGGATTCATTATAAAGTGAAATACAGGAGTAAAATTAGAAATTCATTAAAGATAAATTAAAATTTGAAATCTAAAAGGAAATGAAGAAGGATTAAATCTCACCAGTCATCACATACTCCGGTGCAGCATAACCATATGTTCCCATAACTCTGGTTGAAACATGAGTCTTTTCCCCCTCAGGGCCGTCTTTCGCAAGTCCAAAATCAGAGAGCTTGGCGTTGTATTCCTAAAAACATTTTCATTTTCTAAGTTTAAGAATTGGAGGATGAATAGGGTATAATTAGAATGCTCTAGCCTAGTTTATTGACATACCGCATCTAATAGAATATTAGATGTCTTGAAATCACGATATATTACTGGCCTTTTAGCCTCTTCATGTAGAAAGGCAAGACCTTTTGCAGCACCAAGTGCGATTTTCATCCTGATAGACCAAGGAAGAGGCAGGGACCCTTCTACATAAAAATGGTTGTTACCAGAAAACATTAAACATCTGCTTGTATGCAAATTTCCGAAAGCATTAAAGCATGTAACTTACTTATAAATTTTGACTCCAAAAATCACGTGTGAATTCAAATGCTCCATGTGTGTGTGTAGATTATGGTAGTACCCTGAACTGGGAATGCACTTTTATGAATTGAACAATGATTTAGATTCCAAGTTCAGTCGCATCAGCTTTGGTTCTGTAGTAACTATAGTTACTTATTTGCTAGAGATAATAAACATCGCATAGACTTCCTAAGAAAGATTATGCTATATCTCGTAGGACACTGTCATTTTATTTCTAAGTCCTGTCTGTCATTAAGCAGTCTCAATAACTCATTAAATAATAAATGCCCATAAAAAAAAAAATAAAAAAAATCGTATATATAATGCCAGTTTCTTCCATGTGTCTTCGACAGGTCAATGATGCATTAACCTATTCAATATATGATTTAATGTTTGTAGTTGCACTGGGGAAAATGCAACATCAGTAACAAGCAAGCTCATTTTGCCTAATCAAACCTATTTTTCCCAATATAATATGTGTGTTAAAAGCATCCAAAATTTCCATCACTTATAAAGGAGTTAACGAGAGAAAAACAAGTAGAAGTAAAGACATGCAATCAAATTTAAATGGCTAAGAAGCATACTTCTGAAGAGGTGGTTCTCCAAACTTCCGCGGGGCATAAACTCATAAACCAATAATCTTTGGTCATCTTCAATACAGAAACCAATCAATTTAACCAAATTAGGATGAATGAGGTCGCCAAGAAAGCTTATTTCAGCCTAGAAAAAGAAATAAAAAATTGAAAATGTTAACAAAACAAGAATCATATAAGAGAAAATATGTAGTCTCAGCTGATCATGCAATGAAAAAAGAGTTGAGAAGAAGGATTGATAGGATACATACAAGCCATTCTTTGTGACCCTGAAGTCCATCATGGTTGAGGGTCTTGACTGCAACGGTAAGCCCAGTACCTGGTTTCACAGGTGCAGTCCCATTCTCTTCAATCCAACCTTTGAAGACACAACCAAATCCTCCCTCACCAAGAAGACTTTCTGGTCTGAAATTCCTTGTTGCCAACTTAAGCTCGTTGAATGTGAATCTTCTTAACTGAGAAGCAACCTTCAACTCCTCACTGAATTTTGGGGTGGAAGGTATACTTTCTACAATACTAGTTGTTGTGGAGGACCCTGGTGGAGCAAAAGTTTGGTCTTTGCTTTTCTCGCATGTAGATTTGTTTTCCACTGGATTTCACAAAATCATAAACTTAAATTGAATGATAACTAATTTGATATTATCAGCTAACCCTTAGAATTAATTACATCTATTATAATAAGTGGTTTTGGCAAGCTTGACTTCATGCAAGTTTATTGCGATATCAGTATAATTATACAGTGTTGAGCAGAACCAAGCATAGTGGCGCTGGTGCAAATGATCATTGCATCACAAAACTTCCAGGGCAGTTCAGAAAATAAATTTTGAATTGAACAAATTCGCTAGATGCAATATGATTCACATAGTCTTCGAAGTGCCGGCACTAACTTCTACACCACAATATGTTTCTTCTATCAAATTTCTAAATGGTGATGTTATTGAATAAAATTGAGCAATAGATAAACAGTGCTTATGAGGAGAACACACTGCGCTCAACTGATAATGCAGAAAAATACAATGGTTATTAAAACCTTCATTTTTTTGCTGATGAAATAGTTACATCTCCAACTTTCTACAGGAAAACAAATAGGATGAAAACGACTCATATCTCTAACTATTGTTCCAAGTAGTCTAAGAATTCACCTTTGTTCTTTAAAATTTAAATAGGAAGGTCAAACTTCAAAAATAAATAGAACTTTCTTTACACCTAGATTTGATGTCAAACAGAAAATATTTTTCCAGAACTAAACAAGTAGAATAGAAAGACTCACCGTAATTGGCACTAGTACCACTTAAGGAATTCTCAACCTGTGATGTTGAAGGTATGCAGCATCTGATGCAATTGAATTTAGCCCAACACCCACTTTTTTTCTCTGCACCATCTTTCTTCTCCCTTCCCTTTGACTTGCCCACACCCAAACTCCCTGCTTGAATAGCATCATTCCCAAATCCCATCCTCAAGAAACTCTTAGAAAGAAACTTCCATGCCCAAGAGCCCTACAAGTTTTAGATGCCAAAGAAAAAAAGCCACTTCAAGCCACCTCACTTCCAATAATTGAAGCACATGAAAACCCACTAAATTAATAATATAATAATCTTCAATTATAGCAAGGATCAACAGGTTCTGCACAGCTTTATGATCAAAATTAACACAAACCCAGTTCTCAAATTAAGTCCAAAGAGGCTCTGAGGAGGAAAGAGAGAGAAAGAAAGGGCGTTGAAGGGGAAAGCGGGAGACTGCTTGTGAAAGAGGGAAAGTTTTCCAAGGGCGGGCCGGTTGGGCAGCGTGAAAATATGAAAGTAGCTTATTGGGCAGCGTGGGCAAGAGAGAGAAAGGGACAGCCATTTCTTTTTCTTTTTTAACACTGGGCAATTGGGCTGTGGCTAAATTAGATTATTTGTTCTGCTCCTTTGTTTGACTTTCTGTTTGCTCTTAATTATCTCTCGGATAACGTTTTATTAGGTAAATATGGAAAACTAATCATTAAAATATAGGGATAATTGTATATAAATATTCTACAACCGAGTAAGATTGAGTCTCGTTATTGATAAGAAAATTTTATTGATAAATAATTTATATAAATAAAATTATATTTTTGTTTTATTCACATAGACAATAATAAAGTAAGGATCTGAATAAAAAAGAGATTGAGATTAAATTTTATATAAAATTTAAAAAATAAATACATAATAACTATATAATACTCAAATAAAATTAAAAATTGAAAAAATCATAGCTCTGTCAGTTCCTTCCTTTCTTTGCTTACTATATATACACGTATCACTATATGTGTCACTTATTCTGATTAACCAAAAAATAATTAATTAATCAAACAAGCTAATTTATTACTATATCTTAACGAATCAAAATTAATAACATGTACATAATGATATGTGCATGTGGACCAAAAAATACCATTTACCTATAAATTATCTTTGTAAGTGTCCTGTTTTTGGCCTTAACAAATCTTGAAACCCAATTCAACAAGTTTTTGATAAATATATGTATTGGGTATTATGCCATTGGTAGCTCATGTTCATGCTGTCATGCACTTCCTTCTTATGTTCTTTTAGTCAATGATAATTTTGGACTATGCACTATCTTTTATATTTTGCCACGTTATTCACATGGATTTTCTTTATGTTTTTTGTTGCCTATTTTTAATATTTGGCACTCTTTCATTGCATTAGCACCCTAAAGTTTTTGAGGGTTTATTGCAATCAGCCTACTCCCAAGGATTAGAAAATGGAATTTAATCAAATCAATCATTTTCAGTTTTTCATAGTGCTTGAAGGCCATTAAAGATTGGACTCACTTTGACCCAATCACTCAATTTTCTTATACAATTTTTATTTGTTTATTATTTAATTTTTTAAATATTGGCGATTAATTTCTTTCTTTCTCCCAAATTATGGGTAATTAATAAAGTTCAAGTAGATTTGTACCTCCAAAAAGTAATTACTAGGGGAGAGATCAGATCAGACCTTCCAAACCAAACCAATGCACCATGTAAGGGAAAAAAAATATATCTAGAATGCCAGATGTTTTAACAGAACAGAATTATTAATTGGTAGGTGCTGGTGGATTTTGAAATGGACAGTTCTTGTCTAAGGTGCCTGTATGATGTGCTGAAGGTGGATGAGAATGCAAGGTGTTGACAAATCATCTAAATCTTTATCAATTTTATTAGGTAATCAGCCATGCGTGGATACGAGAAAGAACATCTAAGCAACTCAAGATAAACTATGACCAAAACGAGGATTTGATTTCTGAATAAAATTCAAGACAGAAAAAAAAATTCAGATCCTCTTTTAAATTATATTTGGCTTTAATCTCGTTTTAAAAATATTAATTTTTATCTTATTTTATTTTAATATTTTTAAAAATTAAAAAAAATATTATTTTTATATGTTTAGTGCTGAGATAGAATAAGACAATAATATTGAAAACAAAACTGATATGGGACAAGAAAAATTTTAGGACAACAAAAAACAAGTAAATTAGAATTGACTTATTTATCAAATTAAGTTTTTACTAAAACACTAAAAAAAATAATACTTAAAACACCTCCAAAACTAATTTAAGCCATTCATTTCTTACCTAATAGAGAAATTGAGTTTAACAAAATCTCATCTCATCCGAATCTGTGCCCACCCGTACATGCGAAAAAGCTCCTTTTAAATGGCTATGGAAAGTGATGGCATTGAAGGCCTCTTTTTTAAGGCAATTTGCATTTGCATTGAATTTCTTCACTAAAGTAGTTGATATCGCTTAAAGAACTGAAGAGATAAAGGTCAACGACAATGGATTTAACACAATTTGTAGTTTACCTCAACTTCCAACTGTTGGACAACTAGGCCAACTATCCCTTAAAATTTCCCCGTGTTCACTTGTGCAAGTCAATGACTGCTGTTGAAATCTATGTCAATACCATGTTTGAAGAAAAAGCATTTAATTCCAACTAAAATATGAGTAAGAAGCAATTAAGAAAAACTTGCTACACAATGGCCATAAAAGAACTATAATTTGGATATTGAAGAATACAGCAAATGGTTAAGACAAAACCAACCACTTACAACAGAGAATGAGTCACTGAACATGGGGGAAAATTCCAAACCCATTGAATATTTTAGTAAATATAATATACTTAGAATATGGGGTTAGAGAAATTGGTCAAGATTAATGGAAACTTGGGGTTCTCTAGTTATAACTACAAAATTGTCTATCAAAGTGGCTCATGTTTCCAGCCATGTCAAAGATCCTACTATCAAATACTTGCTTGGAAGCTCTCCAGCAGATGGTGCAAGGTATGTTATCTTCTTTCTGTCATGTTAAAATCAAGTTAGAGATCATGCAGCACATTTCAATGAACATTGGAATGAAATGGATCATGAAATTTAACAATACAAACCTCTGAATGTCAATGTCTGTAACATAGATAAAACCAGCAACATTGCTGCTGCACCAGAAAAGATGTCAAGCAGTTAGAGGCATAATTCTCTTCTAAAACAAATTTATATTTTGTTTGAACAATTAGCATTTCTTTTTAAAAAAGATTTCAAGTCCCAACATCTTTCTAGTCTGTCTTTGAGGGTCATTATGCTTTAAAATTAGGTAGTCGAAATATGAGATCAGTTATCACAAAATACTTTTTCTCTCTAAGTGATTCCATTTGTTTGTATAAATAGGGAAAAATATTCTCGGGTAACATTTGAAAGGGAGACAAAGACCAGATAATGAGAAAAATGAGATGACTAAACCAAGTTACACTAGTCAATAGGATAATAATCAAATTTCACTATTATGTTTAATCATATAAAGGAAAAATTGATGGAACTATCCTTTGAAGAAATAATACAGCGAGTCAAAAGAATTTCAAGCATATATCAAATTTTTTCTTCCAACTTTCCCAGGCATCAACAAATTTACTCTGGCAAGTAAGACATTACACTTTATATTGAATCATATACGCCTTAAAAGAGAACCCAATAATTTGACTGTCGAAATAATAGCTCATATATCTCTAAATTCAATATTTCTTGCCTCTAAAGAAATTCCCAGAAAACATTCTCAACAAGGCAAATCCCAACAGATATGGGAAGTCCCAGGTGGATTTTCATATAATCACATGTGGAGCATCTAGAAAACACACACTCAGACCCTCGGACAGCCAATTTTCTGGGTAAAGAATTAAAAGGTATAATTAATAGGAATTTAACCATCCAAAAAAGTGGTGTTACCTCGAAATTATCTCATCAAGTTCCTTGGCAAATGAGACAGCAAGAACCAAGTGGAGCAAATCACTGTTTATGTTCACAGGAACAATTCTTGTTGGGTCTGCAGCAGGTTCTGCTCCAATTGGCAAGGCTGAAAGTGGGGCCTGTGGCCCACCACCAACCCGATAGACAAACAAGTCACTGAAATTTGCAATATTAGAATGTGGAGAGAGATCATTTACAACGCCGTAGAAGTATTCCTGGAACAAAATCAGAAAGTATAGAATTACATTAATACTCAATGCAGTTACAAAGCCAGATAATTTTGTGAATCTCAAAAAATAATAGAATTAACAAAACTACAAGGTGTGAGGAACTCAGAAAATAGGAACCAGGAAATATAGGAACAAAAGCCACAGTAATATTAAAAAGAAATGGTAATGATGAACCTGCTGAAAGATGCAGATAAAATGAGAAAGAACAAGTACTGATCTAATATCAATACTGAAGAGAGAACTATCTACTGGGATTCGGAAGCATTACAGATGGATAACCACAAGGCTAAAGGAAAAAAGAGCTGCAGAAAAAATTATCCCTTAATGGCCCAGGGAAAATCCCTGCACATAGCTAAAGCTCCTCACAATCGAAGCAAGCTTCCAATCACACAAAAAAAAAAAAAAAAGATTCATACCCACTACAAGAAATTTCCAACATCATATAGACTTTCATTCCTTCCCTTTTGATCAATGGCCCTCTTTCCCCTATCAAATACCTACCAATTCCTAGGCCCAGTAAAGTAGATGGACCCATTCTCAATTTGCCTATCACAAGGCATTCAAGTAAATTCATTTCATATAATTTAAAAAGGAAAAAAAGAAAGAAAGAAAGAAAGAAAAGTTTCCTTATAATAAATAGGTGGATTCTACTATTCTTTGCCTTTTATTTCTGAAAAAATTGATTTTTAGAAGTAGCTAAGCAAAACCATATCATGCGAGAAATAAATAGTTCAGAAGTTCCTATAGAGAAAAACTTTTTCTGTTAGTACAAGTTTGACATTTCATACACAGAAGAAATTGCTATGTTAATTCACAAATCCAAAACATAAAGGTGAAGGGTTTATCAAGGTAGAGACAAACTTGTGTAATATCCATTTAGTTGATGCAATATTAAGAAGAGCAAATATTCAATACGTAATTTCAAGTATACAGTTGAAATAAGCATACGCTTCATTTCATCAACAAAGTCTCAAATTCATGATTCATTTTTCACTCAAATTTACAATCCTTCTGGAATACACAGGTCAGTGAGGTCACTACTTAGTATCGTTACTAGATCTGTTTCAGTTACTCATCATTCAATCATCTCTATCATATTTATTTCCCAGCATGAAAACTATTCAATAAATTCTTCCCCTTGCCCCAATGAAGTGCTAGCTATATCAAGATCAGCAGCATAAGATGGATTATGGCTTAAGAATGACAAGATACTCTCAACGGAAACATAAACAGCCCAGTGGCATGAAGCACTAAAGAAAAAGGTCCTGATTTTTTTTAAAAATGGTCAAGATATGTCAATTCATGTAGGAGATGGTCTTAGTTAGAAAAGCTTGCTTACTCTTATCCGGTAACTTCTGGACTTCTGACGGAATTTTGCATTTCTAGATACAACTCCACCTGATCTTTGAAGTTTCACAACATCCACTTTGGGTCCATTCTTGAGGACATCTTTAAGCATGCTACACAATTTTTCCTATAGAGTTCAAAGTAAATATCTGAGACATAGATTTAACAGAAGCCAGAATACGGCACTCAAACCCCTTACCCATATCCCCCATACCAAAGAAAGCATATTCTATTTCACAAAATGATCTGGAGAAAAAGACAAGAAATACTAGTACACATATTATTAGGGAGATAAAAGATTAAATTTCTGAGGATATGGATGATTGAAACCAGCTTTCAATGTAAAACTGATTAGGAACTATGGTGTATACTGGACAGAGATTATATCAATAGGAGGAGATGTACCTGACCCAAAACCAAGACAACATTGGCGTTCAATGTATGAATTGCATGTAAAAGCAACTGCAAGAAAATTAAGAAGATAAAAAAAAGAGTTTTAACATCCAGAATCAGCAAAGAATCCACATTTAGTCTTCACTTATAAGGTGAGGTTCAAATCAAAATTACATCATAGCCTACTCCCTCTATCCATCCCATTGTATTTATCACCATGCCTGCAGCTCGAGATTCAGCATTACCAGTAAACTGTATCTCCAGCATTCCAGCAAGCTCCTTGACAAGCACTTTATACAACTCTACGTTGTTACTGCAAGGCCAAACAATATGTTGGTGATTGGATTTTCATTCCTCCATCACATAATGTTTTATCCATGATTCTTGAAATATCAAATTAATCTAAGGATAAAACATTTCACCAAGTTATGATCGGAAACATGACAGAAACTGCAGCACAAGTTACCTTGGAGTTGTGTGCCCATAGAAGTACACAAGAGGCATTTCAAGAGGAATTCCTTCCACTGGATCAATGGGCATTTCAATTGGAGTAGCAGCAATGGATCCTGGAATTGTTATAGATCCTTGACCAATATCCAAATCAACAAAGCTAGGCTTCCAACCTTGTTTAGCTGCCCAACTAAGAAGCATCCTACACAAGGTGCTCTTTCCAGAATCTGTAGGTCCCACAACAATCACTCCAGGGCCCTGACCAACCAAGTCTGTTTAATTAACATACTAAAATTCTTAAAGAGTTTTGAACTTAAGAGCCAAACTATGGCAATTTAGGACCAAATTTACCACTATTTTGATATAATATTACTTGAAACGTAAATTTCAGAGTCTTTCAGCAAAATTTATAACAAGAAAAATAATTGTATACCCTTGCACAGAAAGTAATGACAATCTATAAACCATAAATATCAGTCAGATAAACACAGTATGCAGATTGTATAAATATAACTATCTAATCAGCTAATCGTAATTCATTAAAATTGATTACCTGAGAAGATTCAGAATCATCAGATGATGAAGCTTTAGCACGGTTTCTCCGTCCATCTAGTACAGCATGCACATTTACATAACTCATCATTGGTGTGTGCAAGTAAATGTTGCAATATCTCCATCAGTCATCCTTGAATTATCTTTTTCTTTTTTTCTCGCTTTTGCCAAGTTGGGATAAATTTTACGGCAATAATGCAAGCCTCTGCCCATATTTCTTACCTCATCTGCAGTGTAATCTGTTTCTGTAGTACCGTCTATTTCAATTGTCGCTCCATGCCAAGTAAAGACCTGATACATGGGTATAATATTCACCTCAAAACTTATCATGGTCACACTGAATAAAGAGAGGCAAAAAACTAATAACAATTACTTCTTCTCTATGTTGCTCTAGTACCGAAAAAGATCAGTATACAAGGATATCATATTTTGTGTGTTATCACATTTAGTCGCACTCGCACCTAGATATACTAGAGCAAGTAAGATGAACGTTCTGGAGTGGCTACTCTTTCTCTATCTGAGAATCATTAATAGTCTTATTGGTTTATTCATTAACAAATGGTAGATGAACACCAGAACGAAATTTCATGAACACCATGAAGCTACATAACTTTCAGAATATATTAACTTCATGAATTACACATCATTGCAATTTCCAAATAACATTAGCAAGTTCTGATGCTTAATGGTAGTCCAAATTTAAGAAAGCATTTTTGATTAATACACTCACTGCTATGTTTTATGTTACAGAATCAGTTCACTCAGAAGGTGATACCAAGTTCAATTTGCAGTTTAAGCAATCAATGTGTGAACTCCAATTACAATTCACAGCAATCAGGTACTTGGTATAGGGAATTTATTTTCTAAAGGAAGCAAGAGGGTAGTATAATTTATAACGGAAAGTAGAAAACTTACTGCAAATTTGAGCCTGGGCGGGAATGTGAGCCAGATTTCAGGTGGGAGCTTAGTGCCAAAGATCTCAGCAGTGCCATTAAGGAGCCTCAGCCGGAGAGACATGTCGTTAGCTACTTCAATTCTTAGCTCACTTTCTTTGTCCAATTTCACCTGCTTAATTGAAGAAGCCGAAGCTGATAATGAAGCGCCCAACGGCAGTGCCCCCATGGCAGCACCGCCATACGCCATTTTTATTGATAATTCTCTATCCCCTATAAAACCCAAGTACCACAAGTGGAAAAGGTGTAGGCTTTCATACTATTATGAGAAACTTGAAGGCATCACAGCTCCGAGCGCAGTGTAGTTAGGACGGGAAGGGTTTCTGCCTTTCTGAGTTTACGTCGGTAACAAACGATGGCGTCTTGTTTCTAGAGAGGCAAGGCCTGTGTGAGTTAAACTCTAGTTGTTGAACAAACGATTGAACAAAGCAAAAGTCCGTTAATCTTTGAAGTTCCCGATTAAGCACTCCCACTCCCCGTACGCTCTGTTCTTCTTTTTTTTTTTAATTTTATTTTTGTCAGATTTTTTAATTTTATCTTTGGTTGTTAATTTCAATCCAAAACTCATGTCAACTTAGAAAAAAAAAATCACAAAACTATGTCCCCTGAAAATTGAAAAACGATTACATTTTTTTAATATTAAACGATTACAGTCTCTTTGAAGAGCACTAAATAATATTTTATCTTGATTTTTATATATTTTTCCTATTTTTATTTAGGCACTTATAAGTTTTAATCAAACTTTAAACAAATTAAATTTTAATTAAACTCAAAAATTAATAAAATCATTATACCAAATATTGACAAGAAGGTTCCGAGAAGTTGAAAGCTAAATGAGAGGAACAAGAAAATCTGTTCTCTTCACCTTTTCAGGGAGCAGGAAAGTCAAAGAATGTTTCACAGAAGGAACTGCACAAAGCTTCTTCTCTGGTCTCTCATCCAAACTGAGCTTGTTTTAAAGGAGAAGAACCACTCGTCCCCTCTTCAGTTCATCCACAGCACCAAGTCTCCATCAAAATCCCAATGGCAAAAACTAGGAAGCATGGCTACTCCATCCGGACGTACCAAGAATGTTTCAGAAACGGGGATGTCGGAGAACATCCTGAAAGCTTCATTAGCAGTCAACAATACCTTGACCAAACAAAAACGTTTTGGAAACGCTTTAATTTTTTTGAAAAAATAAATAAAGGTGAAACACAATCCAACAAACAGACACAAGACAAACAGTAAAGAGATAAGTTATTCACGAGGCGAGAAACAAACATGGTAGAGGGTTGAGACAAAATGACAATGAGATGTGGTTAGAATATTATTGAAGTTGTTTCTCAACTTATTTTGACACTAGTTTATGATTTACGTATTATAATAACTTAAAGTTATGTTTTATTTTGCATGTTTAGCATTTAGATACAATAATATGCATGTTCTTAAATTTTGGGAAGTTTCAGATACTCTCCGTGCAACCTAGAAAACCAGTTCATCTCCTCTTCCTGCAACCCGTTCCAACACAAAAAGCAAAAATTTAAGGTATCTTTCCCTTCTTCGGCTTCATCAACTTTACAGTCACCGGCGCCACTGTAAAGGTGTAAACCAGAAATAGAGAAGAGAAGACCAGAAGTAGAGAAATGTTGATAGAAGAAGAGACTTTATTCTGATGAAATGATTGCAAGATACATCCAATGCCTTACAAGAGCCATATATATAGCTGAGCCTACAATCTAGAAGCTTCTATTATATAAGTTAAAACTGTAACTACCAACCTCTAACTAACTTTGAGTGATGAGCTGTACAAAAATTTGTACTACCAAATCTTTAGATTATTCACATAAAATTTAACATGCAGAAATCGTGAACGAAATGTATGGAACTGTAATAGGATATACCTCAAATACATATAATAATAAATAATTGAAAGAATGTTAATTAAAGTTATTATCTATTTTCTCAGAAATATTGATAAAACAAAACTCATATTGATTATGGAATTGAAGACTAAGCTTCAAAAAAACAATAAACTCAATTAAAAAGCTTTATGACTATACTAAAGTCCTACCAACTTCAAGCTAAATTACAACAACCATACTTCCAGATACTCTAAAAGTCAATGTATCCGATATGAAAATGAGACGTAGGTATTATATAACCAAGATATCTTTCTAACAAGAGGAATGGAGAGGAAAATTTTGAAGAACATTTTTCAGAAATATGAAAGCCTAAACTCTAGGGCAACCAAAGAAGGCACTTGAACAACTCCTATGATGGAATCTCAAATTCTAAAGTGAAAATTTCAGTAAACAAGAAAGAACATTACCAAACAAATGTGGAATAAGGACAAAAATGCTGTCAAAGAAGGAGAAAGAAGAAGAAAGGTTGATATTGTGGGTTTAAGAAAAGGGAAGAAAAAGGATGTTAGTTTCCTCAATTTTTTTCTCCCTATGGAATAAGGAGGTTTGAAATTCATGTTTTAAAAAGGAACAATGTAAAGGGTGTTTGGTTTAGTCGTTTTCTGTTTTTATTAGTGAAAAAAAAAATTTCAACCTGAAAATATGTTTAGTTAATAAATTGAATGTTTTCATTAAAAATATTAAAAATAAAAAATATATATTTTTAGTATTTTTAGAAATGACCAAAAAAATGTAATAATTAAAGAAAAGTTTAGAGATGAAAAGGCAAAAAATTTACTGGTGCCATAGGTTTAAAAAAAAATGTTAATGAGGTGAGAGAGTGTATGTTATTATTCCGACCTTTTGATTTAGTTTTACAAAGATTGAACGGTTAAGATTTTAGCATAAATGCTATCGTTGAAAGTCAACATGGAGGATCCTCATCCTTTTCGTGGAAGTTTCCTAGAATTTTTCAAGGAGCAACGAAGTCACAGAAAGCGCCCCGAGCAGCAATTTCTGAGAAGTTTCCCGGAGCAACATCCGCAATTTCTTTGCATATCTAAACCGACTACATATATTAAAGGAGAGAAACCAGCCATCATCTCTTCAATACGCAGCCAAAGCACCGAGTCTCCATCAAAATTGAAAAATCCCAATGGCGAAAGACCCCAAAAGCAGCTCATCCCCTCTTCCTACCACCAATTCCGATACCAAACAAACCAAAATCTACAGCGTGCTCCCTCTCTTCGGCTTCGTCAACATCACAATCACCAGCGGCGTCACAATCTACCGCGCGCACAGCAACGGCGACACGCCCATGGTAATTTTCATCGTCTTTGTTTATTTCGGTTCCCTTTTGTTGGATTACTGGTTCAGATTGTATCACAGTTTGCCCCGCCATGAGAAATCGGTGAGGAAGCAGAAATTGAAAATTGGGATATGGATTTTGCTCAGTTCGATTATGTTTGGATTTGCCTGCGAGTTTTCGACGTTTATGAGACCCGTTGAGTCTTTTGCTTTCTTTTCTGTTGTAATTGGAGGAAACTCTCTTCTCTTCTATGCGTATTTTATTTGGAATGGCGGCCAAGACAAGACCTGTGACTGCGAAATTTGCTCGAATTCAGATAGTGAAGGTAAGAACAGAGTCACTGAGAGAAGTGGGAAAAGGGCAGAAGAGGAAAACAGGGCATTATTGGAGGGTTCGGGTAATGTCTAAAGTGGTTTCATAGTAACTGTAATTGTTCGGAAACAAAATAATTATATTAACATTTCGAAAGAGACACTATACAAACCCAAAAATCTTTGTAGTTTTCTAACACTTAAACACAATCAAGCACTCAATCAAACACTTAAATCTTAATAGTTCTCACCACATAACCAATTAAACTTGGGTATTAATCAAATACCATAGTCCCAGATTGTGTTCCAGCAGAATCTCCATGTACCACGAAAGCTGCCTCCAACACAGGTCCTGACTATCTCGGTGCTCTTGCACCAAACGCATAATCAAATTGCTACTCTGATAACAAATGTGGAATAAAAGATACACGAATAAGAAAAAACAAACAAAATAATTATAAAAACTCGTGTCCAAGTGTCCAGCACATATCACTCACATTTTTCTACGTGTGCCCAGCACTTTGGCTCCCTTGGAGCTCTCTAACTCTCTCCTTTCTGGCAAACTTCTATAATGAATTATAGAAAACTAAATGAAGAAAAAATTTAAACATTTGCCGTAAATAAGGCACTTAACATGCTATGCAAGAGAGAAATTAGGTTCAGTAGTTCATCACTCTCCTTTGAGGGCTTTTGGAGTTTTCTCACCAAACTTCAAATCCTCCTAGGATCACGACTTGCAAATTTCGCTTTATCATGCTTCCCTCCTATCTACTCCAAACAAGGAAAAAAAAAAATACTGTGCAAGAGGGATTTCTTCACCAAACTGACTAGTGGCTTCCCATGTCTCCTTTACACCTATCGCAGCTCCATCTTTTAATTTTAAGTGCAACACTGCTTGGTTTTACTTAGTACAGCAACTCTGTTATGTACCGTGGGTGCCTACATCAAGCTGTTGTGTGATTCTTCAGTATCCCCCTAAACGATTTTTTTTTTCTTTACTAAAGACCTTGTAATCGTACCAAGTTGTCTGTTTATCTAGTTCTTTGTTGGAATTAGATTCTTCCATAGCAAAAGATTCTTGAAAATCTCATTCTTCCCTTCTCTCATTTTTCTGAAGTGCAGCAGCATTACCTTCTACCTTCTCAACTCGACAACTCATGCAAAATGGCTTTTTTGCCACACTTGTAGCAATCATCCTAGTGGCAGTATTTATTTTTTTCTTTGTCATCTCTCTATATCAGTTCTTCTTGGCGACGATAAACACCTTACTGGACAGGAGATTTTGCCTCAGTTTTTTAGTTCCCCTCACTATGGACCTTGACAACTTCTCTGCCAACCTTATTGTCCTTTACTTGAGTTTGTTGAGTATCCGTATCCACTAAAGCGATTGGTTACTGCTCGGTACATAACAAATTATGCTTAAGTATAAATCAAATACCATAGTCCTACACTGTGTTCCAGTAGAATCTCCACCTAAAATTTACCTCCAATATAGGTCCCTAACAACTTGGTGTTATGATACCAAATATATAATCAAATGTTGAATAAAAGAGAAATCAAGGAAAGAAAAACAATATAATTATACCAAATGCATACTCATTTCTTATAAGCATTTTTTTCATATTTTTACCTTTACAAATAGTTTTCAAGGTTAGGTATAGCTTGCGTTGAATTGGGTTATGCAAGTCTTGCCAACAGAAAAAGATCAAGTCAAATATTGAGTGTTCAATGCTTAAGCTAATGTATAATCTAAATTAGGCAAATATTTAAAAATTATTATTAAAATTTTCTTATCTCTTTTAACTATAGTATAACTTTTATATAAGTTCAGGGGATGTATTCTTATAGGGCTTAGATGTGAAAATTGACCTATTAATTCTAGTTGATATCATTTATTAACTTTATTTAGGCATTTATGATATTTTAACCTGACTTTAAACAAAATAAATTTTTAATTAAATTCTAAAATTAACAAAATCATCATATCTTTTTTTAAAAAAATATTCCTAATGTAAAAATATTGACAAGAAGGCTCCTAGAAGTTGAAAGCGAACCGAGAGGAACAAGAAAAATTATTTATTTTCTTGACCTTTTGAGGGAGCAGTAAAGTCATAAGAAATTCACCAAAAGCTACGTGAGCACTTTCTCTGATGTTTCGCAGAAGAAACGAAGTCTCTTCTCTCATTTTCTAGTTTCTTCGCATCAGCCAGACTGAGCTTATATTTAAGCAACCGAACCACTTGTCCTCTCTTCAGTACCCATTCCGCAGCACAAGTCTCCATCAAAATTTGAAATTTCCAATGGCAAAAGACCCCAAAAGCAGCTCATCGCCTCTTCCTTCCACCAATTCCGATACCAAAAAAGCCAAAATTTATAGCGTGCTCCCTCTCTTGGGCTTCATCAACATCACAATCACCAGCGGCGTCACGATCTACCGCGCGGGCAGCAACGGCGACATGCCCATGGTAATTTTCATCATCTTCGTCTATTTCGGTTCCCTTTTGCTGGATTACTGGTTCAGATTGTATCACAGTTTGCCCCGCCATGAAAAATCGGCGCAGAAGCGGAAATTGAAAATTGGGATATGGATTTTGCTCAGTTCGATTATGTTTGGATTTGCATGCGAGTTTGCTACCTTTATGAGACCCGTCGAGTCTATTGCTTTCTTTGCTGTTGTAATCGGCGGAAATTCTCTTCTGTTCTATGCGTATTTTATTTGGAATGGCGGCGAACAAAAGACCTGTGACTGTGAAATTTGCTCAAAATCAGATAGTGAAGGTAAGAACAGAGTGACTGAGAGAAGTGGGAAAGTGGAAGAAGAGGAAAACAAGGCATTGTTGGAGAATTCGGATAATGTTTAAAGCAGTTTACTAAGGCATCAGTTGTCATGTTTGTCACAAAGTTTAAGAATATGATTTATGAAAATAAGGAGTTTGGATTGTGTGTATATATGCCTGATTAAATGAAACAATGAATTTCATTTAGTATATGGGAAGGATTTAAAATCTAGAAATTACCATTTCCATAAAAATTTGGCAGGATGATACAAATAATCAGGACTGCTAATTGGTTTTCAAATTACCATTTCCAATATCTTTTCTAATCATCCCTTGGTTTTTTGCATTTTCTTTTTATAATAATAATTAATCAAAATAGTTTCTCTCAAAATAAAACTAATTCCAATCATATATTTGGACCACTTAAGTTTTTAACTATCAATCTCACTTTTTGATTTGACTCAATTTTCTTACAATGAATTCAAGAAAAGAGCCACTTATATATGGGAATATTGTACAACGTTGATGAAACTTTCATAGCATGAAGAACTTTCTCCTATGAATCATCTCTACAAGAAATGTGGTTTTGCAGACAACGGTTGTGGCTCGGAGATAACAGTTTGCGTGGAGGGTGAAATTTCAATGACTTGAAGATTAATTTGTATTTTTTCCCAACTTTGGTTCTGTAATTCAATATATGAGAATAGTGATCTTTATTATTGGTTAATATGCAAATTTTTCTCACTTTATAGTTCTCATATTGGTAAGCTCAAGTTAATAATTCAATAAACATAATATTATTGCATTTATACTATTTTTTTTTCTTCACTTTAGATCTCTTACTAAAAGATTACAAATATGTTTAATTTTTAAATTTGCTAGATTTGTTAACTCTTTCATAAGAGGATTTGTTATTAAAAAAAAAAAACAATTTATTCTAATAGTTATGCCATTTTAGATTTAAAATATGTTGCAAAATTATAAATGCATCAACACTTTTATTTTTTTTACTTTAAAATTTTATTATTTATTTAGCTTCTTACTCATAATTGATGATAACCCGTGTATCCCTACTAATTGTGTTATTCTATTGCGATTCTTTCTCGACATGCTTTGTGTTCTTTCGTTTCTCAATATATGTATTGAGATTGTACCTCACCATAGCAATAACTCTGGATTGCTACCATTTTTGTGACCGTAAGTTATGTATCTGCCATTTTTGTTGTCACTTCAATGGATGCTGTGAAATAAAATTATAATAAGTTTACTGTCAAAGAAACTAGCCACCAGAGGGAAGCTAAAGAGTAATCAAGATTAAGTTACTCTATAAATATGAATGGTCAGTCTATAATTTTTTTTTTTTGAAATTAAGTTACTTTATATATAAACTATTTTTTTAATCTCTTTCATATTATTCATTTGTTAAAAGCACAAACTACCTTCGACATTTTTCACAACATCGTACTTTATTTTTCTCTAGGACTTTTTAAGGATGTGCTCAAACATTACCACCATGACTATTTGAGCATGTTTAATTCCTTTGTAGATATTTCGCCCAATTGAGCAATACATACGAATGTAACTCAGATGATAAGAGTGCTCGCTTAACAAGCGAGAGGTACGGGTATCGACACCCCACATCTCCAAAATCTGCAATTGTATGCACTAAATCCATCTCTTCATAGATGGAGACTCCCTCCAACACTGGTTTCCGTCTACAGGGAAGTCGCAATTGCAGGCCCCTCATAAAAAGATGAGTAGGGCCCCTCTAGACCTGTAAAATTAGGGATGAGTAAAATTCAATTAACTGACCGAAACTGATCGAACCGAAAATAATCGGTTAGTATCGGTTTAGTTGGTCAGTTACAGTTTTAAAATTTGAAAAAATCAGTTAATGTCGGTTGGTTTTGGTTTTGTATTTTTTCTAACTGAAGAAAATCGACCAACTAAAATATTATAAACTTTAATGTTTTCATATACCATGTTAATTAGTGATTCAATTATTTTATTGATTGATTAAATCACTTAAATATTGTATCATCTTGATGTATAAAAATAATTATATATTACTAATTGGATATATACTTTAATTTTGTGTAAATATGTTTATTGAAAATAATAATTTTCTAGTAAAGAAATAAAAAAAAATTACTTTTGTTATGTATAGACATTTGTTTATGTTAATTTTACTTTCTCCAAGTATTTGTGTATATGTTTAGAACCCAAAGAAGTTAGCTTCTATAAATATCTTTATATATTTTTAGGTTTTTAAATTTATGATTTTTGTTTTTACTTATATAATTTTTAGTAAAATATCATAAATACTTTAAAAAAAATAATTCATTTTAACTTATCTAATAACCACATTCTTAATTTATAGTAAAGTAATTAAATATATATTCTAAGTAGACACAACACTAAAATAGAAATAAAAACTTTTTTTTAAAAAAAATTGTTATTGTTGGTTAACTATTAACCGACCGAAACCAACCACTCAACCTACTAAAATCAAATTATCAATTTTAAGATATAGTCAATCAGTTATTAATTTAATAAAATTACATAGTCAATTAATATCAATCGATTAAAAATATAATCAAAACTGACAATTTACCCATTAGTAAAATAGGTAAAGATCCCACAGGGGCAGTGGGCCCCTCGTACTCGTAGACGATTAGAAGGGCGAGTAGAGCCGATGGGCAATGGCAACCACAAAAATTTGCCAGGGGATGAGTCACAAAGTACTTCTATTCAATCAGCCAATGGCAACGAAGAGTAGTAGGGCAAATAGGGCAAATCCCGAGTATCCACCAGTTTGACACAAAAATTTGCCAGGGGATGAGTCAGAAAGTCTCAAAGTCCTTCTATTCAATCAGCCAATGGCAACCAAGAGTAGAAGGGCAAATAGGGCAAATCCCGAATATCCCACCAGCTTGACACGACACAAAAATTTGCTAGGGATGAGTCACAGAGTCTCAAAGACCTTCTATTCAATCAGCCAACGGCAACCAAGAGTAGAAGGGCAGATAGGGCAAATCCCGAATATCCACCAGTTTGACACAAAAATTTGCCAGGGGATGAGGGGATGAGTCGCAAAGTCTCAAAGTCCTTCTATTCAATCAGCCAACGGCAACCAAGAGTAGAAGGGCAAATCCCGAATATCCACCAGTTTGACACAAAAATTTGCCAAAAGAGCACAAGGGCAAATCCCGAATATCCCACGTTTGACACAAAAATTTGCCAGGGGATGAGGGGATGAGTCACAGAGTCTCAAAGTCCTTCTATTCAATCAACCAACGGCAACCAAGAGTAGAACGGCAACCAAAATTTGCAGTGGGTCACAAAGTCCTTCTATTTAATCAGCCAACCAGTCTCCTCCTCTTCAATACCCATCCCACAGCACCAAGTCATCAAAATCCCAATGGCAACAAAAATTTACAGCTTGCTCCCCCTCTTCGGCTTCCTCAACATCACAATCACCAGCGCCACCGCACTCTACCGTGCACACAGCAGTGGCGACATTCCCATGGTAACTTTCATCACCTTCATTTATTTTGGCACCATTTGGCTGCACTACTGGTTCAGATTGTATCACAGTCTCCCTCGACATGAGAAATGTGCAAGGTTGAAAACTGAGATATCGGTTTTGCTATGTTCCATTATGTTTGGATTTGCCTGCCAGTTCTCGACCTTTATGAGCCCTATTGAATCTCTGTTGCTCTTTGCTGTTGTCATTGCTGGCAACTCCGTTCTCTTCTATATCAGTTTTATTTGGAATGGCAGTGAACGCAGGACCTGTGACGGCGTAGTTTGATCAAATTCACACCACCAAGTCTCCATCCAAATCCCAACGGCAAACGACCCAGAAACCGGTTCATCTCCTCTTCCTGCAACCAATTCCGAAACAGAAACCACAATTTACAGTTTCCTCCTATTCTTTGCCTTCATCGACATCTCAATAATTAGCTGCACCGCAATCTACCGTTCGCACAAAAATGGTGACATTCCCATGGTACTTTTCGTCACTTTCGTGTATTTTGGAACCATTTTCTTGGATTGCTGTTTACGACTGTGCCATAATCAACCTCGACTTGAGAAATCAGCAAGGAAGCACGAGTTGAAATTTGGGATATGGGTTTTGCTCTGTTCCATGATGTTTGGATTTGCCTGTGAGTTCTCAATCTTAATGAAAGCTGGGGAGTCTCGTGCCATTTCTGCTGTTGTAATTGGCGGCAGCTCTCTGATATTCTATGTGTATTTTATTTGGAAAGGCTTCGAAGACGAGCTGTCAAATTTGGCCAAACTCAAGCAGTGAGGGTGAGAACAGAGTCGCAGGAAAGGGGAAGACGGAAAACAGGGCATTTATTATGAAGAATTTGGATATTGTCTAATTTAGATTTCTTATGACGTTAATTATAATGCACTGAGGTGGATTGTCAACCTTCCGATCTACGTGAATATGTTCTTTGCATACTTGTGCTTCGCTCAGTTCGCGCCGCAAACGTGTCTATACTTACAGCTTGAATAAAAAAAAAAAAATTTAAATAGAATAAATAATTTTAAAATAAATAAACAAATTACTTAATATATGAAAAAATAAATAAATTGTATAGATGAAAATATAAATAACCTGTAGAGTTAATTGAGTAGAACAAAAAAAAAAAAGTGGCACAGATTATAAAAGTTTAAACCCTGTTCATCTTATTAAGGTAAAGTAAATATAAATTCATTGAAAGTGTTTATTTATCTGGAAGAACTCGCAAGCAAATCCAAACATGATGGATCTGATCAAAACCCATATCCCACTTTTCAATTTGTGCTGCCGATGTCTCGTGTCGAGGTATACCGTGAGACAATCTGAACCAGTAATATAGCAAAACGCTACCGAAATAAACAAAAACCTAACCTCAAAACTCAATCGTTTGAGCAGGAAATTGACCCAAAAGCAAAGCTAAGAGTAAATATTTAATTCAGTATCTGTAAGAGTATCACCAAATTAATATTTATTAAATTTTTTATATTAAATTATTTTTAATATTATTTAAATATTTGTGAAATTAATTAAGTTAGTTTTTAATAAATATTTTTTATATAAATTCAATATTTATATAATATTAAAATTTTAATAAATATTAATTTAATGATACTTTTATTTAACAAATATTAAATTAAATATTTACTCTAATGGTGAACACTTAACACAACAAATCGACCCAAAAGCCATTGTTATGTTACCCAAACACAGGAAAATAACTACTCTTGTATCTTTTGCTGCTAGAAGTAGTTAAACATAAATTTAGAAATTATTAATTAGCGTAGTATATTAATTATAATATTTTTTTAATTAATTTAGTTTAGGTGTTATTAAAATAGAGAACAAATGAGTTATCTTTAATTAAATGAAGATAAATATAATAAAGGTGAATATAAAAAATAATTTTAAGAAAGCTTTAAAATAAATAATGTCTTGCCTTTTTTTTAATTACGTAATTCAGCATATATTAGCTATACATACAAAGTCGTGTATGATGTTATGTCTTGGAACTTGACAATAATTGAAAAATTCATGACATTTTACTTATACGTAATGAAACTAGTTAAATTTATCTATCAAACACTCTTTTAAAATCATGAATGTCTAAAATACCAATAATGTGAATTGATTGTCTTTTTAATTTAACTAGACTTAAAACATGCACTACTCACCAGATAAGTATTTGAGTGGATATATATAACAAAAGCAACAAAAATAAAATTTCAACCAAAAGTTTTTAAAAAAATTGGTGCACAATAGCAGAAACACTTGTTACATTTTTAAGTGTGTAAAAATAGACAAGTGTGACCATTTTAGGTTATGGTGGAAGGTGCATTTTAAAAAAATCTCAGCTATTGAGAAAAGGTGTATATGGATATGATACATATGAATGTGATTTTTCCTAGCTTGAATATTCCGCTTGGACTGTAGTTGTACAGCTACCCAACTCCATTGTTGCTTTTGCTTATTATATTATAACTAGTAAGTTAGCCGTGCGTCACACAGGAAACAAATTATGTAGCCTAGGCACTGCTTCCTTGTCTAAGTACTCCTTCTGGCAATCTTCATAAACAACCTTCAAACATTCACACTTGCCCATGCACTGCTTAGTTCCAATAAGTTTGACTCTCATTACTTTCATTTTTAATAGATGCACAGAATAAGCATTTTTTTTTATTATTTGGATTCTAAAAACTTGAGGGTAAACAGAAGTTTAGCAATTTATAAAATAATATTATAAAATATCGTAAGTTGTATATTTAATTAATTATAATTATATTATTTATTTAGATTCTTACTTATAATTGATGATAATTTATGCATTGCACAGGTGGAATACCTGTTAGTCCTAAAATCAAGATTAGTTGACATATATACATATATATGGTGCAACATAATTAGAGATAAAGTGAGATATAAAATTAGACTAGATAAGATTTTATCTATTTTAAATTCTATTCAAAACATGATCAGAAAAAGCATTCTGTCAGAGAAGGAGATTGAACATGATCAGAAAATATGTGTTCAATCTCAGAAAATATGTATGCATTGCCTAAGTCAAAAATCATAATCATTCCTCAAAAAAGTTAGGGACTAATTGCCTATTTAAATCCCACCGGTCTCCAATACCCATCCCACATCACCAAGTCATCAAAATCCCAATGGCAAAAGACACCAAAGTTTACAGCTTGCTCGCCCTCTTCGGTTTCCTCAACATCACAATCACCAGCGCCACCGCAATCTACCACGCACAGAGCAGTGGCAACATTCCCATGGTAATTTTCATCACCTTCATTTATTTCGGCACCATTTTGCTGCATTACTGGTTCAGATTGTATCACAGTCTCCCTCCACATGAGAAATGGGCAAGGTTGAAAACTGGGATATGGGTTTTGCTATGTTCCATTATGTTTGGATTTGCCTGCCAGTTCTCGACCTTTATGGGCCCCGTTGAATCTCTGTCGTTATTTGCTGTTGTCAATGCTGGCAACTCTGTTCTCTTCTATGTCAGTTTTGTTTGGAATGGCAGTGAAGGCAGGACTTGTGACGGTGCAGTTTGCTCAAATTCACACCACCAAGTCTCCATCGAAATCCCAACGGTAAACGACCCAGAAACCAGTTCATCTCCTCTTCCTACAACCAATTCGGAAACAGAAACCGCAATTTACAGTTTCCTCCTCTTCTTTGCCTTCAGCAATATCTCAATAATTAGTTGCTCCGCAATCTACCGTTCGCACAATAATGGTGACATTCCCATGGTACTTTTCGTTACTTTCGTGTATTTTGGAACCATTTTCTTGGTTTACTGGTTCCGACTATGCCATAATCAACCTCGACTTGAGAAATCAGCAAGGAAGCAGGAGTTGAAAATTGGGATATGGGTTTTGCTCTGTTCCATCATGTTTGGATTTGCCTGAGAGTTCTCAATTTTAATGAAAGCCGGCGAGTCTCGTGCCATTTCTATTGTTGTAATTGGTGGTAGCTCTCTTATATTCTATGTGTATTTTACTTGAAAAGGCTTCGAAGACAGGCTGTAAAATTTGGCCAAACTCAAGCACTGAGGGAGAACAGAGTCGCAGGAAAGGGAGCATTTATTATGAAGAATTTGGATATTGTCTAATTTAGATTTCTTATGTCGTTAAAAATACTTACTCTTGTATCTTTTGCTGCTAGAAGTAGTTAAACATAAATTTAAAAATTATTAATTAGTGTAGTATATTAATTGTAATATTTTTGTTTAATTAATTTAGTTTAAGTGTTATTAAAATAGAGAACAAATGAGTTATCTTTAATTAAATGAAGATAAATATAATAAAGGTGAATATAAAAAAAATAGTTTTAAGAAAGCTTTAAAATAAATAATGTCTTGCCTTTTTTTTTTTTTTGGCATTACATTTAATTACGTAATTCAGCATATATTAGCTATACATGACATTTTACTTGTACGTCATAAAACTAGTTAAATTTATCAATCATACACTCTTTTAAAATCATGAATGTCTAAAATACTAATAATGTCAATTGATTGTCTTTTTAATTTAACCAAACTTCGAACATGCACTACTCACCAGATAAATATTTGAGTGGATAGATATATCAAAAGCAACAAAAATAAAATTTCAACCAACAATTTTAAAAAAAATTGGTGCACAATAGCAGAAACACTTGTTACATTTTTAAGTGTGTAAAAATATACAAGTGTGATGTCAACTTTGATTCTTTGATATTTACTATGTGCTTATTGATGCATAAGTAAAGTACACGCATAACAACCTACCATTCATACTGCATTGCTTAAGATCAAATAGTTTAAGTTATCGTTTTATAACTAATTAATGTTATACATTCAAGTCAACTGATTAAGCAGAGCCCACTATAAAATAATTTTTACGGAGGACAATAGCTACTCACTCATTTCACCAGCATAACCTTATTCTATACTTACTTTGCTTCAATAATGCAAAAGGAATGGTAGAAATAAGTTTGACTCTCATTACTTTCATTTTTAATAGATGCACAGAATAAGCATTTTTTTTTTTTGTGTACATTTTTTTGATTATTTGGATTCTAAAAACTTAGGGCAAACAGAAATTTAGCAATTTATAAAACAATGTTACAAAATGGTATAAGTTGTATATTTAATTAATTATAATTCTATTATTTATTTAGATTCTTAGTTATAATTGATGATAATATGTTCATCGCTCGGGTGGAATACCAGTTAGTCCTAAAATCAAAGCCTAGTTCACATATATTTATATATCTGGTGTAACATAGTTAGAGATAAGGTGAGATATAAAATTAAACGAGATAAAATTTTGTTTATATTAAACTTTATTCAAAACAAAAAAAAAAAGAATCATATTAATTTTGTCTTAAAATTCTTAAACTTGTTATGAATAATATTATAATGGTGTGGATGGTCCATGAAGGTTATAACTGTTATGTGTCATTATCCTTTGAAGTTTATAACCCCTAATGGTTTTATGTAATATTATTTCTTAGGTTATACCCTACAAAACCTTTACTCCTCTATGTAATGGGTATTCATTGTATATTATGTAGCATTATAAGTGAGTTACAAACTTGTACTTATAAATAGAGTACCTCATTTATATTGGTGTACACATAAGAAAAGAGAAGAAAGCTCTCTTGTTCTTGATACTCTGGTGTTGTCTCTACTCTTCATTTACATTATTTTCATAACACGTTATTAGCACGAAGCTCTACTCTTTCACCACTCTCTGCCATGCGGTTAACAATTTCATTTTGCTTTTGAGTTCCCATGACAAGGTATTACTATTTCAGCTATTGTTTTGGTCAAATTAGTCTATTGCTTTACATGTCATTTTGTCCAATTCCTATAAATCATCTTTTGCCTCTTTTGGTCAATGTTAGACCATTACAATCATATATTGTGGAGCCAAGTGAATATATCATTGGCCAAATAAATCTATGAGCCTTGAAGTGCCATAGAATAAATTTATACAAATAAGTCCATGTGCCCTAAAGAGCCATAGTATAGATTTTGTAAAATTTTACCATGAGTTTAGAAGTACCATGACATATAAGAGAGTAATCCAAATGAGTTCTGTGTCTAGAAGAACAATAGCAAGATGATTGAAAATTCACTTTTATAATTCTAACCATTTTAGTTTATTATTCCCATCCTTTGATAATGTTATTGTCTAGTATAATATCGTTATTAGTTTTTTCATTGTTCTTTATGAATATTTTGACTTCATGCATAGAATTTATTTATCATTTTTACCTTGTCAGATTATTGGTTTTTACATAATTTGTGAATGATATTTATATCATATATTTTCTAATGTTATCTTGTTATTTTATGATAGTTTCAAATATGTCAAATTTTGCAAAACTTGAATTTGTGGCTCTTGACATTACTAGAAAGAATTATTTGTCATGGGTATTAGATACTAAAATTCACTTAGATGCAAAAGGGCTTGGAGACACCATTAAAGAAGGGAATATAACATCTAATCAAGATAAAGCAAAGGCCATGATATTTCTTCGCCACCACCTTTATGAAGGGTTAAAAATTGAATATCTAATGGTAAAAGACCCACTTGTCCTTTGGAACAAATTGAAAGAAAGGTATGACCACCAAAAAACTGTAATCCTTCCTAAAGCTTGTTATGATTGGATGCATTTACGCTTACAAGATTTTAAAACTGTAAGTGAGTATAATTCTGCATTATTTTGAATCAATTCTCAATTGATACTGTGTGGAGAAAAAGATCACTGATGAAGATATGTTAGAAAAAATATTCTCCACTTTTCATGCAACTAATGTGCTCTTACAACAGCAATACCGTGAAAAAGACTTTAAAAGATATTTTGAATTAATTTCATGTCTTATTGTCACAGAACAAAATAATGAGCTTCTTATGAAAAATCATGAGTCATGTCCAATTGGTGTTAATCCATTTCCTGAAGTGAATGTAGCAGCATATGACCATTATAATTATGGGCAAACTCGTGTTCGTGATAGTAGTCATAGTCATGGACGTGGACGTGGACATGGACGTGGTCGTGGTTGTGGCTATAGACATGGTGGTACTAAAAGCATAATTTTTCCTCAGAAGCGGAAAAATGAAAAGGAGAAGGTTGGGCAAAGTAGCAAGCATGTAGAAAACACATGCTACCATTATGGTGGTAAAGGCCATTGGTCCCGTACTTGTCGTACACCAAAGCATCTTGTTGATTTGTACCAAGAATCACTTAAAAATAAAGACAAAAAAGTTTAGACAAATTTTATCTTTGAAGATGATTCTGATTATGAGAATATTGATGTTTCACATTTAGATGTTGTTGACATCTTTGTTGATCCAGATGGAAAAATTGATCACCTAATTGGTGATGGGACTGTTCAAAAATAAATTTATTGTTCAAGCTTGTTTTAATGAGTTTTTCTCTTTACTTTAAGCAATGAAAAGTTTACTTGTAATGTTATGTTTAAGCATATTCTATTTTACACTTCATTTTGTTTCAAGCAATGAAAATTTCTCTTATACACATTATTTACACTTTTTATTATGTCTTTTTGAAGAATGACTACATCATCTGTGGGTATTAGCAATGAAGATTTGTGTCTTGCTGATAGTGCAACTTCTCACACAATTCTTAAGATATAAAATATTTTTCTTATTTGGTAATGCAAGAAGCCAATGTTAATACTATATCAAGTAGTACAAGAATAATTGAAGTCTCTGAAAGAGCCAATGTACTATTACTGGAAGAAACAAAGTTACATATTGATAATGCTTTATACTCTCGCAAGTCTCATAGAAATTTGATAAGTTTTAAGGATATCTGTCGAAATGGATACCATATTGAAACAACAAATGAGGAAAATAGTGAATATCTTTAAATTACAAGTATTATCTCAAATAAAATGTGTGTATTGAAAAAATTACTTGCATTCTCCTCTGGATTGTACTATACATATATAAGTACAATTGAAATGCATGCTACTGTAAACCAAAAGTTTACAGATTATAATCAGTTTATTATTTGGCATGATCGGTTGAGTCATCCCAGTTCAATAATGATGCAAAAAATTATTTAAAATTATTGTGGACATATAATGAAGAACCAGAAGATTCTTTAATCTAGTGACTTTTCATGTGCTGCTTGTTCACAAGGAAAGTTGATTATTCGACCATTACCAGTAAAAGTTGAGAGTGAGTCTCTTACATTTTTAGAGGGTGTACAAGGCGATATATATGGGCCAATACACCCACCATTTGGACCATTTAGGTATTTTATGGTATTAATCGATGCATTGACTAAATGGTCACATGTTTGTTTGCTATTAACTCATAGCCAAGCATTTGCGAGGTTACTTGCTCAATTAATTAGATTAAGAGCACATTTTCCTGATTATCCAATCAAGAAAATACACTTTGATAATACTAGTGAATTTACATCCCAAGCTTTTAATGATTACTGTACATCTATTAAGATTGAAGTTGAACATCCTGTAACTTATATTCATACACAAAATGGACTTGCAGAATCACTTATTAAGCGTATAAAACTAATTGCAAGGTCATTGCTTATGAGGTTGAAACTTCCTATGTCTACTTGGGGACATGAAATTTTGCATACCGCAACATTTATTCACATTAGGCTAACAAGTTATCAAAAAATCTCCTCTTTACGAATGATTTTTTGTCGGGAACCTAATATTTCCATCTAAGAATATTTGGTTGTGCGGTTTCCACCACAATGCACAAAGATGGGTCCTCAAAGAAGGTTAGGAATATATGTTGGTTATAAGTCTCCATCTATAATAAGATATCTTGAGCCAACAACAAACAATTTATTTTCAGCTCGATTTGCCGATTGCCATTTTGATGAAACAATTTTCCCAACCTTGGGAAGAGAAAATAAGCAGTTGGAAAAGGAAATTAGTTAGAATGAAAAATCATTATCTCACTTTGATCCTTGTACTAAACAATATGAATTGAGAGTTCAAAAGATAATTCATTTGTAAGGCTTAGCAAACTAATTGCCAGACGTGTTCACTGACCCAAAGAAAGTGACTAAGTCATATGTTCCAGCTGCTAATGCGCCAATTAGAGTTGATGTTTCTAAAAGACAAACGTCTATTGCAAATAAGTCTGATGCACGCCATAAGCGTGGTAGACCAGTCGGTTTCAAAGATAAGAATCCTCGAAAAATGAAATGAGTTAAAAACTTAGATGGTCAAATCGAAGATAAGGTGACTCTAGAAGAGTCCCTAAAAGCAACTCTTGAAGAGTGTTCAGACATAATTAGAGTTTTTGTTTCAAATGGAACTCAGGTACTTGAGAAATGTGAAAATAAAGAGATCTCGATAAATTATGTCATGAATGGAATACGATGGAACTGAAACAATGTCAATGTTGACAATTATTTTGTATATAATATAGAGCTTGATATAGTAAAAAGTGATGAGGATCATGAACCAAAATATGTTCAAGAATGCAAAGAAATGAAAGATTGGCCAAAATGGAAAGACATAATTGAGGCAGAATTAAATGCCCTTACAAAGTGAAAAGTTTTCAGACTTGTAGTCTGTACACCTAAAGGTATAAAGCCAATTGGATACAAATGGGTATTTGTGCAAAAACGGAATGAGAAAGGCGATATTGTGAGATATAAAGCACGACTTGTTACTCAAGGGTTTTCACAAAAATTTGGCGTTGATTTTTATGAAACTTATTCACCTGTGGTGGATGTAATTACTTTTCGCTACTTAATTAGTTTGGCAGTGCATAAAAAACTTGATTTGTGTCTTATAGATGTTGTTACAGCCTATTTGTATGGCTCACTTGATACTGATATTTATATGAAACTCCCTGAAAGATTTCATTTGCCTGAACCAAATAATCTTGGTTCTCGAGAACATTATTCAATTAAATTGAATAAATCTCTTTATAGATTGAGACAATCTGGTCGTATGTAATATAATCGCCTTAGTGAATGTTTGATAAAGGAAGGATACAAAAACGACCTTATTTGCCCATGTATCTTCATTAGAAGGGTTAGAAATGAGTTTGCCATAATTGCTGTCTATGTCGACGATTTGAATATTATTAAAACTCTTAAAGAGCTCCAAAAAGCTGTTAATTGCTTGAAGAAAAATTTTGAAATGAAAGATCTAGGAAGGACAAAGTTTTATCTTGGTTTATAAATCGAACATTTAAAGAATAGAATTTTTGTACACCAATGAGCTTATATTTCAAATATGCTAAATCGATTCTATATGGACAAATCACATCCATTAACTACTTCAATGATAGTAAGGTCTTTAGATATGAACAAAGACCCTTTCAGACCTCGAGAAGATGGTGAAGATGTACTTGGTCCTAAAGTGTCATATCTTAGTGTTATTGGCGCACTAATGTATCTTGTTGGTCACATATGACCTGATATTTCTTTTGCTGTCAATTTGTTAGCAAGATATAGTTCTTCACCCACTCAAAGACACTGGAATAGAGTGAAGCATATACTTCGTTATTTTAAAGGTACAATGTATATGAGTTTGTTTTATTCAAATGTACCACAACATGACCTTATAGGTTATGCAGATGCGGGATATTTATCTAATCCACATAATGGTAGATCACAGACAGGCTATTTGTTTACATGTGGTGGTACAATCATCTCATAGCGGTCTATGAATCAAACAATAACACAACATCTCCTAATCATGTAGAAATTTTAGCACTGTATGAAGCTAGTCGAGAATGTGTTTGGTTGAGAATTGTGAGCCATCATATACAAAAGGATCGTGGTTTATCTTCAAGCAAATTGATTTCAACAATCTTATATGAAGATAATACTGCATGTATCACTCAAGTAAAAGAAGGGTACATTAAAAGGGATAGAACCAAACATATTTCACCAAAGTTCTTTTTCACTCATGATCTTCAAAAGAATGGTGAAATAAACATTCAACAAGTTCGTTCATGTGATGATTTAGCAGATTTGTTTACCAAGGCACTTCCTACTTCAACATTTGAAAAGCTTGTCCACAATATTAGAGTTCGTCGACTGAAAGATCTTAATTGATATTGTTATACATGTTGTACTCTTTTTTCCTTAACTATGAATTTTTTTTGTCTCCCATTGGGTTTTTCCTGGTAAGATTTATAATGAGACAATATCCAATAGTGTATGAGAGAATGATGTAGTCTTTTTCCTTCAATAGGTTTTTGTTTCATAAGGTTTTTCCTTATAAAGGTTTTAACAAGGCACATTCTTAAGAGATGGATATCCAAGGGGGGAGTGTTATGAATAATATTATAATGGTGTGGATATCCATATTCAAGAGCTTTCACTACCTTGAAGGTTATAACCGTTATGCCCTTTATATGTCATTATCTTTTGAAGGTTATAACTCCTAATGGTTTTATGTAACATTATTTCTTAAGTTATACCCTACAAAACCTTTACTCCTCTATGTAATGGGTATACATTGCATATTATGTAACATTATAAGTGAGTTACAAACTTGTACCAATAAATAGAACACCTCATTTGTATTGGTGTACACATAAGTAAAGAGAATAAAGTTCTCTTGTTTTTGATACTCTAGTGTTGTCTCTACTCTCTATTTACATCATTTTCATAACAAGACTCATCCTAAATAGTCCTACTTAAATATTAAATATATAAAACACATTTTTTTTTAAAAAAAAATGTAAAATCACGTTGACTAAACTATTTAAAATTTTTAAATATATATATTAGAACGAGACTCCTCAAATAGCCCTTTGTCATGGTTTATCTTGTCCCGGGATGGGATGCAAGGATGTCTTGTCCATGCCTACTACTATAGACATTCGTACTCAAGAGAGAGGTGTGATTGGTTATTCCGTAGAAGAAACTCTTTCATTCCTCCTCCTCATTTTTTTTTTTTTTTTTTTCTAGTTTTGTGAAAATTTCCTCCTTTTCTCCCGTTTTGTACCCACTCCGTTATTACGTTAATGGTGCCGACATTAATTCACTGAGCAGTCATTTATTCTTTGCGTTTCGCTTTCCTTCGGTGTTCCCACCTATCTGGACCTACTAATTGTGTTATTCTTTCTCAGCATGCTTTGTGTTTTATTCGTTTCTCTTTTCCATTTTTTTTTTCGTTTTTTCTCCTTCTTTGAGCCCTTAAATGTGTTTTAGTTACTTCGTTGTTTCAGTTACAATTTTTGGATTAATGTTTCTGACTTTCATTTTAGTTTTGAAGGCTCCTTGGATTATTTCTCATGGATATAAATGAGGGCTGCACCTCATTTGTTTTGTTTGCCCTTTGGCAAGGTTATAGCTTCTATCGAGATATTTATCTACAACTATGATAATAAGTGGTTTTATTTTCTCTTCATTCTTTTTTAGACAGAGAATGAACAATATGATTGAGTTTGGTTAATATGCAAATTTTTCTCACTTTATAGTTCTCATATTGGGAAGCTCAAGTTAATAATTCAATAAACATAATATTATTTCATTGTTGCATTTATACTATTTTTTTTCTTCACTTTAGATCTCTTACTAAAAGATTACAAATATGTTTAATTTTTAAATTTGCTAGATTTGTTAGCTCTTTCGTAATAGGATTTCTTATTAAAAAAAAAACAATTTATTCTAATAGTTATACCATTTTATATTTAAAATATGTTGCAAAATTATAAATGCCTCAATACTTTTTCTTTTCTTTTTTTTTTACTTTAAAACTTTATTATTTATTTAGCTTCTTACTTATAATTAATGATTATAATCCGTGCACGGATAGAATACTAGTGACATGCATAACAAAACACCATAAGCAATGGCCAGATTTTCTAGAAGCTTCAAGTGTGTGGACGGATAACGGTACTTGTCCTTCTTCTTTCTTTCCTTCCTTTTTCTCGTAAAACTCACTCACAAACATGCACGGTATCACGTGTAAAAAGAGAAAAAAAAAATTAAGAAAAAATTATTAAAAAAATTAGCGCCCACGAAACATATTAAAAATAAAAAAGTCAACCACGAAAAATTAATAATTAACAATCTAGCGGCTCTCTCTCTCTACACGACGCGACGCGTGGCAAAATGCAAACGCGCTTTCTCCCCTCTACTGTCTCCTACAATCAATTTTTCCATTTTCTTTTTATAATAATAATTAATCAAAATAGTTTATCTAAAAATAAAACTAATTCCAATCATATATTTGGACTATTTAAGTTTTTAACTATCAATCATACTCTTGATTTGACTCAACTTTCTTACAATGAATTCAAGAAAAGAGCCACTTATATATGGGAATATTGTAGAACGTTGCTGAAACTTTGATAGCATGAAGAACTTACTCCTATGAAGCCCACAGATGGAATGTATTGGTGATAGAGTAGCATTTGTAGAGGCTGTGATTGGAAAAGAACCACTTATATAGAGTGATCTAATGTATTGTTATTCTTTCTCTACGTGCTCCGTGTTCTTTCATTTCTCTTTTCCATTTATTTTGGTTTTTTCTCCTTCTTTGAGCCATTGATTGTGTTTTATTTGCTTTATTGTTTCGGTTACAGTTTTTGGATTAATGTTTCTGCATTTCTTTTTAATTTTGAGGGCTCCTTGGATTATTTCTCATGGATATAAATGAGGGCTACACCTCATCACCTCATTTGTTTTGTCTGTCCTCAATAATGCTGACGAGCTCATAGCTTCCATCAAGACATTTATGTTCGACTATGGTGATATCTGGTCTTATTTTCTCTTCATTCTTGTTTAGACGGAGAATGAACAATTTATGAATTGAGATTGTACCCCACCATAGCTATAACTCTGGATTGCTACCATTTTTGTGACCATAACATATGTATCTACCATTTTTGTTGTCCTTTAGTATTTATTCGCCAACACAAGGAAGAGAAGAAAGAGAAAGTCGGATGGGAACGAGTCACACTCCATCAAGCACAATACCAGAAAATCTTAGTATAAAAGGTAAAATGTGTCGAGTGCATTGCAAAAGCACAAACTACCTTCGACATTTTTCACAATATTATACTTTATTTTTCTCCAGGACTGTGCTCAGACGTTACCACCATGACTATTTGAGCTGATAGGTTACTATATATTTCGCCCGATTGAGCAACATATGGGGGTGTAGCTCAGATGGTAGAACGCTCGCTTTGCATGCGAAGCTCATCCTGACCAGCCCGGCGCTTATCAAAGACCCTGTTCCCTCTATAAATTGGCGTGACCAGTCTGGCGCCAGCCTGGCGCGTGCGCAAAATGAGCGCGTTCGACTCATTGTGACCAGCCTGGCACTTATCGAAGACCCCCAACTGTAACGAACGACTGTAACGAACGACTCTAACGTTCTTTCCCTCTATAAATTGGCGTGATCAGCCTATCAGTTTATTCAAGCAGACAAACCACTCTCCTCTCTTCAATGCTTCAAAATTGCAATGGCTAAAGACCCCGAAATCAGCCCATCGCCTCTTCCTTTAACCACTTCCGATAACAAACCAACCAAAATTTACAGCTTGCTCCCCCTCTTCGGCTTCCTCAACATCACAATCACCAGCGCCACCGCAATCTTCCGCGCACACAGCAATGGCGACATTCCCATGCTAATTTTCATCACCTTCCTTTATTTCGGCACCATTTTGCTGCATTACTGGTTCAGATTGTATCACAGTGTCCCTGGACATGAGAAATGGGCAAGGTTGAAAACTGGGATATGGGTTTTGCTATGTTCCATCATGTTTGGATTTGCCTGCGAGTTCTCGACTTTTATGAGCCCTGTTGAATCTCTATCTTTCTTTGCTGTTGTCATTGGTGGCAACGCTGTTCTCTTCTATGTCAGTTTTATTTGGAATGGCAGTGAACGCAGGACCTTTGACGGTGCAGTTTGCTCAAATTCACAGCACCAAGTCTCCATCCAAATCCCAACGGTAACCGACCCAGAAACCAGTTCAACTCATCTTCCTGCAATCGATTTCAAAACAGAAACCACAATTTACAGTTTCGTCCCCTTCTTTGCCTTCATCAATATCTCAATAATTAGCTGCACCGCAATCTACCGTTCGCACAACAAGGGTGACATTCCCATGGTACTTTTCGTTACTTTCGTGTATTTTGGAACCATGTTGTTGGATTACTGGTTAAGACTGTGTCATGATCAACCTCGAGTTGAGAAATCAGGAAGGATGCACGAGTTGAAAATTGGGATATGGGTTTTGCTCTGTTCCATCATGTTTGGATTTGCCTGCGAGTTCTCAATCTTAATGAAAGCTGGCGAGTCTCATGCCATTTCTGCTGCTGTAATTGGTGTCAGCTCTCTTATATTCTATGCGTATTTTATTTGGAAAGGCTTGGAAGACGAGCTGTCAAATTTGGTCAAACTCAAGCACTGAGGGTGAGAACAGAGTCGCGGGAAAGGGGAAGAGGAAAACGAGGCATTTATGGAGAATTTGGATATTGTCCAATGCAGATTTCTTAGGTACTCAATCATAATTTTTTTTTTTTTTATGTATATATATCAGTTGACTGCCTCGCCTTGTTATCAGTTGTCCATGACGATATTTAATTCAAGGTAAAGTGGTATATCATTGGGTGAGACTTCTGGCAATGCTTTTTTATTATATAAGTTGTAGGGAAAGTCGTACGAGCATTGTCATGACTTCCTTTTGTTACTGTTGTTACTGTTGTTTTTTTTTTTTTATAATATATTATTTTTATTTTTGATACATAATAAATAATAAATATATAAATAAAAATAATTAGCTAACTAATTATTACTATTAAAATTAAAATAAATAATTTTTTTTTGTTTATATTGAATAGAATAAATAATTTTAAAATAAATAAACAAATTATTTAATATATGAAAAATAAATAAAAGTAAAATATTTACTATTAATGAAAATATAAATAATCTACGGAGTTTGTAACGTCCCAAGAAATTTGGTATTGGCTAGACGGCGACGTTCGTTGTGGTTGTGAAGAAATTTGCAAAAATATGAGACTCGCCACCAATTTTAGTGGAAAACAAAACGTAGTGCAGCGGCTTTAGACTAATCCGTGGTTGTCATCAAATAAATAATAAAGTTTTAAAGTAAAAAAATTAATATATTTATTGTTTTTTAATCTCGAAACAATGAAAAAACAATTTATAATCTATTTATTGTTGTTTTTTCTTTTTAATTTCAGTTGTTAGCTAATTTTTTGTGTTTTTCAAAAAAATATAAATAGATGTACAATTTATAAAACAAAATATTTTAAATGTGAATAAAAACAATAGATTTTGGAGCAAAAAAAAAAAGGCTCAAATATGTTTCATAAAATAAAATAAGCATTGTATGACAAAACATAACGTAACATCTTGGGCCAATACGAAGATGTTCATTGACCAAAAGTCAGATATAAAATATATCAGTTTTTTAAGGTTTAACTAGAAAGCTTGGAAAAAAAATTAAACTGGAAAACTTTGGTCAAAATTTAATGTGAAGAGATTTCTTAACTTATCTCCGTATTATTGCTGCAGTTTGATTAATTTATCATAATATAAAAAATAAATTACACTATCATTTATTGTTATTATTTTATTTTTTATTTACCTCCTCTCTCTTTCTCTTAGCAGCTAAGAATAGTATGCGTTTCACAAAGTGCTTCCAAAGCACAATGCCTATTTTATTTTATGTAAAATATCTGGGCCTTTTTTTTTTTTTTTTGGTTTTTCTCAAAAATCTATTTTTTTAATTCACATTGAAAAATCTTTTGTTTTATAAATTGTACACCTATTTATATTTTTGCGAAAATCAGGGCATTTATAGGGAATTTGGATTTGTGTAATAATTTTTTGTGAAAAAAAAAATTGATTACTAGGGCCTTTTGTACCAAAATATAACACATTTAAACAAATTTTACTAATGTATACAAAATCAAAAAATATTTACCTTGGTAGCATGAAGTACAGTAGCAGCGTTTGATAATGGTTCCAACAGAGCATACGTGTATGTTTTGTTTTTCCATATGGAATGGTCCCATGACAACGCCAACGCGCATTCTCATGTCCAATTAAATTGGACTAATTCAATACGTGCATCATCGGGTCAGCAACAGTAGTTTTGTTTTAATTGGACAGTCACAATGTGAATCTGAATAACAAGTATTTAAGGAGTGGAAGCATCCTCCCTTACTAACTTCGTTAATGTCTTTTATCTTTTATATATATAACATATATACCCAATAAATCTCTAAACTCTATATATAAATTTTTTATATTTTAAAATTTATAATTTATGTTTAGGGTTTAGATTTTAGAATTTATATTTTGAGATATTTAGAGTTTAAGATTTATGTTATGAGTTTTTTTTTTGTTTAAGTTAGAGTTTATGTTTTTAGATTTAAGATTTATATAAAAAGTTTAGGGTTTATATTTTTTAGAGTTTAAAAAATTATAAATAATAACAAAGATATAAAGGTAAAATAAAAAAAATATAAAATACCAATAAGTCTTGTAATTAATATATTAATTAATAAAAAATATCCGCACATTGTAGATTTCATACTTATAGCTTGCTCGATTCGCTTATAAAACTATAACATTTACAAATTAAAACTAAACATAACAAGCTATTATAAGAAAGCAATATATATAGAGAGAGATGGCGGGTTCAATGCAAAGGCAGGCACTGGTCACAAAGATGGGTCTTTGGGGATCAATGTGTTTATTTTCCTGTGTCGGGGTGAAAAAGTGACGTTGTCATACGCGGATACGTCACTTTGCTCACAAATTAGAAGGCTAGCCATGCAATAGTTTTATTTGCTCAAATTCACAGCACCAAGTCTCCATCGGAATCCCAACGATAAACCATCCAGAAACCAGTTTGTAATCTTGGGCTAGCAATTGCTCCTTGCTTGCGTCAATCATCCTAGTGGCGGTATTTTTTTCAAGAAATGGAACACCAAAACACCATATGGACGAGATTTAAAATAATAATAATACTTAAGCTTATTTTGTTGACTTGGTCATATGACATTAATGGCAATGCTTATCATTACTTGTCTAAATCGCTTACTACTTAAAAAATATCTCTTAACAATAAACTACACATTCGCGGAATATCAATTGGTTTAGATGGATTTTGTTTGAATCCTATCAATTCTAATTTAAAATATTTTATTTCGTATGATTTTTTTTTTTTTTACAAAAATAAAAGCTAGAAAATATTTCTTAGAATTATTTTTTAGTATATATAAGAGGGGGTGAGATTTTAATTTTTATCTCATAAAAATATTTTTTAAAGAATTTTATCATGAAAGTTTAAATTTATTCAAATCCAGTTTAAAATTTTCAGGTTTCATGTTTCTTAAAATTTATGGATTTTGAAGCTCTAAAATAAATTTGTCAACCATACACTCCTTTAAATTTGTTTTTCCATATGGAATGGTTCCATGACGACGCCAACGCGCATTCTCATGTCCAATTAAATTGGACTGATTCAATACGTGCATCATCGGCTCGGCAACAGTAGTTTTGTTTTAATTGGACAATCACAATGGGAATCTGAATAACAAGTATTCAAGGAGAGGAAGCATCCTCCCTTACTAACTTCGTTAATATCTTTTACTTTTTATATATATAACACATATACCTTTACGCATTCATAAATCTCTAAACTCTGAATATAAATTCTTTACATTGTACATCTATTTATATTTTTGTGAAAAAACCAAAAAATTAGCTAACAGATGAAATTAAAAAAGAAAAAACAATAAATATATTATAAATTGTTTTTTCATTGTTATGAGATTAAAAAAATTTGTTTTTATAATTTTTCTATATTTAAACATTTTAAAAATAAAATAAAACTGAGTTGAAATGATTTGCTGAAAAAAATATCAATAAAAACTAATATATGAGTTAATTTATGAAATCCCTTTAAACAATTCTTGAAAGTTTTTATAGTCAAAAAATTACTTTATTGTATTAGGTAATTAAAATGACTTTCACAAAAAAAAAATGTGATATTAAACCTACAATAACATAATAAAAATTAAGTAACTTTTGATAAATTGCAAAGATGCTAATAATATGACCGGTTTATATTGTTAAGAGACTTTTATTTTATTTTTATTTTTAAAAAATAGTAACCATTTAAACAAGTAATCAATTAATTGGTCTCAAATGGCGGCACTTCAATTTACTTACCACACTGCCGTTAAAATTGTGCTGATTTATAATTTATATTTTGAAAATCTTATAATTCTATGATAATTATACAAAGATAACTTGAGAAATCTCCGTGGCATTGAATGTTTTCAAAGCTTTCTAGATGACTCAATTTGATTGGCATTATGGTTTTCATTTTATGGTCAAAATGTTTTGAAACGTTGTTCTATTAGGACAGAACAAACGAGTAATTAATAGCCTAAAATGATCATTTTAACATAGTAAATGAGTAATTAATAATTTAAAATAATCCTTTTAACATAATAACAGATTATGTGTTGTGAAAGATAATAGCTTTAAGTTATTTTTAATTTTTTCTCGTACATAAAATAAAATTCATTTTTTTATTCAATCAAAATGAATACCTACTTCAAATTTAATATTCCTTAACACCCACTTTTTTTTTTTTTTTTTATATCAAATTAAAACATTGCAAACATGTGAAAAAAAAAAATTTCCCACCATTTTAACCGCTAAAATACATATATATATATATATCTTTTAAATAAAAAATTTAGGGTGAATGGACGGTGAAATGACCAAAAAAAAAAAAATCTTTAATTTTAATAAGCATTTATAAAGGATAAAATTTTAGGATAAAAATCTAGTTCAGATGGTATCAATATTTAATTCGATAAGTAAATTGGCACTAAATGCGATTATGTTGGTGTGGTGGATGACTATGACAATGACTATGGATGAAGATGAAGACAGAAAGATATATGGCAAGACCAATTTTTATAGTGTGTTCTGCCTTGTGAGGTCCGTGACACTTGGACGCAAACAGCTTCTATGATTTTCTATTATCAACTTAACAACTTCTTTGATTTTAACTGCTCATGCATGTTTCCCCACACAAAATTTAAAACTATAACTTCATAGCGAGACCTTTGAAATTTGATGTTATTTATTTGTTAGCCTCTACTCGTTGTTTTTTTATTAATCAACCGATAAATATTTTAAATTAATTCAAAAAATATATATTAAATGATGTCATTTTAAAATATTTTAAATAAAAAACTCACTAATTAAACATATTCATAGTCATGTTTTCATTCAAATCCTGTGAGATCAAAATAGAAAATCCCCATCACAACGCCAACTAACTAGGCAAAAGCAATGGTTTTCATAGTTCCGAAGTAGCTAAGCAACTTCGTCTCTTAATTGCAGTTTAAGTATTTAAGAGCCCGTTGGGTTGGGCCATTTCCTGTTTTAATTTTCGGTAAAAATGAAAATAAAGTTGAAAATGTGCGTTTAATCAATTGATAATGTTTGTGCATATAACATAAAAAATTGAGATATTTTGATAAATTTAATCTTAAAAAAAAAAGAAGCAAGTATAGAAAATTCAGCGGTATAAAAAGAATCACCCAATGTAAATGCATAAATATTTTTTTTTTTTACTTTAAAACATTATTATTTATTTAGCTTTTTACTTCTAATTAATGATAAACTATGCATTGCATGGAGTTCTAGTTCATAATAATGACAAGAAGGTTCTTAGAAGTTGGAAGTTACTTCTTTTCTTCACCTTTTCAGGGCTATGTGAGGACTTTCTCTTATGTTTCGCAGAAGAAAGAAGGTCTCTTCTCTCATATTGTAATTTCTTCGCATCATCCAGACTGAGATTATATTTAAGCAACCGATTATATATATATTTTTTCCTAATAGAATATCTCCTGCAATCAATCTTTCTTAATTATCCCTTGGTTTTTTGCATTTTCTTTTTATAATAATAATTAATCAAAATAGTTTCTCTCAAAATAAAACTAATTCCAATCATATATTTAGACTATTTAAGCTTTTAACTATTAATCACACTCATATTAACCACTCTTGATTTGACTCAATTTTCTTACCATCAATTCAAGAAAAGAGCCACTTATATACGGGAATATTGTAGAACGTTGCTGAAACTTTGATAGCATGAAGAACTTACTCCTATGAAGCCCACAGATGGAATGTATTGGTGATAGCGTAGCATTTGTAGAGGCTGTGATTGGAAAAAAACCACCTATATATAGTGATCTAATGCATTGTTATTCTTTCTCAGCGTGCTCCGTGTTCTTTCATTTCTCTTTTCCTTTTTTTTGTTTTTTTTTTCTCCTTCTTTGAGCCATTGATTGTGTTTTATTTACTTTTTTGTTTTGGTTACAGTTTTTGGATTAATGTTTCTGGCTTTCTTTTCAATTTTGAGGGCTCCTTGGATTATTTCTCATGGATATAAATGAGGGGCTGCACCTCATTTGTTTTGTCTGTCCTCAAGAATGCTGACGAGCTCATAGCTTCCATCAAGACATTTATCTTCGAATATGGCGATATCTAGTCTTATTTTCTCTTCATTCTTGTTTAGACGGAGGATGAACAATTTATGGATTGAGATTGTACCCCACCATAGCTATAACTCTGGATTGCTACCATTTTTGTGACCATGACTTATGTATCTGCCATTTTTGTTGTCCTTTAGTATTTATTTGCCAACACAAGGAAGAGGAGAAAGAGATAGTCGGATAGGAACGAGTCACACCCCATCAAGCACAATACCAAAAAATCTTAGTATAAAAGGTAAAATGTGTCAAGTGCAACACAAAAGCACAAATTACCTTCAACATTTTTCACAATATCGTACTTTATTTTTCTCCAGGACCTCTTAAGTATGTGCTTAGACGTTCCTACCATGACTATTTGAGCTGATAGGTTACTATATATTTCACCCGATTGAGCAACATATGGGGGTGTAGCTCAGATGGTAGAACGCTCGCTTTGCATGCGAAGGTCATCCTGACCAGCCCGGCGCTTATCAAAGACCCTATCAAAGCGAACGGCTTATCAGCCTGGCGCTTATCAAAGGCCGTGCTGATACCTTGCCTGGCGCCAGCCTGGCGCGTGGGCAAAATGAGCGCGTTCGACTCATCGTGACCAGCCTGGCACTTAATAGAAACCCCCAACTGTAACGAACGCCCTAACGTTCTTTCCCTCCATAAATTCCCGTGATCAGCCTGTAAGTTTATTCAAGCAAACAAACCGTTCTCCTCTCTTCAATACTTCAAAATTGCAATGGCTAAAGACCCCGAAATCAGCCCATCGCCTCTTCCTTTGACCACTTCCGATAACAAACCAACCAAAATTTACAGCTTGCTCCCCATCTTCGCCTTCCTCAACATCACAATCACCAGCGCCACCGCAATCTACCGCTCACACAGCAATGGCGACATTCCCATGCTAATCTTCATCACCTTCTTTTATTTCGGCACGATTTTGCTGAGTTACTGGTTCAGATTGTATCACAGTCTCCCTCGACATGAGAAATTGGCAACGAAACACAAGTTGAAAACTGTGATGTGGGTTTTGCTATGCTCCATTATGTTTGGATTTGCCTGCCAGTTCTCCCCCTTTATGAGCCCTCTTGAATCTCTGTCATTCTTTGCTATTGTCATTGCTGGCAACTCTGTTCTCTTCTATGTCAGTTTTATTCGGAATGGCAGTGAACACAAGACCTGCGACGGTGCACTTTGCTCAAATTCACGGCACCAAGTCTCCATCGGAATCCCAACGGTAAACGACCCAGAAACCAGTTCATCTCCTCTTCCTGCAACCAATTCCGAAACAGAAACCACAATTTACAGTTTGCTCCTCTTCTTTGCCTTCATCAATATCTCAATAATTAGCTGCACCGCAATGTACCGTTCGCATAACAATGGTGACATTCCCATGGTACTTTTCGTCACTTTCGTGTATTTTGGAACCATGTTGTTGGATTACTGGTTAAGACTGTGTTATCATCTACCTCGACTTGAGAAATCATCAAGGGAGCACGAATTGAAAATTGGGATATGGGTTTTGCTCTGTTCCATCATGATTGGATTTGCCTGCGAGTTCGCAATCTTAATGAAAGCTGGCGAGTCTCGTGCCATTTCTGGTGTTGTAATTGGCGGCAGCTCTCTTATATTCTATGTGTATTTTATTTGGAAAGGCTTTGAAGACGAGCTGTCCAATTTGGTCGAACTCAAGCACTGAGGGTGAGAAAGGAAAGGGGAACAGGAAAACAGCGCATTTATGGAGAATTTGGATATTGTCCAATGCAGATTTCTTATGTACTCAATCATTATTTATTTATTTATTTTTTTTTTTATGTATATATATCAGTTGACTGCCTCGCCTTGTTATCAGTTGTCCATATTTAATTTAAGGTAAAGTGGTATGATTGCGGTGAGACTTCTGGCAATACTTTTTTATTATATAAGTTGTAGGGAAAGTCGTACGAGCATTGGCACGACTTCCCTTTTGTTGTTTTTTTTTTTCATATTATTTTTACTTTTAATACATAATAAATAATAAATATATAAATAAAAATAATTAGCTAACTAATTATTACTATTAAAATTAAAATAAATAATTTTTTTTGTTTATATTGAATAGAATAAATAATTTTTAAATAAATAACTAAAGTATTTAATATATGAAAAATAAATAAATTGTATAGTATATGAATAAAAGTAAAATATTTACTATTAATGAAAATATAAATAATCTACGGAGTTTGTAACGTCCCAAGAAATTTGGTATTGGCTAGACGGCGACGTTCGTTGTGGTTGTGAAGAAATTTGCAAAAAAATGAGACTCGCCGCCAATTTTAGTGGAAAACAACACGTACTGCAGCGGCTTTAGACTAACCTGAGGTTGTCATCAAATAAATAATAAAGTTTTAAAGTAAAATAATTAATATATTTTTTTTTTTAATCTCGAAACAATGAAAAAACAATTTATAATCTATTTATTGTTGTTTTTTCTTTTTAATTTCAGTTGTAAGCTAATTTTTTGTGTTTTTCACAAAAATATAAATAGATGTACAATTTATAAAACAAAATATTTTTAATGTGAATAAAAACAATAGATTTTGGAGCAAAAAAAAAAAAAAATAGAAAAGGCTCAAATATTTTACATAAAATAAAATAAGCATTGTATGACAAAACATAACGTAACATCTCCAGTTTTGGGCCAATACAAAGATGTTCATTGACCAAAAGTCAGATGTAAAATATATCAGTTTTTTAAGGTTTAACTAGAAAGCTTGGAAAAAAAAATTAAACTAGAAAACTTTGGTCAAAATTTAATGTGAAGAGATTTCTTAACTTATCTCTGTATTATTGTTGAAGTTTGATTAATTTATCATAATAATAAAAAAAATTACACTATCATTTATTGTTATTATTTTATTTTATGTAAAATATCTGAGCCTTTTTTATTTTTTGTTTTGCTCCAAAATATATTATTTTTATTTACATTAAAAAATATTTTTTATAAATTGTACACCTATTTATATTTTTGTGAAAAAAACAAAAAATTAGCTTACAAATGAAATTTAAAAAGAAAAAACAACAATAAATATATTATAAATTGTTTTTCATTGTTACGAGATTAAAAGATTTTGTTTTTATAATTTTTCTATACTTTAACATTTTAAAAATAAAATAAAACTGAGTTGATATGATATGCTGAAAAAAAATCAATAAAAACTAATAAATGAGATAATTTATGAAATTCATTTAAACAATTCTCAAAAGTTATTAGAGTAAAAAAAATTTTACTTTATTGTATTAAGTAAAAAAAAAGACTTTCACAAAAAAAAAATGTGATAATAAACCTACAATAACATAATAAAAAAATTAAGTAACTTTTGATAAATTGCAAAGATGCTAATAATATGACCCGTTTATATTGCTAAGAGATTTTTATTTTTATTTTTTAAATAGTAACCATTTAAACAAGTAATCATTTAATTGGTCTCACATGGCGGCACTTCAATTTCCCTACCGTGCCCCACATTGCCGTTGAAATTGTGCTGATTTATAATTTATATTTTGAAAATTTTATCATTCTGTGACAATTATACAAATATAACTTTAGAAATCTCTGTGGCATTTAATTTTTTCAAAGCTTTCTAGTTGGCTCAATTTGATTCGCAGTATAGTTTTATTTTATGGTCAAAATACTTTGAAACGTTAGGACAGAGCAAACGAGTAATTAATAGTTTATGTATAATTTTAAATTTAGTGGATTTGAGGCGCTTGAACATTACATATAGCTCAGAAGATAATAGAAATTTCATACAAAGGTGGAGAACTCACAGGCAAACCAAATTTCCAATTTGTGCTTCCTCAAGAGGCGGACTGTGATACAATCTAAACAAATAATCCAGCAAAATGGTACGAAGATAATGAAAATTACCAGGAAATCTTCGAGATTCTAGCAATGCTCTTCAGCATTCTGCCCAACTCTTCTTTCTTGCCCAAAGCTAGTGGAACATTTTCTTCATAGTTATTAAACATACCCTTCTTTTGTGTTAATATAACAATCATGGGGATGTAGCTCAGATGGTAGAGCGTTCGCTTAGCATGCGAGAGGTAAGGGAACGCATCTCCATTTTGTTTTTTATTTTATTTTATAACACTAATTTATACTTTTTTTCTAAATAGGAATTTTTCATTTTAATCCATTTTATACCTAATAGAATAAACTATTTCTTCCCTCAACTTATCCCTTTTAATTTCATGTTTTTGAATTTTATAAGTATCAAAAAAGAAAACAATTCCTACCATGAGCTATTATTAAATTAAATTGTGTATTAAATAGGTATTTTTTATTTTTAATTATGAATCAAAGTCTAAATACTTAGATACAATCTAAATCCTTCTTTACTAATCATATAAATATTTAAAATCTGGGGACGACTTCTAACTTAGAGCCTTTTTTTTTTAAAAAAAAAAAAAGAGTAAAGCTAAGTTAAAAGGAGAATCTCCCATATATTTCTAAAAAATTGATGTGTTTCTTTTTATTTATCAAAAATTAATTTAAACAATAAATTTTTTATAGAAATATTTTTTTTTTCAAATTAAAAGTAGAAAAGGGTTTACAAAAAAAAATTCAAACAAGTGTTACAAAATTGATTTTTCTCCATTATAAAAATAATTACTATTTATTTATTAAAAATCATTATGAGCTTCCACTTTGAGTAAAAAGATTAATTATATGTTTAAGGTAGAGTTGGATGCTTGCGGGTCCAAAATAATATTTAAAACTTGTTTGGATTTCTTTTAAAAAATAAAAATAAAAAAAGTTAAAAAGAGAAGTAAAAATAAAAGTTAAAAGGAGAAAAAAATAATTATTTTATATTTAGATTATACAGTAAAAGGTCTTTTTTTAATAAAAAAGTGTTTAAATACATAAATTTAGAAGTATTTATAATAATTAAAATGACAAGAAAGAACATGCAAAAGCACTTCTATTTAAGGGTGTTTGAATTAAAAAATAATTTATGATGAATTTTTAATTATTTATTTTAAATTTAAATTAAACAAATAAAATAATTGATATATTTTAAATTTTATAAATAAAAATAATATTTATTTATTGATTATATTCATCTATTTAGATTATTTATAATTAAATTAAATTGAATATACAATCATTAATAAATTTGTACATAAAAAATAATTACATTAATAAAAAAGTTGGTCAAAATAAAGTATTATTATAATGGTTTCAAGTTTCAAATAAAAAGTGGTGTCATTTAAGTAAAGGTATTATTGTAATTTAAAGTTGATTAAACTAGTTTCTACTTCTCTTATTTTTAAAAGCTTTCCCTGCTGGCTTTTTTAAAAAAGAAAGTTTTAACTTTTTCAATTATTTTTTTTTTTTTACATAAGTCAATTCAAATAATAATAAATTAGATAAAGGTATTTATTTTTCAAAATAAAAATTAATTTAAGTAAAAAGAATGTGTTTAGTTTTAGGATTTCTCGTAACTGAGATATTTGAAAAAGAATGGGCTGGGTTATGGAGTGGATTAGGGATTGCGAATTGCGCCGAAGTTGATCCGATAAGAGTGATTAATAAACATCTGCGGAATTCTTTTGACACACCCCATCATTTCTAATCACACACCCTTTATTGACAATTTCATCAATGAAACACTCGGTGATATATGCTAGTGAAACAAAAAGTTTAATCTTAAACCTTATTTCTATCATTTCTACCCAAGCTATTTTTTAGGACAAAATCTTTATTTCATTTGATTTATTAAACTTTATGTCAATTGTAATTAAGTAATAAGCCATTTAGACAAATAACGTTAAGGATTGTCATTAATGTCATACGAGCAAGTCAACAACATAAGCATAACCAAGTATTACGTAATTCAAACTGAGCATAACAGCATGGCGACGTTCCCAATAGAACCCAAAAAGTCACAAGGCATCTAGACTATTCCTAGACAGAAAAATAATTTGTTATTCAACAATCAACAGGCTACCCGGTAGTTTCAAAATATCTTCGACTTCAAGTCCATATTTTTCATCAGAGTAAATCATAATAAAATACTATCAAGTAGATATGGAACTTCATAGCTATCATAATCAAAAGCTGAATTAGATAACACTTGGTTAAAAAAAAAAAAAATTATCTCCAACATTGTAGATGTCATGCTTATACCTTGCTCAAATTAGAATAAAATAATTAGAATAAATTAAAAAAGAAGAGTTGGAGTCAGCTTTGGAATCTGACTATTACTGAACTATGTGCATATCTTTTAGAATATAGAAAGCAATCATATCATGTAAGTTGAACATATCCCATATTAGACCTTCCACTTTTGAGTATAAGCATCAATCCATGGAACAAACTTAATCTAGGTTTGAATTATATCATTTAGTATAATAATTCCATAAATTGTCTAAAAATTTGAATCTATGATTTTTGCAACTTTATATAATGATCTGCTCAAATTTTTCATTGCATTAATTGGGTTTTTTGTATGCATTCCATGTCTTATGGTCAAAGCTTTTTTATAAATTTGAATCTATAATTCCCAGATGCATGGCCTACACAATCTAAGTTGTCTTATCGTCTAATCCGTTTCTTTTCAAGGGTTTTGCTCATTTATCTTGATTACTGCTGTTGTGCTTTTTGAATCCGATTAGCGAATGATTCTGTTGGTTGATCAATAAGAAATCGGTCTTGAGCTGGGTTTTACCTATAAGTTCAAAAAAAAAAAATGGTTTAGTCGGTAATACTTTGACATTCAAGTTAAGATCTTTTCTGGTTAAAAATTGGAATTCACTTCTAAAAAATGAAGATTATGATTCACTAATGACCTCTCTTTTTTTCCTTTTTCCCTCTCGCCTTTTACAGCACCATGAGTGCCAAGATCTTTTTTTATATGCGACGGGGTGTAGGCTTAACCCTGAGCCTTAGGTCCTTTTAAACCCAATTCTGTGTTCTAAGGATATAGCCCAAGTCCATCAGGTTCACATCAGATTCTTTCCAAGTCTGATACAGGAAATTTGTGAACTAGAGAAAGAGAAGAGAAACTAACACTGATTATGCGAGCATAAGACTTGTTATCAGCTGGTGTCTGAGTTCCCATAACTGCAAAGGCAGGCAAAAGAGAGAAATAAAACAAACATCTGATCTGATCAGATCAGATCAGAGCAAAACACGACCATGTATTTTAAGTAGCGACCTTACCCTCCGTTAGTCTCTTGTATTGTATTGTACAGGTAAGAACGAAGGAGCAATATATAGAGAGAGAATGTAGGGCATGGAGGGTCCATGAAAACGTCGTAGCTTTACTCCGTCAACCCTATCCCTATCCAGCCTATCCTTAAATGGCCGTGCCGATTAATTCTAGTGTTTGTCATCCACGGAGAGAGATGGAGACTTGGTGCTGTGGAAGAAAGAAGGTCACTTTGACTTTGCCTGATTACATCTTGTGTGGCATCCCATACCAATTCCTATCTTCTCCTTTTGAGGGAGCACTAAAGTCATAAGAAATTTGCCAAAACTACATGAGTACTTTCTCTGATGTTTCGCAGAAGAAACGAAGCCTCTTCTCTCATTTTCACAAAAAGTCAAAGTGACGTTTTCATGGACCCTCCATGCCCTACATCCCTCAAAATAAAACTAATTCCAATCATATATTTGGACTACTTAAGTTTTTAACTATTAATCACACTCATATTAACCACTCTTGATTTTACTCAATTTTCTTACCATCAATTCAAGAAAAGAGCCACTTATATATGGGAATATTGTACAACGTTGATGAAACTTGCATAGCATGAAGAACTTACTCCTATGAAGCCCACATGAATCATCTCTACAGGAAATGTGGATTTGCAGACAACGATTGTGGCTCGGAGATAACAGTTTGCGTGGAGGGTGAAATTTCAATGTCTTGAAGATTAATTTGTATTTTTTCCCAACTTTGGTTCTGTAATTCAATATATGAGAATAGTGATCTTTATAATTGGTTAATATGCAAATTTTGTAAGCTTAAGTTAATAATTCGATAAATATAATATTATTTAATTATTGCATTTATACTTTTTTTTTTCTTCACTTTAGATCCCTTACTAAAAGATTACAAATATGTTTAATTTTTAAATTTGTTAGATTTGTTAACTCTTTCATAAGAGGATTTGTTATTAAAAAAAGAAAGAAAGAAAGAAAACAATTAATTCTAATAGTTATGCCATTTTAGATTTAAAATATGTTGCAAAATTATAAATGCATCAACACTTTTTTTTTTTTACTTGAAAACTTTATTATTTATTTAACTTCTTACTTAATAATTAATAATTATAATTATAATCCGTGCACGGATAGATTACCAGGGACATGCATAACAAACACCAAAAGCAGTGGCCAGATTTTCCGGAAGCTTCAAGTGTGTGGACGGATAATGGAACTTGTCCTTTTTTTCTTCCTTTTTCTAGTAAAAGTCACTAACAAACATACACGGTATCACGTGTAAAAATAGAAAAAAAATTGAGAAAAAAATTATTAAAAAAATTGGTTTCCAGAGGCTTTATAAAAATTTAAGAAGAATGAAAACATCAAATTTTTAAATTATTTTAAGTGATACTATCAGTTAAAAGTGGAAACTTCAGTTACCAAAGACATCACTTTGCACTATTAATTATGTTTCCTAGGCAAAAGAACGAGGTGAATTCTTCCACATAATTTAGGGTTAAATAAAAAAATAAATTTTTTACAGTCAGTTGTAGACCGTCTGATCTATTTATTATTGTACAGTTAATTATTGACTCTACAATAATAAATAGATCAGACAATCTGCAATAACTACAAAACTAATTGCAGAGAATCTAAGTCCATTAAATAGTCCTTTATTTTTACTCTCGATTAGTTAGACAAACCCATTGAACAGACGAGAGTGCTTTAATAGAAGTTTTGGAACCAAATCTGTCAGAACAGAAGCGTGTGAAATAAAGGATGTGCTTGTCATGCGGATGTAGCTCAGAAGATAGAGCGCTCGCTTAACATGCGAGAGGTACGGGAATCGATGCCCTGCATCTTCAAAATCTGCAGTTGAATGTATTGTAAATGTTTAGCTGCTTCACAGGGGAGTCAATGTTTCCGTGTCGTCCTCCGATAGCAACCCACTGGAACTATTCTCTATCGGTATCGCGATAGCGATAGTTTGCTACCTTTAGCTTTCTTTGCTGTTGTAATCGGTGGAAATTCTCTTCTGTTCTATGTGTATTTTATTTGGAATGGCGGCGAACAAAAGACCTGTGACTCTGACAGTTGCTCAACATCAGATAGTGAAGGTAAGAACAGAGTGACTGAGAGAAGTGGGAAAGTGGAAAAAGAGGAAAACAAGGCATTATTGGAGAATTCGGATAATGTTTAAAGCAGTTTACTAGGCATCAGTTATCATGTTTTAAAAATATGATTTATGAAAATAAGGTTATGAAACAATAAGGAGTTTGGATTGTGTGTATATATGCTGATTAAATGAAACAATGAATTTCATTTAGTATATGGGAAAGGATTTAAAATCTAGAAGCTAATTGGTTTTCAAATTATGCAGTAGAAACTTTCTGCATTTACTGCCCATGCTTCTTATTTTCCAATTTATACACTATACTGTATAAAACTGCAACTACTCTCCCAGCAGTAATCTCTCATTGAGGCCTACGGCATGCCATGGGTAACCCCTCCTCATTTTAAATTTTCGTTACCACAAAAAAAATAGTAATTGATGCACACAAACTTTTATGATATACTAAAACGACTCCATCTCTGTACACGTGGCAGAGAGAGTTTTTTTCGAGTTTCAAAATTAGTTAAAATATTATTAAAATAATTTATTCTTTTATAAGAAGTAGATACAATCTTTCTTTTTTGTTATGTCTTTGACCAAAATGAGATTTTTTTTGTGTCAATATTTAATTTGTTTTTCCTCATATCCAATTATATTTTTTTCTAATAGAATATCTCCTACAGTCAATCTTTATTAATCGTCCCTTGGTTTTTTGCATTTGCTTTTTATAATAATAATTAATCAAAATAGTTTCTTTCAGAATAAAACTAATTCCAATCATATATTTGGACTATTTAACTATTAATCACACTCATATTAACTACTCTTGATTTTACTCGATTTTCTTACAATCAATTCAAGATAAGAGCCACTTATATATGGGAATATTGTACAACATTGTTGATTGTGTTTTTAGTTACTTTATTATTTCAGTTACAATTTTTGGATTAATGTTTCTGACTTTCTTTTTGTTTTCTTTTTAGTTTTGAAGGCTCCTTGAATTATTTGAGCGGAGATGATATAGTATTACTATATTTAAATCAAGTATAATTTTATTCCATAATAACTTTATGTTCTAATAAAAGAAGAATTAAAAAGTCATTTTATTTTTATTTTTATTTTTATTTTGTTATTGTGATTTCAATTTCATAATTTTCATTCCATGTAACAAATGTGACATAATGACCCGAGAAAATGATAGAAAGTTATAATGGCAGTGAGGAAGTTAGGCAAAAACTGCCTTCTCCTGTGGCTGTGAACTCTATTTAGTATTTATTCACCAACACAAGGAAGAGAAGAAAGAGATAGTCAGATAGGAACGAGTCACAGTCCATCAAGCACAATACCACAAAATCCTGGTATTAAAGGTAAAATGTCTCGAGTGCAACACAAAAGCACATTTTTCACAATATCGTACTTTATTTTTCTTCAGGACTTCTTAAGTATGTGCTCAGACTAATAGGTTATTATAAATTTTGCGCAATTGAGGAATGCATTGGGGAAGGGGGGAGGGGGTGTGTCTCATCCATCTCTTAACTCAATTATCCCAATAGCTTAAGTTATCTACAGAAGTCTGTTTGGACCAGCAATTGAATTCCCAATCACAAGATGATTAAATCCCACAAAAGTACAAAAGATTAAATCCCACAAAAGTCTGTTTGGACCAGCAGCAAGCTGAATTGAATTCCCAATCACAAAAGATTAAATCCCACAAAAGTCTGCTCCACGCAGCAAATCATCGTTCTATTTAAATCACCAACTACACTCCTCCTCTTCAATACCCATCCCACATAACCAAGTCATCAAAATCCCAATGGCAAAAGACACCAAAATCTTCCTCCCCCTCTTCGGCTTCCTCAACATCACAATCACCAGCGCCACCGCAATCTATCGCGCACACAGCAGCGGCAACATTCCCATGGTAACTTTCGTCACCTTCATTTATTTCGGCACCATTTTGCTGCATTACTGGTTCAGATTGTATCACAGTCTCCCTCGACATGAGAAATGGGCAAGGTTGAAAACTGGGATCTGGGTTTTGCTATGTTCCATTATGTTTGGATTTGCCTGCCAGTTCTCCACCTTTATGAGCCCTGTTGAATCTCTGTCGTTCTTTGCCCTTGTCATTGCTGGCAACTCCGTTCTCTTCTATGTCAGTTTTGTTTGGAATGGCAGTGAACGCAGGACCCGTGACGGTGCACTTTGCTCAGGTTCACAGCACCAAGTCTCCATCGAAACCCCAACTGTAAACCACCCAGAAACCAGTTCATCTCCTCTTCCTGCAACCCATTCCGAAACAGAAACCACAATTTACAGTTTCCTCCCCTTCTTTGCCTTCATCAATATCTCAATAATTAGCTGCACCTCAATCTACCGTTCGCGCAACTATGGTGACATTCCCATGGTACTTTTCATCACTTTCGTGTATTTTGGAACCATTTTGTTGGATTACTGGTTAAGACTGTGCCATAATCAACCTCGACTTGAGAAAGCAGCAAGGAAGCAGAAGTTGAAAATTGGGATATGGGTTTTGCTCTGTTCCATCATGTTTGGATTTGCCTGCGAGTTCTCAATTTTAATGAAAGCTGGCGAGTCTCGTGCCATTTCTGGTGTTGTAATTGGCGGCAGCTCTCTTATATTCTATGTGTATTTCACTTGGAAAGGCTTCGAAGACGAGCTGTCAAATTTGGCCAAACTCAAGCAGTGAGGGTGCGAACAGAGTCGCAGGAAAGGGGAAGAGGGAAACAGGGCATTTATTACGAAGAATTTGGATATTGTCTAATTTAGATTTCCTATGTCGTTAAAAATAATTACTCTTGTATCTTTTGCTGCTAGAAGTAGTTAAACATAAATTTAGAAGTTATTAATTAGTGTAGTATATTAATTCTAATTTTTTGTTTAATTAAATTTAGTCTAAGTGTTATTAAAATAGAGAATAAATGAGTTATCTTTAATTAAATAAAGATAAATATAATAAAAGTGAATATAAAAAATTGGTACACAATAGCAGAAACACTTGTTACATTTTTAAGCGTGTAAAAATAGACAAGTGTGATATCACCTTTGATTCTTTGATATTTACTATGTGCTTATTGATCCATAAGTAAAGTACACGTATAACAACCTACCATTCATCCTGCATTGCCTAAGATCAAATAGTTTAAGCCATCATTTTATAACTAATTAACGTTATACATTCGTTGGCAAATCCACGTGGCCTCGGCTCTCCTATCATGCACGGGTATCACCAACAAGACACTGGTATGAACTTTCTTCGTTGGTTTGATTTTCGGTCACTTTTTCACTGACAGATATGCTTCTGCTGTATTTTTTCCCTATTGGTTTGCTATTATATTCTTTAGGAAGAAGCCATGTTTAACATATTCCAAGAAACCAAACCACAGATTAGCAATCAAACAATGTAAGTTGAACATATCCCATAGTAAACCTTCCACTTTTGAGTATAAGCGTCAATCCATGGGGCAAACTTAATCTAGGTTTGAATTATATCATTAAGTTAGTATACTAAAATTCCACAAATTGTCTAAAAATTTGAATCTATGATTTCTACAACTTCATATCAATGATCTGCTCAAAATTTTCATTGCATTAATCAGGTCTTTTTGTATGCATTCCATATCTTATGGTCTAAGCTATTTTATAAATTTGAATCCATAATTCCCAGATGTATGGCCTACACAATCTAAGCTGTCTTGTGGTCTAATCCGTGTCTTTTCAAGGGTTTTGCTCATTTGTCAACTCCTCCAAGTATTTCACAACGGTGTTATTGAAAAAGGTAATACTTATATATATATATATATAACAAATCAAAAGGAGATCACCTTGGTTTTTTGCATTTTCTTTTTATAATAATAATTAATCAAAATAGTTTCTCTCAAAATAAAACTAATTCCAATCATATATTTGGACTATTTAACTATTGATCACACTCATATTAACCACTCTTGATTTTACTCAATTTTCTTGCCATCAATTCTAGAAAAGAGCCACTTATATATGGGAATATTGTACAACGTTGATGAAACTTGCATAGCATGAAGAACTTACTCCTATGAATCATCTCTACAAGAAATGTGGTTTTGCAGACAACGGTTGTGGTGGCTCGGAGATAACAGTTTGCGTGGAGGGTGAAATTTCAATGTCTTGAAGATTAATTTGTCTTTGGTTCTGTAATTCAATATATGAGAATAGTCATCTTTATTATTGGTTAATATGCAAATTTTGTAAGCTCAAGTTAATAATTCGATAAACATAATATTATTTAATTATTGCATTTATACTATTTTTTTTTCACTTTAGATCTCTTACTAAAAGATTACAAATATGTTTAATTTTTTAAATTTGCTAGATTTGTTAACTCTTTCATAAGAGGATTTGTTATTAAAAAAAAAAAGAAAACAATTTATTCTAATAGTTAAACCATTTTAGATTTAAAATTTGTTGCAAAATTATAAATGCATCAACACTTTTATATTTTACTTTAAAACTTTATTATTTATTTTGCTTCTTACTTATAATTAATGATTATAATCCGTGCACGGATAGAATACGCGACCCAGACTCCTCTCGGGAGGCAGCAGCGGGGAATTTTCTGCAATGGGCGAAAGCCTAAGTGCATGCACGCATAACAAAACACCAAAAGCAATTAGGGGTGAGCAAAATTCAATTAACGACCGAACCAAAAATAATCGGTTAGTGTTGGTCGGTTAGTATCGGATTAGTCGGTCGGTTACGGTTTTGAAATTTGAAAAAATCGGTTAATGTTGGTTGGTTTTGGTTTTGCATTTTCCCTAACCGATGAAAACTGAACCGACCAACTAAAACATTATAAACTTTAATGTTTTCCAATACCATGTTAATTAGTGATTCAATTATTTTATTGATTGATTAAATCATTCAAATATTGTCATCTTGGTGTATAAAAATAATTATATATTACTAATTTGATATTTACTTTAGTCTTATATAAATATATTTATTGAAAATAGTAATTTTTTAGTTAAATTTTTTTTTAAAAAAAGTTACTTTTGTTATGTATAGACATTTGTTTATGTTAATTTTGCCTACTCCAAGCATTTTGTGCATATATTTGGAACCGAAAGAAGTTAGCTTCCATAAATATCTTTATATATTTTTATTTTTACTTATATGATTCTTAGTAAGATGTCATAGATATTTTAAAAAATAATTTATTTTAACTTATTTAATAACTACATTCTTAATTTACGGTAAAACAATTAAATATATATTCTAAGTAGATACAACACTAAAATGAAAACAAAAGTTTTTTTTTAAATAATAAATTATTATTGTCGGTTAACTATTAACCGACCGCTTAATCAACTAAAACCGAACCGTCGGTTTTAAGGTATAGTCGGTCGGTTATCAATTTGACAAAATTACACAATTAGTTAATGTCGATCGATTAAAAATATAATCAAAACCGACCGACGCTCACCCCCAAAAGCAATGGCCAGATTTTCTAGAAGCTTCAAGTGTGTGGACGGATAATGGTACTTGTCCTTCTTTTTTCTTTCCTTTTTCTCGTAAAACTCACTCAGAAACATGCACGGTATCGCGTGTAAAAAGAGAACAAAATTGAGAAAAGAAATTATCAAAAAAAAATTGGTTTGCAGAGACTTTATAAAAATTTAAGAAGAATGAAAACATCAAAAATTTTAAATTATTTTAATATATTAAGTAATACCATCATTTAAAACTGGAAACTTCAGTTACCAAGAGATCATTTTGCACTATTAATTATGTCTCCTAGGCAAAAGAATGAGGTAAATTCTTTATGCATTTATAATTTTGCAACATATTTTAAGTCTTAACGAAAGCTGGCGAGTCTCGTGTCATTTTTGGTGTTGTAATTGGCGGCAGCTCTCTTGTATTTTATGTGTATTTTATCTGGAAAGGCTTTGAAGACGAGCTGTCAAATTTGATCGAACTCAAGCAATGAGGGTGAGAACAGAGTCGCAGGAAAGGGGAAGAGGAAAACAGGGCATAGATGGAGAATTTGGATATTGTCTAATGTAGATTTCTTATGTCGTAAAAAAATTACCAGGGGCTTTTGTACCAAAATATAACATATTTAAACAAATTTTACTAATGTATACCAAATCAAAAAATATTTACCTTGGTAGCATGAAGTACAGTAGCAGTGTTTGACAATGGTTCCAACAGAGCATATGTATATGTTTTGTTTTTCCTTATGGAATGGTCCCATCACAACGCCAACGCGCATTCTCATGTCCAATTCAATTGGACTGATTCAATACGTGCATCATCGGGTCAGCAACGGTAGTTTTGTTTTAATTGGACAGTCACAATGTGAATCTGAATAACAAGTATTTAAGGAGAGGAAGCATCCTCCGTTACTAACTTCGTTAATGTCTTTTACTTTTTATATATATAACATATATTTCAAGATTTATAATTTATATTTAAAGTTTGGAGTTTATATTTTAAGATTCACATTTGAGTTTAAAGTTTATGTTTTATATATATAATTTAAAGTTTAAGATTTATGTTACAAGTTTAGGTTTATATTTTAAGTTTTTTTTTGTCAAAATTTAGGGTTTATATTTTTATATTTAAGATTTATATTTTAGAATTTAAGATTTATATAATAAGTTTAAGATTTACATTTTTTAAGGTTTGAAAAATTATAAATAATAACAAAGATATAAAGGTAAAATAAAAAAATATTAAATATCAATAAGACTTGTAATTAATATATTAATTAATAAAAAAATCTCCGCACGTTGTAGATTTCATACTTTTGCGAAAAGTGACGTTGTCTTACGTGGATACGTTACTTTGCTCACAAATTAGAAGACTAGATTTTGGGCTAGTAATTGCTCGTTGCTTGTGTCAATCATCCTAGTGGCAGTATTTTTTTCCATCTTTATATCGGTTCCATCTTTATTATGAAATTGAAGATGCTTCAGCTTACAAGAAATGGAGCACAAAACACCATATGGACGAGATTTAAAATAATAATACTTTTTTTTTTTTTTTCATTCCGAGAGTGACATAAGATTTAAAATAATACTTACAATTAAAACAGGAAATGGCCCAACCAAGTAGGCTCTGAAATACTTAAACTGCAATTGAGAGAAGTTTCTTAGTTATTTCGGAACTTGGAAACATATTGGTTTTTGCCAAGTTAGTTGAACAGAAGCCAATAACTCCGATTATTGAGAGATGGGTTTCTTCGCCCTTAAGGAACTTGTAATATATTCCTTTTGCCAAGCTTGTTGACTTAGATGCCAAAATGTCATTATATATACACACAATAAAATGCCATTATTTCAAAATTATTTTCCAATGCATCATTTTTGGATAAGTTTATGAGCATCAATCCCATTACTATTTTCTTACTATATATTATTTCTTATTAATAGATTCTACGACTATTCAACTTTATACTATAATTTCACACATTATACTTTTTAGAGTAAATACCTATTTTGGTCCCTCACACTTCAAACCCTAATCAATTTAGTCCCTTAAACTTGTAAAACTTATCAATTTAATTCTCACACTTCAAAAATATTGATAAATTTAAGGGATTGATTAGGGTTTCAAATGTAAGGAACTAAATTAATAAATTTAAAGTGTGAGGAACCAAATTGATAAGAGTTTTAAGTGTGAGGGACTAAAATAGGTATTTACTCTACTTTTTATCACAACTTTGCCCTTAATTAGTAATGTACATTTCACCATTATTTTTTATCACTCACTTTTTTCACTTTTTATTTACTCTCACAAAATCTTTATCTTTCCATTTACTATCACCATAAATGTATATTATAATTTTAAATTAATATATTATTAAAATAAAAATAAATTTATTACTTTTTAATTATTATTTTCTTGAATTATTTTATTATTTTTATATTTAAAAACTAACACAATATATTTTATCAAACATTTTTTACTTTTATTAAAAATAATTATAAATTATATTATTTTTTTTAATTTCTTAATCCTTTATTTTTTTTATATATGTAATTTTATCTAATATATATGTTTATAACAATTGCATATTTTAAAATAATAAATCATTTATTCTCTATAGACTTTATTTATTTTTGACATTCAATTAATTTTTTAAAAAATATTTATAATTTATTATGTTAAAATTTACCGTGCACTATCTAGTGTGAAGAAAGTCTTGACAAAAAAAATTATTTTAAGGGGCATCAATTAAAGTGTGCTCTTCCAATGTAAAAAAAAAAAGACTTAAGACTTGTTAATGCGTATTTTTCCCTTTCATTTGGTATTTATGTCTAGTTTTAAATTGAGTGGATTTGAGGCGCTTGAACATTACACATATTGGCCACCAAAATAGGCATACACATGAATGGAAAATCAGACACAAGAAAACCCAAAAGGATTCCTTGTCTAAACATGAATTTTTTTATTTTAATCCATTTTATTATACCTAATAGAATCAACTCTTTCTTCCTCAACTTATCCCTTTTAATTCCATGTTTTTAAATTTTACAAGCATTCAAAAAGAAAAACAATTCCTACCATGAGCTATTATTAAATTAAATTGTGTATTAAATAGGCATTTTATTCTGAATGGTGAATCAAAACCTAAATACTTAAGATACAATCTAAATCCTTTATTACCAATCATATAAGGTCGTTTAGTCACCACATCTTTAGTATTTATTTCAACAATAATTTTCTAATTAATTGCAAATTATTTTTTATATGAGATTATGAATTATTTTGTTAAACGATATATATTAGTTTTGAATAAACAAATAGATAAAAGATTCGTATTAATTAATAAATGTAAGTTAACACTGATATTCATCAATATTAACGTATAAATATTTAAAATCTGAGGAGGACTTTAAAGCAGTTTTGAATTGAGTTTTTTTTTTAAGAAAAAAAAAGTGAAGTTACAAAGACAAATAGAAGTTAAAAGGTGAAATATCTCCCACATGTTTTTAAAGAATAAAATGTGATGATCCTTTTACCAAAAATCAATTTAAATAGTGATTTTTTTATAGAAAATTTTAAATTAGAAGTAGGTTAAAGCAAATCTAAACGGGTGTGTTATTGATTTGAATTTTTCCATTATAAAAATAATTACTATTTATTTATTAAAAATCATTATAAGAATCCACTTTAAGGAAAAAGATTAATTCTATGTTTAATATAGAGTTGGGATGCTAGTGGGCAAAAAATAATATTTAGATACTATTTGGATTGGCTTCTAAAAAAATAAAAATTAAAAGGAGAAAAAAAATTATTTTGTGTTTAAAATAGGTAATAAAAAGTTTTTTTTAATAGAAATTGTGTTAAGATAGATAAATGTAAAAGTGTTTCTAATATATTAAAATAACAAGAAAAGACATATAAAAATACTTCTATTTAAGAGTGTTTAAACTAAAATAATTTATTATGAAATTTTAAATTATTTATTTTAAATTTAAATAAAACATATGAAATAACTGATATATTTTTAAATTTATTTTCTGGTTATATTCATTCATTTAGATAATTTATATTTAAAATTAAATTGATTATGCAATAATTAATAAATTAATAAATAAAAATAATTATAATAATATAAAAATTGGTCAAAATAGAATATTATTGTAATAGTTTTAAATTTTAAGCAAAAATTAGTGAATTAAAGGTATTAATGTAATTTAAAGTTGATCAAAATAATTTTTACTTATTTTTTTTTTTGAAATATTCTCAATTGCTTTGAAAAAAAAGAAGAAGGAAGTTTTCGGCTGATTAAATGTGTTCCACCTTTTACACATAAACTAATCCAGACAATGATTAATTGGATAGAAGTGTTTATTTTTAAATTAAAAGTTAATTTAAGTTTAACAATAGTGTGTGTTAAGTTTTAGGATTTCCCTATAATTAAGAATTTTTGAAAAATAATGGGCTGGGTTCTGGAGTGGATTAGGGATTGCAAATTAAGCCAAAGTTGATCCGATAGGAGTGATTGATAATCATCTGAGATTCTCTTGACACATCCCATCACTTCTAACAACATACCCCTTTATTAACCAATTTCATTAGTGGAACACCTAGTGATTTATGCTAATGGGACAAACAATTTAATCTTAAACCCTATTTCTATCATTCCTAAACCCTATCTCTCTCACACATCCTAAGCTAATTTTTAGGACAAAATCTTATTCCATTTGATGTATTAAATTTTATCTCACATGATTGTAATTAATTAAATATATAATTTACAATATTTTGTAATATTATTTTATAAATTGTTAAACTTCTGTTTGCCCTCGAGTTTTTAGAATCCAAATAATCCAAAAATATATTAAAAAAAATGCTTATTCTGTGCATTTATTAAAAATGAAAGTAATGAGAGTCAAACTTATTTCTACCATTCCTTTTGTTTGATTTTCTTTTTTCTTTTTTGGATCAGTAAATCATATGAATAATATAGGGAGAAAGAAGGGTAGAGGTGGATGTGGACTAATAGTACAAGAGGCATTATTGAACCAAAGTAACTAAAATATGAGTAGCACATGTTTAAAGTCTAGTTAGAAACTGGTTAGTGATTAAATAGACGTTTGGAAGATGCGAAGAAGCTTCAGCCAAAAAAACATACGAACTTATGCTAATCAAATTGGCTGTCATATGTATATATGTACTCCTTTTTCTACGGTATATATATACATACGTAGGAAACATACGAACTAATGCTAATCAAATAGGGCGGCAGATTGTTGGGTTGATTGTTACTGTATTTCCTGCCTCGTGACATAGACTTTCTTATTATATGGAAAGCGAACAAAAGGGGTTAATGTAAGATCATAGCTGAAAGACACTTTTCTTTGGATGGCCCACCAGGACCACTATTCATGTACTCAGGAGGAGGGAACAGTTAACGGGTTATGTATTTATCAATAGAAGCGTGTGGAATGGGTATTAAGATAACATTTGCTGTCCTACCATCTATATTTACCTATGCCAACTAAAATATTAAGTCAGCGTTGAATAAAAAGACAAATTAAATATTTAAATCAAGTAATCAGTTACAATTTGTCTGCAGGTGCAATTAATAGGGCAGTTAATGTTTATTTTATCATCCAACATCTAAAAGTGTGAACAATTTTTTTAAAAAAAATGTTCTTTGCTCCTTTTTTCTTGCAGTTATTTTGCACCAGTCATTCACCAACAATTCTTTCACCCTAAAAAGCATTTGATTCCAAATTGTAAAGATGCCTTCTGATTCTTTTGACTTTATGTGTGGGTGGAATAGTCTTGCCACGTATTGGTTGGAACTATCTCAGCCAATAGATTGCTCAAACCCATATTTCTCCGAAACAGAATTTTCAGATTCTTTGGACTGGTACAAATGGCACAGAATCAAAGACGCTTGTAAAACATACTAGTTAAAGTAATGCAAAATAAATAAATAAATTATATATTTAGTAAAATTCAATAAGTTAAAAACTACTTACTAAAATATTAGTGTTTTTATCACATCAATTCTAAACGTGGATTTAATTAAAGAGCGCCAATTGAGGTAGTGCCTTTTTAAAAGGAAGACGCCAATCAAAGTACTCAAGGGGTGATATTTCTTTTCCGAACCTCACTAATACTTAACATGTATAACTCAATCCTTTAACATGCTAATGTATTCCTTTTGCCAAGCTTGTTGACTTAGATGCCAAAATGTCATTATATATACACACACCCTAAAATGCCATTATTTTAAAATTATTTTCCAATGCATCATTTTTTAATAAGTTTATGAGCATCAATCCTATTAGTATTTTCTTACTATATATTATTTCTTATTAATAGATTCTACTACTATTCAACTTTTTACTATAATTTCACACATTATACTTTTTATCACAACTTTTTTATTTTGCCTTTAATTAGTAATGTACATTTCACCATTATTTTTTATCACTCACTTTTTTCACTTCATTTACTATCACTATAAATGTTTTATTATAATTTTAAATTAATATATTATTAAAATAAAAATAAATTTATTACTTGTTAATTATTATTTTCTTGAATTATTTTATTATTTTTAGATTTAAAAACTAACACAATATATTTTATCAAACATTTTTTACTTTTATTAAAAATAATTATAAATTATATTTTAAATCCTGTATTATTCTGGAAATGGGAAAAAGATATTATTATTTTATTTTTTCTAATTTCTTAATACTTTATTCTTTTTAATATATTTAATTTTATCTAATATATATGTTTATAACAATTACCTATTTTAAAATAATAAATCATTTATTCTCTATAGACTTTATTTATTTTTGACATTTAATTATTTATATATATCTATATATATATATATAAAATTTATTATGTTAAAATTAACCATACACTACACAGAATACTATCTAGTGTAAAGAAAGTCTTGACAAAAAAATTCTTTTAAAGGGCTGCACCTCATTTGTTTTGCCTGCCCTCAAGAACGCCAGCGAGCTCATAATTTTTATCGAGACATTTATCTTCAATTATGACGATATTTGGTCTTATTTTCTCTTCATTCTTGTTTATATGGAGAATGAACAATTTATGGATTGAGATTGTACCCCACCGTAGCGTGGCTATAACTCTGGATTGCTACCATTTTTGTGACCATAACTTATGTATCTGTCATTTTTGTTGTCCTTTAGTATTTATTCACCAATACAAGGAAGAGAAGAAAGAGATAGTCGGATAGGAATGAGTCACACTCCATTAGGCACAACAGAAAATCTTAGTATAAAAGGTAAAATGTGTCGAGCGCAACACAAAAGCACAAACTACCTTCGACATTTTTCACAATATCGTACTTTATTTTTCTCCATGACTTCTTAAGTATGTGCTCAGACGTTACCACCATGCCTAAGCATGTTTAATAGGTTATGTCGGCCGATTGAGCAACATGTGGGGGTGTCGCTCAGATGGTAGAACGCTCGCTTAGCATGCGAAGAGAAAAAATAGGTATAAAAAATAAAGAAACCCAATAACATATGGGGGTGCAGCAGCTCTATCTTAAACATGACAGATATTAACAACAGATTCTAATACTACCTATCAAAGAAGTCAACAACTGATTCTAACCAGTCAAAACGCATTAATACTACCTATCAAAGAAGTCAACAACTGATTCTAATCAGTCAAAACGCACTAATACGATACTTATCTTAAACATTAAACATGACAGACAGAGTCAAAAAAGTAATACGAGATTAATATGCCTAATACGAGAACGAACACAGAAGGTACCTATCTTAAACATGACAGACGGTACAGATTCTAATCATTGCCTATTTAATGGTCTCCAATACCCCATCCCACATGACCAAGTCATCAAAATCCCAATGGCAAAAGACACCAAAATCAGTTCATTGCCTCTTCCTTCGACCAATTCCGTTAACAAACCAACCAAAATTTACAGCTTGCTGCCCATCTTCGCCTTCCTCAACATCACAATCACCAGCGCCGCCGCAATCTACGGCGCACACAGAAGTGGCGACATTCCCATGGTAACTTTCATCACCTTCATTCATTTCGGCACCATTTTGCTGCAGTACTGGTTCAGATTGCATCACAGTCTCCCTCGACATGAGAGGGCAAGGTTGAAAACTGGGATATGGGTTTTGCTATGTTCCATTATGTTTGGATTTGCCTGCCAGTTCTCGACCTTTATGAGCCCCGTTGAATCTCTGTCGTTCTTTGCTCTTGTCATTGCTGGCAACTCTGTACTCTTCTATGTCAGTTTTATTTGGAATGACAGTGAACACAGGACCTGTGACTGTGCACTTTGCTCAAATTCACAGCACCAAGTCTCCATAGGAATCACAACGGTAAGCGACCCAGAAACCAGTTCATCTCCTCTTCCTGCAACCGATTCCGAAACAGAAACCACAATTTACACTTTGCTCCTCTTCTTTGCCTTCATCAATATCTCAATAATTAGCTGCATCGAAATCTACCGTTCGCACAACAATGGCGACATTCCCATGGTACTTTTCATCACTTTCGTGTATTTTGGAACCATTTTCTTGGATTACTGGTTAAGACTATGTCATCATCTACCTCGACTTGAGAAATCAGGAAGGAAGCACGGGTTGAAAATTGGGATATGGGTTATGCTCTGTTCCATCATGTTTGGATTTGCCTGCCAGTTCTCAATCTTAATGAAAGCTGGCGAGTCTCGTGCCATTTCTGCTGCTGTAATTGGTGTCAGCTCTCTTATATTCTATGTGTATTTTATTTGGAAACGCTTCGAAGACGAGCTCAAATTTGGTCAAACTCAAGCACTGAGGGGGAGAACAGAGTCGCAGGAAAGGGAAGAGGAAAACAGTGCATTTATGGACAATTTGGAAAATGTCTAATGCAGATCTGCAGTCATTCTTCTCTGTTGACTGCCTGCAGAAAAGGATTTATCTAGTGGCTAGGAATTACTTGACTGCAGATGACTGCAGAAAAGGATAACTGCAGATCATCGGGGTCCTTTTTTATCAGTTGACTGCCTCGCCTTGTTATCAGATTTCTTAATGTCCTCAATCATAATTCTTTTTCCCTTTTCTTCCTTATTGCTTTTTTGTTTTATTAGTTGTAGAAAAAGTCGTACTAGCATTGGTACGACTTCCCTTCTTTCTTTTTTAAATTTTTTTATATATTATATTTATTTGAATACATAATAAATATATAAATAAAAATAATTAGCTAACTAATTATTATGATTAAAATTAAAATAATTAAATTATTTTGTTTTTATTTTAAATTGAATAAATAATTTTAAAATAAATAAATAAATTATTTAATATATGAAAAAATAAATAAATACATTAAAAATTGTGTTTTTATAAATTTTTATATTTTAATATTTTAAAAATAAAATAAAACTGAGTTGAAATGATATGTTGAAAATAAATAAATGTCAACAAAAATTAATCTATGAGATAATTTATCTATGAGATAAATTTATGAGATCCATTTAAACAATTCTTGAAAGTTATCAAAGTAAAAAGAAATTACTTAAGTTATATTAAGTAAGAAAAATTACTTTCACAAAAAATAAATATGGTATAATAAACCTAAAAAACATAATAAAAAATTAAGTAACTTTTTATAAATTGCAAAGATGCTAATAACATAACTGATTTATACTGCAAAGAGATTTTTTTTCTTAAAAAAAAATAGTAACCATTTAGACAAGTAATCATTTAATTGGTATAAAATGGCAGCACTTCAATTTCCCTGCCGAGCCCCACATTGGCGTTAACTCAGTAGAAAATTATGTTGATTTACAATTTATATTTTGAAAAACTTATCATTCTGTGACAATTATGTAGCACTGAATTTTTCCAAAACTTATCTTTTGTGCTTCACGTCGACCATAAATTGCCAAACAAGTATCCTCAGAGTTTGGTCAAGAATATCTTTGTGCTCTTTTCCCCTTTTATAAAGTGTTTGTTTACAAGATGCCAAAATGTCATTATAAAAGTGTTCAACTTGCGGATAGAAAACTCCAAGGAATTATTTTATAGTTGGTTCTGTCTGCACCTTTTTAGATTAGCTTGAACCTTTTGAACATATTCCAAGGAATAGAAAATTCCTATTCGCAAGATATCAATAAGAAGCCACAATTATAGCTGCACCATAAAAAATCTAACTCAATAGACTCTGGAATTGAACTGGTCCATTAACAGTGGTAAGTTTCGACTCTTTGGCAGCGCACAAACACAAAATCACTCATTCATATAAAATATGGATATTTGGTTTTGTTTACTTTCCAAGGTTCAAAGAGATCGTTGATGCCAGTGAGGTTCCATCGGTAGACATGCTGAGAAAGAATAAAAAGAGTCATGTCATTGGAGGTGACTTGCCGAGAAAGAATAGAAAAAGAAATGTTTTTTTTTTTTCCTTCATTTTGCCTAGATTGTCTGCTCATTGCTTGCACCATGAGAAACTTAAAGAGAAGGATTTTAAATTTTAAATCGATAGAGAATAATTTTAGGAAATCGATTTTGATATTTAAAATAATTGAAAGGAATACGTGGAATAGGAGAATTTGACAATCAAAGCAAAATTTGCCATCAGTGTTTATTATATTTTAGCTATTATTTCAATTTTGATTTCAAGAAGAAATATGCTTAATTATTTGGCAATCAAAGCTGAATTAATCTTTATTATTATGAGAGTAATTTTAGGTAATATATATTTTTTAATTATTTAAAAGTAAAAAAAAGAAAAGAAAGGAAAAGGCCATTACCACGTGAGAGGAGTAATGCATATTAAATAACTTTTCCATCACTCAACATCCCCATCTCAGAAGTTTCCTTTTTCAATATTTTAAAATTATTAAAGCAAGTCACAGAAGTAATGCATATTATATAACTTTTCCATCACTCAACATATCCATCTCAGAAGTTTCCTTTTTTCAATATTTTAAAATTATTAAAGCAAGTCACAATTAATTTGAATTGATTGTAAGAGGTTAATATGAGTGTGATTAATAGTTAAAAACTTAAATAGTCCAAATATGTGATTGGAAATAGTTTCATTGAGAGAGACATTAGGAAATACTATTTTGATTAATCGTTATTATAAAAAGAAAATGCAGAAAACCAAGATATGATTAGGAAACATATTGGATCAAATTTCTATTTTTAACATGGATAGGGATCAAATCGAGATTCACTATAGGAGATATTCTATTAGCAAAAAAATATAATTGGATATAGGGAAAACGAATTAAATATTGATAATTTAGTTTGTGTTATTTTATAATTTTTTTTGGATAATTTAGTCCTTAGGCAAAGTTGTGGGAGTTAATAATTTATATTTGAGAAAATTATATCAACTTCCTTCGTAGTTACTTTGTTTTTCACTTACTTCCTCCATTTTTAAAACTTACACTTACCTCTATTGTAGTTTAAAAAAATACTACTCTTAAATTTAATTTTTAATGGTTGATTTTAGTCAATAATTAACAAAATTAAAATATCTTAAACATCCTTAAAAGTGATAAATTTTATTTCTCTTGTAGTTACCTTATTTTTCACTTACATTCCCTTCATTTTTATATTACACATAGTTCCCCTATAAGTTTTTTTAAAAAAAAAAAATACAACACTTGAATCCATAATGGCACTAACCCAATCATTAGTTATAAATTATTTTATAGTATGTATTATTTTGTATAAATGCTAATTATAAAATTTATTCTTTGTAATATGTTGAAATATGATGAAAAATTCACTCATTAAACATATCATTTAAATTAAATGATAAAAAATATAAAAACTAAAATTTATCATAAACTAATAATTTCCAACAAAATACTAAATATATTATATTATACTTAATGTAATATATATAGTAAACTACATGAAAAGCAAATAAATTGAACACTATCCCTTGAAAGAACATTCAAATTTTATCTATCATTTAAATTTATTTATTATTTAACTATTTTTTAAAACTAAAAAATTTGTTAGGTTAAACAATTATTTTCTAAAGAAAAAAATAAATAAAATGACATAAAATAATTTAAAGAGAAAATAAAAACTTTTATATACACCAGAACATTAATACAATCAAATGATATTTTACTTATTTTAGTTTTTTATTATTTATGTTTTTTAATTTATACTTGCAGGACCAATAAACGCAGGAATAATTTTGATAATTATATTTTGTGTCACTTTTTTAAAAAAAATAAGAAAGGTAATTAACAAAACAAAACAGTGATCAATTAAATTTTCCCAGAAACCAAAACAGAGCATGAAAACAATCGTCATAGAAAAAAAAAAATACTAGAATTGGTATGGGAAGGCACAGAATATATATTCCGGCAAAGATCGAAAGAGAGAGAAACTAACAGTGGTTGTGACTGCGAGCATAAGACTTGTTATCAGCTGGTCCCTGCGTTCCCGTCACTGCCACTGCAAGGGGAGAAATAACTGATCAGATCAAAACACGACCGTGTATTTGAAGGATCGACCTTCCCCTCCGCTAGTCTCTTGTATTGTATTGTACAGGTAAGAAGGAAGAAACGAGTGTAGTAAGACAGAGTCTCACATTTTATAAGTCATAAATTTAAATTTTAATTATTTTTTTTAAAGTAAGATAAATGTAATTTTTTTATAAATATTTATTGAGTTTAAAAAAAAATTTATCTTAAAATAAAACACGGTTGTTTTCCCTAAATTTTTGTTAAAAACAATATCTAAATTGGTGGAAGCTCTTTTATATTCTACACCGTTAAAAAGAATATTTTGTTTAGATAACTTTTTATATTTTTCCTTAAAAATTGACACAAATATATAATTATCAAAATTACTGTATCCAAACATGATGGAACAGAGCAAAACCCATATCCCAATTTTCAACTCGTGCTTTCTTGCTGATTTCTCGAGTCGAGGTTGATCATGACAGAGTCTTAACCAGTAATCCAAGAAAATGGTTCCAAAATACACGAAAGTGAGGAGAAGTACCATGGGAATGTCACCGTTGTTGCGGGAACGGTAGATTGCGGTGCAGCTAATTATTGAGATATTGATGAAGGCAAAGAAGGGGAGGAAAGTGTAAATTGTGGTTTCTGTTTCGGAATTGGTTGCAGGAAGAGGAGATGAACTGGTTTCTGGGTCGTTTGCCGTTGGGATTCTGATGGACACTTTGTGCTGTGAACCTGAGCAAACTGCACCGTCACAGCTCCTGTGTTCACAGCCGTTCCAAATAAAACTGACATAGAAGAGAACAGAATTGCCACAAATGACGAGAGCCAAGAACGACAGAGATTCAACGGGGCTCCTAAAGGTAGCAATCCTGAATGGCAAGATCCCCCATGGTAGGTATCATCTCGTATGGCATGAAACCAATTCTAGCTCCTATGTTGTCAATCTGGGAAATAAAGAAGTTGATAATTCGAAATTCCCCCTGCAGGAATGCTTCAACGAAGCAAAGATGAGTGTTCAAAGGGATTTGGAAGAGGAAAGTGCCAAGTAAGTTAAAGATTTTAATTTGTAGAGCTCTGCAGGAAACCCTCCTGACCAAGGCAGCTATATTCAAAGAGTCTTTGGAGACCCAAATTGCCCTTCCTGCCCAGATTGTGAGGAAAGAGTTGCCCTTGTGCTTACCCACTACCCCTTCGCTCTTCAAGTTTGGGTCTTCAATTGCGGCGTAATCTCGGGATCGTTGAGCGGTTTTATATATATATGACTAAGCAAGTCATTTTGTCCAATCTCTGTATCTAAGTACGTGGAATGGGAATATTCCTCTCCTTTTAAATACACGCTCAGTGATCATTAGAGCTTGAAATATGTGCCCATAAGAATACACCAGAATAAAAAACAAAAAAGTGCTCATAAGCCCGTTTTGTAAGTGTTTATTAGCCCTTCTTAGAAGTGCTCAATGCCTCACTTGCTCTTCTGAGTGCTCCTAATACTTACCTGTATTTTGTTTTCGGCTATTTTAATATAAATTTTTTTTAATAAAAATATAATCAAATTGGTATTCGATAGAAACTTTTTGATATTTCAGAATTACCAGGTAGCATATTACTTGTTGAATAACAAATTATTTTAGCTTTATTACTTAACTAGACTTAAAATGCATGCACAGGTAGACATTTGGGTGGGTTACGCCTTGTGTCCTATGAATGAGCTACTGTAATGGAACGATCATTATGGAGGTGGATCAAGAAAGTTGAGATATTTCAAGAAAATGAAAAAAACATAGGGAGCTGTATAGATTAATCCAATAGCTACAAAGCTCCAACTGGAGAGATACCGACCCAAGATATAGTCTTTTTTTTAGTAATTGGATTTATCTTTACAGAAAAAGCTAATCAACATTTTGTAATAAAACTACTTACAAATCCTTGTTGACATAATGGCCTAAGAAAATGATAGAAAGTTATAAAAATTAGATACTAATCTCTCTTTCTATGTCTCTCACTAAAATAAGATTTTTTCGTATTAATATTTAATTCTTTTATCTCTATATCCAATTATATTATATTTTTTTTCCTAATAGAATATCTCCTATAGTCAATATTGATTTGATCCCTATCCATTTTAAAAAAAGAAATTTGATCCTTATCCATGACATAATTGTTTTGTATGGCAGAGAATTCTCATGAGCCGAATTCGGATTCTGAGCTCGTGAAGCATCTCAAAGAAAGAATCAAGATTGGTTATCTCTAATTTTATCCCAAAATTAGTTTTTTTTTTTTTAATTTATTTATTGATTTATTATACTGAGAAACAGTTGCCCATGTGCTTACCCACTGCCCCTTCACTTTTCAAGTTTGGCAATCCCCTAATCTCAACTGGGCGTAATCTCGCGCAATCTCGGAGCGGTTTTATGACTAAGCAAGTATTATTTTTCTCTGTGTGTGTGTGTGTGTGTGTATATATATATATATATATATATCTTTGCACCCTTACATGCTTGTGGGCTGACATTTCTCGTGAAGATGATGGACCATGCTTATTCTCTCTTCGTCACATCCCCACAATTTCTCCAATCTCTGTTGCTGAGTACGTGGATCTGGGTATCCTCTCCTTTTAAATACACGCTCAGTGCTAACAAAAGAATAAGTGCTCATAAGCCTTGGAGCATTTACAGCGATAGAACTCACGATGCTTTTATATTTTTATTTTTTATTATTTTTAGATAGAGTCTATTAACTACATTACTAATTATTAACATAAATATATTCTGCATCTAGATATACTTTGCATTTGGGTCTTCGTTTATTGTTGAGAAAAAAAAAAATTGCCTTCAATTTTTTTTTTTGTATGTCTTACTGTTTTTTTTGCTATTCGTGTATATTATGATTTAAATTTGAGCTGTGAATAGTTAGAGAACGAATTTCTTCTCTCTCCTCCAGTTTATTAAAACTTTAATGGTGAAATTGAAATTACAAGGATGTATAATTTAATGCAATAATTAAAAAACAACCACTAAAAATGGTTTTAGAAGTGTTCATTAACCGTTCTTAAAATGCTCATAAGCTCTTCTTATAAGTGTTCATCAGCCCTTCTTAGAAGTGCTCAATACCTCATTTGCTCTTCTTAGTTCTCGTATACTTATCTGTATTTTGCTTTTATATAATTGTGATTTCATTAGTTTTCCACACTTAATCACCTTTACGTGAAAATCTGTCGTCTCGTTCACTCTGTAGAAAATTATTAAATAATGACATATTGGCGTCCAAGGCAACAAGTTTGGCAAAAGTAATATGTAGAAAAAAAAAATAAAAAATAATATGCATCGCACATCAAAGCCAATTTGGCAACCTCAACTGTTATATTGCATGCATGTGCAAAGGGTATCGTGGGCCCTCCCTCCGATCCACACCAGTTCTATAAATGCCCTTTCCTCTAATTCTACTATGTTTTCAGGTAAGAGGAATCAAAATCGAATGTTTTTCCCGCGCGAACTGGAGAGGTTTCGTCCTTTCATTTTCCACCGTCTGTTTCCTTGTAATAAAACTACTCAGATTTACATCCATGTGCATTGATACACAGGGCCCTTCCTTGTCTTATAGAAAAACATTATTTCAAAAAAAAAGAAAAAGAAAAGCATAAGACATCCATGTGTATTGATGTCCTCCGTACACAGGATGTCTTGTGCTTTTTGAAAATTCCAATTTGAAATCATTTTATCCCAAAAAATAGCTTAGGATGTGTGAGAGATACGGTTTAGAAATGATTGAAATAGAGTTTAAGATTAAATTTTTTTGTCCTACTAGCATATATCACTAGGTATTCTACTAATGAAATTAGTTAATAAAGGGGTATGTTGTTAGAAATGATGGGGTGTGTCAAAAGAATTCCCTGGATGTTTGTCACAAAGTTTAAAAGGAGTTTGGATTGTGTGTATATATGCTGATTTTATGAAACAATGAATTTCATTTAGTATATGGGAAAGGATTTAAAATCTAGCAGCTAATTGGTTTTCAAATTATGCTGTAGAAACTTTCTGCATTTACTGCCTATGCTTCTTATTTTCCAATTTATACGCTCTACTGTATAAAACGGCAGCTACTCTCCCAGCAGTAATCTCTTATTGAGGCCCATAGCATGCCATGGGTAATCTCTCCTCATTTTAAATTTTCGTTACCACAAAAAAAAAAAAATAGTAATTGATGCACACATACTTTTATAATATACTAAAACGACTCCATCTCTGTACACGTGGCAGAAAGAGGTTTTTTCAGTTCTAGAGTTAGTTAAAATATTATTAAAATAATATATCCTTTTATAAGAAGTAGATGCAATCTTTCTTTTTGTTATGTCTCTGACCAAAATGAAACTTTTTTTTATCAATATTTAATTTGTTTTTACCTATATCCAATTATATTTTTTTTTTTCCTAATAGAATATCTCCTATCATCAATCTTTCCTAATCATCCCTTGGCTTTTTGCATTTTCTTTTTATAATAATAATTAATCAAAATAGTTTATCTAAAAATAAAACTAATTCCAATCATATATTTGGACTATTTAAGTTTTTAACTATCAATCACACTCTTGATTTTACTCGATTTTCTTACAATGAATTCAAGAAAAGAGCCACTTATATATGGGAATATCGTAGAACGTTGCTGAAACTTTGATAGCATGAAGAACTTACTCCTATGAAGCCCACAGATGGAATGTATTGGTGATAGAGTAGCATTTGTAGAGGCTGTGATTGGAAAAGAACCACTGATATGGAGTGATCTAATGCATTGTTATTCTTTCCCAGCGTGCTCCGTGTTCTTTCATTTCTCTTTTCTATTTATTTATTTATTTTTTTTTTGGTTTTTTTCTCCTTCTTTGAGCCATTGGTTGTGTTTTATTTACTTTGTTGTTTCGGTTACAGTTTTTGGATTAATGTTTCTGCCTTTCTTTTCAATTTTGAGGGCTCCTTGGATTATTTCTCATGGATATAAATGAGGGAAGCACCTCATTTGTTTTGTCTGGCCTCAAGAATGCTGACGAGTTCATAGCTTCAATCAAGACATTTATCTTCGATTATGATGATATCTGGTCTTATTTTCTCTTCATTCTTGTTTAGATGGAGAATGAACAATTTATGGATTGAGATTGTACCCCACCATAGCTATAACTCTGGATTGCTACCATTTTTGTGACCATAACTTATGTTTCTGCCATTTTTGGTTGTCCTTTAGTATTTATTGACCAACACAAGAAAGAGACGACAGAGATAGTCATATAGGAACGAGTGACAGTCCATCAAGCACATTACCAGAAAGTCTTAGTATAAAAGGTAAAATGTGTCGAGTGCAACACAGAAGCACAAAATACCTTCGACATTTTTCACAATATCGTACTTTATTTTTCTCCAGGACTTCTTAAGGATGTGCTCAGACGTTACCAGCAGGACTATTTGAGCATGTTTAATAGGTTATTATATATTTCACCCGATTGAGCAGCATATGGGGGCGTGGCTCAGATGGTAGAACGCTCGCTTAGCATCTCCAATAAAATAATTCAAAGAGGAAAAATAGGTTTAAAATAAGAGGAAATCTAAGTTATTCTATGAGTTAAATTACTCTATTTTAAATGATCCACTAAATTATTAATTTCTGTAACAATATTTTTATTTATTACAAATTAATTCTTATTATTTTTAAGGTTCTAATTTTCATCTTCCCTTATTTTCTTAAAAAAAATTTCTATCATTTATTTTCCCTTCATTCATTTCTTATAATAAATTTTAATTTATTATTTAACAAATTTTTTATGCCAATAGTATTTTTCTTAGAAGTTATTTTTCAAGAAAATAAAAACATAAGTTTCACATCCTTTAATTAACCCTAATAACAGATTAAAAGAAAATATTCTTTAACTAAAATAAAATTAACCAATACAGTCTTTATTGAAATACCTAACATCTAAAAAATAATTTATAAATAATTAAATTAAAACCACACTTAATATATGTTTTTAATAATAACAAGTGTCTTGCTTATTAATTTGATAGCTTAACTAAATTTAATTATACTGAGTATGAATTATAATAATTAAAATATTTTGAAATTTATTAGCATAAAGTTTCTAAGCAAAATCTCTAAATTTTGTGGCAAATTTTTATAGAAGAACTTGAGATTTTATTTCAGATGAGTTATGCTATTTCAAATATAAATGTTTTACCGAAACAATATATCTACCTAATGCATCAAGACCGTTTTATGTTTGTTAAGAACGCCCATACTCTAACACAAATTCTAAATAAACATTTGTGTTGTGCCTCAATTTCTTTCCTTTTTTATTTTTTTATTTTTTTCAAATGAGTTGATTTTAAACAAATCTCTTGCATCTCTTTGGCAACACTATTTAAATGTATGTGTGTGTGATTTCATGATATAATTATTTTTTATCTGAATTTAATTATACAACTTGTTAATATTTAATATGATTATCTTAATTTTTGTAATAATTAAAACATGTTTTTAATTTTTAAATTTATTGAATTTTTTTTTTAAATAATCAAGATATATTTTTGGTTTAGAAAGAGTACCAATCATCTAATCTAAAATAATACAGTGAATTAGAAACATACCAATACTAGGCTCAAGTATTAAAAAGAAGTATTTATTTATTTTAATATATTAAAAAAGTATTTGAATATATTTTAATCAATGTATTTAATTTTAGAAAATATTATTTTGTTTTTCTTTTCCCTTAACATGCATCTTCCTTATTCAATAGTAAAAACTAAGGTGGATTCTTTTTCTTGAAACCTTATTTTTACTTTTTCATTATCTTTTTTGAAAATTTAAAACTATGCTACTCCTTTATGAATTTTACTAACAATAATTAACATTAATTCACAAATGAAATGAACTTTTTATATGTGATAAAAAAGAGAAATATACCTAATCTAAAAAAAAGAAATATATATTTTTATACTAATTGATAAATATTGAAGATAATTTAAAGTGTAATTCTCAAAATATATTCAAATAAAAACAAATTTTTTAAAATATAATTGTTATAATTTGAAATTTCTAACTTCTCCCTCTCCAACTATAACTTGAGAGTTAAGATAATCCTTAAAGAAAATTTTATATATATAACACTCTCTATTTATAATTAAATATCAATATTTTAAAGAGATTAAATATAAAAATTTTGGTTTTGAGTTGAGCAACTATTGAAAAAAATACTTCAAACCTCATTTTGATTTAATCTCTTTTTGTGAATTGTCACTAAAAAAATGAAAAATATAGATTAGTGTTTGTGTGAGGAAGAAGAATTTTTTTTTTTTTGTTTCCCATCTAAAGAAAAAAAGAATTTTTTTTAATTGAAGGAAGATATTATTTGTAAATAAAAAATGGCTATAGGTATTAGATAAAAAAAAAAAAATTGTAATGAATGACTTCCATAATTATTTTTATTTTTTAGTTGTTTTTTTTTTTTTTTGAGTATGTAGTTTTTATCTTGTGTACGAAGAGAAATAAATGGGAGATATAAGAGGGGAGATGGAAAATGGGAGTGACGATGATAAGAATAAAAAAAATAAAATAAAGGTAAGATTTTATGTAAATTTTAATAGTTATGTGGTTTAATTTGAGAAAAGAAATAAAACTAGATATTCAAGTTAAAGATAAGTTAATCTTTACTATTCATTACACTATTAATGGTCATGATTAAGTTACATAAGATATGATAGTTTAATCTTATTTATTGCTTGGAGTCAATTAAACTCTCTCTTAAAATAATAAAAAAATCTGGACAAGACCAAAAGTCCAATCTCCTCAACCCAATGTCCCAATCTCAAATTCAATCTAAATTACAAAAGTTATAAACTCCTCACCACTTTCGTCTCTTCAACACTTCAACATTGCAAACCAGTCTTGTCTCTTCAACACTTTAAATTCAATCTAAATTCACTTCAAATTCAATCTAAATTACAAGTTATAAACTCCTCACCACCACTTTCGTCTCTTCAACACTTCAACATTGCAAACCACTCCCGTCTCTTCAACACTTCAAATTCAATCTAAATTCACTTCAAATGCAATCTAAATTACAAGTTATAAACTATTCACCACCACTTTCGTCTCTTCAACACTTCAACATTGCAAACCACTCTCGTCTCTTCAACACTTCAAATTCAATCTAAATTACAAAAGTTATAGACTCCTCACCACCACTTTCGTCTCTTCAACACTTCAACATTGCAAACCACTCTCGTCTCTTCAACACTTCAAATTCAAACTAAATTCACTTCAAATTCAATCTAAATTACAAAAGTTATAAACTCCTCAAAATCTCCTCGTTATAAATTACAAACCACTCTCGTCTCTTAAACACTTCAACATTGCAATGGACCAAATCATCTCATCGGCTCTTCCTTAGACCAATTCCCATAACAAACAAACCAAAACATACAACTTGCCCCTCCTCTTGGGCTTCCTCAAAATCACAATCGCCAGCGGCACTGCAATCTACCGCGCACACAGCAACGGCGACATTCTCATGTTAATTTTCATTACCTTCCTTTATTTCGGCACCATTTTGTTGCATCACTGGTTCAGATTGTATCACAGTCTCCCCTGACAGGAGAAATGGGAAAGGTTGAAAACTTGGATATGCATTTTGCTATGTTCCGTTATGTTTGGATTTGCCAGCATGTTCTCTACTTTTATGAGCCCCGTTGAATATCTGTCGTTCTTTGCTGTTGTCATCGCTGGCAACTCTGTTCTTTTCTATGTCAGTTTTATTTGGAATGGCAGTGAAGGCAGGACCTGTGACGGTGCAGTTTGCTCAAATTCACACCACCAAGTCTCCATCGGAATCCCAACGGTAAGCCACCCAGAAACCAGTTCATCTCCTCTTCCTGCAACCCATTCCGAAACAGAAACCACAATCTACAGTTTCCTCCTATTGTTTGCCTTCATGAATATCTCAATAATTAGCTGCCTCGCAATCTACCGTAAGCACAACAATGGTGACATTCCCATGGTACTTTTCATCACTTTCGTGTATTTTGGAACCATTTTGTTGGATTACTGGTTAAGACTGTGTCATCATCTACCTCGACTTGAGAAATCGGCAAGGAAGCACGAGTTGAAAATTGGGATATGGGTTTTGCTCTGTTCCGTCATGTTTGGAGTTGCCTGCGAGTTCTCAATTTTAATGAAAGCTGGCGAGTCTCGTGCCCTTTCTGCTGTTGTAATTGGCGGTAGCTCTCTTATATTTTATGTGTATTTTACTTGGAAAGGCTTCGAAGATGAGCTGTCCAATTTGGCCAAACTCAAGCACTGAGGGCAAGAACAGAGTCGCAGGAAAGGGGAAGAGGGAAACGGGGCATTTATTATGAAGAAAATGGCTATTGTCTGATTTAGATTTCTTATGTCGTTAAAATAGTTACTCTTGTATCGTTTGCTGCTAGAAGCAGTTAAACATAAATTTAATTAGTGAGTATATTAATTATAATATTTTTGTTTAATTAATTTAGTTTAGGTTTTATTAAAATAAAGAACAAATGAGTTATCTTTAATTAAATAAAGATAAATATAATAAAGGTGAATATAAAAAAATAGTTTTAAGAAAGCTTTAAAATAAATAATGTCTTGCCTTTTTTTTTTCATTACATTTAATTACGTAATTCAACATATATTAGCTATACATACAAAGTCGTGTATGATGTTATGTCTTGGAACTTGACAATAATTGAAAAATTCATGACATTTTACTTTTACGTAATGAAACTAGTTAAATTTATCTATCAAACACTCTTTTAAAATCATGAATGTCTAAAATACTAATAATGTGAATTGATTGTCTTTTTAATTTAACTAGACTTCAAACATGCACTACTCACCACATAAATATTTGAGTGGATAGATATATCAAAAGCAACAAAAATAAAATTTCAACCAAAAGTTTAAAAAAAATTAGTGCACAATAGCAGAAACACTTGTTACATTTTTAAGTGTGTAAAAATAGACAAGTGTGACCATTTTAGGTTATGGTGGAAGGTGCATTTTAAAAAAATCTCAGCAATTGAGAAAAGGTATATATGGATGTGATTTTTCCTAGCTTGAAAATTCCGATTGGACTGTAGTTGTATAGTTACTTAACTCGATTGTTGCTTTTGCTTATTATATTATGACTAGTAAGTTAGCCTAGGCACTGCTTCCTTGTCTAAGTACTCCTTCTGGAAATCTTCATAAACAACCTCCAAACATTCACACTTACCCATGCACTGCTTAGTTCATATTTTTCTCCAATGCTTCAAAGATGAGTGCTAATATCACCTTTGATTCTTTAATATTTACTATGTGCTCATTGATTCATAACTAAAGTGCTCATATAACAATCTATCATTCATACTACACTGCTTAAGATCAAATAGTTTAAGTTATCATTTTATAACTAATTAATGTTATACATTCGAGTCAACTGATTAAGCAGAACCAACTATAAAGTAATTCCTACAAAGGACAACAGCTACTCACTCATTTCACCAGCATAGCCTTATTCTATAGTTACTTTGGTTAAATAATGCAAAAGGAATGCTAGAAATAAGTTTGACTCTCATTACGTTCATTTGTAATAGATGCACAGAATAAGTTTTTTTTTTTTTTATTTGGATTCCAAAAACTTGAGGGTAAACAGAAGTTTAGCAATTTATAAAATAATATTATAAAATATCGTAAGTTGTATATTTAATTAATTATAATTATATTATTTATTTAGATTCTTACTTATAATTGATGATAAACTGTGCATTGCATTGGTGGAATACCAAATACCAGTAAGTCTTAAAATCAAGATTAGTTGACGTGTGTGTGTGTGTGTATATATATATATATATATATATATATATATATATATATATATATATATATAGTTAGAGATAAGTTGAAATACAAAATTAGATAAGATGAGATTTTGTCTATTTTAAATTTATTTAAAATAAAAAAACTATCTTAGTTCTATTTTGAAATTTTTAAATTCATCTCAAATTTATAAAATCATAATCCGTCTAAATATTAAATATATAAAACACACATTTTAAAAAAAAAATATAAAACCACATTATTTTGACTAAATTATTTAAAAATTTTAAATATATATTAGAACGAGACTCCTCAAATAGTCCTTTGTCATGGTTTATCTTGTCCCGGGCTGGGATGCAAGGATAAGACATCCGTGCCTCCGTTATTACGTTAATGATGCCAACACTAATTCCCTGAGCAGTCATTTATTCTTTGCGTTTTGCTTTCTGTCGGTGTTCCCACCTTTCTGGACCTACTAATTGTGTTATTCTTTCTCAGCATGCTTTGTGTTTTTTTCGTTTTTCTTTCCTTTTTTCTCCTTCTTTGAGCTATTGATTGTGTTTTTAGTTACTTTGTTGTTTCATTTTATTTTCTTTTTAATTTTGAAAGCTCCTTGGATTATTTCTCATAGATATAAATGAGGGTTGCACCTCATTTGTTTTGTCTACGCTCTAAGTATGCTGGCGAGCTCATAATTTCCATTGAGACATTTATCTTCAACTATGGCGATATGTGGTCTTATTTTCTCTTCGTTCTTTTTTAGATGGAGAATGAACAATATGTGGATTGAGATTGTACCCCACCATAGCTATAACTCTGGATTTGCCATTTTTGTTGTCCTTTAGGATTTATTCACCAACACAAGGAAGAGAAGAAAGAGATAGTCAGATAGGAACGAGTGACACTCCATCAAGCACAATACCAAAAAATCCTATTATAAAAGGAAAAATGTCTCGAGTGCAACACAAAAGCACAAACTACCTTAAGACATTTTTCGCAATATCGTACTTTATTTTTCTCCAGTACTTTTTAAGTATGAGCTCAGATATTTCTATCACTATTTCAGCATCATTAAGTTCACCTAAGCAGCACATGGGGATGTAGCTCAGATGGTCGAACGCTCGCTCAGCATGCGAGAGGTACCGGGATCGATAGCCTGCTTCTCCAAATTCAATAACTCATATCAACAATAACTCATCTGTCTCCTCCTTTTTTATAATACCCATTCCAAAGCACAATGCCTATTTTATTTTATGTAAAATATCCGAGCCTTTTTTATTTTGTTCCAAAATCTATTGTTTTTATTCACATTAAAAAAATCTTTTGTTTTATAAATTGTACACCTATTTATATTTTTTTAAAAACAAAAAATTAGCTTACAAATGAAATTAAAAGGAAAAAACAGCAATAAATATATTATAAATTGCTTTTCATTGTTACGAGATTAAAAGATTGTATTTTTATAATTCTTTTCTGTATTTTAATATTTTAAAAATAAAATAAAACTGAATTGAAATGAAAAAAATATTAATAAAAATTATATATGAGATAATTTATAAGATCTATTTAAATAATTCTTAAAAGTTATCGTAGTAAAAAAAATAGTTAAATTATATTAAGTAAAAAAAATTACTTTCACGATAAAAATAATAATAATATGTCATAATAAACCTATAATAATTATTAAGTAACTTTTGATAAATTTCAAAGATGCTAATAATATGTCCGGTTTATATTGTTAAGAGATTCTTTTTAAAATAGTAACCATTTGGACAAGTAATCATTTAATTTGTCTCAAATGGCGGCACTTCAATTTCCCTGCCCAGCCCCACAGTGCCGTTAGCTCAGTAGAAAAATTATGCTGATTTATAATTTATATTTTGAAAAACTTCTCATTCTGCGATAATTATACGAAAATAACTTCAGAAACCTACGTAGCACTGAATTTTTCCAAATCTTTCTAGTTGGCCCAATTTGTTCGCATTATAGTTTTATTTTGTGGTTTTAATGTTTTAAAATGTTATTCTGTTAGGACAGAGAAAACGAGTAACTGATTACTCAAAATGATCCTTTTAACATAATAACGTAAGATTATTTGTTATTAAAAATAATAGCTTTAAGCCACTTTTGATTCTTTTCTCATACTCAAAATGAAATTCATTGTTTCATTCAATCAGAATGAATACACAGTTCAAATTCAATATTGCTTAATACTCATCTTCTTCTTTTTTAATCATATTAAAACATTACGAACATGTGAAAATATTTTTAATTTCACCTTTTTAACGACTAAAATACAGATATGTTAAATATTTATATATGTTTAAATAAAAATTTTATTTAAGAAAGCAATAACAACCTATGAGATAAAAGAAAATTATAATTTGTTTATTTATTTTTAAATTATTCATTCTATTTAAAAGAAAAACAAAAATAATTTTATTTATTTTAATTTTAATCATAATAATTAGTTAGCTAATTATTTTTATTTATATTTTATTATTTATTATGTATTAAAAATAAAAATACATTTATGATTTGGTATATATTAGTAAAATTTGTTTAAATGTGTTATATTTTGGTACAAAAGCCCCTAGTAATCAATTTATAATTGACGACATAAGAAATTTGCATTAGACAATATCAAAATTGTCCATCAATGCCCTGTTTTCCAGTTCCCCTTTCCGTTCTCACCCTCAGTTCTTGAGTCTGACTAAATTTGACAGCTTGTCTTCAAAGCCTTTCCAAATAAAATACACATAGAATATAAGAGAGCTGCCACCAATTACAACAGCAGAAATGGCACGAGACTCGCCAGCTTTCGTTAAGATTGAGAACTCGCAGGCAAATCCAAACATGATGGAACAAAGCAAAACCCATATCCCAATTTTCAACTCGTGCTTCCTCGCTGATTTCTCAAGTCGAGGTTGATTATGACACAGTCTTAACCAGTAATCGACGAAAATGGTTCCAAAATACACGAAAGTGAGGAAAAGTACCATGGGAATGTCACCATTATTGTGCGAACGGTAGATTGCGGTGCAGCTAATTATTGAGATGTTGATGAAGGCAAAGAAGAGGAGCAAACTGTAAATTGTGGTTTCTGTTTCGGAATTGGTTGCAGGAAGAGGAGATGAACTGGTTTCTGGGTCGTTTACCGCTGGGATTCCGATGGAGACTTGGTGCTGTGAATATGAGCAAACTGCACCGTCACAGGTACTGCGTTCACTTCCATTCCAAATAAAACTGACATAGAAGAGAACGGAGTTGCCACCAATGACAACAGCAAAGAACGACAGAGCTTCAACGGGGCACATAAAGGTCGAGAACTGGCATGCAAATCCAAACATAATGGAACATAGCAAAACCCATATCCCAGTTTTCAACTTGTGCTTCCTTGCCCATTTCTCATGTCGAGAAAGACTGTGATACAATCTGAACCAGTAATGCAGTAAAATGGTGCCGAAATAAAGGAAGGTGATGAAAGTTACCATGGGAATGTCGCCATTGCTGCGTGCGAGGTAGATTGCAGTGGCGCTGGTGATTGTGATGTTGAGGAAGCCGAAGAGGGGGAGCAAGCTGTAAATTTTGGTTTGTTTGTTACCGGAATTGGTGGAAGGAAGAGGCGATGAGCTGATTTTGGGGTCCTTTACCATTGGGATGTTGAAGTATTGAAGAGAGGAGAGTGGTTCGTTTGGTTGAATAAACTTAAGGATTGTCAGCCAATTTATAACGGGAAGAATAGATGCGTGTGCCGTGAAGCAGCGTATCTACGGAGATCGGATATGCTATAGTTGCAGTGTATTGGATTGTCAACCTTTCGATCTCCGTATACATATGCTTGCATACTTGTTCTTTGCTTTTCGAGGAAACAGACGCTGAAGAAAAAGGGAAGGGCGGAACATGTCCAGTTCGCGCGGCGAACGTTTTAGCCCTTGTAGCCATTGGATTTATCTAATGGCTGTAAAGAGGAGATGTGCCAGAATTTTTTTTGTCAAGACTTTCCTTACAAGATACTAACCGGATTGATGCTCATAAACTTATCCAAAAATGATGCTTATAAACCGGATTAATCTTAATATGCATAACAGAAAAAGAAAAACCATGTCTATCAATTCATGGGTCAGTCACACCACAACATAGAAAGTGTTACTAAGAATAGTATGCGTTTCACAAAGGCAACGTCATGGTAACATTAGAGGTGGCAACCTGGAAATGGATAAGAACGCTTATTCTTCTATTAAAATGAAAAAAAGTAACCAATGAACACTAACCATTAGATAAATTTTAAAATTCTAGCCATCTTAACATGCCTTTATGCTTCATAGTATCATATGAAACTGAATAGCTTGGCAACATTGGCGCGACAAGTGGGTGGGTCAGGAGAAAAACTCATTAGAGAAATTAACAAAAATATGAATTATTATTGCTTGAGAAAGTTGGGAAGGTATTTACAAGCACAAGGGGTAAGATTCCTAGAATGAGCTTCTCGACAGTAAAGCTGTTAATAGAGGTGAGGGTGGGATAAAAGGAATAGGTACCCAAAAAAAATAAATAAATAAATATGATGCAAAAGGGGGCAGGACCGGTCCAACGAAGGAATTTCCAAATTCCTTGCGTCGCCCCATTTTAGATGAGACAGAAGAATATAATGCTATACTACATGAAATAGCTCAAAGATCTTTGACTTTGCTACACAAATATGAATGAGCTACTGCAATGGAATGACCTTTATGCAGAGGGTGGATCAAGAAAGATGAGATCTTTCAAGAAAATTAAAAAAATAAATAAATAAGGAGGGAACTCTCATTCTAAAATTTTAAAATGTCACTTTCAAAAGAAAGTGAATTCTAAAGTGAAATTATTCTTTCCTAATAGATGCCGACATTGTTATGTATAGAGTTGAGCAAAATTTAATTAATCAAATGAAATTGATTTAATCAATTGGTTAATATTAGTTTAATTTATTAGTTACAATTTTGTAATTTTTTTAAAAAATAAATTGTCAATTTATTTTAGTTTTATATTTTTTTAATCGATGAAAATTAAACTAGTTGACTAAAATATTATAAATTTTAATTTTTTTTATATATTATGTTATATAATAATTAAATTATTTTATTAATTAATTTAATCATTTAAATATTATATCATTTTAATATATAAATACAATCATATATTAATAATTTACTTTATATTTCAATTTTGTATAAGTACGTTTACTGAAAAGAGTTGTTTTTTACAGTAAAGAATTTTTTAAAAAAAAAAAAAGTTACTTTTTGATATTTGTTTTTGTTAAAATTTTCAACATGATTAATTAAAACTCTTTAGCAGATTGGGTTAGCACATATGTAGCTCAGATGGTAGAGCGCTCGCTTAGCATACGAGAGGGACGGGGATTGATACCCCGCATCTCCATAATCCTCTTTTAACAATAATTTAACTGCTTCCTTTTTTCATGAACAAAAAAAAAATCGTTCGTAATTTACATTTTACCTTTGTCACTTTAGCTAAAGACATAAATTTATGTGTACACGGGGTTTTACGGCTACAACATTCACAATCCTACCAAATTAGCCATAATTTTGCCACTGTTGTTAAACTGATGGCTCGTTTGATGCTCATAATAGTCATTCTATTTTATGGGAATGGGCATTTTTCTATTTGATAGTGAAAAACACGAAAGAAATAATCATTTTCATTCTGATCATGATTTCATAGAAATATAAATAGTGTTTTAGTGTTAGGTATAGAATAAGATGAAATTTTGCTTATCCAATTTCATCTTGAATTTTGTTCAAAATAAAAAAGTCCCGTTTTATTTTTTTTTTTCAATTTTATCTCATTTTGTTTTTAAGATTATCCCCATTCTATCTTGAACATTATTGTTTAATTATGTTTATTATTAATCATGTAAGATAACATTATTTGAAATATTTAATATTTTAAAATGAAGTTGAAAAAATGTTTAGGATGATATCAAGATAAGATAATTCTTGTCTTGTTTGCATTTTAATTTTTATTCAAAACACAAAAATATGTTTGAATCTTGTGATTTGTCCCATCCCAAGCTCTTTTAGCCGAAACATCCTGTCTCATCCACACTTACCAATTTGCTATGATTTCAAAAAAAAGACTGCAACCAACTTAGTTAGTGTAAGAAACAGAAAATGTAAATCTTGGAGATGCGGGGTATCGATCCCCGTACCTCTCGCATGCTAAGCGAGCGCTCTACCATCTGAGCTACATCCCCAGAGGCTGTTGCTTAGGATTCATTTTAGATAAAGATAAAAGAAAATATTCCAGAAGCCTTGCCCGACGAAGAAGAGTTGGGCAGAACGCTGAACAGCGTTGCTAGAATCTCGAAGATTTCATGGTTATCTCTCCAATGCCTACTTGGCTTCTCATGTCGGAGCAGCTTCACCTCTGGTTTCTTCACTTCTTTGTTCTCCTCCTTCCTTCTCTACTTCTTCTTCATTGTCCAACAAGTCTTCCATTGAACACTTGGACGATGCAAAGGATTCCAAATTTTTGCCCACCTTTACAATTTCCATCCATCGTTCTGGTCTCTAGAGCTCACCCGGCATTCTGATCAGCCGAATTCGGAATCTGAGCTCGTCAAGCATCTCATAGGAATAATCAAGGTTGGTTATCTCTGATTTTATCCTGGAATGAGTTTTTCTATTGATTTCATATAATGGGTTGTTATGTTTTGGTTTAGTTTGTAAATGTTACAGCTTTCCGAGTGAATCGAACAATGTATAAGCATGGAATCTACAATGTCGCTGATAAATTCATTTTTTACCAAGTGGTATCTAATTCAGCTTCTGATTATGATGGCTATGAAGTTCCTTATCTACTTTATCGCATTTTATTCTGATAAAATTATGGAACAGCCTAACTGGAGCAGAAATTTGCCCCTTCTTTGATACTACTTCAAATTCAAAAGTTCAGTACTGAACTACTTGCCAGATGCTTCCAGGCAAAGAAAAACCGTATTTTGCTTTTCTTCGCACCCTTACATGCTTGTGGGCTGTGACATTTCCATGATCATGATGGTCTATGCTTCTTCTCTCTTCACCATATCCCCACAATTTCTTGTTCAATTAGTACTTCATACTCATATTCAATTCTGTAACTGAGTACATGGAAGAAGTATTGACAAATCCTAAAGCAGGGTTTTACATCAACCAGGATGTTTTTGGAGCCGAAGGTGATTTTATAATCTCTCCTGAAGTTAATCAGATGTCTGGCGAGGTACATCATCTGTTAAATGTTTGGTTCCTCATACTTCCTGAGTTGAATTGCATTTGTATTACTAAAATTTGTCAATGACTGAAGAATTCTCGTGTCTTATTTTTGTGAACTTAGTTTTGTAAAAGTATGTGTTCAGTCATGACTATTTGAACATGTATGAGTTTACTGAGTTTCGCACAATTAAGCGTCATGTGGGGATGTATCTCAGGTGGTAGAGTGTTTGCTTAATATGCGAGAGGTACGAGGATTCATACCCAGCATCTGCAAAATTTTTATTTTTTGAATTCAACCTATGATAATTCTACTAACCAAATTATTCGTCAAAATTATTTTATAGTATATATATATTTTGTCTAAATGCTAATTATAAAACTTATTTTTTACAATACGTTAAAATGTGATGAAAAATTGAACATATCATTTAAGTTAAATGATAAAAAAATAGAAACTAAAAATTATCATAAACCAATAATTTTATTTCAACAAAATACTATTATCTCTTCTGAAATATATTATATTGTACTTAATGTAATATATATAGTAAACCACATTCAAATTTTATCTATCATCTAAAATTATCTATTACTTAACTATTTTTAAGATAAACTAGAGAATTTTTTAGGTTAAACAATTATATTTATAAAGCAAAAACAAAAATAAGATGACATAAATAATTAAAAAAGAAAATGAAAACTTTTATATACACCAATACAACCGAATAATATTTTAGTTTTTTATTATTTATATTTTATTTAATTTATACTTCATGAATTTACTTAAACTTATTTATAAAAATATACTATTGCACACAATAAATTACGTGACAAGGCTTGTAATTAATTGTTTTATTGCATGACGAGTAAGGATGGGGTTAATTTTGGTAATTATATTTTTCTGTCAACTTTTTAAGAAAAAATTAAAAAAAAGTATTTAAAAGAAATATTTTTCAACTATGTTAATTTATTGAAGTTAAATGTAAATTTTTAAAAAATAAAAAATAAAGTAATTATAAGAGAGAACAGTGATTTACTTGGATAAACTAATCAAATTGCAATAATAATATGGAGATAAGTTGAGAAATCTCTTCACACTAAATTTTAACTAGAAGTTTCTATTTTTTTTTTTTTTTTCAAAGCTTTCTAGTTAAACCTTGAAAAACTAATATATTTTATATCTGACTTTTGGTTAATGAACACCTTTGTATCGGCCCAAAACTGAAGATGATAAAAAATAAAAGTTGAACTGTTTTTTTGTCGGAAAATGTTATGTTATGTTTTGTCATACAATGTCTATTTTATTTTATGTAAAATATCTGAGCCTTTTTTATTTTTTTTGTTTTGCTCCAAAATCTATTGTTTTTGTTCACATTTAAAAACTCTTTTGTTTTGCAAATGAAATTATAACAACAATCAATATATTATAAATTGTTTTTTATTGTTACGGGATTAAAAAATTGTGTTTTTATAATTTTTTCTATATTTTAATATTTTAAAATAAAATAAAACTGAGTTGAAATGATATATTAAAATAAATAAATAAATATCAATAAAAACTAATGTGTGAGATAATTTATGTGATCTATTTAAACAATTCTTGAAAGTTATCAGAGAAAAAAAAAAAAAAAGACTATTGAAATTGTATTAAGTAAAAAAAATGACTTTAAAAAAATAAAAATAATATGCCATAATAAACCCCAAAAAACATAATAAAAATATAAAGTAACTTTTATAATTGCAGAGATGCTAATAATATGAACATGAAAGAGACTCGTAATAGGGGGCAGCTTTATAGCCCAACCAAGCGTTGTAAAAGACTTAATATAATTTTGTTGTGTTTTGTTTTGTGGTATTAAAATTGCGATGTCTAATTCCGTGGCCAATATGTGTAAGGTTCAAGCAGGTCAAATCCGATACATAAATGACCTAAATAAAAAGGAAATGGAAAAATATGCATAAACAAGTCTAAGTTTTTTTTTTTGTTTTTCATTGGAAGGTCACACTTTAACTGACGTCCCTTAATAGGAATGTTTTTTGGTCTAAGATTTTTTTTACACTAGATATAATATTTGTACTGTGTTAATTTTAAGATAATAAATTATATATTTTTAAAAAAATTTAATTAAATGTTAAAATAAGTAGATAAAGTTTTTAAAAGATAAATAATTTATTACTTTAAAATGTGTAATTGTTATATAAACACATATATTGAATGAATAAAATTAAATATGCTAAGAAGAGTAAAGAATGAAGAAATTTTTTTAAAAATAGAACAGTAATACTTTTTATGTATCCGAGAATAGTATAGGATTTGAAATTTAAAATAGTGAAATAATTCAAAAAATAATAATTAAAAATTATATAATTATTTTTATTTTAATAATATATTAATTTAAAATTATGATAAACATTTATGGTAATAGTAAATGGAAAGGTGAAAATTTTGTGATAGTAAATAAAAAATAAAAAATGAGTGATGAAAAATATGATGTGTTAAATTATAATAAAGAGTTAAATAGTGGTGGGTTCCATTAATGAAAAAAAATATACGGTGAGAAGATACTAATCGGATAGTTGCTTATAAACTTATCCAAAATTGATTCTCATAAAGTATAAAATCTATTTGGATTGTTCTAGTTGATAACCCACTTGGGAATGTAGCTCAGATGGTAGAGCTTTCGGTTAGCATGCGACAGGTATGGGAATCGATACACCGCGTCTCCAAAATCTACAATTTGTATTTCATACACTAAATTCGCTGCTTGCGCTCCAAGCTGCTTGCAATTGCACGACATATCTGGACTTGGAGATGGAATGGTCCGGTCCCATCACAACGCCAGTGGCCATTCTCACGTCTACTTAAATTGGACTGACTGATGCAATACGTGCATCATCGGGTCAGCAACACTTGTTTTGTTTTAATTGGACAATCACAATGTGAATATGAATAACAAGTATTTAAGGAGAGGAATTAGCCTCCACAACTGGACATCTAAAGATATATCTTTTTTCTTAGCAATGGCATCTGTCTTTTCAAAAATGGCCAACGAGCATCTCATCTGATATATACGTAGATTGGTTCACGGCACACGCTTTTATTCTTACCCTTATAAATTGGTTCACAAACAGTAAGTTTATTCAAAGCAACAAACGGTAAGTTTATCCCAAGCAAACGAACCACTCTCCTCCAATGATTTTCTGCCCAATGGAAAAAGATCCCAAAAAAAAATACAAAATTTTAATAAAACAACAGTACTTCTATCACCGTCCTTGCATACTTGTGTTTTGCTTTTTGAGGAAACAGACGGTTAGCTGGAAACCAGTCTTTTCTTGCTGAAGCAGCTTCGCATCTTCCAAACGTCTATTTAAGCTTTTACCGGTCTCCTCCTCTTCAATACCCATTCCACAGCACCAAGTCTTCAAAATACCAATGGCAAAAGACCTTAAAATCAGCTCATCGCCTCTTCCTTTGACCAATTCCGATAACAAACAAACCAAAATTTGCAGCTTGCTCCCCCTCTTCGGCTCCCTCAACATCACAATCACCAGCGGCACCGCAATCTTCCGCGCACACAGCAATGGCGACATTCCCATGCTAATTTTCATCACCTTCCTTTATTTCGGCACCATTTTGCTGCGTTACTGGTTCAGATTGTATCACAGTCTCCCTCGACGTGAGAAATGGGCAAGGAAGCACAAGTTGAAAACTGGGATATGGGTTTTGCTATGTTCCATTATGTTTGGATTTGCCTGCGAGTTCTCGACTTTTATGAGCCCTGTTGAATCTCTGTCGTTCTTTGCTGTTGTCAGTGGTGGCAACTCTGTTCTCTTCTATGTCAGTTTTATTTGGAATGTCAGTGAGCCCAGGACCTGTGACGGTGCAGTTTGCTCAGGTTCGCAGCACCAAGTCTCCATCGGAATCCCAACGGTAAACGACCCAGAAACCGGTTCATCTCCTCTTCCTGCAACCAATTCCGAAACAGAAACCACAATTTACAGTTTCCTCCCCTTCTTTGCCTTCATCAATACCTCAATAATTAGCTGCACCGTAATCTACCGTTCGCACAACAATGGTGACATTCCCATGGTACTTTTCGTCACTTTCGTGTATTTTGGAACCATTTTCTTGGATTACTGGTTAAGACTGTGTCATGATCAACCTCGACTTGAGAAATCAGCAAGGAAGCACGAGTTGAAAGTTGGGATATGGGTTTTGCTCTGTTCCATCATGTTTGGATTTGCCTGCGAGTTCTCAATCTTAATGAAAGCTGGCGAGTCTCCTGCCATTTCTGCTGTTGTAATTGGCGGCAGCTCTCTTATATTCTATGTGTATTTTATTTGGAAAGGCTTTGAAGACGAGCTGTCAAATTTGATCAAACTCAAGCACTGAGGGTGAGAACAGAGTCGCGGGAAAGGGGAACAGGAAAACAGGGCATTTATGGAGAATTTTGATATTGTCTAATGCAGATTTCTTATGTCCTCAATTATAATTATTTTTTATCAGTTGACTGCCTCCCTTTGTTAAGACTTCTGCCAATGCTTTTTTGTTTTATAAGTTGTAGAGAAAGTCGTACTAACATTGGCACGACTTCCCCCCTTTTTTTCCTTTTTTTTTTTAAAAAAATTGTATATATTATATTTATTTTTAATACATAATAAATATATAAATAAAAATAATTAGCTAACAAATTATTATGATTAAAATTAAAATAATAAAATTATTTTTTATTTTAAATAGAATAAATAATTTTAAAATAAATAAAAAATTATTTAATATATAAAAAATAAATAAATTTTATAGAATAGAAATAAAAGTAAAATATTTATTATTAATATATATATAACTTATAGAGTTAGTTGAGTAAAATAAGATAAGGTCTTACGTCTCATAAATTATAAATTTAAACTCTCACTTTTCTTTTCAAATAAGGTTAAAATAATTTTTTTATAAATGTTTATTGAGTTGAAACTTTTTTTTTTTTTTGGGTCTTAAATTAAAACACCCTTTGTTCACTCTAAAATTTTTATTTAAAAAATATAAATATTTAATATATCTGTATTTTAGCCGTTAAAAAGGTGAAAAAAAAAAAAAAACACATTTTCACATGTTTGTAATGTTTTAATTTGATGAACAAAAAAAAAAGTGGGTATTAAGCAATATTGAATTTGTGTTGTGTATTATGAATTTCATTTTGTCTACGAGAAAGGAATCAGAAGTGGCTTAAAACTATTATCTTTCGTAACACGTAATCTTCTGTTACTATGTAAAAAATCATTTTGAATTACTAATTACTCGTCATTGTTCATGTTTTATTTAATTTATAGTTCATGGAATTTAATTGAATTTATTTAATAAAAAACATTAATGCCCACAATAAATTAAGTGACAAAGGTTGTAATCAATTATTTTATTACATGAAAAGTAAGTACAGGGGTAATTTTAGTAATTATATTTTTATGTCAATTTTGTTAAGAAAAAATAGAAAAGAAGTATCTAAAAAATAATTTTTCAATGCTGTTAGATAACTGGATTTCAATATAATTTTTTAAAATAGAGAAAAAATAACTGAAAAATAAAATAATAAAAAAAGTTAGTGTAATTTACTTTTTATATTTTATATTTTGATAAACTAATCAAGCTGCAACATTGATATACAGATAAGTTGAGAAATCTCTTCACACTGAGTTATAACCAAAGCTCTCTAGTTTTTTTTTTTTCCAAGCTTTCTAGTTAAATTTTATATCTGACTTTTGGCTAATGAACATCTTTGCATTGGCCCAAAACTGAAGATGATAAAAATAAAAGTTGAACCTTTTTTTTTTGTCGAAAAATGTTATGTTATGCCTGTTTTCATAAATATCTGAGCCTTTTTTATTTTTTAGTTTTGCTCCAAAATCTATTGTTTTTGTTCACATTAAAAAATCTTTTGTTTTATAAATTGTACAACTATATATATATTTTTGTGAAAAAATCAAAAAATTCGCTTACAAATGAAATTAAAAAATTAAAAACGACAATAAATATATTATAAATTGTTTTATTTTATACGAGATTAAAAATTGTGTTTTTATAATTTTTCTATATTTTAATATTTTAAAATAAAATAAAACTTAGTTGAAATGATATGTTGAAAATAAATAAATATCAATAAAAATTAATATGTGAGATAATTTATGAGATTTATTTAAAAAATTCTTGAAAGTTATCAGAGTAAACAAAAAATTAGTTAAATTGTATTAACTAAGAAAAATGACTTTTACAAAAAATAATAATAATAATGTCATAATAAAGTTACAAAAACATAATAAAATAATTAAGTAACTTTTGATAAATTGAAAAGATGCTAATAAAATGACTGGTGTATATTGCTAAGAGATTTTTTTTTTAAAAAAAAATAGTAACCATTTAGACAAGTAATCATTTAATTGGTATCAAATAGCAGCACTTCAATTTCCCTGCCGAGCCCCACATTGGCGTTAACTCAGTGGAAAATTGTGTTGATTTACAATTTGTATTTTGGAAAAATTATCATTCTGTGACAATTATGTAGCACTGAATTTTTCCAAAACTTATCTTTTGTGCTTCGCGTCGACCATAAATTGTCAAACAAGTATCCTCAGAGTTGGTCAAGAATATCTCTGTGCTCTTTTTCCCCATTTTAGATTAGCTTGCACCTTTGAACATATTCCAAGGAATTGAAAACTCCTATTCGATATCATTGTCACAATAAAGCATACATGAAAGTAGAAAGTGGAATAAGAAGCCACAATTATAGCTGCACCATAAAAAATCTAACTCAATAGACGCTGGAATTGAACTGCTCCATTAACAGTGGAAAGTTTCGACTCTTTGGCAGCGCACAATCACAAAATCACTCATTCATATAAAATATGGATATTTGGTTTTGTTTACCTTCCACGGTTCAAAGAGATCGTTGATGCCAGTGAGGTTCCATTGGTAGACATGCTTAGCTTAGCTGAAAGATCAAAACTTAGTTATAGATTCAAAGAAAAACAAAAGGGGTAAAAGCAAAGTGAATAAAAAAGATTCATGTCATTGGAGGTGACTTGCCGAGAAAGAATAGCAAAACAAATGTTAATTTTTTTATTTTTTATTTTTCATTTTGCCTAGATTGTCTGCTCATTGCTTGCACCATGAGAAACTTAAAGAGAAGGATTTTAAATTTTAAATCGATGGTAAATGAGAAATTAATGATATTAATTAGGATTGTGCACGGGAGGAGTTAGAGAATAATTTTAGGAAATTGATTTTGATATTTAAAATAATTGAAAGTAATACGTGGAAGAGGAGAATTTGACAATCAAAGCAAAATTTGCCATCAGTGTTTATTATATTTTAGCTATTATTTCAATTTTGATTTCAAGAAGAAATCCGCTTAATTATTTGGCAATCAAAGCTGAATTAATCTTTATTATTATAAGAGTAATTTTAGGTAATATATATTTGTAATTATTTTTTTTAAAAAAAAAGGCCATTACCACGTGAGAGGAGTAATGCATATTAAATAACTTTTCCATCACTCAACATCTCCATCTCAGAAGTTTCCTTTTTCAATATTTTAAAATTATTAAAGCAAGTCACAATTAATTTGAATTGATTGTAAGAAAATTGAGAAGTGTGATTAATAGTTAAAAACTTAAATAGTCCATATATATGATTGGAATTAGTTTCATTGAGAGAAACATTAGGAAATACTATTTTGATTAATCGTTATTATAAAAAAGAAAATGCAAAAAACCAAGGGATGATTAGGAAACATATTGGATCAAATGTCTATTTTTAACATGGATAGGGAACAAATCGAGATTGACTATAGGAGATATTCTATTAGCAAAAAAAATATAATTGGATATAGGGAAAACGAATTAAATATTAATAATTTAGTTTGTGTTATTTTATAATTAGTTTTTATTTTTTTTTTGGATAATTTAGTGCTTAGGCAAAGTTGTGGGAGTTAATAATTTATATTTGAGAAAATTATATCAACTTCCTTCGTAGTTACTTTGTTTTTCACTTACTTCCTCCATTTTTAAAACTTACACTTACCTCTCTTGTAGTTTTACTCTTAAATTTAATTTTTAATGGTTGATTTTAGTCAATAATTAACAAATTTAAAATATCTTAAACATCCTTAAAAGTGATAAATTTTATTTCTCTTGTAGTTACCTTATTTTTCACTTATATTCCCTTCATTTTTATATTACACATAGCTCCCCTATAATTTTAAAAAATACAACACTTGAATCCATAATCGCACTAACCAAATCATTAGTTATAAATTATTTTATAGTATGTATTATTTTGTATAAATACTAATTATGTAATATGTTGAAATATGATGAAAAATTCACTCATTAAACATATCATTTAAATTAAATAATAAAAAATATAGAAACTAAAATTTATCATAAACTAATAATTTCATTTCAACAAAATACTAAATATATTATATTATACTTAATGTAATATATATAGTAAACTACAGGAAAAGCAAATAAATTTGACCCTCAAATTTTATCTATCATCTAAAATTATTTATTATTTAACTATTTTTTAATATAAACTAAATAATTTGTTAGGTTAAACAATTATTTTATAAAGAAAAAAAAATAAAATGACTTAAATAATTTAAAAAGAAAATAAAAACTTTAATATACACCAGAACACTAATACAATCAAGTGATATTTTACTTATTTTAGTTTTTTATTATTTATGTTTTTTAATTTATACTTGCATGACAAATAAAGATAGGAATAATTTTGATAATTATATTTTGTGTCACATTTAAAAAAAAAAAAAGGAAAAAGGGTAAATAACAAGACAAAACAGTGGTCAATTAAATTTTCCCAGAAACCAAAACATAGCATGAAAACAGTCGTCATAGAAAAAAAATTAAATACTAGAATTGGTATCGGAAGGCACAGAATATATATTCCGGCGAAGATGGAAAGAGAGAGAAACTAACAGTGGTTGTGAGTGCGAGCATAAGACTTGTTATCAGCTGGTCCCTGAGTTCCCATCACTGCAAAGGGAGAAATAAGTGATCAGATCAAAACACAGACCATGCATTTAAATAAGCCACCTTCCCCTCCGTTAGTCTCTTGCATTGTATGTGTAAGAAGGAAGGAGCAATATATAGAGAGAGATGCAGGGCCCTCCAGGTCATTAACGAGACGTTATTTTCAAACAGGACGAAGAAATTTCCTTTTTCAATATTAAATTTTGGTTAATTTTTTTATCGAAGTTGGTCGAAGGAAGCTGCGATGAGCTGATTTTGGGGTGTTCTACCATTAGGATTTCTCAATTTTGATGGGTTTCGTGGGCGGGTAAAGTCTCCATCAAAACCAAAAGCGACCAGAGCAGATTAATATTAATTACGATTGTGCATGGGAGGGGAATTGCTTGAAAAATCCTTGGCACATAATCTCTTCAATACCCGCCGACTTGGTTTCGTTGCCATGCAAATGCATAGTAGTCGTTGTATTTGCATGCAGAGGGTGTTCTACCATTGGGATTTTTCAATTTTGATGGAGACTTGGCACGTCATTTCTTCAATGCCTGCCCACGAAACCAAAATTTGCACATTGAATTACAGAACCCAAGTTGGGAAAATATACAAATTAATCTTTCAAGACATTGAAATTTCATCCCCTACGCAAACTGTTATCTCCGAGCCACAATCGTTGTATGTGGGCTTCATAGGAGTAAGTTCTTCATGCTATCAAAGTTTCATCAATGTTGTACAATATTCCCACATATAAGTGGCTCTTTTCTTGAATTGATTGTAAGAAAATCGAGTAAAATCAAGAGTGGTTGATATGAGTGTGGTTAAGAGTTAAATAGTCCAAATATATGATTGGAATTAGTTTTATTTTGAGAGAAACTATTTTGATTAATTATTATTATAAAAAGAAAATGCAAAAAGCCAAGGGATCATTAGGAAAGATTGATGATAGGAGATATTCTATTAGGAAAAAAATATAATTGCATATAGGGAAAAATAAATTAAATATTGATTAAAAAAAAGTCTCATTTTAAAAAATATATATAACTAATTTTGACACAAACAACCTCCTTCTCCACGTGTAAGGAAATGGAGTACTTTGAATATATTATACAAGTATGTGTAAATCAATTACTATCAATCACACGGATATTTCAAAGCAATTCTGTCCGCGGAGAATTTCTTTGAAATATCGGTCGGTTTCTGTCACTTCAAATAATGGACGGTGGCTCATTTAAATGCACGGTCGTGTTTTCATATTTGTCCCCTTGCAGTGGCAGTGATGGGAAGTCAGGCACCAGCTGATAACAACTCTTATGCTCGCAGTCACAACCACTGTTAGTTTCTCTTTCTCTTTCCATCTTTCCCGGAATTCACATACCAATTCTAGTTTAGTATTATTTTTTTCTATGACGCTTGTTTATCACATACCAATAACATTACACTTTTTGTGAGAGTAAATAAAAAGTGAAAAAAAAAAGAGATAGTAAGGGGCAAAATAAGAAAATTGTGATAAAAAGTATAATGTTATTGGCTTGTGTTCAACTAACTTGGCAAAAACCAAACACTAAGAAACTTCTCTCAATTGCAGTTTAAGTATTTCAGTGCCTGCTTGGTTGGGCCATTTCCTGTTTTAATTTTATGTGAAAATGGAAATAAAGTTGAAAATGTATTTGGTTTAATTAATTGATAATGTTTGTGCATATATTTTATATTTAATATAATTTAAGATAAATTCATTTCTTGAAACAACTGATAACATAAAAATTGACGTATTTTGATAAATTTAATCTTAAAAAAAAGCAACAAATATAGAAAATTCAACGGTATAAATATAGACAAGCCCATGATGATGATAATAGGCCTTAAGGTCTCAGTAGTTTTATGAAGTGGTAAGAGAAAGGCATTTTCAAAGGCCTTGAGGTCTCTTGGGTTGTGTGAGTAGTACTGCCAAATGTCACAAGAGGCACATGCCTCTCGGAAATTATGCTGGTACCAAGTTAATAATTCAATAAACATAATATTATTCAATTATTGCAGATATACTATTTTTTGTCTTCTTTACTTTAGATCTCTTACCAAAAGATTATAAATATGTTTAATTTTTAAATTTACTAGATGTGTTAACTCTTTCGTAATAGGATTTGTTATAAAAAGCCAAGGGACGATTAGGAAAGATTGATGATAGGAGATATTCTATTAGGAAAAAAATATAATTGGATATAGGGAAAAACAAATTAAATATTGATAAAAAAAAAAAAGTCTCATTTTGGTCAGAGACATAACAAAAAGAAAGATTGTATCTACTTCTTATAAAAGAATAAATTATTTAAATAATATTTTAACTAATTCTAGAACTCAAAAAAACCTCTTTCTGCCACGTGTACAGAGATGGGTCGTTTTAGTATATTATATAAGTATGTGTACATCGATCACTATTTTTTTGTGGTAATGAAAATTTAAAGTGAGGAGAGGTTACCCATGGCATGCTTTAGGCCTGAATAAGAGATTACGGCTGGCAGAGTAGTTGCAGTTTTATACAGTAGAGTGTATAATTGGAAAATAAGAAGCATGGGCAGTAAATGCAGAAAGTTTCTACTGCATAATTTGAAAACCAATTTGCTCCTAGATTTTAATCCCTTTCCCAGATACTAAATGAAATTCATTGTTTCATTTAATCAGCATATATACACACAATCCAAACTCCTTATTTTCATAAATCATATTCTTAAACTTTGTGACAAACATGATAATTGATGCCTTAGTAAACTGCTTTAAACATTATCCGAATTCTCCAATAATGCCTTGTTTTCCTCTTCTTCCACTTTCCCACTTCTCTCAGTTACTCTGTTCTTACCTTCACCATCTGAATTGGAGCAAATGTCACAGTCACAGGTCTTTTGTTCGCCGCCATTCCAAATAAAATACACATAAAACAGAAGAGAATTTCCACCGATTACAACAGCAAAGAAAGCAATAGACTCAACGGGTCTCATAAAGGTAGCAAACTCGCATGCAAATCCAAACATAATCGAACTGAGCAAAATCCATATCCCAATTTTCAATTTCCGCTTCTGAGCCGATTTTTCGTGGCGGGGCAAACTGTGATACAATCTGAACCAGTAATCCAGCAAAAGGGAACCGAAATAGACGAAGATAATGAAAATTACCATGGGCATGTCGCCGTTGCTGCGCGCCCGGTAGATCGTGACGCCGCTGGTGGTTGTGATGTTGATGAAGCCCAAGAGAGGGAGCACGCTATAAATTTTGGCTTTTATGGTATCGGAATTGGTGGAAGGAAGAGGCGATGAGCTGCTTTTGGGGTCTTTTGCCATTGGAATTTTCAAATTTTGATGGAGACTTGTGGTGCGGAATGGGTACTGAAGAGAGGACGAGTGGTTCGGTTGCTTAAATATAAGCTCAGTCTGGATGATGCGAAGAAACTACAAGATGAGAGAAGACACCTTCTTTCTTCTGCGAAACATCAGAGAGAGTGCTCATATAGCCCTGAAAAGGTAAAGAAGATAAGTCACTTGCAGCTTCTAGGGACCTTCTTGTCGTTATTTTTACATTAGGATTTTTTTTTTTTTTAAAGATATGATGATTTTATTAATTTTAGAATTTAATTAAAAATTTATTTTACTTAAAGTTGGGTTAAAATATCATAAGTATCTAAATAAAATTAATAAATAACATGTATCAGAATCAATGAGCTAATCTTTATATTTGGACCTAACTTAATAAATAATTTTAAAAAAAACAAGTCTATGAAGTCACCTGGCATATGCATGAAAAACAAAGTTTCCAATACCTAGATAAATGATCGTGTATGTTCAATTATATTATTGACCCAAGGTTTTCAATTTTTTTTTTTTGACACCAAGACACATTAAACAACCTAAAAATAAAGGACTCTAAGACTACTCAAGCATGTAAATTAAAGCATAATTCTCTGAGAATTTTTTTAACTCCCCAAACTTAAAACTCAACATTGTTTCCGATGAAAAAAATAAAGAAAAGAAATAAAAGGAAAAGAAAACTCCGTGAAAATATGTCACGTATCCTCGTCAACCTCCATATGTGTTGGTTCTATATGAGTTATCACTAATCTCTCTAACTCTCTTGAAAGCTGCACATGGGACAACTCAAAGTACCTTAACTGCACAAGATAAGACCAGAAAGTATTTGCTCATGCATAAAATGCATAGCTGAAAACCAGACAGCAAAATGCAAGAAAGATAAAAGCTCATGTATAAAATTACATAGCATAAAATTACATAGCATAACTCAAGTGTAGGTACACTTGTAGAAAAATGATAGAGCTCCTACCTGACGGTATAAAACAATGCAACAAGAAAATGTGAGCAAGAGAATAGAATATCACCAATATATGCATCTGATCAAGTCCAACTCAAAACCCTAAACTTTGTCCAAAAATAAAACCCCAAGCTAGCCAATAAAACTAAAACTCATGCATAAATGCACAATGTAAGCACAAGACAGCAACCAGTTCCATAAAAATTGACTGCACACACTCAAAAGTATTGCATAAGCCCTTGACCAAAATGGGACAACACATCCAAAATTATTAATTTTCCACTCTTCATTCATCAAAGAAATCACAAGAAAGCATAAAAAAAAAAAAAACAAAAAATGATAAAGCTCGTGCAAAGAAGATGCACGACATATTTCATATGCAAATCGATAGTCCATGGCAAAACACTAAAGCTGGACTATTGGTGACTGTCAAAACAAGAACTGTCAACTTAATGCGCAAGAAAAGGGCTCACATGTCTTACACCCACTAAGATATTTATCCACCCAACAATAAAGCTCACTTATAGTCAATGTCATCAGCCATGGCACTGCACACTTCCACATAAAATCAGAGAGCACGTATAATAATTATCAAGCGGAGCAGCTATACAGTAAATCCTCGACAATGGTCACATTAGAGGTCTAATTCGGCAGTAACAAAATTAAACAAAATTCAAGCACCATAAACTTTAACAATGGACAAGTCATTTATGAAAAATAATGCAAAACAAGTGAATAATTCGTCATTGCCATCCACAATTGATCAGAGGCAAAGCCTCAGGCAATTTCATGAATCCACAACGAGAACTCATTAACCATAAGCAGATACTTTAATACCAAAAAGAAACAAACTCTGACCACTGAGCCATGCAAGCAGACTCTTTAAATTGAAGAGCAACCTTGGCCGAATCTATTAACTGAGCAGCAAAGCAAAATTGCATACGACCCAATACGAACAACTCACGAGACTTAATTTTTATTTTTTTTTTCACTTATAGAATAGAATAATGCCAGAGTAAGTTCTGATCAAAAAGACTCTATTAATTCTAACAACGCTAAAATTAAAAATATAAAAAATATAAGATCAAAGTATAAGAAAATTTGGATTGCTTATCAAAAAGTGCTTGATTTAGTCTTTCAACTTGAGTACCCATGATGTTCAAGGTGAATCAAATATGAAAAATTTGAGTAACCCATGCATTGAAGAAACTTCTAATAAATTTAAACTCTTAATCCTTTTCTCCTTTCTAGAAATAAAGACTTAAGGGATTATCAAAAATAATAATAACTCCATCTTCCATGATCTCAAGTCCTTCGAGTATAAGAGGCGAGATATAGATAATTTCATGATTTTCCTCCTTCCACCTTCTTCATTGAACTTTCCAAAAGATATGGAGACAACCTTGCTTGCATCATTAGAGGTATCCTTACTCAAGCTTAGGGATTCCCTAACAAGTTCTTCCTCTTGAATATATTAGATGCCTCTTGTGATTGCGTAGAGCTTGTCAACTCTATATTGCTATCTAGGTCAATGGCAACATATTGTTCTTGTTCTTCCTTATTTGAATTTATTTTTATATTATAAGGAGAATTTTCAAGTTGCATAGCAAAGGCTATTTGACACACATGAACCTCCATTCACCTCGTAGAATCATCCATACTTGCAATAGATTGGGTTGCTTCCAATGTGAATTGAGCTGTACTTGCTTCAAGTCAAGCAAGAGCTTCATCAATAGTAATTCCAAGCAATGATGGTTATAGTTGAGATTGAATCTCCAATTTCCTCATAGAAGCATCCATACTTGCAATAGATTGAGTTGTACTTGCTTCAAATCGGGCAAGAGCTTCTTCTAGATTGCTCTTGGAGGATGATTATTGCTGTTGCACTATATTATGATTATTTTCCCATGAAAAATTTAGACTGATTGTAAGCATCATAGTATATATCAGAATGTTGCTTATGATAGTTAGCAATCTCCTGTAAACTCCAATAGTATATAAACAAGCCTCCTTGTCATGGTTGCCTCCACATAGCCCACTAATCTTATTCCGCCACATTAAGATTTTAAGATTTTCTGAAAAGCAGAATGAAAATGGAAAGCCAACAAAATGACACTAGAAAAAAAATTAAACAGAAAAATAAAATAAAAATTGCCTAAAGTAATGTTAGATTATTTCCTTTTATATTAATAGGTACAACAACACCAAAAACTTGATGTATAAAAAATATAAACTGAAATAAAGTATAAGCATACACTAATAATGTAGCTGCAAAATATTCTAAAATTGTCGTACTCATAAGAACTAGTTACTAATTACCAAATACTATAACCTGAACTATTATTTAGGTGATCAAAAGCCATAACTCAAATTAAAAGAAATATAAAGAAAGAAGACAAAATATAAATAAAAAAATATTTAATATATAAAAGTTCTAAGGTTTCCAAATTCATCTCAATCTTAGTATTGAATAACTTATTTTCCTTAATTTAGATTAATTATATCAATTGTCAACGAGGATTCCTATTGTGTCGACAAGTCTTTCCTAAAGTCAAATTAATCTAATTTAAACTATCAATTCAATCACACCCTTATGTGAATTGTAGTAATCTTAGTTGCATTAAGATTTATGAATTCTCTTTTTATGATTGCATAAGGTCTCAGAATATCTTTATCTTCAACTCCTTTATGAAACTACTTGTCATGGTCTAAGTTATCTAATTCTTTTTTAGTTTATAGAAACTCACAAATCTCCCTACTAATTGAGTAGATGAAAAAGAATTTGATGAACATAGAAATAGAATTCAATTGAATATAATAAAATTGAATTAATTCATATAAGTATTCATCACTTTAAGTTTTGGCTATACTGTAGCCCTAAAAAAGAAAACTAAAACATAAAAGAAAAGGATAAAAAAGAAGAATAGATTGAATTCATTAAGTTATCTTTGTGCTTTCTCTTTTCTCCTACTCTTCTTAGCTAAAAGTCTCTTCTCAAAACCTAATTTTAAAAGGGGCATTATAACTAAAAAAAATTCTTATCAAATGAGCCCTCAGTTAAACAACAGTAGCAAAATTATGGCTAATTTGCTAGGATTGTGAATGTTGTAGGCGTAAAACCCCGTTACAGATAAATTTATGTCTTTAGCTAAAGTGAGAAGGTAAAATGTAAATTACGAGAAAATTTTTGTTCATTAAAAAGGAAAAAAATAAAATAAAAATGCAAGCAGGTAAATTATTGTATGGAACAGAAAAATGCATTTATGGAGATGCGGGGTATCGATCCCCGTACCTCTCGCATGCTAAGCGAGCGCTCTACCATCTGAGCTACATCCCCATGTTTTGTTCATTTGCTTTATAAGTAAAAATATTAACGGAGAAAGTTAAAGAAATCAAGATTGCAACATAGTACGAACTTCGTAATTCTGCACTGTGGCTGTGTGGCTCTATCGAAGGTTGTTTCGAATTGGCGGCTTTGCTCAAGAAAAAAGAGTTGGGCAAAATGCTAAAGAAAGTGTTGCAACAATCTCGCACATTTCATCGTCATCTCTCCAATGCCTACTTGGCTTCTCATCAGGCTGCAGTAGCTTCACCTTCGGTTTTTTCACGTTCTTGGTTTCTTCCTTCCTTCTCTACTTCTTCTTCATCGTCTAACACGTCTTCCATCGAACACCTGGACGATGCAAAGGATTCCGAATCTCCGCCGGCCTTTTCAATTTCCATTGACCGTTCTGGTCTCCACAACCCACCTGGTATTCTGCTTAAATTTCCATCCTTTCTGGTTTCTTCCACTTTCACATTCAACCTGAGAATTTTTTTTTTCCTTTCTCATTGTTTTCTTCGGCAGAGCATCCTCATGAGCCGAATTCGGATTCTGATATTGTAAAGCATCTCAAAGGAATAATCAAGGTTCCTTATCTCTAATTTTATCCCAAAATGAGTTTTTTTTATTGCTTTCATATAATGGGTTGTTATTTTTAGTTTTTGTTCGTAAATGTTACAGTTTTATAAGTGAATCGAGCAAGTAGTAAGCATGGAATCTACAATGTCGCAGATAAATGTTTTTCAATTTTTACTAAGTGATATCTAATTCAGCTTCTGATTTTGATAGCTATGAAGTTCCATATTTACTTAAGTATTTTATCGTGTTTTAATCTGATGAAATGATCGAACAGCCTAACTAGAGCAGAAATATGACCCCCTCTTTCATTCTTCTCTAAATTCAAAAGTTCAGTACTAAACTACTTGTTAGATGCTTCCAAACCAAAAAAAAAATACATACACACAAGGGAACTTCTGGCTACCAAGTGAAACAAATATGGACTTGAAGAGATTCTGAAACTAACGGATAGCATGTTCAATAACAAATTATTTTAGCTTTACTTCTTAATTGTCACTGGATGGAACTTCCCCTTCCACGGGTTATTTAATTGAACCAAGTATCTCTCTCTCTATATATACACTTATTTGTTTTTCTTTGCACCCTTACATGCTTATGGGCTGTGACATGATCATGATGTTCTATACTTCTTCTCTCTTCCCCATGTCCCCACAATTTCATGTACAAATAGAACTTCATACTGAATATTCATCATCTTCTTGAACCTTCAGTTTCGTGGGGGTCCAATCTCTGTAGCTGAGTACATGGAAGAAGTATTGACAAATCCTAAAGCAGGGTTCTACATCAATCGAGATGTTTTTGGAGCTGAAGGTGATTTTATAACGTCGCCTGAAGTTAGTCAGATGTTTGGTGAGGTACATAATCTGCTAATTGTTTGGTTCCTCATATTTCATGAGTTGAATTGTATTTTGTTTGCATTTATATTTAAAATTTGTCAATGACAGAAGAATTCTTATGTCTTATTTTTGTCAACTTAGTTGATTGGCGTCTGGGTGATGTGTCTTTGGGAGCAAATGGGACAACCGAAAGGTGTAAATCTAATTGAGTTGGGACCGGGACGAGGAACTCTAATGGCTGATCTTCTTCGGGTATGAAACAACAGTCTTGTGTTGCTCTTTTAGAGGTATTCCTGTTGAATATAGATTATAAAGAATGATGTTCACCCCTTCTTTACCACTCAACTAAGTATTTGCAAAGAAAGAGCTCCATCATTATTATGCGTAATACTAACATCTTTTTGTAGGGTGCTTCAAAATTCGCGAACTTCATTGAATCATTGCATGTACACCTGGTAGAATGCAGTCCAGCACTACAGAAGCTACAGCATCAGAATTTAAAATGCATTGACCAGGATAATTCAGCTGAAACTACCAATAAAAGAACTGTAAGCTCTTTGGCTGGAACCCCTGTATCATGGCATGCTGCACTGGAGCAGGTTCCTTCAGCATGTATGTATTGTTTTCACCAATAAGACTTGGCTAATGGACGTTATTGTTATTGTTAATGGCTTGTTTCCTTGCCTGTTTCTCTAAATGAATTAGAATCTTGTTGACACAAACATGCCGAACGGCAGCATATACTCACGAACACAAAACAGTGAAGCTTTGGTTGTTTTGTCTTTTCATGGTTTATAAATAGATAAATACGCTACATTAAATAAGGCTGCCTGACCAATTTCTTGTTGTGTTGTTATACTCCAGTGCCATCAATTATCATTGCACACGAGTTTTTTGATGCTTTACCAGTTCATCAATTTCAGGTTTGTGTTCTTTATTTTAAGTAGTATTATTCTGTCTGTCGCAATAATTGTTACATTTTGCAGAGTTGCATCATAAATGGTAGAATGCCCCCATGCTGATATTTTCAAATTTCGAACCTCCATTAAGCTGCATAATTCATTTCTGAATTTTGAAAAGCTGTAAAATAATTTGATATTTACAGTGCCTTGGTTGTTTGTACTGTAGCACTCTCTCATCCATTACTTTATCTACTTCTGCTGGTAAATTGTTTATTATTCTGACAGTTTTTTAGCTGTCAACAGAGTTTGTAAATTGAGAAAGTCATGCTAAATCTTTACATCTGGCAATGCGTGCAGGTCTGTCTAGATTGTGTTATCTAATTGCAGTAATAGTGTTCTATATCTATATATAATTTTTATTTGTTCCTGAATAGAGTTAACCTGCATTGTGTCATGTATAAAAATCCAACTTTCTATGTATTCATACTCTTCTCTTTATTGCTGTTGATATTGTATTAACACTGATTTACTCGATTCCTTAAAGAGAACATCCCGTGGCTGGTGTGAGAAAATGATTGATGTAGCAGAAGATTCCTCGTAAGTGCTACATCTAGTTTAATAGAAAGTTGTTTGCTGTATAATTTTTTAATTGATATATATCTTACATATATTGGATAGGTTTCGCTTTGTTCTGTCTCCACAGCCTACCCCTGCAACCCTCTATCTATTGAAGCGGTGCAAGTGGGCTACGAATGAGGATTTAACAAAGCTTGATCAAATTGAAGTTTGCCCCAAAGCAATGGAGCTGACTGAGGCAATTGCTAAAAGGATCAGCTCTGATGGAGGTGGAGCTCTAATCATTGATTACGGCTCTAATGGAGTAGTCTCAGACAGTCTCCAGGTCTGGCATCACTCGTTCTTTTTACTGGTCTTTGAATTTTCCATGGCTAGGATAACTGCTTCATATTTAGATTTTCATGTTAGATTTTGCTTTATTATTCCATATTTGTTTTTCCCTGTATGTTGTATTGTAGCCGATTCCCAATTTCTTGTCTCTTTTTATTTCCCAAAATATTATAATTGCTAGGATTTTTGCATCATGGTATGAACTGTCGTAGATAGTTGTCACCCCAGAAGCTAGCAGTGTGGTATTATGTGTGCACGGTTACACGCCAATCTTCCACCACCAGATTTCAGATAATCTTTTCGCATGTGATTGTTCACAGTTACACATTATTTAGGTAGCTCTTCCAATTCTATCCTGAAGCTTGATGGCTACTGCATTCGATGCAGGCAATTCGGAAACACAAGTTTGTCAACATTCTAGATGATCCTGGATCTGCTGATCTCAGTGCATATGTTGATTTTCCTTCCATTAGACACTCTGCTGAGCAAGTTTCAGGTGCTTGTCCGCACGCCGAAACTAGTAATAGTATAAAGGAAGTAACTTTAAATGAACTGTAATTCTACAAGTACACTATTTATCCTAACTTGACAATTTTGCAGATGTATCTGTCCATGGACCAATCACTCAGTCTGAGTTTCTTGGTTCCCTTGGGATAAATTTTCGTGTTGAAGCTCTTCTAGAGGACTGCACGGAAGAACAGGCCGAATCTTTGAGGACAGGATACTGGCGTCTTGTAGGTGATGGCGAAGCCCCCTTCTGGGAAGGACCCGATGAATCTGTTCCAATCGGTATGGGCAACCGTTATCTGGCCACGGCTATAGTGAACAAGAAGCAGGGTGTTCCAGTTCCATTCCAGTGAGGACTGAAGAACACAAAATGTGCTATTATGGAAGCTAGACTCTGCTTTTTCGCATCTTGAATTGGTGTGTATGTATTGCTGAAGCTTCCTGATGTGATGCTGCTATGGAAGGCCTTGTGTTGACTCAACTGGTATATATCACCCCCAAGTTGGCTCTCTGTTGAGCTTCTTGCTGATAGTTTTGCTGCTGTGTTCTGTAGGGAGTAGTTTCTTTCTCGTGTACCAAAATAAAGATATACATACTATCATAATTTGATGTTAATTATTTATAGGCTTTAGAATAAAGAAATGTTTTTCACATGATAACCCAGATACCTATGTCTTTTTAAAGGATATGAAATAACTAAAATACATCTTACAATTATGTGGTTATTTATTTTATATTTATGATTATGATTATGTAGTTCTGTTTGTATATGCGGTCATCATGTTTAAAATTATACAAAATGATCACCAAAATAGAGAAATAATTTGTTTATTTAATAAGAAAAAAACCTACTTACAAAGTAAGCATTTTAGCACTTTTTTTCAAGACGATATATTACTCAGAGCAAAATGTAATCAAACTTACATTCTTCAATAATTTTATAAATAAGATGGGAATTTCTTAGTTACATTGCTGCAGCAATACTTGAATATATTGATATTTATTCACCGCACCCAAAAGACAAAACTCTTAAAATTGGATTGATTCTTAGTTTAATATGGGAGAAAAATAACTCATTCTAAGACCATAACAAAGACTTACAGTGATATTTGCGGTTTCTTAATACTTGAAGTGAGGTTCAAATCACTGCTAACAAAACTAATTACAATTAGCTAGATTGAGCTAGCTTTTACTTCTGGTGTTACTGTAAAACTCAAGAAAAATTTTTCCATATTTATTTTAGCTAATATTATCCTCATAAAATTCACTAACAACTAAATGAAGGATCAAAATATTTGAATTTAATCAAATAAAATTAATTTTCTTTTATTTTAGACATTCTAATTAAAAAAAAAAAAAAGAAAGTGATATTTTAGGGGTGATGGGCTTGAAAAATTTAGGGTTTAAACTTTCTTATTATTATGTTTATATATATAATTAGATTTTGACCCATACTTTACACCAAAAGTAAAAGTTGAATTGATTAATTAAGTCATCACAAAATCTAGACAACTCTATCTATCTATATATATATATATATTGAATCCAAGCACGAATGATCCTGAAATCATTCATGGTATGAATGATTTAAAAAAAAAAAATTGAATGAGTACAACTAAATCTTTATGATATATGGACTGGCTAGCTTGATTCTAATACTATATTGATAGCTTCTGCAAAAGAACAACTTCCGTATACCAAAAGACACTATGATATTGGATATAGATAAAGAAATAACACATAACATTCAAATTTTAGCAATAAGACATAGGCTTTCTCAAACTAACACCAGTTTCTTGCATCTTTCTCAAACCAAGGTGACAACTATCAAACATATATAAAATACACTTAGTTGGAAAAAAAAGTTGAAAGAACGTTCAAACCAACGTCACAGAACAATAAAGTTTTAGCAAAAGGAAGGTTCTTTTGAAAATTACATTGGTTAATTCAACCCAAAAAGTTACAAAAAAAAATATCGTTTTACTATAAACATGAAAAGTGTGAACATATCAATTCTCTGCTTGTATTTTTTTGGCATGAATAGCAAGGTCATCAAACTTTTCCTTGTTTCCCAGATAAATGTGAGAATACAATTACATCAGCCGCAAGTCTTTATTTTTTGGCTACAGCATAAAATGTGTGTGCAGTGAATTATCATTTTCATAGAAAGGTGTCCACATTTCACTTGGGCTACAGTTCTACTGATCCCCTAAATATTATACTCCCCGTTAAAGTATGATAATGAAATACAATTATAAAATCACAGCCTCTGCTTGAATGACACTACCGCGAAAGATGTAAAAGATGAGCAAAGTGTGACAATGAAATACAATTATAATATCAATATTCTCCAATGCATCAGCTTTTGGAGATCAGAGCTTATTTTTCTATGTCATCCATAAGCAAAAAGAGAAAACATAATATTACCTATTACATGAAACATCAACCAATTGAAAACATGAAAAAAACTTCCTTCAAATCATATAGAATTAGAAGTTAATCTATGATTAAAAAAAAAAAATTACAATTGAAGTAACTGGAGTGATAAAATCAAAGCTAATCTAGGCAAAATCAAATAACTGGAGTAATAAAAAATTACAATTAAATCAGCCTAATAGTCATGATAAAGACTCTCAGAGTTCAACCAATCACATTCTCTTAACATGACTAATTAATTAAACTTACATAAATCAGAAGCTTTGACATTATTACCCTGATTATGCACTTCTGCTAGCGTAGAACTACTGTCGTTTCTTGTTGGAAAGAAACTTTGGCATGTTACAGATAAGAGTTGAGGTGATCTCTATTGCCAATTGGATACAGATGGTTAATTGAATGGGAAAATATATTATTAACCATGTCAACTGAGAATACATTTACAAAAGTAATATAAGGCATAACACATCTAGAATGCAACATTCTGATTTAAATTGATGCACAGAAGTTACAGTATTAAGATCAAAATGGTATGAAATCAATACGGTAACAATAAATCATCCAAGACATATCAAGACCCTTCAACTAAAAAAAAAAACATAACAAGCAACCGAAAATTTACTAAGTAATGTCTTCCAAATCTAACTTGTCATTCAATGTCAGCCATCTCATAACAAACAACATAACCACCATTTCCCAATTCACAATAAATGGTTTCTTATACTTAGAAAGCACAGATATCATTAACGCAAAATAAATCAAGAGATGATATAAAGCTGATCTATTATAATGAAATGAGAATATATAGTTTTTAATTAAAAAAAAAATGTATAACCATAAATCTGTTTCTTCCAATGTTAACTGTGTGATCAAATTAATTTAGTAAATTATGCCAGCAATTTTGGACTTAAAGACAGTTAAATGACAGTAACTTCAAATGAGTTGATTAGTTTAACAAAAGAAATATCATTTATCTCACAGTCTTTGCTCAAAGTTTTGTTTTCCCCAATTTTCTCCACATCACAGGTTCCCGCAAAAGCATCTCGGCATCTTCCAGTAAATGTATAGAGAAGACAATTAACTTTAAAATAAACACAATACACAATAGCAAATTGGAACCTTGATTATAATATAATCTAGAAGAGATAGAAACTTGACTACATACCATCCAAGTAGAAGGCTTCAGTATTAAGATTTATTGGATAATATGACCAACTTGGATGAACAACAAATCGTCCAAAAGATCCACAGCATAAGTTTAGTTGTTAACATGATTTAAAAAAATAATAATAACAGAAATATATCAAAGGGAAAAAAATGTTTAAATGGTAGCAAAAATACCTTTACAAGTTGGAACCGGGAATGAACAAAGAAATCTTGGTTCCTTCTGCAAGCGAGATACCCACCAAGTAATTGAAGCAGAATCTCCTAGATGAAAAACCAAAAATCATTCAGAAAGATTCGAAAAGAGAGAGTTCAAGGGATCGAAGAAGAATCTTGAAGCAGAGACGAAGAGAAACTCGAAACAAAAATTCGCACCTCTTGGTGCCAAAACTCTCGAAGCAGAAACGCAGAGAAGCACAAAAAGCTTATCCTTCCTCCTCTTCATTGTTTCGCAACTCTATTCTCTCTAATTTCTGGACTGTCCAAATGAAAGTTGAGAATACAATTATCCTGGACAATCCAGAAATTTCAAACGCGAAAAGGAGAACGCTTCGTTTTAGAGGAGCCGAAATTTAAGGAGCAACTGGAGAGTGAGATCGAATTTTTCAAGCAGCTGGGGGTTTTCAATTTTGAAATTGAAATCCCGCTTGAGACGGGAAAACGAATCAGCTTCAGCGGGAGAAGAGAAAATGAAGAGGAAAGGGGGAAAAAAAAAGGAAGATTAAATTAAAAAAGGTTAAAAAAGGCTTAAGGAAACGAGAAGAATATTTTGTTACAATTACCCCATTAGGAGACACGTCTCACTTCATTTTGTGTATAACCTACCACTTTATTGAGAATAAGATGGTAATTTTTTTTTAAAAAAAAAAACTAACCAAGATTAAGTAGAAATATAATATATAATATATATAAAGAAAAAAAAAAAAAAAAAAAAGTAGTATGACGATTTTCTAGTTTTGTCAATTTCAGCGCACGGCAAAAATACGGTCTTTCCCTTTTCTTGTGAGCTAGGGGAAGGAGGCGACAGAATGGGGGCTGCTCTCTCTGCCGAGTTGGGAGGCTGTGCTTCTGCATTTGCAGATTCTTCCTCGCCGGAGCCTTCTAGGGTTCAGTCGTTTCACTCGTCGGCGCGATGGCAGCTCCATTTCAACGAAGTCAAAGACACTCCCAAGCTCGTACGTTTAATTATTCAATTCCTTTTCTTTTTCTACGTCGTAATTATAATCACTCTACATTTCCGATCTGAAATCTGGATGCATCTCTCTGTGTTGTTGTTTGATGAATGATTCAATTTAATGGAGCGAAGATGGTGATAGATTTCTTCGCATCGTGGTGCGGACCCTGCAAATTTATCGAGCCCGATATCCAGGCCATGGCCGAAAAGTTCACCGACGTCGAATTCGCGAAGATCGACGTTGACGAATTATCTGTAATCTCTTCTTTCTTTCTATGAGACAGAATTCTGATTCTTAGTTCTTCTATTCCTCAGGGATTGACTTTTTTTGTTGTTTAATTTTGCAGGATGTGGCACGTGAGTTTCAGGTGCAGGCGATGCCGACATTTGTGTTGGTGAAGAAGGGGAAGGAGATTGATAGGGTGGTTGGCGCCAAGAAGGACGAGCTTGAGAGGAAGATTGAGACAAACAGAGCTCCTTGAATTTCAAGAGAGATATCAAGGATTTTAACTTGATGGGGACGGAATCAAACCCAAGCGAACTGGGCCAAACTCTAATTATTGATATTTTTTTGCTTCTCTATCATTTAAGATTTGCGGAGCTATTCATAAGAATACTGATACTATGCTTGTTTTCATTCCAATTAAAGATGAATTTGGTGACTCTGGTCATTGTCTTTCCTTTGTATGAATTCTGTGTCATGTAGTTTGTAACTGTTTTAATTTGATCCTTATCATGCGGACCCATCTTAATGTTTTAAAAACACTTTAGTCCCAAAGTAGAGCTATGCAGATTCCTGAGAAGCAATCTCGGACCGGATTAAGGTTCTCTGACATATATAATTGTCTCGAGAGCTCTCCCAAACTACATGCAGATATGATTTGGCCTTTTCAACAAGGGTTGTGCTAAATAAGATCTATACATGGGTGTGGTGCGTAAAAATTGGTGTGAAAGTATCAATAATAACATATTATCAAGATATTACTGTTTCAGAATAAAAATATAATTTTATAATTAATTAAAATTAATGAGATAAAAAATAAAGATCACAAATTAAATCATATCATTTTAATAAATAATGACCAATAAAGAGATAAGAATGTATTTAGAAATAAATTATAAATGTTTTCTACTCACTAGAATATGTCATATATATATATGACATATGTGACCATGAAAAGCTTTTAAAATATGCCTTATAAATAAATTAATTAAAAAAAATAAGACTGGTAGAATACTGCTGAGGTGGAAACACTTTTGGAATCGGTAATAGACGGGGTATGTGTCTAGATATATTGCATTTTGTTGTTTATTATAGATATCTATATATTTATATATTAATTATTATATTAGAGAGAAAAATTAATATAAAAAAAAATAAAATAGAAGAGCACAATGTAAATCATAATGTACAAGTTAACAAATATGAGATGATATGTCAAATGTTTATCCTTGAAAAAGAGTATGAGAATGTGCAAGTTAACAAATTGCTTGGGCATTTAAGTTGTAAAATAGCTATTTAGATATTGTCCTAATAAAATTCACTAACAATTCGGGGAAAATATTTGAATTTAATCAAATAAAATTAATATTTTTTTAATTTTTAGATATTTTAATAAATAAATAAAGCGATATTTTAGGAGTAACGGGTTTGCTGTCATACAAAACAAACAGTAGTCTGACTTATTTCTTGTCCCTGTCAATTTCAGCGACGGCAAAAAACAGTATCTTTACTCGTGAGTTAGAGAGAGGGAGGTGACAAAATGGGCTCTATTCTCTCTGCCGTGTTAGGAGGCGATGCTTCTGCAGCTGCAGATTCTTCCTCATCGGAGTCTTCTAGGGTTCAGTCGTTTCACTCATCGGCGCGATGGCAGCTCCATTTCAACGAAGTCAAAGAGTCTTCCAAGCTCGTACGTTTAATTATTCAATTCCATTTCTTTATTTACGTTATAATCAATTTATATTTCCGATCTGGAAATCTCGATGAATATTTCTCTGTTGCTGTTTGAAATTCAATGGAGCGAAGCTCGTTATAGATTTCTCAGCATCGTGGTGCGGACCCTGCAAATTTATTGAGCCGGCGATCCACGCCATGGCCGAAAAGTTCACCGATGTGGACTTTGCAAAGATCGACGTTGACGAATTATCTGTAATCTTTCTTTCAGAGACTGAATTGTGATTCTTTGTTCTTCTATTCCTCAGGGATTGATTTTTTGTTGTTTGATTTCGCAGGATGTGGCACGTGAGTTTCAGGTGCAGGCGATGCCGACGTTTGTGTTGGTGAAGAAGGGGAAGGAAATTGATAGGGTGGTTGGCGCCAAAAAGGACGAGCTCGAGAGGAAGGTTGAGAAAAACAGAGCTACTTGATTGCTTCTCTATCTTTTAAGATTTGTGCAGCTATCCATAATACTTATACTATGCTTGTTTTCATCTCAATTAAACATGGATTCGGTGCTTGAAATCACTATATTTTATGATCATGACTCTGGTCGTTGTCTTTCCTTTAGATGAATTCTGTGTCCTGTGCTCTGTAAATGTTTCAACTTGATTCCATAATTTGACCTTTGAGATACCTCACTAGCTTTAGAAACCAAAAAGAAAGGGGCTTTCGTCATAAGTATCCAGTAAGATGCTTTAAAAAAAAAATCAGAAGCCAAAAGTAGCCCTGCTTCTATTTTAAAGGCACTTGTTAAAAAAATTCTATCCAAACATGTCCTTAGCTGCTTCTAATTGGTTCACATCTCAATCAATTTCTTTGCAAAGGGCCATCTCATTCAAGCTCATTTCTTTTGGAGTCAGAGAGCAGCTTTTTCTTCTGTTTTCTAGAGTAGAGGTCTTGCTATGTTCCAGTTGAGTCATGATTTCTATTCATCATTCCAAAACCATTCAAATGTTTTCTTGCCAACAAAAGTAAATGCATTATCCACCAAAATTCCCAATCACCAATTACCAACACAAGTAAATGAAGTGCACTAAAACCAACCTAATAGTGAAGAAATACAGGTAGAGGCAAGACCACAAAGATCTAACAGAACTGTCTTGAACCTTCTAGAAGAGCTCATGATTGGGCTACAGGTATATTATCCTTTTTTTATATATATTAAAAGGACAACTTGCTGATCTATACATGAAGATTATGAGAGGCAATTACATGATCTCACACAGTGTATGCTTGCTGAATTGTGTCGATGTCAAGGCCCTTGAGTCTAACCACTGACTCAACATGACCTTTCAGTGTATGCAGTTCTCTCAGTCTGCAACAGAAAGTATAAGGAAAATGTCAGTATTTAAAAGAATAGGTAGACAGAAAACAGTATTATCAATTTAGCATAACCAGTGGTCTTAATGGCTGCGTTATAGCAGCGATGGCATGGCCTGGCGCCACCTCTAAGGCAGGGAACACCCATGGCCTGACCAGTGTAGCGTGGCAGTGCCATGGCGCTTGCCATTCTCAAGGCGGCCATGGTTCTGGCTGCCATCATATGTTCACAATTTGACTATCTTGCACCAGACCAATTAGAATAGACGCACTAGAGTAAATACTAAAAGGGTGAATTTATCTTTTTAAAAACATTAAATTCCTAAAATACTTGCATATTTTGCTTGACAAAAACCTGCTACTTTACCAAAAGACAATGCACAACTGAAAATTCCTCAAACTTGACTTTCTTTTTTAATTTGAACTTTATTTTAATTTGCTTGTGACTTGTGTTGTATCTTATGACAAATGACAATTTTATATTCTTATGAAGTTCTGCCATGGCTCTATGGTCTGTTTTGCTTTTGCCATCATGAGCCGTTATAGGTCTGAGCATAACTGTAGAAACTTTACCTTGCAATTTCTGCTCGTCTTTTAGCTTCTTCAGCCATTTGATTAAGTTCTGTGTAACTTGTTCGTTCACTGAACATCTTGGTATCTGGTGGATGAAGTCCATGGAGTGTCCTCTGTGCATGTGCCCATTTAAGCTCACGTTCTTCCTTGCCGAAATCTTTCTTCCTTGTAAATGCAATCTGCCAAACAAAGATTCCACTCTAGAAAGTAAGAAACAAAATCAGTTGCAATGTCAAAACACTATCTAATCAGGTTATCGTTGATACCCTTTGCTCAAAAACAAGATCCCAAGCCCTGCCACTTAGTGCGTATCGAATTATGAACTTGATGAAATCAAGTGGCATATAGAAGATGAGATTGTAGAGCCAAACAACGCCAGCCCAACCCCATCCAATCCCTTCGATTGCCGCAAAACTCCAATTTGCATAGACAGCAATCAATGTAGCTATCTGCATATCAAGGAAGATTAGCAAACAAGTCGCGTATATGTTCAGAGGTGTGGTAAGCCAAAAATAGGGGATCACTCACCAGTTGAGCAATCAAAAAAGCTGCTACGAGAAACAAACCAGGACGTTCGACATAAGACCAACTCCGGGCTCGTGTGACAAATATAAGGGCTTGACTTATTGTACTAACTTGCAGGTATATGGCTGAAGCAAGCTTTCTGATGTCATCTTGATCCTCTTTCTGAAGGCTGGAGACCCCAAATGTACGCTGAAAATGGCCAAACAAGTGTCAAGGCAAGCAAATCAGCAAAGTAAAATCTCTGACACCGACAAAGTGTTGCTCAGTTATTAAGTGAATTAAGCTTAATGGTTGAAGGCCAATTCTTTTTACATGTACCTTTTTTTTCTAATCTCACATCCCATATATTCCGGAACTTTAACTTCTGAAGTGTAAATTCCACTCTAGAAATTAAAGTTCTAGAATACATGGGATGTGTTAAAAGAATTGGCCATGGTTGAAAGGCCCTTAAAATGTCAAGGTTCAAGCGCACAGAAAATCATATGTTAGTTTTACCCCTCAATGTGGGATGGGAATATTTGTGTGAAGAGCGAGCGGGAAAAAGTTGACTATAAGATGCTATGTGAATCAAAATTTTAAGAAACAAAAAGAAACTTCTTAGATGAGAATTTGAAGAGCAGAGGAAGGAAGCAAAGAAGCTGAGCAAGATTTTAAGTACCCGTGAGTCCAGAAAGCAGCTAAAGTTAGAAGTGTTCTTACAGGGAAGAAATCCGTTTTATATGCTGCCCAAAAGAAGATGACAGTCATCATAGCCAAATAGCCACCAAGAATAATTCCAGTTGTAAAAATCTCTGCCAACTTCCAACTATCTGGATGTGGAGATGGCTTCACCCTGTCCTTTGATATTGTCATAATGGTTCCTAGCATAAGCAGCAGATCTTCTCAAGTTACCAGAAATCAAAGGATAAAAAGGGAAAAGTGACAGTCGAGAGAGAATACAAACCATCATTAAGAATAGCAATAATCAGCACCATGAAGGGTGGAAAATCAAATTGCCATATAAGAGCCAGAAGCATGAAACCAAGCTGTCATAAAAGAAATTCTATCTCAGTAAATCAAAGTCATATATACCTACAAGGACAGAAACTAAGATACTAGGCAACTTACCACAATACGGATTGTGATGGAAACTGCATAGATCTGTGCAAAGAGAAATCAATAAATTAAAACTGAAAAATATATTGTGTAAAATGTTATAATAGAAATTCAATAAAATTTGAGGAAGGCTCACTGTGTAGTTTTTCATCCTTTGGAATATTGCTCGACTGGTTAGAACGGCGCTGATGATGACACTAAGACCTGGTTCAGTTAGGACAATATCAGAGGCACTGCGAGCTGCATCAGTTGCATCAGCAACAGCTATGCCAATATCAGCCTTTTTAAGAGCTGGGGCATCGTTGACACCGTCACCAGTCATTCCACATGTATGTTTCCTTGCTTGTAAACGTTTCACAATCTCATATTTGTGCTCTACATCAAAAATCATCAGTGAAACAAGGGTATTCTATTGAATGATCCTTCATTGTCATCTCATATCTGCGATTTACATGTTTCCCTCAGAATCTAAAACTACAGAGAAAAGAAAGATGCTGTACCGGGGAAAACGCCGGCAAATCCATCAGCTTTTTCAATCAGTTCATCAACTGGCAAAGCAGCAACTAACTCTTCCTTGTTTTGTCCCAATAAAGCTGATGAAGGGTACATATTGGTTCCCATTCCCAGACGCCGTCCTGTTTCCTTTGCTATTGCTAGTTGATCACCTAAACACATTGGTAAAAATTCATGAATGATATGGACAACATCCTACATACAGAAAATGCAAATGGAGTTTCCCAATTTGTGAGATTCATATATGAGAGCCAAGATGCAATAAATAGACTGAAAGATTATTCTAAGGACAAGTACCTGTTATCATCTTAACATTTACTCCAAGATTCAATGCGCGCCGTATAGTCTCTGCACTGTCATGCCTAGGAGGGTCAAAGAGAGGCATGAGGCCAATGAATTGCCAGGGCCCTCCAGGGCTCTCTTTCCTTCCATCAGGAACATCCTAAGATAAAAATGACATAGTCAATCAAAACATGCTCTGTGACCTGAATTGATTATAAATTATAATATATATTTCCTGTGTTCTGAGAACTGGATTGGATTGGCCAGTTTGACCGGTTGGACTGTGAACCGATTGCTCAACTGATCTGGTTCTCATGGTGAAACCGGCGTGCAATAAACCAGTCAACAATCCGCTAAACCAGTCAAGTCCCAACTAGAAAAGAATGAGCATGGATAACATTTACCTGGTAGGCTACCGCGAGAGATCTTAATCCTCGCTCTGCAAACTTATCAATGACAGCATGGACTCTACGTTCTAACTCTGATTTGTTGTGTGCAAGATTTAAAATCTAATAATCAAATTGAGAGTAAGAATGTCATTAAGTATCATGAAGAACCATCAAAGAGGAGAGCTATCAGTTTCGCTCAAAGCTATACCTGTTCCGGAGCACCTTTGCTGACACGGTGCATTTTGCCTTCATTGTCGATGTAAGTCAGAGCTGTTCGCTTATCAGTTGGGTTGAAAGGAAGGAAGTGGACCTCTTGAATACCAGCTCTTGCCTTAAAACACACAACAACCAGAGAAAAATTAACTCTTAATATTCCAGAGAGTGAGAGAGAAAGAAAATATAGAGTTTCATCAATTGATGTACCTCTTTGGGATCACTCAACATTCCCACAATAGCTGCATCTATGGCATCTTGGTTTTCCACTCTGGAAGCCCGAGCGGCCATGAGAACAACGGTATCTGCATCAACTCCTTTAGCACAAACCTAGAGAAAATATTAAGAGCACAAATGTTGTTAAAATCTTTTTGATGTGAGAAAAGAAAGAAGTTTGTGAAAATGAAATAGATTATGATAGAACATAACACGTTTTGGTAGGTGTATTGCAGAAAAATTCAGAAATCAACACCAGATTAAGTTGATCACCACTTACCTCAATAAGATTCTTGTCAACTGATAGCTTATTCAATGTCAAAGTTCCGGTTTTATCGCTGCACAATACATCCATGCCTGCCATTTCTTCTATTGCTGTCATTCTTTTAGTAATAGCACCCTGCAATAGATATGCAAATCATTGACCATGCTACTGATACCTAGCAGATGGCAACTTACAACAACAACATTGGAAGAACACTTTGGCTACCTGTTGAGATAAGCGATGGGATCCGATTGCCATTGTCACAGACAAAACAGTAGGCATGGCAATGGGGATTCCTCCAATTAGGAGCACCAGCAGATTATCAATTCCGGGACGATATTTTCGATGTTGAATTGGGTACATGACAATGATTTCTACTATCATTCCCACAGCAATAGAGCAGATACAGAAGTTTCCAATGGCTGTCAAGACCTGTTAAGGGAGTCCAAAAAATGCTAAGTGTAGGACCTTCAAGATCAAGATGAACGCAAAGAGAGCAATTTTTGGTAAGAATTTCAATTCATTTTACCTTTTGAAAATGCCCCACTTGATTTGTGCTATCAACAAGGTGAGCAGCCTTGCCAAAGAATGTATGAACACCAGTGGCAATAACAACTGCTTCAATCTCTCCCTGTTTGCATGTAGAACCCGAATAAATGCTATCACCAGGGCCTTTTGTGACTGGAAGGGACTCTCCTGTAAGTGCAGACTGCAACAAGTAGTAAGCTATTAGCATTTATAGCAGATTGAGAAAGTAACCAAATTTCAACCATCAAAGCTGCCAGAAGCACCTGATCAATTTTCAACGGATCACCTTCGAGCAGACGAGAATCTGCTGGGATAATATCCCCTAACTTGATACTGATTATATCACCGGGAACAAGAATACTTGCATCCTCTTCAATCCATTTCCCATCTCGAAGTATCTGAGTAGTTTTTTTTTATCAAGAATACCAATTAGTGTATATATATATATATGTATATATATATATATATGTATATATATATATATACTCAAAAGCAAACACCAGAAATGCATGAACCACGCAAATGATTACCTAAATTTCCTACTATAATCCATAAGTAAGTGCCAGAGCTACAAAGATTAGCTTTTTCTTAAACAATACCTTAGCTTTGGGCGCTAGACGGGCCATGAGAGCAGCAGCAGCGTTACCCGCATTGTTCTCCTCAATGAAACTTATTGTTGAATTGATAAATAGGAGAGTAATGATCCCAACAAAATCTTGCCAATCAGGTTGTTTTCCCTGCAGAATATGCAGATGGTGCTGAATTACAAACAGAAAATTGTGCAAAAATTGATAGTATCAGAGGTAAAGGAAACTTACTCCCCCGTTGGCCAAAGCAATTGCCATGATTGCTGCAGCTTCCATAACCCAGGAGAGAGGATTCCACATAAATCCTAAGAACTTCAAAATCTTGCTCTCCTGAAAAACCCAGAATATACACAACGTCAAAAGTAAACAAAATCCCAGAAAGAAAATATCATCAGAATACAGACACCAGCTCTTTGTCTGTCAAAAATAACTCCCAAAAAAAAAAGGAAGAAGAATTTGCTAGCCAGCCAAAAGATCATAAAAGGGAAAAACTAAAAGAAGAAAAGAAGAGGGAAAGGGGAAAAGAACGATCTTTTCTCATTTGCTGCTAAAAGGTGAAAGCTTTTGATATCCAAACAAATAGAGAGAAACAAATGAGGGAAGAAAGTGAATCAGAAGACCTGCTTCTCCTCAAGTTTGTTGTACCCAAAAATGGCCAACCTCTCCTCAGCAGCCTCTGTTGTGAGCCCATTCGCGTTACACCTCAGTGTCTGAAAAACCTCCTCAAGCGGCACGTTTTCCTGCAACCAAATTCAAGCAAATGAAACCAGAAAATTCCAAAACGGGCAAAGCCACACCCCAAGAAGCAAAAAGTAAAGGAAAATTTACGTAGAAAACACGAACAGCAAAACAGAGCTCCAAATACTTGAAGGAATCATAGTAAAAACACAGTACGAGAAGCAACAGAGGTAAGAACAATCTACAAGAAATACGAGAAAACAGAAGAGGGTTGCTCTGTTTCAGTACCAAATCCACAACTTCCTTCAACACAGCCTTCAAGGCGTCATCTTTGTCCTCCATCTTCAACCAAGCTGTGATTTTTTTGGGGGCTCTACAGACAATAACAAGGTTTGTAACTTTAGATAATTATTATCAGAGAAAATAGACAGAAGAAAACAAAGCTGTGTGTTTCTCCTTCACCTCTGTATATAGTGACGTTTCCTCTGCTTATCTTATCTGTCCTGAACCTCGAAATGGCAGCTTTGCAGGACAATTGTCTCTTGATGCCAATTAACAGCTCAAGGAAGATTTCATTCATGTACTTGGCGGGTACACTCTGCTTCTATTAAAGTTGTCATTTATCTTTTTTATTTCTTTTAATTTCTTTTTATTATTTCATTCAAGAAATGGAGCAACCAGAAGGTGCAGGAGATACAAAAGTGGGGCACTCCTCATTTTGATAGTTCCACTCCGTTAGACCAAAGGCAAAGGTAGGGATGAAAAAAATGCTTAGTTTCGTATTACATGAATCATCCATCAATATTATATTAAGAGACTAACTCTTCTAATTTTGATCAAATAAAATCATAAAAATTATATTTTTTTATTAATTTTAATGCAATCACATTTTTAGAGTTCTAACTTATTTTATTGATATGATATAATAATTATTAAAATCTAATTTTATTATGAAAAATCTAATTTATTATTTAAGAAAAAAATCGAGTTAATGTAACCAAAAGTATAGTTTAGATAATTTTTTATTTGAATATATATTTTATCATAAGCCATGAATTAGCAGAGAATTGTTAATGTGAATCTGGTTAATAAAAACAAACAAACATTAATGTGAATGGTACATATATTTCATAATTATAATTACCTACAGTTGATGTATATAATTTTTTCTTTGTGATGCTTTAATATAAACCAAAATGTTAAGAAAGTTCTAAAGTAATATTTTAACTCTCTTGAATGAAATAACATATAAATTTAGTGCCCTTAATTTTTTTAATAATAATAGTTAAATTTTTGAGAAATAATTGGCATTTGGCACTGGGAGGGGCCAGAGAATAATTGTCTTTTAAGGTTAAATGGTTATTTATAGTATTTTTCATTTTATCATTACTTGGGCCTTGAAAATAACTATTTTGATCAATTTTTCTTTTTGATCTAATGTTTTGATCAATATTTTGAACATTTAAAGAAGCAAATGATATTAAAAAATTCAGATGTAATCAATTTTTTCATATCTTTAAAGAACTATAAATGGTTATTTACCCTTTTGTTAAAAAAGTAATGTCAAAAATTTAAATTTCACATAAAAGTTTATAGTTAGAATAAGTCAAATCTCAAGTAAAAATTATTCTAATTAAAAAACAATATAGTGATTTTCTTAAAATAAAATAAATTTAGAAGAAAGAGATTTTGAAAAATTAAAAGAAAAAATCTGTAAGTGTTATTTAAGCTTAAAAACATGCTCTGGCATTGGTCTCAGCTCACCAACTCTAAAATTTAGTATTTAGGATTTATCAAGTTACTTAAACTTTTTAATTACCAATAAAACAAAAATGACACATATTACCCAATTATATTAAACATTTCCCATGAAGAACATAAGTCTCAACTCACAAAGAAAAGCTTATGTTTTGAGCTCCCACATGGAAGATTGGGCATTTCAAAGGGTAATACCATTTTTTGAACAAATATTTTTTTAATAGATCTCGAGTAATCTTAACACATATTAGAAATAAGATAAATTTTATTTAAAAAATAATTAAAATTACTTTCTTATTTAATAATGTTTTTTATGTACTAAAATCTATAACGTTATAAAAATAAATTTTAAAATATAATGGATAGACAACATTATTCCTTTTTTATATAAAGAATATTTTATATTCGGCAAAGCAATATATTATTAAATTAAATTTAAAGTATTACATATATTTTTATGTATAAATATTCTCAATTTTAATGTAAAATGAAAATAAAATTAATTTATTTAAAAATTATTTTTCTTTTAATATATATTTTTAATAATTTTAAATTATTAATATTAGAGAAGCTTATTAAACTTAATTTCCTTAATAATTGAGTTACTACACTTTATGGATGATATTACATAATTTTTAATTTGGCAAAAAAGTAAAGTGTGTAATTGGGCAAGCCCCGCCAACCTTGCTTGTACGGAACTATATGTAGAAAACTCTAACGTGATGATGACTGAGCCAGGTTGCAGATTATGATGCTGGTCCTTCACTTACATAAAATAACAAAAATACTTATTATTGCGTGTTGATAAACTCTCACACTAATAGCTGATTTAGAACACGAACCCTAATTTTATTCCATGCTAACTCCATTTTATATAATAAACTTTTTATGTTTAAAAGCAAAAATTTATAAAATAAAAAAGTGAAACAAAATCCTTTTTTATATTTTCACCAAGTTTGAATCTCATAAGACTAGAAAGAAAATACTAGAGCATATAAAATAATTATTTCATTTTAGGTCTAATTTTATGGAAGTAAAAATGTATATTCTCACACATCTTTGGAATCAATATCACGTAAATAAGTCATTATAACTTAACAAAATATGTCATGAAAAAGACATAAATGATTCTACCAAAAAAAAAAGTAATTGAATTTAACTAAACTAAATTATATAAAACTATTATCTTAATTAAAAATAAGGAGTAAGGAGTAGAGTAGAGTAGAGTAGAGTAGAGTAGAGTGTGTTATTAGGATTCATAAGGGCCACACAGATGTTTAATAGCTTAAGAAACCCAAATTAATGAAAAGCTGACTATTACTTAGTTACAATAATGGTGAGGTTGACTATGGAGTAAAAAATTAAGAGTATAGTGGAATAAAATAAGCAAGTTTTTCAAATAGGACAAAATGGAATGTGGGAAGAGTTTTCAATTCAAAGATTTTCATGTGAATTTTTTTTTAAATTTTTTTTATAGAAAGTAATAAAAGAAAATAAATAAGCCAATGTTTTTTTAAAATTAATAATATTTATAGTATTATTTTATTTATTATTTTGACTAATAAAAATATAATTAATAAGTTACTATTGAGCATGTATATCAATAAATAAAGTTTTTTTAGCTTAATAAATATTTTTTAGTCTAAATTTTAAAAATATAATTATATTAAAATTTAATAAAAATTTATTGTTATTGTAATCTTGTATCAATTAATACATAATATGATATTGGACAAAAGTGGTTTATAAAAAAAAATAAAATATAATAAAACAACAAATAAGAAAGGAAAGAAAAAAATATGCCTTTAAATCATGAAAGTTCTCCAAGTGTACACAGACAATTGTTGCATATAGTAACAGCAGAAAGAATTTGCCAATAAAATGATGTGGAAACTTATTCTCAAGCATTTAAACAGTCGGTCCAAACGGAGGGGGGACATCTGTTATATAGTGTGATAAGAAGGGATGTTCTCTTTGTTTGTTTGTTTTCTTAGTACAATTAAATAAATAAAACCATTTTTAATTGAAAATATAAAGAATGAAGATATAAATTTAATGCTTCAATATTTTTCCCCAATCATTTTTATTTTTTTTTAAATATATTGTGTGTAGCTTGTTAACTTATCTAAACATTAAATAATTAAGTCTCTTGAATACATTATGAATTAATAATTATAGTGTAAAAATAAAAAAATTTATAAAAAGATATATACTTGCTTTAATAATTTTCATGCTTGAAATAAGTTAGTTTTTGTTATTAGAGATATTATTGTTGTATAGTAAGACATTTATGTCATATTAAAAGGGGACTGTAATCCTCAAAATAGTTTCATAATTTTTCTTTCAAATATCTGATAGAGAAATGATTTGGTGAAAATAAGAGGGTCATTTTGCAAATTTGTTATTTTGTCTGCATATGGTTTTCTTGAGTTTTAATTAATTATTAATGTCTCGGGCAAATAAAACAGGGAGTGGTTTAATTGCTGAGCTCAGCTTTGGTCAGGTAAAAGATAAAGTTGGACCAATGTGTTGAATTCAAGTCAACATTATACACCACAAAGTCAACATTGCAAATTAAATGAGTCACAGTAAAGAGATTCTTATAATTTAAAGCTTGCTTGTCTTTTCTTACCAATAGTGTTATCATGTCATCTTAGAAATGGTTTCTATTTTTATTTTATTTGGTTCAAGGATTTATATAATGTAATTCAAATCAACACTACAGTACCTCTATTATTTTATTTATAAAATATATTTAATTGAATTATATATATATATATATATATATATATATATATATATATATATATATATATATATATATATATATATATATCAATAAAATTAGTTGATTTTTAAATTTTTAAAAAATAAAACAACATTTCAATGTTTGTTATCTTCATTTAACATCACTTTTCATTAATAAATAACTTAAGAATAAAATAGTTTAAGTATTTATTAAAAATAAGTGATGAAAATTAAAAGTAAATATTTTATAAAAATAATAACTTATAATAAAGAATCAAAATTTTTTAGGTTCTTATAATAAGAATATTAGAAAATATAATATAATATTTGTTTCTTTTAAGGACAAATTAAGAGTCCAACAAATATCACAATCCATGCATTGAAAAAGAGTTTTCTTTTATTAAGCTCATGCACGCGGGATATGTGAAATTATTGACATTTTTTTATAAGAAAAAATGTTTAAGCAAAAAGAGGTGGAGTGCCAAGAATTATAGCTTGAGATTTTAGAAAATTCCAACATAAGAAAGATGCTTAAGCACTTGATAGAATTTTATTTTTCAAGTGTAAAATTATTGACTCGATCTTAAAATCTCAACTTAAATTTTTAATATAAAAAATGGCTTGGGAAGTATCTTTTTTAGGTCAAGATCACTTAAATAAAAAATATTGTCAAACACATTTATCAGTTTGTAAGAATTATTTTAATTTAATTAAAAAGTTTAAATTTTGAGCTTTTGAGAATATAAGTATAAAAAAAATTTTACCCTCTTGTATTTATGCTTATCAAAAGTTGATTGAGGTGCCCCTTTCCAAAGGAAGTGATGTTATGGTCAACTAATTCGAACATTTTGAAAAAATCTTGTTTACTTGCTAGTTGGTGCAAACGTGTAAAAACATTTTTCCTATACAAAGGAAAGGAGATTTTGAGGTTTACTTAAAGTTTAGGGGACATTAGTTCGGCTGCACAATTTTTTTGTGGGGGGAGAAAATAAATTGTGTTATGAGTAAAAGTGTATGTCGGTTTTGTTTAGATAGTTTCACATAGCTCCTGCACGGCTTATGTGAAATTATTGATTTTCTTATTTTTTAAAAAAAATGTTTAAGTAAAAAGATTTAGAATACCAAGAATTGTAACTCGAGATTTTAACAAATTTGAACATAAGATGATTAACCACTTGATAGAATTTCATTTTTCAAGTGTAAAATTATTGAAGTCGATTTTAGAAATTCAACCTATTTTTTTAGTTATAAGAAATGGCTTGGGAAGTATCTTTTTTACTGTCAAAATCACTTAAATAAAAAAATATTGTTAAACACATTTATTAGTTGGTAAGAATTATTTTAATTTAATTAAAAGGTTTAAATTTTGAGCTTATAAAAAAAATTAATAACAAAATTTTACCCTCTTAGTTCATATATATATATGCCGACTGGTTTCTGTTTTTATTTTTTTTTGGTTCAGAGATTTGACACTTCCAAAGGGGGACAACAATTACATAGTACATCTATTCAAATCAACACTTTATAGTACAAGAATCGTTTCTTTTGAAGATGAATTAGGAGTCCATTAAACATCTAAGAGAAAACCGCTATTTTTTCTTTTGATACAACTGTTAATTTTTAAAAAAAGATTTTTATTTTTAAATTAAATAAATTTAATAATTATATTTTAAGTTAAGAATAAAAATAAAAATTTTATGTAGATAAAAAATAATTTAATAAAATTTATTTTATTTTTAATTTAAAATACTAAAAATTATTTTATTTAATTTAAAATGTAAGGATTTTTTTTTTAATAAAATTGAAGTAAAAAAATTGTTTTCTTAATATCTAATCCATCCAATGTTTAAAAGAGTTTTCTTCATTAGAAGGTGTCACCTAAAAAAAAAATCATTTAAATGTAATTGGTGCTATTTTCATTTATTTTTAAAGATGTTATACCTATACCTAGATCTATATATATACTTATAAAGAAGAGAGAACTTTATTAACACAAACACTCTCTATAAAGATGCTAATATATATATATATATATATACTTTAAATATGCTAATATGAACGAATTTTTTTTTTAAATATGACTTTAACTAATTTAGTTCCTACAAAAACGTAATTCTTATAAATACACGTTTTAATGGAAGTTGGAGTTTATGTAATGTACACATCTTAAAAACTAAGATTAAATGTATGTTTCAAAAGTTTTAAAAATAAAATATATATGATATAAAATTTAAAAGGTGCTTTAAAGTTTCCAAGTGAATGGAAAGTCTTTAGATTTGATTGCCACAATCCTAATTGGGAGAGTTCAATTTTTACTGTTCACAATAATGTTTGATTTCTACCTTTTCTTATGGGAATATTGGATTACTACTCAGAAAATAGTGATGAAGATTTATATTGTCATAATTAAACGAACATTAGCTGTATTTAGGTGCCAACTTTAATTAAAGTCTCTAGAATATTTGACCAAGTGGCAAAACTTAACTGATTGCCAGTGGAAAAAGAAAAGAATAGACAATTAAAGTGACCTATGGGCCCCATTGTAGGATTCCATCTAGAAACAAAGAGCATTTTCTTACCCCAACACAATTTTTTTATGGAACACTTACAGAGAAGAGTAGGTAATCTAATTGGTGAACTCAAGTCCTTTAGAAAATAGATTGCCTACTATACAAATCTGCCATTTGTACACCACTATAAAGACAAGCACCAAGTAAGACAAATTTGAGTCACTAGAAAATGTTTAATTATAAATTTTCAATGAATGCATTCTTAAGTTTTAGGTGAAGCAAATGAAACTTTGATTTATACTGTAATTATTATTTTGATGAATTCTTTTTTATCATTAGCGTTTTAAATACTACTTAATCTTAAATTAAAAAATATGAGAATAAATAGTGGATATTGAGACTTTGAGTGTTTAGGTAAAAATGTACATTCTATTAGAAAAGTAAGATTGAATTATTAGTTTGAAGAATATGGGAATCTAGCTTTCTTCCCACATTTAAATCATGGTCACCACCTTTATGGTGCTGTTATATTGTTTTACATCTTTGAAGTGAATTAAGTTTATCTTAGTGATATATGCATCACAAACAATAGATTATCTAAACACTATAAATTTGTGTCAATAATTGCTTCCATATGGTTTTTTTGCTGCCACCAAATGAAAATTGAGTCAAGTTTAACTTGCAAAGAACAAAGGAACATAATTAATTGAGTGAGGCATCTAGAATATATTTTGATGCTTAAATCTGTAATTTAAGTAAATACAATAAAATTAAAGTAAGAGTCACAATAATATTATTGAATTGTCCAACCGTTTATATGAAATCTCTAGGATTAAGTGATCAAGTGATTTTATCTTTATTATGAGCTATTCTGATTACTGGACCCAAGTTAGGCCCAAGGAGGCTAGACATAACAGTTTCCTTCAAAGCGGACAACTGCATATTAGTTTCATGCGATTCATTAACTGAAAAATTTCAACCCTCAAATAAAACTCAATTGTATGTTGTATTTAGTCTTAACATATCTCAAGTACATAAAATCCAATCCTTCAAGAAACTTTTCGCTTTGTCATATGTTTGAGCTCACCTATCCTTACTAGGGCTGTTCATAAATGGATCTAATATGTTTCAAACTACTCAATCATAAAAAAAGTGAAAATTAAAAAAATTAAGAACTGCAATTTCTTAATAGGGTTGAATCAACTTTTGGCTCTCCATTTAAAAACTGAACCAAATCATACGTACGATATACTATTGTGTTATAGAATATTTTATAAATTCAATATTAGTTGTATTTTTTTTTTAAGATCATTAAAAACTATTATTTTTGTATTTGATTATTCAGCATTGTAGTTGACACTATTAAATAAATTCAAAATAATGTTTGGATTTTTATGCTTTTTATATTGAACATTTGAAACAATTATATCTCGCATTTTTTACGTTTGATGTTACTAAAAATTAAAATATAAATACTGAATTAACCGATTCAATCCAAACCGCATTTAGTTATATTAAATTAGATTAGATGACATGTTACATTTTGACTAATCTAAATTAAATCGCAAGTTATTTTTAAGATTGAATTGGATGACTTTTTGAATAAAAACCGGTCTAAACTGAATCACAAATACACCTCATCCCTTACCCTTTAGCTGCTTCTCCCATCATCAAAGATTCTGTCTAGTGTGCACTAACATAATCAATTAATTTTCATAAAACTTAGATTACGTTTCAATATAATTTAAAGTTATAAGCCATTTGAGATCAACTGGGCTAGTGCCCAGTATGTATATTTAAATTATACATGGACTTTGTGATGCAATTTGTGTATTTTAAGTAACCATAATTAATAGATTAATTTAATTTGAATGAGACAAAATTACAGAAAAAAAAAAGACATAATTTTACCTATAAATACAATGAATTCACCCCGTTAAAAATATATACCAATTGTATCTAAATCAAGACATTAATCTGTATTTGTAATATGTCATGAATTGGAATTATTGGATCATCCCATCCTTGTAAGCAGGCTCAAAAGCGCATTTGACACTCACATCACACGGCCAACCTCTTTAAAAAAGTTAAGGAAAAAAACTTTAGACACGTTTCTTGAGCCACCGTAATGTGTTTCAAAATAATGTTTGATGCGACATCAATATCTTACTTCTTTTTTTTTTTTTCTTTTGAAAATAATGTTTCTGTATGGAAAATTTTCTGTAAATTTTTTGTTACGACATTACTATTTTTGGATAGACAAAAACTCAATGCCGATTATCTTTGTTTGGCCTAATAGCAATGATAATATTCTATTTTTTTGCCGCCTCCTTCACGGCATATAAGTCGAAAGAGACTCATGGTGATTACGAGGTGGATCTAGTGCTCATACAGATGATGATGATGCATCATCAGAGGAAGATATTGATTGAGAAGTTGCAATTGTCCATGAGGAGGATAGAGAGGAGAGTAGAAGGAGTGTAATTGTGAATGAAAAAGTAGTTGGCCCCCGATTTGCATTACATATCCTGCAGCCAAAGCTCGTGGCGCGAGAGTTCACCACCTCTCTACGCACCTTTGCAAGCTCAAAGTACTTCTTAATATATAAAGACTAAGGCATCCTCTCTTGTGAGCAATGAGACATTGAAATATTTATTTATTTCTTAAATGTGTAGGTTAATTCACATAAATTATTTTAATTTAATTAAATATTTTAATTTTAATTTTAAAAATTAAAACTTCACAAAAAGAGTTAAAAAAAAATTTATTATTTGTATGATTATACTCAATTTAAATCAAATTAGTCGTACTTAATATAAGATGATTTGTTAAAAAAGAAAAAGAAAGAGATACATGGTGCATTGTAAAAGGTGCCCATTAGGTAGTTCCCATAGAGTAAAGATGTTTTGTAGATAAATTTTATATAAATACACGATATCTCTATTCTTTACCTATATCGATGTCATACGGTTGACACCTTTGCATTGCATACCTCGAGAAGGAACATCTACTATAGGTGTTGTATCATTGTGTAAGAACTGATTCATCTACTGTGATGACGGATGGACATGACCATCTCTCAAATCCCCGAGCATGCAAGTCAACTCTATCTTTAGTTCGCTAGATTAGATATTTGAAACATATAACATATATAGTTTAACATATGTGCAAAGAAGACAAGGTAAGGTGCCAATGGCAACGAGGATAGTAAATCACATGGATTTTAATTATGTGAAAAGGTATAAAAGAAAGACAAAAAGGACTAAAGAAATTGAAATAAAAAAAGAATCTTATAATGAACTACATTCTAAAAAATATAGTTTTTAATAAAACTTGAACAATCCTAGTATACAAATATGTAGTGTCAACTGTGTGGTCATCTCCTTAGAAGAGAGGGTTGAGGATGCAGATATCCATCAAATGGTTGTTTTGTCATGAATGCAGATTGGTGTTTAGCTAGCAGACTCCTCAAACTATGACTTTCTGAGATTTTCTCAAATATCAAAATTTCTATCCCCAAAAGTCACAATTTCTACAGAAGTCAATACTAGTTGCATTGGTTGAGAAGAAAAATAAAAAACAAAAGACACACAAACATACAAAACGCAGAATAGGGGAGTCTAATGGTCTCTCTCCAAGTCTTAGTTCTAGTTCTGTCATTGGGTTCTGACATGCTAGTTTTCATTTCTCTCCCCCCAATCCCAATATCAAAACCTAAACAGAACAAAATAAGAACTATGCTGCGTGGATTTTTACATATGGATGAACATACACATCACTGTAACTGCAAGAAACTACTGAATTAATAAAAAAAGAAAAAGAAAAAAAGAAAACAAGAATAGAAAAAGCGCGGGGAATTTGCTTCAATTACTATAGAGCTACCTTAAGCTTCTTCCAACTACCTTCTTTGGTTGCTGAAAGGCGTGTAATTAATCCCAAAATTTTTCCAGAGGAGCCGCTCAGAGCTCACTTTGGCGTTCAATTATTTTCCCATTAGATTTAAGAACCGTGAGACAGAAATGATGCAGAGGAATGAAAAATATATTGTGGTTTGCTATTACTTTCCATTAGAATTGGCATGCTTATGGAAAGGCCAAAGATTTACAAGGCGCTCGAGCACGCTTTTTGAGAAGTAGCCGGAGAATCCTGCAGGTATTGATGCCGGAGGAAAGTCTTCGGCTGGCATAGCAAATGGACGAACCATTGTCTCCATTTTTTCTAGAGTGAGATAGGACCCCACTTCTTGCAGCCTTTCTGGACCCATGATAGGCAGTGTGTGCTCCTGGTGCAATGAAGCAGCCTCACTATCATTCTTCTGTCAACCATAAAACGTAAGATATGTTAGCTATTGAGGCACAAGATTTAAACGTTAAATTCAATCCACCATCATGTTTAGTGATATCGAGGAGTTATCCATAGGTGGCAAAACTTTCGTGGGCACATGAAATTAAACAAGTTTATTAACTGATTGCTAAGTATTGACATAAGTGAATTTGAAGAAAAACAAAGATGCTGCAAAAGAGTAGAGTTGGATGTTTTAAGACAAATGACACATATCATAAGAGTGTTGAACGAAATCTATTGGGTATTGGATTGAATTTTGATTTCATACCATACGTTCGATAAAATAATTAATATATATAATGTGTTATGCAAACTATGATTATTGGATATCATTTACCTCTAGTGGGGATAAATCGGCGCCACGGCTGAAGGTCATTTCTATGTGGAACCTTTTTGGGTCTTCTAGAGCCACCTGCAGTTTCAAAGCCAGAAGATGGTTTAAATGAGGACGAGATAAATATGTAACTTCAGACAACCCAGTTGTGTTGCTCAGAATATCAGGATAGATCATTTGACAGGATTTAGGTTTCAATTAAAAAACTAATTGACTCATCCTCCATAAAAGGAGTGACTTAATCTGACACATCACAACTTCTGGAAATAAAAAATAATCAGTTAACTGCCAGCGGGACTTTAGACTGACAGATATAGGTTTCCTCTTACCCTCACTATGATAGAGTTTCTGTCATAGCGAGAACTTTAAAGGTGCGAGGATTGATTGAAGCAACTAGCCAATGCTGTTTTAAAATGTAATCCATTTTATTGTCAAGCTTTCCAGGAAAATTCAACACCTTAATCCTATTGAGTCCAAGTTTAAGAATGAGTTTTGCTTGTAAAAGGTACATAATTCCAAGGTTGAAGGCTTTGATATGATCTGTCAGTCAAGACTACGTGCTCCCCTTAGTTTCAAGCCCAAGCTTTATATTGCACAGATCAACATGATTTGAGCAAAACTAGAATGGGGCATCAGATTACCAACCAAACAGGCCAGTCTATTATTAAGATAAAGGGACTGAAGAAAGTCAAATTACCAATTAACAGAATATAGAGAATTTCTGAATTATTTTTATTTTTATTTTTGTAACAGTACTGAAGGAAAATACGAACTGGAAAATGCCTGAAAGGACCCACCTCTGTGTTCTCAAACATTCTCAGCACAATGTAGCTCATATAGTCAAGCTCCTTTGTTTTATATAGGCGCTCCAGAGCACTATGGCAAACAAGACTCTCTTCTCCTTGAAGAGATTCATCCAGATTACAATAGCGAAGAACATTCATAAGCGAATGGATGTGTGATTCCTATGAGCAATGACAAAGGGAAAAAGCAAATTATGATAATCAATATAAGAGAAATAATAGGAAACTGCTACAGCAATAATTCATCCTTCAATCTGTATGGATGCATGCACTAAGAAAGATATATATACTCAGCTTTTCGTATAATTTAACTTAGTCCAAATTTTTCATACAAGGTTTTTCATTGGGTTTTGTTCCGTCCTATGATTTAACGGATCAATCAGAATAACTATATCAAACCAAAACCTTATGTTAAATGGATTTTGATCATGAGGATTTTATTTAAAATAGAAATTCTACTTAAAAGTCATTATCTATTTTGTGATGGAAAAAAGAAAATTCATTACACGGAAAGGACAGTACAGAATTCATTAAACATCATTCTTGAATCTTCTGAATAAGTATGCCAATGGCAGAATTTCAAAAGGAAGACTGAAAATTGTCTTTGAAAAATCCGGTAGAACAGCTGTCACTAAGTAAACAGGATGGACAAGTATATAAATGCAAATATACTAAAGCAAGCATGTTTAAATCTTGTCCAATATTACTATATTTCACATTAAAGTTGATAATTGAGTGAATATTTTGCCTCAAGAAAACTAGAATACTAATTTTCTTCTCCAAATGGTAAGTTGTTTGGGACTGAAGGCCAAGAAACAAGCTAATCAATAATAAACACGTGACCAATTTATAATTTTATATCACTAAAATTTTTGCTGTAAGATAATGCAAATCTATTGTGTCTAAAATAAGATGAAATATATAATTTTCCTTTTCACACTGCTTTCCCTAGCAGAGAAGAGGCAAACATTTTCATCCTTGTTTAAATCATCCATTCAGCCACACACACATGCACACGAAGCAGCAAATTTCTGTTCAAGAGCCATAATGAAAGACAGCACTCACTGATGTGAAGTATAGGCGTGTTCGCACATGGCGTTCAGGTGACTTGACATTAGCATACCTGAGGGGCAAAAATAGAATATTACCATATGATATAAGAAATTAAGAATTTAAAATCAAATGATAGCCTGATATTTACTTTGGATCCAGACGGTATTTGGTCTCTTTATCATCATCATCATCTTGATCCTTTGACAAATCATTCACACTGTTGGATCTTCTTGTGTCTTCATTCTTATTGGAAAGTTTTGACTTAGACTCGGTATCTTCCTTTTCGGGCTTTGTGGCTGATAATTGATGGTCTTGGTTACTCTTTAATTCAGCAACACTGATGGCTTCTTCACGTGTGTTCCTCAGATCAATTAAAATTTTACCCAGTAAACGACGTGCAATCTGAACAGCACAAATGAAATTATAAAATGGCTGTAGTAAAAATTGAATGCTTCAAAAAATTGGAATCTCGAGTACTATAGTCAGTGACTTTGAGTTAACATCTGAAGGATTATTACCAAATGCAATTGCACAAAGATTTGTAATATGAAAGAGAATTTGTCTATTGTCAGATGATTACCTTTGAGCCAATCTTTAGCTTCTGCTTTGGATTAATTCCATATTCATTTGGAATTACACCATCTGCTAGCTCCTACAAATAAATGTGAAAGCAATTAGGCACGCAAAGAAATCGTACTTGATGGAACCACAGTTGATACTTACACAGAGGAAATGCATTACATGTAAGGATATTTTTTCAACAGAAATCCATTTTCTGCGAGAAATAATTTGTAGTTATGATTCTCACAGGTCTCTTTCAAATTGAAAATTATTCACAGAGAATCAGTTCAAAATTTGCAGGATATTGGTAGGCTGAGTGATGGTGCTCAGACTTGGCAGTTGTACAACAAGTCAGTGGTTCTATCTCAGAAAGGAGACAAGTGCAGTACAATGGATAAAAAAATTGCATGTCCCAAAAAGAAGATGAAATCTGCAAAACACATGGAAGCTTTCTGATGTAACAATCTAATTTTTATGTACCTGAGCAGCTTTAAACAGCTCATCCAGTCCTTCTAGATTAAGATGTGCGTTGTGCAATAGATCATATCTGTAAGGTGTAAACCAACATTAGCTTCTGGGGGAAAATAATACATCTTCTAAGTGAAACAGAATCTTCCCTTTAAACACAAATTGAAGGTTACTTTAATTTCCGTATGTATTTATTCAGCAAGATTGAAAAATGCAGAACATTTCAGAGTGTTCACTTCGGGTGATGTCAGTACTGAACATGTAAAATTCCCAAAGTAAAACTTAATAGTTACACCTTGAAAGCACACTGCCAAGTTAATTCAGACACCATAATATGTTTTACATAAGAAAATGAAACTGGGTGTAGGATCAATAGAGAATTGTAGACACAAATGAGAGAGTACTTGGGACAGCAAGGGACAAATTTAGAAAGAGTACAGAGAAAAGAGAGGGGAAAGAGCAGTAAAGGAGAGAGAATAGGGACAATCACTCAAATTTAATTATCCATCAATGCTGAGAACTAAACTATTTAATAGTCATTGTTATGGGTAATCCAAATAGCCATTATTCTACTAGGATAAGAAATCCCAGCTTAATACCCAAGCATTCGTATTTGAACTGGAAAAACTTATTCTTAACTAAATTTCCACATGTTAATTACACTCTAATTACTAAAATCTAGTATTACAGTTACACACTGAACTTATATACCCAACCTAATTATTACAACTAAATTAATAAAACTCCTCTATGAACTGATTACCAATAGTATTATCAAGAGAGGGGTAAGGGAAAAAAAGAACCCATTCAAGTGGCAATACACAGTTTGCAGCTTGACCTAATAGAGTAGTGCAGGTGAAGTCAATCTTTGAGATCTATATGATATCTTGCATTACGTAACTGAGCCACTAGTTACCAGTTCTAGGTAATGCTTGGATTATTGTCAGCTGTAGCAATTAAAACATCACCTAAATGATTACTAAGCTAACTGTTATAACCTAAATGTGAAGATCTGATGCCTACATTCAAGTTTGCTTATTATCATAAAATGTCTGACCATATAAAAGCCAAATGAGCTGAGCTCTTATTTTTGATAGAAAGCAAATACAAGAAAGAAGAGAAAGGAATAAATGAAATAGAAAGTTTTAAAATAACATCATATTTCTACATAAGATTTCTCTTATTTTGTCCCTTGAGATCTCTGAACAAGCTTCTTGAAACTCTTATAGACATGACAATAATTTTCTAATCGGATTAAATTCAGCCAAAAGAGAACTTTAGGAAGAGAATCATCATATATCTTACTGAATAAAAACTGTAGAACTAGAAGAAACCTACCACAGTAGCATAAAAACATGAGATGATATATAACTTACTTGCATGAATCGTAAACATCAGGAATTTGGGTGATATCATAGCGACTGCAAGTAAACAAAGCACCAGTGTCTGTCAATCCAAATACACCCACGCCCACACAGAGAACCAAAATAAATAAATTAAAGCCTGTAAGCTAATGCACATTTTTCTATTTAAAATTTCATTAAATTTTTGTACAAAAAGAAGTCATTGGAAAATATTAATAACGAAAAAAAAAAATGAAACTTGAAAAGGAAATTCTCAGTTAAAAAAAAAAAAAAGTTCATGTATAGATAAAACCCAGAGTATTATCTCTTTCACTTGTTTAACATTCTAAAGAATAAAACTAGAGCATACTGTATACAGGGAAAAATATATAATTTTTAAATGAGATGATACAATCATACAAGTATATATTTACTAACAACTTCATCCATGGACAAAAGAAAGATATAGATAATATCCATAGAAATCAGGAGGCACTTAAGTTCTAAGATAACATAAAACTGTTTTTAAAACTTCAGATGCTACACACTTTGGATCATATATGCAACCAAAACCTTTCAAATTTTGTATCTTGGAGATCCTAAATGATAATATTCTGAATTTCAAATATTAGAAAGAAAATAATGGGGAATCAAAGGGACAAGACTGAAATAAAAATAGCAAAGCTTACTCCTTGCGCTCATTATACAAGTCCCTTTCAAGCTTTCTCCAGCGAGCATACATCAAAAGGAAGCCCTCACTGCCACAAGGTAGTCCAGCAGCTATCCGGTCAACATCAATATTGGTCTTGCCTAGTGCCTTAGCTTGGTCATAAGGAGGAATTACATCATATGAGCTCGATTCTGTTAGTTGTTCATCTTCATCCTTGGCAAGTAGTCTTACTTGTTCTGTAACCTTTTTAGTCAACTTGACCTGTTGACAAGATATACAGGAGAAAATTAAGAAAAGAGAAATGATAATTATTACTACTTAGCTAATTTTTTTCAACGAGCTCTGCATAGCTTTTCTCAATAATAGTGTAACAGCTCCATTAAAAGTGAAAATCTTGGAAAAAAGACCAAAAAGTAGTAATTTGCTTTGTCAGACATAAAACCATTACTGTGCATTTTCTTAATAGCTTAAACTTTTGAGATGACATGATTCTTGACATGGTAATATAGCCTTTTTGTCTAAGTGGTCAGGAATTTAATTTTTGCTGACCCCATTTCTCATATTTATATTAAGTTTCAACACAAAGATGTAAGTTAGGCTTATGATTTGTCCACCTTTCAAGCCCAAAGGCGTTTCACACGTTTGGTATTTTGAGATATAAAATTTTTCTTGGGCATTCTCCTCATAGCTTAAGCTTTTGAGACAAAATAGTTCTTGACAGATGTATTCAGAAAACATTACCAACTTCAGCAGTAATTCTGATGCATTGGGTGGTAATCCAGCTCCATCAACCATCCAAGGAAATTCAGTCGATCCATTAGTATGAGTTATCTTTGCACTAGAGGTGATAATTTCATTCAACTGAGCCTACAGAGAAATCGATCAACATAATAAGTAAAATAGCAGTGTCATAGTGACGCCCAAATCTTACCAGGAAAGTATGAGAAAGAGTTGTTAAGCATATAAGAACTAGGTACAACTATTAGTAACTTAGACTTTATAATATGGGTCATGTGGATCAGCCCCTTCTTGTCATCTTACTGTTCTAGTGAGTTACTTGAAGCAAAGATCCAATATGTTTACATGCAAATATAAATCTTAAGATAACGATACAGTAGTTCTATCCACTCACAACCAGGCAGCATGTCGAAATAAAGTGCTTTAAACGGATATGACAACCTTGTGAATAAAGCAGGCAGCTACAAGCTAAGACATTCTTCTTTAGAGTCTAAGCCTGTAACTTTGCCATAAAATCAAAACACCAGCCTATGGGAAGCTGAGAATTGGACAATTGGCATAACTAAATTTTCATTTACATTTTTCCTGCTTAAAATAGGTTAAAAGCAGCTACAAGCTAAGACATTCTCCTTTGGACATTTGACTTGTACTTTTGTAATACTAAGTATTAGATATGATGATTTTCAATTATTTTAAACTTGCTCCAAATTTAGTAGCTGTCCTCTATTCTAAGAGTTTTTCCACATTTAGTAAAAATCCAACCAGAGTGCCTTTCTTTTAATATTTAAATTCATCTCATTCGTATTTTCAGATCCACAGGGATTTTCTTGAATTTTTTTTTTTTTGATGGTCAAAATTGGTTTTAGGGAAAGACTCTGCCTGTAGAACATGTAAGGTTCTATTATCTTCTTTTCTTTATTTCTAAAAAAAAAAAAATCTCTATTTAGATCTGATTATGCATCTTCATACGAAAACCATTCTTAAAGTAAAATTTTCATAATGAGTTTTATAATCAGGCTAACTCTTAAGCATGACTATTCAATAATACAATTATTCTCAAACATTTGGACCCTTGTAATGTTCATTTTCATATACAACATGTCACTTCTTGTTGAACTTCAAAGTATTTTCATGGTAGAATAACAATTTCATTTCTATATATTGTTAGCAACCATATTAGACACTAGGCACCAAGAGTTTAACACTAAAGATTTAAAATTTTGGTGGTATGTTTTTCCAACACAATTAGGAAAATTTATTGTTTCATGAGGATGCTATAAACACCATGTCCAAGTTTAATGATCAATATGTTAATTGCAAGGTTTAGTGCCACAAATAATAGATGAAGCACAGAAATTGAACTGTGCCCCCAGCAAGGGTATAGCTTAAACTTTTGGTCGTGGGGGATGGCAGAGACATCTGAATATGCTACCTTAATTTCAAATAAAATAAAATGTGAGAGATTTCTTTTTTCTTTGGAAAAAGGAATAATGCAACAAGAGAGAGGAAGTGTACTAAAGATAAGGATCACGAATCCTCCAAGACCAAAATAAAAGCAAGAATAAGAGAAGCAAAGAAAAAAGTTTATCAGTTCAAAAACAAGACACTGACAGCACCCCTAAGCTGAAACAGACAAAGAAGCTTGGAAGACAAGCCTATCTCACAAGAGATAAGAAGGTTTCATGCTTTCTCCATGTCTTTATAATGTGGGAGCTAGGGAATTATAAATTTTGGCATTTGATATAGAAGAATGAAAATATAAACTAAAGGGCACATTACGAACCTTGGCTGCAACCATTTCAATGCTGGCATTGTCAAGCCCATCCAACATGGAGGAGTCCTTGCTAACAAGGGAAACCTTGAAGAAAGTAACCCGTTCAATCACAAAACTGGAGGATCAGTATTAAAGTTCTTCTAGGTCAAAAGTTTCTTTGGGGAAAGAACACAAACCAGGATTGGCGTTAGCTGCCCTTCTAGGTCAAGAAGACCTTTTGCAAATGCAGCAGCAGACATCTGTTAGCAAAAGGTCTCATAAGATATTTGACTCACATATCATACCAAACGGAAGATAGATCAAGCAGATTAAACAGTCTAGACATCAAACAAAAAGGCAAAAAAGCAATAATGTAACCAACCATTAACCAATGGTCCAAAACCACTTAGGCATTGTTCTGATTGCGGAAAGGGTGCAAAAATTTTAAGCCATACCTGCACACGACCCTCATCAGAGCTGTAAATCTTAAGATCATGACGATATGTGCTATGGAGGCGAAGTAGCCCCGTACCTTCCCCTGAAATTTTAGGGAACAATTGATGATTTGCCTTTGTTACATGGTACAAACTAATGTATAGCAGGTTAATGCTACAAGAGATAAAAATGAAAGATCATGCATTAAATATTTAAGCTGACTAAAGTGTGTTCTAAACACAAGTGAAAACCAGCAGATCTGAACATCAAACTGAACTGCTGTCTTTCTTGTTTCCAAATTCTGTCAAAGAATCATCCATCATAAACAAAATTGCCACAAATTCCAAAGAAACTATCAAAGTAAAACAACAAGAAGATTACCATGTTGGTGATAAAAAGGTAGAACATATGGTCAATAAATCATGGTAAGTTAAAACAAATATTCACTTAAGAAAATCATGGTTAATTGCATGCAAGTGTAGCCATGCAAGAAAAGACATCAAGGATAATGAGAGGTTTCCCGTTAAAATCATTTAGTTAGCACACATTCAGAATTCTAACATGAAGATTTGGAGAAAAGATGAAAGGGATAGCCTCATAGATAATCTATAGTCAATTGCTATTGCTATGATCCAACTTCTACAGTCACTAATAGTCAAGAGTCCCCTGATTGTCAGGTAATTTTGTATTTCTGCATTTACAGCTACAATTTCAAGAATAAGGGATAAACTTTAGAAATAGATCAAATTGCTATCAAGGATGATGCATACAATGGCGGACTTAATTTTCTATATTAAAAGAAGAATGGCTATTCAAATAACCTGGATACATATTATTTCGGAAATATCTTCCCAGTTCTTCAGCCTGCAAAGACATAAAAATCATTAAGATGAGTAGTTGGGGAAGTATAGATGGAAAATTCACATTAATGTCAATAACAAAAGTCAGGATTACCAAAATCAAACTGAGTAGAAATATAAAAATGAAATGTGTGAATCTAAACCTGCTTTCTGCCTGCATGTGTAAGGACACCTCCATATTTAAGAACCATCAGAGCTTCAACTGGCCGTTCTTCCTCACCTTCACCATTACTTTTCGCTACTTTCACCCACTTTAGTGGCTTTAATTGAACCTTCCTATATATTCCAGAAAAATGTCCTCCCTGATATCAAAAAGAAAAAGGGTAGGGGAACTCAAGTTTAGCACATGAAACAAGTAAAAACTGCAGTTAGGCAAGCCATGTACCTCTTCTGTCAATAAAATGATACATGGTTAGATTATTGTCAACTAAAAAACAAGAACCTGTATTATGTGCATATGGTAACATCATATACATCAATGGTAGGATTACAGTATATAATGTGGTTGCTAAGTCAAAAACAAACTCAGAGTTAGGATTTGATGCAGAAAGATATTGGGTTCTGTCTTCTTTCCATATACAGATCAATAATGCCATTGGGAGAAGTAAGTAATTTGAACTTAATACCTCCCACTTATTTGTCAGAGTTAGAAGCACCAGACTAATGGAAAATTTTCCCCAGAAACATAGGAAGATATTGGGTTCTGTCATATCCCCTAATATTACAAAAGAAGAAAAAAAATGAAAGTTTCTACATCTTTTTTTTTCCTCAAGAATAAGTAGGAGTCCAAAATGGCTAGGGCTGCAATGAAAATGTTTTCCTTGTTGAAATGTATCTGATAAATAAGAACTAAAATGTCATCCAGTGTCTCAAAAACAAACTCAGTTAGGATCTGACACAGAAATATTGCGGAAAAAACTCAATTTACTTTCCTCACAGGCAATTTTATTTTCAAATTTCAATTGCTAGTCAAATTATACAAAGGAAACTCATGATTATCATTGAAAAAAAAAATTATGAGAATTAGCTACCTCCTCCAGAACTGCTTTAACTTGGCGGAGCTTTTCAGCATGCTCGATATCTTCAGCTTCACTATCACTTTCTCGATCTGGTCTAAATATCATACATGATTATTGTTAATTAAAACTCTTGCTGAACATGCATATATATTGCCTAACAAACTGATGGTCACTAGTAATTGTCAACGTAAACAACAGAAGCATTAATAAGTATATAACACAAAACGGACAACATTTTTGTACTTAAAAACTCCTATGTAGATTCCTTTTATATTGATCTCGGGCAGGATAAATCTTTTCATATCCAGGAACAATTACAAATAATCTGAGAAACATAAAAGAGAAAGTTCTAGAAGGCATGTGAAATCTACAATCAAGCATGATATATCAAACAACAACTTTCTCTTTTGGATAGAAGAAATTTTAACACAAGAAAGAACAAAATATCAAAGGAGAACCTGACATAACAACTGAAGCTGCTGACCATGGGGTGCAAGAATAGATTTTACTATTTATAATTAACTCTAACAAACCCTGCAAAGTGTAAGCCTACTGAAGTTGAAACTTGGCATAATGTATAGGCACCAACCTTCTAATAGGGCTCCAGGCCCTGAGGCAGGAAAAAACCAAGTTCTGGACACTAAAATTTTAATCATAAGATTTGAGGGTGGCAAGAATTAATTAATCTTAGCTCTGTTAAAAGTTGTGGAAGGCATCTTCTTGTTAAAGGGCAGGAGATGTTAATGTGTCAACAATGTTGCAAATTCAATACTGAAGTTTATGTTGGTGCAATACCTAGTACGAGGCACAAGTATACGTGTAGCATCTAACAAATCTTGCAGCTGAACAGCACTTTTAAGTTTCGTCTGTGAGTGAAGGGCCAGGCCATTAGATCAAGTGTCAAATCAAAAAATACAGCACATCATATATAATTTAACAAATATTAGGAAAGCACAAAGTAAAAATGTATTACCTCAGATCTAGGCCGGCCACCATTGTATTTCAACATCAAGTTTAGCAGCTTTTCTTCAGTAACCTTCAACTTCACCTTCTGTTTAGGAGTTCTATCACCACTGCCAATACAGAAGTGTCAACAGGAAAGAGCTTGGAATTTGAGTAATTCAAGGGAAAATGAAATGAAACATACTGACGAACAATAGCAATCACACAACGCAGTTCCTCTGATTGGCCAAAAGTTCCAATAATACCACTACCCTGACGAGTAAGTCCCTCGGAAGGCTGGACTGGTTCATTTACTTTCCATGGTAAAGTTGGTGGAATAGCAGACGAAAGATGAGGTGCTTTTGCATCCAGGAATATCTTCCGCAGCACACAGGCAGCATCATCATAATACCTTCAGTAGCAGAAAATATGTAACTTTCACTGTCAAGAATTGACTCAACCCAAAAGCTTAAGATGTTACATGAAGACCCAAGAATTGTTTTATATTATATTCAACATGCCTCTACACATCAAAGCCACTTGGGCTTGAAGTGTGAACAAAGTACATACTCACCCAAATGTAACTAAGAAAGTAGCATCAAAAGAATTTGATCTCCTAACTGTTCAGTCAAAGAGGCTCTAATAACATGTCAAGAACTAATTCAACCCAAAAGCTTCAGCTGTTAGGCGAAGTCCAAGAAAGGTTTTATACTATATCCAACATTCAAAACAAAAAGCATACGAGCAGTTCACCAAAAAGAAGAAACGATGATGAGAAAGGATAATTTTTCAAACAACTGGCGAAGTTTCCATAAATAGGTGGCGTTTTTCTTATTCATATCCTACACTATCATCAACATGTATGAGTATTCCGAATTTCAAATCATTGTTGTTAAGAGAATATAATTTCCTTGAAGTAATTTCCTCCAACATCTAATGACCATATTACGATAAAGGCAACTAAATACATCAGAAAATATGTAACTTCAAAAACATATCCACTTTGTTATTTGTTTTACCATGGATGATCCCTCAGCTGAGTGTATTATAGATTAAGAGAGACCCATTTAAAGACTACATTTGATACTCTCAGTTATTTTCTCTTGCATTCACCTTTTTACCAAATTAAATGTTGCTTAATATTTGAGTTTCATAACATTTCATGTTTGTTTCCTCATTCACTTTTAAGAGTCACACGCTTGGTGTGTAAATTGATTTGCACTCCCAAGGTGTTCTTCTGATCAAATTACAATTCATATAAACCATTAGCACGTCTATATATACCAAAAGTAATTAGGTAATATCAGTATTGGTTTTCCTAATTCAAGTCAGGAGAAATCCATGGCAATATTTACCATTTATAGATTAGCTGCAGTAGCAAATGTAAGGCACCCTTCTATTAAAGAAGAGGAATCTAACAGGACAGGATCAATGATACACTTCACAGAATTCAAGAACATGTACAAATTGGTTACAATAATGAAAAAGTTATCACTAAAGGAGCATTTTGATAAATCTTAAGCAGCAGAATCTCGGCCTTTTCTAATATATCTTCAAGAAGCTGGGCCTAATGACATCCCCAATTCAGATATACATTCCAGAGAAAGAGTTCAATTTAAAATTTTTCAAATACAAGGTAACAAAGTGAATATAGATCTTTGAACCATGATAAATTCTTCCAATATCAAACCAAAACAACCATAACAATGTAATTACTAATAGTTACTTGTGTGAATTCTTTACGAAACTCCATCCATTCACATCACAAACGTATGACTGCCCATCGCTTCGCAAGAGATCAAACCCACAAACCTGCAAGCGATGAGAATAATTCACGGTTAGATATGAATCAAAACATATAAGATCATTTTTTTGTCATCACAAAAGGAAGATCTATTTCAAATTTCATTCTTAAAAGAATATCATTGCTTGTGAACTTTAATTTGTAAAACAATGTCAAAATAACTTCAGCTGCTTCCTACCTATAAAAGTGAGTCTGCAATACCATTATCCGAGGACTAACGAAATTAGATGGAGTAAAACCATAGAATACTTAACACTCCATATTTCCTTGGAAAGAAATTTTAGGACAAACAGTGTAATAAATAAAACACCTTGCAGTGGCTATAAAATTATTTTATAAAGTATCACCAAACATTCCATCATAAGATTTATCAATATGGTTAGGTGTCTGAAAAATGTCAAAGATATAATTTGAGCCACTGATCAAACTCACCAATTTTCAGTTAGAAGAAAAAGAGGCTACTAAAATGAAAGAAGAGCTAGTAGAAATCATAACACATCAAGGAAAAATGAGATAAGAAAAATGGCCAGTGGCAAATTTTGATTGAATTTCTAGTATATAAAACAGCAATTAGATCGAACAGCTCTAGGATTACAAGTCATTAAATAATCACATATGACAAACAATACTCCATCTTTGAACAGCATGAAGTTTCTGCATTCAACATACCGCTTGCCTGAAAGCAATACAAACATCTCTAGCCATTTGCTTTTCAGCAGGTGTCAATAACACAGGATATCTAATCTGCAAAATGAAATAATAGATATGCTTCAACAAGAAAGGCAAACTAACATTTCATAGCACAACTTTCAGCCTGCTTTTTAATGATATTACTTGTTCTATTTGTAGTTTCAACCAAAAGCTTTAACTAAGTTAGATTAAGAATTGGATGTTTAACATGTGAACAGCTAGCAAATAAATAAATAAGAATATAAGATATTAGTAGTTAAAATGTTAAATAACCACATGTAAGGAAAGGAAAATAATCAAAAGAACAAATAGATAGTCATAAAGTTTAGAAGATCTCTAGTGCAAGGCTGTGGTAGTATGGTGTTTTTGTTGAAGCATTAGAGCTCCCTTTTAAATTTAGAGGCTCTATTTACCTACTCTGATTTACAGTTGATCGGATATTATTCTCATTATAGGATTAGGACTCCTTTTTCTTTCAGTGTTGCTTGGGTTATAAAATATCATTTTAAAATTATCTTGTCATTAATCTTTCTTCCTGTTCTCTTTTCTTGTATTGTCTTCCCAGGCTCATTATCTCTTATGAGGAATTCAAACATTGGTGAGGTATAAATTGTACTTGGCTTGTCCATATAACTGTGTCTTAGTACTTTTAAGGTGCAGAAGCAAAAACAGAATCCAAAAGCAACTTTTTTGGCTTCTAGAGGTGCTTTTTTCATAAATAGTAACTAGCTTCTACTGGTTTTTTGGATTATGGAGGTGCTTCTGCTTTCTTTCAAAAGCCAATATGAACACTCAAAAATTATATCAAAATGCCTTTTTTTTTTTTTTTTCCACCGAAAGTGCTTTTGGCATAAAAGAGCCAATCCAAACAGGCTCTTAGTTTGCTTGTATGCTTGAAAGCATGAATACATTAGCACAACTATATGTAACATGCCAAGGAGCCAAACAACAATAAGAAATACATAACGGAAAAACAAAGGAAGAATATAAAGGGAAAAAATATTAGAATGTTTAGCATGCTACTTACCTCTTTCCCATCAGGATTCCTCATAACAACACCATCAACAACAGGAGACTTCCTTGCCTCAGCATGAGCATATTCAGTGCCTACTGTATAAACCTACAGCCATTGTCAAATCTCCAATTTTAATATTAAAAACTATCAAGAATGCTCCACATGTCACTTTATAAATGTAAAATACATCCCAAAGCAACATAAACTTCAGCTGCCAAACCTTAACATCTGTCCCTCCAGTTGGCATAAATTCCTCATATATATAGGAGCCTTCACGCCTCACTCTTCTCACATCTGGATGGAACTCACTAGACCGGTTACCAACCTAAATCATATAATATTTAAAAAGTGAAGTTGACTGAAGGAAAACAATTAAAGGAAAATCAGAAAGAATCAAAAACCTCATGTGCCTACTTAAGGTTTCACTGCAATGTACTCATAGGAGGTGGCAAAGTCTAACCACACCAGCCAAGTTAACCCAATAACTTAAAAATAGATTTCCTTTTCACATTTTACAACATGCACATGAGGTAATAAAAACTAACATTTTTTTTTTTTTGGGGGGGGGTGGTGTGGGCGGAGTTTGGCAGATACTTAAACCAATAGAGCCAAAATCTCAACCCTTTCAACATCATGTTGACAGCACAGAAGAAATGCTAAGTTTTAAGTCTTTTAATATACCTATGTGATGAGAATAAGTTACCAGAGTAATGCTCACCTTCCTAAATAAATCCTTCATACCTCCACCTGCTGAACTGGGATAGTATATCATTATACTATGGTTGTCACCTTCACAAAAGTATAAAGATAACAGTTATTACCACACCAGAGAAAATATATCTGCAAGCTGGTATGCATCAAAAACCAAAAAGAAAAAGGAGCAATAATGAAACATATGTATTTATGATTGACCAAGATCTTAACAAGTAGCAAGGTAAAACAGTTTCACCCTTAAAATACAAGAAATGTGCTTACCATGAATAGGCTTCTCCACAAATGGTTTCCAGAAACGCATACCATGAACCTCAACAAAATCTTCTTCCTCGATAAAATAGTCCAGATCTTGGTATGGGAATTCCCTATTTACAATGGCATATCTTGGAACAGGGATTTCATACAGTTTGAGATGCTTCAACCCAACAAGAAATTAGTAAGATCTTTCAAACGGAAGAGAATAAAATGAAGCATTTAGACAATAATCAGTTACGCATCATACCCAACGAGTACATACATCAATATGGCTATATGAAAGGGAGCCAAAATTCAAACAGAAATGACAACCAGACCAGTCCTAAGACAATGACAGCTTTACTGAACTAATTCATAGTCTGTTCAATACCTGAACTATATCTTATCCTATCTTTCCCCTACTTATTTTTCCTTCCTATAATTTTAAATAGACCACTCCCAACTAAAGGTCTTCATGATTGAGCTTGGTTTTCCACTGCAACATACAACAATCATCAGACTTTAGACACAGTTTATCTCCCTATATTATCTATTCATTTTTATTTTTTCAATAATTTCAGTTTATGACTAAATAAATTTATAAAAGACTAAACTCAATACAAAGATTCATCAAAAGATGTAAACAGGCATTTACCCATAGGTATGCTTAATTTTTCTGTCCAATTTTTGCGTGGACCAGAATTGTCAAATTCAACAGCATAGCACATTAGATCTTTACAAATAGTAAAAGAAAAAAAAAAAAAAGGAGTAATTAACTGTGACACGTTGAATACTATGATTTGAATTTTGAACAGGCATGAATACAGCATCTAGGGTAGTATAAATGATCAAGGGGTGGTGACTCATATCACGGGAGCTTGTTATCCCTAGAGTAATTTTTATCTATTGAGCGCTGCCCTTCCACTAGGCACTATCGGATCACTAAGACCAAGAAATGAAAGCTTGTCTGTTTTCAATCTTTCCATGGAAATCCAAGATAACTTCAAGCTTAAAACTCAAATGAGAAAAAAAATGATAACATTAAAATCAAAACAGAACCAGAGAAGTTTGAAATTTAATTCCACATACCTCATATACCTTCCTTCGGTCATGGAGAAGGTGCTGCGGTTCTAGTTCATTTACTAAGAAAGGCCTGGATCACAGTACATATTTTCAGACCTCTAAAACTTCTAATTTAAACAATTCATATATATTAAAAGTTAAACAAGTAAAAGATAAGAAAGCAACATAGTAGAAAAATATTATTAAAAATTATCTCCATAGACACACACCAATTGGTGCATATAACCATGATTCTCAAAAACCAATATAAGCAAAGCAACTGAACAATTTACAATGAATTTGAGGAAAATCCTAATGATTTGATGGTCACGTCACTTTAGATAAGAATTTTACTTTAGTGTGTAGCTAGGGATCCGACTTTTCACATTAACCCATAGCCTTTTATAGTAGAAGATAAATTTTTTTTTTAAAAAATAAAAAGGAAAGAAAAAACTATCTATAGCTCCACCAGGCACTTAGACTATTCCAAAATAATTATGCTTTTTCTTAGAAGAGACTAAACACTTGTGCACCATAAGCAACAGCAGAAAACGCCAACAGATAAGGCTCTGCATAACTAATAGCAATAAACCCTGGCAAAATAAGCTGTCTTTGCTTCTCTGGTTTTCAGCACCGTTCACTCAGTGATGGTATCTTCATTATCACAAATATCATTCTTCTAATCACCCAGAAGGTATGTGTATTTCTTGACGCAAGAACAGAAAGAAGAAACATAAACTAATAAATTCATAGCACTAGAAAACTCTTGAAAGGACAGTAATTAAGTACCTAGAACCCTTACCTGCCTTTATACCGTGGGAGTTAGCAATGGACTTAAAGACTACCCTGTGAATAGCTTCTCATAGAATGTAGAGCAGAGTAGATATAGTATAAACTGTCCAAAGACTTTAAGCTTTCAAAATGCTCATATTTGGAATTTTAACTAGACTATCCTGCTAGTATATAGTCTGCTCAGGTTTGTAACTTGTCTAGATCCTCTTCCACTAAGACAGAACTTTATCACGTTGTCAATTCACAACATTTTAACATCCAATCCCACTAACAACTTAAAAGATGAGCTTGGGTAGCAATTATACCATTAATATACTTGCTTTTCTTTCCTTCACTGTTAATCGCTCACAAGTTACATCAAATACAACAATAAAGCCCAGATCCCATTGTTTATTCACCTTACAAATATAGTTATATAAGGGTTAATGACTAATAAACATCTGCTCATTCCCACAATTTGCCGTGTCAAACTCCTTACACAGTTGGGAATCTTCTTGTCACATCTGTTTGAGGGGTGCTCTTTTAAAGGTAATTGTCAAAGAAATAGCATAAAACCAAGCAATGTCAAATTATTTTAGAATTTTACCATCATAAAGTCTAAGTTTATGGTCAAAATTTGTTAGTGCCTTAACAACGGGTGTAATGAATCATGGGCCAGAAATTAATGTCTGAACATCTAGGGTTGCAACTTTGTAAAATCCAACATTCTGAAGTGCATATGCAATATAGGGACTGTTGGCTGAAGAAAAAAAAAGACGTACAAATCAAATATAGTTGGTAAATTGAAGAAGCTTACTTCCTTAAAGCTGCATATGCCTCAGCCTTCTCGAGGGGGTACCCAGATGAATAGAAAGCAATCAAACAATCACATATTGGCCAGCTGAAAACAAAACATTACAATCAATATACAAAATTGACCTAAGCATTCACACAAAGTTGATGGCACTAAACTTTTCCAATGATTCTTGCTGTCATCTAGTACTGTTTAATATGAAACTTCTAAGCAAAGAATTTAGAAATAAGTTGAAAATTTTTAAATTGGAATTCAAAAGATGGAGAGGATCAAACACTTCACCAGTCTCAAACTCCAGCAGAGATAATCACAAGCAGATAAGACAAAAGGCCATACTCAAAATATCTCCCAGAAAAAATTGCATAAGGAAAATATTCAATAATTTGCTTCTGATGAATTTTCTAAAATTAAAATATAAATCGCTTGAAAGAGAAATAACCTATCTTTAAGATCAGCTAGGAATGGCTTGCATCAACAGTGTGATAAAATGCCAGACAGGAGCTTTGCTTTCGAAGTTTTATCTTTTGCTAACATGATTAAAATTTCCTTTGTTTACAATAACCAATTTTGTGCCAGTAAGCAGTACATGTCTATTTCTGATATGTTGACCATGAGTATCCCGTTTCAATCCAAAGGTTAAGGAAGAGAACTATAAATAAAGATAGTATATACAAAGCTTATAAATGTTTGAAAATTCTAAGTAACTTCTTGAGAAAATACATGTGCCTCTCAGCTTTCAAAAACCAATAGAAACAACACCATAATACACACGATGATGTAAAGTCTGACATCTTCTATCTAATTATAACAATCGTACCGCTCTATTGGTTCTTCAAGAATGACCTTGTCCCCGAAGTGTATGATCTACGAGGAATACCAATGAAAAAAATATATATATATATAAACTATATTAAATAATAATAATAATAATAATAATAATAATAACAGGGAATGCACAAGGCAATGACAGAGCAAAACAGAGAAAAATAAAAGAGAAGATACACAACTTGTATAGAAATAGCATAAGCTTTGGCCACATTTTCATACAATTACAAGAGGAATAATATGTGCTAAGCTGTTTTCAATAGATTCTCGTACAAGCCAAATCCGAATCAATGGCTGCAACTGAAAGATTCACCTCAAATTCACCAAATGCTTGTAACCTATCAAGAATCTGCCCCATAGGCGCCGAGAAAACCTGAAAATGGAAACGGCTCCGATCGTAGAAGACCGGAGCAGAAAGCATTCAATTTCACATTCTAGAACTCATTGCAAGCTCTGTTTCAACATGAGAACTGGATTGAGAAGCGTAAAGAGAAAGAACCTCGGATTCACATTTCACCTTCTTTTGCATCACGCAGACTCCAACCGTGATCTTCTTTGCCTTCTCCTCCTCCACATGTTCCACCATATTTTCACCTACTCACGCTGCTTGATCGCTGAAGAAAAACACTACAACTTTAAAGCTCCGAATCTCACCTTCACAGCTCAAATCCAATTCCAAACCTGGAAACCGAGCAATTCTTCAACTTGCAACCGCCACAGCCAAAGCCGTAGCAGAAGCTCCAAGCACGCGAGAAGAGAAAAATACACAATACGTAGAAAGAGACGCCGAATCTAGAAGAAGCAAGATGAGCAGCATAGAGAGCAAAGCAAAGCAAAGCTCACATGAAGAATGAGGCGAGAAAATGACGGAAACCGTTGGGCGCCGCCTCGGATAAATACTACAGCATTGAAGAAGGCGCAAAGAGAGGAAACAGCTCACGAGGGAGAGATAGTACAGGAAAGGCTAAAAAGCGCACTACGAAGATATGGAAAAAAATTATAAATTACAAAAAATTAGATTTGGCGGAATTGTGGTCTTGTTTGGGAATGGACATTTGGAGATTCTGGAATATGCAATGGAAAATTAAAAAAAAAAAAAATTGATTTGGTGGAAATGTGGTTGTGTTTGGGAATGGACATTTCGAGATTCTGGAATATGCAGTGGAAAATTTAAAAATATAAATTAGGAAAATTTGATTTGGTGGAAATGTGGTTGTGTTTGGGAATGGATATTTGGGGATTCTGGAATATGCAATGTAAAAAGAGGGTGGGAACTTTTTCCTGGAAAAAGACGTGGGGAAAAAGGTTCCCAAGTCCAAACGAATCTATGATTTAATGAATTCTCAGGAATAAATCCAAGTGAACCAATCCAACGTTAGGTTGCTTGGTCCTTGTCTGTATCAGCGTCACACTATCCCTGTGTGGTAGTGGTGATAAATATATTTATGGATAGGTAACGTTTGAGGCTAAGAATTATAGTGTTATTAGGATAACATGACAAGTGGGAATGTGATATGTTGGATAAGCACCTAGTCCCACAAGTGAGATCACTGACCATAGTCCAGGTGTTTCCCAAAACTTTCTTTAGTATTATATATATATAAATATATATATATATATATATATGAGAGCAAATTTGCTATATATATATATTTTTTATCTGACATAATGTCTTATTATAATCAGCTTAAATTTTATAAAATTATATTATTTAATAGATAGTTTATTTGAGCAATAGTAAATAAAATACCATATAAAACAAAAAAAAATGAGATTACAAATCTATTGTCTATATATATATATAGTATTCATATTATCATAAATACAAGGTTAATCTTTGTTTAAGAATGTAAAGGTATATTTTTGTTTTCAATAAAAAAGATTCTAAAATTTTGGACTTAAGATATTTAACTTAAAATATTTTAAAATTGAGTATACTTACACTAATCAATAACTTGTAAATTATCTTCTCATTCTTTATTTTTTTTCTTTTATTAAATGGAAAGCTTGTAGCACAAGTTTGTTTTGAAGTAGTGATTAACAAATCATCTTCCATTAATTTGTTTAGTTAATTGTGTTTTTTTAAATTGAATCATATTGAGGACCATACTTTTTCTTTTTTTTTTTATTTTATACAAGAATCATACATTTTAAGTTAGTGGAGTTCGTCTAGTTGACAAATATCAAATTATTTTTCTTATGAAGTTTCGGTTTGTATTCCATTAAAAGCAATCTGTCTGGTAACAATTTATAAATGTCTTTATAAATTATAATGAAGCCTGTAGCATATTTTTACATTAGAATTTGGTAACTTACCCTCAGCTTATAACTTTGGGTCACCCAAGAGAAAAGAAGAATTACACATTTTAAAAAGATTAAATTTATTTTTTGTTCAATTTTGTTGAGATAATATCTTGAGATTTTTTATTTAATTATTATAACATAAGTAATTCATCCCTTCACAAATTCTCAATTTATCTAGTCTGAGTATAATTTCAACATTAGACATTGCGTATACCAAAGTAGTTCTCAAAAAATTAATTTAAAATTGAAATTTTATCATAAAATATGATCAAATATTAGAAGTTTTGAATATCGATGCTTGAAATTTCAAACTGAATATGCATGAAAGAATACACTGTTTTACTTTTAATATAAAATTCATATGAACCAGTCAACTTTGATGGTTTGACTGTTATCAATACAAGATTTTATTCCAGTTGGCTATTATTGACGGTTGATTTCAAAGGTTGAAGAGTTTCGCATTTAAATATTTATGAAAGAAAAACAAAATGCATGACTTTCGATGACATTTACCTCTTTTACTTGTGAAAGAAAAAGGAAATGCTTTGTTTGATTAGCTTGAATAGGAAAAAGGAACACAAAGAATTAGAATATACGAGAACATGATGAAAAGATAAAGGCACTCACCTTTCCTTTATTTTGATATGATTAAAAGAAAAATAAAAGAAAGAAAGAAAGGGGGTACGTTTTTCCTAAAAGAAGAGTAGAGCAAACGAAGCATATCCAAAAAGTAAACCAACCCCCTCTTTCTAACCAGAGGGTCTAGTTCACCCATAATTTATGTCATGTCATATAACTAAAGTTTAGTGGGACATCTAATTGATTTGATTTGTATTATTTAAAGAATAACTTATATATATATATATATATATATATATATATATATATATATATATATATATATATATTAATTATTTCTCAAACTCAATATTTTCATATTATTAAGTTAAGTGAAACAAATAAAAATAAATTTAGATTCTATTACATCACTGACAAATTTATTTACCCTGTCAATAACCGAGCCAGACTTGGTGTATCATAAAGAATTTGCTTTTTCTATTAATTTCTTTAGACTAAATCAAAAATAATTCAACGACGTATTTAACTCCAAGGATGAGTACTGTTTTATCCACCCCACCTTCGTCGAAAAGTCTCACTTTTCCTCTACAGTGATAAGGAGATAAAATATCTACCACTTTAATTCCTGTTTCAAAAATAGATAATTTTGTATTTAATTGACTTAACCCAACACTTTAAGACATGAACTAACCATTCTTTGGTTTGAGTTGAAGAATCAATGCCACTCAATCATTATCAAATTGACTATAATTTTTTTGTATCAGGGACTAATCCAATTAGATAAAAATATATTTGAATTCTATTAAGTCAAATAAAAAATAATTATTAATTGTAATGGCTTCTTTATTTTTTTGTGTTAAAAACATAAGATTTTTTAGATATGCATAATAGAGACAAATTTTAGAATGTTTTAATTTACACTCTTATTTATTATTTGGATATACGAAGAAAGACGTACAGTCAAACGACTAAAGATTTTTATTATATTAATTTATCCCTGTGTGATTCCTGTTGAAGCATATACTTAAGGGGTGGGTATAGGTTTAAGTCCCGCAACAAGCATAACCTTCGTGTTTAGTTGTTAATGTTGACTTTGGAATCACTTCTTATAAACTCGTTGAGAATGATTCATATAGTTAGAGAGCTCTTATCTTATCAAGAGTTTGAGCTTATGAGAAAATAATATTGAGAGAGGAAGTAGCTAATTATTTTATATTTTGAAATATGACTAATTTTATTTAAATATAAAATAAATATATTTGAAAATAAAATAAAATAAATTTATATTTTTTGGACCTCTTAAATTAATCCGTTCAGATTGTATTATCTTGCGAGGAAACTGCAAAATTTAATAAAAATGATGAAATTGAAATAAGAATATAAATATATTGAAATGATAATTCGAATTGATAATTTGGTAATTGATAGAATGGAATGACTTTTTTAAATTATATTGTATTATTAGGTACATAAAATTTATGGAAATTGAGTCATAACTGATTTAAAATATAATAATATTTCTTATTAGAGATTAAAAAAATTATAATTATAATTATAATTATCTTCGTAAAAATATATTTAAAAGATGGTAGATTGAGAAAAATAAAATGTTGATTCCAAGAAGTATAGAATATGTCATCTCAGCTCTCAAGTTGAGAATACTCAAATCCTATTTCTATGAAATTAAATTTAAAATTTAAAGACTTTCATTTTTTTATTAAACTTAAAAATTCTCATTTTAATTTAATAAAAAATTTTAAATTTTAAAAAAATTATTAATTTTATAATCTTATTTGATTTTCGTATTGTGTTTTTATAATAAAATAAAATAAAGTAAAAATGCTTATTCTATAAAATAAAATAAAATATAGAATAAAATTATTATTTCGAACGAGCCATTAATTTTAGAATCATTGCCAGGTCCAGAGTCGACGAAAAGTCGATAGAATAAGCAAAAAATTGATAATGGAAAAGAAACCAATGTTCGTTTGATTTGTTAAAAAATAAAATATAGGACAATACAAAATTTTTTATCTTGTATTTGATTTTTTAAAAAATTTAGGTACTGGATAAATTTTTAAAATCTTGTTACTCATTAAATCATGAGATAAGAGTATTGGACAAAAATATTAACTTTATTATCTCTCAAACTATCCTACAATCATTTATACATTGACTCATTAAATCAATGGCGTCATATCCAAACAACGGCCATCGATCAGGGAGGTACCGGCGACGCCCGACGACCGATAAGGTACCTGCGACGGCCAGGGACCAGTGACCATTTTTTAGATTTTATATTTTTATTAGATTACTTTATTGTTATAAATATTAAAATTCTATTATATATTTTTTAAAAAATAATATAATACAAAGTATTAACATAAATTAGATACAAATTGTATTAAATTTTTTGTCCAGTATATTAAGTAACAAATAATAAATAGTATAAAAAATTATATTGTACTTCAATTCTTTGTATTGTACTATTTTATTTGTGCTATCTTGATATCAAACGGACCGCAAATATATGAAATGCAATCATAGAATGTTCCCATATTCCAGCTTCCCATTTTATTTTTGGAAACAAGTATGGTTTGATAAGGATACGATTAATTTTTATTAAAAAAATGTATTAGGGATTCAAATTCTCTAAGCATTTATCCAACCACTAATTAAAGGATAAAAAAATTAAAAAATACAAATAATCACATATGTGAATATTAATTATTATTTTTTCACCCACAATATCACTTTCTTATATTGAATGAGACGGAGAGTTGAAGTGCATATACTCCATTAATTTAGAGTCTTAGACCAGTGCCTGTTCTTTTTCTTTTTCTTTTTTTCTTTAGGTCCACTATGAATTATTTTGAAAAATCTCATCCCTCATATTTTGATGTATTTTAACATGTTATGATAAATTATCAAATTATTAATTATTAAAAGATGTCTTTCGTAATCAATAAAAGTTGAATCTAGTAGAAGGAATTAGTTTTTCATAACGTGATAAACTCGAGTTCAAATTTTTGTTAAAAAATATATTTATATTTAATGTTTAACAGTGTTTTAAATAAAAATGTTTTTAATATTAAAAAATTTTAAACTTAATAATTAATTTTTTTATAATATTAAAAATGTAAACTTACGTATAATAATCATTGATTTCTAATTTTTAAACAAATAGTAGTAATCATTTTTACGCACTTACAAAAAATCCCAATTCTTAATTAAACCATATATATATCACTATCAATTCGAAGGATATTCCCTTAACTAACACAATTCAAAAGAAAAAAAAAAATATTGGGTACTAAGAGAATAAGGATCAATGTCATTATTAAGGACAATAATTAAAGCGTTCAAAGGAGTGTGCGTTACGCCAAAAAAAATGGATTATTGCATGCAACGGTCAAAAAGAAGGAAGAGACACTCAAAGCCGTACGATTGGACCCGGGGCACTACGGGGCTGGCAACTCCCGCGAAAAGAACTCCTCGGATGGTTCTCGCTATTTTCTTTAGAAATCTTCGAGTAATGACCTTTTTTCCATAGCTTTAAAAATTGGATTCAACGTTGACTTGGAGAGGCTACCATTCCCCAATTCATTAATTCAATTGTTAGGTCACTGCTTAAAATAAAAAAATTTAAAAATATTTTTTAAATAAACTTATATTATACAAAATTAAAATTATTAGATAATATAAATATAAATTTAATTAATATATAAAAAACTCATAATTGACAACTTATAATGTAATAAAATTAAAATAGTTTAAATATATAACTTATTAAAATTTAAAATAATTCAAGTATATTATTAAAATTTATGCCTTTTATTTTTTATATTATCAAACCTATCAAGTAAACTAACTTAATTGGTTTATAAATTAACTTAAAGCTAAATGTTATAATTATTTCTATTAAGTATAAAAAAATGTCTATTACATAATGAAAAAAAAAAAATTGTAACTTTGTTTGTTTGGAGTGAGGATAAGATCTCTTATATAAGGGGTTCGAATCCTTATATTCGCTTATTTTCATCCGATTTTAACTTTGGCTAATGATCTGAATTACATGTAAGGTGCCATGGATGCTTTATGGAAGGTATTTTATGCAATTATAAAAATAATGGTTTTGATAAGTCGATCCATATCTTTTGCTTGTCACTTTTAATGTTATTGTGTTTGAAATCTGCATGCTGTGGATTGTCTGTATAATTCCTCCCACTGCAGTTATCGTTTCTACTTTATATAACTCTCCCTTTATTATTTATTCTTTTCATTTATTGAAATGTTCACTTATTTAAAAAAAAAATACTCACGTCTTAAATTGGATAAATTAAACACTCATTTAAAATAAAAAATAAAAATAAATTTATTAATTTTTTTTTATTTATACATAATATTTACTTTCATTCTTAACAGATTTAATTTATTTAGTTTAAAATATAAAAATCTTTTAAAGGTGAAAGGTGATTTTTCTCAAAAAGTGATAGTACGAGCAATAGGACCACAGCTTTGTTACTATGTTGATGCAAGTATAGTTTGTTTTTCTCCATTTTGACTTTTACACCATAATGATGCCCATGTCTCATTATCATTAGTTTGAAAATTTTGAACGGATGGAATTTATGTTATTTTGGATAGATTTTGAGCATAGTTTGATTAGCATAGTTTTCATCATGACTTTAAACAAATTGGTGAAAGCTTGTTACCATAGTTTTTTTGTTTGGATGTAATTTAATAGCTTTCTAATTTATAGCTATGAGAATTTTAGGACCTCAAAGGTGAAGGAGTGGATCCTGTCCCCTGTTGTTTCATTCCCTTCTCCTTGAAAATCTGGTGAAACAGAATTGACGACTGGCTTATTGTCAGGATATTTCTACAGAATTTAGTGTTTCAAATGATATGAACTAGACTTTTGAGGCTGGAATGCCAGGTTTAGTTGTTTCTTCATTTTGGTTCAAGGACAAATATCCTTTGTTCTTTTGTTTTGTTTTGATAATTTTTTTTTTTCCCGTTATAAACTCTCAAGTATATATCATTATCCATTTCAATTGTGTCATTATGTTTCAACTTATGAGCTTTCTCTCAAGTTCTTGGCGTAGCAGTTTATATCCAATATTTTAGTATACATGAAATTATGATCAAAATATCCCACAAGATGTTCTTGGAAATAACCTCAAGAAATAGGTTGGCTCACTAAAAAAAGAGGATAGAGGACTTAATGAAAGGATGCAAAAGTTCAAGGAATCTCAAAAGTTTAGAACCTCGGTTGATATTCTGTACCAATCAAGACACGCTATATAATAATTTAGAATTGCAATATATGTTTTTTGTATAACGTGTTTGATACATTTTTGAACAACATTACGATATAATTTTGTGAGAACGTATATATTTTAATAATTTTTACTGTGTGCTTAAGAAGACATCAAAATATGAATGTTATTTAATATTACATAGCAAATTAAATTATGCTCTAAAATGGCTGTAGTTATCTTTGCTTTGAGTTACAATTATGCTTTTCCATATAAGTTCACTCGTGTGTAATTTTTATGAATCTTTTGTGTTATAAATTACAGGCTAAAACATGAGGGTTAATAACAGCAAAAACTATTCATCATGAATTTTTTTTTTTAAAAAAATAAAATTTGCTGTTAACATATATATTCAACATGTATAGATATAGATTTTTTTTTTACTAACCAATGAACTGCTTTATTTTTTTTTTCCTGCATTAATAAGTAGATGAATTTATAATGTAGTTTTCTTAAGAACAAATGTTCAAAAAAAAAAAAAAAACGATTAACGAGTAAGCATAAACACATGATCTATTTAATCAAACACAATCCTTCTTTGATAATTTTTAAAACCTATTAGTATTGAATATACACTTCCCATGCGTTAAACGCATGAGGTACAATCTAATTTTAATATATTGTGTTGGCTTGTATGAGTCAAAAATTAATTTTTATTCGTTATCAAAAAAAAAAAATTATTAAAAAATTAAGTGAATTACGTGACACTTGTTAAGAAGATAATAACAAAAAAAAATCAATTAAAATTATTTGGATATATATAAGGAAAGTTGGCATAAGTGGAGTAGAAGGAGTTAATTATATGGTTTTTAGTTTTTTTAAAAAAATATAAAAAGAGCATAAAAAGATGCCGAAAGAACTAATAAAGAAAAATATCATAGTTAATAATATTTTTAAAAATTTAACTTTTATTAAAGCTCAATAATATCATATAATATGAAATTAGCTTTACTTGGTAAGAAATTAAAATTTGTTGTCCAAAATTATATCCTATAAAATATCTTACAACATTTTATTTGTCAAATAATAATGAAATAATATATATTTAATACTTACAATGTTACTTTAGTAAATTTTACGTTACAGTACATATTTTACGATAACAAATTTGACTAAATTAGTTCTTACGCGGCAAAACCATTTACAAATTATCCGCTAATTACGTCACAGGGGAACTCGAATTCGTTGATGACCAACTTTGGTTCTTAAAATTATAGACAAAATTATTACTAATAAAATTAAATATATTTTTTATATAAAAGAAAATTATTTGATTAGGAGCAATAATCACATGTATTTATTGTCAAAAGTCAAGAATCTTTTTGTCAACCGGTTAGTCTACTCATTAACAATTAACCTAACACCACCGTCTAATAAACATTATCCACTAAATATAGGTACAACCTAATAAATTAAAGCAGATTACATATGTAAACTTAAGCTATACACTACATTTTTATAATTAACTTAATATTAAATCTAAGTTAAGAAAATATTTGATATACTGGCATAACTCTTAAAAATAAGGCTTTAATACTTTTGTATCTTAAGATTAAATTTAGAGAGCAAATCTATTCTCTCATTTTCTGTCATATATGATATCTCATTTAGCATAATTGGCCTAAATGAGTAATATTATTTTATAGTATTTAAATCAATTATAATAAGTAAGATACCATAGAAAATTGGATAACAGATTTACTCATTTAAATTTAATTATCTTTTTATAGGCTTAAGTTATAAAAAAAATTTGTCCTTATTTTATTTATAAAAAAAATTATGTTACTCAAATCATGTTCGTAAGTTAATAAATATAACATTAAATGCATAATAATATTTTAATTTTGTTACCCCGGACTCCTTTTTTTACATACTATGTATGAACCATTTGTTTGTACGTAGAAGGAAATCCCAAATAATTGGCATAATCCCCATTCTCGTACCCTTCAAAGTTTTCTTGTAAATTTGAGTATTTTCAATGATTTAGGACGGAGACATGTAGTCCTAAATTATTATTGCAACTGAACCTAAAAATTATCAAGGTGCCAGTTGAATAGTATCAAGCTAAGTCATAAGAAAAGAGAAGTATCAATTAGCTAAGTCCTAAAACATTTTAAATAAAGGGTCTTCGTTCATAGAATTCTCATTAATGACATTGCTTGTTTGCTTAATAGGGACTTTTAGGTAAATCTTAGTTTATTGTAGGGCCAATTAATATGTTGATAAGCTCTGAACGAAAAGCAGTACGTACATTATATATAAAGAAAATTAGCTTAACACATATCTCATATTTTTTAGACTTATGAATCATATAAATTTCAAGATTCATAATAAAAAGTGAATACACGAATTTTTAAATTTGTACAACTACACATATCTTTTTTAGACTTATGAATCAAATAAATTTCAAAATTTATAATAAAAATGAATACACGGATTTTTAGATTTGTACGACCATGGAGATGTGTAAAGAATTGGCCAAGATACTAAGTTGTAAACTAAAAGAAAAAAAAAAAAATCAAATCTTGAGAACGTTGAAAATTTGTTCAAATTCAGTATATCCGCACTACGGCCAAAAAGATACGTTTCGGTTTTCAATTGCTTCTCTTCCAAGCAGTAGAGCCGAAGGAAAAATGTAAGTTTTAGAAGTTGGGAATTGACAAAACCTCTGGGCTTATGTATAAAAAAATAAACCATCACCATCCATCAGAAAAAAATAAAAATAAAAATAATCAGTAAAACTAAACTAACAAATCTAGTACAATTGATAAATAGTTCAATTCAATTATAGGAAGGTCCTTTAAGAATGATAACAAGATTTTAATCTCTAACAAAAGATTTTAATCTCTAAGGAATTGTATAAAAAGGGATTTTATTGAAAAAACTCCACCCAATGATCTTTTCACCTCCAAAAGAATTAGTTTTGACTATCAACTAAAAATAATCTTGACAAAATTAATTCATCAAAATTCATTTATAGTTTGTACAAATCTCTAATAATTATCATCACAATTTTAAATATAAGATTAATTATAATTCAAGAAGGGGAGCAATAAACAGTACATTGGTCAGGAGTGCTTTGAAGTTTAGTATACTTATTGATAAATTTCCTATATTTTGTTTATGCATATAACATTACTCAATAATTCAGATTTGAAAATCCTGTAAATTGACAACTCATGTATGGCTGGTCATGATCAAGAACCGGAAAGAACAATGTAAGTATCACGAAAGCACAATAAATAAATACTCTTGTACAAAAAAATCACGCAACCATCCAGCAAGAAGATTGCAAGATGAATAACATCAGCAGCAACCGTCACTCTCAACCTCTACCTGTCGAGTGCTAGTCCACCAATTGTGGTTCCTGCTATATATCCTCCAGACCAAGCATTCTGCAGAAAGGAACAATGTATGAGCCAGATGAGAGTGTCATCTAAGAAATTAGTTGGTGTCCTTATCCTTTTCTTGGGAAAAAGTGAGTGGGTAGTGGTTACATAATTGCATAAACCCAAAGAGCAGGGAACAAAAATCACAAAGTTACATGATTCTCACACTTGGATAATAATCAATTGAGAAAAATTATTTTTGCCGATCCATACTATTATTAATTTTGAAAAAAATCCTTATGGCTTAAACTAGATAAATTAAACCTTACATTTTAAATCAAGAACAAAAATAAACCTTCCCTAGAGACCAAAAAAATCTCAATAAAACCCACTTTTTTTCTTAGTTTGAAATATGAAAAATTTATTTAATTTAATTTAAAATGTGAGGATCTTTTTTAGAATTGGTGACAGTGTGAAGGGGCAAAAATTAATTTTTCTCTAATCAATTAAAAGCATCACTATCATGAGAAAGGGAAAGTTCACTTTCTCAGATTACTAAATAAGTGGAAATGTTTGATGTACAATTGTTTATGCACACTCTTTATACACTTATTGAGTTTCAGTTTTTTTGCAAAGGTAAAATTGTAAACAAAAAATAAAAAAAGATATAAAAAAGTGTAAAAGTAGGTGTGTGTGTGTGTGTGTGTATATTGTACATCTAAATAATAGCACAACTGATGTGACGCTAGATGGTTTATGGAATGGTGGGCTTATTTTTATGGCCCAAACACTTTCTGGGGAAAAACCGTGAAACTTCTGTCACCTTAAAGAGAAGAAATTTCTACTTCAAAGTGAAATTTCTCAGAAAAGCAAGAAGAAATGACAGGGAAAATAGATGGTTAACATATTACTATATTAGGAAGACAGTTTACAAGCTACATCAAGCCAAAATGTTATTCATAGGAAAGAACTGAGACTTATAGTTTGACATATAATAGGTGAACTGATAGATAAATTGGGAAATTGGGTAGGGCTAAGATCACGTCATATTCATGTTAATAAGAAAGTGCAATCTTATGATCATGCGTTGTTTACCTGGAAATTGAAACCACCAGTTATGCCATCCACATTCAGTACCTGGAAAAGATTAGACATTAGACAACCAGGCTAAATTTTCAGGGAATGTTTGGAATGCTGAGATTTTGATAATGGCATAGAAGATATTTGATATGTCAGATGTCTCAACATACTAGGATACCTTATGTTTCTATGATAGAATGACAGTATACCAAACAACTCTAATATATATTCCATACAACATAAATCAAGTTTGTGCTATGCTACCTCTCCCGCAAAGAACAGGCGTGAGTAAATTTTGCTTTCCATTGTATCCAGAGAGATCTTCATATATTAAAAATAGAATAAATAAAAGCAAAAGTTATATTCCTGATGGATAGAAGAGTATGGGAGAAGATTAAGAAAAAGGATGAGAAAAGAAGTGAACCTCTGATAAGGGGACACCGCCAGCAGTAACAAATTCATCTTTAAATTGACCCTTCATAAGGAAAAAGGACATATTATATTAACAAAGCATGAGAATGTTAATATTATATATGAAATTTTACCTTCCCTTTTACTTCAAACGTGAAGTCCTTTAACAGAGAAGCAATAGAAATTAATGAATTATTTGAAATTGAAGCCCACAAGATATCTCCACCCAAACCCTACATATGAATAATATTATGTAAGGAAAATGCTTCATACAACTGCAAATCATTGTCAAAATTAAGAGAAACAGTAGAACCTGTCGATCCAATAGATAACTCCAAAATCTTTTTGGTATGCCAAACTCAGAAGGACATGAATTAAGCACTTTTTGTTTCTGCAGAGACACAGGAAAAATAATGTCATTCTAAATATTATTTATCACCATGTCACACTCAATATTTCTTCTTTTATCAACACAACAAGAATAAGACTTATCCCATTAAGTGAGGTTGGCTACATGGATAACACAATATCATTGGCTTTATCAGAAACTAGATTTTTAGAAATGTTGTTAACCATGAGATCCCTTTTTTCATAACTTCCCTAACAGTCATTTTCAGTCTTTCTCTAAACCTTTTTCTAGTCCTAAAGACCATGAGATCTACTCTTCTCACTATAAGATATTTCAATTATTAAGTGAACCCAAAATCATGATCCACCTAAATACAAGATACAACAGCGAGATAAATGGATGTGTTGTGATTTTCACAGCAATCTACCAGGTAACAGCATTGGCTGAATAAAAGACCTTCTCCCACTTAGAAGTTGACATGCAATAATATATACGTATGTTCTAGTTGTAAGTGAACACTAGATCCATAATTACCGCATATTGTTTATGATGAGAAAGAATAGACTTTAATTTTTCCATGTGCAAATCAGGAGTAAAATCAACAATAACTCTTCCTGCATCAAAATAATACCTAAATCAGTAAAAGGAAATCAAGAAATTTACATTAAAGGAATAAAAACCTTTTCTTCTTTACCTTTGTACCCTGAACTGAACAGATCACGAGCCCCCCAAGCAGATAATCGAAGAATAACAGGCCCACTGAGTCCCCAATGAGTGATTAGCATGGAACCAACCTAAATTTTACACAAGGCTAGTGTTATGTCACATATATATTGGAGTATCCTAATAGTGGCAGTGACAGAAGCATACTTGTGTAAGCTGAGGTATGTTCCTTTTGACGTTATCTAATTTCAACTTCACTTTAACTTTGGGAAATGAAACCTGAAATAAAAGACAGACAAAAGCTTGAATTCTGAAGAGAATAGAACTGCCAGGGATTGAACTCCTCATAACTTGGTTGAGACAAAAGAATTAAATATCTAATATGAAAAACATTAAGCCAGGCCAATGTGCACTTCAAAAATATAGTTGAAATTGTTAAAGGTTGAAAGATATAAGACAAGTTATGGTTATCCTTTATGGGCTTACTTTTCCATTTTCTTTTTTCCTGGATTCTGTGTTAGGGAAGATCAGGGATGGAAAGTGGTCCAGAGAAGGAAAGGTAGAGGTGGTGGGAAATCACCTTCTCTCCCAACCCTTGATCAGTTGCTCTCATATTAGCTTATGTTTAATTCGTAGCTTCCAGGGGAATATTATAAATCATTAGAAAGCAAAAGTAGCAGAAGTTTAAACCATAATATATCATGGATTTTAGCTAATTCACAATCACACAGCTAACATAACAAGTTCAATATTAAGACCCTATCAACTTATCATAATTCACCCCTTATGAGGTAAAAGTAGATTTATAAGAGGCACACATAATTCATCTATCCGCTCTTCCAAGTTTATAGCTCCCAAATGAATCATGGCATCCTTCCACTGAAGTAGCATGTAAGTAATTTTCTATGGCCACAAAATGAAACAAGAAAATAGAAAAAGAACTGGAACTTGGAATCTTTTTTTTTTTAAAAAAAAAAAAGTATAGTTAAGAACTTTGCTTATTGATAGATTACCCCAGACAATTCTGTCAAATGCAAATCTTCTATTTTGAAAGTAAATAAGCTAGGCACTGGATCTACAATTGAATGACCAAGCTGAGAAGCCAGAGTATAACCCTATGACAAAAAGAATCATCAATTAAAAAATTTGACTCACGTGCATGGAACCTTCAAATAAAATATGTATCCACCACAACCTGCCTGCTACTACCAGTAGCAATCAATAGATAATCAGCTTCAATATGCTCAACATGACCAGCTGCTTGCTGCTCAACCTTGAGAAGGAATTTGCCATTATCAGCAACAGATGCTACAGTTATAACTCTTCTGGTCTGCAAATAAACTGATCAAGAAAACACTGCTAAGAATTGGGAAACTGAACGAACATTCAATCTAGACACTGCTAAACATTGGGAAATTGATCAAGAAATCCTTCATCCAAATGGTTATAAAAAGAAGACAAAAGTAGGCAAATAGTGAATAATTACAACGTCTAATCATATCCAGATACTGATAAAAGAATACGCAATTAAGCAAGCTATAGAATATATGCCATGATAATAAGAAATACTCCATTCAAGCTTTGTGAACTGGATCTTACACAGTACAAGAAAATATAAAATCACGACCGAAATAGTAAAAGGTGGGGAATAATTACATTGTGATAAAATAATGCATGAAATATTAAAATTGACAACATATTGTGTTTCTATCAACAAATGCCCTTTTTGAACACTTACTGCGATTTTGTTCATGCTAAAAAATTTACTACTGTTCATATCTTTTGAGGCTAAATCATTGGTAATACAAAGTGAACTTGTGTCACAAGTAAATCATTGGTAATATTCGAAGAAAACAATTTCATGAAATACAAGGAAGCCAGAAAGGTTGATGCCATATTTTCCAGATAATATTATGTTAAACAAAATATTCTCACAGGTAACTTTACTATGAGGAAACATCAAAAGATTAAATTATCATTGAGAATACAATTAACCTAGTAGTTTTAGGAAGGGTGTAAACTACAACATACTACTTAAGTTGAGGATTATAATGCCTACAAAAAAACTGCAGGTGTTAATAACCGCAGAGATTAATGCCTACAAAAAAAAAAAAAAAAATTGAAGGAAGACTAAAGTAACGCATACTAGCTATAGTAGATCAGAGGGGAAATTAAACTTGCAAGATTTTGATTTACTAGGTCAAACAAGGATTCACCTAGAGCCCAGTATTTACTTTAGACAAAGGTATTCACCCTGCAATAATGGAATGTTGTGCTTATGACCACATTACTAAGGATTTCTTCCCATGAGGAAAGCCAGAGGCTAATAGCATTAGTTACTAAGTGAACGTACCTCCCCTTTGCTTTATTTCAGACATAAGGCAATCAATTATTGAAGAGGAACTGTTGCTGACAGGAAATACTCTACCATCATCCTCAACCTAAAAGGAGGTTAATTATGTTCAAATCAGAAAAGTAAAACAAATAGAGAAACATGGAGTTTTTCAAGAACAATGACCTTCAGTTCCACCCCATGAGCAGAAAACCAAGCCATGGTATCCACCGGGCCATGTGAGTTAAAGAAAGACCCTCTGAATTCTTTATGACCTCTTGGGTAGTTTTCTGCCAAAATCTACAAATTGATCATCAATATTAGGCTAGAAGGTAAATGAAGGACTGTCTACTAATTTCCAAATTACTGTAAAATGCTGTGACCATTGTTATCCCCAAACATTACTTCTCTTGCTTAAGGATTATATTTCAAAACAACTTTTTAAGTAGGATTACCATATTATCAGTACAATGCCCATTTGTCACGTTGCACCTGCCTCCTCCAGAAACTTTCACCTACCAATAGTACTATGTAAGACCAAAAAAATATGATAAAATTGTAAAATACACTCACTTGGTAGAACTGTCCACATTCAAGCAAATAAAATACGTTACAGACCTTGGAAAGAGGCTTTGTCTTCTCTATAATCACCACATTGAGGTGGGCTGCTAGAGTCTTAGCACGAATTGCTCCATAAACCCCAGCTGCGCCAGCACCAACTACTACCAATACTTGTTCCCCTGACTACGAACACATCAAAGAATGTACTCTTAGAATAGTATTGCTCTCATAAAATAACTGCAACAGAGAATCAAGAACAGAAATAGTACCTTTCTAGCTTCGCAAATGGCATGCGTACAATACTTGGATTTTCTGAGGTTTAATGAAAACCAGGTACGGTTGGAACAGCGAAGTGAAACTATGGAGGAAAACCCTAAATAGCGGAAGGAGCGAATTGAATTACTGGCCATGCAGTTTGCTTATCCAGAACCTAAGCACTTTTTTCCATTCAACGCAACAACAGCGATAGAGCTTAGCCAGCCATATTTGGGAAAAAGGGCGCGCAAAAATTATTTATAGTCTAATAATAATAAGTGTGAGATAAAATATTAAATTAAATAACACTAAAAATGAGAAAAGTTAGGGTTTTTCATTGTAATGGATTTTAACATAAAATTATTTATTAAAATAGTTTCAGTTTAAAATTATTTGGATGATAAGTTAATTTTTTTTGTTTTCCTAACTTGCCCCTCAGTTTTCAATCTAGTGGTTTCCTTTGATATTTTCTCTAATCAAATCCATTGGTTCACAATAGACTAAAAATAGAAACAATTTAAAAAATGCAAACACCATATCATTCATATTATATATATATATATATATATATATATATATGAAAAACCAATATTCAATATTATGGATATACATATACTATTAATTTAATTTAAGTGAAAAACTAAATTAATTAAAGTAAAATAAAATGTAATAAAAAAAAAGTAGAAACCAAGTTGGCCCGACCATTTTTTACAGGAATTTTTTTAATGGGAAACTTGATTAAAACCATATTAGGATTTAGAAATACATATTTCCTAGGACTGTGTTTTTTTTAATAAAAATTATACAGAAACATAAAATAAGAATCAAGTAACTGCTGCCTTCAAATTCAAATTCAAAGAAATTGTGCCTTCCCAACCCTAGAATGAAAAACTTAATGTGTAGAAATTTCTGTACTGATAATGAGTTAGGGAAAATAAAGTAAATAGAGAGTAATATAGATAATAAAAAAAATAAAAAATAAGAAGAGAGTTTTCTTTTTATTTGATTATATATATTTCAATATAAATAAAATAGTATATGTATAGGCACAAACTTATAACTCTAACCATTATACATAAAATACAATAAATACTCATTACAATTATATAAAAAAAGTTATATAGAAAAAAGTACAAACTTTGTAAGTTATAATTTAAAGGAAATAGTGTTGCATAAAATTTTTAAGAACTATAATTACAATAAAAAATAAATGTCTATGAATATGGACGTCCAAACAAATAATATGTTATAGATAAAAGTAATTAAAAATTTTTAAGTTTTGAGGTAAAAAATGAGATATATACAAACCTCCTAGATATTATAGATACATGTATTTTCTAAATTCCGAATTAAATAATAAATATACTTTTATTAGATGGATGTGAATTTAAATCAATTGTGGATGAATATATTTTCTTTTAACTTATGTTACTTAAAAAGAATAAATTATAATTATTAAAATGCAATTTATATCTATGTTAGCACATGGTTGTTTTTAAGAGTAACTCAAAAAACAAAAATTTATTATTTATTAACTGAGTTATAATCTTTAATTATAATTAATTTTTATAATAATGTTATACAAAGTGTGGAATTTATTTTAATTTGTTTTTTATAAAATTATATCATTAAAATAAAAATTATAAAAATTAATAAAATAATAAAAAATCATATGACAAACAAGAGTTGCATTGTTAGATAGCCTTATGTCAATTTTAAAGGGAAGCGATGAATAAAATGGAGAAGCATCGCTGCTTACCAATGCTTCTCCAGCTCGTTATCAACCAAATAATGCATTTTAAACCCAATGAGCCAACTCCTTCCATTCCGTAGCGACCACAGCATTAGAGCATGGAAACGTTGTATGTACTTGGCACAACGTTGCACCAACATGAGCCAACTCAAGGCCACGCACGCTACCTTCATCACTCACGGTTTGCAGCAAAACAGCTATGCTATGAGCAAACTTGTGCAATTCTGCGCACTCTCCCCCTCTGGTAGTCTCTCTTATGCGTCACTCTTGTTTAGCCAGATTGAGAAACCCCATTTGTTCATTTACAACACCCTTATTAGAGCCTATTCTCGCCATTCATGCCCTCAGTTAGCTCTGCAATACTTCTATTGTATGTTGAAAGATGCAAGAATATCCCATGATCACCACACATTGCATTTTGTTCTTTTGGCTTGTGCAAACTCCAGTGAGGTGTTTGTTGGCAAGCAAATACACAGTTGGGCAGTGAAAAATGGATTGGCTTTATGGGATGGTTACGTCCAGACTGGGCTTATAAGGTTGTATGCGGAGTGCAAGGTTTTGGATGATGCCCGGAAAGTGTTTGATGAAATTCCTTGTCCAGATTCAGTTCAATCCAATGTTCTCATGAATGCATATGCTAAATGCAACTTGGCTTCCGAAGCTTTGAGAATATTTAGAAATTCGATGGTTGCTGGAATTGAACCAGATAAGTTTTGTATAGCCACTGGGCTTACTGCTTGTGCCCAGGCTGGGGCTCTTTCTCAGGGAAGGTGGATTCATGAGTATATGAAGAAGAGGAAAGGAATGGAATTTGATGTACACATTGGGACAGCACTCGTTGATATGTATGCGAAGTGTGGATGTATAGAAATGGCTGTGGAAGTCTTTAAGGAAATGCCTAAAAGGAATGTTTTTTCTTGGGCAGCCATAATTGGGGGATTTGCAGTAAATGGTCATGCAAGGAAAGCTATTGATTGCTTAGAGAGGATGCACGTACTTGATGGACTTAAGCCTGATGGGGTTGTCCTTCTTAAGGTTCTAATGGCATGTGATCATGCAGGATTGCTTGACGAGGGCAAGTGTTTATTGGATAACATGCAAGCTCGTTATGGTATTATGCCTAAACATGAGCACTACAGTTGCTTGGTGGACTCACTTTGCAGGGCCGGTCGGCTGGATGAAGCACTTCGTTTGATTAGAAGAATGCCCATGAAGCCACTTGCTTCTGTTTGGGGTGCTTTACTAACTGGCTGTAGAATCTACAATAATGTTGATCTTGCTGAGCTTGCTGTTGAAGCGCTTCTACAGTTAGATGAAGGTGATAGAGCTGAAGAAGAAGCAGCATATGTCCAATTATCAAACATTTATCTGAATGCTCAAAGAAAAGAAGACGCAAGTAGGGTGCGTAGGATGATTAGTTATAGGAGAATCAAGAAAACACCAGGATGCAGTTTAATAGAGGTGGATGGGAAGGTGAAGGAGTTTGTTTCTGGAAACTTGTCAAATTCTCAGCAAGGCCAGATTTGTCTTGTGCTGGGATTATTATTTGCTGACTTCCATCAGGATTCTTCCTACATTGAAGAGTTCGCATTTTGATGGAAAAGGAGTCTGTGGACTATCATAATTCAGCTCTGTTTCTATTTTTCCACATGTCTCCTCAACAAGCGAGTAAGCAGAATTTCTGATTTTTTCTTGTTGCTTTATGGTCATCAGTCTTCATGGTATAAGTTTGTAATGTTCTTGTCTCTGGATTGCAGTTCCTGGAAAGTAGACATCGGTGCCCTTTGTCATGGTGTCCTCTACCTGTTTGTCATGGTGTCCTCTACCTGTTTGGCTGGACTACCTTGGAAGTTCAATTTCTTGCTCATTTAACCCTTTCCATCGGTGCAACTCCAGGGTCATGCTAATTGTCTGATATCAGGCTGGCTAGCTATTACTTGGAAAATTGGAAAAGGAAAATATTACTCGGTGACACAAATCTGGACTCATGCTCCCATTTAACTAACATGCAAGAGCTTTGGTTCAGTGGTCTCTGACATTGACAATTGATGTGATGGTATTAATCTTAATTATTCAAATGCCAGGCTAGAAATTCCAAACCAAGGGCCTGCACACTTCAAATATATTATTATAGTTGTGAGTAGAAATTGCAGATGTGATAGAATAATACTAGCTCTGTTTTTAATGTATCTCTTAAAAAAAAAAAAAATGAAATGTGGGAAAATTGGTGTTCTATTTGCTATTCTTTCTTTCCCTTCTTCCCTCTCCCTACCTTTCATTATAAAACATCGTGGATTTAGCAATCAGCTAATTCAGCGTAGCAATTGGCATAATTGCTGGAAAGCATTGGCAAAGGGAGCAGTCGGAGTTAATTACAAAGTAAGGTCAGTAGTAAACGCAAAGCTGCTTTCGTTTTCTGATGCGGAAAAAAATACAATGGTACTTTGTGATTTGTTCGTATGTTACTTTAACTTGTGAATTCAAACCCGGTTCTTCTCTTTCTTACCTCCCAGATTTTCAAATTGCTGATTTTCAGTGTTTCAGTCAAATCTTTCTTCTCACTTTCATGTCTAATTTCTGCATTAGATTGTCTTGTCCTTTTTGGCATTGACACTCCTCACTTGATCTATCTGCATCAAGGCTCCTCTCTTGTGAGTTCCACGTACTGAACAAATGATTAGTTTAATTGGTGTTTAGCATGGCATTATGGAAACATTATCTACGCTCTTACGGTTCGGTTCAGTCAAGCTCCATTGCTTTTTCTTCTGTCCTGTTCTTATCATTAGTAGGTAATGTCAAATTCTATTCAATATGTAGCACTTGTCATGTAGATTGAGAAGGGATGTCATTAGTTTTTGGAAATTGAAAACCAATTTTTGGTAGTTTATTAATTTGTCCATAATTGTTATCCCTTAGTTGTCCTCCATATATGAATACTCATTTGAAATGGGAAAAATAACATGCAATCAGCATATTAATTTTTGGTCTATCTGTCTTATTTAGACATCTCTTTAGATGTAGCCATCTATCTATATTTATTCCTATTAATTGTATTTTACTGTGATCAAGGAACATTGCAAGATCAGTGGAAGCACAGCTATCAGCCATGAATATTGCAAAATGCCCAGATTTTTCATATTTCATTCTGCAAACATTGCTTTGGGAAGAGACATCTGCGTTTGATCGGCTACCGATCATATGGGATATTGGGAATATGGTCAAGATAACAGTAGTCCCTACCTAACCAAATGAAATAAGAGAGGGGGGGAGAAGTTTTTAAAGAAAAAGATAGCAATTCTCTATGGTTTATGCCAACAGAAAGTTCTTTCAGGGGAAACAAGAAACTGATGAAGAGCTTGAAGAGAAAAATGAATACAAATAAAGTCTTCAACTTGCATCACATCTCAAATTCTCAAGTTCAGCCCCATCTACTTTCGAATATATTTATAAATTTACTGCTATTTAGATGATCCAGTAGCCTTGCAGCCTTCGATCTGTAAACCTGCACTTAAACATTGACCATGCAGCTCTTAGAACACTGAGCTGCCAACAGTGGTGGGTTTTGATTGGAAGTGTGATGGACCTCCTTGCATCATTGGACTGCACAAGACAACCAGTGTTACAACAAAATCAAACCATGAACTGGGTAGGATTAAACACTTTCGGCATGAGAAAAATAAAGTTGAAAGAGGTCTTCAATATAGGTCATAGGTGGATGATAGTAGAGTTCGGAATGGTCTCAAAAGAATTTAGCAAAGATAGTTCGAGTAACCTTCAATTTCCCTGTGAAATGGCTTGCATTTCATATGAATATAGCATTGCAATTTATGGATCAGCATTTGATAGAAAACTCATACGAAGAAGTTATGGGTAAGTATATAATGATACATTAGTTTTGGTCAAGTAGAAAGCAAGCTTAGAGAATAAAATGCATCTGAGAGTTACTAAAGGAATTACTGGAATTTGCAAGAGTTTGTATGCGATCTATTTGCCAAGGAAAAAGATTGTTTAACTTGAAATTGATAGCAGAGAAGGATCAGATTCACTAACTCACCTTCGTATGAGGAAGGAACAACGATAACGTGCATCCTAGCATTGTTGGGAGGTAGTTGTAAACGAAGAGGATAGAGTTTCCCATTCAATGGATTGCGGCTACATACAAGAATGTCATCAAGCAGCGTCAACTCCTGCAACTTTTCTTTCAACTCCTGCACACTACTTCCCTTGAATGTGAATGATGTCCCTTTATTTGCTTCCTCAACAAAACCCTTTTCATCACCCACATCAAAGTATATGATTCTGCCGTCTTGGATCGGCGAATGATCACTATTCTCTTCTGAATCTTTCAACTGCATTCATCAAAAAGAACCCGTTTCATACCTTAGCAACAACGTAATTTAAGACTTATAGAAGAAAAAATGTAGCTTATAATGAATGCCTCTCAATTCTAATTCCCAATTGCATATCTCTTACATGTATTATGATTGTTGTATGCTCTTTTTTTTTTTTTTTTTTTTGATTAATGTCTCAGGTATTTATAGATCCCATCTAATTCCAAATGAACTGGTTAAGATGGCTGGGATTCATGAAAAGGAATGAGCTAACTCCCTTGTGTATGACAACATCTGATGAAGAAAAGGTAATTTATAATAAATGTGTCTTATTTCTAATACCCAATTGCACATTTTACATGTACATGGCTAAGATCATTAAATTGCATAAAAGAGAAACAATTAGGTATATGATCATAACATCATTCTATTCATATTTTCTGTTGCCATGGATGAGCATGAATACTCACCAACTTAAACAATGATACAATATGCATGCATATTACACATAAAACCTCAATACATGCATGGAATGAGATGCTTAAATTAATTACCTCAGCTGATCTTCTAGGAGACCTGATCTCAATTATGGGCAAGGAGCAATTGGAACCAGAAATAAGAGAATGAGAATGATCAGAAGGAGAATATTCCGGTGGCATAATCGGCTGGGGCTTTTGCCGGGGTTTGGACAAAGCTTCCGGCCGAATCTCCAACACATCCACATCCCAGAGAATCCAATCCTTCGTTGATGATCTATGAGGAATGTCATGTGTGATAGAGTTCCTCCATGGAGGCAACCCTTTATTGGCACGCAAATATTGGCCATAACGGGTCTTGAGCCTGACCTGCACACCTTCTCTGATGGGTTCCCATTCCAAAGATGAATCTAATCTGGTAGGCAAGGTTTGCAGCACCTTCTTCCCTGTTGCACCAAGCAAGAATGGCATGTTGGAGGCTGTCAAGTATTTGCCATAGCAGCTTTTTAACCTTATGACATCGTGGTTCTCTACGATCTCCACTATCCATTTTGCATTCGGGCACACGCCATTCCGGTGTTGGCACACGGTTTCTTCGTCGTCGTGTGCCAACAGGTACTTGTCATGGTGGCTCCGGAATCGCACTGATTTGGCCTTTTGGAAGAGCTCCATTATATGATCACTCTGAATAAATAATGTATGCAGAGGAAATGAAGAATGAGTTCAGAATTATATGAATTTGATTCTGGCAAAATGAGAGCGGCAGGGTGAAGGAATTGAATTTGGAAGAGAGAGGAGTTAGTGAATTATTATGTGTCATTTCATTGGCTAATGGTGAAGATGGAAGGATGGTTTGCCGTGTACATTGCGCATGAAAGGGGCTAATGGGGGTTTTCTAATTAGAGGAGCATCTAATATGTGGTCCTAAAGTATTGCTAATTTTGTTTTGCCTAACTAGTGTGGGCTAATATTATCGAATTTGACGACTTGTGATGCTAGATTTTATAGTCAATATATATATATATATATATATATACACATACACACACTTATTTGTGTAGGCCATTTTTAAAATATTAGGTATAGATGATAATTATTTTTGGGTGTCACTGAGAACACTCATTTTAATGGGAGTATGTGTTTAAAATACACTCCCTTATTTTTTATCACTAATTTTAGAACTAATCTCAAATTTAGACAGTGGCATATTATAGATAGAGAAAATTACAAATAAAATACGTATAGGAAGTCATTAGGTAGAGATTTGGATAATATTTAAGATATTTGAGGTTTGATTATATTGTAGAAAATAAATTTAGGTAAAATAGCATATACTAAATTAAAAACGTACTACATGTTTTTTTTTTTTTTACATCTATGGTATTTTCACATCTTTTCAATATATAAGACAATGAGCAACACGGGATAAATTTCTTTTAATAAAAGTAACACTAAACATGTTTGGTTAACAGAATTGCCCACTGTAGGATTGAAAAGAGGAATAGAAAAGGGAATGTAAAGTTTTATTGTTACATTTGATATGTAATGAGAATAGATGAATATATTGTTTGATATGCAAATTATAAAATAAGATTATTAACAAAATAACCAAGATAACCTTCATAATTTTTAATAAACAAATTTTACTCAACATAATAAAAATACTCACCCACTCAAAATAACTAAATTGACCATGAGAATGGTCCAATACCACTAAATATTTGGCATTTGAGGAATAGAGCATTTTAAAATTGGACTATTATACACAATATAGGAATACACCATTCCAAAATTTTTCATATCCATCAACCAAACATAACATGCTGTGAATTTAGGGCTTTTGACTTAGAAAACTTTGAAATCATTCTATTTTTTTTACTGTACTAACACTTAATTGAAGGTCTGTAGTCAATTTGAACTTAAATTATATACTGACAAAGAAACAAAAGTGGGAAAAAGTATGAGTACAAAGAAATCAAAATGAAAGTGATAGGTAGAAAGTCAGAACAAGTTCTGTTCCATTAGTTTAATCTGCATTATATGTGAAAACTTGGTTAACAATGGCCAATCTTATAATCTGGGGTTGACTTTGAATATATTTTTATAAAAGTGTACGTTCTTGGCAATGAATTTAAACTCAAATAATGGGTATACTAAGAACATTGGGGCCAAAAAATTCAATCCCTAAAGTAGAAGCTAATGATTATTATCTATTTTTTAATTAATTTCAGTAATAATTTATGAAATTCATGTAAAAAAAATTAAACCATACTTCATACCTGATCTCCAGTGTTAGATTTAAGTGCAGGTTCTGGAGAAGAAAATCCCACGTTGTAATTAGCAAAGGCAATGGGCGAGCCATTATCAGAACACTGATCGGACGTCTCAAAATCGTCCGAGTAGGAAGAAGAAAAGCTGGAAGTAGGTGATATATACCCCTTCACTGACTCATCTTCCATGTTCACAGCTTCCACTTCCCAGAGCACCCAATCCTTTGTTGCTGTGCGATGCGGCAGATCATGCGTCACGCTGTTCCTCCACGGTGGCGTTCCCCCATTGGCTCTCAGAAACTTCATTCCCGATTTTGCCCTCAGCATTAGGAAGATCCCTTCCTTTATGGGTTCCCAGTCAATGGAGATGTCCTTGTACGTGGCTGGCATTGTCTGTAGTACCTTTTTTCCTGTCATGCCCAGAAGAAAGGGTTCCTCGGATGCCGTAAGGTACTTACCGAAACAGCTCTTCAGGTGGATGACGTGGCAGTGTCCTTCGACTAGCTCCACCCTCCATCGTGCCTTGTGGGAGGAGCCGTTGCGGCTCTGTCTGACGGTTTCTTCGTCGTCGTCGGCGACGAGGTATTTGCCGAGATGGCTACGGAGTCTCACGGCTTGGGCTGCGTTGAAAAATTCCATATGATATCAACCTTGTTTTAGTTTGGTCTTGTACGTTGTTCCTTGCTTTAGTCGAGATTGTATGTACGGAGGAAATGTTAGAGCAACTTCTTTTATTTATCAACGTTATGTTAGTCAATGGGAGATGCTTCTGAGGTTGTTTCTTTGCTTTGCTTTCTTTTCTTTTCTTTTTTTTAAAAAAAATTTACACCCATGTATTCTCATTTTAGTAGAACAAGGGATCAATGATGTATCTTTCATAAATCTAATAATATTATACAATTTATGTTACTAAATTTGTTCAATAATACTAAGATTTGTTATTGTTTTATAATTCTATTTATCAATCGTATATAACTAATTTACAACAAGAGTCATAATAAAAATATTTAACTCTAAACTTTTAAACTGTAATCTTTATTTATTTTATAAATATTTTGTGGTTGAATTTATTATTGGTGAACTAATACCTTATTGATATCTGCTTTCTTACTCATTATTTGTCGACAAATAACTTGCTCAACGTGTGGAGTTGATGCACAATTTTTCTTGGTTTCTGGAACGAGACTCAGTCAGACACAATATTAATATTGCAATTTGCTCAAGTTTTCAACGGTCAAATTTCGATCTCAAGACGAAAAACACACAGAGGAAAGAAAAAGTCATTGTGCAATCTTGTATTATATATATATATATATATATATATATATATATATATAAGTAGGTTATGTGAATTTAAATATGTATATTTACCATTTTTAGAAGATTAGGATTGACATAAGAATCCTTGTATACTTAAGTATATTATAGGTGATATTTGACTAGTAAAAATAATTGTAATGTGGGATTATTATATATATACATATCCACTTCTGTCATTGGCGGAATAAGAATAATCGATCACCTTCAATCATTATCAATGGTAGCTTGGAGTCAACAATGACCGAAAGGGATCCGCAATCGCTGTCTCCAATGGCGGTGGGTGGTTGCCGGTAGGAACTTGAGAGATTCGAATATGGGAGATTCTCTACTCTAAATAGAGATGTAAAAATACCAATAAGTGTTTGTTAAATAGAATAAGTTTTAGAGAATTTTAAGTTAAAAGTTTTGAATTTAAAATTTAATATAAATTAAATTTATTAAAAAAATATTTATTAATTAGTATACATAAAGTATTAGAAAAAAAGATGCAGAGATAAAATATTATAGATAAAAATATTATAATAGAAAAACTCTTGCTTGATACTAATTATAGTTGATAGATTAAAAGAATTCTTAGACAAGGAGAGGCATGCGCCAACAAATTTCTCCAGCAACTCATGATAAATAATGGTGGCATGCAATAGATGATAAGTAGTTGTTGATGGAAAATATTGTGATGATATAATAATCTTCAGTATTACAAATTGGAAAGGATATATTGGGATGAAAAAATTGAAAGTGTCACATAATACATGTTAGATAGTTTTAATGGAGAAAAGCATTAAAGGTTATTTATTATCACAAAGTACTTAATAAGCTTAATTAAAATAAAGTTTAATCAAACAGTTGTTTTATTGTGGTGAATGTTGGACTTTAATGATGCATCATATGATCTTCATCATATTTATGAATATTTAGTTTTTTATAAAACTTAACAATGCATCGTGTGATTTATATAGTCAATTTCAGTTAATCAGATAAGCATATATAAAACTAGGTCAAATGGGTAATATTGGCCATTAGAGGCTATCTATAGCATGTATCCTCTCTTCTCATGCATGAGACTCTCAAACTCTCTCCTCCATTGCCAGTCCTATATATACTCTAATTAAATGGTTAATCAAGAGACAATATATTTTTGCCAGGATAAGAAACAATCACCATGATAACGTTATTCTAAATTTCAAATTTGGCCTAAGCCCTGCAGAACCTTGTTGTCAACACCATCGCGCAAAGAAAACCATGCCCACATTGCTTTGTCCTCTTGAGGATTAAACTTGGTGTCTAAACAAACTTGTTTCGGAAAATTCCTTCACAATTGATTCTCTATCTCTTCAACTATAAATCATTCTATTTATCATTACTATAAAGAAAAAAAAATCATTTTATTGACAATATTTTGATCTAAATAAAACAGTTGCTATTCATAACTAATATTGTGACTGACAAGATAATCAGAGGCTAAAAGTTGAGAGAAAAAAAAAATTAAAAACCACAATAGTGGCCAAATTAGATGTCGATTTGTTGATTTGATAAAAAAAAAAAAAAAACCAATTATATGAAAGTCAAATCAATTAAACTTAACCTAATCACATATATACTTTTTTAACAATATTTAGGAGTTTTCAAGGTGAGATATATAGTAAAGTTAAATTAAATATAAGTTTAGGATTAATATATATCTTGTTTCATCTGCATGAGCCTTATCTTGTATGCTATGTTGTATTTTTGAACCTTTTATAATATAACCATAATTTTATACTTTCCTTCCGTCTTATTCACGATTTTCTTTTCTAAAATATTTGTGGGTTATGTGAGCTTAAAAAGGGGAAAGAAAGAGGATATAAGGAAGTTAGGTAAGTCTGACCCATTTAAACAACGCATGACATCAAATAAAATCAAACCCTTTGGTAATTACTAAAGGAGAGATCAACGACTCATATTTTATCTTTTTTATTTTAATATTTACCATACTTTCATATTTAAAAAAAAAATCCACCAAAATTATATTTGATTTTTTTATACACCAAGAGTATCTCATTTATAATTAGAGATTAATCCTCACATAGATTATTACATTAGACATACTTCTCCCAACGTAACATTTTTCATACATATGATCAATGATTAAACTTTTTTAAATATATTTTAGAGATGCAGTTATATGTCAATTGTGTTGGTTTCTTATCGATAAAATTATAATTGATTTAAACAAATCTATGCCATCATATAACAAAATATCTAGATTAGAAACAAATTGGGATTTATAAAGTTTTATATGAGACTAAGTTAGGTTTAACTTGAATAATTTTAAAATCAAATTTTCTGATTTGCCTATATGCCCCTCAAAGTGTGTACATAGTACTTGTATCTCTTAAATGATCGTCTTGATTCCTAGTTAATTACTTTTACTTCTTATAATGTTCAAAAATGTATTTGGCAGGAAAGTTTTGTTGTTAATTATATATAATTTTACTTAACTTAAATTTAAATTAGTAGATGTAATAAAAAATATTTATATCAAAATTTGAAATATTAATTAAATCGTGTGTTTGTGGTCGTGGGTAGAAAACGACATCATCAACCCATGTCATCTGGAAATTTTAAATATCACAAGCGATTATAATACACTAGGGTCGATTTATTACACCTGATAAGAGAGATAAAATAAAATAAGTTATCAGATTTTATTCTTATTTTAAATTTAGTGAGTTAATATGATAAAATATAATTATTTTATTGTCTCTTATATCTTATTCTTATAATTAAAATGTTATCTTAAGAAAAGAGTCGGGTTAGAAAGATGAGATAGAATAAAAAATATTCATATTACCTCACCTTTACCCCTCAACTTTCTTTGTCTTAAACTCTCCACCACCATTATCACATTACCACCACCGCCTCACCCTCAGTTCATCGTCGCCATTGGCATCACCACACCATTACTACCACCCTCACCCATCGCCGCACTGCCACCGCCACACCACCATCCTCACTGCCACTACCCCCACCCAATGTATGATAATTTATAATATTTTTTGTCATTATTAAGTTTACTTCAAATATATGAAAAGATAATATAATGTTATCTAAAAAATTATTTAGTGTACATCAAACATTAGATAGAACAAGAGCTTATTAAGCTCTTATTATATCTCACTCCTACCTAAATCTCTTATCCTATCCATCCTTATCCTATCCTATAAGCCAAACCAGCCTAAAAGGATTATTCGTCTTTTCAATTAAAAGTTCTCAAACAATCAAAATTGATTCATCAAAATACATTATTATCATAATAATGATCACATCTTTTTTTTTATATATTTATTTTGGAACAAATGACTTAATATAATAAAAAAAAACACTAATGTGTTAGTATATAATATAATATAATAATCAGTTTTACTACTATGTACACATGAGCACACAATAACATTTAATAAATCTCCTTGAAAATATAAAATTGCAATAAATAAATGGTTTATTTTATTATAATTGTATTTATTACACCCATTAGAATTTAAATAATTCTTATATTACCCTTATTCTTTTGTAAGAGAATTAAAGTTTAGGGTTTTAAAATTTAAGATTTTAGAGTTAGTGTTGAGGGTTTAGGGATTTTAGGGTTTATCTTTAGAGTTAAAGTTTTTATTTTCAAGTTTAGGGTTTTAAGAATTTTAAGGTTTATGCTTAGTTATATTTATATTTTAAAATTTAGGTTTTAGGTGTTTTAAGTTTAGTGTTTAGAGTTTAGAATTTTTAGAGTTTAATATTTAATTATATAATTACAAACGCTAAATCCTAAACTCTTAAACTCACCATAAACCCTGAACCTTAAAATATAAACCTTCAATACTAACATTAAACTATAAATACTAACTCTAAAAATTCTGAATCCTAAATTTTAAAATATAAACCCTAAACTCTAAAATCTTAAACGCTAAACTCTAAATTATAATCCCTAACTCTAAGCATAAACCTTGAAACTCCTAAACCCTAAACATTAACCCTAAAATCTTAAATCCCAAATTCTAAGACCCTAAACTCTAATTCTGATATGAAAGAACAATGGTAGTGTGAGAATTATTTAAATTCTAGTGGGTGTAATTAATACAATTATAATAAATAAACCCTTATTTATTGCAATTTTATATTTTCTATGAGATTTATGAATTGTTATGGTGTACCCATGGCACACAGTAGAAAAACTGTATAATAATTAGTATTTTTGAGTATGACTCTAAATGAAGCCTATACCAAAAGTTATGAGTTTAGAGGTTAAGTTATCTCCAATGAGAATATCATAGAGAGTTTATACAATTTTAAAAAATTGAGTTGCAATTATTAGAATGCAACCTATAAAAATTCATGTTAGCACATGTAAGAGCAACCTAAAAAAAGTTTCATAATCTATTAGGTGGGTCAGAATCATTTATTATAATTATTTTATTAGGTTATAATTAATTCTTATAATAATGTGAGAATAAGGTAAGGAATCCATTTGCAAAATTTTGTAGAATTATATCATTAGAATAAAAAATTGCAATAGTTATATAAAATAATAAAAAAATAATGTGGTATCCTAAGACCCATTAAAATATAATTAAAATAAGTGCAAGCAACTCTTGCAATGAAAGATAATGTGAAAATAAATACAGTTTAATAACTATTATATTATTATTAATAATGTATTAATAATCTTTATTATTATAATAATTATTTCTCCAGAAATAGTAAGAGAGAGCTATGAGAACGGGTCTTTCCAACAAAACAAGGAACTGCTGAAGTATGATCCGCCCTTCTGGATAGGGAAGTTTCAATTTTATTTATTTATTTATTTTTTACTTGGTCTTTTCTTATATCCATTTCCCATCATTCATTTCAACAACTAACTCATAATAATACAATTCTGCCCTCATTTTTCACTTCACAAACCCAGCTGTGGCAACCAAAGGAGGGGCAAACAAGGTGGCATGTGCAGCCTGCAAGTACCAAAGAAGAACTTGCTCAGCAGAATGCCCTCTATCTCCCTATTTCCCTTCTGATAAACACAAAAGATTCCAAAACGCTCACCATCTCTTCGGCATCTTCAATATAAAGAAGACTCCGCCAGATTCACCCTGAGAAGAAACATGACGCCATGGAATCCATCATTTTTGAGTCTGAGATGCGCGCAAGATTCCGGTTCACGGCTGGTTAGGTATTATACAGAAGTACCTATCAGAGACCTTAAAGCTAGAGGAAGAGCTGCGTTCTGTCAAAGCACGAATTGATAAGGAACAAGCCTTGCAAAGAGGTTTATCCAATCAACAAGAATGGGATGATGATATTCCTGCTGGTTATAATGACTCTGATAGCCAATCTTCTATTGAATGCAAGAAAGAACCATGTGAATTATCAAGGTATAGATTAAATATTGTTTGATTAGATATCTTTGTTTTTACTTTTTTTCAGAACAGAATTTGCAACAGTATTTAAAGACATTGCTGGTGAAATTGATTATAAAGAGGCCTGGTTTTAGTGGTTGGATTTGGATTTTCTCACGTTACATGACTCATATTTATTTTATTTAAATCTTATATTTGAATAAGAGCTCATCTTAATTATTGAAAGTGAATTGCCATATAAATTCAGCTTTGACGAAGCTAACATGAGTCATATTATCTACCAATGAGAGAATCTTAATCCTTTATTGGTTACTACTTCCCATCCTAGACCCGAAGAGTGTGGGAATATCTAGACTTAAAAAAAAATGATTACAAGACTAATCATTTAGTTAATCATATTTATAGTTGCAAACTTGCACATCACCATTGGGACATCAGTTTTGAGTAGCTAAACAACAATTCCTTGATTAATACAAATTGATGAATGTGATTCGCTGTGCGGAATCTTCCTTCAAAGTGGCAGCACAACTTATGGAAAATCTTTCAATTAGAGAGTGCAGCAGCATGCTTTCAGTCTACCAAGAATCTATTCAACTGATGAAATTAAAGATGAGTTTAGTTTTTTTTTTTAATGTGAGGCAGGATAAGTCTAGTTTCAAGTTGAGGTTTAGGTCTATTGTGACATTGTGAATAGCCGTTGGGATTTGATGTTATTTTTCTTTCAGCCATTTGGATTAGTCCTTCCTGTTGTTGTCATTTTTAGGCCATGAGCCATTATGATTCACATATAAATGAACAAGACCAATTGGTTCTAGCGCTACCTTTGCTTTGATCTACTGCTCGTTATCCTCCTTAGAATGTTGGGTTACACACATACACACATATCTATCTATATATATATATATATATATATATATATATATATATATATATATATATATATATATATATATATATATATATATATATATATTGTTTCTCAATAAACAAAAAAGTAAAAATCATACGAAAAAAAATATTTAAAAATAAGTGGACACAAACAGATATGGACATGACACTTCTCATATACATATATGTGTGTGTGTGTGTCACAAGTCAAAAGATTTAATAGGAATGCAATGTTTTAGGAGGCAAAATCAACCATAATATAAAACAGAGGCAAAACATCACAAGAACAGTGACAAATTTTCACTATAAGAATCACAGTTATATATATATCAAGAAAAGTCTCTTCCTCCCAAATTGTATAATTCATTCAAGTTGGGAATGCCCTTTCGTACAAATACCTAGGTTACCCAAGCAAGATTCAGGTTACTGACATTTTCTTTCTTGCAGCCAAATAACGTAATACTAACCTGAAAAACATGACATAACGTCAACTCACAGGTGCAGCTAGCTAGCTAATCAGTTCTTCAGCATCGGTACTTGCATTTTCCTAGGACCGCAAGTTGCAATCTCTGCTTAATCTTCCCCTCCTATCTATGATTAAAAAGAAATGCACTTACTAGTTATTGCTTATAGCCTTGTAGTGACTCGGTACTTTGATTTAATTTTTAGAGTGTTAAACAATACCAAAGGATCATTAGCAAGTTCTTCAGAAGGCTAACTGGGGGTTTGTGCGATAGTCCACTAATTTTAGATTTCCTGGATATACTATTTCTTCTTGATTTTTCTCGTATAACATGTGAAAATAATTATCATATTTAAAAACAGAGTAATTTGTAGTTGAGTAGTACAAAGATGGTCCTAAGGCCTTGTGGGTTTTATATTCGGAAATCAACTATAGTATGAAAGTACCAAAAAGTTAATTATCATCCAACATTGTCAATTCTGATATCAATTAACTTTGTTACATGTATGATCATCATATTAACTAATGGTGATTTTCAATTGTATATACAGCTGACTATGGGTTGCCCTACGTGCCACCCTATATGGATGTAATCCATGGGAAAGTTCAAAATATCCGTCAAGGAGTGAATTTTGCAGTTGGCGGAGCTACAGCACTCGATGCAGAATTCATATTAAACAAGAGGAACAGAAAAACTATCAAAACAATGGAATCAATGAACGTTCAGCTGGGTTGGTTCAAGAAACTCAAGCCCTCATTGTGCTCCAATAAACAAGGTGACATGTTAATTGATTAATTTAGCAAAAACTTGTTATTTCTTAATTCTATCTGTTTTATCATGTTTACGTACTTTTCCTAATGCATGCTTTCGTGATATTTTGTCACCTTTTGTGCCAAAGATTGTGCTAGATTATTCAAAAGATGGCTCTTTTTCGTGGATGAGATTGGAAGAAACGACCTTAATTTAGTAGGGTTTAATTTTTCAGCAGCTGAAGAGACAATTCCTTTAATTGTTGAAGCAATAACTAATGCCAACATCATATTGTTTATACAAACCAAAGTATTTTAATTAATATCAATTTTTTTCTTTTTTTGAAATTTTGATAGACATTGATAGAAGAAGGAGCAGCGCACCTAGTAGTTCCAGGGAATCTTCCCATGAGTTGCACTGCTGGCTTTATAACAAGCGGCATGGCTAAAGAGGAATACTATAATAGAGGGTGTTTGAAGCGTTTGAATGCCATGGTTGAGCTTAAAAACAAAGAGAACAAACTTGCGCTAAGTGAATTAAAGAGGAAGTATCCTGCATATCACGATAACCATTTTGACTACAATGGTGCAGCCAACCAATTCTATGATGCACCACAAAAATATGGTAAGTTCTATTTTTTCTTTTTTTGTTTTTTAGTTTTGTAAATATACTATGGACACGGAAGATTTGAATCTCTAGTCTTTTATAAATTATCTAAATTTCACATTAATGAGAGCTTTACTTAGGCCTGTTTGAAATGATTTTTTTTTTCTATTAGAAACAATTGCGGCGAACAAAAAAATACTTTCTTTTAAGTGTTTGGCTTGACTATAAAAAGATTATAAAGATTTTTAAAAGTTAAAATATCTATTATTTTTTTTCAAAAACACATGAATGTGTTTTTGAGAAAAAAATATAAACAAAAACTACTCACTATTTATAAAAAGCATAAAAGCATCGTTAAAAAAAAAAAAACTGAACAGGCTTTTAATAACTTAATTTTAGTGGTATATATAGTCCCATTGTTGTAAGAATAATACGAAAAATAAGAGCCTAAATAACACTGTTGATCCATTTTATTTATATTTGTGATGTAGGGTTTAGTCAGATCTTAAAGCCATGCTTTGTACCTTAGCGATGCAACAACACTTCTAAAAAACGATTGTGGTTTCCTATGCAAAAGCTCTGCCACTTACACAAACTGGGATGGAACACGTTATACAAAGACATCTTATAGGATGATAGGGCAGGGTGTCATTGAGGGCCCTTTCTCACATCCACCTCTCAAAAATTGTGATTAATAAGAAACGCTTGAGACGGTTATATGTATCTAGACATAAGATGTTATCTCCTCCATTTGTGGCTCCTCAAATTGGATAAGGGAATGAAATCCATATTTTAATTCTTGAAATAATCTTGAAGCTTCCAATGGGTTATTTCTTTCAATTTCCATCATTTCTGTTCATTACCATCACATCTTTGTTAGTTTTCATCCTCATCCATTCCTTGACCACAATAATTTACTATAAGAAAAATACCTGCAATGCATCACAATTATGGGTGCTCTTCCCTTTGGCCATTTGCACTTCTTAGGTGGCCAGCAACTGATCCATAAGGCTGGGTTCACACATAGTAAAAATCTTAAGGGTGTGTTTGTGAGTTTTATACATGAGGGAAAAGGAGGAGAAGGAAAGGAAATGAACTTTCTCCTTATTTGGGAGTTTCAATTTTAAAAGAGGAGAAATTTAGAGAATTTTCATAGTCCTTTCAAATTTTTCTTCAAGTCATTTTTTAAGTTCTTTTAAATTGAGAAGTTTTAGAAAGAAAATTAATAAGTTTACTTATATATCATCCTCCTATACACACATATATATAGAATTTTTTTTTGTAGTTACAAGAATTAATTAACATTTTAAGTAAAAATAAAATTATTTATAAGTATTATAAACCTCTTTTGTCTATCGTCTTATAAAATTTATGCTCTCAAACAAGAAAAAGATAAACATCTCGTACTCCTTCTTTCCCTTTTGCTTGTTTTGCCTTTAATTCCCCCTACTTCTTTCTCCTCCAAACTCGCAAACATAATTTAAAAGTACTCTCCTAATAAGGGATACTCTCCGAAGAAAATAATATTAATGATTTAATCATAAAAGGATGTGAAATTATTTACAAGAGGACCTATATATTTATAGGCAATAAAGCCTTCTATAATTAATAATTTAATAAATAAGCAAACCTAATAACTTAATAATAAAGAAATCTTAATCTAAAATACGAATAACGACAACAACAACAGAATAAAAATCCAACATTAAATAAACCCAAGTGAAAACTATGATTCCTAATTAATTGAAACAATTCTACTTATAGTTTTCATAGATGTCTAAGTATTCCTAACTACACTCTTTAACCATTTAAGTGGATGCAATTTCAATGTGTTGTTTAGAATGATATAGTAATAAGATCTTATATATATATACATACATATGAGACTTTGTAAATTGTTATCAATTAACAATTGAATCATTGGCCTGTTTGGTCAACTCACTCCAATTTTTTTTTTTTTTTTATTTTCATTGTCGTTATAACTGATGTCTTATTATATATTTTGAAAAATTATACATATATTTAGAAGTCAACTTGTTGCTGCTTTCCTCATACTCAAATCCCAGTTGATTTTTTTTATGTATATTTGTATTCTGACCAAACGCAATCATCTCTTTACTTCCATTGTTGTTTCTAAGCTGTTTTCTTTAGTATAATGTAAAAAATTAGCAACTTGATGTAGGTTTTTCTCATCCCTATCATTATGCTTTTGTAAGTTAGAAAGGTCAAATATAAAACAAGCGAAACCCATTGATATATATGCTGCACTACGTTATAATATAAATGGTGTGTAATCTTATCTTTTATGATAATAATTTTTAATCTAATTTCTTCTAAGTATGGTTATTAAAAAAAGAAGTCATACAATGCTTTGTCATAAAGAGTAAGAAATAGGGACGAAAGGTTCGATATGAGAAACATTTCATTTGCCGGGGTCTAATTTAAAAAAATTAGAGTGTTAGGGAAGTATTGTATTTTCGCCTAGTGTGAGAGGAGGGGAGTAAAAGGGGATTTACTCTTTCTTTCTTTTTTTGTTTTCATCTCTTGTACTTTTTTATTTACAGTTTTACCTTACAACATAGTTAAAATAAATAGGGTGTGGAGGAATAAGTGTAAAACTAGCTTTTCTTTAACATGAATACCTGAAGAAAATTTAAGAAAGAAATAAGGGTGCTAAATACATTAAATAATGAAACATGATAGCAAATTTGGTATATTTGACTCCTTTTAACTTGCAGCGTTTTGTTCATGGTATGCAAACGACAGTCCACATGAGTTTTCCTTGTCTGTGATTTATCTCTTCTTCAAAATATGAAAGCTGTTGTCTGTATAACCTTCATCATTTTACAGTTGATGCTGTTTACTGATTATTCTTTGTCACTTCCATTATGTACTAATCTGGGTAGGTGTTTCTCTTTTATAACTTTCCTTATAATTTCATTAAAATTTTGCGAAAACTTTCCTCTGTGGTCTCTTTTGGAATTTGAATGGCCATCCAATGGACTATTCTTGCATCCTATCATTTTGTTTCTAGTTCTTGTTTTCCATAAGCATAACTGGTTTACGGGTCAGCAATTTATTCTTAATTGGCTTGTTTTATCGGAGCAGGGTCACCTTTTACTCCAAAGACTCCTCTCTCTTTCTGTCAATATGACAGCCATGTCTGCTGCAACTCCACTGAAGATTTTCAGTTGCAAGAAGGAATTTGAGACAATGAATGTATCTGCACCTGGTTGTGCTTCTCTACTGAAATCGATAATTTGCTCGGTAACACTGTCTACCTGATTGTTTGAATTATGATCCAAGTACAAAATTTATTAACATGTTATACGCAAGCAAGATTATTACTTATTTGGCTTTTATTCAGTACAGTGAGTAAATCTCTTGGGTATCATAGTGAATCATCTGTTTGGTTGTCAAGAAAAATGTTGGGAGAAAAACGCTTACACATGATGTTTTTGCGGAAATAATAAAATAATTTTTTTTCTCTGTTTAAAATTATATATTTTTCAGACAAATTTCAAATAACAAAATAATATATCAACAAATATCAAAAAATATAAATCTTGAGTCACCAAAATTTTTAACATAAAAAACCCTTAATGAGAAAAAAAATCACGAAATCTAATTTAATAAAATATTTTTACTATTCTCAAAATAACATATACATCAAGTTTAATCTTCTTAGTCCACTAATGATCAATAATCACCGATCATCACTATCAATAGTGAATAACAACATATAAAACTCACAAAATAAACACCACAACTCTAGCACCAAAAGAGAGGAAATACAACAAAAATATGTAGCTCATACAGTCAAGAACAACATACTAAAATTGTAACTCAAACGATAACAATTTGGCTTACCAAAATCCGACTGAAAGTTTATTCGTCTTCTCCCTTCCGTTGCTGCGTCGCTGCTATTTTTTGCTTCCTTGGTTTCGGGCTCCGCTTCCTCCTCTGCCACACCCAAACCACTCCCACCTTTTTTTTCTTTTATTTCACGTAGCTTCCAACGGAAGCTTTGACTTTTTTTTTTTCCCAAACAAATGTCATGGCCCCCACAAGTGAGTGACCCACGACAAAAAAGTACATACAAGTAGGAAAATTTTCAGTTGATAGTTATGTGAAATGGAAACTTACTTTAATGGAGTTGTACTTTACAAAATAGAAAACATTTTATCTTATTTCATTCATCTTATGTGTGTAGTATTACCTATAAACACTGAAATTGGTGGGTTTCTTAGTTTCAATTTTACAGATTGGTAAAGGAAAATGAAAAATGCAGGTTGAAATCTTAACTGGGATTCCTTTTAAACTTGTTTTTATTGCCAATTTCTAAAGAGTAAAATTGCTCTGAAGATTTGTGATCCATTCTCAGCTGAGCTATATAGGATTGAATCAGCACGAAGGTCAGTTCCTGTCCTATGCAATTCCACTGCCTCAGCAAATTCAAACCAGTCCCAATTCATTAAAACTAATTTCTGTTCAATGGTTTAGGATGAATGCCAAAACATTTCCCTAGTGAATTCTCCTTTTGCATCTCTAGCTCAAGATGGAATCTCCCCAAATTCTACATCAAAACTCAGTGATACATGGCATTCAAAACCAGCTTTTTGCATTGAATTTGGTGGATCTTCTTTATGAGGAAAATGTATGTTTTGATGGTGGACCACTCACATTCAACATCAGTGAAAACTCAAGTCCCCCAACTGGTATTTGCCTGGAGAAAATTGACAATGGATCCTACCTTAACTTGGTACCTCATCCTGATGGATCAAATCGCGTCTTCTTATCAAATCAACAAGGCAAAATATGGTTGGCAAGTGTTCCGGAGGAAGGGTCAGGAGAAGAATGGGTGATTGATGAATCAAACCCTCCTTGGATTTGTGAATAGCATTCCATCCAAACTATCAATCCAATGGCCGTTTCTTTGCTTCATTCAACTGTGACAAGAGCAAGTGGCCTGAATGCTCAGGAGGATGTGCATGTAATTCAGCAATGGGTTGTGATCCTTCAAAACTTCCTTCTGATAATGGAGCTCAACCTTGTCAATATCACAGTGTGATAGCTGAGTACACTGCTAATGGTACCAGTTCTTCGGTAACTCCCTGGGAGGTTTTCTTACTTGTTTCCTCATAATTATGAATCATGGATAGTTACTGAAAACGTTTTGGCTAAATTTCAGGATAATAATGTGAAATTTACAAGAGAAGTCTGAAGAATATTCACTATGGGACTTCCATTTACTAACCATCATGGTGGTCAGATTCTTTTTGCACCTAAAGATGGGTATTTGTACTTCATGATGGGAGATGGTGGAAGTAGAGGTGACCCTTATAATTTTTCACAGAACAAAAAATCCCTGCTAGGAAAGATATTGAGGCTTGATGTGGATAACATACCAGGTAAGTATTGGAAATTTGATGGTCATTTTTTTTATAGCTGTTAGGATATAATATAAAAGACATTCATGAGTTTTATATTAATAGTTTAAGCTTTTAAGTTGAAATGATTCTTGATATAGTATCAAAATCTTTTTGATTTCACGAATGAAGATCAACTGATTCTTGACAATAACCTTTTCAATGAAGCACCATAAAAATCACGAGTAATGATGTATTAGGAACATGGATCAGGAATATCATCAATGATCTACATGAAATTTCTGCTACTTCTATTTTCACTAATTATTAAAACAGTGAAGATCAAAATGACTCTGTTTTTTTTTTTTCTTCACTACTACAAATGTCAAAGACTCAAAGTGCTGCTTCTGTATTTTCTCATACTTCGAGTTCATTGCAGGTGCACAGACAATTTCTGATCTTAGTCTATGGGGAAATTACTCTATCCCAAGAGATAATCCGTTTTCTGAAGATAAAGAATTGCAACCTGAAATCTGGGCATTAGGTTTATGAAATCCTTGGAGGTGCAGTTTCGATTTAGAAAGGCCTTCTTATTTTCTCTGTGCAGATGTTGGAGGGGTTGGCATCTAAAATCTACCTCCATGGATTCCATCTTGATATCATAATTCAAACTCAAATTCTATACTATTTTTCAGTAGCATGCTCAGAGCTTATCAGCCAAACTTTTAAAAAAATGTAGTTCTAACTTCTAGCATTCTTACTGTCTATGACTATGAATAACTGTGCACTTGGTGCTTTCAATCTTACATGATATTCAATTCTAAGCTTTGAATTTGCGGGCACAATATGAAGAAGTGGATATTGTTACCAAGGGTGGAAACTATGGTTGGCGTGTCTATGAGGGGCCTTTTCTGTACAATCCCCCAAATTCTCCTGGTGGAAATACTTCTGCTAGCACCATTGATGCAATATTTCCTGTGATGGGATACAATCATTCTGATGCAAATGCAGGAGCAGGTTCTGCATCGATTACGGGTGGCTTCTTCTATCGATCAAGTACTGATCCATGCATTTATGGAAGGTAAATTTACTTGACAATCCTGTAAGAAAATTTCATGTAGAAACATCTTATTCCTTCTTAACAAACCAATACAAGGCCTAGTTTATACTTTATAAGTTTTGCTGTTCTGAACATGTTTAAGTACCATACATGCATTAACAATAAAATTAGTATCACACTCATTCAAGGAATTATCTTATGTAACAGATATTGAGTTTATAAATGTCCAAATGTGAGATGAAGTTAGAAGAATATTAGACATGTGAGAAATATAAAAGTGGAAAAGACTCACTTGCTTAATAACTTAAGTTTTGAAGTTAAAAGTAGCGTTGGACCCACAAATATGTTCTTTCACAAGTTCAGTTCACGTAGTATTTTTCTCTAGTGTAGATTCTGAAAAATTGTGAGTTTATTAAGACACGCATGTGAGAGAAATAAACGGAAAAGACTTACATACCCACCTAACAGGTAAAACTTTTAAATTGAAAGTGGTGTTAGACCTACTAGTATTCTCTCACAAGTCCAGTTCACACATTGCTTCTCTCGGCTTGCCTGGTGCTAACAATAAAATATGTGTTGAATTCATCCCAAATAACTTAAAAGTTGTGAGTTCAAGATGTTTCTATAACATTATAACTTATTATGATCGTTGGTTTTGCAGGTATCTTTATGCAGATTTGTATGCTGGTGCAATATGGACTGGTGTTGAGAATCCCCAGGGTAGTGGGAACTTTACCAGTTCCAATATTTCTGTTTTATGTGCTCTTGACTCTCCAATTGAGTGCAGTGATGAATCGGTGGGCTCGGTCCCAGCATTGGGATACATCTTCTCTTTTGGTCAAGACAATAGGAAGGATATATTCATCTTAGCCAGCAGTGGCTTGTATAGGATTGCGCGCCCGAGTCGCTGTAACTTGTTCTGCTCTAAGCAAAATGAGACAGCATCAAGGCCTCCATCATCAGCTCCTTCTCCCTCAAATGGCTGCCACCATTTGAGCATTTCACTCTCCCAATTGCTCTTCATCTCTCCATTGTGGCTTCTGTTTACATTTTGGTAGATGATTATTAATATTGTTTATGATTTTTAGCAAATTTACTAAGTAACAAAGAGCGAGAAAAGGATTATCGTCCTTTGAGAGATTATATTCTGAACTAGAGCTTTTCGAAAAATGGGTGAGATTTTAAAGGGCACGAGCTTATGTTGAAATGTTTTCCACATACAGAGATATGTGCTACTTTATATTTAAAAGCTATGTGAATATATGTAGAATCAAATTTTTTTTTTTCCTTTCGTTTTGCATTTATCAAAAGAATTGTTTGAAACATGAGGGAGGGAAAGCTACGGTTTGCCAGAAAAAATAGAGATTTTGGGTGAGTTTGCCACAAGAAATAATTTTAGAATTATATTTTGAGATTATTATGATTCCAAAAACAAAATTTCGAAAAGTTTTGAAATTTAGACTATGTTGGGTAAGAATTTTAGTTTTAAGTTTTAAAAATGTTAAAACTAAGGAGTATTTTCATGCAAATGTTGGCACAAAACACTATTTCAAAAAATAAAAATAAAACAAATGTCAATAAAAGAGGTGAAAATATAAATCAATGTAAATAAATAATGTCTAGAAGAAGTTTTAACTTTTGATTAAAACTATTATAACTATATTGATAATAAGCATTCGCTACTTTTAGTGGACCCCAATGTATGCATGGAGAATAATTATGGGTGAGTGGTGGAGAAGGTGAAGAAGGCTACTGAGAGACTTTTTTTTTATAACTAAAATCATAAAATTCAAACTACTTTTTTGGGTTTTAAGAATTAGGGTAAATTATTTTAAAAATTAAAAACAACACCATTTACCTCAATACATTTTTTTAAAAAAAAAAAAATATTTGAAAACTGAAAACTCAACTACCTTAAACATGCCTCAAGGATGAGAGGGCATTTTTATAATTTCATTAAGAAAAAAAAAAAGTTGAGGGGTGCAGATATTATTTAGGGGTGAAAAAAATAATATCCTTTTCTAATTCTGAAGTGAAGCCCAATTTCAAATCTGCCTTTTCGACCTTTCAGATACTGATTGGATCGATCAGGCACCGTCTGGTGAGAGATCCCAAAGAAAAAAACAAAGGACAAACCTTTCCGACCGAAGCGAGGCGGAAAAAAAATCTACTTCGCGATGGATAGTTGACAGTTGGATTCCTTCAAGTTCACCCTCCATAGCTGAATGTACAGCGACGAGCAGAAGAGCTGAAGCTTAACATGGAGTTCACTTCGGCAACCCTTAATCTGTAACAATCTTGTCTATAGAGTAATGTGTAGTCTTTCAATACTTTCTGCTACTTCGACCCTGTTGGATTCCCTATCGTCTTCCGTTTTCTCCCTTCCATCAGTGTCCTTTCCCAGAACCAGTGGCTCAAGCTCTATATCCTTGAAGAAGAGAAAGAGAAGAGCCGCATACAGGCTCGCCCTTCTCACGGTCTCAGCTTCTAATGTTGCTAAAGATGTATGGAGGAGAAGTTCTCCTCAAAGGACCCGAAGACTCGGCAGAAAACAAGACCCTGAGTTCCTGGACCGAAGCGTAGACATGGACGATTTGTTGAAATCAATTGGGCAGACCCAGAATGAGCAAGAGTTGTTTGCTTTACTGTCACCCTACAAAGGGAGGCACCTTTCGATTCGGTTCATGGTTTCCCTCCTTTCCCGTGAGCCTGATTGGCAACGCTCGCTTGCCCTTCTGGATTGGATTAACGAAGAGGCTTTGTATTCTCCTTCTGTTTATGCTTACAATGTTGTGTTACGTAATGTGCTTCGGGCCAAGCAGTGGGAGCTTGCACATGGTCTATTCGAAGAAATGCGCCAAAGGGCGCTTGCTCCTGATAGGTATACTTATTCTACTCTTATAACATATTTTGGGAAAGAGGGTATGTTTGATTCTGCTTTGTCTTGGCTCCAGCAGATGGAGCGAGACAGGGTTTCTGGCGACCTTGTGTTGTATAGTAATTTGATTGAGCTTTCACGCAAGTTACGTGATTATTCCAAGGCAATATCAATCTTTATGAGATTGAAAAGCTCTGGTATTACTCCGGATCTTGTTGCTTATAATACCATGATTAATGTGTTTGGGAAAGCTAAGCTCTTCCATGAGGCTCGTGATCTCCTCAAAGAGATGAGGGCAGCAAGTGTTCAGCCAGATACAGTAAGCTACTCGACACTTATTGCTATATTTGTTGAGAATCAAAAGTTTGTTGAAGCACTTTCTCTATTCTCTGAGATGAATCAGGTTAAGTGCCCACTTGATCTCCCAACATGCAATATAATGATTGATGTTTATGGCCAGCTTGACATGGCCAAGGAAGCTGACAGGCTTTTTTGGAGCATGAAGCAAATAGGAATTGAACCTAGTGTTGTTAGTTATAATACCCTTTTAAGGGTCTATGGTGAGGCTGAACTTTTTGGGGAAGCCATCCATCTGTTTCGGTTGATGCAGAGGAAGGGTAAAGAACAGAATGTTGTTACCTACAACACCATGATTAAGATCTATGGCAAGTCTCTTGAGCATGAGAAGGCAACAAATCTCTTGAAAGAAATGCAAAACAGAGGTATTGAACCAAATTCCATTACTTATTCAACTCTAATAGATATATGGGGTAAGGCCGGAAAATTGGACAGGGCAGCAATGTTATTTCAAAAACTAAGAAGTTCGGGAGTTGAAATTGATCAGGTTCTTTACGAGACTATGATTGTCGCTTATGAGAAGGCAGGTTTGGTTGGTCATGCTAAGCGTTTACTTCATGAGCTTAAACGTCCAGACAATATTCCCAGGTCGACTGCAATCACTATTCTTGCTAAAGCTGGTCGAATAGAAGAGGCTACATGGGTATTTCGTCAGGCTTTTGATGCTGGAGAGGTAAAAGATATATCTGTATTTGGGATCATGATTGATCTATTCTCAAGGAACAGGAAGTACGCGAATATCATTGAAGTGTTTGAGAAAATGAGAGAGGTGGGCTATTTTCCTGATTCTAATGTTATTTCTCTTGTGCTGAATGCCTACGGGAAGCTGCGTGAATTTGAGAAAGCAGATGCATTATATAGACAGATGCAGGAAGAAGAATGTGTTTACCCAGATGAAGTCCACTTCCAGATGCTCAGTCTATATGGGGCGAAAAAGGATTTAACGATGGTAGAGTCACTGTTTAAGAAGCTGGATTCCAATCCCAATATCAACAAGAAGGATTTGCATCTTGTTGTTGCCAGTATTTATGAAAGAGCAAACAGACTTAATGATGCTTCCCGAATCATGAACAGATTGAATCAAAGAGTAAGACATTATGATCACTTTTAGAATCTTCACCTGTCCTTTTCTTAGTAAATTATCTAAAATTGATAATACATTCTTTTAACAAAACCTCTCATTTCCCACCCATGCACTGTGTAAATATATATTGTGAACTTTGGCCTTGATCTTTGTCATTACACTTCCATACCTGAACTTATGAACAATCTTTTTTTTTTTTTCCTTGTAGCTCTTTGTCAATTGTGAGTTTCTTGTATTAATGTGCATAATTCTTCATAATATAAACATGTAGAAAGATCAGACATTTGAATGTTTAACTTCCTTTGGTTCTAACCAAATTAGCTGTTGATAAAATGTTCAACTTCACTCCGGTCCCTAGCCATGCCTTCGGCATCCCCTCCTTGCGGTTAAGGTAAATACAGTAGGTACACTAATCAGTAAAATCGATGAAGTAGCAATTAAAACATATGGTTGGTATTATTTGGTTTTGCTGAGATTCTACTCCAATGCTTGATACTCTTAGTTGTGTTTTCCTCAGATGCCCTGATGCATTGGTATCATGTTCAGTTGGTTTGTGTGATCTGCCAAAACAAGGAATAAACCAGTCTGATTATATTCCTTCATTCCTTGTTCTTCAATCCAATATTACTATAAGAAATTAAGAACCCCACCTCTCTCTCTCTCTCTCCAAAAGTTCGAATTCCCACGAGTTCTCAGGTTACAAGTCCTTGCACCCACCCCCTTCCCTACAAATATCTTAAGTTAAAAATAAAGATATGTGTGATTTATGGGGTGTATTTTAAGATATCATTCCAAATTTATTGGAATTTTGTTATGTCGTCCCATTTAGCCCACTTTGAATTTAGCCCAATTCATTACAACAGCCCAAAATAGAGATAAAATCACCTACTTAACTTTTAGATATTGTACAAATAGTAAAGTTTATAGGTGGACAAGGCAATTATTTTTCACCTTGCCTTTAACCTCCCATGTACACTCCACCCGATATGTCTTGTTCTTTGCTCTTTGTTAATTTGGATTAACTTTAAAAAAAAAAAGTTTTTAATGTACAAAAGAAAAAGTAAAAGTTAAAAATATTTTTAATAATTTTTAGAGGTATTTTTTTCAAAAATTGTGGCTTTTCCCTGCTTCTAAAGAATAAGTGTTTTTGCTGCCAGCGATAGTTATGTTATTTTTTTTAAAAAAAAATGTCAATTCAAATAATACAAAGTTAAGTAAAAGTGTTTTTCTTTTCTTGCAGGAGCGCTTCTAAAAAAAAAAATTAAACAAGCTCTTAATTGAATGAAAACATAAGAACATGTATACAATGCCCAGCAATGTTAATTATTACTCCATTTATTTAAAATTATAAAATATTATTATTTTACTCTCTCAAAAAATATAATTAAGTAATTTAAAAAGATTATATTTTTTCATGATATTTTTACTTAATAGTTTATTTTGTGTTAAATATATAAAGAATTATCAAAACAAAATTTTAAGAATATTTTTAAAAAAATCTCATTAATTATCTTTAAATATATATATATATATATATATATATATATCTTATATTTTTAAACATAAAATTTTTTAAATAATGGATTATAATTTTATACAAAAGAGAATATTTATGTGGCGTTCTAGTGTGAACAAGAAAGTTAATATAAACGTTATAAAAAAAAAAAAAAAAAACAGAGTCAATATAAACATAATTTACTTATCACAATTGATAAGCATAGGGTCTTACATTCCAGTCTATCAGTTGCTTCGGGCCGCTCAATTGAAGGCATAGATAACTTCATTTACAGGGCATACCTTGAAGAAGCACCAAAAAAGTAGAGATACCTTGCTTTGTATGCTGCTCTTTGAATATTTGTATGGTATACTACTTACACACCACTCAACACACACCCCCTCTTTTCCATAGTTAACTTATTTAGATTCCATTTTACGAAAAATGAAATTGTTCTTTAATTTGATTTTATATTTTTCTATGTAATAGTTTATTACGTACTCAAAACATTGATCAAATTTTGCTAGATGTACTTATTTGAATTGACTTGGAGATGCTGACAATATAGACTTAATTGAAACTATCTTGTTGTGCAGGCTAGTGCAATAATAATATGAGCAACTACAATTGACTCAAACATTCTTTTATGCATTCAAGAAATGTTTCAAAGAGGGTGATTTTTTATTGCGTTTCATTCCTTTCAACTTGCTATATTGTTATGTCTAGATTCATCTGACTCAACTCAAGTTTAGTCTAGTTTAGAGAGTTTTTGATTATTCTGCTTATATTATATACAAAAATAGATTTTGTTTAAAATTATTTATGAATTTGAGTCAAGTAATTTTTAATTTATGATCAAATACACAAAACGACAAAAATCAAAGTAAAATACTGAACAAATATAACACCATTAATTTTAAGTCAAAAATGCATGGCATTTTGGCTTAAAAAAATAGTGTTTTGTTTTTTAGTGTTTTGATTTTGATTTTAGGAGTTTTGTTTTTCAAAGATAAATTAAAATATTATTCTTATTAAAAAAGACTTAATTTTGTAAATAATTTTGAACAAAATTTATTTTTATAAATAATATTATGCAAAAATAATTTTTTGAAAAAAAAAATTAATTTAGAGCCTCGATAAAGATAAAATTACAAAACTAACCTTAATGAATATCTCATTTGAGATGATAATTTTTTCTATTCAAATAAGGATTCATGAGAATTTCCCTTTTAGAATAGGGATTGGTGACTTTTTTATCCCTAGAGTGAAGGGGATGGGAGAAATCTTTTTTCGATGGGATCACATTCCCTACCCCACAAGAATCTCGGGATGAATATAAGGTGACATTTATGTGATCTTAACATTTTATAATTTATTGCTGTAAAAAATTTTTTTTTTTATAATTTATTGGACATTTATGTGATATATTTTGACTTTTTTTACATTTAGTTTTATAAAATATACATGTATTTAAAAATACAACTTTCGCCTTAGTCTAACATATAAGTTCGACCTTAGTCTAACTCCCATTAAATTACTTAACTGCAAACTATTTTCTTTACAGATTAAATAGCTCTAGATTCACTGAATAAATTCAACATGTATATGAATAATTGAATAAAATACTTTTATTATTTATGTCAACCACTTTTTAATATATCAAGTAATAGAGTGGCTCTTTATCATAAACCGTCTAATGGTTAATTAAGTAAAATCAGTAAATCACTAATGTGGCCATATATTTCCTCCTTTTTTGGTTTTTGGAAATTGCACTGGTAGCATTTGCAAACTTACAAAAATTGACAAACAATATTTAGTAATGTGTCAATTTTGAAATTTAGCGCTAAGTTTCTCAAATTTTATCTTTTTTTTTTATAAAATTCACTCCACCAAATTTTAAATAAAAATGATTTTTGTTTAAAAGAATGAAAGAGAAAAAAACGTTAAAATTATATTTATATATATAAAATTTTAAAAAAAGTTACGCCAGTGAACCCCACTTTGAGACCGGTTCAAGACGGGTTTTGAGAATTGGTTCTGACCAATCGAACCGGGCAATTCGTTCCTATTCTTGGAACCTGATAGCACCACGTGTTTTTCAAAGTCACCCTTCGATGGTCATATCCTGTTACACGTGTTTCCGAAATCGCCCTCGTAAACCCATGTTTTCAAAGTCGTCCCTCAATTTTCCGTCTTATCGTTGTTGGATTTGCACCGTTGAATAAATGTATTTATTTTGTGTCCTTGTTGGGTGCATTTAATTTATTTACTTTCGTTAAGTCTTCATCTTTCAAGCTCAACAATGTAAGGTGCATTCATTTAAGTTTTGGAGTTATTTTTCTTTAAAAGAAATTTATTATTTTATTAGTCTATATCATCTTAATTAAAGATTAATATCATATTTAAACACCTAAAAAATACAAAAAGATTCAAATTTATTTATAAATTTGGATAAAGGTTAAACGTTTTGTTAAAGATCAAAATCATATTCTATAAAAAATATAAGTTTAAAGTTTATTATTAATGCAATAATTTTGTTAATAAGTAATGTATAAATACTTTTATAAACCATTTTTTGAATTATTAAGTATATTTTAACTTTTACAAGCCTTCAAAATCCAATTACCACATAAAAGGAAAGTTAAGGTTATTAAACTTTAATATTTGAAAGTTTTTCTTTGAAAAGAAAGAAAAAACATAAACAAAATAAAATACTTAGATTATTGATCCTATCAAATAAAAAAATATCTTCATATATTTGTATTTTTAATATTTTAAATACTAATATTTACATAACATAAATTTATTATTAAATATTTCATTTTATAATTAATTTAGTTCAAATTAATTAAAAAATTTAAATCGAAGTAAATATATATGCATTTCTATGTCTCATTAAGTTATTAAGAATGAAGAGTTAAAAATCATACACTATTTATTTTAAAAGTCATTAAGAGTAACCCTTAATCTAAATAATTTCATTAAATAACTTCGTCAATAATAAAAAAAAATTATAGCAAAAAAAAAAAAAGCATGTATGGCACCGAAAAAGATTTTTGGTCTCGTTAAAGTGACAAATATGTGACGTGTGATCTAAAAGTGGTCTAGGATTTATATGCACATGCCAAGAAAAAAAGGAAATTTGCAATGTACAAATTAGTCTCTCTATTTCCTCAATTTTCGCTTTTGGATGTGAAGTAAACTTATTTGCTCTTTTATCAAAGCTGCTCACACATAGACTTATTTCATTTTTAAATATTATTTGGCAACATAAAATTTTAAGGGGAGAGAATCACAACTCAGTTTAAGACCTCAAGTCAATCTTTAACAAGTATTTACATTAAATTCCTTATTTAGGGAATTTTTTTTTTAATATTGATCCCAAAATTTAAATCTTAACAATTAATTTAAATAAAACTCAAATTTGATTGGTTTGAATAAACTCTTACAAGCTAAGATTCACATTAATTTGATTCTCCATTCTTTCAATATCATCTGTCCAAAAAAAAAAAAAAAATCTAATTCTCCACAGCTAAATAAAATAATAGAAACAATACATGCTTTAACCCAAAAGAGAAAGAAACAACACTTGTTTAATTTTCTTGACAATATAGGGTTGTCCATACTTAAAATGGAGTTGCAATCATGATAATAAATACACCAAAACTATATTAAAACAAAGTTAGATATGCCCATAAAAAATGTTAGATATGTGTCACTGTAATAATATTAATTAAGAGGGATTATGATGTCTCCCATAAAATAGTGACACATGGCAATTTGCATTTCAAAAACAAAATATAAAATTACTGTTAAATTAAAATTTCTTTTCTCTAAAAAAATGCTTCATCTATTTTAGGAGGAAGTGTACTGTACTAATCTCAGAAAAACATTCTCTCAATAAAATTAAAACTAACTTCAAAACTCAATAAATAAAAAAATTATTAAATGTAATCGCAGAAGTTTAAGAGTCGTTTCTCTCGTTATTAAAAAAAAAAAAAACTTAATAAATAAAAAAGTAACTTCAAAAAGATAATAATGCAGTTCCTACCTCTCAATCTATTTTTGAGATGTTTATAGATCTCGGACAATATTTCTACAATAAATTAGACACTAATTAAAATATAGAAATATGATTATATAGATTTTTATTGAGACACAATATATCTTGATCTTAAAATTTAACAGTCTCTTTTTATTTTAAATTTTTGAAAAAATTTAAAAAAATTATTGGTATACAATTTTTTTTTTTTTTTATTGGAGTAGTAGAATAATAAATAAAAATAAAAAGATAAAAATTAAAATAGTATAAAAATGAATATATAAAAATAATCATGCAAGTAATACCATTTACAAGTTAAAGGGGTCTCGGATTTTCCCTAACGATAACGATAAGGACGCCGTACGTTGTCATGAATCATGAATGCTTGTTAAATATGTTACTTCAAATTGTATATTTTAAAAAGTATGATCACGATCATTACTTGCATAATCGAGAAGCTATCATATTATTTCTCCGTAGCACTAACTTTTATTTTTTTATATTTGATTATTGGACTAACTTATCAATGTATAAAGGAGCTAGACATCTAATATAATCTAATTGCTTATAAAAGTTTGAGTAGAATCGAGATGAATGTGTGCATTGAGTGAATATTAGTTAATATATTTTTAATGCCTTAATGATTATTATATAGTTTTTATTTTTAATTATATACATATGTAACTAGGGCACACGACATGATCAAGTAGGAAATGGTAAAAGTTTCACGTACATTGGACGCTTTGACACTTTTTGTTTTTATACCAATTAAATAAAATCCAAATTGAAATTAATAAGGTAAACTATGAGTTCATTTTTAGCTAAACAGACTTTTTTAAGACAATTTTGTTAATGATAAACTAAAAGGTACTGTTAACGTAGTTAGTAAGAAAATATAGGTGAGTTTTTTTTTTTTTTGAATGTCTTTTCTTGTAAGATTTGAAAGTTTGATGGTCATTTTGTAAAGTATAAAAAGGTTCTTTCAATTTAATGTTTAATTACATGAGAATTCTAGATAATACATTAAACTTAAGCTTTTTTTTTTTTTGGTACGTATTAAATTTAAATTTGTCACTAAAATAATTTAATTTTAAATTTAATAAAATTATAAAAAACGAGAAAACTCTCCGATCAATTTTTTAAAATAACTACGCCTCAAACCAATTCAATTGTTACAAATCATACCCACTATTTATTAATTTCTAAGGCAAGAAAAATATAAATATTCAAAAAAATTGGTTCTAATTACATTTTTAGCAACTATTTTTTTATACCCAAAATGTCCTTATACCATTTTAAGTATAAAATTAATTCCCCTTTAAAACAAAAAATAAAAAATTCCAAACTTGTATACTTATAACTTTTGAAACATATTAGGATGTACTTCCCACTGAATCTAATACGCTACCAATCACATTTCTAGCAAACAATTGGTAGAAGCTCACTTATTATTTTAAAAGCTTGACTGTGACCACCAATTTCTTAATATATATTTTTAGAATGTATCGAAGATATATTTTAACTTATAGTCAAAAATTGATCCCTTTTATAGTAAGGAGATCACTAAAATAGACTTAATTTTTCCAAGCAAAGCCTCTTAATATATTTTTAGTAGGTGAAATGCATCTTAGCAAGTAGTTTATAGTTTATAGTTTATACTTCTATTTCTTATGGTAAAGACATAATATTTATTGGATTATTTAAAATAATTTAACATTATATATACACCAAATCACCCATTTTCTACTAATGTGTAAACCAATATTGTCGGTGAAATTTCTGTTAAATAACAAGCTCTTTTTTCAATTGACAAAACGCAATTTGTTTTTGGACATGCATGATAATTAACAAACAATAACGACAAATACATGAAAATGGCAAAACTATCAAATTCACAAAGGTTGCTTTTTTGAGTTTTTTGTTTCGATTACAAGGGAAGTAAAAACAATTAGCAATGTCTTGCCTATATAATCACTGTTCGTATTTGATCCAAATCCCTCACTAATCACCCACAAAGCAAAGAAGGGCATAAGCATTGACGCGAATTCTCATTGCCCCTTCAGTCACGGGAACACAGACAGTGAGAGAGAGAGAGGTGTGAAGGGAAGTTAGAGACTTTATAGTGGTCGTCTTCTCCCGTTTTCTCTACCGCCACCATACCGAATAACCTTTTCTTACCTATAATTCCTACACAGCCACCCAACTTCTTCACTGTTCTTTTCTTGGGTCACCAGCTGAATTTCTCAGCACCTCACCACCACCTGTAACTGTTTGCACATCAAATCCAGTCATTTTCCTCCGTTTTCAGCTGCGGGAAAACTCCATTGCCTGCCCGGAAATCCCATTTGTTAAAAGACCCTTTTTAGGGTTCTTTCTCCCTCTTCCTTCTGCTGATACCAGAGAGGGAGGAAGAAGCTGTTCTGGAGAGAAAAGGGGAGGAGGGAGAAGATTCACTTTGGAAATGAAGAAATTAAAGAACTATTATATGCACCTGAGGCATCCACAAACAACGGAGCGCAAATGGATATTCCCACTTGCTATTGGGTCCATTGTCTCTCTCTTCCTTCTTTTCCTTGCAACTCTAACTTCACCCGATGGAACACCCATTCTTCCAATTTACCGCTCCGTAACCGCTTCGTACTCTGTTTTTGTAGAATCTAAGCTACACCCAATTCCAGTTTCGACTCTCCCTCCCCCTCCTCGTTTCGCTTACCTGATTTCTGGCTCCACTGGTGATGGAAACACGCTCAAGCGCACACTTTTGGCACTTTACCATCCCCACAACAGCTATGTCGTTCATTTGGACCTTGAATCGAAACCGGAAGAGCGATTGGATCTGCAAAATTTCGTCAAGGATCATCCCTTGTTCCAGAAATTTGCTAATGTGAGGATGATTACGAAGGCGAATCTGGTCACCTACCGTGGCCCGACGATGGTTGCGAATACACTTCACGCGGCGGCGATTCTGTTAAGGGAAGGTGGTGATTGGGATTGGTTTATAAATCTAAGTGCTTCTGATTATCCCCTTGTTACCCAAGATGGTTAGTGCTTTTTGCTACTGCGTTTTGAGCTTAATTTTTGGTCTGTTAATGGCGGTTTAACTGACCCTTTAGTGGGTTTTGATTAACTAGATCTGCTGCATACTTTTTCATACTTGCCACGCGATCTCAATTTCATTGATCATACTAGTGACATTGGATGGAAAGAGTGAGTGAACTTGATCGTTTATGGTTGCTTTTTTGATTTTACCCTCTAATTTGGGAGTAGGATTATCTAACTAGTTTTAATGCTGTGTAGTCAACAAAGGGCAAGACCAATAATTATTGATCCAGGGCTATATATGAATAAGAAAGAAGACGTGTTCTGGGTTACACAGAGGAGGAGTAGGCCAACAGCCTTCACACTTTTCACAGGTGCAGATCATTTCCTTGTCCGTTTAGTATTGCTTTTGGTTTTTCTTTTTAAATGATTTCCTTTGGTTATTTGTATGGATAGCTACTCCTATACTCAAATACTAAGTAGAGCGCTGTGAATGTACCCCAATTGCTGGTCATTTGGGGTTAATCATGATAACAAATAGGTTCTAGCTTGCTCAGGCCTCTGCTGTGAAGGACGTCTCACTAAAGAGGTCTTGATGTAAACAAATATAGAAAGTTTGAAAAGTCATTTGTAATATGTTTTTTGTGGTATTATCAGTTCAGTTCTAGGTTTTTCATGGATAGCAAAATGCTTTACATAATTCCTGCATTACCTGTGTCCAATGATTATTGTGATCAATGTGTTATTGGTGTGAATAGAACATGAGTTTTATTTGAGAAGGAAAGAAATGATTTTTGGTAACATTGAGTCCCTAATTATATAGTATACTAGCTGCAGTTCACAATATTTAGATGCATAACAGTTGGCTGCATCATTATAACTACATAATCTAGTGTTCACAACTGTACAGATGGCTGTATCTCAAAGAGTAATTATACCTACACAACTCTAGTATTCACAAATGCACAAGTGGTTCTCTCTGGATCCTTCTTAAAGTTTTAATGGTTAAACTCAGATGGAGATAGCTATGCGGTTGTCTAGAACTGTGAATGTAAGAATTTTATAATTGGGATATTCCATTTCAATTCTGGTGGCCCCAGCAAATGTTTTTCTTTTTAAACTAAAATGCAGGTACTTGTACAACTGTGTAGGTTTATGCATCTGAAAGTTGTGCAGTTAGCATTAATCACCTTCACTCTTTCCTTAAAAATGCCATCTTTTCTTGAACCCATGCCTTGATAGTTTAGTGATGTTTGAATCTAATATGTGAGTGGATGGAAATAGAAGGCTAATCAATTAATCAAACATATTTCTTTATTTTTATGAAATCCCTAGACTGTGCTTCATCCATACACTGGATAGAAGAAAGTTGTAGACTTTGAACATTGGCTATTATTTTGTAATATTCTAGGAATTCTGAATGAATATTACCTTAATTGACCTATTGAGTTCTTAGCTGTATGTAAAAGCAATTTGCTTCTGAAATTGAACTCATCTTATCAAGGTCGAAGACAGGTAGTGCATCAAACTTCCTATACATCTGAATTGCTGTAAGACATTCCACTCTATTAAGAGTTAGCTCCTCAGGCAGCTTCTGTAACATAAGTTCACTTGATATGTTTATTAGTCTTGGGGCCTTAAGTAATTTTTCCATGCTTCTTCATTTGGTCTAGATCAACTGATTATGGTCTTTATTTTCTTTACGTGGCAATAAATTATCCTGGGTGCATATTAGTGAATACTACTTTAGAGTACATGGGCACAACATATTTGGTTTTTGTTGCTTGATGAATTCAGATATAGATAAATTGCATTTTGGTGATTCTATTCCTGTATGACCTAAATTCTTAGTAGCATATCACATGGTCATATGTTGATACCAATGTTGAGTTGATATAATTCTTGTCATAATTATTCTTTTGTAAACGAAGGACACTAGTTTATGAATATAAGTTATATTTTAATCACTTTAGAGCAGCACTGTTTATATCTCTACCAGTTACCATGTTAATAACGTCTTGCACTTTGTTTATGTATTTAAATATTGTCCATTAATCCTTTTTCTCTTTCTTTTAGCTTGTTCTTGAATTTTTATTTATTTACTAAAGCTTTCATTTCCCTGAAGAATGTTTATTACCCGTTCTCCAGTAGTAAGTGTGAGGGCGTTAGCATCGTAGTTTTAGCTTTGAAAACAGTTAGCTAAAAAGTGTTTAAATTGTGGCATGTAAAATATTGGACAGTGATACTGCAAAAACATATGGCCTAATACGATACCCAAAAAAAAATGAATTTCTTCACAAGTTTGATGCTAATATGCTTAAGGAAAATAGAAATAAGAGCTTGTGGAGAAATAACTAACAGACCATAGCAGAAAAAGGAAGACTGTTAAAGATGCATCTTTTGCTGAGAACGTGGAGTGGTTTGTGGAGAGGGATCCAACGTTGCATGTCCTAACCATTGTTGAAGATGCAACATTTGTGCAAACTATCATATTGATGATCTATTCTGTAAAGCCTGTGTAGGTTTTATTTCATCAAACTTAGTTGAATCTCATTCTTAAAGCAGGCTTGTTCTACCGTAATAAACAGAACATGTTAATCAAGGACACTCATAACATTATAGAAACCTGAAAATCAGATTAGTATAGCTTTGGTATCTACTCCTTTTTTATTATTTTTACCATTCTGCAAACCTTATAAAAGCTCTGCAATTAGATACAAACCTCAAAATCTACTTAGTCAGTTAAAAGGAAGGATTACAGGATAATGCATGTGTTGAGAGAGATTGCTATGAAAAGAAATACAAACAACTGCTTTGTTCTGCAACTGCTGTTTTGAGTCCGCTTTGTATCTGGGCAATTATTGAGGTAGCATCTAACCATATGAGTAATTCCGTTGCAGATTTTGTCTGCATCCAAAGTTATCACCTTAGTGAATGAAAACAAATTTGAGGGATAGACTATTTTAATAATTTTTACAAGATGGTCAAAATGCAGGAATTTATCTTATTAGATTAAGGTTGCTTGCTTGCAATTATGGTACCTCTTCTGAAAGTTTCTGTTTGTAGAGGTCATTTTGTTCTGTACTTAAGAGGGAACAAAATGTGAGAGTATAGCTTGAAAGTTTAATAATCTTTTGCTTAGCTTGGACTTACTTCTTTCTGTTTGTGCTTTAATGAATATAATTACACTAGGACAACAATCCTCTCATGGGTCCTAGTTCTAGTTGGGATCTAATCCCATGGTGACAGCCAAACCTTACTGACTGGTATATGATTTCTATAGCTTTTATTGGTTATAGCTTTACTGATTTTGCATTATGGTAAAGTTGTGCACCATAATTCTTCTTCCCCCTGAGAATTTGATTTGTGGTTTGCATGTTGCTTGACTATATACTTTTGGTTTTCTACTTGGCAATAACTGCTCTTACTTTGAAATCGAGTATTGTCAAAGCTTCAAAATTTAAAATTTTGGAAAAAAGTCTGAAGCTGTGGAATGCTTAGATCCATTTTTGTTTTTAGATTGAAGGTTATTCACCTGAAAACATCATCATAGTGATTACCTAAAGCTGCTCTCTCTTGTTAGGTTCTGCTTGGATGGCACTCTCTAGATCTTTCATTGATTACTGCATATGGGGATGGGACAACTTACCTCGAACTGTTCTGATGTACTATTCAAATTTCATATCTTCTCCTGAAGGATACTTCCACACTGTCATTTGCAATGCCGAAGAGTTCCGGAACACAACTGTGAATAGTGATCTCCATTTCATTTCTTGGGACAATCCTCCCAAGCAACATCCTCACTACCTTATCACTGCTGACATGAAAAGGATGGTTGATAGCAATGCTCCCTTTGCAAGGAAGTTCCATAGATATGACCCGGTATTGGACAAAATTGATGCCGAACTACTATCCCGAGGTCCTGGCATGGTTGTTCCCGGAGGCTGGTGCATCGGAAGAAGGGAGAACGGCACTGATCCCTGCTCTGATATTGGTGATACCACTGTCCTCAGGCCTGGTCCAGGGGCAAAAAGGCTGGAAACCTTAATCAGCTCACTACTATCAGAAGAGAAATTCCGACCAAGACAGTGTAAATGACAACAATGGTAACAACAACAGCAGCATTCTGGAGATTATTTCCCTACGCCTCACTTTAATTTACAGGTGCATATGTAGTTAGCATTATCAATTATCAATATCAATGATTTAGTGCTTCTTTCCACTAAAAATAATATTGAAAGCATACACGTCCTCAGAAGACAAGCGAGATAAGTCCTGTGAAACGAGGTTGACTGCAGAGCTGGATCACAAATGATATTATATAATATGGTTTACATGATGACAGAGTTGACTCCGGCCGCTAGTGATATATTCCCCTCTTTAATGTTTTCCTTGACTTGAATCTGGCCAATCAGCATCCAGCATTGAAGCTTCTCTAGTACTTAATTCAGCCGAGAAGGGGGGAGCTTGTGTTTAGCTTTACTGCTTTCTTTCCAAGTTTGATGTTGTTTGTATGGAAAGAAAGGGATAATAGGAGGGAAAAGTGGGGGAGGGGTTGGTTGAGGGAGAGAAAACTGACTAAGAGTAAATGAAATGAATTGAAAGACAGAATTACGTTTTGTAACTTTTAATTTGCATATACTTGTCAATCAATGCTGTTATATGGCTTGCTTTGCTTTCCCCTCCTTTTGTCTTTGGAGCCTATGCTCCCTATTTCACTTCCATACTGGATTAATTAAACATCATATTCTTTGGAGCAAACCCTCTTGTATCTTGTATCTGACAATATATTAGAGGTTTGAGGACCAACAGAGCGACAAACATAAAGATCTCTAAGATTTCTTACGTCTTGGTTGATGCTGTACATCTCAGCTGCTAAAGACTGCAAAATTGATTTTATACAGATCACCTGCAGTTTTAGTTGAACGATTCCTAGCACCCATATGTTATTTGAAGCCTACAAAGGTTAAGCCCACTTGAAATTGATTATGTCCTAATATATATTGGCCTAATGATATGATAAACTGCAATTATAACTTGTGAATAAGATAATTACATAAGGTACAAATAATTTGCAGTAAATTTGACAAATTAAATGTTTATATTATAAAAATCACATTAAAGTTAACTTTTCGTATAAACAAAAATGATATTCAAAATGTTTAGTAGGAGGGTTTAATTCCACAAATTTAAACATGAGAATTTTATTTAAGATAATTCGTAATAGTGATAGATTGATAATTAGTTAATTGCTTGATACAGAGCAGGACAATTGAGCTACCACTGGCCGTGGCCTATTGGGCTTAGGCTCATACATAACCAACTTGTTACCCTTTCATGAGACAAAATGGAAGAGGTAGATTGGTAATTAGGTAAATTGGGGCCATTTCTTCTGGTACACTCTTTTTTTTCTAGGCACCGACCTCATGGGGTGTGTATCTAGAAAAAAGGGTGCATCAGAAGAAATGATCATTATAGAGCAAGCAGGCCAATTGGGCCAAGGCCCATACATAACTGTTACCCTTTCATGAGACTAATGGCCAAAGACAAATTTATGGCCACAGAAAGGATGAAAAATATATATGGAACTATGGGACGAGGCAAGGAGATGTAAAAGATAAAATCTTTTCCAACTATTCTGCATGTGACATATACATGAATGAATTGATATAATTATGAATGAAAGGGAAGGCAGCATAGTGACAAAAGCAGAATATTTAACATAAAGTAGACGAAAACATTGACTTTTCTTCATAACGTTGAAAGCACATTCAATAAATGATGTAGTTGCAAAAATATCTATCTAGATTTGAAACCACATTCAATAAGAACATCTTTTCTAGTAGAAAAGGAAAAAAAATCTACATGTAAAACGAAAATATCTTGTGTTTAGGATTGTGGAGCCATTCAAAGAAGCACAGATGGATTATTTAGGAGGCTATGCTAAGCTGAGAAGCAAAGGAGGAATTTCAAGTTTGAAATACCAATTTATAAACATCGAAGACTGTTTTTATTTTTTTTTATTTTTTTTATCAGTAGGTAAATGAGGAGAGATTAGGATTTGCAACTTAGAGAGAGATTTAAACTCGATGCTAAACACTTACGTTGGGGTCATTGACCAATTTAACTAAGATTCTACTAGTAAAGATGATTTTATTAAAAGGAAAGAAGCAAAGATGGATAACTTAGACTATAGCTTAGATGAGAAAGAAAAGAAGAATTTCTAAGTTTGAATATGAACTTATAAGTTTTGAAAATGATCTAAGTGATATTTAACCACAATAAAGATTAGTAGCAATGTTTAGTTTTACAAGAAGGAAAGGAGGGATTTAAACTTGCGTAGTCACACAATTATATGTAAAAGTGCATTTGCAATAAGATGTCCTGACACAATTTATAACCTAAGATAAAATAAAAAAGTAACACAATAATAAAATTTTGACTGCACTAAATTTAAATCTTTAAAAAAGTAAAAGAATCTCTTCCCCTTCTTTATCTTTCACACCCTTTAATTTTTCTCATCTTTTTAAATAATCAAACCATTACTAAATCTCCCCAAAACTAACAGACAGAACGTAAATTGAAGAGGAAGGACAAAAGAAGGGAAGTGATTGAGGTTGTTACCTGGTTTCCCGTATAAGTTGAAAATTTGAGCTCAGAAACCATGTGTAGCAGAGAAGCCAATTTCTTGGAACAGCAATGATTTGAAGGCGAGACAATCAGAGACTGCAGGGGCTTCAGTCGAGGAGAGATGATGACTCCTGCAATAAAACAAATGGCTTGAATTGCAATTCCAATTCCACCATTAATGTGCAGCAGGCGTCATCTCTCCTACGACAGGAGTCCCTTATACAGTCTTCTATTCGGGTTTCTCTTCATCTGCAGCAACCAAGACCAACAATTTCTGCTGATTTTATAGCTTGTGAGGGTCTCTGTATGAGCCTCAAAGGCCAGCAATTTAGTTTTATAAACTGGGGGAGGTGCCATCTACACACTACAATCTCCTCAATTGGAGACAAGGGCAATAAACTAAAATTAAGCAAAGTTTTTCTTAATAATTATTTAACTTAGTATTATTGTATATCATATATACATTTTTTTTTTTTTAAATTGATTATGAAAGTCAATGTTTCATTGTAGATCTAGTTCGGTTAAATACTATGTTGCAAGAATATTAAAATATGCATTGGCAAGATTGACAAGTGGCATTTCTAATTTTCTATATCCAACTTCATTTAGTTAAACATCAAGGATTACGATGAGAATATTAAATGAATTGGAGTAATACTATAACCCAACACATGTGAAGTAATGATAATATAATCTACATTAATAAACTACAAAAATAGGTTTTTGTGTAGAATAAGAGAATGGAAAATGGTTTTTTCACAATTGTAGGTAAACACTCAAAATGTGTATTAGTTATTTGTAAGGGTAAAATTATAAAAAAAGTAAAAATAATATAAAAATATGTAAAATAAAAATATGTACATTGTAGTCATAAAGAGAAATGATATGTAATCATATTTTGTTATAAACCCTAAACAAAATATATAGTTGAATAGAGAAAACATTCTACGAAGGTACTTTTAGTTTCATTGTTAGTATTGCTCATTATGATTGGTCAAGCTGAAGTATTGTTTCATTTTTATTCTTCATCCTTCTATATTCAAACAATCATAATATATTAGGATAAATAATGAGATAAAAAATGAGATAGAAGTTATTATTTTGTATATAAATATATATGTAAGATTAAATAAGATAAAATTTTTTTGTTTACTTCTTATCTCTAAATTTAATATTAATTTTATAAAATAAAGATAAATAGAGTTTAAAATAACACGAGAAAATAAGAAGAGAAGAACTTGCCTATATATGTAAAATAGCAAGTTGTTGATGACACGAGCTATTTGTACTGCAAATCAAACAAACGCATGCAGCAGAACCAGCATATAAATGAGCAAAAGATGAAAGAAATCCCTCATAACTATATGTACGTTTTATTGAACCTTGCTTTGGCTGCCTTCTAACTTACCTCTTGTATTTTTAGACATTTCTCTAGCTGAAGTTTCTTTCATTTGGTAGACTTGACGTTGAATTTTTCAAAGAAAAAAATAAAGGAGCTAGCTAGCTGATGGGTGGGATCCACACCAGTGGAGACACAACAAGCAGTCATTTTGTCTCGTTGTTCTCGTGCTTTGACGAATATTTAAGTAAGGACGGGACTCGTCCATTTCACGTGTGAACTTGTCGCCTCGCCTACGGAGGAAGACCCAACAGTTTAAGTCATAAAAATAATATATATTAACATTGCACAAAGTTTTACTTTTTTCAAGCTTTCATATTAATTTTTGGTAATTAAGTTTTATAAAATTGACTGAAAAATGATTTAAGATTAAAATATATATTTGATGCAAAAAGTCAAGTTCAATTCAAAAATTTAAATTATAAAAATTTTAATTTAATTAAAAAATAACAACAAAAAACTTAATCCCTTAATTAAAAAAGTTTTGATTTCATGTCAATCATTAATTAACTCAAAAATTTAATTTATCAAAAAAACCAATAATAATTTTTATGTATATCAACCATTTGACTAGTCTTATTGGTGGTGATTTTTGCAGACTAAGTCTCATGGACTAGGCTTGCCACATCTTAGTTGTGCTGACATTTAGCTATGATTTAACAGCACAAGCTTAAGTCATAAACAACCTGACTTGCAGCATTGTGCTGATGTACATGTAATCATTTAATTTATTTTACTTTCACACCAAAAATATCTTCATATCTCTTGCTTTTAATTTTAAAGTTTTAAATTTGGTTGTAGAATTTTTTGAAGCTGTTCTTACAATTTTTTCTCCTTGAATCTTTAGTTTTTGGTCCAACCGTAATTAATTTATCCATCATTAATATGATTTCAGAGGGAACTTGACGGGAAGATGAGGAAATAATTTTAGCACCCTCCAAAATTAATATTTGTACCCTTTAAATTGAACAGTTAGAGACAAGTTTTGGGTGTTAAAAAATTAAAACTTGAAACTAGTTTTAGATACTAATTTTTTAACACTCAGAAACTGGTTCAAGTGCTTAATCTTTTTTTTTTTTTTGACTTGAAATTAGTTTCCGAGGTTGAGTCATCATGGGGTGCAAAAACTAATCCCTGGAAGATGAATTACCTCACCCCACCATTCCTAGCCCGATTAGCACAGTGATGGGCACTGAGGAAACCTTTTACCTCGTTTAGCAAATTGTTTACTCCAATAATGAACCACACCTTGCAGTTCCTCTACAGTAATTTGCTGGCTTACTTTGTTATTTTATATATTGTTTTAATTAATTAAAAATTATAAAATAATATTATATAATGATAGTTTTATTCATTTAAATTAATAATAATAAGTAAAATGTACGAAACACTAAATGAAATAATAAATTTATTTTCACAAATTCTCTAATTTTACAAAATTTCTGTTTCATCTTTTTCGAATTAGTAATTAACAATTCATGCAATATTATTTTCTAATATATTAACTAATGCGAAGAAGATATAAAGTGGGACAAAATGTCCTATTCCCTATTTATGTTATGAGATGAGATAGCTCCAAATCAATTTGCAATTGGACAAATTTAATTGATTACTTCCCTTGAAAGACCGTTTCTTTATTGACTTGTAATGGCTTCAGGAAAAGTCTCCCATAGGAGAAAATTCTTAAGTACGTCAACTTGGTAACATTCTTAAGAAAATTTTAGACGTTACATATAGTATATGCTCGGCCCGCCGCTGCTTGCTTTTGAGTCAGAGTGGAACCCTATTTTAATAATCAATCAGGCTTGCATCATTGATTAAGTGCATGTTCCATATAGAACAAAAGAAAACAGAAATAAGAGGTTAATTTCATGATCTTCATCTAGAAATGTCCTATTCAAATTTAATTGACAATGTATGATTCAGTTAATAAATATGCTAAGCTTAATGGTTGAAAAACTTATGTAACATTAGAGGTTTGAGTCTATAAAAAATATGTATTCGGAAAAAGTAACTGTAATTATTTTTTATCTTTAAATAAGATTAGTTTCACTTCTAATATTAAGTAAGAATTATTAATAGATAAAATAAAAATAAAAAGAAAATATCCAATTCTCCTTACTAAAAAAAATGTCCAATTCAGAAGAAATGTACCATGTAATATAGGAAAGTAAAAGGGCAAATCTCTTTGTACACCAACCATTGATATGCTATTGTAAAGATGTAAGCTCGTGTTTCTATGGAGTTGATCAATTAACCATGCCCAAATCTAACGTGGGTGAACTTATAAGGAGCAAGACAAAAATTGCTCGGGTGGGAGGAGACCAAGTCAAAAGTCAAAATCCTTTGGGTTAGAGGAAGTAGAGAAGAGAAAACAGGAGGTTAAACAGTAAAAGTATGCGTAAGAGTGAAATGTTGGCATTTATAGGGAAAGAAATCAAAGTTAGTAATTATTTGGGTTAGTTCAGTCATCTTGCTTGACATAATTTATGGGTACGCTGGGTTGGATCTCAGGTTGAATCTCGGGTCAAGTTGATTGACATGTCCAGTTGGATGAGAGTAATTTATGTTACCCCTGTATAACAACTCGAATTCGGAATCTTGAGGAGTTCTTAATCCATCGTACTAGTTAACTTAAATTGTTATATTTACTAAGAAACTGGATTGGTGGTGTAAAATGAAGATTCTTAGCCTTTAATATTGTGAAGAACGTTATATTAACTGGAGGCCAAATCTTGTATTAGAGAAGTAAAGGATTGCTGGACTTTTGAATGATATTTTTTAAATCAAAACTCGTTTGTAGTGGAAAAATTAATTACCCTAATTTATTCTTGAAATTAAGTTGCCTTACTTTGGAGGTTACTTGCATAATTTATTAGAGGTTATTATCATTACAGAATCAAAAGCCTTAATTTGGTCCTTGATTGATTGAGGACTTCAAAATTGTTCTGTTAATTCATTACACATTGATTGATTGCTATTTGTGTCCCTGATAAATTCTCTTTTATGCATATATCACTTCTCAACTATAAATAAAAGCTCTTTACCATAGAAAAATGTTCCTAATTTCTTTTTATTCTCTAGCTTTTTTTTTTAATCCATCAAGAATATTTTTCAGTCATCAGTTAAAGAATAATTCCTTTTATTTAAGCACAGAGATCACCACATTAGACATACCTCTTAATAAAACCTTTTATTATATACTCAGTCTAAAATTGAACTTATGTCAATATTATTGAAATACCTAGTTATTTGATAACTAAAAGCTTTGTTGTTATATTCTCTTGCTTTCTACTCTTTTTGTCTTTTTGGTAGGCACAAGCAAGTTAATAAGTGTAAATCCATGCATGGTGGTGGGGTAGGCTGCAGAAACCTCAAGAGTAGGAACTTCCAATCTGTTGCAATGGGACTTAGTCATCTTAGGGTCAAAAACATAATCTCAAGAACAGTGTGAGTCATATAATTCTAAAGATCACTCATTGATTTCCGTACATTCTCTTATCAGAAATTTCGTCCTCTGTCATCGTTGTGCATTTACTTGACAGCGGGAGGGGTTGCCAGAACTCTAACGGAGTTGGGAAAGCAACACCATGCCATTCTATACCTCTCTTTAATTGACCATCATGTCATTGTTGCTTGATGTATAATTGCAATATTGTTTTTCTGACCCAGCTAAATTATAGACATTGCATTAGCTGGAACTGGCAAACAGTTCCGCAGGTCTAAAAGTTAGAAGTTGAAAGTGACCTTGTCTGAGATTCACTGGTAAGTTACATGTTATTGTTGCATAATTATACATGCGAGAATAATAATAAGAGAAAGTAGTTTGACACAATGAGACAACCTCAAAGATAAAATTTTGACACCTCTTATATCCTAAATCAAACTTGATTCTTTCCCATTAAAAAAGAGATATGATCTTTTAGGGCATTTTGAAGAGTCATATTTATGAAGGTATATCCAAAAACTTGATGTGTATAAAATATGTCTACTCAAATAAAAAATGAGCTTATATTATCAATACAACTAATAAAGTATTTCAGGTTATCGTGACTATTAATTATCAAAATATTATAATCTAAAATATTATTTAGACAATCAAAAACAATAACTCAAATTAAAAAAATATAAAGAAAGAAAAGAAAATACAAATAAAAGAAAATAATAAATATATAAAAGCCTATTTTTCTTAATTCATATAAATTATATCAATTATCAACCAAAATTCCTAATACGTCAATAACTGCAATTTTCTAATGATCCAAATTATTCTCTAACTGCAAAATAAAAAATTAAATTAGATCAGAACTAAATATATATTAGTAGAGCCAAAACTACTAAGAAAAGGGATTACAAAATATGAATATAAAATCCAATTAACATGTATATTATTATAGATAATGGGAATTATATATGGAATTTGTATATTTGCCTTTGACTTGAAATAGGAAGTGATAATTACAGAATTACGCAATAAGATGGAACTTTTATTTAATAATATAAATAAGAGTCTCAATGGTCTAAGGAATATATAAAATAGGATTTAGATTAAGAATTCTCCTCCTAATATAAGAAAATGCTTATAGATTAATGAGTTAAGTGTAAATAAATGCTTCCTGGTTGAATATTGTCTAAAAGATTTGAGTAAAATACATTCCTCTTCCTCGAACACTAAAGCTAATCAATCATCGGTCTTACATTTTTTTTTTCCCCTAATCTCTGATAAAAATTCTCGGTTACAGAGGGAGAGGGAAACGGGTTTGGGATAGTCATTGAAGCTGCACCAATCAGTAAGCAATAAAATATACATGGCTTAACAAGTTACCCCCCGATTTCTAGCTTTCCCCGCAAGAGCTTTGAAAACCCTGAAATTAACTTCCTTAACGGGGTTCTAGCCGGCAATCTAGCTTCTCAGCAATGAAGCTATCTATCAAGAATCCACTCATTCCAAAGACTTAAACTTCAGGGCTTCGAAGTGTGAAAAGCATAAATTTACTTTTATCACGTACTGAAATTTTTAATTTAACTATAAACGTGGTGAGTGGTGGTAGGAGAATTCAATCTTAGGTACCAACAATATAATACATATGGTTGTGTATTGTAGGTACCACTTTTGATACTCGAGTCAATATTGTAACAAGAGAAGAGGAACTTATTTTAGGAAAAGGAAAACATAGTAAAAATTAAAAGGTTTATAAATATCTATTACAAGAATATTTTACTCATTTCACTGTAGTAAGAGAATTACGTATTAACAATTACTAATTTTTAGATCCGGCTATCATGTACATTTTTTCTTTTTTTAATTGTATACTTTATTTCCATTAGTTGTTTTACCTTGACAGAAATGTTATCAAAAGAAAAAATATGACTAGAAAGAAATAGGCCTACATAGAAATGATTATATCAACATAAAATGCCATTTTAGGACTGAAATGGCAAAATATGAATGATAAGATTAAAGATTTCATCTTAATATTTGATATTATTTAATTATAAGTACATACATAGCTAGCTAGGAAGAGAAACTTACCTGCAAAGAAAGATGCGAAGAGGAGAATAATGAATAATTAATATCCCCAAGTCAAAGTAGATGAAGTTCAGTTGGTCAAAGCTGGTGGCAGCTTTAGTGGAAGACAATTAAAAGAAAGTCTGCATGTTTTTCTTCTTGTGCTGTAAATTAAGACAATTGCAATTTGTGTACAGTAATTGTACCAGAAAGGTAAAACCTCCGACATAAGGTGCAACACATTTGGAACAGCAGAATAGAAAAATAAATATCATATCTAGGAGCTAAAGCTGGTTGATTAACCATTGATGATAACTCTTAACTTTCCAATCATTGCTCGTTTGCCTAGAGGGTTGTTGCTAGCAGGCTTATTGCTCTGTGTTTGGATGGCGGTGTAAGACCAACAGAAGAAAGAGATCACGAGGTTTTATAACTGTTCTTGTGCTTAAGTTAAAATTAGCATTTAAAAAAGAAGATAAATGTTATGAGATACAAAAGTTTATAAATGAATAAATAAAAATGATTTATAAGAGTGAGCAATAACATATTGGTTAGTAGAAAATTGATTGATGTGGAGTAAGCCGATTGGTGAATTCGGCCAAGGATGATCAATTAGGGTTAAGGGGTTTGATTTAGTAATTTATCATCATCACTAAGGCTTTTTAGAGCTTTTTCACTTAAATTTAAATCCTTTAGGATCAACATATATTATCCGCTCATTCTTTTATATATGACAAAAATAAAAATAAAAATAAAAATAACGAGTAATTTATAAGAGAGCTTTTAGATATGAACCGGCAGTAAGAGACTTGTATAGCATTTAGGATGTTTAAGATTTAATTCTTCTGTTTAAAAAAAAAAGTCATTTACAAGAGATAAATAGAAAATTGATTGATGTGGAGTAAGCCCATTGGGTAATTGGACCAAATGATCAATTAATGAACAATGAATTGGAAGTTGGAAACTAGAAAAAATAAAATAAAATTACTGAACAAGAGAAAGTTCAAGAAATGCTTGAATTATTTCACTGTAAGTGGAGTTTTTAGTAATATTTCAAACTAAATCATTCAAATATTTACTGTGTAATTTAATTTAAATTTTGAAAATTTTAAAAAAATAATTAAACAAATAAATTACAATTTGGTTCGGATGGTTTGAGTAATTTAATTTTTAATAAAAAATAAAGAATTAACATGTTAACTTAAATAAAGAATACTTTTAGCAGTTACTTATACATTCTCCCTTCCAATCTTATGTTTAAAATTTAGTTTTTACTCTCTAAGAAATTAAATACTAAAATTAAAAAATTTCAAATCTAGTCATCATACTTTTTATTACTGATAATAGACTAATAGAAAACTAAGAGAAAAATCATATTTATGTTATAATATATATTTTTAATTATATTATGTGATGTTTTTATATATTAGTTGTTATTTAAGTGAGTATTTATGCAAATAATATATTTTTAATTATAATAAGTAAATAATTCATATATAAAATTTTAAATATACACATTTGTATTATATTAAGTATATGATTCGGTTCGGTTTTATAGCTGATCATAAAATAAAAAGAAAATCTTAAAACAAGAATGGCATGCACGTGAGAGGCCTGAACTCTGCTCTCTTATCTCCCTTTTTTCCTTCTTTTCTCTCTAGCACTCCCAGTTTTGTCAAAATTGGATCTGATCCGTTTAAGAACTGGGCTAAGCTCGATTAGAACCGGGTTTGGGTTTCAAATGGCTTGCCCATTCAAATCAGACCAAACTCTGGCCAAGCCCAATTTTAAACGGGCTGGCCTGTTTTTGTTTATCTTAAATTTTTAAATTTCTTACAACTTGGTTTTAACCTTATATCTTTGAGATATTTATTTATTTATTTTTATAGCGATTGAATTTATGATTTCTCCATCATAAAAGCATGATTGTGATAATTGTGTCATTTTTTTGGTATTGTTAGTTTGCTATATATATATATAGAGAGAGAGAAGTTAATAATCTTATTGACTTCATTCAATGAGATTACAATTGTTCCTTTCATACTATTTAACAAGAACGAAAAATCGAATTCTAGTTTCAACTTGTTTCCTAGAAGTTTTCTAAAGCAAGAGTAGAAAACTTAATTCTAATTAGGACTACACTTTTCAGCAACATGTAAGTTTAACTTGGGATGGTGATATCCTTGGTATAATTGGGACATCAATTTCAGAGAAGATGAATGGAAGGTGATAAGAAATAACTCCGCGGTTATAATTTCCCTCCTAATCGTTATAATCTCCTAATTTAGTTATAAACTAGGGCTATATATATATATATATATATATATATATATATATATGTATTTGTAAGCACCAATAGTTCAATTGATAGTCAAAGTATGATCCTTTTGAGACATATAATCACCAAAGTGAAAACATATTTCCAAACAAAAGTAGTTTCCCTACACAACTAGGGCTAAATATTTAGTATTACTTGTGACACATGTATCATTTTATAGTCTCTATATCTTACGAATAACTAACAATAAAAATAATTTATAGGTCCTGTATATTTAATCCTCTTTTTTAATGTGATAAATTTATTTTTCTTTGCTTTTGATATGAATATGTTCTACAAAATCGATTAAGTAAAATAAATGATATAAAATTATTTATTCGTACATAGTGTGAATATATTGTGATAAGTTTGATAGAATGTTGAAGAGAAAGTCTAAAATGTTGAATAAATTAGTTTAATCAAACGTCCTATGTTTTTCTTAGGTGAACGAGTCATTGTCAGTAAATATTTCTCAGGAAATCATGAGACTTTTGATCATGAGGTAGGGATTGATGTGATTTTTTATAGTCTTATGTTAGTTTCCTTATATTTTTCTCTCGAACTATATATTCCAAAATATGTCATTCAGTCATGTTTTTAAGACTGCAGTGAATGTGAATCATGAATGTGCTGCTGAAGCTTCCATATATGTTTGGAATTTAGCGTAAATCACATAATTCTCAATTGACTATTCTTTTTAAATATGAAATTGACTAGTATAAATAATAATTATAAATCACTTTTTTAAAAAATCTAAAACAAAAATGTGTATATACCTAACCCTAGTCTCTTTATCTTTCTCTGCCCTCCTTAATTTCCACGAATCCTAGTCTTTATAAACTTATCAATTTTAAGTTGTTTTCAATGTTTTCGGAAATAATTTTGTTAATTTTTAAGTTTTTTATTTTCTTTTTGACAAAAAAATCAATAGTTTGATAAAATTCATTAAAAATAATTATTACACACTAAATAAATATAAAAATAATTAAAAATAAAAATTAAAAATGAAAATAACAATTTTTTTTAAAAAATAAAAATTGAAATTTAAAACACATTTAAAAAATTAAAATATAAAATATAAAATAAAAACCAAACACCTAAGTTATTAGAAAAATACCTAAAACAAATTTTATATTATATCTAACTTCAATTATATGCCAGTAAAACAATAAATAACTACATAAATAATATTATTTTACAAAATTATCTTTATATATTTATTATTAATGTAAGGTTAGTTGAGATGGTTGATAAGAATTAACATTAATTAATCGTAAAAGATAAAATTAAAAAAAAGAAATATCTAGTGCTCTTTTGGATAAAGAAAAGGACAGATAAATTAGAAAATTTTTCTCTCCCTAAAATACAGTTAATTTGGAATGGAGGCAGTATATTTTACATACAAGGAGTTATACACAGTCTCTAGTTACTCTCTTTTCGTGTTCAGTATCAGTAACGCTTTCCGGTACTACTATCATGTAAGCCAATATAGGCTTACACCTCATGTGCATGTGTCCATGCAAGAATAGCTCTTTCATTACATGAGAGTAGTTCCTCCACACCATTTAAGATCAATTTCAATTCACATGTCTCTTCATGATCAAGAATGAAAAGCACATGGTCAAGTTCAACCCCTATGAATAACATGTGAATTCTTTTCGTGTGGTTACAACGGATTTCTGCATAATTTTGGGTAAAGAAATAATGTGATGAGTGTTTAAGCCTCGTCCTATAAATCGAATTTGCTGCTAATTAATCCAGTGCAATCACACGTAGATATGGCTTCAACATCTTCCTCTACCATGGCTTTCCTACTCCTTTGTTCCTAAACTGCCGTTTTACTGAGTCATTACTGTTCGGCCATGGAATCAGGTGCTATATTTTCTAATGATTTGGGCTGGTTACATGGTGGACTCTTGGCTTCTTCTGCAAAAGAGGCAGCTGAAGTACATACTCATCTGCCAGGGTTTCCCAGCTCCATTGAGTTTATGCAATCTATAAAAAGAGACACTGCGCCAACTCCAGAGCCATCTTTTGGTATTGCAGAGCAAGATATTGTACCAACTCCAGAGCCATCTTCTAGTATTCAAGATAAAGACATTGCTGTAAGTCCAGAGCCTTCTTCTGAAATTGCAAAACAAGACATTGTACCAACTCCAGAGCCATCTTCTGGTATTGTAGAACAAGATGCTGCACCAACTCCACAACCATCTTCTGGTATTGCAGAACAAGACACTATACCAACTCCCGAGCCAAGTTCTTTCATGCTTTATTGGAGGAAGATCAATTTTAACTTGAAAGACTCTTGACTCTGAATGTTGATCTCTATGCCCTATATTAGAAAGAATGTATTGGTGGAAATTTTCAATATTAATTTAATGAAAGTAATATTTAGTCTATAATTACTTGCTTTCCATTTTATGAGATAATTTTTTTTTTTGTCTTAAACTTTGTTTTATGAATAATACTAAAAGTGGGACTAATTTTATTTTTGAATCAATTCAAGCTCGTAAAACAAAATTTGAAATAACAAATAAGATAAAAAAAAAAAACTTAATTCCTATCTTTATATATGCATAGGCCTTAAATTTTGAATTTTCATCTTTCTAACATGCTTGGGGAAGTGTATTGATATATGAATCGATAAATCTAATTCAAAAGTAGTCCAGCTTTAAGAATAAGAATTGGTAAGAATTGAAGTTTATTTCGTAAGAGATGTTGTTGACAAACAAAAATGAAAAATTTCAAAGCAGCAATGCAAAAGAATTACATTGATTATTTTATGTCATTGATTAGTCAAGGCCACTTACACTTGAGGCTACAACAGTATTGCATAAACTACTGAAAAATGCTATTTGCACATGTAGTATTTTGCAATTACTTGTAAGAGTGAGAATATAAATGGAAGAGTAATTAAGATAGATATAAAGAAAGATAAAATCGCTTGGTTGAGTCTCTAATAAAAGAAAACTGGATTGTCCATACCTCCTTTCTATAGAAACATATCCATCGTAATGTGATAAAATAATTAATGGCATAGAAACACTTACCAAAATATAATGGTAGAGGTAAGGAAGAAATAAAAAAAGATGAACTCAGAATTCTGTTTTTCTAATCCGATGCAGAGAGGTTGAAGGGCATCATGTCGCAGGAGGGTGGCACCGGCTTTAGTTTAACATATATTCATGAACAGTAGCTGGTGCCACCACTCCTGCGACAAGATACACTAAATCTCTCTTACTTTTTTATTTTCCTTTACTTTCCATTGAGCATTTCATGTTGGCAATAAGGTATACATATACATATATATAGTATAGCCTCCTGCATGACTCTTCAATCTGAAATCGTTTTGTGTGTTTGGTTTACTTTTCTTTTCTATTGTAGTTTTTAGAGCATTAATTGCCGAGAAGTAGCCAACTTTGAAGGGGCTTCTGGAACTTGAAAGAATAGTCCGAAGACTTGTGTTTGAACTACCCACACATTATTCCCTTTTATATGATTTTTCCACACAAGAAACTTACAAGCAGTTTACACTGATTTTTTCTCTTATAATGAAATTAAAAAGGTTAGTGAAGAGAGGGACGTTTTGTTTTCTCATCAAGTTATCACTCAGTCAATGGAAAATCAGGGATGGATGTCACAGCTGCTCTCTTTGGAGTTATTATTGGTCCCAAACTTAGGCATTTTTTTATTGCTATATATTATAAATTTCTAAGATAACAACCAGGGAAAGATCAATGGCGATAAGAAACTTTGGGCAAAAATGTTAGTTAAGGGACAACTTTCTGTTGCACAATTTATTTTAAATCCTGTTTTATTTTGTTTTTATTAATAAAAATATTAAATATTATTTTAAGTATTAATCAGTTATTTAAAAATATTTTTAACCAATAAGAATATAATAAAATAGAATTTAAGACAAATTATGTGATAGGGAATATTATCCCATTTTTTAATGCATTATGAGGTTATAGAAATGACAACAAATAGCATCTTTCGTATTACGTAGTACACATACTGAGTCATAGGTCAGGCCATCAGTTGGCTAGGGTTTGCACGACGTACTTACACATTTTTATATACACATATATTTTCACACATTATTTTTTCTTTTCTTTTTTTCATCTCATGTTTTGTTTTAATATTTTTATTTACAATTTTATCTCTATAATAAATGCACACTAAATATGCAGATTGAGTGTACACTAACAAGTGTAAAAATTTGCATTGATTATTAATATATATTAGAAATCTTCTTTATGCAATATTTCAAGTATGATCAATCAATTTATTTTAAAAGCTTAAGTATAGAGGCACAATTATATTTTGTGCTAAAACCACTTAGCTAAAAAGATTATGATATATGTATCAAAATTAACTCAACCCAAAGTCTTAAAGACCAATCTCAAGGTTTTTGAAACGTTGGAGTTTTACTGTTGATAATATTCAAACGTTGTAAAAGTATAAATAAAAAAAATTGAGGTGAATGATTTTATATTTAACGGAAAAATTCTTACAGAAAAAACATCGACATGTTCAAACTCACAACAATTTATAAAAGAGTAAATATAAAGAAACTAAGCAGATATATTGATGAACCAGATACATGAAAAAAAAAAAAAAAAAAGCTAGCAATGGCTGTATCTTTCCCAGACATAGCAGCCGAAATTGAAGACGACAATTCGTGGATATTAGAATGCAAATTCTTGTCTTAAAAGTTACGACATTCCAAGGCCCACCTTAAAACGTTCTTCCATGAACTTTCAAAGGGTTTGGTATAGAAGGAGCAATGAAATTTCTATAATGTTACAAATTAGGTCTATTTATGCAATTGTCTTTGGAAAGCTACCGAAGCTGCCAACCACCAACGAATAATGGGTGTGTTCCCTTTGTAGGATCAAATTCTCTATTTTACAAATGCGAATTATTAAGCATCTTACTTATACTATTTGATTAACATTATTTAATAAATTGATGAAAAATTAATTTAATAATAAATAAATAAATAAATAAATTTTGATCGATTATAAGATAGAGTTTGAACGTCTTTTTTTTTTTTTTTTTTTTTTTTTATTTCGTTTCACATTTATACGAGCCTAAAGGGTCATTTTCACTACTTCCTTGTTGCTCCATTGGAATACAAAGGTATAATGCTGGAATAAATTGATCAATGACTCTTGAAAATAGCCACCATAATCAACTTCGCTTCAACTCTTTCTAATGCACATGGTACTGCATGGGGAACATTCTGGAGAAAGATAGATGCAGTCATGATGATTATTTGGAGAAAGATAGGGAAGAAAGACTAACAATAATCTTGTCTATGTAAAATTTCATGGGCAAGTACGTGCAAGATGAATTCATTCCACAAACTTAAGTATAAAGAGTTAATTATATTTTGTGCTAAAACTACTTAACTAAAATTAAAACTATAATATGTGTCAAAAACCATTTTAACCCAGGCAAGCCAAAGTTTCTAAGCACATGGTTCTGATTCTTGTTGCTATAATTGAGACATCAATTTCAAAGAAGATGAATGGAAGGTCGTGGGAAACTCCAGGGTAATTTAATCCAAAATCTTTATAAGCACCTAATTTAGTTAACAACTAGGGCTGAATATCTAGTACCTTTGTGACATGGTTATATGATTTTGTAGTATCTATATCATATGTATAACTAACTATTAAAACAATTTTCAGCTAGGTTGTATGTATTAATTTATTAAGAAAAATAAATGATATATCAATTTTATTTGTAGTATTAGTATTATTGTTTCAAATGTGAATCATGAATGTGCTGCTGAAGTTTCTGTGTCTGGAATTTGACGTAAATGACAGTAATTTCCAATTGACTATTTGAAGCTATCATTTCTCCCCCCCCCCCCTCTCCTATTCTCGATGAATCTTCTTTTGACTATATCTAATAAAGAGGTTATTATATTGTAATAAAAAAATTAATTGACGCGATTAATATTCATTCATACCAAGTTTTATTGTTTTTATATTACCAAATTTTACTAACCAAATTACCTATCCCTTGTCTTTCTCTCCCTTTCTCGGCCCTCCTAAATTTCCAGGAAGCCAAGTCTTTCTTTTTTCCTTTATTAATATTAAATATATTTGTGTTGAAGTTTAACAACTGTAATTGCTAAGAAGTTGCTAAAATATGGAGAGCCTTCTAGATATGAATTATTAAATATATTTGTAGCATGATTTTTGATTGTGCCAACTACATGCTCAAGTTAATCTAAATCGTAAGAGGTTTATTAAGGGCCATAGTTTCACAATTTCCAAAATTGTGTATAGCTATAGTCACAATTTCAAAATTTTGTAACAACAAATTTTGTATATTCTCTTTCAACTCGCCCGACAATTAATTTTGAAATTCGTCCCTATACTGAGGTTAATTATGTATTAACAATTCTTTACTATACAGGAAGAGATTGATGAGGCACACAATAGAGTTGATTTTTGGCCAATTAGTTTTTTTCTATGTCTGTAGATAAAACCTTAGGGGAGGGGCCAGGATTTTCAACCTGGAAAGGATGGGGATCGAGCCAGCAGCCAAAGGCTGGGGAGTGGCGTAAACCAACTGAGCCAACCCCACTTGCAGATTTTTGGCCAATTAACACCTTAAAGTTAGGGTTAGCTCTCGTGACTTTAACCCCAAGCTTTCAGAGGGGCTAGAATAGAAATACTGCCATCACCAATTAGGAAATTACCAATTTATCAAGCATCACCATAGGAAATAGAGAGCTGTTTTTGGAATCTTAAAGAACAAAGAGAACCACTTATTACATGTAAATTGTGAAAATGCGAATGTCAGTAACGTTTCCTTTGTAACTTTAACGTCATGCATAAGCTGATATAGATTCACACCTCACGAGTTTATGCAAGAATCGCTCCTTCATCACACGAGAGTTGTTCCTCCACTCCATTTAAGTGTAACAGCTACTTTGATACCAACGAAGTTGGTTAACAACTCAATTTCAATTCACAATCTCTTCGTGGTGAAGCCCATCAATACACGAGTCCATTCACTATGAATAGGGGCTAAAAAATTCAAGGTACATGTGAATTCCTTACACATGGTTACAACAGATTTCTGCATATTTCGGGCTTAAGAAATAAGAACCTTGTGATGGGTGTTTCAGCATCGTCCTATAAATAGAATTTACTGCTAATCCAATGCACTCCCAGATTAAAGAGCTAGCACAATTAAGTAGACATGGCTTCAACATCTTCCCCTAGCATGGCTTTCGTTCTCCTTTGCTTATCAACAACCGTTTTACTGAGTCATCACAGTTTGGCCATGGAATCAGGTACAGGTGCTATATTTTCTGATGATGATTTTGGTGGGTTACCTGGAATCTTGGCTTCTTCTGTGAAAGAGTCAGCTGCAGCACATGCTCATATGCCAGTGTTTCCCGGCTCCATCGAGTTTATGCAATTTATGAAAAGAGACACTATACCAACTCCAGAACCTTCTTCTGGCATTTCAGATCAAGATATTGTGCTAACTCCAGAGCCGTCTTCTGATATTGTAGAGCAAGACACTGTACCAACTCCAGAGCCTTCTTCTCGAATTGCAGAACAAGACATTGTACTAGCTCCAGAGCCATCTTCTAGCATTGCAGAGCAAGATAATGTACCAACGCCACAGCCATCTTCTGTTATGGCAAATCAACCAGACATTGTACCAACTCCAGAGCCAAGTTTTTATTCTAGGAAGTTCAAGTTTTTAATTTGAAAAACTCCTGAATCTAAATGTTGCTGTCTATCATATATTAGAAAGCATGCATTGGTGGGAATTTCAGGATTAATTTAATGAAAGTTCAAGCTAATATTTAGTCTACTACTCACTTTCCATCTTTATATTTGCACTAGGCCTTAAATTTTGAATCTGGATCTTGTGACATGATTGAATTGAACAAATTCTCAACTAGTCCAGTTGTTTAGAATAATTGGTAAAAATTGAAGAAATTGTGGGTGGCATAATTAATTTTTTTTTGGCAAGACCAATTGTTGACAACCGAAAATGAAATAATCCAAAACAGTAATGGCAAAGAATTATGGCTATTATGCTCATCATTGACATAGTAGTCAAGGTTAGGCCACTGACACTTCAGGCTTACAACAGTAAATATAAAGCCAAACATGAGTTATGTATTTTCTTTGTTGTGTATGAAACTCGAAAACGTACTTTATTTTCTGAAGTTTCTAGATTAATCATACCCAGACCCTTTATTATTCTGTGTATTTTTTTCCTCCCAAAAGAAAAAAAAAATACTCACAAATATCAAAATTAACACCCCCCCCCCCCCCATGCTTCAATCAAAGAAAGAGCAAAATTGCAGGTTATTGTAGCCTACAAACCATTTACTGGTGTTTTGATCCTTAAAATCAACCCATCCTCATAAGGTAAAATCTGGTTTTTGGTTGCTCCAACCTTGTGGCAGGAAGTTTCCAGGAGAGAATGAATGATATGAGTACTGTTGTTTGACTTCTGAGAATAGGGCTCATTGCCCTTACTTCCTTTCTATAGAACTAATGAGATAAAAGAATTATTGGCATAGAAACACATTTACCAAAAAAAAAATGGTGCAAGTAAGAAACAAAAATGAACACAGAATAATGTTTTGATGTTACCATATATAGCATACTATAGACTGAACATAAGAAGAAATAGTCCAAGAAGGTGTTATGCAGAGAGGTTGAAGGGAATCGTGTCGCAGGAGGGTGACGCTGGCTTTGGTGTTACATATATGCATGAACCAGAGCTGGTGTCACCTCTCCTGCGACAAGATAACCTCAACCTCTTCTTTTCTATTCTCCTTTGCTTTCCATTGAGCACTTCATGTTGGCATTAAGGTACATATATACATATATATAAACCCCTACACAACTCTCTTCCTTCTTGATATTGTGTGTCTAGACTACTTTTCTTTTTGATTTAGTTTTTACAGCATAAATTGCAGCGAAGCTGCCAACTTTGACTGGCCTTTGGAATATGAATAGTCTAAACACTTGGCGTTGGACGATTAAACTGACTATGGGAACAAATCTAGCTATTGTCATATAAGGTCTCTTATTACCTATTTCTCTTATTATGATTGTTCAAATGAAAGAAACAACTCATTGTATAGTATTATTCTATAATTTCTTAATCAATTATAATGCATAATATAGGAAATGAGACACCATGGTAAGACATTTTTTTTTTTTTTCCACCCGTTATTCCTTTAGTATTTTTTTTTTCACACAAGAAACTTACAAGCAGTTTACACTGATTTATCTCTTATAGTGAGATTAAAAAAGTCAACATGTGCCTGAAAGAAATACTTTGTATTGTCACCACACAGTCAAGGGACAATCAGTGATGGATATCCCAGATATTCTCTTTGGAGTTACCGTGGTTCCAAAATTAGAAATTTTTATTGCTATCATAAATTTCTAAGATAACAATGTTAGTTGCATAATAAGATCATAGAAATGGCGAAATATAGAATCTTTCAATACTATCAAGAGCTAGGTATTAAAAATTAGGGGTAGTTTTCCTCCAAAGAGGGAAAAAAAAAATTAACAACTACTATTTATTTTATATATTTATCCATTTTAAATGATTATACATCTATCTATCTTATGTATTTACCCTCATTTTTAAATTCTCATATTCCCTCCCTTACCCATATTAAATTTTGCCCTGTCGCCCAATTTTCTGGTTTTGCCCCCTCTTTCATAGTATACTTTAAGTATTTGAAGTGGATCAGGGTATCTAGCCATCTGGGGTTTTGTATTTATCATTAGATTAGATAGCTTGTGATACCAATGAGGAAAACCATAATTCTCTATCCAAAACCATGCAATTTTAGATATTATATATCGGGGATTATTTTTGTAAGTTTCATTGCAAAAACTTTTTTTTTTTTTTAAGTTTTGTTGTTTTGTTTTCCCCCTAATTCATGCAATTCCTCACGGGTAGCCCTTATTGTATGAAAATAAATTTTCTTTCATTAACAAAAACCCAAAAACAAAAGATTGTGGATATATCATTACTCATAACCAGGTACTGTTTTGACTGAGACAACAGCATTTATTCAAATAATTCACATGCATGAATCGGACTAATTGGGGTCTTGTCAAATAGAAGTTAACATATATGCAGCGCTGGAATTCCAGGCACTAAGAAAATTAAGACGACAAATGCAATTATGATTGCTCGGAGAAAGATAGGAGAAAGACTAGCAATAATCTTGTCAATGCAAAATTCCTTGGACGTGGAAAATCAATTTACTTCAAAAGCTTAAGGATAACTAGAGAGCTCAATTATATTTTATGCAAAACTACTTAGCTAAAAAACTTTGATATACAAGCTTTGCCGATAGATGTTTGCTCATTCTGATGAGATTTTCGTTATTTAAAAATGATTAGTCTCTTTATTTGTAATTAAAAATGCTGTCAGTGCAACAAAAAAAAGAAAAAAGAAAAAGAAAAGACTTTAATATGTATCAAGAACCAAGAAATTAAGTAGATAAATGGACCAAATTATATATATATATATATAGAGTAATGGACTATGCCTTCCACAGCACTGCTGCCAAAATTGACGATTACAATTAAGTGGATTAATATGCTAATTCTTGTCTCAAAAGCTATGACAACAATATTCCAAGTTTAAGATCTTTGAAATTCCGAGGGATTTGTTAAGAAGGAGCAATGAAATTTCTGCAATTGGAATATCATTTTAAAATAGATTCAGTTTAAAATCATGCATAATATGTGTAGGCTAATCGTATATATAGTTTATTAAATAAGGTTCCATTTTTTAATTTGTATAAAGAAAATGCTACAAGTTCGCTTATAGATATATCCCTTTTCTACTCCCTTTGATCTTGTTGGGTACTCAATCCATATATTCACATAAATGAGAATTTCAAAAGACATTAGAGATAAACATTGGAGATAACATTGGTTCTATTATTTAGCTATGAGAGAGCATTTAAATTGTTAAGAATTGATTAACCTTAAAGAAGCAAAGATCAATCTCTTTACTCCTTTAATTGAAGAAGCTAATAATGTGTGAAGAATCAAGCCATTTCAAAAGCTTAAGAATTATATGAAAACATAGAAATAGCTTCATATAAAACACTATTTTATTTTAATGATTTAATTATAACTTTCCTTCAATACGTACCTTGTAATGACTAGTCTTGGTTCCATCGTTGTACTTTCTAAAAGAACATAGTTTCTTGAAATTTCATCAAATCTAAGAGAATGTCACTGCAACTTACTTAGGAGTGGGGCAAGAGACAGAATGTTCTATTGTTATATCTTGGCTGATTTGACACAATTTCGAGATATAACAAAGGCAGAAGCTGTGTGCACATTTTATTTTGCATATCCTATTATACAGCTCTCAGTTTAATTTAGTTTATTTGTAAAGAGAAAAGTAAGAAACATTCAAAAAAATAATAATAAATGTATGTGTAATATATATCCATAACAAATTAGGACTTGAGATGGGATTAGGTCACAATTTTGTTTCTCAAATGAATTTTAGAGTAAGGCTAAGACAAGAATTATTCTATCTTCATTCCATCTCAAATGTTGTGTTTGCTTTGTCTCATCCTAATCCCATCTCAAAAATATTATTTTTTTGTCTCATCATAGTATATGTTTTTTAAAAAAAATTAACCAAAACAATATCACTTATATGTTTAGTACTGAGACAGGACGAAACTAGAAATAAGGTATTTTAGAGCCAAAACAAGATGGTTAGGACTTCAGGATAAGATATCATGTCTCAACCAATTTTCAAATAGTCAAAATGTTCTCACCAAGTGCCCACCCTAAACTTAGCGTTCAATTTAATGAAAGTACCAATGAGATTTTGGTTAAATTGATTATCAACCCACCAGCGCAGTTGGTCCTATGGTCGTAGGATGAAATTTTTACATATATTCCCCTTCATCTCCTAACTATGACCAAAAAATAATAATAATAATAAAAATAAAAGTAATACTAGAAACGCAGTACTACATCATGAGTTTTTGTTTCGGTATTGCAGCCCATCTTCAAATATTGAGGAAATTGCTTAGGCACAACGAGACATTACAACAAGGGCCCAAATATAGAAGCTGAGCGGGCCACATTATTTCGAAGGCCACAATAAGGACCCTCAATTTTTAATTTTGACGTGGTTAACATTTGGAAACTCTTTTTGAAGGCTTACGGGTGCCCAAATTGGTTTGGTCAGTTGCAAAAATTAATCCTCTATTCCATGATACAGGAGTTGGACAAGGGAGATAGGGCCATTTCTTTTAGCACACCTCAGTTTTTCTAGTGAAATCAACCAAAAGGATAATTGTATGCCTTGTTCTAACAACATGACTTGCTAATTTATTTTACCGTTATTAATATGCACTAAATAAATCACCCAAAAAGTTTACTTGTGTGATAATAAACAAGTCCCAGATCAAGCCATCTCAGCTTTTTGATTAAAAATGTAATGTTAGACCCATGAATATATTCTCTCTTCTAGATTCAATTTGTTGCGCAATACTTGTAACTTTTATTGTGAAACCTATTCTTTTTAAGTTGTTTTGTTTTGTTTCCCCCCTAAATTCATGTAATTTCTTAATTGTGGGTGTCTACACATAGTCCTTGTTGTATGAAATAGATACTATTTCAATTAAAAAAAAAAAAAAACATAATGTATTTATCATTACTCTTAACCACATGCACTGTCTTTGACTAAGACAAGAATACAAGTTCAAATAATTAACATGAATCGGACTAGTTGGAGTCTTTTCAAATAGAATTCAATGATCATGTTTGCTGCGCTGGTATTCCAAGGATAAGTAGCTAAGAAGACAGATGAAATCATAATTGCATGGAGAAAGATATGGGAGAAACACTAGCAATAATCTTGTCTAACCAAAATTCCATGGGCAGGTTTGTGGAAAATTAATTTACTTCAAAAGCTTTTGCATAAATGCTTTATCATGTTTTGTGCTAAAACTAAGTACTACTCAATACTTCTAGAACCAATTCTATCCAAAATCTATCTTTAAGTTTAAAACCCTAAATTACTTATCAGGACAAATAATCGTTTATTATTTATTGTTCAAAACCCAATTCATATAAAATGTATGAAAATAATTCAGATGCAAACCAAAAGTACTCTCTCTATTTCAAATTAACTGATGTTTTGGGAAGAAAAAAGTTTTTCAATTTATCTGATGTTCTCTCCATCTAAGAGAGCATTAAGTTTTTCCAACTTTACCCTTTACAAATTAATTAGTGCTAATTCTTATCAGCAGCCTCAACTAACGATACATTAATGAAATTAAAATTTCAAAGTTTACAGCAAGTATAATTTTTATAAAATAACACTATTTATATAGTTATTTATTGTTTTCCTTAATTTTAGTGCTCAAAGTTAAAAGACAAATATTTTAAAATGAATGGAGTAATAAAACCTTGAAATTCAATGATTATATATATAACACCAAAATTCTTGCACAACACTTAAAAGTTATGACAATATTCCAGGGCCAACCTTAAGGCTATGTTTGTGAGTTTAGGGGAAGAAAGGGGAGACAATTAAGGGGAAAGCAAGGGGAAGGGAAGGGAAGGAAGGAGTATGTGAGGTTTATCTTCCCCTTGTTTGAGAGCATAAATTGTGTAAAAAGAGAGAAATGAAAAATTTATAATACTTATAAATAATTTTATCCTTAATTAAAATACTAATTAATTCTTGTATCCATAAAAATATTATATATGTGCGTATGGGAATATATGAATAAACTTTCTAATGTTCCTTCTAAAATTTTTCAATTTAAAAAAACTTTAAAATAAATTTGAAAGAATTATAAAAATCCTTTAAATTCCTCCCCTCCTAAAATTAGAATTCCCAAACATTTAAACCTTTCCCTCTCCTCCTTTTCCACAAAACACAATGAGTTCTTCCACGAAACTTCGAGGGGTTTGGTTTGAAGGAGCAACGAAATTTCTGCAATTAAAATATCATTTTAAAGAAGATAAAGTCGAAAATCATACCTAATAGTGTAAGCCAAAGTAATGAAATAAATTAAGTCAAATACTTCCTCTTTTCCTTTTCATCTGTCCAAATTAAAGACTTATTTTTTATTTATTTATTAGAAGTTCAAAATGGTATTTTTCCAATTATATATTGGAGAGTAGAGATAATAGTGGTGAGAAACAAAAGAAGGCAAGGGGAATATTTTAATTTTTTATAATTCTTATTTCTTTTTATTAACATTATTACAAATTTAAGCGCCGATGAAACATTTAAATAGCATTTATCTTAAATTAAATAGATAAAATAAAACTTTATTAATAATAACTTTAATTATATACATATTATTAATTTTTAATACAATAATACAAAACAACATCTATAAAACATTTCATTAGATAATAGAGCTAAAATAAATAGCAGATATAACGGTATTATACACGTTATATATATAATAATAATAATAATAAATATATTTTTTAGGAGAATTTGTACCTATAACGTGGATCCGCGATCGAGTTTCGAGGCAAACAAGCACAACACACTTTTCTGCTGGCTCCCACTTAAAATCACGAGATATAAACAGACAAAATGACACGGTAAGGGCAACACTTAAAATCAAATCCTTGAGCCCTAGGGTAAAAATTATAATATTTAAAAATAATTTTTAAATTATGATATTTTGATAAATAAATTTTTTTATTGAATAATTTTACCATGATCAATGTGGCCTAGGGAACCTCGTAGTAACAAGGACAACAATCCTCAAACAGTTGAAAGTTGGAAGCTAGAAAAAAAAAAAAAATTACTCAACATGAGAAAAGTTGAAGAGAAATGCCTGAACTATTTAAGTTTACATAGAACCAAGCTGTACGTGCCTGTAAGAGGTAGTGCATCTTGTCGCCGAGCCATGGCGCCGGCTAGCTGTATGTGCCTGTAATAATTGGATAATCCATCATATTCAGTCACTGCCGATCTGCAGCTAATCGGCGCCATCTCTCCTGCGACACAACTCACTAACCCCTTTTGTCTTACCCTCGCACTTTATAATATAATATATATATGTAGATATATTCTGCCCTCAGCTCTCTTGAGTCTCCCAATTTCTTCTTGTTGCTACAATTGAGACATCGATTTAAAAGAAGAAGAATGGAAGGTCACGTGAAACTCCACGGTAATTTCCATTATAATCTTATTTAAAAACTTAAGGAGGAAATTTAAAATAAATTATATATTTAATACGTTATTATATATAAAGTCAACATTCTACCGTAAAATCATAAAATTTTTGATATTATATTAAAAATTTAAACTATTATAAAACAGATATATTATAAATTTTATATCTAACAATTTAATTTATTAAGATTGTTATTCTATCAATTTTATTCGTAGTATGAATATTATAAGCTTGATGGAATGTTAAGAGAAAGTGTAAAGTTAAATGAATTAGTTTGATCAAATCCACGTATTTTTCTTACGTTAACCAGTCCTTGTAAGTCAATATTTCTCAATTACAAACAGAATAAAACAGAGGAAGAAAAACTTGCACAAATTAATAAGTAATCAAAAAATTATATTGAGACTTTGATCGATTCAAGACTTGATTTATAGGTATTAATGTGATTTATAGTCTCATGTTAGTTTCCTTATATTTTCTCTTTTGGCCTATTCTATCGCTAATTATGTCATTCAGTCAAAGTAAATTGTGGATCATGCATGCTGATGATTTCAAGGTTGCGTTGAATGTGAATCATGAATGTGCTGCTGAAGCTTCTGAGTTTTGAATTTGAGGTAAATCACATATCAATATTCAATATATTGATTATTTAATGCTAACTATCAGTGTTTTTCTCTTGTGGTTCAATCTCATCTTTTGACTAAATCTAATCAATATATATATATATATATATATATATATATATAAAAGCAAAGGAAACTTTCAAGAAATTTACAAAAAGAATTCCGATGTGCAGACAGACGCCTTTGACGCTCATGTTAGAATTGTACAAAGAATAAGAGAAACTTATTCAAAATCTCAGAGTTTTATACTTATTGTGAAGGATTGCATAACATTTCATTGTAGTCTGAGTAATTATATATTAACACGTATCTATTCTACTTTTCTAATTTAGAGTGATTTCCAGCAATCATGACATATTCACGTAAGCCTTTTAATTTTATAGAATTTTGATTTTTTAATTATAAATTTTAAAAAGATAACTGCCTCAAATTTAATCTTTTAAAAAACTCTATTTATTCACCTAAGACTTTTAATTTAATTTTATTTTTTATGTATCTTTTTATTAAAACTACCAACAATGAGTCCTAATCCCATAAACAAAAACTATTAATATCATTCTCTTCTTATGATCAGTTTATAGTATATACTATATATGGTAGCATCATATTAGATAAACAGTATTCTGTATTCATTTTTTGTTGCATACATGCACTATTTTTTTTGGTCAATGTTTCTATGCCGATGAATCTTTTATCATGAAGGAGGCAAAGATAATCCATTATTAATTTTCACTTTAATGTTTCATGTATTGATATATAGACTTATATCTTTCACTTTAATGTTTCACGTTAGATCAGATATCTGCATCAAACCTAACGGCATTTCGATCATATTCAGCAGATATTGGAAAGAAGAGGGAAAGAAAAGCAGGATTAGATCATTTCTATGTTCAGGGTAGGCAATCTTCTTCCCTTCAATGTATCTTTTCATCTTAAATCCTCTCATTTTCTTTTCCCTTAACACCCAATCAGACTTCAAATGTGAAGTAGTGGTTTTAGTTGAGATATGCTTAACCGTATATCTATACATCTACACCCACTTTTACTCATTTGTTTTTATGTATCTTTTCAACTTTTTTGTTTAAATCAACAAAAACACAAAAAAATGAACACAGAATACTGTTTATCTAATATGATGATACCATATATAATATATACTATAAACTGATCATAAGGAGAAATATTCCAAGAAGGATATACGCAGAGAGGTTGAAGGGAATCGTGTCGCCAGAGGGTGGCGCTGGCTTTGGTGTTACATATAGGCATGAACCAGAGCTGGTGCCACCGCTCCTGCGACAAGATACCCTCAACCTCTTCTTTTCTATCTTCCTTTGTAGCATTTCATGTTTGCGTTAAGGTCTATATATATATATATATATATATAGTTATTTACTCTACCTTTTTCTTTTGCATTAAGTTTCCACAGCATTAATTTCCGCGAAGTTGCCAACCTTGAGGGGGCTTCTAGAATATGAAATAATAGTCCAAACACTTGAGGTTGGAAGGTTGAACTGACCTATTTTTCCATTAATATTTTTTAGACAAGAAACTCACAAGCAGTTTTCACTCATTTATCTCTTAGAGTGAAATTAAAAAAAGGTCATTCATGTGCCATGAAAGAAGCACTTTGTAATTGTCACCAAGTCATCACATAGTCAATGGAAAATCAGGGTTTAGATGTCACAGCTGCTCTCTAATTTGGCGTTACTGCTGTCCCAAAATTAAGTATTTTTATTGTTATCAGAAATTTCTAACATATAAAAATTTGGGGAGAGATCAATAGCGACAAGAAATTTTGGGTGAAAATGTTTGTTAATTCATTATAGTAGATTATATAGAAATGGCGAAATATGGCATCTTTCATAGTATATTTTAAGTGTTTGAAGTGGATCAGGCTATCTAGGGTTTGCATTTATCATTGATAGATTAAAGAGCTTGTTACCAATGACGAAAACCATAATTTTCTATACGAAACCATGCATTTTTAGATATCATATATAGGGGATTATGTTTGTAAGTTTTATTGTGAAACATTTTTTTTTAATTTTTTAAGTTTTGTTGTTTGGTTCCCCCCCCCCCCCCCCCCAATTCATGTAATTTCTCATGGTCATTGCTAGCCTTTATTGTATGAAATAAAAATTATTTCATGCATTGTTTTTGATTAAGACAAAAGTAGTGATTCAAATAATTCACATGCGTGAATCGGACTTGTTGGGGTCTTGTCAAATAGAAGTAAACATATATGCAGCGCTGGAATGCCAGGGACTAAAATTTAGACAACTGCTGTCATGATTGCTAGGAGAAAGACCGGCGGTAATCTTGTCTATGCAAAATTACTTGAATGTGGAAAATTGATTTACTTCAAAAGCTTAAGCATAGAGAGCTCAAATATATTTTGTGAAAACATGATCTCTATTAATCAAATTAAAGGGATTAGTGTATCCAGTTGCTAGTTGGGAATGCCACAAGTGTATAAAAAAAATTATATGTATCAAGAACCAATTTATCAAAATACTAAATGTCTTAAGTTTGAAATTTGAGTCCAATTTGCTGGGAGGTGTTTTTTGTTTATGGCTTCTTGTTCCAAACAAGAATTAGCTTATACATATATTTAAAGGGTGTAAGAATATCTTAGATATTAACCAAAAAAAAAATATCATGAATGGTTTTATATCAAATTAAGAATGGTAATGGGGCAGGTATGAGGTGGGGTTCTTACTCCTCCAACGCCAATGTTAAGGATTTAGCTCTCATCCTCAGTCCCAGCCCCAGCCCGCCTGGCGGATCTTTATTAAAATTCTCATCCACACAATAAACTTTAATGGTACATAATAGATTTGTTACACTTGATTTCTCACAAAGGAAGGCGACACCTTGTGCTCGTATTTTGTTACTAGTTTCAACTACATGCCAATGCCAATTAAAGCTTCAACATTAAGGTTGAGCCATGACTTCTAACCCCATGCTTTTTAATAGGGGCTAGAATAGCAGTAATCCCATCACCAAATGCGCAATAATCCCATAGGACTTATGGAAATGCTTTTGAACCCTTAAGAAACAGAGAACCAGATATTACATGTAAATTGTAAAATGTGAATGTCAGTAGATGTATTGAAGTTAAATACAAGGAATATTAATAACACTCAATCTCTTCTCACTGGCTTTCTACGTTCAACATATATCATTAACGTACACATCATGTTTTTGTGTCCATGCCAGAATTGCTCCTTGATCACATGAGAGTTGTTTGCTCCACACTATTTAAGAGTAACAGCTATTTAGATACCAACGAAGTTAAAACCTCAATTTCAATTCACACTCTCTTCATAATCAAGCACAACACAAGAGTTCATCCCCTTATGAATAAAAACACTTAAATAGATATGCTCAAAGTATACATGGGATATGTGAATTCCTTTCACATGGTTACAACAGATTTCTGCATCATTTCGTGCTTAAGAAATAAGAACCTTGTGAAGAGTGTTTCAGCCTCGTCCTATAAATAGAATTTACTGCTAATTAAGCCAGCAGTGCAGTCACAAATTAAAGAGCTACAAATCACAAGTAGATATGGCTTCAACATCTTCCTCTACCGTGGCTTTCCTTCTCCTTAATTTGTTTCTCAACTACCTTTTTACTGAGTTATCATAGCTTGCCCATCGACTGTAAGGTCCAAACGTAGTGCAACTTGTGTATTGATTTTATTACTATTTTAATTTTAATTTGCTGTTATTGACCATTAAATTTTTCAATACTTCCATTATGCTACCAATAAAGTGAGGGACTTCAACAATACTAAGGGTTTAAACTCACAAAAAAGCACATATAGATTATGCTCACTTTTAAAAGTAGAGATACTCGTAGACATAACCAAAAAAATACTTTCATGCTTCAATCAAACAAAGGGAAAAATTGCAGGTAAGTTGAGCCTACAAACCATTTACTAGTGTATTGATCCTTAACATCATGTCCCCACCATCCCTTTTGAGAAAGAAGGCCATGCAGGAGGCCTCCAAGAGAGAATGATAACAATACTTTTGTTTGATTTGTGGGATGAGGGATCATTGCCCATGAGTCAAAAAATATAAGAAAGTAGGACAATATCATTAGTTTATATTTTGTTTAATCAATCATATGGAAATGAGATAGAAAAATGAAACAATAGATTTTAATCCCTCATGAATATGAATGAGTTCCTTTTATATTGAAGAAAGCTATTTGCACCATTGTTTGCGTATATATACTACAATGTACACATTGTTTTTGTTAATTAGTGTTAAGAGTAAAACTACAAAAGAAAGATAAAAGAGATGAAAATTAAGAGAAATATAAAATGAAAAAGGAGATGTAAAAGAGTATATGTGCATAAATGAATGCACATATAGCACCACTCATTTTGTATGTCTTTACAGATTATCTAGCCCACTATAATTGTTTTACTTTACCAAAACAAAAACCACTACTTCACCATTGAAGTTTGATTGGGTGTTAAAGGGAAAAGAAAATGAAAGGATTTGAGAAGAAAGGATATATTGAAGGGAAGAAGATTGTCTACCATAAACATAGAAATGATCTAACCATACCTTTGTTACTCTCTTCTTTCCAATATCTGCTGGATATGATCAAAATGCCTTCCAAACCTAATGATATGTGCAGATGTCTGATCCAACTAAGCAAGAAAATGTGGTGGGAGTTTTGATAGATTGTAAGGGATACCCAAATCTTCTTACAATCATATACTAAGTAAAAGATATCAGATCTAAGTCTATATATCAATTCATGAAACATTAAAGTGAAAATGGGTTATCTTTTGATCAAAGATTTATTGGCAGAGAACATTTACCAAAAAAGAATAGCGTAGGTAAGCAACACTGAATACTGTTTTTCTAATATGATGCTACCATATATAGTATGCTATAGACTGAACAATAGTAGAAATAGTCCAAGAAGGTGATATGCAGAGAGGTTGATGGGAATCGTGTCGCAGGAGGGTGACGCTGGCTTTGGTGTTACATATATGCATGAACCAGAGCTGGTGTCACCTCTCCTGCGACAAGATAACCTCAACCTCTTCTTTTCTATTTTCCTTTGCTTTCCATTGAGCACTTCATGTTGGCATTAAGGTACATATATACATATATATAAACCCCTACACAACTCTCTTCCTTCTTGATATTGTGTGTCTAGACCACTTTTCTTTTTGATTTAGTTTTCACAGCATAAATTGCCGCGAAGTTGCCAACTTTGACTGGCCTTTGGAATATGAATAGTCCAAACACTTGGCGTTGGACGATTGAGTTGACTATGGTAACAAATCTAGCTATTGTCATATAAGGTCTCTTATTTCCTATTTCTTTTATTATGATTGTTCAAATGAAAGAAACAACTCATTGCATAGTATTATTCTATAATTTCTTAATCAATTATAATGCATAATATAGGAAATGAGACACCATGGTAAGACATTTTATTTTTTTTCCCACCCGTTATTATATTTTTTTTTTCACATAAGAAACTTACAAGCAGTTTACACTGATTTATCTCTTATAGTGAGATTAAAAAAGGTCAATCATGTGCCATGAAAGAAACACTTTGTATTGTCACCAAGTCACCACACAGTCAAGGGACAATCAGTGATGGATATCCCAGGTATTCTCTTTGGAGTTACCGTGGTTCCAAAATTAGGTATTTTTATTGCTATCATACATTTCTAATATAACAATGTTAGTTGCATTATAAGATCATAAAAATGGCGAAATATAGAATCTTTCAATACTATCAAGAACTAGGTATTAAAAATTAGGAGTAGTTTTCCTCCAAAGAGGGAAAAAAAATTAACAACTACTATTTATTTTATATATTTATCCATTTTAGATGATTATACATCTATTTATCTTATGTATTTACCCTCAGTTTTAAATTCTCATATTCCCTCCCTTACCCATATTAAATTTTGCCCTGTTGCCCAATTTTCTGGTTTTGCCCCCTCTTTCATAGTATACTTTAAGTATTTGAAGTGGGTATCTAGCCATCTGGGGTTTGTATTTATCATTAGATTAGATAGCTTGTGATACCAATGAGGAAAACCATAATTCTCTATCCAAAACCATGCAATTTTAGATATCATATATCGGGGATTATTTTTGTAAGTTTTATTGCGAAAACTTTTTTTTTTTAAAAAAAAAATTGTTGTTTTGTTTTCCCCCTAATTCATGCAATTTCTCACGGGTAGCCCTTATTGTATGAAAATAAATTTTCTTTCATTAACAAAAACCCAAAAACAAAAGATTGTGGATATATCATTACTCGTAACCAGGTACTGTTTTGACTGAGACAACAGCATTGATTCAAATAATTAACATGCATGAACCGGACTAGTTGGGGTCTTGTCAAATAGAAGTTAACATATATGCAGCACTGGAATTCCAGGCACTAAGAAAATTAAGACGACAAATGCATTTATGATTGCTCGGTGAAAGATAGGAGAAAGACTAGCAATAATCTTGTCTATGCAAAATTCCTTGGATGTGGAAAATCAATTTACTTCAAAAGCTTAAGCATAACTAGAGAGCTCAATTATATTTTATGCAAAACTGCTTAGCTAAAAAACTTTGATATACAAGCTTTGTCGATAGATGTTTGCTCATTTTGATGAGATTTTCATTATTTAAAAATGATTAGTCTATCTGTTTGTAATTAAAAATGCTGTCAGTGCAACAAAGAAAAAAGAAGAAAAGACTTTAATATGTATCAAGAACCAAGAAATTAAGTAGATAAATGGACCAAATTACATGAAATATATATATATATATATATATATATATATATGCCTTCCACAGCACTGCTGCCAAAATTGACGATTACAATTAAGTGGATTAATATGCTAATTCTTGTCTCAAAAGCTATGACAACAATATTCCGAGTTTAAGTTCTTTGAAATTCCGAGGGATTTGGTAAGAAGGAGCAATGAAATTTCTGCAATGTTAAGGATTTAGTTCTCATCCCCAGTCCCAGCCCCAGGCCGCCATGCGGATCTTTATTAAAATTCTCATCCACACAATAAACTTTAATGGTACATAATAGATTTGTTACACTTGATTTCTCACAAAGGAAGGCGACACCTTGTGCTCGTATTTTGTTACTAGTTTCAACTACATGCCAATGCCAATTACAGCTTTAACATTAAGGTTGAGCCATGACTTCTAACCCCATGCTTTTTAATAGGGGCTAGAATAGCAATAATCCCATCACCAAATGCGCAATAATCCTATAGGATTTATTGAAATGCTACCCTTAAGAAACAGAGAACCAGATATTACATGTAAATTGTAAAATGTGAATGTCAGTAGATGTATTGAAGTTAAATACAAGGAATATTAATAACACTCAATCTCTTCTCACTGACTTTCTGTGTTCAACATATATCATTAACGTACACATCATGTCTTTGTGTCCATGCCAGAATTGCTCCTTGATCACATGAGAGTTGTTTCCTCCACACTATTTAAGAGTAACAGCTATTTAGATACCAACGAAGTTAAAACCTCAATTTCAATTCACACTCTCTTCATAATCAAGCACAACACAAGAGTTCATCCCCTTATGAATAAAAACACTTAAATAGATATGCTCAAAGTATACATGGGATATGCGAATTCCTTTCACATGGTTACAACAGATTTCTGCATCATTTCGTGCTTAAGAAATAAGAACCTTGTGAAGAGTGTTTCAGCCTCGTCCTATAAATAGAATTTACTGCTAATTAATCCAGCAGTGCAGTCACAAATTAATGAGCTACAAATCACAAGTAGATATGGCTTCAACATCTTCCTCTACCGTGGCTTTTCTTCTCCTTAATTTGTTTCTCAACTACCTTTTTACTGAGCCATCACAGTTTGGCCATCGACTGAAAGGTCCAAATGTAGTGCAAATTGTGTATTGATTTTATATACTATTTTATTTTTAATTTGCTGTTATTGACTATTAAATTTTTCAATACTTCCATTATGCTACCAATAAAGTGAGGGACTTCTGCAATACTAAGAGTTTAAACTCACAAAAAAGCACATATAAGTTATGCTCACTTTCAAAAGTAGAGATACTCGTAGATATAACCAAAAAAATACTTCCATGCTTCAATCAAACAAAGGAAAAAATTGCAGGTAAGTTGAGCCTACAAACCATTTACTAGTGCATTGATCCTTAACATCATGGCCCCACCAACCCTTTTGAGAAAGAGGGCCATGCAGGAGGCCTCCAAGAGAGAATGACGACAATACTTCTGTTTGATTTGTGGGATTAGGGATCATTGCTACGAGTCTTGCTTCTTTATTGATACTTATCTCAAAGATAATATTGATTCTCTTACTTCTTCTATTTTGCTATTGATATAAAATATCCAATTGAGAGACTGTGATCCCAAATCTCAAGGTTAATCTTCTGAAAAGGGCCCAATTAGCTATAAAATTTTTGTTTTACGATCAAATCTATTATCTCATATGTTATTCTATTATAGTAAATTAGTCAAAAAAAATATAAGAAAGTAGGACAATATCATTAGTTTATATTTTTGTTTAACCAATCATAGGTAAATGAGATAGAGAAATGAAACAATAGATTTTAATCCCTCATGAATATGAATGAGTTTCTTTTGTATTTAAGAAAGCTATTTTTGCACCATTGTTTGTGTATATATACTCCAATGTACACATTGTTTTTGTTAATTAGTGTTAAGAGTAAAACTATAAAAGAAAAATAAAAGAGATGAAAAGTAAGAGAAATATAAAATGAAAAAGGAGATGTAAAAAAGTATATGTCCACTATTAGTTGCAATTAAATTAAAAATTCTAAGTTTAAGTTTCAAATTAGAGTCGTGTTCTCAGAGAACTACTAGTACAAGTTTCAGTTAATTAGGCGAAATGAGGCGGTTTTCAGCAATTTAACAATAAATAAATGCGATAAACAGTAAAATATAAGTGAATAGATGATGGAAATGCAATCAACCTAGGGAACTATCAGACAACGGTGATTCTATCATCAACCTAAAAATAAATTTAATTCTAGTTATGCTAATTAACTAGATTAACCCCGAAATCTCAAAATTAACCTACTTAATTAATTAATTTTGTTGAACCCTCACTAAGCCGAAATCCCTGCATCTAGTTTGGAAATTCCTACTACATAATCGCATAGCTTATGGTCATTAGAACCAAACCCACCAACATCGCAGCAAGGGATTAAAGCATCCAAGACCTAAATTCCAAATTTCTATCCAACCAAATCAAGTTCTACTCCGTGGAAATTACTCCTAAGGTGATCAGGCTTAGAAATTTCACAAACCCATCCAGCAATCATGTATAAAAATCATTATACACAATCACAGAGAAAGAAATAAGGAGCAGAGAAGCGTAACTATCATTAAATTCAAAATAAACACAATACAAGTCTCAAGAATCAAACCGACAATCTTCCAGTTATCCCAAATTGACTCCACCATGGGAGAAGAAGAAAATGAAGAAAGCTTGAAAGGAAATGAAAGTGGCGGCTAGAGAAAGGTCTTGGCCGAATATGCATATGTCTAGGTTTAGGAAAATTATGAAACTGCCATTAACGAGCCCCTAATTTCAAGAATGTCATTAATGAAGCTTAAATTACAAAAATGTCACTTCTTATGTTGTCAAAAGCCTATTTTGCCCTTCTTGAGTTGAGAAAATATCTTTTATGCCCTTGCTTCATGAATTAATGAAAATTATTGCTCCAATCCTGAGCTTGGACATAAATCCCGAGGCCTCCTAGGTCCAGTCCTGAAATTAATTATCCCTAACAAGTAAAATTGGACCTTAACATGAAAAAATTAATATGAAATATAATAAGTTATAATTATACCTCAATAATAAAAATAGATATTAACTAAACAATTAAATGCAAGTTTGAAATACTAGAAGTAAGTATAAGAGTACACAGATAAACACTAAAAAGTGATTATCATGCATAAATGAATGCACACATAGCACCACTCATTTTGTATGTCTTTACAGATTATCTAGCCCACTATAATTGTTTTACTTTACCAAAACAAAAACCACTACTTCACCATTGAAGTTTGATTGGGTGTTAAAGGGAAAAGAAAATGAAAGGATTTGAGAAGAAAGGATATATTGAAGGGAAGAAGATTGTCTACCAAAAACGTAGAAATGATCTAACCATACCTTTGTTAGTCTCTTCTTTCCAATATCTGCTGGATATGATCAAAATGCCTTCCAAACCTAATGATATGTGCAGATGTCTGATCCAACTAAGCAAGAAAATGTGGTGGGAGCTTTGATAGATTGTAAGGGATACCCAAATCTTCTTACAATCATATACTAAGTAAAAGATATCAGATCTAAGTCTATATATCAATTCATGAAACATTAAAGTGAAAATGGGTTATCTTTTGATCAAAGATTTATTGGCAGAGAACATTTACCAAAAAAGAATAGATAGGTAAGCAACACTGAATACTGTTTTTCTAATATGATGCTACCATATATAGTATGCTATAGACTGAACAATAGTAGAAATAGTCCAAGAAGGTGATATGCAGAGAGGTTGATGGGAATCGTGTCGCAGGAGGGTGACGCTGGCTTTGGTGTTACATATATGCATGAACCAGAGCTGGTGTCACCTCTCCTGCGACAAGATAACCTCAACCTCTTCTTTTCTATTTTCCTTTGCTTTCCATTGAGCACTTCATGTTGGCATTAAGGTACATACATACATATATATAAACCCCTACACAACTCTCTTCCTTCTTGATATTGTGTGTCTAGACCACTTTTCTTTTTGATTTAGTTTTCACAGCATAAATTGCCGCGAAGTTGCCAACTTTGACTGGCCTTTGGAATATGAATAGTCCAAACACTTGGCGTTGGACGATTGAATTGACTATGGGAACAAATCTAGCTATTGTCACATAAGGTCTCTTATTTCTTATTTCTCTTATTATGATTGTTCAGTTGAAATAAACAACTCATTATATAGCATTATTCTATAATTTTTTAATCAATTATAATGCATAATATATTTTATTTTTTTCCCACCCGTTATTTTTTTTTTTTACAAGAAACTTACAAGCAGTTTACACTGATTTATCTCTTATAGTGAGATTAAAAAAGGTCAATCATGTGCCATGAAATAAACACTTTGTATTGTCACCAAGTCACCACACAGTCAAGGGACAATCAGTGATGGATATCCCAGATATTCTCTTTGGAGTTACCATGGTTCCAAAATTAGGTATTTTTATTGCTATCATAAATTTGTAAGATAATAATGTTAGTTGCATTATAAGATCATAGAAATGGCGAAATATAGAATCTTTCAATACTATCAAGAACTGGGTATTAAAAATTAGGGGTAGTTTTCCTCCAAAGAGAAAAAAAAAAAAAAATTTAACATCTACTATTTATTTTATATATATATCCATTTTAAATGATTATACATCTATTTATCTTATGTATTTACCCTCATTTTTAAATTCTCATATTCCCTCCCTTACCCATATTAAATTTTGCCCTGTTGCCCAATTTTCTGGTTTTGCCCCCTCTTTCATAGTATACTTTAAGTATTTGAAGTGGATCAGGGTATCTAGCCATCTAGGGTTTGTATTTATCATTAGATTAGATGGCTTGTCATACAAATTAGGAAAACCATAATTCTCTATCCAAAACCATGCAATTTTATATATCATATATCGGGGATTATTTTTGTAAGTTTTATTGCGAAAACTTTTTAAAAAAAAAAAAATTGTTGTTTTGTTTTCCCCCTATGCAATTTCTCACGGGTAGCCCTTATTGTATGAAAATAAATTTTCTTTCATTAACAAAAACCCAAAAACAAAAGATTGTGGACATATCATTACTCGTAACCAGGTACTGTTTTGACTGAGACAACAGCATTGATTCAAATAATTCACATGCATGAATAGGCCTAATTGGGGTCTTGTCAAATAGAAGTTAACATATATGCAGCGCTGGAATTCCAGGCACTAAGAAAATTAAGACGACAACTGCAGTTATGATTGCTCGGAGAAAGATAGGAGAAAGACTAGCAATAATCTTATGTACACAAAATTCCTTGGACGTGGAAAATCAATTTACTTCAAAAGCTTAAGCATAACTAGAGAGCTCAATTATATTTTATGCAAAACTGCTTAGCTAAAAAACTTTGATATACAAGCTTTGTCGATAGATGTTTGCTCATTTTGATGAGATTATCGTGATTTAAAAATGATTAGTCTATCTGTTTGTTGATTAAAAATATTGTCAGTGCAACCAAAACAAAAAAGAAAAGACTTTAATATGTATCAAGAACCAAGAAATTAAGTAGATAGATGGACCAAATTACATGAAATATATATATATATATATATATATATATATATATATATATATATATATATATATATATATATATATATATATATATATATATATATAGTAATGGACTATGCCTTCCACAGCGCTGCTGCCAAAATTGACGATTACAATTAAGTGGATTAATATGCTAATTCTTGTCTCAAAAGCTATGACAACAATATTCCAAGTTTAAGTTCTTTGAAATTCCGAGGGATTTGGTAAGAAGGAGCAATGAAATTTCTGCAATTGGAATATCATTTTAAAATAGATTAAGTTTAAAATCATGCATAATATGTGTAGGCTAATAGTATATATAGTTTATTAAAGAAGGTTTCATTTTTTAATTTGCATAAAGAAAATGCTACAAGTTCGCTTATAGATATACCCCTTTTCTACTCCCTTTGATCTTGTTGGGTACTCAATCCATATATTCACATAAATGAGAATTTCAAAAGACATTAGAGATAACATTGGTTCTATTATTTAGCTATGAGAGAGCATTTAAATTGTTAAGAATTGATTAACCATAAAGAAGCAAAGATCGATCTCTTTAATCCTTTAATTGAAGAAGCTAATAATGTGTGAAGAATCAAGCCATTTCAAAAGCTTAAGTAATTATATGAAAACATAGAAATAGCTTCATATAAAACACTATTTTATCTTAATTATTTAATTATAACTTTCCTTCAATAGGTACCTGGTAGTGACTAGTCTTGGTTCCATCTTTGTACTTTCTAAAAGAACATAGTTTCGTGAAATTTCATCAAATCTAAGAGAATGTCACTGCAACTTACCTAGGGGTGAGGCAAGAGACAGAATGTTCTAGTGTCAAAACTTGGCTGGTTTGACACAATTTCGAGATATAACAAAGGCAGAAGCTGTGTGCACATCTTATTTTGCATATCCTATTATACAGTCCTCAGTTTAATTTAGTTTATTTGTAAAGAGAAAAGTAAGAAACATTCAAAAAAAAAAAAAAGATGTATGTGTAATATATATCTATAACAAATTAGGACTTGGGATGAGAGTAGGTCACAATTTTGTTTCTCAAATGAATTTTAGGGTAAAACTAAGACAAGGATTGTTCTATCATCATCCCATCTCAAATGTTGTCTTTGCTTTGTCTCATTCTGTTTTCATCTCAAAAATATTTTTTTTTTTTCTCATCTCATCATGGTATATGTTTTTTAAAAAAAATAAATTATCTAAAACAATATCACCTTATATGTTTAGTGCTGAGACAGGACAAAACTAAGATAATGTATTTTAGAGCCAAAACAAGACGGGTAGGCCTTCAGGATAAGATATGATCTCTCAACCAATTTTCAAATAGTCAAAAATGTTCTCACCATGTGCCCACCCCTAAACTTAGGGTTCAATTTAATGGAAGTACCAATGAGATTTTGGTTAAATTGGTTATCGACCCACCAGCGCAGTTGCTTGGCATCGAATTCTCCTATGGCCCTAGGTTCAAATTTTTACATAATGAAAGTAATACTAGAAACGTAGTACTAGTTATTTTTGTTTGGGTAATGCAGCCCCTCTTTAAATATTGAGGAAATTGCTTAGGCACAACGACACATTACAATAAGGGCCCAAATATGGAAGCTGAGCGGGCCACATTATTTCGAAGGCTACAATACTGTTTTTGAAGGCTTATGGGTGCCCGAATTGGTTTGGTCAGTTGCAAAAATTAATCCTCTATTCCATGATACAGGAGTTGGACGAGGGAGATAGGGCTATTTCTTTTAGCACACCTCAGTTTTTCTAGTGACCTCAACCAAAAGGATAATTGTATGCCTTGTTCTAACAACATGACTTGCTAATTTATTTTACCGTTATTAATATGCACTAAATAAATCACCCAAAAAGTTTACTTGTGTGATAATAAACAAGTCCCATGTCAAGCCATCTCACACCCGCTCATCGGCATAATTCTAGTTGATATGGACCTCCCTTCCCTCGTATGGGCCACAACAGCGGGCCTATTAACGGGTCCAACAACGCATATCCATTAACAACTTATAAAAGAAAAAACTTTTAAAAAAGGTCAAAAAAGGGTACATGACGGAAAAACCTAAAACATCCGCAAATCATCTGACCATATCACCACCATACCGATCCAGTACCCACATCAAAAGCCTCCTATAGGATTGATCCCTGAGTCGACCCCACAACACTAGTAATTTTAAAAAGAAAACCCCAAATGTCAAAAAGCTATCATGGGGTTTATTATTTATAAAAGGATAGACACTGGAAGTCACCTACTCTTCACCTCCTATAGAAGAGAAATCAAAACCCATCTGGGTTTCTTCTATACGCTAGACGCAAGGAAAAAGATGAAACCTCCAACAGGAGACATGTTTGCAGGCATAGGATCCACAGTTGCTACCATGATTTTTGTTTGGGCCATGTTTCAACAATTTTTTCCTTCTCAACTTCGAAACCAAATCGAAAAACACACTCAAAGATTTGTGACTTTTGTCTATCCTTATATCCAAATCACAATCCATGAATTCACAGGGGAAAGACTCATGAGAAGTGAAGCTTATTCTGCCATAGAAAACTACCTCAGCTCCAACGCCTCCTCTCAAGCAAAGCGGCTCAAGGCGGATATAGGCAAGAACAACCAGTCCCTTGTGCTTAGCATGGATGATCATGAAGAAGTAGCTGATGAATTCAATGGAGTTAAGCTTTGGTGGGCTTCTCGCAAGAAAATTTTGGAGTCACAGTCACTTTCTTTCCGCCCAATCACAAATGAGAGAAGGTACTATAAGCTCACTTTCCGTAAACGTCATAGGGATTTAATCATAGGGCAATACCTTAATCATGTCCTGAAAGAGGGTAGGGAAATTAAGCTGAAAAAGAGGCAAAGGAAGCTTTATACAAATTATGGCTCATATTGGAGCCATGTGGTGTTTCAGCACCCTGCAACATTTCAGACACTGGCTATGGAGCCAGAGAAGAAAATGGAGATTATTGAAGATCTCATCACATTCAGCAAAGCAGAAGAATTCTATGCAAGAATTGGGAGGGCTTGGAAAAGAGGGTATTTGCTTTATGGCCCTCCAGGAACTGGGAAATCTACCATGATTGCTGCCATGGCCAATTTGTTGGGATATGATTTATACGATCTTGAGTTAACTGCTGTGAAGGATAACAATGAATTGAGGAGGCTACTGATAGAGACATCGAGCAAATCGATAATTGTAATAGAGGATATAGATTGTTCTATTGACTTAACAGGTCAGAGGAAGAAGAAGAAGGAGCAAAAGGAAGAGGGACAAGAGAAAGCAGATCAAAAGCAGAAACAAGGAACTGAAGAGAAAGAGAGCAGAAGCAGCCAGATTACTCTCTCTGGGCTTCTGAATTTCATTGATGGAATATGGTCAGCTTGTGGAGGAGAAAAGCTCGTAGTGTTCACAACAAATTATGTCGAGAAGCTGGATCCGGCATTGATTCGAAAAGGTAGAATGGATAAGCATATTGAACTGTCATATTGTAGTTTCGAGGGATTTAAGGTTCTTGCCAAGAACTATCTCAACATTGAATCACATTATTTGTTTGGCACAATTGGGGAATTGCTCAAAGAAACCAAGATCACCCCAGCTGATGTTGCAGAGCATTTGATGCCCAAGAATGCTTCTGGGGATGCAGAGTTTCACCTTAACACTCTGATTCAAGCTCTTGAATTGGCAAAAGAGGAAGCAAAGCTGAAATCTGAGCAAGAAGAAAAGAAAGAGACTGTTGTTATCAGTTAAAGCGATATCAAACAGGGCATCAGATTGAGATAAAGGAAATTTCAAGGAGAGACAAAGGAATGAACAAGAAAAGCAGACTTTTTTTTTTAATCACTTTATGGCATCAATTTCCGTCCCGCTTTGACTTCAATGTACTGAAGTAGACAAATACCTAAACTTAGCGGTTAGAATAATCTGTGTGTTGTCTCAAGCTGAATGAAATAATGCCTTTTGATGAGCTGTAAAGCGCAAATTAGATGAACCTTTTTGACCTTTCATTGAGAGAAAAGAGATGTGCTTCATGCATGTTTGGCTTTTTTAGGTTAGATTTTTACTTAACATATTTCAGCTAATATATCATTTTTTTTTTGTCTAACATAGAGTAATAAAGACAGCTAACAGATAAACTGAATCTACTATATGCATAATCATTTCTGCATATCTATTATTCCAAATTTTGTTTACGTTTTTTTTAATTTTTGTCATATAATTATAAACAGACGTACACAATGATAAAAAAAGTAGGTTTAAAACCATCATTTCCCGGTGAAAAATGGGACACATTTTCCCGTTCTCTCTGTTTTCCACCTGTCTTCTTTATTATGTTTTTTTTAAAAAAACTGTTCTTTTTAGAGTATATGTACGAGAGGGAGGGACAAAATGGTAAAAGTCCATATCTGATAGTCCTTGTATGTAAAATGGAAAGAGATTTCTTTTTACACATTCTAAAATTTCTTTTTGCGCATCCCAAACACTTAACAAAGTTGAATATAATTTACACTAAAGTTTTTCTAAAATATATGGGTGTGGGACAAGAAAAAACAAATATGCAGAAAACAATGCCCAATATGAAATATTATGGCCCGTTCGGGTTCTATAATTGGGCTCTTATTGAAATGTGTGGTTCGGCCTGAGCAATTTCCTTAATATTTGAAGATGAGCTAACATATAATTTTACGCTAGCTCTATATATTTATCTGTGTCACCTACACAAAAACTCACGATGTAGTATGGTAGATGTCGTAATTTCTGCATTTCAGTTATGACTTTTTAACCATTTCATGAGGTCCACCGATGTGGGAAGCCCATAGTCTTATTTAACGATTAAAAAGTCGTATAGTAATATAATAATTGTAACATATTAAATTAAACACAAATTTAGAAGCGGACATAGGATGGTACAAGATAACATTTTATCTTGTCTTGTACTATCTCAATAAGTCTCACTTCATCTTATTTTATCTTGTCTCAATTTTGAAATATGTTATTTTGATTTTGTCTTAATTTTATTCTAATTTTTATCTTGACCATTTATGTCATTATCTCGATATTAAATTTACAAAATGATGTCGTTTAAGTTAATTTATTTATATTTTTTAAAATATATATTAGAATAAAATATGACAAGAGAAAAGAAATATTTTTTTATGAGATCAAAACAAGACAAAACTAAAATAATATTTTAGACGGGTGACCCTTGTCCCGGATTTGTCACAAAATTGTGTCATCGTGCCATGCGGAATCCTAGTTTATCTGATCTCTAATTGTCCTTATCTTTCGGATGAGACTAGACTATAGTGACATTCTCTTAGATTTGATGAAATTTCACGAAACTCTGTTCTTCTTTAGAAATTACAAAGACAAAACTTAGTCACTGCCAGGCCTCTATTAAAGGAAAGTTATAATCTCTCTAATATATATAGAGTCTCCAAAATTGATCTGTTAAGTCTTTAAAATAATTAATTATTTTATTATTAGGTTGTTTCAAATACTATAATGAAGTATTTGTTAACAAGTAATGTCTATTTTATATCAATATTAGGGATTTTCAAATGCCATTACAGGAATTGTTGTGTTTTATTTTAAAATGATTATATTGTAATTTTTTTAATTGTTTATATGATTCCAATGAGTAACAAAAGAAGTGGTGATGGAGCATGAAAATAGTAATGCGTATGGTATATTCAAATAATTAATTGATTATTTTGTTATCCTTGTAGATTAAATTAAGTATGTTAATATATTTGTCTAGAGAAAAAAAAAAATGACCTTCTATATTAATTAGTCGGAAGACTACAAAAATGTCATCTCTTAAGCCTTTCTTTGAAGTGACTTTTTCCTTCATTGATTATCACTCTCTCTCTCTCTCTTTTTTCATTTATGTGCCTTCTAATTTAATTTAGAAGAGAAAAAATAATACGAAAGACTCCGGTATTGTTTATTTTCATTTATTTTTGTTCAAATGCTATTTTTCTTGGAAAGAAAATAAACATAGCTAGAACAAAATAGAAATCATTTCCATTTTCTAAATTTATCTTTATATTTTTTTAGTAATCCCTTTCTTGTTGTGACAAACATGTTGAAACAATCAGTGAAAATAACAAAATCATAAAATATAGATAATTTTTTTATATTAAATTTTGATAGAAATTAAAACTTCAAGTGGTTTGCATATTTTTAAAATTTGAGAGAAAGTTAAGTATATGTTTTAAAAAATTTAAAGGACAAAATGCACATGTTATAAAATGATACAAAATTTAAGGAAATGTTTTTAAAGTTTTCTATACAAGAAACGCATGTGAGAGAAGGAAACTTGGGGTTCCACACATGCCTTTGTGTAATTGGTATTGTATTATTAGAGTAAAAAGATTATAAAGTTTGAGTTGCATGAAATTAAAAAAAAAAAAAAAGATAATTCGGTAAGACCATATAAAATATAAAAATAAAAATTATGAAAAGTAAAAATGACACAACTAAGACAATTGCGTGATTGCCAAGATGTTACTTCTATCCCATGTGCATTAGAAAGAGTGAAAGCGAAGTTGATCATGTAAAACAATTTTTCCAGCATCATAACTTTGTTAATGAATCATCATAGTAGTGAATAATGATGCTTTTACTATGAAGTACATAGATTAATTGGTCGAGATTCTTTTAATATAATCAGATATCTTGAATTTAAATTATTAAAATGTAATTGCATTAAATTTTAGTATAAAAATTGTGTTATTTTTATAATTTTATACAATTTGAATTAAATTAATTGACATTTAATATGATGTAGGATATGAAATTTTTTTTTTTAAAAAAAAAAAAAAAAACCTTTCTGCTACTTATAAATGTGTAACGGAATATGAAAAACATGTCCAAGAAGACCATCATTAGTTGTGGAAAAGTATTGGGGAAACAAACCTCGTTTGGTTGGTGGCTGGCAGCTTCGCGACCCTATACAAATCAAGAATTGATCATGCTTTAATAAACTATGTACACTATTACACCTAATTCGTTTCATTACTTCGGCTTACACATATTATGTATGATTTTAAACTTAATCTACTTTGAAAAGATATTCTATTTGCTGAAATTTCATTGCTCTTTCTAACCAAACCCTTGGAATAGTTTTTAACTAAAATATTATTTTTTATTCTTCTTAAATTAGAGTTGTTGCAAGTTAATTCCTTTAAGATTATTAACCACACTGTTAAATATTTGTTAGCTTTTATTTTTAATGTGAGAAATTAAATTAATAAATTATAAATATGAGATATTAAATCATTTAAAATTTTAGGTGTATATGACTAAATATTAATTTTAACTTTAGACACATTTATTTTCACTTTCTTTAAAAATAAATAAGACTCGACTTGCGCCGCCCCAAATTTACCTAATGCTAAACTCTAGCAATATTCTAATTGCCCGAAGTTTCATTGCTCCTTCGAACCAAACACCTTGGAATTTCAAGGAAGAACTTAAGGTCGGCCTTGGAATGTTGTCGTAGCTTTTTAGACAAGAATTAACATATTGGGCCACTAATTGTTATCGTCAATTTCGGCATCATCTGAAAATTTTTCAGATAAATTTTATTATTATATTATATTTTGAAGTAAACTAAACAATAGAAGTATGATATTATATATTTGGTTTATAAGTGATGATAGCAATGGTGGCTACTTTGCTAAGCGAGGGTAACAACGGCGGCAACGATGGCTTTGCTAGGTAAGAGTAATAGCAGTAGTGATAGTGACTTTGCTAGATAAAAATTGTGGGGATAGTGACAATGGCTTTCCTAGATAAGGGTGGCGACAATGATGGCGGTGAGTTTGCTAAGTGAGTGTGGCAGCAGCATCGACGGTGGGTTTGCTAGGTGAGTGTGATAGCAGTGGCAACGATGACTTTTTTAGGTGAATGTGGTGGCAATGGCAATGGTAGTTTTGCTAGATGAAGGTGGCGACAATTGTGGTGGCTTTGCTAAGTGAAGGTGGTGGCAGTATGGAGATGAGCTAGAGACAAAGAAAGTTGGGTGAGTGAAGGGTGAGGTGAGGAGAATTTTTCTTATCTTATCTTATTCACTTCTAACCCAACTTTCTTTCAAGATAAAATTTTAATCAATTTTTGGGTAGGATAAAATAGACAATAAGATAATTCTATCCTATCATTTTGGCTCACCAAATTAAAAATAAAAATAAGATATAATAATTTATCTTATTATATCTCTCTTATCAAGTGTATCAAACCGACCTTAAAAGTCAAATTATGTAAAGACTAAATTTTAAATATTGTCTTAATTGTTAATTAGTTTGCAATGAAATCAATCTAGGAAGAAGTCTAATTTAATTTAATATAATCTAATAATCAAATATATTATAAAATTTAAGAAAAAAGTTCATAGTAAAATTCTAGAGAAATTTAAAAAAATCAATGATTTAATAAAATATTTGATAAGTCATGTAACGTTACAAATCAGATATTAAATGTTTTTGAGTAATTTCTTTGTCAAAAATGTAATAAATGTAGAACTTCCATTAGCCTCTTTCTTTTATTTTATTTTTGGGTAAGTTTAATTTCTGTTTTCAATATAATCCTACTCTTTTCCAAATGATGGATATTGTATAAAATAGTTATTACTATCAACTTTATAATTATATGGAATATGTAAAATGTTGTGGTTCTTAAAATGTTGCACGTGTGCTTGCAAATAGTCAAGGTGCTTGACTACTTTATTATTATTGGTCAAGTTTTATTTCAATGTGCTAGGAGCAGCAGCGGGTCGTGACTAAATGTTTTGATGGTCCAAATATTGAACTCAAGATTTGAAGTCCACAACTATAGTTATATATGTATGTACATTGTTGTTATTCATACAATTATTGGTATAGAAATAATTAAGATTATATTAGTTAACTTGTATTTTATCTTAATTTTACTTTTATTTACTTAGAGAAACACTGTATATAATCTAAGTTACCATTATTTGTTGATAAATTTATTATGCAAATATAGTCTTCCTTCATCAAGCTAATTTTTTTTGTGTCAATACACCTCTTTTCATTTCTATCTACACCACCTCCATAATATTGATATATTTTCTTTTTTCTTTGTTATGTAAAAGAATGAAATATTACTAAATTCCATAACAGTAGTATATATTATCTAAAGTACTATAACTCTAAAAATTTAAATGGTATTTAGTTAGTTATACAATAGTTATTAATAAAAATGAAGAGTGAAAATTATCATATTTATATATAATTTCATTAATAATATCATTTATATAATAGTAAAATAAACTACTCTGCCAAATTCTCCAAGAATTATGCTATTATAAAACATCTTATAAATAAAATATCTACAGATACTTTTGTGTACATCTCAAAATTTGTATATGCCACTTATTCCATATTACATAAACGGATGATGCTATGGTAGGTTTTCAGACAGTCTTTTACCAATTTGTCCCTTCCATAGTTCCATATTTGTTCCAATATAAAAATAATGAAAAAAAAAGTGGTAAAAATGGAGAAAACAGTAAAAATTTAAAATGTGCATCTTTACAGCTCATCAGAAAGCAATATCTCATTCAGCTTAAGACACACATAGATTATTCTATCCACTAAATAATCCATCCACTAAGTTTAGGTATTTGTCTATTACAATACAGTCAAGTCAAGGTCTGCTTTCCTTGTTCATTCCTTGTCTCTCAGTGAACTTTCCTTTGCCTCAATCTGATGTTGCTTTAGCTGATAACATCTCTTTCTTTTCTTCTTGCTCAGATTTCACCTTTGCTTCCTCTTTTGCCAATTCAAGAGCTTGAATCAGAGTGTTAAGGTGAAACTCTGCATCCCCAGAAGCATTCTTGGGCATCAAATGCTCTGCAACATCAGCTGGGGTGATCTTGGTTTCTTTGAGCAATTCCCCGATTTTGCCAAACAAATAATGTGATTCAATGTTGAGATAGTTCTTGGCAAGAACCTTAAATCCCTCGAAACTACAATATGACAGTTCAATATGCTTATCCATTCTACCTTTTCGAATCAATGCCGGATCCAGCTTCTCGACATAATTTGTTGTGAACACTATGAGTCTTTCTCCTCCACAAGCTGACCATATTCCATCAATGAAATTCAGAAGCCCAGAGAGAGTAATCTGGCTGCTTCTGCTCTCTTTCTCTTCAGTTCCTTGTTTCTGCTTTTGATCTGCTTTCTCTTGTCCCTCTTCCTTTTGCTCCTTCTTCTTCTTCCTCTGACCTGTTAAGTCAATAGAACAATCTATATCCTCTATTACAATTATCGATTTGCTCGATGTCTCTATCAGTAGCCTCCTCAATTCATTGTTATCCTTCACAGCAGTTAACTCAAGATCGTATAAATCATATCCCAACAAATTGGCCATGGCAGCAATCATGGTAGATTTCCCAGTTCCTGGAGGGCCATAAAGCAAATACCCTCTTTTCCAAGCCCTCCCAATTCTTGCATAGAATTCTTCTGCTTTGCTAAATGTGACGAGATCTTCAATAATCTCCATTTTCTTCTCTGGCTCCATAGCCAGTGTCTGAAACGTTGCAGGGTGCTGAAACACAACATGGCTCCAATATGAGCCATTATTGGTATAAAGCTTCCTTTGCCTGTTTCTCACCTTAATTGCACTACCTTCTTTCAGGACATGATTAAGGTATTGCCCTATAATTAAATCCCTATGACGCTTATGGAAAATGAGCTTATAGTACCTTTTTTCATCTGTGGTCTGGTGAAAAGAAACTGCCTGTGACTTGAAAGTGTTCTTCCCAGAAGCCCACCACAGCTTAGTTCCATTGAATACATCAGCTACCTCTTCATGATCATCCATGCTGAGCACAAGGGACTGGTTGTTCTTGCCTATATCTGCCTTGAGCCGCTTCGCTTGAGAGGAGGTGTTGGAGCTGAGGTAGTTTTCTATGGCAGAATAAGCTTCACTTCTCATGAGTCTCTCTCCTGTGAACTCATGGAATGTGATTTGGATATAAGGGTAGACAAAATTCACAAACCTTTGAGTATGTTTCTCGATTTGGTTTCGAAGTTGGGAAGGAAAAAATTGTTGAAACATGGCCCAAACAAACATCAAGGTAGCAACTATGGATCCTACTCCTGCAAACATGTCTCCTGTTGGAGATTTCATCATTTTTTCTTCTTCTCAGTTCTCTATTTTTTCTTGCTTCTAGCATAGAGAAGAAGCAAAGGTTGATTTCTCTTCTATAGTCTTGGCTTTTATCTTGGACAATAGACACCCATTATTTATCCTTTTATGAATAACAAATTCTATGAGGACCTGAAATAAAATCTGAATTAATTGCAGAATTGACTGGTGAGTTTGTCTTCATCTTAAAAGGTCGGCAGAAGAAAGTGCAAGGCAGGGTCCATCTCACAGGTTCACGTATGTTGATTTGTCAGCACAACAACTACTTCAAGACTTGCCTTGGCCAATATATTGGGTTGGTTCATGTGAAGGCCTATAGAATAAATGAATATACACCTGGCTTTCACTGGAAAAGATGGTGCTTTTTTCTCAGCACCGTTGATTCAGGTTTAGCATGTGCTTAGGTGAGTAAGCACTTATTTTTGTCCTCATTAGTAAGTGTTAAAATACTCTTAAGATTTTATATTATCTATTGTATATTATATGATTTCTAACTGATATCAGATCTTTCAATTCTTGATACTTGAAAATGCTAGTATATCAGAAACACCTTCTGTGATAAAAGTCTTTTTGGATGGCTGAATAAACTTACTCTCAAATGGGAAAATTCACAGCATATCAGTTTCCTTCTCACGTCTTAGTTTGATCATTCCAAATCAATTTTTATAAACATAATAAGTAATTTAGTTATGCTTTCTTCAAGGTAGTTTTAATTGTTATTCTTTTTATTAAAACGGATTATATTTTCTGAAGAAGTTCTGTTCACTGATAGATACACTTTCTGCACTTACAACACCTACGTTTGGTGTTGTTCAAAGTAAAGCGCTGAATGTAGAGAAGGATTTCATATCAATTGCAAGGAAAAGTATCCTCCTTGTCTTGATCACACTCAAATTTATTATAGGTCAGGATAAAACATGAATTGTTGATTGGATAAAATTATATATTATAATCGTTTATTCATCGATTTATGTTACACTGTGTCATAAATTATTATAAATGCAAGTTTATTTGATTGTAATAAATTTATATTGACTTAGATTACATTGCTAGATTGAAAAAATAAAATTTGGGCCATTTGGCTGCAGTCAATTAACATCTCAGCCATTGAATTAATCCAACCATCAACATCTCTTCACGTTAGCCTCACTTTACAACAAAGATAAAAACTCAAGCAAAGAAACATTCCCTACTTATGTCGTTAACGTAGTTTGCACAGCCTGGACATTTGAAGGAAGCATTTTGGATAAGGAACAAAAATAGCAGACATAAACTCCCCATTCCCTCACAAAGGTAAGCAAATCCTCACAAAACTTTCCCCTATAAATCGCTTGAAGTCCTTGATGGGTTTTCTCCTTGTGATGGTTTTGCTTCTTAGATTTTGGTCTTAATCAAGAAAAAGAAGTTCATCTCTGCTTTCATGTTTCCTCTGTTTTCTCTTGCATTAGACTCGAAGTCTCACTTGGGATTTCTCCGCATTGCATTTTTTTTCATCTGGGTGTGTCTGCATTTTACTTCAAAACGACAAAACCCTATCTTGGCATTCTGAATCACTTCGCTATTATTGTTTTTCCTCAAGGATCCATTCCAGTGCTGAAAGTTCCCCTTTATCTCGCAGCTCAATAAATGCATCTCTATCAAGAAGACAATTACGATCCGCCATCGTTCATGACCAAGCTTCTTGCCTCACCAGAAGCCCCATTGCAATTGCTGCAGGTGGGACCCCAACTGTGAAAAAAGAAGTAAAACCACATGCTTTCTTGGATAGACGTAAATGCGTGCGAGGTAGTGTTTATTTGCTAGTGATTTTGTCTTTATTTCAAAGCAAGGCTAACCTGGTGAGATTGATTCAATGGATGAGATGCTTATTGACTGACTCCATTGATTCTTGAATGCAGCAAAGAAAATGAATCTATTTATCTGAAAGTGCAACAAACAAGGGGATAAGGAAATCAGAAATTTCAACGGCCAATATTCAGGTGAGATTAACAAGACGATGTTGTCTAAATATACTGTGATTGTTCATTAAAATCTTGAACTACTATTTAGCAGAATATGGTTAGGATCAGGCATGCTTCTTAGTGATTAATATGATTTGGTTAAGAAATTATAAATTGTTTCATTTTCTATGAGGATCTAATCAGGACTAACATTATTTTAATAGGAGAAAGATCATATAAGAAAAGAAAATAATAGCCTAGAAATACTCTGGTGACACTAAACATTGATTAGTTTTGTGGAATGGGCAGTGCCTATTCATTAGAAGTTGGTTTTCTCTTTATTCTCCTTGGATATGGAAAAAGGAACTAAACATTGATTAGACGATGATGAAGCATGCATATAAGTAACGCCATAAAGAGGCATCAAAGGCCATAAACATTTAAGTTGCTAATAATATCATCACAACAATATCAAAAATTACACTTGAAAAGAGAGGAAAACAGCATAGAGATGTTAACATGCTAATTAACAGTACACTAAAACCATATGCTTCTACCTTCCTACTCAATGGTTAGACCCATTCTCTTCAACATTTTCCCCAGAAATTTTTCCATTAGCTTTCACCTCTTCCTGAGCATATTCTTCCTTTTCTTTCTCTGCCTTCAACTGTGCTTCTTCTTCCTCCGCCTTTTTCTTTGCTTCCACCTCCATCTTCTTCTTTGCTTCTTCCTTTGCCAACTCGAGAGCATTAATCAAATTCTGCAAGCAAGTCTGCACTTCTTCATCTATTGACTTTGGCATTAGATTCTCAGCAACATCAGCAGGTGTCATATTAGTCTCTCCCAATAACTTTTCAATTTTAGGAAACAACTCGTGGGACTCAACATCCAAGTAATTCTTAGCAAGTACCTTGAAGGCTTCATAGCAACAATATGAAAGTTCTATGTGTTTATCCATCCTCCCTCTCCTAATAAGAGCAGGATCAAGTTTGTCCAGAAAATTAGTAGTGAAAACTAGGATCCTCTCCCCTCCACAAGCTGACCAAATCCCATCTATAAAATTCAACAATCCTGAAAGAGTCACCTTGCTACCTTTTTTCTCTTCTTCCTCAGCCTTCTTAGTAATAGGATCTTTCATTTCTGTATCATCATCATCATCCTCTTCTTTCTTCTTCCTCTGGCCAGTAAGATCAAGCGAACAATCAATATCCTCAATCACTATAATAGATTTACTCGTAGTATCAATCAACAGCTTCCGTAATTCTGTATTCTCTTTGACTGCTGTCAATTCAAGATCATACACGTCATAGTTCAGGAAATTGGCCATGGCAGCAATCATTGAAGACTTGCCAGTTCCCGGAGGACCATATAGCAAATACCCACGTTTCCATGCCTTGCCAATCTTGGCGTAGTACTCTTTTCCATTTTGGAACTTAACAAGGTCCTTGAGAATCTCCTGCTTCTTCTTTGGCTCCATAGCTAGAGTTTCAAAAGTAGAAGGGTGCTCAAAAGTTATATGGCTCCACTTTGTGCTTTTGTAACCATGCCAGCTAGAGCTAGGATTGTTGGTATATAGCTTCAGTTGCCTATTCTTCAGAGCAATTGCTTTGCCTTCATCCAAGACATGTTTGAGATAAGACCCAGTAATGAGATCTCTATAGCGTTTGTGAAAGGTGAGAGTTAGGTACCTTTTCTCATCTGAAGTAGGATAAAATGAAAAAGACTGCTGTTTTAGTTGGATTGTATTTGAACTCCACCATAGCTTGACTCCTTGGAATTCATCTGTGATTTCTTCATTGTCGGCCATGCTAAGCACTAAAGGGGTTTGGCTATCTTTCACAACTTCAGCTTTGAGACTTCTGGCTCGCTGGGAGGAATTTGCACTGAGATACGTTTGGATGGTAGTGTATGCTTCACTTCGCTTGAGGCGTTCACCTGTGAACTCATGGAAGTGAATTTGGATATAAGGATACACAAAGCCAGAAACTCTATGAGTGTATTTTCTAAGATAGGAAACAAGATGAGAAGGGAAGAATTTCTCAGACATGGCGTAGACAAACATAATTGTTGCCATTATTGAGCCTAGTTGTGCCCACAAATCCCCCATGAACCCCATTTCCTTACTCTCTGCAACTTTTGTGCTTCCTGTTTTTCTTTCTAGACTTTTTCAGCTCTTCAGATATATGATGAAAATTACGGTGGCTCCTTTGCTTAGTAACAAGCCGTGATTCTTTGGTCATCTTCGTGTTAGTTGTCTATTTATTATTGATATTGATAATTGAAGGTGCAACTTGCGTGCATTGAAACCTCGATCTTGGAATCTAGGACTATTTTAACCTAACTCTCATTGACATATTCACGTGAGTCTACCTTTTAAGAATTTGGGTATTTTACACAAATATACTAAATAAAAAAAATTATTATCAATATATATTATTTTTAAAAATATTTATTAATATGTACCAAAAAATTAAATATCGCAGTACGGTAATGCGATATCTGAATAAAATTGCATCACCGTACTGCAATATTTGACCAAAAAGTTGACAGCGCAAAAAAATTACATGACGGTGAAGCGATATTGTCCAAATTCGCAGCACGGTTGCAATTTTAAAATAGCAGGAGCATATTGCGATTTTAAAATCGCGGTACCATATTACAATTTTAGTTTAAAAATCTCACTTCACCCACGCTGCATGCCATCTTCAGTCTGTTGTAGAGCTCGTAACCCACGCTGTTACCTTTTGCACAGAGAGCAAGTTCACTTTTAGCTTATTTTAATTTTTTTACTTTATGTATTTATATTTTTAATATATTTTTAAAACACGTCCACGCAAGGTGACTTTATTGATTTCTTTTTTTTTTTTAATTTAATTTATTTTTATTTTTAATATTTTTTATATATTTTTAAAAATATAATCATATAACAAATTATATTTTTTTTTCTATAAAAAAGATACATAAAGCTACCTTTTGAGTTCGTATTCTTTCTTTCTTCGTCTTTCTTTCTGATTTGCTTATATGCATTTTCCCATAATTTCTCTTTAATAATATTATTTTGTCAATTTTCGCTTTTTGCATCTTCAATAGGTATGTTTTAAAATTTAAATATAGAGTTTAATACTACATATTGAAGATGCAAAGAGCAAAAGTTGACAAAATAATACTACTAAAGAGGAATTATGGGAGAATGCATATAAGCAAATCAGAAAAGAAGAAAGATAAGGAAAGGAAGAATACAAACTCGAAGGATAACTTTGTACATCTTTTTTATTAAAAAAAAAAATATAATTTTTTGTGTAAAATATAATAAAAGATTATATTTTTTTTAAATATTAAAAATAAATATAAATTAAATAAAATAAATTAATAAAGTGACTTGCATCGGGCGTGTTTTAAAAATATAAATAAATAAAGTAAAAAAATTAAAAGAAGCTAAAAGTGAACTTGCTCTCCTTGCAACAAAAGGTGGCAACGTGGGTCACGGGCCGTGTAATAGACTAAAGATGGCAGACAGTGTGAGTGAAATGAGGTTTTTAAACTAAAATCACAGTACGGTTCTGTGATTTTAAAATCACAGTATCATACTGCGAAATTCGATAATATTGAAATAATTTTTTTTTTTGATATATCTATGTAAAATACCCTAAAAATTTAGATCGAGTGAAAATAAGTGTTTGGGTAAAAGCAAAGGTAAATTCTACCGCAGAATGAAAAATTGTGATGAAATATAAATTATCTCTTCTAACTTTGTTTGTCATAAAATTTAATAATAGAAAATCAACTTTCTTTCCTTTTTTTTTTCTTTCTGTTTAAACTCATGTCTATACGCTTCTAGTATCAATGAGAATTATCACTTTTGAGATAGTAACATTAATTTAATTTTTCAAATTGAGGAACTAAAATCAAATATTTAATAATAAATACTTAATTTATTCTTTCAAGACAATACTTAAATCAATTCTACAAATATAAAATGTAAGGTTTTTTTTTTATGGGAATATAAAATGCAAGTTTAGACTTGCGTGCCAAGAGTGAGAATTAATTATTAGTGTTAGGTTGTTCATTCTCTGTTTACTGGCTTAATTTATTTTGCCGACTTCTTCATTGTCAGCCGGTGTACGTCGTACTATTTTGTCACTGATGACGTATGATGTTTAATGCTATTCTGTTGCTTAATTTACTTTGATTGACAAGTCATCAAACTTTTATTTTTTTAATTATGATTCATCCCCTCTAATCTAGAAAAAATCTAATCTATAAGAAATTGGTTGGTTTTTTTTTTTTTTTTAAATGTGGATTTGTTAATAGGGATGGAATAAGCCGAAGGGGTTATCTAAGTTAGTTTGATTCATTAGTGGCTTAATAAGTTTGATTAGTGAATTAATAAATTAAGTTTTAGTTAATAATTTTAATTTGTTTACTAAGTGAGTTAAATTTATTTTTTTAAAATTTAATTCATCAGTTTGTAAATTAGTTTGTTTGTATATATGTATTAATTGTATATATAGTATAGAATATTACATATTTATTATATCATTATATATAACATATACTATATTAATGTATTCTTAAGTATATAAATTTGAACATTTTTGTTTTAATTTTAAAAAAACACATATTTTATAGAATTGTGATATAATATTTATAATAATTTTACATCTTTTCTTATCATTTTATTAAAATTATTTATTGAATAGGATTTATTTTTTAATATTATAAAATAATATTTTATCTATTTTATTAAATAAATATGGTTATTATATTATTTATTTAAATAAGTTAACTTATGAGTTAGATTGAGATCATAAACTTTAAAATAACCCGAACTAGAATTAAAAAAAACTCGCCCATTAAAAAGTTAAAGCTTAAGTTCAATTTAAACAATATGATCTTATACGTGAAAAGTTTCACGTGTCCGCTTGTTCGTCAGACACGTGTCAATGATGAACTAAAATGTACCATTTTTCATTAAAAAAATTGGCCTGAAAAATGTTATTATTAAATTAAAAGTTACAATTACAATCAAAGAAATTGTTAAACAATTAAAAAAGTTGGAGTTGTTGTATGTAAAGAGGAGAGGGTCGGCGCAGACTGCAGAGGGGTACGGATTTGTCCAATTAAATAAATTCTGTCTGCCATGGGTGGCCGCTCCTCCATGTGAACATACCCAACCTGTCATATGATATCATTAGTCACGTAACGAGACATAAGCTTGTATATTTTAATTTATATTTTTTTTTCGATTTTATAATAATATTTAATTTTTATTTTATATAATTTATATAACCTTTTACTTATTTATAAAACTTTTAAAAAAATTTAAAATAAATTTTACAAGTTATTATATATTTTAATTTTTTATTTATATATTTTATAAAAAAATTTATCAAATAGTATAGTTTAACTTTTTTTTTTATGTAATATTTTTTAAATATAAAACTCTTTTTATTTTTCTCCTTTTATCTCACTTTTCTCTAATGGTAAATGACTACCACTAAAGATAGTCAAAATCTTCAATGTCCGATCAGTGACACATTAGCCACTTTGTCAGCATGAATTTTTAATAATTATAGTTTTACCTCAAAATGTTTCAAATTTCCACTTTTCCCTAAACTTTTATTAAATTACAAATCGACCCCAATACTTTTAAGAAATTAAAATTTACTGCTATATATAATTTCAAATTACAAAATCACCTTAAAATCACAAATTCGAAATTTACCAATTAAACCTTAAAATCAAAGAGTAAAGCCCTTATAGTCCATAAAATCTCCACTGATTACACATTCTTCTTAACACCAAATATCTACAAAATGTCGCATGGAAAACAAGATGAAATTTAACCTCTGTAATTAAGATGAAAGTGATGAAACAACAACCATTATGGAAAATTGTTAATGTAAACCAAGCTTCATAGGATAAACAAATCAAGAAATAATCCCCCAAAATAACAATATCCCAATGTTCATTCTTTGACAAGCCTACAAACAACCACAAAGCACAAGCCCCAGAGTGGTCCTCCTAAAAAGAATTTGAGAAGAGAAAGGATAACCGTGAAAGTTGACTGGGCTATTGATTAATCCACAACTTTATACATAGAAAATACAAAAATTAAATAACTGCAACAACTAAAACATGGAACATGGTTTTACAAATAACAGACCATTATCACACTTAATCTAAATAACACGCTGCATGACACGATGACTTAATCTAAACATTGATTGGAACATGAAGCATGCATATATATAAGCACAGCCATAAAGAGACGATCAAGGCTGTAATTTTTTTTTTTTTTTTTTGGTTTTGACCACTGTTATCTATGAAGCACGAAATTATCATCAGGTCTTCAACTCATAACTAATCTGGTTCAAGCCGGGTAGGATCACAAAGGCGACAAAACTCTCCTTACCAAATTTTAACTTAGTTGCATTCCTAGAACTTAAACTTAAGACTTTTGGTTAAGTTAAAATAACCTTAAGTCAGTTGATATATGCACTTAGTGATAAATTAACTTTTATGTAACTAATAATATCATTACAATAATATCCAAAATTACACCAGGATTTTATTTAAAAGAAAGGGAAAAAGCATAGCATAGATGTTAATATACTAAACAGTACACTAAAACCATATGCTTCTACCTTCCTACTCAATGGTTGAACCATTCTCTTCAACATCTTCCCCAGATTTTCCATTAGCTTTCACCTCTTGCTGAGCATATTCTTCCTTTTCTTTCTCCACCTTCAACCCTTTTTCTTCTTCCTCTGCCTTTTTCTTCGCTTCCTCCTTTGTCAACTCAAGAGCGTTAATCAAATTCTGCAAGCAAGTATGAACATCTTCATCTATTGATTTCGGCATCACATTTTCAGCAACATCAGCAGGTGCCATATTAGTCTCTTCCAATAGCTTTTCAATTTTAGGAAACAACTCATGGAACTCAACACCCAAGTAATTCTTTGCAAGCACCTTGAAAGCTTCAAAGCAACAATAGGAAAGTTCTATGTGCTTATCCATCCTTCCTCTCCTAATAAGAGCAGGATCAAGTTTGTCCACAAAATTAGTAGTGAAAATTATGATCCTCTCCCCTCCACAAGCTGACCAAATCCCATCTATACAATTCAACAATCCTGAGAGAGTCACCTTGCTACCTTTATTTTCTTCTTCTTCTGCCTTCTTAGTAATAGGATCTTTTGCTTCAGTATCATCATCATCCTTCTTTTGTTTCTTCTTTCTCTGGCCAGTAAGATCAAGTGAGCAATCGATATCCTCAATCACCATAATAGATTTATTCGAAGTTTCGATGAACAGCTTCCTCAATTCTGCATTCTCCTTGACTGCCGTCAATTCAAGATCATATATGTCATAGTTCAGGAAATTGGCCATGGCAGCAATCATTGAAGACTTGCCAGTTCCCGGAGGACCATATAGCAAATACCCTCGTTTCCAAGCCTTGCCAATCTTGGCATAGTACTCTTTGCCATTTTGGAACTTAACAAGGTCATTGAGAATCTCCTGCTTCTTCTTTGGCTCCATAGCTAGAGTTTCAAAAGTAGAAGGGTGCTCAAAAATTGTATGGCTCCACTTTGTGCTTTTGTAATCATACCAACCAGAGCTAGGATTGTTCGTATAGAGCTTCAATTGCCTATTCTTGAGAGCAATTGCTTTGCCTTCATCCAAGACATGTTTGAGATAAGACCCAGTAATGAGATCTCTATAGCGCTTGTGAAAGGTGAGAGTTAGGAACCTTTTCTCGTTTGAAGTAGGATAAAAAGAAAAAGACTGTTGATTTGGTTGGATTGTGCTTGAACTCCACCATAGCTTGACTCCTTGGAATTCATCTGTGGTTTCTTCATTTTCAGCCATGGTAAGTAATGGGGTTTGGCTGTCTTTCACAACTTCAGCTTTGAAACTTTTGGCTCTTTGGAAAGAATTTGCACTGAGATAGGTTTGGATGGTAGTGAATGCTTGGCTGCGCTTGAAGAACCGTTCGCCTGTGAACTCATAGAAGTGAATACGGATATAGGGATACAGAAAGTTTGATATTTTATGAGTATATTTTCGAAGATAGGCAAGAAAAAGAGGAGGGACAAATCTCTCAGACATGGTGTAGACAAACAGAAATGTTGCCATTATTGAGCCTAATTGTGCCCACAAATCCCCCATGAACCCCATTTCCTTACACTCTCTGCAACTTTTGGTTAGCAACTATTGTGCTTCTTATTTATTTTGCTATTTGGACTCTGCTACATGCATATATATACTCATAGGGGAAAGTAATAGAAGGGACACAATATGGAAAATGTTCATGAATACTTGATTAAATGAATGGAAGTGATGGTTACTGCTCATCTTCGTATTAGTTTCCTGTGAGAAAAATTGCAACTGGGGACCATTCTTTTTTCTTTTTTTTTTTGTTTCTTGTTTTTCTCGAACACTGCTGCCTTGTTTGACTATAATAACAATGGGAAACTACAGCCTTTAGATTTATGTGACTTGAGTCTACCTTATTCCTTGGGGCAAATGTTGGGTAAGAAAATTCTTATAATATATGGGAGAGAACATGACCAGAACAAGCCTGGCCTTTCCTGTAAAGACTATTAGATGTGCAGGTGCGAATTGGAATAACAAAAAAATATCTTATATTAAAAAAAATTAAAACTTACAAAAGATATATAAATAAAAATACTCGTTAACTTAATGTCTTAGGTTTCTAGTTGATATATGTAATGTAGGTCCATTAGTAGAAAAAGCCCATTTGCGTATTTTAACCTTATAATGTTAATATAGAATAAAATGGGATCGAAAGATATAAATTTCACCTTTTTAACATTGTTTATCTGAAAGTTAACTTGCGAAATTAACACTTAAAACTTCATCTATTTAATATGAAATACATAAATTAATTGTACCAATATGAAAAATAAGTTTGGTCTTTAGTGCCAAAAATGTGAATTTTATTATTTTTACTGTTAAAATGTTGTTTCTCTATTTATTGGCTTAGTTTGTTTTGTCCACTTCTTCATGGTCACGCCCCCTTATGTAATACTACTTTGTCTCAAATAATACGTATGATATTTGATATTATTCTATTATTTAATTTAATTATCTTTATTCTGTTATTAATTAATTATCAGTTGCATGCGCTTTTATTTTATTATTCACCTTCTTAGATTAATTTCTTTTTTTTTTTTTATTTTTGATTATGAATGTTTGGTGCCTTCATAATTCAAACATAAGTCATGCAGCTCCTCTTAGTCAATTATTGAAAAATAAAATAAAATTGTGCTCTTATTAACTTGGTTTGGCTTAACTTGAACGGGAAGATTCCTATTTACTTTGACTGGTAAGACAAAAGTGACTATCAAGGACCAGCATAAGAATTAATATCCTGTCCAGCACGCGAGAAAAGTAAGACAGAATACATTGTACTAGACTGAAACAAGTGGAAATTTCAAAGTCAATGTAAACTCGGTGATCTGTCGGTTTTGGTCGGGTTAATCGGGTTTGAGTGAGTTAAGAATGAAACAAAAAATTAACTTTAAAACCATGTAATATTAGTAAATTTTGATTAAAAAATTTGAAAAATTAGGTATCGACAAGTTGAAACATTCTACCCATAAATAATCATTGCAAATATAATGTTAAACTTTCTTAAATCATTTTTAACCTTTTAATCAAACTTTAATTGACCTGAAATTATTCAAATAATTCAGGACAGTCGAGTTTTGATGGATTTGAATATTTTGCTCAACCTTATTTTGATTTTTATTGCCTCTAAGCTTTTTGGATTTTGCAAATTAACACAGACCCTTTAGCAACTCAGTAGTAACAATTATAAATAATTGCTATAGAAAAACTTTGTTGATACTCTACCATTGAAACAAAGATGGAAGCTAGCTCCTCCTCTTTTATCTGTTATTGGATAATAATATCAAACTAATGCTTCTTCAATTTGTGAAATTTTTACTGTTTTTCTCATAAATGTGGAGTTTTACCTTTAATAAATGAAGTCATCTAATCAAAGTCATCTTCTTCAACTGATCTACAAATGGTTTGGACTCCTATTAATACAATATGATCTAACAGAAGTAAAGTATTAGCTGAGAAATATAAGAGATGCACTTACAATGTAATTAAACACCATAGTATATGATTATGATTTAACCCAGAAAATAGAAAGCAAAGTAAGAAATGCCATAGTATGATCCTAAATAGCACAAGTAAATCAAAATGAAAAAGATTCTATTCAATGGATCAAATCATTTTCCTTCGTATCTTCTGCAGATTTGCCATTACTTTTCATCTCTTTCTGATCAACTTCTTCCTGTTTTCTCTCTGCCTCCAATTGTGATTCTTCTTTCTCTGCCTTCATCTCTGCTTCCTCCTTTGCCTTTCTCTTTGCTTCTTTTTCTTCCTTTCTCTTTGCTTCCTTCTCTGCCTTCTTCTTCGCTTCTTCCTTCGCCACCTCGATGGCTTGGATCAAATTATTGAAGCAATTTTCCACACCTTCATCTGTTGACTTGGGCATCAGATTCTCGGCAACATCGGCAGGTGTCATATTAGTCTCTCCCAATAACTTTTCAATTTCAGGAAACAACTCATGGGACTCAACACCCAAGTAATTCTTAGCAAGCACCTTGAAAGCTTCATAGCAACAATAGGAAAGTTCTATGTGCTTATCCATTCTTCCTCTCCTAATAAGAGCCGGATCGAGTTTGTCGACAAAATTAGTAGTAAAAACAATGATCCTTTCCCCTCCACAAGCTGACCATAACCCATCAATAAAATTCAATAGCCCAGAAAGAGTAACATGGCTGCTTTTATTTTCTTCTGGTTTATCTTTCTTGTTAGTACTAGTATCTTGTTTTGCTTTCTCATCCCCAACTTTTCCTGTTGTCTTCGTCCTTCGGCCAGTAAGATCAAGGGAACAATCAATGTCTTCAATCACCATAATGGATTTACCCGTCGTTTCGATCAATAGCTTTCTCAGTTCTGTATTGTCTTTCACCGAAGTCAATTCAAGATCGTACACATCATAGTTCAAGAAATTCGCCATGGCAGCTATCATACTAGACTTACCAGTTCCCGGAGGGCCATATAGCAAATACCCTCTTTTCCAAGCCTTGCCAATCTTGGCATAGTACTCTTTCCCTTTTTTGAACTTAACAAGGTCATTCATAATCTCCTCCTTCTTACTTGGCTCCATGGCCAGGGTTTCAAAGGTAGCCGGGTGCTCGAAAACAACATGACTCCACCCTTTCATCCTGTATGCAAACCAGCCATTGCTAGAATTGTTGGTGAACAGTTTCAATTGCCTATTTCTTGTTGCAATGGCCCTGCCTTCTTCCATAACCCGTTGGATATAAGAAGCTGTGACCAGATCCCGGTATCGCTTGTGGAAGGTAAGAGTGTAGAATCTCCTGTCAGTTTTCTGATTCTGGGTGATTTTGTTTGCAACCCACCAAAGCTTAACCCCTTTGAATTCATCTGTGATTTCTTCAGAGTCATCCAAGTCAAGCATCAGTGGGTCTTGGCTACTTTTAACCACTTCAGCTGTGAGCCTTTTGGCTCTCCGGGTAGAATTCACACTGAGGTAGGTCTGAATCGCAGCAAATGCTTCATTGCGCTTCAGATTGAAACCTTCCCCTATAAACTCATGGAACTTGATTTCAATGTAAGGGTATAGAAATCTGATCAAGTTTCTGGTGTATTGCTGAATAAGGGAACGGAAACTAGGGAGCAAGAACTGACCAAACATGGTGGACACAAACATAATGATGGTCATCATTGGGGCTAATCGTCCCAATAACCTGTCTATCTTCCCCAATGTCCCTTTCTGTAATCTTTTCGGGGAAATGATAGAACTTGTTTTCGCCATTGTTGAGCGATTCTACCACAAAAGCTGAAAACTTCAAAATAAAGAAGGATTCAAGAAAATTAATGGTCTGATACTGTTTCTTGCTATTCTCTTGGCTTAGCAGCTTATGAATCAACCTTTGGTTCTTCCCCTTCCTTTCTCCGCAAGTCTCAAGCAATAAGCAAAATCTATGACTATGATCAGGGTTGTCTTTTGGGCTTTCTCTGGTATGATTTTAACGGACATAAATGACTCCAATTAATTAAATAAAATTATATTATATATAAATATTTTAAATAAAGAATTATAATATATTCTAATGACACTAGGCCACTTAATCAACGAGGACACTGACACCACGTGGCTATTTTGTCGCCTTATTCATCCTTTTACCTTTTTCCCTATAATCATTTTCAATAAGACTCCCACACATACAAACAGTGGAGTAGTTAATTTAAGAGATAATTCTAATTTATAAATCATATTCGGATTGGTAAAACTTATAAATTATACTATATTATAGATATTTATGAATATATTTAATTCAAAGAATTGATTAAATTTATTTAAAAATAATATTAGTTTATAATTTAACGATCCCACAAGGAAAGAAGAGTCGTTTGATTGTGAATATTTTCTTCTAAGAATAATTAAAACCATTACAATGTGCACTCGCTACCCAATAATTTTTCTCTCACATATTTACATGCATTTGGCATAGGAAAATCACAATTGCAGACCAAATCTTATGGAAAAATATATGTTGAAGAACTGACACCACTTTATGACTTAAAAACGTAAATTGATAATATGTGTGTCTTTTATTTATATATATATATATATATATAGATATATATATATATATCCTTCACAATTCTTTAATCTTATTAAGTGGGACTTTACTTGTACTTATGCTTCATGTGTTATGCGTATCAAATTGTCTATGTGTGTGTATATATTATTTATGGTGGTTCTGCTCATTTTCATGTTAGTTTCCAATCTGTCATAAAAAGTCAAGTAGGTCTGTCTATTTTCTTTCCGACTGTGAGAGCAGAGGGAAACTAGGACCTCCCACACTTCCATTGCCCAAAGTCTACCTTCTTTTTTCTTATCTCAAGTCTTCCTCCCAAATATAAGGGACGATACTATTTTTACTACACTTAGATTAATTGTACTACAGAATAAAAATTGGGCTGTTTCACCCAAAAGAAAAAAAGGTGGGTATAACTATAAACCATCTCCTTTTCAAGTTTTTTTTTATTCTAAACTTTGACTGTAGTTTAACTTGTGAAATTAAAGCTTTGTAAAAATTTAGCAATAATAGAAAAATTAACTATTTTTTTTTTTGTTTACACTTTTGAAACCCTTTTCTCTTAATTTTAAAACTTGCAAACAAGAAAAAATGATATCTAAACTTTTCTTTCCCCTTTCCTTTCTCTCCTTTTTAAATCTCGCAAACACTTCCCCAATGGAAAATAATCAAAATGATCAATTTAACATGTGACATTTCTAATAGTTCAATTTACATTTACATTGCTAAGTATTTTGTTAATGTCAGTGCTCATTTTACACTAGAATGGAGCAAAATAAGTACATTTATCCTTTCTTTTTTTTTCCTTCATCTGTTTTCACTAATCTTAAAACTGTTAAATAAAATTGCAAGTAAAAACTAGAAATCAAAGGAAGAGTGAGTAACTACTTTTACCCTTATTTTTTTTTTTCTTCTATCATGCAGGCAAGATTGAGGATTTTGATATGGAAATTATGTGAGTCTAACCCAATTCAACAACTAATTGAGAGCTCAATTCTAATAATCTATCTGAAGAGACGTGTTTTGTGGAATTATGAAAGATATTTTTAAGAAATCTCAATCATATTAAATTCCATCATGTTAGAAAACCTTGGACTGAAACATTTCGCCGCAAATTCCAGACGTCGGCGTGTCATGTGTCACTTATCCACGTCAGTATTGTCAGCCCGTCAACTACCACGTTACCATTGAGTTGTCCAATCATTAACATGTCAGCCACTCATCTTCTGCCATGTGTCCATCTTGCCACTTAAGCAACAAACTCACCCACATATTTCTTTAATTCTCTTTTTGCCCCAAAACTTTTCATATTTACATTTTAGATTTAATATTTTCCTATATTCTCAAAACCAACCATTGACTTTCTAAAAATCTTATTTTTGATCCAACCTTTATAAAACCTCCAAATCACCTCAAATTTCATAAATTCTTATCATTTCCCATGTCACCTATTCTCAAATTATGAATTCACCCCTAAACCTAACCTAACAAGATAATTAATTTTATCCCTTAAACCCTAAAATTCACACTTAGACTAAACCTATCAAAATTACCTTCTTCTTTTTTTTTTTTACCCCTTTAATCACCAAAATTAACCACCAAAATCTTCTGACAATGTACACATACTTTGCATCCTACTCTTCACCAAATCTTTTTAGAATGTCATCTAAAAAAATCCCAAAATTGAGATAATGAGAAGAAAAAACAAATCCACAATTTTGGAAAATTATATTCCAACCTTTTTCTTTGCTAACCCTACCGACAAGTTCCACAACCCAATATTTCCAACAAAGCCCCACCTTTGAATGTCAAGATTTGGATGCATTACATTATATTGCCTAAATCACAGAAGTTCCCATAATTGAAAGTGAAGTGCAAGAGATATTTAAAGAAGAAAAAGAGCTCAATCAAACTCAACACAAATTCAGTACACCACCCATAGTTGACCAAGAATGAAAATGCAAGTAAATAAATCCTAGAGGGGGGTGAATAGGATAATAAAAAAATTTTCAATAAAATTTATATTTTCAGAATCAAGCATAAAAAGATAAACTTGATTATATGTAATGAAAACTTGATTTTAGAAATCTTGGAGTTTAAAATGCGATGAAGCAGTTTAACACAACATGTGGAATTTAGATTTTGGAAGATAAATATGCTGAAATCAAAGAGGATAAGGAGGAGAAAGTGCACAGTGATTTATAGTGATTCGTTCTATCAAAGACTTACGTCCACTCCTCTTAAATACCCTTGAGAGAGTTAGCTTCACTATCTAAGCTGGTATACTGGCTTCCAGCTGCCTCTTACAACCGAACAAGAATCAAGCATGACGGCTAAAGCTTGGTTTTACCAAGAGCACCAAGAACCCTTTACAACACAGACTATGTCTTTCCCTTATATAGGTTACAACATAAGAAGAAAGGCTCAACAGCCTTCTTACACATATTGTATGAGATGAAGAAATCTAGCACAAAAACTGTTGCTTTATTCAACAGATATTCTAGTAGGCTTCAAGTGCACAACAAATATTTCAGTTGAAGGTGAGGTACACGACTGAGAAGAGAACAAGATGAATATGTGAGAATTCTTTTGATTGTAAGTAAATGAACCTTTTGATATTTCTCTCTTCTTGTTCCCCTTTGAGGCTCTTCTCCATTTTTATCATGTATTCAAAATATAGTTGTTAGAGATTACTCAAGTGCAGCTTCAGACTTTTCATTTTGCATGCAGGTAAGGCAGAATCTAGCATGACACATTTTGCTAGGCGGCCATTATTGCATGGAAGAGGTAAGCTTGGGTTGGCAAGCAAGAAGAGGCCCAACGACTGTTTCCCTTTGCTGATTTCATGTTACCCAAGGCTGCAGAGAAGAATTGTGTCTTTTGTTAGTTGGTGTGAGATTTTCAAGATACATTCTTTTTGCTATCACGAGAAGTCAAGAAATGTATCTTTCTCTTCTATGTGTATGCTACTCATACCATGCTGACTTTGTCTTATTACCTTTGCACAGGATGCAGAGATAAAAGCCTGTGGCTCCTTTTTGATGAGTGGCCCTATATTTTGGAGGCTTGCATTTTGTCATGTGATATATCCAATGTGGCAAGAGAAGTAAGCAAGCATTGCCTTTTTCATGAACCCCAAAGCATTACTTCCTAAAAGCTGACTTCCTTTGACTTTGAATAATAAAATAATATAGTTGATATAAAACCAGATTTCTGGGGACACTCCACACATATGCACCATTGTATAAACATAAACGTGAAAAAGGAAATTTTGGGGGGACCAAGAAAACATTGTTTTCAAAACATTTTCCATATATATTTCTTGAAAACACAATTCTAATCAAATATAGTTAAAGGAAAATTTCTTTCTAAATAACAATGTTACACCGTGAATAAAGAATATTGAACACATTCAAAAATTATTTTCATAATCAAAACCAATAAAAATATTTGAGAGACCCTTGAGCTAACAAAGAAATCTATGGTTGTGAATAATCATCTATAATTGAACAAAGCTTGCACACTACCCAAAAAAGGAAGAATCTTGATTGAACAGCTTCCCTGTCCAATTCATCACGCGAGAAATATTGTAAAAAGCTGTGGAAGTTAATGTGGGCTAACACTAACTTGCCAAAAAAAAAAAAAAAAAATTTAGAAAGACGCTAACTGTGTTGGCTAAGCTAATATTAACTTTGCACATGTATTAGTGTTGGCCAAGTTTGACGCAAAATAAATGTTGTTGGTCAAACAAAATTAACCCGGGTGTTTTGCATTAGCTAGGTCGATGCTATTTCTTAACAAATTAACAACAGCCTTGGCCAATGCTAATGTTGTAAAATATTGCTCTTTTTATTAATTAATTTTGTGGCATTAGCATGGGCCATGGCTAATGCTCATGTTATAAAAAAGTTGCGATGATTAGCGTTGGCCATAGCCCACAAGTTAATGCCACCATATCTTCATCCCACGCCTATTTCTTTTCATTTTCCTCACTTTCCTTGTTTTTTTTTTTTTCTCTAGATTCTCCCTCTATCTCTCACCTCAAACTCAATTTTCTTGTGCATTTGAACCTCCCACTGCATTTCTGGAGTTGTAGTCAACTCCCCATTGCATCATTAGCTTCAATTTAATCGAAGTTTTTTTTTTTGTTCTTTAGTTATTCTCTTATATTTTGAATTTTTTCTAACACGGTTAATCTTGTTTTTAGTTATCTAATTTATTCTCTTTGTATATTTCATATAACTCTAGCTGTACTAGCACTCTCTAGTTGTCCATTTATGTCCGATCTCCTTGGTTACATCAATTTTGGTTGGTTGTATGTTTAATTTAAATTATAATTTTAGTAGATATGTTTAGTGAATATTGATGTTATTGTATCTTATTTTTGTTGTTATTGTTTGATTGGTTGATATGTTTATGTTAATTTTGATTGAAGTTAGATATGTTATATTTATTGATATGTTAGAAATTTGTGAATTATATATTATGTTAGTGGAGAGCAAAACTCAATAAATTGTTTAGATATTATATGATAAATGTGTTTTATTCTGAAATGTTATATTATTGATAAAATTAATTGTTTGAAAATGTGCATGATATAAAAGATATGTTGCCGAATTTTTTTAAGTTCGTGCAATACTCTATACATCTAATATATTTAGGTATTTAAATGCGACAAAATAGATTGTAGTTGGATGTATGACAAGCTTAATATCAATATGAGAGGGTTGAAATATGAGTTTATTAGTGGAGTAGATGAATTAAATAATTTTTTTTACCTCTATCTAATATTAACATAAGCCTGACCGAGGCTAAATAACGTCAGTTATACAAACTGCAATCATCAACAATAGCATCCAATATTTATTAGTTTGACTATTGCTAATTGGACTATTAGCATGACTTTTTGAACTTAGCGTGCGCCTTTTAGCCAACACTAATCTTCGTTTTTCTTTTAGTGAACAAAATTTGTGAAAATATTGAAGGTCTCAATCTACAAATCCAAAATCATCCACAGCCCTACAAGCTGCAATTGCTCAACAAAGTTGACGAAGTGAAGATCCTGCCAACCAATGAATCCATCCATGGAGTGACATTCACATATGAAGACCTATTCGAGATAAAAATTGTTGAAAACCAGAAGATGTGCCTTATGTTTTTCAATGACGGAACCATTCTTTCACCGAAGATTGGTCCGCCACACACTACATAGAATGATGGTGCCAAAAAGAGATTCCACTCGATCTTACACCAACGAACAACATCCCATTAGTAGAAAAGACCTATTTATGTATTTTACCCTTATAATGTTAATATAGAATAGGATGGGACTGGAAGATATAAATTATCACCTTTTCTAACATTGTTTATCTGAAAGTTAACTTGTGAAATTAACACTTAAAACTTTATCTATTTAATATGAAATATATAAATTAATTGTACCAATATGAACAATAAGTTTGGTCTTTAGTGCCAAAAATGCGAATTTTATTTACTGTTAAATGTTGTTTCTCTATTTATTGGCTTAGTTTGTTTTGCCCACTTCTTCATTGTCACGCCCCCCTCATGTAATACTATTTTGTCTCAAATAATAAGTATGATATTTGATATTATTCTATTACTTGATGTAATTATCTTTATTCTGTTATTAATTAATTATCAGATTGCATGCGCTTTTATTTTATTATTCATCTTCTTAGATTAATTTCTTATTTAATTTTGATTGTGAATGTTTTGGTACCTACATAGTTCACACATAAGTCATGCAGCTCCTCTTAGTCAATTATTAAAAAATAAAATAAAATAAAAATTGTGCTCTTATTAACTTGAACGGGAAGATTCCTATTTGCTTTGACTAATAAGACAAAAGTGACATCAAGGACTAGTATAAGAATTAATATCCCGTCCAATACGCAAGAAAAGTAAGACAGAATACATTGTACTACGCTGAAATAAGTGGAAATTTCAAAGTCAATGTAAACTCGGTGATCTGTCGGTTTTGGTCGGGTTGAAGAAATGTTAACAAATGCTTCGGATTGATCGGGTTTGAGTTTGAGTGAGTTGAAGTGTTTAAGGAAAGAATGAAACAAAAAATTAACTTTAAAACGACGTAATATTACTAAATCTTAATTAAAATGCTTAATAAGTTGAAACATTCTACCCATAACTGACCATTGCAAATATAATGTTAAGCTTTCTTAAATCAATTTTAACTCTTTAATCCAACTTTAACTAACTCGAAATTACCCAAATAATTTAGGACAGTCAGTTTTGGATGGATTTGAATATTTTGCTCAACTTTATTGCCTCTAAGCTTTTTGGATTTTGCAAATTAACACAGACTCCTTAGTAGCTCAGCAGTAACAATTATAAATAATTGCTATAGAAAAACTTTGTTGATACTCTACCGTTGAAACAAAAAAGGAAGCTATCCCCTGACTTAGCACCTCCTCTTTTATCTGTTGTTGGATAATAATATCAAACTAATACTTTCTCCTAAGAGTTTAAGCTTTCAAGATAAATTGATTTTTGATATATCTTGCCACTCAAGCTTTACACTTGATTTTCCTAACCCAGTAATTTTCCATTCTGTTAACACAAAATCATCTTTGTTTGATCATAAATTTCTATGAGAAATGTTGCAAGATTAATCATATATTTCTTTTCTTCAATTTGTGAAATTTTATTGTTTTCTCTCATAAATGTGGAGAGTTACCTAATGCATTGACATTGTGCAAAAGCAACCAAATGGCATAAGGCACATTCACTTAATCAAAGTCATCTTCTTCAACCGATCTGCAAATGGTTTGGACTCCTATTTATACAATATGATCTAACAGAAGTAAAGTATTAGCTGAGAAATATAAGAGATGCAATTACAATGTAATTAAACACCATAGTATATGATTATGATTTAACCCAGAAAATAGAAAGCGAAGTAAGAAATTCCATAGTATGATCCTAAATAGCACAAGTAAATCAAAATGAAAAAGATTCTATTCAATGGATCAAACCATCATCCTTCGTATCTTCTGCAGATTTGCCATTACTTTTCATCTCTTTCTGATCAACTTCTTCCTGTTTTTTCTCTGCCTCCAATTGTGATTCTTCTTTCTCTGCCTTCATCTCTGCTTCCTCCTTTGCCTTTTTCTTTGCTTCTTTTTCTTCCTTTCTCTTTGCTTCCTTCTCTGCCTTCTTCTTCGCTTCTTCCTTCGCCACCTTGATGGCTTGGATCAAATTATTCAAACAAGTTTCCACACCTTCATCTGTTGACTTGGGCATCAGATTCTCGGCAACATCGGCAGGTGTCATATTAGTCTCTCCCAATAACTTTTCAATTTCAGGAAACAACTCATGGGACTCAACACCCAAGTAATTCTTAGCAAGCACCTTGAAAGCTTCATAGCAACAATAGGAAAGTTCTATGTGCTTATCCATTCTTCCTCTCCTAATAAGAGCCGGATCGAGTTTGTCGACAAAATTAGTAGTAAAAACAATGATCCGTTCCCCTCCACAAGCTGACCATAACCCATCAATAAAATTCAATAGCCCAGAAAGAGTAACATGGCTGCTTTTATTTTCTTCTGGTTTATCTTTCTTGTTAATACTAGTATCTTGTTTTGCTTTCTCATCCCCAACTTTTCCTGTTGTCTTCGTCCTTTGGCCAGTAAGATCAAGGGAACAATCAATGTCTTCAATCACTATAATGGATTTACCCGTCGTTTCGATCAATAGCTTTCTCAGTTCTGTATTGTCTTTCACCGAAGTCAATTCAAGATCGTACACATCATAGTTCAAGAAATTCGCCATGGCAGCTATCATGCTAGACTTACCAGTTCCCGGAGGGCCATATAGCAAATACCCTCTTTTCCAAGCCTTGCCAATCTTGGCATAGTACTCTTTCCCTTTTTTGAACTTAACAAGGTCATTCATAATCTCCTCCTTCTTGCTTGGCTCCATAGCCAGGGTTTCAAAGGTGGCCGGGTGCTCGAAAACAACATGACTCCACCCTTTCATCCTGTATGCAAACCAGCCACTGCTAGAATTGTTGGTGAACAGTTTCAATTGCCTATTTCTTGTTGCAATGGCCCTGCCTTCTTCCATAACCCGTTGGATGTAAGAAGCTGTGACCAGATCCCGGTATCGCTTGTGGAAAGTAAGAGTGTAGAATCTCCTGTCAATTTTCTGATTATTGGCCATTTTGTTTGCAGCCCACCAAAGCTTAACCCCTTTGAATTCATCTGTGATTTCTTCAGAGTCATCCAAGTCAAGCATCAGTGGGTCTTGGCTACTTTTAACCACTTCAGCTGTGAGCCTTTTGGCTCTCCGGGTAGAATTCACACTGAGGTAGGTCTGAATTGCAGCAAATGCTTCATTGCGCTTCAGATTGAAACCTTCCCCTATAAACTCATGGAACTTGATTTCAATATAAGGGTATAGAAATCTGATTAAGTTTCTGGTGTATTGCCGAATAAGGGCACGGAAACTAGGGAGCAAGAACTGACCAAACATGGTGGACACAAACATAATGATGGTCATCATTGGGGCTAATCGTCCCAATAACCTGTCTATCTTCCCCAATGTCCCTTTCTGCAATCTTTTCGGAGAAATGATAGAACTTGTTTTCGCCATTGTTGAGCGATTCTACCACAAAAGCTGAAAAATTCAAAATAAAGAAGGATTCAAGAAAATTAATGGTCTGATACTGTTTCTTGCTATTCTCTTGGCTTAGCAGCTTATGAATCAACCTTTGGTTCCCTAACTTCTTTGATCCGGGTTGCCTTTTGGGTTCTCTCTGGTATATTTTTAACGGATTCAACGGAAATAAATGAGTCAAATTAATTAAATAAAATTATATTATATATAAATACTTTAAATAAAAAATTAAAATGTACTCATGGTAAGTCCAATTCGGCGAAAATACACCAAAACCCATATTCTAATGACACTAGGCCACTTAGTCAATGAGGACACTGAGACCACGTGGCTATTTTGTCGCCTTATTCCTCCTTTTACCTTTTCCCTACAATCAATTTCAATAAGACACCACACATACAAACAGTGGAGTAGTTAATTTAAGAGAAAATTTTAATTTATAAATCATATTCGGATTGGTAAAACTTATAAATTATACTATATTATAAATATATTCAATTCAAAGAATTGATCAAATTTATTTAAAAATAAATATTAGCTTATAATTTAACCATCCCACAAGGAAAGAAGATGAATCGTTTGATTGTGAATATTTTCTTCTAAGAATAATTAAAACCGCACTCGCTGCCCAATAATATTTTTCTCTAACATGTTCTACTTCTAACAATTTGGGCATACATGCATTTAGCATTGGATTGAGATAGTTGAATATCCATAACAGGCAAATCAAAGAGATAATGCCCAGTCGAAGGTGTTGGGTCTGTTTTCATGTCAAAAATCTCCAAAGAAGTGACGATTTTGATCATTAATTTCAAATTTTTATATAAGCAATTAGTAGACTTTACATAATTTTTTTATTTCTAATAAGATTAATTAAGATTAAGATTTTAATTGTTATCAACTTCTTCAAATTAAACAATTCTGTTGTAGTCTAATTCTATAAATCTAAATCAAATTTCATTTCTATCTTAAATTCAACCAAGCACAAATTCACCATTTCAACCACTGGCCATAGTTTTTGGACTAACAAATCAATACCAATTATAGAGGAGAATCACCATTGCAGACCAAATCTTATAGAAAAATGTATTTTGAAGATCTGACACCACTTTATCACTTAAAAACTTAAAATAATAACATATATATATATATATATATATATATATATATATATATATATATATATCCTTTACAATTCTTTAATCTTATTAATGTGGGACTTTGACCGTAAGAACAGAGGGAAACTGGGAACTCGCACACTTCCATTGACCAAAGTCTACCTCCCAAATTATAAAGGGACGATACTATTTTTACACTTAGATTAATTGTACTACAGAATAAAAATTGGGCTGTTTCACCCCAAAAAAAAAGGTGGGTATAACTATAAACTATCTCCTTTTCAAGGTTTTTTTTATTCTAAACTTTGACTATAGTTTAACTTGTGAAATTAAAGTTTTGTAAAATTTAGCAATAATAGAAAAATTAACTATTTTTTTTTACGCTTAGATGTTTTAATTTTTTTTTAAGTAAAACTAATTTCTTTTTAAGACAAATTTACGAATCAAAAGATATCTTTTACAAAGATAATTCTATAGATTTGTTTCTTTTTTCAAAAAAAAAAAAAAATTCAAAAGTTTTGAGCGTAACTGTTAAAATTAGTTTTCCTTTCAAAACTCTTTAATTTGGGGAACTATAAAATATAGTGTAAGAGGAATTTAAGAAAACTTAAAAAAAAAAATTGAAGTCTTTTTCTCCTAATTTTAAAACTTGCAAACAAGAAAAATTGATATCTAAACTTTTCCTTTTCCTCCCTTTCTCTCCTTTTTAAGACTTGCAAGCACACCCTAAACACCTCCCAAGGGCATGCAAAATGATCAATTTATGATATAGCATTTCTAATAGTTCAATTTCTATTTACATTGCTAAGTAGTTTGTTAATGTTAGTACTCATTTACACTATAAAGGAGCAAAATAATTACATTTACCCTTCTTTCTTTTCTTCTTCTATCATACTTACCCTATTATGAGTAATAGGTGTCTACAGGTAAGATTGAGGATTTTGATGTGGAAATTATGTGAGTCTAACCCAATTCAACAGCTAATTGAGAGCTCAATTCTAAGAGTCTATCAAAATAGACTCGTACTGTGGAATCATGAGAGATATTTTTAAGAAATCTCAATCATATTAAATTTAAGATACTATTTTCATAAATTAGGCTAGAAATTTCTTATTTATTATGACTAATTTATTCTTGTAAAAACTTATAAATACCCTTTGTGTATTAAGACATCATAGCAATATAAAAAATTTCCTTTCAATATCAATTGAGAGTTTACTTTCTTTTTTTCTTCCTGGTTTCTGTGCCATTTAGTACCGGAGCCCAATTTTAGTTCCTGGCGTTGAGTTTGAATCATTGGAAATTGGTCTAGTTTTTCAAGTGTGTACAATGCACGTACCACTACCAACCTTGAAACCATTACTTCCAGCCACTTTTGGGAAAACTTTTCTTTTTGGGTTAAAAAATAAAATTAAATGAATTGAATCTCAAAAACTTACTTACAAATTTTTTTATAAATTATTTATTAATAAAATTTTTGTTACAATAAAAAGAAAACTTCAACCAGTATCTTTTTAAAATATAAATATGTTCTTATCAATTTACCTAACATTAATGGGAAAAACTAACACACCGCCTCCATGTGTTGGGAGATTAGAAAACCTTGGACTAAAACATTTCGCCGCAAATTCCACACGTCGGTGTCTACAACCCACGCACCAACCATCGTCTGAGGTAGGAGACGCTGACGTCATTTGCCACATTTTCGCCACGTCAATACCGACATCCAACCTGATTTGTGTCATGTGTCACTTATCCACGTCAGCATTGTCAGCCCGTCAAGTACCACGTTACCATTGAGTTGTCCAATCAGTGATATGCCAACCACTCATCTACTGCCATGTGTCCATCTTGCCACTTAAGCAACAAACTCACCCACATATTTCTTTAATTCTCTTTTTTCGCCAAATTTTTTTCATATTTACATTTTAGCTTTAATATTTTTTTCTATATTCTCAAAAACACCCCTTAACTTTCTAAAAATCTTATTTTTGGTCCAACCTTTATAAAACCTCCAAATCACCTCAAATTTCATAAATTCTTATCATTTCCCCTGTCACCTATTCTCAAATTACGAATTCACCCCTAAACCTAAAAACATAATTAATTTTACCCCTTAAACTCTAAAAATTCACCCTTAGACGAACTCACAGAATTACATTTTTTTTACCCCCTTAATCACTAAAATTAACCACCAAAATCTTCTTACAATGTACACATATGAAGACCTATTCGAGATAAAAATTGTTGAAGACCAGAAGATGTGCCTTTTGTTTCCCAATGACGGAACCATTCTTTCACCAAAGATTGGTCCGCCCTAGAATGATGAACAACATCCCATTAATGATGGATAAGCATCGACAATTCAATGAAGATGAATAGTTAGACTTGAGGGTCGTTGTGCCCAACCTCGTGAGAATGATGCAAAATTATGTGAGTTCAATCCAATCCAATTCAAGAATTAGTAAAGAGCCTAATCTGGAGAGACGGGTTCTGCGGAGTTATAGGAGATATTTTCAAGAAATCTCTAGAATCCCAATCATATGAAATTTAAGATACTCTATGCCTAAATTAGGCTAGATATTTCTGATTTGTTATGATTAATTTATCCTTGTAAACAGTTATTAAATTCCCTTGAAAGTTTTATTAATTTAGTTTTTTATATTTTAAAATTTCTATCAAATTGTCCCTCTAACATTTATTAATATAACATACTAAACTATATATTTCAATTACAATAAAAGCCATATGCTTCTACCTATCAGGATTTTATACAGAAGATAACGAAAGCACACATATTAACATCCTAAATTGTAAATTTCAATCACACTGAACACCATGTGCTTCTACCTATCAGGATTTTATAGAAATGATAGAGAAAGCACAGAGATATTAACATCCTAAATTGTACACATTTCAATCACAATGTACACCATATGCTTCTATCATTTTACTCAATGGCTGAACCCATTCTCTTTGACAACATCCCCAGATTTTCCATTAGCTTTCACCTCTTGCTGGGCACATTCTTCCTTTTCTTTCTCTGCCTCCAATCGTGCTTCTTCTTCCTCTGCCTTTTTCTTCGTTTCCTCCTCCGTCTTCTTCTTTGCTTCCTCCTTTGACAACTCGAGAGCATTAATCAAATTCTGCAAGCAAGTCTGCGCATCTTCATTTATTGACTTTGGCATCAGATTCTCAGCAACATCAGCAGGTGTCATATTAGTCTCTCCCAATAACTCTTCAATTTTTGGGAACAATTCGTGGGACTCAACACCCAAGTAATTCTTAGCAAACACCTTGAAGGCTTCATAGCAACAATAGGACAGAACTATGCGCTTATCCATCCTCCCTCTCCTAATAAGAGCAGGATCAAGCTTGTCCACAAAGTTAGTGGTGAAAATTATGATCCTCTCACCGCTACAAGCTGACCAAATCCCATCAATACAATTCAACAATCCAGAAAGAGTCACCTTGCTATCTTTATTTTCTTCTTCTTCAGCCATCTTAGCAATAGGATCTTTTGCTTCTTTATTATCATCTTTCTTTTCTTTCTTCTTCCTCTGGCCAGTAAGATCAAGTGAGCAATCTATATCCTCAATCACTATAATAGATTTACTCGACGTATCAATTAACAGCTTCCTTAATTCTGCATTCTCCTTGACTGCTGTCAATTCAAGATCATACACGTCGTAGTTCATGAAGTTGGCCATGGCAGCAATCATAGAAGACTTGCCAGTTCCCGGAGGACCATACAGCAAATACCCACGTTTCCAAGCCTTGCCAATTTTGGCATAGTACTCTTTTCCATTTCTGAACTTAACAAGGTCATTGACAATCTCCTGCTTCTTCTCTGGCTCCATTGCTAGAGTTTCAAAAGTAGCAGGGTGCTCAAAAACTATGTGGCTCCACTTTGTGCTTCTGTAACCATACCAACGAGAGCTGGGATTGTTGGTGTACAGCTTCAGTTGCCTATTCTTGATAGCTATTGCTTTGCCTTCATCGATGACATGTTTGAGATAAGGCCCAGTAATGAGATCTCTATAGCGCTTGTGAAAGGAGAGAGTTAGGAACCTTTTCTCATCTGAAGCTGGATAAAATGAGAAAGATTGTGTTTTTGGTGTGGTTGAAGTAGAGGTCCACCAAACCTTGACCCCTTGGAACTCATCTGTGATTTCTTCGTTGTCAGCCATGCTAAGCACAAATGGGGTCTGGCTATCTTTGACAACTTCAGCTTTGAGCCTTCGGACTCGGTGCGAGGAATTTGCACTGAGATAGGTTTGGATGGCAGTGAAAGCATCACTACGCTTGAGTCTTTCGCCTCCAAATTCATGGAAGATAATTTGGATATAAGGAGACACAAAGCTTGCTAACTTATGAGTGTATTTTCGAAGATAGGCAAGAAGATGAGGAGGGAGGAATTTCTCAGACATGGCATACACAAACATAATGGTTGCCATTATTGAGCCTGATTTTGCCCACAAATCCTCCACGAATCCCATTTCCTTACACTCTCTTAAACTTTTGATTCCTTTTTCTTTCTAGACTTATTCTTCTCTTTGAACTCTGCTACATGCATATATATACACGGTGGGGATACTAATAATGGGGACAGAATATTGAGTGGTTAAATCAATTCTCACTTTCTTGTTAGTTTCCTATATATGTCTTAATAATTGCAAGTCTTTTTGCTCAAACAGAGCTGCCGTTTTGGACTGTGATAACAGAATATGGAAAGTGTTTAAGAGGCACTTGGTTGAATTAATGCAAGTTGCTGTGACTCCTCATTTTCGGAACAGGCACCTCATTTTCCAAGTAGTTTCCTATATGTCATATCACTCATACGAGCACCTAATTTGTTTTTATAATATTTACGTTGGTTTCATCATGTCTGCTCATTTTCTTTTCTCAACCTACTAAACAGGAAGAAAGAAAATGGGAGGAGAGAAAATAGAGGGAAGAGTAAAGTGAGGAAAAAATATTTTCTGTCTCAATATTTGGATGAATTAGTGAAAAGATAGGGAAAAGAATTTTAATTTGGTTTATTACTATAATAATACCCTTACTATAACTCTCTTTATTTACCATAGCATTGATAATTTTGAATAGAGAAAATGAAGACAAGTGGAATAACTTTTCTCGTCAAAATCTCTCAATTTCTAAAGAAAACTTTTTTTAGCAGACCGCACGCTCATTTTTATTTTTATTTTTCTAATTTTCTCTCCCTATTCAAACAAGAGAAAACATTTTTTTTTTCTCCAGTTTTCTCCCATAGTTTTTTCTCTTTATCCAAACAAAATGTAAAACTCTTTATAAATTTTATCAATTAGGTCCATATGTTACCTTATATTTTAACATTTGATTAATTTTTTATTTATGTAGTGTAACAGTTTCTAATACAATTATTTTTATTAGTACTTAAGGCAGCGTTAAATATTAAATAATATTTTTTAAAAAAAATTCTAATACAGCTGTTTCCTAGATATTATGTTTATTTTTCATCTCTAACAATCAAACTTTCCTTATTAAAAGAAAAAAAAAAACAAATGCAACCTTTCAACTATATGCAACCAATTGGCGATGCTCCAAGAAACTGCAAGTAGGGTGCCTTTTCTAACCTATGTTTCATCGTTTTGCTCGAAAACAGCCGCCGTGTTTGACTATAATAACAGAGGGGAAGTAGGAATTGTTTTGTCTTTCTATTTTTATAACTTCCTACACTCTCATTAGACATTAGGTTATTGACTTGAGTCTACCTTCTAAACTAATAAAGTTGTGCCAACGAAGTCCAAATTTTCTTGTATACAAAAAGAACCATGGTAAGATATTTCACTCACAGAAATGTACTAATAAAAATTGTGCTGAAATAAATATTAACTATCAGATTTTTAAACTTATTTGTCTCAAATTAAACTCATGGTTTAACTTGTGAAATCAATACTTAAAACTTTTATCTTAAATTTCTCAATAATAAAAAATCAATCATTTATTATTAAATTAATTCTACAAATTTCTCAAGGTAAGTTTAGACTTTAGTGCAAAAAATGAGAGTTTAATTATTTCTATTGTTAAGTTGTTCTTTCTCCATTTATTGGCTTAGTTTATTTTGCCGACTTTTCCATCTTCACACATGCTTATGTAACACTATTTTGTCACAATGATGTATGATATTTCATGTTCTTCTGTTGCTTAGTTTAATGTTATTGGCAATTTATTGAATCTTTATCAGATTGCATGCGCTCTTATTTTATTATTCTCCTCCTTAGAATTGTTTTATATAAACTGTTGACGATGGTGTCAATACCAATCAATAAAAAATGTATGATGCTATTGCTGTGAGTTAATAGGGATTTAATAATAAATTCATGTTTTATAAATATTAGTAATTAAGTATAAAAAAGAATTAAATTTTTAAATTTGATTGAAGAAAAATGATAAAAAAAAAATTAAGAACATTTTAAAGGGTGATTTTTGAGCTAATTTCAATATTTAAGTTAATAAATAATTTGTTAAGAATAACCTGAGCTGAGCTGTAGAAGCCATCAACCTTAACTTATAGAATGAAAATCTAGGGCAAGCAAGTAAATATATTAAATAAAACTCCCTTGACACATGTTGATTATTTGGCATAAAAGTGGGTCCCTTGAGAGTTCTGGTACCTTTTACAGATGTGGCAGGGTAAATAAGCCACGAGTTCCTATTAGTCGCGTATTAAAAAATAATTAAATAATTTTTTTTCTTGTTTGCCAAGAAACAGCCTACTGTTGACGATGGGAATGCCTGTCAGCTTTCGCGTATACTTGGTTGCTAAGCAACAGCTTACCATTAAAACGATTGACTTCGTCAACACATCGAAGCATAGGGCAGTTTTTCAATGACATGTGCAGAACAAATTGACTATTACTTGTTCCCTGTACATGTCTCTTAAAAAGACGTAAGAAAATGAATTGTCACATTCAAAAAATAGATAATCATACCAAAAGTTATGAAGTTTTTAAAATATTTAATTAAATTACATATTTCAAAAAAATAAAAATACATTAAATAATTGTAATATCACTTAGAGTACATTAAATACAGAAAATTTTATATATAAATAACTAAAACAAAGAGAGAATAAGTTAGGATGGAAAGAATATATTAAACAAAAGTTTTTTAAAAAAATAAAAATAAAAAACAAAAGTTCTAGTGGCTCTTGATATTGCAAGGACTGGAGAGTATGTGATTGATTTGGTCATCAAAGTCAATGCCATAATCTTGGCATATGGTGGTTGATTTTACAAAGAATGAAGCACCACCGCCCTTAATGTTAGAAACTTTAAAGTCCTTTTTAATTTTATGGAAAGAATAGACAAAGTTATGTACAACTCTAGCACTATAAAATTCACAAAATTTTGGTTTTTTTAAGAGAAAACAAATTAAAATGTTTTGGTCTAGTTCATTCATTCATTATAATTGTATCATGAGGCTTTATCCTATTAACTCTAATATGGTGTACTAAATGGGCCTAGAGATAGTTTGAGTTGTAAAAGTAAGGATGACAATTTTCTTCGGTTGAACAAAGATTTGGCATGGATTGAGGGGAAAATTTCCCCCCCGGGGCAAAATTAGGGGATAATTTTTTTCTAAAAAATTTTGAGACGGGATAAGAATTATATTTCTTAAATTAATAAAAGTATTAAAGTATTTTTAATTATAAAATAAGATCTTCACAAGATGAGATATTTTTGTAATTTTAAAATTATTTTATATTAAATTAAATTAATTTATTTAAAATATTTTTAAAAATTTCTCATGGACTCATGAGTCCCCATTCCCCACAGGAATCGGGGCAGGAAATTATGTTTTCCCAATGCTGAGGGGTAAGATAGAGATAGAAAAAAATTCCTTAGCGGGATGAGAGACGGGTGCCCCGCACCCCCCCCCCCCACCCCCTATGTAAAAGCGCTCATGCTTAAGTTATCGAAAAAAACATCTAGGGCGTGCTAGTATAAATAAAATAAAACTCAGTTGATGACAGATTATTTGGCATATTAAAAAATAATTAAATGACTTTTCTCTTGTTGACTTGCTTGCCAAGAAACAGCCTGCAATTGACCATGGCAATTCCTGCGAGCTTTCGCGTATACTTGGTTGCTAAAAAACAGCCTACTATTATATAGTTACTACTTTGTCAACACATCGAAGCAGAGAGGGATGTTCTCTCTGCTAAAATATTTTAAAAATATAAATTATTTATTAAAATTTTGCATTATTGTTAGTTTTTATTAGTAGGCCGTTGAAGAATGTTAAATGAAGTTTTAGTTTGAATAACGTCAAGTGAAGTCATACACACATAGATTTAAGTCGTTCAAGCAAGTAAAAAGAAGTTGGATATACTTAGAAAAAGAAGTAAAAAGGACTTCTTCTTTTTTATTGAGAAAAAGAGTCACCAAACCCCCTACCAGAATTCATAGTTTGATAAATCTCAAAAAATTACATCAATCAGATATAATAAATATAGTGCAAAACCAACACGCAACAACAAAGTTATAATTTTTTAAAATTTTGACTCTTGCGTAATTAATTTTCAAAGTTCTATTTTAATGACATGCACCGACTAAATTAAGTGGTTTTTGTTTCTTAGTATGTCTTTCGAAAAGATATATGAAAATAAATGATTACATTTACAAAACGAATAATCTAAAGATATTTGGTCAAGTTATACTCTTAAAAAAAATTAACATAAAAAATACATTAAATAGCTACAATACCACTTAGACCACATTATTGACAAAAAAAAAAAAATTGTACATAAATAACTTAATCAAAAAAAGAGAGTACAATATGAAAAAACATATAAAACCGAAGAAGATTTTTAAAGAAAAAAGAAAAAGAAAAAGGGAAGGGTGCCCTTCCCTTTAGAAGGGAAGCACTTTATGCATTGTGGCAAAGAAAGTAATATTTTGATAAATAATTTTTAAGTTCACCCATGAATGTGGACATTTTACCTAACGCACTGACAATGTGAAAAAGAAACCAAGTGGCATATGATAAGGCACATTCACTCTTAATGAATGAATTGATATTTGGTATTTTAAATTGTTGTGAACGTTGTAGGCCCTCAGGGAAACGAAATGCTCGAGATCACCACTGGCGGCTAATTGGTCGCTGCTTGGGTGGTCCCGAAGTAAGATGAGGATGTTCTAGGGTTTCTTCTTCTTGTTTAGTGCTTTTATGGGAGTCCGCTCTTTTATGGGCCATTGATGGATATGGGCTACTGGGCCACTGATGGAGTCCACATCATAAATTAAAGTCATCTTGTTCAAACGGCTTACAAAAAGGCTTGTCCTCCTATATCTATAATATGATCGTAAAAAAAGTAAAGTATTAGTTGAGAGGCAAAAATGCAATTAGAAGATAATTGAACATCAACATCATCAGCAGGTGTATCATATCAATCTCGCCTCTCCCAATAACTTTCAAATTTTAGTAAACAATACAAGGGACTCAACATCCAAGTAATTCTTTGAAAGCACCTTCATACCAACAATAAGACAGTTCCATATGCTTATTCACCCTTCCTCCCGTGATAAGACCAACGTCAAAATTTGTCCTCCACAAAGTTCACCCTTTAATCAAATCAAGTTCTAGATTCTTCTTATTTTAATGTCTTTATTTACTTTGGTTGATTGCATCTTTTCCATATAGTTATTTTATTTTTGCTTAACAAATTTATTTCCAACAACTGACATAGACCTAGTTGTTGCCTTACCATTGGTATGAGAGCACCTAAAACAATCTAGGAAATTTACTAGAAAAATTTACTAGAAAGAGTAGTTTTAGCTTGTAGCACATCAAGATGCTAAAACAATAAGGACTCTAGGCTCATTTGTCTGGTCGAACAGATAATTTGATGCAAAATTTCCAGCTTTGGATAAAAAGGCGCACTCCGTGATCTAACTATTTGTATGAAGTAATATGCAAGTAATTGAGAATTGAGGCTTGATCTAATAGTTAACCACTTTCCTATAAGGGTCCTTGAAGCTTTTTTATTCAAGTTTGAATTTATAGGACTACAAGTTGTAACTCCTGTTTCATTATGCTCCCCCTCCTATCTACGACAAAAAAAAAAAAGAAAAGAAAAATGCAAGTAACTGATATGATAATCTAATATTGGGTGGAGATATGCTATGCTATTAGTACACTTATAATTCTACACCTGTATATTATACCTAAAAAATTGGATGTACGTGTGTAAATGGTTTTTTTCCTATTGGGTGTGGATATGTCTTATCTGAGAAAAAAGTTAATTAATTTCTTTGGAAGTCTTTGAATCTAATGGTTGTGACTGCCAAGTTTTAAGTGGAACATTTCTTGTTTGAAAGAATGCATCTGTGATATTTATAGGCACCAAGTAGGATAACTTGTATGTCTTACTAGCATCTGCATCTGATCTTATGTCATTGACAGTTTAGTTTGAAGAATCTGGATCTAAATTCTGTGCCAATTGAGACCAATATTTGGCCAGAAAAAAAGAGAATCTGTTACTAGGAGACATGGTCTTCTCATAAGCTGTTAAAAAGAGAGAGAGAGAGAGAGATTTTTTTTTATACCCATGTCTTTAGGAAACTAAGAAAGATTAATTTCTCAAACTACGAAGGCATGAGTATCTAGTTTCTAAAATATGTACCATGTCTGTTCTCTTAGATGTGCTAGCAAGTTCATGCATGAGTTAAGCTTGCATACAGGAAGAGAGGCAAGCAGGGCCTACCCCATCTCCTACAAAAGTTATATATTATATTAATAGAACCCATCTAAATTATAGATTATGGTTGTAGAGATTTTTGATTGATCGAGGTTATGTGTTCTATTTCTCAAAGACTACAAGATAACTTTGAATCATCTTAGTATCTCTACAAAGTAAGATACTAAAGTATTTTTGGATAAATAAAGTTTTCTTGTTGAATTAGAATTCCTGAGTTTGAGATTATCCTAATATGTATTTGAGGATATTCTAAACTGTAAGTAGACAGTTTCGTAATAGTTGTTGATTTCCTAATTACAATGGGTTTCATAAAAAGATTTTGGTTAGCCTAAATTATAATTATTGAGTTATAAATAAAGTCTCATCATACGAGTCTTGTGGGTAGTGAGTAACCAATGTGAGCGAGAGAGGAAAGGTGATGAAGCTAATGAGCTATCTACATCTGTGAATAAGAGAGCCATTTGTGGAGAAAATTCATTGATTGTATTCTTCTATACTCATCTTCATATTGTGGACTGTTACTCCGAGAGCAACACTAAATCTTGTGTACTTACTTTGATTGATTGCTTCTTTTTCATTCATTTACTGTATTCTTGCTTGACAATTTTGCTTTCGAGATTCATATAGATGTTTTGTGCCTTTTTAATATTTTGGAGTCACTTTTGCTTTGATTTGGGTTGAAATGTTATATTTCAACTTACAAAAAGTTTTAAGAGTGTTTTCAGCATGTCTAGGAGTGTTGCGACACTTTATAAATGAGCAACGAGTGTATTTCATATTAATATTTTAAGTCGACTTATTATTTTGGCTCTATTTATAGATATTTAGTGCAAATTTAGCCTTGATAAATAGGTTATTTTTTATTCTACTTACATATTTGATAAATAGTAGCCTAAACATACAAAAGAAATTACAATAATGTGAAAATTAATTATTAAAAAAGTTGAGAATGTTCGTCTCATGGCCAGTCCCAAATGGTAAAAGCAGCAACGCCGCTACCCAAGGCGATGGAATATGAGACCACTCACGGCGGAGGAGCTCACCGTTAAGTGAGGACCGTCGACGCCGCAGAGCATTGATTTCCGACGGTAACTTTGGGCCTATGCAAACATAAACCGGTTCGCTCCCTTGCAAGTATGAGACTTCCGATCAGAAAATCTCCCGTCACACTTAACACGATAATTTTTTTTCAAAAATACCAAATATAAGGGAAAACAAATCTCATACTTCTGCTCAGCAATATAGAATTGTCATTCTCATTGATTGTAAAAATCTCTGAAGTCTGACATGTGAATTTATTCTTAAATCATCAATGCAGAAGCTAAAATTTTAAAATTTTCAATTCTAATAATCCAAATAAAAAAAAGAAAAAGAAAAGAAATCAAACTTCTGCTCAGGAACGTAGAATTGTCATTCTCATTGATTGTGAAAATCTCTGAAGTCTGACATGTGAATTTATTCTCAAATCATCATAGCAGAAGCTAAGATTAAAAAACAATTCACAATAAAATTTCTTCCATAAATTTCTAAACAGAAAATAATGAACAAGAACACACAGAACCAGTTGCTCTCATATAATAAAGAAATTCTGCTCATACTTTGGCTCAGAATAGCGTATATGCAACAAATGCAAATAATCACTGAGCAACTGAAATTCAACTAGAACAATAATCGATGGAAAACATTTAAATAAAAGTATGAAATTATTTTGCTCAGAGATCAGAAATTGGAGTATATGTTGTCGGTCACGGGAATTCAGAAACACGGACCAATAAAGTAATCATCACATCTCTTTGCAAACGATTCAAGCATCCAATTTTCGCAGAAAATAAAATTTAGAAAATCATAAAATTGAAATAACACAAATCATCAGAGACTTAAATACAACGAATCACGGAATGTATCCACTCATATTGTTGCAGTATTTTCTCATCACGTGATTCTGACACAATTTTTCCAAGAAAAAGTAGGAAAATTAAAAGAAAAGAGGAAGAAGAGAAAGAACCGAATTGACGGAAGATTAGAACCAGAACAGGAGCATCATCGACTCAGCTGCAGCTACTCGGGAGAGAAAGGAGAGAAGCATTGATTCGATTTCTCCAGACGCCGATTTATATGAACTGGTTAAGTCGGGGAAGCATCTAGAAACCCTAATTGAAACAACAAACGGCGCCGCGAGGCACAAGGGATGGTGTTTATTTTTTTTCTTCCTTTTCAGGAGAAGAAAATGGACTTGATTATTGTCCAACTATGAGCCCAAATAAGGCCATATATAAGCCCAAACATTTTGCTCTTGCCCATTTTGTTGAAAGATCCAAAATGTAATTAGATATTGGACGCACCCAAGCATTTTTCTTCATGTATTAGTTTAATTTAGGATATTCAAACTTTATTGAGAAAATTCCCACATGTTCCGTCACTCCATTGTTAATTTTAAAATAAATATTTGTATTTTAAAATAAATAAAATAAATTTTTATATATAAAATAAAAAAAAATTATTTATACAAACAAAAACTACGTTGATAAAGTTTAATTTTATTCTTAAATTAAATTATAAAAATTTATTTTATTTTATTTAAAATGTGAGAGTTTATTTTAAAATTAATGATAGTACGATAAATAAAAAAAAAATTCTCAACTTTATTTATAGTGAATATGTGAGATTTTGAGAGTATATATATTTTTAATATTTTACGTGTATTTGTGAAACATAAATTTATTATTAAATTTTTTAATTTATAATTAATCTTGCTAAGTTAACTAAAAGACACAGATATCCCAAAAACGTTTTGAGAGTTTAGTAAATAAAAAATAATAATGAAGTGGCGTGTTAAAAAGTGTACGAAGAAAATGAAAAAAAAAAAAAAAATGGTTATCTGACACATGACACGAGACTCTCATGGTACCATATTGAATTCACTCATTTTTTTTTCTCATCTGAATACTAAATTGCATGAGTTAATTGAAGTCAACACTAACTTCTCACGTAAGGAGAAAATTTTTTTATCCCAAATTCTATGTTATGAGCGTAAACCATAATTTAGCACAGAATATTTTGTCTCCAATGTTAAAATTTTGGAACCTTCATCCTCATTCAATAGTCAATAATACGATTTAGTAGTCAATTTTATTTTATTGTAACAAACCAAATAAAGTCCTTAACGATTATGCCAACAATGACCCTATCACAAACGCCCAATTACATTTGGCAACTCTTACACATCTTTGTGCTCATCAGAACTACCCCAGCCAGCAGGACAAAAAGTGGTAACATACTCCGTGGAAGCACAGGTCACCAACGACGCCGTATCAAATGGGTAGCTATAATAATTGGGACAAGCATCCTTAAAAATCTTAGAGTACACGTTTGGCTTGCACTTATTTGGGCTTCCATATTCATTCCTACAACACAACTTGTCATTGTCAAAAGCCAAACAAGCACTCTTACACGCCACCACTTCTCCCTTAGAATTCAAGACCTCAAGCTCATGGGGGCAAGAGCGTTTCAGATCTTTCAAGCACTCTTGAATGGTGCATTTAGGGTTTACAGGCCTCGAGGAGATGGAAATGGGGACGTTGTAGCCATCAACAAGGCTAACATCATAGTAATTTGGCTTGCCCTTGTCTCCTTGAAGTGAAATTTGGATTAATGTGACTGGGGGAGTGCCTATGAGTCCATTGCAGGCTAGTCTTCCATCACAGTCGCCGGTTTCGCACGCCGGTTTCCAATTTCCTGTGAAATCGCAGCCGGTTCGAGCCCAAATCCGGCCACTCCATGACCATGGGGCTTCAATGCGCTGGGCGTGGCCTGGGGGAAGGTAGAAGCCACCGTCTGCTATCACTGGTTGGCCACTGTTTGGGGCTGTTGCTGGCCATATTGGAAAGGGGCATTTGTTGTGTACATAGAATGTAACTTGATGTGCCATTGCATTCCCTGCACATGCACCAATATTCGGTACGCCAATATACACGATAACTCAGGAAGTGCAGTGATGGTACAAGCAAGATGCAGAGTCGATCAAGAGATGAGGAAGCAAGAAAGTGCAGGAAAGGGTGAGAAAACGAGAGAAAGTGGAAGAAAAGAAACTTCAGAATAGAGAAGGAACAGAAACGAGTTTCTGAATTTATTGTATTAGAATGAATTACAATAAATAAGTAGCACATATATTTTTTTCCTTGTTATCTCACTTTATGTTCTTAATTTTATTAAATTAAATTGATCAATCACACACTTTATATATTTTTTTAATTAATTAAAACAGGACAAAATTTTTCGTTTTCGTCTCACAATATCTTTATTGGTTAGAAAAAATAATTTTCAACAACATAATAAATCTTTGTAATATTACTTATTTTTTAATTAATATGAATGTTGTGATACAATAAATTTTATTTTGTAATAAAAACACTAAGATAAAAAAAGTAAGAGAATAAATTAATTTAAGGAGTGCAGCTATTATGAATACATGTTTGCTAATATGTAGGACATTATGATCATAAGGAACATTTTATAGGAAAAATGAAGAGAAAATCAAAAGAATTACCAGATAAGATGGAGTGGCATATTAGGAAGAGAAAGAAAGTGGCAACGATATTGGGCAACTGCATTTTGATTCCTGAAGGCAATCCGCGGATGACTGCTGGGAAGTGAAGATATAGTGAATAACGAATAAATGAGACGATGAAGATTTATTAAGCACTAAATTAAATAGTGCTTCTTCTTCTTCTTCAATTGCACTTTAAGATTTGATGTGGAAAACTTTAGAGAAAAGAAAATAGAATGATTGTGGATTTGGATTGGCCTTTAAGCTTTAACGTTGCTTGAAAGAGAGCAAAACAACAATTAGGAGCCATACTCATATAGAAGCTGACACGTAACATTACCTTAAGTTGAAGCACTAACTAAGCAGCGTTTTCATGTAGAGGTTGCATTTTTTTTTTTTTATTGCAAGATTGTAACACAAGAGTATATAATCATGCATCAAACAGGCTCTTATCTTTTCCCTTGTAATTAATTTCTATTATATTTTTTCAATAAATATATAGTTTGCAGCTCATCAGCACATGAATATTATACTATATGATTCCCAACAATATGTGCAGATATTCAAACCTTTCTACTTTCATTTTTTTTGAGTTATGACATTGTTTGCCATGGTGGGTCCTCATAAACTAACCCCTCCACATACAAAAATAGAATCAAACAAACATGAATTGAGATTTATTTTTAAATGATACTCTCTCTAATTTTAGTTACAAAGGTTCTTCTAGAAATTTTTTATGATCCTTAATATCAGATTGTTTATAAAATTTTAGAAGCATATTTTAAAGTTTTAATTAATGTAAAATTTGATTAATTTGCGCTAATAATTTTTTTATTGATAATTAAAAAGGAGAAATCACTAAAAATAGCATTCTCAACAAAAACTTTTTTATACACACTTTTAAGAATTAAACCAATTTATTTATCTACTCGGACTTTAATGGTATAATTTTTTAAAATATTAATATATTAACTAATTTTAATAATTTTTAAAAAATGGAAGAACCTTATAAAAATTACCAATACAGTATTTTATTTATTCTAATCACATGGTAACGGTATTAAATAATAGTGAATTTTTAATGTGTTTGTTTGGGAAATGTGAATGGCTTTTGTTTTTTCGGCCTCGTAAAAGGATAGTTTATTCATTTCACAACTTAGGAAATGTGTTTGTTTAGGGTCCTCTCTCCCACTCTCGTGTTTTTGTCCCCAAGCTAAACCCCAGTCCAGTCACATTTCAAATTTGAACACCGTTTTTACCCTCCTTTTGGGTCCCCATGTTCAGCGTCAGCTCCCTTGCGCCCGGGTCTCTCTCGCTCTCTCTTTGACCACCTCGGTCACACACCCCCACCTTGACCGCCACCATTTTTAACCCAAAACTTTCTCTAAGAACTTTCGTCGATCACCTTACGGTCAAATCTCTTCTGGGTCATGGACAATCCACCCCATTGTGCTGAAAATAATGACTTTGAATCTGCTATTAGCTCCAGCCCCCAAGACCCAAATGTTAATGCCAGCACTAGCATCAGTCTATGTAGTAGCAGCGTGAGTAGTGGCAAGATGAACAAAATTGAGCCTCAACGGAGCACAGAATCTTTGGCGGACTGTGATGCAAGTTACAAGAGTAGCTCAAGTTGTGTGAGTGTGAGTAATTCCAACAGTTACGATGCAAATGAAGCCAGTTTTAGGAGCTTTTCCCCATCAAAACCCCACAAGGGCAATGATATCAGGTGGGATGCTATACAATGCGTGAAGGCTAAAGATGGGGATTTGGGTTTGGGGCATTTCAGGCTCTTAAAGAAGCTTGGATTTGGGGACATTGGGAGTGTATACTTGGCTGAGCTGAGAGGGATGGGGTGCTTGTTTGCTATAAAGGTTATGGATAAGGGCATGTTAGCTGGACGGAAGAAATTGGCTAGAGCTCAAACTGAGAGAGATATTTTGGGCTTGTTGGATCACCCTTTCCTTCCTACCCTTTATTCTCATTTTGAGACTGAGAAATTCTCTTGCTTGCTTACGGAGTTTTGTAGTGGTGGGGACCTACACACGCTCCGGCAACGGCAACCCGGCAAACATTTTACAGAGCAAACAGCAAGGTTAGTACTAATGCAAGCATTGAATTTTGATCAACTTCATAGTTGGACCCAAGTTGAAATTACTGTAGAATCTCTAAAACAAGTCATAGTTAGTTAAAGATTATGGTATATTTGAATCTAACTTGAAAATGTGGCTGAAGTTGGTTGTTTTGCATTTGCATTGCATTGGGGTACCTCATGAGCTTGCTTACATGCTTTTATGCTCACAGTTTTCAACTTGTTTTCAGAATATCAAATTTGCTTTTTGCAGGTTTTATTCTTCAGAAGTGCTTCTTGCACTTGAGTATCTTCACATGATGGGGGTGGTATACAGAGATTTAAAACCTGAAAATGTACTGGTGAGGGAAGATGGGCATATCATGCTTTCTGACTTCGATTTATCACTAAGATGTTGTGTGAGTCCCACCCTTGTTCAGTCCACCAAAGAACAAACTTGTCAAATGTCTTCTTACTGTATCCAACCATCATGTATTGATCCTACCTGCAAATTACCAGCTTGTGTGGAGCCTTCATGTTTGCAGCCCACTTGCTTCAAGCCCCATCTACTTAACTCCAAAAAATCCAAAGGAAGAAAAAGTGAAAGGTTAAGCTTAGGCAATTCAAATTCAGTTCCTGTACTTATTGCTGAGCCGACGAATGCCCGGTCTATGTCATTTGTTGGCACCCATGAATACTTAGCTCCTGAGATTATTAGAGGTGATGGTCATGGAAGTGCTGTGGATTGGTGGACATTTGGTATTTTCTTGTATGAGCTACTATTTGGAAGAACACCCTTTAAAGGTAACGGAAACCGCGAAACGTTGTTCAATGTTGTTGGTCAGCCTCTGAAATTTTCTGAGGGATCAAGCATCAGTTTTGCTGCAAAGGATTTGATAAGGGGATTGCTGGTTAAAGACCCACAGAAAAGGTTTGGATACAAAAGGGGCGCCACAGAGATCAAACAGCATCCATTCTTTGAAAGCATTAATTGGGCTCTCATTCGCAGTATCAATCCCCCAGAGATTCCAAAACCTGTTGATGTTGCATTTTTGAATCACACATTTAAATCATCTGTGCCTCCAAAAGACAAAGGTGCTACTGATTCAGATAGGTCTTCAGGTCCTTACTTGGATTTTGAATTCTTTTAGATTTCAAAATGACATTCTTAGCATCCAAACAATACTTAGCAGCAGTTACCTTGAACAGCATATCTGCATTGTTGGCATTCTATTCATTTCATCAATGAAATCTCATTTCTTCACATGATTTGCTTTCTTTCTTCACATGATACATAAAAAAGGGTATGTATAAAAAGATAAACAGAAAGGGAAAGAAGTCATCTTTCGCATGCATGTTTAAGATCCTATTGTGATTTGTGAGGGGTCCTCCACTTATGGGGCTAAAACCCTTTTTAGATTCTCCTTTTGGAGAGTCACTGTTTGTCTGGTATCTAAGTTGACACTGTAAATCTACGAAACTCTATCAGGGAATGAACTTTGTAAAAGGAAAATTCTGACATAAACAAAATATTGAAAAACTTATGTTGTGGTCCTAAACTATTATAGAGAGAATAGTAGAGTGATATTGATAAAAGGAGTGCAAAGATGAATTGACCATTTTTTTTTTTTTTTATAATATGGAAACGAAATAAAAAATCTACTTCAGTGTAGCAATATTTTAAGGCATAAAGCAACTTTCATTTAACTATAAATGTTCATCCAAACTTAGAATTAACGATTAGCGACTCAGAGAAGCGCAAAGAAGCAAAATTGGGACATTGTGAATGGCGTGGATCTTCTTTTGCCAAAATTCAAAAGCTAAGTTAAAGTAAAATTGTGAGGAAAAGGGGATTACCGGCAAAAGAGAATGGAGTTATGAGAGTAACCGACTCAGTCACCGGCGCTTGTTGCAGAAGGAAAGGGCGACGAAGCAGAAGAAGGGATTGATGGGAGAGGCGCCTCTTGGCAGCGATGCCATGCGCAGCCGTCCCGTCAGGCGCACAGAGGAAGTCTCAAACGAAACGAGTTTTGGGCCAAGTTGGATCGTTTTAGGTCCGGCCCGGCCTTGAAACTTCTTTTACATTTCCTTATTAATTTTAAATTTAAATCATGGTATTTATTTGAGTAGTATATCTCAAATAATTGCTTGAATTAAAAAAAAAAATGGTGAGTGAATGAATGGTAAAAATAAAATTATTTCTTGAATTTTTTTTATTTAATATTTTAATTTTCTTAAATTTAAATCATTTTATTTATTTGAGTGACTTATAAAAAAAATGATTGAGTTAAAATAAATATAATTTGATTCAAGTCAAGTATAATCACATAATAAAATTTTTTATATTAAATTTTAATACAATTATATTTTTAAAGCTTAAATTCAAAACTTTTTATATTATTCATTTTTGATTAAAATATCCTCATTTATTGAAATACGTATGAAAGATGATAGACAAAAAAAAAATGTGATAATTAATAGACAACTATATAATTGAAAATAATTTTGACCAAATTTTAGAAGTCTAAAATAGCTATAATTTAGATATGGAGAGAATATTTTCTACTCAACCCTTGCAAAAAAACTAGGTTGGGTTGGGTTTGAGAAAAAAAATTTACAAACCCAACCCAATTCAACCCAAGATTTGTAGGGTTGAATTGGGTTGGGTCAATGGATCAATACAATTTTTTTTTAACAAACGAATATATACACAATCTGAACAAAAATGAATCATTAGATAAAAAATTGAAAAGTTAGCATTAGATATAAATAAACTAACAAAGAAAAAAACACATAAGAAATTATGATTAAATAAAGACAAACAAAACTTATTAATCTATAATATAAACTTTCGTCCCTCTTATATGGTAGCGAAACACAAACATTTAATTTGATATATTTAATTTATATTTTATATGTTTTTAATTTAAAATTTTTTTAATACATGAGTCAAATATGTTTATATAAGTTTGGTTAGATTCATATATCCTAAATCAATTACCTAACCCAATAGCTTTTGGGTTATCACGTTAAAACCCAACCTAACTTAATCAAATACAAAGCCCAACCCAAACGGCCTAAATTAGGTTAGGTCGATTGGAGTTGACTAGATTAAGTTAGATCACAAACATCACTAAAATTTATGTTAATACTGCAAATTTGAATATTTCAATGAAGTACGTCAAAATTTAAGTATCTATATTTAAATTGAGATTTGAGTAAGAGAAACAAAGGATGTTGGTGGGGAAAAAAAAAAAAAAAAGCACATGTGTCTTTCAATTAAAAAGCCAACGTTATTTAATATTGAGAAATGGTGTGCCAAAGAAGCTTTGTGCAACATTAATGTAATTATATTGATTTGTCCCTATCTTTACAAATTTAAATTTAGTGCAGTTGAGAAATCATACAATTTTGCACTCGCTAAAATGTTCATCGTATGAGCTTTTTTCAATAACTCAGATTAATTGTAATGTGCTTAACAATGCATATTCAATAACTGCACCAAATTTGATTTCTTTCTTTCATTTTTCTTTTTTGAAATGTGATAAATTGATAATATTAAAATATCCAAAATCTCGCTATTAATAGTTCAAAACATTATTACCCTCGAGTACTACATTGATGATCTTTTTGTATACCAATAGCATTTTCCCTTCTCTTCGGATGTTACATTGTGAGAGTACATTGCCACTTCACATTGAATTCTAGAAGTCTTGTTTTTCCCACCTCTTATTAATGATAGATAAAACTTTTTTTCTGGTAAAAAATAATTATAGTTATTTTATATAAAATATATTTTTTTATAAGCTCAAAATATTATAAAAAGCCTTTAATTACTTATTTTAGTCTATTTATCAATCAAATTATATGCTGTTAATATTTTTTATGTTACAATTTTGTATCATATCATATGTAACTCATTTTAATTTATCAACAAACTTTAATTATTAAATAAATTTTGTAATATTAATTTATTATGATTAATTTAAAGGAGTAACAACTCATAGTACTAAATTGTCAGACAGAAAATTAATAATATTGACCTGTACTCGTACCATGCCAACCTTGCACCATTTACTACGCACCTCTTTCACAAATTAATGTTGAACTCAAACAAAAAAATGTCTTGTCGCAAAATTAACTGAAGTTTTTATATTTAAATAAATAATGATTGTAGTTATTATTATTATTATAGTTTAAAAATTTAACCCACTGTAGGTGGTTTGAGTCGGTTTCACTTCCTTGCTCGCCCAATTGGAGTTTCATTGCCAAAGTTGAAATAATCAATTTTCAACCAGATTTTGAAGAGGCATTGGAAAAGTTTCTATACCCTTACTAACACAATGCATAAACTCGAAAATGGTGAATAAATCAGAACTATAGCTTTCTTTCCTCATGCCATGAATCTCACATTTTCTTTCAATTTTGGAGCACTAGAGCTGTTGTGCAGCGAAATGCTGCAAAATGGTGTGTCCAATGATACGGAGGAGCCAAAGAAGATTCAACGCGCAAGATTAGGATTTTGATTTGAAGGGGGTGCACAGGTCCCTGCTCTCTAAATGAGGCTTTTCAGTTTATGGGCACCACTTCCGGTGTCGTTTTTTAACAATTACTATATATATATATATATATATATATATATATATATATTAGTGAACTCCATGTATATTTAAATTTTGCTTATTCATAATTGAAAAACACCAATGAGCAAATAGAACAGAAGGTACACCACAAATCAGAAGCAAATAAAGTGCATGCATACATAAAAATATATAACCCTTGCACACATCCTATAAATAAATAAATATATATATATATATATATAGAGAGAGAGAGAGAGAGAGGCAGTTCTTCTAAACCTCCAAAAGGAAGTCCTTGTCTTTCTCCAACCTCCCCATAGCCTCAGGCTCCAGAGTTAGCTCCACATCAATGCTCCTTCCTCCACTCCTCCCTGGATACAAATACACCATCCCATCAAATTTGTTATTCGATCCACTCCTCACATTCTCCGGCTTCCCCCACCCGAAATCCACGTCGTAAACCTTGAACCTCGGCGAGCTTCCGACCGCCACGCAGTTCATCCCGGCATCTTTGTATTGGAAAATCTTTGGTGCACTCTCCCACTCTTTGTTTCGTTCATCAATGGCCTTGGCATTGTGGGCTTCAATTGCTTTTTGAATTAAGGATGAACCGAATTGCGGCGGGTGCGCCGATAACAACCCCGCCGCCGTCACGGTGAATATGGCTTGAATTAGGTTGCCGAAGTAAGCCTCCGGCATCGGCGGATCTACCCTTTTCCGGCAACCCACAAAGACGGTGAAGACAGTGTAGTCTTCAGGTTTAAGGTTACGTGCATGGGTTACATGGCGCCAAATATGAGTGGAGAGAGCCTGGAATGTTGAGAACGGTTTTGAGCCGTCAGATGGAGGGTTTTCGTTGACCGTTGATTTGATCTTGTCGATGGCTGACTCTGAGAACCTGAAGATCTTCTCTCTCAGTGGTGCTGGTGGGTCCGGCGTCACATCGCCGTTGGATGCGGCGAGTGGATCAGAAGGGAGTGAGAGGTCGAGCTTCACGCGCGTGTTGCGAGCTTTGGTGCGTTCCAAGAAGGGTAACACTGACGTGGAGGGAGCACCTCTGCAGATCTCAGACCACGAGATCATGAAGTGCCACGTAGACGTCCCATCAAGAACCGCGTGGTTAAACGCGCACCCCATCGCGAGTCCGTCTTTCAGCTTAGTTAACTGCGGAAAAAGAAAAAAGGACCATTAAAAAAGGTCGAGTAAATTTTCGTCAAAACAGAGATAATAAAGTAGAAATTAATGGTGAAATAAATTGACGAGCCGCCACCACCACTTTAAAAAGAATATTTAAAATTTTATTAAATATTTAAATTAAATAATTACTATAAAATCTTTTAGGACAGAGTGACAATACATATATCATGTTCATTTCTCAAATAAAAGCTTTCTATGTTTTGACTTTCAACTTTTCAACACTCTCTTAATAATGAAGAGAAGAAAAAAATAAAAACTATTTCATCCCATTTTCTCAATGGTGAGAAACTGAGGAAAACAGAACATGGCAGAGCAGGGCAATCTAACGTATTATTCAATTTCTTTGGCACTCATCTTATGATTCTACTGTGTTTTCTCTCTGCATTCCCTTGGTGAAAAGTTGAGGCTAAAAAGTGACCCTTTTTGCAATAATCTTAAACTAAAATATAGAAAAGAAACTGCATAAAAGTTGCAATAATATATTTACCTGAATTGCCAATAAGGGCCTCTGCATACCTTCCAAGTTCAAGATCCCACCGTAAGGTATCAACTCTTTCAAATTGCTGCAACTTTCTGCCACAGCTAGATCTGCAACACCCACATCATCAGCAACAGCTTCTGTGATCTCCACACCGGGCAAGTCATCGTCATATTCCACTCTGAACACACCCTCCTCATCTTTCCCAAGCCTACCAGCTAGTTGATAAAAGTCCTCTAAGACCACGCTTCAAACAAGAATTGATGCTTCAACAGTTGTTTCCCTTTGCTTCCTTCTTGCACTTTGTTTAAATCCGTGACATAAGAGAAGCTTCTCAATTGTTAATCTTAGTTTTTATACGAATTTGAACCATATTATGTTGGTAGGATATATTAAATTTTACAACTTACTAGAGTTCTTAAAAATAAGGGAATAACATTTCTTGTTTTATTTTGTATTTCATTATTTTTTTATTGGTTAAAAATTATAAAGCACTACCTCTATTTCGAATTAACTATCTTTTTAAAGAATTTTTTAATTTAATTGTCATTCTATAATTCTAAGAGGCAACTAAATTATTTTTTCCTAACTTTAACCATTAACAACTATTATCTCAACTTACTCCTTCCAATCTTTTTTATAAGACATTTTTTAAAAAATTTTAGTAGTCTTTATTATAAGATATTTGACAATTTTAATAAAGTATTTATTTTAATTTTTTAAAATTTGTCCTTAGTAAATATTTTGATCATTTCTATTTTAGATATTTATTAATAATAAATAATATTAAATAAAAATAAAATTGGTACGTGGTAGTATTTTTTAAAAATTAAATTAAATTAATTAACTTTATCAATATGTATAATTTAATTAAATATGTTTTATAATAAATACCAAATATAGTATAATACATTAATAATATTAATTAACAACGATAATTTTGTAAAGTAATATTATTTATTTATTTTTTTTAAATTTTATGTCAAAATTTTAAATAATAGGTAAAATGAAATGATGGCAATAATATTTTAAGTTAATTAAGTTATTGACAAATTCACACATAAATGTGACTTTACAAGCGATTTGTAACGAGATGTGGACATAATTCACACTCGCCTACAAGATAGCTCGTTATTATGATTAAAGAATTTTAAAATATTATTTTTATTGAAAAAAGAAATAATATACTTTTTTAAAACAAAATTAGTGAAACTTGAACCTTTGTTTATATGACATTGATGATATATCGAGAAATTTATACACATATATCATAAAAAATTATTATTAATATATACTACTTTTAAAAATATTTATTAATATATATCATTTTTTCAGATATCGTGTTACAGTAATGTGATATTTAAATAATATCATATTACTGTGATACGATATCTGACCAAAAAGTTGATAATTTACAAATATTGTATTACCATAATGTGATATTAATATCGCATTACCGTACTGTGATATTAATTAAATTAATTAATTTTTTATTTTTTTTACAAATAAAAAATTATAAAATTTTTTAGACACATATACAACATCCTAAAAATTATCACTAATACATATCACTTCTCTAAATTATCATCAATTTTTTTATTTTCAACATGTATCATTTTTAAATTTTTTAAATTAAAGTAAAATAAAATACATTAAAATATTAAAATTTTTATCTTTATTTCTTTTAACATATATTTTTATTTATTTTTTAAAATTGAAATAAAATAAATAAAAAAAAAAAATCATCTTTATATCTATCACATAATCAGCTTCACGTCCTTTACATTCTACTTTTTTTTTTTTTTAAATCAAAATATGTATCTTTACTTCTTTCTTTTCTTTTACACTTTACCTTTTTTATTTTTTATTTTTATTTTTTAAATGAAAGTAAGCTCCATCCATAAACCACTATATCTTTAAGTCTTTATCTTCTTTTATACTCTACCTTTTTTATTTTACTTTAATTTTAAAAAAAATACATGTTGAAAATTAAAAAAAAAATTGATGATAATTTATAGAAGTGGTATGTATTGGTAATAATTTTTAGGATATTTTATATGTTTCTAAAAAATTTTATTGAAATTATTTTTTATATTTTATTTGTAAGAAAGTAAAAACAAATAATTTAATTAATTTTTTTAATTAATATCGCATTACCGTAATGCGATATTAATATCACATTACCGTAATGCGATATTCAACTATCGGATTACGGTGATGCGATATTTATAAGTTGTCAATTTTTTAGTCAAATATTACATCACGGTGATGCGATATTATTCAGATATCGTATTACCGTAATGCGATATCTGAAAAAGTAGTATATATTGGTAAATATTTTTAAAAATAGTATATATTGGTAATAATTTTTTTTTGTGGTATATGTGTGTAAATTTCTCTAATATAACGATTAATTTTTTTTCTTTTACGAGAAAGTGGTTTTATGTGATATTACAAATAATACTTTTGCACTTTTATGCTTTTTTTTCTTAAAATTATTGCTAAGATTCTTTAATTACTTAATTAAATTTATCTATTAATTAAGTTCTTATTAGTTGATGTTTATAATCTATATATCTATATGTATAATAAATGTCAAACTCTTCTCAATTTGTTATTTTTACAAGTTACTTCTCACACGTTTCTCTTTCCATTTCCATTTACGTGTTTTCTCTTCTAATTTTTTTTTAATTTTTTTTAATCCAATTACTGAAAGTTAACTACTTAAATCAGATAATTTTATTAATTAAAATATTCAAAATACTTTTATATGACAAATATTTTCATCTCTCCCTATGCTCCCTAATAATTTTCTTATATTCAATATTTTAATTTTTTTATGATTTATAAATAAAACAATAATTTTAACACAAAATTATTTTAAACATTTTGTATACATAAAAAAAAAAAAAACAAGAAACTCTTCTCAAAATTTACATCTTATCTATATTTAAGATGGGAGAAAAAAATCTTATGTCCCACTTCAATGTTTTATTTATTTATTTTTATCTCTGTTATCATGATTAATTTAAAAATTATAAAAATAAGATACTAAATAAATCTATCTATACTAAAACATAAATTATCGTCAAATTTATAATTTTGCAATCAATATATATATATATATATATATATATATATATATATATATATATATGTCAAACCAAATGGTTTCACAGTTACACAACTGAATTAGTGAAGCAATGACTTTTCCAAGTCAATGGATGACTTCTGTAAGTTAATGGCTTACGTGAATTTTAAAACCTTGAATGAAAGCATGAAGTTTAATATTTTCAAAGAAAATTTATTACTTTTAATTGAAAGTTGAAACTGATTTAACAAAGAAAAATTAAATGTCGTGTTCTTTTTTGTCTTTTTCTTTGTGGTATGCATAAATGTAAATTTTATAAAGGTGTCATTCAACTTAAAGATATATGATTGAGCTAGCTATAAAATTTAATGAAAGACACATAACAATAATAATTTTTTTCTCAAAGTTAAAAGGGACTTGAAGGAATTGTCAAGCTCAAACTTGGGGTTATTGAGATAAAGAACGGGGTGCTATTGCACCAATTCATGTTTTTCTCTTAATATAAAGACTTAGTGTTCCATAAAAAAAGAAAAAAAATAGTGAATAAAAGAGTAAATTATTTCTGATTAAATTCAATATTAATATCTATGCGATGGGTAAATCTCAACTTTAGCTATCTTCATCTTCCTTAAATGCAAGACTAATTCTTGTTTACATATAAATAAAAAAAAGACTAATTTTTATTTGGTCTAATTATATTTTTAATCCTTACAATTTTAAACAAAATTTAATTTTTTTTATCGTTTAAATCATACAATTTATAAATATTTATAAATTAATTTTTATAATTTTTAAAATTTAAAATATTTAGAATTAGTCCCTAAAGTTTTTTTTTTATTAAGTATTTTCCGATTGATTTCAATCCTATTTGAGATATTGTTGAACATTAAATGTGGGCATCTCTCCTAATAGGTATTTTAACTTGGGTTTACCATATTATAAAAGAATAATCCTTTCCATTAGACTCAACCCTTGTTAGTAGTTTTTATAATTTATAAATATTTATTTATTAGTAGGAATTATTATATAAATATTTGTATAGTTCAGGAATGATTTTTTAACAAAATTTAAACTATAAGGATTATTTTAACTTTTATGCAAAATCATAAAGACTAATAATGTAGTTAACTAACAAAGTTGAATAACAAAGACTAATTTATAAATATTTATAAATTATAGGGACTAAATTTAATATAGCACATGACCAAATTGAACTTAGCTTCGATATTTTTTTTTGGTTATACAAGTGATGTTTTAATATATAACAACCAAATTTTGGGATACACATTAAGAAGAATGCAAGTGATGATAATTGTATAGAGGCCACTTCAAATTGAATTAATGTGCATATATTTTCTTTAAAGGTACTTTTCTAGTTTCCATCAAGTTTGAAATAAAGAAGCAAACAATAGTAATTCCAATTATAATTCTAGAGCTCGGTCCTAGTCAAGAGAGAGAGAGACAGTGGTTGTAAACTGCTGTGCTGTATGTATTGTCGTTATCTAGGAAAAAAAAAAAGGAACCGTGTCTGAAGGTTTCATGCATGTAGCTTCGTTGAATGCCAGCCCTTTCATGTTGTAGCTGTTCAAGTGATCCCACTCTTGCTTACCGTTCCACACGCTAGCTAAATAACACAAATCTCATTCATTCCTTTCTCATTAGCAATGTATTCATATATAGCTAAAGAGAGTAGTCTAACATACCTAATAGCAAATTACATAAACATCCTTAACTAAACCCCTAGTCTCTCGTCCATATTACCATTGGGTCTCAACCTAGTGCTTGGTCCATACAGGTTCCTTCAAATTCATAACATGAGTGTATATAGCACGTCTCTTTTCTTTTAAAGTTAATTTGAAGTCTTCGTCAAATCTGAAAAGGTTAAAAGAACCTACAATGTTGAAAGTCACCAAATTAACAGTATTTCTTGCCACTTTTCCTAGTCTTGTCAAGAGAGAGATGTTGAAGTTGTTCAAGTGATACGACTCATGCTTACCGTTCCACACGTTAGCTAGACACTTGTGCTACTAAAACTGCCACACACGCATTTACGTGTAATTTGATTCATCGAATTTGTATGCAAGTGTAACTTAATCAACAGTGAAAATATGTCTATTCATAACTATAATGCATACCAGCTCTTCCTTGGAAAATTATTCCGGTGGTCCCAATTGTCTCACCTTGTGGCTTTCTGCCGAACTTCCAATACGGAAACAGCAACTTCAATCCTCTCCATATATAATACTAGCCACTTCAATTATTTTTTAGCCTTGATTACCAAATTCCACTTTGAATTTCTAAGATTGTTTTTGCAAACATGAGAACAAACTCAGTCCTGTGGTTGTTTGTGTTTGTGTTGTTCAATATTGGTGCTTCAAACTTGTGTTTGTGCGAAAATTCAACCTATAAATGCATAGAACGAGAGAGAGAAGCTCTTCTTAAGTTGAAAGCAAGTTTCGAAGACCCATCAAATCGGCTTTCTTCTTGGAAAGGCAAACACTGCTGTCTGCGGAAAGGAGTGGGCTGTAATAGCATTACTGGCCACGTTGTCAAGCTTGATCTCAGGCTTAAGTGCAATGAACTCTGTGACGGTTTCCAGCTCAAAGCTCAAATTGCCAACCCTTGTTTGTTGGATTTGGAATATTTGAATTACTTGGACTTGAGTGGTAACTACTTTCAAGGTAGTCCAATCCCAGCCTTCTTTGGCTCTGCGAAGTATCTCAAATATCTTAATCTATCTTCTTCTAATTTCGGTGGAAGGGTGCCTCATGTGCTCGGAAATCTTACAAGTTTGCGTGTGCTTGATCTCAGTGGCCTTCATATATCTATTGATGATTTTAGTTGGGCATCTCAGCTTTTATATTTGCAACACCTTGATATGAGTAACGTGGATCTTTCCAAGACGCTTAACTTTATGCTGGTACTTAATCTTCTTCCTTCTCTGTTAGAAGTGAAACTAAATTTTGTTGGGATTTCAGATATTCATTTTGTTATTCCTCCTACCTCAATTAATAATGCCACATTTCTATCAAAAGTACAAGCCCTAGAATTTGTAGGCAATGGATTAAATGGTTCATTTCCTGATGCATGACTTCCATCAAAGTCCTCGATCTTTCCATGAACCAACTCACTTCACTCCCATTCTGGTTTGGTAAGTTTAATGGTCTAATTCGTCTTAGTCTTCCATCCAATGCCATTTTTGGGCCAATTCCTGTTGCTCTCCAAAACTTGACTTCCCTTGAATTCCTTGATCTTGCTTATAACAATGTCAACTTTGTTCCCTTGTGGGTGGGGAGGCTTAAGAGCCTTGTCCATATTGATCTCACAGTTAACGCACTTTATGGTCCCATTCCTAATGTATTCCAGAACATGAGTTCTATCAGGGTACTTGAGTTGGCGTTTAACTATATTAATTCAGTTCCTTTGTGGTTTGGTAATGTTAGGAGCCTCACCCAACTTGATCTCTCGCATAATGCACTTGAGGGTCTATTCCCTGATGCGTTTCAGAATATGACCGGGCTTAGATTCCTTGCTCTTCCTTCGAATAGTTTTACATCTTTAGTGCCACAATGGTTGGGCAATTTTAAGAAATTAGTCCATCTTGACCTTTCCCTCAACAAGTTCACTAGCATAGAAGGTGCTCTCTCATCAATTTTGAGAGATCAATGTGAGCTTCAATCATTATATCTGTCATTCAACAAGTTTCAGGGAGAGGCCTTTCGCACCCTCAACAATTTATCTAAATGTAAAACATATGAGTTGGAAGAATTGGATTTGAGTTACAATAACTTCAGTGGTCAATTGCCAGATTGGTTGGGCCAAATGAAAAATTTGAAGTACATTATTCTTGAATCAAATTCATTCTTTGGTTTAATTCCACTTTCTCTTGGAGAATTATTGAACTTGACAGAACTACGCCTCTCACATAATCGATTACAAGGTACAGTGCCTATTTTTATTGGACAACTTGTGAGACTAAATGCGTTAGATTTATCTCATAATGATTTGAATGGAAGCATTCCTCAAAGTATTGGCCAATAGAATGGTTGCATCTTTCTTATAATCATCTTAGTGGTGAAATTCCTCAGAGTCTCCAACATCTTGAAAAAGTAAGACTCATTGATCTCTCATCCAATTCTTCAGAAGGCTTCCTTCCCAAAGTTTTAAAATGGTTTCAAAAGTTTGATAATCTTAATTACTTAGATATCTCTTACAATAGGATCAGTGGGTTGCTTCCGGAAAGTATTGGTGATATGATGCCCAATTTGAGTAGTTTACTTCTAGCGAGTAACCTTTTAAATGGTTCAATTCCGAACTCTTTGTGTGCATGGAACAATTTGTACAATCTAGATCTTTCAAGAAACTCAATATCAGGAACAATTCCTGATTGCTGGGAGGATAATCAAGAAATGGATGTGTTAAATCTGTCATCGAATAGGTTGTTGGGTACCATTCCAAGCTCACTTGGAAATCTATTGTCATTGGAATGGTTGCACTTGAATAATAACAGCCTTGGAGGGGAGATTCCTCTTGCCTTGAAAAATTGCACAAATCTTTTAATTTTAGATCTGGGTGAAAATGACTTGTCTGGGGTAATACCCTCATGGATTGGGGAGGCTTTTCCTTCTCTTCAAATTCTCCGATTAAGCCAAAACATGTTTCATGGCAGAATTCCTTCACATTGTGCCAACTCATTGGATTGCAAATCTTGGATCTTGCAAATAACAATTTAATAGGTTCAATCCCTCGTTGCTTTGGCAATCTCAAAGGAATGACTGCAAAAGGACTATCAGACAAAGACCGCATAGCATTGGCGCCCACCTCCCTGCCTCCAGGACAAACAGTTGGACAAGTAATGGTACCCTTCTATGGGCAATGGAATAACGAGAATGTGAAGCAGATCTTGAAGGGAAGAAACTTGATTACACAAAAAATTTAAGGCTTCTTGTCAATATGGATTTGTCTAGTAACAATCTAATTGACATTATCCCCAATAGTATAACTGCACTTTCTGGTTTACATGGCCTAAATTTGTCACACAACCATTTGTCAGGAGGGATCCCTAACAATCTAGGGAACATGAAATCGTTGGAGTCTGTGGATGTGTGTTGTAACCAACTTTCAGGCAAGATTCCGAGCAGCATGTCTACTTTAACTTCGTTAAGCTACTTAAATTTGTCACACAACAATTTTTCTGGGCAAATCTCACAAGATAATAGTTTTCAACTTTCAATGATGCATCTTGTTTTGCTGGCAATCCAAATCTCTGTGGCATTCCTCTACGTCAATGCCCTACTGCTAGCAAAACTCCAGAAAGCAGTGAACATGAAGAAAATGATCATGAAAAGGTATGGTTTTATTTTGTTATAGCTGTTGGGTTTGCTACAGGATTTTGGGGAGTTATTGGAGTTTTAATATTCAAAAAGAGTTGGAGGATGGCTTACTTCCAATATGCAGAAAACATAATGGACAGGATCTATGTTTCTGTGGCAATAACAGTAGCAAAGCTGAAAAGAAAGATTCAGAGAAATCGTGTTGAAGAGCGATAAAAATGTACGTGTCCTGTTTTTATTTATACCTGTCTGATAAGAATGTATTGTGCCTATGCAACAGTTTATTTATGTCTTTGGATGGTTCACATGTTTCCATATGAACTATAAGATTCAAGTTATGGCATTTTAGTTTGCGTTGATAAGTAATGAATGTAATCTACTTAAAGGATATTTTGCTAGATTTGGTAACTGACTATAATCTTCCTATAAATGAATTCTGACAAGAATTGTGAACCCAACAGGTCCAAAATGCCTAAGGAAATTAGACTTAGGCATCTCTTGCTTATATTCACTTTTAAATTCTTTGTCCCCACCCACCTACATGAGACGTTCACATTTTAACCAAGAATGAACAAATTCATAGGTATACATGAAAGAATCTTGAATATTATACCTTTTAATTATAGTTGCCATATTGTCCTTACCTCCTTTCCCTTTATATTCTTCCCTGCCTTTCTCTCCAAAATCCCATAAATAGTTTTAGATGATATACTTTTACTAAATACAATAATATATATATAAATATACATATATATATATATATATATATATATATATATATATATATATATATATATATATATATATATATATATATATATATATATATGTGAACCAAACTTAGGTATTCTGTGAATTTAAGCTGTGAGATTCTGAATTTTGTTTTTGTGTATGATTAAACAATGAAAGTGAAGTAATTAATTTGTGCCTTGTAATATTGATTTATTAGAATTTTAACTTTATTTACCAGAATAAAATAAATTCAAAGAAACTTTTCACCCAAATGCACTAGAGACAATATTATTTATTTGAATTCATGAAATAGTGTATCCCTTTCATCTATGGACACATGCCCTAGTCAATTCAAGAGAGAGATAATAACCTAATCAACAGTGTAAGAGCATTAAAACAGTCTTGGAAAATTGTTTTGGGCATAACTTTGACACAGTTTTCTTTTTTCAAAATTTAGCCAAAATTACTTTAAACAGTAAAACTTATTGAAACAAATAACCAAATTAAATTTAACTCTAATTTTATTTCAGACAAGTTTTAGAACTTCCTGAATTATTAAATCTCGAGTTATTTAATTAAAGATGCTTGTTTTTAAGTTAAGTGATGTCTGGGTAAAGTCTATTTCCATGTTTGGTTATTAGTAAGTTTTCCCTAGAATGAGTCATTATAATCCTTTAATCATCCTTACCAAGAGATTGTCTGAAGGATGGTCAAGAAGAAAACACCAGCAAGGCAATAACATCGTAAGCTCCAAGTAAACATAGTACAGTTTCAAATAAATAGACAACATATGTGCCTGAGTTAGAGTCAGACAGGAGCAATCTGACATTTGTAAAATAAAATTACTTAAATGACCAAAACAAAAATTGTATCAACGTTTAAAGTTAAAGAGGTACATCTTTAAGAGGACACCTGAATTTGATTTCACAATTCAGGTAAATGAAAACTAAAGTATCTCCTCTAGGCTTGGTGCACGGAAGAGAAGTTTAAGATAGAACAATCAAATTAGGGTTTGGCATTAGGGGGAATGCAAGTAATAATTCCATAGAAATTTCTTCAAATATTGAATGTGCATATTTTCTTTGAAGGTACTTTTCAAGTTTCCATTAAGTCTGAAAAGCTCAAAATAATTGCAGTCCAATCTATCCACAAACTCCGGGCACACCAAACAAAAATTAATACTGGACCAGCGTCCTAGTCAAGTTCTAAAGGTTTCATGCATCTAACTTCTGTAATCAAGTTCTTTTATTGAAGTGATTAGAGTCATGCTCACCATTTCACACGTTAGCTAGACTGTTGGTTCCACAACTGTTTCATTCATCCAATTTGTGTATAGCTTAACAGTGAAAACATGGCTATTCAAAACAATAAAACGCTCTAGAAGAACGTATACCTCTTGATTTAGTAATACTAAAGTTTTAGACACGAAAATTAGCAATATCAGAGTGTTAGACATGGACATTGATATCAATTTTGAGAGATCAACGTGAGTTTCAATCTTTAGATTTATCATACAACAAGTTTTAATGAGAAGCATTTGGAGGCCTGGGTGGATGTAAAAGATATGATTTGAAAGAATTAATTTGGGTTACAAATAACTTCATTGATCGGTTGCCAAATTGGTTAGACCAAATGAAGAGATTGGAGTACATTAATCTTGGATCAAATTCATTCTTTGGTTCCATTTCACTTTCTCTTGGAGAGCTTGTGGGGTTGCAAGTATTACATCTATCTCATAATAATTTAAATGAGATAATTTTTCAAAGTTTTAGCCAACTTATAAATCTAAAAAATCTTAAGTCTTTCTAATAATCATTTTAGTAGTATAATTCCTCAGTGTTTAACACCTTGAGAATGTGAAACGGGACCAAAAGCTAAAAGTATAATTAAATCTTCTAATTTAAAATGAGAAGGAATGAAAAGATAAATCCCACTAAGTATATGACATTATGTATAGAAGGGGATGCTCAAGCCACCTTGAAGAATTTGCAAAGATCCTGATCCAGTATACTTTCTATTCAAAAGATTTTCTTTGAACGTCGAGGGTCTAAATTTAAACTTTTTTGTTTTTTTTTTTTATTTGGTACAAATTTTTTTAAAATAAAATTCTAAAAATCATGTTTTAGAGAATTTTTTTTAATGTAATTTTTATTAAAATATCTTATGAGAAGAGATGAAATTTTAATTTTTAACTTTATAAATATTTTTAAATTTTTTATGAATATTTAAAAATTAATTAAATACATTTTAAAATTGGCATAAAAGAACAAATAGTACTATTAAAAAAATCTTTCAAGTAGATTCCTTTTATAAAATATAATATAAAATAACTAAAATATCAATGTGGTTATTTTCTTTATTACTTTAATTTGATTATCACATGTATACTTATAATAATTACATAATTTTATAATTTTTTTCTAAACTATAATATTTTAAGTTTAATACATACATATTAATAAATTATTAATTGAAGTGAAATATTATTTATCATAATTAAAATATTTTCATTAATAAATTGTGTATGAAAGATAATTAGTATAAATATTAAATAATAATTAAAAATTAAAAATATAATTAAAATTTTTTACCAAAGCTTTAAATTTTAAAATGGATAAAATTTAAAAACAAAATAAAAACTTTACGTGGTGACAAACAATTTCTTTGAACAACCAACGATAATAAACTAAAAAAAAATCTTTTCGTGAAGGAAACTTCGAGAAATTAACGTAAGTGCTCACATGATAAACGCACAGAAAAGTCAGAATCAGAGACGACAAATCCAGTGGGCGAAATGTCTGAGAGAGAAAAACTAGGACGAGTAGGGACACAATGAAATGCACATAAACCATGTCTTCGAGTTTTCGCGATGAATTTATTGTTGAACCCACCTAATCCCCATTATTACAAAATCTCTCAATCCTTTCTCCCAAGGCTTGGATTGCATTTCAATCTCTATTTTCTCATGGATTCTTGGCGTTTCTTGGCAGTTTCACTTTGTTTTCTCTGCTTTCTCCCTGATCACTCTGTGTCTTCAATTCGATTGCCGGGGTTGGGCGAAGACACGAGCACGTATTGCCACTGACCCACTTCCCCTTTTTGTCTTTGGCGTTGGAAAAAATGTTCAATTTGTTATTTTTCTTCTTTTCAGGTACGGATCGGTGCTTAGATTGAAGAAAGGTGGCTCCTCTGTCGGGGTTGATCCCACTCGGGTCACTCAACTCTCATGGAGTCCCAGGTTTCTATCAATTTCCCTGAATTTAATTGAATGTCTGAATCGTATCATTGTTTTATTCTGGTTTGCTTGATTATGAGGACCTTAAAGGGCTGACTGCAAATATTTTCCTTCATAAATTGTGTATTGCAGGGCGTTCATATATAAGAAATTTCTATCTGATGAAGAATGTGATCATCTGATAAATCTGGTCAGATATATTTTTTCTCTATTTACAGTTTTTTCTGTAATTGCTTTTGTTCTTGATAGATAAATTTTAAAGCTTCAGGAGACATTTAATATGAGTTAAATAATTTAATACTATTACCTGTTGAATTAGGCCAAGGATAAGCTGGAGAAGTCCATGGTAGCTGATAATGATTCAGGAAAAAGTATAATGAGTGAAGTCAGAACGAGCTCTGGCATGTTCCTTTCGAAGGCCCAGGTGCTTTCAACGCTTCTGTATTTAATGATGCGCCTTATTGTATGATGTGCTCTATCTTGGATTTGATGTAGGAGGCATGGGTTTATTTCTCTTGTCTTAATTTTGGTACTGGCTAGATAATTCATTTTTTGACTCTGAAAATTCTCATGGCCATTGTGTTATTATAATACTCCATTTCATTTTGATTTTCATGTAAAGCATTAGTATAAGGATTAAGAAAGACAATAAATAAACTTATTGGATGGTACAATTTTACTAAATTGTCTTTAGTAATAAATACTCCACTATTTTTTTTCCAAGTATTCAAGACCCACATCTTAATTATTTGTTAAGAGTAAAAGTGGAAAAGTAACATTTAATTGTGCATTGATATTGTAAAGTGACAATCTACTTGGGACAAAAATATTTTTCTAAATCGACAATCAAAGAGGGAGTATCTGACATGAAGAGATCTGTGTTTGATATGAACAGTGTATTTTGCTTCTGGCGTTTAGATAACATAGTTGTGACCATCCAAAAGCTAGCATGATTACACCATCACCTTTGTTGTTTTCCATCCCATTCAAGGTCTTCAGGGATAAACTAGTATTTGTCGTTTGTAATATTAATTATTATTCTTGATTGATTGCTTTCATTTCAATACTACTGTTGCACTTTCACACGCGTCTGGCTTCTGGACAGTTTCTTCATTCTGGGAGTAAGATATTTATAAATAATTTCACGCTCTCCCTAAGGATATATTCCAATTAACCAGTTCTTATCTCTTTTTAAATATTATCTGTAGCACAGGCAGTATATTTTGATATTTCATTTTATCCAATGAGGGAAGTCCTTTAAAAAATTTCATCAAATATCCCAAATTGATAAGAAAGGCAACTAGTTCAATCAAATATGATCTTAATCCTTAAAATCTCTTTCCTTAAGGGGAAAAAAGAAGAAGAGAAAAGTGAAAACTAGTATGTTTGTTATTGAATGAACTAAACGATGGCATGATACCGTTTGATTATGTTGAGGACAGCTGTTGGTTAGCTGCTATTTTTCCTCATTCCTTTCCTAATATCTTTTTTCTTCACTGTTTTTATCATAAATAAAGTTAATAGTGGATCACTTGGCAAATCAGACCTGGTTATGTCTGCTTAATTGCCAATAAGGCTGTGTAGGAAGGGGGTGAACCTTCTGTCAATGTCCTGTGTTGTATGGGTCCTTTATAGTTTAACACTCTTATTATGTTTCGTTAAAATTAGGGAAGAATTCTCTGCAGATAGTTTATTGCCATCAGCTTAGGTGTTATGCTACCGAGACTGTGTCATATCTTCAATGTTTAATTTTCTTTTCCTTCTCTCCCTTACCTTGAAGGATGAAATTGTTTCTGATATTGAAGCCAGAATTGCAGCATGGACCTTCCTTCCAGTAGGTCAGTACACAATATCATTCTGGTCTTCATTTCACTTTTTGGTCTTTCACGTCTTGGTTTTATCTGCCTAAATTCCATTATTTTATCAGAGAATGGTGAGTCCATTCAAATATTGCACTATGAAAATGGTCAGAAGTACGAACCACATTTTGATTTCTTTCACGACAAGGCTAATCAAGAACTTGGTGGGCATCGGATTGCCACTGTATTGATGTATTTGTCCAATGTTGAGAAGGGTGGTGAGACAGTGTTTCCCAAAGCTGAGGTAAAGAGTTTCTAATAACTTTGATTGTCTTGTGATTTCTTGTAACCAACATTTCCTCTTCCCAATCCCCACCTTAAAAAAGCAGGAAAAAAGAAAAAAATGAAAATGTACAAGAATCTTTATTAACTTGTTTGTCTTTCTTAGGCAAAGATGTCCCAGCCGAAAGATGAAGACTGGTCTGAATGCGCTAAAAAAGGCTATGCAGGTATAACTATTAGTAATCTTTGACAAACTGTTAATATATTTTTTTGATATGCTTACTTGAGACAATGCTTAAATTTCAAACAAGCATGCATTCAAGCTCCCTGTGCTCAGTAAGTGATACTGGAACTGACGTATCAGACGTTTAAATGGTATAAATTACTTGAATTTCAGGTGTACATATTCTTCCTTGCCCATTTAATCAAAAGGATGTGACTATGTTGTGGGCCACTATTTGGCTCATGTTTTCCTTTCTAAGATTCTTACCTCTAGGAACAGATAAATTGTATTCAAACTACTTCATTTGCACAATTTTCTTTTGTGTCTCGTTGAATCTGTTAGCACATGCACCCTCACAGGTTCTTGTTGATTATGCTTGTTGCTGTCCTTTGTTCTCTTTTGCTAAAGTGCCAGATCCACTAAATTCCCCTTGTGGCCATTGTAGATTTACACAAATCTATGCGGTTCTTTTATTAGCTTAAACTGAGATGAGATAAATGATTAAAAAGAAATTTATGTATGCTTCATTTGTTTTAACTTTTTTGGCTCGCTAGCTGCTTCATTAGGAATTACAAATTGGTTGGTAAAAAATCATCTTTGTTATGAAGAGGTTGGTTTCTTGAGGAACCTTTTGGTTTTGTCAGTAGTATAGTCTGGACATGGATTCTCATGCTTTCTTTTTCTTTTATTCCAGTAAAACCTGAAAAGGGCGATGCATTGCTTTTCTTCAGCCTTCATCTAGATGCAACTACAGATTCCAGAAGCTTGCATGGAAGCTGCCCAGTCATTGAAGGTGAGAAGTGGTCTGCAACAAAGTGGATTCATGTCAGGGACTTCGACAAACCGGACACGCGGGCAAGTACCGGGGAATGTGTAGATGAGGATGACAATTGCCCCATGTGGGCTAAGAGAGGCGAATGCGCCAAGAACCCGCTTTACATGGTTGGAAATGAAGATGTCAAAGGATACTGTATGAAGAGTTGCAATGCTTGTTCATCTTAGAGAGGAATTGCTCTATTTTGGCTAAGAGTCTAACAATGGTGAATGTAAGAACCACTCTACTCGTCTTATAGAGGTTATCTTACGTTCTCTGCTCTAGATTGCATGTAGAGTCATAATACATTTTCATATAGCTTGTATATAATTGGTACAATTTTGCTGAACTGTGAAATAGAGCACTGGCACTGGCTATAACTTATTGGCAGTTATGATACTTGTTCCATTTGGTATACGAAATGAAAATTATGAAATTAGAATGAGAAGGGATTAGTAGCTCATAGACTGAAACTTAGAACAAGGTATAACTAAGAGGACAAACTGGGGGAAAAAATTGATTCTAAGGAACATAGAATAAGTAATCTTATTTCTTGAAGTGAGAATGTTGACTTTTATCTTTATAAATTTAGGTTTGAAATGAATTGGCTATTTCTTCTTCTTCTTCTTCTTTTTTCTAATATTCATTCTATGATATAGAGTATTGAATACTCAACAAGTGATTAATTTATTCATCTCGGTTAATTGGGAAAAGAATAATTATTCTGGGGAATTCAGTAGTGTTAGGCTTATACCCACATATTGGTATGGTGGCCATTTCAGAGTTTTCGACGGAAGAAAAGCTTTGTTTTGTCATGCCACTCCTAAGAGTTGTTAAAATGCCTTTTTTGTAAAAAAAAAAAAAAATAAAATTTACACTTCTTGTAACGTCACATTTTTCTTTTTTACTATTTTAAGAAAGTCAACTAAATTTTTACTCCATCCAACAAGTCTTTAAAAGTTTTTTAAATATACTTCATAATTTACCTCATAACAATATGTTTACTTTCTATCAATGTTTTGAAAATTAGACTAGTTATTAAATCAGTGGAGGATACCATTCATGGTTGATACAATTCATAGTTGATTAGTTCAATCGAGGCTGCATCGAAATTAAGGAAATACTTTTAAATATGTAAATATTTTATTAAAAATATCAAAATATATGTACAAAAATATTAATAAATTTTATATAAAAATCCAAAAAAAGTCTTTTTTTTATATATAAAAAGAAGAGAGTAAAAAAAATAAAGCAATAACGTAATTTTACGTGTAAATTATTTCATACTAAGTAATAGCATGGATTATGTATACTTCAAATAAAGTTGCACATTGAATAAAGTTAAGAAAATAATTTATTTTCACATATAAATATAAATTTCTCTTCTTTTGTAGTTGGAAAGTTTTTGTTTATAAAAATTATTCTTTTATAACTAGAGGTTGTGTTTAATTAAATTTTTTTTTGAAAGTGTTAAAATCTCTTCTTTTTTAAGAAAAAATGCAAACCAGTTCAAACATTAAACCTGTTCGATTTTACCAGATTTTGCAATCTAATCGAGTCAGTTTGAGAACTAATTCTCAATTCAACCGATCATAATGGTTGGTTTGGTTTAGAGTTCGGTTCGATTCTCAAAACATTCCTTTCTATAAATGCAGAAACAATTAATAAAACAATATAAATAAAATGGAACCCAAAAAAACAAAAAGTGGGTACCACAAAAATGTTGGAAGTTGCTTATTGTGACTCTCGGGCGGTGTGATGAGTTGCTAAATGGGTTGCTAATAGAGGATCCAGTTTGTTTGCGAAGCTTTGCAGTTGTTGTTTTTTTTAGGCGAGGAATGAATGATTTAAATTAACTCAAGAAATATGTGTTAATATTTTTAAATATTTTAAATTAATAATTCAAATATACTCAGTATAAATTTTATTCAAAAGGAAAACCAAACATCTAATGAAAATAACTTCAGTATATATTATTCACTTGATGTATTTATTCCCATACTAGCCTCTCTTCCCGGTTAAGTCTCACCCATGCTCAATTTTCTGATTCGGTCCCTAATCACATTTAAAGCAAATTAAATGCAAAATGGATCATTCAAGTTGTACCTGAAATAGATATTGCTGTGAGGAGCCAAGCTTATGAGTGAGAGAGAGAAGGCACTTGCATTAAGTTCTTATCTGATGTCATACAAATGGTTTTGCTTTTCTTTTGTTTCCAAAAGATGAATATACTCATGCAACTGTTGTTAATGGGATCTGAATTGCATGCTTTTCTTGCCTCTTCATATCTCAAAATATTTGCTCCCTTCACTACTTTTATAGTTACCTTCATTCCAAAATTGCATCATCATTACATTTCCAAACCTCTCTTTCTCTCTCTCTCTCTTTCTTTCTCTCTCAAAATGGGAAGGCCTCCTTGCTGTGATAAGTCCAATGTGAAAAGGGGTCTCTGGACTCCTGAAGAGGATGCAAAAATACTTGCTTACATTTCAAATCATGGCACTGGAAATTGGACATTGGTTCCCAAGAAAGCAGGTTCATTTGTTTTTACCAAAATATCCTCTTCTGAAACTGCAAGCTTTGTAAAATGAACTTCCTTCAAAAATTACCAAGTTTTCATTTTTCAATCATTATTATTGTTTGCAGGATTGAACAGGTGTGGGAAGAGCTGCAGGCTAAGATGGACTAATTATCTTAGACCTGATCTCAAGCATGAAAGCTTCACTCCCCAAGAAGAAGAGCTTATAATTAACCTTCATGAAGCTATAGGAAGCAGGTAACCATGCATCCACCAATTTTTCTTTTTCTCATTTTGAATTCTTTTGGGCAATCTTGAAAATGGTTTTCTTAACTATCTGTTAGATAGCTAACCTGAAAAAAGTAAGCAAAATTAGCATGAAGCTGTGCACTTCTTTATTTGACTTATGAGGCAAATGCAACTGTCTTGGTTTAATGAGAATGCACTATCAACTTGATTTGCATGTATCAGAAACTTGCCAACTATTTACCCTTTCTCTGTTGTTTGTCTGGTGAGGCAGTGGAAAATGGGAAGAGGGAAAAAATTTCAGAATATAAATCATTTTACACTCGTTTGGGATAGTAAATATGTGTGGAGGAGCTGAAAATGAGATAACCTAACTACCACTCTCCACCATCTCTACCAAGGAGTGAAAATCACAAGCATTCTATTTTCAATCTTATTTTTTTTTACCACTCTAACCGAACACACCTTTAAATTTTCAAGGTAAATCATGTGTCTTTATTGAGAGTATCTCTTTACAAATAAAGGAAGAGTGGAGATTTAAATAAGAGGAGGACTAAAATTAAAAAAACTAATATTTAGAGTGGTAAAATATAAATTTTACATAAGTTTTAAAGGATATATATTAACAACTTGGGGGGACTGTGACCCTTACCTGTCCCCCCTCCCTTCTCCATTGTTCACAAATATAGTGTTCAACTGGCTATGCAGCTACCAAACTGAGTCTATTTTCTGCTGCTAACATTGTGTTATTATAATGAGTTCTTTCTTTTCACACACACTGCTCCTTTGATATTGTGATGCAGATGGTCTTTAATCGCGAAGCGATTACCCGGGAGAACTGACAACGATGTGAAGAATTACTGGAACACAAAGCTGAGGAAGAAGCTCATGAAGATGGGAATTGACCCAGTAACCCATAAGCCTGTATCAAAGGTCATTTCTGATTTGGGATGCATAAGTGGCTTTCCAAGCACTGGAAACAAAATGGGTCTTGTTAATAAAAACCTATGTAACATGCTACCAACCATGGCTGAACCAACTGTTGCCCAACACTTACTAGGACCTGTCAATGCAGAAACCAAGATAAAGCCATTGGCAGATCAAGCACAGTCACAAGATCAAGTTCGTTCATGGGAACACCAAGAGCAGTTCCAAGTCGCAAGCCAAGATAATTTCCAGCCACATGTCTTCAATGAAGCTACATCTTCTTCTTCATCGTCTTCATCATCCTCTAATCTCCCGCGATTAAGCTCGCCTCGCTCCTTTTCTTACCTAACATCTGAGGAACAAGCTGCTCCTCCTTGTTCATCCTTTGATTGGAGTGAGTTTCTTCTCAGCGACCCTTTTATGTGCATAGAGCCTCAGCAGCATGGCTTGCAGGGTGTTTTGTCATCACTGAGCCCCTCAGTTCTAATGCAAAGTGAAATCCAGTGTTCAAAAAAAAATGACAATGGCAAGAAAGGAGCTGCAAGTGAAAATTGTGGGAATGTTGCTTGTAAAGCAAGCTTGGGATACCAAATTAACACTTCATCTTCTGGGAATTCCTTCGTGGATGATATTTTGGACAGGGACAACGAGATAAGGGCAGCATTCCCTCAACTCTTGGATGGATATTCTGATTATTAAATGCTTCGATCAAAATACCAAGAATTAGTAGAATAATTAAGTCAAGACTTTTCCTCTTCTTTTTTTTTTTTTTTTCTAATTTTTACTTTTAAATATTGCCAAAATCCCATATCAAGCATATATTAATTTTAATGAGATATCCTATACTTTTTTTGGACAATATGCCCCAAACAAGATATATACACTAATAGACAATCCTCTGATGAGTAAATTTAAATGAACCTACCTGCTTACTTAAATCAATATTTAGACTTTTCCTTTTTCAACATAAAAGAAAAAAGTAAAAACAAATGGATAATTGGCTGTGCGCCTTAAATATAGCATGAATGATAACTTTACCAGAGAGGGAATCTGTCAAAAATTGTACCTAACTTATCCATGAGCTGAATTGTCCCCACATATATTTCTGGGTATTTTCTAAATCAGAATTTGCAAGCTTACCAAATGAAGAAAAAAAAATTTGGCAAGAATATGAGCTATGAACAGCCAACCAAATTTTCTTTTTTGGACTGTGTCTCTCATTCTTATAGCACAAGGAACTCGAACCTGCAAAATAGCTCCATTACAGAAGAGTATCATGGCAACCACAACAACGTTGCAGAGATCATCTTATTCATTCCGAAGACAAGGTTCTTCTGGTCGTATATGGACAGACCACATTACGTTTGGAGAATCAAAGACAAATGCTGCATCGGCTGGGAGGAATGTGAGCGGAAAGGAAAATGTGTCACAAATTCCAGGAAACAAACAGGAAATGGTGAAGGATGATCACCTTGCCCGTTCACAATCTCTGAGTTCATCTTCTTCATCAAAAAGTGAAAACAAGGGGCAGAGAAGTTTTCTGTATTCCATTTTCCCATGTATGAGTTCTTAATCCATGTAAAGGATTGATCACATTTACTTCTTCCAATTTTTGTGGGAAATATTGTTATTGCTTTAATGCTTTTTATCTTAACGAAGTTGTTTTATTTGGTCAGTAATCTTGCCATTCATCATTTTTTTTTTTTTTGTATGATCAGTTTCAATGAAAAAAATAAATGTCCAATTAATAAAATAAAAAGAACTATCTTGCACAAAAGGATATTATGGTTGATATATACTTTGGTAACCAAACAGTATTCTGTTTGTATACTATATGAAAGTGATTTGCCAAGTGTTTATTTTAGTTGGGAGGTGTTATAAAATAATTTTTTGGTTTCTGATTACAGAAAATAATAAATAAAAGCATATGAAAGTAAACATGCATTGTGAACTTCAAAAGTTTAATTGTTGCAGATGTACTAGCTTCATAAAATAATTTTATCTTCCCAACTTGCACAAATTTCCTCTGAAATTTAAATAATCTGAAAGGAAAAAAGAAAAAAGCAAAATTGTAATGTAATAATAATAATATTCTTAAAGCAAATTTTTGAAACTTTTTTTGTTTCTAATTTATTTTCCATCACTCATGCATAGGGATTGAAGAGCATTTTTGTTTTGATGCGGAACTCAATTCTTTCCTCTACCCTTTATTGTTTTATTGTATTCCAAAAACAACAGAAAGACCAAAAAGAAATTGTTAAAATCTACAATATAAAAATATTGAATTGCAGAATAAAAAAAAAAGGACTCTATAGCCAATTAATGTAAACATAGATTGAAAGACAAATCACCTGTTCTTTTATTTCCTTTTTTATTTTACTCTCAACACTGTACATTCTAATACATCTATATCAATGAACCAAGAAATTCATAAAGATACATAACCGCGAGCACTACAAAACTATAATTTCCGCACAACCTATAGTGGGAATATAATAAAACATAGAGGTTAAAGTATCTGTTTTCTCATTTTGGAAGTGGCATCAACCCAATAAAGGCCATGCATCCAATTCAAAAGCCAATCATCTTTTCTTTCTTTTTTTTTTTTTTTTTTTTTTTTTGGCCACAAGTATTAGAGGGCGGGAATTCCACGGGTTTCATTGTGATCCTACGAGGATATGATCTTTGAAAAAAAAAGCTAGCAAAGGCCTAAGAGGGTAACAACCACTAAGTCAAGTCCCAGTCCTTATTCAAAAGCCAATATGGTTATAATTATTGTAGTTAATCTTATTCAGTCGAATCGCGCATAATATATGCTCCGGCAAGTCTTCAGTCTTATTTGCCTGTTTCAAGATGGCAATAGAACAAATATCATATACCAGTTATTATAGTTGCAACGATATAACTGAAACTTCACTACATCAGAAAGTTTGTGTTTCTTGCTTACCTGAATTGTCAGACCAAAATCCAGGTTACAGAGTTTCAGTCTTTCAATGAAGCCTTCGAATCCTTTTCTGGCAATGTAGCCAAATCTGTGCACATCCAAATCAATCTCAAAGTAGTTCTCTCCCTGTAGAAGTTTACAGCAAACGGCATGAGACTTGCTAAGCATTCTGACAGCTTAAAATTTTTTCAAAGATTGAAGAAGTAAACTTTATGTAGGGAAACACATGATCACCAATGCATTAGCACGTTTAGATATTTCTGTTGAAGTAGACTGAACAGATGATAATGAACCAAAACAGTGGAAATTGAACCACGTCTTAATGGACTTCTTAAAATAGAAGTAAAAAAGCACTCGTAATAAATTACTGAAACAGTAACTCCAGCAATGGTTGTTTTAATTTTAATATGATTAAACAGTGGCAAGAAAGTTTCTAATGAAACGCTAACTATGATACAGATCTTACTTAATAGAGATCCCAAGATGATCCACAGTCACAAGATAAAAATGCAAAGGCAGCTGAACATTGCATGCAATACTTGTTCCTTCTAATTGGTATTTCTAAAAGTCATTGCTTTGAATATTGAATTGATATAAATATAATCTTTAGCCTATTTCTGTTCATAGTACCATATGATGATAATCACGATATCCTTTTCGAAGGAAACATATAATAATAGTATTACCGTTATCATTGTGGTACGGGCCTTTCTGTTCTTTTGATAAAACATGGTGTAGACAATTCAAAGTTGTAAATGTATTTACCAGGAAAAATTCATGTTGAGGTCGAGAGAGAACAGGCTTCTCATTGTAAGCATTCAAAAGCTTCTTTTCAGTTGTTCCTAAGGAAAGATTCTCGACATTTGCCACTCTACCCAAAATTTTCAATCTGTCCCTGAAGGGTGCAATTGTATCTAGAGGGAAACCTTTAACTCTCTCTACTTCATCATTGATTAATTTCTGTCGAGGGAAAAAACAGGCATTCAACTTGTTACTGAAGTGCCTAAATGTGATGTATTACCTTTACTTAGGCAATTTTTGAAACATAAGGCAGAATGAAAATGATAAAACCAGAGCATATCTCACTTACAGTGATATTTTCTCTGAATTGATCTGAAAGGTCTTTAGAATATTTTTCGGATACTTTAAAATACAAAACTACATTCATTCCCTCTCCATCATTTTCACTTTGAAAGAAAGTGGCTGGATATATTGGAATCTGCATGTGAAAGAGCAGAAGATGAAAAGATATCACAATGTTCATGCAAAAATGTTCACATTGTGATGAACAAGCAATAGATTTTGACATTTTTGAGCACATATGACCTTATCAATAAATTTTGCACTCAATACCCAATTTCTTTTTCCCCAATTTTCAATTAAGGATAAGTAAAGTAAGTTCAGGATTGAAGCAAAATAATAAAAGGTAATCATACCTGAATATTTACAACAAGAATGGAAGGGACATCCCCGTCGATATTTATTGCAGGAAGTTGAACAAAACGGGCAATATGATCAATTTTTCGTGGAGACAGGAAGATGTCAGCACCCAAAGGATAAAAAGCTGCACCGCTTGGAGCAGAATCTTTCCTCTTGTCCCTGCAAAGCATAAAACAAAGAATTTACAAAAATATCAAGAAAGAAGAACAATTTATGGTTCATCGACAATTCTTTAAGCATGAGTGCATTCTAACCATATAGGATTCAATCAAGGAGAGCCTAGTCCTAACAAGTAACATTAGGCACCCACCTAAAGTAGTTTTTCCCTCTCACTTTGAAGGAACTTGGCTCAATAGGTGACCAAGAGTCTGCCACTTGTTTCTCTATTGGACAAAATGGAATCATTGAACCTGCTAAGGGCTTTTGTTTAAGTGCCTTAGGTGAAACTGACAGAAAAGAGAACCACGAATGAGTTATATGCATTAACCTTAAAATGCACTAGCAGTATACATTAAAAAACTGAAAAGGGCATGGTCAGGCAAGCTCAACAAGAGAAAATAAAAGAAAAACTAGAAATCTTTCATTTCATCCGATGTCTAGATGTCATGTTAAGAACAATTAATAGGTCCATGGACAACTGAACACAGTATCAAGATCAGTACTTTTACATTCACTCCCATTCATCCAATCCAATAAAAACTAAAAGCACAAGAGAACAAAATTGAAAGCAAATCATGCAGATTAAGAAAATTTTTAACACTCACATAATGTTAGATCATTATATCCTTCCCTCCATTTGAAGGAAAGTTTTGAAAGTGATTTTCTACGTGAACTTGGTGTATCTGGACTTGATGGCCTCCTTTTCTCAACAGCAAGAGAATTAGAAGAAAGACAAGGCAGGCAGGTGTTTGGGAGAAGACCACAATTATCTGGGGTTAGCTTTTTATCCTCTCCAGTTTCATCTGAAACAGAATTTACCTCAGCTCGAGTGACATCTGATTTCAATGATGGATCCTTTAGCCGGGCATGATTCTTAGTATTCTTCAAGGAAGAACTACTTCGACCATAGTTATAAGGATGCACTTTTAACTTCTGTTGTTGATCAGCAAACAGAGAACCATGTCTGCTTTCAGTCAAGTCCCCAACTTTAGGGGATGAATCGCTTGGTCTAGACGCGATTTCAGACCCATTAAGGGAAAACCCATCTATAAAATAGCAGTAGTTTAAATTAATGTTACTAGTTCATAAAAGAGAGAGAGAAAATAATAACGAAGGGAAACAAATGCTGGTCCTAGAAAAACCACTTACCATCATAGACACTATAAAATTCTTCATCACATTCAGAATCTAACACTGAAGTAGAATCAAACCAGGCAGCATCTAGAAAACAGAAAGAAAGCCTTAATCAAAAGTCGAGGTCGGAACCAGATAAATTAAAAACTAAAAATTTAATATCTAACTGAAGTATGAGTTAATTAACAAACAAAATAAAACAAAAACTGAAAAGGGAATCAATTATTACAGGAAGAACAAAAAAACTACCTGAAGCACGATTAGAAGCCTGAAATGCAGAATTAGAGTGACCCAACTTTGCTTGCACCAAGTCAATCTTACCAGAAGAGAACCGTCTTCTGAGGATTCTTCTCCTCCTGCGATTCTTCTTAGACGATCCCAATTTTTGTCCTTCAGAGACCTTCGGCCTCGATCCGCAAGCTCCCATTTCTTTGTGCCCTTCTTCTTCTTCTTCTCGAAAGAAGAGATTTTCCTCTTCAATCAGCTAATCTGCGAGGTGGGTGTGTGTTCGATTAGGGGAAATAGATGGCTCACCTGCCTCGGAGCAAAGCACGGCAGGTATTGGAAACCATGTTTGTTCGATTAGAATGATGATTTATTATCTGGAGAATAAGGTTAGGGCCCACGTTCCTGTTAAAAGATTGATCTGAATGAATGGGTGTGCCACTTCAGAGATTTGGAAAGGCCCGTGGAGGTGGGGACCAGATTGTGATTATAGTGGGAAACCGTGTGCAAAATTAAAGCGAGTTGTCGTTTAAGAGAGAGTTCTGAGTATCCGCACTGGATCTCGGATGATGCCAATTCGTCGTGGTCCGTCATCGGAGCACGTGTTTCGCTAATTTGCTCTCACTTCTAGGCACGCATTCATTACTCATTATTATTGACCAACGAGTCTTCTGGTCACTCCCACTACGCGGCGTCGTTTTTCCCATGCTAGCATGATATAGGGAATAGGGAATGCCTTTTTTAAAAAATATATTTTATAATTGAAGCGATAAAAAAAACTAGAGATCTCATACTTAAAATTTTTATTAATTTTATTTTATATATTTTTAAATTTATTAATTTAATCTCTCACACTTTAAATTTATTAATTTAATTTTTTATATTTAAAATTATAATTAATTTAATTTTTTATATTTAAAATTATAATTAATTTAATCCTTTAAATTTATAAAACTTATCAGTTTAATTCCTCACACTTCAAAAATATTAATAAATTTAAAGAATGAAATTAATAAAAAATTTAAAGTGTGAAAAACTAAATTGATAAATTTGAAATGTGAAGGATAAAATTAATTAATATTTTAAATGTAAGGGACGAATTTGATTAGGGTTTCAAATGTAAAGAATCAAATTGATAAATTTAAAGTGTAAGATAAGAGTTTTGAGGGACTAAAATAGATATTTATTTTTAAAAAAAAATTATTAATAGAATTAGTTGTTTTGTCCGGTCATCTTTATATTTTTAATTTTTTTAGTACTAAACTAATTTATGTTCAAATTTTAACATATCCTAATGACTAATATTCTTACCAAATAAAAATATTTTATTTGTAAGATTTAGTAATAATTTTTTTTATTTTTTATAACCAATAAGTGATTAGTTCATTCATTAGTCATTATTATTAACCAACGAGTCTCCTGGTCACTCTCACTACGAGGTGCCGTTTCTTCCATGCTAGCATGATATAAAGAATAGGGAATGCTTTCTTAAATAAATAAATAAATAAATAAATAAATAAATATATATATATATATATATATATATATATATATATATATATATATACTAATTTTATAATTGAAGATATATATAAAAAAAAAAAAATTGTCAGGTCGTCTTTGTATTTTTAAATTTTTAGTACCAAACTAATTTATGTTCAAATTCTAACATGTCTTAATAATTAGGATTTTTAGCAAATCAAAATGATGTATTTGTAAGATTTAATAATAACAATAATAACATAGATAATAATAATAATAATAATAATTTTTATAACCAATAAATGATTAGTTTAATAAAAATAAAATTTATTTCAAGCTATTACTATTTAAAGATCATATTCCACGTCAATTTATTTAAATTCAAGTTAAATAAAATTATAGGAGTATTATCTTTTAAAATTTTTTAACATAATTAAATTTTAAAAGTTCAAATTCAAAAATATTTTTAATTAAGTCAAACCAGTTTATTATTGATTCAACCACATGAAAATCCATTTTATACTAAAATTGTATAAGGATATCATAAGTGGAAATCAAACTTTTTTATCAACTATTTAAAATAACACATGAAACTTTTCTCACTCTATTTTTTTAATATAAAAATAAGAATTTAAACTTAAGATTTTTTTCTATTCACAAATATTCTTACCTCATTTTAAAATTTAATTTAATTTTATTTAGAGACAAAAAATAATTATAATTATTTTCTTTCTCAATACATATTTCCCTATGAATTTAAATTATGATAGAGGCTCCAAAACTTAAATCTATTTGAATTGACTTTTAATAAAATAAAAAGTAAAATAAAAAATTTAAAAGAAAAAAGATAAATTATTTTATATTTTGATTGATTAATAAAAAAATTTCATTAAAAAATGTGTTTAAATGCATAAATGTAAAAGTATTTTTAATATATTAAAATGACAATAATTAAAGATATTATTATAATTTGTTAAAATATTTTTTTCTTTTATTTTTCTTAAAAATATCCTCTCACTTGCTTTTAAAATAAATTTAATTGTTAATTTTTATAAGTATTTTTTTAAAAAAAATAATTTAAACACTAAACAATTAAATAAAATACTTTAAAAAAAAAAATGAGATGTTTTAACCAAAAGGTAAGTGGGGTTTGACTAGAACAAAACTTTAAGGCGGAGACAATGTAAGAAGACAATAAAAATGAGATCCGGTCCAGCTGTGTGAAGAAAGTGGGATATGTTGAACAGTGAAATTTTTTACTTTACTTTTTACACTGAGCGGAAGTATATGATGCTAATTTTTACACAAGTGCTATCTTTCAGAAGGACACTATCAACTACAATAAATTTTAAAAAATAAAATAAAAATAGTCATTAGGATAAGAATTTAATATTAAAACATAGTGCTCCAATTAAAAAAGGTGTTAGACAGCTCAAGTGGATAACCCCATTTTGATTGAGTGGTGTTAGATTGACCAACTATATCATATATTGATTTAAATAATTATTTTAAGCATTACTTTGTAATAACGTAAGAAAATATACAAGAAAATGAAATTGATTCATTTAAAAAATTTAAGTTTAAATTTTACCAAAAGCTTCTCAAAGTAATTAATAAATATTAATATATACTCTTGCCAACACTTATGAAATCCTTAACCCTTAGAATGAAATAGTTTTTTTTTTATTATAAACTTTTTGATTAAAAAAAAAAAGGAACATCTAATTCACTTGTCTCCTTTGTCATTTATCTTTTCTTGAGCATCTCTCTTGCTATGCCCGCTCAATAATATATCACGAAGCCATCCCTGCTTTTCATATATAATTTTATATTTGGTAAATTATTTGTCCAGTTTAAATTTTACAAAAGTGATTTGCTTTAATTATACATTTTTAATAAACAATTCATATAAATATCTTTAAGATGACTTATGTAGTGCTAAATATTAATTATGTTTTTATGAGAAGATATTTTTATGTTAAATTTTAACGAAACACAATTGAAAAAACTCATAAAAACAAAACACAAGAAGGTAATCAAATTATAATGTATTTAGTACGAACTATGACCCAAAGGATAGTTAATTTAGTGGTTGTTACTTTTTTAATATTTTTATCCAAGTTTAAATATTTTTAGAACAAAAAGAAAATATGACCTTTAATTTTACCTTTTTTTATGATTTTTCATAAAAAAAGTATTTTGAAATATAAAAATATTTTTAATTGTAATATATAAATAAGTTAAAAATATTAATGTCTAAATTTTGGCTTTTTATAAATACAAATATAAAAATTTCAATTGATTGTATGAACAATTCACTTTTCAATATATATATCAATATATAGAGAGAGAGAGAGGAATCTAATTATTCTTAGAGTGAGCTCATCCATTCATTTTAATTATGAAATAAAATCACTTCTCCTACAATATGTGTTATTTCTTATTTTATTCATCTCTCATTTGTAAAAAAATATTTTTTAAATATCTTATTAATACTTTTAATATTATTTGTATAACTTTAGGTCAATACAAAAAGAGTGGAATAAGAAATAAAATAACTTATTCAATAGTTGATATTCTTTAATTATTTCTAATAGCTAATATTTTTTATTAAAAAGTCATGTGATTGTTAAATAACTTACCTCCGATTAGTTTTTCTAACCTTTCTTTTTCTTCCACGACAAACATTCCCTTTTCACTGGAACAAAATTCTATCATAATTTTTTTTATTAAACTATATCTCGTAAGTTTAAAATTAATCTAAAAAAAAATTAATTTCACATATAATATTATTTTATTATTTTTGAGTGAATCCTAAATTTATAAAATATATATATATATATAAAAGGTTTTGTCCCCTTCTCACCATTGCAGGTTTCTTTCTTCTTTTATTTATTTATTTTTTTTCCAATAGACCACTTGAAAATTGGTCCAATGAAAGTTTGAGACCCATTAAGGAACATTACAATAGTATCAATGTTCTAAAGAAAAATGTCAAACGAGAGAGATAAGGGTGTTGGTGATAAAACACATAGCAAAAGAAGGTATTTTGATGTAAATATCCACTTGTTGGGTTTCTCCAAGAATATTACAAAGGGCTTCTACATAGCTATAAGGCAATTTTATAGTTATCTTGTTATTATAATGTTTTTTTTTTTATATATATAAATTATACTATGGTGTTAGTGTACATTTTTTGATATAAATTATGGAAGTGGCCCCAATCGGAGTAAAAGATATTATGCTGCTTTACTCTCTCTCTCTCTTTGATTGGAATGGAAATGTAGATGAATAAAAATATTGCAAAAATGTAGATATTAGGGTACTACAAAGTTTAGCTCATAATTTTTCTATTTCTTTAAGTAGATCAAAAAATATTTTCTCAGAGATAAAAAGATTATCATTTCCTATTTCATTTGTATAATAATGATAATTTATATTTTTTATTTCACTTGCATAATAATGGTAATTTATATTTTTTTGATAAATTATACTAGGTTGTTAGTGTACAGTTTTTTTGGGATAAATTATGAAAGTGGCCCCAGTCAGAGTGAAAGATATTTATTGGAATTGAAATGCAGAGGAATAAAAAATATCACAAAACTAAAATCATAATTTTAACTTTGTTTTGATGGAGCATAAAGGAGATGGTATTTTTTTTTTCTCCCTTTATTCCTTTATACTCAAATTTAAAAATTTAGTTAAGAGAAGAATCACTACCGGAGATGTTCATGGCTTATTTTTTGACTCAACTTATACGAAAGATAGTCGAGCTAGGTTGAGTTGAAAGGGAAGACATGTGGGCCCGGCCTAGGCTTGGCCGAGTGGAGTTGATTTGATTTTGATCATGCCTCATGTGAAGAAAATTATTGTGCGGACTATCTTGCTACGAGAGATGTAGTTGCAGATTCTTCTTTAGTTTTTTTTTTTTTTTTAATTATTATAATTAAGAAATATATATATATATATTCCCCTTAGTGTTATAACTTTCACTTATGTGTCACTTTTTTTTTTTTTTTTTAAACTACATGAAAGAAATGAGAACGTTTTGAAAATGGAAGAGAAAAAGGTGAAAATTAAGATATCTATTGATTTTATAGAGGAGATTAAATTTATGATTCATTAAAGATATTTTAGTATTTGTTTTACCTTTTGATCATTGATTAACAAATCATGTATTAAAAGTTGATCACTGAACTAGTAGATCAATTAAAAATTATTTATTTTTCTTTTCACAGAGATAAATATTCATCGAAATGAATAGAGTACATTCATTACGCGGCCCAATTTTAATGATACCACATCATTTTATTTGATATGTTCTTGCATTTTAGTCCTTATAAATAAATTATTTATTATTATTATTTTTTTTTTTTTGCCATTTACCATTTAACCCAATGACTTACAGAATAACTTGGCGACGAAGTTCATCTTTTCTAGAACTTGATCATTCCAGAAAACAACCTAAATCCCGGATTGCCCCCTTGCTCGATGCTGTCTCCACCAAATGAATGAATGAATGATAAATATTTTCTGAAATGTAATACCAAAACTACACGCCGTTTTGAACCTCTTACTCTATTTCTCCACCAAACGATATAGAACGAGGTCGCTTATCAAATATCTCAATGGCTTGCCCCGCTTGGCTGGGGCGCTAGTTCCTCCCACTGTCACTGGAAACAGGAAACGAGGTAGTATCGGACCATTGAAGCTCGGAACCCACAGTGACTCTCGGAAAAAGCTTATAAATCAGTTTTTTTTTTTTGTTATTTCAGTTCGAAAATTCTTTTCGTACTCAACTTGAGAAAGAAAACTTTCTAAGCCACCATCAGCAGGTTCGAGCTCTGGGCCTCTGGCAATGGCGGCTTTGTCACCTCTAATACTCTCACCACTCCTTGTAAACGTCAAGACAAATCTTGGGTCGTCGTCTTCCTCATCTATTCCTCTCTTCGATATCGCTTCCAGACCCACCAATCGATACTCATCAGTCATTGTCTTCTCTTACAGTAAGTTAATTCTTCATAGTTTTTCGTATATCTCAAAATTTCTTTGAAATTTTTTTATCAATTTCTATCTCCCCCAATGATTTGACACTTACTTGTTTCATGGTTGTAGAATCGGGAAATGGATTGGCCAATAAAGAGAAGAAAGTGTTGCTTGAGCGTTATGGTTATGATGCCGATGAGATGCTCTCTCAACCCTCTACCAAGGTTCCATTTCTCTCAAAATTTTGGTCTGATCCAAAGGAAATGAAGGTTTTCAGTGAGTGTTTTCTTTTGTGGTAATTTGTCCCTTTGAATATGGTCTTTTAGTCCAAGAGGAGAAAGGAACTGCCAAAGACGGGAAGAAGAAATGAAGACCCACCAGAGGACCCTCAGCCTCAGCGGACTACGCATACGTTGCTTCAGGTACACGTTCTCTATTGTCTTGAATTCTAAGATTTAGTGGATTTTATAGGTGAATGATTTTGTATGTTGCGAACTGAGGAAATGACTAGAAACGGTAAGACCAAGCCGGAAGCACTAGTTTATGTTCTTTTTGCAAGCACTCATCCATTGGATACTAGTATCTTCTACCAAAAACCATTCTTGATTTATATTTGATTGTAATGGTCAATCCACTTGATCAGCTTAAAATGGTGTTTTGTTACTACAAATAAAATCCCAATTCCAAGTGCAGTTGTTTCACATTGCTTTCAGTGATAAAATGTGAAGTTAAAAGACTACTGTCTTTGTTCTTTATATCAACCTCTTAGGATTCCATCAGATAAGCATGTTTCCTTGCGATATAAAGGATTGCTGCACGCTAAATGATAAATTAGTAAATTACCAGCTTACCTAATTGCTTAAAGTAGTATAAATTTATCAGAGCCATCAATACTCAGTTTAAATGCTGATTTAAACCCATTTAAATGATGAAAGGAATATGAGGCTCCAGGGATTGTGTTAAATGTTTCTGAAAAGTATGGAATTTTATGTATTCCTTCATTTTAGCACATATAACGATCTGAGTTTCTAGAAATTATCAAGGCATCTTAGGGTCTTATTTCCAATGGCTGTTCAGGTTCTTGGAGGGACAGCTCGAAGAAAGAAGCTGCTCTCACCAAAGGGCATGGATGTCCGTCCCATGATGGAAGTCGTGAAAGGTGCAGCCTTTGACATATTGCAGGTGCCTGTTGCATGTTTGCCCATCTTCACTTGACTAATAAATTATTGATACTGGTTTTCACCTAGTCTGTACAGTTTCCCTCCTGCAACTGTTTTGTTTATAATGATAACTTATTTGATGATCTTAAGGCGGCTGGTGGCTGTCCTGCATCCTTGAGGCCTGGACGCTGGTTAGACTTGTACAGTGGTACCGGATCTGTTGGAATTGAAGCACTCAGTAGAGGATGTTCTGAGGTAACAAAAATTAAAAATTCCTAGAAACTCTATGGCATGGATTTTTGATACTTCGAAATTTTGATGTGAACTGGACTTAGATGAACACATTGAGCTTCTTACTTGCCAAATGAATTTTCAAATAATTATTTTATTTGTTATTTTATCCTTATATATAATGCCTTCTTTGCCTTAAGTCTCTTGTTTTTTGTGATAAAACTTTTCAGGTGCACTTTATTGAGATGGATCCTTGGGTTGTATCAGATGTCTTACGTCCAAATTTACAGTGGACTGGATTTCTTGATGCTTCAGTAATTCATACTGTCCGTGTTGAGAAGTTCTTAGAGCGTGCTGAACAATTTGTAGGTATTTATTCTTTTTCTTTTAACTTTGTTCTATGAATGAAATAATCAAGTAAAATGAAAGATAAAGACGTACAAGTCAAATGAGAGAAAATATAGTTTTAGGTCTTCTGAAAAATACTAACTTTGAATATTCTCCTTGATGGAGGCAATGGGTCAGGAGTCAAGTGGCACAGCCTGTGGACCAAGTGCTGAACCCAAGTCCTAGGCAGCCCACTTTGTGGAAAGTCTATACTAGAAGGAAGAGTGCTGTCATGGTTAGGATTGAGTAAGAAATGACAGTTACTTATTGTGGGATAGCAGTTTTCGTTGTTTGTGTTAGTGGGGATATAGGTCTGGCCTCTGGAAGTTAGTGGCTTGTCTAGGTTGTTTGGAGTTAAGTGCGGCAGGGAATTTACCCCTGAAGGAGCCGCGGCTTGGGTTAGGAGTTGTTGGTGTGTTTTCTTTGTCTTATATATCAGCAATCCAATAAAAGAACGGAACCAGTACTCTTACTGGTGTTATTGTGTGCAGTTTCTCTTGTTTCCTATCATCTCTGCCGCTGGGTTTCTGGTCCAAGACATTGTAGAAGAAACATCAATTCTGCATGACTTTTTCAATTTCATATAATAACTAAGTCTCTAGCTAACTTCTTGTAGCTTCGTCCTGCCAGACAGAATTCTAAGTTTGTTTCACATATTCCCAGAGGTGACATTACTTATAGTGACGTAGTATAGGCTCGGAACTCTTCCTACATGATTTTGTGAGAGAATTGTGCAAAATTAGGGCCGAGAGAGATTTATGATTTGAAATGTCGAAAGTTTGACACAAATATGACAAATTTTTTTGCTGGATTTTCATGAATAGCTTCTTGAAGTGGCACTTTTATTGCTTGTATATGGATCCTTTTGGATTTTTATTTAAGGCAGTAGATACCAAAATCCTTAAATTTGTTGTAGACTAGTGCCAAGAGAATATGCTAACAAAACTAGCATTAGAATTGCCATTGAAACAGTCATGTAACTAGAAATATTTGAATCCTTGTAGAAAGGTACTTTTCAATCTTTAGTGACTTACCATTTTTAGTCTTGGGAATTTTAATTTGTTACATGCAGGAAACAGTGGTCCATTTGATTACATAAGTGTCACACCTCCATATACACAAGTTGACTATGGAGTGCTGATGGGGCAAATTTCAGAATCAGGCTTAATTGGAGAAGTTACCTTTATTGTACGTAGGATTTTTGTAGTACTTTCTTTTCTTGGTCCATTTTTTTTTTCTGCTCACCAAATTAAACTTCCATCATATAGGTAGTCGAGTATCCTTTAAGAACTATCATGCTGGATTCATGCGGATGCCTTGTGAAGGTAATTCAAGTTACAATATTGTATATGTATAACATATTGAAAGTATGGACATTTATATTATATATATAGATTTGGGATTGAGCTATAAAACTAAATTCTTGCCATGTTGATGTTGGAATTTGGAACTACATTTATAATACATTAGATTAACTATAGATGGTTATTCATCGTCTGTATACAATCTGGGTTGTTAATTGATTGCATGGAACTACAGATAACTGATAGACGGTTTGGCCGGACGCACTTGGCAATATATGGACCAACCTGGGCGCAAAAGAAGAGACAATAACAAGCTTACTCAACACTGTTGCAATGAAAGTTGATAAATTGTCTGGTGCATTGTTTAATCTACAACATGGGTCTCCAGAACTTATGCTGTGGCAGCTATTCACTTCTTTGAAATGCAGTTTTTGGTGGCATAACGTAGTTATGTCATTGCAGCTGTTGTAGCTGTTCATGGTAATCCAACTGCTTACTCAAGTTTCTTGCAATTAAACTTTGAAACCTCTTCTCATACAGTAAGTCATCCCCTGGACTTATTTGATATTTGTAGATAAAGATCTCAGCATACACAAGTTTCGGAAGTGGCCAACTTCCTGTGCTTTTGGCAGTGATGTTCGAGATCCATAAACTAAGTTGTCTTTCGATTGGCTCACAGGTGTAAGTCTATATACAGTTTCCTGAGCTTAGAAGTTACTGAATGATAGTACCGGAACAATATAATCTATCTTCAACATTTGATGATATATTACTGGCGTAAGTGTTTTTTGTTTCTTTCTTCATATTCTTGTTCTGTCTTTTGACCTCAGATGTCTCTAAGTTGTGAGTAAAATATATAGGAACAACTGCTCAATTATTGTAGAGAACATTTATTTGACTAGTTATCTTATGATTTCATGAGGCATGACACTTGTCACAGTCTGATGATAATGTATTGCTGCATCTTTGTATGTTAATGATTTCATTGAGCAACCAAACAAGGAATTTGGGGCCATACAATTATTTGTCGCTTGAACCCAGTATCTCTAGATAAGTTGAAATAGCCCGATCAGCTGATCTATGTATTTGGTGTATTTGGTGGTTGTCATGATTTGGTTTTATTGCAATTTTATGGAGCTAATTATGGTTATTTCATTTAAATGAGGACTAAAATCAGCCTATGAAAACATTTATAAACCGAAGACATTGAAGAAAGCATGTCCAAGTTCATATTGGCGAGCCACAGAGTATGCAAGTAGCATGCCGTTACACCTTTCCCTAGTAATTTAAACTCGATATTCTGATGGCATCTTAGGGCTCTGAACTCATGCTCATTCCTCCTCAATCTCTTCTGTCTCAAACCACCACGAAACAGGACCTAGGCCATCATGATCTAATGACCCCTGAATAATAGACATGACAAGGCAAACTTCCATTAATGTTGACATTCAACAAACAAATGCAGTAAACTTATCTCTCCCATCAATAAGTTAACCAATTTTCAATTTTCTTTTTCACCAAAACACAATATGAAAAAAGTTTAACAGTAGTTGCTTTGATTGCATCTAAAAATAAGAAGTTTTTATTTTAGTATAAACCGCCGATATTTGATAACAATTTATAGTTTCATCAAAAGTGAAAACAGGAGATTTTGATGCTTGATCAAGAGACATTATGTTATAAATGAACAAACAAAGGTGACAGAAAAACTAAAAGAAAATGGGTGAATATTGAAATACTCAGTTATCAACATTGGGGCAAATGGTTTTGAATCTTTTGGCTGCTCAACTGGAATTGGAAGGAAACTGACACTTTGAACTCGGAATTTGATCTGTTACATTGGTGACCACAAGTCATCATATTCTTGTCTTTTGAGCAGTTAATAGAAACACAAGGCAAAATGAAACAAACCTCCTCAGTCTTATCAATAGGATATGATTGTTCATTATAATCCCAAAACCATGTGACTCTTTTGCTGCAATTTTCACACGTCACAAAAGCAAATAGGTATGGCGTCAAACAGATAGATACAAGAAAATGTGAACACATGAATCATCAATACAAGAAAAAGGCTCACACAGATTTTGTCCATGTTAAGCTCGAAGACTAACAAGATAGGCGATATCACCTGTTATTTGGTTCACCCTCAAAGTGTGATGGATTGGGCAATTGATGTCCAGGAACATAAATATCATCAAAGAATCCAAGTGTTACTGCCAAAAATAGATTGAGCATCACTATCTTTTCATTTGATTATTAGTGAAATACAGGGGAGCAAATGAGTAGTTACATAAATGCTACTTCTAGTCTAAGATAAATTTTAAGTGTGACAATTCAGGGTATTAGATATGTGTATGAGAAAATGAAAACTCAACAGTAAGTTTTGATCACAATTTGGCACGCAGATATAGGGTTATGTTCTTATTGTCTCCACACTTTTCTGAGATTCAATTGAATAACTATCATTTTTATTAAGTTTAGAATCCCCCTCTTCTGTGACAAATCATGCGATAAGAATCAGCATTATAACATAGGAGTAAACAATTAAGAGGGACAGGGGATGCCTAACAAAGCAACAGCATGAAACAAATTCCATATTTTGCACTTGCACCTACTACATAACTTAACGATGACCTGCATTACACACTTATCAACAAGAGTAGCCCATAAACTACTTATAGCAACCACCCTATTCTACAGAAAGAACTTGAAAGAAACATTCTGCCAAACCTATCATAGCATAAAACAGAAGCATGCTCACACAATATGGTTATCTAGAGATAAACACACCACAAAAGTGACCAAAAACATGAATATCATACAGAAGTTATAATCTAAGCAGAGAAAAAGTTTAAGCATACAGCGCAAACCATCAGCATCAGATGTGAGAAATTACGAAATACAACCATAGTGAATACCACCTGCCAGAAATCCACAGTTGCCACATTGTTATGGAGATCATTTTTGCAGCTCATCAAATATAAAAATGAAAACAATGCTGTCACTGAACCACAAAAATGTATTTTAGACACCTAAAACTTATAAAAGAGAGGTGCTAAGAAAGCTTAAAACTTGTATAGATCCGAAAGATGCAGAAAAGAAAGTCGATATAACATTGAATGGCCCAGATATCAAAATTTTAAGATTGAGTTTTGAACAAGACTTTTCTCATTCATGATAAAGCTATAAATAAGGCCAACCACTCAGGTGAGACAATAATCGAGTTTAAAACCGAGAACCAGCTTCATGCACTATTATCAAAAACTATAAGTGCAATGGTATGATGGAAAGTTAAAAGCCAAAGGCATGAATAAGAAATTCACATACAGTATAGGTTGGAGCCCCAACACTAGGGAAGACAAAAACCCCCTCAATGGATCTGATGTCATAGACAGAAATGCAAAGCCCCAGATTTGCAATAACCTTCATCATTAGAGAAACCCATATCAGAATTGTGAAATTCAATAAATCAAAGCACACAAAATTGCACCACCAAACAAAAAGTCTTGTAAATGAAATTGAAATTGAAAACGCTGGAAACCTTGTCTAAGAAAAGCTTCTCAATCTCCTTATGGATAGCTTCTTGCATAGGAAGGCTAAGAAGATAGGAAGGCAAAGCCAATGTGTGCTCAATTCTACTGAGGTAGAACATTGATGTCAAAACAGACTGAAACAAAGAATGGAGAGGTACCCAGATATTAAAAATCAAAAAAATATAACAAGAAAGAAACAAAAACACTAAATTTCATCACAGGGAATGACAAGAATGCTATTAATATGAAATTAACCTCGCTTGCTATTATAAAACGTCAGACCCAACAGAGCAATCACCACCACTTAGAATATGAAGCTGACAAAGTTGGATACGAAGTCAATACAAGGTTGTATGCATTCGACAGAAGGTAGAAAACAAGAACTAACAAGAGAATTGGGGACATAATTGAAGGAAAGCCAAAGGGTAATCAGCAAGAAATATTCCCGCCAATTTTGGAGTACGAACCTCTGCTGCTTTTGCTGGAAATAAAATTGAGGCTGGGAACAGCGCCACTAACAACTCTGAAGGGATCAACTTTGAGAGGGTGACGCTGGAAGACGGCGATTGAAGGGATTTGGTCTGACGGTGACGGCGAGTTGCTGCATTAACCGTATTTATTTTCCAGCGAACTACAGAATCTACACTTTGCTGGGCAGTCCAGCCTCCTTGGGATAAAGGTTTATTTATTTTTCCTTTCAATATAAAAATACAAGCTTACCCACGAAATTTCACCAATTTTTTAAGTCAAGATTTCCATAAAAAAAAAATTAGTTTCTCACCAATTTTGATTAAAATATTAGATAAATAAAAAGTTTTCTCTGAACAAGAAAATGGTGCATTCGATAATGGATTGGATGAAATGGTGGAATCCGAGCCTCCTGACATGGAATTTACCTTGTGGAAGTGAGATTGACAAAATCTTTCGACTAATATGTCATCAAAGGGGTCACAACATAAAGAGGACAAAAAAGTTCAAAAAAATTAACAGCTTGTTTAAAATTTTGATGATAATCTTTTGGCTAACTAATTTGGTCTTTTCACTTGTCAAGTAAGCCACAATGTAGTACACAAGTTTGATAAATTCAGTAGTGTATTTTTTTTTTTTTTTAATCTTAGGTTATGTGCACATAATCTAGTTGAAAAGATAAGTTATTGGCTCTTTTATGCCAAAAAGTTTTTAAATTCAAATTTTTGGAGTCTCCCTTTGTTTGATGAATTTATTAATTAATGTTTTTGTTTTAAATAGAGATTAATTTTTAAAAATATATTGTAAATTAAAAAGTTAGAAAGAAGAAATTGATATTGGCTTAATTGATAATAATAATCATATTTTAAATAAGGGTGAGTTCAAGTTTCATTATTAATATAAAAAAATTTATAAACTTTTTCTAAACCTTAAAACATATTTTGTCCTTGTTAATTTTTCAAGACTCAATTCACTTCAACTTTTTATCATATAAAAAAAAGTTGGAATATACCCTTGTAATTTTGTTCCTTTTTTGGATTACTATTTTTTGTGAGCTTCCATCCTCAATTTTTAAAATAAAAAAGAAGAACCACATTTCATCTTATCCATGTCCATTCTCAAATTCCATTTCCAATAACACTTCTCCTACTTCATATAAATTATAATCACACTATGATTTACTTTCCCAAAATCCGGAGTATGTGAGAGTTAATGGAGTCATAGACTTATAGTTAGAGAGAGAGGTCCCCTTTCCTAGTGTCCCATGAAAATGCACAATACAAATAAAAGAACGCTCAAGTGGACACTTTTAACTCCTAAAGAGGCCTTTGAGTAACTAAACTTTTCTGATTCATTGCCCTGTTATGTTTGTCCCATGCCCTCCTCTGTCTCTGTCTTTGTCTCTCTCTCTCTCTCTCTCTAACATAAGCACTCACAAACACACACATTCCCCATAGACAAGTGACAACAGCTTCTGCTAGCTCTCTCTCTCTCTCTGCCTTTAAATAGAAGCAGTCACTCCTTGCCCGCCAAGTTAGGAAACAATTCACTAATTAAACTGTCCTGTCTTCTGCTCTCTCCCTCTTTTCTTCTCTTCTCTCTTTCGATTCTCAATGCCAAAATGGTTATGCTGAAATATTGTTATGAGTATTGCCAGCCATTGCAAATAGGTGGAAGGTTATAATTAAAGAGAAACTGAGACATGGGTGTTGGTGGGGTTAAGAGTAGGAGATTTCTATTTGGCGCTTTGCTGTCTCTGTGTGTCATCTGGTTTATGTTTCTTGCAATTTCTGCGAATCGCCACACCAGAAAAACGGTCACAGTTCCATCCAGTGTTGTTATCTCCAAGCACTTGAACTTGGTTGGCATAGAGAGGCATCATCTCAATTCTGGAATGACCTATGTTAGCAAGAGAAGAGTGCCCAATGGACCTGACCCCATTCACAACAGGTACAACATTTTACCTCAAGCCATTTGTTTTTGCTTTTTCTATGTTGTCGTAGACAGACACACAGAGAAAATTGTGGGTGATTAAGAGTTTTGTTACACCTTAAGAACCTGGGAATTAATGCATCATGGGTTGTTGCTCAAACTTGTCTTTTGAAAGAAAACAAGAGAGAGTTGAAAAAATTTTACTGCAGGAATCCATGATTCTCTTCTCTTGTTTGCTTCTGAATCTGGTTATAGTGTGCTTGAGAAAGGTGAAAAATGGAGGAAACAGACAGAGACAATCTTAAAAGTGATGTCCATTTCATTCTATCTATATTGGCTTTTGATTCTCTAGACCCGCGAAACATCTTTTGCTAAGTAACTAAAGGGAAATTTGAGACATACTCGGCTGTTTAAATTGGCAACAATTGGAAAGAGAGAGAGAAAATAAAACTTACATAGGCTCACTTTCTCTCTTTAACTGCAACACATTAGAAGAGGTAGAGAATTGGTTTTAAAGAAGACACGACAAGATTCATACTTGAAATATTGAAGGGAGTGATAATTTTCACTCTTTATCAAAAGCTTCTTTAACTAACAATCTTTCTCTTATTTTCATGAGAAACCTAAAAAGAAAAAGCCTTGGGGGAAGAACTGTACAACTTTAGTTATTGGAGGAAACAAACATAATAGGTCGCTCCTTTTCCTTTCTATGGAAAGCTTGATTAATTTATTGAAGAAGGATCATCACCTACTTTTGCCCACATTTGAAATTCAACAAAAATCAATGCAACTCTTATGTCCATTTTTGTAATTTTTAAAAAAATCTAATTTCAATAAAATCCAATAATTTTGTGTATAACCTCTTTTAATAGAATAATACTTATTTCTGATCTTTTGTTGTTTTATCTCTATTTTTGCATTGTATGAACTCAGGAGATCAGAGAAATCTAGACAACCTCCTGCAAGAGCATGAGCCAGAACTAAGTGAACAAGAGAGATTTGCAAGAAAGTCAGAATTTTTGCTACTCTCCAGTTGAGGAATTCAACATGTTTTTTTTTTTTTTTTTTTTTTTTTCTATAAGATACTGTCCCCAAAGCAGTGCCAGTGTTCAAGTGTGCTTCTAAACTTTTTTATTTTATTATTTTTTTCTTGAATTTATGTTTGGTCATGTTGTAAAGTGAGGCCTCAGGTAATGAAGTGATCAAAGTTTTGGATGCATTTTATGTTGCATGAATGGAAAGAATATGAAGAATATCATCAAACCTTGCAAGTCGCACGTGCGAAACCCTGAGAAAGCTGTACTTTTGAAGGCAACACACGAGTTTTACTTTACCCCTCAAATCTAGAGAAAGAGAAGGAGAGATTCTTGGATAAGGATTTACTCTGCATGGTAAAAAACAGTATCAGTACACTACCAATTTGGAGCACTACCCAAGAAAGGGCCTAATCCTTTGTATGACATAATTAGCCTTTTAATAAATCAATTTTTTTCTTTGGACTTTCCTTTGATAGTGGCACCAATGCCATCCTTTTTCATTAATTTAAACAGTAACACCAACTAGCAATTTGGATGGATCCTTTTCTTTTTCTTCAACTTGCATTCTTTTTAGTAAATGTAGTGTAATGGCTAACATAATAATCTCTTGAGCTATTAAATTAATTAGTAAATAAACCGTGCAATTTAATATAATAATTTACATATTATCATATCAACGATTATAATGTAATTTATTTCAAATAATATGTTTGTATTTAGATATTTATGTATATATAATAATGCTTAGGACTCAAGATTTGACACACCGTTTATATGCAATTTCAAAGGATTCTTTCTTTTTTCTTCAACATGCTTTCTTCTTTAATGACTACAATGCAGTGAGGATAGGAGAATCTGTGAGCCATTACATTGATTAGATAATAGACAATATAAATCAATCCAACGACTCACAAATTATCATGTTAATAGCTGTAATTCAGTTTAATATAGGCAATTTATTTGCATGTGTGTATATATATAATGATACAATTTTAGGACTAAGATTTCACTAGACACCATATAAAATACCCTTAAAAAAGCAAGGTGGCTTGTACTTTGCCCCACTTGTCTGAATCACTTAGATAACTACCTCTTTTTTTTTTTTTTTTTCTCTGTAGAGGTGGAAACCTAAAGCTGCTTCAGATTCTTCTTCTGTCTTAATCTTGCTTTTGTTTGCCATTTCTTTCAGAAATACTAAAAGAAAAGGAATAATTGTTTGATTATTAACTAAGGTTGCAAAAATTCAGATATCCCACTAAAGCAAAAACTAGTAGCAAAGGAGCAATCTCTGCTATTTGCTTTTTCTTTATCTTCCTTTGCTTTTTCTTTCTGGTCTGATTTTTTCTATAGATTCGAGAAGAGAGAGTGACTTGGTCCAAAGTAAGTGAGATTCAAATTACGAACCCTTTATTTTTTTGGCTTGCATGGGAGACACATTCTCACCCCGTGCAGTTTCTGTTTCTCTTTTTTGAATATATTGAAAGATGCAAAATCCAAATCACTTTGCTCAGAGTGATCCCTTCTTATACCACAATCGTCCTACATGGTTTTGTTTACAATTATAAAGAGTAAAATGAATCTTGCCATAGGTCCCACGTCATACCATTTGTCTTGTTACCATTTAGTGTTTTCAATCCAAGAGGGGATGCACATACACACCCAAAAAAAGTGTCCTAATTTGGATTTGATGCAATCACAAATCAATTCGGAGTAAGTGAACATCGGCTATTCGATCATCATTCAATGGCTTATATTCAATCACGTCTTATGTGGATGAAAATCGAACAGCCTATGCTTCTTGACTGCAATGAATGTAGAGATTGATATTTCCATTTGTATGCATTTTGACTTGATATTCACCAAGAGCACATTTGATTCATGAATGAAAAAGAAAACGAGAAGTTCTATTATTATATTTAGTATGCACTGAGAATTCATGGAATATATTATTTGATATATAAAGAATAGAATGGAATTGTCCAATAGCACCAAATATTGAGGAATGGTGATTTCCTCAAATTTGATGATTGATACATTCTTAGAATGGTCTGGATTGATACAATCTTAGAATAGACCATTATCATTCCAATAATAATCAAACATGCACAATGTAAAAATAGCTCATTCTAAGATTTGCCATTTCCATGAATCAAACGTGCTCACTCATGCATCTTTGCTATGCTTTCCTGCAAAAAACATAAATTGTCCAGGATTTCTTCCTGCCCAAGAGCATAATGATAAGGTGTTCATGCATCTTGAGTTAAAACAGCACAATTGTTTACCTTCCATTCTGTTCTTTCTTTTTATTCTTCCCCCTTTTCTTCTTATGGGGGGAGGAAGGTTCAATCCAATATATTGTACAAGTTTGTCAGACCAAGCTGTTCTCTGACTTTGAGCTTCTCTACCTATTTTCTGATATGTCTCAATTTTATGGAAGGTTATCCTCAACTTCTAAAACTAGAGAGAAAAGATACTCAAGTACTAGAGGTTAAGGAATTGAACTTAAAAGGATAGGCATCCAGCATCCTTATGAATCTTGTCAAATTTAGGGTTAATGAAGAATTTGATTTTGGTGATTATAACAGGGTTCCATGTATTCTCTTGCAAGGAGCATTTTCTATCAGAACAACAGATACATATTCAATACATTTAAAACTAAGGCTTTTTTCCTTCGGATGGAAAGTAAATACTACGAATTTCTTGCTCTACAACGTAACCATTTTGATGACAATCTATGCATGATAGAAAGTAGGATTCCATTTTCCATATCAAGTCTAACATAATCAAGGATACAAATGTCAAGCACATTTCAGATATTGGGGGCCTCATTTGTGGTTGTGCTTTCATACGACGAAGGGAAACAAAGATTTCATGAAATACAAGAACCTAAGTCATAAAGAAATTTATTGTATCATACAGACAGCTATACCTGAATTGGGTAATCATTGAAATGATCAAACATTGTACATTAGCATTTTGAGAACTCTCGATGATGAATAGGAATTCGCTGTTCGTCTCTTTGTTATGCTGCACAACAGTTCTTGCTCCAGAACTAGGTTGACTCGTTATCTGGCTTACCAAAGATCAACGGGAACTCATCATCATGTTCAGAGAAACTGTGGCCTCTAGGCATACTCTTCAATGAATTATAAACTTGGTACATAGACCATCTATCTTTGGGGCGAGAAACCACGCAATTCAATGCAACTTTCAGAAACTGCAAGATCTCCTCATCATGTCCTCTTCCACAAATGGCCTTATCAATGCAATCCTTGATTCGACCGGAACTAGAAAGCATATTCACCCAATCCACTAGCTTTCCCTTAAATTCTTCCTCCCCATTGCTGACTTCAAGAGGTTTACGCCCAGTGACCAACTCCAAAAGCACAACACCAAATCCATATGCATCCCCTTTTAGTGAAGCAACCATGGTACTTGGATATTCTGGTGCTATATAGCCAAGCTCCCCTAAGTCCCCATTCACAAAACTACTTTCATTAGAGTCAGATGTCATAAGCCTAGCAAGACCAAAGTCCATTATTCGGGCATCGAAATCTTCGTCAACAAGAATCACATTGGAACAGATGTTTTGGAGTATAATTGGAGGATGGCACCCATGATGAAGCCAAGCAAGACCTCTAGCTGCACCCAAGCCTATCCTGAATCTCATTCCCCAATCCAATACATCACCATTTTTATGCAACAAGGAATGCAGAGTCCCATTTGACATGTGCTTATAAACCAGAAGCTTTTCCTCTTCCACAATACAAAACCCTAAAAGTGGTGCCAGATTGGGGTGTCGAACTTGGCCAAGTCTACTCATCTCCATTCGGAACTGCTTTTCGCCAATCTTACAGGTATTCAGCCTCTTAACAGCAAGTGTTGACCCATCAGCAAGATCTGCTTTATAAGTAGTACCTGTTCTTGTGGAAATAATAATATTTTCTGCACTAAAATTATTGGTAGCTGCCATCAGATCCCCTAATTTAACCTTTACAAGAGGTTTCTGGAAAAGGGTAACTTGAACAAGCTTGTGACCCCTCAACCTTACAGCCCAATCATCATCCTGCCCATCCGCATACCCTCCCTTCTTCTTCTTCATCAACCTCAAATGGTACCACCACCACAATCCAAAAGCCAACAACAAAGAAGCAGCTGCACCAAACACCCCGGCAGCAATAATAATAGCAAGATTCTTCTTACTCAACCCTCCACACTTTGATCCAAGAGGACCCCCACAAAGATCACTATTCCCAGTGAAGTCTTCCTTGGCAAACCCATCTAAAAACGAAGGAATAGTACCACTAAGATGATTATTAGCAACAGAAAACCTCTTAAGCCTGCTCAAACTTGCAAATTCATAAGGAATGGTACCAGAAAGCTGATTATTTGAAAGGATTAACTCATTCAAATAAGTACAATTCACAAGGGTAGGGGGAATAGTCCCAGAAAGACCATTTTCCGACAAGTCCAGTTGTGTTAAAAACGGCAACCAACTACAAATCTCAGAAGGGATCGTCCCCGACAGATCGTTCGACCCAAGATCCAGCTTTTGAAGATTCTTACAATATTTCAACGACTCCGGCACCTGGCCGGAGAGTTCCATCTCTCGGAGCTCCAGATTGATGATCCGATTCTCCTGAGGGTTCCAGCACGAGACACCCACAAACTCGCAGATGAACCCAACTGTGGTATTATCGAATCGCCACGAATGAAGCTTCCCCTGAGGATCTTTCAACGACTCTTTGAGTTCTCTGAGACATCTCACATCATCTTCAGCCTGCGAAGCAGCAAAACCCCAGAAACAGAAACTTATCAAGCCACAGAGTAGCAATCGATTCCTGAGATCTAGCGAAGCTTTCCTCATACTGAAAGATTGCTTCAGGAGATTAAAACTTCCGATTTCACAGTGAATTGCTGTCAAACAAATTATGGGAATCGAGTAAGGAAGAAAAGTAAGAGAGATGCCATTGACTTTTTTGGGTTGGCGCGTTTGGGTAGTGAGAAAATGCCAGATGGGTATGCTGCGAAATAAGACTACGATGGTGGTGGAACTGGAAACCGGAGAGGGGATTTTTTGTCCTTAATTTCTTGTTTAATAATATATGATTTGGATTTTGTGCATATGGGGTATACTATTAACTAGTTGATAATAACAGCATGTTTGACTGAAATTATTTATTAGGAAAGGAGATTTGACCAGGGTTTGTTTCTTCTCAGTCCACCATGGATGGTTTGGTTTTGGTAAGATGAAAAATGACGTAATAATACGCTATTATGCAGTAACTGGTTTCTCTGCTAACTAGAGCCGCTACTAGACATTTAAATTATTTGAGTTCTAATTATTCATCTAAATTATCCATCTGCTTAATAGAAAACCATGTTACGATTTGATTAAATATAATACTCCTAATAACAAATTTTGCTTCGAGGATTTGAGTTTCAGTAATTTACTAAAACTGCACTTGTATGAATGCTTACTTTATAGCTTTAGGATACATGGTATTTTTTCTTCTTTTTATAATTTAACTTTCCACTTGTCTTTATACTAGGGATATAAATAAAATGAGTTGAGTTAAACTAGACCGAGCTAAACTCAAGTTAATTAAAATTTAATTAGTTCAAACTTAATTTTTTTTAATTGATGAGTTAATTTTTTTTAGTTTAAACTCGACTTATTTTAAAGTTTACAAGCTTCAACCAGTTAGTCTAATTAAGCAAATATATATTAATTACGTTCATTTAATAAAATAAGTAAAATAACATTTTAAATTATTTAAAAATAAACATTAATCAATAAATAATAATAACTAAAAATATGTATAATATCTATCAATATTATAAAATAACTCTAAAAGATATATGTGCTTTGTTAAAATAAGATAAAACCTTATATATCTATAGTATCAAAAACTATAAAAGAAACAAAAATATCTAAATCTATCTATTTAATAATATATTAATATAACATAAGTTATATATAACAACATAATCATGTACAACATAATATCTATATATATATATAAGTTGAATTTATAAAAAGCTTAAGCTTGGCTCATTTAATAAATAAACTAAAATTATTAGCTTAACGTTAACTTATTAGTTCACAAACCTAACTTATCGAGTCATTAATAAGTCAGAGTTAATTTAGTACACAAGCTCTATATTAATCTTTCAGTTACAAAACTAATAAGCGTTACATGGTACTTTTGTTTCTTTTCTAATCAATCACTTCTGAAATATCCTACCACTGTCACCTTGAATTTAGTGGTTGAATCAAGGGGAGACCACTATTGAAACCACTCCCCCAACAAGGAGTGCATGTTAAAATAACACAATAAATGGGGAGTGTTTAAGTAATGCACTACTCAATTTTTTAGAATTGAACAAAACACCTCTCAAATATCCTTTTTCTAAAGCAAAATAAGAATGCCTTTCTAATTCTAAATATTTGGTTTGATTTTAAGGTTTAAATTTAAAAGAGCATTCCCATTTTGGCCTCGGATTTGGTCATGAAATTGCCATGAATTTCCTTAGAATAAGACATAGGAGACCCTCATAAGGCACTGATGCATCCTATTTTATCTTAAACCACATATCCCATGAGGGCCAAGAAACCCTTTATCTACCACATATCCCTTTTGCATGCTTAAATTGTATAGTCTAATTTTAGTAAATATATTTAATGAATATTAATTGTATGATTAAGAATTTTAGTGAATCTTATTTTTGTTTTGTTATTGTTTGATTGGTTAATAAGTTTATATTAGTCTTGATTGAATTTACATATGTTATATTTATTGACATGTTAGAAATTTGTGAATTATATATTATGTTAGTAGTGAGCAAAGTTTAACAGGTTGTTTGAATATTATGTGGGAATCTTGTTTAGTATGAAATATCACATTATCAATCAAATTAATTATTTGAAAATGTGTATGATATAGATATTATGTTGTCGATTTTTTTTTAAGTTTGTGTAGTACTCTATACATCTAATATATTTAGATGTTTAAATACAACAAAATATATTGTAATTGGATATATGATAGACTTAATATTTATATAAGAGGTTGAAATATAAGTTTATTAGTAAAGTGAATAAATTAAATAATTTTTTTTTGTCTTTGCCCAATATTACTGTGGGCCTAGCCAATATTAAGTTTAGCATGACAGTACAAATTACAATTGTCAATAATAATGTTCAATTTACATCGATTTGGCTGATACTAATTAACATGAACTTCTTAAAAGCCAACGCTAATTTTAGCATTGAGCGCATTAGCATGGACCCAAGGTTGACACTAATTAGGCTATTAACATCGACTTTATAAACTTAACATGGGCTTTTGACTGGCAATAATCTTTATTTTTCTTATAATAATTACTTCACACTCTAAATAAAATTAGTTTAATCTTCAACATATGAATGATAATGATAGTACTGGGTATTAATAATAATAAAACCATTAGATAATATATAGAAGCAGCTGAAAACTAAAAGGTGTGGGCCTTAAAATCATTGTTGAATGTTAATCGTTCTTGTATTAGATTCATTCCATCTGGTCAAATGTTGCAAATTCACTTCAAGTCTCATTCAATTTGATTGGTTGCATGCTAATTAACACAAGGTGGTATCTCACTTTCAGATCTATCATCTCAGTTTCATAAGGTGATAACTCACTTTTACATCAATGTCTTTAGCACTTGGCATATAAAGAAGTAACAACTTAAGAAAAATTAGTACAAATCCAAAAAAGAAAAAAAGAAAAAACATAAAAGGTGGAAATCTATGTGTTCGTAAGCACAAGGGCACTAATGACCGTAAGATGATTTCCCATCATTTTCAAGTGATGTTAAAGGAAAAATATCTGGCACCAAAGAATAGAGGACACATGTCACTATTTGCACCACGCTTGTGAAAATTTATAAAACTAGCTATGCAATTAATTTATTAAAAATGAAAAGATTTATTTCAAGAACAAAATATCAACAATGATTTAGAATAGCAACAAAACAATGATTTAGAATAGCAACAAAGAGTTAAGTTTGCTTTGGTATACTAACATGGATTTATAAATTAAGATACTTAATAATATGTTCATATTAAGACCAAAACATTAATTTATAATGAGATGGTGATGTCTGCATTACCACTTTCTAAGTTAAAATTCTAATGATTTAAAAAATTGAGTCAGTTTTGACAAAAAAAAAAGTTTCTATTTATTGGTTGTTATTCCAAACAAAAATTAGTTCATAGCTATTGGGATATGAGAATAGCCTAGGGGTAAAGAAGACAAAAAAGAATTAACAACAATAATTGGTCAATTTTGTCACCCAAACAAAGTTGAATTTGTTTGAAAGAGATCCCCTTAGTTAAAGTAATTCTCAAGTAAAGACTACATCAAGCAAAGGATACATATCAAAAAGGACTTCTATAGCTCATCAAATTTGTATTCTTATGAAACACAGTGGTCTACTTGATGAAATTAGATATTAACTCCTTGCTATTGTATTACTTGAAAAATATATGGTAATGTAAGTTTAAAATAAGGAAAATGTTCTTATTTTTGGAAACAATAAGAAAATTTTATATAATTTTATCAAAATTTACAAGTGTGTTTTATTTTTAATAAAAAAATATCATTATACTCGTAATAAAACTTAAACTTTAAAACCTTAAAAATTAATGTCATTATTATTAAACCCTTAAACATCAAACCTTACACACATCTTCCTATTTACCTTTAGGTATAACTTTGAATTACCTACTTAACCATGGATTAATGCAATTATTATAAAGTGCCTATTTCCTTCTACGGTGACTTTGCAACCATATTGAGTCAAATCTTGTGATCGTTATTGCACTTCTTTTGTTCTGTCGCTGCCATAAGCTGTATGAAAAATTAGTAGTGAAGTTATCAACAAACCCAATGAAAAGGAAAAGGAAGGAGCTGGGAAATTTAACAATAAGTTTGGGATAAGAGTTTGTAGCCTTTAAGACGAAAATGGGTAATTTGTGCCCCATGCATGAGATCAATTTTATCATGTTGTAGTTATGGAGTCTTTTTCTTTCATGGGAAATTTGATGTCTTTAATTTTTTGGCCAAAAGTTGATTAAAGTGAGAGGTTAGGAATGTGAAAATGTTTGAGGAAGGTCATTATAAGTTTGGTGCAGTCAAAGGGTCAAATACAAATGGATATATGGCTATCAAACAGCTCCCAAGTTTTAACAACGTACCAAACTCATCCAATTCATATGATTATGTCATGGGAGGACTAATATAGTGAATAATGGATTTGGCATATGACTCATCACCATTAATAATGGACTGTCACATAAGCTTCTTTTTTTTTAAAAAAAAATAAAATTCTATATTTGTGGGTTTATATGTTTCTTTTGGATATATGAGCTTATGGGTATCTGAGTTTTCTCTTGTGGGCGCATGAATGTGTTTGAGATTTTGATGCTTGGTTGCATCTGTCTAGTTGTTCCAAAAATGGAGGGGCTCCATACTCATGGTCCATTCTTCGTGAGTGGTTCTTGTTATTACGTGCTAAGTTTTTGAAGAAATGCTTAGAAGAAATTTGAGCAATATTTTATTTTTTCTTTTTTGTTGGTACTTACATCAATCATTGATAAACATGAACTTTCATAGCTATATAACCAAAAAAAATAAAAAATAAAAAATAAAAACTAATTATCAAAATGTTAGTAATGAAAAAATTATTTTCAATTTATTACAAATTTGGGTAAGCTTGAAAGAGTGGCATGACAATTTCTCTAATTTAGTGAGATGAGGATCATTCTTCCCGTCTTAAGATTTTCAATTGTTAAATTATTAAAATATTTTTATATATAAAATAAAATTATATAATAAGTAAAGATAATTTAGTAATTTAATTTAGAAATAATTTATTTTTATATGAAATAAGAGAATATATATAATTTTTTTTAAAAATGATTTAAATTTATGATTATTTATTGATTTATATTATATATTTAAAATATTTATTTGTCTTTAATATTACAAATATTTAAAATATAATACACTTTTATTCGTAAAATTTTTTGATGGGTTCTCATAGTTTTCAATTCCGATGGAAATATGAACAAAATCATAATCCTTGCCCCGATGTCATTCATACTTATGACGGTCAATCAAATTTGCATTTTCAGGCATAAATATAAGGTTCCGACCTAGCCAAGTTTCATAGTAAGGTGTAGAATTTAGGTTCATAAAATAATCTTCAAATATAAATTACATATTATTCATAATAAATATAAATAACTAATTAACTCTTTTTTCATTTTTTTTTTTAAATTAGTAGAGTGCCAATCAAATTGGAGTTCTCCAATTTAGATCACCAATAAACTTGGCGGCCTTAAACTAAACGCAATTTCTAATAAATTGAAAAATAGTTTTGCATTAGTAATAATTTGGTAATTACATTTGTTTGGTACATAAAAAAGGAATAGGCTTTACTTTCCATAATTTTATATTGTTTAGCTGAATTTTCAACTCATTCATGGCCAACAATAAATGAAATAAACATAGTAGAAAATCTTATTATTTACCTATCTATAATCTAAGAAATTGACTTTTATCAATCAATATTCTAGATTAAGGAAATATGAATAAAAAATAGATGTTTTCTCATCATTTGTCTAAGCAATGTAGGTATGAAGTGAAATAGTTAATTAGGTTTGCAATTGAGTATGCAAAAAGCTCATGTAAAATTACGTATCCTTATTTAGATTTTTGCTTTTCAAAGTGAATTATTGTGAAAGTGTTGAAAGATTATTTGATGTGCAATAAAAATTATCAAAATTATACATATTGATAAAAGTATAATAAGACAAATAATAAGTTTAATGATTCGAGAAATAGTGTGAATTATATATCAAACGATTTGAGAAAATATTGAAACAATTAAATATGAGATGGACTATTTAGAAAAGATAACAATTGTGGCTAAAAAAATTGCATTTCTTGATGAAACATATTTATTGGTAAAAATATATGAAATTCAAATTGCATAGCAATTCAAATTCATCCAATTTGAAACAATTTGAATTCCTCCACACCCCTTATCGAATCCTATGCAATTCCAAGATTTGAGACATATTTGCCCTTAGCTCCACTATGTATTTTCATTGTCCCTCAGCCGTTTGTGGAGCTGCCCCTTTGCTGCCGGCGAGCTTCTGGGTTTGTGAATCGTGTACTATAATACCAAATGAGACCTCCATGGAAGCCAGGGCGGCTCTTTCACTTTAGGCCTAAAAAAATCTCTTAAAAATTAGGCCTTATATTTTATTTATCTGTTAATTACCTATATAAATTTTAATTTGACTTTGTATTATTTGATTAAATATTAATTATTATTTTTAGTTCTAAAATACTTTTATTTTCAAAACATGATTTTTAATCAGATTCTTCCTCCTATTTTAATATTCTTTTTCCTTCTATTTAGTATTTAATCTTTTTTTTTTTCTTCTTTTCTTCTTGTGCTTAAGGTTCTTTTTCCTTTTGCATTAGCCTTCTTTCTTAAAAAAAATAAAAATAAAAAACCCTTATTCTAAAAGTTTACTTTAAGCCATTATACATGTTGAGCCGTACAAGACAATGAGACAACAATGAACTAGACAGATTTGTCTTCAGCTTCCCTTAGCCATGACGAACCAGATGAAAGCCTCCCTCACCGACAACGGATGGCTTCCTCGGTGAACCAAACTGGAAGCCAATGAACGACCATGGTAGACCCCAAAGCTTTACTTTTTTTGATTTTTTCAAAAAACTTTTTTCATTTTATTTCAATATATTTATAAATAAAATAATTGATTTATTAAATACATTTATTTAAATTTATTTTATTTTAATAAGTATTTTCAATTATCAAGGACATTTTAGTAATTACATTTATTTATTCTCCCATTCTTTCAAATTAATTATGTCAATCAATTTATATTCCTTTCCATGTTATACTAAACACCATTTTATATACAAGATTCTTTAATATTCCGTTTCCGTTTCTTTTTCTTTTCCTATTCCTGTTCCTATTCTTTTTTCCATTTCTCTCTTTAACATTTTTTTGTTTTTTTTACCAAACGGGTCATTAGGTGGTTGTGAAAATCAATTAGGGGATTTTTTTTTTCTCGAGTCTCAAAATTTCTATTCTCACCCCTAAATTATTCTTTTTACATATTTACCCCTAAATAATCTTAGACCTTCCCAACTTTAGACCCGAACCTTCGACCCCCATTGCCAACCTTCTCTTTCTCATCCTTCATCCTTCTCATCCTTTGTACCGTATCCACCATGGATTTTATGTTTAGAGGGATAAATGTATTATTGTGTATTTGGAAAAAAATAGTTTAGGGGTGAGAATAGAAATTTTGGGGTTATAAAAGAGATTCCCATAATCTAGCTAAATTGTTTACAATGAATATTAACTCATTTCATTTACAAAAATGCTAATGGGTCAGGAAATGGGCTTGGCCTTAACGGCCCACACAAAAGTCGAAAATTGTTGGTTCTTTTCTCCCCGTGGCCAAGCGCGTGTTCGCGTTTGACTACGCCCAAAAACACCAAAAATCCCGCTCCTGTAACTCTATCTCGCGCGCTTTCATTTATCATGAGACCTTTCAACCGCTCATAAACGACGTCGTACACCAACGGAATTGATAACGACTGATGTGAACATTTGCGTAATTTCAACGCAGAGGTAGGGACAGAAACGTAAAAGCAATCGCTGGTGAGCGTGAACAAACAACAATTTCCTGGTTCCTAACAGACAGGTTACAGGTACACGGCCCGCTGGAAAAAGAGGGAAGAAGAGAAGGAGGAAATAGACTGGAGGGGAAAGCCGAGAAGCTCCGAACTTCCACTTCAATTTCACTTGCATTGCTTCATCATCGCCATGGAAGACGAAGCTGAGGTACTTGTCAAAATCTAGTTTTTAGCTGAAAATTACGATTAAACAGTCTAACTACCCCGCGTTTCCATCACTGCCTCTGATTTATTTTTTTGAAGTTTTTATTTTAAAATTGTTATTTTTTTTTAATTTCATTGTTGAAGAAATTTTGGTTGTTTGGTAAATTTACGGCATTTTATGAACTGGGTTTTTCTTGATCGACGGATTTATGCTGAATGCTGTTCTGGGCCTTTCTGTGGTTATATTTTTGTTGCAGAAAATGATTGCTCTGAAAAGGGCATACGCGGACATCATCCTGAACACAGCGAAGGAGGCTGCAGCTCGGATAATGGCGTCTGAACGAAGAGCTCTTTGCTTTCAGCAGGAACTTCGTTCGACAAAGGATGAATCCCTTCGGATGCTAGTTCGCATGAAGCAAATGATTGATGCCAAGGTTTTGTTCAAATCACTTTCTTATGCTTATTTCAAAATGACATGGAGATGGTCAATTTCAGTTAATGTGAATTTGAAGCATGATAATCTGGGTTGCTCTAGGAGTTGCGGATCACCTAGTGCTATTTTGTTTGATCTTTTAGTCTGTACTGATTAACAATTTCAATTTTCAAAACATAAAGTTTATGAGGTAAAGTTGTTATGCAAAATTTCCATCACTGTCTGCTTCTTGTGTTTGACTGCCAAATGGAAAGGCCCTTGCTATGAGGATGACCAGTGCAAATTTTGATTCCTTCAATGGAATTACAATTTTTTTTCAAACCTCTGGCTTTTAAGTGACAGAAAGGGAAGTCAACTTCTTGGTTCCTTTTATCCATTGGGACGCTTAATTTTCTACTGTTAGAGGTAGGAAATTGTCTTATATAAATATGGTCTAGCGACAGACTTCTTCTCAAGAGTAACCTCCTCCCCCTGTTACATGGTGTAGCCTATTTCACCTTATAATCGTCCATTGAACTGCTAGTTGGCACATTATTTGCGTGTTAATTGATTTACTAAGTAATGGTCTTCAAATCCTGTAAAACATAGGCATAATAATATTAATAACTTGACTTGAAATAAGAACATAAGTATTCTAATTGCTAAGGGCTGTAAATCTCCTATTTGCCGAATCCCAACCTCTTTCCCTCTTTTTCGTTCTGTATTACATAGTCAATGGTGCAGTCTGAAAATGCTGAAGATCATTATGCAAAACTCTCTGAAAAGGTACATGGACTGATAATGGTTCATGCTCCAAATCTCTGTAAACTCAACTGAATAAGAAGAAAGAAAAACCTAGGAATAGATTAATATTCCAGTTACGTATGTAGTTAGTTATGAACTGAAGAATCATTCTGAAAAGAAGCTTGGGGATTATAATGCATTCAATTTAGATAAAAATGAGAATAAACTATTGTGATAAGAGGAGAAAAGAGTGAAGTTGGAAGATGTTGGCTCATAATGAAAATATGTGATTTTCGTAAGAACTACATGCAATCTGTGTTTATCAGAAAGTTGTTTTCAATGCTTCTTATGTCATCATGTAATAGGCAACCCTCTTCTCTTCTCCCCCCCCCCCCTTCCCCAAGAAAAAGAAAGAAAAGCATATGTTTGTTTGGTTGTTATTGTACTCAGTTACTGCTTCTTTGTTGCTACCTTCTTCCTGCATGAATTTTTAATTCCAGAAAAAAAGATTTGTTGTGACTCCCTAGCACTTTTGCATTCATCTATTAGTTATGCATCTTAATACACTCTTGGTCTTGGCCTTCCAGAGTTTTTAATGATATTTCTAATAGAAAGTGAACAAATAAAACATTGTTCAGTTAAGATACCCATGTTTATAACCATGTTTTATAATAAATTTTTGTAATAACCATGTTTATATGCATCTTTAAGATGGCCAAGTTGTTTTCTAGAAAGTAACATGAAAACAGGCGTGCAATTCACCTTAGCATAGCTTATACAAAGTACTGCTACTTTAAGGTAGGCTTGATATGCTTCTAAATTTGATTTCAGCTAAGGCTCATGTTGAGTTTGGCTTTGCATAATAATATTGAATTTTAGGTAGGGGTGCCTTAGCTTAGCTTCTGTTGACTTGTGATCTTTATAAGCTTTTAATCTATTCTTCAGCACATCATACTTGTTCCCCTCCCCATGGCCTATAGAACTCTGGAAATACACACAGTGACCCAAAAAAAAAAATAAAAAACAAAAAAGAGAAGAGCTTACTCAAGGGGTAAGCGCAACTGATATATTCTGTTGGTTTGTTGCTGACGCAAAGACACCATTATGAGAGTGTTTATTCATTCAATGTTTAAGATTTGAGTTTGACTGAGCAGGCTGTGCTTCTGGGCAGTACTATGGATGCTTCCCTGTTTATCCATTTGCATTGTAAATGAATCTTCCAATGAAAGTTGAGAAAAACAGCTCTGATTTACTTTTATTTTCCTGCTCTCATGTGATTTCTAGGTATTTTTCCCGAACATAGTGTCATGGATGCATGTTTTCTTTTTTGTTTTAACAGGCAGCCGAAGCAGAGAAAACATCACTAAACCAGCAAAGAAAAATTGAAGAGCTTGAGGCACAACTGAATGAGGCAGAAGATGTTATAACAGATCTTCGGATGGAGTTGAAACAAGTGTGGGCTTTGTTAGAGAAGAAAAATAGAGATGTCCAGCCTTTAAATGGAGAAAGCATAAAGCAAGTGGCATGTTTTGAGGAGAGTGCTAAGCCTGAAGCACTAGTATCCTCTACTAATCAAGAACTTCAATGTCTTACAACTTGTGGTGTGGAGAAAAAATCCTTGAATCAGATTGCTTTAGATGGTGACTACTGTCATCCAACAAAACAAACTGAGCAGTCTGACATCTCTAGTTTGGAGAATGATTATGCTCAGAACTCTGACTTTGCTTCCATTATCATTAGAAGCAATGAACCTGAACTTTGCAAAAATGGATGTACTCAGAGAATTCGTGCATTGGAAGGAAAATTGATGAATGGAAAGCTTCTCGCTCGAGATGTACATGATCAACATTGTGGTATAAATGATGAGTTCACTGTCAGAGATAGTAATTCTGATGTAGCCAAATTCAGTACACCCACTTTAGGGACTAAGAAAAAGAAAACAAAGAAGCATGTTAAACACTGTAGAAAACTAAGAGGGAAGATTTTTCCAGATTACAGGTCTTGCTTTGTTTCTTGTTGTAAAACACAGACTGGAGAGAGTTGTAAATCTGACAAAGGTGCCTACTCTTTACGTTCTATCAGGTGTGCAGTTAATAAATTAAAAAGAATGAAAAGAAGACGCGGGCCTGATTATTGCAAATCGCCACAAGTTCTTCAGCAGTGCTCATCTGTCTGTGATGATGGAGAACGCTGTGAGGAAAAACATGATGCTGAGATGAAGCCTGTGCCCCATTTGTCTGATGCAGAACCGGTATATGGGTCAAATAATGTTACAGCTAGTGTCAAGACAGTTAATAACTTTGGACTTGTCCAGAAGGCTATGGAGAAGGATAACGAGGTATTGGATGCAAATGTTTTGGGGAATCTGGAAGGGAACCTTTCACAAAGTTCTACTGGTCCAAGTTTTGACATGAAAGTTGAGGACGTTGATGTTCCATCGACAAATACTGTTTCAGAAAATGCAAAAGCATTTGAAGAAAAGAATGATTCCCCTTATCAAGCAGATGACTGCAGGCTTCTCAAGTACACCTTCCAAAGGAAGCGCAAAAAGGAATCCTTGGAAAACCCTGATGAAGAGACTACTTCTGAAAAGAGAACAGTGAAAAGGAAGGAAGAGGGGAAACAAAATGGTGTATTAGAGCCTGAGAAATGTAGCATGATAGGCCTGACCCAGGTTGCTCATCAGGTCTGTATCAAATCCTCCTATTATCACTTGAATGCATGCAATAGCTCTCCCTTATTTGATCTTGTGCCTGTCGAATTATGAGCACAAACATGTATATACGCCGTGCACTGATGAAACTTTGACTCGATCAATATAGTCAAAAAAAAAAAAAAAAAAAAAAGCTATATGCAAATTTAATTGATTGATTTGCCTATTGATGCTATTATTATTTTCATTTTTCCCTATTAAACATACAGATGCATTTTGTACTGGCATATTCATAATAAGATTGTGAGTGTGTTGTTTTCCTGTTGAATTTTTTTTTTTTTTCTTTTTTTATTGTGTGTTGTGGAGGGGAGAGAGTTGTTTGTCCCCAACTCTATTCTATGAGACAGTGATTAGTCAGATTGCATTATTTTAGTGTAACCTGACCACTTTCTGCTTCATGGGACAAGGTTTGAGATAAGATAAGAGACAGAAGATGTTATCCCATTGCGGAGTAGTTAGAAAATGGATGCTTGTAATCTTATTCAGTAGGTGTATGGTTCTCCATCTTTTTGTTTGGTTGTTTACTCTCTTTTGGTACACCAACCATGGAGCTCCTATTTAAAGTCATTTATTTTCTTAATGCAGCTTATATCTTTGCCAACCAAAAGTTGACAATAAACCAGAATGCCTAAGACTTTTTGGTGGTCAACTATAGAATGGACCTCTGCAGCAAATATGATCCTGAAGCTGGTTCTTGATCTCGAAGGACATAAAATGCATTAAAGTTTGCTGTATCAAGGGGAAGCACACCGGCACAGAAGAGTTTTCATCAGTAGCCTGCATTTCTTTTTCTTTTCTTTTTTCTGCTAGGCACTATGGCCTTAGCAGTTTTTGTTATACAAGTCTTCCTGTTTTTTTTTTTTTGGGATAGCATTTTTTTTTCTTGAAGAGGAATAAATGATACTTTTAAAATTCATTAAACTTATAATGCTCCGTATTTAAGTGCATTACTAATGATTTTGTAATCTAGCAACTTCGTTAGGTTTCCATTATGTGTTATTATGCTCTGTCATCTTAATGTAACATTAAGTTAGAACAAGATGTTTTTATACTCTTTTATTTTTAAGTTTATTATCTTTATATTGTTTGAGTATAAAATTAATTTTTATTTGAGAAGAAGAATAATAAACAATAAAATTCTTATTTTTATACTGTTTTGATGCAATCTATATTACAACATCTAAATTTTATTGAATTCTTATTTGATCTATTCAGATTTTTTAAAAAATAAATTTAGTAAAATTTATGTTCATGTCAGTTACACCAATTTGACACTATAACTCATATTTAATGTGTAAAAACTCTCAAATAGGAGCATCACTTCTCTCAAAGATTCATTTTAGGAAGAGTACATAGAATTCACCTTCATTAACACTGTAAATTAACAGAAGTGAAGTTTATTTTTCTGCAAAAAGTGCTTTTACTTTTTATAGGAACAAGAAAGCACAAAAGTTGCACTACTTTTTAGATTTTCAGAAGTAGCTTACTCATAATATTTAGGAAAAATATAAGCACGTCCACAGAATAACATCAAAAATTCATGTTTAACCAAAGTTAACCAAATTTAATTAGGAGTGAAGAAATTTAATAATAAATTCGTGTTTTATAAATATCATAATTAAAAAAAAATTATCTTCTCTACTTAGATTTTTATTTGTTTGTTTGGCTTAAAGAACTCAACCTTCATGGTTTCTACCGAGAGAGAATCTATTGTGACTGTAGTCAGTAGCTGACCACTTATGGGTAATCTAACAAAAGGCAAAAGGGTTCAATACAAAGTTTAGATCATTGGAATTGTGGGGTCACTCTGTGATCATATGTGCTGACCATGCGTGCTTTTGGACCGTCACGTTTCAATCTTTGCTGTCTGTTTTCGTGCTGCTCTTTAATCTCTCACAAGGACAAAAATCTTAGCTCTTATATTCAACTTCGAGTAGGAGATTCCAATTCCCAGCGTTACTTCTACGCCATCTTAATGGCCCGTTTGCAGAGAATTCTTGAGTAATGAATGAGAAGGAATAGTTTGAGGAATAATAAAATTGGCATTGAGACGGACAATGTTACAATTTTTCTATGCAATTGAGTCCCATTTTCTACGGTAGGAGAGAGAAAATAAATTTTATTTTCTTCTTATTCTCTCATTTTTTATTTTTTTTTTTTGTTATCTCTAATGGTCGTGGTTTGGTGTTGCATACCTGTATGAAACGAAAAAATAGAGAGTACCGTGAGTAGAGAGTGGTGAGGCGGAGGAGAGAGAAAATTGAGAGTTATTGAAATTTAAAATGATTGTATAGAAAAAAGATGGGCTCCATTTTATATTTTATTAAAAATAAATAAGAGATTTATAAAAAAAAAGAAAAGAATTGTGAAATAAATTATTAAAAATAAGAATATAAAATAATTTATAAGACCTATTTAAAAAAGTTTGTAAAGTTGTATGAATAGAGAAAATTATGTAAGTTGTATAGAGTGATGTGTTATCGTGAGATCCATAAAAATAATATAAATAATTAAAATATAGAACCCTAATGAATACCATGACCAAAGATACTCTTATTATTTTACGTAATTAAACGGATTTGGATTGGTTGTTTTTCTTCTATCAAACATAACTAGCATGTTTGTTGGAAAATGTTCATTAGATAAGAAAAAAATATTAATATGACCATACAAAAATAGGTTCACTATTTTATAAATAACATACTAAAATTTTATTTGAAATAGAGTATGAATGATTGTACGATCATTGATCCAATGTAAAAATAACAGAATGACATAAATGAGGTGTCATTTTTTTTTTTTTTTATCATTATAGAGTCATTTGTTTTATGTTTTAAATGAAATTTCAATATATTATTCGTGAGGTAGCGAGTTTTGTTTTATATGGTTGGACTATTATTTTTCTTAAACAATAAACATTCCTAGATCAACATGACTGTCATATTGTATGTGTAAAAATAAGATTTAACTTTTTTAGTAGATTCTCTTTATTGAGCATCTACTAAGCAATAGATGAATGATTTAAATTAAATTAAAAAAAAACTCAATTACTATACAAGACATTTATTAGACAAATGATTGATGGCTTAAATATCTTCGATACCAATCTAGCTTAGTAAAAGAAGGCTGTTCCAACTAATCCAATTCCTAGTTAAAATGCAAAAGATCCATGGGACTATGGAATTGTAGTGGCCTCAACGTGCCTATCCCTCGTTGGCCTATTTAACTCTAGAGACAATCTGGTGTGCACGCCAAACCCAAAAGTACACTAACTTACAAAGCTAAATCCTAAAGATGAAGCCAACAATTATCAACATATAGAATGTAGCTGCTATGCCACTGCCATAGCAGCAGCAGCAGGCCGTGTATGCATTATGTTTACTTGTCTCCTCTCCAGTTTACACACGTTCTCTCATCATCACAACTTTATCCCTCATAGTGGATTATGCAGTCCCTCACACTACCAACAAAACAATCATTCTTGCACACCACTTTTTCCCAAGTTCAAATCTTTCTCAGCTCTATAAAGGGTTTGAGCCAAGGTGATTAATCCCCCAAGTGAAGAAGAAGACCCAAAATGGAGGTGAAGTTTGAGAGAGAAGTTATAGAGAGAGAGCATGAAGAGGATAGTGTACAAACAATTGTGTTCACTGCAGGTACAGTTTTGGTAATGTTGGGTTTAAAACGTTTCCTGGTTGAGCAGTGGCGTGCCTGGGTTTTTCTCATACTCAATCTTATCCTCTTAGCCATTCTGTTCATGTCCATGAGGCCTAGCTGTTGGGTTATGAGTCAAGAAGGAAAAATTTGGAAGATAAAGAAGAAAAGTGCTTCTGGGTGTGCCCAAGAAGCTGAAGCTGAAGCAGAAGCAGAAACAGAAAAAGAAAAAGAATGCTGCAAGGAGCAATATAGTAAAATTGATGAGGAAAATGAGAAAGAAGAGGAAATAGAGGAAGAAGAAGAAGAAGAAGGAGAGGTTTCAAAGGAGGAGTTGAATGAGAGAGTGGAAGCTTTCATTACAATGTTTAGGCAACATTTGGTCTCTGATGCTAAACAAGCTGAGAGCTTCAGGTTCCAGAAACACTCAACAACACCAAGAGGATTCAGCTATTCAAGTGTTTTATTGTAGAGGCTAAGTTAATTAGGTCCCAGAGATTCCTATAATTTTGTATTCTTTCTAATTTTATTCTTAATGGAGGATGCCTTTTCTTGGCTACACTCTTTGGGTTTCACCAATTTGCATGCTTACTTCCTTTCAATCATCACTGAGAATTATAATTACAGAAAAATTTTCAACTTTTTGTTTAGATCTAGTATTGGAATATTTCCTCTGCAATTGCCCCTTCTCTGCTTCACTCTATAGAACACTAATCTAATTGGCAGCTATGATAATTTTGCAGGCCATGTGCTCAAATCATGTTGGGGATTAGTTTTTACACCATCCAAATTAATATTTGCACCACATTTTACACTTCCGGAAATATATTCCCGAAAGCCAAGGGATGGTGAGAGTATTAATTTGGGGTGTTGTGAAAATCAACTTTCCTGTGCTCTCTGTCTCTCTTGGGCTCACTAATTCAAGTTGGGCTGTGATTGGGTTTGGGAGGTAACAGCTTTCTTAAGGCTTAAACCTTGTTTTCTTCGGTGAAAGGAAGAGTTAGTTTCATATTTCTTTGATCACTGTAAATGATTTTATTAGCTAAAATTAATGCAATTAGAGAATTATTTTTATTTTTTCCCTTTAAAAATCTTTAAGAAAGTAACAAAAAGAATAAAATTTAAATAATTCATAGAAAAGACCGAAATAAAAAATCTATATTTTTTGTTTTAATTTTCTTTAGCATCCAGCAAATATTTATGAAGTTTCTTTTTATTTTTTTTAATTTTTTGCAAAAGTCAGTGTTACTAATCATTGGGAAAACCTATTTAATTATCCGCAATACCTACCTGCTAGATTGGGAGCCAGGTTGGACAATCAGTCGTGAAAGCCACTTTTTGGTAATATATATATATATATATATATAAGCGAAAAAGGAAAAGAGGAAAATATATATATATATATATATATATATAAATATATATATATATATATATATATATATATATAATGGCTATTGTTGAAGCCACTCCATCAACGAAGAGTATGTGTTAAAATAACAAACAAACAAAAAGTGTTAAAAATTACAGAGTACGTTGAGCACTCCTTAAATATAATTAATAAGTTACATCTCATCCTCAACTAACTATTAAATTTATTATTTTATACCTTACTTAACAACAGTTAATTTTAATGATAAAATGTTATATTTATTTAAATATATTAACTTAAATTAAAATTTACATTTATATAAAAGAAAAAATATCTTTAGAAACACTCAATCTATGCTTGGGTCAAAGAAAAAATAATTCTAGGAAAGATTTTTCTTGCTCTTTTTTTTTTTTGCGATAATTATGAATATTTGGAATTTCAATTCACTGAAGAAGAAAACTGACTGAAAAGGATTTGTATTGGAATGGGGCCGGATTGAGCTATCGCTATTATGATTGAAGAAGAAAGATATCTGCAAAAGGGTGTGGTCCCATCTAATTCTAGTTAGAATGTCGCAACCATTAAAGGCACCACCAATTATTTTGTCCGAAATCGTACTCTCTGTAATTCCAATTTCAATAAATGTTGCTTATCTTTCCATTTTTCTTTTTATACCCTAATTTTCTTTCTACAATGATATATATATATATATATATATATATATACACACACAGAACTTTTTATACTAATTTTGTATATAGTTCATATTTAAATTTAATAAAATTATAATTGTTTCTATATTGTGCATGATTTAATCTTACACACAGAGGGTATAAGAATTGTTTCTTTCTGTCAATAAGAAAAAAAAAAAAAAAAAACAAGGAATTGTTTCTTTCTGTGCTTTGAAATGAAAAAAGGAAAAAAAAAAAAAAACTTTCTTTCATTCTTCGTTTGGAAAGATGACTTGATTTTCAAGTGAAAAAGAAAGACATCTATGAGCTGTCCTTTTGGATGAGTTCTTGGGGGTGCATTTCTGTGATAGATGTACTAGATACACCTTTTCCGTCGAAAAAAAAAAAAAAAACCATTTAAACCAAGGACATCAACCCAAAATATAATGATAGACACAAATTTTCTCTTTAAAAATATTTTATAAATTATGTATATGGCACAATTTAAATTTATTTAGTTTAATTTTTTTTTTTATGTAACTCCTGACATATAATATAGTTATACATATATTTTGTAAATTAAGATTAATCATCGATGAATTTTCATATCCAAATCATTAGTTTTTTCTTTTTGTCTCAATGAAGATATCTTTACAATTATTGTTTTTTGGAGTGACTAATTTATGTTTAAGATAGGAGGGGTATTTCCTAAATCTTTTTCAGCAAGGGTAATTCTGAGGCCATTTAATAGATGAATCCATTTTTAAATCCTATAATTCATGAATTATAAGAAACCTACATTCTAAGAACCATAAATGACAAAATTGCTTAAAAAGTTCCAACTCCTTAAGATTCTTAATTCATGAAAAACATGTTCATCAGGATTATTTTTTAAAAAAATTATATCAAATATATGAAACAAAAAAATCTCAAATTATAATTTTAAATTTTAAAAAAAGAATATCTCTACTAAACACTTCTTAAAATTTCAAAGTTTTTTTTACCAAAAATACTTTAGAATTCAGCCTGCTTCTATTGAGTTTACCAGCTTATTGGCAAGTCATTAGTTCCATACCACCCATCATGAGAACTAGCAATCATGAGGAGGACTAAGCCATGATCTCTTGGAAAACTGCTAATTTCTGTTGCCGCGGGACTTTGCATGAAGATACATATGCAAGATGACTACAACAAAATGGATTCACGAGCAATCTGGTTTACATATATATGGTAGTGCATTCAAAAGGAAAATGATAAGTACTTGCAGTCAACCAAACCAACAGTTCAGCCATCTTCGCATTCAGAATGATAATTTTGACATCCATATTTATTGTCAACGATCCTTTAATAGATTTTCATGTTCTTTATCGTCACTCCAAATCATAATTGGTGAAACAAAGAGAGAAAAAGAACTGAAAACTTATCGCCATCCATGTCCACATTTAGAATGTTATGTTTTGGACCTTTCGCATCCACATCAGATTTGATAACTTTAGCTATTTCAATTATCAATCGATCGAGCAACTTGTGTAACAAGCAAGTCTTTGTCCGTTTATTTTGACATCTTTTTAGATGTCACCTTCTCTAATACAGCCATTTTTTTAATAATTTCGCTAGTCAAAATTTAATCACGAAACTCACAAGTCTACAATGATCAAAATACCATTTGGGCCAATTTAGTAATTTCAAAGCAACTCAATTGTCTTTTCTTATCGAGATGGAAAACTCCAAACTTACAAATCATTGATGACAATTACAAAAATACATACTTAGTTGATATGGACTAAAATTATTAGGCATAGCTTACCTCACATAAATAAAGGTCCAGGCTGAAGTTCAACTCCATGTATGTAGAGTTTGAGTAAATTATGATAATGTCCCATGACCCAAGCATTATAAAGAGAATCTTTATTAATGAGGTGAAAATAGAAAAATTCTATAGAAATTACTTTAATATTCTTATTTATCCTTTTAACTAACAACATCCTTATATTAATTTGAGCACTAAGTATATTCACCCTACCGACCATCTTTTCCTTATAGATCTACCATGACTCAATTAAAACCGATCGATACTATTTAAGGGCTGAGTTATCATTTTCTTGTTCACCTATTAACATTAGTGTTTGTCTAGCTTTGTTTTTTATTTTTTATTTTTTGGTAGATTAATGTATGTCTAGGTAAGTAGTGATATTTGAGTCATGCAAAAGAAGGGGAAAGAAAGAAGCTTAAGTGAATTTAATTAAACATGACACTTTTTTCCTTTTGATTGTGATCAAGATAGAATTTGAGATTCATCGGTCTTATTTGGACACACCTGGAAACAGTTGGATATTACTGATAATAATATATAGGGTCTACATAAAATCTACCATTCATATGTCTATCCACATTTTAGATTCTTATCTATATATATATATAATATATGTCTATGGGATAATTCTAAAGATTTACATAAGAATTTCTGAACCGGGATGGCTTGAAACCAGAAAATACCATGACAGCTAAGTTATGTTTGGAGAATATATGTGGAGAGGGAAAAAACGATGACAGCTAGTTGGCAAGAACAGATGGGGTGAAACGTGTGAATGAGATAGAGTGATATAGATTGAGCGAGACGGAGCTATTTTTAGGGTGACTATACATAGGCCAATGGATTTTTTTTAAAAAAAAAATCAGCGTGTTTATTTAATTTATTTCTCGCGCCGGCTGCGGAGGGAATGGGTGGTGTTAGAGTTATGACGCGGACACGAGAGAGGATGAAAGCAGGAATGGAAGCCTCGCAGAATTATATAATGAAATGTGGATTTGAAAAAGTTTTAATATGACAGTGGGCAAGAGTTGTTATTAACATAAATTCTTCAGATAAAATGTTGACATAAATTCTAATGAGTTATAGTTAATCAGAATTGAGAATTGAAATAAGAAAAGAACACTACATGGCTCGGGAATAGCTAACTGAGCTACATTGGCTCATAGCTCATCTTTGCAAATCTGAACTGCAAATTATTATTGATGGGTACCGTATACTATATTATAATGTTTGATCTAATGAGGTATTATATCTTTTCTGTGCGTAGTGTAGTATGCAACTGAAAATTCTCCGGCCATTACAGCGTTGCCATAGAAACAAAGCAATTTTTTCTTTTTTCTTTTTTTTTAAAAAGAAGTGAAGCAAATAATAAATTTAGATAGTGTAATCATATAGATATACAAATTTTATAGACGATCAAAAAAATTTACAAATGCAATTCAAGTCAATTTTCTATTGTTACATAGGAGTGCAATATGCTTACGGCTAGTTTGGCAAATAGAATCTTGATTTCATTCTATTCTCGATTTAATGAAATGAACATTTTGTATAAAAAAAGACATGAAAGTTATTCTATTCCAAGCTTATTCCACAAAAGTAGAAATCCATCTTCTATTCCATATGATTAATGTACTTTGGAATTAACACGTACTTTTTTCCCTAACATTCACTCTTTATTTTATCAACCTAATAACTTACACTCTTTAATCATGATACATCGTTTTTATTTTTAATGAGAGATATTATTGTTATTAGAACTAACTGCGATTCTATTTCATATTCTATTTCACCACTATTCATATTTCCGTTCAAATTACCAAATGAGCTAGAAGAAAAAAAGAAATCAGTACATGTGACATCTATTTTTTATTTTTAGATTTTATGTCTAGATGAAATGTCATTAAATTAATTTTTAACCTGGACAGCCTTAAAATCAAATGATTTTTCATCCCAATTTCCATACTAAGGACAAGCAAGAGAATGTATTTAATTACAATGATTTATCATTCGGTAGTGAATAATGGTCCACAGTGCTAGTCTATTATAACGTACCTTAGGCTATAAATATTATTTGACTTGGGGGTATGTATGATAATAATAATGTGAACAACTACATATGTGACGTTGATATCCATGAGACATACGTGACCAGCACCACCTAACAGCTTCAATAATCAAACAATATGATGGAACCTTGTGAGGCCAATATGGTTCTCTATGGTTTGCCTGTGGATGCAGTCATTTATTATACCCTCTTGTTAGGAACAACGAAACTTCCCCTGCCACATGGCTTTGACTTGACATGATCACTCTCGATCCTCTCGGGTTTAACGATCTCTTTTGTTTGTCACTTCCTATAATCGCTTTAGGGCGATTAACACTATAATTCTTTTTTTTTTTTTTAATAGAAAACAACATTGGTGTCCAGAAAAATGTGAAAGATGCTATAGAGAGAGCATACCTATTTCTTCCATAAGGCTTCGGCTGCATGGACTGGACTCTTCTGATCAGGCATGGACTTGAAGAATCAGAACCCAAGATCTCATCAGAGGTTTTCCAAACGGTATTCTAGAAACCACAAGGGAGAAAAACCTTCAAATTCTTGGAGTGAGATATCAGGTTTTTTTTTTATTCTATAGATTCATTTAAGAAGAGGAATGAGATGATTTGATTGATAATGGGTGAGGAATTGTTTTGCAGATGCAATTGAAGATGAAAGTAGTAATGACTCCGAGGGGTCAGTGGAAATTGATCCATGCATTTTAAACAATGAGCTAAGGTAAAATTTGTAAATTACACCATAAAGATTTTGATAGGCTTTTATAATAACACAAAATTCTGTGTCCATTTCAGTATCTTCGTTGGTACTTGGAACGTTGCTGGCAGATCTCCTGTAGGAAGCTTAGCTGTTGATTTGGATGATTGGTTAAACCTCAAGAACACTGCAGCGGATATATACGTTCTTGGGTGTGTTTGATTAACAAGATATATATTCAGATTAAACCCTCCATAGGAAATTCTTCGTTTCATTCTAAGATTTAATTTTTCAATATCAGGTTTCAAGAGATTGTACCGTTGAAGGCCTTAAATGTGATAGGAACAGAAGACCAAGCGGTGGCAACAAATTGGAACCTGCTTATAGGAAAATCTCTCAATCACCAATATGGATTTCCCTGGTTGACACCAATGCTAAATTCAATCTCGGGAGACAACTATAACTACATGGAGACTGCTCCTAGCTCTGAAAGAAGGATGAGTTGCAGCAGCCACACCGGAACTCCGGTGAAGGCAGCATGGGATAAGACCCAAAACGACAACGTGAAAGAAGACATCAAGTACACTTTAGTGGCTAGCAAGAAGATGGTTGGAGTGTTTATCAGTGTGTGGATAAAGAAGGAATTGCTAAGAAAGTACTGCATATCTGATGTGAAAGTTAGTTCGGTGGCGTGTGGCATCATGGGATATTTGGGGAACAAAGGTTCCGTGGCAGTTAGCATGTTGATTGAAGGAAACAGTTTTTGTTTTGTAGCAGCACACTTAGCATCTGGGGAGAAGAAGGGAGATGAAGGCAGGAGGAATTACCAGGCTATGGAGATTTTCAGGCGAACATGTTTCCCTAGAACTCCTAAAGACGATAATTATCCTCATCCTCTAACCATCTTAGGCCATGAGTAAGTTCGCTATCTTTCTTCCTTTTTCTATGTTTTGTAAAAAAAAAAAAATTTCTCTATCATTTTTCTCCCTTCTATTTTTTCCTCTAAAGTGTCAACCGGTACTAGACAAACTGAAATGGAAAAATCTATAGATTTATCAACCCAATCAATAGATGAGAAAAATCTGTTTCCAGATTTTGGCCATTTGTATAGATATATTTCCCCATGATACTTACAAATAAAATGGAAAATATAGATGTGTATCCTCGTTGAGAGAACTAGCTGTATGACCATGAAAGAAAACGTTAGACGTCACGGGCAAAGGATATTGGATTTCAGCCCAGATTTCACAACCAGCCTTTGGATTGAAATAAGTGGGACCACTTAATACATCAATGGATGGTGTGCAGCCTTGGTTGGATAAATACCATAAATTGAAAAGTGGAGGGAAGAAGATACAAAGAAATGAGAATGTAAACATGCGATCTCAAACATTGTTAGAAAATTTCTAGATCAGTTAACTCGTGCCTTTCGATCTATTTAGCATTAGACTATTTTGTGTCAAAGAATACAAATATCTGTACTGAAAAAGAGGAGGGGAGAAGGCGGTGAAAATAGGATCCTTAATATAAAACCTAATTCTAATAAATAAATGGAGATGTGACTAGATTTGGCTCCTAGCATTAGACTTTAATGGAAAGTAAATTGCAAGAGACTTTATTTGGGTTGAGTCAATTGAACCCAATACTTTTAAGTGTTGGGTTAATTTAGAAGTTTCTAAAATATTTTAGTTTTCCTTGGGTTTAGTAACGCTTGAATTCAAATTATCCCAGCCCAGACCATTTCTACAGGGGAGAAAAAAAACTAGGTTTTTTTTTTTTTCTTTTGGTAGACAGGTTGTGCGAGTTTTGTTATTAATGAATAAGAAATGTTATTAAAAGGACTTATACTTTGGATAAAATTGCACAATCAGGAATTTCTCTCTGCAATTACTATCAACTTGAATATGTCGTTTAGCAAAGAACTGAGTTTAAATTCATATCATACAAATATTTCATGACGGGAAAAAGAAAACTTCCCTGTGTTTGTGCGTTCTGTAAAAAGTTCTTCAGCTTTACATTATCTTTTAATGTGGAATTCAAGTATGGCATTCGATGCAAAGACAGAAAGAAAAAGTATTATAGGTAGATGATATTCTTTTCATGCTGAGATGAATAGATGGTATTTTAACCCAAGCATTCAATTACAATATTAAACTTCTTTTAAGATCATATTCCCTATTTTTATTTTCCATGAAAGTATGTATCCAAAACTAGCAAATGTTGCAACAAAATATCTTACTTTGTAGTATTCACTGCGGAACAGTCGGATATTCTGGTTTGGGGACCTCAACTATAGGCTATACTTGGAGGACCATTTCGCGAGGCAGCTGATAAGAAAGCAAGACTGGAAGGCATTGCAGGAGTATGATCAACTCCGGAAAGAACAAGAAGGTGGAGTATTCGAGGGTTGGAAAGAAGGAAGCATAGAATTTCCCCCGACTTATAAATACTCAAATAGCAACAGATATATTGGCAGCTTTCCAAGCAAATCTGGCGAGAAGCCAAGAACTCCAGCATGGTACCGTAACCATTTGAAAGTTCTTTCAAATTTTCTTTGTTATAGTGTATGAATTTATTTATATAATTTAGAAAACAAAGTAAAGAGGGTGCTAAATTTGGTGGCAGGTGTGATCGAATTCTATGGTATGGGAAAGGAGTAAAGCAACTGCATTATTTTCGCAGTGAAAGCAAGTTCTCTGATCATCGACCTGTATCTGCGTTGTTCTCTACACAGATTGAAATTAGGTCATCCAGAACGGGACTTGTTGAATGGAACAATATTCATCCAATGCCCTCAGAACCTGTAAGTCCTCTGTTCTAGTTTACATAGAAATTCTATTAAAGTAAGCATGGTATGGCTTCATTTAAGTCAGCAACCTAGCTATAAATCATGATTCCTATTAACTATGGCAGGGTATGAACAAAGTTGCTGAAGATGAAAAACCTACTTTACTGTCATTGTTAACGAAGGATTAAGAAGCCTGCTAAGAGCTAACACAAGCAAAATTGTTAATTATACAGCTACCGATGACATGAAGTTTGGTTCCTGCCTAAAAGCACCCAATTATATCCCTCGGACTACATAAAAAAAAAACCTCTTCCAAAATTCTCCAAACCCACCATTTTTCCTATAGTAAATCTTATTGTTCTTTAGAATCATGATGTCTTATACCTTCTTTAGTGTGGAAATATCTTTACCAGAACAAAGGGAAGAAATAAATTACGAGATAGATTTATTGGCAACAACTAAAGCAATCTTCTGAGAAACAAATATAGAAATGAAGAATTAGCACATTGTGTTCCCACCCTTTTTCTTATTTCTACTTTTGTTAAAAGCATGCCTTTATTTGTCATTCATGAAATATGAACTCTTTCCGAAATACACCAAACAAGTAAGTTGAGTCACATTGCAGAACGATACTATCAAATTAATAGATTTTTCAGTTAAGTAGGATACTTACAAAACCTAGTTGCCCTCATTTGCCCGAAGAAGAGGACCGGCAGCCTCCAAATTGTCCAGATGACAGCAAGGACATATACATCTTCTTTGAAATTGCTCAAGAAACGACTGATATGTTGCTTCTAGTTCAGTAGTCTGCTTGTTTCCAGTTAAAGAAACATTCAGTGGCTCCGATGATCATACAACCAACTGAAAATTTTATCTCTATTGATCATACAATACCCTCAAAGACTGCATACTGCATATTTCATACTTTTCTTTTTTGGAAAAAGAAACAGAGCATCATACTTGTTTGTTCCACTACTAATCAACAAAATTTTCCTTCTTTTGGGGAATTTACAAGGAAGCAATATCATGAACAAACGAATTTCTAGTAATCCACCTTTACTTGTTATACTGGTCAAGTTTTCCTTCCATTGTCTCCAGGCGTTCAACCAAGGATAAAAGATTCCATGCTGCTTTTAAATATGAACTACATTAATTAATTTCTTAGATGCCATATAAAATTGAACCACACCAATTAAATTCATCATGTATCCTATATATCTTCAAAGGAGGCTCATATGGACTGTACCAACCTGTGGCACTCCTTGCAACAACGACTATATCCAATGAGATGAGTTTTTTCCTCATCACTAGAGTGAAATTGCTTTTAGCATTTCACAACGTGTAACCAGTGAAGCAGTGACTATTGAAACAACAAAATCACCGTAATGTTAAAAAGGATATATAGTTAGATCCTGCAATGCTTTTGTTTCTTTGATCATCATGTGCATTAGAGACACCTTTCTTTCCCAATCAATCAGTTCTTGCTGAACCTGCAGGTTGTCCCAGGCAATCATGTTGAGGAAATCAGGAGAAGTTAGAAAAACCAAGATAATGAAGATATTACAAAGAAGAGTTTTCCGCTGCATTTGATTTTCAAATTACCTTCTTATGAATGTTCTTCTTTGCCTCATATTCCTCTTCCTCTTTAGTTGTTCGAGCTAATATATCAGCAAGCTTATTTTCAATAGTGCTTAAAGAATCTTCAGCATCATTCTCTTTCATGATACCTTGTGCTCCATCTGAGAAAAAGTAGCGGTTCCTTAGTTTCTAGAAACAAACTTTAAGAAGAGGACATCATGCTGTAAGAGAAGATTGCATGTGAAAATTGACAGGAATGGGAAAGAAGAAAGAGGGGAAGATGATCAGGACTAAAGTAGACAGACAGTTAGTTTAAATTAATATCACGTTCGTGATATTTTGTTGAGCTATACAATATTACAAATAAAACACATATTTTGCCCTTCAAATTTTGTCAAGAGCAGTGAGATGAAATCCTTCTCCGGTATTTATAAGATCAATATCTTCATCCATGGGTTAGTAATAGGAGGCATATACCGAAAACTAAGCATGAAACTTGAATGAGATAAAGTATTCTTTTTCTAACCAATGAAGTAATTGAAATTAGTGGTCGAGAACATTGAAATTAGAGACAAAAAAGGACAAACTTTTAATCTTCTCCCAACAAAATGTGCAAGCTGGATTTATTTTATTGAAAGGAAGAGAACAGAGTCATGGATAACCTTTCCCTCTTATTTAATTTTAATTTTTTCCCCTTTTTTTCTTCTGATGTTTGCTACTACATTATCCTATAATTTCTTTTCTTCTCGCTTCCTCCTTTTTTTTTTTGCTACAAATAAGCAAAGACTGAACGACATCATTTAGAAAATTATCATGCCATGAATCAATGATCAATTTCTGGGAAAAAGTGAAATGAGAACTTAGGTTATGAGAATCAACGTCAAGAAGAGTTACAGAACCTTCATAAGATGCAGAGTCTACCGCATCAATGTTGCAAGTGACACTCCCATGGAATTTCCTGTTTCAAGTAGGGATGAGTAGCTATATTGTAATTGTAATGGTACATTTTAAATTTATAAGACACCTGCCAACTTTTGCATCAAGTTAAGCAATACACTGCAAGTGATTAGGTGTAAGATATTTTGTATAAATATCAGATGTGATTGAAGAACAACTACTCATGTATTATCAAGGTTGAGATATGGCTCAACTCTTCACATTGCATATCATAATCAACATCAAATTTTAACGGAGTTGTTTAGTCGTCTCAGGTTTCAAGAAGTTGCTTGAGGATATTGCATTACAAGGCCTCAAAGATCATGCAGCAAAGAACAACGATATTTGCTCATAAACAATGAAATATCAGAATAATAGTACAAGTCAATAACACACAATAGTGATTCACCATGTGCTAATTTCGACATCCGTAATTAACTAAACTATATTATACATGCACTAGGAGGGAAGAAATTAGTTCTTTAAAAATCAATAGACATGAACTTGATAATGGTTTATGCTTAATAGGTATCTAAAAGATTCACCAAGAATTAGCAGTATGGGTTCAAAAAAACATAATCAGCAAATTGCTAACAAACAGAGCCATGACTTTAAGCCTGTAATAGAAGGACCTTTTAGCAGAAATATACTTCAGTATGCAGGTTTTAATTATTAGGACCAGTACAAAATAAATACAGAAAAATAGAGCATAATAATTTTCACTAATGAGATGAACCTTATCTCAGCGTTCAGCACAAGCATGCGATTGATGAATTCCTCGCTGCAATTTAGAAATTAGTTAATGCATAGCCTTATACTCAATATCATAGGAATGAATACTGAAGAGAGACAATTTATTACCGTAAAGCTGCTTCTTCATTCTTTAGAAATCCAGGCACAATTTCCAGAAGATCCAGGTTTAATCAGAAGTTTGGAACAGAATAAGAATATAAACTCTAAGGCGAGGTTAAGTAGGCAAACAATTAGAAACAAGAAAAGAACTCCTAATACCTTGAGATCTTCTAAATCACATCCAACGGAAGAAATTTCATCTTGAATCAGAGATACCCTTGGCTATCAGCACGTCAAAGATTTCAAAATATTTTCAACCGAAGAATAGTCCAATGTCGCAAAGTAATTTTGTCAAATGACAGAAAATCGAAAGTAAGTGACCTGTAGTGTTTGAACCAAAGCTTCACTCATGGACAATTGAACTTCATAACCTTTAAGCTCCTGTTCAACGAGTTCTTTGCTGCGCTTGACATCTTCGAGCTCTGCATTTGCCTCACTCAATGCAGACTTAAGCTCCTCGATTTTCTTTGTCAGAGTAACAATCCTTCGCTCTGGACAATTCAGTGCTCGTAATAGAGATCATAATTGTTCCATGGCCAGATAAGCATCTGTTAGGCTACTGAGAAAATGTACGCGACGAAGAAAAATCTAATCGAACTGCTTAATTATACCAGATCATCAGTAATTATCGATCTAAGTGTTCTTAATCGAACTGCGTAGCCAGATAAAGACCGAGTTTATTTGCTATTCTGGAAAGAGATTTGATAGCGGGAGAAGAAACAAATTGAAAATCATTCTTGCAATTCTAAATTTTCTTGAGAAACAAACAGAGAAGGTAACGAAGATAACGTGACGTACCTCCTTGCGATTTCTCAGAGGCGACAATGCGAAATAAGCTCAATAATTCTCTCTGCGGATCGCTTCCCGCCATTATTTGTTGTTGACACTACGTGAAGTTTGGCTTGATGGGATCCACATTTATAGGATCTGAGCCCTGAATGCTTTTTATTCGGGCCAGAGGAGTCTGGACTCGTTAATGTTGGGGCTTTAGTAAGGGGATTATTGTTTACACCTCCCCAAATTAATATTCGCACTACTTCTCGTAACCGGAAATATATCTTCCGGAATGTCAAGGAAGACTGTAACTCAACCAAGCCTGTATCCTCTCTAGCAGCATGTTTGGCAAGTTTCTCTTCGCATTGGTCAATCTCTCTCCATAGACATGAGAGACTCCAGCCTGCGAATCCTTTTCAAGAAAAAAGTTGATATCGCAACGTGCTTATGCTGGGGAGGTTTATTTGATTATTTTTAGCATTATTGTTAAATAAATTAATAATAAATATAAAAAATAAACTATATCAAAAAATTTCGAACAAGTCAACTAAATTTTAAATAATTAAGTAATATGTATAATAATTTTGGTGAAGACTTCTCACTGTCTCTGAACTGATAAGTGCCATTGACTCAGTCAGTAATTATTTTTATGAATTTTTCCATTTTATTTTGCTGAAAATGAATGTATCATTTGGCCAATTCTTTTTATACATTTCAAAATTTCTAAAACTTTAATTTTTAGAATATAAATTTACGTTCTAAAAAAAAATGTTAAAAAATATAAAAGGAATGTGTTATTAGAAAAAAAAAAAAAAATGGTATGTGCAAAACTTCCTAAAAAATTCTAGCCCAAAATTCAAAATTTAAATTTTAATGAATTTATAATTAATTTTTATTATACATATTAAATAAACCACCAAACTTGAGTTAATTGACACCCTTAGATTTTTAAAATTTTTTATTATAAATAAATGAGAAACACACTTTATGTGTACTTAAAGGAGTTTGTTGAGTTATGTAACTTGAGAGTGTTAGTGCCTTAGAGTACTATAAAAGAACTTTTACCACTTGAACTATCTTCTTTGAATGTTTTGTTACTTGATGAACATGATTAAACTCCGGTTCTAACCCAAACATTGGTTGTGAGGGAAGAAACCCCTAACTTCTTTTTTTTTTTGTACTGAGAAATAAAAATCCCATATTGATAAATGATAAACGCCATGCACGATCGATTAGAATGATCAGAGACAAAAAAAAAAAAAACAAGAGGATAAAAAGCAAAGACATGATCAAAAGGGAAAAGGAAGATAAAATGAACAAGTAATAGTTAAATTTGCTTCACTTTATTTGAAGAAAAGGAAATAACAAGACAAGAAAACTTCGTACAAATGTAGCTTTCCTTAAATTGTCTTGAAGAGAAAGCCCACAATGATTTGCAGGCAGTGTTCATAAGTTAAACATAGGATGAAAATAGAATTATTATTTTTATTCTCTTTTGGTTCAATTGATAAATTTATGTTAAGAAGAAATGATACGAGTATTTCTAGCAAAAATAATATACACAGAGTTTATAATAAATAGAAATGTGAGTTTTTTAATATTAATTAACTCAAACATATGTGAAGAGAGTTAATCTTGAAATATAAAAATACTAAAATCTTATTATTTTATTGTGCTAAATCACTTCTTCTGAATTTATGGTACTTGGTAGTACCAATGATTGTACAAATGGCATATAGCATGTTTGTTTCTATTGAATGAATTGTAGTATCAATAGAGAAAAGAAAGGTGTAGTGAGAATTAAAATGAGTATTGAAAGTAAACAATTTCCGTATTTAAAGAATTCCAACTATCCCTTTGAAAAAGATAGAAAGAGTTGTCTCATTTCTTTAAATGAAATGGCCTTCCCGAGAGAGAAATTTCTCTCTTCAAAGTAACCAAAGAAGGTTGCTCACGAGCTCTCTCTTCAGCTCTATTCCATCAAAACACACATGCTCATAGTTTTCTGTATCATCTTTTGGGAGCTATACGATTTATTTGTAATTCATCCATTCTCTAACACATTTGTTTGGAAAAGTAATTTTAAAATTATTTTTTGTGAAATATATTAAGATTTACAAATTCTATTAGTTTTGATAAGATATGGAAATAGTTTCTTTGTAAACCCTATTATTTTATATTTTATTTTAATTACACAAAACCGTTCCAATAAAAAGAAGCTTTATATAATTCAGATTAAAAAAAAAAAAAGCATACATGCTCGACAAACTTTAGTTCCCCTTAGCATCCACTCAAATGGAATCTTAGATATTGGTTCGTGTATGAAATGGAAATCATAGAATTGGAATGGAATAATAATAAAATGAAGTTACCTCATCTTGTATAAACAAAGAGATTGGAAAACAATAGTGTTAAACTGTTGATTCAAACAAGAAATCCTAAACCTTAAAACGAAAATGTTCATTCTTATTTTTATGAAATCAAGCTTAGAATATGGTGAATCACATTCCAAATGAGACATTAACTAGTTGCTAGCCCAACTTAGTCTACATCAACTTTCTATCTCTTGTGCATTAATTCATCAAAGTGCTTGTCCATGATGAAAAAAGTGAACCAAAACTCACTTTGAAGGGAATGTGTATATGCCACGCAGCCAATTAGATGCTACTCTATGTGCTTGTTAGTTTACATTTCATAATTATGTTAATCCTTGTCGGCACCTTCATCTAGGCAGACACTTATCCTTTTGGGACAGCCACTGGGATTTCTAATTAGTGAGGTGAATTAGTGTAAGTTGATTCAATAACAGAGAATGGGAATCATAACTTAGGAGAATAAATATATTTCTAAATGGATTTTTTGACAAGAAAATCAACTTGATTTTCACAAAGTGTATTCTTAGTTAATATACAGTGCTTTAAAAGTTGGATTGGATTGGATTGGCTTCTTTGACTGAAAGAGAGGAGAATCAGGCATCTAAATATCTCTTCACAACTATATAGTATTCTCTAGTTTATCTTAACTTTATGGTATTCAATATTTTTATAAGTTTACACATGGAATAAAAATATCCCTGGGTATCATTTATTACTTATTCTGAATTTTATGCTCATAACAGTAAAATTCTGCCATGATTAAAAGTAACTTTTCAATCATATCACTCCAGCTTGTGATTCAGAGATCAATGCTGTTTTAACATGTTAGAAGATGACAGATTAAATTGTAGTGGTAAGTAGAGAAAAAACTTTTTTACTTGAATGAAAAACTCAGTTAATTAAACTATGGAGCGTTTGGGACTTTGTACGATGGATTGTTCTTTAGGTGATTGCATTGGCATCGTGTTATAACATAGATGCCTCATATAGGCATATTACTGTTGGATTTTTTATTGAACTATTTACTCATTTCACAAAATCGCTTAAACTGACTTAACCAAATTGCATTTGAATAGTCTAGTTTTTCTTTTGAAATTTTAGAGATCTAAACCAAACAACACTACAAATTATTAAGGTTTTTTGATTTTTTTACTAAGTTGGACTTCTATTGGACACATTTCAACTGTTTATTTTTATCTCTTGCCCATAACATATCTCTTAAGTAAATTTGAATCCTTTATTTGTTGCTCAGTAGAGAGAGTTCAATAGAAAAACTGAATTCATTATTGAGTGGTTTAATTTGTATTGAATATATCTCAACCATTCATTTTCATTTTTTGCCCAATACATATCTTTTAAGTGAATTTGAGTCATTTATCTCTTACCCAGTAAAGAGAGTTCAATAAAAAATTGAATTCATTATTGACTGGTTTGATTTGTATTGGATACATCTCAATCATTCATTTCATCTCTTGCTTAGCACATCATCTAACACATATTTCTTAAGTGAATTTGAACATTTTATCTATCATTCAACAGAAAAATTGAATTCATTATTGAATGGTTTGATTTGTATTTTTTAAAAGAGCACACCGCAACCATGCTAGAATATTTAATAATGTGGAATGATACAATGAATTAGGCATAGAAGAAAATGAGAAGAATGACAGATTTTTTCCTTCTTTCAGATGTATGGATTAAGTTAGCAGCCCATGTGTGAGAATTTGTATCTCTTTTTCTCTGTTTTTATTCGCTCACATGTATCTAGTAAACGTACTATTATAATGTGATAGATTCTTATTCTAAATTTTGTTATCGGAATTTGTAAGGTATGACAACCATGTCAACGCTTTTATGCTTTTGCGATGGAATAGACATTTGGAATTTGACAAGCGACATATATGATAAATAGCTAAACGCGTTCACCCCAAAATTGTAAGCGTACATTCTCTTCTCAAGTCTCAATTAATTAGCATTTTTTACGTTATAGATAAATAGAAAAAACAAAATTTCTTAATTAAAATTATAAATATAATTTTTTTTAATTTTTAATTTTAATTTGTTAACAAATTTTTAAAATTATTAAAAAAAATACTTTTGAAATGTAATACAGAAACAAAAACATTTCTTTGACTTTTTTTTTTTTTTGAACCATAGTGGCTTTTGCTTTTAATTTTTTTTACATGAGAATCCTTGCACATGCTTATAAAAAGTATGTATTTTGGCTAATACTAAAAAATTATAAAAATGTGCCAAAAGTGCTTCTAACTAAAGAAGATCTATTTAAATTGACTTTAAAAAATATTTTTGAGGTACAAATGTAAAAATCAAAACTAACTTTTTACTTTTGCTTTAGATTGATTTTTATTTTTTGCTTTTGAATGTATTTTTTTTTTTATAAATAATGACCTCTTCTATTTCTACTTTTTTAAAGAAGTATCCCAATATCCTTACGCCAAAAGCAATTATTTTAACTTTTGAAACTAATTTTGCTCTTTTTTTTTTTTTTTTTAAAGTGAATCAAAACAATAAAAATTTATACAGAAGTGTTTTGAAAGAGTTTTTGGCATAAAAAAAATCTGATCTCAACAAACTCTAACAGCAGACAACATGTATGGGGTCTTAGAAATAATAGGCTATTTATAACCTCTAGTTGAAAAGGACAAAAATAAAGTTATCATTAGGTATTAATTCGGTATAAGTAGATTAGCTTCCAGTTATTCTATGCTAAATGTTTTGAGTTCGAAATTTTAAGGCCATTTTGCATTAGTTATTTTTTGTTTTCATTTCCATGACTTGAAGACATGTTTAGTTTAATAAATAAGAAATGTTTTTATTTAAAATATTTCATAACATGAACTGAAAATTAAAAATAAAAATTGTTTCCAAAAATGAAAAGTGTCAATTTTATTAATCTGTTTTTTTAATGACAAAGGACTAACATTTTAATAAAATTCATTAAATATAATTATAAACATAAAAAATAATTGAAAATGAAAAATCAAACAAACATATTTTTACAAAAATAAAAATGTGTAAATAAAAACACATTTCGCAAAATGAAAATGAAAATAAAAATATAAAGACATTTCTTAAACCAAACAAGTCTTTAGAGTCATATTTATTAAGAGAATATATCATTTATGTCTATAAGAAAACAAAGTATGAAAATAGAAAATTAGTCTCATATTAAAAAAAAAAATACAGAATATTTGAGTGAAAAAGAAAACAAAATCAAAATCAACAAAAAAAACTAAAAAAAAATACTACGAGCCTACGACCATTCAAAATGAGCATCTTAAAAGTGATTACTATAAAATCATGACCAGTTGAAGGTTTAATATATGTGTGTGTGTATTCTGCATATTTATTTTTTATTTTTTATTATCTGTATATATGAGATACGAACTTATTATTATATCTCTTAATTTATAATTAATTCAATTCGAACTAACTGAAAGACTCAAATGATGATAGAGCTTTTCAAAAATATTTTTTACATACATATAAAGTTGAATTTGAGCTAACATATTTAAACAAACTATCTTCTAACTATTAGGATTAACGCTATATGTATACATATTAAAAGAACAATTATTATTATTATTTTAAATAGACTCATAACTTTTTAAATGTGATACTAATCTCCAACAAGAGTTAAACCAGATTTATAATAAATTAAGGCATACATGCAAAGTGCAGCACAGTTAAGTTGCCTTATCAAAAATGAAAGAACAAGAAAAGCATATGATAGACATGATGGAAACAGAAAAAAAGGGCATCAAAGGTGGTAAGGCATCTATGACCTGTGGACCTCATTGACACTCAATAAGTTAAAAGAGTAAACCAACAGTGACATCTCTCTATCACGCTCTGTCTTTATAGGAGAACAACTAAATATGGATTGAAATTCAATATCAATCAGCTAAAGTGCGTATGGTACCACTAATCGGCAGAAAGAGATTGGCAGAGGGTTCCCTTCTTAATCGCAAAGAAAGGGACAAGACTAGACCTGGAATTGAGAACCATGTCTAAAGCCAGCCCTCCACTCCACTAACACTCTTAAGTGTATTATCGAATTATTTATTATTTAGATTAGCTTTTTAAAAATAAAAGTAGTGTAAAAATAAAATTGGTAAAACCATATTAGAGGATATTTTTGTTTGGATTCATTTTTTAAAAAATATTTTTTGAAATACAGAAATAAAAGTAAAATCTAAAAGTAATTTTTTAATATTATATATATATATATATATATATATATATATATATATATATATCTATGAAAATTGTTAAATGCTTATGCTATTTTTTAGAAATATCTCACTGTGTGATTTTTCTAAAAATATCTTTAAAAGTTAAAATAGTGCTTATACTTTTTTTTTTTTCTAAAAACTAATTCAAATAGTTTAAAATTGCATAAAATGATATTTTTCTTGCTACAAGGATTTATAGCCCAAAAAAAAAAAAATCCAAATAAGCTAAATGACATAAAAGCAAAAGCAGGTAGAACCCGTTTTGATTAGTTTTTAAAAATAAAAAAATTAAAAAGAGAAATAAAAACAAAAATAAAAAAAACATTTAACATGCTTTTAAAAAAATTAAAATTTTAGTTTTTTGAGTTGTTTTTTATATAAAAAATAATTTAAAAATATTTTTAAAAAATTAAAATTAAAATAAAATAGACAAAAATCAATCCAAATAAGCTCATGATTATTAATAAAAAGAAAAAGAACCTCCACAGGCTTTTTTTTTAAAAAAAAAAAAAAAACTATTTTTGTTATATGCTTTTGCATTTGGAAATTACTTTATACAGAATCCAGACAAACAGTTCCCTCCTGGGCCAAGATTCTTTTTCTTAGATAAATAAACAAACAAGTATTTCCTTTTCATAAAGCAAGGAAAAGCTAGCCCTAAATTCATCACATTTACACCTATAACGTAACCCCACTATGAGTAGTACCACACACCACCACTTAGAGTTCCCAAGAACAACAACAAAAGCACTTGTGCCTCTCACAAATAGTCCATCCAATTTCAGCAATCCCCTAGATTACATACTTTTTTTCAGGAGAGAAGTGATGCAAATAGAGCATGCTTTTCCACTTGTCATGCATTTTGACCCTTCGCTTCTTCTTCTCTTCTTGCTTTTGGAGTAAGCCACCCATCCCAAAGCAAATGCTCAGCATTCCAATTTACCTACATCATGCCAATAAATGCCAGCCTGTTAATTAACTTTTCAATGATTCAACGTAAGAATAAAAAAAAATTAATATATTTTATGTATAATGATAATAAATAAATACATTATTTTGTATGTAAGAAAAATAAAATAAAATTTTTAACAAATTAATTTTCATAATTTTTAATAAACAAACCTTATCTAATATAATAAAAACATTTATTCATCTAAAATGATCATAAGAATGATTTAGAACTATCAAATATTTGGCAATGAATGTTTGTTCAAATTTAAGGAATAAAATATTCCTAGAATGAACTACTCTCGTTGCAATAATAACAAAAAAAATACACTATAGGAATTCATCATTCCTAAATTTGTTAAATCCAGGAACCAAACATGCTCTCAGTTTAGAGCAAGCCAATAACAAGATTTATATTAAGCTAAGTAGGCGATAATGTTGAGCCACATATATTTCAAATTGTTTAAACCCGACCCTAACTAAATTGGGGCTAAACCCTAAACCCGATATGATTTGATGATTATAAGCAAATCAAAAAATCTTTATAGACAAACTGATCATTAGTCCCCAACCATGGGGTGAATGAAATCCTATACATAAATCAATTAATAAAAAAGTTTTTATGTGTCACTTAAGTTATATAGGAATTCTTGAACCCAAAAGTTAAAAATAATAAGTTTTTAATTATTCAGAATAAAATAACCACATAGAATAACGAAACAGATTATATTTTTGAAAAAGTGCAAAATTGTATGAATATTAGTAGATCAGGATGAAAAAGATAAGGTATGGTAGTAGTAATATGTAAGGAAAGGAGAAAAGTCTACACCCATTGAGGAAGTGAAGTATTTATAGAGAGTGACCAATTGATGCATGGTTATTGTTAATGACGGGTGACGTAATGATAAAAATGTGTCCCATAGTGTTTTGAGTAAAATTATTTCCAATAAAAAGAAACATTTGTGTATTGCTCCTAGAAAAGGGAAAAGTGGTGATGGGCGAGGTGGATGGCGATGTTAAAGAAAGAGTGGAGATTATTTGTTTAAAGTTTAGCATAGTCACCGTGCTGCTATCCAAATCAAAACTAGCTAACAAATTAGCATAACTTTGCAATATCTACGGTTATTGCCTTATAAAAGGAAGAATTATAAAAGAAACAATTATTGCTGATGTGTTCACAGGAGGGACTATGACAGCTCCAACTACTTTAAAGCACATCAGATTGTCTAGCGTTTGGTGTGTGGGGACTCATTTCCCAATCCTATTTTCTCTTTGATAGGGATAAATGTAATCTGCTTTAACCATCTAAACAAAGCTTTGATAACTAGGAAAACCACTCAATATAAAGCGTGAGAAGGAGAAAGAGAAAGATAAACAAAAGGGGTTTAATCAAATTGGTAATGATTTGTTAGATTGATGTAACATTGATGATCGATAAAGTGGAAAACGGAAAATCCAATTCACCATGAAATTGTTTTTCCTTTGTTTTAATAACAAACGTATCTTCAATTAAATCTTTTCTCAACTAATCTTAAGAGCATATCCTTAGCATGGAAAAAATACCTTCAAGTCATGGAAGAAATATCTTTTTATCTCATTTTCAATCTTAATTCTAAGTTTAAACAGAACTTCTTCTTCTTTTTTTTTTTTATAATTTGAAGTTAAAAAAAAACTTCGTTTTTATGTTTTTATCTATTTTCCATCTTATTTTCTATTTTTTTTTTTTACATTTATAATGGTGAATTTTTAATAACTTAATAATATGTATAATATTATTTTTATAATTTTTCATCAATAAAAATATCACAAAATAATAAATTTGAAAAAAAGAAGAGGGGCATTGATATGTTATCCCTACAGACATGTTATACGTAAGGGACACACATTTTTTATCATACAACTCCGGGTGTTACTCTTTTTAATTGGTTAATCAATTTTTAAATAGTTAATAATTTAATAATATATGTAATATTATTTTATATTTTTTATTAATAAAAATATAATAAAATAATAAATGAGATTAGAAAAAGTGAACCATCAATATTTTTTTCATGTATCATTGTCATCCCGAATTAAGGGTGGAGCCGCCATGCCCCAAAAAGAAATAACAAATATATATTTATTATTATTTTTACATTATGCCCCCAAGTTAAAGTTAAAAGAAAGGGGCCTTAGTAGCGGCAAACTTGCCCATCAGGTTTTGTTTCTTTTTTTTTAAAAAAAAAAAAATTATAGTTACATACTTTCTATTTTAAAATTTTTTTCCCATGTGACATAAGTGTAAGAAATAAATCAAATTTCTTCCTTATTTATTTAGAAAGCAAGAAAATTTATCATTATTTTATTGCTATTTTTGACAAATTAATGGATAATGAATTTTTTGCATATAGCTTAGTTGTTTATATTGAAAAAGACCTAACTGGTTTTTTTTATATATATATATATATATTTTGTTGCTTTAATTTACATTTATATAAGCATTAACCATTGTGAGTCTTTGATTATTAGTTAAGTTCAATATATTTATTTTAAAAATATATTCTAATTTTAATTTTTATATTTAGCCTCTAAAAAATAATAGCTAGCTCTATCTTTATCTTAAATCTCATTTGAGATTCAAATCCCCGTCACGTTTATATATCCCCTATTTTAGTTTGTCCCATTTCAAACCTATAATTTAGATAAGACACTGGGTGTCCTATCTTGTACCTACTCCTAATGAGAAGAGTGTTATTTGCCCACTTTTCTTTGCACAATAGTTTTCTCATTGTATGATATGCTTATCCTTTCTTACTCATAAATGCTCATCTAAGTATCATTTCTTTTATACATATCTTTAAACTTTTGGAATGAGACTAATAGCCTATTTGTGTTAGCTCTGAAAAAAAAAAAACTAAAAATATTATTAGAAGGCAAAAAATAAAAATTAATTTTTTTTAAAAAAAAATATAAGGATACTTATGAAAAAATAAAAACAGAAGTCAACTACTATTTAAAAAAAAAAAACAATTTTACAAACTAAAAACAAATTATTATTTTTTCTTTTAGTTCTATTTTTCACATTAAAAACACTATTTAAAGTCTATACAGATATTCTAATCTATGTTTGAGAAAGAGATCATTATAAAAATTATTTTAAAATTTAGTGCTCAAGACTTTTTGTTAAAACACGTTAGAGTTTCACTTACTTTTCACGTGTCAATGCCATCAATTCAATGAATAACTCTACTAACACCTCAACCACCCTAAAAAAGTTGGAACACTTGATTGTTCACGTGCACATGTAGGGTAGTGCACAAAGTAATTGATCACTTTAATGCAGAGAAGATATGCACAAATTAAAGAGATTCAACAAGATATATTTGGAGTTTTTTAGCTAGATAAATTTTTTAAAAGGGAAGAGATACAATCCTCAAACTTCTCTTTAAAAAAAGGGAGTATAAAATTTGTTTAGTTAGTAATTTAAATAAAATGAATTAATTACGGTCATTTTTTTTTATTAATTTATATTTTTTATAAATTTAAAACTTTAACGTTACAAAAATATCTTAATTATTATTATGTTTGAATGCCTTATTAATATCTAGTAGAACTTTTACCCATTATAATTTCAAACACATATTATCGATTTTTCTTGGTAAACTATTTTGGTGGTTTGCTTTTTGTGACAAGAAGAATATGGAGATCGAATATGTTCTGACATGGAATCATAACAAAATGTACGTCGGCACACTGAATTTTAGGTAGTATGGTTTTCAGATTCCAGAGTAAAATATGAGTACTCTCTCTTATGGATGTTTTTATAAAGTAATTTAATTAAATTATACGTAGTAATTATTAGTTAATTTTATTAATTTTTAAATTTTTTTATAATATTTTATTTTTATTTCATATCATTTGTTATCAACCAACAACTAAAAATAAATATCATCAACGTATTTATTAAAAGTAAGTAATAAAAAATAAAAATGTTATTAAAATTGTAAAATACCTTAAATTATCAAAATATTTTAAAATATGCTTTATAAAAAAACAAATTAGAGAGAGTATATAACATATACATAAATATATTTTATGGTGCCATCTAATAAATTGTGTAGTGTAGGTGCAGAAAATTTTAAATTTAATCAACCTTATTTATTTATATCTGTTTAATTTAAGTATCTCTAGTGCATTTTGGTTATACATTAATATTATCACTAAGTTTGGTCCCTAAAGAACATTAATATTAATTTGAGCACTTAACATTTTATCATGAATTCAGATCTCATGAAAAATATCTACAAGTGGAATGAATCTTCCAAGAAAAAGAAAAGAACTACGTCATCTTCCCGACAGCCTATATTTTTAGTATATAAACAATTAATTAGAAATTTTGTTAAAATATGATTATCGCAAAGGATATTACGATGAGGGTAGTGATTTCAAATCCTAAAATCACTTTAGAGAAGTGTCCATTATGTGCCACAAAGATCAATGTGGTTGTCTAGTCACATTTTAAGTGATGAATCAATTCTAAGTGAACAATATCAGAAAGCAAATAGCTTTAGCAGCATAGGCCTAGGCATAGGCCTAGGCATAGACAACTTATTTGATTTTCTTTTTTTCAATATATATATTTTATTAGAGCCAATTTTCTTATAAGTACACTATTAGCATATTTTTTAATAAGAATTCAAACCCAAATTCCTCTTGTTAAACTCATTGCCCCATCTATGACAATTTATTTTGTTTGGTATAAATTATCGATATTTAATATCACATTAAATATTGATTAATTCAGTTTGAATTAAATAAGATTATAAGAATAATAAATTTTTTTATTAAATTTTAATATAATTATATTTACAAAATTTAAAATCTAAATTTTTTAATTAAACTAAGATAACCTCTACTAAATGATCTACATTTGGTGCTATGACAACTTATTTGATTGATATATCGTACATCTTTATTTTTCTATCACTTTTCATATCTCACGTTACAAGTTCCGCATTTTAATATGAATAAAGGGGACATAAGTGATTGCCAAAGAGGCATAAAGTAATCCCTAATTATTTTATCTCCTGTCTAGTCAAATATTTCTGCTATGTGAGAGTGACTGTTCTGTTTTCATCTAAATAATTGAAGAATCTTCATATGCAGTTTCTGCTGTTGCTGAGTTGTAATGTCTAACCTGTAAAATAGTAAAAAGACAAAACACATTAGGTGTGGCAGTTAAGGGTTAAGGCTTAACTTATACAATCTAATTTAAGTGGTAAATAATAATATATGTTCTGAAGGAAGAAACTGATTGTATCTATATAACCAAAAGTCCCATGTTGACACACTCTCATTTTATCTGCCCTTCCATACCTCCCATCTATCATCCAAACACCAACTCTGATATTTTATAAAAATTATTCGATACTTTTTATTATATTAAGTATTAATTAATTTAAATTAAATAAAATTATAAAAATATAATTAATTTTTTATAATTTAAATTTAAAACTTTTAATTAAATTAAAATAACGAAATCATAACTATCTCTAGCATACAAAAGCCTGTATGGGACCATGCCGCATTCACATAACAGCCTACCTACCCGCAAACAGGTAGTATGGCGATCTACAACCAAAGTGGTACATGCATGAAATGGTTGAAATCCTGATAGTAGTATCCCTTGTACTTGGCTTAAGTTGGTTATAAAGTCAAGTAAAAAATGATTAAAATAAGTATAAGAAGGGAATACTAGTTATACAATATTAGAGATAGGCTGTTTTATATATGTATATTAGGTAGTTTTACCGAAACTGTCTTAAACACTTGGTATGCTCTTTTTTTTTTTTTTGGCATATATTTTGCATTTTTTTATTGTTATTTCTGGAATTTTTGGACCTTTTATAAAGACCTTTATTATGCTTTAGTTGTTACGTCACTATAACTTTTATTTTACTTTAATTGTTGTGGTTTTTGCTATTATGTATGGAATGGTTGTGGTAGTGTCTTAAAAAAAAAAAAGAAGAAATTAATGCAATTGCAACTAGGTATAGATGAGGCATTAAGTGATAGGAGATAAATGATTGAATTACTTGTAGCCAACTGTATCATATAATTGATTGTTAACTGTTCAATCGGTTTACCACTTCATTAATTATGTAATTTTATACCGATTAGATAGTTAATAGTCAACTATAAAAAATCTAAATTTGAAAATAAGTGGTAAGAGTAGCAATGTTGGAGAAAGCGGACAGGGCGGATCGGTTGCAGAAGGTGGGCTCTTTTCTTACTAATTGTGTCACCCTCCAATAAGATAAATAATATATGTTGTAAACTAATCATTAGTCTCTTGGATTAATCAGATAAGAGTATTATTTCTTACCAAAACAAAATTATCACATCCATGTTTCTCTGGTAGCATATGCAAAGACATCACACTTCTTCCCTAGTGTCACAACCCATAAGTCAAGAGGACACAGGTTGTGAATAGTTGCGTGTTATTGTAAGGTTCACTTGATTTTTCTTTTATTAGATAGTTAGAGAAGTGCTTTAACGGTTATGAGTTGAGTGTGTGTCTCTGTGGTTGATTCTTAAGACACCTCACTGGTTGAGATTTAGGGCCACTCCCATGATGAATCCATGGAAAGATGAAACCGTTGAACCTAAAGAATATTGAGATGAGTAGGCTAACCCTTGCCTATGAGATAGGGGTAGAGGTGCGGCACAGGTTGATTTGAAGTGTTAGATCTAAAGGCTTGTGATAGTGTGGTAACAGAACAGGACGGTCCTCTAAACATTGCGTGTTTGATGTTCTGCTAAACACATAAGAGTTTGTAAAGAGTTAGGTGGTTGAGATCCTGTTGACGAGGAGCTTGAAAATCTCCCAAGATGTCATAGTGGGTGGCATGCTTAGATGGAATACTCATCCATTGTGTAAACTCGCTGAGAGTTTGTCCATCAATTGAGGAGATACTAGTCGTTATGTGAGTAGGGTTTTAGTAGGCATGGAGTGGGCAACCCTTTAGTCAGGAATGGATGCCACATGTGCCAAGCTAGAAGGAAGGGGCATACTTTGGATGTGTCAAATGGCACGAGACCTCCAAGCACAAGGATGTACATGATATGGTGGTGGGAGAATATCATAGCCCACAAGTCAAGAGGACAATAATTGTGTGCAACTGTGTGTTTTTGGAAGGTTTTCTTGGTTTTGCTTCTATTTGATGGTTCGAAGTTCTCCAAGATTGCCATTTGAGTGTGTATCTTTAGGGTGCGTCCCCAAGATGTCTCACTAGTCAGGAGTTGGGGCCACTCCTCTGATGAGTTCATAGCAAGATGAAACCAATAAACCTCAAGCATATTAAAATGAGAAGGTTGATCATTACCTGTGAGATAAGGGTGGAGGTGTTGGGTAGGTTGATATTTAGTAAAGGTGATATTGGTCGCTGTGTGAGCGGAGTTCAAGTGAGTAGGGAGTAGGCAACCCTTTAGCCTATGATGGATGCCACATGTGCTAAAACAAGAGAGAAACTCAAGTTAAATATTGCATATACATCACTAAAACAACCATATAACTATATGTAATCATAACAAATCACCTTCACCAATATCCTATATATGATGCCTATATATATAAAAATACATACACTTTAAGAGCTTGGTTAAGTTTTTCATTGTTTCTAATTCTTCATCTTTTCCTTCAGATCCGATTCAATTAACTCAATCTTCTTTTTTGTTTCATCCTCATCCATGTATTTCATTACTTTAAAAAGGTCTCTTATATGCTAAATTTCTAATTTCAGTTTTTGTGTGCATAAGTTTTCTTTGTAGGTTAAGCACTCTTTTATGAATACTCTCAAATGAGTAATCAATTAACAAACAAAATTTGAAATAATGACCTATAATTAATACCTTCTATAGATGTGCAAAACAATATTCTTTTCGCTTTAGAAAATTCTACCATATCAAACTCTATTACCTTCTCCTCATCAATATCTCCTATTCTCTTGGGCTATAAAACACAAAATCCATAGTTTCATAGTAATTATTTTTTTCATATTTGTCATTTATTACTTCTAATTTCACGATTTTGATTCATGTAAAATTTGACTTTAAATATAAGTAAAGTTGAAATATTGTGATAATTTTTTCAAAGATTTTTCTAAAGAGTGTCAATGTAACAATTAATAGATCATCTTGAAATTATAAAATTGTTATAAATTTGAATGTCATTTATTACCCGTGGATTCTCCTTTATGGCATAGGATTTAATAAATTTAGAATTTATGACTTAGGATTTAACATTTAGGCTTTAGAGTTTATTTTATAGGTTTTAGGGTTTAACACTTAGGGTTTAGTGTTTATGATTCTAGGGTTTAATGGTTTGTTTTTAGGATTTACATTTAGAGTTTAGGGTTTTGCATATATGTTTAGTATTTATGGTTTTAGGGTTTACATTTCTAGGGATTTTGGCTTTTGACTTTTAGGATCTTAACATATACCATAAAACATAAGAACTATAAACCTTAGACATTAACCTTTAAATTTAAAATTTAAAACTGTAAACCCTAAATTACTAAACCCTACAACTATAAATTGTAAAGCCTAAATACTAGAGCATAAAACATAAATGATAAATCTTATGAATCTTAAATTTTAAAATCTAAACCCTAAATGTTAAACTCTAATCCTTAGATCCCTATAGGAGTAATTATTATTGAGTGTTTATAGGCACTCATTTAAAAAACTATTTTTTTTTCAAATACTACATTAACTAATTTTAAAAACTTTTTTAAATTATGTTATTCAGTTGGAATGAACTCATACAATCCCTCCATTTCATATATATCATTAGTACTTTAATGTTAATGCACATGTTTTAACAAATGATAAATATTGTAATGATTTGTCTAAAATACTGTCATTTTAGTAAAATATTCTTGTTTCACTTTGACGGTTGTTTTACAATACCAATGCATGTAATTAATTTTTTTTTTCTATTTTTACCCCTTAACAAGTAATTAATGTGTGATTTTTGAATATACTTAAAACGAATATTGGTAGTATTTATTATTAAAGATAATTTAGTAAAATTGTACTACCTCCATTTTATGATATGTGTTGTATAAGTTTTTTACACATGTATTAAGAAATTATTAATAAATCTTAAGTTTACTTTAATTTAACTAAATTACCTTTTTTATTCTCTTCATTAGTTACACCATCAATTTTTTCATCTTATTAAATAAAAATATAAAAGGAATAAAAAACTTGACAAAGCTTTAAAACTAAAATAACACATATTTTAAAACAAAACAAAAATTTTAAAACAACACATAGTGTGGAATGAAAGAAGTATTATTTATTAAGCTATTTATTGTGTTTCTTAACCATTATATAAAAATGTTAAATGACGTCGGTTCCTGTACCAATGTAGAATCAATTTTATTAAACAACGAAAAAGGGATGACAAGAGTAATTTAACGGTATTAAATGAGGGTATACTTGTAAAAAAAATTATCTATTCAGTAGATGGCTAAAATAACAATAGTTTTCAAAAAAATAAAAAAAGTTTAAATAGATTAAAGATATGAAATGGAGAGACTAATAATAAAGCATGTTATATGGGACACGGCAAGTCCGAACACAATCCCTATAAATAGCGTGGACCACCCACGTTGGCTTTGGAAGCAGAACCACTCGAACCAAGTGGCGTCCGAATCTTCACACTGTTATTTGTTTCCCAAGAAAAGTTGGGAAATAGAAGACATATGGATAGTGAGGATCAGAAAGCAAGTAGCGTGGCCATGGTTAACAAGAAGAAGAAAAGTGGGTCTTTCCGATCCATTTTCATGCATGCTGATAGCAGAGATTGGTTGCTGATGGCTTTAGGCTTCCTCGGATCCGTGGGTGATGGATTCTCCACCCCTCTTGTGTTGTTTGTCACTAGCCACTTGATGAACAATGTTGGGAGTGCGATTTCAAAGGAAGGAAACGATTTCCTCCGTAATATTAACAAGGTCTCTTCTATCTATCCCTCTCTCATCGTTTTATCATCACTTCTGTTTGTTAATATTGTTTCTGCAGAATGCACTGGTTCTGTGTTATGTGGCGTGTGGCTCTTTCGTGGTTTGCTTCCTCGAGGGCTTTTGTTGGACAAGAACGGGAGAGAGACAAGCTGCAAAAATGAGAGCAAGGTATTTGAAAGCAATTCTAAGACAAGAAGTGGCATACTTTGATTTGCACGTAACTAGCACATCTGAAGTTATCACCAGCGTCTCAAATGATAGCCTAATTATTCAAGATTGCCTTAGTGAAAAGGTTAACCATTTTTCTTTTTTAATCTTTACAATTGTTTGTCAATTTTGGGTTAAATTTGTTATAATTATATATTGACAGTGATCTGGTTTCCAATTTTGGAAACTAGGTCCCAAATTTCTTGATGAATTTCTCAACGTTGATTGGGAGCTACATAGTGGCTTTTGCAATGCTTTGGAGATTGGCTATTGTGGGGCTCCCTTTCGTGGTCCTTCTAGTAATTCCAGGGTTAATGTATGGAAGAACTTTGATGGAATTGGCGAGGAAAATAAAGGGAGAGTATAACCAAGCCGGTACAATAGCAGAGCAAGCAATATCTTCCATCAGAACCGTTTATTCCTTTGTCGGCGAGAGCAAGACCATGGATGCTTTCTCTGATGCTCTCCAAGGCTCGGTTAAGTTGGGCTTGAGACAAGGCTTGGCTAAAGGCTTAGCCATCGGAAGCAATGGTGTTGTCTTTGCCATATGGTCTTTCATGTGCTTTTATGGGAGCAGACTCGTCATGTACCATGGCGCCGAAGGCGGCACCGTTTTCATGGTTGGAGCAGCCATGGCTCTGGGTGGATTGTAACTACTCCTACCCCTTCCCTTGTATCGTTTAGCTAGCTACTTATAAAATAAATTATTTTGCCATTAAAGCATAGATGCAAGTGTGGTTAAAACGTGGCAAAATGATTCATTTTCAAAGTTAATAGTTAATGACGTACAAGTGTTTGATAAATTTTTTTACTTATTACTATAAAATGAACTATTTTGCTACTTAAACATAAATTATTTTGTCACTGACACATGGGTCAAAATGTGGTTAACATGTGTGAAAATGTTTATTTTTAGGGTTGGTAGCTAATGACACCCCAATATCAATTTTCCTTACTTTGTTACTTTTTTGTGTGTGTGAAACAGAACATTAGGTGCTTGTTTATCCAACATGAAGCACTTCTCAGAAGCAACTTCAGCAGGGGAAAGAATAATGGAAGTGATTAAAAGGGTGCCCAAGATTGATTCCGAAAATACAAAAGGGGAGATTTTGGAGAAGGTCTCAGGGGAAGTGGAATTTGATCATGTAGATTTTGCATACCCATCAAGGCCTCATAGCATTATTCTGAACCATTTTTGCCTAAAGATTCCAGCAGGGAAGACAGTGGCATTGGTGGGTGGGAGTGGCTCAGGAAAATCTACAGTGATATCACTTATGCAGAGGTTTTATGACCCACTTGGGGGAGAGATACGTGTTGATGGAGTGGCCATTCAGAGCCTGCAGCTCAAGTGGGTGAGATCACAGATGGGGTTAGTGAGCCAAGAGCCTGCACTGTTTGCGACCAGCATTAAAGAGAACATACTTTTTGGAAAAGAGGATGCCACATACGAGGAGGTTGTGGAGGCTGCCAAAGCTTCCAATGCTCATAATTTTATTTCACAGTTGCCTCAAGGATACGATACCCAGGTAAGATACTTTGCTTTCCACTCATAAAAACAACGAGGTTCACATGTGATTTTGGTCGATTAATGATTACATTGATAATTCTAAAATGTGATAAATTAAGATGATAATGTTATTTAATTCTATTATTTTTAATTATTATGCTATTTTTTTTTAAAAAAAAAATTAAAACTTCAATTCAATATCGTCAAATGAAATATATTTATCTCAAATTTAAATTAGTGTTGTGCAATGTAGTGTGAGATATTTAATAACTTATAAGAAAATTATAAGGAATAAATTTGAAATCCTAATAGTTTTTTATAAAAAAAAAAATTAAATATGCACCATAAAAAATTAAAATATTTTCCTATTCCCCATGATTGGCCTTGACAACAATAGTGGGGATATAGGTGATCTAAAAGATTCTTTGATATAATGGATATCAAGTCATGTCTTTCATCAACTAATAATTTGGTAACCCACATAGATAAAGTGCTTTTCTCCTTTCAACAAGTTGCAGACTCCTAGCTAATGCATCTCTCATGGTGAGTAGTATCAAAACTGAAACAACATAGATAGTTCACCTATATATTTCTATTTGTAGTAAACATTCTCCACTGAAGGACCCGTAAAAATAGTGTTGGTCCTGATTCAGAACAAGAAAGTGACTCGAGGAAAAATACAAAACGTTTCTGGGTAGTGTAGGTCCTCAAGCAATTTATAGTTGACACAAGCATGCACATCACTGATTGACTTCCTACGACTGAATCAAATAAATAATTGCTATATGCTCTTTCTAAAATGACTTCCTATGACCAATTAATCAGTTAACTTTTAGCTAATAGCTATGTTGATAATTTTATTTTTGGTGTAAGTTAATTAGCTTGATTAATTTAATGTATTTGAATATGAATAGGTTGGTGAAAGAGGTGTTCAAATGTCTGGGGGACAAAAACAAAGGATCGCAATTGCACGGGCAATAATCAAGAAACCCATAATTCTTTTATTGGATGAAGCAACCAGTGCATTAGACTCTGAATCTGAACGTGTTGTCCAAGAAGCTCTAGACAAAGCAACGGTGGGCCGTACTACGATCATCATCGCTCACCGTTTATCCACCATCCAAAACGCAGACATCATTGCAGTAGTTCAAAACAAGAGAGTCATGGAGATGGGGTCTCACGATGAGCTCATAAAAAACGACAATGGACTCTACACCTCGCTCGTTCGTCTCCAGCAAACTGAGAAATCAAAAGTGCAAGACGACACCATCTCCAACCCAAATTCTATTGCAAACAAAGACATCTACAATACTAGTAGTCGTAGACTCTCTCTGGTAAGTCGTTCTAGCTCTGCTAATTCAATTGCACCCAGTCGAGCTTCCTATGGTGACGAAGAAGTGGATGACGTGGTGTGTGAAGAAACGAAATTCCATGTTCCATTGTTTAAGAGGTTGATTCTTTTGATTCTGCCGGAGTGGAAGCATGCAAGCTTGGGGTGTATGAGTGCGGTATTGTTTGGTGCAGTTCAACCAATTTATGCATTCTCAATGGGTTCCATGATTTCTGTGTATTTCCTGACAAACCATAAAGAGATTAAGGAAAAGACAAGGATATACGCACTGTGTTTTCTGGGCTTAGCTGTCTTCTCTCTGGTTATTAACATATGCCAGCATTATAGTTTTGCATATATGGGAGAGTACTTGACCAAGAGGATTAGAGAGAGAATGCTTTCTAAGATACTCACATTTGAGGTTGGGTGGTTCGATCGGGATGAGAATGCTAGCGGTGCTGTTTGTTCTAGACTTGATAGAGATGCCAGTGTGGTAAGTTTTATAATTCTAGCTATACACTTGTTCTTAATCCATTTTCATCATTCATTCATTGCTTACAAGTTGCAGTACTGGTTAAACATTCCACCATTGTCATTCGTAGTTACCAAAATGGGCTTTGTGCAAAATGCTCTTAATTATTGAAAATATTTTTTTTTTCACGTGTGGAGTGAGGAGTGAGACAAAAAATAAAACAATGAGTGAAATAATAAATGTGAACTCGTATATCTCATATCTTTAACTTTATACAATAAGAGAAAGAAAATAGGCTCTATTCTCTTACTATCCTTTCTTCCTTTGTTTCTTATTGCACTAAAGAAAGTTAGAGGATTCATTTCACTTCTATGCTACTTCATGTTTCATTCTCGATTCACATTCCAATTAATTGTAAGATTATTTATATACTAGCACATGCATATGCATATGCATGAAAAAGTTAAATTTGTGGTAATGGTCTAGTTGAATTGGTTATGATGTTTTGTAGGTGAGATCGTTAGTGGGAGATCAAATGGCTCTGCTTGTACAAACATTATCAGCTGTGATAATAGCATGCACAATGGGGTTGGTAATTGCATGGAGGCTGGCCATAGTTATGATAGCCGTGCAACCCATTATCATAGTGTGTTTCTATACTAGGCGCGTCCTCCTTAGGAGCATGTCAAGCAAGGCCGTCAAAGCTCAAGACCAAAGTAGCAAACTAGCTGCCGAAGCTGTCTCTAATCTAAGAACTGTTGCTGCCTTCTCTTCCCAAGACCGTATCCTCAAAATGCTCGAAAAAGCCCAAGAAGGCCCAAGTCACGAGAGCATTCGCCAATCTTGGTATGCAGGTATTGGGCTTGGATGCTCTCAAAGCCTCACTTCATGTACTTGGGCCTTGGACTTTTGGTATGGCGGGAAACTCATCTCCCAAGGCTACATCTCAGCTAAAGCTCTACTAGAGACCTTCATGATTTTGGTGAGTACAGGTCGTGTTATTGCTGATGCTGGAAGCATGACCACAGACCTTGCCAAGGGCTCTGATGCTATGAGCTCAGTTTTTACTGTTCTACACAGTTTCACTAGGATTGAACCCGAAGACCCTGAGGGCTATAAGCCCAACAAGATAACGGGCCATTTGGAATTTCACAATGTACATTTTGCATACCCAGCTAGGCCCAATTTGATGATTTTTGAAGGGTTTTCAATCAAAATTGCAGCAGGAAAATCAATGGCATTAGTGGGCCAAAGTGGGTCTGGAAAGTCAACCATCATAGGATTAATAGAGAGATTCTATGACCCAATCAAAGGGACAGTGAGCATTGACAACATAGATATAAAATCATACAACCTAAGGTCACTAAGAAAACACATTGCATTGGTTAGCCAAGAGCCCATGTTGTTTGGTGGGACCATAAGAGAGAACATTGCATATGGAGCATTAAAGAAAGTTGATGAAGCAGAGGTGATTGAGGCAGCGAGAGCAGCCAACGCTCATGATTTCATCTCTAGTCTTCAGGATGGTTACGATACAGTGTGTGGAGACAGAGGGGTGCAATTGTCGGGTGGTCAAAAGCAAAGGATTGCAATTGCACGCGCTATACTAAAGAACCCAACGGTGCTATTGCTAGATGAAGCAACTAGTGCACTTGATAGTCAATCAGAGAAGGTGGTGCAAGACGCGCTAGAGCGCGTGATGGTGGGGAGAACAAGTGTGGTGGTGGCCCACAGGTTGAGCACCATACAAAATTGTGATGCAATTGCAGTGTTGGACAAGGGAAAGGTGGTGGAGAGAGGGACCCACTCGTCTTTGTTGGCCAAGGGACCAAACGGTGCGTATTACTCCTTGGTTAGTCTACAAAGGAGACCATCCAACAATTGCCACTCGATTAACTAACCAATTTCTTGTCAACTTAAACCTGAACCAAGGTTGAGATTTCTATATAAACTTGTTTTGGAGGGAAGATAGAAAATGGCTACGACAAGACCAGGAAATTAGTGGATGAGATGGAGATGGCACTTAATTTCAAGTTGCATGGTTGATCTTTTTTAATATTTGAATTTGTAATAATGCCTAACATCATCCTTGGTTAAGTGTATATATTTGATTAAGAGTTTGAATTAGTTAATTAATTAATAACAGAGGTGTGAATATATATATATATATATATATATATATTTTATATATAATTCAAGTTAGTATATATTATATATAAGTGTATTTATATATATATTATATATATATTATATATATATATAATATATTTTAAGATGAAATTAGTCTATTTAAATGATAAGTGTTTTAATTTAAATTATGATATATTTATCATATATTAAGATGAATTAATCTTATTTATATATAAGTATTATATATATATATATATATATATATAATATTTATATAGATATTATATATATATATATATATATATATATATATTTAATTGTAAGTATTTTCATATTAATCTATGTATATTTAGACTAGTAAATATCTCTGAGACTAATCCTAAGAGTATATCTTCTATATCCTTAGTATGTTTAGAAGAAAACTGCCAATGAAAGTTCATCCAAATGTACACCTTCTAATTATGCTCCAAAGGACTCATTTTTATTCTCAAGTCACGTGTGATTTTGAGAGTATATAGAGACAAAATTTTATGTCTTAGGATTAACTATTATTTTTATTCTCAAGTCACCTGAACCAAGAGTTGAGATCTGACTAAGACAAGCAAAAAACAGTCCCTTCAACCATCTCATGCTCATCGCTATAACTAAACTTAAATTAACCATATAACAAATAGTTTGAGCAACGTGGAGGTAGACCTAAATAAATATCCATTTTTCTTTTTATCATATATATGACAGGCAATGAGGTTTGAATGTCTAATCTCTCTTATGCACACTATCTAGGTTACAGTGAGGTGTGAGTTACTTATGTACAAATAACTATTAATTCAAAGATTAAAAGCAACTATAAGTAGTGGGCTAAATGAAAAGTAAATTAACTATTATTTATTGTTTTCGGTTTTATTTATGAGTATTTTTAAATATAATTAAAATACCGTTAATATTCATTAAGATTAATTTATTTACTAACTGAGCTTCTTTTTTTTTTTTTTTTTTTAATTTGCACACCTTATTGACTTTTTTTCTGTTTCGTATTCTATATACGAGCAATCAACTGTTTTTGCAAATAAGTGACTCAATTTTCGTGATGGTATGAAAATTAAAACAAAAGCCGACCTCTTGATTTCTTTGTTCTTTTTCCCTTTGATTATATACCTATTATCTAGTTAATCTTTTTGGTTTGTCAGGCCAATTGCCCCCTCTCTAGAGGCCATCTTATGTATTTCCTAATATTCTTAGGGCACACGCAACCATCAAGTAGTTCCCGTCTAAACTTTCTTAAATTGTAGATTCCATTGAAATAATTGATGAGGACTAGAGATACTGATGAAGATAGATTAGATGTAAGGCCATGATACAATATTTCATACAAGGCATTGAAGATGATATGCTGATGTGGCAGATGACATGGAAGCTGACTTGGCACCATGTGAATGCTGACATGGCAGTGATGACATGGACACTCTAACATGGCATGATTGACATAAGAACCACTTCAATAAATTTTACCTGAGACTTGTTTCCTTAATTTTCCTTATTTTACAAAAAAATTAGGAATATCTTTCAAATTCCTTGATTTTAGGACCGCATTTCCTTTCTTATTTAGAATACCATATTAGGACATCTTGATTTATTTCTTCTTAGAATATTTTCCTTATTTGATTAGGATTATTTCAATTTCTTTTAGGAAAGTATCTTATTTTGTTCTCTTTCTGTAAACTATAAATAAGGCTTCTTGTAGAGAGTTTTAGACATTAAAACATTGATTTAGAGTTTTAGATTTTATCTTGTTTTAGTTCGTGCTTCGACCCCAAGTGTTTGATATGGCATCACACTCACAACAGGCTCAAGACTTTGCATCGTCACAAATCTTTCCCGAAAGCATACAAGTCCTTGCCATTGATGCTAATCCAGTTTGTCTCAGAATTCACAGAGCTTTACTTGAAAAGTGCAAATATAAAGGTAATTTGCGTCTAATAAAAACTCCCCTCTTCTGCAGTTTATGTATATTTCAAGACTGCGTTTTTGCTTGGAATTTTCTTCTTGTGCGTTGCTTGGAATACATGTTAGACAAATTTTCGGTCTTTTGTTTGGGTTTTCTTTCAGAGTTTCTTCTTGGTTTTCTTTTCGGATGTTTCTTTAAGAGTGGTTTACATGTTAGATAAATTTTCTGTGTTTTGTTTGGGTTTTCTTTAAGAGTTTCTTCTTGGTTTTCTTTTCGGATGTTTCTTCTAAATTTTCTGTGTTTTGTTTGGGTTTTCTTTAAGAGTTTCTTCTTGGTTTTCTTTTCGGATGTTTCTTTAAGAGTAGAAACTACTGATATATGCTGGGCTAAGGGTTAGATGATTGTGCTATTTTCACATTCAAAATCAATAAATTAATTTGCTTTTGCACTTGTTTGATAAATCAGTCAGTTAGAAAATAAGAGTATTAATTTTTGTTGTATTCTTCAAGAAAACTTAGATAATGATGAAATTACATCTTCTTGTGGTGTACACTGTCGATCCCCTAATCTTCTGTAGCAATTTCTTATATACTTGGTTTCTGATAAACCTGAATTAATTAGTAGACATTTATTTCTACATGTTAAAATTAATGACAGCATCTCCTGTTTGATCTTTATTAAACAGTATTGATTGATTATGCAATTAATACATCTTTCCTTTGGGTTTTGTTATGACTTATTATCGATTATTATGCAATTGACTTTATGAGAGGTTTAAGAAATTGCTTATGCTTTTATTCTTCAGACTCACAAAAAATAAAAACTTTTTACAAAAGCTACGAACTTCTATTTATTATTAACAGTTAACAATAAATAATTAAATATTTATATGAAGTTTGGTTTAAATTATGCAGTCATCACAATAGCAGACACAAAAGAAGCACTACACCTCCTTCGGCAACCAGAAAACAAAATTGATCTTGTCCTTTCTCATGTTGTGAGGCATGACAATATGGATGGCTTGGAGCTTATGGAAACCATATCATCCTCTAAAATGGATGTACCCGTAGTCTGTGAGTGATCTCATCTTTTTACGAAGGCACAAACTTTTCCTTTTCTGTCTCACTCCTTTTTTAATAGCACTCAAATTTTTTTTTTTTAATAACTTATAAATAATATTTGTAATATTATTTTATAATTTTTAGCCAATACAAAAGTTCTGAGATGGGACATGGGATAGGGTATTGGACAAAAGATTTTGTCCTGAGTTTCGCACCATAAATTTGATAATGAATGTGCTTTTTTATTGCAGTGGTTTCAGCAAGAGATGACATGGATTATATCATGAGGGGTCTAAGACATGGAGCTAGTGACTACTTAATAAAACCTGTTCGATTAGCTGATATAAAGAAGCTTTGGTACCATGTTTTCAAGAAAATGACTGCAGGAACTCCAGCTGGGAATCCATGCATTCCCAAAAATATAATAATAATAAAAGAAGAAGAAGAAGATATGCCTAATAGCAAAAGGGTTAGGTGTGAGGACCTAAAGAAAGAAGAATCTGAGATCACCATCACTTCGAACAGAGGAGCCTCTTCTTCTAATAGCAAAAGAAGGATTTCCTGGACCGCAGATCTGCATGCTAAGTTTTTGGATGCTATGAACAAATTGGGAACCAAAAGTTAGTAAGCTTTAGGAAAAATTTTTTTTTTATCCTATTACACAGTATTCCTTCTTTTTCTTCTTATTTAAAACTAAGATATTCCCTTCTTATTTTTTTATTTTTATTTTTTTTCAGACAAAATTTATCCACTTAATATACTTGAACAAATGAATGTTCCAGGACTAACTCGACAAAATATAGCTAGCCACCTCCAGGTGAGTTATTTTCTCCATTCATCTAATCCCTATGCTATTTTAAGGTTAATATGTTTATCCTCCTCTTTAACTTTAGCTTATATATCGTTAACATACATTTAGAATGAAGTCGAAGGGTATTTCACTGAACTTATCTTTTAAAAAGTTGCCTTTATAAATTTTCTTTCTCTCCCTTTGTCCATATTGAAACTAACTCGCTGTCTTTCTCTTTCTTTTATTAATTATTGCTAGAAATATAGAGAAAATCTTAGAAAGTCAGAGAATGAAAATACAAAAGCAGAAGAGAATGATGTATTAACTGAAGATGAAGAGAAGACAATTCAGCTGGTTGCTCGCAGTAACCCTAAACCTGTAGAAAGTATTTCTGCAGCCAAAACTACTAGTAATCGACAGATCCAACGGCTGCAGCAGCAGGCTCTGCCACCCTCACAGCATATGCCAGTTTTGCAAACGCCAATGCAAACTTCTCAGCAGCATATGGGTACGGTAGCATCTATTCAACCTTCCCATATAATCTGCCAAGGACAAACTGTGCATGATCATCAGATGAAGCAAAATCTGGATTCAGCTTCAACCTTTGACGTGTTGAATAATCCAATTGTTCAACAAGCTTTAAGCCAGCAAGATTTTGGGTATGGAGCAAATAATCCTTCTTATCTCTCCTTCCAGCAGAGTGATTCTCAAAGTTATTTTCCCAACTATCCAAATTCTTCTCCCAACTCCTTTGGCTTTGCTTCCCATTTGGTTGAAGCTGCAACTTCATCTAAACTTGGTGTTTTTTCTCAACATGCTTTAGCCACTATGCCTCCACTTCAAAATTTCCCACTATCTAGTATGTCTTTTTCCTTTGAAGATTATATGTCCCTATGCTACTTTGATACATATATATATATATATATACACTTGCCTTTATTTGATTGACTCTTTCTTGGTCTAATTAAGGCCAATATGGAGGACAACACGCTATGGATTTTGTTCAAAGTGGAGGGGATTCAATTATTAGGAGAAATCTGATTGACTGCACAAGCAATATGCAAGTTACTGGAGCAGCTCCTTCATACATGCCGGAAAATGATGAAGCTAGATTAGAACAATTCAATCAAGAAAAGTTTTGCTCAAATGGTGATTTGCTTTGTCGGAAGAATTTCTCAGATTCTATCCTGAATGAAAGGGCTGGCTTAAATGGTAGTTTGCCTCACCCGAAAAGTTTCCCAGATTCGGAGTTGAATGAATTGATCTGGCAGGTATATATAGATATATATATATACTTTCTCAGCAACTCGTTAGACAACCATTAAGTTTATTTGTGTTTGTTTTGAGAATTCTTCAAGAATTATATCTGAGCCTTATTAAATATTTTCTTCTTTACCACTGATGTCTTTGATCAGTTTCATTAGATAACTGTCTTCATGTTTTTTCAGTTTAACGGTTGTGCAACTCCTCAGCTGCCATGAAGAGGTTGGCTTTTGGCTGATGATGAAGCTTGCTGCTCTTCTCTGTGATTATTTTTTGCAATTTCAGAATGCGCAAGAGAGCTCTCATCTCCTATTTTTTAAAAATTTACATGATTTTGTTAGTAACTTGTGTACTATATATTAGACTATAAGTGTTTTTAGCTTAAGCTACTTTTACTTTTCATGGCAAATTTCTCTATGGTTGCCACACAATGCAAGCTTTAATATAATTAGTCAATGATGTTTGATGATATAACAAATGATGGCTGGCTGTTGGCAAGGCACAAATAAAACAACACAAAATGCCGTAGATCCCAGATTTGTCAAATAAATGAGTAAACGTAAATTTGAACACAAAGATCAGTTAGACCATAATTACAATACCTTGGACTTCTTAATGCTCGTGAAGTTGCAGCAGCCAGCTTTATCGCATAGTTTCCATTAAGTGAAGTTATGCTTGTTCTATTAGAATGAAGCTGTAATGCCGGCTGAAAATCAATTTCAATGATGAGAAAGTTAGCTCCATTTCGGCGCTCGTCATAGAAACACATTTACAGAAACTATACAACTCTAAATTCTCATCATTCAGGGCTATAAATATGTGCAGACGAACTGTGACTTCTGATGGATATGATATTTTCTGCTCAACTTCTGTTGTCTATCTAGTATTAGATATACTTTTTTTTCTCTTCAATTATCTGGGTAAATTAAGATATTTTCAAACTCGTGTGAAATTGGAACAACTTGGAACTTCGAAAAACTATTAAACACCTTCTATCTTAAATCAAAAGATAATCGAAGTAGCCAGACAATTGACAGTGCAATGAGCTTCACTCTTAGAAATTTTCAATATCTAATCATAACATACATGTAAACATGACAGGAAATCCCAAGTTTGACCTATGGATGATGCATTGGCCTCCTTTAAGGCAGTGGAAACTCCGTTCTAGGATAAGACAAAAAAATATTGCAAGTTTGTGCCTTGGTGCGAATCTCCTACATTCCCACTAACACAATTAATTGTTTAGGAAAACAAATGTCAACATCATTATTTTCTTGGAGAACAACATGTTTCTCATCAACATTGAAGCTGACGTTAAAATGACTATCATAAGTAAAAGATTATAGTAGCATGGTCATATTAACTGCTGCAATGGAAGGATAACCGACTAAGGCGAATACAAACTACATTCTGAATAGAGCTAAAATCATTCTCATAATAAAGGCCTTTAGATCTCTGTCCACATTAATATAGTCAACAATGTCATTACAGTCAAACTATATCTTCATTGCAAACCTGTAAATATTACTATAAGCAAAATATAGCATAGTTCAAATTTCAAGGAATACCTGTAACAGGACAAGTAAATTTGTCAAATTTCTTCATATAACCGTAACTCAGATTTCTTCACAAACCTATAACAAGATATAACCATATCTTAAATTTGTTTTAGACATTTCAACAGCTTAAATTTGTTTTAGACATTTCAACAGACACTTAGCACACAACAAGAATGAAAATTATTATATAAATCAAAACTTCAATTCATGTGCATAAATCCCTACGCTGCATCCCTCTTGTTGTGAAAGATATAACGGGCCATGGTGTATGTAAATAAACTTAAAATAAACAGTATTCTCATAGAAAAGGTGAAAAATAAGCTTCTCTATAGAAGAAATCGCAAGAATCTTCACTTGAATCACACAATCTCTAATTCCAGAGTTGTCTCCTCTTGTTCTTTGTCCAAAAGATACCTTAAACTTGTTAAAACACCTTTTTTATACCAAGGAAATTAGGTTAAAATTTGTGAAAAGTCAGCCTAAAATCGATATGGGCGCTCAAGGCTGCAATGCTAACTCTAAGCACTAGATGCATAAATCAACGTATGATTTTCCACCACCCCAGCACTGAGTGTTGGAATCCTGGCACTCAATTCTGGGTGTCAAGAATGCTCTTCTTCAACTTTTGCATCAATAATAAGAGTTGGAATTTAAATTTTTTAGTAGTAGAAAGCATTTATAATATATCCAAATACACCCATCTCTTTCTCTTCATATTATTGTCATCAAAATGCTACCACTCTTACTCTTTCCTCTCTTTAATGATTTTGATTTAGAGTAATTCCGAAATGTTTGATAAAATTTAAAAACATTAAGGTAATTAATTAATTTCAACTAATTTTCTCGATCTGCGTGGTGTCTTTAAATAAGACCTGAGGAAATATTAGATTACTGTATATATATATATATATATATATATATATATATATATATATATAGATTCATTCATTCTGATATGGAAACATTAATTATTGTTGATATGAAAATTCTTTTAACAATAAAGATGAAATGTTTTTACATCAATAATTATTAATGCAGTGCATTTTATATACAAATATCACATACACCTCACCAATATGTTAGAATCACCCATTAGACAGCTTGACTGTTGAAAGTGAACATTGCAGTGAGACCAATTTAGAGCGTACGTTTTAGCTAGTAACTAATTTGGCAGGGTCCCATAACACGCCAATCATCATGTCCAAAAGCAGGGAATCACGTCTCCAAGGCCAGAGTCATTTGATCGAGATTGATGTCATTCTTAGCTTAAACCCAAAGCACTATATATAACTACACCCCCATCATATCATTCACCTCTACCAGCCCGGCGCTCACCTTCTTTTGCAGCACATTTTCAGAAGTAAAGTTCTCTTCTCTTCTGCCTTCAACAACTTCATTCTTATTATGTTGATCATTATGTTGCTTACTTTCTCTTCTGCCTTTCTCCTCTTTCAAGCTCCGTTTGTTTACGTTTGCAGCGATGAAGAGAAACAGTGACAAAACCACTGGTTCTGCATCTTCCTCTAGGACTACCAGTCTTGAAGATTTGTACCACTCTATTCTCTTTGGTCTTTCTTTCTATGTTGGTTGGTTTTACTAGTGCACTCAAAGATCGAATATAATTGACCAATTTCTAAAACATAATTTACTGGCTAGGGTTATGAGAGTTTAGGCATCTAAGGTTAAATGTCACTGTTCTTATTATAAATTTCTCTTGCTGGGATGTTTTAATGGTCATTCAATTTGTAGGGTACTAGAGTACATATATAATGTTAAAGTACCAGAAACAGATTTAGAAATCAATTTTTTTTAAAAAAAAAAAGGGACAAAATAATACTTAAGAAAATATAGGTGCCCAATCAAATACTCTAACAAAAAAAAAATTGAAGGAGGGGGGGGGGGGGGGGGGGGGCGGCGGCGGGGGTGTCATACTTGCCCCTCGAGCCGTCCAAGAGTTATTTCAATCTTTCATAAGGAGAATTCATTTTCTCCAATCTGGTGTTTGATGTGTTCTATGTATTCTTATGTGTGGGTTAATAGGTAATAGGGAACCCTAATTGAAGAAATGATATGTTGGCTGGTTAGGTTGGTTTCTCTAAAGATTCATCTTAACAAAAGCAAAACTTATTATTCATAAATGGATGTTGACTGGTTCTTTCCAAAGTCTAACCCTAACCCAGGTCTAAATATGTACTTATTGTTTCAAAATGTCGATCTATTGTTCCTATCTAATTCACATACAACCTAATCAACGGCACACAACATATGCTGAAGAATTTTAAAAAAACTGATTTTGTAGGGAAGAAGAAGCAGTGTGAGTGTGCTGTGTTTGGCCTGATCAGAATGCCAACTATTTTAAGAAAAAAGAAATATCTTTACATAACTTAGATGAGCTAATTAATGTGCTCAATTTTTCTAAGTATGTTTCATGCCATGTTGTTTGGTCGTTTTATGGGGTGGATTCTCCACTTCTTCTAATATTCTTTTTTCAATTGGAAAGAGTGAAAGCAAGTATGATATAAACACTACATATATATTTATAGCTGTTTTTGGATTATGTGTTCGTATCTGTTTATGTTGTATATATTTATGTTGTGTTGTGCCATTTAGTTTGAGATTTTAACATGTGACCTAGCCTTCATGTGTTATGAATGCCCTAATTAACTTATAGCTGACTTTATATGAGTATTTTGTAAAATATTTGTACTGAGCACAATAAATGTCTCCCTAACGTTGAGCGCAAGTGATTATAGTGCCTCCCTATTGGATAATATTTGTGCAGTAGCTTGTGTGTTTTTTTCCGGTGCATGATATGTGAACCAAATGAAGTTTTAATAAATTAAGCATGCAATTGAAGGAGTTGTATTTTATATATATAGTTTGTTGAAAATTTTATGAGTAGGACTAAGTTATTATAGAAATCAAATTAATAAAATAAAGAATAAAATGAAGTGTTACTTTACTGTTTTATAGATTCTTGCTCTTGTCGAATCCAGCAGGTACATCAAAAGAGCCGAGTATTTCCTAGAATGAACTCAAGTTCAATTTCTTTTTCAATAGGAAAGCGTAATCTATTGAAACGATACAACACAACAATGAATTGTGACATCTATTTGAACTTAATTTTCAATTTACAGATTAAAAAATAAAGATATTTGTGTTGTAATGATTCAAAGGATTTGAAATTTATCTTTCTATATATAAAAAATTAATGATCTTTTATCTTAAAATTTATAAAAATATAACAAAACATTTAAATAAGTAACGCTATTAAATTCTAATATTTTCTATTTCTTTTTTTATAAACTCTTTTCCTTTTAAATAATAATAATAATAAATCTTCTATGGCTGTTATGAATCTCGAGTCTCAAGGCTCTTGACTCATATAGACTGGTTAGCAAATACAAACAGTAGTAGTAGGGCCACCTTAGCACACGTTATTTTGTCATTTGCTGGGATTCAAAACTATCACTCCCAAGTGCAGTGCCAAACTCGTTTGGTATCATTTTCTTCGCTGTAACCACAATTCAATCCTTATAAAGATACCCAGTCTTGCTCTCCAGAATCCAGCTCTGCCCATTCCCTCACTTTCATTTTCCATTTCTGTACTGGTAAAAATTTCTCTTCCTTTATAGCCTTTGTTATGTTTTTCCTTCTATTTGCTGCTTGCTTCATCTAATGTCCTTTATTTTTTTTTCTCTGTATGTTTTAGTTTTGCGGAAATTAAGAAATTGAGAAATGACTATATCGTCGACATCAGCTCTGCTTCTTCTCAAAAGAATCTCACACTTGTAGACTTGTTCGTTTATATTGTCCTTTAAGTCCTTTCTATGCTCTCATAGTACTTTTATGCACTTTAAAGATCGTGGAAATTTTCTCTGTATGGGATGCTTTAGTTGTTCTTTTATAGGGATTTTCATTGTTTTATTTGATTAGAGATTACATTAGTTGATTTACTCTTCATTCTCTGTGTTTTGTGATAATTCATTTCTACGAGGATTAGTTCTTTCCCATTTCTAATGTTTATCTTTTCTTCTTAATCCAGGAAAATAGAACCAATTAGTGATCTCTCTGGTACCTGCGATTGCACTTCAGTATTCCTGCTTTCTTAAGTTTAATTGTGTCATTCAAGAACATTTCTTGATATGTTTAAACATATTTTGTTGGCAATGGGAAACCCTAATTTAGAAGTTGTTTGTGGCTTAAGTCTTATCCTAAACTGAACCAACCCTTACTGGTTCCAAATGTACACAAAGTCTACCTACAGGATAACTGATAACCAAAACCAATTCAGTCACCATCTCTTCTCATATAATTCAGATCCAACTTAAACTTTGGCATACAATATATGAAAGACTTTTCTCTTAAAAAAGATCCTCACACACTAGTAGGGTCTTTGTTCTATTCATGGAGGAATTCCTTGTCCTCTTTTTTGCAGAATTCATTTCTTCTAACATTTTTTTTTTTTTTGGACATATATATAACTAATAAGTGTTACCTATGCTATTTTTTTTTTTTTTAATCTTGATCACCAATGTTTGTAGGACACGAATCCATTACTAATCTTTCAACTCATAATTAATTCGACTCGAGTTAATTAAAAGACTCAAATTGAGACAAAACTCTTTCAAAAATAATTCTCTACATGCATATGAACTTTTATATATACATTGATCGATGTCTTATGCTTGCTCATATATATATAATACATTTATGTTTATATTGAATGGTGTTTTGTCATTTTGATTTCATGTCACCATGGATCTTTGTTGAGTCTCATCTAGGTGTCAACTAAGTTACAGTTAATATGTAATAATACATATATAGTAGCTTTCAAGTTGTTATCTAGTAAAATATTTGTGTTGATTTCAAGGGTTTGAAATATTTGCATTTTTAATGTTAATAGACCTAGTTGGTTCAAGATTCAAGATTCCACCTTCGTCATTTGTCTTTAAAGAGATATATATATATATATATATATATATATATTGTGTGTGTGTGTGTGTGTGTGTGTGTATGTTTGTAAAAGTTTTGAATCAGTTCAGTTTATTTCAATTCCAGGGCAAATACGATCAAAAAATGGGATAAGAAACTTCGGAATGCGAAAACCAACAACTTCTGGTGGGAACTCTTGTTTAATTGTTTTGTTCTATTTTGTGAAATAATATATATATGTATATTTCTCTCATGACAGATTGACTGCAGTTAGACTTATAATAAATTTTTAGTATCTAATCATATCATGCATGTAAATATGACAGGCAATCCAAAGTCCAAGCTAACGATGATGCATTGGCCTTCTTAAAGGCTGCGGAAACTGCGTTCCAGGATGACACAGAAAAATATTGCATGTTCCTTGACCTGCTGCTGCAATTCCATCATAAAAGGTAGATCCGTTTGTAATTGCTGTTGTGAATATCTGCTGTTGTCTATGGATGTAGTCCAATTGGGGATAAATCACGAAAATCCTGGTGTTCTTCATGTTTTGTGCATCTCTTTATTTATCTTGCTCAATTTTTATTTTTTATAACAAGCTGGTACTTGCTCTTAATGACTGATCATATTAATATGCTTTCACTACCACCAGATTTACTTGTTTCACAACTCCTCCTGAAAAAACTTGTTAGATTACTTGTTACTAGCTACCAACCTTTAACATGTTTTACTTTGCAAGGTGTGTTTGGCATCCTCATCCATCTCAAAAGTTTTGGTATTTACTAGATTCATGAGTTAGATACTATATCTTTGATATATACCCTGTTAGGCATGAGTTATTGTCTAGATTCATCTCAAACATTGCCACCTCTGAGGTTCAAGTTAGTATTACTACAAAAGAGAAAGCTTATTTGGGGAAGAGGAAGAGTAGATGATACTAGAGTTAGAGTTTTATATATGTTATGAGGGATTGTTGATCATTTTACTGTAATTAAGGATAGTTATGTAATTATGTTTTAACAGACAGGGACGGATACATGGCCCCCTCCTTCCTAAAATTACATATATTATATTTATAGAACCTAATGCACATGGTAAAACTATATGTAGTTGAGATGGCAGGGACTATTTTCTTGAGATAGAGTTTTTGTGTTCTATTTCTTTCATGGGCTTTTTTTTTTTAATTTCAACGGATCAACATTAGATTATTTACACTTCATATTGTCTATACTTATTTCAAACATATTTTTCCTTAAATATATAGCATTTTAATTAATTTATTGTACATAATTCCTTATTTTATATCTGACCCCTTTTCTTATGAAATAAAATATTGGGCTTAGCCCCTCTTTACTCAAGTTCTGGATTCGTCCCTATCAACAGACACCAATGTTTAGCATATTAGGGTTATCGCATTTTCCAAACAGCAAGGCATATCAAATAGTATTGGTCTTTTGAGAAAGATGAGAAAATGTATGTTTCACTTGAAGACTGAATTAATGCTTAGTGGTACTTATGCATGTCAGGTCGCAGGTTGACGAAGTCATAGAGACCGTGAAGGAGCTATTCCAAGGACACAATGATTTAATTTGTGGGTTTAACACCTTCTTATCCAAAGAACAAGAAATCAGTCAAGTAACCATTGATGAAGAAAAAGATTCTGAAATCCATCGAGCAATGGCCTTTATAGACAATGTGAAAGTAAGAACATATACTGTCCTTTGCTTCGTTAATTTTCCATTGTCATTTCTAGTAGGACACTTTCAATTTTTCTCCTCCATATAGGAACGACTTCAAAATGAAGAACGCTATCGGACATTCCTCGACATCATGGTCGAGTTCCAAAGGGGGAATGAGGAGATTGCACTTCAAGTTTTTAATGAGGTAGTAACCTATTTGAGTAATTGGGTCACTTGGTTTTGCATTGTTCTTGGGAAATTACACATATTCCTGTGAGGATCTTGTTTTAAATTGATTTACATGAGATTTTTTTATTATCTTCTCAAGAAACAATATATATTTTTCCAAAATTTATGCCCACCCTGTCTCTCTCCTCACTGAATTTCACTGTGAACTTTTCTCTGTTTAGGTTACTGTTCTTCTCAATGGCCATCAGGATTTGATAGAGGAGTTTACTACATTTTTTCCAGATGTACATGGCCATGAATGATGTAATTATTTCTAGCTATATAAGGGTTAAAACAAAACAAGATCTAGAAAGAAGAGACTGTAAGTAAAACAAACTGCTAAAGTAGAAAAAAGAGCAATCCTTCTTAATTTATAGACAATTTATGAGTACCTCTTTCAGCCCTATCTGAAGCCTTTGGCATGATGGGGTAGCATTTCCTCACGCTGAACTTTCTACTACCAAAATATAAAGAAAAACACTGAAAAATAAGAAAAGGTAGCTGGTCTGTGTTGAGCTCTGGATCCAATAAAATGGTTGAGAATTTTGCCACATCACTATTTTAGCTTGAAGGTGTCATTTAGTTCTTTGCTTGGTGGACAATCCCTACAAGAGTTCAAAATTAAAAGTTGCGTATCTTTTGTTTGTAAATCACAATTAACTTGCAATATAGAAATTCGTAATTTTTATATATGCATATACTGTAATTTTCTTCATGTCTAGTAGTCTACTTTTAATATAACAATTATGAAGGAAAAAATTGAAAAGTATATATCCTTAATTTATTATATCAATTGTGAATTTATGGGCTAGATTTTTGTGGATTTGATTAATAGAGAAAGATGTCAGTTGTTTTAATTGAATTTTTTTATTTTTTTATTTTTGCAATGTTTATGGTCCTTTTATAGATGGACATTCTTTGGGACTCAAATGAGCAGCATATTTATGCGAAGAACATGAAACAAGTTTCAAGATAGTTCCACTTCTATAGTCACTCTACAATCTGAATAGATGTACTTCCCACGATTGAAACATAGAAAAAAAAAATTCTTCGTCATTTTAGCTCTGTATATAAAGCATGAGATAAAATTTGTTGCCAAATCCAAATGAAACCCCTTTTCACAACAAAGAAGACTCAACGAAGCAGAAAAGGGCTTAGGTCTGAATTCTAACAGCTTCCCAATCCAGCTCTCTCCCTCCAACATCTTCAAACAGTCAAATTCAAAAGCAAACCAATATGTGTTAATAAAATAGGACATGTGTCAAAAAGTGATAGTAAGATACATCGTGAGAAAGCTCTTCAAACATTTATAGAAAAGATAATGAGAATGATAGCTTTGCTCTCATCTCTCATTTCAAGAGTTCACATCTGGCTTTTGTTTGAATCTGAAATTTTAAAAATGAACAGAGGAAGAATGAAGTAATTATGTAACATACTTACAAGTTAATAAAATCTCTTTAATCTTAATTTATACTATTGGATATAATTTAAACGTATTCAAGTAGTATTTATGATAATTTTTTAAATTCATGTAAGTATAGTTTGATTATTACAAAAAAAAGTTCAAAAAAAATTATTAATGTATACTTATCTTTCAAATATCGAGTCAAGTATCTACATCATAGACTGCATCTTATTAGATTCATTCATTTTCATATTGCAGCATTAATTATCATTGAAATGAAAACCATTTTAACAATAAAGATTAAATGTTTTGACATCAGTATTTATTAATGCAGTGCACATCATACAAATATTAGTATTACACGTAACTCACCAATATGTTAGAATCACCAATTAAAAAAAGAAGAAGAAGAAGAAGTGTGGATTAATTATCTTGACCATTGAACCATGGGTGACTTGAAATTGCACATTGTAGAGAGACAAATTTAGAGCGTACGTTTTAGTTAGTAATTAATTAGAGCACCAGATTCATTTCATTTCATACTTAGCTCAAACCCAAAGCCCCAACCAGCCCTATATATAAAGTTATCATCACCCATCTCTACCGAACCGCTGGCCATCAGCTTTGTTTGCAGCACATTTTCAGAGGTAAAGTTATCTTCACGTCTGCCTTGAATGTTTTCGTTCTTGTTCTGTTGATCATTCAGTTGCTTACTTTCTCTTCTGCTTTCTCTAGATCTTTCTGGCTGTTTGTTTACTTTTGCACCGATGAAGAAAGACAATGACAAAACCGCCGGTTCTGCATCTTCGTCTAAGACTCACAGTCTTGGGGATTTGTACTTCTCTACTCCCTTTGATCTTTCTTTCTTTGTTTTTTAGTTATCCTACTGCGCTCAAAGATTGGTCATAATTACAAAAATCGATCTTATTGGCTAGAGTTATGTCGGTTTGGCTAACTAGGGTGATATGTCAATGTTTTTTTGTGGTTTTAGTTTATCAAAAGGATGATTCCTTTTCTCCAATCCAGATTTTGTTATGTGTATTATTCCTATATGGGGAATTAATAGGTAATAGGAAACCCTAATTGAAGAGATGATATGCTTTCTGGTTATGTTGGTTCTCTAAAGATCTAACTTACCAGAAGGTAAAGTCATTATTCAGAAATGGTTCTTAACTGGTCTATTTCAAGTCTAACCCTGGGCTAAACCAACACCAATTATTTCAAATTAAATGTCGTTATATTGTTCTGATCTAATTCAGGTACAATTAAACTAATCAAGAGCACACAAAATATGCTTAAGAATTATTTTAGAAAAATAAAATAAAATCTGATTTTGTAGGGAAGAAACGTAAAACCAAGTATGAGATAATACACTACGTACACACGCACACATATATTGATGTTTTATGATTAATTATGTATTTGTATGTATTTATGTTGTGTTGTGCCATTCAGTTTTAGATTTTAACATGTCACCCAGTCTTTCTGTGTGTTATGAATGTTTTGTTTCTTTATAGGCTATCTGGTAATAGGTTACCCCTAATTAACATATAGCAGATTTTATACAAATATCTTGTAAAATATTTGTACTGAGTGTAATGAATGTCTCTCCATAATTGGTGCAAGTGCCTTCCCATTGGACATTGCAGCCCATTATTTTAGTGAACATTGCTATTCTTCTAAGTGATATCAGGGCTACTTGTTTCTTCGACAGAGACTTAAAGTAAATCATTCATTTATAATAACGTTAGGTTTTGAGATGCTTAATCAATTCTCAAGTCAGACTTTTGCCTTTTAAACTACTGCTTACCTTATCAATCGCCTTCCTTCCTCTGCTATCTGCTTTCAAATTCCTTATAAATGTATTTTTCATGAATTTCCTAACTATCACCATCCCAAACCCTTTGGGTGCCTTTGCTGTCCATGGTTATCTCCCTACAATTCCTCTAAACTTCAATCACGTTCTGCACTTTGCATTTTTGTAGGATACTCTACATGGCAGTCTGCTTATAAGTGTCTTGATCCTACTTCAAATAGGGTTTTTCTATCTAGGCATGTTAAATTCCCATGCAGGCACATGACACCTCGGCAGCCTTAGCCAGCAGCGGCGTCACCAGTCTCGGATCCTGCACCTCCTCGACCAGTCAACCCCATGTTTTCTCAGGTACGTCACCCTCACCCGTTATCTTCATTTCACTCACCACAATCCATTCCCACTAATACCACCTGTTCTCTGCCCCTCATTGACACCTCAACCCCGCTTCCCACCAATCCTTCGCCTAGGTGTCAGCCTAATCTCAAACCACCAGACCCATCCACCCCACCCACCTCAACCTCATCCCTGTCTTCCCCTTCAACTGACACCTCTACGTCCCAACCCTCTCCGTCGCCTACTGTCCAACGTAAATCCCATCGTCCCACCAAACCCAATCCCAAATATTATAACAATTCCTTTGTCAACTGCACCACCCATCACCCGATCCAACCATCCCTTGAACCCACCACTGTTACCCAAGCCACGAAAGATCCTCATTGGCCTCATGCTATAAACTTAGAATTTAATGATCTTATGGTGAATGGCGCTTGGGAGTTAGTTCCTAAATCTACATAGGTTCCAATTGGATGCAAATGGGTTTTTCACGTAAAAATGAAGTCTGATGGCACTATAAACATATTTAAGGCACGTTTAGTTGCCAAAACGTTCTCTCAAATTTATGGTAAAAATTATTTTGATACTTAGTCTAGTTACAGAACTTATTATTATTAGAATAATTTTATCTATTGCAGTCTCTCAAAGTTGACCCTTGAGGCAACTTAGCATTAATAATGCCTTCCTACAAGGCATGCATGAGGAAGTTTATACGGTTCAACCACTCGGGTACATTCACTCAAACTACCCTAATCATATTTGCAAGCTCCGTCGTGTCGCCTATGGTCTTAAACAAGCTCTCAGGGCTTGGTATATGGAACTTAAGGGTTTTCTACTCTCCTATGGTTTTCTGAAGTCCTCTGCAGATGCTTCTCTCTTCATTTATCAGCATAAGGGTGTTTTTGCTTATTTTTGGTTTATGTGGATGACATTATACTGACGGGAAACAACAATGATTTCTTAAATGCCTTTGTTGAGTCTCTTTCTCGTAGATTTTCGCTTAGAGATCTTGGTTCCCTCCACCACTTCCTCGGTGTGGAAGTCATTCCTACCTCTTCAGGTTTATTTCTATCTCAGCATCAACACATAGCCTCTCTTTTGGATGCTGCACGTCTCACAGGTGCCAAGGCAGTGGCCATTCCGCTGGCTCACTCCACTTCGCTATCTCTGCATGATGGCACTTCTGCTGCTGATGGCACCACGTATCGTTGACTTGTGGGATCTCTCCAGTATCTGTCCTTCACAAGTCCTGATATATCCTATACCGTCAACAAACTCTCGCAATTTATGCATGCTCCTCGATACACTCACATGCAAGCTCTCAAGCTCCTTATACAGTATTTTAAAGGTACTCTATATCATGGGTTGTTCCTTCGCAAAGGTGGCTCTCTTCATGTCACCGCTTGCTCCAACGCCAGCTGGGGTGACCATGTTGACACTGCAAGATCTACCACTGCGTACACTGTTTTTCTTGGCTGCAATATTATTTCCTGGCGCTCTGTCTCACGGTCCTCTACAGAAGCGGAATACAAAGCATTAGCTCATGCAGCTGCCGAAGTCCTCTGGGTTCTCCAACTTCTTCAGGAGCTTGGTGTCCCCACTTCTTCACCTCCGGTGCTGCTGTGTGATAACACTGGAGCTACTTACTCCTGCACTAATCCTGTCTATTATTCGCGTATGAAGCATGTGGCTCTCGACTATCATTTCGTCAGAGAACGAGTGGCAGATGTTACACTTCGGGTCCTCCATGTAAGCTCCAAAGACCAACTGGCTGACATGCTTACTAAGCCGCTTGCGGAGGCTCAGTTCACTTGGTTCAGGTCCAAGCTGGGTGTCTCCAATGGAGCCTCCATCTTGCGGGGCGTATCAAGACTCAATCAAGTTTATCCTAATAACTGTCCACGTCTCACTAAGATTTATCACTTCATGCAACTAGTGTTTATCTCCTTTTGTAATTCTATCCTTAGCCTCTCATTGTAACAGACTTACTCCCAGTCTAGGACTCTACTGCAATTGTATATAAGGCCATCGGCCTCAATTGAATATAATACAATTACATTTATTCTTTATAATTTCATCCCTTTGCTTAATAATAACAACGATGAAGCAATCTATGTACATATAAATCCAAATTTGATCTCAATTCATCAAATTTCAATTGTATTGTAGAGCAAATACAATCCTCAAATGGGAGGACGATCTCCGAAGAGCAAATAAGGAGATATTTTGGTATTTATACTCTTCATGAAATATATTACTCATAGGACCACATACATCCATGTACACTAACTCCAACTCTTGTTCGGCTTTCCATGCACCTTCTTTTAGGAATGGTTGGTAGTGATGTTTGCCTAGCATGCATCCTTCACAAACTCCAAATTTTTCTTCAATTGTTAGCAACCCATACACCATGTTCTTCTGTGAGAGCAACTTGAGACCCTTAAAATTCAAGTGTCCAAGTCTCTTGTGCCATAGAAAAAGGTTTTCAACTTATTTAACCATAAAGCTGAAATATTTCTCATAACTAAAAGTAAGTTAAAAACTCCTATTCTCGATCATTTTCAGCACAGCAACAAGTCCTCATTTTGAGTCAAAAATTTTACACTACCTATTCTCAAATATAAGATAATAGTTATGCTCCAAAAATTGTCCAATGCTCAACAAATTTTCTGCTAGTGCTGGCACATAAAGGGTGTCACAAATAGTCCTTCCTCCTTGCTTTGTTGCAACGCCAACGCTCCCTTTGCCTTTCACTTCAATGTATTCTCCATTGCCCAATTTAACTTCTGAGCTAATTGAAAAATCCATGTCAGTAAAAACTTCTTTATCTCCAATCATGTAATTCCTACAATGCTGTCAAAATACCACACATTATTGTGTTCTTCATATGCCTTTTGACAAGCATAGAACAAGTTTCATTCTTTATTTTTTGCTTCTGCAAATGCAACATGTGCTGATTATCAAAATGACAATCTTTTTAGATATGCCTGAACCTCTTGCAATTGTGACATTGAGACTTGCTTTTACTCCAACAATCTTTCTCTTCATGAGTGTTCTTCTTGCAAATTCCACACCATTTATTTGAGCCTTCATCATTTCCTCTTCTATCATAAGTGCTTCTTCCTCCTCTCCTCCTCATGAGTTTCTTCCTCTTCCTCTTTCTCTTGCAAATCTGCTACCTCTTGGAAACTCACTTTTATTTTGAGTTGAGGAATTGTTCTCATGGCTGAGCTTAGATTGAAATGCTCTCAACAGATATTTCAGTGCACCTTAACAATCTTTGCTCATATGACCTTAGAAAACCCATTAATCCTTGGATAGTCATAGTTGACAAATCTTGTTTCTTCCATAACAGCCACAATAGGATCAAATTTTCAGTCAAGCTAATAATAATTTTATGAAAAATTCTTCAATTATCAATTGTATCTTCACGAGACTTCGTTTGATTGACTAATTCAAATAATCTATTAAAAAATTCATTCAAGCTTTCATTCTCCTTCATCTTTTCTTTCTCAAAATCTCTTTTGAGAGATTGAAGTTTAACCGTTCTCACTATTGAGTCTCCTTCAAATTTATGTTGTAGAGTTTCTCGTGCTTCCTTGGCTATCATTGCTCTCATAATTTTTGAAAATATGGTTGATGAGACTCTTCTTTGAATTATTCTAAGAACTCCAACATCCATGATTCTTCTTCTCTTAAATTCTTCAAGTTGTGCAGCCGTAACATCTTTGCTGCAATAAGATCTTCATAGCCGGTTTTGACTAGGTTCAAGACATCCAAAGAGATGAACAAAAATCATAGTTTTCTCCTTCAAACAAAGGAACTTGAACATTGTTATAAATTGTGCTATTGGTTGTTGGAAGATTGCTTGAGGAAGCCATGACTTTTCACTTTTGTTAGTTTATTTATATCTAGTGGTTTAAGTGATAACTTTTCATTTATTTATTTCAATTAAAAAGCCTATAATATATGTTTTTGTATTTTAATATTTCATTATTACAAGTTTATAACTAATTTGATTTGTTTGACTTATGATTTTTTTTGTTCAAATTGTATACATGTTTATTTGTTAAAAAAAATTGTACTGACCCCTTGACCCAACCCTACAAATCTCGAGTTTGATTGAGTTGGGTTTGTAAAAAAAATTTCTAAAACCTAACTCAACCCAACCCATGGACATCCTTAGTTATTTTAGTGATAAAGAGTTAAAATCACTTAAGTATATTAACTAAAGTTTAAATCTATATATATGCCTGTGACATTGCGTGTGTATGAAGTGTTACTACCCATATACTGGGCCCAACACGAAGCCCACACCTCAGGCGGGGCCCATTTTCCCTACACAGTATATATATAGGATAGGTTGCCAGAAGTAGGACACGTCTTCACTTCTACCACCGAAATTCATCGTCGCCCCGATTGTCGATAATTCGGAGCTTCCATTTCAATTGCCGATGTCGAAAGTACAGTGCTTGGGCTGCTTATATTCCCATGCTGCATTCCCGCATTTTCACTAAGCCAAAAGAAGGATGGCAAAGTCGAACTTGTAAGTAAGTTCCCGAGGTATGCTGAGATAGTGAACCAGCCCGGGCGCATGCTGCTGATACCGACTCAAGTAGTGCTATGTAGTGCTGGCTTATAACCCAAGCGGAGGCATTAAGGTGGTTGGACAAAGCTATGGCTTGTTTGGTCAGACTAGAAGTCCATGCAATGAAGAAATGGTTAATGTATAGGCTGACCAAACCAATCCTGATAGGTGTTTCCACAAGACAGGCCAACCAAACCAATCCTGGTAGGTGTTTTCACGCATGGCGGCCACCAACATGCATTCTCATGAGACCCTTTTTGATATGGGAAGTCATGACTCTTGATCTATAACCTTCAGGTCATTAGCATTAGGGACTTTTGGCTCATTCTAATTCCAAACCATAGTTCTTCGTTCTTAGCATGGAACACCACCTCACTGCCCGTTCCTTTAAATACCGGGTCATCTATAAGTAACGTGGAAACTCGTACCCTTCATCTGCCAAGTCATTCAGACCCAACCTGGTGGAACCCATTTTCAAGCCCATGCTAGACTTCCTCCACCCGACCTGTTCGATGCGCAAATCGATGCTGTTTTGTGTGTAGAGAACGCCGCTGCTTACAACGGCAATCACATGTCTGGTGTCTTGCTTTTTGAAGATAATTACATAGGATAACTCATCCACCATACCCGGGTTGTGCACTCATCTCTCAAAGTCCCTAACCTTGAGGGGGGAGGACAAGTGTTACTACCCATATACTAGGAGCCCAACACGAAGCCCACACCTCAAGCCGGGCCCATTTTCCCTACATAGTATATATATAGGATAGGTTGCCAGAAGTAGGACACGTCCTTACTTCTACCACCGAAAATCAATCCTTCATACACACGCAACGTCACAATGCCAAGAAAAAAAAAATCTTGAATAGAATACTTTGGTGAATGAAAATAAATTGAAAACTTAAGCAATGCAAAAGGTTGATTTGCAATTTCATTATATTTCAATATCATATGGTGGGACTTGTGATGAATTGTCTATTTAGTTTAAGAAATGTTTTTTATATTTTTATTTGTTGAAATGTATTTTTATTTTCACATTTTTATTTCTAAAAACACTCGGTTTTTTATTTATTCAATACCTAACAATTACTTAATGAATTTTATTAAATCATTAGTTATTTCTCGTGAAAAAAAGGGGATAAGCCTATAAAATTATAAAATTGCCACTAGTTTGAAACACTAAAAAACAATTTTTTTTTATATATATTTTCAATCTTTAGGTCATTTCAAAACAAGTTAAAACATTTTTTGTTTATTAAATTAAATATGTTTTCAAGCTTCGTTGTCATTTCATTAGAAATAAAAATAGAAAAAAAAAAAGAGCAAATATATGTCCTTAATTTGCAGATAACTAGTATGACACCCATTTTATTTTATTTTTTATATTTCCAATATTTTAGAATATGTTTTAATTTTTTTGAGCTGCCCAGAAATAACTAATAACACATCTCAATTTTCTTTTTCAAGAAAAAAGCTTCTTTTCTAAATTGCAATTCCTATCTAATAGCTAACTAATTTAATGTCACATTAAACTTATTCATATAAAAACTATAACTCCTTTTTAAATGTAGATCTTTACACAAACTTTCATTCATTTTGCTTTACAATTTATATAACGAAATTTCTCACCCCTTTTCATCAAAAGACACACCTTCAAGCACACAAATTGGGAATATGAAAAAAAGTAAGTTAAGGTAGGTATATCAATTTGGTTTTGTTTCATTGAAGTAGGAAATGCAACAAAAGAAATTAAAAATACCAAATAGAATAGAAAGAGAGAAAGAAATAGAGTGGATAAAATGAAAAGACTAATTCCCAATATATATTAATGATAAACTCGTATCACAACTTAGTGAAAAGAAATATACTATAAATATACCTAGATAGAAATATAGATATAATTAGTAACATGTACACCATAACCAAGTTAACTATATAATCAAATTCCATTTCTTTATGTCATATCCTCGTATATCTATAAAGTTGGTTTCTAAACGGGTATCCTCCGGAGGCATGAGAGCAAGTATTACAATATTGAAATTGACTCCATTCTCGCAAACCATTTTGAAAAGTTATGAAAAATAGAGAAAAGAGTTTATTCTTAAAATAAACATAATAACATGATTGGAATAAAAATTTGACAATAACTTATTATAACAAATAATTAAGACAAATTGTTCAAAATTCTCTATATTTCTTTCTCTAGTAACTATAGATATGATGCAATTTATATCTATAATTCACATCAAAGTAATAAGAAAACTAAGTTAAGTGTAGAATCAATAGGTCAAAAAACTGCAACCTAGAAATATGTCAAGAAAACCATATAGTCAATTAGAATTTGTTTGACAAACAGCTACAACTTCATGTATAAGTATAACAGAACAAATGTTCTCTAGAGTCTCAAAGAAACTGTGATAGGAATAAAGAGAGAAGAAGTACCTTCTTTGCAACCACATCCTAAGAGAGAAGGAAGTTCGAGGCTAGAGAGAAAATTGAGGGTGGAAAAAAAATAGAAGGGATGAAAAGAGTTGTAATGGAGAAAATATGGGTGTTGTGGTGAGCGTAAGATAGAGATTTTGTGGTGATAAAAGATAGGATCATAATAATGTTGAAAAAAATAAGGTGATATACTCTTGTTCTTTTTGATTTTTTTTTTTTAATTTAGAAAAAGTTCAAATAATATTTAATTAATTGATTTACTTGAGGGACGTAAATGTAATTAATTTAATAAAAATAAAATTCAATTAAAAAAAAAAAGGTTCTAAATTAGGATAAAGGTAGAAACATCGTGGTGAGATAGAGTGAGGTAATAGTGGGAGATAGAAAAAAAAAAAAAAAATAAGGAATCAAAGTTATGGCATGGTGTGGAAGGGATAAGGGGAGAAGGAATAGAAATTTGAAGTAGTTATTGAGAAGGAATAGAGAATTTGAAGTAATTAGGAGAAGGAATAAAGAATTTGAAGTAATTTTTAATAAGACGTGTAAGTCTTAAAAATTAAATAGTAGTTATGGCAAGTAAATTGTAACAAATTTGTAGTGGTGAATAAAAATGGGTAACTTAAGAAATTAAAAAATATAAAAAAATACATCAAAATTCACAAACCATATGCTTATAAAAATTCTCCGTGTCATAAATAAATTCCCACGTGAACACGAGATATATCTGCACATCGATGCAGGCCTTAATATCTAGTTTAGTATAATATATAGATAGATAGATTGTGAGCAATAGAAGTAGATTGTGGATGTATGCTATTCGTTGTGTCATGTGTGCATCAACTGATAAATAAAATAGAATTATTCTTTTATCTTAGATGAGGTTTTGGGTAGTTTTAAGTCTAGCCCTTTTTGATTCTAAAGTGGGCCATTTCTTTTCACATACTCTTCAATTTCTATTCACACACTCCATATAAATTATTTTGGAACTTGTGTTTCAAAAATAACCTCTTTCGCACATCTAAACCATATTTGCAACATGGGCGTGTGGTTAGAAACATGAGGTGTGCCAAAAGAATTAAGTAGGAGTTAGTTTTAGATGAGGTGCACCATTGGGTTTGAATTCGAACCCTCTTGAGAAGACTGACAGGTTTTAATTCCTGAAGAGTGAAGATGCGTGGCCCCAAACATTATAGGAAAAAAAAAAAAAAAAAACTAAAAGGGCGTTCGGAGGATGGAGTCATTTTTGAATTATAGAATTTATAAATCACTAGGGTTTCAATTTTTAAAATGTGTCTGTTTAGCCTTATACATTTATGAGAAACATTTTTAAAAATATTCTTAAGAAATGAAAAATTAGAATTTCACTCCTTCTCGTATGAACTTTTTTAATAAATTATATTAAAAACAAATCCTAACAAACATATTTCTTGAGATCCTATTTTTTTTTAAAAAAAATACTAAACACAAGAAATAAAAATCTTAAGTTAAGATTCTCAACATTCAAAAAAGAATTCTTCTACACACCCCTAAGGAGATAGGAGATAAAATTGCAATTGATTTTCATGTTGGACAATAAAATTACAATTTTATGAGGAGTCGGATTAGTTCGGTGATCATCGTTTTACTAAACAAGCTTAAAGAAATTTTTTACTCAACTTTTAATCTTCAAGGGCCGCAAATTATAATTTTTGCATATATCTCATTTTTCCTCTTACCCAAAAATAAAAATTGCAGTTTTGATAATGCTGCTATGCAATTGCCCAAAATCAAAATGTATATATCTTTCTTGAAGGTTCCATATTGTTACACGTACAGTGTCTGTTAGAAGCAAGTACAAGTGTCTGTCCATTTTCACGTTTCAGATTATGTTTGGAAGCAAAATTTTCTAAGTTAGGTTGCTGCTTGTCAAAACTCTCCTTTTAGACCACTTTTAACTTTTTTTTGGAGATCGAAACGAAAGTTGAAACTCAGCAATTACTGGGTTGATTGATTCTGCGTCAAGTCAAACCTTAGTTTTGCCATTTCTTGACACGTGCTGAATGAGTCGTTGGATTTGCCGAATACGAATCCAAGCGAACTGTTTCTTTTGGTTGGGTTACGACTGAATTTCACCACTTAGGTATAAAAGTTGACCTGGAATTTTCTTTTTTGAATTTATTTATTTTATGAATCAAAATTATTATTTTATTTTTCATTATTTAAATGATAAACATTGTAAAAGTATAAAAATACAACACAGTGTTTAACATTATATAAAGTTTGATGGTATAAATATAAATAAAAATTTAATATTATATAATTTTTTTATTATCAATATATGTGAAATATAAATATATTACTAAATTTTTTAATTTATAACTAATTTAGTTTAAATTAATTCAACAACTCAAGTGAGAGTGAATATATTGTGAAAATATTTTTTGTATATATATAAACTTAAATACATATCAATATATTTTAAGACTTTAATTTCTTATCACTAAAATTAATTCTTGTTAAGAATAATATATAATATATAGTATGACATTATATAAAACTTTTGCATTATATAAAATTGATTATACTTATTTTAACAACTATACCCTTTTATATAACAATATTATATTAATATAATTTTGTTTAAGCAATTTTTTATTTTATATAAAAAAATTCAAATTCATTCCTCCCCATCTTTCTTCTCTTAATAAATAAATAAATAGACTTCAATTTTTCTTTCTCTTCCATTCTAATCTTCACCCTTCTCTGCGTTGGATATAAGGCAAGGCGGAGAGAGAGTCGCCAATCCCAAGTGTGCTTGGTGGTGTCACAGTTTATGCAATTTGCAGCCCCCACTCCCATGCCTGTGAGAAATTGAAACTGATTGGTGAGAGGAAGTTTTTTTAATAGCCCAGGAACTTATTTAAGAGATCAGTTATTTATATTTTTTAGAAATTATAAAAAAATCTTATTACAAATTTTAGGTTTTTTGGGAAATTAAAATACAAAAAAATTAATTTTTTAAATTCTTAAATATTTAAATTTATAAAAAAATTATCTTTGTTTTATTAAAAAATTACTTACATTAATAAAAAACTTAATTAATATCCAAACATAATAATAAATTTATTTAATCATCGTTTACTGAAGAAACTATTCAAAAGCATAGTTTCCACCAAACGTGAGCTAAGTGGATTGGGTGGCGGCACACATCCACTCTATTCAGAACGGTGGTGTGTATCAAAGATAAGTTTGTTGGGGCCAAAAGGAGAAATTAATATTGTAATTATATAATGCAAATGAGATCTGATTTGAAATACAATAATAAATTGTTTTAAATAGTAGTTAGTAAAATTGACAATATAAATATATCTAATAAATTGTATTAAATAAATTTATATAATGAAAGTTTATTTAATATGCTAAACGAAATATTATAATATTATAAAGTTGATTTATGTATGCTATATTTATAAAAGTATAGCATTGTAAATTTGATTAATGAGATATTTATATAAGTAGTTAGCAAAATTCTTGTAGGATAAAATCCTTGCCAATATAATTATCTTTTGTGTGAGATACGTACAATATTTAATCAAAAACTACCTATATAATTATAACTACTTATTCTTCACATAAAACATTTTATTGTTTAAGATGATAAAGGATAACAATATATCACAAGCTTTATCTTTATTATCATGGTTTTGGATCCTCATAAATACAAAGGAAAGTTAGAAAAACCATGGGAACCCGCAGTGAAAAAGGAAAATCAAAGCAAAAATGTAAAGTAAGAGGTAGAGGTAGATAAATGACAAAAAAAATAATAATAATAAATAAAAAAATCCATGGGCTTGGTTTAGTAGCTACGGATCAAGACCCGCCCTAGTAGCGTGCCGCATACAAATATTTCTTTTCATTTAAACTCTAAAATTGAAACAAGGTGGGCACATACAGAACCCTCCAAAGCTCTACCATAAGCTATTCCTTTTCTCACCAGTTTTTCGAAATTCTGCCTCTATGTTCTAACTATTTTTGAGTTGCTCCGCCTAAAAGAGCTTTGTTTCCCATAAAATTTCTCGTGAATTTTGGGCTTCCAGTGTTGTCTCAATTCTTCCCTTTAACGTAAAAACAAGAGAGAAGAGATAGAGGGCAACCTATTTCTGTTACTTGGGCGATCAAGCCCTTCACTGGTTTTCTTCTCCACCCAGAGATCTACTGACCCTGTTGAAGCAATATTTTCCTGAGAAAATCTAGAAACTGTCAAGTTGCAATTTTTCTTTCCTTTCTGTGAGTTCTGGACACGGGTTTTATGCTATTTACAATTATTGCATAATATTATTCTTTTTAATGATTTACTTTCTCTTGGCAGAGATGAAGAGGACAAGGGATGAACTTTTTCCTGGCTCAGGCTCTCAATTCAAGCGACCCTTTAGTTCCTCACGTGGGGATTCGTATGTTTTTCTCTTTTCCGTACCTTCCTTTATATGCTAATTTCATGTTGCTCCTTTGTATTGCCAGTTAATTTTCTGTGCTAGGAGAACTTTACTAGTGTACCTCATGAAGTTCTAAACTTTGGCTCCCTCACTGATGAATTTAAGCGTCTTTGCGATTGTTGGGTGTTTTTGCCTGGTCTTACGCATTTGATGAACTTTGCTTGGTGGCCTTTGATCATTAATCTGTTGTTAAATATGTTTGGGGTTATCATTTGGTTTACTTAAATTCACTCTGAGTGGGAACTTTGGATAAAGGAATAGATTTGTATGGCTATGGCCCCTCAAAAAATATGGCTGGCTTAATGAACAAATCTTACCAAGCAACATGTAAATATGGATAACATTCTAAATTACCTAACATAATAACTTTCAAACGGACAGATGCACTGTGTGCATATTTGTATGGACATTTTATTCTTTCAACGTGAAGCTGACAGAAGAGAACAGCAAGGAAATTTAAAATTTGGACAGGTTGATGCTCGTTGAATAAATGGAACATTTGATATCTGACATTAGATAAGAGTTGTTTGTATTAATTGTTGATATTCTGGGCTTCTGATTATGTGGTTGTCTTCTGTGCATGAAGCTATGGTCAAACCCAAATCCCTGGTGCTGGTGGAGGTGGAGGAGGAGGAGGGGGAGGAGGAATTGGCAGTGGCAGTGGCGGTGGTGTTGGAGCTACTTCACAGAAATTGACAACTAATGACGCATTGTCCTATTTAAAAGAAGTTAAAGACATGTTTCACGACCAAAGAGAAAAATATGATATGTTCCTTGAGGTCATGAAGGATTTCAAGGCTCAAAGGTACACTTTTCACTCCTTTTAACTATTTGATTGTGAAAAATGGAGTATTGTACTTAAAGGGTTATTCGATCAATAGTTCTCAATGTGCTGCGGTCCTTTTGTAGGACTGACACTACTGGTGTCATAGCAAGGGTGAAGGAACTTTTTAAAGGGCATAACAATTTGATTTTTGGATTTAACACCTTCTTGCCAAAGGGATATGAGATAACACTCGATGAAGATGAAGCTCATCCAAAGAAAACAGTTGAATTTGAAGAAGCTATTAGTTTTGTGAACAAGATTAAGGTGAGCGTGTTTTTTAATTTGTGTTTTTTACAGTCATTTGTTGTTTCCTGTCCTTTTGGTTGATGGGTTTTGCTTCTGCAGAAACGATTCCAAAATGATGAGCATGTTTACAAATCATTCTTGGACATTTTGAATATGTACCGCAAAGAGCACAAGGACATTGGTGAGGTCTACAGTGAGGTACAATGTTCAGTTCTAGTTCTTGGTATTCTTTTTTAGATTTTATCTCGTTATTTTTATTAATTTTCATGTTACAATATTTATTTGTGTTCTTTATTTTATGCTTTAGGTTTCTTCCCTTTTTGAGGACCATCCTGATTTGCTCGAGGAGTTCAAGAGATTCTTACCAGATACTTCTGCAACACCTGCGCAGCATCTTCCATATGGTCGACAATCTTTACAGCGTTTCAATGAGCGTAGTTCTACAGCACCCACAATGCGGCAAATGCACGTAGACAAGGCAATAAGATGGTTCCTCTCTTGTTTCTGAACTTTAGTGACTGATTTTGATGTTGGCTTACAAAGTTTTATTTGAACAGCAACGCTATCGACAAAACAGGCTTATTACTTCACAAGATCGTGATCTTAGTGTTGAGCGCCTTGAGATGGATGATGACAAAGCAATTATGAAGGCACACAGAGGAGATCCAAGGAAACGTATTGAGAAGGAGAGTAAGGATAGGAGAATTCGTGATCAGGATGAGCGAGAACATGATCATGATATTAACAATAGAGATTTAAATGTGCAACGATTTCCTGACAAAAAGAAATGTGTTAAGAAGGCTGAAGATTTTCGGTTGACTACTGACTTTGCTTCTCATGAAGATAAAGATACCTTAAAGAGTAAGTCAACATGCTATATGTTGGGTGGTTCCTTATGCTTGAACATGGTTGTGTATATTTTTATGCTTCTTGTCTTCTATATATGAGGTTCTTTTAGTTTGCCATTAAGTTCGATTTAAGTGTTTCTTTTTCTAGTTCAGCATTATTGGTGTTATGGGGCATTGTGAATATCCAATATTATCTTTTCCCCCCTATGTGAAGAGATGACTGTTCTTTGTGAGAATATCTGTTCTTTTTTTTTTTAATTTTTTATTATGTGAGAAGATGGCTTAATTAGCTGTACTATTGAAGCAACTCCAGCAATGAAAATAAAGAGGAAAGGAAAATTTTCAATTACATGTGTTTATTGTCAAAATATATGTAAACCAGTATGGTGCTAAATATTGCTTCAACTGGATAAATGTGTTGGTCTTTGGGAGAGCTCTGTCTCCGTTTTTGTCTTCCAATTAGCTCGGGCCAAATTAGTTGTGAGTTGAGAGACCTAGTAATAGGTTCATGCCTCACAGATATTGGTGGTCAAGAAGTACCAAAAAAATGTATGCCAAGATTCCTTATAAATACAATCCTTAATTTGTTATGGAACTATTACCATATAATTCTACATCATTTTATATTTTCTTCTCTTTCATCTCTCTCTCTTTCTCCAAAATTTTGACGTATAGATGGATTGTGCTGCTAATATGTGCTAGCGTTATATAATCTAAGATTTAGAGTTGGAAAATTCTGTGCTTAATTCAATTCAGTAATTGGCAGTTGTTTTGAGTTCTTGAAGTTGTTCTTATTAGCAGTTATTTATCCTGTGAATATATTTGTTGGTGAGAGAATTGTTCTTGCTTTATTATTTTTAATTAATCATATATTTGGGATTGGGGAACGAATGATACCTGGGCCATCATATGTCCCCATCCTCTATGCTGTTTTCATGATAAAGTCTTGAACTTTCATTGCTTTTTCTTAGACAATTCTTTAAATTTTGAATTTTCGACTTGCTTTGTTTTATAATTGAATTTGGAATCTTTTGACTGCATTCCAGCCATGTATAGTCAAGCATTCAGTTTCTGTGAGAAAGTTAAGGAGAAGCTGAGCAGCTCAGATGACTACCAGGCATTCTTAAAGTGCCTTCACATTTTCAGCAATGGAATAATTAAAAGGAATGATTTACAAAATTTGGTATGTGATGTTCAGTTTTTGGTTTTTTAAATTTATGCAGTAAGACATTTGTCTGCTTGTGCTGTTGTAGTTGCGATTTGAGTACTTGGTGACACTTAAGTCAGTTTAGTTATGTTATTCTTAAATTTAAAATGTATTTTTTGTTTTCTAGGAATTTTGTAGAGTCTCAACTGTTGAAATGTGGAAAATTGATTTGTTAGTTATATCTTTCAAATTCCTAAATCAAATCTTTAAGCTATTATCTCTCAAAGCTCTAACTAATGGCACGTGCTACTTTATATGAATTACTTTTCTATGCGCCTGTTGGTTTTGACACAGAAAGAACTTAGCAGAAAAGATAATAATAAAAGGGGATTTCATATAACTTAGGAGTTTGGTGAATACGGGCACATCATCCTGAGAGTGTATATGTTTCGGTTGTCAATAGCTGTGAAAACACAGTGACCATGAACCATCTATCTACCTTTTAATCTTATAGGAAGACATCAGTAAATGAATTTCTAAAAGGCCAAAACCTCTGTATGAAATTCCCCAGTTGCATTTTCCCCTAATTAGTCCATTTATTATAGATTATTATGGATAATGTAACAAATTAGTCATGATGATATGTCTGTGGCTGGATGTATCTCAATTCTGAATGTACACCTAATAAGTGCCAATATTTGTAGACATTGAGTTTATTTTCCATTGGATGCATCTTGTTTTGTAAGATCCTTATGTTAGACTATGGTTGTCACAGCTTGGCTGTACTTTAGATATTTAAATTGTTGCAACCAGTTGCTTCAAGATGTTACTGCAAATGGCTTTTAATTGAATTTAAACTCAATGTTTCAAGAAGAAAGCTTAAATAGTTTTCCTAGTTAGCATTTCCAGTTGTATGTTAGTGGCATTTACATATGCGCTATGTGAGAAAATTCATCAAAGTGTGTAATCACATAAAAGCACACAAAGAGACCTAGGTTATCATCAGGCTTCTGCGGTCCAAACTTATGCTTATCCAAATGGAGATTTTCCATTTGACTTTATCTGAGAGCTTCTGTTGGCACTAATATTTGTATATTATCTCAATCTTCCATTTCAGGTAACTGATTTACTTGGAAAATATCCCGATCTTATGGATGAATTTAATGATTTCTTGGAGCGTTGTGAGAATATTGGTAATTACTTTACCACTTTGGTATTGATTTTTTTTTTTTTTTTTTCTCACACTTTATCCTTGAGGATGTATCTGACATATTTGTTCTTGCAGATGGGTTCCTTGCTGGTGTCGTGAATAAAAGTATGTCGAGAATCCAAGATATACTACTTATTTATTACTCTCCTTAAACTCATGCTTTGATTTTCTTTCCTCTTTTATCATGGAGAAGGGGGCTGTCAGATTTGTAAATTGAGATTTTTTAAAAATGCTTTTGTGAACTTGCTGATCTGGTCTTCTTTGTTTTGTTTAAATTTAACCATTTCCATTTTTATGTTGGTGATTCATGCTGTGTGATTTCGAATGCTGTTTTTTCCCATTATCTTTTTGGTTAATTCTGATGTTGCAAAACACTCTGATTTCAGAGTCATTGTCTAGTGAAGGTCACATATCCAAATCATCAAAGTTGGAAGACAAAGATAAAGACCAGAAGCATGAAATGGATGGAGCTAGAGAGAAAGAAAGATACAAGGAAAAGTACATGAAATCCATTCAAGAATTAGACCTAAGTAACTGTGAACGATGTACTCCCAGCTACCGGCTTCTTCCAAAAGATGTACAAAACCTCTATCATATTTCTTTTCATTTTGGCTTTGTCAATATGTTTTCATCTTGTGGAACTCTTTTTGGGTTTTTGAATTTTTTGCAGTATCCAATTCTAGTGGCTAGCCAGAGATCTGAGCTTGGTGCTCAAGTATTGAACGATCATTGGGTATCTGTCACATCAGGAAGTGAGGATTACTCTTTCAAGCATATGCGCAGGAACCAGTATGAAGAGAGCCTGTTTAGGTGTGAAGATGACAGGTACAACTTGGGCCAATCTTGTCCATTATATATGTATATATATAATTTATATTATCCTCAAGTTTCACAGTTCATTTTTAATTCTTTTTTTAAAGTTTGAAAGGATGGGAATTTCTTACATAGGCTATTTATACAATTTCAATGTAGATTTGAGCTGGACATGTTACTAGAGTCTGTGAGCTCAGCTGCCAAACGTGCAGAGGAATTGTATAATAACATCAATGAAAATAAGATCAATGTGGAGGTTCCATTTCATGTTGAAGAGCACTTTAGTGGTTTGTATCAAAATCTTAATTCAAAATTATTTTGAAGAAATCTTTGTTCACCTTTCTTAGAGTTTTCTCATAAATTGATTCTATATAAGTGATTTTGTATTTCAGCTTTAAATTTAAGGTGCATTGAACGCCTATATGGTGACCACGGCCTTGATGTGATAGACATTTTACGCAAGAATCCAGCTCATGCTCTTCCTGTGATATTGACTCGCCTCAAACAAAAACAAGAGGAGTGGAGTAGGTGTCGTACAGATTTTAACAAGGTTTGGGCTGAAATATATGCCAAAAATCACTACAAGTCACTTGATCACCGCAGCTTCTATTTTAAACAACAAGATTCAAAGAACTTGAGTACAAAATGTGAGTTAGAAATTACGATCACAATAATAATTACTATTAGTTTGTTTGCCATTTTATTTCCTAGTTTAATTGCTTTGGCATGTTATGGGATGAACATTCATAAATAGATAGTGGAGATAATGTAAACCCAAATTATTTATGTTAGGCCTTTTCTTCACTAGTGTCCAAAGCATTTGACTGTTCTATATACTTTGTATAACCATAATGATCAATTTTTATGAGACTGCGTTACTGAGAATATTTGCATGTTTACCAGTTCTAATATTGTCTTCTCAATTAAATATGCAGCTTTGGTGGCTGAGATCAAAGAGATTAAAGAGAAGCAGCAGAAAGAGGATGATATTCTGCAGTGCATTGCTGCTGGAAATAAACATCCCCTTTTTCCGCATCTGGAATTTGAATACCCTGATGTTGGGATTCATGAAGATCTATATAAGCTTCTTTGCTTTTCTTGTGATGAGCTCTTCTCAAGTAAAGAGCTGTTTAATAAAATGATGAGACTTTGGACGGGCTTCTTGGAGCCAATGCTGGGTGTTCCTTCTAGATCTCATGTAAATGAAAATATAGAGGAAAGGAAAACTGAAAATCATGTTCACAATTTTGTTGCATCAAATACGGGAGATGGTGATGGAATCACTACTGGTGACATGGGTATAATGAATTCTAGGCAATCAAGACACGATAACGATGAAGTTAATGATACAGTAACTGAAGTAGAGAATGTTCAGGAAACTAGTTTAGCAGCCAATGATAAAGAAAATGGATCTGCTGATGGTGATCACATTAGCCGAGCTGATCCTTTGATGGAAAAAAATCTTGATTATGGTGATAAAGTCTTAAATAAACAACTTGTCTCTGATGAACAAGGAGCTATCTGCAATTCATCAATTGCAGTAAGAGGGGAAAATAATCAGAGCAGAACCAGCTTAGAAATGATGTCAGGTTTGTATACAAGATAGTTACAACATAAAAGTACTGTATAATTTTGGATATTTAGTGATTTTAGTTACTGAAATTTAGAGTTACTGGGTACATACTAAGAATTTAAATTTCTAGGTTGCGCCCCTACTCCATCCCGATCTACTCCCACATGTGGTGATGACGACACTGTAGCCAAGACTCAGGGTATTAATGTACCCTTGGTGGAGGTATGAGTTTAAAATTGTGACAAATTCTAATTATAATCATTTTAAGCAGAAGTACTCCTCAACAATTGTTGACTTTTGTTTCTCTCTTTCTCACGTTGTTGTTCTGCTGTACGTTGAATCGAGGGTCTTTCATTAAATGATATTGACATTTCTGCTTATCCTGGTGTTTCAGGGCCATGATGTTACAACTCCTGCTCATTTGACCAATGGGGCGCTTGCTGAAAGCAGTAAAGTCAAAAGCCATGAAGAATCTAAAATTGAAAAGGAGGAGGGTGAGTTATCACCTAATGGTGATTTCGAGGAAGATAACTTTGTTGGCTATGGAGATGTCAGTGCGCAGTTATCACCTAAGTCAAAGCACACTATTGAAAGAAGGAAATATCATTCCAGAAGTGGGGAGGAAGAATGCTGTCAAGAAACTGGATGTGATAATGATGCAGATGCTGACGATGAGGACAGTGAAAATGTTTCTGAAGCCGGTGAAGATGTCTCAGGTAGTGAGTCTGCTGGTGATGAATGCTCCAGGGAAGAGCATGAGGAAGAAGATATGGAACGTGATGATGTTGATGCTAAGGCTGAGAGTGAAGGTGAAGCTGAGGGGATATGTGATGGGCAATCCGTCGGAGGAGATGGCTCATCATTGCCATTGTCAGAAAGGTTCCTTTTGTCTGTGAAGCCTCTCACAAAGCGTGTATCTGCGGTTTCACATGTTGAAGAAAGAAAGGATTCCAGGATTTTTTATGTAAACGATGATTTCTATGTGCTTTTTAGGCTTCATCAAGTAAGAAAAAAATATTATTACTTAATGTTTGATTTTGCAGTGTGCTTTTGTTCGGTCTGTCATGTGCGCTTTAACTTGGCAGATTCTTTATGAGAGGATCTTATCAGCCAAAAAAAATTCACTAAGTGCTGAAACGAAATGGAGAACTGGAAAAGATTCTTCTTCTTCAGATCCTTATTTAAGGTATTCCTTTAACATGTTCTGTTGAGTTACGTTATAGAAGTTCTTAATGCATTTTTAGATTAAAATTGTCTATATTTACTGTAGATTTATCAATGCGCTTTACAATTTGCTTGATGGATCTTCCGACAATGCAAAGTTTGAAGATGAATGCCGAGCGATTCTCGGCAATCAGTCATATGTATTATTCACATTGGACAAGTTAATTTATAAATTGGTCAGACAGGTATGTAGAAATTTTTATGGTTGTTTTGTTTTTCATGCCCTCTGTAACTAGTTTTTTCTGAGGTTCTAAATCTTGATCTTTCCTGCAGCTTCAAACTGTCACAACTGATGAGATAGACGATAGGCTTCTTCAGTTGTATGAGTATGAAAGGTCAAGGAAACCTGGGAAATTGACTGATTCAGTATATCATGCAAATGCACGTGTCATCCTTCATGAAGAGAATACATATCGGATGGAATGTGTAGGTCCTTTGACTCAGTATAGATGGAAAAATTGTGTTCTAACTTCATGAATTACATTATTTTTATCCATGCATATGATCTTTTCCAATGTTGTCTTTTTTGCAGTCATCTGCCCCTTCCCGAATGTCCATCCAGCTAATGGACAATATGAGTGAAAAGCCTGAGGTGTATGCTGTGTCTATTGATCCAAATTTTGCCTTTTATCTGTACAATGATTTTCTGTCAGTCTTTCCCGGCAAAAAGGAACCCCAGGGCATAATACTGCAAAGGTACAGATACTGGATGATGCAGTTTAGTCTTTTATGGTTTGGCAGCATTTCTCTTTTTCTGTTGATGAGAAGGGAATCCATCAAATCTGTAAGGTGTTTTTGAAATCTAGTTCATATGCTATTTCCAACCAGTTGGGGTTCACCTACCAATATAGTTAGAGTTTAGATCAACTATGTATTGATTCTTCATTCGCTAACTGTGGAAATAACATTGGAGCTGTGGATGTTTGTTGCATTCTTTTGGTCAAACAAGTATATTAACGTATTATGGTTAACCTGTATTTCCCAATTAGATGATTCATGCTTTGCCCTTTTTTTGATATATGCAGAAATAAGGATAAATATGGAGGCTTAGATGAACTTTCTGCAGCATGCTCGGCCATGGAAGGTGTTCAAGTAATCAATGGATTGGAATGTAAGATAGCTTGTAATTCTTCCAAGGTATGTTGTGTTTCATTTTGCCAGTTTATTGCTTTATCCATATAATTTAATCAATTTTGTTAGGCCAGGATGCTGGTGTTCCTAACTGCTAAAGTTTTAATCCATATGTTCTATTGCAATCTGCTTTTGTTATATGAATTAAAGCTAAGTTCTTTCTTGGAAAGGTGAATGGACACTGGCATCTTGTTTCTGAGAAATTTCTTGGAATACTGTATCAGTTTTCTTCTTCTTTTGGTCCGACCAATATCCAAGGAACAAATAGTGTGACTGTTGAAGCTGGTATTCAAACTGCCATATGCTTGTTTTCTAATTAAAAGTCTCATCTGCAGATCTCATATGTTCTGGACACAGAAGATTTCTTCTTCCGACCAAAAAAACAAAGAAAAACATCTTCAGGGACTACATCTTCCCAGCATCATAGATCAAGAGAGGAAAGATTCCGCAGATTCTTATCAGGCCCACAATGATTCTGTATCTTCGCCTCAGTGTATGCATCAATTTAATAGTTGAAGAAGCTTGCATCCATGCTTTTAATCATGACAATAGTCCTAGTATGTGACCCAGGAACTTTGGGTTAATGGTCGCTGTCCTGTCCTTGTACTCATACAATGTATTTGAATTGTATCATCAAAGTGTAGGAAGTGAATAGCCAATTGGTGGGCATGTGATATTTTTATGGGGTAGCATTTCTGTTAATGCTTTGTAAATAATTTAGTGAATAATATAATTTTAGACATTTGTTTACCAAATTCATCATGCTCTTCAGTTACTCCTACCTATATATATCATAAATATTGCTCCAACGAGAAAGCAAATAGATTTGGTCTCATGCTCTCAATGTGATAACTTTATGCCAACGAATCATTCGAGGAAAATTGTATGCCTAGCACTTTGGGCTGTGGTTATTTTTTCTTGTACTGCCTTGCTACCTACAAATTTGTTAAACAGCAATTTCCCGTAAAGACAAAAAAATAAGAGAAAAATTCTCTATTTGTCTTTTTATACTTTATACTACGGTCAACTTTTTAAAAATAATTTTTTTGTTTTAAATTAAATAAATTAAAATTTTATATTTTTAAGTCATGAAGAAAAATATATTTTTAATTAAATAAAAATACCTCAATAAACATGAATGTTGGAGAAAATTATAAAAAAGAAGAAGAGTAAATTGAATTTTTTTTAAAGGAAGAATTGCCATAAAATGAAAGACAGAAAACCGTATTTCAAATGAATACGTACAAATGTATAACCATTGGTTAATTGTGTTGTTATATTGCTTTTTCATAATAAAAAATAAAAGTAAAAAATTTATTCTAAATCAAATCAAATAACTAAAAAAAAATTGTAGAAGGAAAATATGGTAATTGGGCAATTATGCCAAACGAAGCCGCCTCATTCCCACAGCTTAATTCTTGGCCATGGATGAAACACGAGCGCAAACCAGCAATTTTGTAACATCCACTACCTCCCTATCCTCTGTCTAATCCTCCTTCAAAAAAATTCAATCTTTCTGCTCTAGTCTCTCTTCTCTCGACAGGGTTTTTCTCACTTCAATGGCTTCTGGTTCGATTTCGAACGCTCCCGCCCCTGCTCTCTCTAGAGACTCCACCAAAAAGAAGAGGGTAAGCTTCTACGTATCTCCAATTTTCATTCTCTTTCCTTTCTGTTTGGTTGTGTGGAAGGTGAAGTGTCGGAAAATCCCTGAGAAGAGAGGGGGGGGGGGGGAAATTGACTTCTGAGTGTGTGATATTCTTGAGCCTACAGAGTGAAAGATATGATTCTAAAAATTTAATGAAAGGTTCATGTTTTGTCCGTAAAAAAATTCGAAAATTTCCTGTTTTCTTCATGGATTGGGAATGTGGCAACTTTCTAACGCAATTCTGAAAATTCAGACAAATGGGTCGGCAAAACTGAAGCAAATCAAGCTTGATGTTCGGCGTGAGCAATGGCTTTCTCGAGGTAGCTCTTTGATCTTCCTTCTGCATGAGAATCTTTAGCTATGGTGGTAGGCTTTAGATTATTTTCTTTTTTTTTTTTCCCCTTCATTGCTTAGTCCATCAATAGCATTGAATTCACAAAATGATATAGTTTCTTTTGTTTTTCTGATCCAACCAGGAATATCTTCATATCGTGTCTGTCTTTAGAGATAATGCCGGAATATTGGTATAAAAAAGTTTAATTTGAAGTTGCTTTTATTTCTTAATTCTCTGTAGATGACATTATCTTTCCCTTTGTTGTTGTTGCTTGTTGTATTGTGATAATACTTTCCTCCATGCTGTATGTTCATGTGAAATAACCTGAAGCTAAACTTGAAAATTTTCATTGGAAACCGATGTGTAGTAAATCCACACGCTTTCAATCTTTATAATTTCTCTCAGTATGTTCTTTAAAATTTTTCAAATGAACTTGTCCTTCAAAGCTAGTATTATTCCTTACTGGGTTTTAAAACAATTATTGAAATGAGTAGGAAAATCATTTTACAGATTTCAAGTAACTCAGTAATTAATTTTTCAAAATTTTCGCACTCTTTTTCTTAAGTGCTCACTGAGATTGAAGCATCACTCCATAAATCAGAAAGTGATGAGAACTGGTAATCTTTCAACTTTATGATGAGTCCATATTTTGTTTATAAAACAAATGTGAGGAGTCCCAGTTTATTATTTTAAATTGGCTAAACAAAGTGAAAACATTAATTCTGAATTGCTTTAGAATCATTTGAAAGTTACTGTATTTTTTTTAATTCATTTGTTAAGTTGCAGTCAAGAAGGGATGCACAGTTGATTCCAACGGAAGGGTTGAACATCCTCCACCATCTAGGCACATTGCTAATGAGCAGAATGTATCATCCAAAAAGGCAAACAGGAGGGAAAGAGGAGAGGATGTTCATGGCTCAAGCATCCAGGACAATGTCATGGGATCCCTGGCTAACAGTCCCGTTCTTATTAATTTTCACCTGGATGATTCAGGCAACGGTCTTTTTGATAGCGGGAGCAAGAGCAGCAGTAGCATGTGTAATTGTGTCTCTGAAAATGCCAGCAATGAAGAAGAGGATGATGGATGCTTTGATGACTGGGAAGCTGTTGCTGATGCCTTAAATGCAGATAATAAGATGCAAAACCTGGTTTCAGAGTCCGCAACAGGTCCAGAGATGAGTAATTCATTTGCTGGCTCCACAACTAGCGTTCCTATCAATGCCCCAAATACTGGAGTGGATTTATCAAAAAAGGAGTGCAGGTCAGCAGTTCCTGAATCTCATCTCAACTGTCGAGCATGGAAACCCGATGATGCTTTTCGTCCACAGTGTTTGCCCAACCTCTCAAGGCAACATAGTTCTCTGATGAATTCTGACTGGCATGGTGAATGGCAAAGCATCATTTCCCAGCCTTCGTGTCCCATCTGCTATGAGGATTTAGATGTGACAGATTCAAGCTTTCTTCCTTGTTCATGTGGATTTCGCCTTTGCCTTTTTTGTCACAAAAGGATTCTTGAGGCTGATGGGCGATGTCCAGGCTGCAGGAAACCATATGATCATATAGATGCGACTGTTGGATTTAACATGGGAGCTGCGGCTTTGCACATTACTCGATCATGCAGTATGAGTACTGGGTGCTAAGATCTTGTGAGGTAGTTCGTGTTCTACAATTTATGTAAATGATTTCTGTTTCTCTTGGTCACAATAATTTGATAGTTGTTTTCCCCTGCTCACCTGAAACTTGAAAGTTCACTCGGATAGATTAATGACCCAAAAAAAGAATAAAACATGAGTTTGTAATCAAAATAAAACAAATGGAATAATGTAGACTTTGAAGATTGAAAATTGAATGAAACTTGGTTTCTTCAGTTTGTATCATGTTGATATAACTTACTGATGTCTCTATATGTACACAGGAAATAACTTGAGAGTTTGAAGATTCAAAAACTGAATAAAACTTGGATCTTCTGTTGTACTATGTTCTGTTATGGTTGGTCGATTCTGAATGTGTTAGACTATGTTGGCCTGATTCTGTTTTTCCCGGGAGAAAATGTGTTATCTTAATTTAGCATTTAATTTTTTTATTCTATCCATTATGATCAATTAAAATATTATAAAATAATGTTACATAAAAAGTGGTTTTACTTATTTGGACTAGTGTTATCAATGGTGGCCCATGACGGTATGGCTTGGCTGGCTGGCACCCCTTCTAAGTCATCGAACACCTCATGGCCTGCCGGTTCCACATAGTGGCACCATGGCTTTTGCAATTGTTTTTCTCATTTTTACCATTTTACCCTGACATAAATAAAACAAACAAATTAGATTAATTTTTTAGAAAGGCAAATTTGTCTTTTTAACACTCAAAATTCTTAAAAAACTTAAACTGTTGTTATTCTTCTTTTATCATTTTAATTTGTCTTGTGTTGTTATTATTAATAAAAATATTATTAGAAAGTTTGTTATTTGATTTTAATATATTTAATTTTTTTTTTATATATACATTTTTAAAATACAAACTTCGCCATGCATTCAAATGGTTTTATAGTCTTTTTCATCCTCGCCGCATGCTAACATGAACCACCATATGTGATTTGATAATTTTGATTTGGACTAATTATAATAAGTAAAACTAAAATTAATACAGCATTGTGCGGAATGGCTAATACAGTCAATTTGGATATTTAGTATATATATTCAAAGAGAAAGAGGGCTGGTGGTTAGTACTGAGTCTTATATATCTCAGAGTCAATGTACATAAACAATGTCATAAGAACAATGTTACACACCTCGTAGAGTCGCATTTACACAGATCAGTCCAAAGTGTCTTAATACGATTTAACATAGGAAAAAAAATAGGTTTAATTATAGAAATGTATAGTTTTAGATAAAATTTTAAAAAATTTTATGGTTAAAACGTTAAAAGTTAAAAATTAGGTCTTATAACAATTTTTAAAATGTTTATGAATTAGTTTTTATAATTTTTATAATTTAAAATATTAAAAATTAATTTTTATAATTTATAAATATTTATTTATTAGTTGAAACTATTTTTATAAATATTTGTATAATTCATAAATGAATTTTTAATAAAATTTAAATTATAGAAATTATTTTAAATTTTGTATAAAATCATAAAATTTTATAGTATGGAATTAATTGATAGAGTTAGATAATAAAAATTAATTTATAAATATTTATAAATTAAAAAAAATCAATATTTTAAGTTATATGAATTTTTTAATTTTTGAGTAAAATTATGAAGACTAAAAATATTATTAAATCAAAAAATTATGATGAATAGTTGATTAATTGTTTATTTATAGCTCATGGATCAAATTGAGAACACGAATACATAAAAATGGAATGATTATTCAATTTTATAATTTTTTATGGTATTAATCAAGTATGAATCTATTATTAAATCTTTTAATATGTAACTAATTTAATTTAAATTAAAAAATATTACAAAAACAACAAAACTCTAACGTAACTACATTTTTAAGGTTTGAACTTAAAACTTCTAATTAAGCTATAATAATTTATACTAATTTATCTATATCTTTGGTGGTTTAAGGTTTATAATTGAGTAAATTACTCTTTTGCCCCTCAAGAATCATAACAAATTCGATCACACCCCAATATTTATACTTAATCAAATAAAAAATGAAATACAAGTTAATCAAATATCACCTTCCGTCAAACTCTGTCACTAGAAGTTAACAGAGGAAGCGTGTACCATTAAACAATGGCCTAGACGTTAAATATTGACTTAAACTCAAAAGTTAATCAAATACCGCCCTAATGAAATAAAAATTAATCAAGTATCACCCTTCATCTTGTGCCTTTGAGTTTTTTTTTTTTAAAAGCTGTTTTTTTAACACATAAAACTTCAGCACTACTAGCGTTCAAATTCCCCCAAGGCTACTCGTTTCACATATTGCAATGAAATAAAAATGAACCATTCATATTACCACATAAAATATCTTCTCATATTGTTGAGATGTCATATTTTTTTGAAAGACATTTACAAGAATAATATTATGACTTAATGCCATTGTCTAAATCAAGATGATAAAGTTATCCTGATGCATATTTTAAAAGTCAATGACAAAATACAGAACACAGCTTCACAGAAAGATGAGACACTTCCATTCTATGGACATCTTAGTACAAATTAAGCAGATAATCTTAAGGACTAACTCATAACCAGATATACTATTTGTAAAAAATGCATTTATGTATTTAAATAAAACTCACTTGTTTTAGCTTTTTTTTTAAAAAAATAAAAATTCAAAGGCACAATACAGAGGGCGATATTTATTAATTTTTATTTTATTAAGGTGGTATTTGTTTAACTTTTAAGTCTGAGTCAACATTTAACGTCCATGTCATCGTTTAACAGTACAAATTAACTTTCTTTGTCAACATTTAGTGACCGAGTTAGACAATAGGTGATATTTGATTAATTTTTATTTTATTAGGGTGTTATCTGATTAAGTATAAAGATTGAGGTATGATCAAATTTTCTATGATTTTTAAGGAGTAGTTGGTAGGCTGAAATGGGAAACCAAGTATAATAAAAGAGGATAAAATAATAATAATTTTAATAAAAATAAACAAAGTATGATAAAAGGAGATAAATTAAAAAAATAAATTGCAAGGAGCCTGAAAATGAGCAATCATACTTTTTTAATTGAGATTGTGATAGAACAGGAACACAAACTCTTTTATATTAGTTTAAACTTTAAAATATATATATATATATATATATATATATATATATATATATATATATATGGAGTATAAAAGTGTCAAAAATTTATTTATTGTGCTAATACACAAAACCTGACTAATTCTTACTTTTATAAAATAAAATTTAGAATAAATTGAGAATAACTATTGTTTGTCTTTTTTTCCCCCAAACATAAGAATGCTATAATAGAGAATGAAATGAAATGGAATGAGATTCTATCTACCTAGGAGATTGTTTGTTTGAATTGGCGTTATCATTGCCTCAAGGCAAATCATTAGGGGAAGTGCTTAACCGCGTTTTTTTTTAATAATATTATCATGCCTAATATCAAGAGATAATCTGAATTCCTGACTTGTATTAAATTTTTATTAATATTTTTATCTTCTCTACCTTACTCTTTTGATTAATAAAAAATTATAAAATAATTAAAAACTTTATTAAATAACTAATATATAATACATATATATATATATATATATATATATATATATATATATATATATATATATATATATATATATATATATATATATATATATATATGGGCAACAAAATTACTTTTCACTTTGTGGCCGTTTATGTTCCTTGTTCAATGTCTGGGAACGTTAAAAGAGTATAATTTGATCTGGTAAAGTTGGGACACTCGTCCAGATTCACCTTCCGTTTCTCGTAAAATGCAATTTGTCAACAATGGATTTCACACTTTTCCATCAAAACCTTAAAAGAAAAGTGGGTAGGAGAAGACGGAAACACAAAAACAGAGATCAAGACAGTCATAATTTAATATTGCAAAAAATAAGAAAACATTTAGCATGTTCAAAGCATGTAACCACCTCAAGAATATTTATTTATTGGCTATCAGAAAAAAGAATATTATTTATTTGGAAAGCAAGTAAAATAGTAGAGTTCAACAAACGTAATAATATTCAAAGCACGTGGTCAGACTCAGATGCATTATTAACTGAACCGAAAGTGGACTCAGTTAATATAGCTGGAGCTAGAGGTTTAACTGAAGAGTTACTCTTTCTCCCTTCTCATTAAGAATAGTTCAAACTTGAAACCAAAAGAATCAAAGAAACCCATAGGAAGGTTCCTAGAGCCAACCACTCATGTTGAAACCGCCATAGAAGGTTTTCACGCGTCAAAAGCCGCGTCCAATCTTCAAATTTATAAAGCTCCAAAGTGTTCAGCTCTCTCTTGCTCTTTTCTTCCATTACTCCTCTTTTCCCGATCAGTTTCTCTGATCTGATATCGATAGACAGCTAAAGATGCTTACTTTCAGGGCCATTTTGTTCTTCTCAGTTTGTCTACTTTTCTTCCCTACCAATGCAATTCGATCTTTACCCATCAAAGTTTCATCCATTGGGTATGAGAAAAAGATTAAAGATGAATCCTTTATGGAATTCTCAGAGGCCCCAGAATACAGAAACCAGGAGAAATGTCAGCTTTCACTCATTCACGTTGCCATGACAATTGATTGGGAATATTTGAGAGGTTCAGTAGCTGCAGTCCACTCTGTTCTCAAACACAGTTCCTGCCCAGAAAATGTGTTCTTCCATTTCATAGCATCTGATTCGAGATCAGAGCACGACAATGACTTTGCTAAAATTGTTCAGTCTGCTTTTCCTGCATTGAGATTCAAAGTCTATTTGTTCAGAGAAAGTCTTGTTAACAATCTGATATCGCCTTCGATACGTCAAGCTCTTGATAGCCCATTGAACTATGCAAGAAGCTACCTTGCTGATTTGCTCGACCCCTCCATTGAAAGAGTAATCTATTTAGATTCTGATGTTGTAGTCGTCGACGACATTCAGAATCTAAGTACAGTTCCTCTGACTGGTTCAAGAGCAGTTGGAGCTCCAGAATATTGTCATGTAGATTTCAGCAGATACTTTTCCGATCAATTCTGGTCAAATCCCGAGTTTTCTGATGTATTTGCAGGAAAAAGACCTTGTTATTTCAACACTGGGGTGATGGTGATGGATTTGGTGAGGTGGAGAGAAGGTGATTACACAAGGGAAATTGAGAAATGGATGGAGATTCAGAAACAAAGAAGGATTTATGAGCTGGGTTCTCTTCCACCATTTTTGCTGGTTTTTGGTGGAGATGTTGAGGCCATTGAGCATAGATGGAATCAACATGGGCTTGGTGGTGACAATGTGGTGAGTAGTTGCAGATCTTTGCATCCCGGCCCAGTTAGTTTGTTGCATTGGAGTGGAAAAGGGAAGCCATGGGTGAGGCTTGATGCTGGAATGTCATGCCCAGTTGACCATCTCTGGGCCCCTTATGATCTCTATAAACACTATGATCATCTAAGAAATGCAGGAACAATAGATACATTACATTTAGGATTATGATTTCCATAGCGGAATCTTGATTCTTTTTTGCTCCTCTCAATACATTTGTACAATTAAAATTATTCTTTGATGTGTATATAGAAAGTGAAACATAAGCACATTCTGTTATTTGTTAACACAACATCGTTAGTTTTGAAAATTTCAAGGATTTATTTGAATTTTTGGTATGCATTAACGTGTGATGCTCAAATTTTACCCTCATACATAGACATGTTACAAACAGAAAAATACAATCAAGCAATCATGCCTTGCCCAAAATGATTAGCACTGCAAGAGACTTGGAGAATAAACCCGAAGCAATCATTGGTACAAGATATCAAGTTATCAACGTTGGAAAATACCAAAATGCCAAGAAGAAAAAGTTGGCATATCATTCCTTGGCTTTATGAAAATCGGCTGAAAAGGTTCCTTGTCCACAGAAAGCACAGTGAAGGAATATCGAGAGCTTCCAAAGCTTAATGTATAGCTGCCAACCATTTGGCATCCTACCTAATTCGGTTTGGCACACAACCCTGAGCTACCTCCAATGTCACCAATGGACATGGTAAAATCTCCTAAACCCCCCTCTTGTCCATGATTTTGTCAAAATGTTGAACTTATGGCAAATTCTAAGCTACCATTTTTAAGAGCTACACATTTATCTTGACCTCTATCTTTTATGTTATGTAGCTATCTTTCTTAAGTAGCACTATTAAATGGTTGGGTGGATAGTGTGTATGAAGGGTAGCTTAATAGCTCCCTCAACTTATACGTTCAATTGTTCAGCTTACTTGACCACCATGAGCTGCTTATGAGAACCACTAGTGGCGTACAATAATTGCTTGGATGGGGAATGTGGAAAGCATTCCCAATTTCCCCATGGCTGTTTAAAGAGCATATCTTGCCCCTAAAGAAAACTCCATCAGAATATGCCAAGGATCGGCAACAGGTGGAGTTTCAAATTCATAGGTAGTCCGATGGTGGTCTACGTCTGCAAAACTGGAGAAGTAATAGAGATACCAACTAATATAAACTCCTCACTAGGCAAGGTTACATATGAAAGGCTCACACCGCGATGAGGAGAGACTGGAAGATGAAGCTTCTGTCTCATCATATAATCTATCATGCGAAGATGTTTTGATATGAGCTCCAGCAATGCTTCTAGAAGATCTAACCAGGGTCTCCAATTTCCATTGACGGTCATCTTTAATCTTTTACTGCTGGCCCCATTCAGATTCATTTGCGAATTCCTCTTAATGTCATAAATCCCTAGCTGCCCACCAAGAAAAATGTCAGACATCATAAAACATTATTAATCAATTCATGCTTCATTCACAGCCAAGTCAATAACAAAAATTTAGCTGTACAAGCTTTGACTGAAATCTATTTCCAGATGTTAACCAATATGAAAATACTTCACAATTGATGCACTTGTTTCTTCCATGAAAACATGAGTATGAAACTCGCACAAAATAGCAGAAACATAATATCACTACAAATATGCAAGCTCACGCCTTCAGAAGACAGAAAGTAATCATTGGCACAGGGTATCAACATTACAAGCTAAAGTGGAAAATGCCAAAATTCTCAATCCCAGGATAAAGTTGGCATGCCATTCCTTGGCTTTCTTAAAATTGGCTGAAAAGAACTCTTATCTACAGAAAGCACAGTGAATGGGTATCTAGAGCTTCCAACCCATAATATGTAGCTGCCAACCATTTGGAAATCTACCCATTTGGGTATGGTGCACAACCCTGAGCTACCCTTGATGTCACCAACAAACATGGTAAGATCTCCCAAAGCTCTCGTTCTGTCCATGATTTCGTTAAAATATTCAACTCATAAGCTAGCTTCATGTTGCATCCTGCCCAAAATTCTTGCAGCACATATTCAACAAAAGCATTCTGTCAAGGCATATTTTAGAGCATTCTAGGATTTTTTAGATTTTTTTTGGGCTATTCTAGACTACTCTAGAAGAATTTAGAAAATGCCGAAATTCTCTAAAGATCTTTAGAATATACTGGAATGATCTAAAATTCTCTAGAACTAATATGAACAAGACTCGGATTACCTTGATAGATCAAGTTTGGCGAAGGATATTGATGCCACACTCAAGACCAAGATGAGAAGGTGAGTGATAAGTTATAGATTTTGATCGCCACAAGTTGCCTTGATAAGATCAGATTTAGTTCTTAGACCAAGAACAAAGGGAAAGCTCTCACAATAAGAGAAACTCAAGGTTTCATTCATCCAAAAGTTTTAAATTTGATTACAATGATTTCTTTTGTAAGACTCACTTAACTTCTTGGATAAGTTGTTGGGACTTGGCTTCCTAGAGAAGTTGGCTTCTTTGAGAAGCTTTGGTCTAGACTTAGCTTCTCAGAGAAGCTTTGGGTGACTCTTACACTATCTATAAGGCACCAATAATTACAAGACATAAATAATATGACTTATAGAGATTCTACAAAACATAAAAGGTCACTTGGGAAAGTCCATAAGTTATCTGAAAATACACCTAAAAATCATGCATGAAAATTACATGAAAAATAAGAAAATAGACTTATTTAATGCTAATTAGCCCTAAACTAAATCTGCCTATTAGCTGCATATATTCCAGCCCTTGAGTTGCATCTTAGTCATGCAAAATGGGCTCATTGTGTTATCCAAGTTGCTGCCTTCAAGTTGGGTTGAATTCATCATCCATTTGTAGGAATGTGGTCCATCTTGGAATAGACTCAAATCCAGCTCCACGCTCTTTAATTTGCACCTCTTTGACTAGGTCTTGCAATGCTTCTTTAATTTTCTTAGCTCTTGCTCTTGTCATTGGACCTCCAATCCCATGCAAATGATTTCTATGCTTGCTGGATGCATTTGGATTCCCATCAAGAACCTTGTGAAAAATACTTGACTACTTTAGAAGGTGCTAGAAGCTTGAAGAACATTATTGAAACTTGTACATATGTATAGACATTCCTAGACCATTATAGAGTATTCTAGAAGTCTGTAGTAAGATACATGTAAATATCTAGATATTTAGGCTAAAAGCATATAGATCAAAGAATTATAGCCACATATTTAGGAGACTAAACAAGTATATATAGACAATCTTCCTTATTTATAAAGCAATCTTGAGTGAGTGAAATTCTCAAGTATCATTCCCAAGTTCCTTCTTGAGTTCATTATTCTCTAAATTCCTTGCTCCAACTTTGCTTCTAAGTGCTATTCATCTGTGTCCCAAACACAAACAGACTTATTTAGTATCTTTTATTGCAAGATTGTTTGAATGCTACACGGGTTGAAGAATAACTCGGTAACTTTCAGCTTTCTTAACCACCATAAGCTGCTTATCAGTAGCACATAGTTGCAATATAACCACTAAAAGGTGCTCATCAGAAACCACTAGTCGCATGCAGTAATTGCTAGAACGGGGAATGTTTTCCACATCAAGCAGGTTAAAATATGGAACGAAAGTGCACCCAAGTGAAAAACATTCCCCATCCTAGCTTTGTTTGAGATATGGCCTCAAATTGTTTTATGCAAAAGCAAATGGTGGTGGTGCTATCATATATTTCTAAAATTTATTAAACTCGCATCCATAGGGAGGTGAGAACTTAATTGATAAAGTCATTTAACAGCTCCCAACAGGTAGGCAAAGTATACTGTTAGTGCAGCATGTGATGAAGCAGTTGGGTTAAGGAAGATCTTGAAGAAATGATAAAAGACCACACAATCCTAGGATTGCGAACGGTTTGAGCACTGCCCACTACCGCTCCTCTAGTGCGGTTGCGATCTGAGAGCGGGAAGGAAGACACCCCACTAGTAGCTTCTTCTGCTCTCCCCCATTTTTTTCTTCCATTTTTTTCATCTTTCCCTATTTTCCTTACAATTTTCTTCAAGCTCCACCTACTTTCTTCCTATTTATTACACTGTATTAAGTAATTTATTTATCTTTATTTCTCTCTTCAGAGAAACAGTTGTTCTGCAATCCGTTATCCTACTACAGCAGTCTTGGAGCCGGCCACTCTGCTTCGCGATTTAGTTTTGACTACTATGTAACAGACAACGAAAGACAATGAAGTCCCAGTAAAACCGAGAAGCAGTCAAGGATATCTTCATGAAGCTAAATTTTAGTGAGGAATTTCATCAAATTCAAAGAAATGCTTGATATTCAAGATCTTCTACAAGTCTCAGTCATTTTTTTTTTTGTGTGGTATGTGCATCAAGTAAAGGTCACACTACAAGCAGAACCCAGACCAGCATATTTTTATTAACACCTACCAAATACCAAAAAAGAAATGCTCAATCTGAGACCATATGAACAAAAGGCTAGTAAAAAGATTAATTAAAACAATGAAGAAATTTGTTTGGTGAACAATAGTTATGTTTCACCTAAGAGTAGTTACGCCAACATTAACAAGTTTTCTCTTTTGTTTACTTGTGTTTCCGCCAAGCCAAAAAAAAAAAAATCAATTTTAATCTCAGAAATACTCTTAATTGGACCCGCATGTGATTTCGGAGAATCAAGACAGATCCTTCGACTCTGTAGCTCTAATGATCATGGACGGTGGATTATAAATATCAGAGCTTGGCAATTTGATTTCAGCTCTTTTTTTTTTTTTTTTTTTTTTTCTTGGGGATTCATAGGCATTAAGTTGTACTAGTTAAGGTTCAAGTTGGGACAATTAATATGCCTTTATGTTTATTGTTGCTATCAAGATGAAAACCATGCCAGGTTCGACTTACAAAAGGGTAAGAAAATAAGAAAAATTAAGTAAAATTTGGATTTATTATTATGCTTAAGTCAATTAAATAGTTTATTGAAAGTGATAAAATGTGAAGTCAAAATCCTAAGAATATATCACTTGCTATTTATAACAAGCATAGGAAAAGCTAGTCATTTCAAGTCTACTTTATTTGTACTTTTTTGGTTGTAATTTACATTGTCTTAGACTAGTATACATGTAACATTTGTTATCTAGAAGTCTTAATAGAATTACAGATATGAATTTACTCATGTTTTTACCACCAACATGACTATTATATTCTAATTTGAGCCATTTATCACCTATCATATATGTGTCTCAATTACTTTACTAACATTAATAAACAATCGAGATGCAATGGCAAACCCAGTAAATCCATTTCCCTAAATTACTATTTCTAAAACCGAAAGAGGGATGCTTTACACTTAAGCTCACCATGAAGGACGTAAGAGTAAATGTTGGAGAGTAAAAATAAAAATAATCCTCATCCCCAAAAGTCCAGCCAAAATGGTAAGTCATACAAAGTAAAACATTTTGAACTTGACTTTAACTGGTAAATCGGCAGAACGCCAAACACAAACCAGGTTTCTCATTCATGAAATGAGAATCAATCCTACAACTATTATTCTATATTTTTCACCATCAGCTAAGAGGGTCAACAGAGAACTGCTGAAGATCATATACAGGTAAGATTAATTTATAGATAAGGCTTACAATACAATAGACAATAAAACTCAAACAAATGACCATGGGCTAGTCCAACGTGCTTGGTGCTGCAAAAGACTTCAGAATGGAAGCACAGAAGTTATTGGCTTAAAGAATCTACATTACTAGCTAAGTGAGGAAAATACCAAAATGCATTATCGATAGAGGTAGGCACCCCACACCATCCGTTTATTTTAATCTGTGTCCGCCAATGAATATTTTCACCCAAAGGACGCACGGTGAATTTTTCACTGCAACCATATCCGACTTCCAATATGCAGTCGCGAGCACTTTGGCAACCTTCTTCCGAATTGACCTTGGTGCATGACCCTAACGAACCTATACGATTACCAATGAACAAGGCTTGATCTCCCAAACTCTGCACTGTTATCCACAACTTCATCTGAAAGTCCAACATATAAATTCTATGATGTTCTTCATAAGATGTAACAAGCACAAAGAGCTGCTCCTCAGACGCCACTAGACGCATCTGTAGTGTTGGATTTGGGATGCTTCCCACTCCAAGTTTGATGTAGTAAGGAGGGGAACTTGGATCAAACTGCAAAATTCTTCCTACATCAGTTATTAAGTATAGCTTGCCTTTGAAAAAAGCACCATCAATAGGCAGTTCATGCCCTTGAAATTCATAAGTAGTCCACTGGACATCACTGGATCTACAGAACTGCAAAACTGAGCGAAACATAGATATACCAATTAACATTAATTCTCCTCTTGGTATAGATACAGACGCAAGGAATATACGGCACAAGCGATGTGGAGATCTTGGAAAATAGAGTTCGTGTCTTGTAATAGGATTCACGAGCCAGAGTGGTTTATCTGCCTTTTCTTTTTTGTTATCCATGACCAAGTAACCACCAGTGATTCCGGCACAAAATCTTCCAACAAGACTTGGAAGTAGTGCCTTGTACATTTTGTGCTCAAATGGGTTGTAGAAATAGCAAGACTTTCTAGCATAAGGTGACAAAAAAAGAATATGCGGGGTTTGCGATGCCAAGAATTCTTGCTTGTATGCAGAGGTATATGACCTCCAAGACTTACAAACGCAGCCAAACATGAGATAGTCTACCACACCAAAATGCCTTGTTATTTGGTCTAGCAAAGCTTCTGGAAGATCTGACCAGGGTCTTAAATTTCCATCCTGAGCCATCTTCATCCTTTTATTTCTGGCCCCATTAGGATTCACTTCACCATGTCCTCTGTTTCCCACAGGAGCACAGGTTAGTATTTAAGAAACTATTAATCAATTTTTGAATTTTTTTTTTTTGTGCATGTCTATTATAAATAACCATAAGTCAAATGTAAATATAGAAGTTAGTGATGTGTATTATCAATTTAGCCCACCACTCTTCAGAAACTGGTTTCTTTCATATAAAGTTGAGGTTAATGGGAATTCAAAAAGTGTACACAAATGGTAATTAGCACAAAGGGCCAAGAATTGGGAAGTGGACCATTGATATGGTTGATTTCCAAACAGCTATACTTTATTATCGAAGCTGAAAAGGATAGTTGAGTTTCCCATACCTCAAATCCTCCAATTCTTCACTCCTTGCCTCTTCAAAGCTGCACTTTCCACAAACCCATTCATCGAGGAGCTCAGCTTCCCAGCGGCACATTTCCGCACAGCCCAAATCGAACGAACCCTCACAGACATCACAGATCACGAATTGCTCTTTTATCTTCTGCTCACCGCATGCACCGCAAACGAATTCCTGAAAATCGACGGGAATCCGTCCCGGGCCACCGGCCGGAGGCGGCGGGTTTTCACCGTGATCTCCTACGGTATCGACAGAGTCAGGTAGGATTTCGGAGAAAGGAGAGGGATCCTCGTTGAGGCCAATTCTGAGTGCAGAGCGCGAATTTTGAAGTGGCTTCCGGTCGTCGGAACCGGGGACTTCCATCGTCGGAGTTCCGATTCCCAATTCAAAAAAGGTGGTGACTGTGTTTAGACGTTTCTTTTTATCAACTGAAGAGGTTCTGTGTTTAAAAAAAAAAAACAATAGAGCGCGAGTCAAAGCACTTAGGCGGCGTTGAAATTTCGCCGCTTTTCCCTTCATCTGTCTTTACCGTGTGAGTGTGTTTGGCTAAAAAGGGTGAAGAGAAAGAGAGGGAAGGGATTTTAATTTTTCTTTGTTTGATTTAGTTAGAAGGGGAGAGGAAGGAAAGAAAGAGGGGATAAATAATATTAAACTAAAATAGAGTATGACACATTTTTCTCTCTCCTTATTTATAAATTATAATTCATAGTGAGAAGGATTCATTCACTTTGAAATTACATTTATTGTCTTTTATAACTTATTTTATACAATAATTTTTATTAATTTGATAATTGATTCACATGATAATCATCATAAAAACCAAATTTTATATAAATTTAAGATTTTTAATTTTTTAATATGAATAATTATTTTTATTTATAACTTAAAAATTCTTTTATCTATTAAAATAAGATTATTTAATAAAATATCAATAATTTTAAAATTTTTATAGAACTTTGTAAGTACGATTTATTATAAGAAATCTTTTAACTCAATTGTTGGATTTATGAAATTTATGTTTAATAAAAAAAAATTAAAGATAGAATAAATAAGAAAAGATTTGCTATGGTAGGTAGATTTTCCTCTTTTGTCATTTAGCTAAAAGGTAGAATAAATGCTATTTAGGAAATCAAGTATCCGTTTAATTGAATAGAATGGAATGGAAAAAGGAATGAAAGACCTAATTTTTCATTATTTGGTATAACTGAATGGTTGGAAAAGCTTTTCCACATTGAAAGAGCTTTCCAAGATTTGAAGGAAAACCTTTTCCATTTTAAAACTAAAGATTAGAACATTTCATATAAGGTTGGCAAAATTGTCCTTTTCCCCAACATTCGTCGCACCTCAACATCTACCATAGCGAACGAAGAGCTTCAAACACAGGGATGCCAGCAACTCAACATTGACGTCGCAAGTGGCAAAGGAAGCAAATGGCTGGTGATTCTGCTATGGCCGTGGGTTTGGTGGATTCTGCCCAAGGCGTCGAGGTCGAGCCTACAGGCTTTAAAATGAATTAAGCTTAAATTTTATGATAATTTAGCAGAATCTTAAATCCATCCTAAGTCAACTCAACTTCACTCATCACTATCCTTAGTTTTCAAATCCCATTCTCTATTGGATCAACAATATTATATGATAATTTATTCATGCAAATAACAAATAAATAGGTGATAGATCCTCGTACCTCTCCCAGTTTTGAAGGTTTCGTTTTGTGTCCATTCCAAAGTAGGTTCATAGAGATCAATTGGATGCAATCCATTATGACTCAATAAATATTGCGAGGCAGTTGAATTTCCTGCAATACCCGACTAATGAAAGCTAAGCTTAATCTGTCATAACCGTTCTCCTGGTCCTCCTTAATAGCCATGAGATCCTTTTTCCCATTCATTTTTTTTTTTTTTTCATCAAATGAAACATTTCTTGAGCTATAATAATGTTATCACAGATATTTCTTCCCAGAAGAAAACTGAATTGAAACAGAGAAATAAGAGTCATCAAAAGGGGCTTAAGTCTATTATTACCCGAGTGGCACACTTAAAGGTTACATTACAAAGTGCAATGGGACAAAAATGTAGGATAATTCAGGCTTATACAATTTAAAAACAAGAACCAAGAATTCCCATTCATGTCCACTTTTTTTATACCTTCAAAAACATAGTGCCCGGGATTAATCAAAGGAGGGCCGACCAAATAATCCCATTGATTTCGGTAGAAATTAGCTGGGAAACCATCTAAACTAAACTAGGAGCTTTAAAAGGGACAATGCTGAAAATGGATACTTTAACTTCATTTGCCAAGATTCTATCATCAAGCCACACAAGTATACCCAAAGTGAAAATGGGAAGTTGAAAGCTAAGGAAAACGATTAAATGCTTGTATGTTGGAATGACATTGTAGGCTTACCTGCAAGCATATCATTTGAATTCCACACCTACACGTTTTCCACTTTTAAAACATGTAGCATATGGTCGATAAGAAAACATGAGTAAAAATAACATAAAATAATCCTCAGCAATCTTTACAGCAAGTCTTAGGACAAGTCAGTCATTTCATGTTTGCTTGCTGTAGGCTGAAACACGTATAACATTTGTCACCTAGAAATGTAAATTACTTAAACCAAAAGTGGATGTTTGTCATAACATCACCATGCAGGAAGTAGAGAAAATGCATTTATGGCAAAGGCATAGATCCTGATAGCAACAAAACCAGCACACTTGGTAAGAACGAAAGTGCAGCCAAGTGAAAGTGGAGAGTTGAAAGCTACGAAGTAAAATATTTATATGAAGAAAACCCCCTTTTACCCCTCACACTAACCTCGTAGATAATTACCCTCTCGACACTTTAAATTTCCCAATTTAAATCCTAAGACTTCAAACGTTTTCCAAATCGAACCCTCCGTTCACCTCTGTCACCGCCCACTAATGGTTTTCGCCTACGTGGCACGTTAAGCGCTGACGTGGCCGTTAATGGGTGATGTGGCGAGAGCTGCTCCAAACACAGCCATGGTGTCGTTTCACATTAGGGGTGGGTTTGTGGTGGTCGTCGTCGTCGACGTAGTAGAGATGGATAATTGCTGTTGAGTTTGGGTATTCTTGGGGGAATTAACGATAGGTTCGATTTGGGCAGAACATCAAACATACAACTGGGGTCTCATTCAAGAAATGAGAGACACTCCTACGACTATTTAGTTCTATCTTTTTCACTACCATCTAAGAGGTTCAACAAAGAACTGCTGAAGATCATATATAGGTAAGCTTAAGTTATAGATAATGCTTACAATAGATAGTAAAACAAGTCACCATAGTCAAGTCCAATATGCATGGTGCAGCAAAAGACTTCAGAAAGGAAGCACAAAAGTCATTGCCTTAAAATATCTACCTTACTAGCTAAGTGAGGAAAATACCAAAATGCTCGATTCATAGAAGAAGTAGGCACCCCACCCATTCCATGGCTTTATTTTAGTCTGTATATGAAACTTTCCATCCAACTGATGCACAGTGAACTTCTCAGTGCAACAATATCCGACATCCAATATGCAGTTGCAAGCTTATTGGCAACCTTCTTCGCATTTGATCTTGATGCATGACCCTGACGTACTTACATGATATTGATAACCAATGAACAAGGCCTGATCTCCCAAACTATGCACAGTTGTCCACAACTTCATCGGAAAGTTCAACATAAAAACTCTATAATATTCAGGAATAGATGTAACAATCACAAAGAGCTGCTCATCAGAAGCCACTAATCGCATTATTAGTGTTGGATTGGGGATGCTTTCTACTCCAAGTTTGATGAAGTAAGGAGGCGAACTTGGATCAAACTGCAAAATTCTTCCTACATGATTTAAAAAGCACAGCTTGCCTTAGAAAACTGCACCATCAATAGGCGGCCCAAAATCATGATCTTGAATTTCATACGTTGTCCACTGGACATCACCAGTTCTACAGAACAGCAAAACTGGGGGAATCATAGAGAAACCAATTAACATGAATTCTCCTCTTGGTTTGGGTACAGATACAAGGAATATGCAGTCCAAGAGATTTGTTAATCTTGGAAAATAGAGTTCATCTATTGTAATAGGATTCACAAGCCAAAGTGGATCATCTGCCTTTTCATTTTTGTCATCCATGACCAAGTAACCACCGGTGATTCCAGCACAAAATTTTCCGACAAAACTTGGAAATAGTGCTTTGTACATTTTGCACTCAAATATGTTGTAGAAATAGCAAGATCTTCTAGCATAAGGTGACAAAAGAAGAATAAGTGGTGCTTGAGATGCCATGAATTCTTGCTTGTATGCTGAGGCATACAACTTCCAGGATCTACAAACACAGCCAAACAAGAGATAGTCTACCACGCTAAATGCCTTGTTATTAGGTCTAGCAAATCTTCTGGGAGATTTGACCAGGGTTTTAAATTTCCAACCTCAACCATTTTCATCCTTTTATTGCTGTCTCCACAAGGATTCATTTCAGCGTGTCCTCCAACCACCACATTTTGCCTTCCCACAGGAACACAGGTTAGTATTTCAGAAACAATTAATCAAATTTTGATTGTGTTGTGCATGTCAATAATAAAACCTTGGTATATAGTCAATTCTAGAAGATGTTGTACATGTCAGTAATCTTGGTATAAAGTCAATTCTAAGAGAAGTTCTAGCAATTTAAAATGCTTCGTAATCAATTTACTTTCTCTTCCATACAGGTTAGTTAGCATGTAAAATAGCACACTCTCACTCAAATGTAAATAAAGAAGGCTGCTAAGATTTAAAATTTGGAAGATAAAAATTGATATCAGACATGCCTCGGCTTTTTTAAAGAGGAAAAAAAACATTCATACAAAGAATTTGGCAAAGCAAATGACAAATATGCAAACATGTCTATTGAACCTTATTTTATAAACAAAATAGAAAAAGAAAGAAAAACAACTAACTAACTCAATGCCCCATGTGAGAAAGAATTTTTTTAATTTAAATAAGCTACTACACATCACTGGAGGTAGAAAAAGAAATTCATGAAAAGGATCCTTCAATATTTAATCCTTTGATTCTACTTTTTCCTATTCATCATTTTGTTCAGATATGTTACTATTTCAGTTAGTCTCATAGAAAGTTAGAAACAACCCTTTTCTAAGCATTATCATAATGTATAAGAAAACATGAAACCCAAGTTATTTGAAGATCTTCCATGCAAATAGTGAAGATGATATATGAAGAATATAACTGAAGAGACAAAATTTGGAATAGTTATTCAAAAAAGTTATAATTTTGAGTAATTCCCTTTTGATATATACTATCAATTTGGCCCACCACTATCCAGAACTGGTTTCTTTCATACAAACTTGAGGTTAATAGAATTCAAAAAGGGTGAAACAAATAGTAACTTGCACAAAGATACTTAAGAGTGTCTCTTTTTTTTTTTTTTTTTTTCCAGATCTCAAATCCTCCAATTCTTCACTCTTCGCCTCTCTAGAAATGCACTTTCCACAAACCCATTTATCGAGGTCTTCAGCTTCCCAGCCCCACTTTTCCGCGCAGTCCAAATCGAACAAACCGTTGCAGCCATCACAGACAGCGACGGGCCCCTTCACCTTCTGCTCACCGCATGCATCACAAACGAATTCCTGAACCTCGACGGAAATCCATCCCGGGCAACCGGCCGGAGGCGCTGGTTTTCATTGTAAACTCCAACGGTATTGACAGAGTCCGGTAGGGTTTCGGAGAAAGGAAGAGAGGGGTCCTCGTTGAAGCCAATTTCTGAGTACAGAGTGAGGATTTTGAAATGGCTTCGGGTCGTCGGAATCGGAGACTTTTATCATCTGAGTTCCGATTCCCAATTCGAATGAATTGTGATGGTGTTTTGAGGTAGGGTCAGTCCATATAATATACAAAGAAATGGAGAGTTAATTTTTCGTAAAAGAAAAAAAAAAGTATTGCTTATTAAAATATTTTTAATGTTATATGATTATTTGATGGATTTTCTAGATATTTTTGGTTTAAAAAACACAAGATTTTAGTTTCTAAATTGCAGTTTTATTTTGTTTTTTGATAAAATAGCTAGAACAAAACATGGTTGTTGATTGAGATGCAAGGACTGAAAATTTTATAAATGCAAATTTTTAAGATAAAAGACACAAAATAAAAAAACAAAGAAAATAGAGATAAAATTTACTGTCTTAAAATTGTATAAGATAACTTATTTTATAATATTTTATTCACCAAACAATAATAAATAACATGTATTTAATACTTATAATATTATTTTATAAAAAATTAAAATAATTTAATACAATAGATAATTGTAAAGATAAAATTTTAACACTTTCATATTTCTAAATTAAAATGATTTCTTCTTCAAACACTTGAATTAATAATAACTTATTATTTATAACATGTCTGGAAGGAAAAATCATTTCATATTGGTATGAAACTCATGTAACATTTTTCATATAGAAATAGAAATAGTTACCAAAATCAAAATGGAATGTTTAGTTTTACATTTATCCTCACCATGCAGGAAGTAGAATAATTTTGTTTCAGGTGGAAACTTATCTTAGGCAAAGCAAAGGCATATATCCCAATTGCAACAAAACTATTACACTTGTGCAAGGAATTCTTGGCAGGAAGGAAAGTGCAACCAAGTGAAAATGGAGAGTAAAAAGCTAAGGAAAACAATTATATGCTTACATCATGGAATGAAAACGTAGGGTTACCAACTTATCATTTGTATTCCACTCCTACAACTTTTTCACTTTCAAAACATGTGGCATATGTCCCATAAACATACTTAATGAGTAAAAAATAAAATAATAATAATAATAATAACCAAAACTCCTAGAAAATGCAGCGAAAACTGTAAGTTATACAAGGTAAAATACTTTGACCTTAACATTACACCTGGTGTTTCATTCATGGAATGAGAATCAATCCTACAACTAGTTAATCCTATCTTTTTCACCATCACCTAACAGGGACGACAGAGAACCGCTGAAGATCATATACAGGTAAGCTTAAGTTATAGATAATTAAGGCGCACAATAGACAATAAAAGTTAAAACAAGTCACCATGGTCTTGTCCAATATGCTTGGTGAAGCAATAGAAGACTTCAGAGAGGAAGCACAGCAGTCATTGACTTAAAAAATCTACAGAACTAGCTAAGTGAGGAAAATACCAAAATGCACTATCGATATAAGAAGTAGGCACTCCATTCGATGGCTTTATTTTAACCTCCCTATGAAATTTTCCACCCAAATGATGCACAGTGAATTTCTCACTGCAAGGATATCCAACATCCAATATACAGTTATGGGCCCTTTGGCAACCTTCTCCCCATTTGATCTTGATGCATGACCCTGATGTACCTATATGATATCGATGACCCATGAATAAGGCCTGATCGCCCAAACTATGCACAGTTATCCACAACTTCATCGGAAAGTTTAACACATAAACTCTGTAAGGTTCATCAATAGATGTAACAATCACAAAGAGCTGTTCATCAGAAGCCACTAGGCGCATTTTCTTTGTTGGATAGGGAATTCTCTGTATTCCAAGTTCAATGTAGTAAGGAGGAGAACTTTGATCAAACTGAAACATTCTTCCTACATCATTTATAAAGTATAGCTTGCCTTTGAAAAATGCACCATCAACAAGAACCCAAAACTGAAGCCGCCTTTGAATTTCATGAGTAGTCCAGTTGACATCGTTGGATCTACAGAACTGCAAAACTGGGGGAATCATAGAGAAACCAATTAACATTACTTCTCCTCTTGGCACGGGTACCGTTGCAAGAAATAAACGGTTCAAGCGACGAGGAGATCTTGGAAAATATAGTTCATGTCTTGTAATAGGATTCAGAAGCCAAAGTGGATTATCTGCCTTTTCATTTTTGTTATCCATGACCAAGTAACCACCAGTGATTCCAGCACAAAATCTTCCAACAAGACTCGGAAGTAGTGCCTTGTACATTTTGCGCTCAAATAGGTTGTAGAAATAGCACGATTTTCTAGCATGAGGTGACAACAGAAGAATAAGTGGGGCTTGGGATGCCATGAATTCTTGCTTGTATGCTGAGGCATGTAACTTCCAGGAGCTACAAACGCAGCCAAACATGAGATAGTCTACCATGCCAAAACGCCTTGTTATTAGGTCTAGCAAAGCTTCTGGGAGATCTGACCAGGGTCTTATATTTCCATTCTCAACCATCTTCATCCTTTTATTTCTGGCCCCATTGTGATTCATTTCAGCATGTCCATCAAGCACCATATTTTGCCTTCCCACAAGAACACAGGTTAGTCATCAATTTTAGAATTTGTTGTGCATGTCAATTATAAAGTCAAATCTAGGAGGTGTTCTAACAATTTGAAATGCTTCATAAATGGATTTTTGTTTCTTACATACAAAACGAGGGTTAGTGAGTATGAATATTAGCACAGTGTCACTCAAATGCAAACAAGGAAGACACACAGGAAGCACCTGCCCTGACAACCTCGGCTCTGATTTAAAATTAGGAAAATAAAACTTGACACGTGTGATGCCTCGATTTTATAAACAGATGCAAATTGACAAAACAAATGCAAACATCACTATATAAAGCCTAATGCATACCACATAAGCGCCCATGGAACCATATTTTATAAACAAAGGAGAAAAAGAAAGAAACGTAACTAACTCAATGCACCAGATGTGAAATTAAAGATGTCTTCAATGAGAAAAAAGGGGAAAAAAAGGTCAAAAACTTTTTTTTTTTTTTAATTTAAATAAGCTACTACTCCATATCACTAATATCATGAGAATAGTCATTCAATATTCAACTTTCTTCCAAACATCATCATAATGCAGAAGAAAAAATGAAACCCACAAATTAATTTAAATATCTTACATTCTAATGATGAAGATGAGATGTGAAGAATATACCTGAATAGACAATATTAAATTCACCACATTTTAATTCCTGAACGAATATTTGGAGAAGTGTTACAAAAAGTTTTAATTTTGATAAATTCCCTTTGTGATGCATGTTATCAATCTGACCCACCACTATTCAGAACTGGTCTCAACCATACAATGCTAAGGATAATGGGAATTCAAAAATGGTACTGGTTACAGAATGGGAAGGGGACCACTGTCATAATTGATTCTAAAAAAACTATACTTTATTCTGGTAGCGGAAAAAGTTACTTGATTTTCCCATACCTCAAATCCTGCACTTCTTCACTCCCTTCTCTAGAAATGCACTTTTCACAAACCCATTCATCAAAGTTCTTAGCTTCCCAGCCCCACATTTCCGCGCAGTCCAAATCGTAGAAACCCTTGCAGCCATCACAGACAACGATTTGTCCCTTCGCCTTCTGCTCACCGCAAGCACCGCAAGCGAACTCCTGAACCTCGACAGGAATCCACCCCAGGCAGCCGACCAGAGGGAGCTGGTTTTCATTGTAAATTCCATTGCTATCGATAGAGTCCGGTAGGGTTTCAGGGAAAGAAGGAGAGGGATCCTCATTGAGGCCAATTCTGAGTGCACAGCAAGAATCTTGAAGTGGCTTCGGGTCGGCGGAATCGGTGACTTCCATCATTTGAGTTCCTATTCCCAATTGGAAGAATGCGGTGATGGTGTTTAGACGTGGAGCCAGTCCATATATCTATCAACCGATGAGGTTTTACGTAGGGAAATAAATTTGGGCGCGAATGGAAGGATTAGGCGCCATTTGCTGCCTTTTCCTCTTCCTAATCCTATATTTTCACACAAATTCTCAATTAAATTGAACAAGGAAATGCAAGATATAATTTTTTAAAAAAGAAAAAGAAAAAGTGAAAAGCTTTCGCAAGCAAACTTCCTATAAATTATTAAATATTTTTAATGTGAAATGATTATTTTCCGGGGAATTTCTTAAATACTTTTGGCATTCACGCACTATTACATCTTGTATCGATTTATTAAAATTAATTTTTATAAATCAAAGTATTAATTTTTTTGACCAATAATAATCTTTAGCATAAAATTTTACGATTTTTTTTTTATAAAAGATTTTATCCTAAGTGAAGAAGACATATGTCTAATTCATTTGCGTTTTTATTTTTTTGGTATTCATTTGTTTTTTTAACTTTGAGAAAATAAGATAAATTTTATTTATATTCAATAAAAGTATTGAACATAAAAATGATGTACGCCATGCTTGTGGTATGTATGACATATTGATGTGTAAGATTTTCATCATTTTTAATATATAAACTTATTTTATTTTATATTTAAATATAATAATCATACATCCAATTTAGATATTTTATATAAGATTAAAATATAATTTTCACACAATAAAAAAATATAATTTTCACATTTTACATGTTATAAATCTTAAAATATTTCTGATGAAAGAAAATCTTAAAATAGTATTTCCTTTATCAACTCAATTTATTTTTACTACAATGATACTTCGTTGGTTAAAAATTTTATTATTCATATTTGAGTATAACATATAGATTATCAACTGAGTCCCCTTGAATGCATACGCAATTATTTGTATCATGAATCGAAATAAAATTTTTATAGCTGCAAGAGTTGCAAATGTAATATTCCATGGAAGAGTTCTTTTTGATCCATTGGTTAACATGCTACAACTTCAAAACGTGTTGTTTCAGAGACCCACTTGAGAAGCCAAGTATAGAGACCACAGACAACTGAGAGAACAACAAATGGGGAGTCTTAATTTCATGATTCCTAAAAACGTATTTCCTTAATGACTTCTCTGATCATTTACAGAGATTACAACCAGAAAAACAAAGAGAAGCAAAAGACCTAAGACAAGGCCATGCCAACATAAACTGTGACAAAGTATGGGAGGGAAAGGAGCATTCCCTCCAACAACCTTCCTAGAAATGTATTTATTTGGAGCATTCCCTCCAACTACTGCCAATACCTAATAACTGAAAATGCAGATAAGTTTTTTGCCATTTGTGGGGAGGAAAAGGAGGGCGAAAATGCATGCAACTGTTGTATACCCGTATTCAATGATGTGATGATAGAAAAATCATCTCCAGCTAAAACCAAGAAGATATCTGCTGCTTTGCAGCTGCATCGTCAAACCACGACTTCCACGCTTCCATGTAATGAGCAAAGAGGTCACTCAAGGCTGTCATATCATCAACAAAACTCATCCCTTATAATTGAGTGGCTGCAAGGTGTTTACAGTGTAATACAAGAGTCATAACATGTCAAGCATATACACATTGATTACCAGGATACAATTTTCTTGATGCATGACTAAAATACAGTTGCTGTTTGAACAATGGTAACTGATAATAGCGTGACTCAAGGGTATTGGATTAAAGAGATTGTGACTCATGAGAACAGTTTAATAGCACTTTGCACTAATAATTAACTTGTGAAAACTCATTTCATGCATATTGATACAAGAGAAGATCCAATGTTCTACTCAGAGACTGCAAAATTTGATTCAGAAATGACTCAGCAAATAGAATTCTGACCATATAACTGGGCCTTTTCACCTATTTCTCCCTGGACTTCATGTTAACAAAGCAGGAGAAGGTGGACCTGAAGAGAAAGGATTGGAAACAACTGGCTTTCATAGTTTGTGGAGTGCTTAGTTCTATACGTTCATATAATTTAACTAATTGTGTGCAGTACAGAGGTAGATCCTTCTAAGATAACGTTTAGAAAATACCTTTATTACAATACTCAGGACGATATTTAGAACTCAAAGTCTCCAAGTCAAGAATCTGTTTCAACCTTTTGTTCTCTGGATCTTCTCTTCTAGGATTATAAGGGGCAAAAGGACCAAAATCTATGGCCTTTGAACTGTTCGTAGGTGGCTGCTCTGAGAATTTACCATTGCCTTTGTTTTCAAAATCATCTCTTTTTACATCCATAGGCATGTTCCTACTTTGTAACTTCTGATCCACTAAAGAATCTGGCTTGTTTCTCTTTAAACTTGAATTTGTAATCTCAGTTCCGAACATTCTCTTCTTGGATACATTATGCTCGATAGCATGATCAGGCCCCAACCACCTATAAGCTGTTTTCCTGTTCTCTGGGTGATTAGTCTGCACAAATTTGTAGAAATAGCGTTAGCCAAAAAAAATGGTCATGACTTTTGGTCTTTCCCCGCCCCCTCTTCCTCTCAGAGCTTAAAAAATACTTGTGGGCCATATTTTACCTTCTCAATTAGATTGATGGCAGAAAGGACATTAGCAATATCATATAAACGTCTGACCTTTGCTGCACACTCATGTAAAAAATTTCAAGTTAGTTATAGTCCATAATATTAACTATGTGATGTTGTATGAATGATTGTAGGAGTGTAAAGTCATTTACTTCTGAACGCACTTGGGTTTTGGCTGTCGCCTGGCATTATCTTTGCAGCCTCTTCAAGCAACACAAAATCCACCTAAAGAAACAGATGATAGTGCCAGCGCCAAAGCAATCAGACCACTAAAGTAACAAACAAAATAAGAGTTTGTAGTAGTAAATCATAGAGCTTCACATACATCTGAACAGAGTAAATGCTTTATAAAATTCTCTGTGAGATGGGCTAGAGAAAAAGACGATCTTTCTCTTCTGCATTCTGTAAAAAGGAATAATTCAAGTAAGTCCAAAAACTTCACAGGAAAGAAATATATCTTTGCTAATCCTCAGTGAAAATTGAGACATATTTTATTGCATGAAGAAAACTAGATAAAATTCATCAATAGCAATCATCCATTTTGCAACATTATGTGTTAACCAAGGAGTAAGATGAGGTTACCAATATTGGATGAGGCAAAGGGATTGTCCTCATTATCATTTTCTTGGCTGGAACACGCACCGTTTTCTCTATTGCACAAAACCTGGTACATACTAAATAGTTAGCTCAAAAGCAACTAAAAGTTATAAAATATGAAGCTTGAAGTATGTAAATAAATGTAGGATGCAAATCCAAGCCAGTCCACCCAGTTTAACTTGAATACTTTCAACATTCAACTATGCCAAAGACAATGATAGTAACACTTCTCTCTCTATCTATCTATCTCTTTGTTTGCGCGTGTATGTGTGAATACTTTCTCAGCAACATTAAAACGTTAAAATGAAAGTACTCCATACATACTTTTTGAGAAGTTGCATCAGATTTTTCTTTCATACCCTCTGCCTGTGTAGATAAAGCAGGACAGATCAGTTCAAGTTGTAAAATTCAAATAGAGATCAAAAAATGAGATTAAGAGAATGAGAACTTCTGTTAACCTTAAGCTCCTCCAAAGCCTGAGGAATTGCTTTAAAACCCTTCCATGAATATTGGTTCTTGGCTTTTCTTGATACAATCTGAATGTATCAAAGACGAAATTTCAATAAAACAGTGCTTTAGGGGGAAAAATCTGCAAAACGATAGAAATAAAAGAAACACTTACTCCGACGCTCTCTAATATGTTGACTACATCATACATGCGGCGACGCTGGACTCCTAAAGTTTCCAAACGGGTTGTTAATTTTAAACCATAATCGACAGAAGAAATTAAAAAAAAAAATAATGGACCTAAATTCAAAATTTGCTACTTTCTGCCATTTCCCCAGCAGCCAAACACAGAAAAAGGAAACCAGATCAATAGAATCCATTACCTAACTGTTTAGCAGCATCATCAAGACCAATAATCCCAATTCCATGACAATCATACAACTTCAAAAAGCTGAATCCAAAGAAATCATCTCCAAATTAGTACAGAGAGTAAAAAAAAAGTTCAAAGCAAGGAAGGAAAGGATGAAATTCAAGTAAGCGAAGTAAAGGGATTTACTTTGAGGTAATCAATCCAAGAGATTTATCTTTTCGGCTGTAGATCTGTGGGTTTGAGTCTGATTCTTGATGAACAGAAAAAGGCATAGACATTTCTGAAACTCCGAAACAGCTTCGAACAAAGAAGTTTAACCTACTTGGGAGAAGATGAGGGTAAACGCGACCATTAAAAGGAAATTTTGGCGGATTCTGAATTTCCAAAGTGCAGTTTTAGGGATTTGGAATGAAAATGGATCTCAATTCTCATCTCTCACTCCGCTAAAGACAGCGGACAAGGAATAATTTGGCAGTCGCGGGAATTCAAATCGGGACAAGGACCGCCTCAGCGCGGTTTTTTCATAATTACTGATGTACCCTTAGCTGACGTTTCCAATAAAGGGTTATACAAAGGGCACCTTTGGCAGTGTAAATATAAATCCCACGATTTGCCGGATCAGTGGTGCGTGCCGTTTTTCATCAGAAAAATGACTTTATACAATGTCACGTTGATGTTTCACCCGTGGTAAATTTTGATCTACCAAAATTAAACTTTAATTTTTAATTATGTTAGAATAATAAAAATTAATTGTATTAATATAAGTGTGATTCAATGATATCAAGAAATCTGAATTATGATTTAATTTCACTGTTGTTATATAAAGATAAGTGCTCAAATTTAAAATAAAATATTTAGGTAGGTGCAAATATCATAAATGGGCAGTTGTTAGTTATGAAGATGAAAAATCAATGCTTGGAATTGGACAGAGCACCTTTCAAATGTCCATGTGTTTTTCAACAAAGATTATACATATAGTAAAATTAATTAAATTATATTTATAAAGACCTGAGTTTAAATTTTATTTGCATTATAAATTTTATTTTTGAAAGAATATTCATCACACAAGTTATGCTTTTAAAGACTAAATTCATGAAAAATTTTATGCTAATTAAGAAGGATAATAATCCTTTGTTTTGAAATAAAAAAAAAAAAAGGTTAATAATCAGAAGAATAAGATGATGTTTGGTTGGGTGGAATGATTTTAGTGAAAATGAAAAATGAAAAAATGAAAAAACACTAGAGAGAATTCCTTTACTTCGTTTGATACGTTGAGAAAAAAAATAGAAGGAATGCAAGATATGTATGTTTAGACAGTTTAATGTAAGAGTTCATGAAATAATATCAACATCAATGGCTCCCTTGACTTGAAAGATCCCCAATTTCAATTTCACTGTAAAGACTTGGAAGGGAAAATTTCACTTCGTGGACATCACCGAATACGAAGTGGATTTTTCGTTGTCACATTCTTCTTTCTTCCCACCACCATTGTTAGATCCCATCTCTCTTGGAAGTTTGGGCTCCAACACTCAGAAAGTAGCTGCTCGACAGACTCTGATACCTCCATCGCAGTTGGAGGTGTGAGAGAGAGCCATGGCGTTCTCCTCCTACAATGGCAACAGGCGTGGAGGCTGGGTCCAATCCATTCTTCCATCTTCTAACTCCAAATCTAAGATACCCAGAAAGGGGCGCAAGAGAGCCGCCCTCAAAGAATTCTTCTTTGCCAATTTCTTCGCAATCGGTCTTGTGTTTTCCCTCTTCTTCTTCCTCGTCGTTCTCCTTAGATTTGGGGTCCCCAAGCCTATCACTTCCCACTTCAAATCCCGCGCATCCCGCTATCGGAAATCTGTTTACAGGAAACCCATATTGACTGGCCATGGAAACTACTCCCTTATGGCTGCTAATGTTGACATAACCACCAAGGACCTCTATGATAGGATTGAGTTTCTGGATTTGGATGGTGGTGCGTGGAAGCAAGGTTGGAAGGTCACTTATAGAGGGAATGAGTGGGATTCTGAGAAATTGAAGGTTTTTGTGGTGCCCCATTCCCATAATGATCCTGGTTGGAAGTATACAGTGGAAGAGTACTATGATCGGCAGACACGGCATATACTTAATGTCCTTGTTGAGGCAATGTCCAAGGTGAAATCTTTTCCTGTTCTCCCTTTTTCTTTCGAGGGTCGGCTGGTGGTTTATCGCTTCCTTGAATTATTATTATGTTAAATTGTAGTGAATTTGGAGTAATTGAGTATATATATATATAATATGTGAGTTAAAAGTAATGAGTTGGAATGGAATGATGCAAATTTTCTTGGTAATGGAATTTGTAAAAGCTCCTTAATATATGTATATTTAAATGTTAAACGAGACAAAAGAAAACCAATTGGAAAGATTTTTTAGTTTAGATCGGATTATTACTATCTTTTGCTCATCAGTTTGAGAACAAGTCAAATTATGATATTGATTGGATTCCTGGGAATTGAATATGTAGGATAGTCGCCGCAAGTTCATATGGGAAGAGATGTCTTACCTGGAGAGATGGTGGAGGGATGCCACAGATGTCCAGAAGGAATCATTCATCAATTTGGTAAAAAATGGGCAGTTAGAAATTGTTGGAGGTGGTTGGGTTATGAATGATGAGGTAATCTTGTCTTCTGAGTTCTGAGTTGTATCTATTTTATGGATTTCTACGTCATGTTACTCCTGATGTAGATTTATTTGTGTTGAAGTAACTGAGTTATAACGAAGACATGGAAAGCAGCTCTTCAAATACTTTTTATCAAAGCTGTGTTGCTTAGGCTTCATAAAATTAAGGCACTTCAATGCATTAGTTTTTTGTCCTATCAAAGTGCATGTGCTGCCAATGGGTTGGTTCATTTCGTTGAACCATGTGCAGAGGTTGAATCCCCTTTCAACCAAGAGTCCCACTTGGTGTGTAATTCTCCTCATTGAGTTCCCTGGCAGCTGAGCCTCCTTTTGGGCCTAATTAGGCTTTGGAGGTAATCCTATGGGCAAGGCTCCTGCTCTTCTGCCCCTTCATGCGATCCTTGACATGCCACTATCACCTTGCCCTGTAGTAGTAACGTATCCTTACTACCATCTTGCTCTCCAAAAAATAAAAGTTTATGCTCTAGAAATTAACATATCTCTAAAATAATTGGGTCAAAATAAGTACCTTATTGAAGATTTCTGGTTAATGAAGTTAGTCCATAGGTGACTATTTGTGGAAATTTGACGTACATTTAAATTTTCTCTTTATGCAGGCCAATTCACATTATTTTGCTATAATTGAACAGGTAAACTGAAAGCTTTCTTTATATTTACAACTGCATTCTTTCTTTGCTGTGTTTTTCCGTTTATTTTGTTGATTGTTCTTTAAGTAATGATGATATTCTAACTTGAGTTTTAACTGTTGATTTGTACATCTAGCATGTCCATGGAAATTACTCTTCAACCCAAAAGAATAATAATAAATAAATAAAATATTAAGAAAATGGTACTTATGTGCATAGGAGAATGGTGCACTGAATTTTGATAATCTGCAAAGTAATGTTTTGTTTGGAGAGGAACATAAAATGGGAGAAATGAAAATGAAGTGGGTATGAAAGTTGAATTTTTCTCTTCTCACATATGGATGGGGTAATATTGATAGGAAAGATGCTGAGGAGAATTTCTAGTTCTAAATTTTTTTGATTACCTATTTTTGAAAAATTAAAAAGATAGAGGGAATCAGGGAAAGCAACTGAGCAATGAAGAAATAGAGCAGTGATTAAATATGACTCTCTCCAGTTTCTCTTTGCATTTGAGGAGTGTGAAATGGGGGGCCCATCTCCAACATTTTCTCCTCATTATCATCTTAGGGTAATATAGCAGTCCCTCAAAATTTTCTTTATCTGCATTTTTCTTGTTATTTTACCCCATTCTAAACACAGTGAATAATAGACAAATAAATTCATGAGAAATTGGAGATGAATAGTGAGCCTGTTTTGTCTTATTGGTGATTAGTCATTGTATTAATGGTTTGACTTGGAACACATGTTGGTAAATACTGTGATGGATTCTATGAAGATTATTTTTGTGAATTTTATAACCCAATTATTTAAAGTTGTGATTTTAACTATTCAGTTGGTTTCATTTGAAATCTTGCAAAAGACAGCTGGTAGTTGTACTGACTTTATGCTTGTTTTCTATCCAAGTTTGCTATCTACTGTGATACTGGGATCGGTTATGTTTGGGTGCTTCTATTGTCTCTGATTCACAAACTGGTGGTTCTGAATCCCAAATTTGGTAAAATGGAGTCCCTTTCCATGTGATTTAGCCAAAGAAAAATTACTGGCGATGTTGAAAAGTCAAGAGTTTCTAGGATGTTTACATCAGGTGTTATAACATGATTAGTGGAATGTCGCATAAAGTTGTTTGAGATATAATTTATTTCTTTCTGTACAAAATGATTATATTTTCTGGTTGCATCCATTTTTTTTGCAATCAATTTAATACCTATGCTTTTCTCTATTTTGGGAAAACATCTTATATTTGTCACACACACATGCTTATATACACCTTAGACCTAGTTCTGTTGCAAGCAGTGACACCAAAGAAAATTCTGCACCAGATAAATGCACCGTGTATAGTAGTTATATCACCTTCCAGAGAGCATAAAATCTACTTTGCAATTCAACCCAAGTCTCAACAGAAATTGTTCTATATCTCTTTATGTGTGTGTGTGTGTTTGTGTAAGCACTTAGTATGTGCTCATTTGCAGAGTAAATTCTGTTTTGATACTGTCTCAACCTGCCTCCATTGATATATTTCATATTCATGTTAAGATTTGATTCTTTAGTTTGAGTTTCTAATGTAGAATTGCCGCTTAATCTTTCAACTATTCTTGTATCAGATGACAGAAGGAAATATGTGGTTGAACGACACAATTGGGTTTGTTCCTAAAAATTCTTGGGCCATAGATCCATTTGGTTATTCACCTACCATGGCATATCTTCTCCGTCGTATGGGCTTTGATAACATGCTTATCCAAAGGACCCATTATGAGCTGAAGAAGGAACTTGCATGGCATAAAAATCTAGAATACATATGGCGTCAAAGCTGGGATGCTGAGGAAAGTACTGATATATTTGTCCACATGATGCCCTTTTATTCATATGATATACCACATACATGTGGCCCAGAGCCTGCTATTTGCTGTCAGTTTGACTTTGCTCGCTGGCGGGGCTCTCTTTATGAACTATGCCCATGGGAACAGCATCCTCAGGAGATCAATCAGGAAAATGTTCAAGAGAGGGCACTTAAACTACTGGATCAATACAGGAAAAAATCTACTCTGTACAGGACAAACACCCTCCTTGTTCCACTAGGGGATGACTTTCGCTATGTTAGTGTTGATGAAGCAGAAGCTCAATTCAAAAACTATCAACTGTTATTTGATTATATCAATTCAAACCCTAGTTTGAATGCTGAGGCAAAGTTTGGTACTTTGGAAGACTACTTTCAAACACTTCGTGAGGAAGCAGACAGAATAAATTATTCATTTCCTGGTGAAATAGGATCTGGTCTTCTTGGAGGTTTTCCTTCTCTCTCAGGTGACTTCTTCACTTATGCTGATCGGCAACAGGACTATTGGAGTGGTTATTATGTTTCACGGCCTTTCTTCAAGGCTGTTGATAGGGTACTGGAGCAGACACTTCGTGCAACAGAAATGATGATGGCACTGTTACTTGGGTTCTGTCAGAGATCTCAATGCGAGAAGTTATCTGTTGGGTTTTCCTATAAATTGACTGCTGCAAGGAGGAACTTAGCACTTTTTCAACATCACGATGGGGTAACTGGTACTGCAAAGGATCATGTGGTTATGGACTATGGAACCCGAATGCACACTTCATTGCTGGATTTGCAGATTTTTATGTCCAAAGGAATTGAAGCACTTCTTGGAATCCGCTATGATAAATTAGATCACAGTCCTTCCCAGTTTGAGCCAGAACTGGTTAGATCAAAATATGATGCTCAGCCAGTGCATAAAGTAATTAGTGTTAAGGAGGGGAGGGGTTACCAACCGGTGGTCTTTTTTAATCCTTTGGAGCAAACCAGAGAAGAAGTTGTGATGGTTGTTGTTGACAGTCCTGATGTTACTGTGCTTGACTCTAACTGGAGCTGTGTTCCAAGCCAACTTTCCCCTGAATTGCAACATGATAAAAGCAAAATCTTTACTGGGAAGCATCGTCTGCACTGGAAAGCTTCTGTTCCTGCCATGGGACTGGAAACATATTTTGTTGGTAATGGTCTTCTTGGTTGCGAAAAGGCCATGCCTGCAAAGTTGAAATTTTCCTCTAAATCTAGTTTAGCTCCTTGTCCCACTCCATATTCTTGCTTAAAAATAGAAACTGATGTGGCAGAAATTGAGAATCGTCATCAAAAGCTAACTTTTGATGTAAGACATGGTTTGTTACAGAGGATAAGCTTCAAAAATGGTCCTCAGAATGTTGTAAATGAGGAAATTAGCATGTATCACAGTCCGGGAAGTGGCGCCTACTTATTCAAGCCCAGTGGTGACGCCTGGCCTATTACTGAAGAAGGTGGGCAGTTTCTGATCTCTGAGGGCCCTTTGATGCAGGAAGTCTTCTCTTATCCAAAGACAGCATGGGAGAAAGCCCCAATTTCTCATAGCACTCGTTTATACAATGGAGAGAATACTATCCAGGAGCTTGCCGTTGAAAAGGAATATCATGTTGAGCTTCTTGGTCCGGATTTTGATGACAGGGAATTGATAGTTAGATACAAAACAGATATTGATAACAAAAGGATCTTCTATTCTGATTTAAATGGATTTCAGATGAGCCGGAGGGAAACTTATGATAAGATTCCTTTACAAGGCAACTACTATCCTATGCCCTCTCTTGCATTCATGCAGGGATCCAATGGTCAGAGATTTTCTGTCCATTCTCGTCAATCACTGGGTGTGGCAAGCCTGAAAGATGGATGGTTAGAGATCATGCTTGATCGTCGTTTGATAAGAGACGACGGACGTGGTCTCGGCCAAGGAGTAACAGATAATCGCGTAATGAATGTTGTCTTCCACATCACTCTGGAAGCCAATATTTCCTCCATTTCAAACTTGGTTTCCAGCTCTCTCCCTTTTCAACCCTCTCTTTTCTCTCACTCTGTTGGCGCTCACTTGAACTATCCCTTGCATGCATTCATTGCCAAGAAGCAACCTGAAGTATCTGCTCAGCCAGCATCACCTAAATCCTTTTCTCCTCTGGCTGCTTCCTTGCCTTGTGATTTGCATGTGGTGAACTTTAAGGTTCCCAAGCCTTTGAAATTTTTGCAGCAACCACCTGAAGATTCTAGATTTGTTCTAATTCTGCACAGGCGGCATTGGGATCCTTCCTACTGCCGAAAGGGAAGATCACAATGCAAGAATCTTGCCAATGATCCGGTGAATCTCTTCAACATGTTCAATGGTCTTGCAGTTTTGAAGACTAAAGCCGTCTCTTTAAATCTTCTGCATGAAGACCCAGAAGTGATGGGATACATGGAGCAGTTTGGAGATATTGCAAGAGAGGGAAATGTTGTCATGTCTCCCATGGAAATACAAGCCTACAGGTTTGAGTTGAGGCCAACGCAATAAATTACTTGCATTGCTGCTGATTTGAAATGCGAGTGATTTTTCTTGCAGCTCCATTAATGATGTGGATCAATTAGGGTTTTTGTATATTGATGTCATAAAAAAACATGGTTGAGATTTTAACACCTGAGGCCCTATTTTATCATTAGGATACTATAGCATCTGTTTAATGTCTTTCTGAACTTTAGATTAAAAGCATGGCAAGTTTTGGATCATTAACCGATGATGTATTTCTGTTAACTTTATTGCCGGAGGCAGATACATGTATATTTACTTTTATTGATTACCAAGCAACAAATTCTTCTTTTGTTTCAATGTACTCAACAATTTGCTACCAATATCAATAGATCGAAGAACAGCTGAAGTTCCTGCCCCTCTATAGTTTAAATTAGGAGGGAAAAAAAGAAAAGAGTAATATTTGTTTTAGTTTTTCATACTTCAAATTTTAATTTAATTTTTCATGTTTTAAATTTATTAATTTAATTTTTTATGTTTTAAATTTATTAATTTAATTTTTTACATTTAAAATTTTAATTAATTTTGTATATAAAATAAAATTGATAAATTTAAAGTGTAAGATAAAATTAATTAAAATTTTAAATGTAAAAAATTAAAATATGTATTTATTCAAAAAAAAATTAAGAAAAAAAACTAATTGCTAGAATTTAGAATTGAAATCTAAGATTAGGTGGAGTCTGTATGAACAACACTTGTAAAGTGATGAAAATAAAGGTAAAATCGATCTTGCCATCTTCCAGCACCTTAACTTGTAACTGATCACTCCTAAAAAAGCCAAAAAGTATATAGATAAAAATTGGGAGAATTCTTATGACAAAAATTGCAAAACTTCCACTTTTCAGTATCATAAGATGATTTCTTCTTGTACGCTGACATTGAGAGTCTTATTGGGAAGAACAATGCTGTTGATCACCACCACCTCATCTTCAACTGCAACAGCTTCTCCTGATAAATTATAAAGGAGAAAAGAACTAAGCCTTCAGCTGAAAAAAATCTAAATTTTTAGTTTTATAAACTGATAAAGGCAATTAAGAGCCCCTTTGGATTGGCTTTTGCCACTTGCTTCTGTTTTTAATTTGAAAAAGAAGTATTTTATACACTGTTAACTTTTTGTAAAAAGAGAAACATCTCTTGAAGCTAAAATCTTGTTTTTTTATTTAGAACCAAGTGGAGGGATACTTCTCCTTTTATCTTTTTTTTAGAAACCAATCCAACTGGGCTCTAAGAAGGCAGGGCTGCATACCAAGGATGGTTATCCCAAGCTTTGCATTGTAGTTTCCATCAGCCTGAATCATTCAATGGACTATTGTTAGTTAATGCTTTTCCCAGTTATTCAAATTTTTTTTGCTTTTCCCTCTAAAGAAATGTTATCACTAGTAATGAACTTGCCTGCACCCGTGACCATTTCCCGATTGATGACTTCCATCCAACAATAGAATTTATAACCACCGCATTTTCCTGTCAGCAGAATACATTTTGTTTATACATGCAACAATATCATCTAACGTTAACTTCCAGTTCCTTACCTTAATTTCAACATCATCCAAGATGATACAATTGATTAGCCTGGCGCCTGCACCTACACGAACATTTGCTGAGACAGAAACATTCGACCCAATCTGCTCATGAAAGAAAAGGAAAAATCTAGGATTACTTTTATATTCCATGAACTAACCAGATTTTTTTTAGTTTTCCATAAACAATTATGTCTTGAGTTTTACTTACAACCAGTAAATTCAGAAACCAAATACCCACTTTTTGTCAAACTAAAAATGATTGTGGATTGACGATCCTCTTATTATCATCTTTGGTACATTAAGCAGCCAGTATAACAAGTAGAATCTCAAACTCTTAAAAATGTACCAATTTGAAAGTACCAATAACCCTTAACCAGCCTCTTTTAGGCGATGGAACAGCTTATGAGGGCATCATAGTTCTTGGTATTATGTTGCTACATTTTCCACTGTCAAATACATGCCAAAGCTTTCACATATCCTTAACATGGTTTCAGAATGAGTATCGTTTCAACAGAATACTACTGTTGAGTTCTAGGTAGTTCACAGTAGGATACACTGCTACTTTTCTTAGTTTGCATAAACAATCTTATTCAAGCTAAGAATGAAATTACCTTTGCAGTGTGATGTACTTTGGCTGATGGATGAATATATACATCACCCACAATTGTAGCATTCTTTTTCCCATCTCCACTGGCCAGAAGATCGGGTGAAGTAAACCGGAATTGGGCAAGATACAGCTCTGAGCATTTCAAAGACATTCTGTACATCTCAAGTGGATCATATCAGCACAAACTAATGATGGTCTAAGTTTAAGCTTAAAAGCAAGTTTAAGATACTAAGTAAGGCAACTTCACCCAGGAGTTTTAATTTGCTCCCAGAAATCCTTTGTCTCGTATGTATACAATTTCTTCTTTCCAGCTAGAGGTGATAAAATATCTTGATCCAGTCTCACAAAATCTGCAGGAAGAGTCCTGCAGGAAAAAAATATATCTTTGAGTGGTTGGAGAAACTACAATTTTGCAATCTTTTTATGGTAAAAAAGGTGTGAAGGATGACTGCAATGAAAGTAATATGACACTCAGGATATTTATCAAATAGAAAGAAAGCAATTTCCAGTCTTTTGTATGCCAATGGAAAATATTGCTTTTATTCCCTACATAGAATATTCAAATAATCAATTGCAGATAGATATGCATCCACGTTTCCAATTAAGAAATAAAAAATCTGTCATGAATTGTAAAAAAATGAAATCGGTGGTATTTGTTCAACCTTGTTGATTGTAGAGTTTCAAAGCTGTAGACGCGGCGTAGATTAGCTGCATTCAACAAAATCGTGTCAGTTCAACAGTACAAGATTACTGTGCATAATATGCAAGATGGACGTTTTCAGTCACGGGCATGTTATATATAAGCCAAATATTGTGCAAAGTTCAAAAAGTCAATGTTTGACTGTTCTATATTAAGAAGATCATGTTCATTATACTAAATCATCAAATATTCCAAAATTTAATCCATGGCTGAAAACAAATCATATTATTAATTCATCCGGACATAAATGTGCTTAATCTACATTTTTCTTTTCCAAATAGTATTTGCTTTAACTTCAAAATCAAATAAGTAATTCAACTAATACAAAAATCAGAAGAACCATCGCAACTGGCTTTAAAAGCATGATGTGCAAATGCGCTAGTTGATATAGCCAGTAAAACTTTTTCTTAACATCATCATAAGTATAACTGGTTCACTTCCCTAAGGATTGCAGAGGGCTTAAATGAACAGAGACGGGCACCTCCCAGTCCATAATCTACAGGCCAAAAGGCTTCCAGTGAACCAAGAAATATAGTAACATTGGATGCTTAGCATTTAAAGGTAGATTGCACATGACCATTTAAATGAAAACCAGTTTTACACAAATACATTTCAGCTCACTAGTAAAATTCCAAAGATACATTAAAAAATGGAAAAAGAACAAAGAGTTTAGTGAGATCCATGTGTTCTTAACTTTACCCTATAGAGAAAGAATTGACTAAGGGGTAGATGTAGGGGAAAAACTGGATTATTGTGCACGGTGCATGCATACATATTACAGATACTATTGAAGATTTGAAGGTGAAGCAGTACAAAAAGGAAACCTTGCATATTTATCTTATTTATTTAATCATAGCTTAAAAGAATATGTATGCCAAGTTTGTTCGCACAAAATAATAAAATCTAGTTTATCCAGGAACCAATCCAAGGACCAGATAAATAACCATTATATGAACGAGGCATGTGAAAAAGTGACAAATGGAGACAAACCTCTGTCCTCCCGATCAAAGATTGCATTTTGAATGGCAGTAAAAATTTCAGGGGTGAAAAGATAGACACCACAATTAATCAAATCACTAACCTGCACATTATGAAACAATAAATCCTCTGTAAGTAAGTATAGCCAGAAGAAGGAGATTTATAACTAACCCATTAAACTCCCACATAGGATGCCTGTTCCCAAAAAAAAAAAAAAAAAAGGATTAAAGAAAAGTGAATTAAATATATACTCACAAAAGTCTCAGGTTTCTCTGTATAATGCAACAATTCATTAGTGACTGGATCAGCAACTAATTCACCAAATTGGCTGGCAGATTCCGCAGAGACCTACATTCCCAAAACACAAACAAAGAAAATAGAAGGAAAAATGGTTTTCCAACATTGAATGTCTCTCTCTGTGTGTGAATTTCTCTATTACACGCATACAAACACATAACTTTCTTGAATGAACCAACCTTAATTACTAACATGGTCCCTATCCCACTATATCTTTTATGGGCTTCTGTAAAAGGAAACAAGAAGTAGTTCAGCAGCCATTAAGATTCAGTATACCTTAATTTTGATGTATGGCACACTTACCAAGCATAGCAGGTAGGGGAAAACTGCAGCAAACATCACAATTTAGGAGAAATATATGTGACTGCAATCAACAATTAAGACATATGAGAAATTATGCATAAATCATTATGAAATTAATCCAAAATTAGCACAAGAAAAGCCATTAGAATTTATAACAGGTTTATAACCGGACTGTCTTCCATGATAATGTCTCTGAAGTAATATAGGCCACCCGCGGAACCGTGTGGTTTATCCTCCTTCAAATATCTATAAGGACATTATTAGCAATATACTAAAGTCACATCCAGCACTTAAAGAGCTTAAAAGTGTACTACGTATCAATCAGGTAGTCACCTCACTGGTAATTTCAGCTCATTTGAAATGGAAGATACATATAGTGAGAATTCCCGTTCCTCATGGAACCCAATCAGATATATTTGAGCCAAATTGGGTATCTGCCAGGGACAAAAACTCCTAAGTAACAGCTCTTAACTTCCAATAACATGAAATTAGCTTCAATTTAACTTTGTTTTTTCCCTTCATCAATTTCACAGCTAAAACTAACTTGGCATTAACATTAGCATGTCAAAAAGTACTCAAATTGCAAGTTCCTTCTTGTTTTCTCAATCTTTGGAAGAATCATATAAAGAGTAGCAGAGGAGAAAAAGAAGAAAACCCTCTTGCAAGCGGAAATAGGGTGATGAACCATTGGCTGTCCAGCCAAAGGGAAAAGGGGTTTCGGAGTATTGAAGGAAAGAGGTCGAAAACTGGTCCCTGCAGAGAGAATTGAACAAACTCGGACCAAAGTAATCCCAATTCGAAGGAAAAACCAGTGCAATCACAAGCAAAGCTCTTACCTTTAGTGGGTCCACCCACCATAATCACTGCAACAACCTTCTCCGAGCTCTCCATTTTCGAAGCCACAGATCTTCAGCTCTTACAATATTCAAATTGGTTTCTGAAGATATAGAAGTGATTCCAGTGTCAAGTAAAGGCTAAAGCAATTCCAAGGATTGGTCGGTCAATGCAGACCAAACTATGAATTCTGGGATCTGAACTGTTTTAGCTCCAAAGCTAAAGTGGACGTTACCAAGATGGACTGAGTAGCTGTTACCATATGCGTCAAGCCTGGCTCGCACTTGAAAACAGATCAAGTACGCTTGTGCCATTCGAAAAAAAACACCAAAATATTTCAATAAACTCTCCTATTTGTATTTTATTTTCAAAATTTTTAAGATATATATTTAACCTTTTTAAAAAAATTCTAAAAATTATAATTTAAGATTTATTGTTAACTACAGTATAATTTTTTTTTTTTAAAAATAAACATGTTTGTTAGGATTTTTTATTGTAATTTTATTTTAAAAAAATTCTATAAAAATTGTGTGATTCTAGTTTCTTAATTTTTTAAGAGAGTATATGATAAACATATTCATAAATTTAAAATTTATAATTATAAATCATAAGATTTATGAATCATAATATTCTTAAAATATATTTGATTAATCTTAAACATTTATAAAAAAAACTTTTAAAAAATATTCAGAGAGTCAAAAAACCAAAATTCTACGTCCTTTTATAAGATTTTTTTTTTTATAAAAACTACATTAAAATAGAGTCTCAGAAAATATGAATGTTTATAAAAATCTCAGTCTCCATATTTTATGGGATTCTACTTTAATATATATATATATATATATATACCCAACACAAAAAATCCTAAATTAGAATTGGATTTAAAAAGGAATTTGTCTACTAATTATCTCCTAAGAATATTTTTAAAAATTTGCCATTAATTTTTAAGACTAATAAATCACATTTGAAAAATCACAACTCTTCTTAAACTATTAGAAGAGTTAGAAAAGAGTTGTTGAAAGATGAAATCATGCCAAAAAAGAAAAGGACCCAAATTATATTGATTGACAAGAAGAAAGAGAAAAAAAAAATTATAGAGTATATTGATGAAAAGTAAAAATATAAAATAATTTGTGGGATTAATTTAAGAAATTTTTTAGAGTTGTATAAATAAAAAAATATTTTAAATTGTATAGAATAATAAAAATGATATGTCATTGTGTGACCTACAAAAATAATATAAACAATTAAGATATATAATTTTTGACTAAAGATGCTCTTAAGCATGAGTTGCTTGCACTTATTATAATTATTTTTTAATGAGCTCCATAATGTTATTATTTTCCATTGCTTTATACAATTCTCATAATTTTTTATTCTAATGATGTAATTCTACAAAAATTTTAAATGAACCTTATACCTTATCTCACATTTATATAAAGATTAAATTATAATCCAAACATTCTAGTTTATCTGATAAATTATGAAACCCTATTTTAAGGTTCTATAAATAATAACAACCTATGTACTAACATAAATTTTAGTAAATTTCATTCCAATGCTTATAACAACATTTTTTCATGTTCCAATGGTTATAACATGTTCTTTGGTACATTCATTAAAAAGAAAAGGAAAAAAAAAAACTCTTGGTCCAATGCACTTGTACGTGTGTTAACATATTTCACTAGTTTTTATTGAGTTACCTTTACCTGTAATTATTAATTAATTCGCTAAAATTTCTCCTTTTTTTTTTCTAACAATGTTATGAGAAGGAAAATTTTAGGGTTTCAAAATGGTTTTGAGAATTTGATCTTTGAGTAACAAAACTATTTTAGAGCCCTTGGTAGGGTTATGGAATAGGGAAAGAAAAGTAATTCTTTAGAAAGTGCGTTTAGTAGAGAAATGGAATAACAATTTTAATTAATGTTTTGAGAACTAGATTTAACCGGCCAATTCAACTTCAATTCTACAGCCAAAAAAAAAGCGTTGAACCAGTCAACCCACTTAAAAACCGGCAAAAACCAATGAACCATTACCGGTTTACTGGTTCTTGCGGTTTTTTTTTTTTTAATTTTTAAAAACAAAATTTTCAACTTAAAATTCTTCACTTAATAAAAGAAAATGAAGTGATTACTTGGGCTCGAAGCCCTCCACAAAGAGAGATTTCCTTGCAAAATGCCAAGGAAGGTAGGCAAGCACTAGCTCTTTTTATAACTAAGAATGGGTAAGCACTCATTAAAGGCCAACAATGTGGGACATCTATAAGCTGCAATTACTTTGAGGCATTCCTTTTACTATTTTATTGTTTATTGATGTTTTCACCTTTGCTAGATTTAGAAAAAGATAAATCTCGTTGCAAAACTAACCAAACAAAGATATTAAAAAGCAGTATAAATACATGAGATTTTTAGAATTTTTTTTGAAAAAGAAAAAAAAAAAAAAGAAATCGTTAAAAAGAGATCATCTTTCTTAATGTTGAGAATCTATAGACAATAGTGTTTTTTTTTTCTTTTTTTTTTTTTGAAATAATAAATATTATCAATCTATACGTAACCATGGAAAATATCATAATAAAGTACTTAACTGCTTAGCAATGCATATTCCATCCATTTTCTTTAGACAATTTTGTTCCTAACAAAACTCTAAATTTACAAACTAAATTTTGGTGGTTGCCGTTCATGGTGATTGCTGAAAAGAATGTGATTAACAGAATAGCTTTCACCAAAAAAAATATATATATATCAAAGAGGAAAATGTGATTTATTCCAATAATGTTTACTTTCTCTCTTGTTTTAAAATTTTAATATATCTATCCCTTCATTTCACCAATAAAAAGAATGGTAGATTGAGCAGAATCTCCTCTCTAAAAAGGCCATTAGCAATTTGGTGAGCAAAGATCATTGGGTTACCACCATCATAACCTGCATAGAGAGTGATAAACAAAAGCATATCACACAAGCAAGGTAATTTCATTGATTGAGAATTCTATATAGCCGTAGTACATATGCTATGCAAGATTCATCACAGCTTTATAGTGCCAATTTTTTTTTTTTCTTTTAAAAAAGTATTTCCCATAAAAAATAAAACAAACACTAAATATATATAAACAGAAGAATTCTTGCCATACTAGAAAAAGTCAAGTGCAAGCATTCTTCAGTGCCTTTGTCTTTTTTGCATTGCTGTGAGAAATTAACCAAGTGTTGGCCACTTACATAACTGTTGGACAAAATCATTATCCTTCACAGATGAAGAGGCACTCCATATTTTACTTGTAAAGCAATTCATGCTGTATCAATTCCTTGAAAGCACCACATTTCCTCTTAAGGAAGCAATGTGAGGCCATCAGGTAACAAGCATCTTTGTTCTGAACAGCTTACTGCAGAAGTTCATCCACAGCTTTCGACGTATGCTCTCTCCATGGATACTCAAAATGCTGACAAGAATTACGACCCTACGCTTTCAACCTGCAAGGTTAAATCTTTGATTCCAGCATCATTTAATATATGCAACACCTGAGATTTGATCGATGCCTTTTCAGTATCTCTTGACACGTGAAGATGAAGTGTTCCAACGACATCTGTGTTTGTGAAGCTCCATACATGAAACTTTTGAATGCCATAGACACCCTTTATCTTCAAAACATCCTTTAATGCATCTTTCACTTCTTGCTCATGCACTCTAGGAACTCTTTGGAGCAAAACTTCGGCAGAGTTTCTGAGTAAAGATATAACCGTAGATATAATCATCACGGAAATGAATATTGAGCAGGCAGGATCAGCAACAAGCCATCCCTTGTATTTAATCAATAGGGTAGATATAACAACTCCAACACTCCCCATCGTGTCTGCCAGAACGTGCAGGAATATTCCTTCCATGTTGTGGTCAACATGGCGATGGCTGTGCTCTCGAGGCCCTTTTACGTCAGGTAATGCTTTGCTCTGATGCGAATCACAATTGCCCATGGTTGTACAAACTCCTTCACCATGGGAGCCGGCAACAACATGAATGTCAGAGGAGTGAGCAAGTGAGATTTCATTATGATGGTGATGATGATGGTGTACATGGTCATGATTATCATGATCATGACAATGGTGATCTGCATCGTGATGCTCATGATGATGCTTGACATGCTGCAGGGCATGGTCATGGTTGTCATGAGGATGGTCGTGGTGATGATGATGGTGGTGATTATGATTGGAGTTCTTGTCCTTCTGGACGATGTGACCTTCTGCATGACAGTCATTATTCACATGATGATGGCAGTGATCATGGTCGTGGTGATTTTGGGCATGGTTACCAGAGCATGATTTTCCATGGTTATCACTGTAAACAGAAACAAATTCCTGATGCCGTCCATGCTCCTCATGATCATGTTTACCATGATGGTGCTGGTGGTGGCTATGCGAGTGTGAGTGAGAACATGATCCAACACCTCCATGGGCATGATGATGCTCCTCATGAAAGAATATCAAGCCAATTACATTCACTACAAGCCCTCCTATAGACACAGCTAATATACTATTAGTTGATATTTCTTGAGGGTCTAAAATCCTTTCAAATGATTCCAGAACTATCAATGCTCCCACAAGAACCAGAAACACAGCATTAGCATAACCTGAAAGAACCTCAAATCTCCCACGACCATAGTTATATTGGTTATTTGCCGGCAGACGAGATATATAAGAAGCATATAGCCCAATTGCTAATGCAGCACAATCAAACAACATGTGACATGCATCCGATATCAACCCAAGACTATTGCTCATAAATCCAGCAACAAATTCCACAACCATGTACGCAGTGTTGATCAAAAGAAAAAGTGCAATTTTACGAGACTTCCTCTCATTCAAGATATGACTGATTGGCTTCATAACTAGGGAAGTAGTCGATTCCGAAGATCCATCTCCAAGATAATCTGATTGAAATGGGTCTAATTCTCTAACAGCTATATAGAGCAATAAACCAGAAAGTAACAATCCCCAAAGAGAAAGCTCAGGAAAATAGAAAAGCTCCAAAACCACAGTGCAGATAAAAGTGACTAAGAATTCTCTCTGAAAGTCTTTTGAAGTAAGCAACTTCTCATCAGTGATATTCTCATTTAAAAGGACTCCAAAAACAACAGTGTTAACAAGAGGCCAAGCTAAATTTCCGATTGAAACACTATCTTCTTCAGATTCAAACACGAGAAAACCAAAAACAGCAGGTACAAAGAGCACAGTCGTAGTGAAAAACAGTGTGATTAGTCGAACCCGTTTATGTCCAAGCTGCTTAATTGTTCCCCAATCCATTGCACTACGCTCATAACAGCCCAAAAATCCAGATAAAAAAGGAAGCAGCATTGGCCATATCCTCACACAACTCTCTGTTGGGAATACTGCATATCCCCATTTGTCAACAGTAGAACTAGAAAAAGGGAAACATTCAACACGATCCCAGCTGAAAGATAACAAAAACAATCCAGAAAACAAAGCCAGAAACCCCCAAACCTTAGGAGACCGATTTCGATTCTGATTTCGCCTCTCAGCAATGAACCGAGCTGCTACGTTTCCAGTCAATTCAGCTAGAATCATCGCAGCAGTCCCACAGTATCTGAGTGCTTGAAATCGAAGGAGAAAGACCAGAGCCAAGAGAATCGATTTGGCTGCCAAAAGCCTCTGCTGAGAAAGTGTGATTAAGTTTAACCCAAAAATGGGCTGGTTTTGCTTGTGCTGGTGAAATGGATCTTTGGATGAGGAAGAAGTATACAAAGAAAACAGAGAGAACGAAAGGGTGAGAAGGAAGGAAAGAAGGGAAACCAGAAAAGAAAAAGGGAAGAGAGAAAACGAAGGGGAGGAACGAAGAAATGGGAGAAGGGAATAAAGGGAGCGTAGCGAGAAGAGAAGAAGAAAGAGAAAGGATAGCGAGGATTTGCCAGAAGATTTGGAACTGATGGAAGAGAAAGAAGGAAGACGGTGTTTGGAAGGAGTTGGAGTGGGGGTTGAGGATGAATATGGGTACATAGGGTATGGTCTCGGGGTGGTGGCGTTGGCGGCGGCGAAGGTGGTCGGATTAGTGGAGCGGGAAGGAACCGAGAGGCGGTGAGGGCGGTGTTGGTGGTGGTGGTGACGGTGATCTCCCATGGTGGAACGTGGTTTCGACGACGAATAAACCCGGAGACAGTCACAGATCCGATTGCCTCAATCTCGGAAAAGTCCGATGAAAAGAAAAGAAAGGCAAAGAAACGACAACGTTTTGCGGTAGAGGGGAAGACTTTCTCGTACAAGTCGTCCCCTGGCGGCCACAGTTCCGTTACACGACATCCTTAATCTTCACGCCTACGTATTTTTTTTTTTTTTCAGTTTTATTTTCTATAAATAAATCACAAATCTTTCGTTATAAGGAGTACAAAATCTAAATAATAAATTATTTATTAAAATAATGCAATTTTAAAACTATTATTAATATATTACAATAAAAATTTGGCACTTCTAAGTGTAAAATGTTCATTGAAATGGAATCTCCAATGAATTTAAGATTTCACCAAAAATACCATTTTAATTGGCATTTCTTAAACGTGAAATTCGGTCAATAATAGCTTTAAATGTTGACTTTTTATGTGCATGTTACACAAGCATTAGAAATCCTTTGCTACCCGGAAATTGATTATTGGGATCAATATGTGGTGCTTATGCTCCCAAATTCAAAGTATATGACCGTCAGCAATTTTCTTTTGAGTGATTTGGATATTTACTTTTATAATTTTTTTATTACTCTTATTTTTTTTTTTTAAATAAATATGTATTTGAATATGCAAAATTAAATGTGTAAGTAGTTTTCCTTTCCTTTCTATGCATGCATTTTTTATTTTATTATTTATATGTATTATCTAATAAATATTTTTTTGTTATAATAGAATGTAAAATGCTAAAAAATAAAGAAAAAATTCTTCAATGTGAAAATAAAACTCATAACATTAAATCTTTTAGTATTTATAATTGAATGAGGTATCATAAACCTAAGACCCTGTCTAGATATTTTGAGGCCTTAGATAATATTAATAGAGTTGTAACTCTTTAATTCTCTTATCTTTCTTTTAGCTTTTTAAGTTAAAAAAATATTTACAAAGTTCATAATTTTCAACTTTCTTTTTTATTTTCTTTATTTTTCAAAACTAAATTTATAAGTTCTATTTAACATCCATCTCCTACTTTACAAAGTACAAAACAAAGCAAAAAAAAAATATATATATATACAAATAAAATAAAATTTGCAAAGTTAATAGGAAAAATGATGAAATGATAAAATCTAAGAATTTATAAATAGTGATAATCACATGTTGATATTATTTATTGCAATAATTTGATATGAGAATCTCATTTTGAGAATTCATCTCAAATGAATATGAAGATGAAGTAGATAAAGAGAAGAGACAATGAGAGAGTTAAAAAAAAATTTTAAAAATGTTAAAATTCTTTGGGATAAATAAAAAAATAAAAATGAATGTTAATTGCTCTGGTTAAAATAATTATAAGAATAATTTAAAAGTAATATTGGAAACTAATACCAATAAGTACATTGACATAGATAATTTTTTAAAATTAAATTGATAAGTTTTAATATTGGGTTTAGTAGTCACATTATTTTAATTACCAATCCAATTAAACTATTATCTAGAATTTCCTCTACATCCTAATACATGAACTATTAATATATAGAAATTTTTGGGGGCTCAAGGCAATTCTCTCAGATGCATATGGCCTCTCACTGCCATGCATAGACCAACATGTTATTGGCTATTAAACAAGTACTAGTAGATGACAAACATTGCATTTTTCAGAGGTACCATAGACCAATATCAAACAATGTGAATATTTGAGCAAGATTATAAGGACAACAAAATTCTTTTTATTAAATTTTAATATAATTACATTTAAAAGATTTTGAACTTAAAATTTTGAATTAAACTAAAACAACCTATGTCAGTTAATGATGGTTGGATTCTCATATTTAGTTGAAGTAAAACTTTTATACTAGTATTTTTGTTTTTTCAAAAATACCGTTAACTGAAAAATATACCCTAAGTCAGACAAAAAAGCTACCCCTGTTTTACAATAGTTCATTTGATCCGACTTGGCCTCTATAAACTTTCTTATCCGAGTCCGAGAGATCAGTGGAAACAATAGCACATCATCTCTTATCATGAATGCTGAAATAACCATTTCTTGTCTTCTAAACTTGAGAAAAGAAATTGCACTATAATCTACCATGTCCCCATTTTACAGTGTCCAATTCCAGATAGGGTTTCTGATATGGTAAGATAAGAGTGATTCAAAATCCATTTGTTTTCCCATAACCCTATCTGAACAGTGCTCTTTTCCATGGCACCAAAACGATTAGATTATCCTCTTGATGGAGACTTGCTAGTTTCTCAAACCCCACAAACCAAAACTCTGGCTTCTGATCCTTTCATGATTCTTGCAGTAAGTCATGTGGATACCAAAGAAGAAAAAATCTAAGAGCTTAAGATGGTCAATCCAAAGGCATCAACAAAAACATTATCAAAAGATAGAACTAATTAATTTACTCCCATGAAACTGTTGGAAAATTCTAATGTATGGGCAACACTTGTAATATATTAGGTTTGGTGTCATTCTTTTTGTCTTAGCCCAATTAAAGTGATCTAATTAAGAAATAAGAAATAATGTTATCGTGAGATTATTGTGCTGAAGTTCAAAATTATAGTGACCCATATTTTGTCTTAACTCATATTTTTTGTGAAGGGTTAAAGTTTTAAAATTGTACCATACAGTTTCTCATCCTCTTAAGAGTCTTGCTCTAACATTTATTTAATGATAACCTAAAATATTAATTAACTCATGAGATCTTTTATACCATGAACTTAGATCTTTCACACCAATAAATCCAGGTACATTTCCACAAATCTAATTTATATTCTATTGAATTAGTATGAATAGATATAGTGAATTTAGTATTCAATATTTCTCTAAATTCCCAATAATTAAGTATCAGAGCCTCCCATAATCAATAATTGGTTTTCTTACTTCCTCGTGTGATTGTGCATATCCCGCCCGCCATGCATAGCCAGCACACCAATCAATAATTGGTGAAAGATGAAACTTTCGGTCAATGAATACAAGAAATGGAAAATTATTGGTTGATGATTTCCGAAAAGAGAAGCACTAAGGAACAACAAATTGACAGATTTGTTTGGATTTCCCTTAGATCAGTTTTCGAATTTCACTTGTGCTTTGTTCTTTTACGAACTGTTCCAATAAGAAGCAATGAGCATTCGGTGATGGCCACTTTGGTAAACTTAGAATTTCGTATGTGTTAATTTATCCTTTCTTATTTGGTTTCACTTTTGGCCAATGAATGAAGAAAGAGAAGAAAACTTTTCTTGTATTCTAGGATTGATCAGTCTTGGGAATAAGAAATTATAATGATATTTTATGCAAGTTTCACTTCGGTTAGTGGTGTAGATTGATTTTAGAGTAAATATAATTTTTTCATTTTTGTTATTTATATTTAAAATTTTAATTAATTTTATCTCTTAAATTTATTCATTTAGTTTTTATATTTTAAAATTTTTATCAATTTCATTTTTTAAACTTATCAAACATATTAATTTAATTTCTTGTACTTTAAAAAATTAAATTAATAAAATATAAAAAATTAAATTAATAACTAAAATTAAATAAAATTAACCAAATTAAAGACTAAAATAAGTATTTACGTTGATTTTATTTATTTAGTATTGGTTAATCTTAGTACCAGATATTAAAGGCTTTAGCATTTGGCTTATAATTGTTTGTTTGTGTATATACATGTTTCCCGGTTTATACAACACAAAGGTGTTGTCTTAGTTGTAGCACTGGTAGTGATGTTTTCTTGATTTTGGATGCATGTTTCTTACATGGTTAAACATATAATATATTGTGTATTCTATTAGGAGATGCATGATTAAAGCTTTTTTAAAAAAATACAAAATTATTCAGACAATTTATAAAAAGCCTTTTAAGCCAATTTAAGTTTTTTTTTTTTTTTTTTTATGCCTATTGATTTGACTAATATGATATCTCGCCAAAATAAACTCTTTCTTGTGAGAGTTGTTCATGAAGCAAATTAGATGGTTTGTGTCAATATAATCTCATGCAAGAATTTTAATAAGCTCAAGGGCAAGTTTGCTTGGCTGAGTTACATAGGCACCTGTAATGATGGATATGTGACGATTATAAGATTTGGTTATGTGGATAAAAATGGAGTCTAAAGATTAGATATTGTTTGATAGACTTTAATTGTCAACATTCGATCATTACAACAATATATCATTGATAGTTAATATTGTGGTCTAAAGATGAGATATTGATGTTGTTATCAATATCTTGAGATGAGAAATTTAATTATTTTAATTAATTGTTATTCTTTCTTAGTAAATGTGGATTTCTGGTTTATTTTGTTCTCTTTTAGTTTTCACTACTTCAATATTTATTAATTTGTCCTCCATTCATGCCATGATTGAAATAAATTTCAAGGACTAAAATGAAAACATGCTGATAATTTTAGGCTGTATGGATCTTGACCTTGCGCTTAGAATCGATCGTCCCGCTTCTCTTATGTATGCTAGTTCCTTTGAAATATAGAGGCACTATGAGAAGTGGGAGAGATCGAATCACAAGAGGCTCTTCATCATCAAATGCGGCATTTCGAAAGCTTTTAGAGGTGTTATTTCGTAAGTATTGTGAGTGGTAAGAATTTTTTTTACCAAAATTAGAAAGTGCTTTGTTAAAAGCAAAAAGGTGAAAAACAAGTACATTTTTGCAACGCTTGATTTCTATGAAACACAAAGGCAAATGAAATATCAGAGAATATATTATGGAGATATTCTATATAGCTGCAAAAATCAAAGAATTAAAGCTTGAACTATCTGAGGACCTCTTGGTATATTTGGTGTTGATCTCCTCTTCCTGCACAATTTAGTCAATTTAAGTTCAGTTATAACTGCTAAAAAAAAAAAAATGAACTCTTAATGAGCTCGTAACCTATCTTGTGCAAGAGAAAGAACACTTGACATATGATAACACTCACATTGTTAATGTGGCTAGTCCTCTGAAGCTAAAGGCAAAAAAAAAAAAAAAAAAGAAAAAGAAAAAAGAAAAGTATGAGTGTTTCTTCTAAAAAAACTAAAAACATTAGAGAAATGATTGCACCAATCATCACCCCTAATGTTAGATTAAGCATTTTTTCTGTAGGCTTTTTGAAAGTCCAACTCCCAAGGGCTCTGATATATGTTAAGAATTGAAATATAGAGACATCTAAGGTAGTGTTTGGTTGTTGGCATGAATTTTGAGCAATTTCACACTATTAGCATGAAATACTAATTAATGCTTTTGGTATTGTGCATTATTTGAAAGTCCAACTTACATGGGCTCTATGTTAGGAAGTAGAATACAGAAGCCACATCTAAGGAAGTGTTTGGTTATTGGCATGATTTTTGAATTTAAAATAAATAAATAAGAATCTGATACGTTTGCTGGTTTATATGATTTTAACCAGAGCATGTGTTGCTAATACAATGTTCCTAACAAGGATTGTAATTTACCATATTTGAGTGTCACTATTGCATTAGTCTTCTTTTTTTTTTTTTTTTTTTGAGACATTGTTACATTAGTCTTAATGCATGCTTTGTTATGTTGTTATTATCCATATCTTATCACCTCGAGCATTTAAAATAAGTTGATATATGTATTATATAATGACTCCTTATTTCTTAACTTTGTAGTTTTTTAATAGTATTTTATTATATATGAAACTATAATAATTCCTCCTTCTCCTTCTCATCATCATCATCATCATTATTATTATTATTATTATTGTTTTGTGTTTGATAAGAGTTGATATTTTTGGGGTTAAATTATTAAAAAAACACAAATTTTTAAACTATTTATCAAAATATCATGGATCACAGTACAACAGGAAGAGTTGTGAGAGTTCCTGTAATACGAACTACTAGATTTAAATTTCTGCATTAAGCAGCAAGTTGACTTTTTTTTTTGATATATTTTGGTAACTGAAAATGATATGAATCACAAGTGAATAATTATAAACTTCTCAAATCATGGAAAAAAAATTCAATCAATGAGTTATTCATGTTGGTTCATTAAATATCTTAATTTACTGAATTCCCAATTTAATAAGCGAGTCTCCAAATTTTATTAAAAAATTTAGTTAATAACCAAACATAATAATAAACTTACCTAACCATTACTTACCGAAGAAACTACTTAATCATACGTTATACCAAACATCCCATGAGTGTGTTAAGCAGGTAGCTTATTATTAGGCTTTTTTTGGTAAATTAGTGGTACATTAGTATGTTGGATGGACTCTGCACCAAGTTTTCTTTTTAAAAAATAAATAAATAAAGGCTTGGCTCTTGTATTGATCCGAGAATTCATTAAAAAATTAAGGATCTTTGAACAATTCCAACAATCTTCTTCCCTTCCCTTGAGCAAGTACCGAAACTCCATCTCCACAATCATCTCTTTCTTACTCTCACCACAAATTTTTTCCATTTAAATTAAATGAAGCTTCTTCCATTAATGAAATTTTTGAAGAATGTAGCCCCAGAAAGGGTTTGAAAATGACTCATGGAGTTGTACGGATCTTGACGAATCATCTACAGAAAACTTTGATGGATCCATACGGAGCATTCTTGAAGTAAAACGGAAGGTAACAGCATATTTCTTCTGGTTCTTTTATGCAATTACGATTAGATACCATAAACTTTTCGAAATCATCATTTCTTACCCATTAGTTTTACTACATTTTCTTATCAATCCAACTGTATTTTCATAACTCTAGAGATTTTCTTTTGTGCCCTCTTCTTTTTAGTACTTTAACTATAGTTTTGGGTTAATTAAATATGAAACTGATAAGTCTTGAGGATGATGGTTAATCTGATTTGTGATCAGTTTTTTTTTTTTTTGGTTCTTGCTTAAGACATCTTTATACTCCACTGAATGAGACCAATATATGTTTGGACTGGGGAAAAGTAAACTGTAGATCCCTCCAACAAGATTGAAACCAAAATTTGTAGAAGGAAATGAAATAAAATTTTTAGATTTTTCATTAGATATATGAGGAAGTTAAGATTTGGATAAAGGGGATCTGACAAAACTAAGATTTACAGTGGTAGAATATAAATTTCACGTAAATTTGAAAGGAGAGCAAATATATTATAACTATATAATACTAAAGCAAATTTATATTGTGCCCTCATCAATTTCTCTTCCCTAGATTTGGATCATCTACCATTGCGGTAGATATGCTAGAGTAATGTTAGATGAATTTGAATAGTTGATTTTAAATTTAATAGTTTAGATTTTGTTACTTATATAAGCTGAATTTTTTAAAAAATAAATTTACCTAGAAAACATAAATTCATCCTATATGCCTAATAAAATTTAAACTATTAAGAGCTTGATTGAATTGACCTCTAAAAAAGGAAAAGTCAAAATGAGAAATAAAAAAAAAAGTTAAAAGGAGAAGGATAAGTTATTTTGTGTTTGAATTGATTAATAAAAAATCTTTTTTCATTAAGAAAGGTGTTTGGATGTATAAACGTAAAAGTACTTTTAATATATTAAAATGACAATAATTAAGAACATTTTTTTTGTAATTTGAAGTTGGTCAAAATAGCTTATGCTTCTCCTTTTTTCAAAAGATCCCCTCACATGCTTCTAAAAAAATGAGGTTTTTAGCTTTATAGATATTTTCTTTTTATACAGAAATCAATCCAAATAGAAAAATTAAATAGAAATGTTTTTTTTTAAAAAAAAATAAAAAATATATTTTTTAAAAAGTCAATCCAAACTAGCTTTAATAAATTGAATAGAATTTTTTTAAAAATTAAAAAAAAATACATTCTTAAAAGTCAATTCAAACAAATTCTTAATATGAAAATTTACTTAATATCTTTCTAATGTTCCTGGATCAATGTCAGGGGATGAAATCCCCTCGCACCGTCCTTGCATCATATGAAGATAAGATCCACCAGCCTTTTAAGAATTAATGAAAGTGGTATCTTTATATTATTGAAGCACGAATGCCCAATCTAAGACTAGCAACTTTTAATTCATGGAATCACTACCAAAAGGAGAATCAAATCAGTTGATGCCGACAACCTAATCTAATCTTGTGCCCCAAATAAAAGGATTGATCCACAACTTTGCTGTCATTTCTCCATGAAAATAAAGCTGGTCTTTGGACCATCATCATGAAAATGTTGTTCACAATTATTTGATCAAAGCACTTTCCTTCGGCATCACTTTTTAGAGACAAAACCTTCTGATTTATTTGGTGTATCAAACTATATCTCATAAAATTGTGCTTGGTGAAAATATTATGAAATAATGTTACAAAATGTTGTAAGTTGCATATTTAGTAAATCAAAATCTTATGAGACATGGTTAAATACACCAAATGAAATAGGGTTTTGTCCTCATTTTCTGAGTACATATTCTTTGTCTGATTGACATGAATCACTATGTATGTTCCAAAATTAATGAATTAATGTATTTATAAATTGATTTTTTGACTAATTATAGATGTTGGCACACATAGTGGTGGGCAGGGATAGCAACCGGGCAAAACGGAGAGTAAGGTCCCTATCTTCGATTTTTGTTGAAGAATTTTTCCTCATCCTCGTTCCCGCCCCATAACATTAGGAAGAAATCCCTCCCCCAATCCCATGGGTTCATGTGAAGAATATTTTAAAATATATTCACATATTAAATATTGATATTTTAATTAAATAAATTTAATTTAGTAAAATATAATTTATAAAATTACAAAATTACCTCATCTTATTTATTTTAAAATTAAAAATATTTGAATCCTTTTATTAATTTAGGAATCCTGTGGGCCAGAAAATATAATCCTTGTTCTTGCTTTTGAAATTCTCCTCCATCTTCAACTTTGCAAAGAAAATTTCCCCCTCGCTGGCAGTCTTGAACAGAACAAGACAGATGTGGCCAACTAGGGCAAATTCGGATTCCTAGGCCTATGGCAACAAGACAGATGAGATGGAGTCTCACTTTCTATGATAAAGGACTTCCCATTGCTAATTTGTTCATGCACGCTGCTCTGCTTTCCCTCATAGACGTGCATAATACGGCATGTGCCACCAACTTTCTGCATGTATTATGCAAACCTTTCTTATCACAATTCCCATGTCTTTATGTCTGTCTCTTTTGGTATACGTAATATCAAAATTATGAGATTCAAAAATATCATTATTTGTCTCATACTTCATGGAATTGCCATCACTCTTTTTGTTATCCTATTTTTTGGTACATAAGTATAATTAAAAATGGTAAGATGTCAAAAAATAGAAAGGTAATTTTAGGGAGAATAGAACGAGCAATTCTACGGCTCTTAAGGTAAAAAATGCTTATCTAATTACTTTTATGGAATGAAACTATATCATGTCTTACTTGGTATACTATTCCATATTTTACTCGCTTTAATTAGTTAATTTTTTTTGAATAATGTTGTAATTATTACTGAAATAAAAAAAATTAGATGGAAAGTAAAACAAAGAATATCATTTCTTATAAAATTTTATTTAGAATAAAATGATGCTCATAACCACCTATTGATCTCTAAACACTTTCTTTAATCATAAATATTAAAAGGTTTGATATCATGAGTTTATTCTTAAATTATTATGTGTGTTAGGTGTTTCAATTAATTAAAATTTATTTATTAATTTAACCAATTATTTAATTAATTTTTAAACTGATTGAAGGCAGTGATATGCATACTAAAATAAAATTGCGGCAAGAATCAAGGTACGAGGTTGAATCTCACTATTAAAGAATTAGAGTTTGCATCAGGAAGCCTTTGAGAATTTAAATATTATATATTATTTTTTATATGAATTAATCAAAATCGAGAGTAATATAATTTCTTTTTTCTTTTTCTGCTTCTCACTCCTCTTATTGAGATCTGTTCCTATTCTCACACCAACGGAGAAATCTAATGGTGTTTTGACTCTTTGACTATCCTTCATCTTTAGCTGGCAGAGCTTCTCCATTCTTTTTGCAGAATAATTTTTTTTTAATATTCACATTTTCAATCCCATTTTTTGTCCTATTTTTCTTTAGTTAAATTGGTTTAAAATATTTTCAATAATTTAACTATATTTAAAACATTATTTTATAAATTTTGATTAATTAAAATAAAATAAAAGATCAAAATTTAAAAAAAAAATGAACTCATTGGTTATAATTTTTATACATTTATGTAAAATTTATATTTAACCTTTTTATTTTTATTTTTTAATGTTGGCCTCTCTTTTTACCCATTTTTTGCTTTTGATGTTCTGAAACTGAAATGTGATTGTGTTGTTCTTCTTAAACTAAGGTCACCATGCAATTTGTACAACTAAAAGGACTTCTATCCGAATTCAGGAGCAAGTTCTGGACCCATTGGCAAATATGACGCGTCCCTTTCTCAGCCGTTGATTTCTCAACCTCGAAAGTGCATGCTCCATTATCTTCAATATAATTGCCAACAAAGTTGAAGGTACTATATTTTTCTCTTTTCTCCTTCTCTCCTAAAAAGCAAGACAAGCTATTGGGACACACAGTACGCTTGCGCACTCGTGCAGATGCATTCTCTGTGTTCTTTGCTGATGTGTCAACTGAGGAATTTATCAAACATAGGATCTGCAGTCATGATTCTGTGACCGACAGTCATAGATTGTCCCAAATATCTAATTTAGGTTAAGGTGGTTATGTTTTTATTATGTTTGTATTTATAATATTAATAAATAAAAAAATATATAATAAATAATGAATAATTTAACTAAAAACATAACCGTGGTATTAATAATATTGAATTTATAACAAGAATATAAATGAATCTAAATCCATTCACTTGTGTGAATAATCAATAAGGTGAAGAAAAAAGAATCACTAACATTGTATAATTGAAGTGGAGCGTGGGGATTGGTTGTGCAATGACTGTTATGTCACCCGTGTGTTCTTCAAAATTCCCCACTACAGGTGACATAAATAAGCAAAGTGGTGTCTGTCTCACTGAACCACCAACACTAACAGGTAACATGGAAAGGTGGAAGAGATAAGGTGGAAAATATCTGCCTGTCTCTTCTATCATTGCTAGTTTAACACGAATCGTTTTTCCTTTTTTGGTGTGTTTTTAGTCACGTTTAGGCTACACTATCATATATATATATTTATATTAAACAAAAATTAAAATTTTATAAATTTATCTATTAATATGTTTCTCAATTAATAAACAGATTAAGTTTAATAATTAAAGTATTTTTATAATATTAGAGACTTAAGTCTAAAGAAAAGTATATGATAGAAGAAGTAATTATAATTACTTTCGATTCTTAAATGAGATTAATTTTACCTTTAATGTAAAATAAAAATACTTGTATACAAAACTAAAAAAAGTTCAAGATAAAAAAATAGTTCAAAAGGAGAAAATGAGTCCCGTAAGAAAACTATTAAAAAAGCTTTGTTTTTTTCTTGAATTTGTGACCTAAAAATCATTGAAGTGATTTCCATTATATATTTAGCACAATTTGAACTTGATTAGGTTCAATGAGGTTATCTTTTCTTTTGAATGGTTGAAATAGAGCCAGTGGTGGGAAAGAGGTTTGACCGTGAATTATTATTGTTGTTGTTTTGCTATCCATCGACCAATTTATGGGCAAACCAACTTCTCAAGTGCTACTTATAATACTATTTAGTTTTATTTCCTCATCCCTTTGCAAACCAACTCTATTCCAACCAAATCAAGCAGAGAAATTTTATTTTTCCTCTTCTTTCTTCCTCTCCTTTCAATCAAACAAAGGGTTAAATTTTAAAAGTTAGTACGTTGCATTTCTTTTTGAGTTATATTATGTATATATTTATTTTTATTTATTTATTTATTTATAATTTTTTTTATTTATCTTACTTTTTTATTTCTAATGTTGCATATACAAATAACTAAAATAATATACACTAGATTATACATAAACACTTATACAACTAGCATTTCTTTTTTCTTTTTTATTGAGCCCCTAAAAGAAAAGTTCTATACAAGTATTTTTCTTCAACTCACACTTTCTCCTCTCTGTGCATGGCGTGTGCTTGCTTGTGTTGGCTTTGTGTGCGCGTGTGTGGCATGCTTGGCCTGCAACCCAACGTGTTCTGTTTTGTCTTGTAGCTCCCCTTACGTGACTGAAGTAACTGCTCAATCGCATGCAGTTACGATGTGTATGGCCAACTTTAGGTTCTTTAGGTTTTTCCTTTTTTCACCACTGCAAAATAAAGGTTGAATGAGAGAGGCAATTTACTTGAACTAGAATGGTTAACATAAAAGAAGGGAGAATTGACATTATGATGGCTACAAATTAAAGTAGCCTCCCTAGCTATATAATTAAAAATCATCTTAGCTTCATTGAGAATAAGGATATTTGCCAACCTCATAGTGGTGTGGGATCCAATTGACCAAACACAAAAAAAGACGACCCTTTTGATACGTAACCATCCCAAATTTGAATTCATCGTTAATGGGCAATTATTTACTGCTCTTAAGTGTACCTATTTTCTTTTTATGAATTAAGTGATCATATGAATTGCTATTATTATTATTATTATGTGTGTTAAAGTCCCCCGTCAATTTTACAAAAAAAAAAGAATATAGAAAGGTTCTTTTATCGAGAATTAGTGTAACATATAATGGTGGAGGGAATGAGGGGACCAAGGGTGCCATGGTTTTCCCAAAATCTGGCTCCCCCCTCTTAGTATTGTATAATTATCATGCATCTGTCCCCTTAAAATCTTGATCCTTGTTATTCAGATCCCAACTACGCCCCTCGGACCATATAAAAGAGCTACTAGAACTTTGAAGAGTGGAGCTATTCAAAGGGAATGTGGTTATTTGATGCTAAGAATAGTCTAAAGTAGAATTATCCAAAGGGAAAGTGGCTGTTTATTTATTGTATGAAGGAAAAGGCATCTTTTCAAACTAACTATGAGGTAGAAACTCCTACGTAGCCACATTTCAAGATGAAATTGACTTTTTTATTAAGTAGAGTTTCTGTTGAACACATCAAATATGTAAGATAACCTCTCTGATATGTAACCATCAAAAAATTGAATTCACCATTTATAGGCACTTAGTTAATGCTCTTAAGTGTACCTAATGTCTCTTCTTGAATTATATGAATTGCTACTATTCTGTTTGTGTTACAAGTCCCATATCAATTTTACAAAAAAGAATATAGAAAGGTGCTTTCATCAAGAATTAGTGTAACATACAAGGGTGGGGGAATGAGGGGACTATGGGTGCCATGATTCCCCCAAAATCTGGCCCTCCTCTTAGTATTATATAGCTATCATGCATCTATCCCCTCAAAATCTCAGTCCTTGTTACTCAAATCCCAACTATGCCCCTCATGACATAGTAAAGAGCTACTAGCACTTTGAAGAGCGGAGCTATCCAAAGGGAATGCGGTTATTTGATGCTAAGAAGAGTCTAAAGTAGAATTATCTAAAGGGAACATGGTCATTTATTTATTGTATGAAGGAAAAGGCATCTTTTTCAAACTAATCACAGGGTAGAAACTCCTTTATAGCCACATTTTAAGATGGAATTGACTTTATTATTAGGTAGAGTTTCTCCTGAGCACATCAGATATGTAAGATGACCCCTCTGATACGTAACCATCCTAAATTTGAATTCACCATTATGGGAAATTAGTTGCTGCTCTTAAGTGTACCTAATTTCTTTTTCTGAATCAAGTGATCATATGAATTGCTACTATTATGTCTATGTTATAAGTCCCACATCAATTTTACAAAAAAGAATATAGAAAGGTGCTTTCATCGAGAATTAGTGCAACATACAGGGGTGGAGGGAATGACGAGACTAGGAGTGCCATGGTTCCCCAAAATCTGGCCCCCCTCTTAGTAATGTATGGTTATCTTGCATCTGCCCGCTCAAAATCTCGACCCTTGTTACTTAAATCTCAACCACACCCCTCATGACATAGAAAAGAGTTACTAGCACATTGAAGAGTGGAGCTATCCAAAAGGAATGAGGATATTTGATGCTAAGAGTCTAAAGTGGAGTTAATCGAAAGGAACGTGGTTATTTATTTATTGTATGAAGGAAAAAAGCATCTTTTCAAACTAATCACGGGGTAGAAACACATTTTAAGATGGAATTGACTTAATTATCAGGCAGATTGAACGCATTTGACATGTAAGATGACCCCTCTAATACGTAACCATCCTAAATTTGAATTCACAATTTATAGGTAGTTATTTAATGCTCTTAAGTGTACCTATTTTTTTTTTTTTTTTCTAAATTAAGTGATCATATGAATTGTTAATATTATATGTGTGTTACAAGTCCCGCATCAATTTTACAAAATACATAGAAAGTTGCTTTCATCAGGAATTAGCGTAACATACAGAGGTGGAAGGAATGAGGGGACCAAGGGTCCCAAGGCTCCCTCAAAATCTGCCCCTTCTTAGTAATGTATAGTTATCATGCGTCTGTATCCTTAAAATCTTAGTCCTTTGTTACTTAAATCGCAATTACACCCCTAATGACATAGAAAAGAGCTACTAGCACTTTGAATAGTGGAGCTATCCAAAGGGAATGTGGTTATTTGATGCTAAGAAGAGTCTAAAGTAGAGTTACCTAAAAAAAAAACATGGTTATTTATTTATTGTATGAAGGAACAAACATCTTTCCATATTAATCATGAGGTAAAATCTCCTATATAGCCACATTTTAAAATGGAATTGACTTTACTATTATCTAGAGTTTCTGTTGGGCATATCTAGGTCATTCAAATACCTAAAAATAATAGAATGAATACATATTTTAGTCACTTTACTTGAAACTCTAATCAATTTGATTCTTCACACTTTAAGTTAATTAATTTAGTCTTTTACACTTGAAACTTATTAGTTTAGTTCCTCACACTTTAATATTTTTATCAATTTCATCTTTAAACTTATCAAATTTGTCAATTTAATTATTTACACTTCAAAAGTATTAATAGGTTTAAAGGACAAAATTGATATGAATTTTGAAGTATAAGAGACTAAATTGATAAATTTGAAATATGAGGATAAAATTAGTTAAAGTTTTAAATGTAATTGATCAAATTAATTAAAATTTTAAATGTGAGTGACCAAAATAAATTTTATTCAAAACAATATAATTTAAAACATATTTGCTAAGCTAATTTATGTTATTTATCTACCACTAGCAGGTGAACAATTAAGTATACTTAATCAAAAAAAAAAAAAAAACTTTTTTCTTTTTTTTTGTTTTTCAAGGTTGACATGTTGTGTTCCTATAAGGCCATAAGCATAATAAAGAATCTTACAACCATTCAATTTCACCGCATAATTTGTATGTTATCATTTTTAACATTTCCCTCCATTTCATCTATGGTTCTAATATTTGGAACACGTTCCTTGTATTACTTGGCACAGGCTTTCGCATCCCACATGTCAAACATGACACGTGTCAATGACGTGGAACACGTGAGAGATAGAGGAGGGTGCTTGGTAGACTCCAATTGAAGTACACACTATTTGATCGATCCCGTGTCGTCCTCGGTAATGTCATGATGACACCATTCCCAAACAGAAAGTGCTGTCTCACACACACTTTGCTTTTTTCATGAATAATGATAAAACAAGTAACGTTAGGAAGGATTGAGTTTAGTTTTATGATATATACACGTCTCTTTTATTTACACTCATTTTTATATAATTTTATCTTTATAATATAATTACAATATAATAAGTACACACAAAATACGAATAAATGAGTATGCAATTATTATTTCTTTACCATTAAAGTGTGCATAGTGACAATCTAGTGTTCCATTTAGGAGTTAAAGACAAACCCTCTACTATATAACCTCAAAGGGGGACTCAAAGTGGAGTCTAATAATGAAGAAAGTTGGGACTGTTTTGGCTCTTGGTGGGGATTTAGAATGTGATTGCTACTGACTACTTTGCTGAGTTATTGCAGAAGAAGCAGGACCAGTTTTGGTTGGCACTCTCACTGCCTTCTTATTTTTGGTCCATTTAATAGAATCCAAGAATCAGAGCCTTTTCTCTTCTTGGGTTCATACCATTTCTTGATTCTCATGGCTGGAGCACAGAGACCCCAGAGGTTCAGCAAGTCATGCATTCTCCTTATGGGTAATTAACCAATATTCTCATTCTCTCATCTTCTGCATAATCAACAATTTTTCTGCATAAACTTGCTGAGATTGAGCTCAATGATCTTGTTGGTGCAAGAATGAGAAAATGGAAAACAATGCTCATTATGGCTTAATAATCATAATGAGCTAGTGAAGAATTAATTAAACAAAAAGAAAATGGTCATTTAACGAGAAATAATATTCGTCATTAAATAATTTATTTATTTTTATTAATTTATTTATTGCTTGCTAAATGATTTTTTTATCTTTAATTTTATTTTTTTCATCAAATGACATTTTTTTTAGTAGTTTGATCTGAATGATTTTCTACTGGGTATTTTTCCTTTTATATTTTGGGAATCTGGGTTGGTGAAAATCTGATGATTATTGCTTTTTCTGTGGTTTTGTTTTGGCAGCCATTGCTGGTATAGAGAGGTTTGCATTTAAGGGTGTGGCATCAAATTTGGTGACTTACTTGACTGATGTTGTGAAATTGAGCAACTCATCTGCAGCAAAGATGGTTAACAGTTGGTGTGGATTCACTTCCATAATGCCACTGTTGCTGGCACCAATCGCTGATGCTTATTGCTATAAGTATTCCACCATAATGGCTGCTTCTTTCCTCTACGTTGGGGTGAGTCACCCTCCACAAGTTATTTCTCTTTTCTTAATCATTTAAAAAAGTCATATCCCACCACCTCAAGATTTTGAGATTGAAAGAGCTAAAATATAGCCCAAGATTTCTTGCTACTTTACTATACATGTTTCGCTTCTTTTTCCCTCTTAAATTTAGTGGCCTTACATATTTTTCACATGAGACGTAAAACTTTGAACGAAAAGTATCGTAAGTTCTTACCACTAGTCTACGCCTAACTCTAATGTATCGGATTCCATCAAAACTTCATAGTTAAGAGTGATTGGATGAAAGTAATATTAAGATGAGTGACAGATTCACACGTAGTGATTTACTTCTTTGGAGATTAAAATATTCCTCACGTACGTTAACACTTGTGGCTGAGAGTTTGGGTAACCAAGTTGATATTTTGATTTGGTATTTCATTAAGTTAGTTGGAGTCTGAGTCATAACCACAGAGTTTAATTAGTGGGATGATTAATAAATAGTTTTTTTGCGTCAAGAAACAACATGCAGTAGCCTTGTATGTCCACCATAGTAAACACGTGTTAGAGTCAGTTTCTGCACTTCACCAGAATATCCATCCAAATCTGCAATGTTATAGGATCATTTTGTGGAAAAAAAAATTAGTAGAATGATCGTCGTTGTTACAAGGCCTTTTCTTTCTTTCTAAGAAAGTGTCTAAGGAAATATTCAAAGCCAGAGCTTCGAGCTTCTTCATAGGCATTAAACTTGTTCATAACATTCTTTTTTATCCTACAACAAGAAATATTTTAAACTGAATTTTCTAATTTTGACTCTTTGATATCTGAATCATGCTTCTTCTTTTTTTTTTTTTTTTTTAAATCAAATTTAGCTCCATTTCTTGGACAAGTTTCATGTTTTTTAATATTTAGAGGGAGTAAAACTGATTTCCCTGAGAGAGCAGTAAAACAAAGCAATGAATAGAAATCCAGTCATATCTAACTTTTTTACTCTCCTTTTGGATTATCAAATTCATCACTAAAGCAACTTATTATTAAAGGAAGATCATTATCAAAAAGCCATAAGCAATAGGACCTGAAATCATTAAGCAATTATAAAGTTATAGCCATGATTAAGAGTGACAAGAAATCACTTATCCTATCCACAAAAAACAAATAAATAAATCATTTTTGCACCAAAATGAATCAACAGTACCAAATACCATAGCTTACTTAACTATGCATATTTCCTTTTCCATGAACAAATTTTCATAGCAGCTCACGATACTGAATTGAGTTTTCTTTTTCTTTTCTTTTTTTTTTTGTTTTGCTCATAAGTTAATTAACTATGTTGTATTTTCTGGCTTTATGTAGGGACTGGCTGCATTGACATCAACAGCAGTGACATGGTCATGGCCAGATGAAAACAGAAAACTGTTATCTTCATTTCTCTCTTGGTCTCTCTATTTGATTTCGATCGGGCAAGCCGGGTATAACCCATCTCTGCAAGCCTTTGGAGGAGATCAGCTTGATGATGAGGAAGAATTGCCATGTAGCAAAGATGAAAACAAGCCTAACAAAAGGACTCTATTCTTCAAGTGGTGGTACTTTGCCGTTTGTGGCGGAAGCCTCATGGGTGTCACAGTCATGTCCTACATCCAAGATACATTTGGCTGGGTGTTGGGTTTTGCCATTCCAGCAATATCAATGGCCATGTCCATTTTAATATTCTCATGTGGAAGCCCTATCTACTTATATAAACAACCTGACCAAGGTAAAGCTAAGATGCCCTTCATGGAAATAGTTCAAGCTATAAAAGCTTCCGCACTGAAATGTTTCCACTGTGGAATCACCCTGCAAAATGACAAGGCTGAAGTGGTAGAGCTAGAGTAAGTTCACAAATTCACATTCCCAACTTTGCTTGGAATCTGGATTGCCTAAGGTCCTTGATGTGGTAATCCATTAGCCGTTGGATGAGTTAATTGGTGGATTACACAATTCTATCCAACGATTAATGGTTTGTCATGTCAATATATAATTGTAGTAGTCTGCATTCCTTTATTTGTTTATTACAACTAGCACAAGTATTTACTGTAGAAATTGTTGTTTTTCCTATTTTAGGCTTCAAGAGAAACCTCTTTGTCAAGAAAACTTGGATAACCTTAAGGATTTGGATCAGAATCCTAAAAGGCGCATTATTATGCTTGAAAACGCCAAAATTGTGCTGCGGCTTTTGCCCATATGGACAATGCTTCTGATGTTTGCTGTGATCTTCCAACAGCCAGCAACTTTTTTCACTAAACAAGGCATGACAATGAAGAGGAACATTGGCAGCAGTTTCAAAATCCCTCCAGCCACACTCCAAAGTGCTATTACACTGTCAATAATACTGCTGATGCCATTATATGACAAGGTTTTCATACCAATTACTCAGCTGATCACGCGTCAAGACAAAGGCATTAGCGTAACACAAAGGATGGGAATTGGAATGGTTCTCTCAATCATAGCCATGGTCATTGCAGCCATGGTTGAAGCAAAAAGGCTTCAGATTTGTAGGGAAATGAGAAGTATTGGATTATTACATTCAGAAACAGTGCCCCTGAGCATTTTCTGGTTGCTGCCACAGTACATTCTTCTGGGCATTTCAGACATTTTCACAGTTGTTGGCATGCAGGAGTTCTTTTATGGTGAAGTTCCTGTTAGAATGAAAACAATGGGCATTGCCTTGTACACTAGTGTTTTTGGGGTTGGAAGCTTTGTGAGTGCCTTATTGATCACTCTTGTGGAAGTGTTCACAAGTTCAAAAGGAAGACCCAGTTGGTTCACTGATGATATGAATGAAGCTAGGCTGGACAATTACTACTGGCTTCTAGCCTTGCTAAGTTCAGTGAGCTTGGTATTGTATGTATTGTTGTGTAAATTTTACCATAGTAGGAGTGAATTAGAAAATGAAAACTGACTTTTAGTGTCTTTTCTTTCACTCTTTTTGAATTTTTTCTTACGCACGTTTGTTAAACTAGTTCATTTGGATGATCAATCACAGTGATTTATGTTTCTTGCTCCACTTATGATTAATGTTTTAAAACTCCATCCAAGAATTGATTAGTTTGACCGATCAACCCGAAAATCAAATTGATTGGCTCTATTGGACTATTCTTTCTAAGAAGCTAGTTAAAACTTATCAAACTTAAGTTAGCCCACTCAAACCCACTTGTATACTATTTTAAAATTTTAAATTATTTTATTTTAAATATCTCCAATTTAACTAAAGATTCAAAGTTAGAACTAGTGATGCTTTAAAACATTGATTATATAAGAGCCAGATCATATTAGCCACCTCGAGATAAGTAGGCAACCAAAAATTGTTCCTTTACATTAGGGGTAAGCACACACATAACATGTTTTTGCTTGTCTCTATCCTACCCTAACTGTTGGTTAGGAGAGAAAAACCTATCTTGATTCCTTTTGTGTTGTCCAAGTTTTCTAAACACTTTTATCTGGGCCCCTCTTGAAATAAGGTAAGTAAAATTACAATGTTTTAGTTTATTTAATTTTTTTTAACATATATACTAAGACTGGTCAAAAAATATGATTATTTTTGAAACAAAACTAGGCATCGAGATTTTTTCCCTATCCTAGTCTTTATCTCAAGTTTTATTCAAAACTCAAATATTTGTTCATGTCCCATCTTAGGTCCTAATTTGGCCTGTCTGGAAGTTGTCTCCTATTACTCAAGCTAAGACAAATTGGTCTATGCATACTCATACTTTACATTATGATAACCTATATATGTTATGCATTCTAAACATACAACTGACGTGTGCCTTAGAGTGTCGCTACTATAGGTTGCGGTTAAATTAAAAATTTTAAGTTTGCATTTTCAATCAGAGTCGTGTTCTCAGAGAACCACTAATACAAGTCTCAGTTAATTAGGTGAGGGAAATGAGAGATTTTCAGCAAATCAATAATAAATGAACTCGATAAACAGTAAAATAGAAGTAAACATATGATGGAAATGTAATCAACCCAGGAAACTATCAGACAAAAGTAATTCTATCATTGACCTAAGGATAAATTTAATTTCAGTTATACCAATTAACTAGATTAACTTCGAAATCTCAAGATTAACCTACCTAATTAATTAATTTAGTTGAACTCTAACTAAGCTAGTATTCTTGCACTCAATTCCATTTATGTCAATTAACTAGAGCATCCAAGACCTAAATTCCAAATTTCTATCCAACCAAATCAAGTTCTACTTAGTGGAAATTACTCCTAGGGTGATCAAGCTTAGAAATCCCACAAACCCATCCAGCAATTATGCATAAAAATTATCATACACAATCACAGAGAGAGAAATGAGGAGTATAGAAGCATAACTATCATTAAATTTAAAATAAACACAATACAGGTCTCAAGAATCAAACCGACAGTCTTCAAGCCGTCCCATATCAATTATAGAAGCGTCTGGCCTTCCATTTTTATGGAGACAGCCATGGGAGAAGAGGAGAATAAGAAAGACGAGGAAGAAGACGAAGGAGACGGCTAGGAATGGGAGTCTAATGAGCCTAGCCGAATTTGCGAGGTTAAAATGTAGGAAAATTACAAAATTGTCATTAATGAGGCTCAAATTACAAAATCACCCCTCCTTAAGTTGCCAAAAGCCTATTTCGCCCCTTTTTGAGTTGAGAAAATATCCTCTATGCCCTTGCTTTATGAATTAATGAAAATTATTGCTCCAATCTTAAGCTTAGACATAAATCCCAACAAGTTCTGAGGCCTCCCAAGTCCAATCCTGAAATTAAAAATTTCTAACAAGTAATATTAGACCTTAAAGTGAAAAAATTAATATGAAATATAATAAATTCTAATTAAGCCTCAATGATAAAAATATATACTAATTAAATAATTAAATGTAAATGAAAAATACTATAAGTAAGTATAAGAGTACACAAATAAATACTAAAAAGTGTTTATCAACAACGAAGCTTAATGAATGAGGTTTAGCTTAGTAATTGTTGTCTTTAGAGCAAAAGTCTTCTTAACATTTTTAGTTGAGTTTGAATTCCCCAAAGTCACATGTTAAAATCCATGCATATATTTTAAAAACAACACATACAACCAAGCTTATATATATTACACCTATTCTAATCTCTTCCTATTTATCTGTTTGTAATCTTATTTCTCTTCCTTCTTTTAAGGAATATATATATATATATATATATATATATATATATATATATATGCACATGCTTCTCTTTCTCCACTATTGAAGGGGAAAAACATTGTTTTCATCTCTTCATTACGAAAAATTATCTTTAATTTAAAATTATAAGGCATTATTATTTATTTTACGCTTTAAAAAATATAGTTATTTAATTTAAAAAAGATTTTTTTTTTATGATTTCCTTATTTAATGTCTTATCTTTTGAATCAAATATATATAGAATAATCAAAACAAAATTTTAAGTAATAACTTTTTTTAAAAAAATATCATTAATTATTCTCTAAAATTAAAAAAAAAAAAAAAAACCTTATATTTTTAAACATGAAAATTTTCAAACAAATGCCTGGTAAACATAAATTTTTTTAAAATAATATCTTATAATTTTAGACTGAATCAATAAATTATGTTGTAGGACCCAAATATATCCTTACTCATTGCCGAGTTTGACAATACAAAGAAAAGTTCACTCTTAAGGGATACCTTCTCACCTTATGCATATTGAATTCATAGTTTACGTTTAATATAGTATTAGATATTATGTGGTTTTATAAAATCAATCAATTAGTCAACTAGTCACACCAAAGCATTAAATTATGATTTATCCGCACAGGTTGTTTCATTGTATTACTTTTTTTCATTATAAAAAAAAAATGTTTTTTTTTTTTCTTTTGACAAATCTAATGCTAGTAAGCAGAACATGAATAAAGATTAATCTTATAGAAAAAAAAAACAAAAAAACAAAACTCGTTAGTAAATCATTTGAACTCCCATGTATAATCTAGTTATTTGGATTGGCTTACTTTTTTTTAAGCCTATTTTTTATAGTGCCAAATGCAATTCTAATTGTTAAAAAAAAAAATGTTTTTATGCAATTTTAAACTATTTAAATTGATTTATATATAAAAAAAAATATCTTTAGAAATTTTTTTTTTAAAAAAAAAACTAATTTTAAAAATAAAAACAAAAACATGTCAATTTTAATTAAGAAAATACTATAAAATTAAAAAATATTTTAACTTTTATTTATATTTTTATACTTTCAGCATTTTTTTTAAAGTGAATCCAAATAAACTCAATCTTTTTCTTATTACATTTCTTGTACATGCGGTGATAGTCAAGATGAGAGCAAACTAGATATTATTTGATGCAAAAGTTTGCCTTCATGTTCCACCATACACATGGTTTCAGATAGGGGGAGCGTCAGTCGGTTACGGTCGGTTTTAACTATATTTTTAACCGACCGACACTAATCGATTGTGTAATTTTGTTAAACCGATAACCGACCGACTATACCTTAAAACCGACGGTTTGGTTTTAGTCGGTTAAGCAGTCGGTTTTTGTCGGTTAATAGTTAACCGACAGTAATAATTTTTTTTTTAAAAAAAAGCTTTTATTTTTATTTTAGTATTGTGTCTACTTAGAATATATATTTAATTGTTTTACCTTAAATTAAGAATGTGGCTATTAGATAAGTTAAAATAAATTATTTTTTTAAAAGTATCTATAACATTTTACTAAGAATCATATAAGTAAAAATAAAAATACATAAATTTAAAAACCTACAAATATATAAAGATATTTATGAAAGCTAACTTCTTTCAGTTCTAGACATATGCACAAATGCTTGGATAAGACAAAATTAAAATAAACAAATGTCTATACATAACAAAAGTAACATTTTTTTTTAATTTCTTTACTAGAAAATTACTATTTTCAATAAACATATTTATACAAGACTAAAGTATATATCAAATTAGTAATATCAAATTAGTAATATATAATTATTTTTATATATCAAGATGACACAGTATTTGAGTGATTTAATCAATCAATAAAATAATTGAATCACTAATTAACATAGTATATGAAAATATTAAATTTTATAATGTTTTAGTTGGTTGGTTTGGTTTTCATTGGTTAGGAAAAATGCAAAACCGAAACCGACTGACATTAACCGATTTTTTTAAATTTTAAAACCGTAACCGACCGACTAAATCGATACTAACCTACCGACACTAACTGATTGTTTTCGGTTTGGTCGGTTTTGGTCGGTTAATTGAATTTTGCTCACCCCTAGTTTCAGATGGCATATAGGGTGCCAGCATTGATTCCGTGGGGCTCCAATGCAATCTTCAGTTCCAGTAGTTGGGTTTGCATAATGCGAATGATTTTTCCGTCGCTCATCTCTGTCATCTTCTCCTCAACATCTTGTTTCCTTATGGAAGTGAAGACACACTTGCAACTATATCATTACTTGGTTATGCAATTCTCATGTTTCTAGACGATGTATTAGTGGATTTTAGCACAAAGCGAAATTTGGTCGAGTTAGTCTACCTTTCACTGTTGCTTTAGCACTCGTATTTGATTTCCTTTTTTCTTTTAGGTTGAAAATTTTCATCTTCCTATTTACCTATAGACAAAAAAGAAAATATAAGTGAATTTTAGCATTATAAATAAAGGGATTAAATTTGTTATCCTATACAATGTTTCGTACACTATTCTATTGTAATAAATTAATCAAAACATATAAAAAAAATAAAGAAAGCAACTTATGATCTACTACCCTTATTTGTTATCAAAAAAGTTGATAAGAAAAAATAAAAATAAAGTTAAACAATAACTTAATTACTTAAAAATCTTAAGTACAACGAAGACCTCACTAGATACAATCGTGTTCAGGAAAAACCCCAAAAGTTTCACCATGCCAAGTTTGTCTATATTGATGTTATGTTTGGGCCTATGGCCCATCAGAGTACCGCCTACAAGTAGTGTAGATGAAATGATCAAGTTGACTTTAGAGAGATTTTTTAAACACATGTTTTGACCTTAGATTTTTTACTAAAATAGTGGCCTATTCACATATGTGAGTATGTTTTGACCTTAGATTTTTTACTATTTATGATAAACCAACTTATTAATTTAAGCATTGAAGAGGACTCAAATCACCCAAAGTGTCTCATTTTGATATGTATTGTTTTTACTCTTTTGTAAGCTGGACATGTCCTAACTCACAACTCAAATAACAACTTTTAGATAAAATCAACAAATCTATGACTTGTTATACACATTCTCAATGGGACTTCAACAAATCCACGAGTTGCAATAAGCAAGAATTGTAAATTCATATCAAGTTTTGGATATAGACAATCTCTTAATTGCTGACAAAAGCAAAAGCATATTTTTTTATAAAAAAAAAAAAAATTGATATTTAGTGATGTACTAGATATCAACTAATACAATTTAATATATATTTGTGATAATAAATAAAAATAAGTTTTCATTAATTTCTTTTATGATAGTGATAAAAAGTATATATTAACATAATCAAGAAAAATAACTATTATTGTGCACTCTAACACTTAGAAGTCAATTCAATAATTTGATAGAAGCATTTAGTAATCTGAAGTCAAAATATATTTACTTGAATAAACAATAAGATATTTATAGGAGTCCTCAATGCCAAATTTATATGTAATTCTTTTAACAAAGTTTGAATCTACTAAATTTCTGCTATTACATTTGCTAAAGGTCAGTATTTAGTTTCTGTACTTGAGTGGGAGACAACCTTTTATTTGCCACTGCACTATGAAACAATGTTTGAACCTAGTAAAAGTACATGACCACTGGTGCTTCTCTTGTCATCAGGGCACCTTGCCCAATCACTATTTGAGTATGCTACCAGAGATAAGGAATTATTTCTGCGCAAGGAAATATCATAGTGAATGATTCCTTTTAGGTATATGAGAAGCCTTTTGGCAACTTGTATATGTGTATTTGTAGGAGAGATGAAGAATTGACAAAGTCAATTTACAGAGTATGCAATATCTACTATGGAAATAGTGCAATACTGCACAGCACCGACAAAACTTATGTATTGTGTAGGATCTTTCAAAGGTGTTCTATCTATAGTAGAAAGTATATGACTGCTCACCATTAGAGTTGGCACAGGTTTTGATTTGGATAAGCCGGCTTTTTGTAAAAGATCATTTATGTATTTAGTTTGAGATAAATGCATTGTTGTGCTGGTTCAAGTTACTTGAATCCTTAAGAAATAATACAAGGCTCTAAATTCTTTCAGGGAAAACTCCTTGTTGAGAAATAGAATAAGCTTATCAACAGCTTTAGGAGAAGAGCCTGTAACAGTAATGTCATCGATGTATACAGGTAGGTATAAAGCATTGAACCATTTATATATACAAAGAGTTATCATCATGTGTTAATCTGAAACCCCACTTAATTAATGCCTCTTTCAGTCTATGAAACCATGCTCTTGGGGCTTGTTTAAGTCCATAAAGAGATTTCACTAATTTACAGACATAATTAGGATGAGTTTGATCTTTAAGACCTTGAGGTTATTTTTTGTATACCTCTTCTTCCAACACCCCATTTAATAACGCATTATTGGCATCCAACTGCCTTATAGGCCACTGAAATTGTAGAGCAGCAGTTAAAACAATTATGATGATTGTAAGTTTAACTATTGGACTAAAAGTCTCAAAGTAGTCTAGGCCTTTTGTTTGAGTAAATCCTTGTGTTACTAGGCGTGCTTTAAATCTCTCAACTTCTCCATTAGACTTGTATATGATTTTGTAGACTCACATGCAACCAATCACATTTGTATTGTTGGGACATGGAACCAGGACCCATGTATCGTTCTTTTGTAGAGCTTGAAACTTAGAATCTATAGCATTACACCATATAGCTTGCTTATTTGCTTGTTTGAAGGATGAAGGCGCAGTGATAAGGGCATTGACAGCTGCAACGTATGCTTTTGGCTTAAAAATGCCATTTTGAGACTCCTAGTAACTATTCTTCAAGGAGGAGATTAATGTATGGCATGATCAAGACTTGTAGTAAGAAGAATTATTGTTGTGAGATTGTGATGAATAAGCATATTGTTGGGAAATGGTTGGAGTGGAACCATTTTGTGTTGAACCAGACTATGATCTTGGACTATCTATCATCTATCAACACATTATTTGAACCAAATTGATCACTAGTGGGTGAAGAAATAGGCAATTGTATTGGAATCATGACTAGAGATAAAACAGGAGAGCAAATTGAATTTATTGAATCATTATCACAAAATGGGAAAACTTCCTCTACAAAAACATGTCTTGAAATATATATCCTTTTACTAGCCATGTCAAGACACAAATATCCTTTGTGCTTCGAGCTATAACCCAAAAAAGCACACACATAAGAACAAGGTTGTAATTTGTAAGTTTTATATGGCCTACGATATGGAAAAAATAGACATTTGAATATTTTAAGATTTAATAAACTGGGCACTGTATAACAGTTGATATGGAATATGAAAATCAATGGGTGAGCTAGGTAAACGATTCACCAAATAAGTGAAGGGTGAAATTGAACAAATGCTCAATTATCTTAACATAATTGATGTACAATAATTAAATTGATAGCTAATTGAGAAACTTGAAGTATATGTTTGAGCAATAAAGAATTGTTTTGTGTTTGAATTGACCCATAACCAATATTCTGAACACTCAATTTCTTACCATTTCCAACTATCACTTTCTCTTCACCGTCAAATAGATTTTGCAATGCAAGATTAGTTAGATCAAGCGTCATGTGATGAGTGGCACCTATACCAAGAAGACCCAAAATTCCAGCACCTGAGGTTGTAGCAGCCATAGCTTGTGGTTCTTGACCTTTTCCCTCATCATTAGAATGCTCTTTTGGCTAATAATTGTTGTCAAAATAATGCTAACACTCACTGACCACATGTCCAAACTTACAGCAAATTTGACATTGAGGTTTAATCTCCTTATACCCTCAAAACCTTCTAACACTTTGGTTGAAAGCAAGTCTGGTGTTTCCCCTTCTAGACTGAAATTGATTGTAACTTTATAGAAAATTGTTGAACTGATTTGAATTAAAATTAAACTTCCTTCTATTTCTCTGTCTATTCATAATAGCTACATTAGCTTGGATCAAAGAGGTATCTTTAAGAGATCTTTGCCTCTTAAGCCTTCTTTTGAACGCCATGAGATGGCTTTGTAAAGATTCCACAAAGAGAGCCTCGAAGCTCACAGTTACCACAAAAGCATTGTACCCTAGTCCTAATCTTGTGAGGATTACCATAACCTGGTCTTCTTAAGAAATTCTTTCACCAATACCTTAAGATTATCACATATCACAAATCCTCAACAAATACTCCCATATGCTCATAGCACCTTTCTTAATTGCTTAAAGTTGTATCTTTAAATCCATAATGCAAGCTCTTGAGGAAGATGCAAAGCTCTCCATCAAAGAATGCCAAATTTCATAAGCTAAATCACAAGCCATAATTTGATTCATCATTAGCTCTATTACCCGGACTTTACCATACACCCCCCTTTAAAATTTTTTCAAAATTTTCATTTTACTCTTATAACATCAGCAGCCTCCCTCTCCATTTCCCTCACTCACGCGGAAACCCTAACACCATCCCCTACACTTTTTCTTCTTCCTTTGAGTTTCATCCCAAAATCCGCGAGGTCAATCTTCACTTTTTCTTTGATTTTCAACTCAAACATTGAGGTATGGGTGTCGATCCTAGCTTATTCCTTAATTTTGTATAGTTAAAAACTTCGTTAAGATTATCCATGGAGGAAAATGGGATTCGGAGGTTCGCAAAGTGAATAACTGCTCTATAGAGCCGCATGGTTTGCAAAAGGGCTCTATAGAGCCATTTCTCAATCTGCAACGAGTTTTGAGTGCAAAACGGTTATGTAGGATTGTTTGGAGTGTGAAACGACTGTGTAGAGTTGTTTGGACTGCGAAACAGCTCTATAGGATCGTTTGGCAGTCCAAACAGCCCTACACAGCTATTTGGCACTCCAAACAATCTGTCATATAACCTGCAAGCAACTTTTATCCTAGAAATGAGCCTGATTTATTCTCCAATCCACCAAATATGATGGACGATAGAGATTCTGGCAGAAAAGGTAATCCAAATCCTTCTAAGGTCAAGGGACACTGCATGTTGGAGTTGATCATAAGTGAGAATAATATGCAAAATTTTCAGTTAGCCTGAACACCATTTGAAATATCTGTTATTTAATTGAAATAACGGCATAGCTTATACTATAGGACCTCTTTTCTTCTTAAATGTCTCGAAAACTAGGTAACTTATTTATTACAGGTCGACCGATTTTCACTCCTGACACTCCAGGACCAGAGGATGCATGGCCAACAAGACAGAATAGCTCTAACTCGGGTCACTTTGATATTGACTCACCGCCGAAACAAGCATCCATTCCAATGAACACAGGGAACAGAAGGGTTGGTGCTCACCCTCTGTTTGGAGCTGGTCCTACCGGTAACCCATCAATGACTTTGAGGAACATGATGTTGTCTCCAATAAAACGGCCGCAGCTCGCACGTAAACACACTCAAATATTCACGTAAGGATCAAACGTAAATCTGCTATTTTTAGTCTACCATCTATTTCTGAATCTCATGCATTTTGGTGTTTCAGGTTATAGGCTTGGAGGAAGCTAACTACCTATCATATCTGTCAAGCTTGTATGGTTTTGTACTGTTCTTTTTCTTTTACCTTGTTCTTTGCATTTTGGAAGGAAAACGAAAAGGAATTTGAAGTTCGTGCCCATGAATTAGCTGTCCTCATGATGTTCCATAATATTCTTAACTTCATAACTTCGGTTTCGTCTTATGTCCTCCAAACTTTAATTGGCGAAGAGCTGCTAACAGAAACAAGATTTGGATATAATATATTACTTTTGTCACTCGGTTATTTTATGTAATAGATAATTGTTTTTGAGTATTAAATGGTAGCTTGCAGTTTCCTGAACACCCTTGAAACTAACTATTGTTTATTGAACTTTTGAATTGACTGTTCCAAAACATATATATCATCTCCAATGTGTTGCCTCTGTACGGGGTGGGTCTGCAAAATGTGTTGTTAGTATTAGAAAGGCGGTTTTATTAAGATTTTTTTTTTTTTGTGATGATTTTGTTAAGATATTTATAATTATTCCAGAGATTTGACAAATTATGTGAATATTATGTCATCTACTAAATACAAGTAACTCTATTCATATCAGTGAATTAACATTGGACATGGATGATGATATCATTTTGAAGATCCAGCACATACCCCACTAATCTAAGGAATTTTTTTTTTCTTGAGATCCTAAATTTGATTTTTTATATTTTTAATTGAAAAATCTAATTCTACTTAATAAAAAAAAATCATTTTAGCAAACTCTTTTTAGTTAAATATGTGAGATAAATGTGTATTGCCGGACTAAGAGAAATTTCAGTATGTAAATCAGTTGCCATGATCTGCCCGCCTTTGAAATGAAATTGCAATCCCCACATGGCTGCCCACATGATTGAGGCTCTGTTTTTGAAGCATCTAAGAGCATGCAATTAAGATATCAAAATAATTTTAAAAAGAAAATGCGAGATTCAGAAGGAAGTTTCTTTAAAAGGCCCATATCCTAGGAGCTCAACAGACACTTGATCCCACCTAAGTCCCGTTCACCCAAGGAAATAATCACATAGGTATATTATTTGCAAAATACCTTGGTTATTTGGCGAATCACAATACTTCCGTTGTGGAAATATTCCCTGTTAGTGTTTACAAGCAATACACACACAAGAAATTTGTTCGTTGCAGACACAAATCCTCTGCACCATTTTGATGATTGTTGGCATGCCAAAATTTCATGTCTTTTCTAAGGATAATAACTTAGTTGGCAAGAAAACTTTCAGAATAGGTGCTCTGGAAAATATCTCAATTCTATACCCATCTTGAATGCTATGGCAGATATGATAACCATCAATGTATACTACATTCACCCTCTTTACAAGACCATGTAGCGTCCATAATCTGGTCATTCTTAATTAATCCATGCATAAAGTTAGAGACTGCCCCAGGTGAAATAGGCTCCCTTACCATATATTAGAGATCCTGAGATGAAATCGGCATTGGAAATCCACCTGCTGAGTGCATTGTAGCAGTTGAACCAGCAGCGGTTGAAACTCTCAGACCACTTGTAGGGCAGTTAACTAGTGGTGAACATGGTTGATCCTCCTTTCTGATTCTGCATAGAAGCATGTTTGATTCGCATTTTTTTGCTTTCTATAATTCTATTTTATCCCCTTCTCTTTTTTAAGGGAAAAGGGGATTGGAAGTTGATGTTCAGACAGATGATTGTCCATGAATTGAAGAGTTTTAATATCACAATGGAAGCCCTTACCTGAAGGAGAACCTAGAGACTGCAGCAGGACATGGATGAGCAATTAAGATATCATTCAGTGCATAAGTTGACAACTGGACTGTGTTAACAGATATTGATATCCTTGTTAACTCAGAAGGAATATTTTTACCATCAAGGATGCCATCCAATACCTGAAAGAAAATGCTAAATGAAAATTTGACCATCTATTTGGTAGATAAAGAAAATAGATCAAAATAGAAAACATTAAAAGCCACGGTAAAGATCATACTTGCAGTTGTTTAAGGCTCAAAGAACAGGATAGAATAACCGTGATGAACAAGAGCAAAGTTGAGAAAATCCATATTCCTTTTCTTTGCCAGAACAGTCCCAAGGGTAGTAATCAATAGCACAATTTTCTTCTCCAAACGTAGTTAAGTAGAACTAGGAAATAATTATAATTCTCATAATAAATATAAAGATGACCAAAATATGAAGACGTATATATTCACAAATAGAGAGAAGTTGATAATAATTACCACATGTATTCATTTAAAAGAACAAAGAAGGGAAAAAAAAAAAAAAACTAAGCTAACTAACTAAACTACACTAGTTATCCCTAAATTTTAACAAATCTCATTGTTGTCTCTCATTTTTTTTTTTTTTCCTTGGATCCGTGTGTCCACCATCGGGAAAAAAAGAAGGAAAGGAAACATTTTCCTGGTTAACAATTAGCATAACTTACTTGTTCAAAGTTTTCAACAGTTGCGGCACAAAGATGGCCAGTGCTTTTGCTAGCATCAAATTCGTTGCTAAACTGCTCTAAATATTGCAGATGAAATATGGCAAAATAGTTGTGTAGGACTGTTGGGACTGTAAAACGGCTTTGTAGGGCTGTTTAGATTATCAAACGATCTTATAAAGTTGTTTTGCGTGGCTCTACGGAGTTGTTTTGTAGTCCAAATAGTGCTACACAGCCGTTTCACACTCCAAACAACTATTTTGCACTCAATTTATTGTGGACTGAGAAACAGCTCTATAGAGCTGTTACTCACTCCGCGAACCTCTGAATCCCATTTTCCTCCATGGATGACCTCAACGAAGTTTTTAACAGCACAAAATTAAGGAATAAGCTAGGATCAACACCCATCCCTCAACGTTTGAGTTGAAAATCGAAGAAAAAGTAAAGATTGACCTCACGGATTTTGGGATGAAACTCAAAGGAAGAAGAAAAAGTGTTTGCGAATGGTGCTAGGGTTTCGGCATGAGTGAGAGACATGGAGAGGGGGGATGCCCATGTTATAAGGATAAAAAGGAAATTTTGAAAAAAAAAAATTAAAGAGGGTGGGCGGGAAGTCTTAATGAATACATTTGACATAGCTAGGATTCACATGTTCCTTGCAAGAAATGATATGGACACCTTCTTGTGCCATCAAGCAAATTTTCAAACCCATTTGCAGTTACAATGCTCAAAACTTTATTTCTTCAAATTAAAAAATTTCCTTGATCAAGCTAAATGCTTGACCAAAAGTCAGAATTGACAATGTAGCATTGCATGAATCCATGGATCATAATTGCTTTGATACCATGTACAATTATAGGTACTGGGGATTAGGTAAGAGAAAGAAGAGATTTAGAAAGCAAGAAGTAAGAGAGAAAGTCAGGGATCAACGAAGCTTTGGAAATGATTTCATTGATTGAACCAAGTGGCTATACACATGGCTTATATACAAACTTTAAACCTTTTAAGATCAATACAAATGTATACATCTCAAGAAGCTTAGCTAAACTAACTTAACAAATTAGTTACATAATAGTTTATCTCTTAACATGGCGCAGTGGCGCTCCCCAGAGTTTAAAGCTCTGTTAACTGATTAGTCATAAGTTCAAATCCATTGCCCCCTTCTCTTAATATAGATTGAAATCCCTATATGTTCCCCCTCTATCTATTGACAAAAAAATTAAAAGACAAATAAACTTATTGAATCACGTGCTTTTTAAAGCTAATAATAAGTTCTTGCATAATAAGTTATGTTATAAGCATATAATAAAATGTTTACTAAGTAAAAATGGGGTACTAGCCGGAGCTGTAAACTAGTAAAATGTACTGAACCACACATGATCTGTGTAAACTATAACATAGCATTTAAAACTAGAAGCTACCATCTAACAACTACTTCTTTTATTCTTTTTCTTTTTCTTTTTTTTTTTTTCTTTTTTAGTATTCGCAAGCCAAGCTCATTAATGGGTAGGTGAGGAAAAAAAGAAAAGAAAATAATAATTATAGTTCTCTAGATTGTGCCACTTATCTGGGTTTGCTTATGAAATGGAATTTGTCCACAATCCAGTGACTCCACTACCTTCTTTTTTCCTCATTTGGATAAGTTCAATGGGTCCCTTACATCCACCCCACCAATTGTTGTTATGCTTATTTATGGAGAGTGAAGACTTGCATAACAGCCTCTAGTTAGTCATGAGTGAACTCCAGCTGTTTCCTGGACAGCCTACCTTGCACCACTAGATATGCTATGCAGATCTTGTTTCTCTCCTCCAATGTTAATATGGCCAAGTAGTTCTCGAAACTTCAAAGAAACATCGTCAATCCGAGACAAAGGATTAGTTTTATTTGCATTATTTTATTATTTTTATATTAATTATAATAAAAAAATTTAAATACAAAATAAGATCATATTTTAGTTTTTTTACATGTATAGTCTATTAAAAATAATCTTTTTCGTATATTAATAGGGTATAAAGTGATTTAATGCAATAATACAATTTTAAAAATAAAATTTTAATCTTTTTAAACTTAATTCTATTTTTATATACTTGAGATAATATTAAAAAAATTATGATATAAAACACAGGTACCTTTCTCTACAAGAATTAAAATAAATAATAAATCATGATAACCAAAGGCATGGAGTAAATAATTCTATATTTTTCACTATGTTAACAATTAGCTGCTTTATTTATTGATACCTATAGCTTGATCTTTCAAAAATATTTTCATTTGAATAGGATAGAACTCAATGCTTCTCACTTATTTCACAATTTTACTTATTAGCTGCTTTATTATCTAACGCCTATCACTTTTTTCAAAATATTTTCACTTTTTTAAATATTTAAAAAATATTATAAATTTTTATATATTTTATTTTAAATTTTTAATTATTTACGTTTAACGTTATGTATCAAACCTTGTAATATATTAAAAGACATAGTTTTTTTTAATAACATATTAAAAGATTAATTTTAATGATAATTTATTTAATCAGTGAATAAAATCAAAACAAGAAGATTTTTCACTTACCAAATATCTACTCGTGCGTATCACATGTTTAAACCTCTAATTATATTCTAGTTTCATCAATTCATAATTGAAAAGTTGACATAAATTAAAATGAACATGTAAAAAATATATTTAAAAATGTGAAAAATCTAAAAATAATTAAATAAATACATAAGGGATTCACTAATATAATTTTAAGTGGATCACTGAAAAATGATATAAATCACTTTAAAATATTCTTTAAGTGACATACTCAAAATTATTTTAATTTTTTATATGTAAAAATTAAACCTCAAACATGTAGATACTACCTCTATTAGAAAATAATTATTAAAAAAAAAAAAAGGTTTACATGGTTCTTTTTTTTTATCTAATGTGCACATTCTTGTATATTACAAAGACTATCAAATCTTTAAATAAAATAATAATAATAAATCACCAAAAAAATTCTTTTTATAAAAAACATATTCATCCAAAAAAGAGTAGTATATTCCTAATATACTTTCTAGTAGGGGTGGGCATCGGGCGGTTTGGTTTGGATTTTTAAAAAAATTCAACCCAAACCGTAAAATAATTTTCGGTTTGGTTTGGTTCGGATTTCTCAAATTTTTTTTAAAAATCTAAACCAAACCAAACCACTCAAATGCGGTTCAGTTCGGTCGGTTTAATCAGTTTGTGAATAATATTACAGAAAAAAAAAAAAAAAAAAAAAAAAAAAAAAAAAAAAAACACACACATATATACACAAATACAAAGTCAAAGTCATCATAAAATTTTTTAACAAATTACAATTTTTATCTAAGTAATAAATAAACATAATATATCATTTATATTTATTTTCTTCCTTTTTTTCTTCCAAACTTCATCAGTTACAAATTTCACTTCCTTGCAATTTGCAAATGCAGGACAAAAAGAAAATAAAAACGCTTAGACTAATTTCAAACTAAGAACAACTCAAGCCAAATCCCTGAAAAAGGTTTATGCCTACTCATCGACCATACAAGGAAACTCAAAGTTCTAAAGTGTCGGTTTCTCTCATTTTCTCCCGAAGCAACCACAAAAACGAGATCAAAGAATAAGCAAATTTGTAGTACCCAAATAATAGTTTCAGAGTAGCAGTAAGATATGTAGAGACTAGCAAACAGCGACAAGCAGTGACCAGCAGACGACGGCGAGAAAGAGAAAGGAAAAGCGACTTAGGGATTTCGATTTGGAAAAAGGAAAACGTGAGTTAAATATTTATTGTTTACTAATTTTTATATATTTATTAATTTATAATTATATATTATATAATAAACTATTTCATAAATATATAATATAATATTATATATATATATTTATATATATAGTATATAATATATATATATATATATATATATATATATATAATTTAAATTTTGGTCAGTTCGAATTAGTTCAGATTTTAAACATCCAAATTCAAAACTGAACCGCTGTAATCAGATTGACAATTTTGTAATCCAATCCAAACCGTTAATCAATCAGATCGGATCAATTTCTATACAGTTCAAATCAATTCGAGTAGTTTAAACGGATTGGTTCGAATTTTAGCCACCCCTACTTTCTAGTTAGAGTATAATTGGTTTTTTAGAAAAAAAAAAAAAAAAAATTATCTGTACTGGATTTTGTTTGTATTTTGCGCTCTTTCCTGGAACCCATACTTCAATTTCCGTGTCTTTTCTTTCCACCTCTTGGAGAACGGTGGGATATCCCCTCTATAAATACCTTCTCTCTTGTCGCAATCCCCAACCCACATCTTTTCTCTTGTGGTGGCTTTGGGCTTTTGCCTCACCTGAGAGGAAAACTCCTCTGTAATCCTCAAATCAAAGAAGAAAGGAAAGGAAGCAATGGGTGGAGGGAATGGCCAGAAGTCCAAGATGGCTCGTGAGAAGAACTTGGAGAAGCAAAAAGCTGCTAACAAAGGTACCCTCGATTTCCTTCTTCCTTAGTCTCTTACAAATTTTAAAGATTGTTCTTGCTCTGCGGTGTTTGTGTCTGTCTGATTGAATTGACGAAGTTCTGGTTCCTGCAGTTGCTTAAATTGACTTCGAATTTCCATTTTCTCAGTTCCCAAACACTCAATTTAAGGACCCAAGCTTTTCTTTTTCTTTTGATTTCATTCTTTCGAGATGGGTTCTTTTCTATTACGATTTGTGAGCAATTAGATTGTATCCTTGGCTTTTTCTCTTTAAACTTTCCTGCATAGATGCTTCTCGCATCAAGGGTGTGTTTAAGCTGATAAAAAGTTTTGATTTTTTCTTTTTCTCAGGAAGTCAGCTTGAATCCAACAAAAAAGCCATGTCAATCCAGGTACCACAAGTCTACTTACTTTTCTATGAATCTTGTGATAGCTTTTGCTTTCTCCTATCTTGGCATCGATTTGAGGCTTGAAACAATTGATTTAATGACCTCACAGTGCAGATCCAGATGGAAACTCTTCCAGATTTGCTTCTAAAACATAGAGGTTTAGCGTATGACAAGTTTTCTGGACATGTCCTTTGTGTGTTTTGAATTATGCAACAGACATGTAATCTAGTCACACTATTGTTGTGTTCCCTTCTCATCTATTTGTTGTGATCAGTGTTTATACACCCATGTTATGGAAATATTACTGTGTTTCGTTTAGTAAAATAGTCTTTGAAGCCATTAAAAGTAAAGAATATCATTTGTAATTGAATTTCTGCATGGAACTTATGCTCATTTGGTACACAGATTGAAAAATTATGGAATTGGAATAGGAATACAATAGAATGGTTTTTTCGTTACATAATTTGGTAGCTCATGTTATTTGGTACACAAAATTAATGTAAAAAGGAACCATAATTGGTTTAAATGATGATGATGACAATAATACACCTTATTAAAAATAAAACCGTGTAACTAAAGATGATAGGTTGGGAAAAAAATAGTGGTGATTTCATGGAGCATGGAATGAGCATGAATCAGGCTTAGGATGAAATGACTAGTCTAGGTTTTTTTTGCTACCAAACATAGGAATGCTCATTCCATGGAATAGAGCATGGATTGGGATCATTGTTCCATGTAGTAAATGAACCATTATATTTGGAATTGTATTAACTTAAGAATTAGTATTCCAAAAGAAGCAAAACTTTAGGCGGTTATTATCTTCAAACATCTTTATCTTGTCAGCATTATAATCCTGCTTTTGACAAGTTTAAGATTGAGATTCTAGTTATCATTAATGGAGATAGAGAAAGCTAATGCGATAGAACAAGATTCATGCAAATATAGCTTGGTGGTTTATTCCATGGTTTTAGCTTGTCTAACATATGGGAATTCCATTGCAGTGCAAGGTATGCATGCAGACATTCATTTGCACCACATCCGAAGTGAAGTGCCGGGAACATGCCGAGGCAAAACACCCAAAATCTGATGTTTATGTATGTTTTCCTCATCTTAAGAAGTGAAAAATGATAGAAAGTCTGGAGATGGTCCTAGTTCTCTTCTCCAATGTCCTGTTGTAATCATGTTTAAAACTTTAAGGTTGTAACCCTTCCAGACTATATATATGGTGTTGATTAACTATGAAGGATTTGAAAGAAATTATTTTAACGGTCTTTTGCTTCTTAAGTTACTCCGAGATGTTATATATGCTTTGCTGAATTACTGCTCTCGTCTCTGTCTCTCCTTTCTGAAGGCAGGCCACACAGAAGCATCAGCACAAATCTAACAAATGTTTGATCAAGATGTTTTGTTTTGCAGTCTTTGTATTGTGTTTGGCAACGTTGTATTTGTGATTTCCTACATTTGTCTGTTTCAACTTTCAAGAGGAGATTTGAACTAGGAAGCGTAGGGGTTAGGATATCTGATATCTCTTGGTTGGTGTTGAGTTGAATAATTTCTACACTGAGCGATGATTTATTCACAAAAAATCTTTAATGGGTAATCTGCTGTTGAAATCTATAAAGAAAAATGGAATTTGCATGGGTCCTCGCATTCTTCATTGGGCTCTCATGTTTTGTGTCCATCTCGGTGAATTCTAATTACAGAGGACGTTTCTGTCTTGACATTACCACTGTTTTGAACTTCATGCAAAATATGACCAATTCTTGAATATAGATTTTGAAGTCCTTATGCCTTAAAATTTGTACATAAACTTTAAAGTCCATACACTTAATTTATGTTTATATGAACTTAAGAGTTTTTTTTTTAAAAAAAAAAAAATGTGTGCCTTAAGAAATAGCCACCTAGAAGAGCCTATCTATACATTATGAGAAAAAAATGGCCTACCTAATATCTATGATACTAAAGCCCTTTCTTTCGCAAAAGTAACACTCACTCTTGGTTTAATTTAACCTATCAATTATTTTTTCATGGTTTAGCTTCAGTTTTGGCCTTCAATTTTGTAATTAATTTCTAATTTTAATCGTTATTTTATTACAAAAAATAATAATTAGGTTGGCCCGTTTATTTTTGGGTTAGATTTAAATTCGATTTTTTTTCTTTTGCCCAACCAAAATTGGCAATGCTCATTCAAAAAAAAAAAAAAAAAGGCAATACTAAGCAAAATAGATATTTAATACAAGAGTGAAGGATATTTAGCTAATTTGGAATGTACAATGATTTAAAATTTCTTCTCTTGACATACAGATTAAAATTTATTTTGTCTTGCCATTTCCAGTTGGTCTTATTTAAAAGAAAAAAGGAATAAAATCTAATTATGGCATTCATTATTTCTCTTTCTTTTTTTTTTTTAAACATCTCGGTGCTCTAACAGGTTCGGAACAACTTTGGAAGAAAAAATTTTGGATTTGGTACAAGACTGAGACGTAAATTTTGAGACAGGGCTTCGAGAAGGGTTGTCATATGTCTTATTCTAATTTTTTTAAATATAAATAAATTAATTAAAATAATGTCATTTTATATATTTAATACTAAAATTAAACAAGATAAATGTGGTCTTGAGATGAAAATAAAACGAAATTAAGATAACACGTTTTAGAATTGAGACAAAAAAAAAATAAAGCAAAACCTAAAAATACAATTAAGATGGATAAAATCTTGTTCCATCTCATGTTTATTTTTAATCTCATGAATCTAATTGATACATTTTCAAGTAATTTCATTGTTTCCTTTGATTAGAGGAATCGAAACTGAGTGATCATACTCTTGCAGTAGTTTTTTAAGAGGTTAGAGATTTAAACCAACCTATTGTTATTTGTTTGTAACCAAAAAATAGTATACTATTGGGTGATAAAAAAAAAAGTTAGGGAAAAAGAGTATACCATTGAACTCTTTTTTTTCTTTATTTTTATTGTAAGCCTAACTTGACGTTGACATATTATAATAATTAAGGGGCTTTATTAGGAAATTGAGTTAATCAAAGATTTTTTCCTTTGATTATGGCTAAAAGAAAGAATAAATATTGCGTGTTATTTAAGACGCTCTTCTTAATAGGGAGTGTATGCCTTAAACTTATACATATGGGAGGGTGAGTGCCTTAAACACTCCCCATAAATGTTCTTCCCTTCTAAAATCCTTACCTTCAAGTGACTAAAACTAATACTTCTATAATCTATATTTATATCTATACAAAATTCTTTTCATTTAATAAAGTTAAGATTAACCACCGCATAAATTAATTAATAGGAATTATTTTAGTTTAAGTCTAAGGATTAAACCTTAAGATTACAATTATGTAAAAATTGATAAATAAATTCTCAAAAAAAAAAAAAAAAAAAAGCTAAGCTAAGAGCATGGGAAGAGATTAAATTTCACTCACTTATCTATATATAATGTTCTATTGCCTACCCTAATATGACATAGGTGTTACTAAAGGCACTCCACTTAATAAATAATGTATGATTTAAAACAACAGATAAGAGAAATAGTCTGTAAGAAAAAAATGGAGAGTGCTTATAGTCGGTAAGAAAAAAATGGAGAGTGCATCAAGCACTCCCCATATTTAGAACATATTTAATCATGATACTCATTAAGTTTTATATCTTAATTATTTATATTATTTTTATGAATCCTACGATGATACATCACTCTATGCAACTTATATAATATTTTCTTTATTTATACAACTTAAAAAATAAAAAATAAACGAGTCCCACAAACTATTTTATATTTTTATTTCTAATCAATTTATTCCACAATTTTTTTCTTTCCTCCTATAAATCTCTTCTTTCTTTCTTATCAAATACAAGTTGGGCCACCGTTCCATATTTCAATAACCTTCTATCCTCTATCTCTTCCAACTAATCAAACTCTAATAGTGCAACAAAGAATGCAACATTGCATATTCTTATACAATGCTTAATTTTCTACCACTAAAGTTGGTCTTACAAATTAATACTTAATTGTACCTCTAGCCCAAGTTCAAGATAAGCCAATAACACAAGAAGCAAAGGTTGGTGTGCAATGACACATCTTAGAAGCTTAAAGCTCTTAGTCTCATTAATTTGAAATTTGATTTTTTCAAATATAGATTAAAATCTTTGTATATTTTCATTTACCTATAAAAAAAAAATCCAATAATGCAAAGATAGGACGGTTAAGGTGCACTACGGGTTAGGTTACTAAAATTCTCAATTGCTTACGTCAGCATAGTGAATGAGAGCTTATCTCAGCGACAGGGAAAGTAACGTACTATCACTTTAAAATCATTAAACAGCCTTCAATGTAGAAAGTATGTAAAAGTCATTTGGTGATTAGTCTATAGAATAATTTGTATATGTTATAGATACTATCAGAAATTCAATCTATTTTTTTCAAACGAACTAGTATTTCACTTTATATTAAATATTTATTAATTCAGTAAAACTAAATAGGTAACAAAGTTTTATTTATTAAGATTTAATGTAATTATATTTTTAAAATTTAAATTTAAATTTTTTAATTAAATTAAAATAATTTTAAAAATAAAATTATGTTAAAATATAATATTTTATTTTTTTATAATTTATTTGATTTAAATTAAATTAATTAATACTTAACACAATATTAAATACTAATAATTCATGTTAAAAAGAAAATTGATTTCGTGTTATGTATTAAAAAAATGTTTTATTGAAAAAAATTGTTCCCACGAAATAATCTACTCATCTCAAATGGAATTAACTTCAAACACATGCATACCAAAAAAGAGACAAACCATTGGGTTTTTTATTTATTTATTTTTTATCTGATTCTTCTTCTAAAAATTTTGAAAGTTGAAAAGGGGAGGCAAGCCCACGTGCACTTATATATACATACATATGTCATTAATTAGAATACAAATATGTTTCTCTAATCAGAATTCTGATATAAGATGAGAAATTCTTGTTACAAATTAATATTTAATTGCGCCTATGGTTTAGAAATAGCCACCTCCTTCGTAAAAAGATTTGTAAATTTTTTAACTTAATTCTAATTTTTTAAAAATTGTAAATTAAAATTTCTCAATGCATACATACATATATATATATATATATATATATCCAACCCAAAGAGAGGACAGTTAAGGGTCACTAGAGTTAGGTATCACTTTAAAATCATTAAATAACCTTCAATGTAGAAAGGAACTATAAATCTAGAGCCTAGGACAATTAGCAAATAATTGATTTTTGGTAAAAAGAGCCAAACTATTGGGAGTTATTTTCTTGTTTTATTTTGTTTTTTTATTGGTGATCTGACTTTTGTTCTAAAAATTTTGAAACTTGAGAGGGGAGGCAAGCCCACATGCATGCTCATTCTCATTCATCATAAATGGGTGGAACAAACCTTATAGTAAGAGATATTTTTCGTGATATAACGACAAACTGGCTGTGGCCCAATCTATCCCCTTTTTTAAAAAAATTAATTGAATTCTATGGAATATACTTTGTAAATATCATAAATACGGATCATATACAAATTCATACCTTTTTATTTGTTTATTCTTTTATTGTTAGTTTGTTACACAAAATAAAAATAATAAAATTAGAATTAGACTAGAAATATGAATCAAATGAAGTAATTGTTCTATTTTATAATTTTTTTAATTCATAAAAAAGAATGAGTTTCACTAAAATGAAACCATAGTTTAGATTAAAAGATAATAATATCTTATATTCTTCGCAAGTTCTTGAAGTGACATCGAGTGTTAAATGAGTTAAATTTTTGAGTCAAGTTGGTTTTCTGGTTGATACAAATTTTAAATATTTTTGTAAGTAAAAAGAACATGAGTTGAGCGTAATATTTTCGTTACTCAAATTAGTATTTTAAATTAGATAAAAATTTTAAAATATGTGTCTAATGACTTACTTCATTAATGATATTATGATTTATTTATATTATTTTTAATGCACTAATCCTCTTATAATTTTGATCATAATATTTGTTGTTTGGGTTGAACCCTAATTATAATCCATATCAGATATTAAAAAAAATATGACCAAGAAGTATTAAATAGAATGACCATTTGGGACACCAAATAAGTCATTATAATTTTAGTAAGAAATTAATTTTTACTTAAATTTTATCCTATTGGCTATATGTAAATTGATTTACATGTATCACTATCACTATCACCCTTTAATTCTTTCCCCACCCCGGGCCACCCCAAAGGTCAAACAGTACGTGCTACATTAACACGTGGGCCTCTTAGATTACTCGATAAAAAATCACGTACCCATGGGCCACCCAGAATAATATAGTGTTCACGTGGCCGTACGGATCATTAAAGCGACCACCAATAGCGATCCTCCACATACTCGGGAAGACGCTTCGACCTGTCCCTTCCCTGTAACTAACGTCGCAATCAATGCGACATCAGCCTCGGATACGGACATGGTCCCTACACCGTTGAAACCGACACGTGGCGCAATCTGAGTCCGTGATGGCGCCGTTGGAGGACGTTGAGCCAGGGATTGGTTTATGAACCAAAACGATTCATATAACAGATCCCGGAGGAGAAAGAAAGGAACAGAGATAGAGGGAGATAAAATAATTAAAAAATAAATAAATAAAGAAATAAAGGAAGCTTGAGGAGACAAGTTTCGGCATAGTTAGTTGGTTTTGAAATCGTGGTGGCGAGACGGGGAGGGTGATACTGTGAGGCGTAGAAGCTATGTGTCTCCTCCCTGTAGAGCAGGTGAAGAAGGAGGATTGGGAATTTTCCCGGCGAACGGAGTGGTGGGATCAGGTGATGCACCCTATTAAACGCGCTTGGTTCGGCGTCTCCACTCGCCTCGGGATTCGTAAATCCGGTGAGTCCTCCGCACCGACGTTCTCAATTTTCCGCCGGAGAATTTTGTGTTTTAACATCAGAATATATCTGCTGTTCCACTCGTCACAGCTCATGATATGATCAATTTTAAACTAATTTTCGTGCTGATATTTAAAATTTCTCGTGTTTATGTTTACCAGTGGGATTGCCGGAGGATTCCATAAAGCTTTGTAAGTCTGGGAATTATCATTTTCCAAACATATCCGAAATCGCAATTTTGATATTCAATGATTTTTTTTTTTTTTTGTGGTTCATATTTTTGGCTACAATTTCAAAAATTGAAACGTGAAGAGGACTTTAGGATCACTCTGCTACAAGACATTGGATAATGATCTGTTATCTTCTATTTAGTTGTTCATTAATGTGTAATTGAATTGTGGTTTTGGTTGGACCATTTTGGGAGTAATTATATTCTGCTTTCGAGTTTGTGGCTTATGCTGGTGGAAGCCAACTCTGTGAAGCCATGGTGGTGGAGCATATTCCATGTTTTCCTTTTTTTCCTTTTTGTTCTTTTGTGTATATAATTTGGGAAGAGGGGGTGAGAAGAGAAGGTGGAATAGTTCATCTGTTATCTGTAGTGAAAATTCAACATGGGTTCGAATTTAATCTAGTACAAAATTTTTCTGGTTAAATTTGAAGATTGGGAAAGAGATTAGAATGGTGTATTTTTCTTTGTTTCACTCCATACTTTTGAGTGCGAGACTAATATTTTTTTTTTTTAGTTGGAAACAATAACCAGTAAATCCTTTACTCAAAGTTTTCAACTTATGACATTTGGCCTGAAAGATCTCTGAATCAACACCTTGTTAATAATTATTTGTTGCTGTATCAATTGGTATATGGTGTGAAGATTGTGTTATGTAGAGAGAAAGCTGCAATTGTTGATATCTTAACACTAACATTTGTGTCTGGAAAATTAACTTGCAGGATTATTAAAGCTAAGACGAGATGTGAGGGCTTGTGAATATGAAGATATTCATGTAATGTGGGAGATGCTGCAGAGAAGTGAAACAGATTATTGCCAATCTCCCAAAAAAAGCAAGAAGAGGAGACACCGGTGGAGTAGGCGTACTCCATGTATGTGCATCTCTTAATTATGCAGTAGCTTAAGCCTTCCTCCTCTCACAAGAACCCCACTTGCAGTTTTCCAAACAAGCTATCTACGTATGTGGATTTGGCTTCTGTCACCAATAAAAGACAGGGCTATAGAGGATTCCACATACAACATTCTCTTGTCTCCTCTGAGTTAACTTCTGAGTCAAGTTAACCGTTTTGTAGATATCAGCAGCTGTGCCTATCAAACTGATGAGGGCCTCCCTTTCTTTGAAAATAATATGGTATGTCTAGTTTGGAGCACATGTATGTCTAGTATGTGTTGTGCTCCGATCATGGTATGTACATCCATGCATTCATGTATCTTTTCAGACTCATGAATATTATATTAGTCCCTTTCTGTGAATCTCTTCTCTACTATTCCTTGATTATGGAGTTTAGTTTTGTATTGCATTATACACAACATATAAGCACCTTCATTGCAGCACAATTGTAAATTTGGATTTGAATTTGCTATAATTATTACAGTGTAGTAATAGCGTCCCATATTAGATAAGATTACATTTACACAGTCATTGTAGTTGCAGCTTTATTGTAATTAAATCTATAACTTTATCTTTTTACCTATGAAATACTCTGTCTTTAAAATAGAATAGCATTTCTTCTCGTCTTAAACTTTTAATGTGCCAAAAAAAAAAAAAAAATCTAACAGTATCTCCCTTACCATGAACCCTTCTCTCCAATTGATAATGGGAATCGTACTTTTACAATGAAGTGCCTAATTTTGAACTATTAAAATGTTTTTTAAAGAAATTGGTGTTAGAATTAAAAAAAAAAAAAAAGAAGAAGAAGCATTTACCAAGAAATTTTTATGTTATAATATTTATATATCATATCTTCTTGACATAATTAATGTAACAAATTATTTTTTTCTGAATGTAACTTAGATTTTATGAAGTTAACATTTTTGTTATATTAAAACTTTAAATTAAGTCTATTATTATATATTATATTATTTTTTTATAAAAATCATACATTGTAAAACTAAAATAACGTAAAGAAGAAAAAGCTTAAATATAACTTATAGAATAAGTAAATCCTCGTACCAAATAAACAAAAAAAATAAATCTCACCCTTACTATAAATAGGTAGCTCGTGAAATGCAAAGTTGCGGCGGCTACGTTGACGAGTGCGAGTAACAACTTCTGCAGGCGGGGGACGGTTGTTCCGGGGGAGTGCTTTGCACGCTTAACTTTTCTTTTTCTTTTATTTTGAAGAGACACTCCCCACCGTTGAGTCAGGAATATACTCTTTTGTTTGTAATCGCAGAAATTGTACGACCGTTGTTACTGGATAGAATATTCTTTTCTTGTGACCTTTCAATAATTTAAATAAATTGTTAGCAACATTTTAAATAATAATTTTGCATTTCTTCTGGTTCTGTTTGGCAAATTATGTAAGAGAGAGAGTATTCGTCAAGGCCCTTCCCAATTTTACCATTAGCCCCCTCCTTTAATTTTTTTTTAAATTTTTTATTTTACTCTTATAACATCCTCATTTCATTTTAAAGTCATTTTGTATTCTAAATAGTTTCTAAAATTATTTTACACTCTAAATAGTTTTATATAACCGTTTTATACTTCAAACGACCTTATAAAATCGTTTTACACTCTAAAGTGATCAATTTAATAAATCTTTATTAATCAGTTAGCTCACAACGTTAACAACTATACTAATTACATGTACTTTGTTGATAGATAATTTTAGTTTTTATAAATCTTTAAGAATTAACTCACTTATACTTTCAGTCAATATAAAAACAAAAAAAGAAATTCCTTGGATGTGGAGAAATGGCCATTGTAGATGTCATTCTCATCCAAATGCCCAACGTTAATCTGGACAAAAGCATGGTCCTTGGATGTGATCAACCGATTAGTTGCAGAACTGCACAAAATTACAAATCTTAGCACTAAACAAGCAAGGATCACCCAAATTCAATAATACAAATAAAACTATGTATAAATACCATTTCCTTGGAGTGTAGAGCTCGGTAATTTGTCCCTCCTCGTTTTGCATCTTATTGTATGTTTAGTGCAACTATTGCTCTCAAAATCTAGAATTATGTTCCCAAAAGAAACAATGAGAACATATCTTCTAATAAGGAAAACAAAGGTATTAAAATTGCAATATTTTCAGTTCTTAAAGTAGTCAAATTTGGAAAAAGGAAAACAAATACAAAAAAAAACTAGAACATACAAAATCATCACAATAGTAAAAACAATACGAAAGCTTCAATATTTGGTTGGAATCCAAATACCCATTAATGTAAAACTAAAGAAACGTCTTCAAAGTTTGAAGTTTGATTAATGTCAAACACCATTGCCACAACAAGAGAAACGAAAACAGAATATTAGCAAATAGAAAGCTTAAACTGCTACCATCAAATAAGCAAACTCAACATTGAAAACTCTATAGTGCAAAACGGCTCTAGAAGGCCGTTTGGAGTGCAAAACAACTCTAAAAAGCTATTTAAAGTAAAAAAGGCTGTGTAGGGTTGTTTAGAGTTCTAAAGAGCTATTTAGAGTGCAAAACAAGAGTATTTTACACTTTAGAGTAAAACGGGGACTACTAAAGTTATAAAGTAAAATGAAAAATTTGAAAAAAAAAATTAAAAGGGGGGAATGGTAAAGTTGGGGAGGGCCTTAATGAATACCCTATGTAAGATGGGATTATATAAATTTATTTAATAGATTCACCTTTACAAATAAATTTTTTTAAAAAAAATTCATTGAAAAACTATAAATTTATTATATTATGTAACAAAATTTAAATTATTAAATTTAAAATTAATAGTCCAAATCATCTAATATTACTATATTATTTTTCTGTCAAAATGATAGAGAATCCTAATATAAAGCTTTAGAATACAAGTTGATGGTATAAATATTTAATAGAATTTTTTTTAAAAAATAATTTGTTAGCTCAAGAGAATTTTTAATCAATCCCTTAATTGATTTTGATGAGAAAAATATTTTTTTAGATTTGTTTAATTTGTTGAAAAATTTCTATCTTTCAAAAATATATGTTTTATGATTTTTATACCAAATAGAAATGTCTCCCTAAGTAAAATGAGTATTTTATTTATCTCTTTGGTTTCTAAATTTTTTGGTTCACTTTCTAGAAATATTTTTGGGATAATATCTTCTTACACAAAATTAGTATTTTTATGTTTGCTTTTTAAAATTATTTTGTGACAAAAGTGAACTATTATATTAATTGATTTTTGGTATATTATTTTTTCTCTTTTCTGAAAAATCTTCTTTGCAATTACTGCAGATTTTTCTTTTTCATGCCTCCCATCATTTCTAATCTTACCGGCCTGAAGAAAAATAAAATAACTTTTTTTTTTTTTTGGTTTTTCCTCTTTATCGTTGATGCCCATTTTACTTATCTTGGTGAACAAGTTTTTGAAAAGCTACAGCAAAAGTCATTTTCACTTTACAAAGTCAACTTGGCATTGAAAAAGCAAAACTACAGAGTTGCAGTTTGCAATATGCTAGTTCACGTGTAACAGTAAGCCAAGTTCATTACTTTGCTTAACTGGATAATTGTACATTAAAATTGGGTTATTTACTTAAACCTCTGGACAATTCAAAAGTCAGACCACTTTATTGGGCCACACAACAGTAAAGCATGGGCTTCATAAAGCTGCTAACAACCACTGCATACTGTTCAAAAATCAAGCTTACTGCAAGTTCAACTTCAGTCCAGCCTATACCTTGTAAAACATAAAATTTGGTGGACAATGGAAGATAGCCCAACATGTATTATGCAAAAAGGCCAACCAAATAGTTTACCATTTGGACAAAGGAGATGCACACGTAATAAGATTTTACTTGGAGAAGATAAAAATTTTCAACAGCCATATTGATATGATGATGTTTCCAACATCTATTTTTTGAAGGATATATAAAGAAGGGGGAGCTTCTAGTAAGACAAAAAGAAGAAGAGTTTACAAAAATTTATTTGTACATTCTCTCAAGAGCTCTCAAATTTTCATCTTCTTCTCTTCATTTTCGTGCACTAATACTCTCATCTTGTATATGATTCTGGTGTACTGGGATTTACTAGGAAATCTGTTGAAGAAGCAACACATTTTGTGCTTCATTTCTTCATCTCCTCAAAACTCTGTAAAAAGGTTGTAGTACCTTTTTCTATGTGTTGTAACTCTGGGAAAGGATAGACATAGTTTTTTAGAGACATAGTCTAAACTGTAAAGATTTTTGATGCTCTTGGAAAACCAAGCACAGACAGTATTGCTGAACTGTTGTGAAGCTGTAAGAGGTAGTTGGAATCTTGTAAACTAGTGGAGATAATGAAGATAACTCTCTCAAGGGATTTTGAGAAGAGTGAACGTAGGTCTTGTTATGACCGAACCACCATAAATAGCTGATCATTTCTCTTCCTTATACTCTTTATTTTCAGCATACATTTACTTCAAGTATATCATTTGCGCTTAAAGTTTAATTATGATTTATCACGCTTCAAAACTGTGAAATTTTTGTAATCAAGCTTAAACTGTTTTAAACCAAGTTTTATATACTGTACTTGATTATGAGAACTAACAGTTTAATCCGTGAAAATTTTTATTTATCTTATTTACCCTACTCTAAGATATATTTACTTGCACTTTCACAATTGATTAACTCTAAAAATAAGTAGAAATACTTAATCTTCATATTAGCCCTCCGTTTTATTGTCCAATAACTTTTATAAATCCATTAAGAACTAGGTGTGACTCTTTTTTATTCAATTTCTCTTTTGTCCATGCCCTTTCTCTCCCACCATAGGCATTGACTCTCAATCTCCTCCGCACTTCATAGCCAAATAATGGAATTCCATCCTCAATGCCAATTGTCTAAATATGGCAAAGGTGAGAAAGAAAAGGGCAAGGACAAAAGAGGAATTGAGTGCCGAAGGATCATACGTGAATTTTTAATGAATTAATATAAAATTATTAAATTTTAATAAAATAGAAGATTAAGATGAAAAGCATGTATTTTTATTTATTTTTGAAGTTAATGAATCTTTCCTCAAATTTAGTATCATAAATTGTTTGTGTGATATTGTATGAGATAAATTATTTTAACAAAAATACTCTTTACATAAAAATTATATTAATCTAAATTGTTTAAATTATTTTGATTTTAAAAAAACAACTTCCAAAGCAAAATAGGATAAATCCGTCAAGCTACGAAGCCTTTTCCATAGGCTCTCTTGGTTTCTTTAATTAGCATAGGTGCTTTGTTCTTCTACATACATATTTTATTTTTTTAATATACGAATATATTTATTTTTATAATATATTTTTATATTTTTTATAATTATAAAATGTTCTTATCCTTATATAAAAAAATATATTTACTACAGGTATTGTACTAATTATGAATATATAATATATATGTCCTTTCACTATTTTTTTTTTTTTAAAACTAAGAAAAACATTGGGCATATAAATTTGTAAAGTAATAATAGAAAAAGGTTAATATGTCAAAACAATCATTGCAATTTATATAAATGATACTCCACATATTTATATTTTTTATTTTATTTTAAAAAATCTACTTGATTTGTTCATATTTTTTTTCACTAAAGATTTCCTTTCCTACTTAAAAACCCGTGGGTGAAATACTAATATGATTAAAATTCTTGCTAATTTATAAACCAAAGCCTTAATGGATTAGACGGTGCGTTTCATGGCGGCGATAATTTCGTTTGTGGCCCATATAAATACACGAAACGAGCATTAGGGTTTAGTCTCCAATTTTCAGCAAGGTTTGCAAGAGAAGCGGCGGTGCTTGAGTTGGGAAGCGTAGATTTGCAGAGCAAGAATGGGACACTCAAACGTGTGGAACTCTCATCCTAAGACCTACGGCCCTGGCTCTCGTGCCTGGTTTGTATCCCTTTCTCTGTTTCCTTCAATTTATTCACCTGTTCCTAGTTTTTGGTTCGTTCTCTGTGGTATAGTTTTGGTATTCATCCTTGAATCGGTAGATTTGTTGCTTGAAATCTTCAAAAACATTCGGAATTTGATGCAAAATTTGATATTTATTTCTAAGTCATCTTTTTCTTATATGGGATTAAGATGTTTCTGATTATTGACATGGGTTTCTAGTATAATCCTTAAGCTACCCAAGCTCAGTTATTGTGTTGGATACCTTTATTGGTATCAATTCCAAATCATAGAACTTTTAATTCTATGAACATCTGGAAATTCCTACAATAGATGAGCTTATGATCAAAACAAGTCATACATCTTAGTCGAAGCAAACTGACCTAAGTAATCAAGCCTTGCACTGTTACAGGATTTTGACTCTGTGTCAAGTTTAGTATCTAATGTCTTGTTACCAATGAATTGGTCCCGCTGTTATTTTGTGTCAGTTGCCTATTTTAGCTAAATACTGCGTTTTACTTCCAATGCTTAAGAGTATTAGGTTATAGTTTACAACTGTGATGGTCATGCTCATCTATAAGGTATAAGCATACTACCAATTAATGTTAAATGCCCTTCTTAGAAGGGTGCAGGAGACTTCTATGTCAGTTCTCTTTGGATAAAGAACACCTGTGTTACTGTTAATAAATCTGCGATTTTTTAATTGTGCAGCCGAGTTTGTGGGAACTCTCATGCCATTATAAGGAAGTATGGCCTGATGTGCTGCAGGCAATGTTTCCGCAGCAATGCCAAGGAGATTGGCTTTATCAAGGTATTGATATATATTCTCTGTTCTCGTGTGCGGTTATTGGATTGAGGTGGCAAGTTTATGGCTGTAACTTGTACAATAATTTGGCTATTAATCTTATATATGATGCTTGTGGTCTGGATTTATGAGTTTTTTATTCTTGTGTCTTTTTTGCAGTATCGCTGAAGATTCTATGCATCCAATATGCGTAGATTAGTTATCTCAATTATGATTCAAGAGGATCATATCTAGCTCTTTTGGTATCTTTATTTGTGTAATTTTCTGTTCTTGATGATGTGTTTTTGGGGTGGACTTTATGTCGACAATCTGGATATGTCAAAATTAACTTTATTGAGATTGATTTAATCGATGCTTTTTGCATTTCTTTATGATGTTTTGGAGTACTCTGCTTTTTGCATTTCTTTATAGAGGATCTTCAGAATATGATATGAATTCTGCAGTAGATTTTCAGAATTTGTTTAGGCTTCTGTTAGTGTTAGATGTTACTCAGTCGTGGTTTAATCCTACCCATTTCTCATCTGGCTCTATTTTCTAGCCATTTTTGTGGTTTTGTATATAAGCTATGGTAGCCATAACCATTGACTACGTTTATGATAGCAAGAGAGCCATGTCAATTTGATTTTAGCAACTAAGAAGCCAATTAGTATGCAAAAAATTATCTACAATATTGATATATACTCAAATTTTGCTGTAGTTTTTCAAATTTTATTTAGTAAATTTTGGAATTCAACTAGGCTCATTTTATTTTAAATAAGAGAAACAGACTGAAGTGTAGACTAGACTAGTAGGAGGTTTAAACGATCTGTAAGATATTTTTAATTTGAACTTTTATATCATCATGCAACCAAAAATTAAAACGATATGATTCATAGAAACAATTCGCCATTTTTAGGATACCTCTAAGCATTTCAAAAATATTTTTATGCATATAAATCATCCCGTTCCTTTTGATGAGTTCGTGAGCAATAAGAATAAGCAAAATCATAACTAAACCGTTTAAACTGTTAGAATCAAACTAATTCTATTGAAACCAAGCCAATTTGAATGACATTTATAGTTTGAATTGAAAATTTTAAATTTTCAAACTGCATATTGTGCTTCCGGTAGAAGGGTATATAGGGTGTATTTCTAGGAGCGAACAAGTTATGTCTTAGAATAAAAAAAAAAATTTAAATCAGCTTTGTCTACAAACCAGAAAGTTATAAGTAATACAACTATGAATTTAATGGAGAGTTTAATCTTGGTTTGAGATGAACGTTGATAGCATGCTTAACACATACAAGACTCACATTGGGGTGAGTCTAGGGATAATTAGGCTTAAACTAATGACTTCTATCACGACAAGGTGACACTATACATAGTATATTTATAATAATTATAAATATATTATTTATATAAACACTCGTTTAAACAGTAATTATTATATAAAAATGAAATAGAACACAAACTAAAAAAATGATAATATAATTTGAGAATGACCTTGCGCTTTATTTCTTTATTAGTTAAGTAGCTATATTTAGTGTTTTTTGATTTTGGTTTTTAATTCCTTGAAGAGGTGAAACCAATCTTTAAACATATGATTAGGAGAGAGTCATAAATGATGTGAAAAAAATTACAAAAAATACTCTTCTAGTAAGTTGATATGTTAATTTTTTAAACTTTTATTGAATCATAAAACTACTTAAACCAAACCACAATTGAGGGGTTTGATTTTTTTTTTTTTTTTTGAAAATTTTAAAAATTTGAATCAACCTGTATTACAAATATTTGAGTGATTTGATTTGAAATATTACTAAAAATCAGATTACATCACACGATGATCACCCACAGTGAGCTGGATCTTATGATTATTATCAGTTTCTATTAGAAGAAAGTGCTCATTATCTTTTTATTATTTTAGTAGTTTTTATTTTTAAGTTAGAGACCCTTGACAACAAAATTTAGATTTAAGCATTATAAAGAAGTATTTCTATCCTTGTGAGTTAAACTAATTTTTGTGGTCATTAAGTGTTTGGATGGTGTTTCATTATATCTATATGCATAGCCATTTATTTATTCATACACTAAAAGTTGGTCAAGTAGCAATTACTAGTGCTAAGAGAGAAAGGCCACTGTACATGCCCTGATTCACTATTTAGTTTAATAAAAAATAAAACCTTTCAATTAAGTAGATCTATTCAGGGAAGGGTTTCTGGTTTGCCATCATGACATGCCCTGAATGCATAAATGTTGGAGTGTTCTTAAATGAAGAAGTGTTATTTGTAATTATTATTTAAAGGTATTTTCATAATTTAAAATTAATCAAATTGACTTATACTTCTCTTTTTTAAAAAACATTCATCCACTTGCTTCTAAAAAAAGCAGGCAACCATAAGTATGCCGCTTAGGTCGTGCCACCTTGTAGTGATAGGCATTAGTGTCGCTGGCTTAGTCGCCACCTGTGAGCTTTGATGAGAAGGCCATTAGGTAGTGGTTTTTGAGCGAAGTGACCAAGTTGGTGGCACCTAGGTGTATACCTCTAATGTGGAGTTCGATCTTATTGGGATTGACCCAAATCGAGCTGTAGTCCATTCTAGCCTATATCAATCTCTACTTACAAATCTCCCTATGAAAATGATGGGTTTTCAAAATTACCCATTTGTGAGGCAAGTAGTCAAAGGGAAAGATTTGAGAAGGTTCTTGATTCACAAAGAGGTATTGACATATCTAAAGAGATTTGAAAGCATTCCAGAATTCTTTTGAAGGGTTTGTGGTTTCAATTTGTATGATTTTGGGTTTCTATCACTTGACTTTGTAAATCGCCCTTGGTTTTTGTATAATTTGGGTTTTTCTAACTTATTTTCTCTTACTATTTTTCTTTTTCCCTTTTCTGCTTTATTCATTTTCTTTGCATCTTGAGTGAGGTTAGATGATCAACTTGAAATCTTAATCGAACCCCCCCAATAAGCATTTGATTGCAAAGATTTTTCAAGTGGAAAAAATGGGATATGTGAAATGGGTGCATGGAGTTTGGTTGCTGGATTGTGGCAAAAGTTGGCGGTTACCTATTGAAATCTAAATCTTTGCTTTGTTAAGCGATTATTGATTGTCTATATTTGTGTTATTTGGGAGAAGAATCTATTTGATTTTGAGATATTCACAAATTAGGTTTCATTCGGGTGAGTTTTGAAGAAGGAGATTGCAATAATAGCTTATGGTGATTTGATAAAACACATGAGTTTTTTGGGATTACTAATTCTCAGAGAAAGAAAACCAAGAGAGAGAGAGAGAGATAGGAAGGGAAAGAGAGAGAAATGGAAGGAAGGGGTAAAGGTATTTTAAGAATAATAACGTCAATTCAACGTTTTTTTTGTTAATCTTAACTGAAGAATAAATGGAAGCTTCTTTTGATATTAAATAATTTTACAAATTTTATTTGATGTCAAAAAGATTAATTTAATGATAAAAATTTGATAAATTCTTCAGTTAATGTTAACTTTATTTGATACGTATTAAAAAAAAGTATTTACTCTTAAATTAATACTTTATTAGTAGACAACTAGAATTTATGCCTTTTTTTTTTTTAACGATACTTAGTGTTTTTGTTTTTTTAACAATAAAGTACCAAAAAAATTAACTGAAGCATAGGTCTCAAAATTTGAAGTTCGTCAGTTTGAATAAACATGTAACATTTTAATACTTGACGAATTTATATTTTTGTTCGACCAAGTTCTGATGGCTCTAATGTTCTTATTAAAAGAATCTAGTGGTGCTTTTTAAATGTTAAGAAAGCGTTCTTGCAGAGGTCTTTAAAACGGGGACTCTTATATGTGGGATTTTTAAAATAGAAAGAAAATGTTATTAATGGAGGAATTTGCATAATTTGTAATACAGATTAATCAATTTGTATAAAAATGTAAAGTAACGAGGGACTACTTGATTTATTTTATGGTTAAAATATGTCATAAAATCATCATAAAAATTTATAGTGATATTTATAAAAAAAATAACCATATCAAATTAATTTTTTTTTTTTTTAAGTTTTTGGTGAGGTAATTTTGTACCCTTTGAGTATAATGATAAATTTCTTTTAATACGTTTAATTTTAAAAGTTTTAACTTAATATTTTTTATTTGAAATGTTCTATGACTCAACATGCAGCTGCTGAGTCAAGATTTTGGTGGTAGAAATTAAATATAATCTTTACCGATTGAATTAATCCATTGAACTCTCTTTGATTCCTTTCTTAATTCTTCCATAGTGTTTGTGAGCCTAATTGATGGGTTAACTGAGCTGCACTGAAGAAGTGGAATCTTTCATTATAAACCAATACTCAGGGGAGTGGGCATTTTAATCACAAACCAATACTTAGGGAAGTGGACATTTTAATCACAAAACCCACAAATAATCCTTCATCATTTATATCTACCAAGATTGCCTATAATCAGTAAACTATAATTTTTAGGAAGGTAATTCTATCCTAGCCAGTAATCTTGATAACTGATTGACTACACTTTTCATCCGTGTTATCATCCTTACACACTAAATAATTTACCAAGTTGACGAATCTTCTCCTAATAGTTTAAACTTTTCGGTTGAGTTAGTTTTTGATATGTCTTAAGGTAATTTATCAATTTGTTGTATATAATATAAAACTAGTTTTGAGTTTTTTTTTTTCCTGATAGTTTAAAACCACTTTTAACACATGATATATGTAAATTTGTATTGCTTTACACTTTAAATCTAAAGGACTATTATGCGTAAATGCTTGTTAGATATAATAAAAAAAATTAGTTAAATTTTTTTTTAATAGCTTAAACTTTTAATTAAGTTAAACGGATTCTTGATACTATTTTTTTTTTTTTTTTTACATGTAAGATATATATCTTCACATTCTTTTTAAGTATAAAAGTAATTTTTGTATGCATCGAGAACCATGTATTATAACCCTTTATAAGTGCTTTAAAGTTTTATATCTAAAAACTTAACCCTAAAATGCCATGAAGCTAGTCATGCTTCCATTAAACTAACACATCATTGTTAAATAATATATCCTTTGATAAGCCCAAGATGATGCTACACATAGATCTAGACATATATAAAAGAAAATCAAAATGGAAAAACACAAGCACCTTGACGATTAGGCAAGAACTTAAGTGAAAATAGAGTATGTTTACAACAGAGAGAGACACACAAAAGACACATCTTATCCATATATAAACTTGAAAGACGAAAACAACCTTTGATTGGCAATAAACATTAAGACAGAAACCAATCCACTTATTACGCAACAACTATTTTACAACTTAAGAAGTGTGGATTACAGACTTATTTTATTTTGTTCACAAGCTTAGTTAGTTATTTCATTTCAATACATGTAGAGTTTGCGTATGCCATCAATATCATCTTGCCCAAGACTCCTCCTCTTTCCACCATAAGCTGGAAACATAACAGCATCTGCGTTGGAGCTATGAGCAAGGCCAAGAATATGACCAATCTCATGCAGAGCAACTGATTCCAAATCAACTTGGGTGGACCCTGGATTGTTGCTCCACAGTTCATCTCCATCAAAATGCACCCTCCCATCTTGGGGTGCAAAAGCATGCCCAAGAACACGGCCGCGGCCATCGAAGGGATTCCCATCCCCGTGGTCGTGGCTGAGGAATCCTATCAGTATGTCAGCGTGAATTGATCGGCTGACCTCGGTGAAGGTGAAGTCTGTGATCCTTGCCCATGTCAAGAAGGCACTGGCAATAGCTTGTCTCATATCTTCCGTGGAGAGCGTAGACGCGGTTGAGCTGTAGGAGTAGGTTAAGTCCCTCTTGTCAATTGCCCATTTTGGTGAGCCATCATAGTAGGCGAAGTTGGAAACCATGATCAACCCATTTTTGTTATGGCTATGTTTGTGGATATCAGCAACTCCACAGCGTGGGAGGATCAGGGTTTGGATGGTTGTGGAGTCTAGGCTGCCGGTGATGGCGAGGCCATGGAACTTTTGGTAATCTTTGATGGCTGTTTCCAAGTTTTCATCAAACCAATCACTGATATCGTTTAGGTTGTGGTTGTTGTTTAGGTAACCAAGTTTTGAAAGGTAAGTTTTCAGTTCACCAAGGCCTTTGGCTGATTGGCCCTGGTGGATACCCTCTAGGCTTTGGAGGGTTTTGGTGAATGGTGAAACGGTGGGTTTAACGGTTCTTGATGCAGCAAGTGGGAAGGGGCTCAGAACTAAAAGGGAAAGGAAAAAGATTGAAAGATGAAGAGGAAGAGCCATTGCCAAGAGGGTTTTGTTTGGTTTGGTTTGTTTGATCAGTATATCTAAGAGCAATGGCTATTTATAACCTGAAATCTGGTGAAGTTGCAACTTTGAAGTGCTAAGTGAGATAGGCCACTACACACTCTGCCTCACTACGCAGGCATGGTCTACCATGATAGGATTTAGAGAAAATTATTACCAAGTAGCAGTCTTTTTCTTTAAAGAAATCTTTAAAAATCTATTTGTAGATAAAGAAGAATTATAAAATCAGTTAATGAGTATTTTTCTTTTCCTAAGAAAATCACTAAGTACCGAATCTAGTGATACCTGTCTTTTTTATATGAATCATGGTGGATGATACCCACTACTGAATCTAATGTTCCTGCATTGTGATGCATATATTCTTCAGTAAAATGCTGCATAGAGGAAGAGAGGTCTACAGTGGAAGAATAGAGAAGAGAAATGTGGAATGAGAAGTGATAATCGCGTAATTTTTTAATGAATAAACATGAGCCCTCAAATGATTCATTCAATGAATAAATGAGAAGTATTTTTTTCTCAGATTTAAGAGTGAATTTACTATCTTCTCAGTCTTATTTAAAAAAATTATTTACATACTTGTAATTGTATTTGGAAGGATAAAATTGTTAAAAAATAAATAAATAAATTAAATGTATAGATAAAGATATGTTCGAATAACATTGCTCTATTTAAGCATTCCATTTGATCACAAACCATCGCTTGAGGAAGTGGCCATTGTAATTACAAGTCCACTAATCCATAGATTAAAGTGCTTAATCCACTAAGACTACAACAACTAGCTGGTAAATTATTGTTTTCAAATCAGACATTATATTCTTGACATGATCATAACCATCTTGATTATATTTTCCTTCTCATAAATGAAAGTATATGCTGTGTTTGGCCGATGTCAATATAAAATGACGTTTAACTTTAGAGGCCAAGATGAAGCTGTGTATCCAAAACCACATAAGAAGAATCTGAATATATTCTGGATAAAATAGCACACGCAAGTGCTTGCCACATGATTTAAGAGGCAAATCTAGCAATATTAATTCCTTCCCCACCAATCTAAAGAGCATTCCTACTATGAATTTTCTCTTGCTGTGAAGAGAAATCCCTCCAAGAAATTCACAAAGGACAAAGACAAAATTCTTTCCCGTTCAAATCAAAAACTGCAGTCAAGTAGCTAGTTCATCATCATTCCTTCCCATGTAATATGAACAAATGAGAATTTCAATAAATAGTGTTGTTTACCATTATTTGATAATGTTACTTATCAGATTTCTTCTCAAAATATCAAGAATCTAGAGTTATACATCAATCTAAATGCGTTAGTTTGTGGATTCATCGAAAGATTAGCATCTTCTGACACTGTCAGGTACAAGGCATCACTTATATAAAGTCTGTGTTTTTATATATACATCAACAATGCAGGAACACAGGTTCTCTGTAGAAAAGAGGCATTCCATCTCAATGGATCATCGAGAATATTGCAAGAAGCAAAAGTCCAACTGTTAGAATTCAGAATAATCAGACACCACAGAAAAGGAAATAAGGCCACAGAATATTATTAACCACTGGTAAATGGAAGTTACACCAGCAGAACACAGAGGTTCTGGCAATGGAGGCTTTGGTATAGCAAGGAAAAGAAACACACTAACAGCTCCTCAATGGGCGAGAGACTCGAAGTCCCTTGTGGAGCCAAGGCAGGAAGAAAACTTCCAATCACACTCATAAGAAGAAATCATTCCCCTCTTTCCCCTATCATATACCCACCAAATCCTAGGCCCACAAAAGCAGTAGATCCCATGCCAAATTTGCCTATCATCAACCAAAATCTCCAAATTAAAAAAAGAGAGAAAGAGAAGCAAATAGCACACCTGCATCAGAACTCAGTTCTTAAGTTTCTCCAACGCCAGCAGTTATCTATGCTGTTGACACAATTCGAGGAACAAAATCATCATAAAATGAACATCGCAATCAACCATGGTAGCCAAATCTTGTTCAAACTACTACCAGATAGAACTTGGCGCCGTCTACTTGGCACACATGAATCAGGTGTCAAATACCAAATTGAAAAATTAAATCCTTTGAATTGATAACTACAGGCTCTAAATCCTCTCATCTTAGAAATAAATCATATGGAGAAATTGCAAGATATAATGTCACATCATATGGACCCAAAAGCAAAGCTAAGTGAAAACCAGCAACAAATCAATTTCGATTCATTTATACATAAGAGCATTGTGTTCTCCCCACAGAAAAAGGGAAAAAAAATGATAAAACCACTGGAATAATAAGATTCATCAACAAATTCACGAGGTCAAATCCTATAAAACTATCTCAATGATGAGGGCCATGACCATTCATTCTGGATTGGACCACCTGCACTGCAGCATTTTCTTCTTTAATCTCTTCATCTACATCATCATCAGAATCCAGAGTGAACTGGGTCGAATTCTCAAATGACTGCATTTCTGCTCCAAGTGGTCTATACCTCGAAGAATCGAAGACAATACCATTTTTTCGGGAAATAACAGAGAACAGCCCAACAAGTACAACCACCATAAGAGCAAGATGGCAATTGAACTGAAGCGTTGCAATTGCTCTAGCTCTGTGATATTCAGGGTGATCCTTGCACCTGATTGTGTAATTCCCTCTACTAACATGGTGCAAATAACAACCATGAGCCAACCAGCTCGTGAAAAAAGACGCACCCATTTGGAAAAACCATGTTCCTTGTAGAATCAATCCAATCCCACGAGCCAATTTGGGGGTATTTGAATTCGGAGATTTCAGATCAAAGATTGTAGAGAATACACACACAGCGATAGGCACAAGCAAGAGATCATAATAACGATTTTCAATTCCACTTGGGTCTTTCCTCTGAAGGAAAAACAACAAAAATTCTTCCGCAAAAGCGAACAAACAAATAAAACTGAGTAATGGCGAAGGAAAACGAACAGAATTTGTGAAATTGATCAACAGGCCCAGAATTGAGTACAACAGGAAAAGCAGACTTATAGCTATAACCTGCAATTGAAGCGCGGAACCAACACTGTCGTGGGAGTTGCTCGCGTCAAACAGTGACACCAAGGAGTCGAAAAAGAACAAAGAGGAGAAAATCGAGACAAATATGAAAGACAGAGAATGGAGAAATGGGTTTTTTTTGGGTTGCGATTCTGATTTGAGAGATGGTGCTGGTGGGTGGAGGGGATTGGGAGTAGATGTACCGGAAATTGGGTCAGAATCGGAGGCGGTGAGAGCTTCATGAGCTCCAATCAGAATGAATCCACCGCCAGCTATGGCAAAGGTGAAGAGTCCCATTCGTCTCGGCTTCACCTTGTGTTTGTGTGTCTGGAGAAATGTTGATCACAGTGTTGGAAGAAGAAGAGGAAGATCCAAATGGGTTTGGGTTTCGGAGATGGTCAAATTCTTCTTCGGCAGCTGACACTCACCCGTCATGTTTGATTATTGGGGAAGGTCAGGGATTCGTTTTGTTTCTTTTGCCAGAAGCTTCTGCGAACCATAAATCAAAAAGACGAGTCAAACGGCAGGCCCACAGATTTGCAGGCTGCAATTGGTCAAACCCAATGAAAAATCCATTTTCTCCTAACTCATCAATACTGACTTTTTTTTTTTTTTCCTCCCTTTGGGGGGATTGTCTTCAAAAAATAATAATAAAATAGTTATCATTTAAAATGGAAATGTCATGAGTGTGTGTTTATATAATGTTATTATTATTAATTTTTTTAGAAAAATATTTTTTAAATACTTTAACAATGTGTTTCAATCGAGAAAAAAACTAAGGAAAAAAGAAAATTAGAAAAAAAAATTTAAAGAAAAGTATATCTTCTTCTGTTTGGATAGAAGAGAAGAGCATGAAAAAAAGAACATGGAGAGAAAAAATAAATATAACTCTCACATAATTTTTTTTAATATAGAGAGATTTTTAAAAAAATTTCATAATTACAAAAAATTGTATTCTTTAACATACTATTCTTTTTTAATTTTATTTTCCTCAAGGCTCTAATGTTTTTCTCCTCCAACTTTAACTTTTGTTTTCATAATATAAATTATTATTTTCATTAATTCCTTCTTTATATCTCTATAGTTCTCTGTTTAAAAATAAAATAAAAAAACTTAATTTATTCTAAGTGTATATATTATTTATAGAATTATGCTAAGAATTTTATTAACAGTTACTTTCAAAAAATTATAGAAGAGCCTATTTAAAAACTTATTTTTAGGCTATTATTTATGTTAAGCCGCCCTGACAGATTCATGATAATTATAGGAATATTTTCATATGGTATTTATTACATGGAGTTTAGTCATAAAGGTTGTCTCTTGGATTCTTGAGGTGTATGAACTACCATCCATAGCAATTTCTCATGATAATGATGTTATTCTTCCTTTTATCATTTTTTGAGGTATGATGTTAAATTAAAATAAGATATATTTAGTTAATTTTATATTATTATTAAAAATATTATTTAAATATTTATTATTTGATTTTGATATATTTAATTATATATATATTTTTTTTAAAAAATCCACTCTCCTTTTAGCGGTGACCGCCACACCATCATAAAAATTTCATTAAAATTAATTATTTAAAGATATTTTTTATTTGTATAAAATATTTAATATTGTAATTTTTTTTTGAGAATTTAATTAAAAAGTTTTAAGACGTGAGAATTATTTTTAATTTTAATGAAAGTGTTAGGATAAAAATAAAATTTTTCATAAAAAATGTGTGAATATAAATATCATATAATATATACCGAAAATATTTTTTTTGTTTTTATATAAGGGAATTGTAAAGGATATTAAAATTTCTTATCTCACTCTATTTTTATCTTCATATCTCATTTTCCTTAATTGCTAAAAGAAATATAAAATATAAAATATAAAATAATATTATTATTTCATTATTATACGTCCTTTCTCCCAAACATTTCAATTATTATTAAAAAAATTGTGTGGTCGTTTTATTTATTAAAAACTATAAATAATGAATTAATACATAGGATATTATAGAAAAATAATAATTTTGTTATTACATAAAAACACATAGCGTTAGGAAAAAAAAAGAAAGAAAGAAAAGCGTTGACGGTAAAAACAGAATCTAAAATATATCGAACACAACCCTAAATACTTGCCCTGAACCAAGAGATTATAGGAAAAATGAGAGATTTGATGCAGCGAAGGACGACGAAACTCTCGTGAGGTGTAGATGATAAACGTATCCGATCTAATTGAAATCCTCGTGAGGCGCACGTGGTAAACGTAATTTCAAAGATGCAACCCACGCCAATTGCCAATGCCAGGGGTCCACCATCGATTTCTCTGCGAATAAATACTCTATAGATGGATAGCCTCGTGTGTGACACTGGTCTTTGAAGTTGCTGAGAGCAAAAGCATTCGAGAAGAAAAACACCAAGATGAGCATCAAATCCAAGGTCCTACTCCCCAATCTTTATCTCATCTGTCTGGTGTTCTTCGTCGTGGGCTTTCCGGATTCTGTCCGGGACGATTGCTCTCCTCCATCGCCAAAAAACCGCACCCGGATGACGCTGCTGCCACTGCTCGTTGGTTGGTCTCTCGAATACCTGGGGTGTCTTAAAGTATAGAACTTTCCCTCTCTTTCTCACTGAAATTTTTTCCCTGCTGAATTTAGATTTTGCCAAACACACGATTGTGATTTTACTGGTACTATCATTATCCATGTTACCCTTGGTTCCTGACCTTGCTTTCTGGGTTTCCAATATGATTCATTGATTGGTTTTATGTGGATTATTTGTATTTTTGTTTGCCACACCCAAATTCTCCATGGTTGGTCTTTCTTACTTGTGGTTGACTGTTTGTTGGTTTGGTATACCATTCCATGTTTCACGTGCCTTGATAAAACTTAAATTCTACTTTATCTTATTTTTCTTTTATCAGGAAATTTAGATATTTATTGCTAGATAACGAGCTTTTCATGGCATGATTTAAGAAAGTATTTAAAGGTGAATGATTAACTAATTACATATTTCTTATGCATATCTTCAAATTTCAATCATGTATGAATGCAAAGGTAAATTAGGGGCATCAAATCCTAGGCTAAGTATTAAATATGCGATTAACAAGGAAAGCAGCCATGCTGTTCTTGATAAGTAACTTGAGAATCCTTCATTGGTTCTGTTTGAAACAAAGCAAGTTGCATAATTGGTCTATTAGAAAGTCACCAATTCTTGTTATTATATTCTGTAATAATTCTCTTTTATTTATTTATCCCAATGGAAAAAAATTGTAGCTAAATCTTATTTTCTTGCTTTGCAGTACTATCTCAAGTGATTTGGGTGGAGCGCCTTTTGGGTAAGGATTTCCTATGAAATTATCAAAATAGTGCTAATCTTGAACTTCTCGTTATCTAATGATACTGATATATGAATAAGCATGCAATATAAGAAATTAAGTAACCACCATTTTATGGATTTTAAGTAAAAAAAATGAACACTGTATATTGAACTATTTTATCATCTATATGCAGGAATGTGGTATCATTTAGTGATGGACTACCCAATAAGGGTAGTGGCATCCCATATTTCTACTTAACAACTCTTGATCCAACTGCAAGATATGCATTGAAAGACCAAAGGTCTTCATTCACAGTCAGTGAATACCCTCTTGGGACTTGTGGCAAGACAGACCCAGAGAACCCCACTTGTGCAAAAATTACTCTAAGTGGAAAGGTCTGTGAGAAAATGAACTCCATTGGATCTGATCATTTAGTATGTTCACACACAATATCTTGGTCTGTCATTTGCACTATTTTGTTTTACATTGTAGTCTTGTTCCTCGGTTTATATGCATACTAGTTATGGACATTATGTTTCAGAGAATCAATTTGACTGCATTAACTGGCCAGTGTATGATTAGGCAGTGTCTATTGTGCCCTGAGGAATGCCATGTGAAGGTTCTTCATCGTATTTCCGAAAGAGAAAGCTAAAAGTTCCCTCAAACTCATAGTCATAGTGGACGTATTCTCATTTTTACCTGTATTGGTTTTGCTGAGTTTGTTTTACATTGCTTATAAGTATCATTATGTAGCTTTTTTTTTTCATTAAAAACCGAAATATGAAAGTAGAAGCGATTAAATTCTGAACTTTCTGGTGAAGAAACCTCTAGTATGGAAAATCTATGACGAATGCAATTATTCAGAATATCTTACCTCTTCAATAACTTCCTAAGGGAAAATCATAAACAAACACCTTCTTGGGTTGCCTGCAAAGAAAAGCAAGCGCTTTGAATTTGACAAACCTTCCTTTGTGTTTCAGCTGAAGTTAGTAGATGCAAAGTCCAAGGAAGCCGAACTTGCAAGAAATGCCTTGTTTGCAAAGCATACAGAGATGAAGGGTAATTACCAAAATATCAATAGACTAGAACTTTTTATTTTGTTTTATTCTGTAACTAATTGATCATTTAACAAGTTGAAATGAGTAATTTTTCCTCACTTTTAAGTATTTGTTACTCAGCTCTGTAACTAATCCATGCTTTCTCTTTGTTTAACAGACTGGCCGGCGAATCACAACTTTCAAGTCTTCAAATTAGAAATTGAAAGTATCTTTTTAATTGATTGGTTTGGTGGTCCTAAACCCCTCACAGTGGAACAGTACCTACATCCCAAAATGTGAGTATTAAAAAAGAGATACTGTGTGGACTGAGGCAATGATATGACATGACCCCTTTCCCAATAAAACATATTCTGGGGAAAGAAAAGGGTCACAATTGTACTTCTGAAAGCCTTGAAAACTAATAAAGTTTCATCTATTTCCTCAATTACTTGTTTTTTTGTTTGCTAATTTCCCAAACATGGATCTTCCATCTGCAGGAACAATCTTGCCTTCTTTTTGTGAGTGCTCTTCTAATTACCTCTGCTGTCATGGACCATCTGTTAATGTACGAGAAAAATATTATTTTTCGCCCTTAACACTATTACTAATAAATCTACTCCTAATACTTTTGAGTTAACAAAATTGTCCCTCACACTTTAAATCAAATTTAATAGAAGGGTGTATTTGTTCAAGATTTGAAGTGTGAGAGATGATTTTGTTAATTTAGAAGTGTTAAGGGTAGATTTGTTAATAGTAGATAATGTCATGGACAAAATTTTTTTCTTGTTAATGTATATACAATATGCAGGAGTAATCGTAAATAAGATGTATATTGATTGTAAATCATCATTGTTTATATACCCCATTCTACTGTCTCAAGGGGAATACTGGTGAAGCAGAAGTCACTCCGATGATGTATCCCCAAGAGAGCGTGCATTCTTTGTACATTGGATGGTGTTTATTGTACCTATAATCTGAATATTTGTGCTCAAACATTGTTAGTTTTTTGGAATTTGATAAGCCAGTGCTGTTACTGTGTGGAACTTAATGCTCATGATCATGTATACAATAGTATGCTTTCTCCCAATTTCTTCTTTACATGGTTATTAAGTTTTTCAAGTTGGCATTAAGAGTAAGCGACCATGTAACTCTTGATAACATGTGTGGATGAATATGTGATGTGAGGGAATACTGGTACAAATGATGAATGCTATAATATGCAAGGGAGGTTGTGCATGTATCATAATTGAAGAATGCTTGATGTCATTTAGCTGAAAGAATGTTGCAAATATATTTGCTGTAAGTTGTTTTGATACTCTTTGGGCAAAAAAAAAATAGAAGAAAAAAAAAAAGAAACCCATTCAATGCAACATTTTCCATAATCTTTTCATTAAAACAAATTTTTTTGTCTCAAATCATCTTGTTTCATGGCTATTTCATGAGATAATGATTAATAAGTTACATTATTTAGAATTTGAAATAGAATTTAAGACATTGTTTAAGATAAAATTTTATTATATCTTGACCATTCATTATCTGATGTTTGAGATAGGACTTAGAAAAAGAATTTTGTCCCCTTCTCGTCATAATTGACCGAGAATACATTGTTAACAAAAGCTCAAGCTCATCTTGTTGGTGGCCGAACTGCTAGCTTTTAGAATCTAAGCTACAAATCCCTCTACTGCTATAAAGTCACAACGGTGTATGTGGGCTGCATGCAATAAATATTTTGGCGGCAGAGCAGATGCCAGCAAGACCAATGGGAAAGTAAGAAACAGAAAAGCCTTTTAGCCAATAAAAGAAATAGGGAAAGGAGGATAAATAAAATTAAAAGGGCTAATTATCGATCGGAAGCAACAAACAACAGGCAAAAATGCATCGTCACAGTGACTGTATATTAAGGTTTGATAAACTCATTATTATCTGTGTCACTTTCTGTGATACACTTCAAGACAAAATCTATGTACAATCACGTATACATCCTTCCTAATACATGGCTTCCACAATCTAAAGAACAACTGGCCCACACAAATTCCATACAAGAACTAAGCTGATGCCTCAAAAATTACTTAACCTACTGATCCCTCAAGCTTCAGGCTCATGAGTTGGTTAACCTCAGAGCCAAATTCATCAGGAAGCTCATTGAAGACATCACGGCAAAACCCAGAGATCATAGCAGCCATGGCTCTCTCATAGTCTATTCCCCTTTGTTGAAAGTAAAACAATTGATCTTCACCAATTTTGGAGGTACTAGCTTCATGTTCGATTCTAGCTGAAGGATTCTTCACCTGTAAAACAGCAATTTGAGGTTTAGTAAAATAAAGTATCAGGGCAAGGAGTTCTGATTTTCTAGAGATAAAAAAAGACTGAAAGAAAAAGGGGGGAACCAGGGAAAGTGGTTGTCCGTAAATAGGTACATGAAAAGAAGCTTGAGAAATATTGTCCTAGCCCCTAATAACAAACTCTTTCAACCAACAGTAGATTGCAGGACATCAAAAGTTCCTGATTTCTCCTAGTGATGCTATTGGCTCTTTACCGTGCTTTTGGTAAAAAAAAAGAAAATTTTTAGTCAAAAGCAGCTTCAAAACATGAATTTCTGATGGATAGAGCATCAACATGTTTCTTGTCATATATGAGGTATTCAAAATTATCACTGTTACTGGTTTCATAGCATCAAGTAGTTATACAAGTTATTTACATATGGATTATTTTGAATTTAGTAGAATTAGAATGGATTTTCAACAACAGCGGTTTCGATATTTAATCCTATCTGAGTCTTGAGTCTCCATTATGATAGTTATTTTACCTTAAATTTATAGGACTATTTTTCTAAATAAGCATTATAGTAAACATAGTGGCAGACTTCACTGACTTGGATTTGGAAGAATACAAGTATAGAATATTTTCTGTTCTCATTTTCTCACTATACACTCCTTTTTTCTTTTTCCTTCATTTTACTCTCTAGTCACTAGTCAAGTCAAAACCATTTAACAGTTTATAAACCAAAAGTATTAATTCTGATAAAGTTACTGAAGCAAACATGAGTAGTTATCCAGAATAATTTGTAAAGGATAATACCACTTAAGTAGAATGTTACCTGAATGTATGGATAGGTATTAGCTGCTGCCTTATCACCAATAAGCATTGAGTCACACTGTGAGGAGTTTCGAGCATTTTCTGCCTTTGATTGAACCTGAACAAGTCCCCTATAACAGTTCCTTGAATAGCCAACTGATATACCCTTGGATATAATCCTACTCTTTGTATTTTTCCCTTTGTGTATCATCTTCGTCCCTGTGTCTGCTTGTTGATAATTATTAGTCAAAGCAACTGAATAAAATTCACCCACAGTATCATCTCCTTCCAAAACAACGCTCGGATATTTCCAAGTGATTGCAGATCCTGTTTCCACTTGTGTCCAGGATATCTTAGAGCGAGCCCCTGCGCACAGGCCTCGCTTTGTGACAAAGTTGTATATTCCCCCATTCCCTTCCTCATCCCCAGGATACCAATTTTGCACGGTGGAGTATTTAATTTCTGCATCTTCAGCACAGTACAACTCTACAACAGCAGCGTGAAGCTGGTTTCTATCATAAGAAGGTGCCGTGCAACCCTCTAAATACTCGACAAAACTCCTATCATCTGCAACTATCAAAGTCCTCTCAAACTGCCCAGTTTCCAAAGCATTTATTCGAAAATACGTTGAAATTTGCATAGGGCACTTAGTATCCTTAGGAATATAACAAAATGACCCATCACTAAATACTGCTGAGTTCAAAGCTGCATAATAATTATCCTCACTGGGCACCACTTTCCCTAAATATTTCCTAACCAAATCTGGGTACTCCCTAATAGCCTCAGATATTGAACAAAAGATAACACCTGCCTTCTCCAAAGTCTTCCTATGCGTAGTTGCAATGGATACACTGTCTAGAACAGCATCTACTGCAACATTAGCCAAACGATTCTGCTCATTCAGAGGTACACCCAGTTTATCAAAGTACCTAAGAAGTTCTGGGTCAGCCTCATCAAGGCTATTCAAAGTGGGTTTCTTCTTGGGTGCAGAGTAATAACAAATATCTTGAAAATCAATAGGTCGGTATCGGTTATCAGACCACTTAGGTTCTTTCATCTTCAAGAATTTCTCAAAAGCATTCAATCTAAATTCAAGCATCCAATCGGGTTCCTCTTTCAAGGTAGATATCAATCGAATCGTCTCCTTCGAGAGCCCTTTCGGGATCGAAAACGAATCGATGTCAAAAGTGAAACCGAATTTCTTATCGTAGTCGCGATTACGAAGAATTTCCCGGATTTTCTCATCAGAGCTAGTCGAGGACTTACCCGGTGAAGAACTGAGATCGTACCCAACATCAGCTCGAACCTTGAGAACTCTCGAGCTTGGGTTTTTGGCTTTGGAACTTGGAAATTTAGAAATTTCGGGCTTTGGGTGAAGCCCTTTTGAGAGCTTCAATTCGCAACTAGGTTGAGGAGAGAAACTGGAGACACCGTTGGCCAGAAGAGACACCATGGATGAGATTTAGACAAGCTAAGAGATGAGAAGACTACAACAGCGAAGGGAGCAATATACTTTGTTTTCTTCCTTGAGCGCTTTCTAATTTTCTAAAAAGAAAAACCATAATTTGCATTTTTCTTCGCCTTACATCTGTTTGTTTGTCTCGTGCGCCACACGCACCTGCTTGTGGTAACCATCCAACACTTCGGAATTTTGATCTTTGACTGCAGAGAGATTTTAAGAAAAATTGCTCAAAAAAAAAAATAAAAAGAAAAAAAATTCCAGATAAAAAAGAGTTTTTGAAAAAAGAAATAAAAATACCCATTAAAGTAATAATAATTGAATAAGTATTTGAATCAAACAATGATTAGATTAAAAAAAATTACTTTGATAAGCATGTATCTCCACTCTTATGATGGGTTTTAAAATAAAAAATAAAATATGAGGAGAAACATGAAATTTATTTATAGTATTTAACTTCTAATACTTACTCGAATTTTCCTCCGAATTGTGTCCATAGACCAAAAGCTTGTATGGTTATTGCCTATCACTTCTAGTAGAAACGAGGTTTTATTTATAAACAAAAAATTTTAATTTAAGTAAATCACTAATCAATTTAAAATCTTATTATTATTAAGAATATTTTTATTTTGGATTTTTATGCTTATTAGAAATATATAAATATGTTATAATTTTCATTTAAAATATTTTTAATCACTACTAGCCTTAATTTTTAAATATTTTTAATAAGTTTACTATAGTAGAATTAGAAATCAAATCTTTTAAATATATATTTTTTTAAAATCACAAAATATATCTTTCACATATTTTTAAAATTTTTTTAATTATAATATAATAAATATCATCGTCACATAGATATGACCTGATTTTATAATATAATAATAAATAAATAGATAATAGATGTCTGGTTAGTGGATTGAGAATAACCTAAATTACAAACTAAGTTGCAATTACTAGTTCGATAAATTTTTATTTCAAACCAAACTAACCGTCACGTGGATTTGTTTAGTTTTAGTACATATTAATTTTGTTTGAGCAGTTTAGTTTGTATTTTAATAACCCTTCCTTAACTTGGAATTTACAAATGTAATTTTGTTAAAATTTAATGAAAAATTTATTTTTTATAATTATATTTATTTTAAATTTAAATTAATTAATATTTAATGTTATGTAATATACATAATTGTAAAAAAAATATATATGATTTAATATTTCTAAAGAGTAATTACAAAAAATATATAACATAATCAAACCTCAATATTTAAAAAGACGTGCTATATTTATAATTATATTTTTACACTCTTTTCTTTAATTTTTTTAACTTATTTATTTGAAATTTTGCCTTAACTAAGAAAATAAGGGAGTACACTAAAGTGTAAATTAACAATTATACATCTAACTTTTTCGTATTCAAACCGACAAACCATAATTTTATCATATTAATGAACACTAAAATATTTTTGGTACAGAGATAAATAAATGTCTTATTTAAAATAAAAAATAGCTTTTATAAATTTAAAATGACGTAAATATCTATTGTTAAACACTCCCTATTTTCTTAATTAAGTATTTTTTAAAAAATTAAAACACAAGGAGTGGCGACCGATATAAAAAAGAAAAAAATCTATCCTATGACTCCCTGTACATTTGCAGGTGGTTAGAGTTCTCCATGAACCACTGAAATGTTGCTTCCTCCTATTCACTCTCAGTTCCACACCTTCCCACTCCCGCCAAAATTCCCAACTGATCCATCTTCGGCGTGCTTGTTCTTCTTCCCTGTACCACTCTCTAAAACCCTCATCCCACGAACCCAAAAATTTCTTGTTCGGAGCTCCACGGCTGATACCCAAACCGTATCCAAATCTGCCATTCAACGAATTGCCGAGAAGCTCCGCAGCCTCGGTTTCACCGAGGAAGCACAAGCTCAAAAATCGGAATCTGAATCCGCTCAGAGCAACTCTGCTGGCGAGATATTTGTTCCATTGCCGCAACAATTGCCTAAGCACCGGATAGGGTGCACAATCGACCCAAGCTGGAGCACACCGGAGAACCCAGTTCCGCAACCGGGCACGGGGACGGCGATTGTGAGGTATAATGAGCTGAACAATGAGGTGAAGGAGCAGAAGAAGGTAGAGAGGGAGCTGAGAAGGAATCAGAGGGAGGAAAAGGTACCTACATTGGCGGAATTGAGTTTACCAAATGATGAATTGAGGAGGCTGAGGGCTCTAGGGATACAATTGAAGCAGAAGTTGAAGGTTGGCAAGGCAGGGATTACGGAGGGGATTGTGAATGGGATTCATGAGCGGTGGAGGCGCTCAGAAGTTGTGAAGATTGTTTGCGAGGATATATGTAGATTGAATATGAAAAGGACTCATGATTTATTGGAGGTGAGGGCATTTCTTCTAAGGTTTTAGGATTCTCTATTATGTCACTTGCAATTGTAAACAAGCCCATTTGATTTCACTTGCTTGAAAGTTGTTGAATGATTCTACTGTGTATGTTATTTGACTCTAAAAATTGGAATTCGAAGTTGTAAGAGGTATGATAAAGCATTTTCATAAGGTATAACTTGGAAAGGCAGAATATTATTATCTTTTAAGCTAGTTGCTATGGCGACAATCAACAGAGCTGTATTAGAAGTGAGGCCATTGTCATCTTATTTAATATATGTGGAAGTCAACTCCTAAATTTTCTGGAATATCAATACAGCCAACAAATACCGATTTTTAGTGTTACATAGGTTTAGATTAATTTAAGATTTTCCACTTTAGCATAGGCTCATGCAGACTTATACTTGCTGGGGAAAGGTGCTGTTGTTCCCTCCATAAGCGGAACCAGAGACTTCTACACTTGCTTTTTTGCAATTTATACCCATAAATATTATGGTGAGACTACAATTATTATGCTGCTAATTTAGATGGCATTGAGGAATTACAGGTGCTCTTGTTCAAACAGCTACATATGCTGTTCATTTTGGTTGAATTGATTTTTTTGTGGGTGTTTTTTCTTTGGTTTATCCTATTTTTTTGGTCATGAACTTAGTCTGTATAAATCACGAATGTATGATCTTTTACTTTTACTTAGCCTCTACTGGCATCGTTGAACCACTAAACTGTCTATTACACATAACATCTCTACCAAGTTGTGGTTCCTTATTTATATTGCTGATATTGGCTGTGTTCTTGTTTTGGTGAAGTTTCTTTCCATGGTCACAGTGCCTCACTCATAAATCTCATATTGGTTTATTTTCTGATATTTCCAGAGAAAAACAGGAGGTCTGGTAGTTTGGAGGTCTGGAAGTAAGATAGTTTTGTACAGAGGATCTGGTTATAAGTATCCTTACTTCCTATCAGATAAAGTTTTGAGAAGTGACAACCCTGATGATGCTCTAGGGCATCCAGACAGTGACAGTGAAGACTCTGATAAAACAGACAGTCAATCATCTGGCATAAATTCTCTGACATTTGCTGGACAAATTCCAAAATTTGAAACAGCTAAGCCATCTTTGATACAAGGTGTTGGTACTCCGAATAAAGTACGATTTCAACTTCTAGGTGAGGCAGAACTCTCAGAAGAAGCTGACCGCTTGTTAATGGGGCTTGGGCCACGTTTTACTGATTGGTGGGGATATGATCCTCTGCCTGTTGATGGTGATCTTCTACCTGCTATTATCCCTGGATATAGGAAGCCTTTCCGCCTTCTTCCATATGGTGTGAAGCCTAAACTTACTGATGATGAAATGACCACATTAAGGAGGCTCGGCAGACCCTTACCATGCCATTTTGCATTAGGTGGGATTGGCTTCTGACATCATTGTTGTTGTAATCACCAAAATTTGGTTTAATTAATTCTTTCTCTCTCTTCTTCTCTTTGATAGGTAGAAACAAGAAACTTCAAGGATTGGCTGCTGCAATTATTAAGCTCTGGGAAAGATGTGAAATTGCCAAGATTGCTGTAAAGAGAGGGGTGCAGAATACTAACAGTGAGATGATGGCTGAAGAGTTGAAGGTCAGTGGTTGTTCTGGCTATTTTACTTAAAATGGTATTTAGCAGTTAAGGTTCAAATTATCATGCTAAACTACTCAAAGGGAAGTTGTATAACTGATCAAAATCTGTGCCTGCATTTAGTATCAAGTGATGTGTGTGGACAGTGGACACCACCATTACAGCAAATTATTATTTCTTGGAACTGCCTGTAAAGTATTTGATGCATGCAGATTTTATCCATACTTGTCAATCTTATATTTTCTGTATTTCTTGTGACCATCCGTGTGGTAAAGAAAGCACCTTGGCTACTGTCGTCAGTAAATTGATTTTGATTTTTTCCTCTTTGGACGTGGCCAGCACCTTACATGCATAGGTGGCAAATTCCAAATAAGAATTGCAAAGTCTTATTTTTTTTTTTTTTGGTGTAGAACTTAGAATTTTCCAGTTATACGTTTGTTCTTTTCCTTGTATCCTGGAGAATTTCCACTATTTGTTTTATTGAGCTGATGATCAGATTTCGCTAGAAATTTCTTCTGAACTACTGGTGGGAAAGCTCTGATTTATGAATGTGCATCAGAGTGGATTAATTGAAGTAACCATCGATGTGGTTGGAACTAATGTACCACTTATCTCTACGCTTTTACTGTGATGATTTGAATCCTGTTAGTGGCATCATCAGGCATCAGATAACCAAGGTCACTTGGGACAATTTCAGTGTCATCTCGACTGACTAGCTGGAATTAAAATTTTTTTTTTGATAATGAATCTAGATGGTCTGTTAACCAGAATGACTAACCTGAAACCCTGTTTTAAATTGACATAGAGTTAGCTTCTTTATGCATTGTATGAATTTAATTAAGTTGTACCAAATAGAGTCACAAGTCTTACTTTTTGAAGGATTCTTTATTTTTTCTTTTCTTGGCTCAAGAAAAGTAACACAAAAATCTCGTCAGTTTATTTTTTCTTTTCATGTAAAGCTAATAGTTGTTTGAGAACTTTATTCAGATACAATCCTGCTTAAAAACCTATGGGATAAGAAGTCTTTTCGGATATAAGTTTAACAAAAATATACTTTTCTGCAGCAACTGACTGGAGGAACTCTCCTTTCTCGGGACAAAGAGTTTATTGTTTTGTACAGAGGAAAGGACTTCTTGCCACTTGCAGTGTCTTCAGCAATTGAAGGGCGAAGGAAAAATGGAATGTACAATGAAAACCTGAATGTGGAGAACAATTCATCGGTTACAACTACACCAGAACTTAAATATAGGACCGTAGAGTGTGGTCCTGACAGTGAGATCAATGATATCAGCTGTCAGAAAGATAGAACATTCTCTGAACAAAGAAGGTTGGCTGAGGCAGCTATTAGAAGGAGTAGCATCAAGCTATCGGCAGTATGATTTCATCATTAAACTTCAATTTGTTGGTTTTTATTGAATTGTTTGGAGCTACCAATAATCCTTTTCACATACATACAGGCATTAGGAAAGAAAGCAAAGGCTGAAAAACTTCTAGCAGAATTGGAAAAGCCAGAGGAGCATCAAGAACCAGAAGTAGACGAAGAGGGCATAACTAAAGAAGAAAGATACATGCTAAGGAAGATTGGCTTAAAGATGAAGCCTTTCCTATTATTAGGTGAGTTTAGAATAAGGTGTTTAAATTCAGGCTCAGCCATAGATCTTTTTATTATCCTGCCTTAGCAGCTAATTGAATCAAATCGCAGAGCTATTAATGTTCTCGTCTTACACAAATTCTATCCTGATAAATTCTCTTTCATTGTCAGGTAGACGTGGGGTTTTTGATGGAACAGTGGAAAATATGCACCTTCACTGGAAGTATAGGGAACTTGTGAAGATAATATGTAAAGAGGGAAGCCTTGAAGCTGTTCATCAAATAGCTCATACTTTAGAAGCAGAAAGTGGTGGAATATTGGTGGCTGTAGAAAGAGTGAACAAGGGTTATGCAATCATTGTGTACCGTGGAAAGAATTATAGTAGACCTGCTAGTTTGAGGCCTGGCACACTTTTAAATAAAAAACAAGCGTTGAAGCGTTCTATAGAGGCACAGCGGCGTGAGGTAAATTGGCATGGTCTGTCACTTGTATTCCCTTATTAATCACAGCTAATTTTCTTTCTGTCCTTCCTTCCTAATAATACTAAATGGGCACAGCAGAGTTTCTTATGCTGATAATGCAATCCATTGATATTTGTTTCTCAAGTAAGATAATGGTGATGGGGTAGTTTGGAAGGGTTAAATACTAAAAGATGTTGCTAGTAGCAATTGACAACAAAACTGCAACATGTATATTTTTCCTGTTTGGACTTGTCCCCCTTTTTTGGAAAAAAAAATAGTAAATTAAATAATTGACTTTATGCAAATCATGTGATATATACATTGCCATCTTATTCCTTTCTCTTAATTTTTTTTCCCTTGCAGTCCTTGAAGCTTCATGTTTTGAAGCTAAATAAGAACATAGATGAATTGAGACGTCAATTGGTGAGTGGTACTCTTTCTAATGTTGTTCTTGTCGTTGTTCTTTGCATCTTGAAATATTTGTTTTCCCAATTCAATTATGAACTGTTGTGGATTGTTTGATTGGGCCAGGTTAAAGATAAAGAGGCTAACAGTAAGCAGATAGCCGATGCTTCGAGATCTGACTTGGTGCGCTATCATTAAGTTCCTTTAATTCTACAGTCTTCTCTTCAAGATAGAAATTTGTTTATATATGAAACTAGTTCATCAAAGTTTGCTTTTGGCTTTATGTGCTTAAAATGATAATCACTAATAAAATCAAGAAAGCTTCTAGTTCGACCATTAATACGTGCATACTAATATCAAAAAATAAGCATATTGGTTATACAGTTATGCGAAACCTAGTAGAGGATGAAGTATCAATTAATCCTGACAGAGTACTGTAGATCTGCATGTCTTTTAATTTTTAAAATTAATAACTTTCAACCTCTAGCATTACAGAACAAAGAGACACATTCTGACATGGTTACAGAAACAAGAAGGAACTATATTGACAAATAGACGAAGTCATTTTTGTCGTTGTATGATCATAATACCTATTAATGCAGACTGCATCATTAGCTCTTTGGTTTTAGTTTCTTTATTTTTGACACATGTAGATATTGCACATGCACTATGTATCCAGATTCTTTACAAGATTCAATTCTATGATTTACATAACAAAGTTAGAAATGAATTACTAAAGATACCTTAAAAAGTTTCCTATTTTGAGATTTATATGCCAATGGCCACCTATACTGTTAGAGTATCAGTTAATCAGCATACCAATAAATTGGAAATACAAAAAGATAGAAATATATACCTGAGAAATTAACGAGCAGATAACATCCTGATAACAGGAACTACCAAGATAACATTCTGATTTGAGATCATGAGGAAACAAAACTATAAGCTTGAAATTCTATGAAGTCAAATTGATTATTGATGCATATCTATATGCACCAGTGAATAGAGTGACTATTCAACAACCAAAACAGCTGCACTTCTTGAGATAAATATATAAATATGCAAGTTTTGTGCACTATCAACAGCAAAAAATTAGCTAACTTGAGCATTTTAGGATATTTAGTTGGGGTTTGTTGTTTAATGGGATGCAAGCCTGGGTCTAGTGGTACTGGATTGGTGTAATTCTGATCTCTTTCAAATTACCTATTTGAAGTAAGAAAATATGCATATAGAAAACCACCCAACAGTTCGTTATTAGCAGAGACTTTGTAATAATTTGTTACAAAAATTTTACTGGCACATTGTCCTAATTAATAAAATCTAAAATTGTGTTTGGTGTGATTGAAGGCTAGTGACAAGCGTGGAGCTTGTTTAACTTCTGTAAACATGAATTCCCAGAAAGCAGCTCCAGTCAACAGTCAACAAGAAATACCGAAGGTTGAGCTGATCGATGATGATGGAGCTCATCAAGGTGGACCGGAACCGTTGATTGGTTCAATTGATAAAGACACTCAGGCAAGTTTATCATGATATGACTGATGAAATTAGAACTACAAACCTTATTTGTTGTGCTGATATTTATATGGACATGGATATGTCCGCATTTCCTTCCACATTTTTTGCACTTTTGTCCTTTTTTTCTCCTGTAAATTCTGATTTGGTATAATTGACATGAATTTCAGTTGGTTAGAAAGAGTGTAGAAGAGTTGACTTCCAGATCTGTTTATCTTTCCAATAGAGAGAGGCTTCTACTACGAAAGGAGGCTTTGAAGATGAGAAAACGACCTGTTCTTGCAGTAGGTATTATATTTCCTCATAGTTTTCAGCCTATACTTTTCTGACAATGTTATTTTTTGTCCTCAGTTGCTCTACCACTTGAATAATAAAACTAGATTTTTGTCATCTGCAAATAGTGTTCTGATTCCTTTTTCCCCCCTTAATTAATGCAGAAACTTTACCTGAAACTTCTTTAAGAATAGAGGATATATCTGGTTAACTCTCTTGGTTTAGATCATTAGTGTTTTTTTTTTTATAAAAAAAAAAAAAAAAAACTGGTAAAATCTGTTAGTCTTTTGTATACAGCTTCTTATGAGAGATCATTACATTTATCTCTAATAATGTTAAGTATGGATATCCACGAGATGCTCCCTAGCACTTTCCTTCCGGAAGTTTCTCAAATAGTCCTGTGTCACTTTCTTCTTTACTACTTTTGCATTTTTCTTGAAATTAATGCAAAACAGAATGTGATTTTGATTTTGGGTTGTTCTTTGTTTCCTGTTTTCCTTCTCAGGGAAGAGCAATATTGTGACTGGTGTGGCAAAGACAATTAAGACTCACTTCAAAAAGTATCCTCTTGCCATAGTTAACATCAAAGGCAGGGCAAAAGGGACGTCAGTTCAGGAAGTGGTTTTCAAGCTAGAGGTTTGCAAGCTGCTATCCCTACCCTTCTCCTTTTCATCTTTGAATATTTCTTTCTTCCTTTTCATGGGCAATTATAGTTCTCCAGACCTGAAAATTTTCCTCCTTGTTATTGCAGCAAGCAACAGGTGGAGTTCTCGTCTCTCACGAGCCGAGCAAAGTCATACTTTACCGGGGTTGGGGAGCAGGAGCGAAACCTAGCAATGAGATGAATTCTAGTAAAATGCATAAAGAGGGTAAGACAGAGCCCAGTGTATCTCCTGAACTCTTGGAAGCCATCAGAACTGAATGTGGATTGCAGTGAACAACCAGAAGATGATGCAACTCTCCACAGATCAAGCTTGAAGTTCTGAGGTCTGATTCAGATTAAAGTTCCTGGTAAGTTGATGATGGAAATTGCAAATGATATTTATAATTGTATAAGATGCCAGAGATGTTAGAGGAAATGATAGAAAAGAAAAATGAAAGAGAAATGGGAAAGAGAGCCTCTACTAATCTGTAAACCATTTTCTAACACACAACATTGAGAATGCATTGGTTACTTCATAGTAGAAGAATTTATATGATAATCTGCTAAATCAACTAATAATCAGCATGTAATCTCTCCCCTGAAGCAGTTTAAGTAATTTAACACCTGCAACTGACATCCCGCTTGACATGGCTTTTGTTTGGTTCTACGGAAAAGTTGAGAGAATAATCTTTCTTGTCATCATTTCGTTCTTCACCTTGATCAATGTCTTTTCTGTTCCTCATTGCAGTACGGTCCTGAATGATATCTGTGTCGCATGCTCTGAGGATTTTCAAGTCTTAACATGCCACTCACAACATATAGATAAACTGAAACTTACCATCAAATTAACATTTATCCATGTTTACCCGTGCTGTGCATTAATACAGATTACATTTTATCATCTTATTTTTAAAAAGTTAATGTAATAATCTCTTTAATTTCAGTTACAACAATAATAACAATGCTAACCTAATTATATATATATATATATATATATATATATATATATATATATATATATATATATATATATATATATATATATCAGAGATTGAATGCATGGTGGAATGTCATGATTGAACAAGTAGTTTATATATATTGGGTTGGAATTTTTTTTTTTTTTAAAAAAAGAGAGAATTAAATCTCAAATTTCATGTGAATTATCTAATTTTTTTTCATGATTCCGTAATAACTTAAGTTGATAGCCAAAAAAAAAAAAAAATCTAAAAAAATGCTATAATTTAAATAATTATTCAAACATTGTGAATACTTGGTATACTTTGACTTTGAAATAAATAGTTTTCCTATAAATAAATAAATCACCCACATGCACAAGCAACTGAAGCAAGTAGAACGGTAAGGGTTAAACAACTTTACGCACAAAGCATCACATCCACAACGTTAAAAAGCTACAAAATGTAGCATGTGAAGGTTTTCATATTTTTTATTTCTTACTTCTTTTTATGGTTGAGATGTTGCTAAGTTGAACAATAAAGGACTATGTAAATAAAAGTAGGAATAAGATAACATTGTTAGGTTTAAAAACTAAAAAATAAAAAATTAAAATTAAAAAGGAGAATTTAATATAAAATAAATGAAATGATTATCTATTTTTAATCTTATATAATTATTCTATATATATTTAATTTTAATAATTATATATTAACAAAATAATTGTCTATTTTAATATAATAATCACATCATATCAATAATTTTAATTATTTTTTACTCTTTATATAATATCTCAGTGTTTCTTTTCTTTTTTATCTCATCACTTTAAGTGGTGAAGCATCCTTATCACTAATATTGGCCAATAAATCATTCAGTCGCAGTGAGACAAGTAAACCTTTTATATTGAATTTAACTTCTCTGTAGGATTGTTCATACAAATAATTTATATTGGACGATAAATAAATAATTATGATTTATTTTAAAAATATATATTATGTGATGATATTTTATAAAAATAAATTATAATTATTTATCTCAACAAAAGCTCAACATAGCATTTTGTCATTGCAATAATTGTAATAAATGTAAACTATAGGTTTGAGGGACCATCTGTCCTTCTTTTCCCCTCTCTCTGCCACTCCTCTTTGTATCTCCACTGTCAGATAGAGGAGAGAGATAAAGGCTGGTGGTGGCTGCAGAGAATGAATTAGAGCACAAAAAACCTAGAGTGAGTGAGTTAGAGAGTCATATATATATATATATCAGCGTCAGAAGGGCAATCATGATGTCCCTCTGCAGCTCCGTTCTCTACCGCCATCATTGCTCCAACATGACCATCCTCCTTTACCCTCACCAAAGCAAACCCAAACCCAAACCCAAATCCAAATCCACCATGATTACTACTTACAATCATCAACAGCGACAGATTAAAGGGAAAGATGCTTGTGATCTGAATCCCAAACCCAACACAATGGACAAGACACCCATTTGCAGCTCTTAGCTTTTATAACTCCAACAACCAAGGGCTACCTTCTCTTGTTCATTTGGGGAATCAAGCACCACGGTCCGATATCATCTCATCAGTTTGCTAGCTAGATCGATTCATGAATATCTATCTAGTCATATATATTGTCTTCTGTGACTTTGCCTTACTTGTAAGAAAGTATGAGTGTGCAAGGTGTCTTTAGATTACTAGTTTCTTTGCTTTCTCCATCTCTTTGCAGTTAATTTGTATGAAGCTCTTCTCTATCAATGGATTTTTACTCTTGTCTACTGCCAATAAAATGATCTAGCTATCCCATTTTCATACCTTTCCTTACACTTTTTGATAACTGTGAAACTGGAAAATCATATGCATAGAATGAATCTGTAATAATATTCTATGTATATTCTATCAGATCTTGCAAAATATATAACCCTTTTCCATGCTTTGAAGAATTTTTTAATTAGTTTTCTGAAGGATTTTAATTAGTTTTTCTGGGTTTCTATTTAGTTTACTTCTTGTGTTTTGTTAGGTTATGCCTTCACTCATCCTCAGGATTTTTTGCACAAGCGTTTCTTATACTTTCTGGTTCTAAATATAAAGGCAAAGGGCCTATTTTCAAATATACAAAAATTTTATTTGTGACTTGTAAATGGGATTATAATTAATTGTGTTGTGGTAATTAACTAAAACCTTTGTCTTTTCTCCATTATCAATTCAGCTAGCTTCTTTATACCAAAGAAAACAATTTTTACCAGATTTTTTTTTTTAAATCAATGCATGCATAGCAAGTTTTAAAACCCATATGTTTTATGATGAAGATGCATACCAAAAATAAATAAATAAATAATCACAATTTTAATTACTTCTAAGAATGAATTTTTTCCCTAACGGTTAATACCTTTCATGTGACCAGTTTTCTTAAATTAGTTATCTAAACAACGATTTTTATCCACAGATCCTATGTTTGGATTTGACCATTTGTGGTTCTTGAAATGACGTTGTCAATATCTAGGAACAAACAATAATTGAGCAGAGTATTTCATCATATAAATCTCTCTGTTAAAATTTTATTATAATTAAGCAAGGGTAAAATGAAAGGATTCTAAGCTAACCAAGTTATGTGGCATCTGTAAAAATGAAAAATTATAAAAATTCTAAGTAGAATAAACTTATAAATTTATAAAAAATAATTAAAAAAACTCCTTGTCTTAAATTCTCATTGAGAATATATTTTCTCGTTTTAATTACTTTCTAAGATATCATAAAGATAATTAACCTAACATTTTTTTTTTTTGTGTGTGAATTAGTCTAACATCTTTAAAAGATGAACAGAGAAGCTGAATCCAAAGGAATAGAATTGATTTTTTTGGGTAAAATTTTTACTGAGTATATCTGTGTTAATTATTCAAAACACATATACTGAACTAATATGAACTATTTATTTGTGTGTAGCAAATGAATAGTGTGACTGGTAGAGGAAGTGAATCCTTTGTATAAAAGAATATTATACTCCAGCAGGCACATCAGAGTTTGAAAAACAACCTTAGATTATCTAATAATGACACAACATTTTCTCCTTCAAGCAACAACTTTACATTGCGTGATCGGTGATTCTTTAATTGTGCTCTACGTTTATTGATTCCTACATCCATGCATGTGTGTTCACATTCGACTGCTCAACTGGATCTGTTGCTGTTTCTGGTTTTTAACCAAAATGCATGATTCAGAACAGAAGGATCCTTTGACTAAATTGCTACAACCTTTTCCACATTTTTAAAATGAAACATTCATATTGGGACAGTAATTTGTTGTTCAAAGACTATAAAGCTAGCGTTAACAGATATTGGTCTAGTTTATAAAGATTAAAATCATAATTTATGTACATACACATTCGAATTTTATTGTCAATATAAAAATTTTGTTAATAAATAATTTATAAGTATTTTTTTAAGCTTTAAAACTTGCTCTGGTCTTAATAAAGTCTCGAAACTAATTCGTCCAAACGAACACTTAAAAAATAAAACAAAAGACTAGTGGCTAATTTCAATGAATTGGTCCATTTTACAAAGATTAAATTGGAACCATAACACACAAGGATATATGCAATTGAATTTTACTGTCCATGTGAGAATCTTAGTGGTATGTAATTTGTAAATACTCATGTTTTATATTATAAATTTTTTTTAACCGAAACACAATTTAAGAAAAGTTATTAAAATTTATTAATTTTTAAAAATAAAATAAAATATTTCAAATTTACTCTTATTTAATGTCAGATTCTAATTAATTAACTACTATATTGGTGTGTTAATTCTCCACATCAATCAAAATATGAAAAATGAAAAAAAGATGATATTAATTAGGGGAAAATATAAAAAATAATAATAAACTTTTAAAATGTCTTATATTAAAAAAATCCGAATCTTTTAAAAGGGATCTTATAATATAAAAAAGAATTTTTTTTATAAACGCTCTCTAAATCTTCAAGATTGTATTGATTTTAGTAAGACCAAAAACTCAATTCTACTAAACTTTTTGTTATAAACCAAAAAAAAATAAAAAATGTGATAGTTAATTAAAGCCTGCCATGAAAATTATAATGTCCAGACAATAATCAATACCTAATATTTTTCAAACAACAATTGTGTAAATAGTATAGCTAGTATTTGCTTAAAGTTCTTAATTATGATAAGTAAGACTTCAAAATACTCACAGATGTTATGTTTAGATTTGATCAATTCTTTTTCTTCTTCGTAGGACGAAGTTAATATCTGGGAGCACTCTAGTGATTGAGTAATGAGTATTTCATCATAAAATTCTATATGTTCAAATTTTCGTTAGAAGAAAGTGAGGTTATATATATAGTCGGAGATAAGCCCTTAATTATAAAAAAAATAAAATAAAATGCGATGATACTAAAATCTAAGTTCATGCCTAGATTTAAAACATTTTTTTTTCTTTTAAATCAGTGGATATTTAGTATTGTAACAGAATAGACAAAATTCTTTCTAATTTCCAATAAATTTTAATATGATTACATTGTTAAAGTATAAACTCAAAATTTCTTATTAAGCTAAAACAATTAAGATGCTAATGCATGTGTTGGGTGGTTTTTTCACTTTTTAAGATATCAAAGATAATTAACCTAATGTCTTAAGAACTGTTTACCAACATTAGTCTCAGTGGTAAGAAACTAAGTCACTTAAGCTTATTAGATTGAATTTGAGTGTATATGTATATAAAAAATACTTTTAGAAGAATTTTATTTTATTTGAATTTTTTAATTAATTCGAATCAGATAATTATAGATTAAAAAATTAATAATAAATTTATACTTTATAAGTACAGGTAATAAAAGATAAAAAAATAAAATAAAAAGAGAACAGCAACGTTTGAAAATCAAGTACTTGAGATTCCGTTTGTGTTCCTACATATATATGTTCACACTCCACTTCCCTGGAATAGTTCCGTTTGTTGTTCCTGATTATTGACTAAATACATAGTACAACTTTAATATCTCCACACTCTAAAATGAAACATTCCTAACTATATATATTAATTACAAGGACAGCAATTTGTTGTCTAAAGTAAGACTAACCAACACAGTATGATATAATTAGCAAATAATAAATTTGAATTTTTTGCAGTCGCTGCAGTCGACTGCAAGTCATTCGATCTATACTAACTGTGTAGTTTTAACATATTAGATAACCTGCAGTCGACTGTAGAAAATCTGGATCTACAAATAATTACGTCATTCCTTACGTACACTAATATAAGTTCCATCATTGACTAGTACAAAGAAAATTTAGGCTGCACTTACTTCAATGACTCCTTTGTTGTCTAGAGGAGGAAATGTTGGTGGAAACAAAATTCTGTGTGTGCAAAACGCATGTTAAAGCATTGTAATTGGTCATGTTAATATTGTAAGGTACATTGTTTATTAAAATTAAATTTTAAGTAATGCCCATTTTATTTTTTACATTATAGTCAATTTTTTTAAAAAAAATTGTATTTTAAATTTATCAAATTAAACCATTATAATATAAAAAATATTAAAATTAATTTTTTTAGAGTATTTTTTGTTAGTATGAAATATTGACTGATATGATTCTTATAATGCGATAATTTAATTTGTTAAGTTTAAAAACATGAGAATTTTATTTAACATTAACAATAATGTGAAGGGGCAAAATTAATTTTTAAGTTTTTGAATCAATCACAATTTTTTTGTCATAGGGTTTGAAACATTTCATGGAACAAAAGATTATGATTTCCCTTGGTGTATGCCAAAATAAAAGAAAGATTAAGAGTGTTATTGAAAACACTCTTTTTAATAAAAAAAAATGTGCGTTTTAAAATACACATAATTAAGAGAAGTTTGCAAAGAAAATAGGGCAAAGCACTCCCAGAAATGCAGTAGTTAATCAAAGCATGCAGCACGCGCATCATGGAGATTAGTTCACATTATATAATTGACAATATATGCACGCTTATTAACTTTTTCAAACAATAATTGTCTACAAAGTATACCTAATATTTTGAATTTCCAGCTACATTTATCTTATCAATTCTTGCCGGATGAATGAATTTTCTATACGAGTAAATGGCTATTTTTGTTTTTTTAATATTTATAACCTTAATTAATTTTTTTTATGCTTTAAAATTATCAATTTCATTATTCACATATATAATTGTAATTAATTTTATTTTTCGTACTTCAATTAAATTTATTAATTTCATCTCTCAACTTAAAAAACATAAAAAAAACACTTGGAGTTAATTATGAGCATAGTGATAATTAAAACTGTTAAAATTACTATCTAATAAAAAATGATAAATTTTTAAATATAAAGAATGAAATTGACATAAAATAGAATGATAATCCTTTTTAGAGATAATAATAGTCTTTGTTAAAAAGTTTTGAAGCATGTAATTGGAAAGTGTTAATAAAACAAAATAACTATTTCATTGAGCATACAACGAGTTATATTAGTGGAAAGTTCCTCGAAATTACTTGTGTCAAGATTCAAGAATATCTCTGACGTCTCCCTATATCATTGAACTAAGACAGTTTTGAGTTTTGTGTTTGATTAGGACATTATTTGAGGAAGGATCCTGGTGGGACCATATGCACGTTGTCACCCTTTAATTTTCTTCGACATGCTGAGCCAACAAGGGAAAGCGAAACCTAAAATAGTAATTTTGGAGACTCAAACGTCAAATGCCAAAGGAAGAAGCAAACAATAGTACCGAGTTTTGAAAGAGTGCACGAAATTTCGCCTTGAGTGTAATGTAATGTACTCCCATGCCGACAAAATGATATATTCATTTTAATGGTCACCTTGTAAGTTAGTCATAAAAAAAGGTACTAGTCCTACATAAATTTCTTGTACATGAAATCGAATTTGTTGTAGTCGATTGCAATGTGCAATTGATTGTGTTGTTTAATTGATATACATTTACATTGATTATACATTTGTATATTGATTGAATAACTAAAATGATTGTAATAAATTCAAATTCAGATATAAAATTTTAAATTTAATGCAATCGACTGTACTACAATTATTGTCACTAATTGCTATATGAGTTTACATTGCTCAATGATCCAACTGCTAATAACAATGACTGCACCATATTAATATTCCAAGGCATATATAGCTACACCTACACTGATCAAAATATATATTCATCTTTCACAAATGACATCCATAATTTATGTCAAATTTTAAATAAATATAAAATTTCTAAGTATTTGATATAAGTGGGGACATTTATTAGTTATAGTTTAAAATCTTATTTATTAGAATAACTTCAGATTAAGAAGTATTAATCAATTATATAATTTTTCAAAATTTTATATCATAAATATGATATATAAGGCAAGATCTTTTAATGAAATAGTTAGATATATCAAATTTACGTCTTTATATATATATATATATATATATATATATATGACAAGTCATACTGTTAAAAGTTAGTGGATTTCTTTTCATCTCAACAAATGAGTGAGGCAAACAAATAAACTATAAATATTTCGACCAATAAAATATTATGAATATGTATAATGAGAGCAGCTTTCAATTTTTTGATGGGAAAAAAAATTTACCTCATTAATTTTAAAATCTTTTACCTTGGGTGCAGATGCCCCATACTTATATATATGCATCCCGCCAGTGGCTAGTTCACTAATGGATTATTTTCTCTTTTTTTTGTTTTTTTTTAATCTGAGTAATGGAATATTTTTAGGGGTAGGAAGTTTACAAATAGATTTACGGTCATGAAGTAAACCTCAGATCTTATAGTTTTTGAAATTTGAGAAGTGCTTAACGCACTATTTCATTTTTCTTACACTTCAGCCACGTGTTATTTTAAAACACAGTCCCCATTAAGAGAAGTGTTAAGTAACACCCCTACAATTTTTGGATAGCTTGAAAAATAAATTCCAATAGTACTTTTTTTACGATCACTTATGGGTTTGGGCTGAAAATTGAAGCCCAAAACTTAAGAGGCTACTCTTTTGCACCCCAAAATTTCTCCTACACCCCAACACCTTGTAAATATTGCGAAACTGGAAAAATGAGACTGCTCAAAGTCCTTTAGCAATATATAGGTTTAACCAAGGAAAATTGCACACATGACATTTCAAGCATCCAGTAATTAGGGCTCAAAAACAATACATATGAACAAAGAGAGGGCGTGGTGGGACTTATATCTCTTATCCAAAATACAAATAAATAGAAGAGTTAAAGCCAGAGACAGGCAGAAAGCCAATTCCTTGATATCCTAACAGTAAAGTAATACTGCAGACCTCACAGTTTCTAAAATTAAGAACTCACCAGAATAAAGATGAGGGAGAATCTGGAGGTACCAAAAAATAATTGGAGGACAGTAAAATGAACTACGTCATTAAACTGAGTTCTCCATGAGAGCAAATGAATCTGAACCAGTGCTTCATTCCCAGTCAGTAACACACTTGGCTTTCTTCTGAATTCTGTGACCAGTAACAGAATTCAGCCGCCAACTCATCAATTTTCCGCCAATGGGAAAAAATGGCTTGGCCACTTGGGGTATGCGCGTTTGTACAAGTTCATACATACAGTATCACGCTGTTCAAGGACCCCGTTTAGCAGACACTTCATTGCCCCTGAAAGAGATAACACGCAAAATTGATTGTATTGAATGCTGCATGCTCAAAGCATCAAGATATCAAATGCATGACATGATATACTCATCAAAGAAATCATATCCATGAAGCCCTTGAAAAGAAGCTCATGTGCTCAAGATGAAAATATTGATAATTAGAGTTCTAAAATAAGCAACATACCATGTGTACCGACAGGTTCTTTAATCCGCCCGCGTAGACCTCCTTTCGTGTAAACTTCCACAGGCTGCAACAGTCATCCACAGTAAGAATCCCATTACACAAACATTCAAGCAAATGTAAATATTTCAGAAACCAAACAATACATTTTCTCACCTTAAACCATCTAACATCCTCTGGATTGTAAAACATGTGTTTCACTGAAGCTTTACGTTTTGACACTCTCTGGGGATAACTGCAAAATTTTAAAACATAAACACACATTTGTGAAAATGGCAAGTAATTTTTATGACATTTCTTGCCAGACCCAGTTGTAGAAAGCCATTGCTCAACAAATAACTAAAAAACAACCTAAGTAAATATAAAAGGCTATTATCAAATGTCAAGTCTAGACAAATATAAAAGTTAAACCATACCCTGTCAAAATAACCCTCTTAAGAATTATCCTGTCTGCATCTATGGTTTTGAGGGAACCGACTGCAGTCACTGAAGGTGCTGCACCCTCTCCAGCCCTCTTTAGGACTATCAAAGGAAGCGGAGGAAATGAGATTGGAGCATAAATTGAAGCAATTGAAAAGCGACCAGCATGAAGAAATCTCTCCATCTTGTTCTTGTCTGTATTAATGAACTCACTAGAGAAAACTGGCCTGCAAAAGAATAACCAATCACATAAATATTTTTCCTGAATAGATGTATAAATGTCATGATCATCAGATTCAGAATTTAATACAATACCTGCCAATAAATTGGCGAAATCCAGTATGAAATATTAACTCTTCCTTGGATTTGATGGGTGCATCATATGCTTCATGCTTCTTTACGCTACAAAGCACAAGTAACTTCAGTTCATGTAACATTTTCTTTTGAACAAATCAGAACTTGTAATACTAGATCAATTGAAAGTAGAACAATATAGCAAAATGTTAGAGCACAAAAGTACCTAAAATGAAGGACAGATATTTTGGACTCATGCTGCAACAAGCCACATGATGCAACAGGGACTGTTTTAGCAAGCACACATAACTTGGAAGCAACATCAATAGGCACTTCCATGATATGCAGCCTAACATATGAACCAACTGCAACACAATCATCCCTGTTTTCTTGCTCCATTTCCAAGGCCTTTGCAAGAACGTGTTTCTGTGTTCGTTTGAAATTATCGAATGCAAAAATTCTGGCATAATCTTTGGGTAGAGATTCCTGATTTTTATTGCAAGAGAACATCAGACTTTGGGTTCCAGATAAAAAACAACTTGCTATAAAATAATAAAAAGAATAATACTTTTGTATCCCATGAAGAGGTCCTAAATGACTTGAGTCCTCTATATTTTGCAAAACGCTTCCTAGCAGGAACATCCAAGGGTGTATCTATTTCATCTGGAAATTCTGCAACAATAAGACAAATCATTTATATGCATCAGATTAAAGAGAGAATATTAGTAGATGACTGTTAATTATCCATGGGCTCATTTTTGGCCAATCTATGGGGAAAAAAAATCCAACAAAAATTGAGGAACAAGAAATCAAATAAAAGAGTCATTTACATACAACTTAATGAGTCTAAGACTCAGGTAGATGAAACATAATCTTTTTTCATAAGTGGTCACTCAAACCAGCAAACACTAACAACAAAGGAAGAAATAAAAGCAAAGTACCCTCATCTTCTGCATGTGCTTCTTTAATTTCCTTAAGTTCATCTATTATCTTCTCTCTGGTCAAGTTATCTGCTTCCTGCAATACCAAAGAGAAATAATTAGGTCCTGTATTAATAGTGACAACAAATTCCTTTTGCCAGTTAAGAAAATGCTAATCGCCTCCAGAGACCCAGAGAGTGGCCAAAACATATAACAATGCCTTAAAATTAAATAATGCATTGCTAAATTTTATGAACACAAATAACCGAATAAAAAATCCGTTTGACAGTTTGACTACGTAAGCAAGAATAATTAATGCAACAGTAATGTAAAATGCTATATGATGATCTAGTCTGGCTCAAAAGGGAACTGGAACTCTGTCTAAGAAACGAATGTTCCTAGTGACAAACATTTAGTAAATCTATAGCATGGAAAAGCTCACCATCATCACTGAATCAGTGTCAGTTTCTTCCTCAGAGTCTCCAAGTCTCAATGAAGCTTCATCACCGTCAAAGTCTAAATACTTATTTCCCTCTTGCCCAGGAAGCTCATTTTCCTTTTCATCCAGCACCATACCATCATCATCTTCATCATCACCATCTGAATCCTCCTCATCAATATCATCCACAATCCATGCAGCCTGAAATATTTAGAAAAAGGCAGCATCACTATTAATTCCAGATTAGGAATTTGGTAAGCAAGAAATGTTGGGAATAAAAATGTCAGAGTGAAAAAAGCACCCAAGATTTAAGAAAATAATCATGAAAATAAATTCATACCTGATACTCTGAAGTCCCTCGAGGAAGAGTCCTCTTTCTCATCTTCTTTTGTTTCTGCTCTCTATCAGCCTCAGCCATTTCAGCCTCTGTTGGCCATGTCTAGTTACAAGGAATAACATCATACGCAGATCATCCAACCAAAACATTACAAGAGATTCTTACCAGTTAATAAAAAAAGGTTTTTCGTATAATGGATTTCTACTTGAGCAAACTTACTCATCAACAGAGGAAGAGGGGAGACAAGACACACCAGGAATTTAGAAAGCATACAAATAATCACAGGCTATTCCAATAATGCATTGAATAATTTAGCAAACTTAGTTATCGATGGAGGGACAGGGGAGAAAAAGATTATCATCACAGTATAAAGTTACACATAAAGTATAAAGTATAACATAAGAATATTTTCAAAGAGTGCTGAATATGGAAGCTGGTACGCTGAATGCCACGACCCACATACGACAAAAAGCAATAGAAATTAAACTCCTGTGTACCTGCTCTCCAGAAAGAGGATCAGGAATATTCTCAACAAGTAATGGCTCCTGTTTGAGAGGATCTGGAGCTAGTGAACCGATAACCTAAAATATTAAATAGAAGGAAAAGGATAAACAGAAAAACCATGGGTAAGAAAACTAAAAGATATAAAAGTGAAGAAACAACCAAAGAGTAAAGCGTCGAAGAGTTGAATGAACAGCAGAGTTATTACGCATCAAAATTGCCATAAATTAGAACCTTTTTTTTTTTTTTCTTTTTATCGTTGTTTGTGTGTGGAGGGGGGGGGGGGTTGTTTACCGTAAGATTAACGAACAACTCTCTTTTATTTAGATACTAAATTTGAACAAAGGGAGTCATGAAAATTCATAGCACTAAACAGATAATCATAGCACGCATATAAGTTTACAACCACATCATGCTGCAGCAAACTGTTAAAATTTGCTTAACCTGCAAGAACTTATACCCATTAACTCGTTCTAATCACTCCCCTATAAGTATAAGTACTGACTTAGAAAAGGATAACTTAACAAGAATACATCGGAAGTACATTTCTAAAAAAGCTGTTATGATTCAGTATATTAGATAAAGCCAGAAGAGATCACCTAAAGTCGAAACTTTCCTAAAAACATAATGCATGAACCAAAAGACAGCTTCAACACCCTGACTTGGTTATCTAATAATAATTGGATGCATTTAAGCTTCAATTCATTTTGTCCCAAACTTCCAATGTATCTCCAACATATATGTTAACCAAAATTTCTCATTTTTCTATTTTTTCTTGTCTAATTAAGCTAATCCACCACTACACCCCTGCCCCCGACCCAAGTTCTCAATTAAAAGATCCCTTTTCAAAATCTCACCTTCAAATGTAGAAGATGTCAAAGTAAGAGGGGGCAAACTGTCCAGTTTCAGCAGATGTTAGCCAGAAAACAAGCAATAAGCATAGTTGGGGTAGGGCACATTAACAGTAACAGTGCATAAGTCATGAGCAATGTTCACTTTGTCAACCCCTTACACTGTATATACAAGTAAAGTCAATACCTCAATATCATGCACTTCATCTGAATCCATTGAGTCGTGTTTTTTTCTTGAATTTAAGGGAAACGGGTCCTTAAGAATTTCAATTTTACTCAGCTGGAAATCTCCAGCACCTGAAACATGAACCTGAAAGAAATGAAAGTAAGAGATAAGCAACAAATCTTTGCTACTAATTTGCAACCCATGGCCTTGAGGATTACCAGTTGGTTCACTGAAAGGTTCTTAACACGAAGATAACCAATAAGGAGGAGAGTACATTTTCCTGAATTCCCACCCTCAGATTCCACATCAACCTGCAATATAAGGTATACATAAGATACTCAACATAAAAGACTCTATCAAAATCAAGAGCATAAATCAACATCAAGATATGCATAGAAATAATCAAACATAAAAGACTGTCTAAATTGATACCATGAATCAACAATGGATCTGATTACAGAAGGGGAGTAAAGAAGGTAAATATGTTCAATAAACAAATTCTTTGGCAATCCTTCTCCTTTGTAAATGTAATTTTCAGGATGGATTAATTCTAAATACATATACAACAAATTCTCTTAGGTAACAAAATTATTCCCTGCATGACTAATCTTACATCTAGAAGTTCAGAGTTTGATCAGCATGAATGCTAACCTTTTGAGACATGATGTAGGGTCTTTGAGTTCGCCAGTGAGGCACTTTAAGCCTTTGCTCTTTGAAAAGCCACAAGAACTGCAGTTGTAAAGTAAAAGAGTTAAAAACAAGTGATGGGGATATTAGACCATCAAACTGGGCATGATCTTGGGATGCACAGTTATCATCAGAATTTTCAGAAAAACACAGGATGTAATTTATTACCTTGTGTAACTCATCCTTTGTATCAGCTGGGTAAAATTTACAGTCCTCAGGAAATTCAGGGGCAAGACTAGATGTACACATCTTCTTTAGCTCATGTTTTTGTTTCAGCTCAGCAGGTAGATCCTAAAGGCACAAAAAGAAAATTATTCACATAAATGTGTAAAACCAAATTTCTTCATGTAATAATCATCAGCTCAAATAAATTGTTTTGTAAAGTTCATCAGATATTGTCCTCCATAACTTACACGAATGAAGACAACAGTGCTTGGTAAACCAAGAGACCTAAAAACAGAAAGGCATTGATTTCCAAATGAATCAATGTAGTCAGAATCACTTTCTTCACAAAAAGAGCTTGCTGATGCCACAAAAGCCATCAGATCAGCAACCTACAACGTAAACAGCATCCTCCAGCAGTCAAGGCACCCTTCAACTATGAAACTACGCAAATATGAAGCAAACAATTCATACCTTGGCCATTTCCATACACGATAGTAGATCCCCATGAGGTGCTTTTAGTATCTGGAGTATCAAACATTCTCATATTAACCAAATTTTTACGTTACCATGAACACAATTCAATTATACCATGGGTATGTTTTGGATAGAAGACTAGAATATATATGTAATTTGTTTAAACAAGTCGCAACAAAAATGATCTGTTGCATGTAAATATCTGAAGAAAATACATGAATATTAGAGATATAATAAGGTGATAACATACAGTTGTTCTTGTCCTATATTCAGAAGAAGAAACTGTATTTGACACCACCACAGAACCTTCTGTAGACAGGGATGACAATAGATCTTCAGCAAGTGAATCTAGATTCACAGAAGCAGAAAGCCCAAAGAGAACCTGTCATCAAGAGAAGTTGAGAATTACTAGTACAAAGAAACCATTATGCAACAAACACCCAATTCACAATGAAGTCCAGGTTTACTCACTATTACTCGAGGAGGAGTTCTTGATCCACTCAATTCTCGTTTCTCTTTCAAGAGGGCTGCCCTCTTCTGGTCACGTATCTATGAAAAAAACAAACAAACAAATAAGTAAATACAATGCAGAGAGAACGAGACAAAGACAAAAGAGCGAGAAAATACCATTTTACTTCTCTGAATTCGAGCAGCACGAGCCCCCTTGGCTACATTGCGCTCTGTCTTTGCAACCGCACTCCGGTCTAAATGGCCCAATTTGAAAGCAAAACATGAAAGCAATCACTATAACATCCTCGGAAATAAATACAAGAGGAAATTAAAAGTATAATTCTCCATTGAAAGTAAGACATGTTAGTGGCACAAACAAAACCCAAGTTCTAAACTCCAAAAAAATCAGGATAAAGTATCAAAAACCCTTTTCCATAGAGATATTACATTAACCCAGAAACCTTCACACAAGGAAAAAAAAAAAAACTAATCCCTAGCAAATGTAGCGCTTCTGGAACGAAGTATAAGCTGCTTAACTTTATCAATACCCAAAAACTTCTACATAAAACTAAAGATTTACATCTTGTGCGGAAAAGAAAAAGACGAAATCGCAAACCTTTGGAAGAGATTCTATGAATATTGCGAGAAGATTTAGAGGAGAAACGGGACTTGTGAGGCTTATTGACTTGGACTCGGGACCCTCCCATGTTGAACTCTGAGCGAAGCTAGCGTCGAACAAGTTGAAGGCAAGAGTGAGAAAATAGTTTAGGGCATGAAGAATAATGGGTGAACTGCGAATGTTGAAAGAGAGAGATTGAAGACAAGAGAGTGAAACAACTGCGGCGGCGCAAAGGCTTGGAGTTGGGGCGGAAGGAGGCACCAACCGAATGGAACTAGTGCGAAGGTTTAACAGCAGCAAGGGGGTGCTACCGCTTATTTCCCTAACTAGCAACCCGCGCTTGCTTTTTTATTATTTATATATATATATATTAAATTAACTATTAACTATATATGTATAGGAGAGAGAGAAAGTTGTCTCAAATAAAACTAAATGAATTAATTAGAGAAAATTATTCTCGAATTTTTTTTTATCGGAATCATTCTCAAGGTTTTAAAACTTGAAATACTTTGAGACAAAAAAAAAAGAAGGAAATATTTTATCAAAAAAATTAAAAAAGACATTCTTTTTGTTAGTACAAGAATATCCGATCAAAAACCTAATCTAACGAAAATCACCAAAGTGAAATAATTCTCTTAATAATTTTTTTTTTCAATCAAACTCATATCAATTTATTAAATAGGTGCTGGGTTCTAGTGGTATAGTGATAAAGAGATAGTATTATTTATCTAACCTGAGTTTATATTCTAAAAAATATTTTTCTCAATTGATTATAATTTTTTTTATATGAGATTGTGCATCTTTTTGTTAAACAATATATATTATTTTTGAGTGAAAAATATATAAAAGATTTATTATTAAAATCTTCTTAATATTTACTTAAATAATATTGACGTAGTGATTATCGTCTTTTTAGTAAAATTTTTGTTAAAAATTGTCACCCAAATTCAAATTCACAACAAAGTTTTAATTGATAAATAATTAAGTTATTAATCATCTTGCTAAAAGTTTGATTCTATAGCAATATGTATGTTGAGATAAGTATGGTCACATTAGTAATCTCTCTCCTTAAAAATTACTATTACTATTTATTTTTATTTGATATTTATTAAAAACTATTTAGATATTCTTGTGGGAAAAGATAAATTTAAGTAAAAAAAAAAAAGTGTTTACTTTTAAAATTTCCATATGATAATTAAGATTTTTTTGAACAAGAATGGGTTGGGTCACGAGTCGATCGGGGATTGCGAATTGGGCCGGGGCTGATCCAATACTAGAGAGACAGATAAAATTCACGACAGCGTATCTTGCAGGCCGATATTTTAAGAACAAGTGGCGGGGACTACACCACTTTAAAATAATCCTAAAAATTTAATCACAAAATAATTTTTGATCCACTGCACACCAGAAAATATAAATCACACAACATCGTACATTCTCCCTTTCTTCTCCGTCTCACGCTCGCCAGAAATTCTTCCTCTCTTCGTTGCAGAAAAATCTTGGCAATGACTTTGCAAGCTTCCTCCTTCGCCGTTGGGATTCCCTCCTTCACACCCCCTCTCAGACGCCACCGCAATCTCTCCGTCGTTCGAGCTCAAGGTAACCGATTGTTCACTGCCATTTACTCACTTCTCTGAGATATAAATCTGGTTAACACGTACCCTTCTCTTCTTTCGTCACTAATTAACATAATTGGTTCTTAGTAAAGGAGCTAAATTCGATGTTAACATATATTCTGACTCTATGTTAAGTTTTCCGGGTCCTATGTTATATTCTGATCCAGTAACTGTTTGTGATATGTCCTCACTGAGTTCTGAGTTCTTAATTTTCTTCATATATGTCCAATCCAGTACACTTGTAATGTGTCATTTGATTTTTAATCTTAAGCTACGTGTTGGTCAAACCTGAAAGTTGTTAGCTTTTTGACTTTTTGCTGAATTTCTGGTTGGCAAAAAGTTGTTGGCTGTATATGTATTCCAAGTGTGTTTATTTGTATACTGGAGCAAACAGAACTACCGATTTAAGTCTTTTGATTATATTTCATCTCCTGCTTCCCGCCTTTCACTTTTTCATAGTTTCCCCTCTTCTGTTGTGAAGATCCCATTTACTTGGAAGTAATTTGCTTGTTTTTCCAGTGGAACCATCAGAGAAATCTGTTGAAATCATGAGGAAATTTTCAGAGCAATATGCTCGCAAGTCAGGAACGTATTTTTGTGTTGACAAGGGAGTTACAGCTGTCGTTATCAAGGTATACTTTCTTTCTACTGACACATAGTTTTTTCTTTTAATAATTTGACTTGGGTAGGTGAATCCTTTCTTGCGTCAATACTAGACTGTGTCAAATAAACATCTGATATTGACATTCTTTTAATCTCCATTAGTTTCTGATAAATATCTTGGTTGGTCGTTCCTATAAGACGGAGAAAATATGCAGCTTAATAAGTTTTAGCAACTGGTAAAAATAATGGGAATTTTTTTTTTTTGTTTACTTTGAAACTATAAATCGTGGCCTAATGGTCCTGCATTGCAAATATTGGCACACTAAAACTCCTTGACATGTGGAGCACAAAATTGAAGATAGGTGGGCGTGTAAACAAATTAAAGCAAACACAAATTAAGCAAAAAGAAGACACTTTATTGAACTAAATATTGTAAAGGCCTAATCACTGCTTGAATATTAACTTTGTTTGGGGATCTGTAAATATTTTTGTAGTAGATCAGTGCAGTCTGCTTATCGATCTACCCTAGGTTGAGTTCATTATTGCTTTAATAGTGCAGGAATAGGTTTTTGTCAGTTTTCACTTCTTCCCAATTTTCTTGTTTACTTTATTAAGCAGTATTTCAAAATTGGGAAACTTCTTATGAAGAGGTTACAGATACTTAAATTGCGTCTGATGTTATTGTACGAGTCATCTTAGCTGGTTTGATAAGCAAACAGTTAGTAACAAAAATACTTGGTTTTCATTTGTAGTGCATTCCTTAGGTGGCTTTTGGATCTTGTAAGAGTTTGTGAATTTGATAGAACACCAGAACTGAAATTCTGGTTAGTAGGGTTTTATTAGCTGAAAAAGAGGCTATTAGAGCAAGCACACAAAGGAAATAGACCAGAGATTAAAGCACCTCACACCAGAGAAACACTCCTCAGAGAAGGAATACTTCTCTGCCCAACTCAATGACCAAGACAAATTTCCCCAATGATCCCCTCTCATCATGAAAACCAACCGATGTACACATAGCCTAACAGAATCCCACTCTCTAAAGCTCTAACCTCGTACAACGTCCTAGCTAAATCACTCCTGTCAGCTCACTAGTTTGCTTAGTGATGACCACACACTTTTTCTTCAATAAGTACACCATCCAGGTACAGAACTCCTTCCTGCCTTTAATCCAGCACATGATCCTTTCCTAACACTTTCTTCTTCTTGTTTAAATAGAGTAAAGAGTCCTATCAGAAACAATGGTGAATCATGATCACCTTCATGCTTGGATGGTCACTTGTGAAAGAGACAAGTTGGTTTTGACTAAACCTTGAACCTTTTAGGGTGACCATCAGTTTGGGGATACTGCTGCTTCTCATCAGTGTTTTTACTCATCTTTTCTGAAGTAGGATGTTTGTCTAACCTCATAACTTTTTAGAAATTCCTGTTGCATTTTGTAGGGTGGTTATAGAAGTAGGTAGACAGTTACCTTTAGAAACAATTTTCTCTTGTTATATTTTCTTAAACCAGGGAACTCTTTCAGACTTACAGTAACATCTATAATGAAATTTTACTTAATTTATATTTTGTAGCAAAACCTGCTTTTGACATGGAAAAGTAACTATTAGAGTTTTCTTGTTAAACTAATAGGCAAATGCAACTAATTATTCGAGTGATCATACATCTGGTTGTATTGGGACAGAAAACATTACTAAAAGGAAGATAGGACTATAATTTGGCATGTCCTATGGTTTGAAAAGTAGAAATACTGGGAGAAGACAGCTAGTCAATTTATATCCCTAACTCATTGCCATTTACTGCATGATATCATATTTCTAAAGCTAGAATCTGCAGAATTGAAACCAAATCTAAAATGGCAAATATATAAGTAAATAAAGAAAAAAAGCCTAATTAAAAAATTTTGTTGGGTTTTGATTTTATCATTTTACATTATTATATGCGCTCTGATGAAAGATTAAAACAAGGAAGTTGAAGGGAAAAAGACTTTGGATTACCAAGATTGGTATGCTTGAATGAATCATACAATGAAACTAGTTTCTCAGATTGTCCCTTGCTATGGTGTGTGTGAGTATATTCCTGTGAAACACTGATTTCATTTCAGAAAGTGATAGATGAAAATGCACATATATGCATCCATGCAATTTATACTTAAAACAGCTTTTTTAATTGAGCATCATATAATAAAACTGATTTCAAAAGCAGTTTCGCTTTCTCTTGTAATGTATCTTGGTTATATCGTTTTTGTTTTTATGAGCAGGGATTGGCAGACCATAAAGACTCATTGGGTGCTCCACTGTGCCCTTGTCGGTAAATACTTGCCGCCTTAACTTGTTTCCAACAAAAGTTTTCTGTCCTACAGTTCCGTTTGCCTTTCCAAATAATTTAGTTAGTATTGGTATCTTTTGACTTCCTAAAATGCAAACTTATCACGTTTCAGGCATTATGATGATAAAGCAGCTGAGGCTGGGCAGGGCTTTTGGAATTGTCCATGTGTTCCTATGAGGGAGAGGTAGGCATATATTTGTAGCCCCGCTGAAAGATATGTTTCATCTATACGTGTAAGATATCATGTTGGACGCCACATTGTTCAGTTGCAGTATCTTAAATGAGCAACAATGGTTCTTATGATCATATGACGATATTTTTCTAGAGATATTTTAAATTATATGTTTATCCCACGAAACAAAGTTATCAAATAATTTGACAGTTGACACCACTATAGCAGCATGAGTGTCTGACATCAGAACAAAGCGTTAACAAATATATGCAACTTATCTATATATTATCAATTGGCTGTTTCTCTCATGAAACTGAGATGTATTTCATTGTCTAATAATGTAGTTGTAACTTTGTTAAACCTATTTGTTGAAGAACGTCAACCTGTTAAATAAAAATTTTGTCAATAACTGTTCGCATTGATGTGCTTGTGTATCTTACTTGAGACTTGCTGCTTTCTATATTTCGGTCAGTAGGTGTCGCAGGGCTTACCCTTTTTTGAAATGGGTTATGATCTCTAGTGAGAATATTTTCAGGCTATAGAAGTCCTATATTTTGGCTTTGCCATGGTTGTCATGAATCGTGGGTTAAAAACAATTATGATTCTTATGAATATTTTTGAGTCTCAACCTCTCTCTCCTGGATCTTTCTGCTCAAACTGTGAGATTGCTTTGGCAGGAAGGAGTGCCACTGCATGCTCTTTCTCACTCCTGACAATGATTTTGCTGGCGAGGAACAGGTAATTCTATGATTCAAACTGTTCAAACTTCTAAGTTTTTGTGTTCATAAGTTAAGGCATAGAATCTAAAACTGATTCAAAAATATTATGAAAAGCATTGGCCATATAAGATTATACTGAGCTTGTAAATATCCAACCCAAAGTTCAGATGAGCTTCTGAAACTTGTTGCTTCCTTCATATACTGCAGGGATGTAAGATCCTGTTTGGATTAGTTTTATTTTTATTTTTTTCTACTAAAAGTCCTTTTGGCCGGAAAAAAAGCAGTTCTGTACATCCCTCTTTATTTGACATAACATTAGAGTTCATTTTCTTCTCTAATTCAAATGCAATTTTTTTTTTTTTCTTGACCATGCAGAAAATCTCTTTGGACGAAATTAGGGAAGCAACAAGAAATATGTAAACAGAGTATTGCCTGCTGATTTACTTGTTGAAGGCTTTAACCATGTAACACTATGTAGGCATAAATACCTGTATGTATCGAAAATCATATGTAGTCTTTTTTTATCCAAAAAATAAATTTCCCTGTTCTGTAACTCAAAAATCTTATTCAGCTCATTACTTCATTTTTGGCTGCTGATGATGTTAAAATGCAGCTGTATTTCAATTAGTTTTATACCTTTACCGTGCTGGAAAAGGGGTCAGAAAAAGTAATCCAACCATTTGATTTACATTTGGGATATCCAAACTCCTTTTAAGAATGAGAATAATCATGTTTGAGACAGGAGTACTGTTAACAAAGACAAGTCCTAAATTTTAGCCTAGAATGTCTTGGGAATTAGTCTTTTTCTTTTCTGATATGTGCTAATGATGTCCTTAATCGAAAATTGTAGACTGATTTCTTTTAAAACACAAATACTAACGGTGTCTTCTAATTTGCAAGCCAATCTATACATTTGTTTCATTCCTGTTTGGTGTGCCAAATATTGATTAACCAGTTCATCTTAAGCAACTTAAACTAACTTTTAAATACAACCATAAAAAATCAAGGTTGACAATAATGTCATGTTTGACTTAGAGAATATTTTCACTTTGTCATTGTTTTTCATTACTTGAAATATATTTTTATTTTTTAAAAACATATTTATCCATTTTATATTTTTATTTTAACTTTTTTTTTTATATTTATTCAGTATTCAACAAATCACTTTAATAAATTTTATTTAATGAATTCTATTGACTAATTAGTGATTTCTTTTATGTTTTCAATTTTGAGTGTATTTTATGAAAATAAATTTTTTATTTTTTAAATTTGTTAAGAAAAAAGAATTTTAGGTTTTAACTGAACTAATTAAGACTTAATATAATATTCTGGTTTATAAAAAAATTAAATATGTTTTCAATTTTTTTTTTATTATTATTCTTATAAATATAAATAAAAATATAAATAAAAAACAACTAAAGCAAACGAATGGTTAGATAAAATTTCTACTAATTTTGAGAATTCCTAGCGGAGCCTGGGCCTTAATATCACAAGCCTTTACCTGTAGGACCATTACGTACTTTGAATCTACTAGGTCCAATGCTGGCGCCGACGTGGGGAAGCTAACGGCGGGACCCAACAGATTGACTTGAGCCGTAGACTCCATGGCCGAACATGAATCTGTTTCTGCGGTCGAAGCAACCGGGTTCCGCGGCTGGCTCCCACTCTCTTCCTTTTGCAAGGTGGATTCTTCTTTCTTTGCTCTCTCTCTCCGTATTTTGGTTACGAAGAATCCAATTTGTGCCTGACTAGGGTTTCAGAGCATCTCCGAAGATGATCACATCACGCATGATCAGATACTCTACCACTCGAAGATAGTTTGAGGCTTTTCCTTTCCGTTGTACAGTAGTCGAAGTTCAATCTTTTTGGCCTCTTGCAAATGTCGCATCCTCGTGTCTTCATCACCTTGGGGCGTACTGGCCAGGTACATTTCTCTGCTTTCCTGTTCGTTTTCGACTTTTCGTTGATTTTCTGGTCCCATTGGTTTCCGAGAAAATCCTTGAGAAAAAAGAGAAATATGTATCTCTGTTTGGGAAACAACCTTATGATTTTGTCACTTTCTGTGCTTCCCGTACAAGCTCAGCTACAAATATGCATGCATTATTAGTGAGGTTAGAAATGGAATCTCTCTGGGGTTAACATTGTTTTGTGGTCTGTTTAAGTGGAATCTAAGTGAAAGCTATTTGCGTTGTTTAATTTACAGTTGGGTTTTTGGAATTTGCACATTGTTATGGAACTGCTTTAATGGGCTGAGGAATTTGTGGATTAAGATTCTGGTGAAGTAACTTGTAATCGGACTACTTGGTCTGATTTAAATCATTTAATGGGCATTTGGCAGGTTGTAGAGAGAGGTGGAGCAGTATCAAACTCTGGAAAAGTGCGCAATGGTACAGGGCCAAGGCCTGGTAGCAAACGATCTATAGGAGATACATCGGGGCGTTATCCAGATGTTTATTTAGTCTCAACCAAGCGGTATTTACATTCTACATTGCTTTAGCTTGGCGTTTATTATGTTGTATTCCTTTTCTTATTAAAAAATTTATGTCCATGGGAGGATAATCTATTTTCCCTCCGTAATTAGATTGTAAGATAACATAATGAGATTCCCCATTAAACCACTAGCTCTGACCTCCTATCTTTGAAAAATTGATATTGAGAATGGTGCTTAGTATATTCTCTTCTCTAAAGCTTCCCTGTGAAACATGCACTTATCTTATTAGACTTATTTTCATTTTAAGGTTAAGATATTGGATTGGAAAAGATTCTGGATTACCTTTCCTTTCCTTGTCCCATCCTTGATGAGCTCTAGAGATAACTAATTTTAGTCTTTTGAAGAATGGATATTCAATTTTTATTAGTTCTAATTTCCTAGACATGCATCTGTGGTTATCTAATGAGGAAAATTTTATTTTCAGGCCACGACCAGATGGTACTAAAACGGGCCATGCTGATAATGGACAAGGTTTTATCATTTTTAATTGTATTGTTTTTTTCTTTTCATTGACCATTCTCTTGATACGAGTGCAGATAGGCGGCTTAGTGGGAATGACCTCAGATGGAAACTATGGCGCAGAAGGTCAGCCAAACAAAATCTTTTAGGAGAGGGCAAAAAAATACATCTACACAAAAAGCTTTCAAAATCTGGTCTACCATCAGCAAGTAGTAATAACTCGCTTCAGCTAAGGCCTGAGGCAAAAGAAAGTTTCCTTTCAAGGCCCAATCCCTCCGCACAAAATGCGTGTCATGTAGATCAGGTGGAATACACGGGGAACCTCAAGTCTTCGTGGATTCTAAATGGACTAGGAACTAAATCTTCAGATACCCTTTTGAAAACTTCTAGAAGATTAGCACCACAAAGAAATCGTGGTGGCCAGCAACTTGCACCTGATGTAGCTAAATCTTTTATGGCCAATGATGCTTTTAATGTTTCAAAGCCAGTTGCGTTCCCACATGTTGCAGTTAATAGCAATGTTGAAAATGCCATGCCTGTGACACAGCTTGCACCAATGGGTGGTATTGTGGTGAAAAGATCACAAGTGGTATTATCTTTTCACTCTTTCTTTCTCTAACTTTTACTGTTTTGTGTATGTCATTCCTCTATAACATCGTTGCAGGTGGGGGAACCTCTTACTGTCTCTGGTCTTTTGCACTCACTTGGATTGGGAAAGTATGAGATTACTTTCCGTGCTGAAGAAGTGAGTACCCTGTTTCTACCGAAGATAGTACTGCATCATTATTGCATCCAATTTAGCAGATTTACTTGTCATTTCTTCCTTCTTTTTTTTCCCTTGTACCTTTATTGTATCATACTAGGATCCTTGTCTTCTTACAAGAATATGGTTTCTTTTGGCCACTTGTGGAATGGGTGTTGCACAATATGTGCAGGCTTACGTTATTTAACTGTCAAATGACCTGATTTGCAGGTAGATATGATGGCATTGAAGCAAATGGGAGAGAAGGATCTTAAAGACATGGGGATACCAATGGTATAATCATTCCATTCATTTTGAAACTAGGAAATTCACGGATTAGCTTCTCTTTTTTCCTTGGCAAAATATATGGATTGAGTTTGTACAGTGCTGTTTTTGGCTTGGTATTGGAGATTTAACTGGCATGTGATTCTGGTTATTAATATGTTTTTAAATGATATAAAGATATGATGCAAAGCACCCTTTCTACAGAAAATATTCTACATTAAGTTTTTTACATCAATTATTGCCATCTGCCTCTTTGGAATGGAAGACTTGCTTTAGCTGAATTTTGTCTGTTGCTTTTATAAAATCAGATTCTGAAGTATTATTGTAGTACTTATATCACATATAGAAAAGGGCTTCTTTGGAGAATTTTTCATCTTCATATAATGAACAGGAGGGATCCATATATGGGACCTGGTAGAAAGTAATGGCCGGATGTCTAGCCAAAATTGTCATAGTCTATCTTTATATATAAATACTGTTAAAAGGTTATATATACATAATCTAGAAGGAGTTACCATATGACAATCCATGCAAATAGTAACAGTTGCATACTAGGCATAATTTTTATTTAGCCATAGATAGGAGAGGGAGGGTATTATATATGCAGAGATTTCAACCTGCGACCCGGGCATGCTAGGCTTAATGAATGGTATGGTATTTTCTCGATATTCAGAGTTAGAGATTTAAGAAAATTTGTTTTACAATAATTATACTTTATCTTTCTACCTACTTTTATATTTGATTTTCTTACTGAGAAGAGGATAGACACTAGGTGACCTAAGAACTGTTTATATTCAGAGATTGCATGCTAGTTTCATCTTTTATATTTCTTATGGAAATGCATGGTATACAGACAATTGCTTGCAAAGCCCTTCATGCATTTTCTCACAGCACCTTGCGTAGCATTTCTGATTTAGCTTTTACTCTCTTCTTTTCCCCAACATGGTTGATGACATCTTCTGCAATTTATGCCTATATTACATGCATTATGAATAGCAGCTACCTAAGTCAAGCTTAAATGTCTAGATACCTAACTGTTATTTGCCATTTATGACCACATCCTCACAGAAAGCTGCTTGAATTTTCAGGGACCAAGGAAGAAGATTCTGCTTGCTCTCTTTCCTCGTTCTAAATTGCAACAGCAACCTCCACAAGGTCGCAACATGAAATAGTTGCTTTAAAGACAAGACAGCTCCCACCAACTTGGATAACTGTCAACATTATTGGCAAATTCGTGTGTAAATCCTTATTAAGTAGGGTTTGTGAGTTTGAGGTCAATAGAGTTATGATATTACTAGAAAGGATTGCTGGACAAGAATTTTCTGTCTCTAATATAGAGAAATAACTGCTTCCTACCAAATGTAGCATATTTGTTTTATGACAATCTGCAATTTGGAACCTCAACCTGAGTGTGGATAGAGAGCCTAATAGAAATAAAATTATAGTGAATGAAATTATAATTGCTAAGACAATTTCATTTAACGTATAAAATTCAAATTTTAACTTGCAAAGACTGCATAAAATTTAATCCCAACCCAAATGGATTTGGTGTCAAAGGAATTTGATATCCAGAATTATCTCATTGATGCACCAACGATGATTTCTTGCCGTATATTCATCTGATTTTATTTTTAAAAAAAAAAAAAAAAAAAAGAAAACTCAACATCAAATGTAAACATGAGTATAGTCCTGGGCAATTGTGTATAAAAAAGAAATATTATTATTACACAGCATTGTACAAGAATCACTCAACTCGTTCCTCAATGTACTTTAACAGAAGGAGATGAACTTGGAGGAGAATTAGAACGACTTCCATTCTTGGCACAATCTTTTCCATTCCTTGAAGCCAGAGCAGCCAAGAACCGATCAGTCCATCGCCCACCAGCCGCTGCTGCCACCGACGACGACAAAGACCGCGGCGGCGCCACCCTTTTGCAATCATGGTCAGCCGGGAAACGGTGCTTGAGGCACACCTTCATTTGGCAAGTTTTACAAGTACTGGTATTGGAAAAGGTCAAAACCTCCTTGCATCGCCTCACCGGACAAACAGGTTTCTTTTTCTTTCTGGGGTCACAGTTCCCAGATTTCTCATGCTTCTCCAATATAGCTTTCTCGTCCTCTCCATTGTAACCCGTGGTCTCGATCGCCATTGAACATGTTTCGCAGACCACAACCTTCCTGCTTTTATCGTCGGATTTTGGGCAACTATGCGACTTGAAAGATCTATGTTCTAGACAAAACACCTGCGCAATCGAGAAACCTAAGAATCAGACAATTCCAAATTGTAATCCAGAATCAAAACCTTAAATCCCTAGAAATTAATGAAATTTTGGGGAATATCGCTTGTACCTTGTGGCAACCGTCGCATGTGAAAGGAAGAAAATCGAGTTGGTTGCAATCGAGGTGTTGGCAGTGTTTTCCGAGATCAGGGAAAGCTTCGGTTCCACCTCCCATTGACGATGATGATGATTGCTTGATTGATTGAGAATAGATTTGAACAGATTTGGAGGATGAAGAGAGGAAGAACTTCAATGTTTATATGTTTGGGATGGCTTGGCGGCTAAGGAAGGACGGTGGAAGTAGAACAAAGCGTTGGGTTTCTTGCGCAAGGGGAAGAAGTTTCTGGACTCGCGCCACCGTCCTCCCCTCTTGTCTAACTTGCCGGCTACGCGCTTCAACTTAGAGATGCTTTATATTATTCTCTTTTCTGTTTTTGTCCCACCCATTTTTGGAAATTTCTCATACAAATAGGTGAAAGATAAGAAAGGCAATTAATGATTTTTTAATTCAAAAAAAAAATCAAAATAACTTTAAGTTTAACATTTTAAACTATAAAAAATTTTGAAATTTTATCTAAAAATATAAGAATTAAAAATATAATTAAACTATAGCTTCATCCAAGCGTAGAAAAACATATGTTTATATTAGTGACACAACCTATCTGATATAAGAAATAATTTTATATTTTATTTTTTTTCAAAAAGTGTTATTGTTTTATATTTTTATTTATTAAAAGTAAAAAAATAAATTAAAAAATGAGTTTAGTCTCTTTTAATTGAAGTTGTTGCAAAATAATCTTCATAAATTATTTATTATAAAATAATTTATCTTAAATTTTAATTATTTACAAATGAATGATTTTGTTATAACATCATGAAAATTTTGCTGACATGGCATTTCAGAGACTGCATCAACGATGAAGACGCCGACGGAGATGTGTACTCAGGGAAGAGCGTCCAAGAAGGTTTTGGTTATCTCATGTCCCCACTCCTCCACCTTAATTTTTACTTTAAAAATATTTAACATGTTTTAACTTAAAATTTCTATTTGCATTTTTTTTTTTAATTTTCACGAAACTTTATAGAACCGTTTAATAATTGATTACCCTGCATATTCTCTAAACTTTTGTATAGAATGACTCTAAAAAGCTATTGAACTAAAATTTAATTTTTTAAAATTTTATTGATTATTAATTAATTATAAAATTATATTATATATTTTAAATAAAATATTTTTATCAATAGAAATATTTAATATAAATATATAAAAATTAATATAAGTTATATTTTAATTTTGAATTTAATATATAAACTTTTAAAAAATATATTTAAAAAATAAAATAATATCCAAAAGGCCTTTTGTCATTAAATTGTTTCTTTTAAATTTTATTTAATAAAATTTTAAAATTTTATTAATTAATAATTAATTATAGAATTATATTATATATATAATAAATAAAATAATTTATATTTTAATTTTGAATTTAATATATAAATATTAAAAATATATTTAAAAAAATAAAATAATATCCAAATGGCTCTAAAAATTTGTTATTTGTTTAGAACACCTAAAATGTCTTAACCTAAAATTAATTTTGGGTATTCTAGATACAAAATGAAATTTTAGAATCATTTGGATTTTATTTTATTTTTAAAAAATCTATTTTTTTAATATTAGTAAAATTAAAATATAAATATAAATGATTTTATTTTTATATATTTATATTAAATATTTCTATTAATAAAAATATTTTATTAAAATTTTACAATTAATTATTAATTAATAAAAAATAAAAAATTGAATTTTAGTTAAACAGCTTTAGCTGTTTAGATACAAATGGCTAGTGAGTCATTTGTGTCTAAAATCTAGTTTTATAGAGCCATTTGAATAAGTAGGCAGTTTTATAAAATTGTTTTGCACACATAACACAATCGTTTGGTGAAAATTAAGAAGTAATCACATTTTTAAAAGACTTTACAGAATCATTTTAGACACAATAATAAATTATATGAAGCAATATTAATGTAAGCGCAATGAACTTGTATTGGAATAATATATGAAGTTTAAGTACAAGTGAAGTCTCTAATGTTATTGTTGTCTGCTAACGAGTCTTTGAGAATCTATCGAATATGGTAGTTAAAGATGGGTGCATGATAATATGAGGCGAGATTTTATATGTTTTCGTATCATTTTAAAATCTTATTATGTTTGATTCTATCCCATCCTGAGGTTACCGCTTTTGTATTGTCCCCTCACAAAAGTTTTTAAAAAAGCATTGTCCAAAATAATCCAGAAAAATCATTCACTACTATTTTATAAAAATGTCAATGAAATGAAACAAGAAAATATGGAGAAGTTAAAAGAAAACAATATATAAAGGAAAACATAAAAAGAGATGAAATAATGATAACAGGTTAGCAAACGAAATAGAAAATGGAAGAAATACATGCTTTACCTTCATGTTCAACCAACTTATAGATGAGAACCAAAGAAAAAAGATAAATCGCAATTTGTAAGGTATCAGTTTGAGCTCCAGTTTAGAGAGAGAGAAAAACAAAAAAAGAGATTACAAGAATGGACACTCTTGAGCCTTATTCCTATTATTTTATTTGAATATTTAAATAAAAGTAACATTTTTTATTTATTTAATTTTTGCCTTAAAAGCCCAAAAAAAATACAATGGACAAGCCCATTTCTTGAAACATCTTTTGGCCCAAGAACGCATCTTTGAAAGTCGGGACAAAACAATATTTTTAGAAACAAAATTTAAGATGGGACAAGATATATTTGGAGACAAAATTGAGATAGAATCAACATAAAACAGCCTTTGTTATAGTTTCATCTCAAATTTTTCTTGAAACAAAATTTCATCTTAGTCCCGTCTCATGTCCTAATTTATTTTGTTTCGAATCCTCTCGAACTCATTTCAATCTCATCCCGTATCCCATTTTAGATTGGAATGAGATACCGACACGTCCTATCCCTGCCCACCCTCTTGGTAGGTTTTTCTGCAGGCGCAGTTTCATGTATCATATATTTCTCCATTGGATACCCCAGTTTTTGAATTTTTTTTTATGGTTTATTGTCTTAAATTGACCATTTTCTTTATAATTGTTTATATTAATTAACCTATTGCAGGCAGCTCTTTCTCTTTGGACGCTGTAATGTCTCGCTCATGAGAGGAAATTTCACACCACAGTAATTTCACGCTGTAATGTCTCACTCATGTGAGTTATGCTATCTTTGTAATGCTTCTATGATGCTTTGACCTTTGAGCTTTGATAAAATCCAATGTTTCAACCTTTTCTTGAAGTTTGTTAAACTATCATACATAAAATTCTATCCTACAAGAAAGCTGGAAGAGGATGTTTTGTAATGGCTTCTAATTTTTGTTTCTTAACTTTGATTTGTATCATTTGTATTGGGTTAATTATGCTTTCGAGATTGTGATTCTTATTTTCCTTCTACTGAAAGTTTACGTCCTGTTTATATTAAGGGAGTGTTTGGTTCAAAGGGAGGAGGGAAGGGATTTTTCTTTGTTTGGTTTGTAAATACGTAGAGAAGAAAATAAATAAATAAATAAATTTATTATTATAACGTCATAAATAATAACAAAAAAAAAGAATAAAATATGAAGGCATTTTTATCCAAAATCAATAAATGTTCATCTCCTCCAAAACCCTCCAATTTTTGGGTAAAGAAATGAAGGGAAAACTAAAGCTAAAAATCTCTCCCCTTCCCTCCTCTCTTTTGTTTTGAAGCAAATAAGATAAAATGCTAATAATCTTTTTCATCCCTTTCCCTCTAAATCCCTCAAACCAAACACTACCTAAGGTTTTGTTGCCATGGTATGGAGTTTGTAACTACCTTGTGATCTGGACTAAATATTTTTATTTGACAACCAGGAGCTTCATTAAAAATCTAGATATATAATTCTTCTACCACAATGAAATAGAGCAAAGGATACAAAAAAACTTGAAAGGTATTATCATATCTATTTTTTTTTTTTTTTCCAGTTTCTGTGTATATCAGTCTTCAAATTAGTTAGTAAAAATTCATACAGGATATTAGCTCGAGTTTATGCAAAAGCTCCATAGTTTTGTCACGAATATATGTGACCTTTTACAGCTAGGAATTAAAATAGTCAATCTCCTTCTCATGCTTATGCCTTCCAAGTTCCTTAACATGCATAAATATAGATTAAAAGTGATTTAATTGGAACAAAATTTTCTATCTCACCCCTATGCTAAACTATGTCTGGCTTGGGATTAGAAAAAATTCAATCAATTCAATTTTCAACATTACCTTTTAATTTTTAACCAATCCTAAATGCATATGAAATAAGGAGTGAGATGGAGAATTTTGTCCCAAATAAATTTTACTCATTTATGTTATATTAGTATATGTAAGTAGATATTAATTTTGTAGAATTTAAATTAAATAAATAATTATACATATAAAATAAAATAACTTCACAAAAGTTACTTGGTGTGAGCCACTTGTCACCGAATTAAAGCTACATGAAGCATTTACATGAACTATCTGTTCTTTTTTTTTTTTTAAAAAAAAAAGAGTAACATTTACCTTATTTTTTAAAAAGACAATCAACGTTATTTTCTACCTTAATCATATATTCTCTAATTATTTTATAAAATCTAACAATATCTTATTTTATTATTTTTAATCTTAAAATTTATTATATCTTGTTTCAATGTATCTTATTAATCTAAGAGTTATAAAATAATATATATTCAATGTTTACATTGTTTTTTCAAAAGAGCACAAATTGCCTAAGAAATATATACAAATTGACGCTGTATATTTGCATGTGTTTTAAGGGGGAATTTTTTTTTTATTTCATTGCATGTGCCAAACCCTATACTATTGAGATAAACAATTTTGGCCTGCTTAATTTTAAGATAGCACCGAAGCAAATGAAACCCCTGGAGATTAATCTTCGCTTACGGTCTTGTGGTACTGCTCTCACTTCGTTTAGCAATAGCTGGGATGTAGATAAAGCATTTGCTGTGGAGTAAGGGTGACAAGGTTTGTGAGGAATATATCCCCTCCTGGCTCCTACTACATATATGATTATTGAATGGTTTAATAGCAGGAAAGCTTCAAAACTTGGCAAGAGGAAGTGGGATGAAGAATTAATAAATATTGAAATTAATGGAGGAGGTTGGCACGCGATTAAAATTTACCGTTCTACTTTTTTATTCCATTCTTTATTTTATATTTTTTATGATTAGTTAAAAAAATAAACAGACTAATTTTTAATATTATTATCTTATTTTTATCATAGGTTTTTATTAATTTATTATAATAAGACAATATATAAAAACAATAAATTTATTCCCAGGCATGGACAGGGTTGATTGGGAAGGGGAAAATGGAAAGTTCTTCATGCAAAACATTGGAACTGATGGAATTTGTCAATATAACACTGTGGGTTGCACTTTGATCCTATGAAACTCAGAACTTTGCCACTTAGTTGCATCTATTGATAAAACAAGAGAGAACAATTTATACTTTCTGAAGCTATGTCATTACTGTGATTACCTTTTATTCAAGCTATTTTTATTTCTTTTTATTATGTTCATTCATTTATATACTTAAATTTCAATCTATATAAACCCGAGCATTTTCCATATTATATATAAGCTTCTTCTTTTTTACTGTAATTATTTTTTTATATAAACTGTTTTTATTTCTTTTATATCATTCATTCATTAAAATACTTTAATTTTAGTTCATAATCAAAATAAAAACCATTGCCCTGCAAGGGGCATACGCCAGTGCGTGTGTATATATATATATATATATGGAAAAATTACTTACTCTAAAAGTAAAATTTATCATATTTAGTTTTTTTAATTATTTTTTATAGAATATATTTTTTATAGATTTAATCAGTGAATTAAAATATATTATACTCATAAAATTTTAGAATTGATTAATACTTTATTAAATGAATTTATTTTAATAAATAAAAAAATTAATTCATAAATAAATGTCAAGATTTATATTAGATACTTGGAAATTTTTAATTTATGTAAATATGACATGAGTGAGAATGAGCACAACGTGATATGATTCAATTGTCGATCAATAAAATATTTTTCCAAAAGAAATTATTGAAAGCAGTAAGCATGTGAGTCTTAGTTTTGAAGTGTAAGTGTATCCTCGTCATATATGCATATATACGTGGTAAAAGGATAGTAAGATGTTCCTTTCTATTGGTTGATTAGCTTGAAGAATAAACAAGTCAGAAACTTGACCAACAAACAAGTTCTAAGTGAATTAGATTCTAAGTATTTGAATCCATTTATTAGTAAGAGAGAAAGAACATGTAATATAAGGGTTGTTTTCCCAATTATTGTTAATTTTATACATGGTGACACAAATAACCCTCTATCATTGCTTTTCATTAATTTCCATCTACATCAGTCAATACAATAGGCTGGGACTCCTTGCCAGTTTTTCACCTAACATCAACAATTCAACATGCTAATGCAATAGGAAACACATATAGTAAGTGTATATTTATTTAAGCACATGAAATATGCTATATGTACATCTATATAATTTTATTCATATAATATAATTAAAATATACATCTGAATATAAAAAATAGACTGTGTAAGTGAATTTTGCACTTGCACACATTCTATTTATTATAAAATAAAATTATAAATAAAAATAAATATATACAAAAATAAGTGTAAATATATATTATATGCCAAGACATAGCCATTTTGAGCATATCTCAAGCTCCATCCTCATCGAATATCTCAATCATCTAAGTGGCAAAAACACGCAAGACACTAAGGCTTGTTTGACAATTAGTGAACATAATTAATAAAGTCTCATAACAAATCTTAGAGTTGAAAATAGAGGCTTTCCTTCTTTTACATATAATTCATACACATCAAAAGTTTTGACATGATTAGATTGAATATAGGATTAGAGGCATATAATAATAAACAGAGAATTATATATAACAAAGTCAATAAAGTGATAGTAACACCCCACCACATACTAAACATCAACTCTTCTCATAATATATAGAACAACACAAACCATGGGCAATATTGCAAGTATTACAAACTAGATCTATCTTAAATGGATTTTAAAATCAATTTTGATTCATCTTTAATTCAAAAGTTTAATTTATTAAGTAAGTATTTTTTTTTATTAATATATCATTTGAATGTTTTAGATTTTTTAACTTGAGACTCCAACTTTCATACTTAGACATTTTGATGTGCAACATCAAATTAAAAGGAAAAAAATAGAACACTTACTCAAAGGGGGAGCTTAGTAGAAGCCAACAGGGGCCATGCCCCACTCTTCCAAGAAATATTTAATAGATATATATTATTTTATATATATGTAGGCACCCAAAAGAAATCGTCGTTAACCCAGTAATTTATCCTTTTAAGGGAATTTTTTATGTTTGGTTAAGCTTGAATTGACTGCGGAGAAAACAACCAATTGATTTCTCATAACCCCATATTTTTGTTTTACAAGAATTTAAATTATTATATAAGTTTCTAAATCAACTTTTAACACTGGATAAAATAGGAATGTAAGATTTTTAATATTAATTTAAACAAAAAAAATGTTTGATTTTATGATATAAACATATTAAAACTTTATTTTTAAGAATTATAAACTAATTCTTTTAATATATTTGTTTAAGTTCATGTACAATATTTTTTTATCATAAATAAAATATAAACATAAATTTTTTTAATATTAATTTAAATATTTATAAAAAATAAAAATTAAATTTTATAATATAAAAATATAAAAATTTTATTTCTTGCTAAGGGAAACTACTTCCTCGTATTCGTATTCTTTTCATAGTCCAATGTGACATTCAAGATTCATGAGCACAACATTGTCAAATGTTCAGATGCATTAAAAAAATAGAATTTCAGAAAAGTAAAAAAAAAAAAGGAAGCATATGGTGTGAGTGTGGAGGTGGGGCCAGAACAGGGCGGTGCAACGCAAAAGGAATCAATCTCTTTTAAAGGCTTTAGGAAAGTGAGTGTGAGATATATAATGATATGTGCAGTGTCCAGTCCAGCCTAGAACACTCCAAAAGCTGCATGGACACATATGATGAAATTATATCAGTGTGTTGCTTCTATGAAAAACAGAAACTTAGCTACTAAGTTAGTTTGTGATCAATAATGCTGCAAATTTGTGGCTTTAGTGCTCTCTCTAATCACCAATTATTAGTTGGAAAAAACCAGAGTCTCCATTTGGCATTTGGTTTCCCAGAAAAAGCTAGAATTGTAAAGTGACAAAGAGGGTGTGGGGCCGAGGGGAAGACAAAGAAGAAACACCTTTTCTTTAACTTTTTGGAGTTCATTGTGTGCCATATAATATTGTAGCTCCCACAGCAAATCTTACTTGGTTAATCCCACAATAAGACTTTAGATCCTACATGCTTGCTTGCTTCTCTTGCAACTTGGGAAAAAAAAAAAATAAAAACTTTGGCTTCTATCTTCAAATTTCCCTCAATAAGATTTTAGATCTTGATTTGTATAGGATGGCAGACGATCCAATTTCTTATATTTCATGTGTTTGAATTCAGGGTTTTGTGCTTGAAATACTATCAAATGTATTTGGTATGTATTAAACACATATCAATTTTTTATTTAAAATATTTAAAATAATATAACTTAATATATATATCTTGAATTAATCTATTTATTTATTTTCCAATAAAAAAAAAAAAAACAAAGAGAAGGTGGCAGACTGATTCAGTTTAATTGAGACTCCAATATTTAATTTGATAGCTTAGATTAAAGAAGATGTGGCTTGAAATGGTATGAAATATGGATGCATGAGTTAAAAGTGGAGTGAGTGAGCACATGGTATCTGAAAATGAAGATCAATGGGGTAAAAGGCCAAAATTGTTCTACCTTGGTAAAGCTACTGTACTCACAGGTAATGGTGTCCTTCAATTGCTCTGTGCTTGGACCATTGACACTTTATCAGAAAAGCTTTATTTATTTTTTCTGTACACAAATTCTAACAAAAACAAGGTAAATATCATATGGTAAACATTGATTAAAATATTTTTGATTTGGTTTGAGACATTAAATTATAGAAGAGCCAAAAAATTATCCCGAGGTAAATATAAATTTAAATGATTAGATCAACAGAGAATTTAAGAGAATAAAAAAATATAAATAATCTTGGCTTATTGTGACTTTAGTAAAAGTGTGAAACTGACTTTGGCCTTGTTTCCTTGAGCGCCACCTCTGCTTTTGCCATTGGACTGATATTCCGAAAGCGAGGGAATCAAAACCCTCTACTGTGTAGGAAACAGAACAATGATTCATCTTTTTCGTCACAAACCTAATCCCCTCTTTTCCTCTCTCTGCTCACTCCCATGGCAATGGTAGCCGTAGACCTCTAAATTTCTGAAACTTCAGCAACGCTAGTTCATACAATACAAAACCCTGCTAGTGGATTCTTGAAAAACCCTACATCTTCGTTTCTGAAGAAGATGGAATCTCAGCCACATCTTCTCTCTGATCCTCTGCTTGATCTTTTTGCACAAAAGTGACGAACTTTATTCATATTCAGAGACGTAACAATGGAGATTCAGGAGAGCGTGAAGGTCATGGTACACAGGCCTGTGCAGAAAAGATGGGTTTTTGATAAAGGAACTTGCCCAGAGCCCAACTCTCCCCGCCGCAAATGGAAGATTTTCCACAAATCATCTTCGGCTATCGCTGCAAAGCTGTCTTCGAAACAAAGAAATAAGCAGACGCCGGAAGAGTTTCTTTGTCCCATATCACAGTCTCTCATGGCAAATCCAGTTATTGTCTCTTCAGGCCACACCTTCGAAGGAGCCGTCGTTCAAGCTTGTAAAAATTTGAACTTTACCCCATCTCTCTATGATGGCTCCACCCCTGATATTTCCACCGTAATCCCCAATTTAGCGCTTAAATCCGCCATTGCCAAATGGTGCCAATCCTCTTCCATTGCCCCTCCTGAGCCTCCTGATATTGACTCTGCAGAGAAGCTCGTTCGTTCTCTCATGGCAACCCAGAAGGAGACAGAGACAGAAAAGCTGAAAGTCTCAGAGAAAGAGCTAATCGAAGGGATGAAGGATAACCCACCGGTGAATTTCAATCACGCAGCCACCGCAGTCACTCGGCGACCCACCCATTTTTACTCGAGCTCAGAGGAATCGGTGGGCACCGCCGCATCAACCCCACCTCTGCAACTTTCGACACGACCAAGTTGCTATTCTTCTCCGTCGTCTTCAGAAATCGACGCCATGACTCCGAGCTCACCGGAAGAAGAAGAAATCATGGCGAAATTAAGAAGCCCACAAGTGTTCGAGATCGAAGAGGCCGTGGTTTCACTGAGACTGCTCACGAGGACGAGGGAGGAGACTAGGGCCCACCTGTGCAGCCCTCGGTTACTCTCCGCCCTACGATCGGTGATTATCTCGAAATACACAAATATCCAGGTGAACGCGGTGGCAGCGGTGGTGAATCTCTCATTGGAGAAAGTGAACAAGGTGAAGATTGTTCGTTCAGGTGTTGTTCCTCCGTTGATTGATGTATTGAAGGGTGGATTCCCTGAGGCGCAGGAACACGCTTCCGGTGCACTCTTCAGTTTAGCCCTCGACGACGATAACAAAACCGCGATAGGGGTTCTGGGTGCTCTGCCACCCTTGCTCCACTTGCTCCGATCCGAGAGCGAGCGAACTCGGCACGACTCTGCCCTTGCTCTTTACCACCTCACGCTAGTTCAGAGCAACCGGGTCAAGCTGGTTAAGTTAGGGTCGGTTCCCGTTCTGCTGAGCATGGTAAAGTCGGGTCACATGACGGGTCGGGTACTGCTGATCCTCTGCAATCTGGCATCTTGTGCGGATGGGAGAGCTACAATGTTGGACGCGGGCGCGGTGGAGTGCTTGGTGGCGATTTTGAACGAGAGCGACACGTGTTCCGGGTCGACCCGGGAAAGCTGCGTGGCGGTGCTGTATGCACTGAGTCAGGGCGGGTTAAGGTTCAAGGCGACGGCAAAGGCGGCCGGGGCGGTGGAGGTGTTGCAAAAGGCGGGGAAGATTGGAAGCGAGAGGATGAAAGAGAAAGTGAAGAGGATACTGGAGATGATGAGAGGGAAAGAAGAGGAAGAAGAAGACGTGGATTGGGAGGAGCTTCTCGACTCAGGCTTGGGGAGTCGGAGTCGGGTTTGGCACAATGCTGGGTTGGGCGAGTCAACAGCTAACTCGTCCGAATTTTGAGTACATCCTTCACTCGGTTTCTTTATTTTCCCTTTTCTTTTTGCTGTAATTATTTTTCTTTTTTTTTTGTTCTTTTAATTTTTAAACCACGCTGTTTTCTTTCTCATGACTGAGAATGAATACCAAAGTGAAAATAATTGTTTTTTTTTTTTTTCTATTTAGATGAAAATAGAAATGGGTTCTGAATTTTGAGGGTGAGATATTATTTTAAATCAGTATTTTGCGGGAATAAATGGCCATGAAAAGTTATAAAGAATTTTTTTAAAAAATTTTGAAATTGCTATTATTAGTTGGATCCATCCTGTTATGAAAGAGAAATTAGTCTCAGTATAAATAGGGAAAAAAAAGAAGTAATAAAGACGAGAATTTTTTGTAGCAAAAAGTGGTATTCGTGCATATGCGGTCGCTTTATTCCTCGATCTGCAGCTATTTATTTTTAATTTATTTATGCTCCTTTTAGCCTTTGCTTCCCTCTATCAGAATGAAAGCTTTACCTGAGAAAGCCTGTTTTTACTCGCAAATCCCTATTAGATTTACTATTATCTAGCAGTTTTTATAAATATTCTGTTTTAGAAACTTTAAGAACATATAATTTAATTCGAAATACAATGATTTTTAATTTGGTTATTTTATGTAAAAGTTTTAATATATTTTTATTGTTGTGTAATTATTTTTTCTGTATATGTAAAATATGGAATTCAAATTGTAATAAAATAATTTGAAATTATGATGAGAAGATATAAGTTATTACATTTTTCGAGCAACCAAAGATGTTAGTGGTCTCGTATCAAAGAAAAATATGTCGGTGGTCTCCCCATTTTAAAAAAAGGATTTTGTTAAGGGGAAGATAAGTATTAAATATGGCCCTATTAATTATAGAAAATTTAAACAATATAAAAATAGCCATATTTAATAACGAACTTAGTAATTAATAATGACATTTAATGAGAATTTTATGATCATTTAAATTTTTATAAATAAAATAGCCATATTTAATGCTTATCAAAATGAGAGGCTGTGAATGGAAAAGAGGATGATTTGGTAAGAGTAATTGTATAATGATAAAATTTGTAATTTATAAAAACAAAATTAAAATAAAGATGAAAAGTAAATATTAATAATTAATTTTTAAAAATAAAATAAATTTTAAAATATTTTTCTAAAAACTAGTTTTTAAAAGTTATAATCTTCTATTTTGTCAATCATCTAGTTAAGAAAAACTGCCCAAATTTCTTCTTGGTAGTTCATATTTATAATGCAAGATATTATAAATTTACCTTGTTCATCACAAATAAGGCTACACCAGCACCTAAAGCTGACCTGGCAATCCCAAATTATTTGATAAAAAGTTAAGTATAAAAAAAAATACTATCAACTTGTATCTTTGTATTTGTTGTTTAAAAATTAAAATGGAATTGGGGTAATACTTTTAGTTAAAATAAAATAAATGTTTATAAAATATAAAATTGCAAAGTAACTTATTAGACCTATTCGATGAATATTTTAAAAATTGCATCACGAGGGATTACTTAAATTGTTAATGTTTCATATTTCATATGATTTGAAATATGATATGCTTACCTTGCTGAATGTAAATCACAAATATATCCTCCATTCCATATTCCTTCTCTATTGATTTTATTGCATATAATGTGCAACAATCCATTATTCCAATCGCAAGAATCATAACCTTATGGATTGGATCAATAAACATACATATAATGTATAATAATAATTAAAAAAAAAGCATATATATATATTAGGCATGATATCTATAAGGAGATCACTAAGAGCCTATTTAGATGTACTTTTTTTTTTTAAAAAAAAAAAAGTAGACATAAAAATTAACAAAAGTATTTTAAATAAAATTTTAATAAAAGTTAATTCAAATAATAAAATTTTGCATAAAATATTTTTTTCACGTTAAAAATAAAAACAAGTTAAGAAAAAAATTCAAACTGCCTCTAAGTTTAATTGATTTCAATATTTAATTATATTTTCTTGTAAACATTCATGGTTATTATGTTAAATATATCTATCGTGAAGAACAGGGGAGGGGGAGGAAATGAGGAGAGAGAACAAGAAAAAAACAATAAATATTAAGAAAATTAAAGAATAAGATTTTAAGAGAATGAAGCCAGCCAATTAATGCCAACATATAATGTCTTGCCTATGCATGGTTTTTCTTTTTTTATTAACCAAAAAAAAAAAAAAAAGAGTAAAGTCACAAAAAACGATATTATATCTAGTGGAAGTATTTTAAACCACTTTTTTGTTATTGGCAACCTCTCTCACCTAGTACTGTGGGATTAAAATATGTTACCTCATTTTTTTATATTATATTTTATTTTTATGATTAATTAAAAAATTAATATTTCTTTTTCAATTTTGACTAACGAACTACAATAATAAAGTGCATTGGACGATAAATTTTATCCCAACATCACTATTAGAAATGGGTGACGTGAAGATTCTTATATAAGACCATGTGTCTTGAACAAAAACATGGTTAGATGTGAGATAATTTATGATAGAACCTACAAAAAATATAATTAAAAGCTTTGTTAAGCAACTTTGGTGAGGCTCTTAAGTAACTGTTCATGTGCATAAATGTCTATATATATATATATATATAAATTGTTGCATGTTTTCGATGGGAACATTGATATAGTAAGGAAAAAAAAATCTACATATTTCCCAAAGCAATCTGAATGCATTGTCGGATCTTTAATGCATTTTTTATTCAAGTAAAGAAGAATGAAAGGGCAGTTAATGAGAGTTTTTAAGGAAATGGACATCAAATGGATATTTTTGTGTCCAAATAATGCAAGATTGTAAAATGTTTTTTGGAATTGTTTGCTCATGGTAATATTTTTTTTTGGTAGTGTGATAACATGGTTTAAATATGTTAAAAGATTTTGGTCTTACTGTGTTGATACCGTTGTCCTAACGTCTGGGTTACCTTTAGTTTTCTCACCTTTTTGGTTTATTTTATACAATATTATGTTATATAAATAGATATAACCAAAAGCTCGCTGTTTACTTATATGGGTATTTTTAAATTAAAAATTAACTTATCCGAATATTAGCGTTCAAATCGCAACAAAAAAATAAAAATAATAAAGAGCCTAAATTTCCACATTTTGTGGAGAAATCGTCTAAAAGAAAATAGTTGAATCTCCACATCTTATGTAGAAATCACTATAAAAAGAGACTAAATCTTTGCAAGATAGGACACTTATATATGTTAATTTAAAAATTTATGTATAAACAAAAAATATTTTTTTAAAAATTATTTTTATTTAAATATTTTAATTAATTTAATTTAAATTAATTAATTTTATATTAAAAAATTTTATAATAAATTTATACCTTTAAAATATTAATATTCAAAATAAAAATAAATAAATTTTGATTTTTATTTAAATCTGTATTGTGGGGACGCATTTCAATGTCGAAACTAGTGCTGTACGGGAAGGGAGTGTGTGGTTGGGGTGAGCTGTTTGATTGAAATAACTGAAAAAAAAAAAAAAAGAATAAAAGATTGTATATGATAGATGAAGAATTATTTTTTCTATTTAATTAGTGCATTATCGGTTGCACTATTTTTATTTATCAAGAACTCGGTTGGCGTAAAAAAATATCTGCTGATACAATACAAATTGAATGAAAAATTCTTATGTTATATTTAAAATGTTTTATTTATCAAGAAAATAATTTACATTATCCAAATGAAACTATTTTCCGTACATGAATAAAATATAGTAAAACTATTGATGTTACAACATTATTTATGATCATCTAATAGAAGTAATTGGAGAAAACGAAGAAATTAAACTTAGACAGTAAAATTATTCTAGTCATACACTTATATAATTTTATAGGATAAAAAGCAAATCTATAGACAAAAGCAATAGAACTAATCTTTTTTATTTATAGTTAAAGAATATATAAAACTGACAGTAAATATTTAGCTAAGAGATTAATCTTGTAAAAGGGTTGTTTTTTCTGTATAATAATACATAGTATATTTTTTATATGGACTGATCAATGCATAAAAAGACTAATTAATAAGACAATAATTCACAAACATGGAAGGTTAAAAACACAATTACATTAAAAAAGTGAAAATATCATAGAACACCACAGATAAAGCTAGGATAGTGCTTGTCGTCTAATTGCAGTGAAGAATTTATCACCTTATGAATGAAGTGTACGGTGGTATAAAATTGATCTTTCATTTAAATACAATTAGAGATATTAAAAGTAACATTGGGCACATAACAAAGGATATGCAAATAGACTATTATAGTATAAAATTACTGATGACAATTCTAATCTCGAAGTCTCGTACTATCATTATTCATGTATGGACAATCTTGTCTTCTCAAGCTTGGTTCTACAGACATGTTTAATTCTTTGACTTGTTCGACACCTAACTTCTATAATAAAATAAGCACTAACAGACATTAGTAGGTGGTTTAATTTCTAAGTTCCTTTTTTGGTAATCATATCTAGTATAAGAAGAGTAATATTAATACCTATCATTAAAGATATGAACTAGGCTTATCAAGATTTTTCACAAGACGTAGTGATTGGGTCCAACAAGATTGCAGATCTAATATTATATCTGTACCTCTTCCTATCTATGCAAGAAAAAAAAAAAAATCTTAAAAACCACGGCACTATAAAAGAAGTATTTAAAATAAAATAAAAAATAATACGAAAGTCATTTAAAACTCTACTTTACTCTTCTTATTTCTTTACCCTATAATTAACTTGGATGTTAGAATGTAACTCGGCTAGACTTATTTTCCTTTGTCCTTGCAAATCTTATGCGACCCCGAAGATATCATTCTGTTCTACCCAAATCAGACCCAAGGACCATGTTGACTAACCAACAATTAATAATATAGTGCACCCAAAGTAATGCGGATCTGTTTCAGTCATATTACGACCTCTTTTGCTAGCTCGTTGAATAAAAACATGTCTTCAGTACGTACAAAAGGATCACGTTTATAAATTTTTACTTGCTGCAAATTGAAGGAAATGCTACTTTTGAAACCTTTGTCTTGTTTTACAATATTAAATAGAATATTAAAAAAACTCTAAAACAGTCTTTATATATGTGTTGTCTAAATAGGTAATAATTGCAATGATAAGGGTGACATTTTTGGTGAAAAGTGACCATTTGTATTTGCAACTTTCCCATTATGTCCCCCTTTTATTATCACTCTGTGAATAGTATATGTAAATATTATATTTATGTAGATTAATTAACAATTAATAACAATAAAAAATATATTTTAATTTACAATATTAGTAATATTGGGGTGTATGAGTTTAACATAAATACGAATATGTAATTTCAAATTTTAGAACGAAATAATAAAATAATAAAAATAATATGAATAGGTAATAATAAGTAATCTGGTTATACATAGGGCAAACTATATGAGATGAATAATATATTTTTTTTTTTGACTCAAATGTGATTCAACGGAACTGTGTTTTAGAATTGGAAGGGGAATTCTAATAATGCTCACATTATATAGAAAATAATTATATAGTGAGTTAATTCTTTTGATTAGCGTTTTAATGGGAAGACATAATCTCTATTTGTGACATTGTTTATTCTATTAAAAAAGATAATTAGCACAACAAAAATAAGTTAAACTTAATTATATATAGATATTTATTTTTTGGTCTTTGACCACTGGTATTGTAGAGCATGAATTTATTATTAGATCTCTCAATCCACAACTAATTCCATTTAAACTAATTAGAAAACCTAAACAAGGGTAGAGTCCATTTTTTCCATATTGTTCCATGGACCTTAGCTCCAATTTTCAATATATATGAACTCAAACCTGAATATTAAATAACCATTTTTAAATACATGGTTCGTCCTATTAAGTAGTCATAAGATACACTTTCAGAAAATAACAACGCCAAATATTTGAGATAAAACAGTCTTGATGATGAATAGCAAACTTCATCAAAAAGTAGGTTCTTAACATAGATTACTAGTACACTAATACAAGATGGCTATGCGCCTTCAAAGACAATCCTGTCGTGGATATTTAGTCAGGAAAATAAATTAAAAAAATCCTGTCATGAGTATGCAATTGTAATTAAGGCAGTGTAAAATATTTGAGAAGAGATAATGATATTAAAAACGAAACAATGATATAAGCTTTTGTTATGGATTTGGAGTACCCAAAGAAAGCCCACAAAGCCCAAACCTTATTGGCTTTCTTCCTCCCTCTCATTCGAATCCTTCACTCACGACTAGCCCTCAAGAACCCTCACAATATTGGTGCGGTGAGCATGGACCGCAGCTGCTGCCGCCACCTCCTCTGGCTACCTCCTTGCCTCAATGGAACGATTCTACTCCCCCAACAGCCTCAGATAGAGCCGCAATAGCAGCCCCAACAGTATCCATCGACACTAATGGGGGTAGTTCCTCCACAAATCACAGCCACGATTTTAGATTCCGTCTCCATCAGTTCTTTTTGGGTGCTTGAACTTACCAAGTCCTTTTTCCAAGCCCCAAATTAAGAGAGTTTCAAAGTTTTCCAGACCCAGATGCGGTCTCTCAAGCTTGCCTTCTTGAAGATCCCTTCTTGGATGGACAAGATGCTTCCCAAGCCGTTGGGTTTCTCCCATTTCTTCATGGAGCTACTGCTAATGCTACAGTTGCCTCAGCAACACCAACCGTCCCTGCTTACACCTGAGGAGGATCGCTGGTCTGAGTAATTTTTTTATTTTTATTTAAATGCTTTCTTAGTTTAACTTTAAGTAACATTATTACTGATCCAAGCATCATCGAGCCAAACTTAGCTCGATTGGCAGAGTAGAGCACTCAAACCCTTTGGTTGGGGGTTCGAATCCCGCTTGGGTAGAAGTTTTTTTATTAAATTGATTTCCTCTAATATTAATATTTATCCCCTATTTAAATCTCATCAAGACCGACCCGAGCTTAGTTGGTCGTGCGTAGTTCCAAAATCCCTTTAGTCGGGGGATCGAACCTTGCTTGGGTCAGAACTTTTTATTAAATTGATTTCCTCTAGTATTAATATTTATCCCCGATTTAAATCTCATCAAGACCGACCCAAGCTTAGTTGGTTGTGTGGAGTTCCAGAATCCCTTTAGCGGGGTTCGAACCTCACTTGGGTCTAAATTTTTTATTAAATTGATTTCCTTCAGTATTAATATTTATCCCCGATTTAAATCTCATCAAGACCGACCTGAGCTTAGTTGGTCGTGTGAAGTTCCAGAATCCCTTTGGCTGGGGTTCGAACCTCACTTGGGTCAAATTTTTTTATTAAATTGATTTCCTTCAATATTAATATTTATCCTTGATTTCCTTCAATATTAATATTTATCCCTTGAGTCGGGGGTTCGAACCTCGCCCAGGTCGGATTTTTCATTAAAAGAGTGCTTTTAATTAGGTTTTAATAGTTTTTCCCAACCCAAATGGTATCAAGACAACCTTAGGATAGTTGGTAGAGCGGATCACACTAAATCCTCAGGTCGCAGGTTCGAATCCATACTAGGGTCGGTATGTTTTATTATTTAAAGTTTATTCAATTGTTTAATATTTTTCCCAACCCAAAGAACACCAAGCCAACTTTAGCTCGATTGGTAAGCGGATTGTAAGGCTCCTCTCGGAGGTCCCTGGTTTGAATCTGCCTCCTTGTCTGTAGTTTTCATTAAAGTTTATTTAATTGTTTTAATATTTATTCGCGACCCAAACATCACCCAACCGACCCTAGCTCAGTTGGTAGAGCGAAGTGCTAAAATCCTTTGGTTAGGGGTTTGAACCTTGCTCAGGCCAAAATTTTTATTAAAGTGATTTCTTTTCATATTAATATTTATACGTGATCCAAACATTATCAAAATCGACATGAGCTCAATTAGTGAAGTGGAGCGCTCAAACCCTTGGGTCAGGGGTTCAAGCCTCCCTCGGGTCGAAAAATTCATTAAACTGATTTTATTTCGTTTTAAGATTTATTCCTCATCCAAAGATCAGCAAGTCTAACCTTAGATCGGTTGCTCGAGCTGGAGGATCAGCTCTTAAGGGGCGCGTGTTCGAATCAGGTCCCTCACACGAGGTTGCTATGTTTTCATTAAAGCTGTTTGTATATTGTTTAAATATGTATTCCGATCTAAATATTAATAAGTCATACTTAGTTCGATTGGTCGAGCTGGAGAACCAGCTCTTAAGGGGCACGGGTTCGAATCCATGCCCGACTAGGTAAGAGATTTTTATCATTTAAAGTGCCTGTTTGATTTCGTTATAACTATTATCCTCACACTCAATATTACTAAGACAACCTTAGCTCGGTTGGCAGAGCGGGCAGATGGCAAATCTCAGGTCCCAAGTTCCAATCCATGCTTGGCCAGGTTGAAGAATTTTATCATTTAAAGTACATATTTAGTTATTTTAACTATTGTTCTTTCACTAGATATCATCAAGTCAACCTTAGCTCAGCTGGTAGAGCGGATGGCATACTTTGGGTCCCTGGTTCGAATCTATGCTTTGGCAAGTGAGAAATTTTTATCATTTAAAGCAACTAACCTCTTTTCTACAGCAAAAACTTAGATAACTATGTGGGAATTATTGTTGATACACCAGGTCTTCATTAAAATATTATTCACAACACATTATCTTTTGCATCGAGTATTAATTAAAATATTACTTGTTACATGGTATGTGTTTTACCAATAATTTACTTTGCACTAGGAATATACTTTGCAGCTCAAAGAAGGATACCACTCGAACTTGAGCACTAAGCTACTATTAGAGAAAAACACTTAGCAATACCATCAAGGCTAGCGACACCCCGCCTCGGGGACACGCTCTGTCAAGATTTGCAACCCCCACTCGGGGATACGTTCCATCGAGCTTTGCAATACAACTCACCTCGGGAATATATTCCCTCGAGCTTTGCAACACCTTACCTTGGGAATATATTCCCTCGAGCTCTGCAACACCCCGCCTCGGGGATATGCTCCATCGAGCTTTGTCTCACCCCACCTCGAGGATACGTTCCGTCGAGTTTTGCTTCACCCCGCCTCAGGGATACGCTCCATCGAGCTTTGTCTGACCCTGCCTCGGGGATACGCTCTATCGAGCTTTGCGACACCCCAACTCGGGGAAACACTACACCAAGTCTTACGACACCTCAGCTTGGGACCACTTTGAAACTTTATTACCCATATGTGTCGGTCCCTAGTACGCAAGAGATCAAAACAACATTAGCTCGGATTTCCATGAAACTAAAAATTTAAACAAGATACTACAAGTGCAAGTTAGATTAAAGCGTATGGGTAGGCTCATCTTTTAGTTTAAATTGTTACTACTATTCTCTCTGAACATTTGATCTCCCATTCAGTTTGCGTGTCAATGCCATTAACTCAAAGCCTTTCCCCGTGATCCGTTGAAGTGAGATCGGCCCAAGTAGGCTTAACTCATTCTAAATTCTCATTCTTCGCTGAGTGATTTGCTTATTGGCAATTATTTTCTAAAGGAGGAATGTGCATTTAACACAATGTCTAAGAAAAGTGGGAGATTACCTATCTTCATACATTCTTGTACACTAATGAAAATACCTTATAACCAAGGAGCAAATGCCACCAATGGGCCTGACCCATAACATGTTAAAAGACACAATCAATTAATGACTTGCCGATTTTCTCGCATTGGTATGACATAGCAAAAGTCCAAAAGAAAGAAAGAGCAAGTTGTAAGTATATGCAGAATAACTAAGAAAGAAATGACATTCACACTAGTAAGTCATACATACATATATATATATATATATATATATATATATATATATATATATATATATATATATATATATATATATATATGTATATATATATATATATAGATATAAAACAAACAAACCCATGTGAATGACTCTATCATTCGGCCAATTTCTTCGGCGGAAATTGCATAGCTTCACATGTGTCTTAGCCTAACCCCCAGCTCGAATGACATTCGTCGTCGAGGTTGCACCTTTGCAGATAGAAGACCGAGGACTGTCTTAAGCCCAACCTAACATTTCAGAAGCTAAGCTCATTCACAACACCCTACACCAGCACTTGAATCTAATTTCACCCATGAGCCGCTTGCATGTCATACACCTGCTCGGCTGCTGTAATGGATGCGTCGGTGATGTATTTTTAGCCTATTATACATTCCGGGGCGGGTTAGCTATTTCATTTGGAACATAGGTTTGGCATTGCAGGGTTACCAAACAAACAACAATTGTTTGCACACACCCTGCACATCCACGCATTCATCGTGAGAAGCCAGCTTGTTGGCACAATGGATTTTATTATCCAGGCTCCACCTGCTCCTACAATACCTATAACGAGCCCATATGACCTTGACCATAGTTAAGTGTTGCCTGCATAGGGCCTATTAAAGCCTCGACCTGAGCTAGACGATTAGTCATCAAAATTCAGATCTGGGCATCTGTGGATCATACAAAATTCTTACCATCACACATATCTCTTCACAATTGATGCTTCTTACAAACCACCTCTACAGATAAAAATCACCTAGCCAAGTCATAAGTTGCAATCCGGAGTTAACAAAATGTCACATTGATCTAGCTTTTCAAACTTTCAATCCTGGGGGATTTAGATTTTCCCGGCATTGAATAGACATTAAATAAAAATAATAAATAATAACCAATAAATTCATAAATAAAAGTAAAAGTTCATAAACAAGCATATCACTATCAATAATAATACATAAATAAGCACAATAAGACAAACTTGATGAGACAAACTTTTTAGTTCGAAAGCTCAACTCGTCGACCTTCCGACTTGGGGGGCTTATGTTATGAACCTGGAGTAACCAAAGAAAGCCCACAAAACCCATATCTTGCCCTATAAGCCCAGACCTTGTTGGCTCTCTTCCTCCCTCTCATTTGGATCCTTCACTCACGACTAGCCCTCAAGAACCCTCACAATAGCTTTCAATATCATTATAGAATAATTGAATGATCTAATTTTGAGCTCAAATTCTAGTTATTTATGTTACAATATGCAGAAGATTCTAATTATTCCAATAGATTCAATATTTGTAATAGGAATATATAATTTCGACTTAATCGATGCTTATCAAGTTGAATATGTGTGACAAAGACATAGACCGATAATTGGAGAGAACCTGCATTTCCTTCAGTAAATTTTCTAATCAAATTGCTTTTCAGTCTAAATTACTACCATATTTTGTTTTTATTTATCTTATCAGTATAAACTATGTATTAGAATATCATTCATACAATCTCAAGGAAAAATTGGTTATCAATGTACATTAATACTCACTTGCTTATATCTAAAACAAATAAGACATGTAATTGACATACCTCTACATAGATATCTAGTTTGATATCAGTTGTCTGATATGACTGATCTAGGTTCTTCTTGAATGTTCGACTTAATATATTTGTTCAAACACCTTAGATTGGATAGTTCAGACAGCACCTAAATGAGCTTTCTGTTGCGAGCTTCATCCTTTGATAGTGTAGGAACATTACCCTTCTCAATTTGATCAACTTTAATTCTCTTTCCGTTGGTTGAATACGTTGCTTTCATTGTCTCATGTTCCGATCGCAATCGCTTGTTTGGAACATCCGAGTTGTCCTCATCAATGGCTATGGTTTGATCACTGCTGTCCATATTGATTAAGTGTCTGATGTAAATAGATTGATAAAACTCATAAGGCTTTTTCTGTTGATAAGTCTATGTTCTCATATTTAAAGATTCTTGTTAATAAAATATCGCAAGGTAGAAATCCTACAGTCTTACCTTCCATGCAAGAACTATAAAGGAAACTCATAAGCAGATGTGGCAGATTGAGCTGTTGTCCAGTTTCCAATAATACAATACCATCAGCTATTTCTTACGTATATTTTTCCTTGCACCACCCTTTGGAAAAATACACTCAAACTCTCACACCAGCTTTCTCAATCTGCAGAACCTTGGCAATTTAATTCTCAGTCAGAATTACACAAACCCCCTTAATTACTAATTCAAGGACTATTTCATCTTATACATATTCAATGTCATTTCAGAATTTGCAATTAATATAGAATTCTTAAAGTGCATCATAATACAACATAGTTTCTTCTACTCTCAGAATATTTTTCCATCCAAACCTTCTAAATGGTTCAAAAACAACATTTGCATCGAGGACATTTGCTTCAAAATCAACTATGCATCCCTGACAGATTTTTTGAGTGGAAATGTATTAGTTCTTTTGTAGCCAAACCTGAGAATCTTGCATCTGTTCTGATTGTCTTGTCTTGTCTTCTTAAAGGTTTGTATGGGAATGGGTTTGGGTGTGGTTTGTTTCTTGCCCTTGCTTGAAACAGAGTCATTTTGCTTTTTGTTAGCAAATGATGGAATGGATGACGGTTGCTTCACTAAAGAATGAACATTCACTAGATTTTCTGAGTTTGGATGACAGTCATAGGAATAAATTGTGTTTGATGCTTTTAAAGAACTTGCATCAGGAACTGCATAAAAGTTGGGATTTTGATTATTTTCAGCATTGACTAAATCATGCTGAAAAATATCCTCATTATGGAAAAGATGGGTTCTTGGTTCTTTTTCTGAAATATAAACTTCTTCGGGATGGTAGTATGGTGTTGAATGAGCAGACTGATGGGAAGGGGCTGTTTAATCCTTTCCTTTCGAAGATTTAGCCATCATAATAAAGACATTTTCCAGCTGCAGGAACACCAAGTGCAACAGATATGACTCGTTCTGTTAGTACGACCACTTTGTTATTAATTTTGGTTTGCACAATGAGTTCATCTGTTGACTTTTTCAGATTGATCAAGGCTTGGAGATTTTGGATAAAAGTCATAAATAGCATTCTTATGAACCACAGTTTCTATTATTCCTAGAATAGGATCCCACTTGAATTTCCTGAATAGACAGGGTACTTATTCAACACAGATCAATTTTTTCAAATTGTACAATGTATCCTTCGTATATCTTGCTTGCTCTCTGTTGATTCATTGGGTGCTTTGGAACCACTTTATTAATTTCTTCAAAGTTTGCCCCAATGGTTTTACTAATGCTATGCTAACTTGGATATTGATGTGTTTTATCACCCAAGTTTCAAGATCAGTATGGATAATGTAATGTTCTGGCAAAAACTCTTAACTCAGCGGTGAAATAATCGATGGTCATTGGTGTGAATTCATTTTCTAATTGTGAGTGTTTTTCCTTTTCAAAATGATGTTCATCCCCAAGAATTTTATGATTCCTTAAAAATTGTTTGCTGTAACTATTAGACAGGCAAGTGTATCAGATTTGAGAGAGAGATATATATATATATATATATATATATATATATATATATATTTTAAATTTTTGCCAAGATAGTAGTTGGACTTTCAGAACTGTGTTTTGGTATAAGCCACATCTATGATTAATAAAATGGTTTCCAAGACTGCGTTTGGCTTTCTTGAACCAAGTTTCATACTACATTTATTTCATAATATAAGAAACATTTAATAGAAACACATAACATATTATTTGGATACTACAATGGTGGATCAATTTAAATTTTCAATACAAATCAATAATAATTTTAACACTTAGAGAGATGAAAATAGATCAATATTAAATTAAATAAATCAAATAATTGACGAAAATGTATTATTTTTTAATAAAATAAATTAAAAATAATTCATTACTTTGACTCAAAAATTAATAAGTATAATATTAAATCATACACAAGACATGTTAGTATTAGTAATTTAGTAATTAATATTAAATCTAACTGGTTCGAGGTTGTTCTAACTTAAAAATAAGTTTTGAGTTTGAACTTTAAAAATATAATTGTATTAAAATTTGATAAAAAAAATATTACTGCACTTATAACCTTATTTGTCTCAAATTAAATTAATTAATATCTAATATAGTTATAAGATACGATGGTTCCTACCAAACAAGATAATTAGTACTAAATATTGACTGTAATGTTATTTTAGCAACATTAAAGGTGAAGGCAGTCCATAAGCTAGCTGAACTGTGCAAACAGCTGTTGTAGTGACCTCACTGCATGGTTGCTTATGTTTGGAACTAATGTAATTATAGCAACTAACCCAACTGAATTGCATTTTAATATTAATAAGCTCATTTTAACATGTTAGGTGTCGCCAGCAACAGACATGAAGCCAACTCAACCCCCCAGAAGCCTATCGTACAGCTGCGCATTCTAGAAAAGCCCAGCTCTCTCTACTTATATTAACATGCCACACTTAGCTGTACACACCTAAATGTTTAATAGAATACTCTTTCTATTTCATACCTTTTTAATAAAAACACAAAAAATAATTAAATTTAATTAATTTATTAATTTTTAAAAATAAATATAATATTTTAAATTTATTTTTATTTAATAGAAAATTCTAATTAATTATTGTAATAGTGTGTTAATTCTTTATATTAATCAAAAAATAATAATTAAAAAAGAGATTATATTTAATAAAAATAAATAGAAAAATAATAAATAATTTTAAAATTTTGTAAAAATTTTTATATTAAAAAATACTTGAATTTTTTTAAAACATAACAAAGGGAGTAGTAGTACACAATAGACTAAACTTCCAAGATGTTTAATGGAAGCTTCGAACCAAATTCATGCGAATATTTTTTTTATATATTAATCTTTTATTTTTTTCGTAAATACACGTTTGAATTATATGACTGAGTGAATTGAATAGAGAAAGAGACAGGCTTAGTAGCCAATTTTGAATTCCTGTCGTCCACAGCACGTTCTCGATTTTCCAAAGTCAAGCTCAACTATTTATACTTAATTCTATTGCCTCTTCTTAAGTGATATGTATGTCACGTTTTGTAGAATAGATAGAATTACAACTTAGAATCTACATTATATCACCATTTCATGTTAATCTAAAAGCACATAATTCAGTAAACATTTACTCATGATGTAATCTCAACTTTATGCATTTACCAAAAGTGTTGATAGATCCAACTATGAAAACTACTCTTCCCATTTTGTTGTTTTAAAAAAATATTTTTATTTCAAAATTATTATATTTTAAAAAATTTTAAAATTACGATAATTTTTTTAATTATATTATAAATAAATGTATTGTAATTAATATAATATAATAATTACTAATTTCTTAATCTATATATAATAACCTTAAAAATTAAGATGGAAAGAGTATTGATTTAAACATGACCAAGTTTAAATAAGTGATATCATCTTTTATGTTTCCTGGAATTAATATACAATTGAGAAGAAATCATTTATTAACTAAAAACGATTTATTTATTCATAAAAATGAGTGATATATATATATTAATGTTCGGTTTCGATCCTTTGCTTTTCTTTAAATATTGTGAAGGGACTACACATGGTGATAATATACAATTCCCAAGAAATCAGCCCATGGATAGGTTGTTTAACGCTTCAACTTTCATTAGAATCTGGATTGATTTTTTTTTTTAAAAAAAAAAAAAGTAAGTATAAAAGTTAAAAAGAAGATATATTCCTCTATTTACTCTTAAAAAATACAGAATTTTAATCTTTAAAGATGTTACTCTCTCTCAAAAAAATTTAAATAGTAAATATTTACATAAAATAAATATTTTTTAAATTAAAAACAAAAATAAATTGAAACGATCTTCTAATATTTTTTGGTAAAAAGTCTATTTCTTAAGGCTATTATTTATTTAATATGTCCTTGAATTAAAGGGCAATTGAGACTGTATATCCCAACAAAGAATCTAGTCAACAACTGTGAACTTCTTTTACATCACATTTACATCGATCAGTAATGAAGCTCAACCATCCTGTGCCTATAAATAGCTGCTCCTCCGCTCCTCACAAACCACACCACAGGCTTGGTTTCCAATTAATACCACTTAACTTCTCCTCCATTTTCTTCATTTGCTTCAGTTTATAATTTCCTTGTATTTTTAGATCATCATCATCCTCGCCATGGCTGTTTTCACTTTCGAAGAGGAGATCCACTCAACTGCCCCACCCGCTAAGCTTTACAAAGCTCTTGTCACAGACTCTGACACTGTTATACCTAAAGCTGTAGAGGCCATTCAGAGTGTTGAAATTGTTGAAGGAAGTGGAGGAGTAGGTGTCGTCAAGAAGTTCACTTTCATTGAAGGTTTGTATGGTAAATGTGTGTGTTTTAGATTTCTTTCATTTAAAAAACTCAATATAATCGTTCATCAGGTGATGAATTATATACATGTGATTAGATAGTGTATAGTTATGTTCTAATCTATTTATTAAATAGTTAATATTGTCTTAATATTTAATATTACATTTGTTTTGATTAATCTGTGTTAATTTAAGTATGATCCAAAAATAATTAAAATAGTATTAAATTTTAAAATAATTACATTTTCTACTCTTAATCATATATTATATACTAAAGGAACCATTAGTTTATACAAATAGTATATAGTTTAACTAAATTAAAAGAAAAATGTTGTGTTTGTGGAATGAATTGATGGACAGGTGGCAAGACCGGTCATGTGTTGCACAAAGTCGAGGCAATTGATGAGGCTAACTATGCATACAACTACAGCTTGGTGGGAGGAGATCCCTTCCCGGAAACAGTGGACAAAATCAGCTTCGAGACAAAATTGGCAGCAGGCCCTAACGGCGGATCCGTCGGAAAGATCGTCGCCAAGTATCACACCAAAGGTGACGCCAAGCCGTCAGACCAGGAGCTCGCCGCCGGCAGAGCCAAGGGCGAGACACTCTTCAAGGCCGTTGAGGCTTTCGTTTTGGCAAATCCCGATTACTAGAGTGCATGCTAGTAATTAATTAAAGGGCTTGAATGCTTGCTTTTGATGATGAAAATAAGTTGAACCCTTAATTACATGTAGGGTCTGCCTATTTATTCTAAGTCAGTCCTTATGGTTTTTTTGGGGTGCCTTTGTATTTGTGATGTGAGCGTTCTCTGTTGTGTTTATTAATCTTTTTTCTGGGTCAAATTTGCACATCTTTGTATTTTCAAATAAATTATAATGATATTTAAAGTATTTTATGATGAGAATTAAGCTGCTATATGAGACTAAGTGTGAATTCAATTGTAAGAGGTTAATTTATCTTAATTAGATGTCTCACGTTTTAAAAGACAAAATTTACTATTGTATTTCCAATTACATTGTATGTTGATTAATCAGTATGCACATAATGATAGAGTTAAAATATTATTTTATAATTTTAACATCAATTAAAATCAATAAAATAAAATATAAAGACACTATATAAAATAACATATTTTGTTCTAAGTTCTATACTTCGATTGATGAGAGGACTTAATAAGGTTAAAATATAACAAGAGTTAGAGTCTCAACAAGCTTTTGTCATATTTATTTGATGTGAAGCAAATAATGTCAGGACATTAAATTGTATACAAATAACAAAAATTATCATCCTTATGACAGGATTAGATGTATATTAGAAAAAAAATATGTATATTTAATATATATTTTTCTATATTATACATTATTATATTTTTCAATTATAAAGAAATACAACTGATAAAATAAAACCCACAAAGTTAAAATAAATTATATAAAAAAAAAAGACAAGGAACATGTCGTGTACATTTTTAAATTTTAGTATCATTTCCCATGAAAAATAAATCAATTAGGATTTAAAGCATCTCTAATGATGTCATATGAGAGTTTCATAGATTCTATGCAACATTGCATAAAAAAATTTATCATTAGAGTAAAATATCTTTCCCTTTCATTAAAGTGAAATCAAATAAGAGAAAACCCTTCCCTCCTCTACCTTCCTCTCCGTTAAAATTGCTTCTTCCCCCCCAAAACAAACCAAACACTGCCTTTGGGAAAAATGGGCCACTTTGCGTTAGGGAAAAATGATAATGGTCCACTTTTATTCAACAAAAAGAAAGATAATTTATTTTAATATGTTATCCTACATGTTTCTTGTATTACTATTGTTATTTATAAATTTTAACCTTTTTTTTTTTTTTGGTAACGTATTTGAGGTGTTAGTCTTTTAAGATTTTTACTAATACCAAAATCAAAAGTCTATTTTCTGATAAAAAAAAAATCAAAAATTTATTCTATCAATAAAATACTTTTCTAAACTTTAAAATATTGAGAATAGTCATATCAAAATATGTTTGTGTATATATATATATATAGATATGTATATATATATATTGAGGATAGGTTAGCATCTCCTTAACAATTTTTCTTTTCTTGATTCAAAGAGATAAATTCAGTTGCTAAACAGAGTTGAGCGTATTACAGCCATAGAGTCCAAAATGGTCAAAGTTTTCTAACGAATTGAAAAGAATCAATCCCCCTTGACACTTCGTTATAAAAGGAGAGGTCAATAAAAAGAAGAAAAAAAGAAAAAGAAAAAGACATGCATGATTGGATTTGGCTTTTTTGTGAATTCATCTATTATTTAATACAAAAACAATCTAACAAAGAAATCGGATCCTACACGGTTAGGGTTAGCAAACTATCAATTCCAACGTTGAAGGTTGATAACAACGTTTCCACACTGGCGATGGAGTTGAAGTGGCATAAACCCCACGAGCCATGATGAATGGCCCACCTTTACAAATGTTGGGTATGTCCAGCCTGGTGATCGCTCATCTCTTTCCCACAATGCCCCATTTCATGGAATGCCGCGGAACATTTAGTATTATAAATATAGATCCAATTTCAAGTAGTCCCCAAGGATACCATCTTATGTCCTAGTTTTGTATCATAAAAAAATTATATTTTAATAACTTTAAAATATTTATAATATTATTTTATATTTTACTTAATTAATTAAATAAGAGTAAAATAAAATATGTTATCTTACCTCTCATTTGATAAATAATATAAATATCACTGTAAGTGTTCGCTAAAACTTATAACTATGTGTCTTTTAACTTTAAAATTGAGTATTCTCTCCTCAAATTAAATTACCAAAACAGAAAACAGTATTTTGTGTCATAAGATGAAAATTTAAATTTTCAGTAACTTTATTCCCACATTTATATGTTTTATCAGTTGTCATTGTCATCAACACTAAATTGAGCCACAAAAATTTAAAATTGAACTCATAAATTTTAAATCTATTTCCACTTGTTTATTACACTTAACCATATTTTTAAAATTGAACTTGAACTTTACATTTAGGGTGGTGGGCCCAATTTTTCACTTAGTCATAAGCATTGTCTTTTTTCATTAGTAATTAGGGCTGGAAAACACCAAGACACCCATAAGTCAAAAAGGCTGTCAATGTGGTTTTCTATGTGGTTTGCACTAAGGCTGTCTCTAAGTTGATAATTGAAAATTAATCACTTTCAAAACAAAAGCATAGATTTGCATCTCTTTTTAGTTAATAATCTCTACTTAACACTACAAGTTGTTGCTAAAACTTGTAACATACATTGATTTTAAAAAAAAATAATGCAAGACTAAATTATTAAAATAAATTTTTAGTTAAATTTTTTATTATTTTAATCTATTATACTTAAAATTTTAATTAATTTTTTTTCAAGTTTATCAATTTAATTCTTACATTTCAAAATTTTTATAAATTTTATTCTTTTAGTATTTTTGAATTATTTAAACTGTGAGATGAAATTAATTGAATCAAGAATAAAAAATGAAAATGATATTTAACTTTATATATATATATATATATTTATACACATACATACATGAGAGATCTGTTTACTCTTTTTTATAATTTTTTTAAATGATAATTTTTATTAATTTAACTGTCAAATCATAACATATGTTATGTTATGAGATAAATTATTTATGTGAAATTTTATATAAATTTTAAATTTTTAAGTATTTAATACAATTGAAGTGTTTTACTTACAATTTAAAATATTTTTTCTGTTAAAATGAGATGGTACGATGAAGTATAAAATCTTTAAAATTCAACTGGATTCATGAAATTCGCGTCACGAAACAAAGTAAGTTATAAGACGACTTGTTTTTGGACTAAGTAAATCACTTCTTCTATATATATCTATCTATCTATATATATATATATATATATATATATATATATATATATAAAAAAGAATACGCACATACATATGCATGGGGCGCCAAACCAGCTCTTTCCAGACAGATATAAGCGACAAAATTCAAGCTAGTCTGCAGAAAATCTGCATTTTAAAATCAAAAAGCATCTTCTCCTTCATTTTAATATTGTCTTGGTAAATTCTTCTTCCTCGCGATTCTCCACATTTCCATTATTCAATCACAGACCACTTTTTGACTATGCATTTCCCATTACCAGCTTGCTTCACTCAGACTCTGATAATACAATTAATTAATCTATCATTCATGACAAAATGAATCACAAATATCTTTAATTGAATAAATAACAAAACATCACTATCACCAAAACAGACAAAGTCCAGAAAACAGAGCAGAACTTTATTGGATTCTATTCTGAATTTGAGGGGAAAAAAAAATGAACATAGCCTGAAGAACAAGAAGATTAAGAACAATGTCGCATAACGAATTTAGATCTTTTGCAATCAAATGCAGCGCAGTAGTTGCTGCCGGCAATTGAATTCGGCTACAACTGCAACCCAGCTGACCGTAGAGAATCCAGCTTCGTCCCATAACAGCTCACAGTAAATTATCTATCTATGTATAAATATTACAGAGCATGTACATATTATTATCATAAAATTCAGATTCAGATTCTCACCACTAAAAAAAGAATTTTTTTTTTTTTTTAACCCAAAATTACTATCCTGATTTTCCTTCTGATTCTCAAATCTCAATCACAAGAAACCCAACGAAGTTGGTTGCACCTTAATTTATCTGGTCACATCTGTGCCTGATCTCTCCTCTCCTTCCTGTTTGCACTCCCACAAGACTAAGCTTCTGCATTGCCTGTGAAAATGCCTGAAAGAAACTCTTTTCATCAGCTGCAAACTTCTCTACGAATGGCCTTGTTCTTGGGTCAGTGAACAAACCGTGATCTGATTTCAAAAGCCCCAATCCCTTGGGGAGGTTCTGGAAATACACGTTATCGAACTTGTTTGGTGTCATGATATCGTTGAAAACAGATAATGTGGGATTGTTTCTGTAATCGGCACAAGCTTTCTGCAATCCCTGTGCGAATCGAGGGTTGTATTGGGGATCGTATTGGAAAGACTTGCTGTAATTGTAGATATCGCTGGTGAATTCCTTGCAATGGGAGAATCCAATAGTGTGGGCTCCGGACAGAGCCACCATTTCCTCGACGGTGAAGCCTTTGGAGCTGAAGATCTCGATGATTTGGGACATGGGCATGGCGGGTTTCGGAAGATGGCCATCGATCAGTGAAGACTTGGAAATACGGCTGTCTCGCCGACCGAGGTAGACGTTATAGTAGGGACCACCGAGCATAACAACAAGGTCGCGTGTGGCGGCGGCGAGGATGTCGGCGCAGGAGACGGTGTTGGGGCAGGCTAGCTCGAGGGCAGTCTTGGCTCGAACTACGACGTCGAAGCCGTCACCGGGGAGGGAGAGGTTGATTTCATGGTCGCGCTCGGCTCTGTTGAAGGCGGTGGAGGAGACAAGGACGGAGGCGTCGCAGCCATTGGGGAGGCAATCGTGGAGGAAAAGACGGAGAGTGGCGGCGGCGGTGGTGGGGCTAGTGATCTGCTTGTTAGTGACGGTGTCTTGGATGATTTTGGAGAATTGGGGGCAGGATTGCCGGTAGAAATCGAGGGAGAGCCTAGACTCTGAAGGGTTGAGGAGAAATGCTAGTGCTGTGAAGAGGAAAATGAGAATGGTCGTCATGGATGCTTCTCAGAGCTTAACCAGAAGAAGCTCGGAAGAGAAACAGAGAGAGAGGGAAGATGGAGAGAAGAGAGCAGAGAGTGAAGAGAGAGTTGAGGGAGGGGTTTTACTGGGCGAGGGTGAGGGAGAACACGCGTAAATCTATGCACCTCCACCTTCACCTTCAATCACGGGATGCGTCCCATAATCTGTGCGGCCCACTTTGTATTTTTGGTGGGCGTGGGGCCTACTTCATGCCAGGGTGTGTCGGTGGAGTGAAGTTCTTGTGAGTCCAAGGTGGAGAGGAATTGGCATGGTGACACGTTCTACCGTCAAGAATATTGGTGTTGTAAAATGACGAAATAGCCTTGTTTAAACATAGAAAATTACTTTTAAGTTGAAGGAAAAGGGCCCATGCAGCGCGGTTTGAGTGTGTGCCAGAAAGTCGGCATATGAGATTTTATACTATTTGGTAATATACTAATGGGATAATCCACGGCCACCATGGTCCGTGTTTACATGAAGATTTCTTATAAAAATTGTTTAAAAAATACCTCTTAACTTTTGAATTGATTTGGGAGTTAATTAAGGCTATCATATTTTTAATTAACACATATTTTAAATTATTAAATTACTGAATTAAGTTTTATTAAAACGATATACTCCTAATTATTTCATAACTTAAAACAAAAAAAAAAAATTGTTAATAATTTTATAAGATTATTTTTTTAGTATTAAGCATGAAGGATGAAAATAATATTTAACAAATAAAAGGATTAGATTTGAGAAATGAGTTATATCATTTGGTGAAATGGAATATGCAATGCCAGAAGATGGACAATAAAAATAAAATAATGTTATGAAGGAGAATTTGGCGTATAGATGGAATGAACAAATACAGACACGCTATGTACAGTACAGATACAGCCATGGATCAGCACAAGCACAACTGGACCCATTCATCTCTTGTTGAACCTCAAAAATGCTAAAAATTCACAATGATTACTTCAACTTTTTGACTCATTTCTGGAGGCAACTCCATGGATTTTAGAAAGTGTAAGCTCAACCAATAACACCTTTATTAGTGATAACAGGTTAAGTTATAAGACAATTCAAGTAAAAAAAATTAAATTCTAGATATCTTATTATCAAAAATAAAAAAATTATTAGTTAGTTTCACATGACAATATGAATTAAGGTTTGAATGCTTATTAAAAAAAAAAAAAACACTCACATTTAGTGTTATATAATACTTTAAATAATATTTAATATTTTTTTTAACAATAATATGTCTAAAGTTTTGAATTTTAAATTTTTTTCTTGAAATGTCTTACAAGTAAACTTTTTATCACTAATTAAGATCTTATTGGTTGAGCTTACACTTTCTAAAAGAAAAATGTCACTTATTGATACACGCTTTATATATACTTTTTATTTTGTAATTATTTATAAGAGTAAAATTATAAAAAAAAAAAAACATAAATTATAAAAAATAAATACATAAAAAATAAATATACATAAATAAAAGTACACACAACACTACTATTTTTTTTAAAAAAATTATGGAGTTGCCTCCACAAATGAGTCAAAAAGTTGAAGGAATCATTGTGAATTTTTAACAATTTTGAGGTTGAATATTTCATTAATTATTGATTATTGATAAGAAGAGTATAGAGATCATGAAAATGAAGAGAAGGCAGGGATCAATTACTTGAAATTTGAATGATGAATGGGTCCAGTTGTGCTTGTGTTGATCAAAGGCTGTATCTGTACTGTATTTGTTCATTCCATCCATACACCAAATTCAAATAAATTCTTATACTTGAGATTATTTTATTTTTATTGATGATATTCTGACATTGCGTATTAGATGATTGATTCATGGATTTTAATTTATTTCCATTCATTTCTATATTTTATTTAGAACTAACTCTTCATATGACTTCATGTGCATTGTACATTAGAAATCAAATACAAGAGGTGAAACAACTTGGTTGACTTTAAACCATTTGTTAAATAATTGTAACACCCAAAATGATACTCTTTTATTTTATATTATAACACCCTTTCTAAAAAAATTAGTTGTTTTTTAATATAAGACATTTTATAAAGTTTTAAAATTACTTACTTTTTTTTTATGCTTGCCCCTAATTAATATTATTTATTTTTTAATTTTATATTTTAATTATGTGAAAATTAATACATCACTATAGTAGCCAATTAGAGTCTAAGATGACATAGAGAAAAATTTAAAATGTTATATTTTACTTTTTAATAATAAATTAACTAATTTTAAGTACTTTATATGTTTTGATTGAAAGTGCCTTATAATATAAAATAGAACGAGTATAACTCATTTGTCAAAGCTAAATCCTTTTATATAGAAATTGGTAAATATTATTTTTGTCCATTTCGTTTAATACTAATTAATTTTGTATTATAGTTTAAACTTATTACTTTCATCACTTATACTTAAAAATTTATATCAATTTCATCAAATAACATTTCCTAACGATTTAAATTATTACTAAACTCATCATCACTATTAGTATTTTTTTAAGTATAAAAAATAAATTAATAAAATTTTTAAATATAAAAATAAAATTAATAAATTTAAAGTGTAAAAAAAAAAAATATTTAACTATTTAATATTATAATACTCACACGTAATGTATAAACTCAATCAACATGAATTGCTTCAACTAATAAGCATCAAATTACTTGTAAAACTTATAATCAAATTTTATTGTAATCATTCCCTATTTAATAGGCAAATTTATAAATATAATTCTCAACTATATTTTACCCAAAAAGAAAGTTATAAACACATAAAAATTATATATATTTTTCTTTTGACCTTTTAGATCTCCTTAGTAAATATCATTTCTCATTTTCAACTTTCAAGTACGAGGCATTGAAGAATGGAAGATAGTAGAGAACTCTGTAAACAGTACAGTCGGTGAAAGGAAATAGAAGCACTGAGGTAGGACCAAGAGAAAAGATAATGCAGGTTCAGATGAGTGATCCCATACGACAGGAACTAACCAAAAACAACTTAACAACTAAAAATGGAGCTGTATGTGGCACAAAACCATAACACTGCACAACTCATTTAGGATATGTATAAATATAACTCTGCAATTCTAGTGCATGTGCTACCTGGTCCTACCTTCATTCATGACTCCTCCTTGCGTTAATGTCTACATTAAAACTTGTCTGGTTTTCATGCTCTCATTCGTAGATGTGTGTACCAACAAGTGTTTAGTCTAACAAAAAAGATTTAATCCCTCGCAATATGATAAAACGAGATTTAAATTTTTGTTAGAAAAGATGCTCACGTTTAAATCTATTTGATTTGTGAAATTGTTCAATATAAAAATAGAAAAAAGGAGTGGAAAGTTTTATTACATAAAATTTTTCAATAAAAGAATAAAAAAGGGAATGAAAAGCTTTATTACTATGTTTGGTTTGCAATTGAAATAGATAAATATATTGTTTGATATGCAAATAATAGAATGAAAAATTTAACAAAATGACTAAAATAACCCTAGCAAACCTTACTTAACATAATAAAAACACTAACCCACCAAGAATGACCAAAATGCCTATAAGAATTGATCAATACCACCAAATATTTGGCAAGTAGTTTCCTCAAATTTGAGGAATTGAGCATTCTTAGAATGGTCCATTCCGATCCCAATAGTAACCAAACATGCACAATGTGGGAATAGACCATTTCAATATGTATTAAATCCATCAACTAAACATAGAACTAACTTTAATTGGAGGAAAAATCCAAAAAATACGTTCAAGTGTGTAACATGATTAATGAAAAAAATACATTAAAAAAAGAAAAAAGAAAAAAGAAAAGACAAAGAACCAAATCATAGTATTATTCCAACTGGTCTGTGGTCCATGCCAGCTTATCTTATTCATTTTGGCCTTTTACCAAAATAAAGCCAGACAAAAGTTTGATGAAGAAGACAGCTTTGTACAACAATTTTAGATTCAATAAAAATATTGCCTTTCTCTTCTTTCTTGTATATAGAGCCAGAGAAGAGGCTGATGCTTTGCAAGAAGTAAAAGACAATGACAAAAGCAACTTACAATAACACAAAGGAAGAGGAATCCTAAGCCTGTCATATTTCCATGCCAATATAAGCAAAAGAAACAATACAAAAAGGGATGAAACAAAATCAAATCTTAAGCGATTGTACAGTTTTTCACAACACTTAATCATTATGGTTCAGTGGAAATGAAGTTCACCCTTACAATAGCGCTTGTAATTGTCTGGATTCCTCATGAAATTGGCCAGTGTTGAATCATGTGAAGCTCCCATGATGATATTGTGCTTGTTCCACCAATCCATGAAGCTACTTTCCTCCAAGAAAATCTCCGGTGACACTTCATAATTCTTGAGCAACCCGAAAACATATTCCTCGAATTTAAACAATTCCAGCCTTGCCTCTTCCTTTTCTGCTCCACTAGATTCTGCACTGCTCAACAAAAGGAGAGCCTCTTCAACACGCGCCCAAAAGCATGACTCAAAGGTTAGAATAGATTCCACATTTTGTTTCTTTGGATGGTCTGATGTTGTCTTGTTTTCTTCCAGCCACTTCTCCAGCTGTATGTAATGTTCAGATCTATGAGATTGGTAATCTTTACCCTTACTGTTATAGTGATCAGCAATGTCGAGGGGTTCTACCATTCTCCTGTAATTTGTCCCTGCAAAGAGCCAACGGGTACGAAAAGCTGCTTCTTCTTTCTGAGGCTTCATCTGTACCTCTTCAACCATTTTTTTCCAGTAAAGTGTGAGGTCTTTCTTGTACAACACAACATCATGGTCACTTTGTAAGTAAGCTTTTTTGTAGCTGTCGTAGTACCCCATTCGTCGAGTTTTGCCCTCCTTCTTGTACCATTCGAGGTAAGCCATACGTATTTTCATGTCATTCAACTTCTTGAATGGATCAAATTTTTTCTTCTTGCACAATGTGTTTTCTTGCAGTTCCATGCTTTTAACTAATCCAAGGAACTGTTCTTCCTGCAGACATGATAAGGAAAACAGACAGGCTTCATCAAACATTAATCTCGTAACTCAACATGCAGGAAAAGCATCATGTATGTTCAGTTAAGAAATTTTTTCTTCAAGAGCGATGTGTTTTCTTGCAGTTTCATTTTTTTAACAAATCCAATGAACTGTTCTTGCTGCTGTCATGAGAAGGAAGACAGGCTTTGTCAAACATTAATCTTGTCATACAAATCATGCAAGAAAAGCATCATGCGAGGTTCAGTTAGAAATTTCATGGTGTTTGTTATTACTGAAAGAAAACAAGTTACCTGCAGTTGAGCAAACCCAAGAGTTAGGAGCTGCATAATTATATTTGATTGTAATGGAGTAGAATAAGTCATGTTTTCGGTGCATGCTATAAATTCCTTGCTTATGGCCTTGTGCTTTAGATCTTCCACAATTATTCCATAATGATCATTCTGCACTTGGGTTGTATGACTCAACGAACCAAGTACCAATAAAAGTTTCAAAATGGATTCTGGGTTCTCAAAACAAGCAAAACCTTTGTCAGAACACAGTAAAAACGTTCCAAAGGGCTTGTACACACTGGTCTCAGGACTATGGCTAGAAATCCAAAGCCTTGGAACTGGGTCATCGTGAGAGGCCATGTGCAGAAAGCAAGAATTCCACACAGAGCTTCGTGCTATGGCTTGCTGCAGGTTTTTGTCACCGATGAGGGGTGAACCAAATGTGATGCAGAGTGGGAGTTTCTTGCCCAAACCAATACTATCTAATAGCCATAGAGTGAAGAGAGAAGCAATGGATCCTCCAAGAGCATGTCCAGTAACAATTAATGGCTTTGAGCTATCAATCTGCATTAGCATACATGTATATATATATCCAACCATCAATATGACAATTTGTCTAATGACTCAAGTCGAACTCTTTGCTCAGAGAGAGGGCTAGATTTTCAGGATAGGATATCAATTTTCCATTTATTAAATAGTAAATTCCACCATTATTATTCTTATACAAGGTAGTAACTCCTTTTCTTTTGTTTTCTTCTTCCCCAAAGTCAAACTCAAGAAATTCATCACTTGTATATATTGGATAATTCATCAAAAGATCCAAAAACTATGATACATGGTTAAAACACTGCAAAATAATTCGAGCTATTAACATCCTATTCAAACAAATCAAAACTCCCAAATCAAAGTATTCTAATTAACTTCCATAAAAAAAAAAAACAAACTAAAGCACTCCAATTAACAATCAAAATCCATACTTCCTCAAAATTAAAGAAGTAATAACATCAGCCTCAATTTGGCTCTGAAAGGAAATGGTCATTGATCATGCAATTTGAAGATACAATAGAGTCCATGGTTAAGTATCATCCAGCTATCAATGAATTTGAAATGCCTAGAGTATTAGAATAAAGTAAAGGGAAGTACCTGAGATTTCAGGAGAGAGAGTTGATCTCGCTGAGAACACAAGAGTTCAATGGCTGTCCTATTAATAGAGAAAGATTTATAGGCTTTGGAGCATAGAAATTCGAAGTGAGGGAACTGGAAATCCTCTTTGAGAGCTGAAGATGAAACCAAATTTTCTTGAAGATTGTGCTGGGTGCAAACCGATGCAGTCACAAAAACTATGATTGTCAATTTCGATTCCTGTATAACCTGGTGCTTAATGGAGAAAGAAGATAGTAGCTCATTTGCACTGATCCTTGCATAAAGGTCTGAGATTGCAGCCCATGAACGGTCGAGAAGACCAGAGCCAGCCACAAAATTTGCAAGCTCTAATCCACTGCCAAACCTGAAAGCAAAAAGCCAGAAACAGTAAAAATCAAAGCTCTTTCATTTTTGTTATGGGTTTTCTTGTACTATGAAACCCAGAATAGAAATTACAGGAGTAAAGTGGAAAACGCCATTTTTTTCTCTCACATACAGTGTAGATCGGCTCATTTTGTTTTCCGAAAGGCTCTGCAGAATCTGGTTCTAACCCAATTCTGTGATTTTCTGATCTCTTACAGGTGTCCATGTGGTAATAAATGAAAACCAGCCCACAGAAATGAAAGTAGTGCATCGGAAAGTGACGGGAAGGAGCGGCAATTTTCATTTGCTTAACAAGCAAGCAGCTCAAGAAGGGAATGTCAACGACTCGGAGTCAACCTGCAGGAAAGCATATTCTCAGATAAGCCACGCAAAGGAACAAGAATGACAGATGGAAAGAATTATTCATATATAGGTTTCACGTTTCAGTTATACACCTGAGTTCGTAAACTACGAGATATAAACGATGTATCACTTTTTCGGCCATTCGTATTTAATTGATAAAATAAGTTGCTACAAAAAACTAATCTAGTTCAGAATAAAAGAAAGAATAAAACTTATGAAAACTTGTTAGTTTAAAAGAAAAAAAAATTATGGATACTTTCGATAAAAAATAATAATTCTGGACACTTAAAGTTTTAAATCCATCTTTTTATATTTAACATATTATGAGTTTTAATTTGATTATTGTCAGTTAAATTTTTTATACTCTAATTTATTATAAAAAAATATGAATAATTCATAGTAACAGAAACTCTTCTATATGATATTTGTTTAAAACAGAAAGACTCTTTTATATGTTAGTTTTATATTTAAAACTTTTATTTATGATATATTAATTTTTTTAAAAAAAAACACTATAAATTTTGATCAAATACATCAATACAATATACGAACAATAAACTTATTCAAAACTAACATTTTTAGATCATGCTAAAACCTAATTTGACTATAAAATAACTAAGAAAATGACTACATATTCAGACTCTGCAATACAAAATCACAAAGAAAGCACTGGTAACTGGTGAGATTTAATGTCCAATATTAAAGACAAAAATAAAAAGAATAGCTGAGCTGTGTTCAACTGAATACAATCAAAACATAAGATGAAAATTCCTGATAACCCCCTTCTAACTTTTTAAAAAAACAAAGAAAATCAAAACATCAAGGAGTAATAATTAAAAAGTAAAAAAATATGTGTTAGCGTTTAATTTCATATATCTAAGTTGGGGCTCAATGTTCTGACGACCTTCATATAAAGTCCACTCTTTATTCCAAAATCTCGATGTTTGATGTATGTGACTTAAAATAAGTACATATCCTACAAAAGAAACACTCATAAACAAGCCAAAATTTCCTGACCCACCAGCCATATGAATGTCTCAGAGCACCAGAAGGTTCCTCTTTATGTAGAATCACCCCTTGTTTGAAGCTGATAGAGAGAAGAGAATGTTAGCCAGGGTAAAAAGAACCCATCAAAGCTGCCCTTGATGTGAAGATTCATCTCACTGAGAAATTGGTTGATGTTAGTGCCAGATATATCCCCACATTGAAGCCATATTTTTTTTCTAGCATATGGGACTGCTGAATTAGTATGGATGTCCTTTGTGTATGTAATAGTTAGGGGCAAACAGTAACAGAACAAATACAACTTTGAGCCCTCATGATTCCAAAATGGCTGACACTATTACCAATTTCCAACCAACTTCCGGTATTCCGAACCTGCCAGCCATTAAAACTCTTTAGTTGCAGAGTCCAAGACATTTCTAAACATTATCTTGACCTTTGTATTCTACTTAAAATGAAGATGCAGAAACATTTTATGATAAGGAATCGAAAGAATATGAGATGATGACATTATTTAGAATAAGATGATACTATTAAGAATAAGGTGATCATACCAGGAAGAAGAAATGAATGGTCATCACATCTGAGAGTAAATATTACAAGAAAATAGCATCCCAATCTTGGAACTTGGTTCAGTTTAGTTATTGCACTGAATACACATCTGCAATTCAATCCATTTAAAGAAATAAGACTGAGAAATGTAAAACATCTAGAATCCACTGAGCAATGTAAGAAAGTATAACAGAGTTAAAAATATGAGATTAGAAATAATAACAGTGCGCCTAAATTAGAGGGTGTTAGTGCCATTAGGCAGTCATACGATCAATATACACAAAACCCACAGCTAGAAAGTTGCCAATATCACCATATTGCTTAGTTTGGATAGATCATCAGAAAGAAAGGGAGTTTCAGATCTGATGTTAATTGAGTCTCAATTAAGTTAATATTGTAAAGAAACTATAGTTAGCTTTAATGGAAAATTTTCGAGTTCACTTACATGACAAGCATGAATGGTATAAATAACTTGAAGATAAGTAGGGCCACCATCAGAAATGGCTGCAATGTAAAGGAAGCAATATCAATTCGAGAGCTGATTAACAACATATAACTTACATCTTCAAAAGTTCAATCTTCACTTACACTAAGGATGGTTATGAACGGATAGATTGACGAAATCTCAAAGCTAGCAATACTTGCAAAGTTCCCTGTTCCAAAGAAGGCAACATTGAACAAAACTATCTGCAAGACACAATAATTTCTACACAAGTCACATTCAAGACAATGTAAGTTACTAATCAGGTGCTGTTTTTGTAGGCCCATATATTTTATTAGAAGAATCTTCAAAATTAACTCAACTCAATAGATGGGTCATTAGGTAAGAGAAAAAAAAAAACTTCAAAGTTAATTATGTTAAGAAGAAAATACAAAAGGGAAGATAAGACTTACAAATATCAATGGGATTCTCACATCAGATAACTGCAAAGATCTATTAGTGTGTCCAAAGATGAGATGATTTCCGGCATTTTTAACAGAAGCTGATGACTTATTTACAATATTTAAGTTGAGAAGTGTGTTTTCAAATAGTATCCATGCCATATGTACAAGAGCAAGAGCAGCATAGAACACAGCTTCATATCTGCTCAGGTATCAAGAATTTATATTAAATACGACCTGAGAGCAGCCAAAAAACAAAGGCAGGAGAATGAGATATACCCAATGGAAAGAAGAAGGAAAGAAGGTGCAAAACCAAGAAAAATGGAAGTAAGCGGGGATAAGATGCTGTTTACTGAAAATAGTGGGAGCACCATTGAAAAACCTAAAAACAAAAAGAGGTCGTAAATCTCAATCAATATTGCATATCCAATTGTCAATGTTCTATGCACAAGTAATTTAGAAGTAACAATGAGGTAAAAATGAAATATAAGAACAAAATTCATTACCCTTAGGGAATCTAGACTTTCCCAGAACATAGATGAGAGTATTGATAACACCAAACTAATAAATATACATAAAAGCATCTCATGAAGTTAAATGCCTCAATCCAAGCAATGAGTTTTACAAAAATAGATAGCTATGTTAACAAAAATTGAGTATTTTGACCAGTCAAATGTCAGATTAGCTAAAAGTTCACTATAAATATTATGCATAGTTTCATTGAAGAAAAATAGTCAAGTCCATACTCCAGCCATGTTCCAAACTATATGTGCTTTCATATAATCGGGTGTGTTAAGGGTTAAGAAATTCATTCTGGGCCTTAGCCGAATGGGCAGTTCTTTTAACAATCCAAATATCACGAGTGTACATCTAGATGGGTTGTATAATATATAAGCATATTGTTGACATACTCTATATGTACTAGTATTGATATTTTATTTATGGAAACAAAGTTTCAGTTCCATGACCAGCCTTAAAGGAAACAAAAATGATTTAATCTATACCATATCCAAAGAAATATTTAAAAAATGACACATACAAACAAATTTACATATTTTGAATGGAATGAAGAAAATACAGCAGTATAATGCTACCAATAAAATTTTTGTATGCCATCAAAACTCAGTAGCAAAAGGAGAAAAATAAAGTATACCAGCAATTGACCAATTTATGAACTGGTGTAGTGCAAGCAATTCTTGCTTTTCCGTTCTGTGAGATGTTGATAAATACACCATCATGGAAGATAAAGCAACCAAAAGAGCCGAGTCATGTAAAAGAAAAAGTTTTCAAATTATCAATTGATCTATTTGATATTATACATAATTGAGCTTCTAAACCAAATGGAGGATAAAAGCCAAGATGTACACCTGTAAGTAAAATAGGCCTGAAAACTTGGGATTCTTCAATTCATGATTGCGTATGCTTAGCCAATACTTACTTACACCAGCATGTAAATCTATTTGGTAATATACTAATGGGATAATCAACGGCCACCATCGTCCGTGTTTATATGAAGATTTCTTATAAAAATTGTTTAAAAAATACCTCTTAACTTTTAAATTTATTTGGGAGTTAATTAAGGCTATCATTTTTTAATTAACACATATTTTAAATTATTAAATTACTCAATTAACTTTTATTAAAATGATACACTCTTAATTATTTTATAACTTGAAACAAAAAAAAATAATTGGTTTTAGCTCTAAATAATTTTATAAGATTATTTTTTTAGTATTAAGCATTAAGGATGAAAATAATATTTAACAAATAAAAGGATTAGATTTGAGAAATGAGTTATATCATTTGGTGAAATGGAATATGCAATGCCAGAAGATGGACAATAAAAATAAAATAATGTTATGAAGGAGAATTTGGCGAATAGATGGAATGAACAAATACTGACAGGTTATATACAGTACAGATACAGCCTTCGATCAGCAAAAGCACAACTGGACCCATTCATCTCTTGTTGAACCTCAAAAATGCTTAAAAATTCACAATGATTAACTCATTTGTGGAGGCAACTCCATGGATTTTAGAAAGTGTAAGCTCAACCAATAACACCTTTATTAGTGATAACAGGTTAAGTTATAAGACAATTCAAGTAAAAAGTTTTAAATTCTAGATATCCTATTATAAAAAAAAAATTATTAGTTAGTTTCACGTGACAATATGAATTAAGATTTGAATGCTTATTAAAAAAAAAAAAAAAACTCACATTTAGTGTTATATAATGCTTTAAATAATATCTAATTTTTTTTTCAACAATAATATGTCTAAAGTTTTGAATTAAATGTTTTTTTCTTGAAATCTCTTACAAGTAAATTTACTCAATTAACGTAGGTTTTTTGTAACATAACAAATTAAGGTTTGAACGTTTATTAAAAAAACACTTATATCTAATGTTATACAGTACTTCAAATAATATCTAATAATTTTCTTTTAACAATAATATGTCTAAAGTTTTGAATTTAAAATTATTTGCTTGGAATATATTACTAATTAAGGTCTTATTGGTTGAGCTTACACTTCCTAAAAGGAAAATGTCACTTACACACTTATTAATACACACTTTATATATATATATATATATATATATATTATTTTGTAATTATTTATAAAGAGAAAACCGTAAATAAAAAAAAAAAGATGCATAAAAAATATAAGAAATAAATATACACAAACGTGCATATAACATCACTCATTTCTAAAATCTATGGAGTTGCCTCCACAAATGAGTGAAAAAGTTGAAGGAATCATTTGTGAATTTTTAACAATTTTGAGATTGAATATTTCATTAATTATTGATTATTGATAAGAAGAGTATAGAGATCATGAAAATGAGGAGAAGCCAGGGATCAATTACTTGAAATTTCAGTTGTGCTTGTGTTGATCAAAGGCTGTATCTATACTGTAATTGTTCATTCCATCCATACACCAAATTCAAATAAATTCTCATGGTTGAGACTATTTTATTTTTATTGTTGATTGTATATTAGATGATTGATTCATGGATTACATGTCATTTCTATTCATTTCTATATTTTATTTAGAACTCTTCATGTGACTTCATCGGGTGCATTGCACATTAGAAATCAAATACCAAGAGGTGAAACAACTTGGTTGACTTTAAACCATTTGTTAAATAATTGTCAAACATCCAGAATGATACTCTTTGTTTTATATTGCATGACTCTTCTAAAAACTTAAGTGTTTTTAATATAACATATTTTACAAAATTTTAAAATTGTTTATTATTTTTTTCATATTTGACCTTTAATTTTTTTTTTTAATTTTCATATTTTAATTTTGTGTAAAATTAATATATTATTACAATAGTCAATTAAAGTCTAACATTAAACATGAATAAATTTAAAATGTTGTATTTTTTTAAAAAAACAATTAATTAATTTTAATTATTAAAATATTATTTTCATGTATTTAAAATTGTTAAATATTATTTTCGTGTATTTTATTTAATATTAATTAATTTTATACTTTATAATTTAAACTTATTAATTTCATCTCTCATATTTAAAAATATTTATTAATTTCATCAAATAACATTTCCAATGACTTAAACCACCACTAAACTCATCATTACTGTTAGTATTTTTTTTTAAGTACGAAACATGAAATTAATAAAAAAAATTAATATAAAAAATAAAATTAATAAGTTTAAATTGTAAAAAATAAATAATATTTAACTATGTAATATTATAATACTCACAAGTAATATATAAACTCAACCAACATGAATTGCGTCAACTAATAAGATCAAATTACTTGTAAAATTTATAATCAAATCTTATTGTAATCATTCCCTATATAATAGGCAAATTTATAAATGTCATTCTCAACTATATTTTGCCCAAAAAGAAAGTTATAAACACATAATAATATTATATATATATATATATATATATATATATATATATATATATATATATATATATATATATATATTTTCTTTTTACCTTTTAGATCTGCTTAGGAAATATCATATCTCATTTTCAACTTCCAAGTACAAGGCATTGAAGAATGGAAGACAGTAGAAAAACACTGTAAACAGTAAGTACAGTCGGTGAAAGGAAAAAAGATAATGCAGTTTCAGATGAGTGATCCCATACGACAGAAACTAACCAAAAACAACCCAACAACTAAAAATGGAGCTGTAGGTGGCACAAAACCATAACACTGCGCAACTCATTTAGGATATGTATAAATATAACTCTGCAATTCTAGTGCATGTGCTACCTGGTCCTACCTTCATTCATGACTCCTCCTTGCGTTAATGTCTACATTAAAACTTGTTTGGTTTTCATGCTCTCAATCGTAGATGTGTGTACCGACAAGAGTTGAGTTTGGCAAAAGAGGTTAATCCCTCGTAATATGATAAAACGAGATTCAAATTTCTACTAAAAGAAATACTCACGTTCAGATTCTGTTTGGTTTATAAAATTGTTCAATATAAAAATAAAAAGAGAAATAAGAAAAAAAAAACGAAAAGTTTTATTACTATATTTGGTTTGTAATGAGAATAAATGAATACATTATTTGATATACAAAGAATAGAATCAAAACTTTAACAAAATAACTAAAATAACCCTTATTATTTTTAATAAACAAACTTTGCTTAACATAATGAAAACACTGACCCACCTAAAATTACCAAAATGCCTATTAGTTGACCAATATCACCAAATATTTGGCAACGTAGTTTCCTCAAATTTGAGGAATTGAGCATTCCTAGAAGACTCCGTTCCCATTCTAATAGTAACCAAACATGCACAATGTGGGAATAGACTATTTCAAGATTTATGAAATCCATCAACTAGACATGCTCAAATAGGATTAACTCTAATTGGAGGATATTTATGAAAAATCCAAAAAATACGTTCAAGTGTGTAACATGATTAATGAAAAAAATACATTAAAAAAAGAAAAAAGAAAAGACAAAGAACCAAATCATAGTATTATTCCAACTGGTCTGTGGTCCATGCCAGCTTATCTTATTCATTTTGGCCTTTTACCAACATAAAGCCAGACAAAAGTTTGATGAAGAAGACAGCTTTGTGCAACAATTTTAGATTCAATAAAAATATTGCCTTTCTCTTCTTTCTTGTATATAGAGCCAGAGAAGAGGCTGATGCTTTGCAAGAAGTAAAAGACAATGACAAAAGCAACTTACAATAACACAAAGGAAGAGGAATCCTAAGCCTGTCATATTTCCATGCCAATATAAGCAAAAGAAACAATACAAAAAGGGATGAAACAAAATCAAATCTTAAGCGATTGTACAGTTTTTCACAACACTTAATCATTATGGTTCAGTGGAAATGAAGTTCACCCTTACAATAGCGCTTGTAATTGTCTGGATTCCTCATGAAATTGGCCAGTGTTGAATCATGTGAAGCTCCCATGATGATATTGTACTTGTTCCACCAATCCATGAAGCTACTTTCCTCCAAGAAAATCTCCGGTGACACTTCATAATTCTTGAGCAACCCGAAAACATATTCCTCGAATTTAAACAATTCCAGCCTTGCCTCTTCCTTTTCTGCTCCACTAGATTCTGCACTGCTCAACAAAAGGAGAGCCTCTTCAACACGCGCCCAAAAGCATGACTCAAAGGTTAGAATAGATTCCACATTTTGTTTCTTTGGATGGTCTGATGTTGTCTTGTTTTCTTCCAGCCACTTCTCCAGCTGTATGTAAAGTTCAGATCTATGAGATTGGTAATCTTTACCCTTACTGTTATAGTGATCAGCAATGTCGAGGGGTTCTACCATTCTCCTGTAATTTGTCCCTGCAAAGAGCCAACGGGTACGAAAAGCTGCTTCTTCTTTCTGAGGCTTCATCTGTACCTCTTCAACCATTTTTTTCCAGTAAAGTGTGAGGTCTTTCTTGTACAAAACAACATCATGGTCACTTTGTAAGTAAGCTTTTTTGTAGCTGTCGTAGTACCCCATTCGTCGAGTTTTGCCCTCCTTCTTGTACCATTCGAGGTAAGCCATACGTATTTTCATGTCATTCAACTTCTTGAATGGATCAAATTTTTTCTTCTTGCACAATGTGTTTTCTCGCAGTTCCATGCTTTTAACTAATCCAAGGAACTGTTCTTCCTGCAGACATGATAAGGAAAACAGACAGGCTTCATCAAACATTAATCTCGTAACTCAACATGCAGGAAAAGCATCATGTATGTTCAGTTAAGAAATTTTTTCTTCAAGAGCAATGTGTTTTCTTGCAGTTTCATTTTTTTAACAAATCCAATGAACTGTTCTTGCTGCTGTCATGAGAAGGAAGACAGGCTTTGTCAAACATTAATCTTGTCATACAAATCATGCAAGAAAAGCATCATGCGAGGTTCAGTTAGAAATTTCATGGTCTTTGTTATTACTGAAAGAAAACAAGTTACCTGCAGTTGAGCAAACCCAAGAGTTAGGAGCTGCATAATTATATTTGATTGTAATGGAGTAGAATAAGTCATGTTTTCAGTGCATGCTGTAAATTCCTGGCTTATAGCCTTGTGCTTTAGATCTTCCACAATTATTCCATAATGATCATTCTGCACTTGGGTTGTATGACTCAATGAACCAATTACCAATAAAAGTTTCAAAATGGATTCTGGGTTCTCAAAACAAGCAAAACCTTTGTCAGAACACAGTAAAAACGTTCCAAAGGGCTTGTACACACTGGTCTCAGGACTATGGCTAGAAATCCAAAGCCTTGGAACTGGGTCATCGTGAGAGGCCATGTGCAGAAAGCAAGAATTCCACACAGAGCTTCGTGCTATGGCTTGTTGCAGGTCTTTGTCACCGATGAGGGGTGAACCAAAGGTGATGCAGAGTGGGAGTTTCTTGCCCAAACCAATACTATCTAATAGCCATAGAGTGAAGAGAGAAGCAATGGATCCTCCAAGAGCACGTCCAGTAACAATTAATGGCTTTGAGCTATCAATCTGCATTAGCATACATATATATATATATATATATATACAAACATCAATATGAAAATTTGTCTAATGACTCAAGTCGAACTCTTTGCTCAGAGAGAGGGCTAGATTTTCAGGATAGGATATCAATTTTCCATTTGTTAAACAGTAAATTCCACCATTATTATTCTTATACAAGGTAGTAACTCCTTTTCTTTTTCTTTCTTCTTCCCCAAAGTCAAACTCAAGAAATTCATAACTTGTATATATTGGATAATTCATCAAAAGATCCAAAAACTATGATACATGGTTAAAACACTGCAAAATAATTCGAGCTATTAACATCCTATTCAAACAAATCAAAACTCCCAAATCAAAGTACTCTAATTAACTTCCATCAAATAACAAAACAAAACAAAAGCACTCCAATTAACAATCAAAATCCATACTTCCTCAAAATTAAAGAAGTAATAACATCGGCGTCAATTTGGCTTTGAAAGGAAATGGTCATTGATCATGCAATTTGAAGATCCAATTAGACTCCATGGTTAAGTATCATCCAGCTATCAATGAATTTGAAATGCCTCGAGTATTAGAGTAAAGGGAAGTACCTGAGATTTCAGGAGAGAGAGTTGATCTCGCAGAGAACACAAGAGTTCAATGGCTGTCCTATTAACAGAGAAAGATTTATAGGCTTTGGAGCATAGAAATTCGAAGTGAGGGAACTGGAAATCCTCTTTGAGAGCTGAAGATGAAACCAAATTTTCTTGAAGATTGTGCTGGGTGCAAACCGGTGCAGTCACAAAAGCTATGATTGTCAATTTCGATTCCTGTATAACCTTGTGCTTAATGGAGAAAGAAGAAGATAGTAGGTCATTTGCACTGATCCTTGCATAAAGGTCTGAGATTGCAGCCCATGAACGGTCGAGAAGACCAGAGCCAGCCACAAAATTTGCAAGCTCTAATCCACTGCCAAACCTGAAAGCAAAAACCCAGAAACAGTAAAAATCAAAACTTACTTTCATTTTTGTTATGGGTTTTCTTGTACTATGAAACCCAGAAAAGAAATTACAGGAGTAAAGTGGAAAACGCCATTTTTTCTGTCACATACAGTGTATATCGGCTCATTTTGTTTTCCGAAAGGCTCTGCAGAATCTGGTTCTAACCCAATTCTGTGATTTTCTGATCTCTTACAAGTGTCCATGTGGTAACAAATGAAAACCAGCGAACAGAAATGCAAGTAATGCTTCGGAAATTGACAGGAAAGAGCGGCACTTTTCATTTGCTTAACAAGGAAGGAGCTCAAGAAGGGAATATCAACGACTCGGAGTCAACCTGTAGGAAAACATGTTCTCAGATAAGCCACGCAAACGAACAAGAATGACAGATGGAAAGAATTACTCATTTATAGGTTTCACGTTTCAGTTATACACCTGAGTTCGTGAACTACGAGATACAAACGATGTATCACTTCTCGTATTGGGCATTACCAAATTCCACCCCCAACTTTAACAAACACCACCTTTCTCTTTTATTTTATTTTTTTTCATTCCAAAAATACCCTTCATCCCCCTCAATCGGCCTCTCCATCTCTTCTCTCTTTTCCTACAAGCCCTACCATCCCCTTAGCCACGGCACCCATTTTCTCCTTCCTTCACATTTCTCATTCGGGTGGCGAAGGTATTGCCTTTCGCCACCTTCGCCTTTAATGTCCACCACCCCTTCAATTGCATATAAAATGAGATTTGTATGTTATATTTTTAGTTTTGAATTGGTGAGAGGTATTTGGTGCCATAAACGCTCATACACATGCGTTAATAGCTGAAAAACACTCATGCACAAGCATTATTACATCAACACCTCTTCAAAAGCGTTGAGGACCATCGACGCCTCTTCAGAAGCGTTGGATGAAATATATATATATATATATATATATATATATATATATATATATATATATATATATATATATTATTAAATAAATTACATTACTTACTTTATATATATTTTTTTTAAAATTAAAAATTTAATAATTTATAATATTTTTAAAATTTATTATGCATATTTTTAAAATTAATTATATATTTTTATATTTTTTTAAATTAAATATATATTTTTTAAAATTATATATATTTATATATATATCAACGCCTCTTTAAAAGCGTTTAGAATCGTCAAGGCGTTATAGTAAAATATATATATATATATATATATTATTAAATTTAAATACATTATTTTTACTTAATATATATATATATATATATATATATATATATATATATATTTTTAAAATTAAATATTTAATAATTTATAATATTTTTAAAATTAAATATGTATTTTTAAAAATTATTTATATATATATCAACGTCTCTCCAGTGACGTTGAGGAATAAGTAATATATATATATATATATATAAATTTTAAAAATATATATTTAATTTAAAAAAATTATAAAAATATATAATTAATTTTAAAAATATAAATAATAAATTTTAAAAATATTATAAATTATTAAATATTTAATTTTAAAAATATATATATATATTTCTTTAAACATAAGTAATGTATTTAAATTTTTAATATATATATATATATATATATATATATATATATATATATATATATTGCAACAGCTCTTTAGAGGCGTTGATTGAGGCATTGATATATATATAAATATATATAATTTAAAAAAAATATATTTTTAATTTAAAATTATTATAAATTATTAAATGTTTAATTTTAAAAAATATATATATATTTCTTCAAACAGAAGTAATGTATTTAAATTTAATATATATATATATATATTTCACCCAACGCCTCTAAAGAGGCGTTGATGGTACTCAACGCTTCTGAAGAGGTGTTGATGTAATAACGTTTGTGCATGGGCGTTTTTTAGCTATTAACGCATGTGTATGAGCGTTTATGACACCAGTTACCTCTCACTGATTCGAAACAAAAAAATACAACATACAAATCTTGTTTTATATGCAATTGAACTCTACACAAACAATGTAGACTCAAAAATCAATTTTTTTACTCTTGTAAATCACAAAAACAACAAAGGAAATAAGAATAAATTGTTAGGTTTCCTTCAGTCCTATAGCCATCGCGCAGGGGTGGAGGAAAGACATGAGCGATATTCTTTCAGTCTGCAAGGGCATTATGGTCATTTCACGCTGAGAGGGGTGGTGTTTGGTAAAGGTGAGGGTGGTATAAGGTAAAACCCCTTCGTATTTAATTGATAAAATAAGTTGCTACAAAAAACTAATCTTGCTCGGAATAAAAGAAAGAATGAAACTTATGAAAACTTATTAGTTTAAAAGAAAGAATAATTATGGATACTTTCAATAACAAAAATTGTGGATACTTAAAGTTTTAAATCCATCTTTTTATATCTAACATATTATGAGTTTTAATTTGATTATTGTCAATGAAATTTTTTATACGCTAATTTACTATAAAAACTATGAATAATTCATGATAATAGGAAGACTCTTGTACATGAGAAATTATTTGTTTAAAACAAAAAAACTCTTGTATATGTTAGATTTATACTTTTATTTATGACATATTAATGTTTAGTATTAATTTTTTTAAAGACATTTTAAATTTTGATCAGGTACATCAATACAGTATACAAACAATAAACTAATTCAAAACTAACATTTTTAGATCGTGCTAAAACCTAATTTGACTATAAAATAACTAAGAAAACGACTACAGATTCAGATTCTGTAATACAAAAATCACAAACAAAGCACTGGTAACTGGTGAGACTTAATGTCCAATATTAAAGACAAAAATAAAAAGAATAGCCAATAGCTGAGCTGTGCTCAGCAGAATACAATCAAAACATAAGATGAAAATTCCTGATAACCCCCTTCTAAATTTAAAAAAAAAACAAAGAAAATCAAAACATCAAGGAGTAACAATTAAAAAGTAAAAAATATGTGCCAGCGTTTAATTCCATATATCTAAGCGGGGGCTCAATGTTCTGAAGACCTTCACATAAGGTCCTCTCCCTTGTTCCAAAATCTCAATGTTTGATGTATGTGGCTTACAGGAAGTACGTGTCCTACAAAAGAAACACACATAAACAAGCCAAAATTTCCTGACCCACCAGCCATATGAATGTCTCAGAGCACTAGAAGGTTCCTCTTTATGTAGAATCACCCCTTGTTTGAAGCTGATAGAGAGAAGAGAATGTTAGCCAGGGTAAAAAGAACCCATCAAAGCTGCCCTTGATGTGAAGATTCGTCTCACTGAGAAATTGGTTGATGTTAGTGCCAGATATATCCCCACATTGAAGCCATTTAAATTTCTTTTCTAGCATATGGGACTGCTGAATTACTATGGATGTCCTTTGTGTATGTATTAGTTAGGGCAAACAGTAACAGAACAAATACAACTTGAGCACTCATGATTCCAAAATGGCTGATACTATTACCAATTTCCATCCAACTTCCGGTGTTCCGAACCTGCCAGCCATTAAAACTCTTTAGTTGCAGAGTCTAAGACATTTCTAAACATTGTCTTGACCTTTGTATTCTACTTAAAATGAAGATGCAGAAACATTTTATGATAAGGAATCGAAAGAGTATGAGATGATGACAATATTTAGAAAAGATGATACTATTAAGAATAAGGTGATCATACCAGGAAGAAGAAATGAATGGTCATCACATCCGAGTGTAATATTACAAGAAAATAGCATCCCAATCTTGGAACTTGGTTCAGTTTAGTTATTGCACTGAATACACATCTGCAATTCAATCCATTTAAAGAAATAAGACTGAGAAATGTAAAACATCTAGAATCCACTGAGCAATGTAGGAAAGTATAACAGAGTTAAAAATATGAGATTAGAAATAATAACAGTGCGCCTAAATTAGAGGGTGTTAGTGCCATTAGGCAGTCATACGATCAATATACACAAAACCCACAGCTAGAAAGTTGCCAATATCACCATATCTCTTAGTTTGGATAGATCATCAGAAAGAAAGGGAGTTTCAGATCTTATGTTAATTGAGTCTCAATGAAGTTAATATTGTAAAGAAACTATAGTTAGCTTTAATGGAAAATTTGCGAGTTCACTTACATGACAAGCATGAATGGTATAAATAACTTGAAGATAAGTAGGGCCGCCATCAGAAATGGCTGCAATGTAAAGGAAGCAATATCAATTCAAGAGCTGATTAACAACATATAACTTACATCATCAAAAGTTCAATCTTCACTTACACTAAAGATGGTTATGAACCGATAGACTGATGAAATCTCAAAGCTAGCAATACTTGCAAAGTTCCCTGTTCCAAAGAAGGCAACATTGAACAAAACCATCTGCAAGACACAATAATTTCTACACAAGTCAAATTCAAGACAATGTAAGTTACTAATCAGGTGCTGTTTTTGTAGGCCCATATATTTTATTAGAAGAATCTTCAAAATTAACTCAACTCAATAGATGGGTCATTAGGTAAGAGAAAAAAAAAAACTTCAAAGTCAATTATGTTAAGAAGAAAATACAGAAGGGAAGATAAGACTTACAAATATCAATGGGATTCTCACATCAGATAACTGCAAAGATCTATTAGTGTGTCCAAAGATGAGATGATTTCCGGCATTTTTAACAGAAGCTGATGGCTTATTCACAATATTTAAGTTGAGAAGTGTGTTTTCAAATAGTATCCATGCCATGAGTACAAGAGCAAGAGCAGCATAGAACACAGCTTCATATCTGCTCAGTTATCAAGAATTTATATTAAACACGTCCCGAGAGCAGCCAAAAAACAAAGGCAGGAGAATGAGATATACCCAATGGAAAGAAGAAGGAAAGAAGGTGCAAAACCAAGAAAAATGGAAGTAAGCCGGGATAAGATGCTGTTTACTGAAAATAGTGGGAGCACCATTGAAAAACCTAAAAACAAAAAGAGGTCGTAAATATCAATCAGTATTGCATATCCAATTATCAATGTTCTATGCACAAGTAATTTAGAAGTAACAATGAGGTAAAATATAAGAACAAAATTCATTACCCTTAGGGAATCTAGACTTTCCCAGAACATAGATGAGAGTATTGATAACACCAAACTAATAAATATACATAAAAGCATCTCATGCAGTTAAATGCCTCAATCCAAGCAATGAATGTTACAAAAATGGATAGCTATGTTAACAAAAATTGAGTATTTTGAACAGTCAAATGTCAGATTAGCTAAAAGTTCACTATAAATATTATGCATAGTTTCATTGAAGAAAAATAGTCAAGTCCATACTCCAGCCATGTTCCAAACTATATGTGCTTTCATATAATCGGGTGTGTTAAGGGTTAAGAAATTCATTCTGGGCCTTAGCCGAATGGGTAGTTCTTTAAGAATCCAAATATCACGAGTGTACATCTAGACAGGTTGTTTAATATATAAGCATATTGTTGACATACTCTATATGTACTAGTATTGATATTTTATTTATGGAAACAAAGTTTCAGTTCCATGACCAGCCTTAAAGCAAATAAAAATGATTTTATCTATACCATATCCAAAGAAATATATAAAAAATGACACATACAAACAAATTTAGATATTTTGAATGGAATGAAGAAAATACAGCAGTATAATGCTACCAATAAAATTCTTGTATGCCATCAAAACTCAGTAGCAAAAGGAGAAAAATAAAGTATACCAGCAATTGACCAATTTATGAACTGGTGTAGTGCAAGCAATTCTTGCTTTTCCGTTCTGTGAGATGTTGATAAATACACCATCATGGAAGATAAAGCAACCAAAAGAGCCTAGTCATGTAAAAGAAAAAGTTTTCAAATTATGAATTGATCTATTTGATATTATACATAATTGAGCTTCCAAACCAAATGGAGGATAAAAGGCAAGATGTACACCTGAAAGTAAAAGAGGCCTGAAAACTTGGGATTCTTCAATTCATGATTGCATATGCTTAGCCAATACTTACTTACACCAGCATGTAAATCTACCCACCTTGCAGTTATTCCTATAACAATGATAATAGCTCCACTAGCAATCCTGCATATATGATATAAAGTATAATATGATTTATCTTGTTTCTTCAGAATGTAATGTAATTATGAGATAGAAGAAGTATTAACAGATAAACTTCTCAAAAAATAGATGAATAAGCAAAAAGAGAAAAGAGAAATGGAATCTCAACAAGAGTGAAGGTCAAAAATTGTACAGAAAGATTATTATCACATGGATGACAGAAGTTCTCAGAGTCTTGATGGTAAAAAGAGTATATAAGATCTTTTTGCTGCCATGGCGTAGCATTATACATTTGTCAATAAAATAAAATAAAGAGAAAGGAAAGAAATTGCGACATAAAAAGACCAATTCAGAAATATATCTGAAACTAACAAAGAGTGCATTTAGAATTCAAAGAAGGATCAAAATTTGAAATTTACTTTCTACCTGAAATTCATAGATCATTTGGCATTTTAACAAATCATTAATACTTCAAAACAAGTAACAGAAGAGATAAAGGATTCAAAGAAGATTAAGAGATAAAAATAGAAAACGATATATCATAGTGTGTAGGTTTCTTATCTTTAAAGTGTATAAAGAGAAAGTGAAATATTCAAATTGTAACCCTCTACAATGGAGAGGGATATCGGTTCATTGTTTTGGAAACACATCCCCTCTCACTGGAAGCGTACACAATCAGATACAAGTGAAATATTAAAAATGCACTGGGTAAAATTCAGTATCCATAGTTTTAAACACTTTTGAGTTCGGCATATTCAGTGTGTCTACCTTTCATGTATTGGAATTTTCCTTATGTTTCTTTACATTGTATGAAGCAAATACAAAATGGAAGTTACTTACACTAATTGATTGTGGTCAGGAATTTCTGCAGGCATCAATGTGAAAAGAGATAAAAACCAACATGAAATGCAAACAAATATTGGTATTCCAGATCTCCAGGGTATTAACTTAGAAAGATATAGAGAAGCCAAGGTCCCTGCAATCAGGAAACACCAAGTATATAGCTTCCTTTCTGTGAAGCTGTTCACCTGCAAAAGGAACCGTATAGTTTTGATCAGATGGCTTAGCGTTTTACAAAGGCAGAAGAAACCATGTTTAAATAGTCATACCAGGAATTCAAGAATGAAGACTGAGACAGCAGCAATGACTAGAAGCTTAAAGATATAATTCAATCTTCTTCCAGACAAGTGCTTCCATAATGCTTTTAGAAAGTGGTATTCACTAAATATTTGCACCCATAAAAATGATGTCATAATCATGTATGCATGGTAGAGAGGAGGTGCGTGCTCCAGCAACAACAGAAAGCAAAGTATTCCCGTCACCATACATCCATAGAGATATACCTGGAAAAGAATATAAGATACTTGATATATCAAATTAATGGACATAAAAACAAATTGATATTGAGAAGAAACCAATAAGTAGTCAATTATCTTCAGCTAAGAGTTATGATAAACTGAGCTACCATGTTATTAATACATTTTCAATTATATGTTTGGTATGTATCTCTCCATAATATCTTTCGTTTTACTTTCAATTGATACTGTAATTACATATTAAAAGAAGATAAACCAGAAATAACATTATGGAAAGGGTAAGCTCACACAAACATTACTTTTCCATTTTTATTTCTCTGAACTGCTTCTTCCACTTCAAAAATATTTCCTGGAAATGATGTATATGACTGTAGAACATGAAGCACAAGATAGATCATCCAGCCAATATAGCCAAGGGTAATTACAGTCATGAGCATCAGCCAGTCATAGGTTTGAAAATAATGAAGTCCGTCCAGTGCCAAACTTCTAAGGTTTTGGGATAGGTTCATTGCAGCTTCATAGTCTCTAGCCAATATCAGATCCTCAATTTTGTCCAATATTGAGGAATAAGGAGATAGTGGTTTGAAAGGCTTAAAGTATAAAGAATGTGACTGCTTAATATCTGAACTTGTCAATGAAACCAACATAGATAAGTCCATTCTTCCCCCCCCCACCCCCCAAGTTAAAAATAATAATTTCTAATTTGGCTCCTTGCAGATCTTTCATTGTCCTAGGGCACAATACTTATGCACCCCAGGCATATTTTTGCTCAAATCATGAAATCTTTCGAAAGCCTTACTAATCATTTTAATGTCACCAAACTAAAGCTAAAGATGCCATGCTGGGGTTCAAAAAAGCAATACAGTCCAATTCATCAGTATTAAATCAACTTAAGCAAAGGATACGTGATTTGCGAAGAAACTGATTGAGAATTTGTTTTGTGTTGGCCAGCACAGCTTCAACTTCTTCTGCCTGGAATGATACAAAATTCAAATCTTTTATAGATTTTCCTGTTCATACTTTATTCACTATAAGCAGGACCAGTACAATCCACAGAAAATGACATAATATTCTGTTGAAAATAGTAAGCAACACTTATTCATAAAAATCAACAAGTCCTCCATACCTTGGTCATGTGAATGTAGTCCAGAGGTAAACTTCCAACTGAGTTAACAGGACATGGTTGACCAAGAAGTGTAGACTGTCAAAACAATAAAGTATATATGACAAATGAAACTTAAAGATGGTTGGAGAAAAGCACTTCAGTTTTGGGGGGAAAATACTTAAGAAAGAAAAGGTAAAATAAATTCTACGACCATTAGTGGTGCAATATCAGCTTGATTGACATCCACCCTTTCTATCCCTTGCAGGCCCCATTCTTTAGGTGTTGGCGAGTCATGCACATGATTGTCAACAAACCGGAAACCACAATCAGAATGGTTGCTGCTGGATATTGGCTTTGGATAACTAATTCCAGCTCCCCAAGCAACAAGGGGAGTATCAGTGTTTGTAGGGTGCCCATCTCCATGGCTTCCTATCATTAAAAACCATAATTACATCCCCAACTCTAATTGAAAACAGCAATCAAATAACAGTAGTCAAGGCAAGACAACATTGCCAGTACTAGGAAAGTGGAGAACACTTCCATGTCTACAGCAAGAAGTTTTAATCAAGAATTTAGAAAAACGGTCAGGGTTAAAAAGAGAAAGCAATAAAAGAAGACAATAATCCAAGTATGTGGAAATTGGAAAACCATATGTACCCCTCATTGCACCAATGACTTCCCTGTTCAGTTGAGTCTTATTCTATCTCTATTTTCAAATTAAGAGTCTAGAGAAAAGAGAGAGGGAGAGAGGCTACTGGAAGTATATCAACTCCTGGGACTAGTTTCTGGCCAGATTATGTCATTCAAAATGCAGATTGTCTTCCTTAAATTTCACTTCCTAGTGATCATAAACAAACCAACTATCTGCCTTCAGAGTATGAATCCGAAAATCTAAATCCAAATTTTTTGCACAATTACTGTCTAGCATACTAAAAAAAAATGCCCATTGCTATGAAGTGAGAGATGTTGAGACAGTCTTTTGTTATGAAATCCAGCTTCAGCAAGTTTCTACAACTTTTACTGAAACTATTATAATTTTAAACCAAAATTAAAGGATAAGGTACAAAGACAGTCCCACCTTTGTCACTCATCCCATGATCTGCTGTAAAAATATAAGCTGTGCGATTATCCTTGAAATAATCTTGAAGAAGATTATAGACACTTTCAGCTACATGGTCAACAACCTTAACATTGTTGAGATAAATTGAGGAATAGGGCCTATGTGCATGGCCATTAGAATCACAACCAAGTAGGTGCAGGAATATAACAAGATTGTCCTGCAGAAGTAACTCCTTCAATTTCGAGTCTTCCCTGGACCTATTCAGAAGGCTTTGAAATTGATCAAGGGACCACTTGTCCAGAAAGGATGCATCTACATTAAGAATTTGAGAGTAGTGAATTGATAAATAATCCATCCAAATAGAGAACTAGAGAAATTCATATATAACATTACAAAAATTTCATTTAGCCATAGCTTTGGTATGTTGGCAGATATTGTTATTGCCAAACCCGATGCCTACATTGCATATAGAATAACACCTACAGTAGATTTCCAAAATTTTGTATCTCCAGGGGTTTCACTGAAACTTTTCAGGACAGGACTTTACCATGGCATTAGGCATTGTAGCGTTGAAAAACTATAATAGATCCAATGGAGGGTAGAAATAGGCATCAGTAGAAGCATCAACAAAAGTAGAAAAGAACAAAAACTATTGTCTACCAATGGTTCCAAGTTGGTCCAATAAAATTTAAAAAAGCAAGAAAATTTAACATAGTATTGAGGCAGAAAACAACCAAAATATGGCAGATAAAATATTAAAATAGCTAAACAATTGAAAAGTGTGACTTATGTTTTTCTGATTTAGTACAAATATAATGGAGGAAGATCCTTTTCAAAAGTGAAATGATTCGAATTGGGAAACTGCTGTTAAACCTGTTGCGAAGTCTTCAAACTCGTGGGGATAGGTGTTCCAGGTGCTATGTTTTAAGGCACCACAGAAAATTGGAACTATATCAGGACTTCCAAAAGAAATTGTATGCCTGCTTTTGTTGAACACTGAATCAAATTCAACAGGGTTAGCCTTCCATCCTGCATAGAATACGAAGCATCTTTAGTGGACATAAGGCAATGCTAACCATTAAGATGTTAAAGGAAATAGAATACCCACCTTTAGTAACTGCGCTAGGATCCTCATAAAAACCAGCAATTATGGAAACATGACCAGGCCTTGACTCTGTTGGAGGGCGTGCATGAGATACACCCCAGCGGCCTTGCGTTTTAATTATGCTTCTCAAGAACGGTGCTCTATAATTCCCATCAGCATCCGGCTCAAAAAACTTGTCAGCACGCAAACCATCAGCTGCATTAAATATTTCTCCCAATAAACAAAAGCAAAAATCTCACAGCAAAAAAAAAAATTCAAATTTGGGAAAATCCAATCCTCGGAAGGAGCTTCATATGTAAGTCCAAGCTCAGGGGTTGCACTGACACCAATTCACTGGATACAGTAACCATAGTAAAAAACAAATTCAAAATGAAAAGTCTCAAACTTGAAAAAACTAACTTTCAACCTAAATGCAGCAGTTGAAACTTAACAGCATCGAAAACTTCTTATCGAGTAAAGTAACATCAAATAATGAATTCATTGTCCCATAAGACAAAAGTTACAAAACTAATAGCCAATTCATAATCAACACCATATTGCAAATAGGTCAACCCAGAATTACCAAACCAATACGGAAAACTTATTGGTAACATTTAACAAGCAGAGGGTGTGCAATTGATCGTACCAACAAGTAGAACGAGACGCTTGGCAGGGGCAGTGACGCGGGGAGTGACAGGATCCATGCCATGAACAATGGGGGACTTGAAATATATATCGAAGATGCTGAGCATGTAAACAGCATGAAGAATCACGCCCAGTACCACCAACCATCGTTCCCTCCTCTTCAACCACTTTCTTCTACTAGTTGCCGCCGCTTTGTTTGCTGGGACAGCTACACCCCCTAAGATCCCATGGCTGCGCATCTTTATTTCTCTCTTCGCCTTGGATTAAGCTTCAAGCTTTCTGATGGGAATAGGAATTTGAACTTCTTCAATGCTGGCTCACCAACTCAAAAGAAAGCACACTGAATCCGAGAAAAGTCGCTTCTGAGAATGTAGCAGTAACGAAAAACTGATTCAAACGAATTATTTCGGTATTTCTTTTGTAACCCCTAAATTTCTATTCTCGTCCCTTCAAATTTTTTTTTTCTCGTGCAAAATACCATATTTACCCTTAAAAAAAAACCGCTTCTTCAACCTTCTTCCCAGACCCCCTAAACTCCCAAGCTCTATCTTAATCTCATCCACAACCTTTTTATCTTTCTACCTTGCCTCAACGTTTTCTTTTCTCTCTTTACCACATCCATCGTCAAAATTTATTGTAGAAAAACTTATGAATTCAACGACAAGATTACTCCTTCTGTTGCCTTCAGATTATTTAGATAATTCATAATATTGTTTTATAATACTAATAATCCATAACGTGATAAGTTTAAATTTTAAACTTTTAAATTATATATAATCTGTGATTGTTATTGATAGCATATTCTTTAACAATTATAAATTATAAAATAATCAAAAAAATTAAAATATAATACACAATAACATAAACTTACAGATTATAAATAATTTGAAACTTAAAATATAAACTTATCAATTTATGTATTATTTATAATAATTTATAATACTACAAAATATATATTCCGAATTCTTTAAATAATCCAAAAGCATGTAAAAAAAAATGAATGTGTATAGAGAGATATAAACCAAAAACAACTCATCGTCAAAATGCAGCATAGAAATCAGAGAAATCAATGGCTTTAGAGACAAACAATCTTACTTTTCATAACTAACATACAGATTTTGACTATGAATCCCCACTCTGGTCAAGGTTTTGGGGCATGAGTGAGTCTTAATCGGGGCTAGGAGAAGGGAGGTAGGGGTTTAGTTGATAGAGAGCTACTTGTGTAATTTCACTTGGAAAAAAAGGCTCTGGGGGTTAGAATAGAAATTCTGAAGGTTAAAAAAATCCCCGAATTATTTTCTCTGTGTTGTCCGATGAGAAGATATGCGCTGTTCGGTTGGCCATGTTCCAATTCTTTTGACACGCTCCATTTTTTCTAGCCACACACCCTTTCCTATTTTTTAATTTTTCTTCTAAAAATACCCCTATGTTAAACACAGGCGCACCCCTCCACCCACCACCAGGCGCAGCCCCAGAAATTTTAACTCATAGGTGTTCCAGAAGAAATGGCCCTTATTGTCCAAGCTCCATCCCCAAACGGTCCAAACCTCGCTCAACAGTCAACACTTACCTTTACTATATTAGGATTTATTTTTAATGTTTTTTCTCATGTATATGCAAAAAAAAATCTTGATTTATATTATTAATAAATAGAATTTAAATTCTAATGTAATAAGATTAATAAAAATTTATAATAATTCATGGCCTGTGGTGATTTTTATTTTATATTTTTTTATAAAAAAATATAAATAAGTTAGATACCGTAATTTATTTGCGCCAAGACATGCTTCAAGATTCAATAATATCAACAAAATTCTTACATGGATAATTTGAATATACATCATTTTGGAATTAGGATCTGTTTTTGTTTATTACATCAATTTTTATTGCCTCTTTTAGATATTTTTACTTTTTTGAAAAATTAACTCAAAATTGTATTTTTTTTTTTTTTTTTTGTGAAGGCATGCTAACTACCATACTAACGTAGCATGTAAATAAATATATTTTTTTAACTTTGTTAATTGTTTAAATATTATTATTACTACCATCAAATATAATAGCAATTTCTCTCGATTAGACGGAGAGTTGACAAAAATTCCTTTTTTGGGGTGGTAGAAATTTTTTTTTTTACAAAGGTGGGATAGGGAAACTTTTTTTGGAAGAAATTTTTGGAGATAAGGATAGGAATCATACTCTCGTGCCTTCAAATCTTTAAATAAAAGATTACTAAAATGTCCTTCATTTTAAATAAAATATACATAAGATATGGTATTTTATGATGACCAATTAGATATGAATACCGAGGTTGAGCAATCACATTTAAGGAGTATTTAGTAGAAGGATTTTTTTTTTTTTTTCTGTGTTTTGTATAATTTTTTTTTAAAAAATAGAATCTCAAAAATATATTTCTAAGGATTATATTTTAGTATAAATTTCTTTTAAAAAAAATCTAATAGGATTTTAGTTTCTTGACATTTTAAGAATATTTTTCATAAATATTTAAGTCAATTATGTTATGAAAATGATAAAAATAGAGAGTAGAGACAACACTAGAATATCAAGAACAAGAGAGCTTTCTTCTATTTCCTTGTGTGTACACCAAACAAGTGAAAGTGCTCTATTTATAGGTACAAGTTTGTAACTCACCTATAATGCTACATAATGTACAATGAATACCCATTACTTTGTAAGATATAACCTAAGGAATAATATTACATAAAGCCATTGGGCGTTATAACCTACACAGATAATGACACATAAAGCACATAATGGTTATAACCTTCAAGGTAGTGAAAGGTCTTGAATATGGCATCCATACCAACAATATTGTTCATAACACTCCCCCCTTGGATGTCCATCTCTTAAGAATGTGCCTCGTTAAAACCTTCATAAGGAAAAACCCTGTGGGACAAAAATCTAGTGAAAGACAAAAATCTAGTGAAGAAAAAAGAGTACATCAATTAAGGGAAAAACCTTACCAGATACTGCCTCATTAAAAACCTTACTAGGAAAAACCTAATGGGAAAAAAACATGGTTAAGGGAAAAAGAGTACAATGCATATGACAATATCAATTAAGATCTTTCAGTCGACGAACTCCAATGTTGCGGACAAGCTTTTCAAATGTTGAAGTAGGAAGTGCCTTGGTAAACAAATCTGCTAAATTATCACATGAACGAACTTGTTGAATGTCTATTTCACCATTATTCTGAAGATCATGAGTGAAAAAGAACTTTGGTGAAATATGTTTGGTTTTATCCACTTTAATGTACCATTCTTTTACTTGAGTGATACATGCAGTATTATCTTCATATAAGATTGTTGGAATCAATTTGCTTGAAGATAAACCATAATCTTTTGTATATGATGGATCACAGATCTCAACCAAACACATTCTCGCCTAGCTTTATGCAGTGCTATAATTTCTGCATAATTAGGAGATGTGGCTGTTATTGTTATTTCATAGACCGCCATGAGATGGCTATACCGCCACATGTAAATAAGTAGTCTGTCTATGATATACCATTATGTGGATAAGATAAATATCCCGCATCTACATAACCTATAAGGTCATGTTAGGGTACATTTGAAGAAAACAAACCCATATCCATTGTACCTTTAGGTAACGAAGTATATGCTTCACTCCATTCCAGTGTCTTCGAATGGGTGAAGAACTATATCTTGCTAACAAATTGACAACAAAAGAAATATCAGGTCGTGTGTGACCAACAAGATACATTAGTGCCCCAATAGCACTAAGATATGGTACTTCAGGACCAAGTACATCTTCACCTTCTTCTCGAGGCCTAAAAGGGTCTTTGTTCACATCTAAAGACCTTATCACCATTGGAGTAGTTAATGGATGTGATTTGTCCATATAAAACCGATTTAGCACCTTTGAAATATAAACCCCTTGGTGCACAAAAATTTCATTCTTTAAATGTTTGATCTGTAAACCAAGACAAAACTTTGTCCTTCTTAGATTTTTCATTTCAAATTCTTTTTTCAAGCAACTAACAACCTTTTGGAGCTCTTCAGGAATTCCAATAATATTCAAATCATTGACATAGACAGCAATTATAGCAAACTCATTTCTAGACCATCTAATGAAGATACATGGGCAAATAGGGTCGTTTTGTATCCTTCCTTTATCAGATATTCACTAAGACGATTATACCACATACGACCAGATTTTTTCAATCCATAAAGAGATTTATTCAATTTAATTGAATAATGTTCTCGAGAACCAATATTATTTGCTTCAGGTAAATGAAATCCTTAAGGGAGTTTCATATAAATATCAGTATCAAGTGAGCCATACAAATAGGCTATAACGACTTCCATAAGACGCAAATCAAGTTTTTCATGCACTGTCAGACTAATTAAGTAGCGAAAAGTAATTGCATTCACCATAGGTGAATAAGTTTCATCAAAATCAATGCCAGGTCTTTGTGAAAACTCTTGAGCAACAAGTCGTGCTTTATATCTCACAATATCGCCTTTCTCATTTCGTTTTCGTACAAATACCCATTTGTATCCAACTAGCTTTACACCTTCAGGTGTACGAACTACAGGTCCGAAAAGTTTTCGCTTTGTAAAGGCATTTAATTCTGCCTCTATTGCGTCTTTCCATTTTGGCCAATCTTTCTGTTGTTTGCATTCTTGAACAGATTTTGGTTCATGATCATCATCACCTTTTACTATATCAAGCGTTATATTATATGCAAAAGAATTGTCAATGTTAACATTGTTTCGGTTCCATCGCATTCCATTCATGACATAATTTATCGATATCTCTTCATTTTCACAATTCTCAGGTACCTGAGTTCCATTTGGAACAGAAACTCTAATTATATCTGAACACTCTTTAAGAGTTTCTTTTGGGGACTCTTCTAGAGTCACCTTATCTTCGATTTAACCATCTAAGTTTTTAGCTCATTTCTTTTTTCGAGGATTCTTATCTTTGGAACCGATTGGTCTGCCACGCTTATGACGTACATCAGACTTATTTGTAATAGACGTTTGTCCTTCAGGGATATTAACTCTAATTGGAGCATTAGCAGTTGGAATATATGACTTAGTCACTTTCTTTGGGTTAGTGAACACGTCTGGCAATTGGTTTGCTAAGCCTTGCAAATGAATTATCTTTTGAACTTCCAGTTCACATTGTTTAGTACGAGGATCAAAATGAGACAATGATTTTTCATTCCAACTAATTTCCTTTTCCAACTGCTTATTTTCTCCCCCCAAGGTTGGGAAACTTGTTTCATCAAAATGGCAATCGGCAAATCGAGCCGTAAACAAATTGCCTGTTGTTGGCTCAAGATATCTTATTATAGATAGAGACTTATAACCAACATATATTCCTAACCTTCTTTGAGGACCCATCTTTGTGCGTTGTGGTGGAGCAATTGGAATATAAACCGCGCAACTAAATATTCTTAGATGAGAAATATTAGGTTTCTGACCAAAAACCATTTGTAAATGGGAGACCTTTTGATAACTTGTTGGCCTGATGCGAATAAGTGTTGCAACATGCAAAATTGCATGTCCCCAAGTAGACATAGGAAGTTTTGACCTCATGAGCAATGGCCTTGCAATTAGTTTTATACGCTTAATAAGTGATTCTGCAAGTCTATTTTGTGTATGAACATAAGCTACAAGATGTTCAACTTCAATCCTAATAGACATACAATAATCATTAAAAGCTTGGGATGTAAATTCACCAACATTATCAAGGCGTATTTTCTTGATTGGATAATCAGGAAAATGTGCTCTTAATCTAATTAATTGAGCAAGTAACCTCGCAAATGCCTGGTTGCGAGTTGATAGTAAACAAACATGTGACCATTTAGTCGATGCATCGATTAATACCATAAAATACCTAAATGGTCCACATGGTGGGTGTATCGGCCCACATATATCGCCTTGTATGCGCTCTAAAAATGTGAAAGACTCGCTCTCAACTTTTATTGGTGATGGTCGAATAATTAACTTTCCTTGTGAACAAGTAGCACATGAAAGGTCACTAGATTGAAGAATCTTCTGGTTCTTCATTGTATGTCCACGAGAATTTTCAATAATTTTTCGCATCATTATTGAACCGGGATGGCCCAACCGGTCATGCCAAACAATAAACTGATTATAATCTGTAAACTTCTAGTTTACAGTGGCATGTGTTTCAATTGTACTTATATATGTATAGTACAATCCGGAGGAGAGTGCAGGTAATTTTTCCAATACACACTTTTTATTTGAGATAATGCTTGTAATATAAAGGCATTCATTATTTCCCTCATTTGTTGTCTCAATATGGTATCCATTTCGGCGGATATCTTTAAAACTTATCAAATTTCTGAGACTTGTGGGAGTATAAAGCATTATCAATATGTAACTTTATTTCTTTCGGTAATAACACATTGGCTCTTCCGGAGCCTTCAATTATTCTTGTACTACCTGATATAGTACTAACATTGGCTTCTTGCATTACTAAATGAGAAAAATACTTTCTATCCTTGAGAATTATGTGAGTAGTTGCACTATCAGCAAGACACAAATCCTCATTGCCAATACCCACAGATGGTGTAGCCATTCTTAAAAAAAACATAATAAAAGTGTAAATAATTTGTATGAGAGAATTCTTTATTGCTTGAAACAAAAGTGTAAAATAGAATATGCTTAAACATAAAATTACAAGTAAATTTTTCATTGCTTAAAGTAAAGATATAAACTCATTAAAACAAGCTTGAACAATTTATTTTTTGAACACTCCCATCACCAATTAAGTGATAAATTTTTCCATCTGGGTCAGCAAAGAAGTCGGCAACATCCAAGTGCGAGACATCAATATTCTCATAATCAGAATCATCTTCAAAGACAAAATTTGTCTCAACCTTTTTGCCTTTATTTTTAAGTGATTCTTGGTACAAATTAACAAGATGCTTTGGTGTACGACAAGTACGGGACCAATGGCCTTTACCACCACAATGGTAACATGTGTTTTCTACATGCTTGCTACTTTGCCCAACCTTCTCCTTTTCATTTTTCCGCTTCTGGGGAAAAATTATGTTTTTAGTACCACCATGTCTATGGCCACGACCATGACCATGAGTTTGCCCATAATTATAGTGGTCATGTGCCACTACATTCACTTCAGGGAATGAATTAGCACCAGTTGGACGTGTCTCATGATTTTTCATAAGGAGCTCATTATTTTGTTCAGCGACAAGAAGGCATGAAATTAATTTAGAATATCTTTTAAAGCCTTTTTCACGGTATTGCTGCTGCAGGAGCACATTAGATGCATGGAAAGTGGAGAATGTTTTTTCTAACATATCTTCATCAGTGATCTTTTCTCCACACAGTATCAGTTTAGAACTGATTTTAAATAATACAAAATTATACTCACTTACAGTGTTAAAATCTTGTAAGTGTAAATGCATCCAATCATAACGAGCTTTAGGAAGGATTACAGTTTTCTGGTGGTCATACCTTTCTTTCAATTTGCTCAAAAGGACAAGTGGGTCTTTTACCATTAGGTATTCAATTTTTAACCCTTCATGAAGGTGGTGGCGAAGAAATATCATAGCCTTTGCTTTATCTTGATTAGATGCTTCATTCCCTTCTTTAATGGTGTCTCCAAGCCCTTTTGTATTTACGTGAATTTCAGCATCTAGTACCCATGATAAATAATTCTTTCCAGTAATGTCAAGAGCCATAAATTCAAGTTTTGCAAGATTTGACATATTTGAAACTATCATAAAATAACAAGATAACATTAGAAAATATATGAGATAAATATCATTCACAAATATGTAAAAACCAATAATCCAACAAGGTAAAGATGATAAATAAATTCTATGCATGAAGTAAAAATATAATGAAAACTAATGACGATATTATACTAGACAATAACATTATCAAAGGATGAAAAGAATAAACTAAAATGGTTAGAATTATAAAAGTGAATTTTCAATCATCTTGCTATGGTTCTTCTAGACACATAACTCATTTGGATTACTCTTTTATATGCCATGGTACTTCTAGACTCATAGAGAATTTTTATAAAATCCATGCTATGGCTCTTCAGGGCACATAGACTTATTTGTATAAATTCATTCTATGGCACTTTAAGGCTCATAGATTTATTTGGCCAATGATACATTCACTTGACTCCACAATATATGATTATAATGGTCAAACATTGACCAAAAGAGATAAAAGATGATTTGTAGGAATTGGACAAAATGACATGTAAAGTAATAGACTAATTTGACTAAAGTAATAGTTGAAAAAGTAATACCTTGTCACAAGAACTCAAAAGCAAAATGAAATTGTCAATCGCGTGGCAAAGAGTGGTGAAAGAGTAGAGCTTCGTGCTGATAACGTGTTATGAAAATGATAAAAATGGAGAGTAGAGACAACACTAGAATATTAAGAACAAGAGAGCTTTCTTCTATTTCCTTATGTGTACACCAAACAAGTGAAATGCTCTATTTATAGGTACAAGTTTGTAACTCACCTATAATGCTACATAATGTACAATGAATACCCATTACTTTGTAGGGTATAACCTAAGGAATAATATTACATAAAGCTATTGGGAGTTATAACCTACAAGATAATGACACATAAAGCACATAATAGTTATAACCTTCAAGGTAGTGAAAAGTCTTGAATATGGGCATCCATACCAACAATATTGTTCATAACAAATCATACACATTTTAAAAATTCTAAGATTTATATTTTTCATGATTCATAAATCTTGAGATTAAAAATAAATTCGTCAACCAAACATACTCTTAGATAAATTCTTAAGCTTACTAGAAGAACCGTTAAGAAGGCCTAAGAAAAAGATATTACAGTAAGCAATTGGAGGAAATATCCAGTTTGGAGGACCCTGGGAGAAAATGATTCAACTTTGGAAAAGGCAAAAATGATTATTTGCTGCCAATAATACTTGCCGTGACAATGGGCAGCTTTTCGTCTTGGACCTACTGGCAATAATACTACATGGTACATATGTGCCTCTACAGGAAGTGGTCCAGTAGAAAATATCTCTGGAGTAAGGCCCAAATTATCATATGGATCTGCTAATTCTCTGTCGGAGCGGCACAGCCTTTACGTGTGATGAGCTGGCACAGTGCCTACCACTGAGGAATCCTTGGTGAAAGTGTCCAAAAGTGGTTGTGTTGAAATATTTTTTATGGGAAATGTTATTATTGTATCCCTTGCATTCATATCGTTTTATATATATGGAGTCTCAAATTAAATCATGGTCACGCAAGGAGAAAATTTGTGGAGTGTACTTATAATTATAATTAAAAGATTTGAAACAACCTTAAAAAGTGATAAATTAAAATTCGAAATATAATTAGAACAAAAATTATCTTGTTTTAATTTCGTCTAATCCTATCTTGAATGTCATTTTGGCTGAATCACATCTTCGAAGCCGCAGTTAACATGTTGTGACAGCTTGAGCTGAAATTTTAAAATTTTTAATTTATTAATTTTTTTTTAAAAAATTGGGTACTAATTTATTGGTGCTTGCTGCATAAAAGAGAAACTGATTTTTGTGGTTATAAACTGACTTTTGTTAAAGCAAGATAGCTATTGTAATATTTACTGTTGGTGTCATGCAATGCTATATGGTTTAATAACTAAATTTGTTAACTTGCACAAAAATGAACATAATTGGCTTTAAATGTTCTACTGTTTTCCGTCATGTGAGTCTTTTGGCTAGCTTGAAAAGCTACTGTCTACCATATTTCAATGAAATTATGAATGGATCAATATTTTTGTTGAAGCTCTTGAAGCATTAGATTCAAGCTTAACTGGCTAAACCTGAATCCAATTTTTGAAATTAACCAAAAACAATCAACATCTTTAAATTTTATATGCCTAAATATTAACTATAGAATTATTAGTCCTGTGCCAAGCACGAATTAAAAATTTAGTTATTATAAAATTACCAATTTGTCATTGAAAACTCTTATAAATATTTTGATTATTTTATGTAAACAAAGAAGTTTTGACTTTAAATTATTTATTATTTTCATTAAACTACACAACTAACTTACACATTAAAGTAAACTTTTAAAATTATTCTATCCAATCTCTCTTACCTTCTTATTCTTTGTTGATAAACACTGACATGGGCTGTAACTCAATAATAATAATATAATATATGTAAACTTTTTAATATTTATGTAAGTGTTTGAGAAAATAATTTAATTTAATTATAAAATATAAGAATGTAAAGTTTTATCTTTGAAAATTATATTATTAGGCTAAACTATTTTCTATTGTGTTTGAGTGCTTTCAAATTCTTAGATTTTATAATATTGAGCGAGTTAATAGAGGTACATGTACCTACACCAAAGCACTAAAGTTATCTTCAGCTAAATTGTATATAATTTGCGTATATTAACAATCAACAATTTTAAATAAAACTCCCATTTAGCGTATCAAAGTCAAAGAATTAGTAAATGATTTTGTTCTCAGCTTGGGAAATTTCTTAGTATTGGGATCAAAATTCAAAATTTGAATCACCAAATACATTAATCAAATATGTAAATAAATTGGTACAAATTATTTTAATTTAATTAGAGATTTTGAATTTAAATTTTGAATAAATATACTAAAATTTCATAAGAATAATTTTGTCATTTCTAACTCACTAACTCAAAACTAAATTAATTTATATTTAATATGTTAATTGATACTGATGATTTTTTTTTTTTTTAAAAAAAACTTGGTATAAAAAGAGCCTTATTCACTGGTTAATATAGTCTCATTACTAGTGTTGGATACTAGACTTATAAGATATGGCGTTTTTTTTTTTTTTTTTTTTTTTTGTAGTATAACGATTTTCTTTGATTCCTTCAAGTTTTTAATTTTTTTTTGAAGTATTATATAATTATATAATATCTAACTTTTTAAATTTATTTAAAAGTTAGATTTGACTCTCCCTCCAAATTCTAATTTTTAATTGGACTCCTCTTTATTATTGAAATACGGTTCCACCCTTTGAACATATTAGAATTTCATACTTGTATCTTGAAATATCGAATGTTGGATCATTCTAAAAATGTCAAAGATTGTATTATGAGGTAATTAAAGTCAAAGAGTAAATCTAGAGGACAAAAGCAGCAAGGTGTGCGGACATGGAATTTAGAATTTTCTAGATCAATGGCAGACTATTTAAAAACTAATATTTTGACTCGGATCTCACCAAATCGGCATTACACGTGATATCATATGAAAGGGCAAAAAGAAAATAATTCCTTATTAACTTGGCAAGTAAAGCTGTCTTACACCACTCCATATTTAATTTCACTCTCTATTCCACCCCATTTTTAATTAGACAAAAATTTATTTTAAATAATTTAATAATTTGAGTAAGGCGTTAGTATATTGAAAGTCAATAATTCAAGGAAAAGGAGTGGGACGCATCCATTCCCAATAGGGTTCCCATCATGCTCATATTCTTCGATCATAAAGACTCTGCAAAGCTACAAATTTTGCACAAGAACCGAGATCTTTTGCCAGCCCAGCATCATAGTTGTTACCTCTCCAAACTGCAACTCATTAGCTGTTCGTTTGATGTCAGAATCAGAAAGGGAGAGAGAGAGAGACCTGTTAAAGTTGACTTAAAGGACAAGATACAAAATTTGTTGAGTTTTTAAATAAATTATTTAATAATTAATATTAATTAATTTAATTTTAATTCACAATGACAATATTTAGACATAATTCTGATTAACTTTGAGAATTAGCTAACTTTTTTTTTTTTTTTAAAAAAAGTGCACAGAGAAGAGGAAAATTGCGCGTACGGTGAGTGTGAGTGTGATCGCATTAGGTTTGGGTCCACGTGCCCCCATATTTAGTCACGTGGAGTGCTTAATAGCTGTTGCCAAGTAATTGAGAACATTAATTTGACTACTAAATTTTCCAAACCGAGATGTCGTTTTATCTTGACTAAAGAGAAGATCAGAGATTAATCAGGTTCATTCAACTGGCGAACGACAGGCCTCGATTGCAGTATCATAGATTATTGGCGAGTGGTAGCACACACTCTTATAACGAAAATAGATAGATATTCTAGTTTAGCATACACTTGTGGTAAGGGCACGTGGGGTTTATGCCCTTGGAACACTGTTTTAGAGACAGCACAGCATTACCCATCTCCCCAAATCATCCAGGGTGGCTACCCACCGTCTACAAGTAAACACAAATCATAACCAAATCTCACTTTCAAAAACTCTTAAGACATGTGAAAAATATATAAATAAAAAGAACTCTAACAAACATTTTGAGTTGAAAGTAATATTTTATTAATTTTTTGGATGATAATTTCTTTTAAAAAAATTAGAATGAAATTAGAATACAATAATACGTGAAAAGAATTTATGACAAATGAAATTATAAAATTAGAAAAGATTATTCATTCTCATACTTCTTGGTAAAGAAGAGTGAGGTTTAGGATATATGAGATTGTTGACATATCATATAAAATTTAAGTATAAATAAAATCTCACGTTGATAAGATTAAAGAGTTGTGAAAGATATATAATATAAAAAAAAAACTTGTAAAGTGGTGTCTGGCGACGAAATATGTTCTAATACAAGGAACACAATTTGCTTAGTGCTTTGTATTTTGTACCCGGACTAACATTTAAAAGAAACTAAGTTTGAAAATTCTCTCTCCAACCTTGAGCTCTATTTAAACCAAGGTCTAGTCCTGGTTGAACCAACATTGACTGGCTAGGTAGCTCGACTTTCTTCCATTCTTTTCTGGACCTGTTCCAGATATGGCTTCCAAATCCATTCTTCTCCTGCTGGGCATAGTCCTTCTGGTCACTGCAGAGGTATGATGCTGCCTTTTCCAGTTCATTTAAAGATATAAATTCTGAGATCAAACTGCATAACCAAGTCATTTCTTCTTTCTCTTTGCCCTTTAAGCAGGCTTCTTCATATGATGAGCAACTCACTGTAAAGGTAAGGTTTAAACACTCTTCTTCCTTTATTTTTATGTTGTTATTTTCATTTCAGGTTACTGATATAAAGAATGTGGAAAAACAAATTTAGATATTTTGCAGATACTGCTACCAGCTATTGAATGAGGTTGTAATTGCAATTGAGTCACTTGCAGTTGCAGCCCTCATCCAACAGTCGGTAGCAGCTATTGCAATGCAATCAATCCATGTAGAGTAATCTCAATATTTTGCTTTCCTTTGTTGAGATATATCAAAGTAATCTCCAATTTTGATGTAGGTGGACTATGCAGGAGTTCCATCAGTTAAGCCAGTTAGTCCAGCACCTCCAGTGTATGTGAAGCCACCAAATTTAGCTCCACCAGTTCCTGCTCCTCCGGTTGTGAAGCCCCCAACTCCGGCCCCTCCGGTGGTGAAGCCGCCACCTACTCCAGCGCCTCCGGTGAAGGTTCCCCCTGCTCCTGTGCCACCACCACCATTGAAGCCCCCTGTTGCTCCAGCTCCACCAGTTCCCATAATTAAATCACCAAAGGGTAAGTGATTTTTATTCCTCTGTTTGAACAGCTTAGAGCTTTTCTTAAAATTCTGAACTAGAAAAAAAAAAAAAAAAAATTTTTTTTTCTGTATTTGTGTCTATATTTAGATACTATAATCTCTCGAGTCTTTGTCTTTAGCTTTCTTCTGTAGCCTCTACTCCCATTGTTAGATCATCCTACCTTTGTTCCTCTTTGTCTACTCAACAAACTTTCTTGAAAAGCACTTTTCAATGGAGTTAATCTTAAAAGCACTTTATAATTTCTATTGACAAATGCTGCCTTGTGATTATTTGAACAGATTGCAGCCCGCTATGTGATTTTAGGTGCAAACTGCACTCAAGGCAGAGAGTGTGCAAGAGGGCATGTGTGACATGCTGTGTACGCTGCAAATGTGTTCCACCTGGAACCTACGGTAACAGGGAAAAGTGTGGCACCTGCTACACAAGCATGGTGACCCATGGCAACAGACCCAAGTGCCCTTAACTTTCTCGAAACTGGATCTTCTGCAGTCGATTTTGTTGCCGTCATTGTAATTGCAGTTCCATCTGACCAACAATAGCTGCAGACTAAACCGGATCCAAATTCAGCTGTCTCTTACCTAAGTTTTTAATGAATTTTGGAAAGGGAGCAAATAATTAGGGAAATGAATCAAGTGCAGTCAATGTAGTCGACTTATCTAATGTTAGATCGGCTTGTCAACACAGTTGCATGTGGATTTATGATTAATAAGTCGACTATACAATGTGACGATTGCACCTGATTCGGATCCAATAGTTAGGTCTTTCTCAAGTCTTAGTATTTATTTAATTATTGTCTGAGTAAGCATTAAAGTACAAGAGATGGGTGTGTTAGGTCAAACCTCTATCTTTGTGGTGTCTATCAGAGTCTCCAAAAAATTCATTGCTTGGATTTTGTAATGTGATTGACATTTAAAGCAACATTATTAAATTGAAATGTTCAAATCATATAATACTATAAAAATCCATAGTGATATGTTATTATATTGCTTATGTATTTCCTTGGTCTGTCCTTTTGTAAGCAATAATTAAACCATACCATCTACCATTGTCAGAGTGGTTTGATTACATGCTTTGATTATTTGATAGAGCTAGCAGGAATTAGTTGAACATTGAAGAAGCAGTAAAATTTGATCAATAATGTTATTCCTATAATATATGTATGCCTGCATTTAATTTTAACATGGTGAAAGCGAAGATAATTGCATGCACAATTTGGTACTACAACATAGATAAAAATAAAGTTGGTTGCATATTATTATACAGGTTATATATATTGTATGATGCTATTGGAACCAATCATAAATGCACAACTTGGTACTAAAATGCATGTAATTTTAAATTTGTAAGGGAGAGAGGAAGTAACAGTTTTGAAAATTAGACATACTCTCCCCCAAAGGTATTAAAAGTTGTGCAAAGTAAGCTATAAAACAACTCATGTAGATCTAAGTTTAAATAAGATAAACACTTAAGAGTTCATAGGCTTCATGGGGTTCTTTTAAGGTGTGGCTTGGTTCTAGCTTTGGCAATAGGGAGTGTTTGGTTAGAGGGAATTGGAGGGATTTTAACAAAAACTTTTCCACCCCTCCAAAAGTGGAGGAATTTGAAAGGATTATGTAAAATGTCTATATCATCTTTTATTTTTTCACATCTCTTCCTCACTTATCTTCACTTATATGAGGTGTTTGGCATGAGAAAAGTTTGACTTTCTTTGAAAACTTACTTGACAAGTTAAATGTTCATGTTTGGCATAAGATATAAAAAAAAATCACCAAGAAACTTACTTTACTAAGAAACTACAATTGTAAAGGATTTCAAATTTTGAATTTCCAACTTAATAGATGAATATTCTTATTTCACCAGGAATGTAAAAATTTAAGAAGTTATGATAAAATTGCCACTGATCTACTACCCTCATTTATTATTGGGAAAATTGGTTAATAACCAAACGTAGAAATAAACTTACCCAAAGATCACTTACCCAACAAACTATACAAAAATCATAGATGCAACCAAACACCCCAATAAGGTTATAATAGTATATTCACCCTTCTTCTCCCCTCCAATTCCCTCAACTTGTAAACCAAACAGGGCTGGCCCCTCCCCTTCAATAAAATCCCTTTCCCCTCTCCATTCTGTTGAACCAAACAGACTAGGTGAATGGTGATTCCTTTAATGTCCAATAACAGCTCAAACTATCGTATGTATGGCGCCCTCATAACTGATATAATCTTTTTGCTTAGAAGAGAATGAAACATATATGTCGTTTAAAACTAATTCAAATTTCATTACAGATTCCATGGAACTACCAAACTGTATAATGAACTATTCCACTCCTATTCCAATTCCCATTCTCATTCTCATTCTTATACCAAGCAATATAATTGGTTCAGCATTACATCTTGATTCAGCATGAACCCCAACTTGGATAAAAACGACCTTCTTATTTCGAGTTTGAGTTCTTAACATGGTGATCTCTTTTAACACCCCCAATTTTTCTTTTCACACTCCAACCCCATAGTGGTTTGAAAGGAAAAAATAGGAGTGATAAAAGAAATCCCTCTTAACATATGCCATCAAACCAATAAACGTCCTTTAATTGCTTACCTGACTACCAAGTCAAACAAAGCCCTTTATAACACAGAATTCGGCTAATCAACGAGTCTAGCAATATTTTCATGTTCACATACTCTGATACTCATCACATCATCTGAAGCCTCTTGCGGTAAAGAACTCTCAACAATTTCAATAATAAACTGAAATATTTGAGATGAAACTTTCTATTGTAGAAAGTTAAAGCAGAAAGCTGGAAAACATATACCATATATGGATGTAAATGTAACTGAAGGAAATACTAGTTGATTGGTAGAATAATCATCAACATTGCAATGAGAGTCTAAAGCAGAATGATAGTATTAAGCAGGTCACTTAGCAAATAGAACTAGTTAACCAACCAACACATAACACTACTAAACTGGCCTATACAAACTGCGAAAGAACGAATGTAATACAATTTAATGAAATACCGTGGTATAACAGAGGCTGGTAATGCATTCTTTCACATCCAAATTTGTAACTCAAGCCAGCATATTCAGTTTAGGCAGCTGCATACTCTTCATCGTCAAAACTCATATTTAGTGTCTGCAATTTAAAGCCTAAACCCTGTATGGTTTCTACCAGACTGGAAGCCACACCAGTAGCCTGTACCGTTGTCTGTTTCTTCAACTGAAAATGGGCACAAAAAGTAATGAATGACATCAAAACTTCAAGATGTCAAGGGTACTAGTAGTTATATAATACTGACACAAAATAAAGTAAGAAAAGACTTAGCATTGAATGAAATGATTCCCAATTACTCTGCCATGGGGCCAAGAGCACCCGACTTTTTATATGAAAAGTTAATTGCACACGATTAAATTTTTACAAAGTTTATTATATCTTTCAAGGATATCATCAGTTTCCTTCATCTATGGGAATTGAAAATTAAAGATATTCTCAAGGAACTGAATCAAAGAAAATGAAGTGCGTGAAACCGGGTGCTGGTCTATGAGCTGAGCCAATAATATAATTTAGAGTATTGCCACTTTTATAGAATTAATAGATAATGAGGTGATAAACAGGATTTTATCTCAATTACAAAATTTAAGAGAAGTTTATGCATGAAGTCCTCTTTTAAATGCTGCACCTTTTCATCACTCTAGTCAAAATTGCAAGTGAAGATAATATTGAGTTCTTTGAAAACAGAGTTGATCATTAAAAACTGACTGCAGTATTAGCCGTAATACTTGAGTACTAAGTGCATACCTCCACACTTGCAATACCCTCGCTAATCTGAACATTCAAACTGGTAACACCCTCTGTCTCCTATAAAAGAATATTGTAACAGTAATATTTCATGAGCAATCATTAAAATGATACGCCAAAGGAGAGGAATAAAAAGTAATACAGAAAATCAAAACAAGAAACCAACACAAAACTAAGATGCTAGGCATAAAAATAAGATATATACTGATTAATTGAATGCATTATAATTGTAGCTGCAAACAAGAATCACAATTCCTCAATTTTATCTTTATTGTAGAAATCTGGAAGCAGTGCCCAGTAGAGGGTGCACAGAAAGTTCTACTTGACAAATTTACAAATATTGCAATAACCCATTGCGTCATTCTTTCATTATTCTCTCCTTTTCAATAGTGAGGCTTGCCATGATTGCCAAAATGTGATATTATGATCCAAAATTGGCCAACTTGGGTTAAGATAACTTACACTTGATATCTAATTCTCACAATAGCATGTCCGACATAAACTTAGAAAACTGCTTCCAATTCAACTCAAATTTAATGCAACTATCTAAACATTTTGATCCAGATTAATTCAGTGAGATACATAGAACTCAAACAGTAATGGCAAAGACATATCACATTGAGTAGTAAACAATATATAATTATTTCAATCATAAGAAGTACTATGACTTCTATTAGCACTCCATGTTCATCTGGGAAAGCAAAAAAACATGGAATAGAGGTTGACATAGGTAGAATGATAGAAGCAGACTCACAACACAGAAAAAGTAAGTTTCCATCAAAATAATAATACTCAAATAGAAGAAGAAAATTATATTAAGAAAGTTTACAGATAAACCTGTAAGGCTTTAGTCACTGTTGGAATAGCCAGTTCACTCATTGTTCCCTCTGCCTTTGAACGCGCAAAGGTAGGCAGTTAGTCACATATAAAATTATATGAACCATTAAATTTTTAATGAATGCCCAGCTGTACATATATAAGGAATTATAATCTCCAAACCAAAACGGTAGGACCATCAAAATGTTCCTTAGTCAATTTTAAGAAGTCAATTGCATAAATTATTGATCGAGTAAAATTAAGAACAAAACAATTATTTGGATAGTTCAAGAAGAAGCTTTCCTTTACGCAACATCTATTCAATGTTCAGAACTAGGCAAAAATAAACTAGCCCCTATAAGGATTACAGTCATAGAATCGGAGAAGTTTTCTCCTTTAAATCGTTCTCAAATCAGCAAGCACTCAAATTCGAAAAAAATCCGCATCAGACCAAACTTATTTTCACCACCTCAAAATGCTGGTACGTCCACAAGAATTCCTCATATGTTAAACTTCCCATAATCAATTCAAATATTTCACATGGGCATTCTAACAAACACCTATTGGTCAAGTTGAAAACAAAGTATACCTGAAAGAACATGGTGAGAGTATCGGACGGCGAAATGGGAACTACTACGGGTTGCTGTTCGGACGTTGATGCTTCTTCTTGTGCGTTACTCACTACTTCCTCTTGCTGTGGAATCTGGGTTTCTTCTTCCGCTGCCTTCACCGTTCTCAGTCTACGGTTCTTACTGCTGTGTTCCTTCACAACCAAATTATTCAACATTGAAGTGGGTAAAACACTAGACTGAAACCGAACGTTTCGAAACGTAATGGAGGGAGAAGAAGGATTGGGAATTCTACGAGCGAAGCAATTGTAGTGCAGAGATGAAAATGCAGATACTGTGGCCATTTTCAATCACAGCGAGTGATTTTGAATTGAAGAGCAAAGTGTTCCAAGAATTCGAAGCAAAGATATTATCAGCTTTCTTCTACTGGAGCTGGGACCTTTGAAGGTATTGCTATTTGGCCCCCTATCCATATTTGAGAGAATGTGATTCTGTACTTTGTAAAATCGGGTTTCGGAGTTACCCATGATTGATTTTCCAATGAGCACTGCCCACGTGGATAATGGTATTCATACAACGTCATTTCCTGCAATCTCATTGGCCACTAAAGAAAAGAGATGCGTAGTTAAATAGATCTAATTGTTGGGTTAACTTTGCATAGATGTAGCAAATGAATGGTTACGATTTAGTTTCATAAACATCATCGCACATCACATATCACTCAACCAAAAGTGAATCGTAATCATTTATTTACTTCTCAACATAAAGACAACAGAGACAGTGAAATAGAAAAGCTGAATCCATAGTTAAATTATAACTTTTGATTTTCTCTTGTAAACAACTCTTAATACTAAATTATATATCTATTAATTTAATTTGAGTTGAATATAACTATAAAATAATAACAAATTTTTTTTTATTAAATTTTAATGCAATCACACTTATAGAATTTAAACTCGAAGCTTTTTATTAAATTAAAATAACTTTTTTATAAGCTTAAATTTTTAATATTACAAACTCCAAGCTTAATTTACTCACCACGATTTTCTTTTTATTTTAATTAAGACTCTAATTAATAAAATTTATTAATGATTTCACAATTTTAGTTACAACAACTCCTAAATCTTTCTAGAATGAAAATTGTTGTCAACATTTAATTGTTTAAAGCTGAAAATGAGTTTTGAACCAACACTCCCATGGCAAATTTTGGTAGGAACTGTGATATACATGTTATATCTAGTCTCTGATACACTTGAAGTTCAACTCAAGACAGACATGAAACAAATTGCTTGCTTGAGATTTTATTTTATAAATAGTAAGTTATTTTAACATGTGCGAATGTTTGAGCTAAACATTTTAACCACTTTTAATTATTGAATAAATAAAATGCTTTCATCAGCTGCAGAGGCCCTTATATACCAAAAATAACAGTTACAGGCCACTATATACTCAAAAGGCCATCATACAGTCCAAGCTATCACAGGCCCTCAACCTAGAGCAACATACTTCAATATACATAAGTCCATCAACAAAACAAAAACTGAAAGCAGCCACAATGCCTCCACAACTACCCAATGGAGTTTTTAAATCTTAAAATTATCCCTGTCCTCTCTTGAACTCATTAAACATTTCAGCAGCTAAGGCATCTCGCCAGTTGCTCCAAGCATCGCTTGTCTCCATTGTTAGGATTGGGTTGTTCTCATCAATTGGCGCAACTTCTTCATCATCTTCATCCATCTCATCTTCTAATGGTTCCTCTACATTGTATCTCTTAAATTATGCAGCATACAACACGCCATTATAACACGGTTGTAGGTTCTCACATGATCGGATGGAGGGCTTTGAAGTATTGACCATCTATCTTTTAGGATGTTAGAACACCTTTCAATGACATTTCGGGCTCCTGAATGCATCATATCGAAGTATTCACTTAGATTGTTCGGTTGATATCCATCTCTCCGCTCATTCAAATGATATCTTTGTCCTCGATATGGTGCTAGGAATCCTTCACCACGTGAAACTTTTGGGCCACCATAACCCTACTAATGGCATCTTGTAAGACTCTACCATCCCCTGCAGAACCTTCCCACTCAGGAAAGACATATACAATTCTGACAATGACAAATAATCCATGTCACATGAGGTCATATGTCAAAAAAGAACTTCAAAATGAATTAAAGGAATCTACCATAAACTTCACTCACCTTGAACCATTTCCACTTCTCATTCGTTGAATTCTCGCCAATTGGCTTAGGAACTTTCAAAAGCTCTCCATGCAACCACATCATAGCATTTAGTACCAAGTAAAAATACCTACTAATGGTTTTCCTCGACCTCCCAAACTCAAATTCAATGACTCTATTCCTAACGTGATGAGCGAGGATCTGTAGAAACATTACCACTTGCTCATCAACGAGAAAGTCATTTGAAGGTTTAAGTCCACCAATATTTTCAAGCTTGGAAATAGACGATCAAACATAGACCTATGCATTCTAATTTGGTTATAACACATCGCATCACTAGAATGAATCATGTTCCTAAGGTGGACCCTCATCTTATGGAAGTCTCTACTATAACTAATATGCCTCACATGGGACCGACGATGGTGATGGGCAAGAACAACAAACATCATAATGCGTATTCAATACATTATGTTACGAAGCCACCAATTTAACACAGCAGCCAGGATTTGCACTGTACTTTGCGTCATAACTGTACAAAGACACGAGCAATTATTCGTCGTGACTAGTTTATTAATGGAGAAATTATATAACATAAAGATTTCAGGTTAATAAAAACAAATTAACAATTATACTGCTTTTAATTAGACTAAGGAGGATATCACGGGATATTACGGCATCAACATCGGCTATGGTTGACGCTAATCACCGCAACTTCTTTTTTAAAATTAGCGTCAACTATGGCCCACGCTAATATTGCAAAATTGACCAACAAGAGAGCGTATTGGTCGACACTAATTTTTTAAAAAATAACATTGACTTAGCTTATGTAAAATATCCCGGTTTGACTAACAACACCTATTTTTGTGTTAGCTCAGCGACGCTAATACACATGTAAAGTTAGTGTGGGCCATGACTTATGTTATTGCTCTTTTAATTTTTTTTTCTTTGCTGCGAGGTTAGTATGAGTTTAGTCAACATTAACTTTCACAGCTTTTTATAATATTTCTTGTAGTGAAAGTCTCGTGTCATCCAAGGAAGACAAACATAAATTGAATATATATCAAGAGATGCGTACGTCCAAATTGCCCAAGGCATTTTGGACCCAAGCACCTTCAAGCTATATATTTCACACTAAAAGATCAAGCACACTCTCCTCATTGGTCAAGATGGATTGGGCTCACTCACAAAAATGAAAAAATAGCACAAGCCCCGTTGATAAATGAAAATAAACTTAAAGACTATCTATAGCCTATTTCAAAATTTTTATCAAACAAAAAAATAATAAAATAATATATATTCGATACTTATAGTATTATTTTAATAATTTCTTACTCAATAAATTGCTTTTAAAAAAAGCTATAAAATAATGCTTGAAACAACAAATTTTATCCCATGAAAAACTAGGCATACGTGCTTTTGATGGTTAAGGTATTGTGAGCAACTTAATTGATGTGCTGACTCATTCTTTCTAAAATTTTCACATGTTTAAGAAAGAAGCTTGACGTTGAGTGTATGAAAACTCAAGCATCCTTTAAATGAGCATGGTTGATTATGTTTTCATTTCTTTTTTTAAGGTCATTAATCGGTTTGGTATTTCAATAGACAAGAATTTCATTTAATTTTCATCATGATCTCATATAACCAAATTTTTATTATTTCTCTATAAAGTGTTTAGGTCGAAAATGCTTTTTAAAGTGATTCACGTTAAAGTCAAAATTATATATATATATATATATATATCAACTCATGCTTTGGAATTAAATCCAACCATTTTCTAAATATTTAAATTAATATTAAAAAATTGTGTTCCTTCACAAAAAAAAATAACAAAGTGCAAGAGTGGTAAGCTTAATAGTATGAATAGTAAATACATGATTAATGAAAAATGGATCAAATTTGCTGTCCTATATAATGATTTATACACTGTTCTATTACAATAAATTTATCAAACTATATGAAAAAGTAAAAATCATCATTATTTTTTTTAATCAATCATGGAGAGTAAAACAACATTTTTTAATCCAATCAAATACTGGGGATCCATGCTTCTTCTTCTTTTTTTTTTATGGTTAAAATAATGTTAGTAACTTAATTGATGTGCTGATTCGTTGTTTCCAATAAGTGAAAATTTTCACATGTTTAAGAAAAGAAGCTTGACGGTGAGTCTATGAAAACTCAACATCCTTTAAATGAGCATAGTCGATAATGTTTTCATTTCTTTTTTTTGGTTTGGTATTTCAATAGACAAGAATTTCATTTAATTTTCATCATGATCTCATACAACCAAATTTTTATTATTTCTTTATAAAGTGTTTTATAAATTTTTTACAACCAAAATTTAAGTTGAAAAGAATAACATAAAAATTTAAAAAATTATATCAACAATTTATTAATTTATGCTGCATAATAATGCATTATTATATTTTACATTGAAAATATGCAAGGTCGCATCATCCATGATTCTCAAACTACTCTATATGGCTAATATTCTGGTAGAAATCAATTTACTTTCCATTTTAGAATGGAAAAAAAAATGCTCTTTTAAAAATGTTGATTAATTAGATCAATTCAACATAATCGCATCACTAAAAGAACATGGCTGATTTGGTGACAAAAGTAGCCAAGAACACAGTTATATAAACAAAAGAAAGCGAAGCCCCCTTTACACAACTATTCTGATGCAAAAATCATTCAAGAAAACACAATGGGATTTTCCATTTGTAGTCTATTTCCATCAATTCTTCTCTGTTTTCTTTTGGTGGAAACCAGCCAGGCTACCAAAAAGGCAAAGATGGCTTGCTTCTTTGCTTCATATATTTCTATTTCTCTGCGTTACCATGCTGAAAATGCTTGTAGTTTTCTGACTGTGGTTGAAATTACTTTTTTTTTTTTTTCTCCTTTTATGCAGTCTTATATAGTTTATTTAGGATCGCATTCTCATGGCACAAACCCATCATTGGATGATTTTGAATCTGTCACCAATTCCCACTATGATTTGTTGGGCTCATACATGGGAAGGTACAGGATTTGACCAAAAGTCCTTTTAAGTTTTATGGGTTAGAACCATAATGAATTTATAAGTTATGTTTTCTTCACAGCCTCAAGGAAGCCAAAGAAGCAATCTTTTATTCATACACCAGACATATCAATGGCTTTGCTGCAGTGCTTGAAGAAGAAGCAGCAGCAGAAATTGCAAGTGAGAAGTTCATAACACCCATCAATGGCTTGTGAAATTTCCTAAGTCATTCTTTGTTTTCAGAGTGCATGTTATGATCATATTGGAAGCAGTTCTGGAATTTGTAGGATTGGTTATTTAATTATTTATTTATTTTTATTTTGTTCAGAGAATCCAAAAGTGGTATCAGTCTTCTTAAACAAGGGGCTAAAACTGCACACAACCCATTCTTGGGGTTTCCTTGGATTAGAGAGAAATGGAGTAATTCCAAGGTCTTCCTTGTGGGAGAGGGCAAGGTTTGGTGAAGATGTTATTATTGGAAACTTAGACACCGGTAAAAATAAATCTCATTTTCAAGACTATACGGTATTTACCACTTAAAAATAAGCACTTTTTTTTTTTTTATAATGTTTTTAGAACGACCTCCATATTTTTACTCTACTATTGTTCGTTTATAGGTGTTTGGCCTGAATCCAAAAGCTTTAGCGATGAAGGGATAGGACCAGTCCCGTCAAAGTGGCGAGGAACATGTGAACTTGACAGTGATAATTCAAATAATTTTCACTGCAACAGGTTTGTACCCTTTATGCTTCTTGCCAAATTCTTAGCTTAAACTTTCAGTTCTCAAAAAAAAAAAAACAAAAAAGAGGCATTGATTGAGAGTTAGTACTTCTTGCTTATAGATTGTTCTAATTAAAATCCCACATAATCTTTTTGTCAGAATGAGAAAACTACTTTTGCTTTTCATGACATTATAAGTTCTTTTCACGGTTAATAATCATTCAAAGATTCTGCTGTATGATTCAGAGAAAGCTAAAAGCAACATATAAGCACTTTTAGGTGAATATATAAGCAGTTTTGACTCTTTCTGTTTCTCAATTTTTCCTTTGTTTTAACTGTCGCACTGCTTTTATTCATGCAGGAAACTTGTAGGTGCAAGATATTTCAACAAAGGGTATCAGGCATATGTTGGAAAACAATTGAATGCCTCATCTCATAGCGCACGTGACTCTGAAGGCCATGGTTCACATACTCTATCCACTGCTGGAGGAAACTTTGTTCCTGGAGTAAGCATTGTTGGCAATGGCAATGGCACTGCAAGTGGTGGATCGCCAAAAGCCCGCGTTGCTGCTTATAAGGTTTGCTGGCCATTAGATAATGGGGTTACATGCTTTGATGCAGACGTTTTGGCTGGTTTTGAAGCTGCCATAAGTGATGGTGTTGATGTGCTTTCGGTTTCTTTGGGTGGCGAACCCGAAGAATTTTTTCAAGACTCCATGTCCATAGGGGCCTTCCATGCTGTTGCTAATGGCATAGTTGTGGTTAAATCTGCTGGAAACTCTGGACCAAGTCCTGGTTCTGTATCCGGTGTGTCACCATGGTTGCTCACAGTTGCTGCAAGCACAAATGATAGAGAGTTTTCTAGTTATGCCACTCTTGGTGACAATAAGAGCTTCAGGGTATCCTCCCTTAAACCCTCTTCTTACTTTCATTTTTGCTTTCTTGTTGTACAAGGAACAAGAAGGAGAAGAATGCTTTGAACTTGAATATAGTTAATCACTGCTTAATTTGACCTATAAACCAGTTTCTTCTTCTTGGATTGTTAGGGAGATTCAAGCCTTTATTCACCAGCCTTGCCAAATGAGAAGTTGTATCCATTGATCAATGCTGCCGATGCTAAACTTGATAATGCATTCCCTAAAGCTGCGTAAGAATATATATAATTATTTATTTTTCTTTGTCATAGATAAAACGACGATATAAACTTTTTAATACTAGCTTGAGTGTATGTGGAGGGGCCAATTTTGATCTTAATGTTAGGGCCTTATTTTTGAGTTGGGCTGCTGTGTCAAATCACTTCTTAGAATATACATATTTATTCCAAGACCTGCTTTAGATGTTTTTTTATTTTGAGACACTGCCACTTACCTATTACTTTGTGAATTTTTATAGTCTTTTTTGCGAGAAAGGAACCCTTGATTCTAACAAGGTAAAGGGAAAAATTTTGTTCTGTTTACGCGGAGATGGTTATATAGCTGAGAAGGGTGAGCAGGCTGCACTAGGAGGCGCAGTTGGAATGATTTTGGCTGACAATAATATTAATGGAAATGAAGTTATAACTATGTCTCAAGTGCTTCCTACTATATATGTCAACTTCACAGATGGCCAATACATTCTTAATTACATCAACGAGACTAAGTAATTGATTTAATTACTTCTCATTAATACATCATTTAGTTGAATATATTTTGACGTTAAAATTAGACTAAATGCTTGCTTGGATATGAGGCAGGTCTCCGATGGCTTACATTAGTAGAGTGAAGACTGAACTGGGAATAAAGCCAGCACCAGCTATGGCTTCTTTCTCTTCTAGGGGACCCAATGTGATTGAACCAACAATCCTCAAGGTGTGATATTTTTGGGAGTAAAAATACTATTTTCATCCCTTAAAGAACTTTCGAAAATAAGATATGTCCCTCCTTCATGTAACGTCTTGAATAAAACTTTGAAAAATTAGAATTTTTTGTATTGAGACTTACTTTTTAACATGTTTTAATTTTTAGAGGTCTTATATAATTTTTAAAAATTTTTGAGAGGTAAAAATGATATTTTACTCCCAAACCCTTCAATTGTCCCAAATGATTTTGCAGTGGTAACTGATATATATAGTTTCTGTTGCAGCCAAGAGAGGAATTCACCCTTGCCCCCAAAATTTCTTAACTTCTGCATGTAACTTTTTTAATAATTAGACTCGGCATCCCTTTATTTTCTCAAGCATTTTTTTTCAGCCCTTCCTATAATTGATTTCTGGATCCGTTGCAGCCTGATATCACTGCTCCAGGAGTCAACATCATTGCTGCTTTTACAGAAGAAACATCTGATAATTGCCGCGTAGGCCCTTTTAATATTTTGTCTGGAACTTCAATGTCATGCCCTCATGTTTCTGGCATTGCCGGCCTTCTCAAAACCCTTCATCCCGATTGGAGTCCAGCTGCTATCAAATCAGCAATCATGACCACAGGTGGCTAGTCACCTTGAACAACTTAATAACATTACATATCTGGGAATTCTCACTGAACCAGTTTCCATTTGCAGCAAGAAGGAGAGATAACACAGAAGGGACAATGAAGGATTCAGCATTCGATTTTTCCAAGGCAACTCCATTTGCTTATGGTTCAGGGCATGTTTGGCCTAACCGCGCCGCAGACCCTGGACTTGTTTATGATCTGAACACCACTGATTATCTCAATTTCTTATGTGCTCGTGGCTACGACGAAACCAAGATCAATGCTTTTTACAACAACACTTTTGCTTGTCCAAAATCATACAGTTTAACAGATTTCAACTACCCTTCAATATCAATTCCTGGTTTTAAATTTGGGTCTACTGTCAATGTTATACGTACTGTTACCAATGTTGGGTCTGCGAGCACATATAGCGTGCGAGTCAAGCAACCTCGAGGGGTTCTGGTTTCAGTTGAGCCGAGCCTGATGAGTTTTAACGCAATGGGAGAAAAGAAGGAATTCAAAGTAACATTGCAGAGACAAGTTGAGTCTCTTCTTGAACAGAATTTGTTTGGAGAGTTGGATTGGACTGATGGCAAGCACCATGTTAGGAGTCCTATTGTAATCATGCAGCTGTGATTGTTACAAAATTAGGGAATTTTAGGTTGATGCTGCAGTTAATTGAAGATTTAACAGTGCAAAATTCATCAACTTAGTGTCTTTTATTTTCCCAAGATAGAAAGGTTTGCTGAAATATTCACAAAATTTCTGCAAAGTAATAAGACAAAGGTTCAGCTGAAATGGTTCTTGCTTCTTTTTTTTTTTTTGATTTTAAGTGGACAAAAAAGGAAATAATATTTTTTTTAGTGAAAACCATGTGCTTTTAAATAATTTAGATATTCAAGGTATTTTTTTAATTTAAATTAATGATACTTGACACTATATTGAATATTGACTAATCTGATTTAAGTCAAATAAAATTACAAGAACAATAAAACTTTTTTTACAAAGCTTTAAGATAGTTATATTTTTAAGACTTGAAGTTCAGACTTTGATATATAAAAGTGATGAACATATCATTTGTGAATGGGGTTAGAAATAATTATAATTGCCAAATAAAATGGAACATAATTAGCAAGTGCTAAAAAAGAGAATATCACCAAAAGTGGTTAGATTGGTTAATAAGGATTTTGTGACACGCTCTTGCAATGAGATATACTCTTCACTTTGAACTATTCTTTTAACACAAAAGAAAAAGAGAGAGAATTCAAAATTAGTACTTTTTTAAAGTCTATTTCATATTAAAAGAGCCCTTATATTAATTTTTTTATATTAACATAAAGATGTAAACTTAATAAAATAGAATTTGAAATAGCCACACACATTTCAAAATTATGATTATTAAATTAAACAAACCAAAATTTGGATAAGTATGATATAAGCTTTCATATTAAATTTCTTATTATAATATAATCTAAACTGATTTTTTTGAATCATGAATATTATTTCTGGCTTATTTGGTACACAAAATGATAATTCTATTGCATGCTCTATCTGCCAAGATGAGTACTTTTATGTATCGGTGGGTATGGGCTAAGAAGTCCTAATGGACAAGGTATGGGCCAAGAAGTCCTCATGTCTTATCCAAATTCGAAAAGTTTGAATAATTTTGAGATGAGGTAAATGAGAACATGGAGTGAGACCAAGATCAGTCAATATGTCCTCAATGAAATTTTGGATGGAATTGGGACAAAAGTTCCCCGTCTTGAAAATGAATTTTTTTCTCCTATCCCAATATATATATATATATATATAAATAAGCTAAAATATTATTTTAAATATTTGGGGATTAAAATGGGATGGGACAATGGTATTCGATGTGGGATTGAGATGTGATTAGGATCGGCAAAACCCCACACAATCCTTGCCTATGCCCTCTTTACTTCGGTAATAAGACTCTAAGAAGTTGAGACCAATTTGAAAGTCTAACTCTTTAAGATTCTATTTATATATCTAGGGCTTAGGTAAATACCTAGTTCAAGTAGGTAATAGCTTCGACGTTGGTCATTCAGTCCCACTAGGTGATTGCATCCTTATCCTACTTAAGCACTACCCCCTTCATCCTCATCACGTAGAGAGTAAGAAGGAGTTAAGCCTATTTTCTAGTTATTAGATAACTAGATATTAGATATCATATTATCTTTTAATTATGAATATCTACATAATTATCTTATATAGGATAATCATTAAATAATATCACATATTATTTGAATATTATTATACTAATAATATTTATGTAAATCTGATAGGCCCAATTAATTGGATCTTAGTCCAACTAAGGCTTAATTAATTTCAATCTCATTACAACACATTTTGTGCAACCCTATAAGTTTTTACTGCATTGGCCATGACCCAATTATGGGCCATAGATAATGAGTGGTATCTAGCAATGCATCACTGCCACCCAAGTAGTAATCCATGTTTCTTGATATCAAATAAACTAACTCAATAAATGATCAATATCTTATATTGATCTATTTGAACACATCTATGCATTTCATAGTCTTGCTCATCAAGGGCTCACGGATATCACTCATTCAATTAAGAAGGGACAAAATCCCATCTATGTCACTCACATCCCTCTACATGATTCACGACACACCCAATCATTGCCCTACAAGTCATCCCGATTAAAGGTGACACATAATGATATCAGAGCATGTGACTTCTTATGTAAGGAATTGTAGTCACTTCAAGTCAAAGGATTACGTACAAGTAGGTTACATGAGAATTATTAATGACATAAGAAAATCCACGTAGTATTCTCATGGCAGATCGATCAAGTACATATGTTCTCCGACAATGTACTTATGCACTGGCTTGATATCATATATCAATGACGCATCATCATTAGTCACGTGCATACTAGTCTCGTATGCATTATTGCTATCATTTCGCAATAATACATGACTAGGGACATTTTTAGAATAGTTATAACTATTCTTGGGATAATTATTATATCAATTTATAAAAGTGCACAGATAATGAATGAAACATGTAATATAATAATTGTATTGCCAAATATAAAATGAGATACATGTGTGTCCTAATACAGTCATATAAGGATTGGCTCTTAGGGCACATTCCAACATTCACTTGCTTCATTGGTAGAGTTCTATTCACCTCTGTTTTCATGCTTTTTGCTTGGCAAGAGTAAGCTCTTCCCATATCTCTGTTTTCCTTTCCCTCTTGCACTACTCTTTTCTTGCTCTCTCTCGTTCTCTATCTATTCTTGTAACTTTCCTCTATTTGGTTCCTGAGAAAATTGTTTGGAAATCATGTGTAGTGTTGATCTTTGTTTGGGTATTCGCATGTGGGAGAGAGGAATTTTGCAGGTCTTTCCTTTTGAAAATATAGCAAATGAAGAATACAATTCTCTATTTAAGAGACTACAAATAGGTGAAGAACGATGACGAAGGAAAGATTAGGTTAAGATAGCAGAATTTTAGGAATTTTTTAATTGCTTGATCAATGGCATACACATCACCATTAGATGTTTATGTGTAAATATAAAAAGTCATGTTAACAAAAAGATAATAATGTTATAATAAAACAATTTTATGATAATTTTTAATTTAAAAGAGATCACTTTGCGATCACCAATCTAATAAGTATTAGTTTGAGACAACTCTAAAAGAGACAAAGATAGTTTTTAGTGTGTGTGTGTGTGTGTGTATATATATATTACAAATTAATATATTAAAATGATATATTAATATTACAAATTACACAAAACATGTGATGTTGCAGAAAGCAACGAACGAGTGAGTTCTATTTTTCTAGTTAAAGGAGAATAGACGACAAGTGAAGGAAATGATCGGGTTGTAAATTTTTGTTTCAATCTAATTGAAGACTGATAAAAGGATAGGCAAAGAACATTTCTCTCGTTCTTCATTCTTGGAACGATGGTGGTTGTGGGAGAAATTGACCTAGATGACATTGATATTGATAATTCTCGTGGTAGAGATCTGTTCGAAATGAATTTAACTATCATGACCATTGACATTTGGATTTGGGTTCTTAGTTTCCTTGGACGAGTATCGCGCATCTTCCTTAATTGCTAAAACCATTAGTTCTCTAGATGGTAATGCATCCAAAGATTATAGCTTTGGATAAAATAAAATGGAGGAAATGGTCCATCAGCGGAAACGGAATGGTGAGATGAATGTTCTTGTGACTATCACATGAGTGTTTAATGAATAAATGTGAACAATTGGATTTAATTAAAATGAATAGAGGGGATTAAGAGTAAGTTTTTACATTTATTCTTGGAATCAATGGATCCCATATATATATATATAACTCAACAGGCATCTCTCAGACAAGAGATTCATGACTCATATTAGTTTGTTATATATGTTTTGGGTGATGTTATTTTTGAGTGTTTTAATTGAATGGTCTAAATGTGTCCAGTAGAAATCTAACACAGTAGAGAAGCTAATTATGGATAATATATAATCAATACAATTAGTAAGAAAGAAAGAAATCAAAGAAAAGGAAAATAAGAAATAAATATGTTTGAGAAAATTTAATTTAGAATATTAATTATTTGAATAATTAACATTACTTTTCAAAAGAATTTACTTAGTTGATAAATTTTTTTTTTTCTTATGTTTGCATTTAGGTACCTTAAACCCATTAGGAATGAGAACTATTTCTGACAAGAGTAGTACTGCTAAGTCTCTTTCAATAAAATACCATTCGAAGAATTCAAACTTAGAACTTGTGAGAGTGCCTTGGCATTGACAAAGGTATTTTGCTGGGTGATAAAAAAAAAATAAATTGTCATCTTAGCATCTCATTTTCCTATTTCCTTAAATTTTAATTGGATAATTATGTACATATTTGTTGATTAAAATATTATTTTATAGTCTTAATATCAATCAAAATTAATAGAATATGAAATGAAAATATGAGATCCTAAGTGAGAGTAATTTCTTCCCATTTAATAGTTGTTGTGGAGGCATACGTTATAAATTCTTTTTTTATACAAGGGAATACAACTTAGAGTCTGTTTGGCAAAATTAATTGATAGCTACGAGATTATAACTAATAGTTATGAAGGAAGTTGAAAGTTGTGAAATTATAACTGAAAACTTATAATTGTGTAGCTAATTAATTAAATTAGAACTATTTAACATAATTAATTGTATAACTAATTGAAATATATTAAATGACTTAAAAGTATATATAAATTATATTAAATAATATTAAGACTAAATATATTTTACTTATTTTAATATATTACCAACAAATTAATTAAATAATTTATATTTACTTTTATTTATTATGAAGTAATTATATATATATATATATATATATATATATATATATATATATATGCGGCAAGAGAGGAAAAGATTAATCTCGGGACAGGTAAATATTATCATTTGTTAAAAAGTTGAAGGTAAAAATGAGATTGAACTAGCTAGCTTCCAAAAGACAATCGTTACTTCAAGTAGCTTTCCAATAATTAGTTTTTAAAAGCTATAATCTCTATTTATTTTTGGTTTATTAAACAATTCTACTAAGTTATTGACTAAAGTCATTAAGCTATAGTCTATCATTCCCAAATACACTTGATAAAAAAAGAAAAGGAACATAACATTGACAATATCCCTATGATTCTTAAACTGACCAAAGCAGACTCTAATTTTTATGACAATGGGTGTCACTCAATGCATCTTGCATCCATTGTTGACTAAGCAAATATCCCAAAAGAATAAGGATATGATTTGACAAATGATGCAATTTTAGAGATAAGACTTTAACTTCTTTATATTTTGAGATTAAATTTAGTCTTTTCTTCATTAGCACGAGTTAGTATTAAAAAATTTATGTACTAATTTTATTTATGATATAAAATATCCCAAAAAATATCATAACTAAGAGGATGTATTATGATTCTAAATTCTTTCAACTAAGCATGATTCCGAAAATTCAAAAAAAAATTATTTTTGATTTCTTTTTGTATGTATGAAGGACACTTTTCAACCCATAATCAAAAATTAATTTCTTTTGAGATTTTTACAATTTTTTAATATTTAAATTATTTATGAAAAAATTGAATTGCCTTATCTTAATTACATAATACATAGACTATCAAATGTATAGATTAGTTCACACGAGATTGTACTAGTTTAACTAAAGACATTCCATTCAAGCCTTACTACTTTTATAATCTTATTCGGCTTAAACTGAATTAATTGATGCCTAATATAGTATTAGATACTCATGATTTATACAATAAAAAAAAAAATTACATAATTTACTGGTTGGTTTATCAAACAAAATTTACTAGGTTGACTATGTTATAATTCTCCCCCTTTCCAGGCTACTAATTTTTTATAGTGATTTATCCCCACAGTTTGTTAGACTTATTTATGAGCCAATTAAATATTTAAACGTAGGTACAATGAAACTGAAAACTTCATGCATTGTATACTTGCATTATATATTAAAATTATATGACTGCATAAATCATAGCCAGTATTTTTACATCACTCATTTTATTTCAACAATTAAGACTATTAAGTCAACCATCCCCTCGTGAATTATGATTAAAGCAGTTCAAATTATTTAATCATTCACTGTTTGTCTCCAAACCAGTTCAGAAACAAGAGTTCTATATAAGCAGGGGAAAGCACAGGGCCCTCTCAATCTCAATCTTCTCATTCTCATTCTTCTGAAAAAAGAATGGGTTCTTCCATTTTTCACGTGCTACTGCCTCTTTTCCTTTGCTTTCTGCTGCAGAAGCCCACTGAATCAAAAAAACAGGCATTCTGTGTTTTCGATAACCAATTATCATAATCATCATTCAACTGGGTCTTTGATTAATTTCTCTGTTTAGAATTGGCTTACACTGTTTGATTCACTTGTCTTTTGTTTTTGCAGTCATACATTGTTTATTTGGGATCACATTCTCATGGCCCAAATCCTTCTTCTGCTGATCTTGAATCTGTCACAGAATCTCACTATAACTTGCTGGGATCATACGTGGGAAGGTATAGAAATAGAATTTTCACAAAAGTTATTCAGATTTTCTGGGAAAGAACACAACTTTAATGAACAAGTAACAGTTTACATTCTTTTTTATCACAGCAAGAGCAAGGCCGAGGAGGCTATCTTTTACTCCTATAAAAGATACATCAATGGCTTCGCGGCAGAACTTGAAGAAGAAGAAGCAGCAGAGCTTGCGAGTGAGAAAACTATTACTATGAAATTTTTAAGCGGTTATGTGAATTTTTTTTAACTGCCAAATTTGTGTTGGTTCAGAGAATCCGAAGGTGGTGTCAGTTTTCTTAAACAGAGGGCGAAAACTGCACACAACTCATTCATGGGATTTCCTTGGCTTTGAGCAGGATGGAGGAATTCGAAAGTCCTCCACATGGGAGAAGGGGAGGTTTGGTGAGGACACCATTATAGGAAACTTAGATACAGGTATATATTCTCATATCTTAAACTTTTGTATAAATTTTTATGTTTATGGAATTCTCATTTTATAAAGTTTTGTCTTGATCCTTGAAAGCCCATAATCAGTTTCTTTTGTAACTGCTTTGACTAGAGTCCCCTTGATGTAACTCTTTTAAATGCCAGCAATTCATATGAAACTTATGATCACTTAAAAGGGAATCTTATTTTATTATTTTCTTTTAATTTTATTTTCTTAGGTTTATATCTGACGATTTTTAATTATTTCACCATTTGAATGTGAACTCACCTTGGTTGGATACCTAAGTAACCAATTAATCACTCTAAGCAAGAATAACTCATATTTCGTACTTATGGCATTTGATTTGAAATACCTTGAACTCAATCTGCTATGATTAAGCAACACATTATTGGTAATATTATTTCAGTAGCAATCAAGTACTGGATATTCTTTCTGTTTGATATTATCATAGGTGTTTGGCCTGAATCCAAAAGCTTTAGTGATGAAGGGATAGGGCCAATCCCACCAAAGTGGCATGGCTCCTGTCAATTTAGTGAAAGTCAATCTCTCTGCAACAGGTTCAATCTCATTTCTCTTCTCTATTAGTTCCTTCTTTATTTCCTCCAACAAACTATAGAACCTGTCAAATTCCATAACATCATTACATGCAACATATTATTAGACTTAATCAAGTGCTATTCTCTATTTTTGTCTTATTGTTCCTATTTTGTCTTTTCTGCAGGAAACTTATTGGAGCCAAGTTCTTCATCAAAGGTTATGAGTCTTCAGTTGGTAAAGCCAATGCCTCATTATATACAACTCGTGACCATTCTGGACATGGTTCACACACTCTATCAACTGCTGGTGGTAGTTTTGTTCCTGGAACCAGTGTTTTTGGCAGTGGAAATGGAACTGCAAGTGGTGGATCTCCGAAAGCCCGGGTTGCTGCCTATAAGGTGTGCTTTCCACCAGTCGGAGGGATTGAATGTGCTGATGCAGACATCTTGGCTGGCTTTGAAGCTGCTATAAGTGATGGCGTTGACGTGCTTTCGGTATCATTGGGGAGTGGTCCTGCAGAATTTTCTGAAGATGTTGCCGCCATAGGTTCCTTCCATGCAACTGCCAATGGCATACTTGTGGTTAGTTCTGCAGGAAATTCAGGGCCAGATCCTTCAAGTGTTTGTAACTTGGCACCATGGATGTTCACAGTAGCTGCTAGCACAATTGATAGAAAGTTCAATAGTTTTGTTACTCTTGGTAACAATATGACCTTCCAGGTATATTAATTCTACCCCAACCTTCTTCTCTATATCTCTCTTCTTTCTTTTGTTGTGCAAACCTATGTATATATCTCCTGTTTTTGCTAATATTTTTTTGTTAGATATAATAAAAAAATAATTCTTGCGCATTGCAAAAACTTAAGACTTTAAAGAGTTTCAAAATATTAGTTTATTAGAGCTTTTTTGATCTTATGATTAGAAGATCAAATTTTTGTCATAATTTCCTTAATTAAATGAAAATTTCAGTATAAGGTAAGAGCATCACACTTAAAGCACAAAGGGCCTTTTTGTAAAAAATTGTGTTAAATATAATATAAAATTATTTATAAATTTTCTCTTAGCTTAAGTTTTTAAAATGAATATTCTTGAACTACAAGCAACTTTAGTCCAATCTTTAATTTATTCTCTTCATGCTTCATAATTTTTCATCTAATCTAATTTGTTTAGTTGATTTTCATAGGGAGAAAGCCTTTCCGAATCTCAATTACCACCAAAAATGTTCTTCCCTTTGATGAGTGCTGCTGATGCTGCAACTAGCCAAACATCGATACAAGATGCGTAAGAGTTGCTATTCTAAGATCAACTCTTGTTATCTTTCATGGAAATGGTGAAAAATAAAATCACACAAGTGTTCTATATATTGCAGTTTGCTTTGCAAACCAGAAACTTTGGATCCTTTGAAGGTGAAAGGGAAAATATTAGTCTGTCTTCGCGGCGATATCGGGAGAACTGACAAGGGTATGCAGGCTGCTGTCGCAGGCGCTGTTGGGATGATTTTGGTTAACGATGAGACATCTGGGAATGAAATAGAAGCTGACGCTCATGTGCTTCCCGCTTCACATGTCAGCTACACAGATGGACAAAACATTTTTGCTTATATCAACCAAACCAAGTGATTTTCTTTCTTTGTCTCCATGAAAGTGTCCAAATTTTGAAGTGTTGCTTACTATAATTCACTGCATTTTGCTTTATGATTATGAAACAGGTCTCCTGTGGCTTTCATTAGTGGAGTGACCACTGAACTAGGAATAAAACCAGCTCCATCCATGGCTCCATTCTCATCTAGGGGACCCAACGCCATTGAGGCGTCTATTCTCAAGGTTTGCTACTTGTTTTAGTGATAATTTGTTGTTCTTTCAACTGTTTTCTGAACCCTTTCAGATTAGCTTCGAATGAAAGTACTTTTGGGATGAAAAACATATGCCGAAAGCAGTTTTTTATAATTTCTAGAGTTGCTTGCTTCTATTTATTTTATTTTTTTTTCTAGAAGCATTCTCACTTATTTTTGTTAAAAAAAATCTTTTTTAGTTTACAGATACACTTTTCTTATATTTTTCTTTTTCAAAAATCAAGCCAAACACTCAAAAAAAATTACCCCTAAGTGCTTTTTCTTCCACTAAAAGCACTTCGGGTTGATTCTAAGATTTTGATTGTTGGTCTTCTTTCAGCCTGACATCACTTCACCAGGGGTGAACATCATTGCTGCTTATTCAGGAGCAGTTTCTCCTTCAGAAACATCATATGATTTACGCCGTGTTCCATTCAATACGATGTCTGGAACTTCAATGTCATGCCCACATGTTTCTGGTGTTGCTGGCCTTCTCAAAACACTTTACCCTCAATGGAGTCCTTCAGCTATCAAATCAGCAATCATGACCACAGCAACAACAAAAGACGACACCGGAGGGCCATTGCTTGAACTATCAAAGCAAGAGGCAACTCCATTTGCTTATGGTGCAGGTCACATTCAACCTAACAATGCAGTGGATCCTGGGCTAGTCTATGACCTCAACACTAATGATTACCTCAACTTCTTGTGTGGTCATGGCTACAGTGCCAGTGATATTAAACTGATATATGGCAAAGACTATGTCTGTCCAAAAGGATTCAGATTGGAAGATTTCAATTATCCAACGATCGCGGTTTCGGGTCATGTTGTTGGGGATTCTTTGACTGTCACTCGCACTGTTACCAATGTTGGGTCTCCAGGGACATATAAAGTCCTTATCACGCCACCTGCTGGGGTTGAGGTTTCAGTTGAGCCAAACACGATGAGTTTCAAGCAAGTGGGTGAAACGCAGGCATACCATGTCGTATTGAAGATAAATTCAAAGGATGCAAATTATGTGTTTGGAGAGTTGGATTGGTTTGATGGCAATCACCATGTTAGGAGTCCTATTGTAGTGATTCACAAAATGGTTACTGCAAACTAGGGTATTTTTGTCCCTACAAATCAATATAGTGCAGATCCATCTTTATATATAGTCTCTTCTTAATGTATGAAAAAATGGTGATTTTTGGAGTATTGACAGCTTAAGATTTCTCTTATCATGAAATGCAGATATGACAAGCCAACTCTTCAATTGGTTGGTGATTAATAATGGTTCAATTTAATAATATTCTAAAAAATATAATTTTTGATATAATATGACGTCGTTATGCAATTTATGTAATTGACTTCACCTAGTTGAATAAAATTTGTTGTTGTTGTATTAATTATTTGCTTAAATAACATTATTTTTCAAAAGAATTAACTTAGTTTACAATGGCATGTTTTTTGTTTAAATAAGACCTATTTGTGACAAAAGCGGTATCCCATTTTCTATCATATTGAGTTTTGATTGAATAAGCATGTACACAATTGTAGGCTAAAAGATTATTTTATAATGTCAAATACTAATTATAATTAATGCAACATGTAATCAGATTATGAGATACCATACGAGGTAGTAATTTCTTTCCATTTGATAGCTGCTGTTGATGCATAGTGCATACATTAGAAAATTCATTTTTTGTAAAAGGGAATGCAATTTAATAAAAAAAAGAAGAAGAAGAAGTAATATAATGTTGACAACATCTCTTTGATTGTTAAACGGATCAAAACAAACTAATTTTTATGATAATTTAATAAAAAATAAAAAAATATAACCTTGACAACATATTTATGATTCTTAAATTGACCAAAAGAGGCTCTAATTTTTATGATGAAAGGTGTCACTCAATGGACTAACCCATTGAGTAAGTAAGTATCCATAAAGAATAAGGATGCAAGGGGGCGGGGTAAAGGCGAGGAAAAAATAGTTTTTCACTCTCAATTTTTGCGAATTCTAGTGAAGAATTTTTTAAAAAAATTTATATAAAAATTGATATTTATACTTAAATAAAATTATTTAATATAAAATAATTTATAAAATTACAACAATAACTCTATATTATATATTTTATTTTAAAATTAATAATATTTTATTCCTTTTATTAACGGGAATCCTGAAGTTGAAGGTAAGGAATATGATTCCGTCCCTGAAATTTTTCTAAGAAAAAATTCTCTACCATCCCCGTCCCTTAAAATTTTTTTACCTCCGATCTTCATCCCAAATGGGGAATCTCCGCCAAATTCTTACATGTTTGAGGAAATTTCTTCTTACTAAAGAACATCGTAAATTGAAAGATACCATAAATTTAAATTCTTTCAACTAAGTATGATTTAAGAAATTTAAAACACTCTCTTAAGATTTTTTTTTCGAGAATTTTTTAATGATTTTTAGATTTCAATTATATGAAACAATTTTGAATTGCCATATCATATTTACGTAATGCGGTGGTTGGTTTATCAAACAAAAATTATTAGGCTGACTACGTTATAATTCTTTCTTCCCCTTCCACGGCCGCTAAATTTTGATCTCTCACTGACTTATCCCCACAGTTTGTTAGACTTATTTATGAGCCAATTAAAAATTTAAACGTAGCTACAAAGAAACTGAAAACTTCATGCATAGCATGTTTGCATTGTATATAAAAATTACTTAACTTCATAAATCAAAGTCAATATTTTGACATTACTCATTTAATTTCCACAATTAAAGAAGTGTACTATCCCCTCGTGAATTGTGATTAAATCAGTTCAAAGCATTTACTCATTTCCTGTTTGTTTACAAACCTGCTCAGAAACCGAGTTCTAGCAAGGGAAAGCACAGACCCTTCCCCAAGCCCTCTCAATCTCTATTCTCATTCTCATTCTGCAGCAAACCCATCCAAGAAAACAAAATGGGTTCTTCCATTTTTCATGTGCTACTGCCTCTTCTCCTTTGCTTGCTGTTACAGAATCCCACTGAATCAAAAAAACAGGCATGCTCTATTTTGGACAACCAATTATCTTGTTCAACTGGGTCTTTGCTTAATTTCTCTGTTTTGAATTGGCTTACACTGTTTGATTCACTTGTCTTTTGTTTTTTCAGTCGTACATTGTTTACTTGGGGTCACATTCTCATGGCCGGAATCCTTCTTCTGCTGATCTTGAATCTGTCACAGAATCTCACTATAACTTACTGGGATCATACGTGGGAAGGTATAGAAATAGAATATCACCAAAGTTGTTGTTAGGGCGGAATCGTGGTAAGACAAGTATGAAACAAAGAGAATCAACCAATATAACAGAGCATACAAAAACTAATGTGCTTCATCCCAAAAACATTAGGGCTACTCCAACTTCATCTATAGGCCAACGGTAATTTCTTTTTCAGCTATTCCAAGAATGACTTCATCGGATAGATAGGTAGAGGAATAAATTATGCCTTCTCACTGAGATCCGCATAATTTGAGTCAACTTTGTCTATCTGACCAAGCAGAATATCCCAAAGACTTGGATACATCAATAGAGCACAAATATATGTGAACCAGAGAGTGAAATTATTCTTCTAAGTGAATTTTTCAACAAGAGGATGGGTTGATGTCATCTTGCCAACAAAGGAGAGATAGAAGGCGAAACGAGCCCGCTTTGATACTAGTTATTAGCCTAGAAACATGGTTAGGCAAGTGGAAAACCAAGACAATCAATAAAAATAACAAAACATACAAGAATTAACGTGGTTTACCCTAAAAACACTACGGCTACCTCCTAGGCAACGGCAAATCCACTATATGAAGAAGACAACAAAAGATTACAACCAATGACTCTCTCTCATAGAACTGAAGAAAGACCTCTCAGAAAGAAACCTCTCTCAAAACTCACAGGTTAATGTGTTTAAAATGATCTCACTGATCTGATCTCTCCCCTAGGAGTGAGCTGTATTTATAGAGCACCAATTACAATTTTGGTCCAATACAAACTATTTTGTAGATTAGGACTCTTGCAGCAGGTAATCTTACCCAAAAATAGTTTGGAAGTGTCCCAAGATATATACGAATTATTCTCCCAAAACCTTACAAAGATATCACAAATAGAAACTATCCCAATCAACCTAAAATCACTTAGAAATTTTAATTTTATAATATTCTCACAATTATTCAAATTTTTCGGGAAAGAGCACAACTTTAGCGAACAAGTAACAATTTGCATTCTTTTCTTTGATCACAGCAAGAGCAAGGCCAAGGAGTCTATCTTTTACTCCTATAACAGATACATCAATGGCTTCGCTGCTGAACTTGAAGAAGAAGAAGCAATAGAGCTTGCAAGTGAGAAATTTATTACTATGAAATTCTTTAAACAATGAAAAACATGGACAAGCAGTTATGTGAGTTCTTTTAACTGGCAATTTTGTGTTGGTTCAGAGAATCCGAAGTTGGTGTCAATTTTCCTAAACAAATGGCGAAAACTGCAAACAACTCATTCTTGGGATTTCCTTGGCTTTGAACAGAATGGAGGAATTCGAAAGTCCTCCACATGGGAGAAGGGGAGGTTTGGTGAGGACACCATTATAGGAAACATGGACTCAGGTATGCCTCATCTCATAAACTTTTGTATATTTACGTTTAATTATTGAGTTGATTCTTATAGTTTTATACAAAATTAAAAAAAAAATCCTTATAATTTAGAATGTTAAAAATTCATTTTTACATTATCCAAAATTGTATAAAAAATAATTATAATTAATAATAATTCAATGGGTTTTAAAAAGTATAAGGATGAATTTTCAAAGTTTTAAACTATAGGGACTCATTTGAATTTTGTATAAAATAATAAGGCTCAATTGAATAATTAAATCAAATTCTTATGTTTATAGAATTTTAATTTATAAAATTTTGTGTTGATCCCTGCAAGCCCCGAATCAGTTTCTTTTATAACTGCCTTGACTAGGTTCCCCTTAGATGTAACGCTTTTAATGTAATGCTAGTGATTCATATGAAAAGTATGCTCACTCAAAAGGGAATCTTATTTTATTATTTTCTTCATTACTTTTGTGCACATCCATGGTGTTCTTATATCATTTGGATGTGAGGCTCGTCCTTATTTGTTACAGGAATAACTAATAAATTACTCCAAACAAAGATAATTCAAGTTTCAAACTCCTAACATTTGACTTAGAATGTGTCGTATGCTATTATTGAATAAATGCTTTGTTAGTAGTGATTTTATTTTACAATAGCAATCAATACTTGATATTCTTTCTATTTGATGTCATCATAGGTGTTTGGCCTGAATCAAAAAGCTTTAGTGAAGAAGGGATTGGGCCAATCCCACCAAAGTGGCATGGCTCCTGTCAATTTGGTGAAAGTCAATCTCTCTGCAACAGGTTCATTCTCGTTTCTCTTCTCCATTAATTCCTTCTTTATTTATTCCAACAAACTATAGAACCTGCCAAATTTCATAACATCCTTACATGTAACAAGTTTTTGTCATCACATGGAACAAATTATTAGACTTCATCAAGTGTTATTCTCTATTTTTGTCTCTTATCATTCCTATTGTCTGTTTTGCAGGAAACTTATAGGAGCCAGGTTCTTCATCAAAGGTTATGAGTCCCATGTTGGTAAAGTCAATGCCTCATTATATACAACTCGTGACCATTCTGGACATGGTTCACACACTCTATCAACTGCTGGTGGTAGTTTTGTTCCTGGAACCAGTGTTTTTGGCAGTGGAAATGGAACTGCAAGTGGTGGATCTCCCAAAGCCAGGGTTGCTGCCTATAAGGTGTGCTTTCCACCTGTCGGGGAGATTGAATGTGTTGATGCAGACATCTTGGCTGGCTTTGAAGCTGCTATAATTGATGGCGTTGACGTTCTTTCGGTGTCTTTGGGGGGAAGTCCTGTAGAATTTTATGAAGATGTTATCACCATAGGTTCCTTCCATGCAACTGCCAATGGCATACTTGTGGTTAGTTCTGCAGGAAATTATGGGCCAGATCCTTCTACTGTTTGTAACTTGGCACCATGGATGTTCACAGTAGCTGCTAGCACAATTGATAGAAAGTTCAATAGTTTTGTCACACTTGGCAACAATAAGACCTTCGAGGTATATGTTAGTTCAACTACAACCTTCTCGATATCTTTCTTCTTTCTTCTCTTGTACAAACTTATATTTGTTGGATATAATATCAAAATCAATTTTAGGCCATTTCTCAAAAGCTTAAAATGTAGTTAGTAACTTTATAGTATCATTTCATTAGAATTTATTTGATTTTATAGTCAGGAATTCAAATCTCCCACCACCAATTTCTTAATCACATAGTTTAAACTTTTGAGATGAACTACTTTTTGAAGTACAAGCAACTTTAATTTATTCTCTTCATGCTTCATAATTTTTCATTTTATCCAATGTTTTTATTTTTTTCAGGGAGAAAGCCTTTCCCAATCTCAGTTACCTCCAAAAATGTTCTTCCCTTTGATGAGTGCTGCTGATGCTAAAACTAGTCAAACATCGATGCAAGACGCGTAAGAGTTGCTATTCAAAGATCAACTCTTGTTATCTTTCATGTAAACGCTGAATAATAAAATCACGTAAGTGTTCTATATATTGCAGTTTGCTTTGCAAACCAGAAACTTTGGATCCTTTGAAGGTGAAAGGGAAAATATTAGTCTGTCTTCGTGGCGATATCGGGAGAACTGACAAGGGTATGCAGGCTGCTGTCGCAGGCGCTGTTGGGATGATTTTGGCTAACGATGAGACAACTGGGAATGAAATAGAAGCAGACGCTCATGTGCTTCCTGCTTCACATGTCAGCTACGGTGATGGACAAAACATTTTTGCTTATATCAACCAAACCAAGTAATTTTCTCTCTTTGTCTCCATGAAAGTGTTCAAATTTTGTGGTGTTGCTTACTATAGTTCAGCATTTTGATTTATGATTATGAGACGACAGGTCTCCTGTGGCTTACATCAGTGGAGTGACCACTGAACTAGGAAGAAAACCAGCTCCATCCATGGCTCCATTCTCATCTAGAGGTCCCAGTGCCGTTGAGCTGTCTATTCTCAAGGTTTGCTACTTGTTTTGGTGGTAATTATTTATTCTTTCAACTGTTCTCCAAGCCATTTTGGATTAGCTTTGAATAAAAGTACTTTTGAGATGTAAAAACTAGCAGTTTTTCACAATTTTTAAAGGTGCTTGTATCTACTTCTTTTTCTAGAAGCATCCTCACTTGTTTTTGTAGAAAAAAATCTTTTTTGGGTTTATAGATGCTCTTTTGTCATGTTTTTTTTTTTTTCAAAAATCAAGCGGAACACTCAAAAATTACACCTTAAGTGCTTTTGCTTCCACTAAAAGCACTTTGGATTGATTCTAAGATTTTGATTGTTGGTCTTCTTTCAGCCTGACATCACTGCACCAGGGGTGAACATCATTGCTGCTTATTCAGGAGCCGTTTCTCCATCAGAAACATCATATGATAAACGCCGTGTTCCATTCAATACAATGTCTGGAACTTCAATGTCATGCCCACATGTTTCTGGTGTTGCTGGCCTTCTCAAAACACTTTACCCTCAATGGAGTCCTTCAGCTATCAAATCAGCAATCATGACCACAGCAACAACAAAAGACGACACCGGAGGGCCATTGCTTGAACTATCAAAGCAAGAGGCAACTCCATTTGCTTATGGTGCAGGTCACATCCAACCTAACAATGTAGTGGATCCTGGGCTAGTCTATGACCTCAACACTAATGATTACCTCAACTTCTTGTGTGGTCATGGTTACAGTGCCAGTGATATTAAACTGATATATGGCAAAGACTATGTCTGTCCAAAAGGATTCAGATTGGAAGATTTCAATTATCCAACGATCTCGGTTTCGGGTCATGTTGTTGGGGATTCTGTGACTGTCACTCGCACTGTTACAAATGTTGGGTCTCCAGGAACATATAGAGCGCTTGTCACGCCACCTGCTGGGGTTGAGGTTTCAATTGAGCCAAACACGCTGAGTTTCAAGCAAGCGGGTGAAACGCAGACATACCATGTCGTATTGAAGATAAACTCAAAGGATGCAAATTATGTGTTTGGAGAGTTGGATTGGTTTGATGGCAATCACCATGTTAGGAGTCTTATTGTAGTGATTCACAAAATGGTTACTGCCAACTAGAGTATTTTTGTCCCTACAAATCAATATAGTGCAGATCTATCTTTTATATATATATTGTCTCTCCTTAATGTATGAAAAAATGGTAGTTTTTGAAGTATTGACAGTTTAAAATTGCACTTATTATGAAACGCAGATGTGACATAGTTTTTTTAGACTTCTTGTAAATATTTCTAGAGCGAAACTAGATAGGATAACTTAGCTTGAAAAGTTTAGGATAAGATAAATAAGGATATAAAACGGGAATAAGACAAAATTTTGCATCCTAAATGAATATCAAGATAGGATTGAGAAAAAGAGAGTCTCATCCTTGTTTCATCCCAAATCCCATCCTAAATGTTGTCATGGTTTTGTTATGTTCTCATCCCATCTTGAAACTATCATCTTTTTTCAAAACATAATTTAATAGTGAGACAAGATTATGACCAGAAGGGACAATGGTGTTCGAAATAAGACCAAAACAGGAGAGGAAAACAACATTATGGATGGGATGGGATAGAAGAAAATATTATATCAGAATTGAAAAACAAAGAATTCAGAAAGTAAACTATTGTATCTGCAATGATCTAAGAAGGATACTGTGTTTGGTAGCCGAGAAACTAAGAGAGAAAATGTGCTCTATGATTTTACAGAGATGAGAATAAGAAAATAAAATAAAATAAAATAAATTAAAAAGTTGCATTACAAATGCCTCAATCAAATATTTATAGAGAAAATTACAATGCAAAAAGAGAAGCTTCCTTCAGAAGTAACCTAACTAAAGTGACTGAATCGCAAGTTACCTAACTAAAGTAACTGAATCGCAAACAAATATTCTAATCATTGATTGCCACGTCAATTGGAGTAAAAGCATAAAACTACTCTTAACACCCTTTTAAACTCGTGGGCTTAGAGAAGAATATGAGTTTGCCACGATTCTGGAGAAACAAAGCTGGAGAGAAAGGCTTCGTTATAGAATATCACAGTTTGATCCATGGTAGGATGTGGCAAAGTCTGAGAGCCTTAGAGATGACTCATGCGATTGGTGCTTGCACGAAGAATGGGGTTGTTGGTCAAGAAGGTAGCACTAAGACTATCACAAAGTAGAAAGGGAGAACAGAAGCCTGAGACACATGAAGCTCCTTCAGCAGTGATTGCAGCCATCGAAGTTCAGAAGTGCATTAGCTAAAGCCTGGTATTCTACTTCAGAACAACATGCCGTTTGTTAGAAAGACAAAGAAATAGAGTTGTTTCCAAAGAAGATGACATGGCCACTTGTACTTTATTGATCATCTTGGCATTCTGCCCTATTTGAGTCTGAAAAGGAAAGTAACTGAGACTTAGCTGCCTTTGAAATAACCAAACCATGATGCAATGTACCTTTCAATTACTTGAGAACTCTCTAAGCTGCAGTTAGATGAGCATCAGTAGGATTATGCATAAACTGACAAACCTTGTTTACGCCAACTTTATCCATGGTTCTTAAAATGCTTTTTCCTATTAAGAACCAATGGCCACACCAGTTGACCCATAAATGGTGATGACATGGCGTTCGTGAACCGGCGAACGTGTCTTATATTAGCCACCCCAATTTAAGGAAATTAACCGGATCCCTTGGTGAAAAAGCTGAACAAGAGAGAGAAAAGAATTATAATTAAATTGAGTTGAGAGAGAGAGAGAAGCGACATGAAAAGTAAGATATAGGTTGTAGAATAAGATATGGAGTGCATTTAATTTTTTTTTTAAGAATTGCATGGATCTTCAAGAATGTTGTTTAAATTGTGTAAAGTAAGTGATAATTAGACTTTATATTTATATTTTGTAATTTTTTTAAGTAGTTTTGGTTCTATTATTAGATATTGGCTATAATTTAAGTTAATTTCCTGTTTTTGCAATTGAAGAATAATTCGGAGCATTAAAGTGAAAAAAAATAAATATTTTTAAATTTTAAAGAGTCACATTGCAATTAATGAATATATTTTAGACTTTAAGTTTCTCGATGTAATTAGATTTTTTAGTCTACTAAACTTTTTTATTTTTATGTAATTAGGATTTCTAGATTTATTAGGTTATTTAGTTTCAAATGTTATTCCAGTTATAAAGGTTTTGGAAGAAATTTTTGAGAAGAGACTTTTGGCTGAGAAGAAAAAGAGAGAAAAGGAGGCATAAAGACAACTTCATAGATTTAGTCTGTTCTTCTTCCTGCTTATCTCTTATGTAACAATGATATCATTAACATAAATCAATAGATAAAAAAATAATGATGTAACTATGGAGCACAAACCTTGACGCATCTTAATGGTACATGAAAAGCCCCAAAGACAGTAAAGTGGATTTCCCTAGTGAGCTTGTTTCAAGCCATATATAAAGCTTTCTTCAGTTCGAAAACATGATTGGGGAATTGAGAAAGTTTAAATCCCTTTGGTTGTTGCATGTAAACTTCTTCAGAAAGTCAATTAAGGAAAGCATTATTAACATTAGGCTGCTGAATTTTCTAGCCTTTTGTGAAGGCTACAGTAAGAATTGATATGGTAGCAGTAGGCTTTAAAGATAAGGCTAAATGTTTCAAAATAGTCAGCACTATAGGACTGAGTGAAACCTTGGGCAATCAACCTAGCTTTATAACAGGTATAAATTTTTAATAAAGAGACAAATTGTGTTATTTCATGAAAAAACATATCTTCATTAGTTATGTTTCTCCATTAAGGACACATATATCTCTTCAATAAAGAGATATAACCTTTCAAACAAAAAGGCTTCATCAACCAACACAACTTTTTGTTAATAGCTATTAATCATTCCATGAAGAGTGACAACTTTTAATTGTGTAGGATTTTCATAAACCAACAAAATCTTTCACCTATTTCATTTTCAAAAGGTATTATAACCACTTTTGTGTCTTTTGGTTAATTACCAAACTAGATGACTTTTTCTATTGTGACCATTTTAAGATATTTATCTCTTCATTTTGAAAATATTCCAAAAATCCCCCACCATTGAACACAAATTCCTAAAACTTAGAAAATCTCATATTGTCAATAAAAGATCGAAGAGCCTTGAATCTTTACTTAGTAAGATATGTTTTTACCTATCCAAAATAATATGGTAGACAAGCCTTGAATTAAGTATCTCCTTTGAACAGGTGGGCATGCTTCATGCATAAGATCTCAGACCATTGAATGCCATATTTAACTAACTCATGCCTCATGTCTAGTATTCTTTTCAGATAGCTTTAAAGAGCCCATAGACTCCAAGAGGCGGTCTCCTCCCTCTCATACCACCATGTTAGATACTCCAGCAAATATGTGCATATAGGTCTATTAAGAGCTAATGCTAGTTCCTCCTCACCAATCTATATGTATAATATTGAGTACTTACAATCACACTAATAGTGTACTTTCACCATTGAATTCAATACTTGATCTTACTCAAGTGTGAGTTGGGCTTCCATTATTGGTGATCATAACTTCATGGGCATCTTTCAATCCCCACTTGCAATTCCTTTCATCAAAGGATCTGCAAGATTTAGTTCAAACCTTATAAATGAAAATCACTCCATTCATAATAAATCCTTTACATAGCTATATCTGTTCAATATATTGCGACTTTTCATTATACTTGGCTATAAGCTTTCGAAAGTATAGACAGACTATTACAATGGATAGCTATTGTTGTCATTGGTTGGACCAAATAGGAGTTTCAAGTAGTAAGTTTCTAGTCATTCCTTTTCCTTATTACTTGTAGACAATGCTATAAATTCAGATATCAGGTAAAATCTGCAATGGCCTTTTGTTTCTTCTATTACCAAGAAAGAACACCCCTACCATGAGTGTAGATCCTTCTACTTGCAGAGGCATGATCCTTTATTTCACTTACTAAACTAACATTTATATATAAACTTGAAGGATTACCACTATAGTTCATTGTTTGTTCCTTCCAAGTACTTTAGTACTTTATACACTACACATGTCAATGGTCCTCACTTGGATTGCTTGTTTATCCACTTAACCTTCCAGCAGCATGTGCTATATCAAGTCTTGTACATGTTACGGTATACATCAAGCATCCAATTATCTTTGTATAAACAAGTTGTCTAGTAGGACAATCTTTATTTGTTTACAACTTCACTTTGGACTCAAATGGTATAGAAACAAGAGAGCAATTAAACTAATCAAACTTCTCTAATATTTTCTCAATGTAATGAGATTGGGATAGAGCAAGAGTCATCATGTCATGCAATTTATAGAAAATAACATGACCCAACCAATTATGCCATAAAACATAAGAATAAACAATATAAGCATAATTACAAAAATGATCAATTTCAACAATATTTAATTTGAACATATACTCAAAAAAATAATCCTTACCTTCAATTCTCCCTTAGGGTGAATAAATTTGTTTTCCTCAAAATACACTTAAATCCCATGCTTCTCAGAAAGGAAACAACTTCCATTCCTTTTCTTACGGCCATCTTACGTATGAGATTACCTTTATCCTTCTTTTTTGTTTTTCTTAATTAGAGGTCTTTTTGGGACTCCACATCCTCATGTCCCTCTCATGAGCAATAGTGTCTTAATGTCATTGGTTTCTAAACTCCTCTTCTAATTAAAGGTAATTTCCCAATTGCTCAAGAGAGATATCTTCCTTTTTTATATTTAAAACTCTTTTTCAAGTCTTCCACAACAAGGAAGTTTGTTTATGAAAAGAAGACAATGATGGATATATCCATGTCCATGATACGTTGTTTGAAGTTCTCCCAAATATGTTCAATTTCATGCAATTGCTTCATGATAAATTTACCATCAACAATAGAGTTATTGGAATGACTAACAAAAAAATTTCTTACTTGTTACATCCTCTTGCATGAAACTTGCCTCAAATTTCTCTCAATTTTTCCATACATATTTTCGCCTCTATTTTTTTCCAAAAGTTCCTTTGCATCTTGCAAGTTCTTTATCTCCATCAAAACTCTCCAAGTTCACAAAATCTATTCTCAAGTCCTTAAAGGTTGTGTTAGACTTTTAAGTCTAAAGCATGTTGGTATAAATGGCTCTTTGAAGTTAAAAAGTTGAGAGAAGAAAGAAAGTTTGTGCTCAAGTCTTCGAAATGTGGGCAACACTTTTTTTTAGACTTAATTTACCCCCACTAATTCCAAATTATGAATGGAAATTGAGTTTAATGGTGAATCTTTTTTAGAATGTAATAAAAACCTTTAAGTATAGTTTACATTGTCAAAACTCAAGTCAAGACAAAATAATTTTTACAAAGTGATAGTTTGTTATTTTTATTGTGTGCACTTGAGATAAAGACATATGAAGTTATAAACACTTCTTAAATCTAAATTGTCAAGTCCAAAAATTGTCTAAATGTTGATGGAAATTATCTATTTATAGACATGATGTAGTGTTTTATAAATGTACATAACTCTTAATAAATAGATAAATTGTGTTATTTCATAACAAGGTTTATTCTTCCAACATATATAACTCTTCATTAGTCATCATTCTCCACTAAGAAGACATATATCTCTTCAATAAAAACATATAAACTTTCAAACAAAAAGGCTTCGTCATTTAACACAACTTTTTGTCAATAGTTATTAACTATTCCTTATAGTTACAATTTTTAATTCTATAGAATTTTTATGAACTAGCACAACATTTCACCAATTTTATTTCAAAATTAAAACCTATCATAATCACCTTTGTATCTTTTGGTTAATTAACCAAATTATGTGACTTTTTATGTTATATCTTTTAAATAGATATAATAATTTTTTATATGACTTTGTATACATACGTCCTTAATTTAAGAGGTGTGATCTTTTAAAGACATGCATCTCTTCAATTTAAAAATTCTCCAAAGAATCTATCCGAAAAACAAGTTATTAAGAAAATAAGTATGACATCCCTTATTTTAGAGTTCTTGGAATCAATTAGTCAGGTTATGGATATACATCATTGAAGGGGCAAATAGAAAAGAGTGCCATATATGTGTGAGCGCGCGCCGGAATTTATTCCGTTCCGCATTATTTGACATTTCTTTAAAAGTTATTTTCAACAATATATGAATTCATTAATATCTAAACATCAAAGACCAATAATTTTTGTCTAAACAAGTTGGCAATTTATATTATATGTATTTATTTGTCCAATACTGGTTGGTCTCACTTGTGTGCAAGACCACGTAAATTATAGTTTTTATAATCTTTTAGTCAATGCTGCTAGCTAGGCATATTAACCGACCATCTGTCTGCTATGAAAAGAACGAGAAAGTAAAATAAAATATACAAATTTAGCAATTTAATATTACAACAATAAAATCATCTTGCCTTTATTTTATTAATCCCTTCTAGGAGAGGCACAATAAAATAAAAATCTAATTGTGTGTGACAGCGGCAGCCATGACCTATTGACGTTTCAATATATTAAAAGATGAATTGAACAACTAGACAAAGAAAAGTAAGTCAAACATGAAGTGCTCCATACTAATTGGACATATAGCGTTGCATTAATTTCTTGTTCACATCTTATCTACACATTTTTCTCTATTTTTTTTTTCTATTTTAGCTAATTAAATTCGAAAGCATATCTGTTGTATCATCTAACATTTTATTTCTTGTCCTATTTATTGATTAATTCAAATAAAATGAAAAAAAATAATAATAATGAGACAGAAATAAGATTAACGGATTTTTTCCCTTAAATTCTAAGCTTTCAAGCCCTCACCGGTGAACCATTGGCCGCCGCTGCGGTCAATTCCGCCTCAGCTGGTTTCGCCGTTTCCCGGAACTTCTGGTATATGTCAGTTGTATAAAACTTCCTTGTCCGAGCCACCAAAATGAGTGAAATAACAGCACCAACGAAGGTTGCAGCAGTGATAATAAGAAAGGAGACTTTGAAGCACTTAACTCCAATACAAGTCAATTCTTTCCCTGCTTGTCTTACGAGCCCCATTACTGCCAATTGCTCCTTTGCTTCCTTATCATACAAATGGCCAGTGATCTTCACATTAAGCACATAGAGCCCAAGTGGGCTAGCCACAGCCCCAAAATTGTATAAAGTTGCATAGTATTTGAGTCCAAAAAGCTCAGAAATTATAGCAAAAAGCAAAGGCCATTGTGCACCAAATGAAAACCCAATGATGACAGAAGCCACATAAAGGCCACCAGATACACCAAAGGCTATTAGAAGGTGACCAACACATGCCAAGAGCATAACCAGAGTGAGCATGAGAGGACGAGGGAACTTGTAGTTCACTAGAATATATTCAGAAGCAAAGCCTGCGAAAACTCTTCCTAGATAATTCCAAATGCTCACTAGTGACACAAAAGTGCTTATGCTCTTCTTTGGGTATCTAAGTGAGGCTCCAATCTGACCCAGATTGTCGACTGCTGTTAATGTGCCCCCAATACCACAAATACACGCAATGAAAAGAATTAACATGTCTATGCTGAAAAGGGTTTGAAGAATGGTATAGTCCTCACCTCTTGGAGGCGGACTAAACACATTTTGCCACCATTTAGTATCTTCGGTCGTTTCCGTGGAAACTGCATCTTTATCTGAGAGAGAGTTACCATTAGAATCCTTCTTCTCCGGGTTGACCTTTTCACCTTCGGTGACAATTTTCACCGGCGAAGGGTCAACCATGGCTAGCTTCTTTCTCTGCCAGATCTTCAACTCTTCAAGAAAAACAATAGCAAGTGGGAGCAAGAGCAAGAGAATCACTATACCAGCACTTACACCATACTCACTCTGTGTAAAGTTGAGTTTTTTTTGGATTATAATCATAACCATTAAAAACCCAGCAAGGCCAAGGGAAATATAGAGAAAATTGTAGAAAACTTTGAGCTCATTGGGCTGGCGAACCGGCTTCAAGTATCGTACGGTTCTCAAAGAAGCAAAAGATATAGCAGCTGGAAGCCAACCTATGAGCAAAATCAAAGCTCGTGGGTTATTATAATAAAAGGCATAGTATAGTTGTGTGATGATGGCCCCACTGAGACCCACATAGCCCTTGAGAATGCCCAAAACGACGCCGCGGCTTTCAGGGAAGATCTTTACACAGGTTACAAGGGAGCCCGTGTTGGCAAAAGACTGAGAATTTGCACCTATGCAGATATATAGACACATCAACCACACTTCTGGTCTGGCTATTTTTTGGGTCACTGAAAGCCAGATCATGAAGTAGCCGAAAAAGTTTAGAACGGCGCCGATGGCGAGCACGACCCACGGGGGCGTTACCTCGTTGAGGAGGCCGGAGAGGACCCCGACATTGGTGCCTACGTCCTTGAAGAAGCTGAGGAGATTGAGAGTGGTTTGGTCGTAGCCAAGAGCTGTTTTTATTTCGGGTGAGTAGAGGCTAAACATGTAGGTGGCACCGGCTCCGGCCATGATTTGAAACGAAGCAAACACCACGAACCACCGGCCGGAGATGACTTGCCCGATCAGGCTCTTCATGTCGGCCCACCCGCGAACGCCTATGGAACCTCCTCCGGCAACCGCCATGCTTGTATAGATGTAGTGGATAGATTGATGGGTACAGTATAAGGATGGAGGTTTCCATGAGGGTAGATATTGTAAGTCAATTTATAGACCACTTGCCACGTTAGACTGTGGGTTAGAAAGAACAAAATCAAAGTATACGCATTTTTTTTTTAATCCCACTTGCTTACATGATCACATTTACTTTTTAATTCAATTGAGGTTCTATAATTTATCCTTATTGGTATATAACAGCAAGCAAACGGATAGATCAGCAAGTTAGTTGAAGCTTTTTTTGGATTAGTGGCTAATTTTAAATTTTAAATCCAAGTTATATATTTGTAAGTAGAGATAATGAGAATTTTTTCTTTTTAAACAAGATATATTAATTTTTAACTATAATTTTATAATTTGAAACTGAAAATTAAATCTATTTTTAAAAAATTAAACTAAATATTTTAAAAATAAGTAAAAAGATAAAAAAAAATCTTTTTTTAATTTAAAAATACTCTATTTTAGGTGAATTTAAAAATAAGAACATAAAACTCAAAATTACTCTAAGTCATTATTAACCTCATTTGAGACACTACATGAAATTTAATTTAATTGTATAAAATTATTCAATATAATTCATAAATTTAAATTCACCAATTACTATCTCATAAAATAAAATTTATAATAGCATTGAGGATAAAAAAATTTATCCTTAATGCAACTAATCATTGTGCTTCCTTGGTCTCATATATGTCGTTGTTTTGAAAAAAAATTTCTCTCAAAACTATTATATTTTTAAAATTTTGAAGTTATGTTAATTTTTTTTTTTCAAAACTTTTATGTAATTAATGATAATTCATTTATTCTCTTTAATAATTACATTATAAATATAGGAAATTAAATAAAGGTATTGTAGTTAATACAGTACACTTATTAATAATTTTTTTAATTTATACACAACAAAATTAAAAAGTAAAAAAGTTAGGTTAGAACGGAGAATATTATTAATCTGATTCTTTTTGCCTGAATTAAACTTGATAGTATAAAAATAAATTTATGTTTTTATCCATGGGTATTTTTTCTCCGTTCTTGAGTCACTTATCCATAACCATCCTCAACATAAGTTCAACTGTGCCTTCCATATCTCCATCCATCTCTCCGCCTCTAAATTTGCCAAGCACCGCCATGTCCTGCATTCTCTATCTATCACCATCCTCAACATTTTTTTTTTAAGAGTTTTATTTCTACAATTCACTTAAAAATAAAAAGGTATACCAAAAGTGTACTGAAAGGAGTGTACATGTTTAAGTGTGCAGATCTCATTTTTCCTTATCGAAATTGTCTTACATGTTACATGGTAGTGCTGTGAGTGTGTATGTGTGACATGGCATAGGAGGCTAATCCAAGGCATAAAATATATAATCATGTATTGTTAATGTTAACGTGTCTTCATGTATAATCCTTCTTTCCTTACGCCAGAAAGAGATATAATGGAAACCACAAGAGTGATATTCTTTTTTCTTTTTTTTTTAATAAATAAGACAGGTTTGATTCTGAAAAATAAGAGTATTAAAGTTTTATATCTAGAGATTACACAACTGTGCAAAACTATATCCTCCGATGAGGGAGTTATTTTATCTATAATTTAAATAGAATTTAATCAAAAAAAAATATTGGGTCTGTTTTGCAGAACAAGAAAAATTGCAAGATTTTAGTGTGTAGCTATGAGATATAGCTGAAAGTTAAAAATTGTATAACTAATTAAGGGAATTAAAATTATTTGACAAAACTAGCTATACAATTGTTAAAATATGTTAAATGATTAAAAAAGATATTATTATATTCACATAATATTGAAATTAAATATAAATTATTTTACTTATTTATTAAATAATTAAAATTTTATTATTTATTTATTATTAGTTAATTAATTAAATATTTATTTATTATAAACCTATTAATTAAAAGAAAAATTGTGAGAGATGAAGGAATGAGAGAAGAGGAAGAAAATGAAAGAGGAAAAAGAAATAAAAGATCATATGAAAGAAAGAGAGTGAGGTTGAGTTGTTAAGATTAATTATGTGAGGGGTAAATATTATTATTTATTAAAAATTAAGACTAAAAATGAGAATAAATTATTGGTAACTAATTTTAGAATTGAAACATTACTTTAGGTAGTGTTTCAAAAGTTATAATCTTTTTCTATTTTTATTTATTAAATAGTTTTACTAATTTATTGATCAAGTTAATAAGACATAATTTTCTTAATAAATTAATAGTTTCCTTCGTCAAACATTACCATTCTCTCCATAATGCAGCCTAATCACATCCCATAATTCAATCCAATTCAAACCCTCAAATTGCGTATAGATGATTTCTGTAATTAATTACATCCTGATCATTAAATATTTAATTAGTTATATAGTCTCTCTTATATGTAGATCACTTGTATTGTAATTAAAAATATAATTAAACAGAGGTTACAAGTTTGAACATTGACAATGCAATTGTGTTAAACTTTTGTTGTTATATTTGACTTAAATCAAATTAATCAGTATCTAATATTATATTAGATACCGATGATTCATAAAAAAAAAAAAAAAATACAATTAAACATACACTTTTACATTTACTACTTATCTTTAATATTTTTCTTTCCTTCGTACCCGTGAACTTGAATTGTTTAGTCATCAACATGAATCTATTATCCAACTCTAAAATTTGATTGTTAGTCACATCATATAAAATTATCCATCTAAATCCAATATTTAGCTCATCAGCAACAACTATCCTTTTTTCTCAAAAGCTAGATGATTTATTACCATATAGAAATATAAGCTTGGCCTTGCCCTTAAGCTAAAAGCAAATCATGCCAAAAAAATGGATATCTCTCAAAAACCCTGCAACATATTTATACATCATAAATAAAAGAGCATAGATAAGTACTTATACAGTACATAATAAAGAAATCCTTCAATAATTTTAGCTTTGAAAAACTCTCGTCTCATTTTGATGTACTTATCAAAACTCTTCATCGAAACAAACATCATTTCATTTTCCATTTAAAATTGACTAAACATTAGTTAAATTGTCAATAATAACACTACAAAAATCAATTGAATTTAGTTGTTTTAATTTAATCAAAAGTCTTGACTTTAAATATTAAAAATACAATTACATTTAAATTTAATAAAAAAAAAATTATCATTTTTGTAATTTTGTTTAACTTAAATTAAATTAATCAATACCAAATATAATATAAGATATCAGTACTTCGTAAAAAAAAAAAATAAGACTACAAAAGTAGGCATAGAAAGTTGTCCCCATTGCTGAGAACCTTCCAATCGAACCTTAAAAACTGGGTAAATGACCGATTAACCCTTAATTAAATACATGCTTATCTGTACATGTGACTAATATCTTCATGGTTTGTGCTTTTTATTTTCTCCATAATATAACGTTTTTTATTGTTTTGGATGTATATTGTTATTGTCAAATGGGTGATGACAATTAGTGAAAGCATCATTTAAAGACTATTTAGCTGTTTAAGCATCATTTCAAATGTTGAAGTTTAACTACTTTTTTTATGAGAAACTTTGGAGTAATGGAGCGTCCAACAAGTGTCATGGTACATTTTAAGACATGTGAACACCACGTGTACATAAGTTGAGAAGGATTATTATAATTTAAAGAGAGATATCAGATTTGAGTCATGACAATATAACTATATTAAATTTTACCAAAAAAATTTTGTTACATTGAAAAAATTATGATCTAATCTTATTCAAATTGAATTAGATAAAACTTAACATAATACTATATATATATATATATGGTTGAGTGTAGCTTCATAGTTAGATAATTCTAAATTTTTATTCTAAACATTTTAAACAAGAAAACTATAATAAATATTTTAAAAAGATCCTTGTATATATATATATATATATATATATATAGTTATCAATAACATCCAACTTCATTTTTACGTCATCAAATTAATTAATTGTAAATTTAAATGATGAAGCTCAAGTTGCATAAATATTATATAAAAATATATCTAAACAAATAATAAGATATATTTTTTTAACTAAGTTTCGTCATTTACTCACTCCCATTCCCATACTGTACATTTTAGCATGCAGAATATATCAACGGTCATTAGATATCTATCTGTACAAGCATAAAATAAAATATGCAAGCATAATTTTTCGTTCATTTGCTTGCTTTAATTTATATAAATAATAATATACTCTTCTTATTTAAAAATGCATATAATGTATTCATTAATATAACATTATTGGATGCCCAGAGATTTGTTTGATATTGTATATTATGACTGTTTTACGTGTCTGGTCATGGATTAATAATTAAGATATATATTGTATCTAAATTTATACTACCTTTCAATTAAAATTCAGATATCATATAATAAAATCATTTTCTTTATGAGATATAACAAAATAAATTTTACACTGTACTGATGAAGAGAATTTGAAAACTTTATTTTGTAAATATAATAGAAGAAAATTTTCTCTCATATCATATATAAATGAATCATAATTTTACTTACCCAGCATGAAATTCAAATGTGTAACCATAAGAAAAAAAAAATTCAAATATGAGTATCAAGGAGTTGAAAAGTTGTGGAAGATTCCTTCAAAGATAACATCCACCAAATAATAAAACTATAAATCTATCAAAAAAATAATAATAAAAATATCCACCCACCTTTCATAAAAAATAAAAAATATCCAAATTAAGTTTTATATAAGTCATACCTTTGAATCTGAGATTTTCTTTTCTAACATCTGACATAATATCATAAAATTTGGTTGGATGTGTGTAACAGCTGCCAATGGATATGAACAAGGGTCTACTTGTATATCCACTTGTGAATAGTTTGATGTATGCTAACTTTATTTTTTGTTTTTTTTTTAAGTAAAATTATAAATAGAAAAAAAAAAAGAGAAAAATATATTTTAAAAAGTGTAAAAATAAATGTAAACGAAAATAGGCTTAGAAAGTTTACTCCCCATTGCTGACAAAAATAGGCTTAGAAAAATATATTTAAATACATGCTTATATCTGTATATGTGACTATTATCCTCATGGTTTGTGCTTTTTATATTCAAAATAATATAATGTTTTTTTTTTTTTTATTGTTTGGATGTATGTTGTTATTGTCAAATGGTTATGACAATTGGTGAAAGCGTCATTTAAAAACTATTTGGCCGTTTAAGCCTCATTTCAAACCATTCTTTTATGAGAAACTTCGGAGTAATGGAGTGTCGACAACTGTCATGGTATATTTTTAACACATAAGAAATGTGAAGACTACGTGTACATAAGTTTATAAGGTTATTTTAATTTAAATAGAAGTATCAAGTTTAAATTTTGATAATATAGTTGTATTAAAATTTGATTAAAATATTTTTATTATTTATAATATTAATTAATTTAAACTAAATTAATCAATATTTAATATAATATTAGTTTCTAATTATTTTCACCAGAAGAAATGCAAACAATGTTTTTTTTTTATGTGTCTAAATAATTATAAATTTAAAATTTTATTTTCTAAATTTTTCACTCTAAATATTTTAAACAAGAAAACTATCATAAACACTTTCAAGAAGATCCTTCTATATATATTCTTCTCAATAACACCCAACTTTAGTTATAGGTCATATAATTAATAATTAATTAATTATAAATTTAATTGATTAAGTTCAAGTTGCATAAATATTATATACAAATATATCTAAACAAATAATAAGGTATTGTTTTAACTAAGTATCATCATCAACTCACTCCCATACTGTGTATATCTTAGAATGCAGAATATATCAACGGTCAATAAATATCCATATGTACAAACACAAAATAAAATATGTTAATATAATATTTTGTTATTTTTTTTATAAATAAAATAGAAACACAAACTTTTAATATTAACTGAAATGTTTAAGAAAGATATTAGATTTGATCCAAAAATATAAAAATTAACATAAGTATTAAGGGACGGCATCACCTAGAACAAACTTGACTTAACAATATCTTATTTATGTTGCTTGCTTTAGTTTATATAAATAATATATATACTCTTCTTATTAATAAAAAAAAAGTATATAATGTATTCATAAATATATCATGATTAGATGCCCAGGGATTTGTTGGATATTGTCTAGTATGACCATTTTACTGTCTGGTCATGGATCAATAATTAAGATATATATTGTATCTAAATTAATACTGTTTTTCAATTAAAATTCAGATATCATATTTCTTGGGATGGGATATAACAAAATAAAATTTAAACTCTTCGAAAACTTCATTTATTAAAAATTAATAAAAGAAAATTGTCTCTCGTATAAATGATTCAGAACTTTACCTACCCAGCCCAAAATTCAAATAAGTTACCATAAAAAAAAAAAAAATTGTAAGAAAATCAAATATGAGTATCAAAGAGTTGAAAAGTTATGGAAGATTCCTTCGAATATAACATCCACCAAATAATAAAACTAGATGTACCACAATAATAATAACAATAAAAATATCCACCCACCTTTCATAAAAAAATTAAATAAGATACCCAAATTAAGTTCTAATGTCTGTTCTTTGGCAATTTGATGTTAATTTATCCTTGCTAGATTCGAAGAATTATATATATATATATATATATATATAATATTGCGTGAAAAATAATAGTCAAACGTTTGAATCTGAGATTGTCTTTCCTAACACAATATCATATAATTTTGTTGGATGTGTGTAACGCAGGCAATAACAGCTGCCAAGGGTATTGACTAAGGTTCTACTTGTATATTCCACTTGTGTATATTTTGATACATGCTTGTTTTAGTTCTTTTATAGAAATAAAATTATAAATAAACAAATAAAAATATATAAAAAAAATTGTAAAAATAGATACTCAAATAGTGATATACTAATAATTTTATTGACTAAGTCCCGTTTAACTAAGATCGTTAGCTCAGAATATTTGAATGTTAGTATGTTATTGTTGAATCAAATAATTCCTATTTAAAACAAAAGACTCTAAGATTTCAAATTATAAGATTTTTTATTTAGAATATCTTAAACTTATTAATCTACCACTATCTTAACATATTGCTCCCACATAAAAAAAAAAAAAAGAAGATCCAAGGTTTTGGGAAACGAGGTGTTCTGTTTGACATTTTATGTTATTTGCTCCTTGCTTGCAATAGTCGAAGTCCTTGAATCTCAGATTCCCTTTTCTGACACAACATCGTGTAATTTTGTTTGATGAGTGTGTAATGCAAGTAATAACATCCTTCTAATGATGTTAGGCTTTTTTTTTTTTTTTTTAATTATAAGTACATATCAATCATTCATTTAAAAAATTTATAAATAATATTATTCAACATAGATTTTTAAAATTAATTTAAATAATTATTGGACAACAATAAAAATTTAATAAAAAATTAAATATACATATAATATTACTTATATATTTATTTTTATATATTTTTATTTATAATTTTATTTTTATAAATAAACTAAAATTAAAAAATATTCCATACCATACAGGCACTACCACAGAAGCACCGCTGACTACAATTATTGATTAAACTTAATCTTAATGACTCTTTACTCGGCCACCAATCTAGACTCTTTGATTGACTTTTCAAGTCCATTATTCAAATATTGGATTCAATAAATGCATTATGTTTACGCCACAAGTTCTGCCGATCTGAAGATTCTAAACTATATATGTATATATGCATATGGAGAAGATTGTATCTTCTTTTTATATATAAAATATATGATACGTGAGATTGTATGTGATGTTATAAGCTATTATAAATTCAAAATCATTATCATTAATTATTGCAACTTAATATATATATTAAGATTAGTTTTCTTTAATTGGTAGAATTATGTAGATTGAAATTAACATTTATTGTTTCGTATTGTGTTAGTTTTTGTGTTATTTTATAGTCATTATAACTTTATTTAATTATAAAATTTTGATTTAATTACTTAATTTTATTATTGAATAAGCTTACGTAAATTAGCTTCTAGAATTTGAAAAGAAAAAAAAAAAATGATGTGCACGATCATGGTTGAAAATTCGACTTTGGTTCACATTGGCTCACCAGCTCATCAAGAAAAAGTCTGATAAATGATTCAAATGAATCAAAAACCACAAAATAGGATATTCTTTCAATGCTTGAATTAATTTAATACAAATAAAGAGCAATTTAGATTATCTTTCTCTATCTCATTTATACATTAGGTATGATTTATTCAATTTAAGTTAAGCAAGATCGTAAAAATATTAAAAAAAAAATTAATAAATTACAACACAATTATATTTCCAAAACTCAAATATAAAACTTTTAGTTAAACAGAAACAACTATATGTTAATTGATTTACACGTTTGATAATTTTATTACAGTATGTTATAATATTTTAAATAATCATAATAAATAAAACTAAAAATAATACATCACACAAACTCACACACACACACACACACACACACACACACACACACATATATATATATATATATATATATATATATATATATTTGTCTTTGATTGCTTTCCATCTAAAGTAGAATTGATATGATCGTTTATTCTGATCTTATCTGTTTTAATTTTCAACTTAATACTTTTACTCAAATTTAATCCACTTATCCAACATTTCAATTCAAATGAGTGCTAACAGAGAAGTCAAGGATTTTGGGAAGGTGGGTTGATGCTATCGGTCTCTTTCGTTCCTCCAAATCAAATCTGCACTGGACCACTATTAATATTCCATTTGAATTTTCAAAGAGCATCACCTCATATTAAGACAAGCTAGGTCACTGTTCTTCGTCCCAGTTGTATTTAACTTTTAGATAACGTGATAAGTGCGCTACCTCTGAGTCTCCGTTTTCTCACAGGATATGTAGTTTACAAGGAAATATATATATATATATATATATATATATATATATATATATATATATATATATATATATATGTAGTGTACATTTACAAACACAATATCTTTGTGTACTTGTTGAATTACACTGTTGTAGAACAAAGACCAAACTTTAGTAAAATAAGAAGGAAGAGGAGGGAAAGAAAAATTTAAGGCTATGTTTGGATGGATAGAAAAAGGTAGAATGGAATGGAATAAAATGAGTTTCTATTGTTTGGGAATTATTTTAAGCGAAGGAACTAATGGAAAGGATGGAAACTGTTCCACTCCTTCTCATTCAATATCAAAATATTTATTCCCTTCCAAATTGGGGTGTAATAGATAAAATAGAAATATTTTTAATTAAAAATTAAAATTATAAGTTAATTCTTCTGGTTTTGGCTCCAATTTTTCTTTCTCGTCACCTATCTCATTTCACTCATTTTCTCCATTTGGTTCTTGATAGTTAAAACTTTGTGTGAGTTAACTCTTAAACAATAAAAAATGGTTTCCATCCTCTCTTTTTTTTTTTTATTTAAATATCCAAACTATAGGAAGGTACCTCCCCTTTTGTTCCTTCTCTTTACTTTCCTTTCCATTCCCTTATTATTTTGTTTCATTGCCCATAAAATTCCTAAGCATAGCCTAAGGCACACCCTTAAATAAGATATTTCAAATTAATAAAATACTACTATTGTGATACTAGAACAGTATATCCTCAACATAAAATAAAATTGCCCCAATATAAAATAAAAACTTTATAATAGAATAAACCCTAAGTAAAATCTAATTAAGCTCTAATAAAAACACTAATATTTCACTGTCAATATTATTATTCTTCCCCCTTTGGAAAGGACGACTCACCTTTAAAGAGTCAAAAGGTAAATAATGGTCCAAAATAATAACATGCAACGAATTAAAGTAAGCAACATCGGCAATCCATAAAGTAGTAGAAGTTGGTATTTGCTTTCACTTGACAAGATGTCTGAGAGAATCTATAGAAAAATCCGTATACACATCCTCTATTATTACTTGTCTCTCATTTGATGGCCATGGAACAAGAAATATTTTGAGAGTCCTAGAACATTTTGCACGTACGAAACACAACTAAAGATAACATGGGAGGTTGAAATAGGCCTTTAAGAGGAGTTAAATTCTACACATTAATCACGTGTTGATAATCAAATTACCAAGTAAATCATATAAGCATGCTTTATACAAAAAATGTTGGGAAAGAGGACAGGCCCAATAACAAAGTCAATAATAAATAAAGACCCAATATTAGATCCCGAATGGAAAAGGTTTAAGAACTCTCTCGTGCAATTCAACAAGAGGAGATGCAAGGTAACAGCCAAGATAAGTGTCAAGTGTGTACGAAAACATAGTCACACATAATGATATTCTAAGCTCTAAACATGGCATATCAACGGCAAGTGTACATATGCATATGGAGAACCATTATATTTAGCTTTGAAAAACTCTTCATTTCATTTTGATGTACTCATCAAAACTCTTTAGTGAAACAAACATCATTTCATTTTTTGTTTTGAATTATTAGTTGAATTGTCAATAATAACACCACAAAAATTACTAAGCACATAAATCAATTAGTTCAGAGTTGTTCTAGCTTAATAAAATATTTTAAGTTCAAATTTTAATAATGTAACTACATTAATATTGGGTAAAAAAAAGTTTTATTGTTCTTATAATTTTATTTAATTCAAACTAAATTAGTCAATATTCAATATAATATCAAATACGTGTAGTTTATGCCAAAAAAAAAAAAATAATACCAGAAAAGTAGTCATTGAAAATTTAGTCCCCATTGGCGAGAGCCTTTCGATGGAACCTTAAAGCCAGGGTAAATTACCAATTAACCCTTAATTAAATACACGCTTATATATGTGTATGTGACTATTATCCTCTTGGTTTGTGCTTTTTATATTCAAAATAATATAATGTTTCTTATTGTTTGGATTTATGTTGTTACTGTCAAATGAGTGACAATTAGTGAAAGCATCATTTAAAAACTACTTGGCCTTTTAAGCATCATTTCAAAAGTTTAAGTTTAACCAATTTTTTATGAGAAACTTTGGAGTAATTGAGTGTCCAAGAAGTGTCATGGTATATTTTTAACACCTAACAAATGTGAACATAACGTGTATATAAGTTTATAGGAGCTATTCTAATTTAAATAGAAGTGTCGAGATTAAATTTTGAAAATATAATTATGTTAAAACGAGTTTTATTATTTTTATAATATTATTTGATTTAAATTAAATTAATTAATATTTAATGTGATATTAAATATTTTCACCAAAAGAATAATGCAAACAATATTTTTTTTTTTTTGTGTCTAGATAATTAGAAATTTAAAGTTAGAGATTCCGTTTGACAATTTGATGTTATTTGCTCCTTGCTTGCAAGATTTGAAGATTCAGAAAAGTTAATAAATATTTCATCGAATATATAATTAAAAAAATAATAATTTTGCGTGATAAAGCGGGCTGCAGTAGTCAAAGTCCTTGAATCATCTCAGATTCCCTCTCCTGACACAATATCGTATAATTTTGTTTGACGTGTAGGTAATAACATCCTTTTTTATATATTTTTTATTATTACAGATATATTTTAATTATTTATTTAAAATATTTATAAATAATATCATTTAATACATATTTTTAAAAGAAATCTAAACTATTACTCTATTGTTCAATAAAAGCGCAACAATAGAAATTCTATTAAAAAATTATATTTGTATATATATATATATATATATTTATTTTTTACATATTATTTATTATTTATAAATAATTTATTAAAAAAAAAAGATATACATAAGAGGTGCAAAGAGGCGTACCCATATCTTTTTCACGTGGGCACTACTGCAGAAGCACCACTGACTACAATTATTGATTACCAATCTGGACTCTTTGATTGACTTTTCAAGTCCATTATTCAAATATTGGATTCAATAAGTCCATTATATTTACGCCACACGTTCTGCCGATCTGAAGATTCTAAACTATATATGTATATATTCATATGGAGAAGATTGTATCTTCTTTTTATATTAAAATATATGATATGCGAGATTGTATGTGATGTTATAAGCTATTATAAATTCAAAATCATTATCATTAATTATTGCAACTTTTATTAAGATTAGTTTTCCCTTAATTGGTGTAAATAAAATAATATTTATTGTTTCATATTCTGTTATTTTTTCAGTTATTATATCGTTATTGATAACTTTATTTAATTATAAGATTTTGATTTGATTCCTTAATTTTATTATTAAATAAAGTGACTCATCTATGTGACACATGATTTCAGATCAGAGACGTCAATCCATTTAAATAGGCTTACGTTAATTGGCTTTCTAGAATTTGAAAAAAAAAAATGATATGCAGGATCATGGTTGGAAATTCGACTTTGGTTCACATTGGCTCACCGGCTCATCAAGAAAAAGTCGACGAGAAATGATTCAAATGAATCAAAAACCACAAAATAGGATATTCTTTTCAATGCTTGAATTAATTTAATACACAGACATAATTTCTTGAAGTATTGAAAATTTAATAAAAGTTAACTTGACTAAGATCCAATACATATGAAGAGCAATTTAGAATATCTTTCTATGTCTCACTTGTACATTAGGTATAATTAATTCTATTTAAATCACACAAGATTATAAAAATGATAAAAATTTTCTTAAAGAATTGTAATTCAATTATATTTTTAAAACTCAACATAAAATTTCTAGTTAAGTAAAAACTAATTATATGTTAATTGATTTACCTATTTAATAGTTTTATGATAGTATTTTATAATATTTCAAGTAATCACAATATATAAAACTAAAAATAAAACATTAAAATGAGAGAGGAAATTTTCTCCCATACAATACATATATATATATATATATATATATATATATATATATATATATATATATGTCTTTGATTGCTTTCCATCTAAAGTAGTATTGATATGGTCGTTTATCCTGATCTTATCTCTGAATTTTCAACTTAATACTTTTACTCAAATTTAGTCCACTCATCCAACATTTCAATTCAAATGAGTGCTAACAGAGAAGTCAAGGATTTTGGGAAGGTGGGTTAACAAAGTTTCTATCGGTCTCTTTCGTTCCTACAAATCAAATCTGCACTGGACCATTGTTGATATGCCATTTGAATATTTAGAGAGCATCACCTCATAATAAGATAAGCCAGGTCACTGTTCTTCGCCTTAATCGTATATGACTTTTTAGATACCGTGGTACGCACGCTACCTCTTAGTCTCCTAGTTTGCTCACATGATATGTAGTTTTTTTTTTATGTGGTATACATTTACAAACAAAATATCTTTGTGTACTTGTATGTTGTTGAACAAATACCAAACTTTTTTAAAATGAGGAGAGTGAGCAAATTCCTAACGCTATTTTTGGATGGACGGAATATGGTGGAAAAAGATGAAACAGAATGATATAAATGAGTTTCTATTGTTTGAGAGTTTTTTTAAAACAAAGGAACTAATGAAAAGATGGAAACTGTTTCACTCCTTTTCATCCAATATCTAAAAATTCATTCCCTTGCAAATTGTGGTGTAATGGATGGAATAGAAATGTTTTTAATTAAAAAATTAAAATTATTAGTTAACTCTTCTCATTTTGGCTCCAAATTTTTCTTTCTTATCACCTACCTCATTTCATTCCTTTTTTCCATTTGGTTCTCGATAGTTAGAAACTTAGTATAAGTTAACTCTCAAACAATAATAGACAAAAGAAGGGAAGCTATACCAATAAAGCTCTCCTTTGTTGAATCTATTGCTTCCTTTTCTAATGTAAGCAGTAGAAGAAAAACCCTTACAAATTTCACAAGAAAACCTCAAGCCCTTTTATGCATAGAGAAAGCCCATAACCAAAGATTCCCAGAAAACCCTAGCCACCACTTTAAATAGAGAAATTGCTCCCCAATCTTCCCTAGCACACTCAATTTTTGAAATTTCCCCTCTTATTCATCCTTGGCAATTTACTTTCTGCACTGTACGATTTGCTTGCCTATTTTTGAGTGTGGTGCTGTTTCTCCCTGCTCTGGGGCCTAGATTCTTTCTCCTCTTTTGGCAATGTACCATTGACCTCTCCCTCTCTCTTCACGAGTTGCAAAGCGAGAACAAGAATAACAGTGAATGACATAGATCAGGAGGAAAGCAGTAGGTGGGACCAATCGTTAGGAACTCAAACTCAGAAAATGGACTGAAGTGTTATTAATGGAAGAAACTGAGCATTAAGCTCTTACAAAATTTGGAAAATACAGAAGATAACCAAAGTCCTGACCAGAGAGCTATACAGCTCCTAACCAAAGTACTCCCTCCAAAACTATCTCATAATTCTCTTGCTCTTCACACCAACTACGCCTATCTATATACACGCCCTCACCCTTCAATCCTCTAACTGACTTGCTGACTGGGCAGTAACAAACCTTGCAGCTCAGTTCTCCTAGAATCTTCTTCTTCCTTCTCTTAGTGTAAATCATCCACTCATTGGGCTAATTTGGCCCATTAAGAGGATCCTATCCCCACCAACAAGGACATTGTAAATAGGGGCTACCTAACCCCCTTTTCTACTCACCCATCTCAAATAATGCAGTTTTAAATCCCAAGCTCCCCCTTCCCCGACAAAGGAGGAAAAAAATAGAGGGCATGAATGTCCTTACCATCCTGAATCAATTACTAAATACAAAATATTTATATGCCGAGTCCAATGATTCACATACTCTCATCCATCCATGAGAAAGATAGAATGAAGAAGTGAAGCAGAGTGCATATTTCATCTCCAGAGTGAAATATGCTCTATGGCATAATCAAATAAAAGAATTACTGAAAAATCTTAGAATAAGAAAATTATAAGTCCAGTTCTTACCTACAGATAGGTAAGTAGTTTTCTTGGAGCAAAGTGAATTCAAGATAAGGACTAAACTTTATCATCACAAATTACAAATGCAATATGTACACGCTAGCTAAATCTCTACTGTATAACCAAAGATACTGTAAGAAATCAAGCCCATCGGTTTTGTAGATAAGATTCTGTAATTATAATTATTTTGAATTATTTTTTAAGAGATAATTAGGAAGATGATTGAGGATAATTATTCTTTAGCCAACTATATCAAATCCCTTAATTTTAGGGATTTATTGTTGTTCCTCTTTGTATATATATTGTCCTACCCATCTCAATAAAATTACAATTGAGATTTCCAAACAACTACATGGTATTAGAGCCAACCCTAGGCTCTGACCTATCTGCCCTATCCTCTCCCCTTGACGTCGCTGAAATACAGCAACCCTATTCTCAATTCTGAGACCCCCTTCATCCTCTCCTAATGGCCGATTCCGACCAAAACTCTACTATCAAAGGCTCAACCTCCAATCTCGTTTTTCCCTCAACTCCAGCCACAACTCTTAAGAATACTGTGGCTTCTATCACTCCTCACAAACTCAATAGCCGCAACTATCTCCAATGGTCCCAATCAGTCCTATTGTTCGTTAATGGCAGAGGACGTAAGGACCATCTCCTTGGCACAATCCACCCACCAGCATCAACCGAGCCCACTTACAGAACATGGAAGGCAGAAAACAATATGGTCATGTCATGGCTCATCAACTCCATGACCACTGACATTGGGGAAAATTTTCTCCTATATCACACTGCCCATGAGATATGGGAAGCTGCCTTAGAAACCTACTCCAATAGGGACAACATTGCCGAGCTGTTTCACATCGAAAGCCTTTTACATGACCTTCAACAAGGTAATAACCCTGTTACTCATTATTACACTACCCTTTCTAAATACTGGCAGCAGCTGGACTTGTTCAAGACCTATACCTGGCGATGCCCCGAAGATCATACCAACTACAAACAAATTGTTGAGACCAAGAGAATTTTTAAATTCCTCTTAGGACTGAATAAGTCTCTTGACGAAGTGCAGGGCAGAATATTGGGGACAAAACCATTGCCCAGCCTAAGTGAAGTTTTTTTCTGCAGTTCGAAGGGAAAAGAGTAGGCGGAAGGTTATGCTGGGTACTCCAGAGCTCACTCCATTACTAGAAAGTCCAGCTTTAACCGCTACACCAAGGGACCTGATTAGACCTCACCTAGTGCCCTTGCTGCCAGGAGTATCTCTCAACCTCAGGGAGATGGTAGAACTCGAAAAAATCACCCCTGGTGTGATCACCGTCAGAAACCAGTGTACCTAAAAGAAACCTGCTAGAAATTACATGGCAAACTGGCATATTGGAAGCCTAAAGCTAACTCTGATCGTCGCAGTTATGCTGTCATCACTGAATCTGACAAAAATCCCTTCACTAGAGATCAGCTTCAGATCCTCCAGCAGCTCATCAGTAAAGCTGGTCAACCAACTCCATCTTCAGCTCTTCATGCCTCCCAAACAGCTCAATCCTGGATCATTGATTCCGAAGCCTTTGACCACATGACAGGTGAAATTTATTCTCTTCTTTTGTGAGCTGTCCTAATTTCGCTATCGTTCGTATAGCCGATGGATCCCATAAAACAGCCATGGGATATGGCACTGTAATCCTCTCTTCAGACTTTCAACTGAAATCTGTGTTATTTGTTCCTAAACTCGATTGCAATCTACTGTCAGTCCGAAAACTCAATCGAGATTTAAATTGTGCAACTAAGTTTTGGGATGATTTTTGTACTTTTCAGGACAAGGACTCGAGGAAGACAATTGACAGTGCTGAATTTAACTCTTGCTGCCACCTTTACATCCTCAATCCCAGCCTTGCACCAACTAACCGCCTCTCTCATGGCCACACAATCTGGATTAGCCACCCATCCCAGCCAAGTAATGAAGAAACCATTTTACTTTGGCATCATCGATTAGGACACCCAAATTTTATGTATCTTAAACGACTATTTCCAGCACTATTCAATAAAGTTAATATTCATTCACTTACTTGTGCTACGTATCAACTCTCTAAACATACCAAATCTCACTATCCTCCTATTCGTTATAAACAATCCTCACCATTCGCTTTAATCCATGGTGACATTTGGGGCCCAAATAAAATCAAAACCTTAACTGGTGCTCGGTGGTTCCTACTTTTGGTAGATGATCACACGAGAATCAACTGGACTTTCCTCATGAAAAATAAATCCGAAACCACTCAGATTTTCAAGCATTTCCACAAAATGGTTCAAACACAATTCCAAGCAAATATCCAAGTTTTAAAAACTAATAATGCTTGTGATTTTTTCAATGAATCCCTCGGTTCCTACCTTCAATCTAATGGGATCATCCACCAAAGTTCCTGCGTCGACACACCACAGCAAAATGGTGTTGCCGAATGTAAGAATAGGCACCTCCTTAAAGTCACCCGCTCCTTACTCCTCTCCTCACATGCTCCCAAACATTTATGGGGTGATGCCCTTCTCACAACCACTTACCTTATCAACTGCATGCCCTCTCACATCCTTCACTTTCGTACTCCCATTCAACTCCTTCAAGATACCTATCCTAAGAATCATCTTATTTCCCAAATTTCACTCAAAATTTTCGGTTGTACAGCTTTTGTCCACATACTTCTGCATAACCAAGATAAACTTGATGCTAGGGCCCATAAAAGTATTTTCCTAGGCTACTCTCCTAACCAGAAAGCCTATAAATGCTATTGTCTCTCAACCAGAAAAATGTTTCACTCTATGGATGTTACCTTTTTTGAACAACAACCCTATTTCTCCAGTTTTGTAATTCAAGGGGAGAATACCTCACTAGAATTATAGAACTATGACTTAATCCCATAACAGAATAACCAAGAAATCTACCCCACTTTACCACCTCTACCCGCATGTCCCAGGCCTATTCCAGAACTAGCAACTAGTGCCCTAGATTTTCCCAGCTCTCCAGTAACACACACCAGCCCTGACAAGCCTTCTCAATCCCTTAAAAGACCCAACGAACTCATAGTCTATTCACAGCGGAAAAGGTATAACCAAATTCAACCTGTCCAAGAGTTATCTACCAGTCCAACAAATTTTGAACAGTCACAAGAAAATTCGCTAACTAATCCTGATATTCCAGTGATGGCAGATACAGGGAAGGAAAATAATTTAAACTGACCTATTGCACTAAGAAAGGGAGTAAGACAATGCACTCAACATCCCATACAGAACTGCATGTCTTACTCCAAACTATCACCTCAATATTGAGCCTGTACAGCTGCCATAGACCAGATCCAAATTCCAAAAAATGTGGAAGAAGCCTTGCAGGATCCCAAGGGGAAGGAAGCAACATTTGCAGAAATAATGGCACTTGAAAAGAACAAGACATGGGAAATCACTGACTTACCACCACAGAAGAAAATAGTGGGCTGCAAATGGGTATTCACAATAAAACAAAAGGCCGATGGCAGCATTGAACGATTCAAAGCACGGTTGGTGGCAAAGAGATACACCCAATCCTACGGCATTGACTACCAAGAAACGTTCTCTCCGATGGCCAAATTGAACACAATCAGCGTGATTATCTCCATTGCTGCAAGTCTGGACTAGCCTTTGCTACAAATGGACATCAAAAATGCTTTTCTAAATGGGAATCTAGAAGAAGGAGTCTACATGGATACACCACCTGGGTTTGAATACAAGTTGCCCCAAGGGAAGGTATGTAAGCTGAAAAAATCACTCTATGGGTTGAAGCAGTCCCCACGTGCCTGGTTTGACAGATTTATAAAGGTGTTGAAAAATTATGGCTATGTACAGGGTCACGCAGATCACACCCTTTTTATCAAATAAAATGCATAAAAAATAGCTTTATTAATTGTCTAAGTTGACGACATTGTGCTTACAGACAATTGGGAGGAAAAGCTCACCATAATTAAGAAACTCTTAGGTGCAGAATTTGAAGTTAAGGTCTTAGGCCACCTACGGTATTTTCTGGGCATGGAAGTGGCTAGATCAAAGCACGGTATAACAGTATCACAAAGGAAGTACGCATCGGACCTCCTTCGTGAGACTGAAATGTTGGGAAGTAAGCCCATAAACACTCCTATGGATCCTAATGTGAAGCTGACATGGAGTTCAAAAGGAAGGCTAGTAGACCAAGGCAGATACCAAAGGCTAGTCGAAAAAATACTCTATTTAACCTACACTAGACCAGACATTAGCTTTGCAGTTAGTGTGGTAAGTAGATTTCTTAGCAAACCTCAAGAACAGCACCTTAATGCTGTGTACAGAATTTTGAGATACCTAAAAGAGGATCCAAGAAAGGGTTATTTTTCAAGAAAAACACAAGCAGACAGGTTGGGATATATACTGATGCTGACTAGGCAGGTTCACCTGAAGATAGGAAGTCTACTTCTGGATACTGTAGCTATGTGTGGGGTAATTTGGTGACATGGAGAAGCAAAAAACAGCATGTAGTGGCCCGCAGTAGCGCAAAGGCAGAATTCAGATCCTTAACAAATGGGATCTGTGAAGGAATGTGGCTTAGGAGGTTACTATCTGATCTAAGGATTAAGAATGAAGACCCTATAGATGTTCTATGCGATAACTAATCAGCCATAGCCATTGCCAAAAATCTAGTTCATCGTGACAGAACCAAGCACATTGAAATTAATCGTCATTTCATTAATGAAAAGGTGGAGAATGGCTGTGTAAATCTAAAGTATGTTCCCTCCAAAGAACAGGTGGCAGACATACTTACAAAGGCACTGCACAAGCCCAACTTTGAAGAATTGAGGTCCAGATTTGGAATGGTGAACATATGTTAGGCTTAAGGGGGAGTGTAGGAAATCAAGCCCATCGATTTTGTAGATAAGATTCTATAATTAGAATTATTTTAAATTATTTTCTAGGAGATAATTAGGAAGATGATTGAAGATAATTATTCCTTAGTCAACCATATCAAATCCCTTAATTTTAGGGATTTATTGTTGTTCCTCCTTGTATGTATATTGTCCTACCCATCTCAATAAAATTACAATTGAGATTTCCAGTCTCAAACAACTACAGATACATCATTCCCTATTAATATAGTTCTAAGTATTATCATTACTACAGAGATTCTTCTGGAAGCAAGTTCGTCAAAGTTCCACGTAGAATCTAGCATTCAGCACTGACCCAAACCACAAGAATAAACAAGATAATGTGTGGCTTGTTGGCGTTCCAAAGCAAGAAACAAATATCAAGTCTTAGAGTGGCCAAAGTTCATAACATTTTCGCTCAAGTCTACTGTTCTTTAATTGGTTGGATCCTTCCCAAACCTCATTAGAGCATGTGTTGCCAACATTGCACCCCTACGAGTGATCTCAGCAGCTCGGCCAAGCAGTGGCAGCTGAACTGTTTCTCTATTCCAAATTGGTTTTCTGTCCCACCTATTAAATGTATAACTTAGTCATATAGGAATTACTATTGTTTACCAATCTAAATAATTGAAGAAAGATTAAAGCCATAGACAAAGTTGCTGTTTATATTGCACTGAAACAACCGAACAACATATCCACATTAATTTCCAGGGTGCAAGTATTTATACAACTTATTATAGTTTCTTGACGGTATTCAAATAAGCTATATTAAAAAAAATAAAATATGATGACATCCCAGTTGAATATGAACTTTAAAAAAGGTTGTATCTCTGACACAGAATTTATCTTATTGGATAGGAAATCTGATGGTACTTCTATGAATAAATTACAGTAAATTAGTGCTGTTTCCTTCAAGCACCTAAATCCAATCATTTGAACATAGAGATCTACTAGTTTCTGCAATCTAATCGTCATATGATTCTCCCACTTGTGATATATATTCATGGTGATGTTGTCTTTTAATTGCTATAAGGAATCTAATTGCAATTTTCAGTTTCCTGTTTGTTTCTTGGTTTGGAAGATCAACTTTCTTCTGTCTTAAGCTACATTGGGGCTTTTAAAGCAAAGAATGTCATGTCTATGAAATATCATACAGAAGACTTGTTATGAAATAGTGTGTTAATCAATTATATTTCGGATATGAATCACATTGACCTTAAAATAAGCATATCTTACATCCTCAGCATGACAGTTACAATGATTCTCCAGCCATTGCTGATTAGACTAAATTTACAGGTCAGATGACTCTCTGACTGAGGGCCAAAACCCTGAGCATTTGCTTCACAATTAGATGACAATCCTTGCCATATCCACTCTTACATGTATTTTTAGTACAAAAGAATGCCGAGTTTCAATACTAGGTGGTGTGAGCTCATACTCAATCTATGTTCTGAGGCAATCAGACTTTTGCTTTGGCGTATTTGATTTTGACATATTTATTAAACACACACATTATTGATACTTGTCAGATGTTTGGACAATTACTTTGCCTGGTTAGAGTATGCTATGGATGAGCAAGGAAATACTACAAAACGTACCAAAACAATCCAAAAGATTAAACTAATAGGCAAAGACACAAGAATTTTACCTTATATCTAACACACCCTGAACATGAGAGCCTCTGGGCTCTCAGTGCAAACAAAGCAAAGGACCACAATACCACCATACCATACCATGTGCTAAAATTAATTTAATTGAGGAAGTGGGAACAAATTGATTCGATCTCTTAACCAATTCAACTACCCATGAATGGTTTTTATATTATATCTAACCTTGTACTTGTCTGATGGGGAAGAGGTCTAGGCAAATAATTCATATTTCACAGCCTATTTTGGACTAACTATATAACTATATTTAGATCTTTGATATTCTTCTATAACAGTAACAAAATTCTTAGAGGCACTTCTTATTGATGTCTAAACCCTACCAAACTAGTTTGTGCAAAGGAATTAGCAGAATTCAACAACAAAAACTTAAAGGATAGCTTTACTTCTAGGAAATTTTTCCAAATATCAGATCAAAATTCATGGATTCAATTCCTGTATGAGGAACTTTGGCAACATAATAATAACTGTATAAAGAAATGGGACTAAGATCACCTTACTGTCCTTGCAAGAGGAGGTTCGCTAGCATCTCTTGAAGGAGTGGTCAGACAAAAAGATGATAAAATGACTGAAGTTGAAAAGTTAAATTAGATGCAATGCAAGTCAGTTAAGTTCATTGTATATACTTCAAAGCAAAGCGAGTTTGTTAGTGTCCATCAACTTGAAATGCAACTGTTTAAGTTTATCTTTCAAATCAGTTAAGTTCATTGTATATAATTCAAAGCAAAGCCAGTTTGTTAGTATCCATAAACTTGAAATCCAATTGTTTAGGTTTATCTTGAAAAATACACGTTCAGGTTTTAATCTCACTTAAGAAGCTGTTTGTATATGTTTCAAAGTTACTATATCCTATATTATTCTCCCTTAGTTGCAACCTCCAAACCAGTCTTCGTTCTTATTCATGCACTGAAAGTGATGTAAGGAAGTAGGTCATCTACTTTTCTTTTTCCTTTCATTCCAAATGATAAGCCTTTTCTTTATTTCCTTGTGCATAATTTGACTGTCCAGTAAACTTTTTATTTGCTTCATTTATTTACTCAAAGGGAAACAAGACAAGATCATGTCCGGTTTATATCATTACAAGTCATGTCAATAATGTAAATTGACATGATTTGTAATTACACTTGACGATAAATTGATCTTATTCTGAGCATTTACCTCAGATTCAGAATAATTCAATAAAAAACCTCTAATTCAGCACAAATTATGGTTAAGTCTCCCGGCCACCAGCATGTAATATCAAATCATCATATTTATCCTCTAGTGCAAGTGGGCACACAAGCTCTCAAGCAAGCAAAAATACATACACGCCCAGATTAGTATCAAGATATTATAAGTGACTAATGATATGAATGCCAGAGCAAACAACTTATTTAACAATTACTACACACCCATTATATGTCATCTTCAGTGGCAAAAATATACATATAAATACATACTACACCCCCACCCTACAAATCAATTAAATGGCCATCATATTTAACCCCAGCAGGCCAAACAAGAAACATAGAGACCTTAGATGTTAAATATAGTTAAGCACACAAAAAACAGCAAGTATTAAGGAGCTTAGTACATACCAATCCTCATGGCGAACAACTCTGCCCTCCTCAACATACAATGTGATACGTGATATCAAATCTATGTCCTTCCCCAAGAATTTGTAGTATTGCTTATTGTCCATTAATATCTACAGGCAATATAGTACATCAGTAAGAATTCAATCAAGCATCAATATTAAGGAAAAGAACTACAAGCCAAACAAAGAACAGCTGCAAACTACAATGTGTGGCAGGAAATTACCAACCTCCTGTTTTCCTGGTGAAATCTCATTTTCTTCAACACTATATTCCACAATTCTTGACTCACTAAACACCTAAAGCAAATAAAGGTAATAAGAAGTACATCAAACATCACCCATCTCATAATCAGAATAGAAAATACATGTCATGGATCAGGCAAAGTAAGTTCATTAGCTATTCTTAGTCACTGAATCTAAAATATCTCACAGGCTAATCATTATCAACCAAAATTTTGAATACATTATTAAAGTCCACAGAAAAAACGGTGAGCAAGAGAGAACCTTCATTTTTAAATTACAAATATCAATATGATGGGCCTAACTAAGCCTTACATATGCTTGGGATTCACTATACTTATAGAGAGCAGAACAAATAAGTGTATTATAAACAAAAGTCAGATATACTTGCACACAGCAATGTGAACTGCTCTTTTGGATTGAAATATCAACATCAGGGAACCTTTTCTCATAACAAAAGCATGCATATAATATTAAATATAATCAGAGAACAGTTAATAAAGCCACAGAAATATAAAAATGTCTTGAACAGAAGGTTTTCTCTCTGAGTGACGTGGATAGAACATTTTCTACTTTAGTAATCACTAATATTTAGATATTGCTCTCAATAATTTGTAGCCACATATTCACTTGGGCGGGTTCTTTTTCGAAAAATAGTAACATCACATGGAGTTTGAAGCAAAGTGTAGAGACAAGAGAAAAAAGGGATGATCAGCATGAGGTTAATAAAACCTTCGAAAGGGAATAGAAAGCTGACTTGATCTGCTTCACCCTGCAGTATCAAATGTATAATTACACAAGACAGACCAACAAAGATTTCTTGTAACCATTAACAATTAAATGGATAAAACTATCCACTTGAACACAAAATCTTCTTTTAAAAAGGGAAGCAAAAAATATAATAAACAGGATATGCAGAATAACCATGCTTCTCTATACTCTAATCCAAGCTCTTTCTGATAGGGCTATCCAGATCTTTGAGGAGGGATTTCATTTTGATGCTCATTGCACAAAGCTTCTCATTTTGATCAAAGGATGGGCATAGGAAATGTATCTTACAAATTAGCACTACCTTATCAAGGTCAATGTTCAACTATAATTACAACAGACAGTATCACTTAATCAAAGCAACCTTATATGTCTCAATATAGCGGAAGTCATTTCTCTTAGTTTTTGAAACCGTTAAAGTAAGGAAGTTCAGAGAGCTTAAAGTGAAGCAATCCAGATCTCTAGGGAAGTCTGCTAGGCCACCTGAGATGCCACTTGCCAGGGTGGCAAAATTAGTTAGAGGCCAGCTGGATGACCTTTGACCCAAACAGCCATTTGACCACCAGTGGCTATAAATAAGGGTGCTAGGGTTCAGTTTAGAGATATCCGAATTCATAGTTAGAAGTTGGTAACTGGAAGTAAGCTCTGCCATGTGTAATCCCCCCTGAGTGGATTGTCTCTTTTATTTCCTTTTGCTGTACGTGAGTCCCCAATAGTAGAACTTCTGTATTCAGCAGAAGTACTTCAAATCATCAGTGAAAAATCAAAATCTGTGGTTTCAGTTCCAATTCTATTCGCTGGATAATCTGAGACATAACACAAACATATGTATCCAGGAACATAGATTAAATGCTAACTTCTTTTTCTTCCCCCTGATAAAAAGATACTATAAAGAACTAATGTGGATTACTCAATGACCAAGATTCTAGAAGCATGGATACAACCTCGTCCCAAACTTACTTTTTTCACCTGAAACATATAAAACAATGATGCATGGGTAATTGCCTTTGAGAAAGCAGAAATTCAAATTAGTATTAGGGTTTAGATTTATATCTGGGTTCATTGTACATTTCAGCTTTTAGGGGTGTTTATATCTACCTTACAGTACTTAATTCATTTTCGCAGATTTTTGGCCATGCTTTGTAATTAAGGTCAGGTTAATATTATTTAGAGTTATGGAGTCTTATTTTAAGCGACAAGTTGTGCTTGTGGAGTTAGAAGTAGGAGGTGTCAATCCTTATAGAATTAGGATTCCTAATCAAATGCTTGTAAGTTAAGTTAGCTAGCCTATGTACACTTCTATCAAGACAGATTATGATGTCATGAATTTTACCAAATTTTATCCATCGTAGAATATCTTCTGCATTTACTGGTTGCTTAACCGTATGCCATCGCTTCTTTGGCTGTAGAATCAGCCATCTTGTCAGTGTTTTCAGATCTTTTTGCCCATTATTTTCCTTTTATTAGCTCTTGAACCTTGTCCAGTATCAAACAACAACTTCCAGATAGATGATACAAGGAAAATGTCTAATGAGTTATATGAATGTTGAAGTACCCGCCCAACAAGACCGTTCATTTAGAGTGTTATGTTGGAATTTAACAAAGCTATTTAAGGAAAAAATTAAAATATATATATATATATATATATATAATAGAGTACCCATGCGCACACATAAGTGGATCCTCAAAGGAAGCATTTGGGGCATAGATTTCAAAGTCACGCGCCGTTGCAGAAGATCCATAGCTGAAATTATAAACAATGAGAATAAAGCAACAATTGAGATGTTTGGATAGTCTGTCATCCTCAACAAACAGAAAATAGTTTGAAGCCATCAAAGACTTCGATAAATCAGTAGATATGCAATATGCAATAAGACCGCTCTATACGCTATGTTTGCCAGAAATGTCTATAATCTTACAGATCTAAGACCAATAAAGCTAGTAAAAACTCCTGAATAACTACCCTAAATCCTAACTCATCAGAAAGTTGTTTGTTTCTTAGATAAATTTCATTTATAAAAAATCATGGGAAACCAAAACCATCTTCTTATATATTCCATAATAGTCTTCTCTCCTCAACAAGTGACACAAATTCTATAATCCAATTACACGTGAAAAATATAGTATATGGAGACTTCGGGCAAAAGAGAATCCTCACAGATTCAAAATATGAGGAATTATGCCATCAGAAACACGCCTCTTTCTGCTGGAATCGCAAGCCTCTTTGCCTGTGGCCTCCCTCATCTGATTCACTCCATCCGTACCTTCAAAACCCAGCAAGCCAAAATTGATTTCATCAAAAGTAAAAGCTTCGGACCCAGAACTCGAGCCAAAATCAGCCCCAGAAATAATGTTTAAAAAATAATAAACATCAAAGGAAGAGCTTATGTTTTATTACCTTGTGAGAGCTTCGCCATTGGTGATCCAGAAATTTTCTTGAAACCCAAACGGCTCACAATGTGATGGTGGAGAAGTGAGTAAGAAAGTGAAGTACTCATAATGAAACATGAGATGAATAGATGAGGAAGAAATGGAAAAATTCATGGCATCTTGGCCTTAAACGTGGCTACAGCATGCCCATTTCTCCTGCCAAGTGTAGCTAGTGTCAACTGTCATCACTTCGATAACGATCTCTTCCACGCGGGGGCTCCACCTGGGTTTTTTTTTTTTTAGCAACGTGTATAAAAACAAGATGAGTACTGTAAATACACTTGTTTATGTACAAATTTTTTTTGTATTTTTCGTATTTTTTATTTTTATTTATAATTTTATTATTATAACACATTTATAAAATAAAAAATGTACATTAAGTGTATAAGTACGAGTATATATCTAGTCTAGTCTAGCATTTCTCTAAAAACAAATGAAGGGCGATTATTATTCTACGCCACTGTACGGCGGCTCCACTGGCCGTTCAATAGCCTATCCTTCCAATGATGTGTTTGACTATTATGAGCTTAATATTTTTTTATAGGTTTATCTAATTTTTCCCAAGTAAAAATATGGGGTTATTTAACTCCAATAACCCTATGTTATCTCCCAAAAATATGCATTTTTCATACCTTTATTTATTATAAAGGTTTGTCAAAATTACTCCATAAATTAAATTATCTCATATTTAACGAATCAATTAGAGTGAAAGATGTATAAATTATAAAACTTACATATTCAATTAATTCATTATAAATGTTAATAATTAATATAAATTTTAATAGTAAATCCTATTATATTAGAAATTAACCTAATTTTTTTCAAGTTTCTATTTTTCATCCATCCTCACTTTTTTTCACTTTATTTTTTCTTCTTCCATCCTTTCTGACCTTTTATATATTCTTTTGGTTAATTTTCATTGCCCCCTTCCTTTTCACCTTTTATTTTCCCTCTTATTTGTTGATCTTCGTAATAAAATTTATATTAATAGTTATTTTTTCTCTCATTTGTTGTTCTAAATTCTATTTTATTTGCAATTTGATAGTAGACAATAACTCTTAGGGTCCGTTTGATTCGTTTTAAAATGATAGATTGGACTAGACAAAAAAATTTGTACTCTGTTTAATTTTAAAAAAGACAATGGTACTGGACAAAAACATTCTGAGGTACTGAACAAATCTTCTATTTTTTGTCCCTAAAAAAACCAAGGGACAAAAATTTTATCCATAGTATAAAAACTTAAAAAGACAAATTTAACCCCATCTAGGCATTTCAACTATCAGCAATCCCATCTAATTGAGTCCTTCTCGTTGCCGCCGCTCCCTTCGTCGCTGCTGCCAAGGTAGAACAGGTTACTGATTAGTTATGTGGTTTCTCTATTGGTAAAATGGGTTATGCTTATGGCAAAATCTGGAAATTAGTGAAGTAAAAGGATTATTTCATCCTTTGATCAAAGGCAATGAAATTAAGGGGAAAAAAAGGTAATGGAGTAAATTAATTAATTGTATTCTAAAATTGAGCATTTTAGTTTCACGTGTGGTGGGGTTTAATTTCACACACACGCACGAGAGTGCAGGAGATGATTTAGTTATTGGTAATTTATAAAACTTTTTACTTCCGAAGAAAAAGTTTAATAAAAATTAGCAACTTTTTTAATGTAGTAGAATTGTATCAACTATTTGGTCTTGGTTTTTATGTTATTTGATGGATTTGTAATCTTGTTTATTAGATATTTTATTTTGGTTTTGTGCTATGAACTTAGGTACAACACAGAAGGTATTATAGTAAAATTTATATTATTTTGTTCAGTACTTATGTTAATCAAACAGTAAACAGTACAAAATTTTTGTCCTGTGCATGAACTAACAAACAGTAAACAGAATAAAAAGTTGTCCTATAACTTAGCTACTTGTACTGTGCTGTTTTGCTTATGCTGTCATGTACTATGCATCAAACGCACCCTTAGCAATAGCCCAAGCTATGTGTTTGTCTATTCTAGTGTACCAAATTTCAGGCAACTATTGATAATCACTCGGTTAATAGACTTGCCCTTATTTTGGGGCCTGAAAATACATACTTTATGTCAAGTTTTGGACCTCAGCAACTTTCCAAGGCGCTTATAAAGGGTAAGAAAACCACTGCACTCATCTTGTGATTTGTTGTGGGGGTTGTTGAGTCGATGGTGTTGTGAGGGTAAGAATGAGAGTCCCCCTTTGGAAGCCCTATGCCATTTTTTATATAGAGATAGTTGAGATATGGGCTTATGGGCCTGCTTGTTTAGGCCTTTGAGTGTAGTCTATTTAGATGCTGGTCCACGTCATGATCCGCTAGCAATGGAGCAACCAAGCTAGGCATATATTTATATTGGCATAAGTCATATGAAATAACACTAGATTCATACAATACAAAACCATAACTTTTGTTGAACTACTAAACTTATACATACCAAATCGTCCACTTGATCATCAACCAGCTTATTAGACAGTTTTTTGCATATTGCTTCAATGAGATCAACATCATTAAAAATTTCAAATATACATTGAAATCACATTTCTCTTTCAACCTTAATCCGAAATTAGGGATGACAATTTTTCTCAATTTAGTGGGGATCTATCAAGATTCTCTGATGGAGACAGGGATGGGGATCATCATTTTCACCTCGTAGGAATTTTCGAATGTCAAATTACTAAAATACTCTAATATATAAAAAAAAATACATATAATAAGTAAGAGTAATTTAGTAATTTAATATATAAATTTATTTTTATATGGAATAGGAAAATATATTTATAATTTTAAAAATTAATTCAAATGTATGACTATTTATTAATTAAAATTGTAATTTTAAATACTTATTTTATTTAATATTACAAACACTCAAAATATAGTACAATTTTACTTATAAAAAAATTTCCCATAAAGTTTTTGTGATTCCCCAATCCCTGGCGGGAATAGGGATGGAGACGAGACTATACTCCCTATCCCATTGTGGTTCCTATTTGAAATACATATCTTTTATTCAGAATAGTATACAATCACCCTCTATAATATACTATATGTGGAAAACAAATTGAAGTTTATCTTGTTCAATTTATTTATTGTTAACCTTCTCTTGCTTTGCAATTATGTCATCCATGGTTTTCCATAGCAATTCTATGGCCTCTCGATTCCATAAAACAAATTTAGAAAGGCCATCTCCTTTAGACACCGAAACCTCAATTCAAAATTTACTAAAAAAGTCAATAGCAACAAATTTTGTCATACTATATTGAATTTGAAACATTAATAATTTATTATTAAGTGAAGAATAAAATTTTTTTTCTCCTTATACTGTTATCACTAAAAAAAATGAATTTTTCAGCGGTTATTTTATGGTGACCTAGCTAGAATTCTATGAAAAAATCTCTCTTTGCAGAGACAATTTGACCACCCTTAGAAAAGCTGAGAATACTGAAACCATTGTTCAGCCATAGAAAGTAAAGAATCCCCAAACCTGCCAACAAGTATTCAAATGATAATATTCAAACTAATCTGATGGAAAAAAATAAATAAAATATTCATATTCATACTTGATATTATCATAATTATTAACAATTAATAATGAAAAATTATTATGAGCAATTATTCAAAGATAACGCCACTTTGCAAATTGTTGCTTGAATTTATTTATTTCCTTAAAACATATTTCCATTCTACACCCCAAGAAACCACCTACAATAAAGAACAATCAAGCTATTAGGTTTGTTCGGTGCATATGATAAGGCTGATAGAATAAGATAAGTTATTATATTTTATTCTTATTTTTTGTTTGATGAGATTATAGGATATGGTAAGCTTTTTCTAGTTGGTTATGCTACCCTGTCATTTTAGTTAAAATTTTTATTCTATAAATAGAGTTGGGTTAAAAATAGATAGGATAGGATAGAAAATATTTTACTCTTGTATCCTCACCTTTGAACTTGACACACCAGAGCCATTTTCCCTGCCAGAGCTCCAATAGCTCAGCCATCGTTGCAACCCCGACACCGCCGACTGCTTGAGTCACAATTTCCCTTTTTCATCAGCCTCTTCAAGATCAAATCCTGGCCATCGCCAAGGCCACATATCATTTTTTCTATTTATTGCTGGCACAGCTCTATCTCTGAGACTCTCAAATTTCTTTGAGGGTTCACCTAAAATTTCCTTTACTAATAATATTTTTAAAAAGAATTTCGAATTATTTTTAAAAAAAATCTAATTATGGTTTTCCTATTTAGTTTTTCTTGGTTATCACTACTACTTATGTTGTTTCCAGTCCGCTAAAGTTTTTACTTGTTTTTGTTTGTAATATTTTTTGCTGCTAATAGAATGTAAGATTTCTTATATGAAGAATTTCTTCGTGTAAAAAGCAATAGCACATACAATAAAGGTTTCAATTTCGAGCTTTGTTGTAATGCATTAAATGAAACTAATGACCATATTGGAGTATAGCGCAATTGTTTTGTCCTTTTGTTACTGTTCAAAATAACAAAAATCCTTGCATTTATAGAATTAAATTATTTTGGAGACCTTTAATATGATGTTGCATAATCATGCTATTAGACTTAAATGCAATTGTTGATGGGTTGAAATACTTGAATATATAATGTTCAAGGAATAGGCTTTAATTGATGTCAAGACTGCCTAATTTGCCATGGTTTGTTGCAAGAATAAGCTACACATTTATAATGTATGACTTTCTTCAGATATGAATGGCCTCAAAATAATTGAAGAATCTGTGTGTTGTTATTTCATAAATATGAAATCATAGCCAGTTATCATTTCCAATGGTAGATGCCTCTACGTTATTTACAATCACAACTGTTTACGAGGCTTTTTTATAAATTTATTTTAGAATTTTTTTTTTGTCCTCTCACATTATTATCAATTTCAAAAAGAGTTTTCATAAGTTAAATTAGACAAAATAAATCATCATATTTCAAGTTAAAAATAAAAGTGGACCTTTAATATAAATAAAAAATATCTCAATAAGATCCACATTTATTCTTAGCTTGAAATGTAATAGTCAATTTTATCTAATTTAAAATGTAATGTAAGGGGAAAAAAAAAAATTTCTCTTTATTTTATGCCATAGAGCAGGGTGATCTTTAGCAAGTTTTATTTCCAAAAGGCTATATGGCTTTAGTATTCTGGTGAACATACCTTGACTTTTTCTGATGTGTTGTAATTTTTGAATTTTTTACAGAAACTAAATCAAGAAAACTAGTGTTGAAACTGGGGTTGGTGACATAAGGTTGCATTGGGTATAGTTAGAGGGCTAGCATATCTTCACTCAAGAATTGCTCCAATTACTCATTAGAATGTAATGTCCTAGGATGTGTTTGTAGATAATTTTTTTGGCATAGAAACTAATGATTCCCGCTGTAGTTGATGAAATGGTGGCACTTGCTAAAGACTGATGGCTACAAAGACCAGAGATTTGCCATAAATGGTGAAAGTGACAATTTTGTAGGAGAACAAGAAATGGTGACACTTGTTGCACTCCATTGGCTTTAGTTAGACCTAACATGTATTTAGATGTGAGGCAATTAGAGGAGAAGAGACCAAGCAACATGCTTGCTTTATATAACCTTATGTCGTTTTATTATAAGAGTAATTTTGTCATTTACATAGAATTCACATTATATTCTAATATTATCTAATTTATTTCAAACACATGATAGAATAATATAATACTATTTGATAAGTTATCTGGTGTACATCAAACATTAAACCTGATAAGAGCTTATCAAACTCTTCTATCCTACTCTACTCTTATCTTACTTTATTATCCTATCTGTCTTTATCCAATTCTAACCACCTAATGAGCACTTAAAGGGATTTTATAGCATCACCAAATATTGATTTTAACTCTAGATTGAGTGAGAAACAGTTCTATAGGATCATCTTTGTGTGCTTCATAATAGCTCATGAATTTATCGCCGAACTTCCCCCATAGAGTACATAGCACTACAACACCCTTGCTCATTAAGATTAATATCATTTAATATCATCAATACCATATCATATCATATCATCTAACAATTTAATAACCAACCAGGTAGTACAAATATATACATACCTAATTGCACACATATCCAACTTCAATTCAAACATACAAATATACAAGTATATACAAATGTATATAAATTCAAGAAATATAAAAATAGTATATTGAAAAATATAAATACTTACTTCAAATCCTAGAGTTGAATAACCACCACCTTTGTCATCTGATCGTTGAACACTATCATACTAGTTTTAATCAATCACAAGGAACTGGCCAATAACTTCAATAAGAAGAACATATTACTTGTTAGAGCAACAAAAGCACACAAATTGCCTTCCAAGAAAAAGAAAAGACATTGTGTTGTGGACCACTTACCCACTAAGATATTAATTGGAAGCTTCTCATCTAGCACATCCTCAAAATTATCGAAAGAAAATCCATGCGCGGGTATCTTGTCTTTGTTCGTTCCATACACAATTGTCGTCTCAAGGAAATGCAGTCTAAGAATTATGTTTATCTATTCATGTATGTATTTCTAAGGAAATAAACAATATTATCTAGAAATACAAACTTGCTTTCATTTACCCTTTACACTTATCTTTTCAATTCCTAACACTAAGAATTTTGATGGTCCATGATGTTTCTTTAATTATGTGTTCATAGACTTGAGCCATAGCATTATTTTTGAATAAACTATTCTTCAAAGTGAGAGCGAGACACTTTGGTAACTTAGTGATATTTCTAATGGCATATAATTTAAAGAGTAGACAATGTCTTAAACCTAGTTTTATGATTACTTGCTTGCCAGATTGGTCTTTCCCGTTGGACTAGCTTTTGTTTCTTCACACTCAAGTGTGCAGTTTAAAGACAAATCAACATCGATGAACATGACAACAAATAGAAAGTCAATATACTAGCAATGTCTTTGTTAGTTGTTCTGTTCAGTATCTCTATTGGGGATTGCCATGTCTTGTTATAGTTTCTTGTTCATTTTATATAATAATACTAATAATATGAAGAGTTTGTCAATGTTAGAGTTGAGTTATAAGTGTCTCGTGTAGTGGTTATGTTTATTTTGTTTTGCAGTTTTCTCTTGGTCAGAATGAGAGACTCAATAATTTCTCTCATTCCATGACGGGGTGATAAAAAGAAATTTTGCCGTTAAATCCTACTTTAAAAAATAAAAATAAGAACAAATTATTAAAAGAAACTCAACTCGAATTGTTCTTTTGGGGTTAATGATACTTGGTGAAAAATTTCCATTTGTATGGTATGGAATAGGTCTTGCAGCATGTGGTTGATCTAGTACTCTATAATTTCTATTTTTTGCTTCCAAGTTTCTTCTAACAATCTTTTTGTTTTATGGCTATTTAGATTGTTTAATTTTAAATGTCTTTTGTAGGTAAATATGACTTTAGAGGACCAACATGAAATTATGTCCTCTAATTTTGGAGCAAAAGTTCTTAGAGATGGTTGAGATTTGTTTTGTAACTTCTATCATAGTAATTTATTTTGCATTATAGTTTTACAAAAATTATTTTTTTTTATAAGGTGAGTACATATAATATGATACAGAATATTGTTTGTCTCAATTCCTTCTCATAAATTCTTTGGGACAAGAGACTTTGTCCTAGTCTCATGCCATCTTAAATACTTTTGTTTATTTTGTCATAAAATTTGTTTTTTTGTTAAAATCTGAATTTCTTTTTTAGTGAATTTTAATTAGAATTTCAACATCATAACTATGAAAAAGGAAAAAAAAAAAAAAAAAAACCTTGGGTGCACAGACTAAAATGGAAGTTAAATATAAGATTTGTGAAAAGATAAATGGGATTTCTTCTTGATTAAGTTAAACGATAGTGTTTCGATTGAGATAATAAAGCATGTGCAAGGATGGGACAATAAATACTCATATTAGAATAAGATTAAGACGAGATAACAATACATGTATTTTGGGATAGAATCAAGATAAAAATAACTTTATCTCAGTTTTGTCTTAAAATGTCATTTAGACACAAAAATTTATCTTGATTCTATTTTAATTTCTAATTTGTTGCTTACCAAATGCTATCGAACCTCTCAAGTTGGGATGAGATGCCCACTAACCCTAGTCTTAGGCACAACAAATGGTCACTATTAATAGGTTTTAATATGAGAGTGTTTATAGGGATCAACATCTATCAATAGGTTACAATGTAATTATTATATGAACTAGGGGTGAGCAAAATTCAATTAACCAACCGAACTAAAAATAAATCGGTTTAATCAGTCAGTTAGTATCGGTTTAGTCGGTTGGTTACTGTTTTGAAATTTGAAAAAATCAGTTAATGTCGGTCGGTTTTAGTTTGTATTTTTCCTAATCGATGAAAACTGAACCGATCGACTAAAACATTATAAACTTTAATGTTTTCATATATTATGTTAATTAGTGATTCAATTATTTTGTTGATTGATTAAATCACTCAAATACTATGTCATCTTGATATATAAAAATAATTATCTATTGCTAATTTGATATGTACTTTAATCTTGTGTAAATATGTTTATTGAGAATAGTAATTTTCTAGCAAAGAAATTAAAAAAAAATGTTACTTTTGTTATATATAGATATTTGTTTATATTAATTTTGCCTTCTCCAAACGTTTGTGCAAATATTTGGAATTGAAAGAACTTAGTTTCCATAAATATCTTTATATATTTTTAGGTTTATTATTTATGTATTTTTGTTTTTACTTTTATGATTTTTAATAAGATGTCATAGATACTTAAATAAAAAATTTATTTTAACTTATCTGATAATCACATTCTTAATTTGCGATAAAACAATTAAATATATATTTCAAAAAGACAAACACTAAAATAAAAATAAAAGTTTTTTTTTAAAAAAAAATTACTGTCAGTTATCTATTAACCGACCGAAACCGATTAAAACCGAACCGTTAATTTTAAAATATAGTTGGTCGGTTATCAATTTGATAAAATTACACAATTCGGCACCCCTAATATGAACTTGCAGAGACTAGTGTTGTTTGTAGCGAATAGTGAAAAGTAGTGTTGGGCCAAAATCTGCTATGAACTTATGACGGATAGCATAATGGTCACTATTAATACATAGCAGACTTATAAAAAGTAATAAAAAAAGGTATATCATAGACCAAAGAAAAATTCAAAGAATTACTTATATAGCTCATAAAAATCACATCTATAATATTCTCAAACAAATATTGAAATTATTAAATCAAATAAGACAATAAAATACTTAAAATATATTTTCTAAGATTATAAAAAAAAAAGGAACAACAAAGATAATCTGATAATTTAAATTATATAATAATCATCAGTCATTCCATCTTTCGTTTCCTCTTGCGCAGCCATAAAATCATAATTGTTTTTGACATTTTTACTTAGCTCATTTTCCTTTTCCTCCTTATTTGACCTATCTTCTAACCATCTAGTAAGAGGATGATGACTAGGAATTTTAGAGGATGTGATTTAATTATATGTTGTATGGGTTACATAGATTATTTTTCAAGTTAACAAGTAAATTAGATTTTTATGTCTAAAATTGAATACTATATTTTTTAATCCAAAAATAAAATTTTAAAAGACCATGAAACACCGCTGGGAACATAATTTCTTTTTCTTTTGATGGGACAGATAAAAACCAAATTGTGATATGGAGAAATAAATTCTAATACATTCTAGTTACCTCTAATCTTAGCTAGTTATTTAACTTAAATAATAGTTGATTTTTTAGGTTTTTTTTTTTTTGTTAAGTTGTAGTATTTTTTTTATTTTCTTTTCACATTAAAAAAAAAACTCTTACAAACTAGTTTGTCCTCTTTCAAAAAAAATTATATTAGCTACAAAATTATAAATAGGAATAAATAAGTCAATTTCACAAAATTCATTTCTCTTTTTTTCCTGCTGATTTACGATTTTTTAATTTTTTTTTTTCACTTCTGTCTTTGGACAATAAAATCACTTGTATACGGTAATCTTCTCAGGCTGCGCGCATTTCTGCTCCAGTAGCACGCACGATAAAACCCTACACAGCTTCACACTTTACTTGACTAAGCTCACTCTATCTCTCTTCCGCAGAAGCATTTTGATTTGTACACTGTAACTGTGTTTCCTTGTCTCTGAGATAATGCCACCCAAAGCTTCTAAATCGAAGGAAGCCCCAGCTGAGCGACCCATCTTTGGTCGATTCTCATCTCACCTCAAGATTGGGATTGTATGCTTCTTTCCCCACCGCCCCTTTTTTATTTTTGTGGAAATGGAAAAAAATTCAAGTTTGAGAGTATTCGCAAGTTGGGTCTATGAATAATCGTTTTCTTCTTTATATCTTTCTTTATTGAATGTTTAACGATTGACAGTAGAAAAAGAAATTATTATTGAGGTTTTTTTTTTTTTTTGAACCTTCAACTATCAAATTTTGATTTTGATTCTCTGTGCAACATCATGCTTTTATATGATTAGTTCTGCTTGGAAAATTAAGAATAATGCAAGGGAAGTTTAATTTCTGAGCTTAGTTTGCTGATTATTAGTTTACGTGGATAATTGTTGCTTGTAAATTGCTTGATTTTTTTAATTATTCTTCTCCTTTTTCAGGTGGGCTTGCCAAATGTTGGAAAATCTACTCTTTTTAATACACTAACAAAGTTGGCTATACCTGCTGAGAACTTCCCTTTTTGTACCATTGAGCCTAATGAGGCTCGGGTCAATGTCCCTGATGAGCGGTTTGAGTGGCTCTGCCAATTGTTCAAGCCAAAAAGTGAGGTATGTAACTCACTATAGTCTTATATAAAGAGCTTACAGAGGAATTCATGGTCATATGGTGAACCAGTTGGATTACTGTTGTATTTTGTATTGATTCTTTGAAGCAATGCCAGTCACGCACAATTCCAAAGAGACGAATCTCTTTGAACACTTAACTTGCTAGCATTTGGGTTACCTCATGAGAGCCTAGGTTAATTATGCTGTTGGGAAATGTTTAATACTGTCCACGATAATTACAAATAGGAAGAAACTGGCAAAAAGTGTGAAAATAACAAGCCTTACTTGCTGCAAACTCTCTCTCTCTCTCTCTCTATATATATATATATATATATTTTATGGAGTATACCAATGTGAGGAACCTATGTATAATAACTTGAAAATCTTGACATTGGTATAAAAAGGAGTTTAGGGCTTTGTAGAAGTGTTCCTATGCTGGCAGTGGTGTAATGCTATTGGTTAGAATGTGATGCAATAATTTTTAGTGATGGGTGTGGCCCTTCAGACAACCTTTGGGACAGAAAGTTTCATATAAAGTTTTCACATCAGAAGGTAGGTAAAAGGGAGCTCCTCCCTATTTATTGTCTTTATCAACCATTGACAATTTAACTTTTTGGAAATTTCAAAGGGATACAGGAGTAGATAATGTTGATGTACTGCAGAATGTTGCTATACAAATTCCGTGTAGTATATTGCTTGGTTGAGAATAACTAGTAAATCTTGATTAGTGTTCTGTGCTGGTAGCTGTATGGTGCGTATGGAGTGCAATGCAATAAATTTTAGCTATGGATATGCCCCTTCACAGAATCTTTGGGACAGAAAGTTTCAAATAGAGTTGTCACATGAGAAGGTAGGAAAGAGGGAGATGATTTAACTTTTTGGAAATTCAATGAGGAGATAGAAGTAGATAATGTTAATGTACTGCAGAGGGTTGTTATACGAATGTTGTGTGGTATATTGCTTGGTTGAGAACAATTTGTTAGTTATGAATAGTGTTTATAGTTGATGGTTGAAGGGAATTGGTTGCAGTCTTCTTAGTGGGAAAAGGGGGGTTGGCAACTGACTCCCTTTCTACATATTAGTTGTTGTAGATGTTATAATCTTTTCTTTTAAACGTTTTAAATTTTTCATATTACATGCATCCAACATGTTTAGAGCCTATATATGACCCTTTATTGTCTTAAGGGAGGAGGTATGGATTTTGTTGTTAGTTGAAACTGTTGATGAATTTTTGCATCTGCCAAACATTTCTGCCTTCAATATCTTTTTTGCTTTCCAGGCTTCTTAAGTGATTGTATATTGTGTTGGTGGAAAACCTGCTAAAGTTCTTCTGTGTTAATAATTATACAATGTACAAACTTAAGTAGACATTAAATCCTATTTATTGCATTTGACAACTTATAGTTTATCTTAGATGAATCAGTCTGTCCTTAATCGTGACACATTCAAGTTGTCGTGCAGGTCTCAGCTTTCTTAGAAATCCATGATATTGCTGGATTGGTTCGAGGTGCTCATCAAGGTCAAGGGTTGGGCAATAGTTTTTTATCTCACATTCGTGCAGTGGATGGCATTTTTCATGTTTTACGTAAGCATTTTGATTAGAATCTTTTGCAATGCTTCCAATCTTGTTTCCTTTTAATTTTTTGTTAGTGTTGGTCATAGTTTAATGTAATACCAACTTGGAAATTATTAACTATAAGCCCTATTCCTTGTCAGGTGCATTTGAGGATCCAGATATTATCCATGTTGATGATTCTGTTGACCCAGTGAGGGATTTAGAGGTTATTTCTGCAGAATTACGGCTGAAGGTATGCTTTAAGTACTTTAGAAATGCTAATACTTGGTTAGATATGCATGGTAGCCCATTGATATGCATTATGGCTAAAGATGCATTCAGTTTTGAATCAAGACAATGCTGAATGTGTTTTCCAGTAGAAACTTTTAGTTTTTGATAGGACCTTGTGTCCTAATGAAGAAGCTGGACAGGAAGTCCTAGTTGGAAAATACCAGGTGCTGGACGTTAGCCCAAAGAGTGGTTAGTTTACGCAAGAAGAAGAAAGGCAGGTCAGGTGGGGAACTAACTAGCTGATTAGGCAAGGTTGTTACTGCTGAGTCAGCAGTTAGTTACTCAAGTTATAGGGGTTATGAGTATATAGGGAAGAGAGGGAAGTAGAGGAAGTTAAGGAGCGTTTACTGTATTAATGACTGGAGGTTCTTTGCTAAGGAGCTGGGAATCCTATCAGTTTTAATATTTACATTTAAAATTGGGCCCAAAAAAAAAAAAAAAAAAAAAAGAAGCTTATATTGAGTGGGGCATGTCCTCAGTTTTTGCTTTGTGGATGTGTGTTGCATAGTCATTGTCTTTTATTATTTTTGACAGTTCTGAATTTGATAGTCCGTTACTTAATTTCTAAATGTGGCTATTTCAAAAAATTCTTTTTAATCCTTTTTTTTTTTTTATGCATTATACTTTACTTTCCAAAACATCGAGTTTCTTTAATTTAGCTTGCGTCTGTTCAATAGATCTGTTTGTGTGTCATATGTAAGTGTTGAAGAAGGTTCTTCTGAGCCCCTTTCACATTATATTCTAGGATGTTGAATTCATCGAAAGGAAGATAGAAGATCTTGAAAAGAGTATGAAGAGGAGCAATGACAAGCAGTTAAAAATCGAGCTTGAATGTTGTCAAAAGGTCTGGGTTTAGCTTCTTTGCATTATTTGACTTATTTTTATTTTGTAATATGCTATTGCTACCTTTTATTTAATGGGTTATTTTCTCATATCTGATGAATTTCTTGCTACCTGCTTATCTATTCTTTTTTGATGATTAGATAGCCAAAATAAGTCCTTATTTATTACCCAAAAGGGAAAAGTCTTTATTTGTTTCTACTATCTTTCTTCTATTTGGTTATTATGCATTACTTGGTGCTTTCTGTTTCACCTTTATTTAGGATTGCATAATACATTACTCATCTAAAAAGCGCTACTTGCTTGTAACAAATTTCTCAAACATGGAAAGGGCTATGAATTTAGATGTTTTTATTGTTCTTTGTGGCAAATCTTGTTGCATTTCTGATGTAACTGTAAAAGAATTTATATATTTCTGATTCATAAAAAATATCTGCTCACTGCTGTTGGATGCTGCCTGATCCAAAGGCTTTCATCAAGTGATTTTGTGAAACTATGCAAAAAGTGATGACATATATATCCACTATTTTGTTTCTAATTTATATGTGCACGACGGTGGTAGATAATTGTCTTAAGATCTTCCTCCCTTGATGTGAGACTACCTTGCAGTTTTCATATGATATGTATATGTGTAGAGAAACAAGCTGAACGATTTCTGTTTAGAAGGAGATATTTTAGGAGACATTATAGGAGATAGACTTAGAATTTAAAAATTATAGATAATCATCTAATCAGCCTTATCTTATCCCATATATCTTGGGATTTCTAGTTGCTAACCTCTGTATATATATGTGACTTCTGTTCAATCAAATACACAATATACAATTTTACCTCAAACTACATGGTATCAGAGACGGACGCTGTCCGCTGCTCTGCAACCTAAACCTAGACCCTTTTTTCCTAGTCCTCGTGCCCCTTAGGCCTCACCCATGAATCCTGCAACTTCATCCACGGCTGGTGATTCTGCCGTTAGTCCCTCTTCAATAATTTCTCAAGCCAATCCCCATGACAGCCCATGCCTTCCCATCACCAATCACAAATTGACTAGGAACAATTATCTCCAATGGTCACAATCTGTCATGCTCTATGTCAGTGGCCGAGGAAGGGAGGAATATCTCCTTGGCACAATCCCTCAACCCCCTCCTACCGACCCTACCTACAAATCATGGAAAGCCGAAAATAACCTTCTCATGTCATGGCTTATCAATTCCATGCATCCCGCCATTGGTGAAAACTTTCTTCTCTGTCATACAGCCTCTGAAATCTGGGAGGCAGCCCAAGATACTTACTCCAACAAGGATAACACGGCTGAGCTGTTTCATATTGAGAGTTTGCTCCAATCTATCCAGCAAGGAGACACACCCGTGACCATCTACTACACGAGTCTCTCTACACCCTGGCAGCAGCTCGACCTCTTTGATTCCCATGCATGGCGATGTGCTGAAGATCGAGCCAGATATCAGAAAATCATTGAGACCTGACGCATCTTCAAATTCCTCATGGGCCTCAACAAATCCCTGGATGAAGTCCGGGGTCGGATTCTAGGCACAAAACCCCTTCCCAGCCTTCGTGAAGTCTTCTCTGAGGTCCGTCGAGAAGAGAGCCGACGCAAAATCATGCTGGGAGTTACAGACTCCGCTTTATCACTTGACAATTCTGGAGTTCCCATCACTAAGGACAGTGAACCCATTGCCCTTGCAGCCCGAACTCGTCATTCTGCCCAAGGGGACGGCAAACCACGGCAAACCACGGTGCAATCGACCATGGTGTGATCACTGCCAAAAGCCAGGACACACCAAGGAGACCTGCTGGAAATTACACGGCAAACCTGCCGACTGGAAGCCCAAAAATTCTTTAGACAGGCGCAGCTATGCTGCCACATCTGGGAACCAATCTATTCCGTCTACTCCTTTCACCAAAGAACAGATGGATCTTCTCCAACAACACTTCCAGAAAGCTGGCCAAGATTCCTCCCCGTCAATAGCTCTTAATGCCTCTCAACACCCACCAACCTGGATTGTGGATTCTGGTGCCTTAGACCATATGACAGGTGATATAAATATATTTTCATCTTTCACTTCAGATCATAACATGTCCCCTGTCCGCATAGCTGATGGTAGGTGTGTCAAAGCTTTGGGATATGGCACTGTTGCTTTCTCACCCTCTTTCCAATTAACTAATGTTTTATTTGTTCCTAATCTCCACTGCAATCTACTCTCTGTTCGAAAAATCACCTCAGAATTAAATTGTGAAACTAAATTTGTAACTCATCGGTGTATTTTTCAGGAACTGGGATCGGGGAAGATGATTGGCAGTGCTGAACTGGATTCCTCCATGGGCCTCTACCTGCTCCACCACCAGCCACAATGTCTTACCATTAAATCCCAACCACCTCCACATTCCAGTACCGAAAATACTATTCTCTTATGGCATTCTAGGCTAGGACATCCTAATTTTATGTATCTCAAGCTGTTATTTCCTTCTTTATTCAATAAAGCAGATTTTAAATTACTTCACTGTGATATATGTCAAATATCCAAGCATACCCGAACCCACTTTACACCCCGCACTCATTCCCCTTCCTCTCCTTTCTCTTTAATCCATGGCGACATTTGGGGACCAACAAAAATCCCTACTCTAAATGGAGCCCGCTGGTTTTTACTACTAGTGGATGATCACACTAGACTAAGCTGGACTTTCCTCATGAAAGACAAATCTGAAACTACCCAGATTTTTAAAAATTTTCATAAATTAATCCAAACCCAGTTTAAAACCAATGTCTAGATTCTAAAAACTGATAATGCCAGAGATTTCTTCAATTTTTCCCTTGACACATACCTCAAAAACCAGGGCATAATTCACCAAAGCTCATGTGTTGACACCCCTCAACAGAATGGTGTCGCAGAGAGGAAAAACCGCCACCTACTGGGGGTCACCCGCTCCCTCTTTCTGTCATCCAACACTGCCAAAAAATTCTGGGGGGATGCACTCCTTACTGCCACTTATCTCATTAATAGGATGCCATCTAGAGTCCTTAAATTTCAAACCCCACTCAATACCTTTCTCAAATCATACCCTAACTCTCATCTAATATATGAAATTCCACTAAAAGTCTTTGGGTGTATGGCATTTGTCCATCTCCATCCACACCAACGTGGTAAACTTGAAGCCCGAGCCCTTAAATGCATCTTCCTCGGGTACTCTCCCAACAAAAAAGGCTACAAATGTTATAGTCCCCTCACCAAAAAATTTTATCATTCCATGGATGTCACTTTTGTGGAACACCTCCCATGCTTTCCCAAGTGTGTGCTTCAGGGGGAGAGTTTGACAGAATCATCACAACCTTGGGAAAAACAGACCCAAACCAACCCTACCTCAACTATTGATCAAACCACCTATCCTGATCTACCACTAATTTCTCAAAATTCAAAACCAGCCACGGATAACCACTCAGAACAGAACCCCAATCCAACAACTGAACCACAGAGCCCTATTGTGTATTCTAGAAGGAGGAAAAATCCAGTTCTGCCTGTTCAAGCATCTGAACCGATCTCTGCCACTCCTGAACAAACACAAGGTGAGCCACCTATTGACCCTTCTCCAACCATAGTTGAAAATGCAGGAGAAACAGATGACTTAAACTGGCCAATTGCCCTTAGAAAAGGGAAAAGAAGCTGCACCCAGCACCCTATACAAAGCTGCATATCATATTCCAACCTATCGCCTACATACCAAGCTTTTACCTCCAACATAGACAAAATTCAAATACCAAATTCTGTCTATGAGGCACTCAAACATCCACAGTGGCGAGAAGCTACAATAGCAGAAATTAAAGCCCTTGAAAAGAACCAGACATGGAAAATTACAGATCTGCCTCCGGGTAAGAAAACTGTGGGATGTAGATGGATATTCAATATCAAACAAAAGGCTGATGGAAGTGTGGATAGATATAAAGCAAGGCTGGTAGCAAAGGGGTACACTCAATCCTATGGGATTGACTATCAAGAAACATTCTCCCCGGTGGCCAAGCTCAACACCATTCGAGTCATCATCTCTATTGCCACTAATTGGAATTGGCCCCTAATTCAATTAGATGTCAAAAATGCTTTCCTAAATGGTGACTTACAGGAAGAGGTGTACATGAGTATACCCCCTGGATTTGAAGACCAGCTACCTCACGGAAAAGTATGTAGACTACAAAAATCCTTATATGGGCTGAAGCAATATCCTCGGGCATGGTTTCACAGATTCACTAAAGTCTTGAAACATGATGGATATAAACAAGGGTACTCTGATCACACATTATTTACCAAAAACTCAACTGGAAAAATTGCTGTACTAATTGTTTATGTTGATGATATAGTTCTCACGGGCAATTGGACAGAAGAAATATCCAGAATCAAGAGGGTGCTAGCTGCAGAATTTGAAATCAAAGACTTGGGACCACTGCGATATTTTCTAGGGATGGAAGTGGCCAGATCTAAGCAAGGGATAACCATGTCACAAAGAAAGTACGTGCTAGATCTCCTACACGAGATTGGGATGTTAGGTTGCAAGCCTATTGAAACTCCGATGGATCCAAACACTAAACTGGTCCATGACCCAAAAGGGAAGCTGGTAGACCAAGGAAGATATCAAAGATTAGTGGGAAAGTTACTATATCTCACCCACACTCGTCCAGACATATGTTTTGCTGTGAGTGTAGTGAGCAGATTCCTAAGCAGTCCACAAGACCAACATCTAAATGCAGTCTACAGAATCCTACGGTACCTCAAGAAAGATCCTGGAGAAGGACTATTCTTCAAGAAAACCGACAGCAGGGAAATTGAAATATATACAGATGCAGATTGGGCTGGGTCCCCCATGGACAGAAAATCCACATCTGGATATTGTAGCTACGTGTGGGGTAATATGGTGACTTGGAGAAGTAAAAAACAGAATGTAGTGGCTCGGAGTAGTGCTGAAGCAGAATTTCGATCTCTGTCAAATGGAATCTGTGAAGGAATTTGGCTCAAATGTCTACTAATGGATCTTGGGATCAAACACTCAGCTCCCATAGAAGTTCTATGTGATAACCAATCAGCTATAGCTATTGCAAAAAATCCAGTTCATCATGATAGGACAAAGCATGTTGAAATTGATAGACATTTCATCAATGAGAAAATAGAAGATGAAGTCATCAACCTAAAGTATGTTCCCTCAAAATTACAAGTGGCAGACATCCTCACAAAAGCCTTGTTCAAAAATCAGTTTGATGAATTAAGCACTAGATTTGGAATGCTGAACATCTATCGTCCAGCTTGAGGGGGAGTGTAGAGAAACAAGCTGAACGATTTCTGTTTAGAAGGAGATATTTTAGGAGACATTATAGGAGATAGACTTAGAATTTAAAAATTATAGATAATCATCTAATCAGCCTTATCTTATCCCATATATCTTGGGATTTCTAGTTGCTAACCTCTGTATATATATGTGACTTCTGTTCAATCAAATACACAATATACAATTTTACCTCAAACTACAATATGTATGACTGGAATTTAACATGATCACCTCTTGACTTTACTGTCGCATTCTTTTTCTTTCTCTTTGTTCAAGTATATGTGTACAAGTATTCATATAGAAACTTATTGGATGATAACATATTGTGGTGATTATTGATGCCTACAGGTTAAAGCATCGCTTGAGGAAGGAAAAGATGTTCGCCTGGGGGATTGGAAAGCTGCTGATATTGAGATTCTAAATTCTTTTCAGTTGCTAACCGCCAAGCCCGTTGTATACTTGGTATCTTCTTTATTCTTCATCTTTTGGATAGGAAATCTTTTATTTTCTTATTTGGGGTATGAAAGTCCTGCTTGCTGTATCATGAGTCAGTGATGCCTGCTGAATATTATGTCCATGTCAATAACAGTCTGATGTGACCTCACATCTCATGTTACCATAACATCTTTATTTTTTTTTTTTTGTTTTGGTTAGATTATAATATAACACGGAAGTGAAACTTGAGTTTGGATGAAAATGGAAGAATGGTAGTAGTTAAAACAAAAGATATTAGTTTGATTAGAATTTAAAATGTGAAACAAAATAATTGGTAATTTGATATGTCGAGGGTTTTTCTGCTTTACAAATTAGCAGTTCTTCCAATTTTCTGGTCCACTAGATCTCATCTTGCGATTTCTGTTAAATTCCCTCCTTTTGGAGTATGAATCTGTCTTTTAGCATAGTTATGTTCATGCTATCCCAGTTATGTTGTAACCTAGGTTTCTCAAAAGCTAATTATTATGATACCTATTTTGTGTTGTACTATATTGAATTTTGTCTCCATGCATCTCCCTTGTGAATGTGAAGTTAGATGAATGAGAATATTGTTGTTTGATGTTATTGACCCGCAGATTGATTCATGATATTTTGTTTGTTTATAAATACCGTTTTACTCACAGGTTAATATGACTGAGAAAGATTACCAAAGGAAAAAGAACAAGTTTCTTCCAAAAATTCATGCGTGGTATGTATGCCTTCTATTTGTCTGTTTCTATCCCTGTTGTTTTTTATTCTTTTTATGTATGGAGGATCTAAGCCTTCTGTCATTCAATAATCATTCTTTTCCTGTTTTTGTGTGTGTTATAAGGATGCTGTTATGTATGGGTTTCTTTTTGCATTTCTTAGGAGGTGTTGGAAAAAGAAATAAATGCAAAATAATATAAGAGATTTGCACATTGTCAGTGGATATGCCAATAATACATGAGCTACAATTTCATTAAAAATTACTTTCAATGGTTCATCTGAATATAAGGAAGGGATTTTGTGCTTTAGGGTGGCAAAGTGAAAATGGAAAGGGGAGTTGGAGAATGTTCACATTATACCCAGACATGGTGTGTGCATTCATTCATTGTTAATTTTCATCCCTTCCACTATAATCCTTCCATTCTAACTCATATCATGAACTTTTCTTTTCCCACCTTCTTGCTGTCAATTCATTTCTCATTTTAGAGCCATTTTAACATGAATTTCTTAAATTGGGAATGTTGTCGACATATAATTTTCTCTTTGGAATTTGAGTATTATTCATATAATTTTCCCTGGGGAATAATGAACTTTTTCTCTAGGAGACATAAGGGTAACTGTTATTGGTTTTTCTTCTATAATCCATATACATAGACACAATCTCTTCCCTTTTTGTACATTTTGACATTAGCCCATTTGTTCTCCAGGGTTCAGGAGCATGGTGGTGAGCCAATAATTCCTTTCAGCTGTGCCTTAGAAAGGAATCTTGCTGATATGCCTCCAGATGAAGCAGCTAAATATTGTGAGGAGAACAAGGTTCAAAGGTTCGTTCAAAGCATTCTGTCTTACTATTATCAAAATGTGTGATTACTGAATTCTTACAAAATTGTTCTATTGTTTTGGGAAGAATGTGGGGGTATACTGCATTATCGGACAAAAAGATTTTCCACATGTTTTCTGAATTTTCCTTGTGTTCACTACAAAATGAACTTTTTGTAAAAGTCATTGCTTACTACTTGTAAAGATCATTAATCATTCTTAACTTCCAACTTCCAACTTCATTTTAATACAAATTTGCACAATATAATATGTATAAACATAAAATACAGAAATCAAAACTATTATGTTATTACCAAATAATTTTTCTCCATAGGTAATTCTGGGAAGCTTTCATTGAGGATTAGCTGAATTTATAATGGAAGGACAAAGACATTTAATGTTCAGGAATTAGGCTGATTGCTATTCTCAAATTTGAAAAATTATTTTGCTACTAAGCAACTGGGATGCATAATGAAAGTCATGATTGATGGTAAATAAACTCTTAAAAGGAATACTATAGTTGACTTCTATTATTAAAGGACTAAGACTTGCCTGAATTCAGTTCTTTTGATTTGGCTTACACGAGTAATTTCTTCTTGACCTTTCTTTGGTTTCCTTGGAACCTGGGTTGTGAGGAACTCAATATTCTTTAAAATTTTGGAATTCAAATGTTTCCGGGATAATATTGTTAATCATGCTTCCTTTGAAACCTCTTGTGGATGTCCAAGGAGATTAGTAGGCTTTTCAGAATATTTCTCCAGTGCAGTTGTGGCAAGTTATTGACTTCAAGTTTAATAAATGAAACTTGAAATAAAACTATGATTGTTAATCTTATTCCGAATGGATTGTTTTGACCTGTTCTATTGTTATCATTGGGTGAGTCCACACTGATGTATCATATTTTGTTGTTTGTTTATTTATTTAGATGACTATTGAAATTTAAAGCAATGGAGACAGAGGCGGAATGACACTACAGTGGCATGTTCTGTTCTGTTTTACTCCACTGTAAACTGAAGAAATTACTAATTAGCATTTTGTTGGAGATAAATTAATTTTACTCATACAATCTCATATTAACAAGGAGTGGAGATTTCCATTGACACGTGATGAAGCAAAGTCATACCAATTTATTTTTGCATCTATGCTTAAGTGCCATATGTCTGGCTTTCTGGAGTAATGTTCAGTCGCGGTTGTTCTGATTCTATTATGCCATTTACTGTTACTTAAGTTAGTTTCAGTTTTGCTTTTTTATCCACTTGGTGCTTACTGATTTTGGTTGAGTAATTTTTCTAGACAGTAATTACAAACAGTTGATGTGTAATTTATATGCAACTAAAATTGCAATCTCCATCTATTTTAACAGTGCCCTTACCAAAATCATAAAGACTGGATTTTCTGCAATTAATCTCATTTACTTCTTCACAGCGGGACCTGATGAGGTAATATATCTACTTTCATACTTCTAAATGTTGCCTTATGAAGAATTCATAACTCTATTCGGTATTTTTAAGATGTTGTTCTAGTAATTTCTTCAATTGTTACTGCTGACAATAAACTTTTGTATACGTGCATAGCATCTCTGTTTGACCATTGTGTGATACTCTAAGAGCAACTGTGTAGGCGTGAGTAAAGTTCATTTATGCATTGTCAAAATCAAGGTCCTACCCAGGATTGGCATTTGGCCTCCAAGAGGCTAATTGACCTGAGTAATGCACATGAGGAAATAAATTCCCTCAATACTGCAGTCTTCTGAGTAATTCCCTAATACAACACTTTGAATGTTTTAGTATTTGCCAAAAAAGTCAAACTTGGTCAAATATGCTATCTGGCATATGCCAAAAGGTGTCAACCATACTGTCAAAAATGGTTACTCCATATGGCATGACCAAAAGTGTTCACGCCATGTGGCATATTTGACCTAGTTTGACTATCATTTAGCTTTTTATTACTTTGATTGTGGTTGTTTGTGCTGTGATTTTCGACCATATTTTTTTGTGTGAGCTTAATCCAATCTAGAATTTTTACAGACTTGATATATTGATATTTCTGTTATTGCTGTTTCTCTCACTTTATAATATTTGGTATACCAAGTTTTTTCAGAAAATTTTTCATTAAGGCAACCTTTCACTACTATTCCATCTGGCTTCTTGTTGTGCCTAAATGCCGTTTCTTTTGTGTCTGGTGTATTTTTGGTACTTCTGACAATCTTTTTCACGTAGAATTTTCACATATCTACTGTTTGTTTCCTTTCATGCATTTATAAGGCTTCTTTGTATGTTTTGCAACTTTCAGGTTAAGTGTTGGCAAATTAGACGGCATACAAAGGCTCCTCAAGCTGCAGGAGCTATTCATTCTGATTTTGAAAGAGGATTCATCTGTGCTGAGGTTATTCCTCTCATTATTTTGAACATTCAGTTTTAGTTGCACATCAATTACACATCACTAAGAATTGGTGCTGCAGGCCAGTGTGAACTATGACCTCTAGAAATGATGTTAACTTTGTTAAAAGAATAATTTATTAAGGAAACAAAAAGTACATGTGCATGATTGAGAAGGCATGCGGAAGATAAATGCTATTCCCATTCAAACCAAGAATAACTTTTTCAAAGGCCAGAGGAGTGGTTCATTTTAGTTTCTATTTTTACACGTGTAATAGGTATTGGTAGAAAAAATTTATTATTCGACCTATATCCTGACAAAAGAGCTTTCCAATCAGCGAAAGTATTGTCTCATACCACATCTCTATTGGAACAAATTCAATTTCAGTGATGCAACCCGGGTCTGTCTGAGCCCAATTCTGCAAGATACACTCTGGAATCACTAGAGTTTCTGGAGCCATGTGATTCATGGAAAGCCTGAATTATTTTCAGCAATTATCTGCATGATTCCATCCAAAGTCAATTCATCTAACAATATGAAGATATCGTGATTTTAATTAAATTAAATTGTTTGATTCAAATTTCAAATCGTGTAATTTTGGTGACATTGATAAAATATCTGTTATTACAATGATTGTGTTGTTGTCCTAGTCATTATTCTTGTCTCCCATAGGATATGTAGTTTCAAGCATATATCACTACCTGTTTATTATTCACCTTCAACTTCATTTTTTCTTTGTATTACTGTGTGTGCTGTAACAAAGCTGCTATATTGAAAAATATGCTCAACCTTCCAATCACACTGATCTGGGAACTTTGCCAATGTTATTTCAGGTTATGAAGTTTGATGATCTAAAGGAACTTGGCAATGAGGCAGCTGTTAAGGTGTGTGCTTTATCTTGAGATGTAACTATACTCTTTCTGTGAATTTCTGTTCCTCACTATTCCTTTTCTCTATTATAGTTTCCCTTTTGTTGGGGGAAAAGCCAATCTGAGAAAACGTTTAGGCATTTAGCCCTATTAAGTCTTACGATAAGTTGTGGCTGAAACTTAAATTAAGATTCAGAAAGTCTGCTCAATCTCTGTACTTTGTCTAGTTTAATGGTTTCTTCTAGCTAGAGGATTGTGGTTTAAACATGAATTTGATTTGAAATTATTCTTCACCTATTTTACTCTATTATACGTGTTTCAATGCAATCTGCTATATATTTGATGTTTGTTAATTTGCTTTTGGATTTCTCCTTAACATATACAGCACTTGAATTAAATTCTGACTGTTAAGCAAACATTATTTATCCTTCCTTTTTTCCAGTTTGCTCATCTTTAAGCCATTGTATGAAACAAGTGAAACTGGAAAGAAGGGTTTTGAGAAAAATTATTTGAAATTAAATCTAAACACTAACTTTTTCTTCTACATTCCCTTTGCATTCTGTTAGGCTGCTGGAAAGTATAAACAGGAGGGGAAAACATATGTTGTTCAAGATGGGGACATCATATTTTTCAAGTTCAATGTTTCTGGCGGAGGGAAAAAGTGAGACCAGCAATCCACTTGGAGCCTACTAATTCGCTTTGAAAGTGTGCTCTTGAACATGAACATCTACCATGTGATGGATGCGATTTGGGCAAAGCTCCAAATGGAATTTTTGGACCATTTTAGAAATTACTTACCAATAGAGCTATTATATTCTTAATGGTTTTTCTTTTTATCATAGATAGGACGGCTACTAGCTCAAGCAAATAGGAAAGGATTTGGGTTTGGGTTTGATCTTAGGGTACGAGGGTGGCAAGAGCTTTACATTCAGAGTTGTGTGAATACATCAAATCATTTCTTTTATATTCTTAGTGGGTGATATTGTCTAGTTTTGAGCCATTTGAAAAGCTGTAACTTATTATGCTGCATGTTATGTTGCTGAATTGACACTTAATGAGATGTTGCATGTTGGATTGATTCATTTAGGTTAAGAGAAAAAAAATTATTTTTACATTATCACTGAATTTTAAAGAAGACAGTAATATTTTGAATTAAATAAAATAAATTTTTATATTTCAAGGTAAAAATAAAAGTAAATTTTGTGTAAATAAAATATTTTAATAAAGTGTATTTTTGTTTTTAGTTTGAAATATGAAAATTTGTTTTTTTTTTTTTTTTAATTTGATGAAATTGTTTTAGGTGAAAGGGAGTTTTTCTCTTCAGGTTAATTTTGATGTGAACTAAGTTGGGGCAGCTAATAAACGGCTTTGCTAGAGAAAACTTAATTAAATTTTATGAACTGTAATTTTAGTCTACTTTTACTCTCGTTGTAAAACAAAACTATTTTATTTTATATTTTAAAATTATAATTTCAGTTTAATCATTAGTCTTGATCTTTATCTTTCTTTTTTTGGTTGATAAAACGAGGCGAGTTGGGTTTTGGCAATTAATTTTAATGTAAATTTTAACCCAGTAATTTTTGAGCTTCCTACTTCCAACTTACATTGACATGATTTGAAAATGAAAAAAAAAATCCATCACTAAACGATGATAATGGGAAGTGAAAATCTTTAAGATGTTTTCCTGTCGAGTATAGAATGGTAAATATAGATCGATTATAATTTACATTTCTGGATTTCACGTCAAATATATAATTAATAAGGTACGAAAAAAATATAATTAATAGTTATAACTTAAATAGTTTTAACTTTAAGGAGGGACGTTTGGTAGATTGAATTTTTTTAACAAAAATTCTATAAATCTTAGTTTAGACATTTTTTTTTTTGGTTTGGTGTGAATTTTTTTTTAGAAACAGTATCTAGAGGAATATATTTTTTAGGATTTTTGATAAAGTTTTCTTAAAAAAAATATATATGAGGGTGAGAACTTTGTTTCTTGATCTGTAAGGGATTTTTAATATGTTTCTCATAAAATGTTTTGTTTTTTTTTTTTTTATTACATAGGGAGCATAGAGTGTTGAAAACTCTGGGAATAGAACCTAAAATATCAAATGTACTTAATACCAAATGAAGTGCCATCAAAGCTAGAAGTAGATCAACGGTTAGTATTTGTTTGTAAAACGGGGAAACCCACCAAACATTGTAGTTATACTTTACCCTTAGAAATGATTATTTCCCAAAAAGAAGACCAAATTGAAATTAAGAAAAAAAAAAAAAAACTGAAGCGATCATGATGACGTTATTATCACAACGTCATATAGGAACATTTAGAAACGACATTTTAAAAAAAAAAAAAAAAAAGTTTTACAACATTTGTAAGCAACACTTACAAATAATGTTTTTTCAGTATTGCAACACTTATTAACAATATTTATAAGTAATCGTTTTTCTAGTTTTGCATCACTAATTAACAAATCCAACAAGTGCTTCTTGCATCACTATTTATAAGTAACAGTTTTTCTAGTTTTGCATCACCTGTCCATCGCCATCTAAATCAGAGACAGTCTCAACCAGAAAAATTAAAGAGAATTAAAAAAACTACATGACAATCTCCGCAAGGTTATGTACGAGAGTTAAATTGAAATCAAGACAAAAAGCAACTATTTAGTGTTGAAAAGGAGTGAGAGCAAAAGACAACAAACAACCATTCTGCATCTGCTTCTTAAGTATGAAACAGGCCCCAAAAAGTAAAAACATCCACTAGCTTTTATACATAGTTTTTGGTTTCAATTTTGTGTTCTTCTTCTTGTGTTGGTTGGCATTGGGAATGCCTAAGCAGCTTTGGAGGTTTCTTCTCAAGAAAGAACAAAAGAAGCAACTTTGGGTGTTAGATTTGGAGTGATGTTTGATGCAATAAAAGATAGTGACGAGAGTTTTGTTATTTTTGTGATCTTACTTGATTCGAAAAAAATTAGTCAATACTTACTGTGGTATCAAATATCAACAAAAAACAGATCCAAAAACAAAATAGAAGTTGAAAAAATATTTAAGGAAAAAAAGACTAAGCTCTAGTTATCAATTAATTTTGTACATCAAAGTATAATAATTAAAAAATCACAAATATAAAACATTAAAAATGTTTGAAGGAGGGGTGAGAAGGGGGGCCAAGGCCCCTTTTTAAATCCATCCCTAGATACTGATGACTTACACTTGAAAGAAAGTGAAGCAGTTAATTAACACAACTCCCACTTTAATTAGTACACACCTTAGATCATGAAAATTACATAACTAACCCCTATTAAAATCACACAAACAGTCTTAAAGAGCTGTTGAACAAGTGAAATTAAAAAAAAAAAAAAAAAGACTCTAGAGAATTGTTTGGATGATTGTTGTCGTTCCCATCATTGTACAGCTGTTTGAGCCATTTGGACAAGTGACAAGTATCAAAATGGCTCTCTAAAGCCATTTAATCTAATGAGAGCAAAAAAATAAAATCAATGCAATCTCATCTAACAAAATATGAATCAAAGAACCCTAATTAACACATAAAGGGGAAATGGTAAACTAACCTCAATTGAAGGAGCTCCCTCTTGGTGTTGCCGTTTAGGAGGAGAAATGGTGGATGTTAGCTCAAGGGTTATTTAAACTTGAGTCTTATTAATTTTGATGACTAAAATAATTTTTTGATTACCCCAAATAATTTTTATTAAGGTAATATTTTATCTTACTTGCCCAAAAAAATTCTTTTGGCTCCTTGAATATTTTTGTTTTTGTTTTTCTTGTCTCTGACACATTTTGGACTGCATGCTTTTATGCCTTTTGTTTCATATATGCATTTGATAAAAGTCTGGCATGTTTCTGTTTGGTGCAACCAATTTAAAATGTATTTGCATGCCTTGCCGTGGGCCATACATTCTTTGTATTTGGAGATTTAAATATGTAGGTCAACACTGCATAAATGGCAGCAGCAAAGTTTGCCTTCTTGTGTATGTCATTTTATGATATGCAATTTTTGTTTTGGAAGCTTCACTTTGTCAACAATACATGCTGGCCAATCACTGTCATCTTGGGCCAAGAAAGTGGAAAGGTTTCTGGGCTCCTGTCACTGCACCAACCCAAAACTTCCTTATTCAAGCAACTTCAGTTTTTCTGCAGAATGAAGCTTATGTGCAAAAGCTACTTTTGTCCATTCTGTCATCAAGGTCAAATACTCCCTGCAGTCTTGGGTTCCACGAGTATAGTAAAAGGAAAGATTTTCTGATTCATCATCAACTTAAGAATTACTATATTCATGCAACAACAGTAACCTGCAAACCAAGCTTATCTGTTGAGCTGTATTTTGCAAACTTCAGTGTCTCAGTCTGCTGTGAAGAGTTTCTAAACTACTGAGGAAGAAGCCTACGTGGATCATAATAGTAACCTGCTTCAGATCCTGGATTGAAGGCTTTCTCTTGGTTCAAAAAGCTTCTTGGTCAAAGTGACATCAAGCTCATGCTGCAACAGTCAGATTTTTTGAATTCTCTATAAAAGAGGAAGGAGAGCCTCATAGCCAAAAAGTGAGGAGAGAAGAGAGGAGATAGAGATTAAAAGGACTCATTTGTATACACTATCAGAGAGAAGAGAGGAGAGAGAGATCAAAAGGACTCATTTGCATACACTCTCAAAGAGAAGAGAAACAAGAAGATGAAGAGAGATTAAAAGGTTCATTTGCTTATTCTTCAAGAGCTCTCATGATTTCATCTTCCTCTCCTCACTTTCGTGCACTTCATTCTCAATTGGAATATTGTTTAGGTGCATCAAAGCTTACTGGTATATTAGCTGAATCAAGCAATAGGTTGCTGGCATTTTGCAAACTAGCATAGACATAGTCTTTTATAAGGGTTTTTGGTTAGCTTGAAAAACCAAGCTTTGGCAATTGAGCTTGGTTACCGCTAGATTGTAAAAGGTAGCTGGAAGCCGGTAAACCAGTTCAGATAGTGGAGCTATCTCTCTCAAGGGTATTTGAGAGAAGTGGACGTAGGTCTTTGTTGGACCGAACCACTATAAACAGCTGAGCAATTTTCTCATCCCTACTCTCTTTACTTTCAGCTCTTTTTAATTGCCAGCATCATATTCAAGCTTACAATTTTACTCTGCATTATCATGCTAAAAACTGTGTTTTCGAAATCTAGCTTATTCTGTTAAACTATTTTATCACGTTCTTTAATCTATGAAGTTTCTGGAATCAAGCTTATCTTGGCTAAACCAAGCTTATCTACTTAAACTTGATTTTTATAACAAATAATTTATTGCGAAAATTTTATAAGTCCTATTCACCCCCTCTAGGACATTACACTTGAACTTTTAGTGGAGGGAAGCATTAGTTTACACACAAGAAGGCAGAGCTCCCTCTTGCCGTTGGTGAAGATGAGTAAAAGAAATGGGGGAATGTGTAGTTAGGGTTTTGTTGAAGAAGGGAAGGAAAGAATGTGAGAGTATGTGTTTTGGTCGGTGAGGAAGGGAAGAAGAGAAGGGAAAGTATGTGTGTTTTGGTTGAGTGAGAAGGGAGATGGATAATTTATCTTTAAAAATGTATCAATATAACAATATAAACGTACAAAGTTATTCTAAAGGGCCTGAAGGTAATCAATATCTATTGAGATCTCAAAGTTGTGTTTTTCAATGTTAATAAATTTGGTTCACTCTACTTAGATAAAAAAAAAAAAATTAAATTGAAATTTAATTTAGACAAAATTTCAGTAAAGAAAAGAAAGTACCATAACCCCTAAAAAAAACTATATATGCATGCTATCTTAATCAAGCTCCAACAACTATGGTGGTTCCCACAACAATTATTCCTTCAACAAGTCTGTCTACCTTCTATTTCAACATCTTATGAATAATCACTATGAACCTATCAAACAACAACAAAATCATATCAATTGCTCCAATGATGAAGTTTAAATTTCTAGCTGATCAATTAGAAATAACAAGACGTTTTTACATTAGGGCATTTCTTATGAATTGTTTTTTGTCCAATACATGGAAAACTTCATGTATTTTTATTAATTACTTTTACATAATTTATAACTCTCTCTTAATTTTGTGTTTAAGGCTTAGCTCTTACTTTTAAAAGAATTATATATTAAGATAAAAAAAATTAAATACAGTCATTATTCTCACATTACTAATAATAGACTAACAAATAAAAAAAAAATGTCATACTCATATCATAGTATATATATTTTTAATTGTGTTATATATTATTCTTATATATTAGTTATTATTTAAGTAAGTGCTTACATAAATAATATATTTTTAATTATAATGAATATATAATACAATATACAATGTATACATAAAAATTTTAAACATACACACATACATATATATATATATATATATATATATATATATATATATATATATATATATATATATATATATATATATATATATATATATATATATATGCTGTTTGAATAATATAACTAAATAAAATTTTTTTAATCTAAACCGAACCAAAATATCACATAAATTAATTTGAGTGATCTAGTCCAGATTTTGCTCACTCTTGTTGACGAACAATCTCACCCCATAAAGCAAAAATGTTCCTTTCCACTTATATGTAATCAAACTTGGAATAAAATCACATTAATATAATTTTTTAATAAATTTTTTCACATGTATCCTTCAATTAAGGGAACCTAAATCGAGACTCGTGTCACTCGGATTTAATTTCGTTATCAAGTTAGCAATCTATCATATTTATTTAATTAAAATATTCAAACATACAATCAAATGAACTAATTTAAATTATTAATTTTTTGTCTGCCAAAATACCAAGTATAAAAGTTGGTCGGTGTCTCTCCTAAGAAATTCAAACTTTGATGGGTGAATGTGGGACCATTGCACATCACGATATTATTTTTTAAAAATATGCTATATGCATATTTATATATACATATTTATTTTAATATTTATATTTTTTTTATATCTTTCTTATTTTTTATTTATAACACACAACTAAAAAGTTGAGATGTATTATTAGATGTGAAAATTTGGGTGTGAAAGAGGATCCCTTGTTTCTAACACGAGCCATTAACTTTATTCAGTCAAGAATGAAGGGAGACGTGAGATGTCGGCCAGTTAGCTCCCTTCATTACCCTCGTCGTTATTAGAGCGAGTGGGTTATCATGCGAATGATTGGGAGTTTCTTTTTCTTTTTCGGTTACAGTGTGTTATTGGAAATTTATTGCCCTAAAAGAATTTAAAAAACTTTAAAATTATCAAGATTTATTCCAACTATGGATTTCTTTATTTTTTTTTTTAAAAAAATAAAGGCAACACGTAAAGAGAAAAATAAAATACTCAGTTTTGCCTTTGGTGTAACAATCTAAGACAAAATTTTCATTTCAATATACAATACCCTGAAGTATACGACAAAGAAAATATGCATATGAAAGTGTAACATTGGATTATTGGAATCCTATAATATTATATGGCTAACATTAATGCCTTGTTCTCCTGTTATACCTACTCATCCATTCATTTCTATTCCTAACTTAAAATTTCTAACTCTTCAATCCTTCGTCACTTGGCTTCTTGCCGGCGTCTACCGGCGTAATCTCCGTCGGCAGCTCCGCCGCCGCCTCCCGGTATCTCCGGTATATATCAGTTTTGTAAAACTTCCTTGTCCGAGCCACCAGAATAAGCGAAATCATGGCACCGAACAGAGCCGCAGCAGTGATAATAAGAAAGGACATTTTGAAGCAATTGGTCCCAACACAAGTCAATTCCTTCCCTTCCTGTCTTTTTAGCCCCATTGCTGCCAATTGCTTCTTTGCTTCCACATCATACAAATGGCCAGCAACTCTGACATTAAGCGCATAGAGCCCAATTGGGCTCGCCATGCCCCCAAAGTTGTACAGAGTTGAATAGTATTTCAGTCCAAAAAGCTCTGATATTATGGCGAAAATCACCGGCCATTGGGCACCAAAAGAAAAGCCAATTATCACAGAAGCAACGTAAAGGCCTCCGGGAACTCCAAAGGCTATTAGCAGGTGACCAACACATGCCAATAGCAGAATCAGAGTGAGCATTAGAGTACGAGGGAACTTGTATTTTACCAGAATATGTTCAGAAACAAAACCTGAGAAAACTCTTCCTAGGTAATTCCAAATGCTCACCAGTGACACAAAAGTGCTTATGCTCTTCTTTGGGTATCTCAACGAGGCTCCAATTTGACCCAGATTGTCAATTGCTGTTAGTGTTCCTCCAACGCCACAAGTTCCAGCAATGAATAGAACTATCATGTCTATGCTGAAAAGGGCTTGAAGAATGGTGTAGTCCTCACCTCTTGGTGGTGGGTTAAACACATTTTGCCACCATCTAACTTCTTCGGTTGGTTTTGGGGAAATTGTTTCCTTACTGTTCGATGAAAGGTCTGAGAGAGAGTTTGCGTTCGAAGTAGTCTCTTCTGAATTGATCTTTTCACCTTGGGTGACTATTTTCACCGGCGAAGGATCAATCATTGCCAGCTTCTTACTCTGCCAGATCTTGAATTCTTCAAGGATAACAACAGCAAGTGGGAGGAATAGGAAGAAAATCACCATACCAGCACTCAAACCATACTCACTCCTGGTAAAGTTGAATTTTTTCTCCATAATGATCATAACCATTAAAAACCCAGCAAGACCAAGGGAAATATAGAGGAATTTATAGAACACCTTGAGCTCATTTGGCTGGTGAACCGGCCTAATGTATCGAACTGTTCGAAGAAAAGTAAAGGATATAGCAGCAGGGAGCCATCCTATGAGCAAAATTAAACTCCTAGTGTCATTAAAATAGAAGGCATAGTATAGCGCTGTGATGATGGCTCCACTGAGACCCACATAGCCCTTGGTAATGCCCAAAACGACGCCGCGGCTTTCAGGGAAGTTCTTTACACAGGGGACAAGGGAGCCCGTGTTGGCAAAAGACTGAGAATTGGCACCTAGGTAGATATAGAGGCTCATCATCCACAATTGGGGTCTGGCTATTCTATGTGTCACAGCAAGCCAGATCATGAAGTAGCCAAAGAAGTTCAGCACGGCACCCATGGACAAGACCACCCATGGCGGCGTGATCTCGTTGATCAGACCAGAGAAGACACCGAGGTTTGCTCCTAAGTCTTTGAAGAAGCTAAGGAGGTTGAGAGTGGTTTGGTCGTAGCCCAGAGCAGATTTGATGTCGGGGGAGTAGAGGCTGAACATGTAGGTAGCTCCGGAAGCTCCCATGATCAGAAATGAGGCAAACACCACGAACCACCGCCCGGTGATGACTTGGACGGCCAGGCTCTTCACGTCGGCCCACCCGTGAACGCCGACACTGCTGCCTCCGGCAACTGCCATGTTTAGGGAGATGTTACTGGCTTTGCTGCCAGAAAATGTTGCAGCTTGTAATGAAGGTGGGAGTAATATAAGTCACTTTATATAGACAGAGAGGACTGTAGGAGACTCGAGACTGGTGACTCTTTATAATTGACTAGTAAGTATTTCGGCGAGGTTAGTTTGAAACCTCTCCCATGTGATCCTGATCAAATTGGATAAGTTCTTGAAAAAAAGAAAAATAAAAAATTGTAATGATTAAGGAATCTATAATTAAGCAATTTTATTTAATTGGTTAAGCTTGGTACATATGGGTCACTAAGTAGACCTGTACATAGAGGAAAACAATTATAGCACATGGTCCACACAAATCATTCATATATATGTGGTAATAAATGTCAACAAAATCGTATGCGTATATTCTTTGGTGTACATTTATCTGTTTATACAATATATTATAATTATTTGTAAGATTAAAATTATAAACTTGCACATTAAATATATATATATATATATATATATATATATATATATATATATATATATATATATATATATATATATATAACAAAAATAAGATATTTCAGCCATCAAAAAGTTATACAAGTGTAGCAAACAATTAAAATATAGCAACCCTCTAAATGCATATTTTATTTATATTGTATATTGATGAGACAACCACATATAATCTCATACTTTTTTTTTTTTTTTTTGGGTTATACAGGGAGGGTAGAGGGCTGGGGAAAGGGGAAGGGGAATATCTACGGCGGGTATAAAACACGAAATATCAAATTTAACCTTTTGATACTTAAAACTAAAAGAAGTGTCGTAATCACCGGCCCTTAGCTAATCTTATACTTTTCTTCTTCTTTTTTTCCTCAAATTTCCACGTATATTCACACTTTAATATGAAACTAATTTCTGTTAAAATAAAAAATAAGAAATTATAACCCCTTTCTATAATAGCACTACAAGTTTCAAACTAATAAATATTGACCTAAAATGGTTAGGGATTCAACTTACTTATTATCAAGCCAACATACCTTCTTCGTGATCCCATACTTTTCCTTATTTGATTTGAAGATTAATGAAAAATTTAACCCTAATAATTTCCTTTTATTAAGATACGGAACATATGATAATGTTCTTATTTATCTTTTCTTAGGAGTAAAATAATGTTTAAACGAGCGTTGCTATACCTAAATCTGCTATAATTATTCATAGCAGATAACGTAGTGCTGCTATTGACATAATAGATGACTTTTAAAAAATAATAATAAAAAATATAAAAGACAAGTTTTTTAAAAAATACTTAAGTAACTCATAAAAATCACTTATATAATATTCTCAAGAAAATATTTAAAATTACTAAATCAAATAAGACAATAAAATGTTTAAGAAAACATTTTATAAGATTATAAATAGGAAAAAAAAAAAAAGTGAATCACAAAGACAATAATGATCAAAATTATCTAATTATTATGAGTCATTTAATTTTTGATTTCTTTTTTCGTTTTGCTCAGCCCTAAAATCATCGTCGTTATTAATATTATTGCTTAGCTCATTTTCCTTCCCTCCTTATCCGACTTATCTTCTAACTTCAAACCCTTGGACTCCTTTTCTGTCAGAATAAATGCACTTGTTTGATAAATATGAGTAATTAAATGTAGCTGCCAAGGGGCATTACATCAGCTATTGACTGTATCTGCTAATACTGTTGATTGAAGCTCCAAACTACTCTTCCTTCACTGCTCAAGACACTCAAAATGTCACTTCAAGTACATTCAGAGTGACATATATTCTGTCCCACAAGCATGCATGGATCACTATCTATGTCGTTATTTTTTAGGGGCAAGTAAAATCTAAACAAAATCGCTCAACTATCTTATCCAACTTAATCTATCCTGAAACCAAACTAATTCACATGACATTTGGTTTGGTTTAAATTGAAAATTCCTCAAATAGCTTACTATAGTTTTGTTTGTAGCTTAAACAAGTGGATACTCAATATGTGTGGGGGCACACACATTTTAGATTTATATACATTTATAATAGTTAGAAATATATTATTTGTGTGAATATTTAGTTAAAAAGACAGCTAATTTATTAAAACGATACATAACATAATTATTAAACAAAAAAAAAAAAGATAATATAATTTGAGTATAGCCTTCATATTCTTTATTAGTCTATTTACAACAATGTAAGTATGATGGTTTCATATGATAACATATGCCAAATTTTCTACCTCTATTGAATCTTTAAACTATTGTAATTAAGTGGTTTGGTTTGGTTTTGTTTTTATTTGAAAAAACAATAAAAAATCTAAACTAAATCACACCGCAAATATTTGAATGGTTTAATTTGAGATATTACTAAAACTCCACACCACACTCACCCTTAGGGTGCGTTTGATACACAATACAGAATAGTACAAGCAAAACAACACATTACAAGTAGCTAAGTTACATGACAACTTCTAGTTATGTTTACTGTTTGTTAGGTAATACACAGAACAAAATTGTTTATATTGTTTACTGTTTAATTAACATAAGTACTGGACAAAATAATGTAAAATTTATTGTAATACTCTCTGTTATACAATATTTGTTATTTTAAAGAAAAAAAGTATTGGACAAGATTTTGACATATAAAAAATTCTTATTTTTGGATTTTACAAAATTAGAATTGTAAAAGAAAAAAAAAACTAATCCAGATATTGCATAAGTTTATTTTGCATAATAAAAAAAAAATCGATTATGAATTTTTAAAATCTGATACTCTAAAAATTATTAAATTATGGAAGAAAGGTTTGCTTTGCATTTTCGAAACTATAATCATTAAAATTTGGTATTGTGGGTCTTTTTTTGTCATTTTGTAGGGGAAAAAAAGTATTAGTATGTAAATAATGAAAAAGGCTTTAATTGATTTTACTTGTTGAAGGGCTTGGATAAAGGAGGTGAGGTTAAATTTGTCTTTTTAAGTTTTTGTACTGTGGACAAAATTTTTGTCCCTTGGTTTTTTGAGGAACAAAAAATAGAAGATTTGTCCAGTACCTCAGAATGTTTTTGTCTAATACCATTGTTTTTTTTAAAATCAAACATGGTATAAAATTTTTTATCCAGTTCAGTCCATTATTTTAAAGAGAATCAAATGGACCCTTAATGTCTTTCATTGGTTAAGAAAGCAAGTAATAAAATATTGTAGTGACACACATAAAGAGTATCCACTTGTTCAACTTGCATCTTCTTATTTTGTTTTTTAGCGTTGTAACTTGTTAAATCATGCATGGATACACTGAATTTTCAAAACTTAAACTCCATCCTTCCAGCCGAGGAATGGCGCAATATAAGTTAATGTACATCCATCTGGAGGTCAAGGATTGTCTGAAAATGACGTTTGTTTATGGCAGTGTATATCTACAGATCATTAATAACTTTGGTCTCTTTCTTCCCTGAAAATTGCATAGGACGTCGACCAGAACAAAACAAATGTGTCTTTTGATTGTAGAAGTGATCCAAATGTACACGACCAATTGCACTTGACTATGTTTAATTTTCTTGATTGCAGGCTTTAAATTTAAATGTATATTTTATGCTTCTATTTGGGATCCAAATGTACAATTCACAAGTCCTAGTAATAATACAATTTGGTTACAAGCTTGTTGGTTAACCTATGTTACCCTAAAATATATTTATCGTTTCATTTTCATTCTCAAGAAAGAAAACAGCATATGCTATCCCTGTATATAGTGGAGAGCAATTATGACACATGGTCCACACAAAACAATAATTCATTTGTGCCAGAAAATGTCATGTGTATATAATGCCACAATTGAATAATCCCTTCCACGGTTACGCCTTACCTTTCCCGGTTGGCTTTACAAAGATTTATGCATTGTTTTTGTTTTTGTTTGGGCCGTAAATAGGAAGAAGAGCATAATGAAGTTGGAATTGCAATTCGTTGTTTGAGGAGTTTGAACCCAAATAAAAAAAGCTCTAAAAGCCATTCAAGAGGTGGTAAATTATTAGATTAAATTTTATTTTTTTGATTTATGCAAAATTTAACCTATAATAGTCTCTTTTTATTAATAGGAATGATAATGTTGTTAATTATTTTGGTTAGGAAAAAAAGTGTTCAAACCATTCCTTCTCTTTCAAAATATATTGTTTGTGTTTGATGAGTTGAGAGTATAGCTGCCCCAAGAGATGCAACGTTAGCTACAGATTCACTTTTTGTTATACTCTTTTCTTATTGTTAAAAAATATTTTAAATAAGTCATTAATACTTAAATTATTATTTCAATCATTTTTAACCAATAAAAAAAAAATGCATAGAATATATTATGAGATAGCCGATTTTGTTCCCTCTATCTGTTATCATTAATTGAAACTCCAAAGTTGATACACTATTTCATTCCTTGTTAAACTCTTTTCTTATTAGTCAATATATATATAAGATAGTCCTATAAGTTCTATAAAATAATGTATTAAACAGGTACCGACTAATCTAAATTTGCTCAAGCAGGATGACAAAAGACATGAATGAGTTTTCAAGTACATATACACCACATATAAACTCGTTCAACTTGCATCTTCTTTTTTTGTTTTCTAGCAATGTATCACTTGTCCACTCGCGCATGGATACGTTGAACTTAAACTCTATCTGTACAGCAACTCAGGTTATAAGTTGGAATGAATCCAAATATGGTATAGACTTTTTTAAGTTAACGTACATCGATCTAGAGGTCAAGGTTTGTCTGAACATGACGTTTGGTTTATAAACTACATATATCTACGAATAATTAATGACTTTGATCTCTTTCTTCCCTGCAAATTAATCTGCACGTAACACTAGAACAAAACAAATTAATGTGCCCTTTGAATATAAAAAGAGAAACATTACACGTGATTAGGTTAATTTTTTGATTGGATGTTACATAGTTTTGATAGATCTAATTAAATTTGACAATGTTAAATAAAATCATGTACAATAGAAAACACTTGATAAAAAAAATAACATGATCACCATGAGCTGCAACCATTTTCCTTTACGTAACTCTCTGAAAGAGTCATACTGCCAAATAAACTAAATACATATAATTCAATTAATTGACTTATCAAAAAATTAGTCAATGTGATCCATACGTGCCTTACTGGTGGTCTTTTGTTGTTTTATAAAATTCATTGCCTTGTTACTCTTGGTTTTCATTTGGGCCACATCTTGATCTCATCCAGTGCCTTGGTTCGTTTTCTACAAAACTCTTTGGACAAGAATGAAACACCTAGACATACCGTCTTGTGCTTACCTGCAACTAACTTGAACTTTCTTCTCTGAAAAAAAAGGGGTCAAATTATAAGGAGGGCTAAATTATAAAAGTGTAAAATTATTATACTTTCTTTTTCAAAAAAAAAAAAAAAAATTGGAAGTATGCGGGCAGCGCTAGCCTCCTCTCCATCGATCTTTTCTACGGACAACACTTCTCTCATCTAATTTGTAAAAAATGCATTGTTAAAATTTTTTTGTGGCATAATTAAGTTTAGGGTGTGAGAGGAGGTTGTCTTATTATAAAATTGAGAGTATGTCTCTTTTGTTAAGATTCAACTTCTCTGTAGAGTTTCTTCTGCTGTTTTTTTATTGGGCAATAAATAAAATACACAGATTCAATTAATAGATGTTTTGAGTAATATATTGAACAACAAGTAAAAATAAATAACTGAGATGTATTCAATAAATACAAAGTTTAGTAGAGAAGCCAAATAACTTTTGTTGGAGCTATCATCTACTTGTTAGTCAATTATATGAGTGGCAAAGTAGGTTTATTATTTAATCACTTCACACGCTAGGTTTATTATTAGCACAAAGGATAGAATTTCAACTTAATTACCCACATAATTATACTATCATGTAATACAAAAAATTGGTTTATATAACTCAAACTTTATATATTATATCTTACATACCTAGCATGTAAATATATGGTTTATTTTATGTTTAAGGGTCTTACGTCTGCCTGCTCAACCACCCACCCACACATATATATAATTCTTAAAGGCTTTCAAAAATGACCAAACTTAGACCTTTCTACAAATTAAAGATCACATTTCAACCTTTGACATTATAAGAAATTTAAACAGACTAAGCTTTCTGACAAAGATTGCCTACCGAAGAAAGAGTTTTAAGTGATGAAATAGCTGCAATAAGAAAATTAGACGTATGTAAAGCCCTAATAAAAATAATTTTAAAATTTTAAACTCAAAACACTTAATTAAAAACACTTTAAAATTTAATTTACTTTTATTAAACTAACATCTTATTGATACCCTATAACATATATAAATCACATAACCAAATCATCCCTAACCATGTAGTTGACATTTAAAATCACTCACAGAGTAACTACAAAAGGGTTTCATCTGTAGATAGTCTTGTTTAAAAATATTTCAGTCATTAATTGACATAAGATCTGTCTCCCACTATCGCCAACACATTGATTAAAATAATGACTAAATAAAAAGTAATAACTGAACAAGAATTGGTAAAATATTTTTATTTTTTATTACATTAGAGAACAAAATGTTAAAGAAAAAGAAAAAGAAAACCCACAATATCATTATATCTAATTCTTTAATACTTAAAACTTAAAAAAGTACTTATAGACTAACAAGTCATAATAAACAAATTTGGTCAAATATTAGCTACTAATACACTGAGAGCTATCTTTCACACGTGAATGTGGGCTTTGACTATAGAGGCCATTGACAACAAAGGTATCAATATGATTGATGGCATGAAGTCTTCACAATTATTTGTCCGCGTAGAAATACCGGGAATTAAAGCCTGCAATTACAATTGGAGAACCATAGCATTGGTTTTTTATTTTATTTTATTTTTCTGTCAAAAGTTACTTTTGATAATAATAAAAATATTTCTTTTTATAACCTTTTAAGTGTTTAGAATATTTTATAAAAAAATTTAAAAACATTTTTAAAAGTTAAAATAACTTTAGTAAAGAAAAGCTATTCGGTAGTTACACCTTAACATTGCCTCATTAATAACAAGCTTTTTAATGAATTATTAGTTTCTTTCCAATTTAGAGCCAATGAAAATCACCAAATATATATATATATATATATATATATATATATGCAGAATTTAACAAAAATATTAATTTCACTCCTCCATGATCACAATAGAATTTGAATCACTAGTATTCTTTTTTTTTTTTTTTAAAAATTATTTAATATTTAATACCACATTAAATATTGATTAATTTAGATTTAAATTGTATAAAATTATAAAAATAACAAATTTTTTAAGTTTTAATACAACTATATTTTTAAATTCAAACCTAATTAGATAAAAATAATTTTTTACTAGTTAATTTATATATTCTGATGTACTACTAGTTAATATATATGATCATTTTTTTTATATATATATGAAATATGATCATTTTGGACCTTGTGTAACATACTTCCGTAGCATTTAAAGCTCAACAAAATACTTAAAAAAGTTTCAATCCAGCTCTCAAAATTCAATGATTTAGTCATTATTTATTTATATATAGAACTTCGATCGATATCACAGGAAATAAGGGATTGTATAATGATTTAGCTTCAATACCACTCATCTGGAAATTCTAAAACTTGAACAAAGAGATCAAAGTGGTCCCTATGAAGTTGTTTGAAGTAGAGAAGTTAGAAGAGCTACCATTTATTTATGCATTGAATGTAACTTGAAAAAACACTTGTGAAACTCCTTGGGCAGCTGCAAATATACATGCATGGGAATATTATGGGTTGGTGGTTAAGAAAAATCACTATATATATATATGAATAGCATTAAGCACCATATCTTTTTGGGATAACATTCTTTTATTTTATACCTTGTTCAATTTTTTGTCTCATTTCCCTTAATTTTTTTTTTATTCATGAATGTTTTTATTCTATTTCTAACTAATTTTGTTAAAAAATGAACTAATTATGATCGGCTCTATTTCTTTTATTTTTTTATTTGATTGTCTTATCCCTTTTAATTTTTGACCAAGAAAACGAGATAAAAAATAAAATAAAGAGCAAAACAGAATATATTATCCATGTATTATATATTATTTTAGGAATAAATTTATATGCTTTATAAAAGTATATTTATTTTTAATAAGAAAATGAAAAGATCATTCAACATTATAAATATGTAAAAGTCTTCTACGCATGTTTAAATGAATCTCTCACTTTTATATATATGCGAAGATTCAATTCCTTTGTTAATTTTACATATGGCAGTAAGATTCTCCTTCTAGAATTCAATACCATCATAATTTCCACGGGACCAAAATTATTTCCTTCAAAAGTTCATATGGAAAATCGTTAGGGTTAGGTTTAAGGGACCACGGAAGACTTGTATCACAAAATTTGCCGACTCGGGTAATTAATTTCTTTCACTATATATTTTATAGATCATATCATTTTTTTAATTGGGTGAAAAAATTATGTTAATAACTTAATAAATAATATTAGCAGCTTCATTTTATGCTATTTTTTATTAATAAAAAATAAATAATTAGAAAAAATAGCAAAAGTGCATACCCACGTAATCAAGCTACCTCATCCATGAAGGTTGTAATGCAACTTGGTGACATGGACAACTAACCAAGCCAACTAGCAGTAGGACCGTCCCAATTAATGTATACAAAGATAAGAAAACGAATAATCTTATATGCTTTGCCTTTTAAGTAAATAATGAAATTTTGTCGTATTCTTATTATATTTATATTTAGATAATTTATTAACTTAAATTATTAAAAAAAAAAAGTATATTTATAATGAAAAATAATAACTCAAAAAAAATATGATATTTATATTAATAACGAAAATATAAACAAATTTAAATTTTAATTAAACTTATCTAATTAATAACAAGACATAGTAGATGCAATAAATACTAAATTTATTATTTTATTAATTCAAATTACTAAATGTATCATCAAATTAATTTTTAATTGATTAATAATGAATTTTGATCAATTAAAAATAATAATAAACTTAGTAATCCTTTTATATGGGAACAGAAAATTTAATTTCAACGCACATGAGGCGAAGGTTGAGAAATTTGGTGCTATATGTGAGTCATGTCATGTCATGGTGAGCCCAATGGCAATGGATTGGGTCATTTCCGTAACCAGTAGGGCTCTGTGGATTCCAAATCTGTCGCAATTTGCTTTGCAACTAAAGTCTACGTCTGAATCTTGGAACGTATATTGAATGATGAGCAAAGAAAATTGCAGCAAAGCTCTAATGCTGGCGGGTCAAACAAACGCGGCATAATCCACTGTAGTTTTCAACACTCTTCACAGTCACGCCAGCAAGCAATGCATGCATGAATAATTGATCTAAAACATTACCTAAACTGATGTAAAATCATAAGAGAAAAAGAAGAAAAACCTTAAGGTACTAAGAGGCTGGGTATTGCTTTTAAAATAAACTTTGAATACTACTTTAAAATAAAATATTCTCTTAAATTTAGATGCTCTCTAAACATAAGTAATATTATAATTTATCAAAAGGTCCAAAAAAAATATACAAATAAGCATACGTATAAGCAAAATAAGTAAATATTCAAGGTAATAAAATAATATTATTTTAGGGTTAGAATAAAATATCTTAAAATAAAATAAAATAACTCCACTTAAAATAAAAGCCTGATGTAATAAAAAAAACACTGATTAAAAACCCTAATAAAATCCAAATGGAAACCTTAATAATCTCACTATTCACCATAAGTTGCTTTTGGGGCAAGTTTGTTATCCTCCAAAATTAATGAGATTTGAACCCAATGGCACCATAACAGCTTTCATGCATTCATTTTTATCGTGCAGTCAAAGCAACTCTTAGCATGGTGATTTATTACATGAATTAGTCATTGTATAAATCTCATTATCTAACAAGTCACACTTCATCATATTGGTAATTGTATACAAGATAAAATGACATGAGATCTAAGTTCATACTTCATTTGACTTGGAGTAGGGGAGGGCATAGGATGAAATATGATAAGATTTTTGCCTATCTTGATCTCATCTTGAACTTTGGGAAGAAAATTCCAATCCCAATCCCATCCCAACATGTCTCAAATATATAAGGTGTTATCCTTGTTCCATTCCAATCTTATTCCAAATATTATTGTCCTATCCTATTCCAACTTTGTCTCAAATTTATATGTAGAATGATGTTGTTTTGGCAAATTTATTATGAGTTTATTTAAAATATACATTAAGACAAGACATGACAAAAAATGTAATTTTGAGATGTAATTAGGTGGATCTTCCTTGTCCTAATCTCATCGCAATTTTCATCTAGGATGTAACATTTTGTTACTCAATTCCATCCCACATGTCTTGATTTGTCCCATTCTAAAATTGTTCTAAACCTTTTGAATCGAAACAAAATAGTAAAATATCTTGACATGGGTACTCCTCTAGCCTGAGTTTAGAGCAGCTGAACATAATTAATGTCAGGTCTTTTGTGTGTTTACAAACATCTTTTTTTCTTGCAATTTTCTTTGCAAAGGAGGAGACGATAAAATAAAATTTTAAAAAATACCACCAAAAGGAAAGAGAGAAGCTTAGGTTTCTCAGTTCATTTGTTTAATTTGGAGAAGACATCAAATGAATGGGGAGTTGACTTGACATAAATGTGTTTATGTAAGCACTACATAAACTTTTCGTCACTATGTCATCATTAATTGAAGGGTTAAAATGGAGTATAACAATAGAGATCCACTTAAAAAAAATTAAAAGTTCAAATAATAAAAACCTAATTTAAAATCAACCAAAATTCTAAATAACTACAATATATTTAAACTAATTTAATTAGCTTTAATAGCTATCAATCCATTGGCAAGACAACTTTCATAAAAGAGCAAGTTATTAGGTGTGGGTTAGTAGTTAGGGATTTAAGTAATATTTAAGAATTTTATAATTTAATTTTCTTATGTAATAAAAAAAAAATCATAAAGAGAGTAAATCATGCTGATATATAAGATGGTTGCAATTAATTGAAATTGGATACTAAATTAAAAAAATTATATATACTTCATTGATAGAATAAATATGAAAATGTTGCCCAATTCAATCTTAACTTAGCAAACAGTTTGAATAAATAAAGTTTGATCCACAATTGTAACTGTCACAACATTCAGCAAACAAGAGCAATAAGAGGCCAAGAATTTTCTCTCTTGTACCAAAAAAAAAAAAAAGTAAAGCAAAGATATCTATCTGGCTTGCATTTGAAAGAGCCGTACCGTAGAGTCAAGCAGTGGAATTTGCAGAATCTTAAAAAGATACTAACTGACAAATGCTAAAATCCACAGCTGTTCACCAAGACATCAACGTAACATCCTACATTCCGGAAACTAGATAATGGGAACAAGTGTGGCTTCTACATTTCATGTATCCACTAGCTGAAAATAACTAATTAGTATCTATCAAAGGAAGACTAGCCACTATCCCTGCTTGGACTAAGTTTCCCTTATAGCTCCTTCTTCTTTTTTAAAGTGCTGAAAATTAAATTTGCTACAATCGATTGTAATGTATAATTGACTTTAATTTACTTATAATTACATTGATTGTGTAGTTTTATATTGATCTAACGGCTGACAAAGTCAGTTACAACAAATCCACATCCCTTCCATACTTATCGGTACCTCCACAATGACCACCATACCTACTGTAACCTCAACCTTTGCCACAACCATTCTGTGGGTACCGATCTGAAGCACTGTATCTATCATTTGATAAATGCATCCAAGACAAACATGAATTTACAGAATATATTCAATACCTGTCACTGGCATAACGACGACGACTGCCATTTTTGTGATCCCTGCTGTCAAAGTGATCATCAATCATGTCCTCCATCATATCAATCACGTTCGCAAGGCGGTCCCCATGGCCACCATTACATCCTAACGTAGGAACGTCAAGAAAACGAGCCACCACCTTCCTCCTATCAAAGGACAATCTTGAGCCCAGTGACCCACCCCACACACAGGATTTCTTTTGCCACACCCATTTTTCTTTTCACACCCACACTTCTTAGAGGTGTGAAAAGAAAAATGGAGGTGTTACAAGAAATCACGATCGCCTACACAGAGTAGCCAGCCCTGTAGCCATGGTCTAAATCATCTCCCCCATTTTGCGCTTGGCCTTTATTGACATTAATGATGCAATCATCACAATATATGTCTGGCAATGTCTTAAACACCCCACTTTTTAAAAAAAGCTTATAACAGTTGCAAAATTAAGCGTTGGTTAAGTCCATGCTAACTCAACAAAGAAAAAAATTTGGTTTGAGCAGTAGCGTCCGCCATGGCTAATACTAAATAGATGTTGTTGGTAAGTGTAATTTAATCGGTGTATTTTGAGTTGGTCTATTCCTAAAAAAAAATTAGCATTGATTATGGCTAATGCTAATATAAAAAAAAAAAATAAAATAAAAAATTGCGTTATCATTTGCCATGCCAACGCTAATGTCGTGATATTAGCAAACCCACACCACCTTCTCTTTATTTTCCTCCATTTCCTTCTTTTCAATTCTCCCTCAATCTCTCACCCCAAACTTGAATTTTCTTATGCATTTGAGCCTCCCATTGCATTCATAGAGTTGCAGTCAACTTCCCATTGCATTAGCTTCAGTTTAATTGGTGATTTTTTTTTGTTCGGTTATTTCGTTATATTTTAAAATTTCTCTCTCTAACACGGTTAATTTCATTTTCAGTTATCTAATTGGTTCTATTTATATATTTCAAGTACTTCTAGTGCTACTAGCACTTTCTAATTGTCCAAGTATCTTTGAATTCCTTTTCTAAGTTTATTTTGGTTGGTTGTATTGATTGATTGATTGGTTGCATGCTTGGTCAGTTATATTAAATATAATGTTCGCATGTTTAATTTAAATTATTTAATCAAAATGTTTAGTTAATATGTTTAATTTAAATTGTAATTTTGTATGCCCATATACAATATATTGATTGTATGATATGCAATTTTAGTGTATCTTAATTTTGTTATGATTTGTATGATTGATTGATATGTATGTTGTTGTTTTTGTTATTTTTATTGAATTAATGATATGTTATATTTATTGACATATTAGAAATTTTTGAATTATATATTATGTTAGTGGAGAGCAAAGCTCAATAAGTTATTTGGATATTATGTGAGAATTCTATTTAGTGTAAAATGTTACATTAGTTTGAAAAAGTTTTTTAAGAAACATGCATGACATAAAGGTTATGTTGTCAAAATTTTTTCAAGTTCATGTAATACTCTACACATCTAATATACTTAGATGTTTAAATACAACAAAATTGATTGGAGTTGGATGTATGACAAACTTAATATTGATAAAAGAGGGTTGAAACATGAGTTTGTTAGTGGACGAATTTGTTAAGAAAACTATGGAATAGACTTTCTTTTTATCGAAGGGGGTATTAGATATTCTTATGTGAAGTGTGGGTGCACATGGTTGTTGTTTTCTAGTGAAGTGAAGCTACACTTGTACAAGTATGGGTTTAAACCTAGGTATTGGATTTGGACCAAACATGGTGAAGTGGAGCCATATGATGAGTTAGGAGGCCATTCAAGTAGCAGTGTAAGCTTGATGCCTAAAGATCAATTTGTGTCAATGCATTAGATGGTGTATGATGCATTTAGGCTTACTGTTGATATACTGCATGATAATAGTTTTTTGGAAAATGAGACATCAAATGATGAAGAGCCTCCAAACAAGAAATTTCAAAGGTTTTATAGTATGTTAGTCGCTATAAATCAACCCATTTATGAAGGGCTTATGAAGTCACCATTATCAATTTTTGTAAAGTTGTTGGCAACTAAATTTTATTGGCATATTTCTCAAAAATGCATAGGTTATTTTACACAAATGCTTGTTGATGTTGTGCCTATAAACCATGAATTGCCCAAAAATTATTACAAAATAATAAAGTTGGTTTCTAAGTTAGGATTGTAGGTTGTGACGATTGATTGTTGTAAAAATAGTTGCATCCTATACTACAAAGCAAATAGCAGCTTAACTAAGTGCAACTTTTGTAGTGAACTAAGGTTTCTTCCATGTATGACTGGGATGGGCAAATACAAAGATATTCCGGTGAAGAGAATGTTCTATTTGCCAATCATTCCCAGGCTACAAAGATTATATACATCGACATAATTTGTAGCTCAAATAAGGTGGCATCATGAGAACAGATGGGTTGATGGTGTTATGTGACATCCATTTGATGGTTTAACGTGGAAGCACTAGATTTTGCCAATGAGCCAAGAAATGTGAGATTGGGTCTATGCGCTGATGAGTTTACATCGTACATTTAAGCTTCCATGTCTCCATATTCATGTTGGCCAATAATAATTGTACCTCACAATTTTCCTTTTAAAATGTACATGACCAAACCTTAATGTTTTTGACATGTTTGATACTTGGATGATGTAATCCTAATGTAAAGATAAATGTATATCTACAGCCTTTAATTGATGATCTTCAATAGTTGTGAAATCCTAGTATGATGACATACGATATATTCAAGAAATAGAATTTTGTGATGAGAGCGTCTTTAATTTGGACAATCAATGATTTTCCAACACATGATATGTTATTTGAATGGAGCACACGGGATAGATTGGCATGTCCTTATTGTATGGATGACATAAAAGCCCTTTGATTAGATTATGGTGGGAAACATTCGTGGCTTGATTATCATCATCGGTTCTTGTAGTGGAATATTCTTTTAAGAGTAAAAGAGGCTTTAAAAGAAATAAGGCAATAGGTATGGGAATTTGTGAATGATCTCTCAAAGGTGATAGAGCGTAGTCCCAGCAAATTGCCAGGGTGTGGGGAGATTCATAACTAGACTAAATGGTCTATTTTTTGGGATCTTCCTTACTAGAAAGACAGCTTGTTAAGACACAACCTCGATATCATGCACACTGAGAAAAAATTCTTTGATAATATATTTAATACTATTATGAATGTGAATGGTAAGAGAAAAGATAATGAAAAGACAAGAATGGATTTGAACCAGTGTGCACGTGGAGGACTTAGAGTTGGTTGAATTAAATAATAGAAAGATAGGAATGTCGAAGGAAATATATTTTAACGTCAAATAAAACAAAATTAGTTTGTAAATAGATTAAAGAAGTAAAAATGCTAAATGATTACACTTCTAACTTCGCTAGGTGTGCTAACATGACCAAAGGTAGGATTGATGGGATGAAAAGTCATGACTGTCATGTATTCATGGAATGTTTGTTTCCAATTGCTTTTTGGTTATCGCCAGAATTTGTGCAAAACCATTAATTGAAATAAGTAGAATCTTCAAGGATTTATGTTGTATTACATTGAGGATGGAGGATTTGGTTAGATTGGAGCAAAACATTTTGATTATAATATGCAAGCTGGAAAGAATTTTTTCACCGGGTTTCTTTGATACAATGGAGCATATTCTTATTCACCTACCGATGAAGCAATGCTTGGTGGTCTGATTCAATACCGATGGATGTAACCATTAAAAGGTATTTAGATTAATTTTTTTTTTTTTACCTTTAGTTAGTTTTATCTTTATATAAATGTTATGACATATGTATGTTATTTGCTCAAAATGATAAGAGATTGAAAACGGGTAGTGAAATATAAAGCTAGGGTGGAAGTGTCTATATTATCTACAACGTGAGAAACTATTTATGCTCTCACTATTTCAAGACCTTTAACTTTGTGTCAACATTAAGTATGAGGAATGACCCTCATTTGGGAGATGATGGCATTCAAAAATCTTTAGCAATCTTTAACAAAACTAGTCATGCTAGTGGGAAGTCTCAATCGTATTGGTTAAAAGATGATGAGTGGAAATCTATTCATTTGCATGTGCTGATAAAGTGAAGTGAGGTGAAACCATACTTGGAGTAAGTAATATTTATAATACTTTAGTTCATATTATTTTTGAATTAAAGGTTATGGTTTCATCTAAGTTCATGTTGGACTAAACAATATGTATTTTTTACACAGTGCCTTCTTGCAATATTACTCAATCACCAAAGATGAAGCTTCAGGTCATATACATTTAAAATTTCCCATATGATTTAAGACATATGTAAGTGTTGCTTGCACTTGGCTGTTAAGTTGTAATAAATACTTATAGTATTTAAGATTAGTTGTATCTCTTATGTATAGGTTCATGATGACACTAACGAGATGACTAGCACTAACTTAGGCTTAGGGTCCAACTCAAAACCTATATATTGGTTGATGTACTTTGTTAGCAGGTACAAAATTCACACAAAGGCCTAGAGTAATGGTAAAGCTCTTAAACTATGCAAAAGCCACCTTTTCATTGGCCAAAATCATCACCCCCTTGCTGGCCATGAAAGGTTGGTTGGGTACATCATGAAAAAAGGTGAGAAATGGTTCAGCGTTGGGGTTCAATTTTTAAGGGTATTTTGGTCTTTTTAATGGTAAAATAAAAAAGTATTGGGGTGTTAAAAGAAATCCCCACGCCAATATTGTGATTTGTACATTCATTTATAATTTATGAAATCTCGAAATCTATAAAGACATATGTTATGTGTAAAGAATTAGTCTATTTGTCCATCCATTACCTTGATTGCATCCTCCATTGCTCTACGAACTAGAGTATATCTGTATTAAAGTATTTAATTATTTTTGCACTAATATACTTAATGCTTCTAAGATAAAGTATCCAATTCTCAATTAGTAACTATCATTGGACCATCTTTCTCTAACTTAGTTCAATTCAAAGTCAATCATTGATCAAATAAATTTAATAAAACATCAATTACCCTAAACAGCATCCTTTATAGGAAAATCCCAAAAGTAAAAAAACCAATCAGTACAGTCTCTGAATATGCCAAACTGGTGATGATATATGGAACTAAAACGGAATTAACAGAAAAAAGGAACATGCTTTTCAACTTTAACATCTCATTGAATGGTAAACTGTTAAAATTACGAATTTCATCGCATTTTGATGAATAAGATAGTTACATATTTGGGTTTTGTAAATGAATTATTTACATGACTGTACACTTAACTTTACATGCACGAATACAATTCATCAAGCAGTGAAATGTGTTAGAAATGGAGAAACAATTGAATTACTGTGGCAAAAGAGGAAGCCTGGTGACACTGGTACCATTGCCACCACCAGACACAGGCATAGAAGTTGTTTTCTTGCGCGAAGCAGAAGCAGATTTGGAGGGATTTTTGCCATCTAGCCTTAAAGGGAGAATTTGCAACCTGGGATTTTGTTCAGTACCTGACTTTTCAGCAGCCAATTGATAACTTTTCACTAATTCAAGCTGCCTCGCAATGATTTCGGAACGTCTGGGAAGAAGCTCCACAGGCTCTCCGCCAGGAATCACAATGTACTCAATTGCAAGTCTTACCTCCTGTTAATTAAGCAAACCAGAATATTATAGAATGAGTCACTCAAGAAATTGCATACACTTACATTGTGTTCCGATTGAGTGAATTTTCTCTTGTTTGGACAGGGAGAGAAAATAGAGGGAGAAGGAAACTGGAAGAGAAAATGAGAGTGGGGGACTCAAAAAGTTTTCTCCCCAAAATTGCAGAGATTTTGGAGAGAAAAGTTACTTAATTTGTCTCCATTTTCTCTTTCCAAAATTACCCAAACTTCTGTGAATAAATTGACTTATGATAGGAGTGTTATTGTCATAATAAACTTGACTACTTTTATTTCCTCTAATCTTTTCCCCTACTCATCCAAACATGAAAAGAGAATATTTTCTCCTCATGAGTATTTTTCTTTTGGTTGACCCACGAGTATCTCTACTCCACATTAAAAGTATGACTAATCCCATTAAGGGAGTGGAGCAATTACAATTATTTTTTCTCCTAGCATATGTTTTCTCGTGGAGACGAAAAAGCACTTTTACCATATATTTTGTGCCCAAAAATAAAATAAAATATAGCATCAGTAGAATTGCTTATCAAAACTCATGTCCAATACAAATTAGAAAGAATGGGGCAGGGTAACTAACAAATGCTCTTTAAAACAATGTAATTCATTACTGATTGCAAATTAAAACATTAATATTTAGAGGCAACGGATTTCTTTTTCTACCCAATTCTTGAGAGAAAAGAAGTTTTCACTGTATTTTGGGTTTCTGAAAAGATAAACAACAGAAAGCAGAAACCTCTCAAAATCCATTTTATGCTATTTTGATAAAACCCTTCCCTGCTCGTAAAAAATATAGCAAGGGTTATTTCATGAGTGTTAATTATCATTCAGCATTGTCATGCTTAGGGAAGGTCAAAAAGAGCCCTAATACAGAAGTGGAAAGGCTGTACCTCCAAGGCATCAATCTCTTCCAGAGATGGTTTTCGTTTTGGTTCATCATCCTCAATTTCAACATCCAAAGACTTATTGCGTGGCTTCTTTGATGCTGGACCAAATGATTCCAGTTCAAGGATCATACGCACTGCCTTGACCATTTGTGCCATGGTATTTGACTGTCAAAAAGAGTAATCAAATATCAGATTAAAATAACACACAGTGCTACCCAGTTCGAACCAGATTAGCTGTGGGTTGAGGGACCTAGTAATAGGTTCGTGCCCCACAGATACTGTTGATCAAAACCAAAAATAACACACAGTGATGCGTTAAACAAGCAATAAGAGGGCACCTTGATAGCAAATACAGGTAACTGGTGGAATTTTGCCACACTACGTATCCATGGGTTCTGCCGTATCTCAGAACTGGATGCTAGAATTGCATCTGCAGCTCCAATATCATCGGTTACATCTATTTCATCCTCGAGCCCTATTACTTTTGCTACTTGTAGTAGATCAGCTTCAAGGATCTAAAGCCATCCAAAGCAATAAAAATACCAAAACAAATGCATCAAGACTAGTTTTTGGCTATCTATCTATTCTTTCAAGCAAAAAGACCATGTAGCATGAGAAAAGGGACAAAAGTATTATAGTTCCTCAAAATTTCCAGACCCCTCACTACAAGTGTTGTCAATGGTTCATGGCGGCAAGGGCAAAAAAGGCCATGGCGGATGGCGTGGCAGCTGCCATTTGAATGCATGGCGGATCTTTTTTCTTAAAAAAAAGAAAATATATAAAATTGAATATATCAAAATCAAATAACAAACATTCTAGCAATGTTTTCATTAAGTCTAACATCATAACTCAAGATGGTAAAGGAAGAGTAACAAGAGTTTAGGGTTTTTCAATAGGAATTTTGGGTGTTAAAAAGACAAATGTGCCCTTCTAAAATAGTAATCTGGTTGGTTTGTTATATTTAGGCTAGAGTAAGATGGTAAAAATGGGAAAAAGTCTATATGGTTGGAGCCATGAGCCATGGCCGCCATGTACATTGTGGGCACCATGGTGCCGCTACGTGGAACTGCCAGGCCATGGGTTGTGCCATGGCTTAGAGGTGGTGCCAGGCCACGCCATGCCGCCATGGCCCCACCATTGACAACACTGCTCACTACTAGATTGCACCTAGCGGATTCAAATTCATGATTTCACTCTACACTCCATCAAGCAAGTGAAACCACTGAAATAATTTACCTTGTAGGTATAGACAGACACTGGTGATCTCCTCTTGTTCATATATATGCTAGTGCTCCATTTCTTAGACCTAGCAGGACGATGATCTGTATCTTCCTCATCAGACTCGATATCAGAACTCATACTATTATTATCAGTTAAAACTGATCTTTCTTCATGATCTTTTTCAGGCATTGGAGAAAACGTTACCAACTCATTAGCAAAATCATTCCATTGACGGATTTCAAATAATGGAGATTTTCCTGTAATCCAAGAGATTTTCTGATCAAACTTGGATTTAAATAACTAACACGAATACAATACTATTTCAATATTAAACCAGAAATTCTGTGACAGAAGCTTACAAATACCTGCCAATATGGCATCCACAGTTGCATCTAATCTATGATGAACACGGCATTCGGTTTTAGATATCATCTCAACTGCACATGTAAATGTAGGAGGTCCTTTCCTTTCAAGAATTGTCTTCTGCACTTTTCTTTTCCTTGCTTCCTCATCCCCAAGTGTTACACTCTGGAAATGAATATCCATCAAACACGACTAATGTAGGAAAGCATTAACTGATAAAAATTCTATATAAAGTCGCTAGTTAATTGAATTTGTTTATTCTATGAATCCCATTTATATATGACTAAATATACCATTTAGAAAATATAAGCAGACAAATGTTTACCATTATCGGTCAAACGACTTAAAGGAAAGTAAAACAAGAGCAGCTTCACACCTCTATACCACCAACAAGGATCTGTAGAGAAGGATTTTTTATTATGTTTTCAATTGTCATTCCATGTGCTGTTCCTACTAACTGAACTCCTCTTTGAGCAATTGTACTGGCTGCTAATGCTTCAAGTTCTGTTCCAATTTCATCAATTATAATGGTTTCAGGCATATGATTTTCAACTGCTTCAATCATAACCTACATAAAGAAAAGAAAAAAAGCTTACATCATTAGAGGTGAAAGAAACTTCAGAAGTTTAATTATACAGAAGAACATATGAATTAAAGACAAAGAATTGAGACCAGCCCGCACATTATGTTGCATATTAACATTTGGGACTTGCATCCTCCTTGCACGACCTATGCCTGGGTGCGGGACATCTCCATCACCTCCAATTTCATTAGATGTATCCACTATTACAACACGCTTCTTAAGCTCATCTGCCAGCATCCTAGCAATTTCTCTGCAAAAAGAAAGCCTCTTCAGACATACATTCCATCAATGCCAAACTGATAAATTTTTTGAGTAAAGATGTCCGAATACAATTTAATAGAAAACTTTGAATCACACCTTTTGAACATATTCAAAGGATAAGAAAGCTCTTATTCACAGGATTTCAGTGTCACAATAAGCCATACAGGTAAGTATAACTGATAGAAGAAGTCACAACAATAGTTGGACCATATAGGAAAGTAGTTGCTTTGGAGGCATTTACAGAGAAGAAAAGAATACCAGCGGAAGGAAAAAAGAAGAAAAAGAGAAAAAAGCACATTCACTGTTCAATGCATGGGAGCAAAATAAACCCTGCTTATGTAAAAATAGAGACTCACATCAGACACATTCAGATGGTCACAAGGTTTACCTGATTAAGGTTGTTTTACCCACTCCAGGAGGTCCTATCACCAGGATAGAGCCTCCATCCTCAACCAAATCACGTATGATTTCTGCACTTCCAGTTACAGCTCGACCCACTCGGCAAGTAAGGCCAATTATTTGCATTTTACGATTACGAATTGCACTTATACGATGTAAAGAAGTATCAATACCGGATCGGTTGTCATCAGAAAAATCACCAACCTAAAACAGTGAAGCAATTTTTCTCAAAAAATTCAACAATCCTCCACAATCCCACATAGTTCCAATAGCATGCACATTGATATGAAATATCTTCTATTACAGTAATATACAATGAAGATACCAGTCATTAGCACAATCAGTCAGATAAAGAGGCAAGTTTGACCCTTATTTCTTTCATTAAAAATAAACAGATAATTAGATCATATACTCTAGTTGAACAACACAAAATTCAGCTGCTTTATAAAATCCATATGAATGTACGATAATACTTATCAAGTACAGTCACGCAAGCATATTTAATTTGTCTCAAACTGTAACAAAATGCTTCAAATGTACAATTAAGGTCAATATACTTACCTTGGATATAGCATGACGTAAATCTTCATGTTTTATTGGCTGTTCTGAAATTACCCAATCACCTGAAGGAAACCTTGCAATGGGCTTCCTTCCCAAATCCATCACAACCTCTATCAGCCCTCCAAGCTGCTCGTGGCCGTGCAATTCCCTCTTCATCTTCAAAGGCAACAATTCGAGAAACAACTCCAATTCCGTAGCAGCCTCAGGACACGAGGTGGGAGGCAAATTTTGACAACTTGAAGACGACCCATTTCCAGAAGAGAACCGATCAGAGGGTCTTCGAATTTCTGGGGATCGAATCAACGCAGCAGAGGATTTCGAGGATCGAATTCCTTTCTGGGTTCGACGTGTTCGACGAAATGACGAAGAGATAGTGGAAATCAAACTGGAACTTTTAAGGTACGTGAGAGTTGAGGTGGGTACATGGTTCACCGAGTACCATGAAGTGTGCAGATCGATCAGCACAAAATGCGAATTCAAAGCTCTCATTCTGGGTCACCCACACGACTTGGATTCCTCTCTGCTTCACTTTAACTTTTATAGAAGAATGAAGACGAAAATCACGAAGAAGAAGATTCGAAGGTATCTACTAAGGGAGGGAAGACAAGCAACTGTTAAAAGCCGTTGGAGATTTGGTAAGAATCATCCACGTGGAGCTGCGGACCACACGTTAATCAGAGTGAGTTTGCGTTCACGGCTTCATTCGGCTTAGCAGGCTTCTTGGAACACAGACTTTTCTTACCTCTTGATATTGTTGCCCTTTTTATGGGAAAAGTCGAAAAGAAAAACACCAACCTTCTATCTTTGTCTGACTTTCTCATGTCGTTTCTCTTAGTTTTGTTTTACCTTATCTAGATTTTTAGTATTATTTTCCTTTTTCCTCTGACTTTTCTTTTTTATTTTTCTTACATATATTTGGATTATAGAGTTGTAACTAAACTTGGATTCGTTATATGACAACTCCTTGATTAAAATTAAAAAAATAATTAAGTTTTTATCAAAATAAAAATTTAGTTTTAAAGAGTTCTTTACTTTAAAAAATAAAAATATCATTTAAATTATAAATTCATCTCTTCTTTATTAATCTATAAAAGTAAGAAGTCAAAGGTTCTAATGAGATGAATTTCCAGGTACAATAATTTATAAAATTATAAATTTAAGCTTGGATAAGATATCATTGTTTACACTTGACAACAACAAAAAGGAAGAAAATCTACCCATTAAAAAAAGAAAAGAAAATCTACTATCCAATTTTCATTTTAATGTCTTGGGAGGAATAGGGAAAAGCAAGAAGGTCATCATGGGAGATTTCACTGCATCTTGAAACTCTGAAATAATGATATTTATGGTAATGAAAACCTCATCATTTTACCTTTTTTTTATAACCTGTACCATTTTACATTTAAAGTTAGTTATTTGCAGTTGGTTTATGATTAGCATATGCAAGTAGTAACTTGAAAAAGGTGAAAGAAATGGTGGTTATTGAGGAAGTAGTATACTACAAAAGGTTAAGGAAATTTGCCCATTTGCATTTAGTTTAGAAAAAGTACTTTTTAAGATAAACAGACTCTCCAAGTATATAATTCTCATAGATCTATCTAAAGTCCCAACCTTTAAGGTATTTTATGTCCATTAAGATTCATTTGGATTAGTTTTTATAAGTATTTTCAAAGTAGAGAAGTAAAAATATAAGTCAAAATTATTTTTGACATTCATATGTATTTTTTTTAATGGAAATTATGACTTGTTTTTGCTTATGTTTTTTCTTTTTAAAAATATCTCACAACATACTTTTATTAAAAAGTATCTTTTTGGCTTCTAAAATTTTTGGATTGATTTTAAAAAAAAAATATTTTTAAAACGTATAAGTCAGAAGTAATTTCTTTAATTTTCTAGATGTGTTTTTTTTTTTAATTTATGAAAATTATGTCATGCTTTTGCTTCTATTTCTATAAAAGTATCTCACTGCATACTTATGTCAAAAATACTTTTTAGACTTCTCATAAATACTTCTTTTTTTCTTATTGGAAAGACTCCTAGCAAAGAAAAAAAAAATCTAGATATGCTCTAAAATTATATTTTTTGAGAAGACAATCAAAAATTCTCAAATTATACAATTTTTTTTTTAATTTTTTGAATAACTTTTAGCAGAAACAAAATAACAACCCAAATAGGCTCTCAATCTTGTCCCTGTAAGGGGAAAAGCTATCACATTCATCAAGTAGGATATTATATACTTCTCATTCTCAATCCCTCATCATGTTCCTTCCAATCTCCACCTACAGATGAAGATATATAGACAGAACTAATTATCAGATTGTCAAGTACTCCATTCTTGTAAAATTAATTTCAACGAAAATGTGTGGAGCTGTGTGAACATGCAAAAAAGTCTACTCACATCCAATACCTTCACTTGGTCATATTTTGGCCTTCTAATTAAATGGCTAACTAAATCTGTTATGAAATCTATTAAGATTAACACCAAGAAATATGTTAACCTTCATCCATTTTCTTGTTAGAGGATTTTTATAGCATGTTCAACTCACACTACTCTACATTCATTTGCATGGAGTCCTTGGAATTTTAAGCATGTTGTCATTGGGCATGTTTTTAAGTGAATAAAATCCTAGAAAATTCCAGCATCGCTTGAAATATCCCAAAATTCATACAAATAATCATTTTTTTTAGGCAGAGAAAAGTTTACGGTGAAAAATATGTTTTCTTGTTCCAATGCTAGATAAGAACTTATAGTGATATTTATAAATTGTCTAATATTGGCAAAACCATTCTCTTAATACCAACTAAAGAACATAATTAATACATGTTTTAATTCATAAAAAATTATTATTTATTTATTTATATTAATTAATTTTATTAATAAAGTATTACTCATACAACCAATAAGACGAAACCAATTAATAAAGTCCAAATTCTTATACTCACCCCTTAGGGTCATTTTATAATTTAATAAAATTATTGATTTCTTTTCGTCTTTAATTTTAGTTTTTCTTTAACCAAGTTTAACAATATTATAAGCACTTCTATTTAAGATATAATTATAATTTAGTAATAAACAAATTTCACATGCATTTCAGTTTTCACACACGTAATGTGTTTCCCATTTGCTGGTGTGTTATTACATGTGACTGTGTGCTATATATGTATTTGATGAAATGCCCATAAGTATTCATTTCCACAATATTTGCTTAATTAGCTTCTTCTCACTTATGCTAGTGTTACTGTTGGCTTGACAAGTAAAACGTATTGAAATGATTGTTGATTCCTTATAATGTATAAACACATGTTGAGTCCCTTATACCATGTACTCTCATAATCTTTAAACTTTGACCAACATTTCATGATTTTGAAAGTCAATTTTCAAAAAATGATTCGATTGCCCAAAGAACAAGTTCAAAATGAGAGAAGCAAATCATTAATCAAAATGGATTTTTTGAAGTACACATAAGTTAAGGTTTAAAAGCTATGAAGAAAAAGTACAAAAGACTCAAACCTGTGTTTATAAGTTATGAGGAATCATCGATCATTTCAATATCTAATTGAACTTCATACAGCATTACTCATTCTACCCATTTCATATTGTTATTATTTTTCCATTTTTTTTACAATAATGTTTCTTTTTTTTTTTTTATCTCTTTTCTCTCTCTCTCTCTTTTTTTTTTTTTTTTGCAACAATCTTTATTTCTTTATTTTTTTTCAATATTATCAATATAAATTATAAGTAATAAAAAATTTCAATACAAACCCACCCTGGGATGATCCTTGCCAAGGGTTTCTTTTGAGAAAAGATTCGGCAAGGAAAAACAAATAAAATAGTAAAAGAAAAATGGTCATTCCTCATTTCAATTCTTGAATGCTTATTTAAGAAACATTAATCACCAGAGAAATTATTCACCCCTAGTGTAGGTGAGATCCTTGTCCAAGGTTTCTTTAAAAAAAGACAAAAACTAATTGGCCAGGAAGGGAAAACAAACAAATCAAAGGCTAGCAAAAAAAAAATTGTCATTTCTCATTTTAACTCTTGGCTGTGCATTTTCACATTAATTAAAAAATAAAAGGGTATTTGAATTGAATGAAAAAAAAAATCTCAAATAGAGCATATTTCTAGATTGAAAATGGACAAGATACCAGCATAATGAAAACTCTAAGTTAAATAAGACACTAGAAATATGAAAAACAATAACTAAAAAATCCATATATTACACATATATAGGTTCAAATTAAAATTTTTACTTTAATGGAATTAGATAACAAATGGACATAACCCAGAAGATCGCATAGGAATGCAGATTTGGTACTGGAAAAGAAGTCAGGACTAGAAATCAATATAGAAGAGGTATGCAGTGAATGATTTCATGTTTCTCACTCTTAAGTGTTGGCACTTTAGATGTTCTATTGATTCACCCCTATAACTTTTTCTTTTTAAATATATTTCACTTGAATGAGGTAAAATTCAATGCTTCACTTATTTCATAATCTTACTCTTTGGATGTTTTATTATTTGACATCTATCACTTTTTTTAATAAAAAAATATTTTCATTTAAATAGGGTAGAATTTATGTTTCTCACTTGCTCATCCTTATTCCTAGCTATTCTCTAATTTGACTCACATTTCAAGTCATGGATGACTTTTAATAATATAGTATTAAAATATTATATTTTTAAACAAATTTAAAATATTTAAAAAGTGTTCTAAAATTTTTAAATTATTAATTTTTACACATTTATTTGTTAATTTAAATGATTTACTTTTAATATTTTGTATCAAACCTTGTTCCATATTATTTTTAAGCTTAAACAGGGGTGGATATATTAAAACACATGATTAATTTCATTGATAATTTCTCTAATTAGTAAGTAAAATTATTCACCCAAATATTTATCTTGTGGATAGCACAAACTTAAAACTTTAGTTCACAACTAAAAACTGTCCAAATTTGATGTACTGTTCTAAAATTTTCCACTAATTTTTCTACCACGTTTTTGCTCAATCACAAAATTGTTGTCTTCTAAAGTTTAAGATATCTATTATCTGTTATATATTATATATTTCTAATTGAAGGTGATTTCTCTGCTAAAGAACTTATTCCCTTTTTTTTTTTTTACAAAATTTTACATTTTTCAAAGCAAAAAAATGGCAGTCAAATTCAAAAGGTTTCTTATTTTATTTATTTTTTGTTTAAAAAGGTCAATTACCTATTTATGTAATGTCATACTGCACATTTTACTCTCATATGGCTTGGGATCAGTTTGTAGAAAAATGGGCTTAATAGTTTTGTCATCAAACTCATCTTCATCTCCAGCATGTTTGAAAAATCAAGAACCTTCTCCATATTGAAAGTATATGCTTTTGCTGGTTTTTTGGTTATTGTTGGTGCATTATAAAAACGGGACAAAATTTACTATCTCACTTAGTGTTTTATTTATTATTTTATTACATTTTGATTAATTAATTATACACATATTATAGAGTTAAGATATTATTTTATAATCTCAAAATTAATCAAAATCAATATGAGAAAGAATGAAACACTAAATAAAATAACTGATTTTATCCCACTAAAAACCCTTATTTGCAAATCTATTCATAAAGACTAAGTAAAATCATCAGTAGAGAAAGCATAAGTTTAAAAGAAATGACCTCAAACTACACCACAAACATATTTAATTAATAACATGTTTGTCAAATTGAAGAACAAAATCAACAAAAAGACAATCTATCCCGAAGTCTTGACAAGTATACACTCTAAATCTATAATTTAGAATTCAATATTGTAATAAATCTATTCATTAATTCAATAAGGCTCCATTCCTTCTAAAATCTCTTACATTGAAAAAACACCATCTTAGATATACTCTATCTGTTCCTACACTATAGCTATTTAAAGTTAATGAATACATATTTAAAAATCGTCAATTGAAGTGAAATGTTATTTTATATTGACTAAAATATTCTTATTTAATAAAGTGTGTAAGAAATATAGTAGATAAAAAGAAAATGTGGTAATTAATAAATAAGAGTATAACTGAAAAAATAGTTTTTACTAAGCTTTGAAATTTTAAACCAGCTAAAATTTTTGAATAAAAAAAATTTAAAAAAACTTTAATTTAGAAACACAGGGAGTATATATATGTGTGTGTGTGTGTGTTAACGTTTGAAATAAAAAAAGGCTCAAGTGTTTTTCTTTAATAAGATAAGGAAACTACAAATTTCAAGCAACATGATTCACTCACAAGCAACAAACCATAAGCCAAAGAAAACATTCATGCAATACCAAGAATGATAAATCAAAAATCAGCACGTGTAGCTCTTGCTCCCTCTTGATGCAATAGCTTTGCACCTTTAGCAATAGTCTTAATAAAATAAATTGTAAAAAAAAAAAAAAAAATTATTTTGAAGTTAATAGAAAAGAAATATAAGTTAAAACAGAATAAAAAGTGATATTAGTGACAATGGATTTTGTTTCAAATTAATATGATAACAACTTAGATGTTTGTAATTATTTTTATATAAGAGGAAGAAAATGATAGCAAAATGAATTTTTAGTACACTCCATCAGGGATAAATGATTTACTAATATACCATATTTAGCAGTCATTAAAAATTTTGTTATTAGTAACACAAATGATGCTAACAAAAGCTACATATAATCAGTGAAGCCTTAAACATATATAAAAATAATTAAGGCGATGAGGAAACATTAATTGCAACACAATGATATCTATAGAATCTTTTATCAATAAATTTTGTTGATAATGAAATAGATATATAGAATTAACTTATAAAGACAAATAATAGTTGATGAACAAAAATGATGAAAAGGCCTCACATCTATAGCAAGTACTACGGACACTTGGGGTTGATCTAGCCCTCCTACCAATTTAAGATACGGTTATATCTCAGCTAAAAGAAATTTAGTAAAAATTTACACTTTCTGGTTTTCACATAAATCATGTCTTTCCCATTATGTTTTGGTGGAGTCACGTGTATTTGATAGTGTGTTGCGATGTGGGACTATTGTGATATATATGTATGTAAACAGAATCATACATTTCCATAATTTTTATTGGCCTGTCCTAACTTGTGCTAGTGTTAGACTATTGACTTGACAAGTAGGAAGTTTAATTAAATATTAAGATGATCCTTAATTCTTCATAACTTATAAACACATGTTTAAGTCTCTTATAACATTATTTTCATAAACTTTAAACCATGTCTTTTCTTATATGTTTTTAAAAGTTAATTTTGATAAATGATTGTTTGTTTCCATTTTGGAGTTATAATTTTGTATTCTAGTGACATCATCATCATAATTAAGATTTTTCTGCCCTTTATTCCTCAGAGAATTACTAGTATCGTATGCTTTGGACACTAATGAAAAAAAGCCCAATGACACAAATCATTTTGGTTTACAATACCACCATCTGTTTATCATCTATGGCAAGCTAGAGCAATTAAACTACGAAACACAAATATCATATGAACTTAAAATTAAATTAGTGTGATTTTAAGTCCAACTTACATTTTATACTCGAACACTTACTCTTGTTGTTTGAAATAGAAGCTGCAGTGATGAAGTGACTTGTAGTGAGTAAAAGGTATGAGATTATTTTGATACAAACTATTAAAGTGCTCTTCAATATGAAAAGGAGTCTCCACATTGATCTTATTTTCATTGATACTGTTACACAATTCCTATGCGCGTTTGGAAGCTAAGCCCATAGATTCTAGTAACATGTCCAGCTCAAATATGCATTTAAATTAACAATATCATAATAAAATAATTATATTGAATTTTTTATTTTTTTTTAGACTTTGAAAATACAATTAAAAATGAACTGTGAAACTTGAGGATAATATATATATATATATATATAATGGAAACCATAAGATTGACCTAAGTTGTACCTGTCATCTTCATAAAATTCTTGTTTATATTCTTGAAAGAGTAGTATACTCTAGGATCATTCAATACTTGACCACTAAGCTCATATCTATAACTAGCCTCTAGAATTGGATATTGCAGAAGTTCAAAAACCCAAAGAGTTCCACACGATGAAAACATATTAAGGAAAAAAAAAGAAAAGAAATAAATAGAAGTCAAGTACATCTTTGGGCAGAAGTTGGTAACTGGGAATATAGTGTTCACAATTACTTAGTAGGTCAAATTATTGAATGGATTTTATTTAATTTTTCCTATATCTTTTTTATCTTTAGCTCTATACATTTCATGTTTCTCTCTAACTTTGATGATCTGGATAGATGAAACTTTTGAAGTCATCATGTTTTGCAACACCAGTCTTAGCCAAAGAGATAGAGGAAAAAAAAAACAGCACTCAAAATCACTCAGCATAAACCAACATCATAAAAATGGAAATGGCCCGTTGAATTAAAAACACAAAAAAAGACCAGATCAGCAAGTTTACAAAAGCATTTTTAAAAAATGTCAGTCCACAAATTTGACAGTCCCTTCTCCATCCTAAAAGAGGAAAGGGAAATCAAAGCATGTGTTTAAGGAGAGTAATTAATAAGTAGTATGTCTTGACCTACTTTCATTCACAGCACCAACAAGGAACCCATCTGCAAGAACAAACATGTATAAGATACATCCTCAAGTATAAGAACAAATATTTAAGATACATCCTCAGGTTAATTTCTTAAAAAAACACAAAAATAAAAACTAATTACTCAAATATCACTTTTTAAAAACTATTTTCTTATATACCACAAAAATAAACTTATGAGGTTTAAGAGTGTCGAATCAACTGGCACCCTCAAATAAGAAATTATCATAAAAGCATTAACATAGATGGCGCCTTGATTAAAGAATTGTAATAGAAGGGCACCAACTACAATCTAAAAATGAAAAATTAAGAGACAGTTAAAAGGCAAGTATTTTTTTTTCCTTTATTTTTAAATATCTTTTGTTACGTGAAGAAAAAAAAAATATTAAAGAGACAACTAACTTGCCTGAGTGTTTGTGAGTGATTATTCACCATTGGATTTTGTGTATGAGTGGTTAGGTGTTGAAATGCCAACAAGCATATGGATAACATTTGTGAGCTAGTGTGTACTTGATATAAGGGGATAACATATCTAATAGCTTGCTGACACACAAAAACAAAGTTAAGCCAATGTTTTATTGGAAGGCGCCAAATTGATTAACGTCCTCCTTAAAAATTTTTGTTTTATAAGGCACCTTCAATCTACTTTTTATCACTAGTACACCAGTCGACTTGGCACCTTTAAGATAAAATAATTTTGTGATATATTAAAAAAATAATTTTGTATTAATAATGTTTCAGTAAATAGTTTTTATTTTTGTATTTTCTGGAGAAATTAACCACATCCTCAAGTATAAAGTGTGAGAAAATAAAATTTCAGTACCAAAATGGGAAAGCTATTACCGAAATTCTCACAATGCTCAAAGAAATCATTAAATTCATCCATAAGATCAGTATATTGTCCAAGTAAATCAGGTACTTGAAATGGAAGATTGAGATGATGTAAAAATATTAGTGCTAACAAAAGCTCTCAAACCTACTTAAGTTAAATGGAAAATCTCCATTTGGATAAACACAAGTTTGGACCGAGAGAGAAGCCTGATGATAACTAGGTCTCTTTGTGTAATTTTAAGTCATTACACACCTTGATGAATTTGCTCTCATAGTCCATATGTAAATGTCATTAGCATACAACTGAAAATGCTAATTAGGAAAACTATTTGAGCTTTCTTCTTGAAACATATATATATATATATATATATATATATATATATAGAGAGAGAGAGAGAGAGATAGAGAGAGAGAGAGAAAGAGAGATAGATAGAATAAAGTCATCCATCACATTCTCTGTCTCAAATCTTATCTCATGAATTTATAAGATTAGTTTAAAATCAAAGAAATAATATTACAAATGAAGAGGGGGAGTATGACATGATCTACATAGCCAAACAAGCTTAAATGGAGAAAGCCATATTTAAAGGTTAAAATCCGAATTTGGGTTTTCTAGGCAGTCTTCGGTAAAATGGTCATATCTCCTTGCCCGGGTATTGGATTGAGAAGATTCTTAATGCGTTGGAATGCTAAGAAACAGAACTACAACTTTCATGTTTATCACTCAAGAATTTTCGGTCATCTCAAGGGTCCAATTAGTTTGTGAAATCTCATCTTAGAGAGAACTCACCTAGTTTGGATTGTTCCCAACTTGCATGGCTCATGATGCACTCTTGGACTGCATTTCATTTTTTTGTTGGATTGATAAATTGGGTCTGGTTGGATGATAAATAAGCCCAATTTTCCTATTTTATTTTCTATTTTTGTATGTATTTTGAGAGTAAATTTTCATATGATTTTTTTATTCCCAAAGTCATATTTATGCTTTGTATTATTTTCCCAAATTTCCATAATTATTTGGATTCTTTAGCTGTTTTTCTAGGTTACAATGTACCATGCTTTTATAAACACTTGGTAGATGCATGATAGCAATTTCTTTGTAATTTCCTAGGATGATTAGTGAAGTTTCTAGGTTTATCATTTCCTATGTTAAGTAGTCTATAATAACCACATTGTAAAACATTTGTAATCATCTTGTGTTAAATGAATTTGAGTATTTTGGAAAGTCCAGATTTGAGAGTGTTCTCTCTTTGGTTCTTCATTGAACTTGCTGAACTTATCGCTTGGTTCTTGCCTCCTTATAAACAATAGGTTCAAGTGTTATACCTTGGGTTATTGCGTCAATATAGCCAATGGGCCGTGGTTGGGATCTCCTTTTTAATCTGTTAAGCTTTTTGGGGGGATATTCCAAATATTTGGTGTTGATTTTTGAAACTTTGTTTCTCAAGGGTTCACATCAAATAGTCTTCATAAGATGAATTGTAAAGTTAAAGGAAAATTTTATGAGTACACTTGCTAGTGTGTCCACTTTTCTACACCCTTGCTTTATAGTTATTTTGTATAAGTAAAAGTATAAATAAAAAGTAAGAGAGATGCCAAGAGAAAAAAAAAAAAAAAATGAGATATAAAAGTAGATGTACACTTTTAACTGTACACATAGTACTACTTTAAGTTATAACGGAAGAAAGAGTGATATAGCGACATTGGATTTTGTTTCAAATTAATATGATAACAAGCTAAGTGTTTGTAATTACTTGTATATATGAGGGAGAAAAGGACAACAAAATGAATTTTTAGTACACTCCATCAAGGATAAATGATTTACTAATATACCACATTTAGTAGCCATAAAAAATCTTATTATTAGTAGCACAGATGATGCTAACAAAAACTACTATCATATAATCAGTGAAGCCTTAAACATATATATAGAATCTTTCATCAATAATTTTTATTAACAAAAATGAAACAGATATAGAGAACAACTTATAAAAACCAATAATAATTTATAGCCCAAAAATAATGAAAATGCCTCTATCACAACCATATCTACAGCAAGTAGTACTATATGCACCCATGGGTTTAATCTAGCCCTCCTGCCAATTTAAGATATGGTTATATCTCAGTTAAAAAAAAAAAAAAATAGTCAGTAAAAATTTACACTTTTTACTTTCCACATAAATCATGCGTTTCCCATTTTGTTTTGGTGGAGTCATGTGTTTCCCATTTGGTAGTGTGCTGTTGTGTGTAACTGTGTGATATATATATATGTATGTGCATAGAATCATACTTTTCCACAATTCTTCTTCGCTTGTACTTGTGCTAGTGTTAGACTATTGGCTTGACAAGTAGGAAGTTTAATTATATATTAAAATGATCCTTGATTCCTCATAACTTATAAATACATGTTTGACCCTCTTATGCCATTCTTTCATAACCTTTAAAGCTTGGTTTTTGTTACATGTTTTTAAAAGTTAATTTTGAACAATAATTGTTTGTTTTCATTTTGAAGTCCTAATTTTGTATTCCAATAATATCACAGACATTAATAAAAAAATGTCTACTAACACAAATCATTCTGGTTTACTATATCCCCACCATCTGTTTATGAATGGCATGCCCCAAGAATTGAACTAGGAAACAAAATGACACACAAACTCATAATTAAATTATTGTGATTTTAAGTTCAACGAACATTTGGTGCTCAAATTCTTTACCATGTTGCTTGAAAAGGAGCTGCAATGATGAGGTGACTGGTAGTGAATAAAATAAATCTACAAAAAAAAATTTGAATTGAGATTATTTTAATACAAACCACTGAGGTATTCTTCAACCGTGAGAAGGAGCTTCTACATTGGTCTTACTGTAGTAACATGTCCATCTCAAAAGATGAAAACATAATATAATTGAAACCACAAGATTGACTCAAGTTTGTACCTGTCATTTTCATAACAATTCTTGCACATATGCTTGAAAGAGTAGTCCTTGCTTCTTGATGTTACTCAGTGGTCATTCAATACATGAGCACTAAGCTCAGATGTCTAACTAGCCACTAGAATTGGATATTGCAGAAGTTCAAAAACCCAAGGAGTTCCACGCGATGAAAACATATTAATAAGGCAAAAATTTCTGTACATCTTTGGGCAAAAGTTGATGGGTGGACTTAGAGTGTAGGTTCACAGTCACATATTAGGTCAAATTATTGAATGAATTTCAACTAGTTTTTCTTGCATCTTTCTTTTGCTTTAGCTCCATACATTTCATGCTTCAAGTATTTATCTTTGTCCTCTAACTTCGATGATATGGATAAATAACCATCACTTGACATTGACTCTGAAGTTATCGTATTTTGCAACACTAGACTTAGCTAAAGAGATATAGAAAAAAGAAAAAAAAAAATTAAGGAGAGTAACTAATAAGTACGAATTAAAATCTGCTACTTATTTATTATCTTATTCCCTGTTTCACTCCTATGATTGGCTAAAAAAATAAAGTAATATTGTTGTCCTACTTTTTTACTTTTTTATGTGTCTTGACTAATCTGTTGTATTGAGACAGTGTATGAAATACTGTTTGGGACAGTAAATTTAATTGTAGTAAGTACTATGTCTTGACATAATTTTATTCACAACACCAGCAAGGAACCCACCTGCAAGAACAAATATGTAAGATACATCCTCAAGTATGAAGTCCGAGAAAATAAAATTTCAATACCAAAGTGGGAAAGCTGTTACCAATATTCTAACAACGCTCCAAGAAATCATTAAATTCATCCATAAAATTAGAATATTTTCCAAGTAAATCAGGTACCTGAAATGGAAGATTTAGATGATGTAAAAACGTTTGTGCCAACAGAAGCTCTCAAATCTAATAAAGTCAAATAGAAAATCTCCATTTAGATAAGCATAAGTTTGGACCCAGGAAGAAACTTGATGATAACCTAGGTGTCTTTGTGTAATTTTATGTGATTACACACTTTGATGAATTTGCTCACATAGCCCATACGTAAATGCCATTAACATACGATTGAAATTTCTAATTAAGAAAACTATTTAAGCTTTCTTCTTGAAACAACCTGAGTTTAAATTAGATTCACAGCTATTTGCAGTAACATCTTGAAATAATTGGTTGCAATAACTATCTATCTATCTATGGATTTATATGTATATAGAATAAAGTTGGTTGTCTCATTTATTGTCCCAAACCTTATTTTATGAATTTAAGATTAGTACAAAATTAATAAAATAATATTACAAATGAAACAGATAATAGGATAGAGTTTAAGATAGAAAGTGAGATAGGCAACATGGTCCCTATATATGTATATACACAAAAGTAGTTCCACCAAGTCACCCCCTCAATATATATGTCTCCCTATCATTTTTTCAACATTTTCCTTAATTTTAACCTTGCAAAAAAAAAAAAAAAAAAAAAAAAAAGAGCTAAAACGAAACTATTCAATTGTAATCTTTATGCCTTCACTTGGAAACCTTAACTGTCTCTGCCTTTTCACCTAATTTTAGGTATTCTAATCAATCCAATTAAATATTATTTTATTAAATACGATAACAACAATCAACTCAAAAAGGAGGAGAGTTATCACACCATATTCTTTCCATTATTTTCTTGTTTTAAAATTTTCTAAATAATTAAAAATTCAGTTATAATCTTACATTCCATCACCACAAAACCCATACGTACCTCTAATTGATCATCTAATTTTACGTATTCCCATCAATCCAACTAAATATCTATCCCTATATATCTATACAATCTCATTAATTATAACTGATTTCCTTGCCAAAGAAAGTGTCAACTTTTATTCTCTTGTTCTAGGACATTAAATAGATCTAATAGATAAAATTAAAAAAAAAAAAAAAAAAACAACTGTGATAAATAGAAACACGTTTATGCGATGACTAAGAAACTAAAGGACAGACATAAAAAAAGTTAGGCTTTATAAATAAAATTATATCGCGAAAAATATTTTAGAATGAAAATATTGTTTGTATAGTGTGAAAATATAAACTTTGAATTTAGAATTCACATTTTTTAGGTTTGGGTTTATCATTAGAATTTAAGATTTATATTTAAAATCTAAGATTTATATTTTTAAGTTTAAGATTTATATTTTAAAATTAGAGTTTATACTTAAGAATTTAGAGTTTATGGTTTAGAATTTAGGAATCATATTTAGAGTTAGGGTTTATATTATAGAGTTAGGCTGAAATTAACAAAACTATTATTTTTAAAGATACATGATATTACGACTAATAATTTAATAAAACTAAATTGATTTTCGACAAAATATAAACATGTTTTTATTTAAAATAAAATTTATCACACTCCGCTTAATCTGGTTTGTTAGATTGATCAAATATCCCAGATTAAGAGAGTTAGGCTAACTTGGGTAAAAAGTAATTACTGAATCCATATCCATATATTTTCTCAGATTTTTCATTTTTAAAAAAATAAATGAGTTACCGTTCATTAACTCATGTTTCTCATTTCTTATTTATATGGCTGTGTATATATATATATATATATATATATATATATATATATATATATATATATATATAAAAAAAAGTCAGATATCATTACTGATTTCATGGGCAAGTCAGAAACCACCAAGATAGCATACTTTTTTTCTACCCTTTGTCAATTTTTTCCTTTAGTGGGATCATTTTATTTTCTTTTTGTTTCTACGACTAAACTATCAATCTCTCCTCTAAAGTCACAGCCATGACTCATCAAGCTATAGTCAGTTTCTTTCTCTTTTGTTTAGGCCATCATGTTTGTATCACATCTAAACTGAAATTATCCCTAATGCTTTTGTAAATTGTATTGCTACATTTATTAAACTTGCCCCCGAATAAGCACTTGTAAATTTAACATGTGTATATTTATATGAGGCCATGAAAGAGATGGGAGAGGTTTCCTTTTATCCAGGAGTATGCTCTTACTTGATTTTTTCATGCCTTTTATCTAGAGAAAAATAGATCATATATGTCTGCTGAGAGGGGACTTGACTGGCCAAAAAGATAGTCTTTTTGGTTTTAAGTATAAGATCTTTACCTTTATATATAATATTGTTCCATGCATTTATTTTTCAAATGCCGATTGCCTTAATTTGTTTTCAATAAATTTTGTGGTAGTTGATTTGACTCTCGAGCTTGGCTTGAATTCCTCTGTAGGAAAGGTTGGCTCTGGTTTTGGCATTGGAGCACTTGAAGAGCTTAATGCTGAGGATGAGGGTTTGTATGGCACTACAAAGGCCATCAATACCAAAACTTCATGTATTGCATAGGTGGCATACATGATTAAATATATAAGTACAGCCAAGCTGTGACAATCATAGCCTGACATAAGGATCTTACAAACTCATTCACCTTACATAGACGTAGGGCATACTCATTCAGAACAATTATACTTAACTTTTCTCTTAACGTGATCTCATTCTTTTTATTTTCCTATGTTAGGTAGAGTGCAAATTAACCCATTCTCTTCTATAAACTTAGAAAGTGGTATTTCATTTTGCCATATTTCTCTATAAATGTATGTGATGTATGGATGCCTCAAGTACACTTAACACTACTAAGACAAGTCAATTTTATTTGTATTCTGTTAGCCTCAACACATACAGTTGAAGATAAGAGCTAGGAATATAAATAATTTTTTTGTACAAACTCCTAGTATCCGATATTACATTAAGTATCAACTAATTCAATTCAAATTAGACAAGATTACAAAAGCGATAAAAAAAATTTTACTAAATTTTAACAAGTTAGTAATATAATCTCCTTGTTTCATATTATAAGCCTTTTCAACTCAAACACACAGTTTGAGAAAAGTTATTAAAATTAGTTAATTTATTGATTTTAAAAAAACAAAATATAATATTCTAAATTTACTTTCATTTAATGCCAAATTAATTCTTCACATTAATCAAAATATAGAAATTAAAAAGAGACACTATTAATTAAGGATAAATATAAAAAAATAATTTTAAAACTTCGCAAAGGGTTTTATATTAAGAAATACTCAAAGTGGTCTTATAATATAAAACAGAAGGAGTATTAAATAAACTTAACAATTAAAAATCCATTAATTTCACTTATATTACTTATATTAACTATATGTTTTCTCTCATCCTTACCCTTATATCTATCTAATCAACAACTCCCTCCCAATTTTTTTTATATGACACTTGTTAAAAAGTTTCAGTGGTTTTATTATAAAGCATTTTACAATTATAATGTAGCATTTACTTTTACTTTTTGTAGTTTATTTTTAATAAATAGTTTAACTATTTATGTTATTGATTATTCATTAATAAAAATAATATTAAATAAGAATAAATTTAGAATGTTATAAATTTTTATAAAAAGTGATTAAAACCAACTAATTTTATTAATATATGTGCACCCACAACTACAAGTATATGTAATGAATGACATAATCAATTTATTTTCTTCTCTTTCGCGTTGACCACATTCACTGTTGTCTAGGCTCAGATATGCCTATGTCAAGATATGTGGTTGAAGAGAAAAAGAGAAATTGATTATGTCATTCATATCATATGCTTGTGGTTGTGTATGCATATATATTAATAAAGTTATTTGGCTTTATAGTTTTTTTAAAATGTCAAAATATTTTAATTTTATTTAATATTATTTCTTATTAATGAGCGACTAATAATATAAATGATTAAAGTATTTATTAAGAATAAATTATGAAAAATAAAATAAATGCCTCATTAAAATTATAAAATGTCTTATAATAAACACTATTAAAACTTTTTAAAATATACCTTATAATAAAAACTAAGTGAAGTACTCCCTTTGTTTCAAATTATAATAATTCTTCTAAAAAATTTGATTGTTTTGTAATATAAGATATTTTACAAAGTTTTAGAATTTTTTTTTTTCATATTTTTCCCAATTAATATGGTTACTCTTTCCAATTCATATTTTTTTGTATGACGTGGAAAATTAATACACCTTACTTTAGTATCAAATCATCATGTCTTTGTAGTCAATTGGACTCTTCATTAGTGCTGAAAATGACTAATAAATTGGTGCTTAACCTCTCCATTTCTTTTAGCATATAAAAGAAGCTCTTTCATTTTTCCAAGTACCCACCCCAAAAAACAAGTTGATTTCTCCTTTTCATTTCTTTCCTCACTCCCCTATTATGCTTTGCATAAGTTGAAATCTCATTCTTAGTATTCTCTTATCTTTGTCCCTTATTTCGGTGTAAACCCAAACTCTTTCTATTTAAAGAGTTAGGATGGCCAAGCTTTTTTTAATTCAAAATTTTAATTTGGTGGGAGCCAAATTTTCAAATTAAATTCATTCAATTTCAAAATTTAGAAGTAAAATTTTGATTGTAAGATTTAATGAATTTAAAGTGACTCAATTAATATAACACTAAAGTGACGTTAAATTATGATAAATTTGAAATGTTGTAATTTTTTTAAAAAACTAATTCTAACCTCTCTTTTTTAAATGTGTGATTCAGTTTGAAAGATTTTATAATTTTTTAAAAAAGTGAGTAAATCCTACAAAACCTTTCATGCTAAACCCCTATATGCTAAATTCCAAAACCCAACACCTTAAAACCCTAAATGTTATTAATACAAACTAAAGAACATAAATACTTGTGTTAATGTCATAACAAATCATTAGTTATTTATTTATATTAATTACTTTTATTAATAAAGTATTAATCATATAACCAATAAGACAAAACCAGTTAATATGGTCCAAATTCTTATCCTCACCTCTTAGGCCATTTGATAATTTAATAAAATTATTGATTTCTTTTCATCTTTAATTTGAGTTTTTCTTTTGCAAAGTTTAACAATATTTTAAGCACTTTTATTTAAGATATGATTATAATTAAGTAAAAAAAAATCACATTTCAGTTTTCACATACATAATGTGTTTCCCATTATTTTTGGTGGAGTCGCGTGTTTCTCATTTGCTGCTGGTGTGTTAGTATGTATGACTATGTATTATATACGTATTTGATGAAATGCATACAATTATTCATTTCCAAAATTTTTCTTAGCTTGCTCTCACTTATGCCAGTGTTAGACTCTAGGCTTGAATTAGAAAGTTGAATTAGATATTGAAATGTTCTTTGATTCCTTATAATGTATAAACATATGTTGAGTATCTTATACCATATTTTTATAGTCTTTAAACTTTGACCTACATTATATGCTTTGTGAAAGTCTATATTCAACCAAAATAATAAATTATGCATTTCTCTCATTTTGAACTTGTTTTTGGGAAAAAAATTCTTCATTTGTCCCAAGAACAGTTGAAAATGAGAGAAACAAATCATTGATCAAAATAAAATTTTAGAAGTACTTAATATAAGATAAGATTTAAAGGCTATGAAAAAATGGTTCAAAACATTGAAGGTTCATTTTCATTGGGAACTTTGGCTAACCACCCTAAGCTTGAGGTTCTTCATTTTCCATCACGTTGTAGTTCATTGCAAGTAGAAACTAAATAATAACTTGTGATTGAAAGGGTTGATTTTGAGGACTAACTCATTAGTTGGAAATATTAAGTCATCCTCGCACATGCCAAACAAATCTTATGTGACGTTGCATGTGTATGAAGGACTAATTTTCGGTGGTAGAAGTAAGGACGTCTCTTACCACTTGAGCTAGCTAGCTCAAGTGGTAAGATGTGTCCCTCTTCAGGGAACAAAACCTCTAGGCCTGGGATTCGAGACAAACCTCACCCACTTAGAGAACAATACCTTGGGGCCTGCCCCCAACATCTTAAATCCTAGAAGACAACAATTTTGTGATTGAGCAAAAGTTGGTAGAAAATTAGTGGGAAATTTTAGAAAAATTATATCAAATTTGGGCAGGAATTTTTAGTTGTCAATTATAGAAGCAAGGCTTCTCAATTGGCTACTCTTGATTTGTTGATTTGTTTTGATCTTATATGTTTAAGCTGTTTCATTATTCCATTTTCGATTACAGTATTGTTATGAATTAATACTGAAGTTGGATTTTTTTAAGAAATTTTTGTTGTTTTCATTTTTAAATTCTAAATGAACCTAAAATCTTTCTATCCTTTAAGACGGATAAACCGTTCTTCTAGATAATGCTTATCCTCACCTAGGTCAGATAGTACAAGTTCAGTCTTATAAAAGACCGGACCACCTACCTTTCCATGATAAGTGAAGGGTCTTAAGACCCTAAAAATTCAAATACACCCTAATATGTATACATGCTAATTACAATGCAAAATTTGAGAGCGGGATACAAGAAAATTCCAATGGGGTGAAAATTTTAATTATGAAACAACAAACTTCTATATCTTTGTTCTCTAACTTAAAACTGCAACTTCGGATACAATAATAATGAAATAAATAAAGAAAAAGTGAATAAAATAAGATGAAAACACAAAGTGCCATTCAGCCAAGCACGATCTTATTACTTTCTCTGTTCTTTTTCTCTACTTCAAACTGCAACTCCTCTTTTTTTCTTTTCTTTTTTTCCTTTTTTACTTTTCAAGTGAGATAATAAAAAACAAAAAACAAAATAAGAAAGGCCCTTTGGCCCGAGCAAACAAATATGAAACTATTTTATTTTATTTTTTTGTTGTTTCAAGAAAAAAAAAATGACTTAATATATATGCAAACAACTACCAAATTAAACATTGTCAAAAAGGTACATGCAACCAACAAGCATCCAGACAAATAAGAAGGCAGTAAAATCACACTATGAATAAAGCTCACAGATTGTCAATAAGGTCACATCTTAGACAAAAACTCACTCGGACCAAACAACTTAAGTTACATTCACATTCTCCAACTCAAGACCCACAGCTCAGAAAACTCAGTAATCACAGATTGGAGATAACAAATGAGCCAGCAATCTCAAATATTCATCAACCATAAACTCATCACGATCCACATAACCGAAACCATAGCTAGCAAACACATGTTTCTAAGCTTGAACATCAGCACAACTCATAATCAAGGGAAAGAATATCCACAAAATCCTATGCCACATTGCTAATTTGCCATAAGGGCAAAATGAAATTCAAAGTGAACATTCAGATTCATAGTTGGATGAAAGGAAGGGTGTGAAGCATGCTTCGGTCAATAAAATGGTCTCAAAACAACTAATCATCTCGATCCTTTGAGAAACCAAACATTGAGTACAATCAAGGATTAACACAACTTCCAAATATAGAGCTCATATTCAAGAACCATCCTCAAATATTAATGTAAGAATGCAAAGGTAAATCCATCACCAAGCTCAAGCACTCATCCAAACAAAATTCTCAACAAGCCAAATATCTACCCATTTATGAATCACTACCCTAATCAATTGTACCCAAACCACTTGTTTTCATATATACGCCTCATCCCATTCTCCTTCTTTTTCTTTTTGTTTTATGGTTGTTTGCTTTTGCACGCCCCACCAAGAAATACAAACATACAAGACAGCCAAGCAACATTCTTTTTTATCCATAGTACTCAGAAACGGAAGGCAAGAAAACAACAAATAGAAAACATGATACCAGACCGAAAAAGTTAACCAATACAGCTAGGGGATTAGCACAATACATACCAATCTATTTAGAGAGGAATTAGCATGTGACCCACTAAATAACACAAAAAGCTTTACAAAAATTTCTAGAATAAGAGAGACTAAAAACAACCCCTACCAAAAGAACCAAAGACCATGTAAACCAAGCTAATAATTAACCACATGAAATAGAATCTATATCTTATGGAAAATAGCAAACCCAAAAATCCAAAATCTAAGGTTAAACAAGGAAATATACTATGAATGAAAAATAAATAAATGAAAGGGCAAAACACACACACACACCATCAAATCCATGAATCAGCTAAGTTCAATCCAGCAACTCCCAAGAGCAGAAAGAAGATAGGTTTATCACATTTAAAAGAACACAAGTCAAGAACTAAAAACTCCTCTAAAACCTATCAAACTATCATGAATTCAACATCATCATTCATGGGCAAAATATAAAGACAGAGTGGCAAATTTCATCCGACAAATATCCAGAAACATATTCAAGTAGAGAGGATCAACTAAGGCACAGATTGAAACCTCACAGAAGAGCAAACCAAGAATTTTTTATGCTAAAATATTTTCAAGTATATTCGACATTGCAGAAACAACTCTAACAGTCTATCTTTATGGCTTGACATATCCAGATAGATTCCTTACAACAGGAAATCATGAATTTCAATTTCAAGCACCTCAGATTAAAACAGGACAAAACTCCCTTGGTAATTTTACACAGTAGAGATGGTCATGAACATTTCAAATATACTCAACAAGTGGGAATTACATAATACAAACCAATGCAGAGTACCCAAAATTTTTTTTATTAACATCACATAACACCATAATACTCACCCTAACCATATAAGTCAAGCGTCAACGGAATCTCAGCAACAGAAGTAATTCAAGGAGTATAAAAGTGGGCATTCATTCCTCGACACTGCTAAGATTGCTGACTTATCCTTGAATCTCACTTCAACAACTATACATGGCTTCTATAATTTGCCTTTCCTTTTCTTTCTTGCCGAACTATTACTATTTTTCTCTATTCTTCCCTTTCACTTCTTCGCTTCTTTCCCTGATCTTTTCTCCAAATTCTCAGAACCCAGAGATGAAGAAATCAAAGGCCAAGCTTGAAAAATCCCCCAAAAATCACTCTAAACTCTCTAAGCCCTCTTTCTCCCCGATAGCTCTCTATCACCTCTTTGGTCACTCTCTGTTTTTCGACTTCTCAATTTCCTTCTTTTCTATGTTCTTTTTCTTGCTTTTTTTCTTCTCACGCTTGCTTTCACCCTATCATAAAAACCCCCCGAGCCCCCTTTCCTCTATTGCTCTCTATAGCCTTCCAATCTTCTCTTTTCCACCAATCAAAATGCTTCTGCCTCACCACGCTCCTTACCTGCCTTTGAGCTGCTCTGATGGGAGCTCACCTCCACCACCACTGCTGTGCGCTCCGCGTCGCTGCTACCTCTCTTTCTGCTGTCCTTTTCCTTTTGCTCCGCTGCAGCTTCGCTGCTCCTCCCCTTTCCCTTCTCTTCCTTTTCTTTTTTCACGCCGAAGCGTGTTCTCTTTTTTTTTTTTTTTTCCTTCTAAATCTATTATTTTTTTAATTATATATATTTTCTCTTCACTGCTCTTCTTTTCTTTCTTCTTTTTTTTTTTTTTTTTTTTACCGCCTCCCTTTTTTTTCTTCTATTCTTTTTTTTTTCTCTATTTTTCTAGAAAAAAAATAAGCAAATGAAATAAAATAAAAATAAAGATAATAATAAAATAAAATCAAAATAAATATAAATGTTTAGATAAAATATAGTATTTATTACTAGACTTTAAAATTAAAGTAGCTATTATTTCATTGTCACTAAAAAAAAAAAAAAAAAAAGGTAGCAATTATTTGTACCAATGATCCTTTGCCACTTAAAGACCCAAAGCTGCTTCTTTAACTACTCGAATGCAGATAATGTTCGAATGTTTAATTGAGTATAATAGTTTTATCCTTGCACTTCATCTTCTTTATAGTTAGAATTAATTAGATTTTAAAATGTGAAAAACAATAAGTCCCGATAAAATAGTGTTTTAGATTACTCAATAATGTAATTCTTAACAATAAGCGAGGACAATGTTATCAAAGGAGAGAGGAAGACTATATCAACAAGGAAGAGTCATAAGCATGATACAATCCTTTATTCTGAACGGAACATATTCTAGATTTCACACAATGTATAACTAATTATACATTCTTCAATACTGTAGAAAACAGGAAGGAACAAACCTATCCACAAAACGAAACCAAGCCAAGTGACATTGAATGTCAATGAAAAGCACAATTCTATCCAACAAACGGAACCAAGCCAAGCGCCATTGAACATTAATGCAAAGAACAAGTACTAACCCTAAGAAAAATGTTACATATGCTCCAACAAAAGTCCACAAGAAAGCAACCATGTCAATTGCACTTTCTTTTGATTTAAGTTGCGACACTGGAGATGGTGGTGTGTTATCTTCACAGCTTCTAAGGAGTGGTCCACAAAGATGAGGATTACCTCTATAGTTGTTTTCGTCGAAGTTTGCAAACTGTCCCGAGCTAGGAGGTATTCCAAAGAGATTGTTGTATGACACATTAAAAATTGCTAAAAAATGTAATTGGGATAATTCATGAGGTATTTCACCTGTCAAATTATTATAAGACAAGTCAAGGCTCTCTATAAGAGAAAGATTAGAGAAAGTGTTTGGCATGGAACCTATGAAGAAATTATGAGACAAGTTCAAGGCTCGAATTCTATAAAGGTAACCAATTTGTGGGGGGATGGTACCACTGAGCTGATTGCTTGAGAGATCTAATCCAGTCATATAGCCTAGGATTTTACCTCCGTAAGTGTAATAATTGCTCTTTGTTCTGAATTCCACTTCCACTTGTACTTCTTCATTGAATATGTTCATAGTGAATTCATCATTCAATTGCACACTAGCTTTTGAGTAGATATCTGAAAAGTTTATTTCGCCTGCAATTGCAATCGCGGTTGACTCTTTGAAGCTTTGATCATAGTCAGCATATCCTGCAAATTGAAATGACATATTTGCTATGCATGATGGAACGGATCCTTCCAATTTATTGTGTGATAGGTCCAAAATGCTAAAACTTTTAATTTGACACAATTCAATTGGAATATGCCCATTAAAATTATTCTTTCCTAATAGAAGTACTCGCAATGTGGATAGGTTTCTTATCCATAGAGGAATACTTCCTGAAAACTTGTTGTCCGTCAAATCAAGCACTTCTAATTTTGAGCTCTTAGATAACATGGAAGGTATAGATCCTGAAAAAGCATTCTTTTGCAAATACAAGAACCTCAGAGATGTCAAATTAAGGTCTGGTGCAAAACTTGATAACTTGTTACGAGAGAGATCTAAAATCTCAAGCCTTTTTAAATCCAAAAGTCCATTAGGGACCTGACCTTCTAATTGATTTTCAGTCATGAGAATGAGTTTGAGAGATGAACAACTCCCAATTGCATTAGGAATTTGACCTGCAATTGAATTGTTGGATATGTCAATAATGGATAAGCTAGTAATGTTTCCCAATTCCTCTTCAAGTTTCCCACTGAAGTTGTTATTATTCAGGTATAGGGATGCTAGCTCAGTCCATCTAACAGATTTAGGTATTATTGGGCCTTGGAGAAAGTTGTTGGACAACCTCAAATAGCTCAATGAAGTGCAATTAGTGGCCAATTGTTCTGGTATTTTTCCTCTGAAATGGTTGTGAGACAAATCCAATGACCAGATTTGTTTCATTTCACCAATAGATGAGGGTATGTTGCCTTCAAAACTATTCATATAAAGGCTCAGGACTGTAACGCTTGGAAGGAGAAGACCAATATCTTTGGCCAGTAACCCACTCATCTTGTTGCTTGATATATCAAGGAACCTCATCTCCAGTATGGGCGAGGACAAGTTAATGTTTCCTGTGAATAAGTTATTCTTCAAAGTCAAAACTTCCAATCCCGAGTTATTGTGCATCAACCAACTTGGGAATGTTCCAACCATGTTGTTGTGAGAGAGGTCTACGTATTTCAAATTATTTTGGAACATAAGAAAACTGGGAATTGTTCTTCCGCTGTTCATGTTTAAGTTGCATCTTCGTAGAATAAGGGATTTCAACTGAAATGTTGGAAGCCATTGATGATTTTCAGTTTCTACTTGTAGCTGATTGCTTCTAGATGGAAAATGGAGAACTTCAAGCTTGGAATGGTTAGCCAGAGTTCTCAATGAAAATGAGCCTTGAATGTCATTTTCTAGGAAGGAAAGGTATTCAAGGGATGTAAGGTTGACAATGAATGACGGCAAATGGCCACTTAGCATATTGTGTGTAAGATCAAGTATTCGAAGGTTAGACAAGTTACCGAGACACTCAGGTAAGTCGCCATTAAATTCGTTGCTACTAAGATCCAGCTCCTCAAGATTCTTCATTTCACATAGTCCTATCAAAAATAGTGAATTGAACACACACTTAATTGACTTGAGTGGTGTTAAAACTTACACCTTATAAATACATATATATATATATATATATATATATATATATATAGGAATCACAGCCATATATATATAGGGCTCTATATAGGAATCTTCAAAGAAAACTTACCAGTTCACATCATAATTCCTCTCTCTCTCTCTCTCTCTCTATATATATATATACACAATATTTTCTTAAAAAACTTTTGGATCATTCAATAATTAGTGGCCAGTAAAGTCACTTTAGCTTGTTAAAGTAAAAATATTTATAAATAATATATATGTGTGTATATATATATACACATTTAGTAACTTAAAAGATCATTCTACAAACAAAAGTCTCGAGATATTAGGATGTAGTACTAAGAATAGGTTTTGTATAAATTTGATAATTCCAAAGCAAAACACCTTCGATATTGAAAAAAAATATATAAAATTCAATATCACATTTCCTGATTTAATTGTTAGAATTGAGGTGTGGTAACGACTGAACTCTTTATCACATACTCAAGAAAAAAAAAATTAATTGTATTGGAAATTATGAATTATAGAATAAGGATATATACCAAATTACAAACGAGTGGTTTGCAGCAAAAGAAAGGAGAAAAGTTAGCTTGTAGTATTATCCTTTTTGGCTTTTTCCAAACTCAAGGACCTCATCCAAAATACTCTCAATTTAAATTTATAATCTTTGGTTTCTTTCACTTACCTTTTTCTTCAACAAAACCTTCAAAGCTGTTATCAGATAAGTCCAAGCTTCGCAATTCATCAAAAGGAAGAAACAAAGAACCGTTGAGAAACCAATCACCATCTGCTGAAAAACCATTAAGGGACAATTCAGCTATATGACCAGTCAAGGTATTGCACTTGACTAATTCCCAAGCACAACAATTAGCTGCTTTATCATCAACCCATGAATCCAGTGCTGCTTCATCAGCTCCATTTAAAGAAAAGTAGGCCTTGATTTGAATCAGACCCAACCTCTCTTTCTCTAAGCAGCCACTGCAATCTGGCATCTGAACTGCCAACAAAATCAGCCAAAACAATATTACTGAGTATTTAATTGAAACCCACTCCATATCAGAGAAACGCACACTCTGTTAACAAGTTACTCTCCTATGAATCCCTTGTGTATAGAAAACCCAAAACCTGGACTTTAAATAAACCCAAAATTTGACGAAAAGTAACTGTAATTTTCCATGGCGTGGCATTCGGTGCAGAAAATTGTTTGATTATGCAGATTAAGTTAACGCGTTAATTTACAGTAACCAAAAGCCGTGGGCCACACCTTGGTCTTTGTCTTCTCAATGAAGGCAAAATTATTCCACAATGTGGGACCAAACAACGAAGTTTGAAAGTGTCTCCCAAAGATATTAGGAACACTTAAAATATAATATATTACCTTTCATTCTATGGAGATTCTCAAAATATCCAACTAAAATACTTTTATGTATAAAATAAAATAAGTACAATAAATAAGGGCACAAGTGTTAATTGCTCCAAAGAATATAACAGCTGCATATATGGCTGCAAGAAGATTAAACACGTCTTGTTGATTTTTTTTAATATGGAATAAAATAATATATATATATATATATATATATATATATATATAAATGATTAATTCAAATTTATAATGATATATTAATTTAAATTATAATATATTTATTACTTATATACATTTAATATTAGTAATATTTAAAATATACTATATTTTTCTTATAATAAAATTATCTGTAAATTTCCACGATTTTTCAAATTTATGTAAAGGTGGAGACAGAAATCGTACTCTTCACTCCTACCTTGTTGTCACTCCTTTATTGTCAGAAATCTAAAAATGTCTCCCAAAGATAATATTGTTAATAAAAAAAGGCGACCCCACATAAAAAGTTATGGCAAAAAATGAAAGATGCTCATTTAAGCATGTCCACCTTAGTTAATTTTGTACTTGTGGTGCTCCTTCTCTTGACTAATGCGTTTCCAGTAACCAAAAGCCTTAAGCCCCACCTTAACAGGTGAACTAATCATTTAAAGACTTAAGTTATACAAAAATTAAATCAGAAACTAAACTTATGTTTAAAAGGTATGCAGAGGGATTGGCACGAAATTTCAATTGGATGAAGCTCAGTTTTTTAGTTGGTTTAGTTATTTGAAATTAGGAACTTTGAAGCTGGGCCTTATAGATTTTGTTTTGTGCTGCAATGAGGAAGACCAGATTTTTAAGTTCCTATGCAAGGGAGGGAGGAAGCAATTATTTCACTTTTTCACCTTCATCCCTTGAAGAACCAGCTAGTTATTATTTGTATCAATAACCTTAAGCCACTTACAATCCCTTATCCCCAAAATTCCAATTTTTTTGGGCATGATGTTTAAACCATGGGCATTGTGAATCTCTATTGACTTTAATGCTTGATTTTAATTTAATATAGTGGATGTGTTATTGTTAGATTTTTATTTTAATTTTTTATTGGAGCATTAAATTTTTTAAATTGTTCGAACCAAACAATTTTATTTTGAAAATCAAGAAATTTAAACCAAATCTCACCAATAATATTTGAGTTGCTTGGTTTGAATTTTTCTAAAAATTATACCAAACCACACTACACTAATCTCACAGAGTTTAATTGCGTGTAACATATTATCCTTGCACTAACTACAAAGACATCTTTTATCACACAATGTACCTTGATGTCCCATCGCATTTTTATTTGTTAAAAAAATTAATATACACTAACCTAATAATCTTAATTGTATTATTTTATAATTTTTAACTAATTGGAATAAGTATGTTATGAGATAAAGAATGGTACACATTATAGGAGATGTTGTCGTACACTCATCCTCTTTGCAGATATATATCTAATGTACAGGTTGTTGTGCAACATTACGAACTTCCAGTACTGTCATGTGTTGTTTTTGAATTTGTTAGCTTTATCTAGTCAACCTAAATAATTGATGAATAATTCTCTTCTTTCACACCAATAAGTTGGAATTAATTCGGTTTAAAAAAATGAAAAAAGAAAAAAAAAATAGAGAAAAGTCACTGATAATATAATGTTTTAATTTATTGAATAATGTACTAATTAAAATAGTAACACGATCTTGTCCTATTGGAAGACAGTCTCGCTAAACAATCAAAGACTTGAAGCATAATACAGTCCTATATTCTAAATTCTCATATTCATTATACGTCACCCTCAATACTGCACGAAACGTGGCATTCGGATGTTCTGCAGTCGGGGCGTCTGCAGTCGGCATCTGACGACTGTCGTCACACGTCAGCTTGTCCCTCTTTATCTCAGCCGTCTATCCGTCCCGCGTGTTTAATGAGCTTTGTCTCTTAGTCTTGGCATGGACGGCTGGGATGAAGAGGGCAGGCTGAGACGCGACGACAGTCGTCGGATACCGACTGCAAGGGTTGACTGCAGACGCCCGACTTTAGAAAACCCAAGTCCCGAAACGTGAAGGAACAAATGCTGAAATGCTGAAAGTTTTGATTTGACACAATTCAGTTGGAATATGACTAAATAATCCAATAAGTATCTTTTGGATCAATAATGTTTAATTAGTGTTATAGTAACTTGTGAAGAGTAGAAAAAGAATATTGACCCAATTTTTTGTTTGTACCTTGCAACGGGATTGAACCATCCAAGAAGTTGTTGCTTATATCAGTTATTGGGAGGTTGGACAAGTTGCCTAGACACTCAAGAAGTTTGACACTAAAAAGGTTGCTGCTAAGATCCAACTCTTTTAAGGTTCTTCATTTCTCACAATCCTAACAAAAGAAATGAATTGAACAACCTTATTTGACTTGAGCAGTATTATTAATTAGAACTATACGCTATAAATATTTATATATCTTAATGAAACATCTTTTGGATCAATCAATGTTCAATGGTAAAATAACTTGTGAAGAATAAGAATAGAATATAGACCATATTTCACGTTTGTTCCTTGGAAACAGAGTGAGCCATTCAGGAAGTTGTTATTTAGGTCTAATACTTCCAAGTTTCCACAAAATCTGCAGTAAGAAGGAACATAGGTCAGTGTTTATAATTTTTCTCTTTTTTTTCCTTGACCAATTTCTTAAGTACAAACTAACATGTTTTCAATGAAATTGAAAGGTGTAACAACTATAATTATAATTTAAATAATAATATATTTTACAATAAATACTTTTTGCAAAAAAGTATCAAGTTAATCACTTGATTGTCTCCAAATTTTTAAGATTAGGGAAATCTATCAAAAAAAAAAAAAATGTGAAAGGAGAAGGAAGGAATAGAATAGAAGTTAAACCATATAATGCTATTTTAAATATTAAACAAATAAAGCATAAAAGGATACTTGCCTTGACTATATAACTAACTGGGTAAGTTGTTATAATTTAGCTTCAAAATCTTTATTGACTTTAAGCCTTTAAAGCCAGCTAAGATGCTACTATTAAAATTATTCGAATTAAGGTTTAGTATCTCCAATTTCTTCAATCTGAAAATTAATCCATCAAAAAATGCAAATTGATGGATAACTTTAGTTAGAGTGATTAAATGACTGATACATAATAGACATCGACCTCAAAGGGACTCGCGAGAATGTAATTAACAATTTAGTAATTAATTATTAGAAATGGGTTGGCAAAGATTGAATTCTTAAAGAGTTTTACCCCTCAAGGAGATTGAATCAATCAAGTAGAAGAAGTTGTAGCTTAGATCAAGTACTCGGAGGTAGGATAAGTTGCCTAAGCACTCAGGAAAATTGTCACTGAAATCGTTGTTGCTAAGATTTAGCTCCTCAAGTTTCTTCATTTCACATAGTCCTGCCAAAAGTAATTAATTAAGTACATCTTAATTGACTTGAATACTATTAAAAGTACACCTTTCAAATATTTATATTTCTCGGCAATTCTACAGAAACTCTTTTGAATCAATCAATGTTCAGTAGTATAGTAATTGCTAAGAGTAGGAGAAGAATAAAAACCAGATTTCAAGTCTGTTCCTTGCAAAAAGAATGAATCATTCAAGTAGTTGGAGCTTATATTAAGTACTCGAAGGTTGGACAAGTTGCTTAAGCATTCAGGAAAGTTGTGAAATATGTTCCGGCAAAGATCTAGCTTCTCAAGATCCTTCATTTCACATAGCCCTGTAAAAAGATGAATTGAACAAACCTTGATTAACTTGAACAGTATTAAAAGTTCACCAGACAAATATATCTCAATAAATTCAATAAGCATCTTTTGAATCAATAAATATTCAAGAGAAACGTTTTTTTTTTTTTTTTTTGGGATTACTCATTATCCCAAACATAGAATAAGGATAAAAATAATTACAAAGTTCGAATGCATAAGAAGTGTACAGCAAATGAAAAGAGAAAAACAGTACTTGTAGTATTTTAACACCTTGCTTTACTTACCATCAACCAAATCATGAAACCAGTTATAAGATAAGTCCAGGATTCGAAGTTCCTCAAAGGGAAGAAACAAAGAATCGTTTAGCAACCGAACACCATCAACCGTAATATTATGAAAGGACAACTCAACTAAAGGGATTGCAAGTGACTAATTCCCAAGCACAACAATTAGCTGCTCTGTCATCAACCCATGAATCCAGTTTATCAAAGTTATAAACTCCCTCTGAAGCAAAGAAGGCCTTGATCTGCAGCAGACCCATCCTCTCTTTCTCTAAGCATCCACTGCATTGATCTGGCATCTGAGCTATCACCAAAATCAGCCATAACATTAATGAATATTTAACTGAAACAAACTCCATATCAGAGAAATGCAGCCTTTGTTGACAGGTTGCTTCTCTCTGGATGCCTGCGAGTTCACTCAAGTATATGATTATATATATGCTAATAACTGATGAGACTGTAATCTGCTGTTAAAATTGGAAACTTCTGAAATTTTTATCTTTTAAAAGGATGAATATGAGAGGGTTATCATGTTCTTATCATGCTTAAATATAAATGATAAAATGGTTGCTTTCTCATGAATTGAGAAGCTTTGAATTTCATTGATATATATATATATATATATATATATATATATATATATATATATATATATATATATATATATATATATATATATATATATATATTAGTTTTACCATTTCAAAAGTCGTTGGATAGAAGAGAACTACCATCTAATGATGCCTTTGAGATTAAAGAAATTAGAAATGTATCTCCTTTCTTACACGAAACAAAGAAAAAAAAAAATGAAATATATTATAGCTGTTAGATGTATGAATCATAACAAAATTAACAAAACGCGCTTAAAACAAGTGAAGTATACAACTTTTATTACTATTCCTACAAAAGTAAAGGATTGAGAAAAAAAAAATTAACTATTGCTGTTTGAAAACATTTAATCTCATGGAAAACAAAATCATGGGGATAGAAAGGGGGCAAGAAAATTAAAAAAAAAATTAAAAGTCATGACTTGCTCAAACCAAGCTAGCACATGACCCAATTCAACGCGAGTTTCAGGGAAAGTTTTCGAAGTTGCACCTTTTCTCAATTGTTGTCGTTACTCTCTATTTAGTATTTTTTTTTTTTTTAATTGAGCCCTTTATCTTCAATCTTTTTTGTAGATTTAGGGATTTGAGTTCTTTTTTTTTTTTTTTTTTTCTTTTTCTTAAAGATCGCACCTGAGGATCATTTTCTACAACTTTCGATGTCCTCATCCAAATTATTGGTAGCTCATCTATGTCACTATTGGCTTGGCACCACCCATAAAAATTTTGAGATATGGGCATGTCTTGCTATAGATTTGTGAAGAAATTTGAGTTATGAGTATGTTTATTTTGAGTTCTTTCTTGTTGCATGCCAAATGTTTGTTAAAATGTTTAGAAAAAATCGAGATATTGGTATTTTTTTCTCTTATTATTGTTATAGAGCTTGTTGTTTATCCTTTTAACTAAACTTATATACCAGTTTCCTTTGTTCTAGATAATGGATTCTAGCCCCAGTACTCATAGTTATCTCTTGTTTGTGGTAACAGAGTATAAATGTACACTATCAAATCTAGTTGACAAGATATTCCAAGATTGGCGCACCTACCGTGTCTGAGCAATTAACTACTAAAATATTATAACTAAAGTATTATTTAGGCTCTAAAAAACAAGTGACAAAAGCAAAATTAAAATGATAAATACAAATGCAAGCTCAACTAAAAAGGATTAAAATCAAGAACTAAAAGCCTAGGATTTCAATTTACCTCACCTATTAGTATTTAATTATCTAATCTCTTTAATCATGTTCAATTCTACCAATTGTTAACCAAAAAATCCCTTACTTAGTAATGAGCCCTTCTTGAGGTCAAATTAACCTTACTTTAGTCACCAATCCAATCATATCCCTGTGTGGATTACAATAATCTAAGTTGCATTAGAATCTATGGATTCCTTTTATGGCTATATAAAGTCTTAGAATATTTTTATCCTAAACTCTACTATGCAATTTTTTTCCCAAGGTCTAAGTTGCCTACTTCTTTCTTAGGTTGTAGTAACTCAAATTCTTCTACTAATAGGCCAAATCAATAGAAGAGTAAAGTATAGAGAAATGAAACTCAATTAAATAGAAATTGAAACTAAATTAAAGTAAAAAGAAATCTAATACATGAAGTATTGGCTGCATGATAGCCTTAGGAAAAGAAATTAGAAACACATGTTCATAGTAGTAATCACCAAATTGAAAGAAAGCATTAGATCTAAAACGAAAGAGGAAGAAGAGCTCTAGATGAGATCTCCACGGTTCCTTATCTCCAGCCCTCCAACATTCTCCCAAAGTGGCAAAAGGTTCTAAACCTAATTCTAAAAGAGCTATTTATACTTAAGAAAAAATCTTATGGACCTAGGACTCCTAATTACACAAGAATTAGAATAGATCTTCAAAATTTTCAAACTAGTGTAGCTACACAGAAATATTGGCTGGCAGTGACTAGTATACCGGCGTAGCTATGCTGTACTGCAGGCACAACTATGCTCCTCCAAGAAGTGTAGATTGGCAGTGGGCATAATATCAGCGTAGCTACTTGACATTCATCAAACACATAGGCAATAAGCTCCCTTCCTGTGTAACTACTCCCTTGCACTAAATTCTGATCTCCAAGTTTTCCAACTCCTTTTGTTTTACACATTGACTCCAAATGCTTCAAAAATTAGGAATATTCCACAATTTGCAATCATTTTACATCTCCTATTCTCATAACCTATCAAAGCATCAAAACAAGCAAAATGAGGATCAAGATCTATAAAAATGGAGCAAATTACAATAAGAATGAGGTTCCAAATATCTATATAAAACACACGTAACATCTCCTATTGAATTTATCTAAAACATCCTTAAATCTTGCATTTATGTACTTAAAATTCTTGTGTGTGTGTATATATATATTTGATCCATCTATTATTTTTGAATTAAAGTTCTCGTGTATTTCAATTTGTGTAGGTAGTCATAGCATTTTCCTCCATTGCTTACGATCATGGTTAGATTTCTTTCTTTATTTTTTTTTCTTAATACTTGTAATGAAATCATTGATATTGTAAATGTTGTGTTTGTTTTGATTTATGTATGTATAATGTAATTAAAAAAATTGCTTATATACTTATAATGATTTAGACAAGTTGTTGAAAATATATTATTTTGTAATTATTTTAAGAATGTTTTACAAATACAAGAGCTAAGATAGAAATAATATTAAAAAAAAAAGAAAAGAAACATACTCATAAGCTAACGCTTCCTAGTCTACAAGCAAAATATATATACTCATAGACAGCAATTCCTCTAGGAAGCAATACCTATGAATAATTTGCTCTATGTACTACCTATGAATAGCTTTTGTACGACACTTATTTAAGTGTTGTCTAAAATACCCTATTTATTATTATGTTTAAATAGTAACACTTTGAAATGTTATTAAAAATAAAAAAATTAACCATTATTAAGAAATTTTTTTGGCATTGTAAAAGGAGTTTAAGGGTTTTCTTTAACAAGATCAGGAAACTACAGATTTCAAGCAATTAACATGATTACGTTCACAAGCAACAAACCATAAGCTGAAGAAAGCTGAAGAAAACACATTCATACAATACCAACAATGATATATTTGAAGTCAGCATGTGTACTGCATGTGTAGACTTCTCTTGCCCTCTCCTGATTGATGCAATAGCTTTGCATATTTGGCAATAGTCTTCATAGGAAGAATCGTAAAAAATATTTTAAAGTTGATAGAAAATAAATATAAGTTGAAATAAAAGAAAAAGTGTTATAAGAGGGGGAAATAAACAACAAAATGAATTTTTAGTACACTGCCTCAAGGATAAATGATTTACTAATATTCCATATTTAGCAGCCATTAAAAATTTTGTTACTAGTAATACAGATGAAGCTAACAAAAGCTACTATTATATATTCTGTCAAGCCTTAAACATATACATATATATAATTAAGGCAATCAGGAAACGTTAATTGAAACACAATGACATCCATGGAATCTTTCATCAATAATTTTTGTTAAAAAAAAATGAAACAGACACATAGAATAACTTATAAAAACAAATAATATTTTATAACCCAAAAATGATAAAAAGAACTCTATCACAGTCACATCTATAGCAAGTACTATGCACACATGGGATTTGATCTAGCCTTCCAGCCAATTTAAGATATAGTTATATCTCAGTTAAAAAATGTTCATTAAAAATTTTCACTTTTTAGTTTTTACATACATCATGTGTTTCTCATTTTGTTTTTGGTGGAATCATGTGTATCTCATTTGTTAGTGTGTCGCTATGTGTGACAGCGAGTTATATATGTATGTGCACAGAACCATACATCGCCAATTTTTCTTAGCATGTCCTAACTTGTGCTAGAGTTAGTGTTAGTCTCTTGGCTTGACAAGTAGGAAGTTTAATTAGAAATTAAAATGATCCTTGACTCCTCATAACCTATAAACACATGTTTGAGCCTTTTATACTATTCTTTTATGACATTTAAACGCAAGCCTTTGTTACATATTTTTAAAAGTTCATTTTGATCGATGATTGTATATTTTCATTTTAAAGATCTAATATTGTCATCCAGTGACTTCATCACCATAAACTACTATTATATTCTTCGAATGTGAATGAAGAAAAAGTTTAATTGACACAAATCATTTTGGCTTACATTTTTCTTCAATTTTGATTTACTTGTAGTGATTTTTGGCGAATATTTAGGCACAAACTTATTGAAATCTGTATGACACCAATGAAACTGTGCATGATATTGCCTCAGGCGAGTCAATATTACAAATATTAGTGCCAACAAAAGTTCTCATATATACCTAATAAAGTCAAATGGAAAATCTGACTAGCCTAACTCTCTTTGTGTAATTTTATATATGTGATTACACAATTCGATAAATTTGCTCACATAGTGTAAATGTCATTAATATACAACTGAAAATGCTAATTAGGAAAACTATTTTAATCTTTCTTTTTGAAACAGCTTGAGTTTAAATTAGATTCAAAGCCATGCTATTACAATCATAGCCAAACATAAAGATCCTACAAAACTATAGGCATCCAATGGGGCATAAACTCAATATCTAAATATATAGGCACTATTAGCTGTGCATTTGGAATTGAACGAAAAAAAATTAAGATCACATACCAAATTTTGTAAATCATTGGTTTTAATTATTCCATTGCTGAAAATATGAAGGCACTTTAAGTAATGCCTGGTAGTCATCTGAGCTGCCCAGCTTCTCCTTAACTTTCTCAGAGAAACAGAATGCTCTATTAGACATGCCTGGAACGAAGACAAAATATCCCAATTTCAATGGGTTAAAACAAAACAAGTCAAAAATTCAAAATTTTAAGACTTTCCAAGAAAAACATATGATATTAAAAAGAAAAATAAATTGATCTAAAACAAATACAAAGAAAACCTTAAGACTTTCTCTTAAAAATAAGTCTAAAGTGCTTTTTTAGAGCAAGATAAATACTCTCCTAACAATACTCAAATATTTTTTGAAAGAAAATACTTTATTGTTTCTTTCGTAAAAGGATAATCAAATTTATTACAAAAAAGGTTTATTTATAGATAATATAGTTTCCTAATATCTAGTAAATTAACAAAGAAACAAACTTAATAATCAAATAACCCTACTCTGGAATAGGCAGCAACAAAAAAAAAAAAACAATTAGTAGTTTATAATAAAAGCCCAACAAATAAGCCGAAAACCCCGATTTATAATTAATTGAAACCCTAATAGATTTATAGCCCATTTTACATCATTGTCGCGGGGTGGAAGAACTCTCATCTGGAGAGTGAGAAGACTAATAGGCATCCAAAAGTGCATCTAGCTGGCAGAAATCTTTTTTAGTGATCCAAGTAGCATCAAGAATTGGGTGGTTCTTCCACTTCACAAGGTAGCAATGGAAAGATGCAGTGTAAGAACCGACAAACTCATCAAGTAGTCTCTATCTAATCAAGTGTCATTGGAACAGGAGATATTGGTGGAGTCTGACACCTGTAAAAAGAGTGAAGACAACAAGAGAGCCTGAAAAAGTGCCTCAGTAGAATATTGAATCCTCTGTATTGAAAATAATGTTAATATTCAAATGACTGGATAGATTAATTAAATATGTATTGGACCTACAAGATGATAGGATAATTAAAGACCCAATTACGTAGTCAATCACGGAGGAAGGCACAATATTATAGTGAAGAATTAAAGACCAAATAATGTGAAAATTGAGGGAAGGTCCAAGAACAACATATTAAATGAATGTGTGAGGGAATAATCAGGAAACGTGTGCACCAAAACATAATAGCTCACATTAAAACCTTGAGTTCCACAATGTGTGCCAAAAGTAAGTTTATAATTATTACTACTCAATGCAAATATACGCCTAATGTCAGCACGAAAATAATGAGCATGAGTAGTGAAAGGTTGCGAGACACGTATATCAAAACAAAATTCATACCTGAATCTGAAGGCCCAAAAGAAATAAGTAATTATCCAAGGTCAACAGACTGGCGAAAGCAAAATCCATGGTTATGCAAAGTATGAGGTCAAAAGATTAACCAAGGCAAAATCCACTAGCATGCAGAATTATAAAGTCCAAAGGTGAGTGTTGATTTAACTTTTATATGTATTTTACCCTCCAACTTTATGATATTTTGATATTGATGTGAAGAATTTAACCCTTATTTAGTATATTTTGGCTATTTTGCAGGATAAGTAGCAATTAACGATAATTGAGAAGATTTTGGGAAAAACTAGCTATTTTTGAGGAATTTGAGGGCTTAGAAGTAATTCGAGAGAATTTTGGAGATTGTTACGGCATTTGGAATTAAGAAAATTGAGTTGTGAAAATTAACATCTGTGGTCATAGGCATAGAAATAAGACATGTCTCAACATCCAGGGAAGGAAAACTCAAGAGGAGAACATGATTCTGCTTGCCATGACACAACATGTTTCAAGCGTGAATCATTTGTTCCTGAATTCTGCTTGTTGCAGCAAAAAATTAAGCTATACCACGTTAACTGTATAGTGTAGGATCACCATAACCCAACTTAGCTAAACCGAATTGATCCAATCTAACCCAGCCAGTTTGAGTTTGGTTGAATTTTAATATGACAATCTAAAAGCTATTGAGTTAAGTAATGAGTTTAAGTTATATGATCCCAACTCAACTCATATAAAACTATTTGACTCATATATTAAAAAAAAAAAATTAAAATATATAAAATATAAATTAAATATGTTAAATTAAATATTTGTGTTTCGTTACCAGAGACAAATATTTAGATTATAAATAAATAAGTTTTTTTAAAAATAAGTTGTTATATACTTTTCTCTTTCTCAGTTTATTTGCATGTAGTGGTATAAGTGATAACTTTTCACTTTATTTATCTTAATTAAAAAGCCTATAACATATATTCTTGTATTTTAATATTGCATCATCATAAGTTTTTTAACTAATTTTATTTGTTTAACTTATAAATTTTTTTTCAAATTGTATACATGTTTCTTTATAAAAAATAATAAAAATAAAAAAATTGTTCCGACTCAAAAAATTGTTCCAACTCATTGACCCAACCCTACAAATTCTGGGTTGGATTTATAAAAGATTTTGGCAAACTTATCCCAACCAAATGTTTTTTGTATAAGTTGAGTAAGAAAATGTGCTCGACCCTATCCAACCTGATCTATGGAGACTCCTAGTATAGTCACTCATATAATTTTGTAGAGCAATGTTTTTTTTTTTTTTTAATTAACAAAGAGAATTAAACCTTAAATATCGTGAATACGACTTAAACCCCACCGTCAACTCGAATCTAATGACTAATAGTAATATATTTTTTTAGATAAATGGGGGAAACTGGGACTTACAACCTAGAAGGAAGAGAAATTTGAACCTAATACTAAGCAGCTACGTTATGGTCAATGACCAATTCAATTAAAACTCTATTAGGAACTAATGGTAATGTAAGGATTGAATTAGCTAACAAAATTATAATATTTATGCAAAGTGCATAAAAAATCTCACCAAGTTTCAAATAAATTTCAATAAGTAGCTTTAATTTATAATTTTTTTCTATAAAAAAAATCTCAATAATTTTCAAAGAAAAAAAGAAATCTCGATAAGTTTAAATGTTAGAGGTGTCTCTCATTAAAAAAAAATTAGAGATATCTTTCTTTATTAACTTCAAACTCAACCTGAGCACCAGTCCTTACGTCGAGATCGATATGAATGCAATCAAAGGCGGTATAGTCAATAGAGAATGCCCCAATATCCACGTGTTCTTCTGCATGTTGAGCTTCATCTGCATGCTGCCACCGCTACAAACTACTAAATGACAATAATGTCCACATTCTCAGTCCCTCCACTTTCAGTCTCTCGCCCTCAAATGCAAGGCCAAAAACGTAAATAAGCATTCTTTCCTTCACATGAAAAACCAGTTAAATGGGGATAGGTAGTGCAGACGGAGGTAAGAAAGTACTAGAGGCAGCAGACTAGTTGGGCACAGAGAAGAAAAGAAACAAACAAACAAATGGAGATGCTTAAGAAACCAGCATTGACACTCACGTGCATGGCACATGTCTCTGTCATACTCTGCGTCCTAACGCTGTCCATGGCCCTCCAAGAGGACCGGGAAGCCATAATCCAAGCAACAGCTAGAAAACTGAAGCTCAACGACAAGAATTTTCTCGGCACAGAGAGAAAATTCAAGATTTTCATGGAAAATTACGGGAAGAAGTACTCTACCACAGAAGAATACCTGCACCGCCTGGGAATTTTTGCCAACAACATGATCAGAGCCGCAGAGCACCAGGCACTGGACCCCACCGCCATCCACGGCGTCACACCGTTCTCCGATTTGTCTGAGGAGGAGTTTGAGCGCTTTTACACCGGCGCAAAAGGTGGGATTGGGACCAACGGATTCATGGCAGCCGGTGGCGAAGCGCCGCCCTTGAAGGTTGATGATCTGCCTGAGAATTTTGATTGGAGAGAGAAAGGTGCTGTCACTGAAGTTAAGTTTCAGGTAAATTTGCGTTCTCTGAAATTTTAGAATTTTTTATTAATTATATAGAGACACAGAGATAATAGGAGGCTCTCAAAGTCTCAATTTTATATTTTTTCTTATTTTGGCTTGGAAAAATATAAAATAAATAAAAATATCTCACATTTCACGTCATATTAGACATTCATATTTGATACCAATCTAAAGCAAAACTATAAATAATAAAACTCTCCTTGCTAAATGTAAGATTTGTTTTAGTCTAATTAAAAATTTATAGTTTGAGTCAAATGTTACTGTCTTAAAACTTGATGAATAAAGTTTATTACTTCTATAGATAAATCAAGTCTATTACTTCTGTAGTCCTAATCGGCATGAATCTAAATTAATATCAATTGATACTAATTTGGAGCTGGATAGTTTTAAAAAAATTATAAATTAGTAAATATAAAATAATATTACATGCATTTGTTTAATGTGAGCTATGGAATGAAGATGCAAGAGCATGCTAATTAATGAAAATTATTTGTTCCCATATCTTTGTTGATAAAGGGTCTATGTGGAGCTTGCTGGGCTTTCAGCACCACCGGAGCTATAGAAGGAGCCAATTTCATCGCCACCGGCAAGCTTCTCAATCTCAGTGAACAACAGCTTGTAGACTGTGACCACCAGGTATATATCTATATCTCGCCATTAATATTATTGAATAAACCAATATTGTGTACAATTTTTTTTTTTCTTTCTGTAAAAGTGTGACATAAAGGAGAAGAATGATTGTGACGATGGCTGCAATGGAGGGCTTATGACAAATGCATATAAATATTTGATGGAGTGTGAAGGGTTGGAAGAGGAAAGCACATACCCCTACACCGGCACACGTGGCGAATGCAAGTTTGATCCAAGCAAGACAGTGGTCAAAGTCTCAAATTTTAGCAATATCCCTGTTGATGAGAGCCAAATTGGTGCATATTTAGTCAAGAAAGGTCCATTGGCAAGTAAGTTCTTTTACGAAGCAAATATCATTCTGGTTCCTCTTAACCAATTGACTCCTCAGATATTTCCATTGTAAATTTATCTGTATTTTTTTTTAACCCATAAATATCTTCACTTTAGATTGGGAGGTATAACAATTATGGTTATCTTTCTTATTGATATGTGTACCAGACTTAAATCTTAACAACGTAGAGGCCCTTTAGAGTTTAGTTTGTTAATAACACTATTTGAGAATTAATGATGTACAGCACTGAATGTGTGGATGAATGTCACATTAGTCATTGACAAATGGAGGGACTAACTTAATCTTTCATCTAAGGAAGTTCTTAAAAAGTTTGTGTTTTCGTGTTTTTTATAACCAAAAAAAAAACTTAAACAATTATGATGGATTCAGCTTTTTTTATTAAGCATATTTTATTATTCATCCATCTACCAGATAGCAGATGATTAACCTAGATTAGCTTAACAAATTTATTTTGAGTAATAATGTTATTTTTAAGTGTTTTAAGTAAATGGTTCATTTTATTATCTATCTATAAATAAGAGATGATTAACATAGATTAGTTTAACAAATATATTTTAGGAAATGTTATTGTTAAGTGTTGTTTTAAGCAAATAGTTGGAACGTGTCCAGCAGAAGTATTCTATGCAGTGGAGAAACTAGAAAAGCCAATTGTCATTTTGATGTGTTCATATGATTTTCACCTTCCCTTAAATTTTTCCTATAATTAGTATGAATCAATTAAATTGATGTGCAGTTGGGTTGAACGCGGTGTTCATGCAAACTTACATTGGTGGTGTGTCGTGTCCTCTGATATGTGGGAAGAAATGGCTGAACCATGGCGTTTTACTTGTGGGATATGGCTCAAAAGGGTTCTCCATTCTGAGGCTTCGCAACAAACCCTACTGGATCATAAAGAACTCATGGGGAAAGAAGTGGGGAGAGCATGGCTATTATCGTCTCTGCCGAGGGCATGGCATGTGCGGAATGAACACCATGGTTTCTGCTGCAATGGTGCCTCAAATGCAAATGCCTCCAAATGGATATGGATATGGATATGCTGCTGCCTTCTAGTTCTGCTTTTGTCCCATCAATGTGAAGTTACAAATCTAACCAGGATCTTGCTAGATTAATAATTCATTAGTCTTAGGTTTGTTTGCTTCATTAGAAGATTATGTCTCTTGTACACCCACTATGTATAATACTTGTTTTTGTTTTTTCTATGACTTGGCCATCATGGTTATTATATATATATAGATATATTGGTAGATCAACAAAAGAAGATGGGTTGTGTTTCACAGTTGTTGGGTCTCGGGTTTAGGGATAGGGTGAGAGTTACTTGTTAAAAGGAGAAAAGTTGGTTAGATGTTACGTATAATTATGGTAAATTTTTGTGAAATTTTTGAGTTTTTTAATTACTTAAATTTTTGAATTTTTGAATTACTTATTTTATTAACGATGTTGTTATTATAGAGTTTTGACTGTGAAAGTTTTGTTAATAATTTTATTTTTATTTGTTTATCGAGTTTTGATTATGGGAGTTTTGTCTTAACTTTATTTTGACCATTTTGAACTTGTGGGTGTTAGGCAATCTTGGCTATTTCTTTCAGTTCTAGTTTATATCAATATATATATATATGAAGGTATTTATCAAAGGATTACTCTTTACCCTTTGATAGAATTAAAATAATTTTTTTATTTTAAAAAAAAAAAGTATATATTCGGAGACACATTATTCTAGTCATCGTCAAGAGAAGGAAAGGAGACGGAATTAGGTAAAATTTCTACCTAAACTTGATGCATATCCAAAACATGACCCATCAAGCTTTTTCAGCTATGAAGAAACTTAGTTCGCAAGTAAAATAAATATTCAAGTTTCAATTAACAAAAATTTCAACCAGCTTTTTAAAAGGGAAGAAGAAAAAATAGACCTGTATGATTTGCTTTAGAAGCACCATCGAAAAGCATAAATAAAAAGCCCATAAAGAAAAAGCAGAAATAAAGTGACTATGAAGTTATTAATTTTTAATTAGGGAAATGTTATATGTATTCATTTATTTGTATTGTAACTCAATATGTTGTATGTATTGTAATTCTATATTATAGTTATTTACATGGTTAAAATTAAATATAAAAAAATAAAAAGAGATTAAATTTGGGGTTTTATCATCATAATAATTAAAAAAAATATTGACAACTAATAAAATTTGCTTTGCTATTATTCATATAGTTATAAGAAATAAAATTAGCAAGTTATTAATTCTTTTTTCTTTTGATAGATTGATGGCTCAAGCCCAAAATAGACGACAAAAAACTACAAATGTTATCCTATCAGATGATAAAAAATGTATCCATCAATTAATCTCACAATAAAATTTTCATAAGAGGATCAGATAAAAAAAAAAAAAAATCATGAGAGGACTAAAACACCCTCACCGTCATACATATCCTGTTATCCACTCCACTTGTTACGAAGGTAGGTGGCGGGTGTTTCGGTCATAACAAAAAATTACGCATACTTATCTGATTTTAAAAGCGCTCAATTTGTCCTAACAGAAAAATCGCCGTCTCGCAACAGACGCCAGCAGAAGCCGAGACATATATCAGAGAAGAAATGTTAATTTTACCGCTGAATGCTTATAATTCCTCTGATTCATTCATCAAAATTCTTCATTGAAACCCTTCGTCTTGTTTCTGCGTCAATCTCTGCTCAACTAGTTCAGGCGCAATAAGGTACTTTTCAATTCTCTCTTTGGCCAAGACACAGAGAATTGTTCCTTGCGACGTTTTGTATTTCATTCGCTATTTCCTTGAATATGGACCAGATCTCGGTTTAATTGGTGAATTTGCACTTCTTTTTTCAAATGCATTGCTCATTGAGGGAAAATTAGTGATGGGTTTGTTCTCTGAGTTAGTGTTATTGGGATTTTTGTTTTCGTATGTTCTGTGATTTTAATTGTTTGGATTGTGTTATAAATCCAGAAATGCATTCTAGTGAAGATTAATTCGCTATGCATTAGCCAAAAGTTTGTGCTTGAGTGATCCACTAAATCAGATCTAAATGGAGTATAGATTGGAAATCCATCATTGTTGAGTTATATGAGTAATTTGATTTTCATTTTCTGATCAATTTTGAGAGTCCTGTTCATATGGGTTTGAAGTAAGGTTTCTCACTCTACTGCTTGAGGTTTGGAAGTTGAACTCTATTTGAATAAGCATGGTATCAAGTTTCTTGTTTAATAATTAATATCAGGTTGAGTTTTTTTTTTTTTATATCTTAATAGTGCTAGCTCATTTTATTTTATTTTATTTTATTTTTGTATTTCATAGTAGGAAGGGTGGAGTTCTTTTGGTTGAAATATAATCAGTTGTGTACTGGGCTTTAGATACTCATTATTTTCATTAAACATTTCAGTATATAGTCAGAAATTAAACACTTCATATTTTCTATGGACACTGAGGTTGTATACTGATTGACTTTCTAAGATCAGTTGTGCACGTCATTTTTAGGAATTAGGCTGTGCATAGAGTACTACTTAAATTTCTATGGGGATTTAAGAACAATTCCTATTTTACTTTATAGAAACAGTCAAAGTTTGAGCCACTGAAAAACCCAAGGCTCCAACTTTTCATCTAAGACTTTAAAATTAAAAAATAATCTTTTTCTTCTTGCTTTTTTGTTTGCACTTTTCACCCATATATCCTCATATCCTTTAGGTAAAACCTGTTTGGGACAAGAGTAGTAACCGATAAATCTTTCCTAACAAGTGTAACTTTTGAACTTGAGACCTTTGGCCCAGGTGCCTTAGGGATCAATCTAGTACCAATAAGCCAGCAACTTATTGGTTAGAAAATAATTTTTACATAAATCATATTACTTATTACATTTAAGGAAGAATATTACAAAAAATCAGTACAAACTACAACGGATAAAAAGCTGTAAAGGAAAATATGCTTTATGAGTTTTCGAGAATATTTTTTTCTGCCTGAATTAGGTGTGACTAAAGGATGAAGTTAGCATTTTCATATCACTTTTTCTTTTAATACTTCTTAACTACTGTTACTGATATCTATGTTGAATCCTGCTTTTGTCCTTTAGAGTTGCAAAAGGAAACTGTTTGCATTTATTTTATCTATAGTTTTTCCCATTCATTTGTATGTTTTATTAGTGTTGCATAATTCAGGCACATCACACTATACTAATTGTTTCCTTTTCCTTCCTTTTTCTCTTTAAATTGTTCTATCATGCAGCAGAGCTATTTCATAATGAGTATTAGTTCATAATTTATAAACGGAGATCTGATTAGGTAGAAGGCAACTGTGAGGAATCTGGCAAATAAGTGTTAAGGATACGTGCTGGTCCCTCTAGAAAGAAAGTGTTAACAAATATTGTGCTATTAATTCGGGGAATGTTAATTCAATATGGATGTGATAGAGTTTAGCGCTGGAAGTTCCCATTCAAATGGGAAACACAATTTAAAACTTTCCACTTCTACAGATGAAGGGAAAAGGAATAGTGGAAAGACCTACAGAAATTATCATTCTAATGGGAAGCAAAATTTGAAGCAAATCTCCACTTTTGTCAATCATGGTGAGGTTTTTTTTTTTTTTTTTTTTTAATGTAATTTGTTAATTTATTAAAGTTGTCTTCCTCTTAGTTTAACGACATTGATCCCTCTGTCGCTAGTTTATAGCTCAACAATAAAGAAATTTTTTGACATCCAGCATTGCTTTCTTTTTTTTCAAAAAAAAAAAAAAATGTAATTTTTCATATCTGCTAACATAAATTTTGCAAAGAAATTACTCAGGGAAGAGAAACAAAAGAATAAGCTGGCTCAATCCAGAGACTCATAAATGTTAACACAAATTAGGAATGCTTCCAAGTCACTTGTCTTAAATTTGAATTTGGCTTTGTTTTTCATCGTGCATCTGCCAAAAATGTTATTACTTGCATAATCCTACTGATCAATGAATTTGGTGATGATGGGTATTATGGATCATAAGATCTGGAAAGCAGACAAGGAAATGGAAGGGGGGGAAAATGCAGTTTGTATCTTTAAGGAGTATAGTCATTGAGAGAGAGAGCAACTCATTAGCCGTAGTAAAAACAATCTTTATAAGCATATGAGGAAAAAAAATCCTATAGAACAATCATTTTCATTTGACTGATAGATCAAGAGAAAATAAGCTTCAAAAGGTTTAACTAAGAAATAGGGGAGAGAAACAAAACATATAATTATACTATCCTAGTTTTTAAATTTTGAATTTATAAAGTTGTTATTGATAAATTATAACCTAATTTTGATGATTATATGATGCAGCTGCAATTGCATGGCATGAGGACAGAAGAAAGTGGGTTGGAGACAAGTCAAAATACCCATCAAAAATGCCCAAGGATCCAATTATTAGGTATTTATCCTATCCTCATTTATTATTGTTATTTTTTTTTCTTTGGGAAAACTTCAAAAACACTCCATAAACTTTGTGTCATGTGCATTTTGCCCCCAAAACTTTTAAAATGTATAGTTAATTCTCTCAAACTTTTAAAATGTGCACATTACCCCCAAACTTCCACTTTTGTTAAAAATTTAACAAAAAAAAAAAAAAAACAGACATCTATATTGGGTTATTTTTGTATTAATCACTTATTTGTGATAGACAAATCAAAATAAAAGGTAAAAATAAAGAAATTGATGAGATACAAATAACTTTTCTGTTAAATTTTTAACAGAAATTAGAGCTTGGGGCGTGATGTGCATATTTTCAAAGTTTGAGAGGTTAAATGCATGTTTTGAAAGTTTTGGAGGCAAAGTGCACATGACATAGAGTTTAGGGTGTTTTTGAAGTTTTCCCTATTTTTTTTTTTTTTTTCACTTACAGTAAGATCAGCCAATGTTATCAAATTTGCAATGGAGGATTGAGAAGGTGTTCTGCGTTTTTGCATATGAAAGGCACTTATAGCTAGTGGGAAAGTGAGATTTAAAAGTGGTTTTGACCTTACATATTTTTCCTGTTTTCTTTTTCTCCAAGTTCTGTACAAGTCATTTAGGAACTAAAAGTTTGCCAATCCATATCTAAATCAGAGGATATTTGATACAACACCACCAAGAACTGAGTTGATGATATAATAGAGGTTTATTGAAGAACAAGGAATAATGTACAGAATATGCCTTAGGGAAAACTCGGCAGCAGCCCAGAGCATGAAATTCCTTCAGAGAAGAATCCTTCTCTGCTTCCTTATGCCTTCTGCAAAACTAGAAAATAACTGACTACCCCCTCATCGCACATACTAGCTTATATATACGCATACACACACAAAGTAACTAACTGCTACCCCACCGACCACTCACGCACCTCCACCCACACACATAAATACCTCATCAACTAACTATCCTACTACATTACATAACTGCCACATACAATAAGCATCTACCTTTCTCCTACTGCTTCCTAACTGGCATCATCCCTCTCCCTTCTTGCTTTGATTCTTTGATATCAGTTTTAATGTAGATGCTATTCTGTAACTGATTACAACTGCTTAAACATCAATGACATATCAATATAATGACTCATCTCGGCTCAGCTTAACATAATAACCCCTATTATTTGGGGATTGTTTATGTCTTTTTGAGTTCTTGAAGAATATTAATAGGACCTGCTGCATAAATTCTCTTCAGTTCATCAAGATTAATGTATTCTTATTATCTCAACCTATGGACAGCTGTCGCAGCTTGAGTGTGAATCCTTCTAACCATCATGTTTTCTTCTTTTTCCTTCCTATCAAACTTTAACCTTGCACACCCTAGTAACAAAAATGGTTATATTGATTAGCTTTTGGCAATTAATCAGCAAAAGTAAAAGACTACATTCTAATAATTATGGTATATATGTTTGCCACTATACCATAAACCCCTTTTGTAGTTTTACTGAACTTATACTCTATATACCCTGTCAGTCACACTCATGTCCAATCGTTTAGTTTGTCTCTTGATTCTTGAACTATTAGAAACTGTAACTATGGCCTGAGTATTATATGTAAGTATACCTATATAGTTTCAAGGAGACACCGTAATGGTTGAGCAGAGGTACTCCATTGTGGGGGTCTGGGTATCATGGTTGGGAAAAAACTGGTGATCATGATTTATGAAGCTCGTAGGAGTAAGCAAGTCAATGAAAAATTCCGAGTCTCTTTTTGTTTTGATAGAAATGATTTGTATAGAAAATCTTTTGGCCTAAAGTTCTTAGGCTAAAATTTTCTATTTTTATTTTCTTTTAGGCCCTTCAGAATACTCATATCCACATGTATCTTCAAACTTGTTGCAACTTAAAAAAAAAAAAAAAAAACCAAAAAGGAAAAGTTTGATTCGTATCAAATATCGATGTATGAAAAATAGCAGATGTACATGCATGTTGCTGGCTTTTACATTTGTACATCGTGTTTGTGTTACACGTGAAGCTTACATGCTAGTAAAATCTAAATGGACTATTGACCTCTAGGATTTTGAACTTACCGAGTCTCTCTTCTTCAGAACATAGTTTTAAACATAGATGAGCTGATGATTTCCCTCGATCGTTCCTTTTGTTTTTATAAATGAGTAAAAAAAGGAGGGGGTAGTATTGGAAAGGACTAAACTTTTGTCCATTACCATTCAGTTTATAAACTTGAATATTTTATTCTTTCTTTAGTTTTTATGAATGGCTTCAACGAAGTTCTAAATAACTTACTTGCAGCTGGTCAACATCATATGAAGAGCTGCTTTCAACTAATGAACGTTTTGCAGAGCCAATACCTTTACCTGTAAGACTCTTGTCTCCTGCATCAGCATATATATCAGCATACATAAGACATGCATATCAAAATCAAACACCGTTACTTGAACTGTGATTCATAGAAATATTTTAAGTATTTGAGGGTAGTGGTTGGTACAAATATGTGTGTATGACTCTCAGAGAATGCAGAAATTGAAGCTTGAGAGTGAAAATAGGGTGATAAAATTTAGGTCTTACATGCTATTTTAAGGCATCTTATATATCTAACTTTGTTAGCACGGCATCATTCTTGTTGGCAGACTGTATTTGTAGTTAGTTAACATAAGCCTCAATCAAGAGCATTTTGAATTTCTCCTTCATCTACCGATGTAAATTTGATGGTGTGGTGACTCTCGCAGGAGATGGTAGATTTCTTGGTTGATATTTGGCATGATGAAGGGCTCTTTGATTAGATCCTTAGTTAGAATGCAACCAAAACAAGAAGTGTTTAAAACTGCTAGTTTACCTGCAATGATCTCCACTTCTCTTCTAGTTGATTTACTCACATACTGAGCATGATGGGCAATGCAGATTAACCTCACGGTAGTTCTAAATACTTGTATATATGTAATTTATGTATCCATTCTGTTATCTAATTTGTATCTATTGATTCATTAGTAGCTGATACAAATAGATATTGTGATCAATATATTTTTTTTAATGTTCAAACTTTGAATTATCACCTTTATATGCTGGATTACGATTTAGTTTTCACAAAAAAAAAAAAATCTGTCCAAAATATTAGGGCAGGGTTATTTCTGCATACCAGAGTCCAGACAAATCGAAGAGAAGAAATTTTTATTCAACACTTTGTTTGGAATCAATTGCAGATGAAAGGAAGAAAAAGGATTTTATACAAGGGCAGAAGTTAAAATGAAAATTTATGAACTTATTTGAGTATTATTTTGTCAGTACAAATAAGAGGATTATAAAAATACAAGGAGAATATGTAATTTGATTTAATAAAACCAGATTTAAGTTCTCTAAAAATTAAAAGTCAGAAAAAAAATTTTGAATTATATAATTAATTTTTTTGAAAACTGTTTCCCAGTAAAATTTACTTATATGCAAATATAAGTATGTAATATTATAAAGTTTTTATTTTATTCCTCACTTTTCGTACTCCCTTGCTCGTTGTTTCTTTCCTTTGCTTTTTTTTTTTTTCTTTTTTTTCTCTTTTTGGTGCATCTTTCCTTGCTTCATGTCTTTTAGTCCTTTTCCCCACTTCCCTGTCAAATAAACCTTGGATCCACTGAAAAAATATTTCGATACGAGTAATGAGAAGCATTTAAAAAATATTAACAAAGAATTATTGTTTGGTACCTTATTTGATAAGGAAGACTATTTAGTTTTAAAAAAAAAAAAAAAATACAAAGAGATTTTGATTTGATTTCTTTCATAGTAGTAAAATCTTTAATATCCACACAACTTTATAGGCCTAATCTGGTTAAAAAGATAAGGTTGAGTAAATCTCTAGGTGAGTTGGGAGAAGTTAGCTATGCCCAAGTGTATTGATGGGCTTGGTTTTCCAAAATTAGAAGATTTTAATTAAGCTCTCTTGGCTAAACAACATGGAGAATTCTCACCAATCCTAGCTCTTTGGTGGCTATGGCATACACAGCAAGATTTGTTCCTAGCCAAACCATTTACAAACTGCTCATCCATGAGATTTGTTATATTTATATCCCAATAGTTGACCACCGTCACCGTCACTAACCTTTGATGAGTGTTCCTCCTTTGAACTAATCTTTTCCTTTTAATCATTAAGTTTGATGCATTTTGTGTTCAAGAAATGCTTCTTGTGTGGGTTTACAAAAATCATGTTCTTGTAGTTTTGGGTTGCACATAAATGCGTTTTGTTGGGTGCTTAGGGCATGTTTTGACATGCGTACATACAGAAATTTCGAGTTATGGATCAATGTTGATGTGTTGTTCTTCTTTGGTGTAAATATGGAGAGCTTTAAACAAGTCCAAGCCAATGTGGTCTCATCAATTGAACCAACAACCCATGGAAGGGATGAATGGCTTCAGTCCATTTTTAATTTGCAAGGTTAGTTCTGTTTAGGCTAAGATAATTGGAGATGCGTGAAAAGGAGAAGTATAGAGGCTTTCTTAAAGTGATGATGTGATCATAGAAACCCCAACACCCCTCCAAGACAAGCAAATCTCTTCAATTGAGTTTCTAATTTGTGCAAGGGCTAAAGGATTTAGGCTAGGCCTAAATAATTTGCTGAAGATTGAAGACACTTGACGTTCCTCAATGAAGTAGTCAATATTTATTATCTTTGGTGGAATTTCGTAGCTTTTTTGGGTAGATTTATTTCATTTTACTTTTGGAGTTCTCTAGTAAAAAATGATAGCTTAGTGTCTCTTAAATATTATGTTGTTTTCCTAAGATAATTATGTACGATGCTTTTATCAATTTAATTAGGAAAATACATTATTAGTAAGTGGGTTGTAATTTCCTAAATAGCATTTCCTTCTTGTAATTTCTATGTAGTATTTAATTCTAGTATTTTCTAGGTGCCTTTTCTTATGATTACAAAGAGGCTAAGTTTAACTTATCTTAAAAGTCTAGAGTCTCAATAAATATGTAATCCAAAAATGGAATAAAGGATGTCGGAGAGTTTAAACATATTTTCAAGAAGATTATTGAATCTTATCTAACTTAGGTTAGTAGCAAGACAACCCTTAGAATTTTTATCACTTTCATTTATTTATTTTTAGAGTATAACGAATTCGACCCAATTTAACTTTAGTTATAGCTCCATAGGCTTATCAACTAAGATAACTTTTTCTTCTTTTTCTGTTTTCATTTGATTTCAAACTCGGGTTTGTAACTTTTGTGAGTTTTCATTTGTAACATCTCATATCTTAGTTTGTAATTACCGTCATCAAGCCCATAACTCCCTCAAAAATATTTGCTTCCTCTTGCGTTGCTTCTAAATTCACGTTAAATTGGCTGTGCTTGTAACTTTGTGAGGCTATGTTTGTAACTAGTCACGTCTAAACTTAGCAAAGACTAAGTCACCCGATTACAGTCTTGTACTTCTGCTTTCCTTTGAGTCCAATTCACATCATTCTTAGTTCATGATAAGTGTTAAAATGCATAGAGAAAAATTGAGATATAGCTACGTGTTGCATGTGGTCCAATATTCATATGGGCATGTATTGATATTGTTATTTCTTGTTGCATGCTAAGTTTTGGTATAAAAAAAATTATTTGTCTTGTGTTAATATATAGGTTGAATTTTGAGATATGGCAATGTATTGCTTGTGTTCCATTATTTGTTAGGTTTACATTAAAGAGATATTTTGGCTATGAAGACATAATTGATTGCTTAAGTTGAGGGAGCTCAAAGGATAAGCATAGGCTGCATATTGCAAGTCTCTTGATGTTCCTTCCACGTATTGCACTCCATTATATCTTTATAGTCAAATATCTTGCCAATTGATATGAAAAATGATAGACGGGTCAATTCATTCATTAACACCAAAAAATGGAAGGGACAAACAAGTGAATAACTTACAAAGAGGAAAGGAAAAATATTAACTTAAATATGTATTTTTTTTTTTCATGTTAATAATTTTACCCATTAATACTTTCTTTTAGATATGCATATATGTATTGACATGTAATTCTTCTTGTTGCATGCCAAGATAGAAACCTAGTATATGTGAAAATGTTATACTTCAATGGTCATTGAACACATATGGGTGTTAAATTATATAGGGTGCTCATCTTCAGGGGGAAGTGGGTTGATAACAATAATGAAGTTTGGATTCATGTGATGGGGTTTGTATGGGTGGATCTTAATAGGATTGGGTGCAAAAATGAGTAATTTATTTTAACATCTCAAGTTCAACAAATATTTTATGTCACCCACCTAGTTGATAAGGAGTACTCAATTGGTCTTTTGACAAACAAAAAAAAATGATAAGCCCCTTAATGATTATCAAGATGTTGAGGATGATCTTTTTGTCAAGACATCACATTCATAGTATGATGATTCCAACGAAGATGATAGTCCTTATTTAAGGAATTATCATCATTGGAGAATTTGGGTTAATCCATTAATTCGTAGTAAGAATAATGCGCAATCAAGTGAACAAATTACAAAGAAAAAAGATTGACTTAAACATGTATAATTCTTTTTTAAATAATTTTACACTTTTAATTTTATGACATTATTCCTTAGTTTATTGATATGACACTAGTTTTTCTATTTCAAACTAAACTTATATGTTGGTTTCTTTTGTTGTAGATAATAGATTCTCACACCCGGTCATCATAATTGTCCCATAAAAAAGATGATGAGTAAAACTATTTACATCTTGAAGGTGCATACTTAAAACTTGAAATTATGTATATATACTTAATCCTTTATGTTATTGTCCATTAAAGCTTTACTTGTGTTCTATTTTCTTGCAAGTTGGCATGGTTTCTCCCAATTAATGTTATGTACTTGTATGGATGTGTTGTGTGTTCCATTTTCTTGTGTAAGTTGGCATTAAAGCTTTGCTATCAGGGTTAGAATTTTTTCCTTTTTTTTTTTTTTTCCCTATGTACTTAAAATGAATGTGTTGATGTACTTTCTTATTGAGAACACGTGTTTATTGAGATGTGTATTTGTAATGTATGTCTTGATACTCTCTTGTGTACTTGTAACACAATTGTATTTTGAGAATAAGTTGTTCATTGACAACTTCTACTACATACTAATCACTAAAATTTGGTTACATGCAATTTTTGCAATTGTAAAATAATTTTGAATTTTGGTAAAATTAACTTGGTTGGTAGAAAAATGACAATCATATTATATATATATATAAAAGGGATGAAAAAGGAGTTTTTACTCTAAATTATAAATTTGACCTTCATTATAATTACTTTATTTTTTACTCATTTTAAAATTTACACATATCTCTATAGTTTAAAAAATATAACACTTAAACTCAAGATATAAGAATTGCACTAACCAATATTGATCATAACATTTTGATAGCGGGCACTAACGAATTATTAACTGAAGCAAAACTGAATCCAACAATTGAAGCTACCAATATCATGATGATTGATAGTGTTTTGGTTAGAGGGTATTAAAGAGGAGTTGAGGGATTTTGGATGAAATATTAATTAAATTAGAGGGTTCAAACTTTTTGTCCCAATTTGTTTATCATGTTATGTCTCATATTCGATAATTAGTTGAAAAATTATAATTATAAAATTTAATATTATTATAATTTTTGAACTAATTATTAAAGATGAAACAATATAAAACCTTCAAAAACAAAAGATGTAAGAGAAAATATTGAGATAAAAATTTTCTATGTCAATTTATTCATTATATTTTGTCTGATCTAAAAATTTTATATTTTTATATTATTTTATAATTTTCAACTAATTAATGAAAATAAAACATAAACGTTCAAAAGTGAGATAGGGGATGTGAGGGAAAAAAAATGATGCAAAAATGTCTTATTTAGAAAAAATTTGTAAAATTCCTATATTATCTTTTATATGTGTTTCTTTTTCACTTTTTTCCACTATAAAATTATAATAGGTAATTTATTCTTATTCCCCTATTCTCTTTTAACAAAGCAAATATCTCTTCTCTCTCAAGAACCAAAGATAGCCTTGGACAAAATCTCAAGTGCTTCATTTCCGTTGCGCAGGGCAAGTGTCACCGCCAGTACCACTCGTCAACTAAACGCTTTCGAAAATATCTATTTGCCATTGACTGTCCGTTGCACGCATTCCAATTCTTCCTTCGCACGTAATCAACTCCCATATATAAAACTATCTTTTCGCAAACCACGCCTTGTGTTTTCTCTCACTCTCTCAGTCCTCTCCCAGAACGAAACCCTTCACTCGAAGGAAGAAATGGGGCATTTCATCCCATTCTGTCTCTCTTCTCTCCTCTTACTCTTGCTTCTTCCATCACCATCGTCTTCGTTCATTCCCCATGATCTTCTCCTCGCGGGTTCCAATTATCCCTCCGTTCAGGCGACCAAGTTCATCAGAGAACTCAATTTGTTCCCCAAGGAGGATGTTAACATCGTCCATGGCGGCAATTTTTCTCTTCAAACTAAGAAGATCGTTGAGAAGCGGTTTAGATTCCCCAATTTGTGGGTTCTGAGTCTGGAGTTTCGGTTGAGGATTTGGGTCACCATGCTGGTTATTACAAAATCGAGCATTCTCATGCCGCAAGGTAGATTAAATTTCGAGTTCAAAGCCTAAGTAATTCGTTTCAGTGATTTGGTTTTGTTTGCTGGTTGATTATATTCATTTGGGGTTTGATTTGTGTGTTTGACTATCCCCTGTTGATTCAACTTAGACGCTAGCTTTTCGATGTTTGGATGAGTGGGATATGATTGTCTCGATCCTTTTATTTTTATAGAGTTCTTATTCATTTATCACTTTTGATTGGACTCCGCAGGATGTTTTACTTCTTCTTTGAATCGCGCAAGAGTACGAAGGATCCTGTTGTGATTTGGTTGACTGGGGGACCTGGGTGTAGCAGTGAATTAGCTACGTTTTATGAAAACGGTCCTTTCAGAATTGCTGACAACATGTCTCTTTTGTGGAATGAGTATGGTTGGGACAAGGTAACCTAATTAATGTTATTATCTTTATAAGCTACTACTGACTATGGTTTAAATGTCTATGTGTGAGTGTGTGTTTATCTCCATGCGTGTGTAGGTCCTTGTGTTTCGAATGATATACATCTAAATCATGCTAACCTGAACTAGTAGCTAATAATATGTGCAGAAGTAATTACTTGCTGTTTGTTATACTTCACCTCCAACATAAAGGTGTCATACGGTAGATATGGGCCCAAGGTGTCTTAAGAGATTGTTATCAGAAAAGAAAAACCTACTTAGTAGCCTAATTGCTATAGCCTTTTTAACTATTTGCAGAATTACGGACAAGAGTTTAACATATTTCTTGGTGACCTTGCAGGTATCAAACCTTCTGTATGTTGACCAACCTACTGGTACTGGCTTTAGTTACAGTACTGATAGGCGTGACATTCGTCATAATGAAGATGGTGTTAGCAATGACCTGTATGACTTTCTACAGGTGCATGTGTTTGCTCCTAATATTGGTTATAGAATTTCAATGCAATGTTCCTTTATTGCCTTTTTTGTCTGTGGGACAGAAGTTTAATTTATGAAATTTACTAGTTAAAATTTGTTGGACACTGCTAAATTTAGTATAAGCTAATGCTTAGATTGACTGATAGGCCTCACAAATATTATCTTGAATTAGCATGTCCTCATAGTTTTCGTTTTTGGGTGGTCAAATATCAGGCCTTCTTTGCCGAGCATCCTGAATATGCAGAGAATGACTTTTACATAACGGGTGAATCATATGCTGGGCACTATATTCCTGCTTTTGCTGCTCGAGTCCATAGAGGAAACAAAGCTAAAGAAGGAATTCATATAAACCTAAAGGTTTGTTTCTTTCCATCGTTTAACAGCATTTCAACTATCTATGTGTCAAAATTACATTGAATGGTAAGAAGAGAAGACCTACTTATCTAATTTAAAATTGTTGAACAGGGATTTGCCATTGGTAATGGGCTTACTGATCCTGCAATTCAGTACAAAGCTTACACTGATTATGCATTGGACATGGGTATAATTCAGAAGGATAGCTATGAACGCATGAACAAACTGCTGGTTCCAGCCTGTGAATTGGCGATAAAACTATGTGGTAAAATTACATGTAAAATTGCTTTAATTTTCTTTACAGTTAAAGTTGCCTTTCCTGTCATTTCTTATTGATCGGCTCCTCTTTCTTTTCTGGTTAATGGTTGTTTTAATCATTTCAGGCACTGATGGCACTATCACTTGCATGGCTTCTTATCTTGTATGCAATTCCATATTTAGTTCCATCCTGTTACATGCTGGTGGTATAAATGTAAGTATCTAAGCTTTTTCCTCTTTTCTCGGGGTGACATGTCAGTGACAGTGATGCTTTATAATATTGACAAAGATTGTCTAGAAGTAAAAGCTTAACATGATAGTTGAGGCTGGAAGATCAGGTTCTTTAATTAACTCTAACACCCCTCCCCCCCATGCACACACGCAAAAAACAAGTTCGAAAGGTCATCGAGTATATAGCATGTTCAGAACCAAGGTTTCCACCACCTTGTGAAATTCAAATAAGAATGGTGCTGGTGAGGATCAAAATGTTGCCTTGTTGTGTAAACAGAATAAAAATCATGGAATTAGGATGGAAGGGTTATTCCATTCCAAAGTTTGGTATCTCATTGAATGAAGTTATTCCATTGTTTGGTACACGTAATTGATGTGAAATGGAACCATGGTAGACAATAATACCTCTTTCCTTTTGGCATAAATAATGTTTCAGAAAGAGAAGGAAAAAAAAAAATAAACAGGTAGCTCACTATGATAAATGAAGTAAACAAATTCATTCAAGACAACCAAAAGCCCTTCTTTGGTCCTTAAACAACAAAAACTTCTAGATTGTGCAATTCTTTAACAAAGTTTAAAAGCTTCTATACATGAAGTGGGTCATATGGCTAGTTTGGTACATGGAATGGGGATTCCATTCCATGCTCCACTGCATAGAATGAGAATTCTTATATTTGGTAATTGGTAGCAAACAAAAGGAAAGGAAAAAAAAAAAAAAAAATGACAGAGTGGTCATTTCATTCCAAAGCCTAATTCCATAGAGGTAGGAATGAACATTCTTACCTTGAGATGTGCAATTGCTCATTCCAGCTCCATGGAATCAGTACATTATGGTTTTTTCCAACCTACCCCCTTTATTTTATGAAAAACGATAACTTCATTATATTTTAAATAAAAGATATTTTATTTTTATCATTATCATTATTATTATTATTATTATTATTTTCTGAAACATTATTTATGCCAAAAGGAACATTAGTTTCCACTTATTTAAATGTATGATACTTTTTCTCTATAAATGCTCCTGTGGGTGATTTAACCATTTTCAAATTAAGTTTGTTCAATGCTCTTCCTTTAGTCCTTAGTTAAATATATCATGGATATGAACTTCAATAGCAATTGTCATGGAAACTTTTAAGTCCGCTTGTGGATCAGAATCTTGTGACTAAGCATCTGTTGTGATTTCAAAGTTTTGAGATAACGAACTTTTGACCTGCATTTATATACTCACTTTGCAGTATTATGACATCAGAAAGAAGTGTGAAGGAAGCCTTTGTTATGATTTTTCGAACATGGAGAAGTTCCTGAACACGAAATCTGTTCGGGATGCACTAGGGGTTGGGGACATTGATTTTGTGTCTTGTAGCCCAACAGTTTATCAGGCCATGCTGATGGATTGGATGAGAAATCTTGAAGTTGGCATCCCTGCCCTACTCGAGGATGGAATCAGTTTACTTGTTTATGCTGGCGAATATGATCTCATTTGCAATTGGCTTGGTATGTGTCCTGGCTTAACCCATGTTTAAGATTTTACACTTAAAAACACTCAAACGCACGAATTGATGAATCCTGGTGGTATGATTGTAATGAGTAGGTAATTCAAGATGGGTTCATGCCATGGAATGGTCTGGTCAGAAAGAGTTCGTTGCGTCACCTGAAGTTCCTTTTGTTGTTGATGACTCAGAAGCTGGATTATTAAAGAGTCATGGGCCTTTAAGTTTCCTCAAGGTCTCACTCTCTTTTCCTCCAAACACACACATACATATACAAGAAATTGCCACTCAAATACTAATTTGTGCTTCTGCTTGTGTTGTCTCATAGCTCCTCTCCACTTATGATGGTGAATGCTGACCCAGTTGTATATTATGTGTGAAAACAGGTCCATGATGCAGGGCACATGGTTCCAATGGACCAGCCTAAGGCTGCATTAGAGATGCTGAAGAAGTGGACTCAGGGAAGCCTTTCTGACGTTGGAGGTCCCCAGGAAAAATTGATTACTGAGATATGATTTCTTTTCTTATTACATATTAGCCTGGGAAAAGTAGTAGGGGATAAAACATGGAAGTGGAACTTATACCAGAGTGTGTTATCAAAATTTTACTAGATTTCATGCTTTGCACATACATTATCTTAGTTTGTTTACACTCGGCACTCAGTACAAACAAGGCATGTTGATGTACAGTTTATTCTTGTGTATTTCTTACCTTGTGGTTGTTCTCTCTCTTTCCTTTTTTTTTTTTTTTTTATCTGCGATTATTCTTACTCCTAATCAAAGGTACTTCGAGTTAAGTTTGAATTCATATGAATACAAAAAAGGTCTTTAAGAGAGTTATACTCTTATTTTCATTTGAGTATTCTAATTAGTTTAAGTTGAATTAATTATGTGTTGAAAAACTTAATAATAGATACGTGTTTCATAAAATTTATCTCATTCAAAGTGTAAAAGCTCCCCTATCATCATATGTTACTTTACTTGCTTTAATGCATAATGTTGCAAAGGCTTCTTAATCACATCTCACAGAATGAGTCTGAGGTTGGTTTTAGTTCGTCTCGTACGCTTATCTCTAGCATAGACCCACATTTCTTCCCATTATCCCTTTTTCAAGTGTGTTATAACATTTCTTAAATAAAGGAAAGAAAACAAAGTATCTGAAAAGAATTTGTTAATCTCATGAAAGTGATAGATTTGTAAGTCATCAAACTTATATATTTAATAATTTAAACAAAAATTGCTAAGTTTCAATAAATAAGATTGACCCAATCGATGGTTGCATCAACATAGAAAGTTTAGATCCTAAGTTACTAAATTTTCCTCATTCATAATAAACATGTACAGGGTAATCTATCAATATTTTCAATTTTTTATTTCTTTTAGACACTGTTATGTAAGAGGTTAAACTTTTTTGTCATCATATATATATAAAGTTTTCTTCTCTCATCTAGTTGACACACTTACTACTCATGGTTTTCTGCTGAAATTTAAAGCATTTTTTTAACAAAAAATAAAATAAATAATGTGAAAAAATTATGTTACAATCTAAGACAAAAAAATATTCTGGCTTAAATAATATTATATTTAACTCACCTTAAAAAAATAAGTAGAGATTCAAATTTACAACCTATTAGATGCAAGACTATGTCATACTTCATTAGCTAACCCTTGGTTCAAATAAATTTTGGAAAATGGACAATTTTTGGATCAATTGTTGGGTCCAACTCATATTTTCTAGGAAGAGCGTTAGGTTGCACAAATACTACAGGGTGAGTAAGTATTGTTCTAAGGTAATTTGTAAATTGATTACTAACTTCATTTTCAAATTATTATTCAAAAGATAGATATCAGAAATGAATAACACAAATTGACTAAAGAAAGTGTAACAAGTCTCAATGACAGAAGTTAGGTTTGGGGTTTCACTTAGGTTGATACAATCTCATGGAAAATTATTTATGCATTTCTTAATTAGTTTTATGATGTCCGAAATTTTTTAAATTGGTTAAAACCCAAATCCTTAGTGAATTAGCCCTTTTTACCTAAGTTGATTATCTACTTCCTTCACATAATTTAATTAGAAGAAGGATGCAATTCAATGAGATTCAATTAAGTGACAATATGATTCATGTTTACATAAATCATAGCAATTATAATCTATAAATCTATATTTTTGTGCAATTCATAGTCAACAACTTCATTCTAAGGTGTCTAATTTATAAGAAAAAAAAATTAAGAACAAATATAATTTCTTATAGAAATTGAATAACAATTTGTATAGATAAGAATTTCAATTCAATTATATTAAACCTAAGTTACGTCTCTTCTCTAAAGAAAAAGCTTAACAATTCATGTCAAAAGAAAATAAACACGAATAAATAAAATAATTAATTAAGAGAAAAAAATAAAATATAGCTTATTTATGGTTGATTACAATGTTCTCCTTTGGAGCAAGCTTTCTCTCTCCTTTTTGCTTCTAAGAATCTCCCATTTCCCAAAGTGTCTAAAAATTATTATAAAGTTGAAACCCTACTTAAAAATAAAGTATTTTACAGTCTACAAAATAAACCTAAAAGTATTTTACACTCATACTGCTTATGTCGCAGCACACAAAAGGCATGCCATTCCTTCCAAGTTTCTTCTTGCTATGTATTGCGATACAACCCTGTCATGTGCCTTGACGCATGATATTAACTCTCCTGTCTTCAATTTTCTTCGTTCCAATTACCAAGACAAGCTTCAAAACTTTTTCAAATTGCATTCAAGCCCTCAAATATCTTCTAAATTACTTATTTCGCACATAATTTCTGTCATTATTACATTTTACGACATAACTTTGTAAAATAGCCAAATTACACATAATTAGATCTTAACTCTTCCCATCAAAACTCAAATGTTATCAAAATTGAAGGAAAATATATATAAAAATTAGAACTAACAAGTCTAGATTCTTCAAACGAGGGATAAGATTTTCAGCAAATTACAAAATCAACCTATTTTATATAATTGTCAACCCACGCACGTTTACATGCATCTTCAGAATTTCTTTATTTATGATCGATACCATCGGTAAAAAGATGATATTTGGTTACGAGAAAGAACTGTATGAAAATGATTTTACATATTATCTAAACTTTTCACTTATTAACTTAGTAGAAAAATTATTTAGAGTTTATATTTGTTAAATCTTAAATAACACCTGAAAATCTATTGAGCAAAATAGACGATAAATCATTTTAACTTATAGTGTGAAATGAATACATATTATTTATGATATTACATAATTAACCTATATATATATATATATATATATATATATATATATGTGTGTGTGTGTGTGTGTGTGTATGCACGTATATACATACATATTCAACAATTAAATATAATAAAACTTTTTTGTCGAATATAAAAAAAATATTTTTGTCATTATATATATCTTAGATCATTTTACGGAATAAATAATACACTTTGAGACATTTTTTCTTATTTTTTTAAATCAAAGATTCATTTTATACTGGAACATATAGAAAAGTACAAATATAATAAATTTATATAATTATTCAACATTAAAATTTACCTAAGTTTTATCCTCAGTGCTACTGACTAGATCGTGCTTAATTGGTGTAATCGGTCTCTTTTCCCCTTTCCTAACAACCACTTTGTTTAAATAATGACAAAAAAATTTATATTATTATTCTTTATTTTTAAACAAATCAAACATACCGTAAAAAAATATATAGGTTATGAAACATATATATATATATATATATATATATATATATATATATATAGATATAGATATATTAATAAATAGAAAATCCATTCGGTGTATGGTTGAACTGTTGGCTCTTTCACAACCATGTTATCTGCGGTTGGCTTCTCTCCCAATTCTTGTTTGCAGTGTTCTCCATTAGCGCCGGCATCAGTTTCAGCTACTTGTTTTGTGGCCTCTCTCTCGCAATTTTCGGCTTCACCTTGTTCCTCCTTCAGCTGTGTACGTCAGTCTAAACTCAACTATACAGTGAGAGCATCTTCTCAAGGTGAGATTAAATTTCTAAGCATTCCCTATTTCGACATCAATTTCATTCTCAAATACACATTTTAAGATAAGGGTATCTAGCTTTCCTGGCAAAAAAGGTGGATTTGGAGTTGCTGTGGTTACTTTTGCATTTCCAGTTAGTATTGCTTCAGCTCACAGAATTCAGTAGTGTTGAAAGTTGTTTTAATTCTCGGAAGGAGCAAGCCATTGAGAGAGGAAAATGGGAAGAAAAACAGGGAGGGGAAAGGAAGGTAATTGTTCAGAATTTTGTAGTTTGTTGTGAGGGAAATGAGCGAAAACAATGAATTAGGAAGCTCTGGCTGCGTATAAAGATTTGGGTCCTCTAATTTTAAGCACTGTTTTACTGGGAAAACCGTAGATGGTTAGAACAAGATGGGCAAGATTCATAATAGAAGATTAGTGCCATACATGAATAATGATCTTTGGAAAAGAAATTCTGAAGATGAAGATATGAAACCATTGACATGTGAATTGAATGTACGCCATTATTTACACAATCTAAGTATTCTTGCCTCTGTCATACTGGCATGGACTATTAGGTATCTTACTTATACTAATTGGTTAATATTTATTAATAAATTGGCTAAAAACTATTTTAATGATAAATAAATAAATTTTGACTAATCACAAAAGATATGAGGCAGAGAATGGGATTAAGGATGGCAATTTTCCCCGGTTTGGTGGGGACCTAGTGAGGATTCCCCAGTGGGGCGGGGGTGGGGAGCATACCCTCAGCCCCGCAAGGACCTCGATATTATGAAATTACATAAATGACCTTATATGTTAAGTGAAAAGTCACATATACTATTAGAGATACTTTTGTTATTAGATATTATTGTTTTGGGACTTATGGAATTTTTTTCATAAATAAATTTGTTTGCTTTATATTATTTTGATTTAAATTTGCATTATTATAGGTTATAGGTTTAAGGTAAAAATATAATAGTTTTTCATTAAAAATGATTAAAAAACAAAATTCTCCAAGGATCCCTGTTTTCCCGCGAGGTTGAAGATATAGACACATTTCTCCCCAACACTATGGGGCGGGGATGGGGATAGGGATAAAATCCCCAACGGGGATCAGGGACGGAGAGTGCACTCTCCGCCCCTGCCCCACCCCATTGCCATCACTAAGTGGCACAGAAGATTTTGTCCCATATTCTTGTGATGAACTTTAAAAGACTGCCTTTGATGAGTTTGTCAATTTGCTATCTTACATGGTCTCACAGAGGTAACTGCAACTTGCTTTACTTCATAGTCAGTTTTCTGTCAAAGTGGCTAACAAGATGGTTTAGACAGATATTAGTAATTTTCCTTTATCGAACTACAAGATATTGTAAAAGGTAATATGAGGAGTAAAATCAGAATTTCAGCATTTAGAAGTTTAAATTATTAGTTTGAACTTTGTACATTCTTTATTGTACCTATTGTTTCCAAGACGATGGAGGAAGATTCAGCTATATTTGTTGTACTTTTGTTGGTATCCTCATTTTATTTAATATAATGTATTTCTATCTTGTAGGAGTTCCTAGTGAGTTAGTTGAAGATTCAAAGTTTGTTCCTTTAAATGCTGATGATCCCGTATATGGTCCACCTGTAAGTTATGGTTAGTTTTTAATTATCTTTGTATTGAACACATAATTTCAATAGACATGCATTGTAGAAATATATACATCAGACATAGTTTTTGATTGACTCTAAAATCTCAAAAGTTGCGAGTTCATCTGGTGGATGTTCTATCAACATTAACTTGGGTCAGAACCTAGTTTTATAACAGACAATAATGTCACTTGGAGACCATAATTGATTCATGTTTCTGGCTTTCTGGTGTGAGTTGATGCATATTTTGCTCTGGTTTATGTAGTTTAATACAAAAACTTGTTTCTATTTGCAGGCTTTATTGTTGTTGGGATTTGATGCAGATGAAGCATCTAAGGTAGTATCCATCATGATCCGTTTAAGAGAATTTGCTAATTCCTTCATTTTCTCGTGGAAATATGATTGGACCTTAATCTAGGCTTTTATAATTCAGTCGGCTGTTTCTTGAGTAAATTACTAATCTGTATTTCTAATATAATCTTTGTCTGATTAATGTCTGTGTTTTCAATATGATGGCATTAACTATTCATTGAGGATCTCTCCTTGATCTTTGCATTGCTGCTCAAAGTCTTGTATATCTACCATCCAAATCTCAGCATCAAAGCTACCTTGTAATTGTATTATTGATGGTGTTAGATATAAAACCTATCTTTAACCTTTTTCCTATTAGTTTAAGTTTTTGAGTTGGATCCGTTCTTGATATGGTATCAAAGCCTCTGTGACATCACGGTTAAGGGTTCAACTCCCCCACTAACACTTTCTTAACAAATTATATTTAAATACAATTTTAACAAAAGATATAGGTGGGCTTATGCTGATTTCACACTTCAAGTCCAAAGGGCTTCCGTGTGCAGCCTAATGTTACTGTGCCTTCTCCTAATAGCTTAAGTTTTTAGATTTTTGGATTGGATCGGTTCTTGATATGATATCGACTTGATAAGGGCTTAATGTGATAGGAAGACTAATATGGAAATTTACTTACAATGAGTGTTATGGTCTCAACTTACAACGATTTGATCTTCAATTACATTGCCCTAAATATAAAACCTTTCCAAATTTTGCCAATCAGTACTTAATACTTCTCATGACCTTGTTTGTTCAGATACAACAGCTTTTGAAAGAGTTAGATGGCGAATTCCTAAAGGTAATGTCTTCATCTTGTACTTCATCATCAATAGCGTAAATTCCTGGTAGTTGTGGACAGAAAAATATCTACTTGATTTATTCTTCCTTATTCATTTCAATAAAAGTACCCTGATTTTAGATTAAAATATAATTTACAATTTCACTGTCGCTGAACATATAGAAAAATGCATAACTAGGCCGCTTACCAAGCAATAGTGCAATCTAAAACATTATTGGTAAAATAGTTGCCATGAGTTTTTTTCTTGGAAAGTATTATACTTCTGTTGTTTCAGATAATTTTGGATTATCAAGATCTTCTGCGGATTAATAATTAATAACTGTTAAAAGAAGGATTTTCATATATGAAATTACCTTTTTGGCCAGAAGGCAACTGGCTTCGTCTTAGATATGCAGCAAAATGGGACAGTTTCATTTGAGTAGTGAGATTGCAACATCACAATCTCATTCCATCTGTGACTTGTATCAGCATGAATGTGATGGGCTAAATCTCATGGCATAGCCAATTATGGATGCCACATTGAAAGAAGATTAACAAGAAAATGAAATTCTATCCTTTTCCCATCTGTGACTTATATGTGACTCTTATATATGGCATTGCAGGTTATCTTTTGTACTGAAGACATGATTACTTGTTCTATTTGGGAAGCAGTAAATACAACACAATCCAGTTTGGAAGAAGTTAAGGTAGAATATTTTAAAGCAGTTATTGATGTATTATTTCATGTTGTTCCACTCTTCCCATTTACCCTCAAGTTGCTTATGGAGAACTAATAGCAAACAGAAATTTAATTCTGAAAATGAGCTTTTCCATTGTAATTTTTTGTGGGGCAATTTGGAGTAATTGATCATTTCATTGTATGATTTTTTGATCTGAATTCTTTTTTAAGATTATAATAGTTTCACCCTGACTGGTGTCGAAGTTGTGGAGAACTTCCTCCTGTTTAATGAGTGACTGCAGCCTCTGAAATTTTGTGAGCATATTTATGTAAAGATGAATAGATATGTTCTGGCTATACTTCTTTACATATATCATTCATAAGTCATTCTATAATTAAATATAATTTTTTTTGCCTTAATGGCCTTAATTACTCAATTATGAGGAAGTAATTTAGCGTAGTAATGCAATTCTAAAGATAAAGCTCTGACACCTTTATACCAGGAATCAAATCCAGTCCTCTCTTCAAATGCTTAAGTTAATATTAAAAATTTTGCATCTGAAAATAATAATTTTTAAATCATATTTGAAACTCTGCACCTATTCAGCATTTTGTTTTCTGCAGATAGACAAGTCACTGCCTCGGATATGCTTCTTATCTGGTTTGAGTGGAGAGGAGATGATGATGTTTATGGATGCCTTCTCTGAGACTGGTAATAAAAATCTCCAACATCCTCAAATTTGGTGTGTTAAAGAATCTCCATTTTCCAGTAACTATTTGTATCAAAGAAAAAGAATTGAGCTTATTCCCTTTATGCAGGACTGAAACCAGCTGTGTTTGCTGCTCTTGTTCCCAACAGTGCAGAAAAATCACTGCAGGAGTTAATAGAAGAAATAATGGGGGACCATGAGATGTTGGTGCGTGTTTATTTTGAGACAAAATTCTTTGTCCTATTAAGAGCTTGTTTGGATTAATTTCTAAAAAAAAATAAAAATTAAAAGAACAAATATCTCCCACCTAACTACGAATAGAAGTAAGATTTTAGCTTTTGAAAATATTTTTTTTACAAAAAAATTAATTTAAATAATAAATTTTTATATAAAATATTTTTTTTCAAATTAAAAAAAAAAAAAATAGCAAAAATCAATCTAAACAAGCTCTAAATGTGTTAAATCTTATGTCAAATAGTTGTGATTGGTCAAATTAATGTTGTAGGTTGTGTTAACTTATTGCAATTAAATTTTTTAGACCAATCACAACTCTTTGACACAGAATTTGGCACACCTAATGGGATAAAAGATTTCATCATGTTTATTTCTTACATCTATTTTTGTCTTTATCATCCTCATCACCTTATACAAGCCATTCTTTTTGCAGACATCAAAGCAACCCGACTCTAATTAATCATTCTCAGAATTTGATTTCCGAAGATTCAAAATTACCACTTGTTCTCATAAAGAAAACTCATAGCATGGTTCAAAATGCAATCTGACTTTACTGAGGCCAACTTTTTACTTCGGTTTCTTGCGTGTTAATGAAAGTCTTTAGTTTATATTTTCACTTCATGTTAAGCTGTCTATATTGTAGGTATAACTCAGTACAGCAGAAAATCTGGGACTGCTATGTAATGTTGGACATGTTAAGCTATGGCTACAGCTCTACTTAAATTAAAGTTGCTCAATAACTAATGAGTTGCCCTTTTGCCTATTTGGCTTTTCTATTGATTAGAACTTCTGTCGAGCACATTTAAATTATTTACTTAAAATATCTAAAAATATTATTTAAAACATATTTATTAAGTATATTTGTGTTATTTATCTGTTGCTCAATAAATGATCAACAAAGTATATTCAACGGAAAAAAAAAAAAATTCTACATCAACATGACTTTTATGTCTAAAGTTAAAACAGTAAAAAATTAACATTATCTCCATGAAATATATTAAATTCTTTAATGCAACCTTGAAAAAGACCTAATAATTAAAGATAATAACCACACTAGAGACTTGTTTCATGGTGAGACTATTATCAATAAAAAAATAGGGAATTACAAGAATATTCTAATTTTTGCATAGCCAGATTCTTGAACACACAAATACAAGAAGTTATCCTTTTCTTAAAGCACGGCTCCTTTAGAGAATTTCTTTTCTTTCTGCCAACAATACAAAGAAATTCTATTATCCCACACATCCTATTTTATAATTATAAAAATATAACTCCTACAATAACTGACATGAATAACTCATACAATTACTGCTATAGTAACTGCATTCATGATACAAATTAACTCCTACAATAATTGCTCGAGTTTTTATTAATGTCGGGTCAAAACTTTTTATTCTAAATATTATCTTTTGAATTAGCGATTGTTTAAAAAAATTTAATTAATATAACTTATAATATTATTTTATTATATATTCTATCAATCGTATACTTTTAAGACAACATACAAAATAAAAATATTTCCACCCACTCCCTCAACTTAGCCTTGTCCTCAAAGTTGAGATCCAACACAAGAAGAAATACATTCCCATAACAAACCAACTTCTCATGGGATTTCTTCTTTTGATTGAGCTTCCTCTCTTTTTTCTTTTTCTTTTTTTTGAAATATGAACACATAATTGCAATATGATCAATACTCATAGGAACACGAGAACGATACGGTGTCGTTTCTGCCTTATTTAGTGAGTATTTCTCTGCATATTCTGTTTCTGAGGATGAAGCCTCGCAAGCAACACGTAGCAATTCCCTTTCCTCTTCGAGGTCAGTCTCTTCTGAATTTTTCTCTTCACCAACATCAAACTCTTCTTTGTTGGTCTCTGTTTCTTCTTTCCCAGTAATTTCTGCTCCTTCACCATAGCCCACAGCCTCTTTTTCTTCTCCGTAGCTGGCTTTCTCTATGTCCTCGGCCCCTCCATTACTGTCTCTTCCTTCTTTTATTCCACTGTATTCTGAAATGGTTCTTTGCGAAAACAGCTTTTTAACTTCTTAATCTCTTCCATCATCAACATTGTCTTGATCTTGTTTTTGCACCTTAATCTCCTACAACGGGGCAAAATCGACTATCTCAAATTGTCTAGTAAGATTTTAATAATTTTTTTTATCAGGCGATAAGATCCAGTTTGAAACAGTAAATTTTATTCCCACTTCCAAAACATTATGCGTGCATCCATGGCTAACTCTGATTGGCTTCCCATGCAACCATGGCTGGTTCCTTTTGATGTCTTTATCTAGACATAACCGCCGTTTGTGGAATCCAGCAAGTAAGACCAATTCATGAGATCCAGAAACATCATTATTGACAGAAAAACACATTACAAGAATATTGTCTTGTCCAAAGAACCAAGCTCCCACGGAAATACAAGAGATTATCCTTGTCCCAAAACACTGCTCCTTCAAAGAATTTCTTCTATGCCAAAAATACAAAGAAACTGTCTTTTGACATACACTACAATCCCACACATCCCATTAAAATAATATAATCAGAGTCATAAATAAATGTTATAAAACTCAACCAATAATTGTCATGTATGATACAAATTAACTCCTACAATAGCTTCTCTCGGGTTCCTATCATTTCTCTACCGAACATATTCATCTGGTGGGGCAGCTTCAGGAATCTCCCCAGGATTCCATTTCTGTTTTAACCAAACACTGGCATCTACAGACACATTCTCAACTTGCAAGTTACTTGACAATTGACCATCTGTTTTTGATTGGAACATTGTACTGAAGCTAGATTCGTTGCCAGGTGCCTGTTGTGTAGTTGAATAGGGAAACTTTGACAGCCCTGCTGGTGTTGAAGCCGAACTACTTTGTGTAACTGATAAGTTGCTGTTGCTTAGGCTTGCTTGAGTTTGAAACAAACCAGGTTGCGCCGGACCATTATTTACCACCAGAGAGGAGCTTCCGAAATTCATATTCAGTGAAGGACCCAATTCGCTGAAACTTGAGACCGACGGAGGATCATTGGTTGGGGTAGCTCTTGAGAAAGGATTTGCACTGGGTCCAAGAAAGTGGCTTTGATTGGTAGTAGAAGAGTTGAGTTGCATTGTGAAAGGATCATTGTTTTGTGTAGTTCTCGTGTATGGATTCTCATTGGTGAGAAGAGAAGAATTCACTGGCACTGTGTATGGTTTATGAAGGAGGTTCTCAAACTCAAGTAACTTGGAATTTAATAGATTTCTCTCTCTTTCAACTATTGATTGCAAGCTCATTCCTTGTTTAGAATCCGCGTATGCTGCTGCCCGCAATTCTTCAAAGCTAACATCACCAACAATGTCACAAGGAGCATATTTATTATGACCATAGCATGTGAGCTTCCAAAGTGGTTTCTCATGCTCATAGTCTTCGGCAATTTGGTGTTTGCAGGTCTCAGGATCTGTGCATTTATGATTACCTGACTGGGAATTATCAGATTGACGTGAAGCACCACTCTGAGCTGAGGAAGAAGAACGAGTCCATTTGTTTTCAAAAGGTTTGAATTGTTGTTTAGATCCAAAATCAGGAACCCCTTTTGACTGGGAATTGTTCTGCACGCCGAAACCAAAAGGGTTAGCATTTTGTTGCTGGTGTGAGGCAGTCTGGGATCCAAATCCAAAAGGGTTTGACTTTTGCTGCTGGTGTGCACCAGAACCGAATCCAAAAGGATTTGTAGTCTGCTGCTGGTGTGAACTATTCTGTGCCCCAAAGCCAGGAACATTAGATTTTCGCGGTTGTTGTACATGCAGAAATTTACACCTTTCTCCATACTGACAACTTCCTCGCTGGAAATTTCTACAGGGTTCTCTCCTTTGCATATTTCCTTTATCTATCTGCACAATCAGTGTCCTCTAAACAGAATGGAACCTCAACACTCTCAGGATAAATCCGGCTATAGCCGACTACACAACAAACTAGTTTTTCTCAATAGATCCCCACCAAGTTTATCCACTGGTCTGCCCTGTGATTATAATGAAGCAGTAGCCAAATAAGTACCAGAATAAACAAACACACACTCTAGCACAACAATGAAACTACATAAAATTGAAGAAAAAAGAAATAATTTGTCACCCAAAAATTCAATAGAAATAGAGCACTGAATATATTAAGCTGAATAAAGTCATACATAAGACATTCAGTTGAATTTTTAAAACAAAAATCACAATAAACAAAATTCAAATCACAGATTCTTTTTTTTTTTTTTTTTCACAAATCATGCTGTGTCGCTTGTCCTCTAGCCTAGAAGGGGAACAAACTTGAGTATACAGTTTCTACTCCACCATTACCAACACCAGGCACAAAAAAAGCAACAGTAGGCATTATAAGAAGATGAAACAAGAACTAACATCGGAAACAATTTTACTCATCGAAGAAATAATGTCCGTTTACTTTCTCCGCCGACAACTAAGTCATCAATGGCGGATCGACGTATAAGGATTTGCCCCACAACAGGAAATAAATTTCAAAGGGTATATATATATATATATATCAATTAACAAGGTTCCCCCACCAACGCACCAAAGCTTTTCATCGAATAACAGTTGCGACAATGGGAGAGCAAATTGGGACTCTTGAGGGAAAACGACAGGCAAGAAACATAAGCATTCTTTTTAGGGCTTTTCATAACACATATTCACAAAGGAGAAAGAGGATTACCAATGAACTGAATCAGAGATTTGAAATCTTCTATCAGGATCTGTTCCCTGCTTAGGTCTCTATTTCTATTTCTCTTGCCCCAGCTTCATTACCCTGCCCTTTCTCTACACCGATGAACAGGCTCTTAGCAATCACTCTTTTTGATTATATTTATAAGAGCATCTTTAACGGGGTTGTATAGAAAAAATAGAAGAGAGAGAGGATGAGTTAGAAGAGAGAGGGGATGAGGTGGAGGAGAGAGAAAGAAGAAGAGTTGTAAGTATAAATGTCTCTACTTTATACTGTTCATGGGACCCACAATATTTTTTTTATTTTTTAAGAAGAAAGATAAGGTTTTATAAGGTAAAAGAGATAGTTGTGGGACCCATTTAAAATTTTTTTTAAAGTTATATGAGTAGAGAAAAAATTATATAAAATTGTATAGAGTAATGTGTCAGTATGAGACCCACAAAAAAATTATTAAATAATAATATATGCAACTTGGGTGTGTCGCACCATTATAGATGCTCTAAGGCCTTCTTAAAAGAAACACTCAAATTGAGAAAAGTTATTAAAATTAATTGATATTAATTTTTTGAAAGATTATCACAATATTCTAAATATTCTTATTTAAAATTAAACTCTATATTAATCAAAAATTGAAAAAAAAAAATTAGAAAAGGTCAATGAAGAGCAAATATATGAAAAAAATTAAATATTTCTAAGAATTTGTAAAAGGCATTGTATTAACAATCAAAAGACCGGAATCATTAAAAAAAAAAAAAAGGTTTATCATTGTGAGTGCTACAACTTTAATAAAAAAGAATTGTAGTGTCTTTCATATGAAGTGTCATTTACAAGTGCGAATTTGACTAAACTACCCCTATATCATGTGGTTTTTATTTTATATTTCAATATAACATGTTTATTAAAACGTAATCTTCATATGATGACTAGATATGTAAACAAAATATTCACATTTAGTTAAAATGTATAATTTTTAATGTTATAGACATTAAAATTGTCAATTTAAGCAACTTCACCCAATCTGAAATAAAATTCAAGTCAATTTGTTCAAGAACCTTATTATATTTCGAGCAAGCCCAACCACAGGAATTTTCTATTTTTTGCTTTTTTTAACTTTTGAGATAATAAAAAAATTAACTTCATATTTTTTAAAAAGTAATTATCAATTAATAAAAAACTAAAATTAATAATATCTAATATTTTTTCATGCTATCCTAATAAAATTTTATTTGTTTTAATCTTGTCTTAAAAATTAATCAAAATAAATTTTTTTTTATTTTAGTCTCATGAACTTCTAAATTTCCAATTTGAATCCTAAAATTTTGAATTCTGTTTCGTTGTTTGTGTTTTATCTCATTCCATCTCAGTTAATTTTCTAAAAATGAAAAAATATTGTCAAATACCATATTTAAAAGTTAAAACTCGAATAGGTATCGTTTAAAATTTGATTATAATTTCAGCTGGTAGTATTATGGGTAGATTAATAGCATTCAAAACTAACATTGACCATATATATCTAATCTCCTGCAACAAATTCATAAACCCTTTAGAAGGGGAAAAAATTGCAAAAATGTTAAAACAATAAAAAGTAAAAAAAATATAGAGATTAGTGTTCAAGAGTAAAGCACAATATAGTAGATATCGATTGAAAGTCAGATTCACAATATATGATTCAAAGCACCAGATAATGCATGATATGTCAAATTTATACATTCAAATATGTAGAAAAAATAATAAGACAATATTAATCCAAAATGAAACAAGATGGATCAGTGATGTAGATGAGCAATACATAGAGCAACACGAATAAACAATCTATTCGCCATACCAAAAAGTAAGCTTGGGGTTATTAGATCAAAAACAATAGCTCCAGTAATTATATGATTAGAAAATGAAAATGTCAGTAATAAATCAAAGACTAACGACCAAATGAAATAACTTTCTTTTGGTCCCTCTCAAAATTTTATTTCAGTCTGGTCTCAATTCTTGAATTGTTTCATAGTGAATGCGTACCAAATCTTTTCAATTGGGACGGGACCCATACCCACCTCTACTATTCATGAGGCTTGGTGGGGTCAATTTTTTGGGCGGCCATTTTTTTTAAAATGTCTAATTCAGTCGTATATCTATTGGCTTATCAAATGAAGTTGACTTATATCAACAAGCTTATAAATTATTTAGCTCATCCACACAGCTTGAATTTGGATTGTAAAAATATAATTATATTTTTATTTTATAAAAAAAAATTATAATTATATATAGCTCAAATTAAATTAATTGATACTTAGTCATACAACATTAGTTTGCACTAAAAAAAAAAAATGGGGAATTCTTTTTAAACATCCTTAAATACACCCAAACATTTGACAAATTTAAACACTATATCTGTTTAAATTAAGTAGTGCTATAGGTATACTCTTTTTTATACAATTACTTTTTACATATTTTTTCTTTTTACATCTTACATTTTATTTGTAATTATATTCTTATAAATAATACAAAAAAAAGATATAAAACAATAAATGTATAAATATCATTTTTCTTCTAAATTTGAAACTCCCACTTTCTAACACAACCCCACCTCCTAATTTGGTCTCCGTCATTTCACCGTTATTTCATGTTGAGTCAGGTTTTGCTGTTGTCTATAACTTAGGTTGATTGGTTTTCCACCATTAGCAGCGAGGTTTAAAAATTTTAGGTTTTTAAGGCGTAGGGAAAAACATTTGGATTGTGTTAAAACTTCAAAGAATTCCGTACTAGAAAGACATTTGAGCATCCAACAACCAAAACACACATTAAAAAGGTAAAACATTTGCATCATTAAAAAAAAAATCTAAGCAATCATTAAGCTTCTGTACTTTCTTTTTTATTATGCTCCAAAAATTTTTGTATATTTTGATGGGACAAAATGTGATATCCCAAATTGTGTCCCTTATTGTGATGCAATACTCGGCCTTCAATTATAAATAACACCAACACAGAAACAAACTAGAGCTACACGTAAAATTGGCTTGCAAGAGAAAATGAGTGGCCTCAATTGAAGATAATATTCTCATTATCAAACAAAACCAATTGACTGAAGACTAATCACAATGAGCAGGAAAACATCTTTCCCTCTAATCATTTGTATAATTGCATGCAATGAATTTTCAATGTCAAAATTTTTCTAACCCACATCCACTACATCACAACCAACAAGAACTCAGCAACAACACTTGAGGCATCATCATCTACCGGTTTCTGTTACCAAAGATTCTGCACTTGACTACAATATACAGATGTCAGAATGGGCATGCGTGCGATCGAATATCTGAGGGCATGATTGGATTGGCTGCGAAATTCTCTGACATCGCCTGCAATGTCGAAGGTTGCCGAAATTTGAAATAAAGAAAAAAAAAATCCAGACTACTGCTATGCACATTCATTTTCTCCCAGGTTGGCCTTTATAGAGGATCAATGGATCCACTTTTCAGCCTCTCCATCCTTGCTTGAAGCCCAGATAATGCCTTTTCATCCATAGGAAGGACCCCGCTTTGCAAAGTGTTCTCTGTGCCAACACGCTCTGATGCATGAGGAATCTGACTGGGAGGAATACCCTGAGCCAAGTTGTCATTAACACTAGTTAGTGGCCTGATGCCAGAATCTGTACCGCCCGCGGCTGCGGCTAATTGCATGCTCTTCATCCTCTCTCTGATTGCATCCAATGTACCACTGCTCACTGCAGAGTTTCAAATGCAATCAACTTTTTCCTGCTTCAAATTTTTTAAAATCTAAAGGTGAAATAAAAATGGAAATAACACTTGCATACCTCCAGTAATAAATCTGTCATTTCTTTGGTCACTTAGAGTATTGTCAGAGCTTAAAGCTCTGGAAGTAATGTTATTAATGGCCCTGTTATCCTCATTATATGATGGTGGCAAAGCGAAATTGGTTGGTTCAGGCTTCAAGTTTACTTTTGCATCATTCAATGGATTTGCATTCACAGGAGACAGAGGTGCAAAATCAGGGGAAGAAGAGTTTAAGGAAGCAGGTGGAGGAGTAGACATTGGTAAACTTGAGGGAGTTCTTCCAGCTGCAGCATTCTTCTCCATCTGCCGAAATATTCAAATCGAATTCTAATTAATTGAAATAGAAAGGATTACAATACAAACTTCTCATAATCACGCAGGTAGAGCATCAAAGTGCATGTGTGATTGATACAAAACCTGGGCTAGGCCATCTCTGATGTAAGTGCGAAATGCCTCACTAGCATTTTGAAGCTGAGCAAATATGTCAACCTAACATAAATATTCAAGAAAAAATTCAATCAGATAAGGAAAAAAATATGGATCTAAGCTCAAAATAGAATTAAACACAACATCTTAAATTGAATTGTCTTGAAAGATCAACTGATGGAATTAATAAACTTAATTACAAACTCTATTCTTACCTTTGGGTACAATTGAGTAATACGATAAAGTTCATATAGACCAATTGTGCAAGTTTGCTTATCACCAATCTTCTTGAATATGGCAGCTAGCTCTTGCTGCAATTATTAAGATAGGGAAAAAAGGGTGGCAGGCGGATAGGGGAGGGGGGGGGGGGGGGGGGGGGGAGGGAGAGGAGAAGGAAAGAACAGAACAGTTATAATTGCAGTAAAATAGAGGAAAATGGAAAACCAAAAAAATTAAAAATATAATAGTTTGAATGGTGCCAAAAAACAGAATAAAAAGTGTTACAATTGCAGTACGATTGTCGCTACATATCAAATGCTGAGTGCAAATGCAGAAGGTTACCTTCAACTGGGCATCGGCGGAATGTGTGCCAGAGGCTGAATTATTGGCTGCTGAATCACCCCAATGGGTTTGACCTCCAGGTCCAGATGCAGTCAACATTCTTGCTGCAGCCAATGTCTGCAGGCCAAAATTTATAGTATTAAAAAAAAATCAATAATTGAGTCGTTAATAAAACAATCCATGTAATTCGTCTTAACAAGTACCTCAAGATTAAGATCAATGTAGGCAAGGATGATGGGTTGAGGTTTCATATCAATAGGGACCCTAGAAAGATGACCCTTTATTGCTGCTCCCCGAAGCTTCACAAGCTCATGCAGAACAGTTTTGACCATTCGCAATGGTTTGTCATCAGCACCAGCTCTATAAAAGTTATATAGTCAATATATTTTAGGACAAAAATAGAAAAAAGGAAAAACCAATTCATGCTGGCTCTATGAACAAAACAAGGAGTCAATCTCATATATACATACATACATATATATATAGGAGGGGGGAAAAGACAAAGATTACTTACCTTCTCCTAATTTCTTCCATCCCCAAGTCTTGTAGATACAAATGGATGCTCTGAAGTATGCGATCAAGGTCAACATCATATATGGTGCTCTGAAGAACCTGCAGCACCAGAAAATTATACATGTTTGTTCATTAAGCTGTAACATGGAAATACTAAACAAGTTTACATGAAAGATTAAATGTTCCCAGATAGACTTTTGCAATCAAGTTTTGGCTGATTAATATTGATGGACAGATTTACTGTTCTACAGTAATTAAAGCCAAATTATAGCAATCTGATTGTAGAGTTAAATACCAATATTAAGAACTTAAAACATTTATAGAGCAGGAAATGCAATTAGCCATTGCCATGCAAAAGAGCCTTCAGCTACTCACAGGCATTTACAATTTCATATATAGTAAGAGACATGTTCAACGAGAACCTGTTGAATATTGGAAATAGGTTGCACTAGCAAGCTCCAGACATTAGTGAACAAGGTCATACAAGAGTCCACCAAGGAATGCAATTGCAACCCATACTTAGCATCACTGATTTACCTTCTACAACGTATGCACCCTCGTATAATCACACTCTGAAAATGAGAAAATGTCCCATTACCTTTGTAAGTTTGATAAGGCACTTCACAACCAGATCAGAAAATTTCTGATTTCTTGTAGCAAACGACTCATTTGATGCTGGGGAAGGCCACCTTGATGGATCTAATGGACGTAAGAGATTGATCAGGACAACAAAAGATGAAGTTCGATCTGCATTATCCTGTATTGACAATTACTAATTAATACTATGGAATTTCTCCAGCCTATGCAAAACACCACTCACAAAACATGTATATATATGGACAAGCAGAACAAGAGAAACAAAAAAGGAGAATGTAAGTTCCTAACCAGAATCTTAAGCATCAAAACATTCAATGCTTTCAACAACTGACTTCCATCATCCATATGAGGAACCCTTTCATCCAAAAGCCAAAGGAGAAGCTCCGTAATGAGACTGTCAAGATTGCTCTCTTCAACTGCATGAGCCAGTCTTCTGTTTTGAAATGTCTGTAAAGTTCATAGCATTAGCATAAATGAACAATCATAAACAAAGATGACATCAATTATCATCAAAATGTAAAGATGGAAATTGGACATATATTTACCTGCATGAGAGTGTTGAGTACGTATTTACAAGAACGAGATGAAGCTCCAGTTAAACTGAAGTCAAAAGTTCTAGCAACCTATTTAAAATGAGAGAGAAATCAATACTTTTGGCGGAAATCAAACTATGGATAAAGAAAGGAAAGAGTGCAAAGTTATCTTACCTTATTTGCTAGGCATGAAACTAGTCTATCTGCATCCTTTATCAGTTCATCCATTCCACTGCCTTCTGGGTTACTAGTGGCCTGAGCCAACTCATGACAAACAACTTTCATTCCTTCAACGGACTGCACAACAAGAATATTTTGAATCTGAGAGTTTGTTCTGAATTTATTATTAAATTAAATAAACAAAATGCACACAAAAGGCAAAAAAAAATAAAATCCATATACATCAACAGTCAACTCACTGGTTATAACTGAATATATATACGGTTAACATTTGACATATAATACAAGAATAATAGTCCACGAAAAGAAAGCGTGAAAAAGGCAAACCTGCTCAGGAGATCCAAAAGAAATAATATCAAGTGCTTCGTTCCAATTTGTGGGGCCACTTGATCCAGCAAAAGCACGGGGCATTACTTGTCTCTCCATGTGTGGATCAGAATGACCAGGATTTTTCCTGGAGAATATAGAATAAAACAAAATGACCAATGAACAATAGGATTTATGCAGCATGGAAAAGCCGTGTGAGTTCATCAAGAAAAAGGGTATAGATGAACTTTTGACAACCTTTATCATACCTCATTATTGGTGGACCCACAACAGACCTAGAAACTTCCCCACTTTGCTCTGCGATATCAATCCTGGTAATTTACAGAAACAACATCTTGAATCTTAACCATCTTAACATTAAACACACAAAAAAAATATATAAATAGATAACCTACCTTCTTTATGTAAGCAAAGCAAAAGCAACATAAAGACTTTGATAGACACGCATTTTGCAAATAGTTTGAATTTATAATATTGTGGATAAGTAAGAAATCAAATCACAGAGACGTAAATTGAGTTTATAGTGTTCCTAAGCTATAATTAAGCTGAAAAATCATCTATATTGCCATTAGGGTCAAATTCAAGTTTGTAATTAAGCTCAAATTGAACTCAGCTAGAAAAAAATTCATATCTTCAAATCAAACTCCAACATTTCAAATTGAAAAATACAACTTATATTTGATATTTGCAATTGCCAATCACAACCAAAGGATTTCATCTTTAAAATACATATTTAACCCTAAGACACTTTGATAAGCAGAAAGAGATCGAAAGAAAATACCCACCCATTTTCCCTAACAGAGCGCCTCAAAATCGATCTAGCATCACCTGGCTTTCCTTCCTTCTTCTTTTCCATCTCCCGAACCTAACATATTATATCATCATCAGTATATCAATAAATAAGAAAAACTAACAAATTATGTACCAACCTTCCACTTAAACCTATCATCTAACATGCTCTTCTGTGCATCTGTTAGCTTCCCAACATATCTCCATATGTCCTCACCTGCATAGCAGTATTGAGAGATGAGAGAGGAAACAGCTCATCAAGGCCATGTGATACAATAGAAAAAGAAACTAAAATCTGCATCTAAATGATTCAACTAGTAAAGCAGTTAACGCGTATAGAAGGATATTTGATCAACCCTTCCCCTGATTTATTACCAGAAAAGGGAAGAGAGATCAGAGCAATATGGCATACCAAGAATCTTATAACCCGTAGCTAGTGTATTCAACGCAGCTTTCCTAGTTTCACCATCTCGTTCTGCTGTCAAACTTGCAACAATTTGTAATGATTTTAACTGCCCACTAATCTGTCCACATCATGCCACATGTAAATATCTAACAAAAATACTGAAAAGGAAAAATCATTATAAAAGTATCACTAATTTTACCTCAGCTCCATGGTGATCAAGGATAAATCCAACAAGATCAGCACATTCTATCCGTGTTCGATTATTCTTGGAGCGCAAACCCTCCAATATGTATGGGAAACTTTTAGATGCAGAATATACAAGAACAATCTGTTTGGTCAGCTCCCGCATCTTCTCTCGGACTTTCTCAATGTTATGCCCTAACTGCAACATTTAATAAAGGAAAAGAACTTTTATGTCTGATCATCTCTGAATTTACTTACTCTACATTCACATTTTCGTAAAATACAACTATTAATAGATATCTAGCGGTACCACAGTAATCAGAGTTAACGAATATGAACCTTTTCCACTAAGCATGGAAGAAATATTGCCATTTCAGACTCGGTGAACATGTATCCCTCCACCTTTAGGATGTCAACTAGTTCAGGAAGAAATTCTAACACCTGCTCATTTTAATTAGCTTCCATTCATTAATCCAATATGATACTTTATACCCAACAGAAAAGAGAATGAAAGAACCAATAGAGTTAAAGGTTTTAAATGCACCTTCAACAGACAAGTTGTATTAGACTTGCAGAACTGCAATACAAACCACCTGAGTAGTATGTCCAAAACTTCTATAACTTCCTTAGCAATGTTTGGAAGTGCCTGGAATGCACAATATAAAGTTTTTTTATATGCAAAAGGACATTCAAACACTACAAAATAAGCAAGTTAATAAGAAATATAAGAGCGGAACCTTTTGTAGCATTTCAAGTCCGTCAACTTGCTTCTTGAAATCTGAGCTCAAGAGCCTCCTATGTAGATCCTCTCTGAAGTACTTCATCATATCATTCTGCATTAAGGGAATATACAGTGACAGTTACAATAATTCAACAATCCTAAAATCAAGATATTATTTGTATGTACAAATAATGGACCTACCTCCAGATCTTGAATCTGCTCTGTACGTGGCTCCTCAAACTTAAACCTGCGAACCACCATTCTCTCTCTCTCTTCCTGCATAGAAGATCATTTGAATGACAGTTGAGTTATGCATCTTTCAAAATTTTTAGCATTTTTCCATATATCCTACATGAAACAACAATACCTTATTCGAATCCTTAATATTTAACAAAGCTTGTGATTGCACAGCTATATCTTGGACAGAGACAATTGGTTCTGACCTCGTGCCTTTTGCTGCCGTGACCCTCTTTACAGACAAAGAAACTAGCAATCAGTAACCCTAAAACATAAATAAAAATCAACCCAAACAAGATCAACATACCAAAGATCCAGGTCTATTTCCATGTTTTGAAACAGCAACGGCAGCAGATTTCCCAACCTTTGGGACACCTTTAGATGCTCCACCCACTGAAACTGCTTTTGCTGACTCAAATGATTCTGAACAAATTTCAAATGAATAAAGATATATAGAATAATAGAAGTTTGCAAATAAATCAGCTACAATACCAAAGAAACCTACCTTGAAAAGCCCCATATGGTCTCAGTTTCTCAAGAACTAGAGTATGTGCTGGTCCATGAATGTCTTTGACTATCTTTTCAATCTGATTAAAATAAAATCTCATGGTGCTTCCTCTAAAGAATTTTAATAGCAGAAAGGACACATTTTTCGTATACACATACCATATCGTTTCCACTAACTCTCAATATCTCAACAATGCATGCTTCTGCAGCCTTGCGTACATCAGAAGATTTATCCTAAAATAAAATCCACCATAGTTGTTACTTCAAGAATAATATTGATTTACTAAAAAGAGATAATACAAGGTCATCAAATCTCAAAACAACTCCATAATCAGAAATTACCGTCATAGCAGATGCAGCCGGTTTTAGCAGTTGTGCAGCTTCAGAGAAACTGCTTAGCCCAGAAAGTTGCCGTGATAACCAATCAAACAGATCCTTACGCCCTTCCGCACCAAGTTTTGAGTCTGTCAGAGCCATTGTAACATATGGAACCTACAATAACATTTATATTAAGGACAAAGGCACCAACAATTAAAGAATACAGAACAGATAGGGGTAGACCATCTTATCAAGATGAACAGCCGCTAGCCATGAGTCTAAGGTATTCAAAGTGCATTCTCTCATGTGCTTCTTATTGTCACCAAGACATTTCAGAATATCTGACAGAATGCCCTGCAAAAAATAAATAAATAAATAAATAAAATAAAATACCATGTGATACTTTAAAAATCAAACATGTGAGAACACATAGGAAAGTCCCCTCACCTTGCTTGACTTCTCTACGGCTGGTCCCATTGCAGATGCAACATTACCAACTGTTGTCAAGGTTGCCATGACTATGTTTTTATTGCTATCAAGAAAGCGTCCCCTAAGGGCCCCAAACAACTCAACTGGTAATAGAACAGTTCAAAATTATCACAACAGAGAATTTTATGACAAGCAAGATATGTAACTGCAAGGAATACACCATAATCATACAAATAGAAACACCAAAAACGTATAACAGGTGAAAAAGAGCAAAAGGAATAGAATGATGCTTTCAATTTTCCAAAGCACACAAACCAAAATGCCAATAGAGGTGCCAAGATACCAGTTCCAGTTGCTTGAATGCGCTTATTAGCCTCTTCTAGTATTTTGTTGACAGCTTCCACTGACTCCATGCGAACCTACAATGAAGAATAATGCACATATAAATATATGCCGATATAAAATGGCACAATTGTTACACCACAATGAAATGTTCAAAGCAAACATATGAACAAAACAGTGAAAAACAGTAAACTATCTCTTCTCAATCAACCTTCCAATCAGGACTTTCTAAGCTCTTGAGAAGAGTTGGAGTGATCTTTCCACTAATATCTTCACGAGGCAAGCCATCTAGTCCACCAGACACCATGGATGGTCCTGAGTCCAAGAGCTTGACAGTTCGCTTCGTAATAACAGAAGACCCCTGAAGTGGGGGAGAAAAAAAGAAAGGAAAGGTTAGGAAATCAGAAAGAGGAAGGATAATGCATAAAACTCACACATTCAAAAAAATCAAAAAAAAAAAAAAAAAAAAAAAACAAACAAACAAACAAACAAGAAATACCTCAAAGGGATTCTTCTCGTACTCAGTATCAAGGGCACTAAGCAGAGCAGGTTTAACATCGGCAAGAAAGCCTTTGATATCTGCATGCAAAAAACTTTAGACCCTCTAAGAATGACATAACGGGATATGGACATTTTTGAGGTTGAATGAAAAGTCACCTGGACCAACAAATCTATGCAAAACACCGAAAAGCTTAATTGAAGCATTTCTAGTAGCAGCTGCACTTGACTGCAGTCCAGTTTCTTTAAGAAAATCAATTAAATCCTGCAAATTGAAGTTATATCAAACCTTAGTGACTTAGCCAGGAATTGCAGTAAACAAAAAGCACAGTTTAATATATAAAACCAAAAAGTGCAAATTGAGACAAACACCTTAAGGTTTAGATGTGATACACCAAAATCTTCAACAGCTGAAACCATCCACAATATTCCCTCACTAAGAACCTTAGGATTCTTGTGCTCCTTCATGATCTTGTAGAGCTGCAAGTAATATTCTCTGAACATTATTTTGCAAATACACCAAAATAAGCAAAAGCAAACAAGATTGAGGTCAGCTATCACATGGAAAATTGCAGAACCTATATTTCCCATGAGTGCCCAGATACGTCCCAACATCAATAAAAATTAATTCTCCCTTAACTCTCCAAAAAAAATGAAAAAAAGGTCTCTCAAAAGTAAGCTTAAAGGTCCTCTTGCAGTGTTCATTTCAAGAAGAAAATAGGACCCCAGAAAGCCTCTTCCTTCATTGTAAGGCTTGAAATAACAAAATGCAACTATGCTTACTCTTTCAAACACAAATCCTGGACCAACTGCTTCAGAGAAAGCAGTCAGACACTTCATAGCATGTGCACGTGTTTTAATATCTGCTACACGTTCACTTAATCCTATGACAATGAAAACAAAAAAGAGATCAGATAGCAGATCAAAATTCTAGTCATTCATAATCATACCAGCACATAAAAAATTTGTTTGTGGGAGGCGACTATTTTTTTGCAAAACGCAAACCTTTTTCAAATGAAACCACAATACCCACCCAAAAGGCAAAGCACTATGCACTTCTTTGGAAATTTAGTAGCCGTAGAAGCTATATAAGTGACAACTTCAATAACCTGCTGCTGAACCTGCTTAAAAAAAAATCAAGAGTTATGGGCATCTAATCTCCTATATTTTTCAATAAAATAGATATATTAGCAAAATGACATAATCAAATACTGAACCTGAACATTTTTCTCGCCCCATCCAGGCAAACTACAGAGCAAACGAATTAAAATTTCCACTGATTGGTTAAGGTCCTGCAAGCTCTCTACTTGTTGCTTCAGTGATGAAATGGCTGCAAAAGTCCAACTTTAGTAACCATAGACTCATCAAGGATGCCCAAAAGGACAGAATAGGAAATTCTAAATGAAAATACGTACTGTGATAACAACAGATTTAAACAACTAATTAATTCAACAGCCCAAGTATAAACAAGTGTAGTTTGAGATAAATCTGTTGTGTGTTTCATTGATATCAATCACATGTATATATACAGAAGTTAGGAAACAGAAATCCCACAATATATGGGATAAGATAAGGCTAATTAGTTGACTATTTGGAATTTAAATTCTAAGTCTATCTCCTATAATATCTCCTTCTTAAAGAGGAGGTCGGCTAGCTTGTTTCTCTACACTCCCCCTCAAGCTGGACGATAGATGTTTAGCATCCCAAATCTTGTGCTTAATTCGTCAAACTGATTTCTGAATAAAGCCTTTGTGAGTATATCTGCCACTTGTAGTTTTGAGGGAACATGCTTTAGGTTGATAACTCCATCTTCTATCTTGTCATTGATGAAATGTCTATCTAGTTCAACATGCTTTGTTCTGTCATGATGAACTGGATTTTTTGCAATAGCTATAGCTGACTGGTTATCACATAGGACTTCTATAGGAGTTGAGTGTTTGATCCCAAGGTCCATTAACAGCCGTTTGAGCCAGATTCCTTCACAAATTCCATTTGATAGAGATCTAAATTCTGCTTCAGCACTACTCCGTGCCACTACATTCTGTTTTTTACTTCTCCACGTCACAAGGTTGCCCCACATATAGCTACAATACCCAGATGTGGATTTTCGGTCAGTGGGGGACCCAGCCCAATCTGCATCTGTATATATTTCAATTTCCCTGCTGTCGGTTTTCTTGAAGAACAGTCCTTTTCTAGGATCCTTCTTGAGGTACCTTAGGATTCTATAGACTGCATTTAAGTGCTGGACTTGTGGACAGCTTAGGAATCTACTTACCACACTTACAGCAAAACATATGTCTGGACGAGTGTGGGTGAGATATAGTAATTTTCCCACTAATCTTTGATATCTTCCTTGGTCTACTTGCTTTCCGTTTGGTTCATGGATCAGTTTAATGTTTGGATCCATTGGAGTCTCTATAGGCTTGCAACCTAGCATCCCAGTCTCGTGTAGGAGGTCCAGCACATACTTTCTCTGGGACATAGTCATCCCTTGCTTAGATCTGGCCACTTCCATCCCCAGAAAGTAACGCAGTGGTCCCAAATCTTTGATTTCAAATTCTGCTGCTAGTACCTTCTTCACTCTGGATAGTTCTTCTGCCCAATTACCTATGAGTACTATATCATCAACATAAACAATTAGTACAGCAATTTTTCCAACTGAATTCTTGGTAAATAAGGTGTGATCAGAGTGCCCTTGTGTATATCCATCAAGTCTCAAGACTTTGGTAAATCTGTGAAACCATGCCCGAGGAGATTGCTTGAGTCCATATAGGGATTTTTGTAGTCTGCATACTTTTCCTTGGGGTAACTGGTCTTCAAATCCGGGGGGTATATTCATGTATACCTCTTCCTGTAAATCACCATTTAGGAAAGCATTTTTAACATCTAATTGGATTAGAGGCCAATTCAAATTGATAGCAATAGAGATGATGACTCGGATGGTGTTGAGTTTGGCCACTGGGGAGAATGTTTCTTGATAATCAATCCCATAGGATTGAGTGTACCCCTTAGCTACTAGTCGAGCTTTGAATCTGTCCACACTTCCATCAACCTTCTGTTTTACATTAAATATCCATCTGCATCCCACGGTTTTCTTTCCAGGAGGCAGATCTGTAATCCTCCATGTCTGGTTTTTTTCAAGGGCTTTAATTTCTGCCATTGTAGCTTCTCGCCACTGTGGATGTTTAAGAGCCTCATAGACAGTATTTGGTATTTGAATTTTGTCTATGGCCGATGTAAAGGCTTGGTATGTGGGAGATAGGTTGGAGTATGATATGCAGCTTTGTATAGGATGCTGGGTGCAGCTTCTTTTCCCTTTTCTAAGGGCAATTGGCTAGTTTAAGTCAGCTGTTTCTTCTGCAGTTTCAACTAGAATTGGAGAAGGATTAGCAGGTGGCTCGCCTTGTGTTTGATCAGGACTGGCAGGGGCCGGTTCAGACGCTTGAACAGGCTGCACTGGATTTTTCCTCCTTCTTCTAGAGTATACCATAGGGCTCTGTGGTTCAGTTGCTGTATTGGTGTCCTGTTCTGGGTGTTCATCAGTGGCTGGTTTTGAATTGTGAGACATTAGTGGTAGAGTGGGGTAGCCGAGGTCATCAATGGCTGAGATAGGATTGGTTTGGGTCTGTTTCTCCCAAGGTTGTGATTCTGTCAGATTCTCCCCCTGAATCACACACTTGGGAAAGTATGGGAGGTGTTCAACAAAGGTGACATCCATGGAATGATAGATTTTCTGGGTGAGAGGACTATAGCATTTGTAGGCCTTTTTGTTGGGAGAGTACCCGAGGAAGATGCATTTGAGAGATCGGGCTTCAAGTTTACCACGTTGGTGTGGATGGAGATGAAGGAAAGCTGTGCACCCAAAGACTTTCAGTGGAATGTCAGAGATTAGATGAGAGTTAGGGTATGCCTTGAGAAAGGTATTGAGTGGAGTGTGAAATTTTAGGACTCTAGATGGCATCCGGTTAATGAGGTATGTGGCAGTAAGAAGTGCATCCCCCCAGAATTTTTTAGGAACATTTGATGAAAGGAGAAGGGAACGGGTGACCTCCAATAGGTGGCGGTTTTTCCTTTCTGCGACACCATTCTGTTGAGGGGTGTCAACACAGGAGCTTTGGTGGATGATGCCATGGGTTTTGAGGTAAGTGTCAAGAGAATGGTTGAAAAAATCTTTGGCATTATCAGTTTTCAGAATCTGGATGTTGGTTTTGAACTGGTTTTGGATTAGTTTGTGAAAATCTGTAAAAATCTGGGTAGTTTCAGATTTGTCTTTCATAAGAAATGTCCAACTTAGTCTAGTGTGGTCATCAACAAGGAGTAAAAACCAACGGGTACCATTTAGATTAGAGATTTTTGTTGGTCCCCAAATATCAGCATGGATTAATGAAAAAGGAGTAGACGGGGAATAAGTTCGGGGTGTAAATTGAGTTCGGGTGTGCTTGGATAGTTGGCATGTATCACATTGAAGGAATTTAATATTTACTTTATTGAATAAGGAAGGAAATAACAATTTGAGATACATGAAATTAGGATGACCTAGTCTAGAATGCCATAGGAGAATGGTGTCTTCGGTTGAGGTGCCGGAATGTTGAGATAATTGGGATTTAGTTGTAAGGCAGTGTGGCTGGTGTTGGAGGAGGTAAAGGCCCACGGAGGAATCCAGTTCAGCACCCGAGCCCTGTTCCTGAAAAATACAGTGATGAGTAACAAATTTAGTTTCACAACCTAAGTCAGAGGTGATTTTCCTGACAGACAGCAGATTGCAATGGAGGGTTGGAACAAGTAAGACATTATGTAATTTGAAAGAAGGTGAGAAGGTGACAGTCCCATATCCCAAGGCTTTGACACATCTGCCATCAGCTATGCGGACAGGGGACATATTCTGATCTGAAGTGAAAGAGGAAAACAGACTTATATCACCTGTCATATGGTCTGATGCACCAGAGTCCACAATCCAGGTTGGAGGATGTTTGGAAGCATTAAGAGCCAGTGACTGGGTGGAATTCTGGCCAGCCTTTTGGAGGAGTTGTTGGAGGACATCCATCTGTTCTTTGGTGAAAGGAGAGGATGAATTAGATGGTTCCCCAGTTGTGGCAGCATAGCTTCGTTTATCAGAGGAGGATTTAGGCTTCCAATCGGCAGGTTTGCCGTGTAGTTTCCAGCAGGTCTCCTTTGTGTGACCTGGTTTTTGGCAGTGGTCACACCAAGGCCTATTGCGCCGAGTCTTTCCATCCCCTTGGACAGAATGATGAGTTCTGGCTGCAAGGGCAATGGATTCACCTTCCTTAGAAATAGATGCTGCAGAGTTGTCCACTGACATGGAGGAATCCGTAAGGCCTAGCATGACCTTGCGTCTACTTTCTTCTCGGCGAACTTCTGAGAAGACTTCACGAAGGCTGGGAAGGGGTTTTGTGCCGAGGATGCGACCCCGGACTTCATCCAGTGATTTGTTGAGACCCAGGAGAAATTTGAATATGCGGCGAGTCTCAATGATTTTCTGGTATCTTGCCCGGTCTTCAGCACATCGCCATGCAGGGGAATCAAAGAGATCAAGCTGCTGCCACAGTTTGGAGAGGCTAGTGTAGTATGTGGTTACCGGAGTGTCACCTTGCTGAAGAGATTGGAGCAGACTTTCAATATGGAACAGCTCAGCAGTGTTGTCCTTGCTGGAGTAAGTGTCTTGGGCTGCTTCCCAAATCTCGGAGGCTGTGTGACATAGAAGGAAGTTTTCACCAATTGCCGGAAGCATGGAATTGATAAGCCATGACATGAGGAGATTGTTCTCGGCTTTCCATGATTTGTAGGTAGGATCGACAGGAGAGGGTTGAGGAATTGTGCCAAGAAGGTATTCTTCCCTTCCTCGGCCACTGACATATAGCATGACAGATTGTGACCATTGGAGGTAATTGTTCCCATTTAATTTGTGAGTGGTAATGGGAAGGAATGGGCTGTCATGGGGATTTCCGTGAGAGATTAGGGATGAGGGACTGACGGCAGAGTTACCAGCCGTGGATGATGTTTCAGGATTCATGATGAGGCCTGAAAGAGAGGTACGAAGAGTAGAAAAGGGTCTAGGGTTAGGTTGCAGAGCAGCGGACAATGTCCGGCTCTGATACCATGTAGTTTGAGATAAATCTGTTGTGTGTTTCATTGATATCAATCACATGTATATATACAGAAGTTAGGAAACAGAAATCCCACAATATATGGGATAAGATAAGGCTAATTAGTTGACTATTTGGAATTTAAATTCTAAGTCTATCTCCTATAATTTCTCCTATAATATCTCCTTCTTAAAGAGGAGGTCGGCTAGCTTGTTTCTCTACAACAAGCAAGCAATTCCTTAACACAATAAGATCTCCCCACTGGTTGACCATTGGGTATCACAGCGTGTAGTTGTGAGTCCATCAGTAATTGGAAGGGTGGACAACCCCCAACTCCAACTTCAGTTTTTAAATATATATTATAAATAAATAAACAATTTAAAAATAAATTTTGTTAAAAAACAATACCAATTATTTCACGCAAGAGTAAGTCAAGAAAAAGCAAGCACTGAGTATAAAAAAATACAACAATTTTGTCCTGTACTCAAACTTAAAGAACCACTCCATTGCCCAGGTAAACAGATCTAATTATTGATATTAGAGCATCTACATGAAGTACAATGGAAGCTAAGTGAGGAGTAATATTTAGATAATTGCTAAATAAGGCTTCAAGAAAGAATACTTAAAAATAAAAGCAAACACTTACAAATCAGAAAGCTCCAATATGAATGAAATTAGTGAAAAATTTACAATACCAGGATTTTTAATGATTACAGGTCTGCCATTGTTCTCTTATGCGGCCTTTAAGGTGTTAATATAAAATATTAAGGTTACAAATTTCAATAAAATATTCAAATGAAATTGTCGACTGGATTCCAGTAAAAGGGGGAAATTTCGCACATTAATTCCCACTACCAACTCCCAAAAATAAATAGAAATCACATAAAAAATCTATTTCAAACTCACCGCTTAGCATGGGTGAAAGGTTTTAAATAAAATCAACAAATTATTCAGTATTAACTCAAATATGAACATAAATAACAGGGTTTTCTTCAAAAAAGAATTTCAATGGAATAAACATTAAAACCAACCCACCCACAAAAAGAAAAGAAGCTAACTGACCTTCAAGACGTTCTTTCCATACAGCACTTTTTAACAAGGAAATGGTATCAGACTGTACAAGAGAACTTATTCTGCTTTCAATCTCTTCAAGACTCATCTCGGCAGGCTGAACATTGTCAGAAAATAATGATAAAACATCATCAGTCGCCACACACAACGACAGTAGATTCAAATCAAGTAAGGCCTGCAGACAAACATGTTTTAAGCTACCTCAACATCTTCAGGTGCTTCAATTGATTTTGAAGCCTTTGCCTGTCCCGTTCCATCCCCTTTCTTGTTTGTCCCAGATTTTGCAGGGGCTGCTTTCTTTATGGCAGGCTGCAAATGTTCAAGATATTATCAACACATCACATAAAAATAAAAACCAAACCTCAATTGCAAACTTACAGCTGCCTGAGCAGGTCTCTTTCCACTAAGCATACTTGCTGCTGATTTTCTAACAAATGCATTTTCAGAGGTCTGCACATAGATTGCAAAAATGTCAATGTTTCTATCTCAAAAAGAAAATTTCCTAACTTACAATATGTCAAAGTGATGAGGTTGAAGCACAAATTTTGAAGTAACAAGAAATAAATAAAAGAACCCACCTCCACAGAAGACGCACTACCTCGAGGTTGCACTGAAGCTGGAATGTCCACAATAAAATATCAGAACATGTATGAAATAGGTCTACAGAAGCAGACGACAATTTGGTGCAATTTCAAAGACAGCAGTCAAAATAGGGAACTAAATTTGTTGACAAACCTGTGGTAGAAGCGCCATTCACAACAACTTCAGTTCCTGCAATCATTTCAGACAGCTTCTTTCTTCTGACGTCATCAAGCTTTTCAATTGACCTCTCTAGAGGTCTCATCCCAACTGACTGCATGAGAATAAGGAATAAGGAATGTGAGGCTAAAACCCAAGATAGCAGAAGCAAAAATCCACATGTAGTTTTATATAGTTGAAAGTTTTACCTTCGCTATTGCTGCTAATGCAGAAAAAGAAGCATCCCTCACTTCTGGAGTTCCATCATTTAGAGACTGCAAGATCCAAATGGTATTATTTTAAAAAACAAAAGGGGAGAAAAAAATGCAAACATAAATATTTTCTGAAAGTGTTATAATAAGAAAAATCTATGAATAAACACCAAATCAGAAGATTATCAAACAAAGTAAATAAGTACAATCAAGTGATTTTCAACACTACGTTATGACTTCTAAGGGGTAAAACTGCCTGGGGAATGAGGGGAAATTGACAGTACATAGAACCTTTTAATCCCAGGACTCATACAGCTTACATACATGTGGAAGCAACAAAAAAAGGATCAACATAGATAAAGAATAGGACTACACAAGTGAATCATAAGAAATCCGCAGTATTGCACATCTAAAATAAAGTTATCCAGTACTCAAAATTCTTAACTTCAAAACAAAACCACATAACTACAAAATTAAATGGCCTACACACTGACCTCCATACAGATAGGCACATAATCCTTATGCACCTTCAGTAGAACAGCCTTGCTACTTGATTCAATACAAAATGTCAACCAGGTCAATGTAGACGACCGAACAAGAGGAACCTTGTTTTTTGAGGCTGTCTTAACATCTGTAGCAGATTAAACGTATTATATTCAACCAGATGCACAAATACCACATATGAACAGAGAAAGATAAATATAATAAATCAAGGACCAACTTATTAATAAAAAACAACATCTTATAAAACCAAATAAAAGTCCAGAGTAAAATATGTATTCAGACATAGGATTTTGAAGTTACAAAATAAATTGCTGGCAGATATAATGCATGTACAGATATCAGAGGACGTTTGGTATTGTTTGGTGAGTAAACATTCAGTTAAATGAAACGGATTAGAGACTAGCTTAAAACAATGTCTATCAGATAACGCTTTGCCTCCAGTAATTCAAAATAAATAGCATAAGATATTTTGGTCAATAATTAACTTTAACCCACAAAAAACCAAGAGACATATACATAGAATCTAAGATGTGCAGAACAAAGATTGCAAAATGGGCAAAAAAAAGTACTAGGTTCCAATATTCAGGTAGCCCAAAAATTAATTCCTTTCATTTGTAGCTTTTGAAACCCAAACCTAGTATAAAATCCATAAGGAACATGCATAGGAAACCTACCTTCAACAATATCAACAAGGCTTAAGCATCCAGCCTTGTACATTGCTTGGAGAGTTTGGGTTAGTGATTCCACCAATGCAGGTTTTTTCTCCTTCAATTTTTCCTATTCAAGAAAAAAAAAGTTAGTTGACCAATACTTTGAACTTCAGCACTACACCAAGTACAACAAGATTCAGTGTTGAATGCAACATATGCGAGAAACAAACTTTCAAGAAATCTAGATGCATAACTGATCTCTTTTAACAGCTAAGGATATTCCATAAAGGATATAAGTATCTTTGTTTAAGAAACAAACCATGGTGAAAATATCTTTTTGAAAGTCCACAAGGAAAAATCAGGTAGTGAACATAAAAGAGACAGACAACCATATTATAGCCATGTTTTATTGATTTCAAAAGAAGCTATCAATATAGAAGCATTATTTGGAAGTTTAACAGTAACTGCCACATCCCAACAGGCTGCAAGCTGGCATTCATATATTTAGGCCAAGAAACAAGCCTCAAAGACCAACCAAACACGTACCAAAGTATCAACCTCTAGCTATTTGCAAATCCATGATTAACCTACAAGTGCATGATGGCAGCAAGTAATCTATGAAAGCAACTGATACGCTAGCCATTATCTTAAAGTAATCTAAAATATTACCCTGAGAAATCCTCAGTACCACTAAGGTTAATAGCAACCCAAGAATATATTTCCAAAACTAACTGCTTTCCTTTAAAAGAGATAAAGAGATAAGGGAATGCCTGATATAAATTCAGAATTTGTAATAGAATCAAGAGCAGATCAAACATGATTTTCAACCAATGGCAAGATTCAACAAACTTTTTTTACCATCCATAAGTATCTTGCACTCCCAAAATCAATTATTCTGGCCAACTATATGAGAATCAAAAATAATGATTTGCATTACACAAAGAAAGGAGAATTAGTAATTAATACCACAACTATGTCAATTCCAATGAGAATAAGATGGAGAGTACTATAAAGTTTATAAACCCAGGAAAACAAGCCTTTTGAATGATTTCCCTCAACCACCAAAGATATTTACTTACAAGTAAAACAGGCAATAGAAAACGAGAACTTGCAGAAAAATGGGTTCTTAACCCCCGAGCAAGATTGCCAAGAGCTTGGATGGCCTCAACAGCAACAGCTATATTGACATCTGTAATTAGCTGCAAGAGAATACAACTAGTTTTGCTTTAGCAGGCAAAAAACTATCAATCACTAAGGGCAAGAAGAGTAGAATACACAATAAATTAATACATAAACAGCCAATAAGTCCACAACTATGAAAGCATATAATATTTAAAATTTGACACCAAGGATTAGATGAAAATAGATAATGCAAAAATCTGAATGTTTGTACTACATTAACAATGCTAATAAGGATGACCAATTGTTGGTTCATAGAAGATTGTCGCTTTCAAAATAAAGGTAATAGAGGTAAGGTTGATACTGCATCAAAATGCACAATTTATTTCTAGTCCAAACGTTGGAGATACTATTTATTCTCTCTTTTCATTTGTCTGACTCTAAACATATCAAGCCCTAACCTTCCTACATGCCCCAAATCCCACAAGCATGGAGTGCTTTGGTTATGTTAAAGGTCACTGAGTCAAAGCATACTGCAGTAAATATATAATTACTACAATAAATCAAATCTCATGAATTTAAGACAAGATCACTTCTCACCAGTAAAAGGGTTACATACGCACATTAAGAGAGAAGTGACCAAGATGATTCTCAAACTAGTCTTAAGCTTCAATCAAACACGAGTCATATTAATTATACAAGTGTCAAGAATAGCATACAAAACCAGAAAATTTTCCCTAAAAAATGAAAAATACTACCACAATCAACCAATCATCAACATAAAATACCCTGATTCACAAAAAATAAGGGGGGAAAAAAAGTTTGAGAGGGGAAATAAAGCATAAACAATGCTTAACCTTAATGAGCATAATGACTAAGTTGCTTCCAAAAACATATAATGCACCTTCTTTAAAGTCCGACAAACTTCAGAAAAATCGCCAGACAAAATTTTTTTAGTTGACGCAAGTTTGGTTAGCTCAGCAACAGCCTCCTTTCGTTCAGACCATTTGGTAGCTTTCTAAAAATAAATAAGACAATAACAAAAATAAAACCATGGTGAGACAAATTCAAATGCCACAAAAAAAAAAAAAAAGAGCTGTAAATACAGTATTAGAGAGGGGAGAACACTGACCACTCCTTCCCAAAATCCTGACTTCTCCAAAGGAGTCAATATGTCAACAGGATCAACAAGCTCATATTCATCTATTTCTTGAGGAGCTGACAATCACGCATTTGAAAAACAAGTAAGCATATATGAGTGACACAGAATGGTGGGGAAAAAAGGCATAATCCAGTCCCAAAGGAATTTCATACCACTGGTCTCAGAATCCTGAGAAGGGCCAGGACCCCCAACCTCAGAAACAGCTTCCTGTTCTGGCTCCTTGTCTTGCTCAGATCTAAACAAAGAAATCTTATTAATATGTGATAACAGAACTACGATACATATGCTTACTGATATCAATGCATCATGTCAAAAGATGTCTCATCAGTCGTGTGAGCATCAGTTACACTTACTAAAGGTTATTCAGAACATAAAATTTCACCTAGAAACTCCAACACTATAGTCTATCAAGTTAACCCCTCCCAAGCAGCACTAGGGAAGACAAAATATAAGTGCCAGACTTACAGTCATCAACTTTTATCATTCAAACTAGAAGATTATGGTACTTAGCATTGATGTGTTGAGAAGACTTTATTGTGTTAAATAAGGAAGTTAAGATTTGGAAGGGCTATACCAGCCCATATCTTTAAGAGGAATATTTGGCCTGAACAGAAGAACCATATTTTCAAAGTCACGAGATATCTTCTGAGGAGCCAAAGAGATGTCTCCTGAATTTTTTATGAATTTTCAATTGGTGTGTGCACTGTGCTCATACTTCAGTCTATGTGGGTTACTGTAGACTCTTATTTCAATCAGATTAAAGATGAATTTCATCCTAGGCCATCTAAATGTATTCAACCCCTTTAATGTTCTTTAATAAATTATTACTTGTCAAAATGTATAGGAATATGATAAAAATTCAATAAAGATTAGTTGCCAAAGTCTGAACACCAAAAAGGAAAGCCAGAAAACAACCTAGCATAGCTTATGAATGCACTGAGCTGCACAGAAATGACTAAAAACACACAAATAAAAAAAAAATACAAATTTCTACACGTGACATAAATTCAACTTTTTAAAGCAAATAAACAGGATCACTAGGAGAACTTCTTCAAATGCCAGAAGCTAGAAACCTAAGGAAGAGGAATGATGCTACAGTTGCATAAAAAACAAATACAAGGAAATTCCAGATGAATACTTCACAACAAGGAACTTACCTTATTTTGCGTGATGGCTTAGCTGTTCCAGTAACATTTACAAGCTCTGCTTCTAGTTCTTTTTTCTTTAAAAATGGTCAAGAAAAAGATTATTTATTCATCTGCCAATAAAGGAGAACAAACTAAAGAAGCAAGCAAGGAAATTAAGCATACCATCGTGTCTCTCATTTTCTCAAACAAAATTGATTTTACAGGATCTTTACCAATCCAACGACAAAGCTCAAGAGTCAATCCTTTAGAAGATGCACGAACATTTTGATCTTGATGATCAAAGAGTTCAGGAAGCATCTTGAGAATCCTTTTAGGGGGGACAATTTTTGCTCCAAATTCACTAATAGCAAAAGAAAAAAAAAATTATACGTAGATCCAACAATAACAGAAGTAGCAAATTTGCAACAAAATTCCAAACCTTAAGGCCTGAAACATAACATCTATGGCAGGTACCACAGCTTTAGCAACTTTATTCTTTATTGCTTTCTCCATTGCATCCTAAAAAATTACCAGAAACTTCAGAAGCAACCCAAAGAAAAAAATGAATAGCAGATATAAAACAACTGATGGATACACAAAAGGAAGTTAACTACATAAAACTTACAGATGAACCAAACGATGTAAAGAGTAAAAAGTAACAACCTGCATAGAGGCTACCATGAAAAGTACAATTTTAAAGAGAGTTGAAAATAACTGTCTTAGAGTTTTGTGATTTTATTGTTCATTAATTTGAACTTTTAAATAAAACAATCTTCTTAAAATATGGGATTTGGGAATCATTATGTGAAAAAATCAGAAGGGAATATGTATGCTCAGGTAGTTATCAGAAGTTGTGGAGAATTTTGAAGTTTAAAAACTAAGCATTTAATCATCATCATTTTATATGATGCCCTATTATTAGAGTGGATAGACCAAAAAAGGTGTTGCCTTTAAATTGTAGTATGTATCAAATATGTGTTTTTGTGCACTAAAAGTATGATTATCTAGTAATTTATTTACGTTTGCAATGTTAAACATAACAAAAGAAAATTTACTTTGTTGCTAATGCTATTAACAATATATATGTGTGTGTGTATAAGAAGTGAGAAAAATAATTCCATGTGGGAGTGAATTTGTCCCTTCTAGAAGGGGCAAGAAAGACGAATCTAATGGTTAGATAATATTGAACCAAAACCACTCACCCACCTTTGATTTTCATAGGATCTATAGACCCAACTCCTAAATTCATAAAAGTTTATAACCTCTGAAGATCACTAGTAGATTTCATATGCTTTTTGTACACACAAGGAAATATAGTATGCAAATTTCATGCAAACCAATGAGCAGGCAGCAATCATGACTCATTCATATGTAAAGCATATAAATCAAAGAAAAACTAGTTTATGTAGAATTACGTGTAACAATGATTAAGTCAGTAAAGAATATTTTTGTAGATCAAAATATGATTCATAGAGAAAAGGTATCAAACAATGGTCCAGTGCAAAGACAAGTATAGTGCAGCACAAAGCTAGTGCATGAACTCCTAAAAGAGTGGAAGCAAGATTGCAATTATTAGATGTTTAACGATATCAGCTTTTTGAAAAATCTGCCCGTGTCAGCACTCAATCAAGATACATTCAGAGTGTGCATCATAGAAGAGGAAATGGGAATGGCATTGTATTTCCTACAAGATTCTAGACTAAAATAGTAAGTAAAAGTGTTGGCCGAAGCTTTCTACAACAAGTTGGTCAACAGAGGTACAGATATTACTAACTAAAAGTTTGTACGCTAAACAATAGATGTCCCCCCTCCAAAAGAAAAAAAAAATTATCAGCATAGACAGAGGATGCATGCAAAAAGAGAAACCAAAAGGGAAGGAAATTATTATTCAACGACAACTAAACATAGGAAAGAAGAGTACCAGAAAAGCATCCACAGCCTCCAATTCTATCCAGAGCATAAACGCTGCCTGAGCCTTTTCCACTGTCTTCGGCCTTCCCGTCAGACATTTGGCCACAATGGCATCACACACTTCCTTACCGTACCTAGACATAATTCAAATTCAAATTAATTAATCATGCCGGAAAACTAACTTTTAAACAGAAAGCGCAAACAGCTAGACTAGACATGCAAGTGCAATATCTGAAGAAAAATCATCTTATCCTCACCTTCCAGCATCAGCATCAGCAGCTCGCAAGTATGCAATCAAAGCTTCTAAAGCCTTTTCCTGCACGGGCGCATTGGAATCCGCCACAGTCTTTTTAAACAGATGACCTACCAAATTCAAAATAGCAGAAGTAAGATCCACCCAAAATGTACCAACCCAACACACATTCCACACCAAAATAGACCCAGATCCACAACCATAGATCAAAAAATACAGCAATTGGATCTAAATGGAAACCCTAAAAGCACTCACCAAATTCACGGAGGCGAGGGTCCTTGGGATCGGAAATGGAGTCGCAGAGGGAAGCCAAATCGATGTTGGCCTCATTCCTCACCTTCCAGTTCTTGTGAAATAACCGATCCTCCCATGGCAATTTCTTCGCCTCCTTCAACAATTTCTCTTCCTCCGACATTTTCTACGTACAATCTATTTACCCGAAACCCTAATGATCTCTGCAAATACACACAGAATTCCAAAGATAGAGAGAGAGAGATACAGAGCCTTCTTTGCTTTTGTCTCTGCCGAGTGCCGGCGAGAGGTGACAATAAACAAAAGCGACGGAGCGTGTAATGCCTTTTTATCTTTCGCTTCAAAAACACAACAGAGGGAGAGAAAGCGAGGGATTTGTTTTATTTTTTTTTAATTTTATTCTTCTTCTTTTTTTCCTTTTTTCCATTTAGGACAGAGGTGGTATTTTGAGATTTACGTTTGTGGAGCATTTTCTCCCACGCGATGACGACAGCGTCTAAACGAAAATTTGAATTTTTTCAATAATTACTATTTTGAATACAAATGATAAAATTTATAAATATTATGCCACATATAAAATTCATATTTTTAAATTTTAAGTCATTTTGTCATTAAAATATTAAATAAATAAAATTAAAATTAGATATTTTCATAAATTATTTTAAAAATAAATTATTGACGTGATTTAAATTAGAATAAGAATAGATTGATAACTAATAACTATTGTTATTGTTATAAAATTTGAAATTTAATTTTGAAATGGTGATTTCAAAAAACAAAAAAAAAAAAGGCAAAATTACATTTTAAAGAGAGTGACGTTGACGCGTTATTTTGAAACGCTAATATTGGCGCGTATGAGTGGGAAGTGCATATTGCAGTGGTACTCTGATTGGGCCGGTTTAATGTAATGTATAATCAGGAGGGAAGTGAAAGGTGGGCAATGGGTTGATTAAGTGGGGGGCGGGAACTGAGAGATAAAGACATGGTACTTGTATAAAATTATTGCTTCAATAGAATACAAAATTATATTTTGTATTTTGTTAATTATTAATCATTTTAATTTTAAGATAAAAAGGGTTTTTTTTAATTTTGTATAGGAGATCAAAAGGGTGCTTAAAATATAAATCATTGCTTAAATATAATACAAAATCATATTTTGTTTTGTTAATCATTTTAATTTTAAGATCAAAAGTGGTTTTTTTTTATTGGAGATCAAAAGGGTGTTTCAAATTTTGCCGCTTTGAATTTTATCCACACTTAGTCAGCAATATTATTTTTATCTGTATTTTAGTATGCAATTTCAAATTTAATAAGACTATTTTGAGATGTAGAATGGGAGGCCAATCTTGTTTGATTTTTCGTTGGGCCTTTCTACTTCACAGTTCTTTTAAGTTGAACTTTAAAGGTATCAACATCGATAATTTAGGCCGCTCTGGTTTTGATGGTATCATCCAAGATCACTCAAGTAATTAGTGCTAGGAGTACAAAGGGCATCTCGAGCTTTTGACTAACATCCATGGTGAACTTGAGGCTGTTCTAATTGGTTTTGCCTTAGCTTGGCGGAACGGTATTCACGTCTTGCATATCGAAACTGGTTGTATGGATGTTATTTATCTGCTAAATTCGAACAAGTCGAACACGCACAAGCTAGAGGGCACTCATTCATCACATTAAATGGCTCATGAATATAAACTATATTGTTGAATTTCACCATATCTTTCATGAAACTAACTTCTGCACTGATCGCAACATTGCTAAGGAGGCAGCCAATAATGACTCTGATTTTGTAATTTTGGAACAACCTCGCAGTGGCTAATAACTGAGCTCATAGCTGATCTTTATAATATTTCTTTTGTTAGGTTGTAGAGTTTTTGTTTCTTTTCTTTTCACACTAGAAAAAAGATTAATTATAAATTGAGTAATTAAATTATAGATTCATATATTACAGATGCCCATATCAATACTAAAAAAAGTTTATCTTTATAGTTTTATTTAACTTAAACTGAGTTAGTTAGTATTTAATGTTGTACTAATATTAAATAGATTTTACCAAAAAAATTTAAAGACAAAATAAAAAAATATATATGTGCAATTACTAATTCTATGATTTTAAGAATTAGTAGTTTATTTTTTCCCATTAAAGATATTTTGTTTTATTATTAATAAAGAGTGTTATTTATCTTTTTTCATAGAAAGAGTATTAATATCTTTTAACCAAATTATACTTATAATTTTATTTTAGATTAGTTATATCCTCTAAATAATGAAAATTATGAAATGGCTCAAAAGGTTATTTCATTTTAAGAAAATAGTCAATTTATCCATATTCTTATTTTAATTCAACTATATTCATCCCATGTACCAAAAAACCATTAGTCTACAAAATGGGAAGGATTTTGGGATTTGATATCAGCTTTGAGTATATATGCAATGGGTAGTTTGAGGTCAATGTGGGCATATATGCCATGAATATGCTTACGGTGTCTTTTATTTTTTTTTTAAGTAAAATTTAGGCAAATTAGATACATGTAGTGAATATTTTAATCTAAAAAATGAATAATTATAAAGGCATTATAGATGTGATCTAGTAGTAAATTTCTAGACAAGAATCCAATTTTCTTTTGATCATGTGCCAAAAAAATATATAAATAGTAAAGTATGTGAAATTGATTTTTGAATATTCTTTTGGATTATAAATAAATTTAAATTTAAGTGAGAATTTAACAAAAACTTTACTAAAAATGTAATAACGGCTAAACTAATCTAGCATTTCAATTTTTTAATATTTTTGGTTCATTCCTAAGTATTCTAACATTGTTTTTAAGTGTAAAACTAATCATGTTCTTAACGAAAAACATATATTTTTCTTATTAATTTTTGCTATGCATGTTTAAGTAGAAACTCCACAAAATAATAGTTAATTTTTTTCTAATAGAGAAAAACTGTATGCATACACCCCATTATACACTTTTAGTTTTAATTTATTGGTATAAATAAAATTATATAAAAAGGATAAAAATAAGAGAAATATAAAAAAATATAAAAGTTGATGTGAAAATATGAATGTGCATAGTACATCTTATAGTGAAATAGTTGGGATATAATTTGATTTTTTATTATTTATTCCACAACATTTTATTAGTCAAAAATATAAAATAGTCTTGTAATAAAATTTAAATTATTAAAATTTAATTTTTTAACTAATAAAAATATTAAGAGAGAATAAAACAGATTATAGAACATGAAATATTATTCCGAAATTATTTTGTCATTTTGATTGGACATAGTAATTAATTTGTTGTGAGTAGGCTACGAGTGGCACAAGTCACCTTACATTATCTACAAAATTATGGGGAAAATAAAGAAGCAAAATACCTCACTATCATAGTATCATATATAACTACATCAATTTCATTCATATTTTATTTAGTGGCAATTTGGTCATATTCTAAAATAATTTAGCACCGATATGAGCAGGCCTTGCCACCTCATGCAAACGCATGTCAACTTTCAAGAGGTGGAAAGGACAAGATTACTTTCTCTATAATTGTGTTGTTCTCGTGGGGAGAAGACTAAAATATAAACAGATAGAACAAATATAAAGCATGATGAGAAGACATAAAGATTTTAAGAAATGGGGTACCAAAAGAGAAAAGAATGAATTATGAATTAAGCTAGTATGATCATGATCATTAATAATAATTTTTTTCTTAGCTTAAAAAGTACTTTTTAAAAGTTAATTTAAACGAGCTCTAAATTAAAGTATATTACACTTATTTTTTTAGTTAGATTTTTTTTACCTCTTTTATATTTTTAAAATTTATATTTAGGATTTATTTGATTTGCTAAAAACAAAGAATAACACAACACAAAAACTTTGTTCTTCATTTGATTTCTTAAAAAATTTAAGTATTAGATAAATTCTTAAAATTTTGTTACTCACTAATTTATGAAGCAAGTATTTGTCTAAAGTATTAGATAAAAATTTGAAGTTTGTCATCTCTTAAATCACCCTAGAATCTTTTATACATCGACTTATTAAATAAATGACGGCAAGTCCTAACAACAGTTGGTGATTGGCAAGGTACTAACAATCAACCTTTTTTTAATTTTATATTTTTTATAAATTATTTTAATTATTATAAAATATTGAGATCTTATTATTTGTTTTTTTACAAAAACAATGTAATACACAATATAGTACTATAAATTTAACATAAATGATATAAAATTTTTGTCATGTGCATTAAGCAACAAACAATGAATAATATAAAAAGTTATAATATAACTCAATCTCTTATACTATACTGTTTTACTTGTGTTGTTTGTATTCTAAATGCACCCTTAAACTCAATTAATTAAAATTGTTAAAGAATATTTTATTTAATGCTTTCTTTAATTTTTTCTTCAAAAAATATGACACAAAAACTAAAATAACAAAATTGTCTATAAATAATTCTTCTTACTTTTAATTTACCTCTTTTAGTAAACTTATTTATTAATTAATATAGTTTATAATTCATATAAAACCTTTAAAAAAATATTTTTATATATGCAAACATAGCTTATTTTAAAATTTAAAACATTTTCAAATAAAGAATAAAATTTAGAAGCATTTTTATTGTTCATTTTAATTAGATTGTGCTGTTAATACAATTTTCAATTAGTTTGAATTAAAATCATATATAAACTAATTTGTGTCACATAAATTATTGTCAAAATAACGATAAAATAAAATTAAAAATCTACCACTTAAACAATTTTTAATAAGAAATCTTATACCTTATTTTATTTTTAGGATAATGCTTATTTAAATTTTATTTGAGTTAAAGGAAAAGTCAAGATTCAGTCCCTCATTGCATGATTCTGTATTTGTTTTGCAATTTCCACTTTTATCACACATAATTTTGCGCCTTTTAAGACAATTCAAAACAAATAAAAGATACATAATTTCTGTTTTTTTATCAATTAACATAAACATAAATAACAGATTTATGATACATTTAGCCTACAAGTCTTTTCACTGCATTATAACCTATTATAATGCAATATATAAAAGTTCATGTGAGCATATAGGTACTTTCAAGAGCAACTCTAAAAAAGGGTTTCATAATTTATTAAGAAGTCATTTGGATTGCTTTTGAAAAAAGGAAGCCAAAATAAGAAAGAGAATATGAAATTATTTTGTGTTTAAATTGATTAATAAAAGGTCTATTTTTATTAAGAAATGCGTTTAGATACATAAATGTAAAAATAATTATAATATATTAAAATAAATAATTAGGGATGTTATTACAACTTAAAGCTTATTAAATAATTTATGCTTCTCTTTTTTTAAGCATCCCCTCACTTGTTTCCAAAAAAAAAAAAAAAAGTTGCTTTACATGTTTTTTCTTTTATACAAAAATCAATTCAAACATTAACAAATTAAATAAAAATATGTCTTTTTCAAATTAAAAGGGAAACACATCCCAAGAACTTTAACTACATTTAATTTTTCTGTTTTTGGCAGTTATTTTTTGCCCTTTTTTCCTTCTTCCTCCAAGATGCTGAAAATCTTGGCATTTGGTCTTCCGCTTCCTTTAAATATCAAATAAAGAGCAGGCTAAATTCAATTATATAAATAAATTTGACATTGTTTAGAAAAAAAAAATGTAAAGCATAAAAATATATATAAAAAATGAAAATGTGTGTATATATATATATAGACACACACACATTTCATATTGCGAATATGAAGTGGAATTATATATATATTGTTTCAAAATTAAAAAATAGATTCAATATTTTAAGTTAATAAAATAAATTATAAAAATGTAAGATAAGGTATAGGGCCTATTTAAAATATTCTGTAAAGTTATATTATTGGTGTAAAAAGTTGTGAAGATTGCATAAAGTAACGGAAAATAATGTAATATTATGGAGCTTATTAAAAATAATTAAAATAAATATATGCAACCTAACAATAGTTGCATCATTGGAGATAGCCTAATATTAGATTCTTTATTTGTTATGTTTGGTTAAAGTAAAATCTTAGGAAATATGTTCGTATAATTTTTTTTTTATTGAAACTTGTTAAAACAAAAAATGGGAGAGGAAGAGATTTTAGTTTCCTGATTTCCTAAAAATATTTTTATAAAAATTTTCTATAAACATTTAAGGCTAACTAAATACATTTTAAGAATCTCATGATTCATCAATCTTAAGATTCATAAATTATGGGATTTAAAAAAAATTATGTTATAGAAAATAAAGCAATTGTTATATGTAGGATTTAAATGTTACATCTTTTTAAACTATAAAAGAGGCCTGTGTAGTTATTAAAAAAAAATGGCCTATGTAATAATAATAATAAAAAAAACCTATGTAAGTTCTAAAAATGTAAGGAGATAATCAGGGTTTCTAATTCTCTCCTAGGGTTTCTCCCTAGAGTAGAGCCGTCGTCAGCCCACTGCTGACCTTCTAGGTTGATACTGATGCCTCTGTGTCTAAGTACACATTGTGTGATTGTGTCATCGAGCCAAGTAGAGACTAGTTGTTGACCGCTACTTACTATTATTGGGTGAGGTATGGCTGATCCTAGAGAAGGTAGCTCAGAGGAAGAGGACATCCTTATCGTTGAAAAGGAGGATATATCAGAGGCGATTCAAGAGTGCGAGAGGAGTTTGATTGGCAAGCTGGTCACAGAGAAAATTATTAACGTGGGCATATTACAGTATATAATATATCAGATTTGGGGAAATCCAGATGGGCTCAAAGTGGTGGAATTCGGAGACAAACCTACCAGTTATTCTTTAGTGATGAAAGAGACCTTCTTCGAGTGTTAAGGAGCAACCCGTGGATATATAAAAATAGTTTTTTATTGTTGCACCGCTGGTTTAAGGGCTTTAAGATGGAAGAATTACATATAGATGAAGGGAGTTTATGGACGTAGTTTTGGGGTTTGCCTACTCATTTTAAATCAATGGCTTTGGGGAGGAAGATAGAAGCAAGATTGTGTGAAGTAGAGGATGTCGGTTTGTTTCAGATGCAAAGTAGAAATGGAATCATTTTGAAAGCTAAAATCAAAATAAACATAGTTAAAGCGCTTAAGAGTGGTGTGAAGATTGGAGATAAGGAAGATAATCTAGTTTGGTGCTCGTTTAAATATGAACTCCTACCACAATTTTGTTACTATTCTGGGATCCTTAGGCATGAAGACAAAACTTGCAAGCTGTCACTGGATGAGGAGGTTAATAGGAAGCTAAAGGAGAAGTCGTTGGGTCCATGTTTGAGAGCATATTATTTAGGGAAAAGGGTGGAAAAGAATAAGGAAAATCTAAATCCAAATAGGCATGAGAAAGCAACCCAGAAGGGTATAAGGGTGGAAGAGATGGGACTATCTTCGGTGCTTGCTGAATTAAAGGTATCCAGTGCTAAAAATGGGGTAGTACAACAGGCCAAAAGCGGCACAACACTTCAGGGGAAGTCAAAATATCATGTTATAGCTTATATGTATGGGAATGCTAGTCTCGAGGAAAGGGTGTTGAAACAGGCAAATAACAGAGGGGAAACAATAGATAGTAGGCCGCAAGTGTGCATGGGGACCACAATCACTTAAAAGAGTGGTCCAAATATAGCAGATATAGTGAACAATTCAGTTGATACCATGGCTGACAATACCCTTGAGAAGTCAATCGAGAAAAAAGAGTAAAAGATGGAAGAGGGTGGCTAGAGACAAACATCTAAATGAGGATAAAGAGTGCATTGAGGTAGAAAAGAAAAGAAAAGAAAGAGGTTCAGTTATGACCTTATGGACACAAATATCAAGTTGAAAGCACTGAGAATAGAGATACTAGGAGTTAGCAAGGAGAATGTGCAAGGATCTACTCAGGTGTCATCAACTATGTCAACGGCGGAGGTTGTTTAGCAGCCCCGCGGAGCCCAATGAGCATCCTTAGTTGGAATTGTCGTGGGCTTGGGATCCCACGTGTAGTTCGAGACTTCGTCTGTTGATTAAACAAAAAGCTCCTAAAATGGTCTTTCTATGCTAGACCAAGCTTACTACAGGGGAATGAGATGATCTTAAGAGGAGACTAGGGTGCAGTAATGGGGTTTGTGTAAGCTGGGATGACAGGAAAAGGAGTCTAAGTCTCTTATGGGTAGATGATTGGGTGGTGACTTTACAATCTTTTTCGAAATATCATATTGATGTTATGGTGGAGGATAACATTAGTATCCCTTAGCAATTCACAGGATTTTATGGTAAACCTATCACACACTTGAGACATAGGAGTTGGAGCAGTTTACAAGCGTTAAAGCCAAGGCATAATCATGGTTGGCTCATAATGGGGGATTTTAATGAGGTTCTGAGTAGTAGTGAACATTTGGGCACCTCAGAAAGACCAGAAACGCAAACGCAGTGGTTTAGGGATGCAGCAAACCGGTGTGGTGTTGAAGATGTGGGATATATAGGAGTCTCTTACACTTGGTGCAATAGTAGGGCTGATGATCATAATGTTAGAGTCCAATTGGATAGAGCATGTCAATACAGAATGGAGAGATCTCCATCCTTCAACTCATATATATCACCTTTTTTGACATTTCTTTGACCATATCCCTATACTCTTGCAGCTTAGTTGTAGTCTAATACATGGTAAAAAAACCCAAGTGTTTTAGATTTGAGAAAATGTGGTTGAGGCATGATCAGTGTGCTCCCTTGGTAAAAAGATGTTAGAACTCAGTCACAGATGATAACGCAATAGAAAATATTTAGAAAAAATTGAAGCTGACGAAGAGAAGCCTTTGCACTTAGAACATCCATACGTTCGAACATGTGGGGAAAAAACCAAAAGAGCTACAGGAAGAGCTAAACAAGGTTAAAGGCTTAGTACTGAGTATGGTTAATATCTATAAGGTGAAGCATATTCAAAACCAAATAAATGAATTATTAAACAGAGAAGAAGAAATGTGGAGACAAAGGTTAAGGATTCAATGGCTAAAGGAAGGAGATAGAAATACTAGCTACTTTCACACTAGGGCCTCTAATAGAAAAAAGAAGAATCTCATCAAGCAACTCAAGGATAAGAGCTATTAGTCATACAGACCCAGAAGTCATCAATCATATTGCCATGGAATATTTCTCTGATTTATTTAAGTTCACTAACCCCATAGAATTTTTTGATGTTATAGATATTATTCAGAGAAAGGTGATATAAGATCATAGCAAAAGTGCTTGCTAATCACCTTAAGATACTTCTTCCAAATATTATATCTATCAACTAGAGTGCCTTTGTACTAAATCACTAAATTACCAATAATGTGTTGTTAGCTTACGAGCTTTTACATGCTCTAAAGTCCAAGCACTCTGGAAAGGAAGGATATCTGGCCTTAAAGCTAGACACGAGCAAGGCTTATGACAGGGTGGAATGGAGGTTCTTGCAGGCTATGATGGAAAAACTAGGTTTTGCAGAAAAATGGGTCTCGCTGATCATGACGTGTGTTTCATCGGTATCGTATTCAGTCTTGGTGAATGGCATTCCGATGGGCCTAATTATTCCGGAAATAGGGTTGAGGCAAGGGGATCCCTTATCACCATACTTCTTTTTAATTATTGCAGAGGGTTTTAGTGTTATGCTAAGGGCTACAGAGGAAGCTGGGTGCATTAGTAGAGTAAGAATTTGTAGAAGAGCACCATCTATTTCACACTTACTTTTTGCTGATGATAGCCTAATTTTTTCATAGGCAACAGTGCAAGCTGGCTAAGAGATTAAAAATGTGCTTATTGATTACGAAGCATGCTCTGGTCAAATAATTAATCTTGATAAGTCCTCAATATTCTTCAGTCCAAATTGCATACAAAGAGATAGGGATTTGATTATGCAGAAGTTAGAGATCCATAATGTGGCTTTTCATGAAAGATACTTGAGTCTCCCTACGATGGTGGACCGCTGCAAGAATAATTCATTCCAATCAATTAAGGAGAGATTTTGGAAGAAATTACATGGATGGAGGGAGAAAATACTCTCTAAAGCAAGAAAAAAAGTGCTTATCAAAGCAGTTGCCTTATCTATCTCGGTGTACTCTATGAGCTGTTTCCGTCTATCAAGATCTTTTTGCACATAGCTTAATCAGTTAATGGCTAGGTTTTGGTGGGGGCAAGTCAATGAGGAAAGGAAGATACATTGGATTAGTTGGGATAAGATGGCTACTCCTAAGAGTTGGGGAGGATTGGGGTTTAGAAGCTTGGAAGTGTTTAACATAGCTATGCTGGCTAAGCAGGTGTGGCATATCCTTCAAAACCAGATTCGTTAGTTGCCACTGTGCTCAAACAGAAATATTTTCCTAATAGCACAATATTAGAAGCATCGCTAGGCAACAAGTCATCTTATACATGGAGGAGTTTATAGGGTAGCATTTCTCACCTTAATAAGGGGCTAGCCAGGCGTATCGGGAATGGGGAAACAATAAGGATTAAGTGGCCAGGGTTACCTAGGGAAGATAATCCGTATGTGACAATGCCGATGCCGCAGGAGACTTTTTCAAAATCTATCAATTTTCTATTCTTGTAGGTGACTAGGGAGTGGAATAGCACTTTAGGACATAATATCTTTGAGGATGAGGAATCGAGAATTATTTGTGGCATACCACTACCTTAGAGAGACATACCTGACTAGTGGTATTGGAAAGACAACAAGGATGGCATATTCACTATAAGATCTTGTTAACGAGGGTTGCTTAAAGCTATAGTAGAAGAAGAAGGCCAGGGCATTTCGGTGCAAGCTCAAATGCAGTGGAAACTGTTATGGAAAGTTGATGTCCCTCCAAAATATAAGCACTATATTTGGCATTGTTGTAAGGACGCGCTACCTACTACTACTGCCTTATGTCGAAGAGGAATGGACAAACTTAACGAATGCCCTTGTTGTTGCTATGAGGAGGAGACGATCATACATGCACTTTTTGGCTGCAAAAAGAGCCAAGCTGTTTGGACCACTTGCATGCATTTCTTTGAGATACACACATTGCCAGACAGTGATTTCGATGGATGGGTTAAAACAATCCTTGGTGGGTGGGATCATAAGAGGATTGGTGTGTTGTTCTTCTTGTTGTATGCAATATGGAAAAGGCGAAACGAGATGCAGTTAGGGAACCACGTCAACCTAGCATCTGGGGTTTTCCTAGCTGTCTTATCTCAGTGGAATGAATGGAGCAATACCACAAGCCTTTGCAATGCCCAAGTTTAGAAGAGCGTTCCCAAGTGGAGCAAACCTGTTAGTCCATGTGTTAAAATGAACATCGATGCAGCAGTAGGTTTTGATCATATAGGAAGAGTGGGGGGAGTTCTAAGAGACTCAGCAGGAACGTTTCTTGTAGCATGGTATAACCAATGTGATTTAAGCACATCTTATCTCTTCTCTTAAAGCGATGGCCATTCGGGAGGTGCCTGTATTTCTAAAAGCGTGGGGCTATTAACACATAGTGTTGGAAGGAGACTCACAAAGCATTATCTATCAACTCAACAGCCCGCGTTCTAATATGTCTTATGAAGGTTTGATTATCAATGATATCCTCGTCCTTAGTCAAGAGTTCACTTATGTTTCATTCTCATGGGTCCCTTGAGAAGCCAATAAAGTGGCTCATCAACTAGCTTCTTTAGGAAAGACCACTACTGGATGTAATGTTTGGTGGGATGACCCTCCTAGTATCCTTGTAAACAATCTCTTGATTGATTCTCAATAAAGTTACATCCCATTAACCAAAAAAAAAAAAAAAATGTAAGGAGACAAGTGAAAAATAAAAATAAAATAATTATAAATGAGGTCAAATTTAAACTTATTAAGAATATTTAGATTATTTTAGTGCTACTAACCACTAATTGATATTTTCATTAGTTAACTATTATAATTAGATTTAAACTTTGTTTGCAAAAAAATAATTTATATACTAGTTAATAGTTGAAAAGTTAGTTAAAAAGTTATTAAATTAAAAGTATTTAATAAAATTATATATATAACTAGTTATAAATGTAAATTTACATATGAAAAAATAAAAATGAAGGTAGGAACTTTAATACGATCCAATGCAACAGTCTATAAAAAATAAGGGACAAATACCTTTGTACAAAGTATTGGATAGAATAATATAAAATTTACTTTAATATTCTTATGCATTATTTGTTATTTAAAAAAAAATAATAATAAACAAAATCTTGATATGTCATAAAAAATACTAAATGGTATACTCACGTGATGCCTGGGGAGTGGCAGGTAGAAATAAACTTTTGGTCGTTCTTAAAAAAGTATTTTAATTTTGTGAAAGTAAATAATTTTTTTTTAAAAAAAAGTTGACATATGTCAAACAAATAAAAGAAATGGTTCATTCTAGGATATTAAGAAATTGAAAAAATATAATAATAATACTTTTTACCCGTTAGTGATAATGGTACAAGGATTTAAAATAGAATTTCTAATTATTTTTAATAAAAATAAAAAATGTTTAAAAAATATATTATGAATGATAAAATTAGTTTTTAAATTTTAAAATAATAAAATAATTCAACAAAATAATAATTAAAAAAATAATATATATATTTTTATTTTAATAATATATTAATATTTTAAAGTTTTAATAAATATTTTATAATAAATTTATAATATTTAATAATACATTTATCAAATATCATCATTTTTTGTGATAGTAAATAAAAAGGTAAAAATTTTGAGATTAAATAAAAAATAATAATAATAATAAAAGAATGATGATGATAAAATTTATATTGTCTGATAAGGATAAAATAAAAAAATATAATAAAATTATGATGTGTCAAATTATAATTAAAAGTTAAGTAAGAGAGCCACGTATCTTTTTAAGGTACAGTAAAATAAGAAGTAAGATAAGATAATAATTTATAAAAATATAAAAGTTTTAAATAAAAACATAAAACTAAAATACTTTTGAAAATATATTAAATGAAATTATGAAAAATAAAAAATAATTATTTCCATAAATTATTCTGTGCCAAATCTTTAATAGTTCCACGCCTATTGATCTTTTATTGAGTCCAAAAGGTCTCCTTTTGCAGTGATATAATTTTCGAGAATGGAAGAGGTGAGAGCTTGCCGCGTAAAAACATACTATGCTAATATGAGAATTATTAGCTAGCAACACGCACAAGGCTTGCCGCGGCAGTAAAGACTGGCGAACTGGTGATTTGCGGTGGCGGTGAAGGAAATGGCAGCGGCTTCCGGCAGCAGTGAAGGATCCTAGCCACCGATTGAGTAAACAAGGGAATAAAAATGTATTTTTTTATTTTATTTTTTGTATTATACACAAAATTTTATTCTCTAATTAAAAAATTTGTCCTGTACTATAGAATTTTTTTTTTTAATATTTGTGTCCCTTTTAAAATCAAATATAGTAGAAATGTTTTTTGGTTTAAATCAAAATTTTGTTCATTGTTAAAAAAAAAAAGAAAGAAAGTAAAAGAGCACTTAAAAGTCCTTGGCTCCTCCACGTTCACTGCCAGGCAATAGCTCTTACAGAGAAATAGAGAGAGAAACACCAAGCCATGGCTACTTTTACAGAAAAATAAGAAAAAAAAAAAATTTTTATCCACTAATATTATTATTAATTTTTTAAAAAATATTTATATTTTAAACTAAATAAATTAAATTCTTATATTTTAAGTAAAAAAATAAAAATAAATTTTATTAAAATATTTTTTATTTATACATTATAAATTTACTTTTATTTTTGACATTAATTTATTTAATTTAAAACTTAATTTTTTTTAAAAAATTAATAATATGAAAAAAAAAATTCTCAAAAAATAAAGAAATAAACGCACTTCTAGAGAGAGAGAGAGATGAAGCTTTCCCCACCAGCAGTGACTTTGTGGCCTTGGTACAGTTTTACTGACAGTGGCTACTCCTTTCTTTCTCAACTCAACTATCTCTCTTATTGGATGTATGTTTCACACTTTTTCACCGTTACAACTAACACAAATTTAAGAAATTTCGTGTATGACTTTTTTTATGGGTAAATTTAATTTTTAATTAATTATACGAAAAAAAAAAGCACACTTGCATTTACTGGATGCCCAATTTAATTTAATATCAATTTCATATAAATATATAAAATTTAGAAATATAATTCATAAAAAATAAATCGATTTTAATAACATAGCAATTACTGTAAGTTTAAAATGTTAAAATCTTGTTTAGTGCCTTAGTAGAAAACAAATTATGCATGATATAAATAGTAATAGGGTACATTTAATTTGTTAAAAAAACAAATGATAGCACAACATACAAAATTTTGTTATTTATTCGATTTTTTAAAAGACTTAAGTATTAGACAAAAATTATTTATGATATTGGATAAATTTTTAAAATTTTATTATTCACTAAACTATGAGATAAATATTTATCTATAGTACTAGACAAAAATTTTAACTTTTTTATATCTCTAATTATCTTATAATCTTTTATACATTAGCTCATTAAATTAATAGCAACAAGTCCCAATAATAACAGAAACAGACGATTGACAAGTTATGGTGAGTGATCTTTTTTTAATTTTATATTTTATAAATTATTTTAATTATTATAAAATATAAAACCTTATTATATGTTTTTTTAAAAAAATAATATAATACAAAATATATTATCATAAGTTTAACACAAATAGTGTAAAATTTTTTTGTTCAATCCACTTATCAATAAATAATAAATAGTACAAAAAGTTCTATTATACTGTTTTTCTTGTATTGTTTAGTATTGTATATCAAATGTATTTTTACAATGAATTTAACAATAAATAAAATAAAATTTATTGTCTTATATATCAACCAATAAATAATGAATAGAATATAATATTATGCTATAACTTAATTACTTATATTATACTATTTTACTTTTGTTGTTCCGTATGTAATATTAAACGCCAACATTAGAGAAAACGTTGGTACAAGAGCAGAGGGTGTTACCGGTTTATGAATTTCATTAAAACATATGCTGATAGTATAAACTTCTCCCTATCCAAACAAAACATTGAAGGGTATAAACTCTCTCCCTATGGGCTTATGAGTTTTTCTTATTGGGCTCATGTTTTCTCGAGACACTTAACTGATCACTATATTTTCTTATTGGGCTCATGTTTCTCCGACATAGAACTAAAAACTCCTTTAAATGGGCTTATGTTTCCTCTACCATTCTTAATTTAACTATGGTTATGAACATGTTCATTTGATTGTGGTTGTGTTGAAAAATGCATTTATGGGTTTTAAAATTGAATTGATCATTATATATTTGACTTATCTTTATCTATATCTATATTATACAATTTATCTATCTATTCTATATTATATAATGATCGGCATAGAAGCAGGTGCCTAGCCCAACAGTCATGATGTTAGAGAAAAATTACTAAAAGCTCACATTATTGGAGTATTATAAATAGATGTCATTAACGAGGTATATAACTCATGATAATTGTAACTTTTGAAAGTTTTACCCTTACCCTATTCACAATACTGACTTGAATGTCAGAAAGTGTTGTACTTGACCAAACTTTTTTTGTCTATAAGTACTCTTAAAATTAAGCTAGATTTAAAGACTTAACCAACTTAAAGACATGACCTATCTACCAATCCACCTACCTGAGACATATCCTAGACAAATGATAATGTGGACCAGCATCTAAATAGATTAGTGAGCCTAAACAAGCGAGCTCATAAGCTCATATCTCAGCTATCTCTATATAAAAGATAACATGAGACTTCCAAAGGAGAGATCCACACTCATTTTTTACCCTCACAACGTCACCCACAAAAACAACCCTCACAACATATAATAAAGTAATTTGGGTGTTATTTGCCTCCTTAATTTGAGGTCTTTATTGTAATTGTAATAGCTGAATGAACACTTGGCTTGTTATCTTTTTTAGGGCTATTTTTTTTGTGGTTAACTTAGGTGTCGTTCACCTCCTTAATCTGAGGTATTTAGTGTGCTTTGTGGTGTCCTATTTTCCCGATCACGTCATTTTTTAACGTTATGTTTTGTGCTATTTATTTATTGTGTCTTATATTGGCATGCTCTCCTTTTTTTTCTTTTTTTTGTTTCTAGGCTATTATTAATCACTAAAAAAATGCTCATATTCCTACATTAATTTCAATATGAATTCCCATTAACAAAGTTCCTTTACATAATAATGCTAAGTTAATTTTTTTTGGGTTATGCTTTCTTTTAGTTTTCGGTTATGGTTTTTGCATTTAGTATAAATTCTATTACATAATTATGCTGTGTGAATTTTTTCAGTTAAGCTTTCTTTTGGTTTTCGGTTATGGTTTTTTGTCGGTGTCCTCTTTTATAAATATGGACTGACAAAGCATACTTGAGGTTTTTGGTGTGAATAATTTGGGTATATGATCTTATGAGTTGGTTGATTTTTCAAATTATTATTAAGAGAATTATCAGAGGAAGACTCTGTAAAAGTAGTTATAATAGATAGAGAATTGTACAACACAATTCTAAAACTTTAATTAATTCAGAAATCATAACCCTCTTTATATAATGTTCCTAATAATAAACTCATCATAGAATACAGGTCATTATAAATTAGGCCTCAACACATTAGTCCTATGATAAAATAAACCAAACCCATAAGATCAATTCTTTTTGCACATACCATTTTTTTCCAAACACACATCCCTTTGTATTCTGAAACTTTAAGGAACGAGAACACCTGGACATCCTATTCTAATCCCATCTTATCTATGAGTTTATTAAATCTCTTACTCTCTTCTCATTTTTAACTTTGTGAATTTCTCTATTCTCTCTTGATAATTCTGCAGGCCACAATTGAGAATAAAAACTCTAAAGATAAGGGATAATGATACATAAAAGGGGATAGGAAACTATGAACTCATGCTTAATTTGCAGCTTGGTATTATGTATATTTTTAGGTTACGATGAAATGCAATGTAGGTGAAACTCATAAAAGAGGAATTTGGGTACAATTATGGATTCAACTACAAGAAGGAAACAAATTTTGATGCTGCATTAAGCAAGTAATGAAATCTTATTCTTCAACCTTTTTCTTTGCTCCCTGCAACTTATTAAAGATTGAATTGTGGTTTAAACAATATAAGAGCATTTTTTTCTTTATTTATTTTGCTTCATTTTGTTAGATCTAAGGCTTGAAAGTAGTGTTTTCACTCGTTGGTTTTGGTATTACCACTTTTGTCTTATATTATCTTTTTTTAAAAAAATTATTTTATTTATTTTTTATCAATTGACATTGTTATTTGTTCGATTGTTTTATGGACATAAGCCCTGATATATTTTATGCTGTCTATTAAAACTTCAAGCTAACAATTTTAGTGTATTTTATTAATTAAACTAAAAATTGAAAAAATATTTTCATTTGAAGATACTAACTCTTAATGCATAGTTATATGCATCACATGTTCTATTACTTAACATATACTTATATACTCTAAAAAAAATAAAATTGAATCACATCATTTCAGATATCAAAATATATTTATCAAAAATATAATTCGTACCATAGCGCGAGTATTTAAATCTAATAAATTAATAATAGTAATAGATATGGATTGTTTTGTTCCTTGTAAAGTTACTTTGAAAATCAATCTTGATAACGAAATTAAATCCATTTATCTTCTTGGGGCGTTTTTGGATTTTTCTCTCTTATATTCTCAGCTCTCATGATGAGAAGGGTAATTCGATCAAAGGGTGGTAACTATAAAGACGGGGATGTCGTTTTGAATCCAAAAATTGATCCTACAGAAGGGGTTCCGTTACCAGATTACTTCAATGCTTTAGGTGCCTTTCCTTTGTCTTGATTTATTTTCAGTTTAATTATAGTAATATTTGTATAGTTTTAGATAAAATTTTTTATAGTTTAAAATGTTAAAATTAATTATTATAAAGATAAATTTTTAACATTTTGAATGTGAATTTTTTTAAAAATTTTGAATCAAATTATAAGAATTAAAAGTATAATTAGATTTTTATATTCTTTAATTAAAAATATAATTAAACTATACATATAATGATTGGCATTAATTAAAGGTAAACATAATCATTTTTTTTCATAAGTATTTTTTATTAAAGGTAATTCTATTTAAAATATTATCATGCATTAAATAAACATAACCTTTAAGAATTGTGCAAAATACACAAATTTTTATCTAATTTACTTTCTAAATATATTTTTTTGTATATTTTTTATTTATAATTTTACTTTTGTAACATAACTAAAATACATATTTTAAATATAGAACTATTATTTTCCTAATCTTTAATTACCTCCGTTGCATGTAAGAGAATAGAGCTAACTAGCATCTATATACATATTTTTAAATTACGGTGAGATGCAATACAGGTGAAACTCATAAAAGAAAAATTTGGCTACGATGATGGATTCAACTACAAGAAGGAAACAGATTTTGATGTTGCGTTATGCAACTAATGAAATATTATTCATTTCTAACTTCTGTCTTTGCTCACTACTTATTACAAATGACTAGCGCTTCATTTATAGTACTCATTTCCCAAATGGCATTGATATGTACTTAACCATGCCAACCAATGGGCGCATATCCTACTTTGTGGGATTTTATTATTATTAATTTTTTAAAAAATCTTAACATTTTAAATAACATAAAATAAACTCACACATTTTAGGTTAAGAATAAAAGTAAAGTTTATTGATATATTTTTTTTGTTTATATGTATGGTTTATTTTTATTTTGGGCTTGAAATATAAAAATTTATTTGATCTATTTTGAAATGTATGAGTTTTTTTTTTTTAAAATTGTCAATAACTGAAAGGGTAAAAAAAAAGTTTTCTTAAGAACAAAGTTTATACATTCCATTGTAGATTTGTCTGACTATTTGTGCATCTACTATTCCTTGGATTGAAAGGGATGATATTTATATCAGGTTTGGACAATTTCTTCCGATTTAGTGGAAATTTGTAAAGAATTACTTGAAGGAAATGGGGATAGGGATCATTCTTTTTGCCTTGCAAAAATCTTTGAAATGTCAATTACTAAAATATCCTTACATATACAACAAAATACATATAATAAACAAGAGTAATTTAATAATAATTGATTTAAATTTACGACTATTTATTAATTTAAATTTAAATTTTAAATGGTTATTTACACATACTCAAAATTTGATACATTTTTACTGATAAAAAAAATTTCGTGGGTCTCGGTGGTTTCTCCATCCCCAGTGGAGACGAGGAGGAGAACTATACTCTCCATCTCATTTCCATTCCTAAACTATATACTACTTTTGTGGGTAATATCTCAATATATGTTCTGGTTTTTCTGAGAGGGACGGTGTGAGAAATCTTTTGAATATGGTGGACAAGGAAGTGAAGATGGAGGGTTTTATGATGTTATCCTTCTTGGATGGTTTTGGAAATTTTGCCAAATAGATAGATGAAATGTGTTATGAACCAAACTAATCAACATTGATGATATGAATTAGTGTTCAAGCATATTTAAAGGCGCACATCTCACATTCTTTATATAAAGAATATAAGGATTTTTAGAAATGACAGATTTTGAACATCCACCGTCTCAGCAATATTTCTGCAACCTGGTTGACCCTTCAACAGAAGGCTATCTAAAGAATGACAAGGTTAGGTCAGAATAAAATAAACCTTGGAGTTGAGAGCACATCCTCGTTCTCAAGCTCAAACGCTGGAAAGGTAATTATTCAAGTTAAGGAATACGATGTCCAAACACTACACATATACGTGTTTGTTTTCATGTTTGTAATAATTTAATACTTGAACTTGATGTAGCCTTGGAATTTAGTGTTTTCAAGAATAAAATAAACCTATTTCGTTAACTCATCACCTTGGTTTACGTTACATGTGGTTCTTTCGCTTGTTTCACTAGTATTGGATCCCGTGCAATGCCCAGGTTCTCACTTTGAATATTTAACACATTCGTACAGAACTATGTAACCCCTTTAAAAATACAAATAAATGAATATAAATTTTTTAATAACATAAAAGATAATATGTATATAATTCGATATCAGAAGCATATAATAGATGTAAGTGGAAATTAAATTTATTATCTTATTCAGTGTTTTATATACTATTATACTTTAGTAAATTAGTCAAAATATATAAAGAAATGAAACATTAGCATTATTTTATTTTTTCTTAATCAATCATAAAAAATAAAACAACAAATTTAATTCTATACAAGTGATTCATATAAAAACTTAAGATAATAGAGATGAGATTAATTACAAAAATTGAACAAATGGAATGAAATAGTAATTAAGCAACCCAAAATAACAAGTCACCCTTACACCACTCATACTTGTTTATGTTGTCTACTTTGTGCTTGGAAGGATTGTATGTGCTATAAGAACATGCTCGAGTAGTTATTTCCATCTCTGTGTGCAATTTTTTTTTTTAAAAAAAAGGCAAAGAAAGATGATTGAACAATAAAATGAAAAATGCAATCTTATTGTACCTAATAAATAATACTTACTAAAACCACTCGGTTAAAAAAAAATGATTTAACAATTCTGCGTACTTGTATCAGCATTAACCAACCAAATATAGTACGTATAAGAGCTTGTCTTTGAACGATGCAAAATTTGGAATGCAGAGATCAATCTCCAATGGAGATGAAAGAAGCAAGAAACCATAGCAAAAACTATCTCCTCCCACAACAAAGCACAAACTGATTATATTGTCGCATAAATAAATTTAGGTGACGAAGATGGAGTAATCACTAATCAGGACTTGCCACTATAAAGAGAGAGAAGAAAAAAATATGTAGAGAAAATAAAAATTAATATTAAATATAATATGAAAATAGTAGTATTACTCAATAATAATGATCAAGATAAGTAAATCAAGTAATACTAATACTAGATTTTTTTTTTTTTTTTGCTTTTCATGAGATGATCATTACATTTTTAGTGAGATATGAATCTTTGGTCAAGTTTTCATATATGTAGTGTGACTAAATACTCCATCTCTGCAAAGACACATGCACCTTGACTTGGGTGATTTTTTTTTTTAATTTTTAGATTGGAGATGATCAAATACCCAATGATTTGCGTCTTGAAGGGCTGCATTGTTAGGTATGGATTTATTAATCTACTATAAATTCAATCTACCAAAAATAAAGCGAGAAGAGATTCAAAGTTTTCTTTCAAGCTAGTGCTATTTAACACTATATTATTATAGGTAAGTGAAACTTTCAAATTGATTTGGTATAATATGTTACCTTAACTAATTCATATATAATTTTTGTAGGTCATATTAGTAATTGATAATTATTTGCCCCAAATCAAAACATGGTTGTTTTATTATGCTCGTCATGGAATAAGTTGAGGAAGAAACTTAAGAATGGTTTTTTTGTAGATTTATTTATTTATTTATTCAAATCCATGTTCACATATCTTGAAACCTTTCATAAATTCTTTTGATCATGGGGCCATCAAAGCTTATAGTGTGGTATGCATGTGGCAAGTAGAAAGAATACAACATGGATTACACCTCAAGTAAGTACCTCTTGAACCTGAATTTTCAACTATTTTATACCAAACAACGTGTAAACAACACATTCCTTTTCTTATTTCCACTTCTATTCATTATCTCGTCTCGTCTCCTTTCTTTCTTAAAAATTCTTCGTACCAATCCATGTTAAGGAAAACAACCAAGGAATAAAATAAAATATTAATAACAATCTTTTCATCAAAATGGAAAACATTTGTATTTTAATAAAATTAAATGATAAAATTATTAAAAAAATAAGAAATCAGATCCATCTTCCCAGTGAGCACTCTTCGATCAGAGACGATTAATGCAAAGTTATCTATGTTAGTGAATTCGGCAGCAAGCAGCGTTGCAGGGGTGGTTTCCCGATCTCGAGGACCCTCGTCGTCTCTCTCAATTTCTTCCCAGTCTTCATCCGCAAGGTTACAGGGACCTAGCTAGCCAATCGCGAAGCAAAATCTTCTCCGTTACACGGGCACAAAGAACACGACCGTCGACGGTGCACCTCCATCTCAGCTTGCCCCGTCAATTCAGTCGGTGCATTCATGTATTTTTTTTTTTTTTTACATATAGAATAACAAAAATTTATAGGGATACTATTACTTCCTTTTCTTTTTTAAAAAAAAAACTGAATAGGGATAAATTAATTTTTTTATTAAATATTGCTAGAATTTATAATTAGGAGGTCACTGCAGTGCTTGTGATATTGCCATTGAACGGAGGAAGAGATCTGAGACGGAGAGAGGAGGAAGAAGTTACAGCATCAACACTGGTTTCTCTCCTGTTGATGCCCCGGTTTCCTCTTAAGTGCCGGGTAAGTCCTCGGAATACTGTTTTTCTCCCATCTGTCTCTGTTCTCTGTTGCTTCAGTCTTTTTCTTAGTAATTCAGCTCTTGTGGGTCTATGTTAGATTGTAGAATTGCCTTCAATGGCGATCTCTTTTAGTTACATCAAGTAAGATAGAAGATTGCTGTTGAAAGAAGAGAGCTTTTGGTCTCTCTGATCCTTCTTCCTCGATGAAAACTCACCTGCTGTATTAAGCTGAAACAGAAGCGAAGTGCCTATGTTTTTAAACAATTCATTCTATTTGGTATGACAATGTAGCAAACAAGCTGCCACTGGGACTCAATTTTTGAGCCAAAGCTCTCTTCTCTGGATTCTGTGATCTGTACTGGAAATTGATATTTCTACTTTGTCTTATGTTTAATTGATTATGAATGAGTGACAGAGCATGAAACGTGCTCTTGAGTTTCCTTTTATTCAGCTTCTGTAGTTGTCAGTATATTTAGTGATTTACTTTCTCAGAATTTCTCCTGAATCTAAAATTTGAGAATTGAATATCAGTATCTTGGCTTGCACGAATGCACCTTGATTCATTTCATGTGTGTTTTTATCATCTTGGATTACAAGTTTGTAATATTAGAAAGTGAATTGATCTAATTATGAAAAGGAAACTGATTGTCCTTGCTTCCTCTAGGCTGATCATAGAATCATGAAAGAAAATGTAAAGCAATGTATTATGGATACTGTTTGCTATAAAATAATAGAAAGTATTCTGTGGTATTTATTTATTTATATAACAAGTATCTAATCATTGTGAGTGAAAGACAGAAAGTGATAAGAGAGGGAAAGACAAGGAGTGATACATTAAGGGAGTTGAATGCCTCCCTTCATTAGTGATTCGTTCTTTTTCTGTTACATTTTATTTTTGGGATCTAATGCTCCTTCAGAGATCAAAGCTCTTGTTTTTTCCCCTGTGGGACAAAGTAGGGTTAATATTTATGATTTGTTTCAAGTATTAAGATCTATTAAACCCCTTACTGTGAAGTATTTTATGATGGCAGTGAGATTTGTCATCCTTTGTTCTTTATAACCCTGTTGCTTGCAACTTGTGGTTTTGATCTTCACCGGGAAAGGAAACTGGTTGTGTCCTCCAAGTATGCAGGTTTCCAATTGATTGTAAAAAAATAGTAGAATTTCAAGGAGATATGCTGTTTTGTTTAGCATGGTTTGCTGTTTATAAAGCGACCCAAGAATCTTAAATTTCAAAAATTAAATTTCTGTATTTGTGGGAATAGAATTGTTCATCTTCCCTTACAATGATGCTTACTGCAAGGCTTCTTCAAGGGGACTCCTCAATGGATGTTCTTATGGATTCGGGGATTTTTTTTATGGTTTGAGCTGGATCTCCTTATATTGTCTTCTGTTCTCTCTCTCTCTCTCTCTTGCTGTCCCTATTAAGAGGATCGCTCTTCCTGTCTCTTTAAGCTTCCTCCTTCCTTAATGAATTATTCTTTTTCTGTATATTAAAAATAATTTAGAGCTGAATGCAAAATTGTTCCAGCACATTCTTTGTCCCTTATTATCATTAAATTCATTGCTCATTTTTCTTTTGAATTTAATATTTCACTTATTCTGGAATGTCCACTTAGATCCTAATAATTTGAAGCTACTCAGTGAATCATAATATATTGAAAATCTCAGCCAGATAGAGTTGTGTATAATATTAGAGACATAGACACGAATTAAAAGAAAATCAAAGTAGCTCTCAGATAGTAATGTTTTCTTTGCTAGTTTGTCTACTGCATAACCTGGTGAGTTTCTCCAATGATGAGTAACTAGAAATGCCTAGTGTCAATGATGCATGTCATTCTCTCAGCATTAAATGAGAGAGAAAATTGATAGCAATTGCTCATTGAGCTTGAGAAGTCATATGGATAGAACAATGCTATAAATGCCATTTTGATTTTTTTTTTTTTTTTAAAAATAATGTTTTGATATTTTGTTATCAAATTCAAGATGATCAATTCATGCATGGATTAGCTCTTTCATACCTGGAGGCTTGGGGTGTGATGGTCATTCTCACTTAATCAGTTATATCTTTTTGGTTCAGGATTGCATCTTCATTGCAAAAATTCTTTGAAAACTAGATCATGGATGTTGTATTCCAGTTTTCAATGGACTTTTGCTCAAGAATATAGATACCTGCCTGCAATTTAATGTGCTGTGTTCGGGTCCTCCTTTAAAATATCACAGGTTAACCAATGTGTTGTTGTCTTATAAGGATCACATCATTACAATCATGTCTTCATGCATGATTTGCTTTAATTTTATTGGTGATATGTGCCTGCCCAAGATAACAATTAGGCCAATTCTTAATATTCCACCAAGATAGAAACACATAAACATACACATGAGCTTTTTGTCTACAATACTGAAATACCAATCTATCAGTTCCAGTATATTTCCTTTCTATTTGTCGTATTTTTATCCATATTGCTGATCAGCCTTTTGTCCCCGTGCAGATAATCCTCTAGAACGACAACAATTAGTAGTGTTATTATATGATGGGTAATTTTTGGATATACATATGAAGCCAGGCATCTGCTGCATTGCATGCCAAGAGATGAAAGGAGGACCTTATTATAGCTTGAGAGGGAGGAATATTTCTATATGTTTGGTTGCACTTATTCTTATGACCACATTAATGTGGACATGGGAGAAAAATCCATTAGCAACAACTTTTCGATCAGCTAAAGAGTGGTACCAGATACCTTCTTCAGGTTTGTCTTCCAGTTGTTCACACGTACATGGCATAAATTGTCCTGTCTATTGTTCTCTCTCTCTCTCTCTCTCTCTCTCTCTTCTGTTTTTATTTTTTTATTTTTTGGGTCTTCAATTTCTTCTTGAGTTGAAAAGCATTCATACTTTAAACCATTCATTGGTAAAAAATTAAATGGAACTAGTTTCAAGAGTATAGATGATTTTGTAAGGAAAAAAAAATAGGATGAGGAAAGAGGGGATACAAAAAATGAGGATGAGTAATAGTCAAAAATTGAAAGAAAACAGACATTAAAAATCACAAGAGGAATGCCATCTTATAATATGAGCCACATTAGCAAACCTGTCCCCTGCCTCTGAATATTCACTACTGGAATTCTTGTATTGAGAGATAAATCCTTGTTTCTATATAAAGAAAATGTTTAGAAGACCTATCAGGAACGCATGAAATGGTAGAAGACCTTGATATTGGTGCTTGAACTTGAATACTGGAATCTGCCTCTTCAACTCAGCTAATGCTATAAGGATTAGGAATCCACCTCATGAAACATAACTCAGAATAATCAGTGACTTTGGGCTTTCTCATACCACTTGAAGATGCTTAGAGGATTTATATGTTATAGATAAACACTGTTAGTTGCATGTGTATGAGTGTATATTTCCCTACTTCATTGGTGAATGAGAATGAGTATCATCGATGTTCCATTGGTGAACGAGAATGAGTTATTCATAAACACTTTTAACAGTATCATCATCGCTAATTATCTTTGATTTTATCTTTGCTGAGTGTTTTTTCATTTTTGCTTTAATACTTTTCCTTAGGATTGCTTGGGGAAGCCCAAAAGGATTCATCAGGAACTACAAAGCTAACGAAAGGTAAGGGAGAATCTTTAAGTCCCATCTCACAAATTGAAAAGGAAGTGCGACTTGAGCGTGCAGCACCTGTGGATTTTGTATCTGCAGAATCTCCTGAAATGCAACGCAACAAAAATATCAGCTCTTCTTCAAGAAATAAAGGTAACTGTAGGAATGCAAGTCGATTGTAATGAATATTGTTTATGTTTATGTTTATGTTTCTAAATTCTTTGTAATGAATATTTTCTGCTACTGCAGGAATGCATTTCTATTGTAAGGTAGCTGTAGAGATTCGTTGTTTATTTTTTCTTTCCTCCAATCACCTCCATGGATGTTAGTCTGTGGAGTCTATCCTTTTCGACATTATCAACTGGGAACTTAAATCTAGTTCAGAATTTTTAACTTTGTGATATTATCATTTCGTTTTTTAAAGAAAAGGAAGACCTTGGTGAGAATGTCTTTCTTAGTGCTCCTTTCCAACATGTTCACTATTAGCCTCATGTTTTGTTGAGCCTATTCTTTGCAACCTCATGGCCTGGTAATTGAACTTTTCTTCAAAATTTTCAACTTAATATATTATTTTAATTGATTTCATGAAAGTATTTCGAAACATTACAAAGAAAATGAGAAAAGTTCTTTGCTGAGAATCTTTTTCTCAGTGTCCCTTCCCCCCAACATGGGTTATAGTCTCTCTGTATCCTGTTTTCCATCTAGATTGCTACTAGCAACTCCATACATGAACAAAATATATGTAACTGAATGCCTACATCCAGAAATCTGAAATATTCTTCAGATTATGTGTTTGAAATTGAATTCCTTTTCCTGGTTGCATATGCTTGAACCTTCTACCTTAACAAGGTTTTATTGATTGGATTTGGTTCCTAGATTTCCTCTAAATGGGTCTTCCTTGTATGCATTAATATATCTGATATCAGTCAAATTTCTCCTTTGCAGTTTGCAATTATGCCAAGGGTAGATGGGTCGCAGACAGTAGGAGACCATTCTATTCTGGTTTTGGATGTAAAAAGTGGTTATCTCCAATGTGGGCATGTAGACTGACAGAACGACCAGATTTCTCATTTGAGGGATACCGCTGGCAGCCAGAAAATTGTGATATGCCAGAGTTTGAGCGTTCTGCATTCTTGAGAAAGTAGGTACAATGCTTTCCTTTTCTTTGATCTATAAATTATATATTTTGACATGACATTTCAAATGTATGACAAACTAAATATGTGGTTGTAATGTTTATTTAGTGGTTGGTCTATTCTCGTATTAACTGGTTTCCTGATTTGATTGTGTAGTTTGATATCATCTATTATCTGGTTGATATAATGAACTTAATTTTTTAATAAATCTTTCCATTCAATGAACCCTAAATTTGTTTCATTTAATTGGCATGGACATTGGACAACATTTTCCTACTCCCAGGCAGCTCAATCAAGTGCTGCCTTTAGCAACTTAAGCCAAAAATCTTGTTAATTGATGCTTACTTTTGATTAAGTAATGTTCATAATAACTTTGTCTTCATCTGTTTTCCTTTTGATGATTTGATACTGACACTCTGCGACTTTAAGGAATTTTAGATTTTTCTTGAAAGTGGTGTTTAATGTCTACATGGAATCTAGGATGCAGGACAAAACAATTGCATTCATAGGTGATTCATTGGGCAGGCAACAATTTCAATCTCTCATGTGTATGGCTTCTGGTGGAGAAGAGAGCCCAGAAGTTGAAAATGTGGGGTGGGAATATGGTCTGGTAAAACCACGAGGAGCTATTCGTCCAGATGGCTGGGCTTACAGATTTCCGAAGACCAATACCACAATCTTATATTATTGGTCAGCTAGCTTATCCGATTTGGTGCCTATTAACAGCACAGATCGTCTAACCAACATTTCCATGCATTTAGACCGCGCGCCAGCTTTCATGAGACAGTATCTCCATCGTTTTGATGTTTTGGTTCTCAATACAGGACACCATTGGAACCGGGGCAAGTTTGAAGCAAACAGGTGGGTCATGTATGTTGATGGAAAACCAAATGAAGATAAAAAGCGTTCAGAAATTCCAAATGCCAAGAACTTTACAGTATATAGTATAACCAAATGGCTTGATTCTCAGCTTCCCTCGCATCCCCGACTTAAAGCTTTCTTTAGGACTATATCGCCTAGGCATTTCGTCAACGGGGATTGGAACACTGGAGGTAGTTGTGATAATACCATCCCCTTATCTGGAGGAAACGAGGTTGCCCAAGATGGATCTCTTGATCGAGTTGTTGAAGGAGCACTCAAGGGAACAAAGATCAAGATACTGGATATAACTGCTATTTCGCAATTGAGGGATGATGCGCACATGTCCCGCTACACGATTAGAGGAACCAAGAATGCCAGTGATTGTTTGCATTGGTGCCTACCAGGAATTCCAGATACATGGAATGAACTCCTTGTTGCTCAGATATAGGCTGTCACAGCTGGGTTGGAATTTTTTGTCTCACACATTGTCTCAAATTTTATCCCATAAGTCCATAATTTGGTTAATTACTGACCCGTGAGACAGGATTTTGGATACGATGTGAGACAAAAAAAATTATCCACCACAACTTGGATCATCACCTAAGTGCCCCCAACATTTCCACAATATGAAGAAGAAGAAGAAGAAACAAAATATGTGGTCTGTAACATCCCAAATGTGTATTTGTAACAGTGCAGGGATTGGATCCTTCCATTCTTTGTGGTCTAGAAAGACCAGTTATTATTTCATGTGAATCTGTTTTTATTTTTATACTTTCTCACTGGGTAGGAAATAGGTAGAAGAAGCTGTTCTAGTCTGGTTTAGGTATCATTTTCAGACTGGTCAATCAGCTTAAGTTGATGTACTGTTGTGAACAAGAGTGCAGGAAGAATAGAACTATACCAACTGTATCGTTGAACTCCATTGAGGGACTTGAGTTGAATTTTGTATTATTATGATTCATGGTATCAATAATAAAGCAGAAGAAACATCTTTTGTTTGCCGTTTTGCTTTCAGTATCACGTTCATTTCCTCTTTGGTAGCTCATCTAACTTCACTCATTTTATTAAACTCCTTTTATAAATAAGTTTATTGAAAAAGAAACAATTTGTGATCATACCAAAAGTGGCACAGTTTTAATCTTGTCGAAAACAAATTTATTTTTGTTCATGATTTAAAATACGAGAGTGTGTAGATTTTTTTAGAATTAGTAATAATGTGAGAGAATAATTTTTTTTTTTCTTTAATATTACAAAATTTCAAAAATAAAATTCTAATACTTTATATTTCAAAAATAAATTGAACTAATATTAAAATATTTGTGTTTGTATTCTATTTATAGCAAAAATAAATAAATAAATAAAAAGTGACATATCCTAGTGTGGTACACACAATAATTACTGCATTGCATTCAATCTTATGGAGGATTGAGGTGGCACTCAAATGGATGAAAGAAATTACACTTTAAGAACAACAATACTAGCAACAGATCTATATAATATGTCTGTGCATCAGTTCCCTAGAGCTGGTAACCTCTTACATAAACATAATAATCTTGATGTATTAATAGCTAAAATATATACTAAGGTGTTTTGAAAATATAAATAAGAAAAATAAATTAACAAAAGTTCACCTCATCATATCAATTCACTAGCTCAATCCTCTTCTAAAAAGAAAAGTTTGTTAGATAGCATTTTTTTTTTTGTACAAATCACCACTTATATTAAGATTCAAAAAATAATATACTTTTTCTTGTAACAAAATTTATCATAGAGCTCTGTAATTCCTCAAATCTTTTCAGGATGGGGATCATATTCCCTGTTACATTGCCATCTTTTCATCTTCTTGTTAACATATTTCAACTATGAATCTATGCATGAAAAAATGGAGTTATAATTTCTGGTGCTTGGGTTTGGGTTTCAGACAAAGTAACAGAACCAATAACATAAATGTAAAAGAACTGTACCTGCCAAAAGGTAATAAAACTACATAATTTGTAACAACTCAATTATTGATTTACCTTGTGTTTGTATTGAGAGAAAACTATATAAAAACAAAAACTAAAAAAAAAAAACTAAAGAAGAAATAAATTTTCTCTTGTTTAGATAATAAAGAAAACGAAGGAAGAAAAAACTCGAGAAAAAAATAAAATAGGTCTTATATAAAAATCTTCTCTTTAACTATAGAGATTTTAAAGAGAACACTTACTTTATAATTTTTAAATTTTTTATTATAAAATTATCTTATAATAATAATAAATTCCGCATATCAATAGTAAGTATTATTGTAATTATAAAATAAATTATTTTTTTCATTTCCCTCATTAATCCAAGGAAAGAAAAAAATATTTTCTTCTCTCCTTTTTCTCTGTCGCTGTTTTCTTTCTTCTTATTTTCTCTCCTCTGCTCGTTCAAACAATTTACAAACATTACAGAATATCCACTGTGTTTACCACATTCTGATTTTCATAAGAGGATCAGATAAAAAAAAGACAAAAAGAAAATCATGAGAGGACTAAAACACCCTCACCATCATACATGCCCTGTTATCCACTCCACTTGTTACGAAGGTCGGTGGCGGGTGTTTCGGTCATAACAAAAAAATTACGCATACTTATCTGATTTTAAAAGCGCTCAATTTGTCCTAACAGAAAAATCGCCGTCTCGCAACAGACACGCCAGCAGAAGCCGAGACATATATCAGAGAAGAAATGTCAATTTTACCGCTGAATGCTTATAATTCCTCAGATTCATTCATCAAAATTCTTCATTGAAACCCTTCGTCTTGTTTCTGCGTCAATCTCTGCTCAACTAGTTCAGGCGCAATAAGGTACTTTTCAATTCTCTCCTTGGCCAAGACACAGAGAATTGTTCCTTGCGACGTTTTGTATTTCATTCGCTATTTCCTTGAATATGGACCAGATCTCGGTTTTATTGGTGAATTTTCACTTCTTTTTTCAAATGCATTGCTCATTGAGGGAAAATTAGTGATGGGTTTGTTCTCTGAGTTGGTGTTATTGGGATTTTTATTTTCGTATGTTCTGTGATTTTAATTGTTTGGATTGTCTTATAAATCCAGAAATGCATTCTAGTGAAGATTAATTCGCTGTGCATTAGCCAAAAGTTTGTGCTTGAGTGATCCACTAAATCAGATCTAAATGGAGTATAGATTGGAAAATCCATCATTTATGAGTTATATGAGTAATTAGATTTTCATTTTATGAGCAATTTTGAGAGTCCTGTTCATATGGGTTTGAAGTAAGGTTTTCTCACTCGACTGCTTGAGGATTGGAAGTTGAACTCTATTTGAATAAGCATGGTATCAAGTTTCTTGTTTTATTATCTATATCAGTTTTTTTTTCTTTTATCTGAAAAGTGCTAGCTCATTTTAATTTTTTTTTTCTTTCATCGTAGGAAGTGTGGAGTTCTTTTGATTGAAATATAATCAGGAAATGTATGAAATTTTGAATATCTTAGAATGCAAAGTCTGGGCTTTAGATACTCATTATTTTCATTAAACATTTCAGTATATAGTCCGAAATTAAACACTTCATATTTTCTATGGACACTGAGGTTGTATACTGATTGACTTTCTAAGATCTGTTGTGCACATCATTTTTAGGAATTAGGCTGTGCATAAAGTACTACTTAAATTTCTATGGGGATTTAAGAACAATTCCTATCTTACTTTTATAGAAACACTCAAAGTTTGAGCCACTGAAAAACCCAAGGCTCCAGCTTTTCATCTGAGACTTTAAAATTAGAAAATAATATTTTATAGGAATGGAAAATGGAAAGGAAAGTAAGAACAGAAAGCAGCGAAGTAATTCATCCACTGTGTTTGGTAAGTTCAGGAATATATAGAAAGAATGGAATGAAAGCATTATTAAAGACTTTTATACCCTAAAATAAATGATAAAATTAAATTGTAAAATTAACATAAATCAATATTAATTTATTAAAAAATATATCATACCCTTCAATGGAGAGCACTTTCATCTCGGCTTGCCCTCATCAATTCAGTTGTGGCGTTCATGGAAAGAAAGACGGTTCAATAAACGCTGCGTTTTTGAGGGTTCAAAAAGGTGGGCACGAGTTTTTGGCATTAAACCAGATCAAGGATGACGTGGTGCACTATTAATTGTTGGATTGATCTAATGGTTAAGAATTATTTGACTGCCGAGTGAATACGAAAATCTACTCCCTCAAGTCCAAGGCAAAAAAGCTCAGCGTTTCTTATCCGCCGCCAATAAACGAACAATTGGGGGCCGGAGGGAGTTCATGCCCTGTCTCTGCAGTTATATCAACTCGCATTGCTTGTGAAGTTTCATTCGCCTAGCTTGGGTCTTGCAACATCAATCTCCTTCTCCAACTTCGCGTTTCCTCGTATAGGAGCAACCTGCTTCTGTAATTGTATAGGACAGGTAATGGAATCATTCTCTCTCTCTTTTTTTCTTCGTTGGTATTTCAATGTCACTCGTTGTCTATGATTCTGAGTGGGTAGTCTTTAATCCTCTCTATGTTGATTGATGAATGATGAATGATCACCTTGCACCATGTGAGCGGAGTAGGGTTGAGATTCATGTCTTTGCGAAGATGGGATTGTATTGGGGAATCTCCCAGCCCTGAAAGGATCTATTTGATAAGAAAATTTGTTATCTTTTGTTTCCGGGTGATGGAGTTTACATTGCTTGCTTATCTACAACGGTAATTCCTGTTGACGATTGGTTGGATTCCTGGTTGCATCTTAACCTTCAACGAAAAAATTATTGTTGCAATACTCCTTTGTCTATCTGTCTGGATTTTTGGCAACTTGGAGGAATTTCTGCCAACATGCTTGCAACATTAGTATGGCAGATTCAATATTTGTTTATTCTCATTTTTAGTTACAGTCAATTTTGGGGTACAGTTTGTTCAAGACTACAGCTCTAGGACAATTGTTCTTTTGGCCCAATGCTAGAATACTTGTAAAATATGATTTGATAAGAGCATTTTAGCAATTGTTCATTTTAACTTCCCTCACACAAGCATTCTTTTCTTGGTTGGTTCACTTATTACTCATTCTTTCATCTTTTCTTTGTGGATGAAGAGAGAAAATGGGAGGAAAAAAAAAAAAAAAAAAGTGGAAGGAAAGAAAATGGAGAGAAGAGAAAAATGGTTAATGTTAGAGCCACTGTAGCTAATCTCTTCAAGAACTCTTGTGGCCTCATGGATGTGAAACTGGAGAGTTTAGTAGACTCGAGTCCTCTAATACTAAAATAAAATTTAAAAAATCTAATTATATATAATAAATAACCAAAAAATAAAATAATATAATTCATAATAAATGTTTAACATTTCAATTTTGTAATAAAACAAATTATAATAATAAAGTAGCCTAATAAAATTTAAAGTCTTATACAAATAACTAAATAAAAAGTTCATAAGAAAAAAAATAAATTAAGAAACTACAACAAATTTCAACAGATAATTCACCAAGTCCATTAATACTAAGACTAATCATATAATCTCAGTAAAGAAAATAGGTTGGTTGTGTGGCTATATCATATACGGGGCACTTGGAAGAAGGTATGAAGTTTATGTAGTTTATTGGGTAAGTGATGACTAGGTAAGTTTATTACTGTGTCTGGTTATTAAGTAAGTTTCCTAGTAATGTGGGTAATTTTCTTAGTAAAGTAAGGGTAATTTTTTAATAAATTACACTTACTTTATGAAGTTTTCTGGTGAAGTTTTGGATACCCACCTATTAGATTGGGAATCCAAAAAATTAAAATCCTATATATTTTAGTTTCCCGCAAACTTTAAATACCCAGTGAAGTTTTTTGATGACTTCTAACAAACATAAATAACTCATTTCTATAGTGAGTTTCCTAGCCCCAATAAGCTGTTGAGAAACCACCGATAAGAGAGACCAGCTAACAGCCCAGGCAGAACCAGTGAAGAGAGACCAGCCACAACAAGAGCTTGAGAGTGGGTTTGAGGTTCTGTTGCAGCAACAAGAGATGACAGAGGGTTGGAGACCAGCTGCCAACCCAGGAATAACCATTGCAGCAGTCAATTTAGTTGAAGACAAGCCCTAGCCTCCAATTAGTTGCAAATTTCTTTTTAATAGGAACCAAAACGGTGCAGCTTCAATTGGTATGATTAAACAGGCCCCCAAATGATGCGTTTTGCATGTTTTTATGCTATTCTTCATGTTTCCTCACAAACTTGCTAACTTGTGGTAGACTCGTGAGTTTGAACAAGTCTAGTCGAGTCTGATCAGAAACAAGTTTACATCCAAGTTGACATGATTTTCTACCCTAGAAATGTAAACTTGGACGAGTTTGAGTTAACTCGAGAGTTTGACAACCATGAATACTCTGATGGGGATTACAACAATGGCACAGGATGTATCTTTGTCATGCTTTCATGTACTTTTCTTTTGATGAGTTCATGTCTAAAATTGGTTGTGAGTAAGATAATTTCTAGAATTGGTTGTGAAGAAACAGGATGCATCTTTGGTCATGCAAGGCTTTTATTTTTATTGTATCACTATCTTCAAGAATTTTGTTGTCTGACTTCGGGTATTTTTTTGGTTAAGAGTATTTTTGGAAAATCAATAATATTCCTGAGAAAGTTTTACTTCAACCAAACATGGGAATTGGGGAAAAAAAAATGACTTACTATTACTAGGAAAGTTGGTTAATAACCAAAATATGAATGTGACTTACCCAATTGTCACTTACCCAACAAACACTTTTGAAAGAAAGTGCTCATGCCAGTAACTGAACACTGCCTTAATTCTATCCTTACATGAGCAAATGGGAAATAACATTAAAATTGGAGATTATAAGATATAGTGGATAAAATATAATTTTATCTTCATATGAGCACTATTTATTGTTGTGCCTTATGGTCTGAATAATATGTTTCATATTGTTCCCTTCCATTGCTGCAGATACAATGGAACATAAGATTAGAAATTGGAGATTTGCCAATTTACAGTCAACTCCTCATTCTAATGCGTACATTTGTGTTTGCGAGTATAAAATTTAGTTCCTATCTTTATATCATAAGGACCATATGATTTTCTTGACTAATTCATATACTTTATAATGTTTTCTTAACAGAAGGTATGTAAAGGTTGCTTCTGATAAATTCAGTTAATGCACTAGGTAAACTTTAAACCGCTTGGGCTGCTGAAAGCACATGTGTACTCTGGTGAATTAGAACGGAAGTAAGAAGGAAGGAAAAATCATGGCCAAAAAATAAAAGCAAGGGAAATGGTAGACAGCAAGCGTAAAAAGATTTTTTTTATTTTCAAAAGGGCCGGGTCCAACGGAAAATGAGGAATACAGGAAATGTGATATTATTTTTGTGTCCATTGCATGGATGATTTGCTTATATCATTGAATCTTATGTGGCATTGATCCCAGGGTGTTGCATTAATAATGTTACAATCCCATATCTGTTGTGTTCTGCAGCAGACACAAGGAGCATGGCATTGTTAGGAGGTGCTCCATGGTTGAAAACTAGAGTTTTCCCAGAGTTTGGTCCACCAATTCTACATCAATCTACATTGTATTACAAACAAAGTATCTTACGCTTCCGAAGGACATTTTCAGTAACTGCTTGTTCAGTTCCTGAGCAAAATGCCAAAGGAGGAATTCGTGTTCGCTTTGCTCCATCACCTACTGGAAACCTGCATGTTGGCGGAGCAAGAACTGCATTGTTTAATTACTTGTTTGCAAGGTTCAATAAAGGTTTCTGCTTATTTCATTTCATTTTTTGTTTTTTGGGCTTATTTCAATAACTCTAATTTTAGGTCCAAAGGCGGGAAGTTCATTTTGAGAATTGAAGATACTGACTTGGAGAGGTCTACACGAGAATCTGAGGAAGCCATGTTACGGGATCTTTCTTGGCTTGGTCTTCATTGGGATGAAGGTATGGATGGCATCATCTTTTGCTAATGTGTGTTAGGAAAAGATAAATAGTGTAGTCCAGAAAAGGTATACAATTCATGCACATATCTTAAAGTGAAATTCTCTATGTTGCTCAAGTTATCCTATATTGTGACGATCTTGTCAGGTCCTGCTGTTGGTGGAGACTTTGGTCCATATAGGCAGTCTGAGAGGAATTCATTGTACAAGCAATATGCTGAAAAACTTCTAGAATCTGGTCAAGTGTATCACTGCTTTTGTTCTAATGAGGTATTTGTTTTCAAGATATAAAACTTGTTTCATATGACATACTCCGTTTTACTTATGGTGTGCAGAGGGAGTCCACTTCAAAACATCCGTTCAGTGCAAATTTTAACTTTTTGGGGCCTTATCTAACTGGCAATTAGAACATGTGCTTCCAAATCACTTAATTTATGTTCTTTGAAAAATCACTGAAATTCAAGAATTTAAAAGATTTTTCATGTTTAAGAGCCATTTTGACCATTTCCAGAGCAGTTTTTTACCCCCCAAACCTTTGTGCATGTCTGAACCCTCTTTTTTTTTTTTTGATGCATCTTGAAATGGTCCCAAATGTTTAGGCCAAGAAAGGGGCACATGTGGTCACATCTTCAATTTGTGCCATATGTTCCAATAAGGATATAGCAGCCAGGTTGCTGTATCTGTGCTTCGTATCTCCTTGCTAAATAGCTTGATTCAAATAAATCCTTTTTGCATTGGTTCTCTAGTTCCTTGCTGATGAGTCACAGATCTAGAAATAGATATACAACTTTCCTGGATTAAGTAGTGAAAAAACAGGCAAAATATATTCAGAGCATGGCCAAGAGGTGGCTGATTATTCACCCAAACAGGGCTTGGTGCTTGTCTTCTAGTTACGCAACCAGGAATGTGGAAAAAATACTTTTATGCATAAAATGCTGGAATAAATAACAGTGAGCCTAAGTAAAAACCAAAACAGGTTGTTTGAAAATTCTTGGAATACCTCGGCTAAATTTCCTTTCTCTTCTTTGTTGCTCATGCATCATGCACAATTAGGATTCACAGCTTGTCATTTACTTTGTTTTCCTTGTTAACCCATAATTTTTTTTTGCATCCATACTCTGGTTTTTGGTATCAGTTGGTGTAAAATTTTCTTGTATTGTTTTTCTTATGTATCAATTTAATAGAAGACAAGGTAGCAAGGAATTGGGAGGCTTTATAGAAGTTTGGTTATCTTGTTCCTAATTTTGTACTATTTGTTGAAGTATCATTTTTTAAGAATCACTGTTACTCCATGAAAGTTTGTAATTCTTCTTGATCTTGCCAGGAACTAGAAAAAATGAAGGAGATTGCTAAACTAAAGCAACTGCCTCCACTTTATACAGGAAAATGGGCTAATGCAACAGATGAAGAAGTACAAGATGAGCTGGCAAAGGGCACCCCATATACATACCGGTTCCGTGTTCCACAAGGAAGTTTAAAAATTAATGACCTAATACGAGGCCAAGTGAGTTCTATTGCTTTTTTGATGGGTTCGGGCACTGCCTAGGGAAAAACCCAAGGGGAGAAGGGAACTATTATATTTCACTAAGTGATGCCATTTTTACATAACTTGAGTTAGTTCTATGTTCTATATGTTTGTTTGAAATTAATGATATCTAAAAGATAAAAGGTAACACTTGATGGTTTAGGGTCTATATGATTGACTATCTCTTGTTTTTATCATAAAAATGGGACTCCACGTTCTCATGTTTTTCATCTTGTATTTGGAACTATATTATCCAAATAGAAAAATCTTATATTCGGATCTAAAAGTCAAATGCATTATTTTTCAAGTAATTTTATGAAAATGTAATGATTTTGATTAGATAATAAGAAATGCTTTGCAAGTTAGCAGTCAATCCTACTTATACGTTTGACAATCTCACCTTAATGATAAGAAAGGTGAGCTTTCTGTTCTGTTACTTCCTTCTTAATTACTATTATAAGTCAGTAAATGTTTGGAAGGATTGTTATGAAGTAGGAATACAAGTGGTAGAAACCTTTGTTGTTTAATATTCCTTTATATCTTGTGCTAAAAAGTAGCAGATTCATATTTTGGCTATAAAGTGGAATTCTCTTCCATCTATGACTTGTGCTAATCATCAACTTTTAATGGCTGATACATGGTAAAAATTAGAGATTTTTGACATGTCTATCTAAAAGAACCTTTGTTGGATACTAACTTCGTTGGTAGTGTCTTGAAGGTTAGTTGGAACTTGGATACGCTTGGAGATTTCGTTATTATGAGGAGCAATGGTCAACCTGTTTATAATTTTTGTGTAACTGTGGATGATGCTACCATGGGCATTTCCCATGTTATAAGGTAGTCATTCTAATTTCTTTGTTCATTAGAAAATGTGTTATCGAATACAATATTTTTCATTCCTTTTAAAAAAGTTACTTGTCGGGTTAATCCTTACTATCTAAAAATTTGCAATTCAGAGCAGAAGAGCATTTACCAAACACGTTAAGGCAAGCCTTAATATATAAGGTAAGTACAAGCCCTATGGTAATTGTTTTCTTATAGCATCACTGGATTAATTTAGCAAAAAGAATTAGAAAAAACTCCACCTTGTTCAGTGCCTGAATTTTTGAGCATATAGCAAACTAAGATATGAAAACATGAGGGAAATTGCTGATAGTGATTGAGGTTTGTCATTAATAGTATTTTGAATTTGATGGATATAGCTAAATGAGATCTTGTTCATCTATCTGTCTTATACTATCAAATTTCAGTATTTTGAGAAGGAAATTCAATTGTGTGGATTATCCAAATGCCATGGGGGTCGATGGAAGGCTTTTTTACATTTTTAGGAATGTGAAATTAGGGATGCAATATTCTTGCATTTCATATGAGATTTAAAGAATATTCCTGAGTATCTTTATTTATGGGGATGGAACTTGCAAAACATTCCCAATAAATCATTCCCATGGAGGAAGGTGGGTATAGTGGACTCCCACATTTGTGATTATATTTTCCCATTTGGAAGGACAAAATTGCCCACCTTCTGCTACCATAAGCCACAACTGACCTCGCTGCTCCACCTGCTGCATTGTGATGTTATCTTTCCCCCACATTCTTAGGAAGAAAGTAGTTGTCTATGTTACGAGGAGATGCATCATTAAATAGAAGCATTATAATGAAAAAAAAAAGGTTAAACAATTCTAAAACAGCTCAAAACATATTTTTATTTGTATAAAAACAATTTAGAGGTGAAGCGAGCCCTCAATAGATTAGGAAGGAAATAGGCTGATAACAAATCAGAAAGTGGTGATAAATTTTATAATACAACGGAAGGGGATGAAGATGAGCAGTATTGTGATTGTATTTAGAAAGTGATAGATGGAGAAAATGGTTTTGAATCTGAAATCTGAAATTGCTGGCGTATGTTTAACAGAAAAATGACTTTGACCAACTTCATTTGTTTCAGTTCAGTTTGTAACTATTTTCGTAGTAGATTGAAATATTTGAATGTTGATTTTTTTAATAACATAAACCTAGCCATTGAAGGTAAAAGCATGGAAAAAGGTACTAGTTTAGATTGGAAGGATACTTTTTTAGTTTAGCTGGTTTCTTGCTTGCAGTTAGACTATCTGGCTTCTTGGAATAACCATGTCTTATTTCTTGTTAGCCAATTAATGAAATAGGGTTGGCTTACATTGCTCGCATTATTCAGGAAACTGATTCATAATTGTATCATTTTTTTTTTTTTTTTATTACAGGCACTGGGATTTCCAATGCCTTACTTTGCACACGTCTCCTTGATTCTAGCTCCTGATCGGAGTAAATTATCTAAACGACATGGTGCAACATCTGTCGGTCAGGTGTGACTAATATATTATTTCCATCTCTTCTCCATCCTGAAGTACATAGCTGGCCGTACAGCCACACGATTATTTCCAAAATCTTAATGGCCACTGTCTTACAGTTTAGGGAGATGGGATACATGCCTCAAGCAATGGTGAATTACCTGGCATTATTAGGTTGGGGTGATGGGACTGAAAATGAATTTTTCACCCTTCAGCAACTTGGTCGGTTATTTTCATTTGAATTGCACAGTTTATTTTCTCATCAGTGAGATTTAATTTGATCTTGACCAACTTCTTACTAGAATACGTATTTGTTTCACAGTTGAGAAATTCACCATTGAACGTGTTAACAAAAGTGGCGCTGTTTTTGATTCCACTAAATTAAGGTAATTATTGCTTTGCTCCTTTATGTGCATAATTTCTTTTCCCTTTGGGCCTTCACCTTGTGCTTCAAATGAATGTAAATGACTCAAGGCTTTCATAATAATTGCGTTCTAAAATCCAATTCTTCTTGTTATAATTTATATAGGATGATATGACTAAGATATATGCTTATGTCATTTGCATGTGGTTGTTTTATGTTTTATATGTTGATGTCGTAAAATACCGAATTCCCCATTCATTGTTCTTGCAATGATCTTTGCCACTACAGCTAAACAGTAGAACTACAATCATTGATCTTGTACTAATTTCTATATATATATATATATATATATCTTAATGCACAATAGATGGATGAATGGTCAGCATTTAAGAGCACTTCCATCAGAGGAGTTGAACAGCCTTATTGCAGAGCGATGGAAGACTTCTGCCATTCTCACAGTCTCAGAGGGGCCGTTTGTTGATGTAAGATCAAAGCTATTGCCTGTAACCATTTTCCTAGGAGTAATATTGTTTGTTATTTAGTTATGATGTTTTCACATCCTTTAATGAAGAGAAGAAAAGAAAGTGATATGAATCTAATCGTTGACCAACAGGAAGCAATTCAGCTACTCAAGGATGGGATTGACTTGATAACTGATGCAGACAAGGCACTTAGAAACTTGCTGTCGTATCCTTTACGTTCTACTTTACAAAGGTGGTTTTTAAACTTCTAAAGAACCTTTATGTTTGAGTGTGAGTCACTGATCTCTACATCATAATATCAGGCGGGGCAGGTCAAAAGGCCCATCTTTAATCAGGCTTGTTTTTGGGACCCAAGCTAGCCTTATCATTATTATTTTATTTTTTGAATTAAATGATATTTTTTTAAAAGAAAACTTTTAAAAATGGAAAAAAATTGGATGAAAAACTAAAATAACTAAAATCAGGCTTGAAAAAGATTTTGATTGTTTTAAATCAGGCCTCAAAACTTAGGACCTAAACCTTAATTTTATGCAGGCCAACCCCTAAACTGACAATGATCTCATAGATTAGAGAGCATTCTGTTATGCACTTTGCTTTGGCAATTGGCATTTAATAGTGTGGTATATGTTCCTTATGGTAAATGCAATACTCATGAATATAATGTTGTGTATGTTTGCAGTGATGAAGCAAAACCTGTCTTAGAAGATAAGCTTTCTGAATTTTCAATTAGCCTTTTGGCTGCCTATGACAGTGGTGATCTCATGGCTGCACTTGAAGAAGGCCATGCTGGTTGGCAGAAGTGGATGAAGGGCTTTGGTAAATCACTCAAGCGCAAGGTGAACCAGATTGTTTCCATAACAACATAGTTAAATTAAACAAACTGATGAATAATTACTATCTTGTTATCTCATTCAAGCATCAATAACTCAGAACATGTGTCTCATGTTTCAGGGAAAATCGCTTTTCATGCCGCTAAGACTTCTGCTGACTGGAAAACTTCATGGACCTGATATGGCATCTAGTCTAATATTGATTCATAGAGCTGGAAGTATGGGCATCGTTGCGCCGGAGGTTGGATTTGTGTCACTGGATGAGAGGATTAAGATGATTCGGGAAATTAACTGGGAAACATTGTCCAAGGATCAGCCTCTGGTGGAGACAGTGGCTTTTCAGTCAAACTGAGAATTCAGAGTTTTGATTTGATTTCCATTTATTTATTTTAGAGTTTCAGTGTTTTGCATAGGGCTTTCGGTTATGTGTTTCATTGAAGAGAATGCTAATTTGTAATTTTGTATAGTCTACTGTGTTTATGTCATTGAACTCCCAATTCATTTTTAACGTCACTAATTAATGACAGTTTCTTATGTTTTAGAAGCATAAATATTTACACGGATTTATACAATAGGTTTTTCAAAAGGTGCAAGAGTATTTGGTTAAGTTCATTTCTATTTTTTTCGTAATACATATTATCCAATTGAAGTTTAAACAACATAACTATAGATTTATTTATTCATGTGTGGTATTCAGAATGTTCAAGATTTAAGACACATTAATTTTGCTTTATAATCGCTTTCACTTAGAAGCGAATTTGAAAAAAGTCAATGATAATTGGAACAGTTTTATGTAGGAATAAAGTGGGAGAGGGGGAGGAAGTTGTTTTGATTATTGTTTTATTTTTTTTTTTATATATATTTTGGTCACTAATATATGTAGAGTATAAATTTAATATTAAACTTTATAATGAACTCGAGATTTTTTAAGCTAGAATAACTTTATGCTAATTGATTTATTCCTTGGTGATTGGAAGTTTTTTTTTTTTAAATAAAAAAGTAAAGAAAATTTAGAGTAATGTAGATCTGCTTTGTCCCCTTTGCATGCACTTCTAATCGATATTAAGCAGTAGTTAGGCTGTCAAAGTATAGGTCACATTTGATGACTTGACTAATTAAATACAAATTAACTCCTTAATCTAATGGATAAAAGAAAAGGTTGAGGCCCACGCCTCTGGAAGTCTGAAAATAGATGTTCTTGAGCTACTAAAATTCTGTGAAGAAGCCTTGAATGTATACATATATGCCTTCTTAGGCCTCAAAAGTTAGACAAAACCCTATACTTTATAACAGTACAATTTAAAAGGCTGAAGAAGCCCAGCTAGCCAAACATACGGGCCTCAATATCAAAAACCCATAAGATATGCAGCCCAACGTCTTTTAAATGCTAGGCAAAGGTAATTTATTAGCATGGAGAACTATTAAGCAAAGGATAAAGGAAAAAGCACAGAAGACAAAGACCAAAAACTTAATGATATTGCAAGCAAGGAAAAGAAGATTTGTTAAGTGAAAATTTGATCAGAAATTTCAAATCTTCTTCCCACCGACAGTCACTTTCCAAGAGTCTATATAAAGGAGAAAAAAGCCTTACATTTTGTAACAAGAAGTAAGTCATATTGTATATTCTCTAAGAGCCCTTGAAAGTTTCCTTTATCTCTTCTTTATTTTTATACACCAATACTTCTATTTGAGATAATATTTCTAGTGTATTGAGTATATTAAGAAATCTGTTGATATAACAATAATTATTTGTGCTTGATTGCTACACCTCTAAATCATTTATTTATAAATGCTTTGAGCCTTTACACAAGTGATTGTAACCCTTGTAAGGGTATATTTAGTTTATAAGAAACTTAATAATTGTTGTAAAGGCTTTTGGTGTATCGTAAAATTGTTGAGAAGTTGTAAGAGGTTGCTAAAAGCTTATAAACTAGTGGATATAGTTAATAAACTCTCTTAAAGATGTTTGAAATGAGTGAATATAAGTTATCATTATTGTAACTAAATTACTATAAATTATTATGTCGTTTTTATTTTATAATTCTTTTATTTTCTAACATTTACTTATTTTTAACTCATTATTTATGCTTAATACGTTTTACAACTTTAAAATTTTTGAAGTAAAACATAAATTATTTCAAATCAAGCTTATCACGCTATGCTTGATTTTATATCATGTAAATTTTATTTTGTGAAAATTTTTTAAACGTCTTATTTATCCTTTTAGAACACATATATCTATACTTTTATTAGGTTGAAACTGTGAAATACCTTATCTCTAAATTACTTATTATCAATAAATTTTGTATCTCAAACAAAGTAAGCATGAGACGAACTAAAAACATAAGAAAAGATGTGACAAAATTGTGTCTTCAACGACACCAGATGAGGGAGAAAAATGTCAGTATAATTTCCATCATGAAATAGAATTGAGTGTGTTCTTCTAATACGGCATCGTTTTTGTGTGCTTAAGGAAATGCACCCTTTCATTTCTTTTCCTCCTTTCAGCCCGGCTTACTCACTCTTTCCTTTCCCTGGTCCCTCTAACTAAATCCTTCTTCCCTCAGTTATTCCCTTTGTCACAGAAGGTAATTTGGAATTTTTTCCACTTTTTATCATCAAACTTTTTGCCTCTTCTAACCCTTTTTTCTGTTTTTGTTTGATAATTTGAATATTTTTAAATTCATTGGAAAACTTTTGAGCATGTTAATGTTCATTATCGAAATCGTTGCTTGCGGCGTCGAAGGGCTGCAGTTTTTCACTATCCAAAGTAGGATCCACTTGTTGGGTCAATCGGTTTTTGAGATGTGCACACCTTGCTATTCCTAGTGTTTGAGCCCCTGCATGCACAACCAAAAGCATACAAGTGGTTGAGATGTTGTATGCATGTAGACACAATTGAATGAATTCTAGATGACTGATTTGTTCTTTGCTGGAAGTTAAATGTATGTTAAAGAAACAATATGATTTCTTTTTGTTTTCATATATATTTTATAAAGTTTGAAGCTTTCTAACTTCTAATTAAAAGGGTTGGCCACTACTGTACTTTAACCATATATTATTCTATGAAACTTTCAGTAACTAATGCCTAATGATAATTCTCTAGATGCTGCTGAGAGCCAATGCTCCTACGGAATCTGGCCTTTTGTAGTTACAACATCCAATACTTGATGGGACCATTTCTTAATCATAGAAACACCTTAACTCCCCATTGAGTTCTCTGTCTAACTTTCTCAACATAACGTTAGATTTAGGAACTAAAGATTGAACTCATGATCAGTACTTAAAATGTTTGCCTTTTGAACAAAGTATGTATGTTCTTAAAGTTGATATCATTTTGCAGGTCTCTTTAAACCCTTTACTCGTTAGTCATCAAATCTTACCGGTGAGCAAGGTATGGGATTGTACACACATTATATCTACAGCATTTTTTGATTTAATGTTGGTGGGAACACGTCAATTTTTTTGTGGGCATGCATTATTAATTCTTTCTAGCTTTTGTTCATATGTTCCATATGGAAATGGATGTTGCTGATCCGGTCCCATTTTATTTAATTCTTTGTTTTAATGTTGTGATTTCTTGGACATTGTCTAAGCTGGCCCTTAATATTTTTCTATTTGGAAGGTTTAGTATAGTCTTGAAAGGTTAACCACCAAAACAACTGAGATTGATTTTTAATATTACACCTTATTGGTTGGTATGGTGCGGTATAAGTGGGCAAACAGAGATGAGAAGAGATCATGGCACAGCTGATCTCTGGAAAGAAAACTGCAAATGAATGGAAAGCATTGAAAAATTAGCTTCTTTTCCCCCTCTTTACTTTTATGTCTGCATAATATAAAACAATTGCAAATCTTTTGCTCTGTATATGAGATGTCCATGACCAAAGATCACACTATGCCTGTACTTATATGTACATAGGAATGACACATCGTGGCATCTGTTTTGTTAGAATGCACTCAGAAAACTTTGAAGTTTTCGTCCTCCTTTTCATTTGACATTCTTATTGTTTTTATTTTGGACGCTGTCAGTGATGAACTACAATTTGCCTTTGGGAAGATGCATGGATTCTCCAGTGTCGATGGTTTTGTGGAGATAAGTGAATCTGTGGCTGAGATGATTAAGTACGTGGCTAATGAACCATCTGTTGGCCTTTTCTATATCCAACAGCATACTCAAAATGCAGTGGCCAATGTCCTCAAGCTTAGGAAAAATGTTGTCGAGAAGTCTCATGAAACAACTTTGCACACCGAAGATTTGGAGGATTCTATCACAATGGTCAGATCAATGAAGGAGTGCGGATTTACCATAGCACAAGAGATGATTGGAGACATTAAAAAATCTTTGCTAAGTTTGTCAGCAAAACAACCAAAAAGAGGGTTAGTACATTGGCCAGTCTCAGATTTCCAGACAGAAAGTACTTCTTTCTTGGCACAGGATAGCTATTTTTCAACTGTTCTTCAGTCAGCAAAAGAGAAGGCACGTAGTTTTAAGTGGCCGCAGCTTGATACCATGGGTTCAACAGAATCCGTGGACGGGAAGCAACAGTCGTACCCTAATCCACCATCATCTGCCTCATCTGCAAGCACAGCTTTGGATATGCCAGATATGGAAACTGATGAGCTGCTCCTGTCAAGCAAGGTTGAAGATGGATCCCAACATCCTGATATCTCCGAGCTCAGTGATAAACTTTTGTCTGTGCTGAGAAGTACGATGACTTCAGAGCTAATAAAGAAGCCCAACTAGAGGAGTGGCTGGAAGGAACTAGCAACCCTGTTAATAATTCTAGTGTGGATGATGATGCAGAGAGGCTCTAGCTTGGCCGTACTTGGGTATGGATCTTCAGCTTGTATACTCTTGTTTGATATCTGGTTTATCTATGAATAGGTGATTATATGTAAAATAATTAGCAATGCAAAAAAATGTGCATAAATTGTTAGATGTTCTCTTCAGTTTTGGCTTGAACAGATGTTATACCGTATGGGGAAAATCACACAAGATACAATATTCCTTCCACAAAAATTCCAAAGTTAAGGAGCTTTCGAGTTCTGTCAAAGATAGATATTCATTGATATGAATAAGAGTGGCCTCACAATAAACATTAGGCGACTCATACAAAATCAAGGTGGGGAACTCCCAAAAAAAAACAATAATAAGCCATACGGCAAACAAAAGACTATTTCTATACAGGACACTTGTCATCACGAGACTTATGTTTCTAATGAAACCAAGAATTCTTTCAGATCAGCTTCAGCTTTTTCAGCTATTTCCTTACTGCTCCATTTCCTTTCATTAAAGACTAAATCATTTCGCCCTTTCCATATCCGCCATATTGTGAAGAGGGCAAGGGACATGAGATATCTACAATCAGGGTCCTTTCTCAGTTGCTTACAGAATCTGCTCCACCATCCCCACAATGAGTGTGCATAGGGCAGGTCTGATCTTAATCCAAATCTTGAAGGAACCAGACTTCCTTTGCCATAGGACAGTTAACTAAAACGTGCAGGCTTGATTCCTCCACTGAGCTGCATGTTTGACCGTTTGCATTTCCTTGCTGTGTTCTGAAATAAATGGATTGTGTAGATCTCACAATAGGAACATCTTAAATTTGCTTGGAGATTTAATTGTCCATATCCTTTTCGAATACTGCTGCAGTCTTGGCTAATCATTGGGAGATTAGGGAAATTTGAAATGACAGCTTTCTTGTATCCCAGGGATTCCACGTAGTTGGTGGAATTAGTTTCATGCCAGACCACCTTATCCTTCAATTCCGATACTTTCACTGCCGGAACTGCTTGAATGTCTGCTCCATAAATTGCTGTTGGTATAATGTGTTCGTCCCAGCTTTGCTGATCTTGGTTCTGGAGTTGAGAAACCCAGAACAAAGATTGGTTTCCATCTTCTTTCGGTCTGGATTTGAATGGAAAGTTGGTGGGGATCCACGGTCTTTGAATATCCTCAAGGAAGAATTTTTCCCAACATTCCATCTCCAGTTCTTGTCTATGACTGCTTTCTGGCTAATATGCTTCTCCAAGCTTTGCTGATCTTGTCTATCTCTATCACTGCTTTTGAGATTGATGATAAACACAAATTGTTATGGAATGGTTTATAATGGTATAAAATCCACTGCAATTGTAAATTCTTGATAGCTTTACCTATTGGGATTATTCCTTCTAATTGTCAATATAAGTGTTAGGATTTGGCATTATCACTAGACCAAATTTTCAACACCATTATTTTATGCTTTATAGATGAACAGTCTAAAATGCATAAATTGAGAGTATTTGTTAAATCCTATACAAGCTATAAATTACATCAATTTTTTTTTTTTTTTCTTTTAATTGACTTGTTTTTCATTTACATTCTTTCTATTTTAAAAATTTATACATTTCTCTCTTGTAGTTTAAAAATATGTTATAAAGTCTCATTTTTTTTAACAATTGACTAACGGAAGTGTTAGTCAACAGTTAATAAAACTAAACTACTATAAATATCCCTAATAATTCACAAACTTGACTTCTCGAATAATTATTTTAGTTTTCACTTATCACCTTTTATTTTAAAAACTTACACATGAAAAGATATATTACTTACATGATAAATTGTACAATCTACTTTTAAAGTTACTATCCTAACAACTCGTGTTAATATAGAATTTTAAGAATTATACTTTAATAATTGTAATTCATAATTTCTTTTTAATAAATGTAACTCACAATTTTAAATTGCATAATCTAAATAACTTTTTATGCAACTTTAAAATACTCCACATATGATAAACAATGTTTTCTATAATTGTTTGTTGAGTTTTGTTATAGTGTATCTCACCCTCTTTTTTAACGTATTTCTCCCTCGGCAATATTAAATTGCTTTAGATTTTAAATGTCCATATCTCTCTAAAAATTATGGGAGTAATTATAATTAGATACTAAAAAATAAATTGCCCGTTACACCTAAAATTGTTCCGTGAATTATTGTTTGGGATAGAAAATAACACACTACAAATTTCTTCAAGCACGTGGCGCGTGCTAATTTTTTATTCAAAGTCAAAGTTGTACCCTAAAGCAACTATTAAAAAAGAGTTAGGATATATTTACTATTATTTTTTACACTTATTTTTTTTAATTTATATTTTTATTCTTAAATATTATTATTATTATTTTTAAAATAATAATAATAAAGAAATCACCGGCGTACTATCATTCAAAGATGCTAGATGCTTGGAATATTGATTGCAAAAGCGTAAAAGCATAGATAGTCACAGGTATCATGGTATAAGTACCAAACTGCCCACCGTCTTTTCAGGGAAATTTTTTTATCAAACTGTTTCTTTCAAGACATTTTGAGAATAGGAGTGTTAATTAAAATTGAGATCTTAATTAATACCCTGGGATTCGTGATATTGCGGTGGGGCCACTGTTGTCCTTTTCTATTTTTATCTGCACTCTTCTCCCTTTCATGTTTTAAGATTGAGTATCTACTCAATTACTGTAATACCCTCGACTCTTTTTTTTTTTAAAAAAAAATTTATGATAACATTTGTAAGTTTTTTTTTAATATTATTGGAGATAAAAAATTCAAAAAATATTCTAATCACAAATTATTTAACTAAGTTAATAAATGTTGTATCTGTTTTAACAAGTTTCTAGCAAAACCTTTTTTTCTAAAAAAAAATAGAATTCTTCAGTTAGTTTTTATTTGTGGTTTAAGATTGAATCATATTATAATTACTCAATTTATTCTTCTTAATTAAGACATACATTTTATTCTTTTTAATTAAAATAAATTTATTATCTAAATTTTTATTTTACCTTCTATGATTTTATTTTCTGAATCTCTATCATTGTAATTACTCAATTTGTCAATATACAAATAAAAAATAAGAGTCCAAAATTAATAATAAATATTGTCCTGAAATTTTTAAGCAATACATAAATATTAATAAAAAAATTGTGGCCAATAAAAAGTAATCAAAGAGTATTATTGATTTGAAAAAAAAAAACTCAATTTCAATGATGAAGATATAATTAAAAGATGAAAATTTAAATAATTTTCTAAATTTCTAAGATTTAAACTAGCCTAATAACCAAAGATCATATAATAAAAAATATGTTTATTCTTCTCATTGGTTTCTTAGATTTAAACCATCCTAATCAATAATCAAGTGTTATGACGATAACCAAAAAAAAAAAAAAATGATTTATTGTTAATTTTTATTTTTAATAGGAAGAAAACAAATAAAGGCAATTAAAATGTGCATGTAATGTTAGGTTAACTCAAAATAGTTCAAAAAATTCTTAAAAAGTTTATATTTTAAAAGTAAACAAATTAACATTATTATTAAGCTTCCTAAAAAAAAGAATATAATGATAAATACATTTCACACGAAAAAAGAAAAAGTTTAATTTGATTACTTTCTAACTATCCATATTTTTAATATACTTTATAAATATAACGAGTCTAATTTTACCACTGGAATGTGATTTTTTTAAATATTTATTTTATAAGTTTGATAGAATATTTTTAAATTAACTTACAAAAATGAAATCTAGAAGTTTTTTCTTAAAAATTAAAATTATTAAATTTTTTGTTATTAAATACAGTAAAATAAATAAAAATTATATGAATATATCATACTTGACTAATTTGCGGTGATTATGTGGTGTGCACTGTGCTGAACAGTTTCAATTCTATTTTTTAAGTTTCCTAATTTCTTGGAGCAAGAATTTACCAATTTATATATTCTTACACCAAGTATCAGCAGGGGCATTTCAGTAAATCACTCACTTGCGACCGCTTACCAAAGCAATCTTTTCTTAATTGAGCAACCGCCCTCAAAAGCGCGGACAAGGCCCACTTCTCTCGTCATTGCCAGCATCATCACCATGCCAGCCACGACTCGCCTGAGGCGTATTGGCACCGCTGTCGGAGCTGCCATAGCCACTGCGTACGGCGGATCGATCCTCCTAAATCCTCCAACCGCCACGTGTGATCATGGTGGCGGTTCCCACCTTGTGGCTCTGCGGCAGAAGATCCACGACCCCTTAGCCGTTGTGCCGTCGAGAGACGCCCAGCAATCATCTCTGATCGGCGCTACCTCGGTTAATCCTCTCGACATTCTTGTTATCGGAGGTGGTGCTACCGGTAGTGGCGTCGCCCTCGATGCTGTAACCAGAGGACTCCGGGTTGGCCTCGTTGAGAGGGAGGATTTCTCTTCTGGAACTTCTTCTCGCTCTACAAAGCTCATTCATGGAGGTACATATGTCAATACGTCTGTATTTCTTATATTCATAATTTCGTAGTAATCAAAATATGGTTAGAAAGTTTTGGTATTGGATGTTCAAGTATAAGTGATAAAATTAGCAGTCGGCATTTTATCAAACTTTCCCAGTTCACAGTTCACTGTTATATCTGTGCTGTTCTGTTAAATCATATTCTGATTCAAGACATTTTCGTCAATGTTGATGGATTTTGCTAGTTTGGTGTTATGGGTATTATTATAATTATTGTTATCAGTTATCACTGTCACCACCACCATCACCTTATAAATACAGTCTATGTAAGACAATAGGAAAAATATTGTCGAAATACTGTTGCATTCACAATTGGTTTGTTTGATGTATAATTAATATTTTAAAATTCACCGTAAAAAAGTGTCTGGAAATATAATATTCAAATATTCTTTTCTATGTGAAAGATGATTCAAAACTAAGTGTGAGTAGGTGAGTGGCTTGTTTGAGAAACTTATGTCAATATGAATATATAATATTTTTTTGTTAAGGGTTTTTTTGGTGATGCAGGACGAAGGGAAAAGAAAGTGGGAGAATAGAAACAAAGAATTACAGAGAGCTGATATTAATAATGGTAGTTTGACTCAATATTGAAAATTAACTTTAAAGTCTATTGTAGAAGCCTCATATAGGAAGCCCTGGGAAATGGTAAAGAGGAGGAAGAAGAGAAATAGCATGGAAGAGAAGGGGGAGAGGGGGAGAAGAAGACTGAGACCACTCAATATAATCTCAAAATCATTGAAAAACAATGAACTGAGAAACTAAAGTGCATATATTAATCCTTAAATTGGCAAAACTCATCTTATCCTAATAGCTAATTCTAGTATCAGTAGGCTAGAAAACTTTCACTAGGGAGGAAGTCCTTTTTTTAAAAAAAAAAAGCTGAAATCCTAACGTACTTTTACTACATTTCAATAATTTGTAGATATTCCAGCCATATTTTCAATTTTTCCTATCGTGTTCTCTATCCAATAGGCTTACCTTCTTATTGAAAAGGTGGATACTAGTAGGCCAGAGAATCTTTCTATAATAACAATGGTTTATTTATGCTAAGTGTTGGTAATTTTTTTAAAAATTTCTTTGTTTATTTATTTGTGATAGTTGCTGGTATAATTTTTCAGTGTGTGTAAACTATTAGGTGTCCGCTATCTGGAGAAAGCTGTATTTAATCTTGACTATGGACAGTTGAAGTTGGTATTCCATGCACTTGAGGAGCGTAAACAGGCTATTGACAATGCACCACATCTATGCCATGCTTTGCCTTGTATGACACCATGTTTTGACTGGTTTGAAGTAGTCTACTACTGGATCGGCTTGAAAATGTACGATTTGGTGGCAGGAGCACGACTCTTGCATTTATCCAGATATTATTCTGCAGAAGAGTCTGTTGAACTCTTCCCCACTCTGGCACGTGAGGGGAAAGGTAGAAGCTTGAGGGGCACGGTAGTGTATTATGATGGGCAGATGAATGATTCACGACTTAATGTTGGATTGGCCTGTACTGCTGCATTAGCTGGTGCAGCTGTGCTGAACCATGCTGAAGTTGTTTCCTTCCTGAAGGATGATAAGGGCGAACGAATAATTGGTGCTCGAATTCGAGATAATTTTTCTGGTAATGCATGCCCTTTAGTCCCTAACTATATGAGAGATATCTATCATTTACAAGTGGACTCAGAGTGTATTACAGGGCTATATATTTCACTACTTTAAAGACACGTGGATTATTTATGGCATATGTACTAAATCTGAAGCCTTTAGTAGGAGTCTGTAGAAACTGCTGAAGTGGATGTTCGATCGTGATTGTGAATTTTGAGATTTAACCGCAGATTTACTGTCATCTTCTCTCTCCCTGAGCCCCTAAAAAAATCAATTGTGTTGGTATTTCAAAGGGAAAAATGAGTTTTATGAAAAATTGAAGTATTGAACTTTGCACAAGTAGTTTTTATTTTATTTGCTTGTACTGTGCTAACTGTAGATGGTAACACTGGAACACCTGCATGTGTCTCTGTGCACGCGTCTTACATCATAGTTTATATTGTTGCCTCTTCATGGAAGAAGATATGAGTATGTCTTTGTGCAAGTCCTAATTTCTGACTTTTATGCTTTTAAATTATTTCTTTAGTTTCTTAGATCTAGATTCATGATTATTTGTATTCAATTATTTGAAATTACATGTTTGTCAAATTGTGTAGGCAAAGAGTTTGACACGTATGCAAAGGTAATTGTGAATGCGGCTGGGCCATTTTGTGATTCTGTTAGGAAAATGGCTGACAAGGATGCACGAGTCATGATCAGTCCCAGCAGTGGTGTACATGTAGTACTCCCAGATTATTATTCTCCTGAAGGAATGGGTTTAATTGTGCCCAAAACTAAGGATGGACGTGTCATTTTCATGCTGCCATGGCTGGGACAAACAGTTGCTGGAACTACTGATTCCAGCACCACGATTACTTTACTTCCAGAACCGCACGAAGATGAAATACAATTTATATTGGATGCCATTTCTGATTACCTTAATGTCAAAGTATGTTATCTGTTGACGAATCCTCTTTTTCTTCCCCCCCAGTTTTGAAGTTAGGTTCAGAAAAGAATGAGATCATACTTGTTACTTTGACGATTATTTTGCATCACATATGCTTAGGCTCCATTGTTGACTCAATCAAGATTCCCCCTCTCTTCTGTCCCCCCTTGATCAACTTGGTCTGTCCTTGTAACCTTGATTAAATAAGAAAAATGTTTAACTGCAGTCACTCAATCTAGTGTCTTTTTCTTTCCTTTTTAATTCAGTCTGCTTGTGGGGACTAAATAATGTGGGAAAATTCAGGTACGGCGCACTGATGTCCTTTCTGCTTGGAGTGGTATTCGCCCATTGGCAATGGACCCAGCAGCAAAAAATACGGAGAGTGTCTCCAGAGATCATGTTGTCTGCGAGGATTACCCTGGTTTAGTCACCATCACTGGAGGCAAGTGGACTACCTATCGAAGGTGATGATTTAATGGATCAAGCTAAAAGGTTCTCTATTGAAGTTTCATTTAATGTTTCACCAGCTGGGCAGTTAGTCATATAGGTTTTCTGTGACTGGATTTTGCATCTTATCATGCTTCACTCATTTTTGCCTTCGTTCTCCTTTTCCAGCACCAATGTTCTTACTAAACAAAAATATTATGCCTTCTGCAATATGTTTCAGCATGGCGGAAGATGCTGTTAATGCTGCTATAAAGTCTGGAAAGCTGAACCCTAGTAATGGATGTGTGACAAGCAATCTGCGGATTGTAGGTGGAGAAGGGTGGCATCCTGCGTCTTTCACAGTTATTGCCCAACATTATATGCGTATGAAAAGAACATACAGTGGTAAAGTTGTTCCTGGGGTTATGGACACTGCCTGTGCCAAACATCTGTCTCATGCCTATGGAAGTTTGGCTGATCGTGTGGCTGCCATTGCCCAGGTTGGTTTTCTGTATATTTCATAATTTCTTCAGAAATATTTGAACAATAAGTTTAGAAATAATCTTTTACTTTTGTTATATCCAAGTGCATCTGCTAGAATAGCAAGCTTTGCCTGAGTCTGCCATTAGTGATTTCGTGTGACTGTCCTGTTTTATTTAGCAACTGTAGCTGTTATCAAATAAACACCTGATGGTTTCTATTTACATTTTATTACAGCCTGTCTAACTTTAGTTTGAAAGTCATCAGCCTGTCTAACTTTAGTTTGAAAGTCATCAGATGTCTTTTGTTATTGTTTGAGAAAAATTTTAGTATATCACTTTAGATTTTCATGGATTAAAGCCTTGGTCTTTGATTGAATACCATCAATTATCCCTATTTGGATTAGATCCTTCTTGGCCTGTAATGCGATGTCTCTTGCATGCAACTTGCTTTGTGAATATGTAATGACGGAGACAATGTAGCATGAACATCAGAACATGTAAATTTTATTCAATTTGGTTGTAATACTCAATGTTTGCATCGTTTTCGTTGGGATGTGATAAGACATTTTTCTCATTAGGCTTTTTGATGTTCACGAGTGCTTTAGTTGTACTTCTTTTTTTATTATTATTTTGTTTAGGTTTTATACTTTTATTGTTTCTGGTTTCTCGTTATGAAAAAACATAATGCAACAGTGCAAACAGGCCAAAAGAGAATTATAGTTCTATCTGGCTCTACCGTACTGTGACCACTCTATGCAATGGCATTGGATTTGTATTTAATTTCATCATTGTTACAGATATGTAAATATTCTGTTGTTATCTGTAACAATCATATCAGTAGATTCCTACGTGTTGCCTTTTCAGGATTCAGCTGTAGCAGGTTTTATATTCATTGAAAGTTTCTGTTGGAATTATTTGTTATGAAGTCTAATGTGTGTGTGATTTTACAGATTTGATAAGAACCAATTTCCATTGGAGTTATTTAATATCTTTGCTACTTGTGTCAATATATATGGTTTCAATATGAGGCCATGGGGTTTGTAAATCTTGTTCTGGTATATGATTTGTGAAAACAATAACTGGATATTAACCATATATTCAGTGTTTACCTTGCTATTTGGTGGTGGTGAAAGATCCCATAACCTAAGGAAAGGGGGATTGTTATTTCAAAATACTTTAGCCAAATGATCTGTTTTTGAGAAATTGAAATTCAAAAAGATGTAAGATGTAGTCTCGATATATCTATGATTATAGAATCTTCCTAGTGAATTATACTAGTTTTAATGGCTTTTCTTGCTTGTTCAAGGTTAGTGATTGATAGATTCTGTATTTGTTTCCAGAGTGAAAATCTGGGTAAGCGACTTGCCCATGGCTACCCATTTCTAGAGGCAGAGGTGGCTTATTGTGCTCGTCATGAATACTGTGAATCTGCTGTTGACTTCATTGCAAGGAGAAGCCGTCTTGCTTTCCTCGACACCGATGCAGCAGGTCATGCATTACCACGTGTTATTGAGATATTGGCTGCTGAACACAAATGGGACAAGTCAAGGCAGAAGCAAGAGCTGCAGAATGCTAGAGAATTTTTGGAGACCTTCAAGTCTTCAAAAAATGCTCAGTTCCATGATGGGAAACATGATTAGTAAGTACTGCTAGTTATCTATCCATTCACTTTTTATACACGGAAAATTCTACAGTTGAGTATATCAAAGTGCTCACTTGAGTCCAAAAGGGACAGAAAAAGAGTAATAGTAACTTCAAAATATTTCTCTGATTCAGGACTTTGAACGAGCTGGGAATAGTTTGCGGTGGATCTTTACTTTTGATATACAGGAATTTTCATCTTTTATCTGTCATAATGGTGTTAATATTCAATTCATTAGCCATGGCTTCAACTGGATCAATAGCTGATTATGTTTGATTGCAACAAAAAAAAAAAAAAAAACCTGATTATGTTTGACAGGTAGTTGCTGAACAAATACCAAAATAATGGTTCAAGTTTCATAGATTAATGAGCAGTTTCCTCCCAAAATAATGTTATCATTTTGATATTTGATTATACTACGTACATTGTACCAATTATCCAAATTCAGTCATAAGTGTGGTACTAAACTATGGTACCTCTTCAATTCTACTGAATTCATTCTTTCCTCTTTTTTTTTTTTTTTGGTGCAGATTATTGGCATAAGTTCATCTTACGATTTTAATTGAATTCACTCATTCTTTCTGAGTAGCTCAAATTCAATTAAAAATCATCATTATAAAATATAAGTTTAATTATATTTTTAATTTTAAAACGTTAAAAATTAGTTTATATAATATAGTGTGAGTATAATTTTTTAAAATCAATCTTCCCCACTTCAAAGATGACTGGACTATAGTAATTCACACAAGCACTCGGTTAGAAAAGCTGTGAGAAGTGGAGACTGGTAAAAATCTGACCATTTAACAATTTTGGCCCCTTCAGAAGTAACGAACATGTGGGAATTAATGCATTTTATTTGCAGATAACCCACTGGGAAGCATCAATTATACAAAATATGGCCAGATAACCGTTTTGTTGGAGGGAAGCAAGGGAGGGAACTTATAAGGACCAGATCAAGGCTTGAAGGCAGCATTTCCACAATATTTGATTTCTGGAAATGATATGTGCACATTTATTATTTTACACAATTTTTTACATCTTAGATTTTGTAGTTGTTCTTTACACCTTAGATTTTGTAATTGTTTACATTGATAAAACTGTAAACAAAAAAATAAAAGAAATTAAAAAAAAAATGTAAAAAGTATATAAACAAAAACAAGTGTATTGATTTTTATAAAGTGCATACAGCATAAACACAAAGTCTTATTGAAACTTGAAGGCAATCTGACCAATTAATCTTTACAATATGCATGCAACTACGCTATGATCTTGTTTGACTCGATCAATGTAGATTAATTAATGCCTTATGTGATGTGATCTTGTTTGACTCTATCAATATAGATTAATTCATGCCTTATGTGATGTCAAATATCACATGATTTTTATAAGAAAAAAAAAAATAACATTTTTATATTCCAGCACTCAGCCACTATAATGGGCTTCATTCAGTTAGGCTAAATTTTGCACTAGCCTAAAATTTTGAAAGATTGGCGATAAACAAAAAAATTGGAAGAATATTTATAACGACTAATGGCCACCAAGCACTTCGGAATTCAACCAAGAGATGAACATGAAGCAAACATAACATAACCACTGATTTTACGCTGGTAATAACCCCAATAAAATTTTGGCCCTGGAAACTCTATCTAGAGAATGGTTAACTTGACCCTGAGTCACTAATTGCAGCTAATCTTGTATAAATCATGTAAGCCAGAAAAGAAACATTATTAATCTATTGTGGAAATACCAATCAAGCTACTCCATTTTCTTCCCACCCCAAGATACATTCATTTTCCCAATTTCAGTCAACATTTTAATGTTTTGGTTGGGGGGATTTGGAGGGGAGAGGGATTTTTGACAAATTTACCTTGTTTGGTTTAAGCTTCAAGAGGGGAGGGACTTTTATCTTTAGTTTTCCCTCCCTTCCCCACCATTTCTAAATCCCCAAGGGGAGAGAAATGTTCACCTATTTTTGACAAAAATACCCCTATATTTTATCTTTCTTCCTCACTTATAAGGTTACAATAGTAAATTTACTCAGTCCTTCCCCTCCCATCCCCTCCACTCACAAACCAAACGAGGAGAGACACTTTCCCTCCATTACAATCCCTCCCCTCCCATTCCATTGAACCAAACACTAGGCACATTTATGAAATTCCACCATTCTCTCAGTGAACTATGCTATAGGACCAAGCTAACAGAGAAAGTACAGTACAGTATCATTCATAAATCATGTGAGCCAGAAAAGACCACTAGAACACTTGAATCAGAAAAGCTCAACCAACACAAACCTAAACTTTTCAAGAAAGTGTTTTAAAAGGTTCCTGTCTTCTTTCGTTTTCAAATTAAATCATGTCAGAAAATACTTGGTACTTTTTCTAGCTTCTAATTACAGCATACCATATATTAAGATAGAGGTCTGAAGACTCTGAACCACTTGAACTCTGCATGTTACCCATTCCATACCACTCCTAGTGGCTTACCATTTTATCTCACTTTTAAAATTGGGAATGAGTGACTAACAAATCACTCGATCATGAAAAGGAATTGCCAACTTGGGGAGATGGTTAATTCATGTGGAAACAGCATTCTCTCACAGTGATAAATACAAGATGCTAAACAACTTGAAAATCAGAGCAAGCATTTTATCAACATGGATCCCCAGACAACTTCATATTTTCATCTTTTGGTTGGGATTTCAGTTTTCTAAGAAGAATAAATATATAGTCAAGAGAAAATCCAAAGCCTAAATCTAGAAAGATAAAGAGCCCGTTTTGATTGGCTTCTAAAAAATGAAAAATAGAAGTAAAAGTTAAAAAGAGAAACATCCCCCACTTGCTTCCACAAAAAAGTAGGATTTTGGCTTCTAGAAGTGCTTACTTTTCAAATTAAAAGCAAAGGCAAGTTGGCAAAAGCCAATCCAAATGGACTCAGAGTACAGCTGCTAATAGTCACAGAAAAAAACTCAAGAAGGAAAAGAATTAGGAAAGCAATATCTTTCTTGTCATGTTTGAGAAAAAGAAAAAGCAAGGAACTCAAATAAAACTCTTCAAACAGTAGATACAGCAAAATCAATCTTTCATAACTTAAGTATTGGTAAATCTCTTATCTGAGTGTGCTGTCCAAATGAACCAGAATTGATTTCATTGATTTTATTCACTTGAGATACATTGTACATTACAAACTGTACATGATATCTATCATAGAGATTAAATTGTCAAGAACATGCCAAACCACCAAACAAATAAAACTTTAAATGTTCCCTTATTCTTTTTTTATCAGTATATAATTTTGCCATCCCTAGACCAACGGAATGCATACTAGAAAAGGCAAAGCTTAAAGAAAAATCATGTGTGCTTGCACAAAATCTCATCTTAAACTACCTATGGCAACTTCCCAAACTACCAAAGAAAACCTCAAAGACCACTAACCATGTAGATGGCTAAGCACCACATCTGTGAGTTTGAACTTTGAATACATTAAATGGGAGAATTCCGCAGTCCGAGCCAGGTATTTGATCATTCATAACTTTACTCACCCAGAAAATTAGTGTTGTGCCCATTGAATGTCCTTAATGTTGATACCTTCCTTCACCATCTCATAAAGCGGGCTCATTTCTCTCAGTTTCTCCACTTGGCTCACAGTAAGCTCAATTGCCCTGTCAATCTCAGCCTCTGTAGTGAACCTCCCAATACCAAACCTAATAGATGTGTGAGCCATGTCCTCGTCAACTCCAAGTGCTCTCAACACGTAAGAGGGCTCCAAACTCGCACTAGTACATGCACTACCACTGGAAACAGCCACCTCCTTCAAACCCATGAGTAGACTTTCCCCTTCAACATACGCAAATGACAAATTCAAATTCCCAACATAGCGCCTCTCCATGCTCCCATTCACCACCACCCCGTCAAGTTTTTCTCTAATCCCATTAAGCAGCCTTTCTTGCAATGCAGAAACTCTCTTCTCCTCATACTCCATTTCCTTCATCGCCAGCTCACAAGCTGAACCCATCCCTACAACCAAAGGTGTGGGCACAGTTCCACTTCGAATCCCTCTCTCTTGCCCACCTCCACTCATTTGAGGCTCAACTCGAATCCTGGGTCTCCTCCTAAGATACAATGCCCCAACACCCTTTGGTCCATAAATCTTATGGCCACTCAAGGACATCAAACTCACATTCCATTTCTCCACATCAATGGGAATCTTCCCCAATGCTTGTGCCGCATCAGTATGAAATGGAACGTTAAACTCCTTACAAATTTTCCCAATTTCTTCAACTGGCTGAACCACCCCAATCTCATTGTTCACGGTCATCACGGACACAAGCCCGGTATCTGGCCTAATCGCAGCACGCAGCTTCTCCAAGTCGATGAGCCCATCAGTCCCAACAGGAAGATAGGTAATATCGAAACCCTCTTGCTGAAGATGGCGGCAGGAATCAAGCACGCACTTGTGCTCTGTCTGCGTCGTTATCACATGCTTTTTCTTCTCCTTGTAGAAATGCATAACACCCTTAATCGATATGTTGTTGGACTCGGTGGCGCCAGATGTAAAGACGATTTCTTTGGGGGAAGCGCCAATAAGAGAGGCGACTTGGGCGCGAGCATTCTCCACAGCCGAATCAGATTCCCAGCCATAGAGATGGGTACGTGAGTGTGGGTTACCGAAGCGAGAGAGATAATAAGGAAGCATGGCATCGAGGACTCGAGGGTCTACGGGGGAAGTCGCTTGCATATCGAGGTAAAGGGGTCTTCCGGAAATATTCACTCCTTTCACCGTGATTCCGGCGGAGTCACCGTAAGGCTCTGCAACAGCCGCCGCCGTAGAGAGCAGCTGACGGCGAAAGAGGTTGGTGGATTTCGCAAGGGTTTGACGAAGATTAGAAGCTAGAAACTTGGAAGCCATGGTACTTGAATTTCAGAGAGATACCTAGACGAAGCCGAGTGAATAAAAGAACAGATAATAGAGGAAAGAGGAGGGAATATGAGAAGTTTCTACTTTCCGGAGAGTGCTGGTTAAACTTTGTCCATTAGCTCCCTTTGCTATTTTGAGGTTTTTTTTTTTATGGTATTTCCCATTAAATGATTTTTTTCCCATTTATAATTTATTAGGAGGAGTAAAGAAAATGAGAGTAAAAAATGTGTTTACTCTTATTTTGAAAGAATGCAGAGAAACAGAGAAAAAATTAATTTTAAAATGACAATTATATTTTATTTATTATAAATGTATAACTAAAATATATTTTAAATTATTTTTCTTGTTAAAAATATATAATTATTATTTTTTATTATGCCGTTATCAAATATAATAATTAGGTAGTATCAAACTAAAAATTAATAATATTTAAAATATTTTTTTTACTATTAAATAATTTCTTATAAATTTCCCTTTAACTCATAAAATAATAATTTATGTATTATATATCGAATTATATAATTAAAATAATTAGCTTTTTTTTTTTTTGCTACAATATGTGTAGACCCATTATACAAAACACATAACTAATGTCACCGTGCCATCATCTTCCTAATCAACATCGCTTGGTTGCTATTGAATTAGTTTCTGTTAATACTCTTTACTTTTAATTTTTTAAAAAATTATATAAAAATTCATTATGTGATTTAATATAATGAGAAGTAAATTTTCATTTTTTTTTAAGAAACATATGAAAAAATACTTCTCTTTTTTAATTTTTACATTTACTTTTTTTTATATGTATATTTTTATTTTTTTAGAAATTAATCTTAATGAACTTTTACTACTCTTAGAAAGAAGCACACAAATAAGAGGTAGAAAGAAGAACCAGTCACATAGGGTAATTTTGGAATGATGAAAGTGAAACACGTAGGAGGAAGTTTTTTCCATTCCAAAATCTCATCAAACCAGGGAGTATATCCACACACAAAACACCATTAAAAAAAAAAAAATAGTGTCAAATAAAGAATAGCATATTCTCATTAGTTTTAGAATAAATTCTTTTTTTAATACCTATCTATAGAGTTGAAATTAATTGAATATTTATAAAAAATTTATCAACAAATTAATTTTTTTTACCTCAAATAAAAACTTAACAATTTTAAAATAGACATTGAGTTAGCATGCCACAATAGGGCTTCAAATCTCTTTTTCTCTTTTATCTCTCTTGCCTTCACTCATCCACTTCAAATAAGGATGAAGCAAAATATGGAGAAGGCAAGCTTTGTTACTATAAAAAGAAATTTAACATATTTACAATAAATCTTCCAAAACAATTAAAACATAAGAAGTCAAAGAAAAAAAAAAAAATTCTCTCTAGTTCTGTCAATGTGGTTTGGGGTTGCTGATTTTTTTTTTTTTTTTTTTTTGAGAGTCTCAATTTCTCTCTTATCTCACTTACCAACATTGCTCACTCTTTTGAAGATATATGGCTTTGGATGATGGTGATGGTATAAGATATGTCATTGGATTTTTATTGGTTTATGCTTGGTTTCTTTATTTTTGGATATGTTGGAATATAGATATGATTTATTTTTATTGATAATATGCATATGGTCTCATCATTACTATATTTTTATTGATATGTTGGAATATAAATATATATATATCCTTACTCTGAGTGCAGTGTAAATTCTAAATTCTGTAGCATAAAAAATAAAAACTAAAGCAACTAAAAAAATACATACATTTAACTTGTGTTGGCTTTATATATTGGCTCTCTATTTAAACTCACACTCAATGGCACTGTCAGCTTCTGCTTCTTCTTACAATACTAACATGAGACTTGAGACTAAGAGAGCATGTCTATCAAGGTATGAGGTTGATTCTTCCCATTTGCATCAACAATGAGAGGGGAGTTTTGTACCAACCAGCTATATATATCTAAAATTGTAAGTCTGTTTGGAGAGAAAGAAAGTGATGAAAAATTTTAAAATTGTCACAATTCACAATTGTGCTGATAGCGATCATGATTTTTATAAAAGATTTTAAGTGATAATTTTTCTATTCAAATTAATTCAATGTTCTAATGATTCTCAATTGTTAAATTTCTTCTTTCTTGATCTTTGGAAGCACTAGATTTATTTATCAAGACCAGAAAATATTTATTTCAAATGAGATGTCTTTAGTCATGGGAAGTTGAATGTCAATAGGAACTAAGAAGAGAAGCAATTTTAGGATTTTAGGGGAAAGGGAAAAGGGTGGATGCTGAGTCAGTATATTCAATCATAATTTACATCATTAAATTATATTATGAAATAGTTTATATATATAAAAAATAAATTCATGCCAATAATTGTTTAATCATGTTATAACGAATAGACTATTTTGTTATCATTTATGTAATTGTCAATTTTAGAAAGGCAATTCTAATCCCTATCTAAGAGGCACCGTTAGCAATTATTTAGTTATGTTATGATAAAGGAGTTACTTTACTATAATTTAAATTTAATGGGATTTTAGTCTATATGTATACTCTAAATTTTATGTCCCATTCCTCGCCTAAAAATCTTCGATATTGTCTAATTCAGTTGCAGCATCAACAATGGCTGCACTCTCATCCCTCTCTCTTCGTCTTCACCTCTTCTCCAGACCATTTCTTCCCTCCACTTCTTTCCGTATACTCCCTCGCCTGACTTGCTCTCTCCCTTCCTCCTCTTCTTCATCCTTAGAATTCAACATCTCCTTCGCTCCCCCTAAACCCAAACCCGAATCCGAGCCCGAACAACCCAGCCCGTTTCCAGACTTCGGTGATGCTCCTACTGGCCAGCTCTTCATTCCCTGGATAGTTCGCGGCGAGGATGGCAACCTCAAGCTCCAAGCAGAGCCTCCTGCTAATTTTCTTAAGGCTATGGCCAATGCTGAAACGAGTACTTATACGAAGAAGAAGAAGCAGAAAGCTGAAAAGGGCACTTCTGCTTCAGAACCGAAGTATTCCAAGGCAGCTCGGAGGTTCTACAATGAGAATTTCAGGGACTCGGGCATGCGGCTAAGTAAGGTTCTTGCAGCTGCTGGAGGTAATTTAATGAGCGTCATCATTGGTAGAAAATTAAATTTTATCTGAATTTTTTTTTAATTATTCCATGGTGGGAATGTTATTTTTATACTTTGGACCTATTATTGCTTTAAAGTTGATTAAATTTTGAATATTGCTGCAGGTAAAATGTCATGCCTAGTTTTGAGGATATCATCTATATGCTGAGTTGTTTTGAAATATTTGATGTGTCATTGGAGATGGAGTTGTATAAGCGTTTGGTCTAATTTGTCTTTGAGCTCAGTGCTAATTTTTTTTTTTTTTGAAGTTATTTTAACGGCATTGAAAATTGCAATTGGACTTACTTGCAGTTGAAGTATGTTCTGACATCTGATTCATTAATCAAGGAGAACAAAGTGAAAATTAGTTAAATTTTATTGTTTGAATTTGTGGAAGAATTTCATGTTCTGAAGGATTGCGGTGATTGTGTTCTGAGGGGTTATTGTCTTTATTATATAAGAGTAAGAATGAAAGTATAGTTGAAAAAGGTTATGAACGAATAAATGGAACGTAAACGTTTTTTGAAGAGAACTTGTCCGAAGGGATGAGTACATTCTATGCTTCTATGTAAAACAAAGGTTATATTATTTAACCTTGAAGTCTTTAGGCAGTTTCTGCTTCTATATATAGTTGTTAGAAGGCTCTTACACATATTTCCTAATTCTTGATTGGTATTATGAATTTTTATCAAGTATTTGACCATTATGAGATGAAAAGCAATGTCCAATCATTTTATACTTTTTTATCTTGACAAGTAAAAGATTTAAGAATTGGTTTTCTTTATGCCTTTTAGGGCTTTTCCTTTGAATGCTTTCTTTCGTTTTTCCTCTTTAAAGTTAAAGCAGTTACCAATATCTTATTCTTACATTATATATTTGTTTTCAGTTGCATCCAGAAGGAACAGTGAGGAACTAATCTTTGAAGGCAAAGTCACTGTTAATGGTTCTGTCTGTAATACTCCACAGGTATATTTCTGGCATGTTTCCAACCATGGGTTTTTTCCTAACTTTGGGCAGGAGCAATTTAATGATCCATTAAATTATATTTTATGTTTACTTTCTCAATAATATTGTAGCAAAAGATAATCTAGTGTTAAATCTTATTGTAACTTTACTGATAACATCACAACATTATTGCTGTGGGCATGCATGCAGACTAGAGTTGATCCTGCAAAGGATATTATATATGTCAATGGGAACCGCCTTCCAAAGAAGCAGCCTCCAAAAGTGTATTTTGCCCTGAACAAACCAAAAGGGTTTGTTGCATGCTAATCCATGGCAACTGAAATTATAAATTATGTCATCATTTCATATTCATCTATAGAAGTGATGATGCAATTACATTCTGATAGGTACATATGCTCATCCGGGGAGAATGAATCCAAATCTGTGATAAGTCTATTTGATGATTTCTTGGAGCGCTGGGTATGTGCAATTGTGAACTTTATTTATTTATTTTTTCCTGACCATTAATATTTGTGCAAGTATGCATTTGGACTTATCATTAGAATACTTATTTATTTTACATTTTTAGGGCAAAAGAAATCCAGGAGTTCCCAAGCCACGGCTCTTTACTGTTGGGCGCCTTGATGTTGCTACTACTGGGTTAATTATTGTGACTAATGATGGTAAGTAAATTTCTGTTAAAGGAGTGAAGTCTCCCTTGAACTCACCTGGGTTTTTTTCATAAATCAGATCTAAATCGCAATTTCTTCATCTAGGATCTTATCTAATGCTGATTATTTACAGGAGATTTTGCCCAGAGGCTTTCACATCCATCATCCAATTTATCAAAAGAGTGAGTGTTCTGCTCATAAAGTTTGGTTCTTCTATTTTTAATTCATTAGGTTTGAACTACTGTTGCAACTATGGGGAAGGTAGTCTTATACTTCTGAAAAGATTTTAGTTCAAACTTTGTCAGTCCAAGCGTGGTACAGCATCAGAGAAATATCTTTCTAGGTTTGATTCAAATAATTAGATGCTGTTGTCCTGGAGCATTGGTCCTGATAAAATCCAATTTATTACTTCCTTTTCACTAATAATGCTGACTCCTTCAACCCGTTACTTGTTCCATTTTGGTTTTCAGTTGTAAGACAACTGGAAAACCCCCTGGTGCTTCCTGGTCCAAATTTGAAGCTTTGATATCGAATTTATATTATTTCCCTTTTCTGGTTGTAACTTCTGGCATGATGAAAGCTCTCAATGTCTGAATTCTCAAGCTCACTAAAACCTTTGCATTTGTAATATCAGATACATTGCAACAGTTGAAGGCGGTGTTCATAAGCGGCACTTAACAGCAATAAGTGAGGGAACAACCATTGAGGGCGTCCATTGCATTCCTGATTCTGTGGAGTTACTTCCACGAGAGCCAGATAAACAAAGATCTCGTCTTCGCATTGTGGTGTGTCCCTATCTCAACGAGACAATTGCTGTCTCATTCCTTATCTCAATGCATTTTGATTGGTTAGTTATGCACATAGTTGTGAAGTTAAAATATTATTTTATGGTTCCAAAACCAATCAAAGGCAGTGGGACATGGGATGGGACAGCTGATTTTGTTCCTATCTCAACATCAACAGCACTATGGGTTTTCAATAACCATCTGTCGGCAAGATAACTTTTATTACCTAAATACTGATACTGATGCTATTTTAAATATTCCTGTGGTATCTCAGATATGGTATAACCTGATGGTAGATTGAAGTGCTGAACCTTTTTCATACATCTTTCAATGTCACATGCTATAGGTTTGAAGTAATTATGTTTCAAATAATGTTACTATGAGCTGATTCTACTTATGCTAGCTTTCCCAATTGGGTTCCTCGATCATATATGGGTTTTTAATTTCCTAGAGTGAGGGTTATCCGGTTGAAATTTTTTTAGCTCTTCAATGGTGTTGAGTGGTTTAACTCCTGCACATTTTCCAGTAACTTTAGATTGACTCATAAAAGATAATAGAAAAACTAGATTGCAAATATTAGTATTTCACACTAATATGGTCAAATAGTTCAATTTTTTATGAGCTCATGACAGCACGTCACATATGCTGTCATTCCAAAGATGAAATAAATTGGACCTGGATGACATTTGTTTACTTGATTTTTGATTCTTGTAGGTTCATGACGGGAGGAAACATTTGTTTACTTAATTTTTGATTCTTGTAGGTTCATGACGGGAGGAAACATGAAGTTCGAGAACTCGTGAAAAGTGCTGGACTTGAGGTTAGATTTAACCATAGATGTGATCGTATTCCCCGAAAAATACTAACGTTTAGGGGTATGTCAAATCCATTAAGTACATGTGGGCTAAGGTAGAATTTTGTGCTCTAGATAGCATTTTCAACATGCATCATTGATTGAGCAAAACAATATTTATAGCATCTGATGCAAGAGGTTTGTGAATCGATTCATAGTTCATACTAAACGATGCCAAACTCGTGTGCTGGTTACTGAAATGCTATTTCTATTCGATTCTGGATATGTTGATTATTTATTTATTAATTGATAAAAGGAGTTGTGCTAAATAGGAAAGGATAAGAAAATGCAAAAACATAGGATGCATATCTTCCTAGTATAACATAAAGGAGGGGAAATAAAAGTGTCAAAACGCTAAAGCTCTCTAACTTCTTCGAATGTCTTTCAAACGGACATGGTTGATTATAGTAACAACATCTGATCTCGATATATGTTTAACCTGTTGGTTATATTTACATTTTCTCCTAGAGATTGTTGATTTTACTTAACATGTGTTAAATTTCGCCCCCTTACTTGATTTTTCTGGTTCTGTCCTTGATTCTGCTTTACATTCCAGATTTATTCATTAAAGAGAGTACGCATTGGTGGCTTTAGACTTCCGATGGATCTTGGGTAATTCATTCTTCAAACATCAGTTAGTTCTTAAAGGTGCCATTATTCAGTGATGTAATGGCATTCAACTACAGTTCCATTAATCTTACAATTAAATCTGTTGTATTATCAGGATAGGGAAGCACATTGAGTTAAAACCAGCAGATCTCAAGGCATTGGGATGAGATACAGGTTGCTCCTTGATTGCTGGAGTTAGCAAATAGGGAATCAGCCGATGCCCGGTGGATGTGAGCTGTTGAGCTCCGGCATCGTTGTTGGGACAGTGTTTGCAGTAGAACTAGCATGGTGCTTTCCTTGTTTTGAAGCCAGGCAACTGTCGTGCTTTCGCCAACAAAGCCTTCCTATGTAAAAGAGAGCTGAAGCAGATTTCTAACTAGTACTTGACCTTTTGCATAGATTATATGTGAATGAATGTGAGAAGGAGGATTTTGGTATCTTACAGAAGACATCACGAATGAGAAGAAGTGGTGCTTGTATAATTTTAAAATGATCAAACTCCGAATGATATCAGTAGTTGTAATGTGTTACTAGAGCTTGCAGATGATTGATTAGAGAAAGAGTAAATTGTCATCTTCATATTACCAATTTTTCTAGTATATTTTGATCAAAATTTTGCTTCCATGCAATTGTTGTTGGCCTTTCCTCTTAATTATGCAGCATTTGCATGTTCTTGGTATGGTGAGCCAGAGCCTTATCCACTTTTATAATCTGGGATTATTGGCTACCCAGAGGGTGATTATGGAACTGAGATTGACATTGAGTTGCCAAATAGTCATATAAAAAGTGGGATTCTTAGGAGGTTTGAAAATAGGGAATAATGAATATATATATTATAAACTTTTATTTTTAAATAATCTCAAATCCTCTTTAAATTGTCAAACAAAAAAAAAGTAACAAATTTTATCAAATCAATGTAAACAAGTAGTTTCAAATTACTTTTAAATTAAATTGAGTTATACTAAATTGTCATAAACAAAAAAGTTTTGGTTTGAGATTTCATCAAACTGACTAGTTATATTACAATTTTTAAGGCAAACCATGTCAAACAAATGGATCAATATGCTACTTGACCATATGTATAGCAACTCCAACTATAATTTCAACACAATGTTTTTATCTAAATCACTTTCACTTGTGAGAACATTTGCTATCTCATGACTTATTAATATTATAATATTATGTTAATACTTCTAGTATTATTTTATTTTATTTTTTTGCCAATAGAAGATAGTGTAGAAGCAAATGGGACTTGTGTGAGACAATTGTTCACTGTTTATTTTGAATATCATGGTCCCATTCTATAATTTTAATATTGTTTGAGGAAAAAATTGGAAATTTTAATATTGTTTACTTTCATATTTTTTTTACAATTTTTTAGGTCTCTCTTATTTATTTATTTTTCTAATTTAAAATTTTATCCCTCAAATAAATACAATATGCATGGTTTATTACAAGTAATTAGTAGATTTACAAATAACATTTTTCAATACATATGCAACAGTATCTGTCGCTGGCTCCGATCAGCGAAAGAGTCGAAGACTATCTCCCAAGCTCGGCTCTTTTTACTCTCTTCCCTTTCTCACGCTCTCTCTGCCTCACCGTTGTAGACGGTCTGCTAGTCCACTAATCACCACCGTAGGCGGCGGCGGATTGAAGGCAAGGACTAGGTCCTGAGAAAAAATTTCCGACGAAAATGATCTGATTTTCAGATAAATTTCGTTCCCAATGGCTCAGATTCCGAATCTTGACAATGCTCCTGTCAATCTCACATCCATTAGGTAAAAACCTCTACTTCTGCTAATTGTTAATGAGGGTGAATTCTAAAAATTTAATTTTGTTCGTTTGTTTCCGATCAAATTCAGGGAACAGTCCCAGAAGGAGCTTGTCAACCTTCTCAAGAATGTAAGTGCTTTTTTACCGGGAATTAAACGCTTGGCATAGTGAGGAAAGTGTTTGAAGCTGTGTTATGCTCTGTCGTTTAAACAAATTTCTAGTTCTAGTATTCTATTTGATTTTCTTGTTTGTATATTATAAAGTTATTCTAAATGCTGAAAATGTTAAATAAATGTGTGGAATTTTTTTTTCCCTGTATTATTTGCAGATTCGAGGGAAGAAGTGTTTGGTTGTCGATCCAAAGCTGGGAGGTTCTCTCTCACTGATCATCCAGACATCAATACTTAAGGTACTACTGTTTAAACTACTACTCCCTTGACTTGTTTATTGGGTTTTTGTTTATTTAATCAAATAGCATTCTCTGACAAAGTTTTTCTTATGTTCCAATGAAATGCTGGTTAGAGAAGAGAGGAGTCACTGAATGTTTTTAATCAAATTTCATATTTCCCATCTTAGATTTCATAATCTTTCTTGAAATGAACTAGTTTTATTGAACTACATTAAAGGGAGTTATTGTCCTATGAAAAATGAAAATGGGTAAAATTATTTTGCCAAGAATCAGTCGTTTGATTTTCTGATGACTGAGAGTTCACTTCTTACTTACAACCAGGAACATGGAGTTGAGTTGCGTCATCTTTCAGCTGACCCAGTCCAAACTGACTGCATTAAAGTGGTTTACCTTGTGCGTTCTCAGCCTAGTTTGATGAAATTGATTTGTTCAAATATTCAAAATGATGGATCGAAAGGACTTCAGAGAGAATATTATGTTTATTTTGTCCCTCGCCGCACTGTTGTTTGTGAAAAAGTAAGTTTTTATAGATGAGTTCAATTTTTTGGTCTTTTTACAGATTAGCTTTCTATGTTAACAAAATAAAGTATCACTTTTCTCTTGCAGGTTCTTGAAGAGGAGAAACTTCATCAAATGGTGACCATAGGGGAATACCCTTTATATATTGTACCACTGGATGAGGATTTGCTATCATTTGAACTTGATCTTGCTTATAAAGTATGTCAGGTTTTGCTACCTTTCCACCCGGGTCTATCTATTGAATCTTTATGTCCATATTAGTTTTAATTTTTTTGGCCAAGTGATTAACTTGATTATAATATTTGTTTTTCCTAATTAATTGTCCTCTTTTCTCTTCTTTCTCTGCAAGGATTGCCTAGTTGATGGTGACACAAGCTCACTTTGGCATATTGCTAAAGCCATTCACAAACTTGAGGTTGTGTTTTAGATACATTTTTATGTTGACTTATTTAACAAGTAATTTCTGAAATATAAGGGAATGTAATGTGATTCTGCGTATGTTTTGTTATATCTTGTAGTTTTCTTTTGGGGTGATACCGAATGTGAGGGCAAAAGGAAAAGCATCTGTGCGTGTTGCAGACATCCTAAACCGCATGCAAGCTGAGGAACCAGTTAACACACCCGATGTAATCATGCTCTACCCTGTACTTCTTTTCAAGCTAATTAGATAGCAGGAAAACAAAATGAAAAAACAGTTATCAAATCCTATTTGTGTAAAATTAGTACCTTAATACTATTCCTCTATTTGCTCTTTCTTTGTACAGATGGTTGTCCCAGAGATTAATACACTTATCCTTATAGATAGGGAGGTAAGTTCCCTTTGTCTTTCTTGTCTCTACTATTTTTTGAGTGTACGTGAGGGAAAATTCACATTGTGGCCTTCTGTTATCTTTTTTAATAATTTGTACAATTGCAATCTGGAATTCTGAAATATGTTGGAATGGTGAGAGATTGTATGAGGGCTGAAAGCTTTGAAAGGAATTTTTGTGAACAAGTTTCAAGTAACTAAAATTTTTTATCATAATAATTAATAGGTCTGCAAAACAAGTGCAGTGAGGATAATATTGAGCTAAAAAATGCAGATTAATGGAAGTTATGATAAAAATGTATTGTATTTGTTCATTTGACATTCTCTTTTCTTTTTCTTATGTTTTACTTATGAAAAATTTTGCTGGCATAGATATTTATTTATCATTGCTCTTAGAGGGTTAATTGTTGTATTCTATGCTATACTAGAGTTGATCCCTTGGTTTTGCTGTAGATTTTTTTTTTTTAAATAGGGTTGGCAATTCAAATTTCTATCTGTAAATTGAAGTTAGAAAATGTAATTCGAGTGAAGGATTAACTCTTGATTCATGCTTAATTTTCTGTTTTATGGTTTGTGTTTCTCATGTTTGTGTCCTGCTATATCACTTGCTTGGGTACAAATGTCTTGCACATTAATGATGGCCATTAAAATTGATTACTCTCTTTGGATGCAGGTGGACATGGTTACTCCTTTATGTTCCCAGTTAACATATGAGGGGCTACTTGATGAGGCAAGTTAATGGAGAGGAATCCTGCATCTTTAGTAATTAACACTTTACATTCAAAATTAGTTGTCTTATTGCTTGGTCAGGTCATTCTCCTGAGAATATTTCTTAAACATGTCTGGTAAACCTAATTTTTTTTTTTAAACTTCATTTCTTTATGATATTGTAAATTGGAAGATGGTCACTCTTGTAATATATCTCTATTATGATTTGGCAAAGGACTTATGGAGCTTCATCTAGGACCTTTTTCTGTTCTATTTGACATTTGATTTTGTCCATCAGTTAAGAAGGACTTCATGTGCTACAGATGTGTCCTGAGCAAATTATTATAATAATGTTTTCATACATAGGTGAAACGATGACAGTGTTAATTTCTGATTTAATGAATTTATTTCATTGATGTAGTTTCTGCATGTCAACAATGGTTCCGTGGAGCTTGATGCATCTATAATGGGTGTTCAACAACAAGAAGGGAAAAAGATGAAAGTTCCCCTCAATTCCAGGTAAAATTATTTCCTTCACTTGCGCTAACTTGTTTGTGATGCAAATAATCTTTGCCTTTTCTTTTACATTAATTTTTGATGTTGGTCATGCTTGTCAAATTTTATGCTAGTTATAAATTTCTAAGTACCTAACCTAAACTCATGTCATTTAGCTCTTTGAATTTTTTTTTTTTATTTTTTGGGAGAAAAGTGAATGAAATATATTCAACGAGCTATACAACATGACAGAGAAAAATACCTTAGATTTTATTTTAGGCATCATTAAACAATTTCCAAATCTTTAAGAAGATTTCCTTTTCTCTCTATTATTTAGTTGAAGTTGAAGGTAATCATTATTTGATTCTGTACCATGGTTTCTGGAAAATACATGGTGCTGGCACAATAGTCTTTTGAAAAATTGAAAACTCTTGAAGGTTGGTTGGAAACTCATGAAAACTAATATCTTGCATGCTGTCAGTTTGCAAAATTTCATTTTTTTTTTTTTTTTTCCACTATACAGTGTGGTGGAAAGGAATATTTCTGGTTTTATATTCCTTAATTTGCACTAAATTCTCCTTTTTGCCACTCTTTAGGTGCCTGTTCTGTCTTTATTTCTAGATATCTTTTTCCATTTGCTTGTGTTATTTCTTGGCATAATATTTACTTGCATGTTCTAATTTTAGTGACAAGCTTTTCAAGGAGATACGAGATCTCAACTTTGAAGTTGTTGTCCAGGTTGATTCATTTCTATCACCTTTTAAATTGTTATATATGTTTCTGAATGTGTTTCCAAAACAAACAACTCAACTCAAACATATGTGTGTATATATATATATATATATATATTTTGGTTTTTCATTTCCAAAATGTGTTCCAAAAATAATTTCATAAAACTCTTCTAAAAACATAAAAACAAGAAACAGAATCAAACGAACCAAAAAATCTTTGCTTTCCTTCGGTTTCTGCTTTCTTAGTTGTTGTCTGCAGTGTCATTGCAGATTTTGCGTCAAAAGGCTACATCCATGAAGCAGGACTACACTGAGATGACAACTACAGTAAGTAGATGGTTTACAAATGGGCCTCTGATTTTGTCATGCATTCTGCAGATATAATAGTTGCTGAACTGACTTTTCATAAAGTCATCTGACTCATTGCAGGACTCTATTGAATTCTTGTTCTTTTTGTTTTGCATCATAGGACAAAAAGTCAAATTGCTATACTACTTGCATGCATGCTTGAAAAATGAAAACATGCAGAACTCAGGAATTACTGCATGTTTGAGAGTGCCCTATTGACTTTGGCATAAGATACTGATGCCATTGTATTTGTATTATTAGCAGCAATCAAATGCGTGTTTATTGCTTTTGGAAAATTCAGATAAATTTGTGAAGAATATCTAATATATTGCTTTACATAATATCCAGACACAGACAGTTTCTGAATTGAAGGACTTTGTGAAAAAGCTGAATTCCTTGCCAGAAATGACTGTAAGAACTTTATTTTGATATTGACATTTTATTAAAAGGATTTTCCTAGTGAGTATGAAATCATAACATGGAATCAATTATTTACCTCAGAGACACATAAATCTGGCTCAGCATCTGTCAACATTCACATCGAAGCCATCATTTCTTGGGAAACTTGATATGGAACATACGATTGTTGAGGCTCAGAGTTATGACATGTGAGTTAGTCTTTTCAGTTTTTCTCATGTATAGAGAACTTAAAAAGTTGGATGGTAGTGTGTTTTATTCTTTATCATTTCTCAGAATAATATAAATAGAGTTATCTGAGACATGACTATTGTCTTTGTTTTGGATGTATTATGACTAGGGTTAATTGATTCTGTCTATAGCCACATGCTGCTTATCTAAAATTTGGTTCATTGTAATAGGATTAATGGTTTGTAATTCAAAGTGAAATAAATGTTCGCCTTCCTATATTGTGTTTTATTGGGTTCTATGTCTTGCAGCTATGATACAGTGTTGATTGCTGCACATATATAGTTCTGTTTTTTAATATATAAATCTTGCGCATTTCACACTTGCAGATGCTTCGAGTATATTGAAGAGATGATCCAGAAGCAGGAGCCACTTCTCAATGTCCTTCGACTTCTCATCTTATTTTCTATTACCAATGCAGGGTTGCAAAAGAGGCATTATGACTATTTGAGGCAAGAGTTGCCTGCTGAATATACACTTTTCTGTTCTTGTTTCTCCTTCCCACTAGACATTCTATATCCTCGGGACCCTCAAATTCGTAATATTGTTCCCTTGTTGCTTCCTGTAGCAGTTTTTATTTTGGAATACTTATAGCTTTCTTGTCTAATTTGAACTTTCAATTTAGGAGAGAACTACTGCACAGCTATGGATTTGAGCACATGAAAACACTAAATAATTTAGAAAAAGCTGGACTCTTTAAAAAGCAGGTATAGTACACCAGTTATTTACAAATGCAAATGGATTTAAATATTCACTTATTTAATGACTATTTTTCATATGATCCTTGCAGGAGTCAAAAAGTAACTGGCCTACCATAAAACGTGCTCTGCAACTTGTTGTTGATGACACTGACACAGCCAAGTAATTTTCTTTCAGTTAATGTTACTTTGACCTGTTTTATGTTTTTTGAAACTTCATATTGACAATATTATATCATCTCCACATATCTGTAGGACTGAATGTTGATCAATGATGGGTATTTGTGTCAGTATTATGAATGTGAACCCTAGAGAGAAGGGTAGGGTGGAGGTCATAGTTATTTGAAAAGACTAATAACACTACTTACTTAGTGCTTTCTAACCCATGATTAAGAAACTCTTTCAGAAATCTGTGTAATTATGGGTGAGATGATGACTATTCCATTAACTTTTCTGTTTTAATATTTATTATGAAATTGCTGGATCTGAGTTTTCTACGATTCTCTTATCTAGGTCTATGTATTTTTTTCTTAATTCTCCTTTGGATATGATTAGAAAAACCATAGAAATACATCATCAAGCATTACATAAACTGGTGTTGATATGCAGTTGCATTTTCTCTTGTAGTTAACACCATTGATCATTATTGTTAAGACATTGATAGCATGGTTCTTGTTTCTTAATCCTTTTTTTTTGGAGGGGAGGGGGGGTGTGGGTTCTGGCTGTTGCTATAACAGATTCTCATTTGTGTTCAGATTCATTTGCATTGTAGTAGCAATAAAAGCCCCCTTAAGCATCAAAGTTTTATATCTGTCTTGGTTTATACTTTTCATGGTTTATGAACATTTATATACATTAATGCTTGATAAAGCTGTCAGTTTTTTTTTTTTGGTTCTCTGGATAGTCATCATTATCAGTCAATTACTGTGCAATTATCAGCTTTTCTTGTTTTTCTGTTGTTTCCCTACTAACTATAAATGATTTCTTTTCATGGCAGTCCTAATGATATTGCTTACGTCTTCTCTGGATATGCACCACTTAGCATTCGACTGGTCCAGCATGCCATTCGATCTGGATGGTAACTAAAATTCTTCAATTCTAAATTTCTTCCTGTCTCTTGTTAAGTCGACCAATATACAGACTTTACAGTATCAACTTGAAATCTGCAAACATGGACGCTGAATATATTTAAGATTTTAAACAAGTTCAAACTATGGAAGTGTAAAACTTCATCTTGTTTTAGGTTGTTTACTTGGATCTTGTTGTACTCAGAAATGGCTTAGGTGAAGTCTATAAGTGCTAGAAATCTTAAGCAGAAATTTACCAATACTTGGCAGAAGCACACTTCAGTTGCAAATTCTTATGTACTCAGATTATATTTCAGTGCAAGTTCACCAGCAATGGACGTCCTAAACATATTATTTACTGCAGTCTTTTACACAGGCTTTGCAGTAGGAATGTTGAAATTAGGAAACTTTCTAAGCAAGGTTCCAAGTATGATATATTTCTTGTTTATATATTTTTCACATAGCTTGGAAAGCAGTACTGCCGTTGTCATCTTACTAAGCTCATTCAAAATTTGATGGCTGTTTTGTGGATGATGAGCAGCCGAACATGCTAACACTATGATAGCTTTTATTGATCCGTAGCTGCACTCTTCTTTTTGGATATTTTTGCAAGAAATGCATTTGTTTTTCTTGAAACCATCTATTGGTTAAGTGGCTGCATTTAATTTTGAACTGTACTTTGTTTGGACAACAAATGCATACTTGGCTGTTCACCAAATATTCTATGCTCCATTGATTGTAATGATGGCTTAGGCGCCCGGTTGAAGAAATTCTGAAGTTGCTGCCTGGACCTCATTTGGAAACAAAGAGGGTCAGTATATATCTAGTTCCCCTAGATTCTTTTATTACATGCTACCATTTTCACCTTCTAGACTCGACTTCCTATATTTGATGTCATATAACATATTGAATAGTTCAAAGTCACACTCAGTTCTATTTCCTCTTATTCCTTCTCCCAGGTTGCATTTTAAGCTTTGCGTATTGTATTGTTTGTACAGGGTGGATTCTCAAATAGCCCATCATTTGACAATTTATCAGGGGCTTCAACCAACATAGCTAAGTATGTATTCCTTTGTGTTAATTTTTTAAGATTTTTCTTCCCTTCCATCTTTATCCCTTTGAGAAACCTTCTGGTATATGGTACAAATTTCTGGAAGTTCTATGTTTACCTTTTAATATCAATATCTCTGCCAACTCATTATAGGATACATAGTTAGACTTGAACATTCCAGCTTATGCTATATTTTCTATAATCCCACAATCAGTTACTTGGAGAGGACATGTTCTAGTATCTCGGCTGCCAACTAAAATGGCTAAAAAACAGAAAAAGTATTTTAATATCTCCTATTTGCTTCTGGATTTCCTGTGAATAACTGGAAGAAATGCTGACATCAGCATTTCTAGTGATCTAATAATTTCATTGATCACTTTTTCCCCCCTGGTTATGACTCCACATTTTTCAGAGTACCTGATGGAAGGCGTGCCTTAGTGCTTGTTGTCTTTCTTGGAGGGGTTACCTTTGCTGAGATTTCTGCACTCCGATTTCTCAGTGCCCAGGTATGTCAGCTATCAAAGTATTTTGGAATCTGTTTCATAGGCTGAAGACAAGTTCTGGTAGAAAAATATGTTCTCTAACCAGTTCATGCAATGCAATGTAATTTATCTTTACCATGGGACCTTCCTGGTCAATCTTCCATTTTTTGTAAATGGGGGAGGTGGTAGTGGGCACTGAGGAAGATTATTAGACTGGCCTGCATACTTGTGAAAATGAAAAGATTCAATGTTGGTAATGTATATCAGCATTCATAGTATTTAAGATTCAATCTCCATTGTCACTCCTACCAAGCACATCCTTAATTGACTGGACATCCAATTGGAAGCCTCTTTTCTTCCCTCTGGTTTTTATATCCTAATGTGTTAATGTGATTTGTCTTGCAGGAAGGCATGGCATATGATGTGATAATTGCAACAACAAAAGTAGTTAATGGTCACACCTTAGTTGAAACATTTGTGGAGAAGTTAGGTTGATATTTTCGTCGTTCATTGTCTGCCATTTTCCACTTTCTTGGCCTTGCTATGCGTGTCCATCTATCAAGGTGCCAAATGGATCTCTCTGTTCTAAAGGCTCCATCGTTGCTGACTTGTATTTATTTTTTGGGGAGGACTTCCTAGGTGGATTGGAACTCTGGTCTTTTGTCCTCTTCAAGTAAGTATCTGGATGTAATTGTAGGAGAGCTATTTTAGTGTTGCTCTTTCTCAATTAAGCCGTGTTATAAGCCATGAAAAAGAAATTATTGTAAAGGCACTTGGACTTGTAAAGAAACATGTATGTTCTTTTTGTCTTTTTATGAAGTTTAAATGTTCGCAAATATCCATTCTGAAGATTGTATTTTTAACTACTCTAAATAGGGTTTTACCAAATACCACCCCCTACTTTAACAAACATCACCCCCCTCCGCGTGAAATGACCATAATACCATTATAGGCTGAAAAAATACCACTTGTGTCCTTTCCCCACCCCCACTTTATGGCTAAAAACGCTCATACACAAGCGTTAATAGCTGAAAAATACCTATGCATAAGCGTTATTATATAAACGCCTCTTCAGAAGCGTTGAGGATAATCAACGCCTCTGAGGAGGCGTTGGGTGAAATATGAATATATATATATTATTAAATTTAAATACATTACTTATACTTAAAGAAATATATATATATTTTTAAAATTAAACATTTAATAATTTATAATATTTTTAAAATTTATTATGTATATTTTTAAAATTAATTATATATTTTTATAATTTTTTTACATTAAATATATATTTTATAAATATATATATATATAAAGACGCGGTGATCAACGCCTCTAAAGAGGCGTTATAGTGAAATATATATATATATATATATATATATATATATATATATATATATATATATATATATTATGTTAAATTAAAATACATTATTTATATTTAAAAAATATATTTATATTTTTAAAATTAAATATTTAATAATTTATAATATTTTTAAAATTCATTATATATATTTTTAAAAATAATTATATATTTTTATAATTTTTTTAAATTAAATATATATTTTTTAAAATATATATATATTATTTATTCCTCAACGCATGTTACTTATTCCTCAACGCCTCTCAAGAGGCGTTGAAGAATAAGTAATACGTATATATATTTCACGTTATTAGTAAAAAATATATATATATATTTATAATTTATATTAATAATTAATAATTTATAATTATTGTATGATAAAAAATTATATTAATTTATTAAAAATATATATAATTTTAAAAATATTATTAATTATTACATATTTAATTTTAAATATATATATATATATATATATATATATATATATATATATATATTTTTTTTTTTTTTTCATTTAACGCTCCTTCACGAGCGTTTTTGAGATGATAACACTTTTACATAAGCGTTTGAGATATAAACGCTTGTGTAGGGGCGTTTTGGAGCTATTATTGCCTGTATAAGAGCGTTTGACGCACTAAAAATTTTTTTTCGATTCAAAACAAAAATACAACATACAAGGGGGTGGTGTTTAAGCATTTTTGCCTCAAAACGCTTGTACATGAGTGTTTTTAATATCAAAACGCTTATGGAGAAGCGTTTCATGTAAAATAAGGAGGCTGCATGAGTGTTAATAATAAGGGTATTTTAGGTATTTTTGCAAAAAAAAATTAAAGGGGTGGTATTTGTTAAAGTAGGGGATGGTATTTGGTAAAACCCCTCTAAACATTGAGGGTCCAACATCAACAGAATTCAAAAATAGTAATTTTTTTTTTTTTTCAATTCAGTGTATTTTATTTACTAAATCAAATATGTTCTCAAGCCTCAAAATGAAAAGAAAAAGAAAGAAAAGAGCTAGAGCAATGCTTTTCACTAGCATAAACCACAACCAAATTTGCATTTCTTCCTATCCTTCCCCAATGGATTGTTCATAATTCTTACGTCATCAAGTCATTGTAAACTTTGTTGTCTAATGCAGAAACAAAAGTAAATTACACCAATATATTCGCAGAACATTCTCAAAGCTAATTTACAACAGTTTCCTTTATGTACCAATAAAGGAGTTCATCCTAAGGGTTTTACAAATTAACATCCCCTTCCATTCGTTGTAGAAGTTCTAATATACTTGAAGCTTTTCTCTTGGCCCTATCAGTGCCATTCTCTGATAATTCCTCCAATGCCTGTTCTGCACCAAAATCCTTTGCTAGTCTCAGCTGCAGCAAATCACCTGTGCATAGTGACCACAAGACAGCAGCAGCATTCTCCCGGTTGCGAGGGGAGCCGGTTCGTATAACCTCAACTAGAATAGGAATCGGCTCAGCCTGACCTATCGCCATTTTGCCTTCATGATGGCTAGCCAGGATTGCTAGTATAGCTAGTGCTTCATCTACCATTCCACCTCCAGCGTCCTTCAGAAATCCCATCAGTGGAGCCACTATACCTGCCTTAACAGCTCTTGCTTTGTTTCCCTGATAGATTGAAAGATTGAAAATAGCAGTTGCTGCATCCTTTTTACCTCTGGGAGTGCCTTCACAGAGCAATGTTATCAGAGCTGGGATAGCCCCAGCTGCCCCTATTGCAACCTTGTTCTCATCTAGAACAGATAAACTAAAGAGAGTTGCAGCTGCATTCTCTCTTGCCTCCATGCTGCCATTTTTCAGTACATCAACAATGTCCGATATAGCTCCTGCATTCACTATAGCTCCTTTGTTATTCTCATGGATGGAAAGATTGAGAAGTGCTGTAACGGCATGCTCCTGGGTACGAGTGTCTGGGGAAGACAACAGATCTACAAGAAGTGGAATTGCTCCAGCCTCAGCAATACATACTCTATTATCTCCATTCCTTTTAGCCAGAAGCCGAAGCTCACCAGCAGCTGCCCTTTGATGCTCTGTATTACCATTTGTTAGTTTATCCAGTAGAAAACTAATAGCTTCTCGATCACAATCTGAAGGACTGCTTCCAGGTTTCTTTGTTCTACAGCTCCCTTGCTTCTTTGGTAGCTCAACACCATTGTTTTCACACCATAAAGCAATCAAGCTCTTCAAAACATAATTAGGGGTCAGTGCTGTATGCAAAAGTGTCTGTTGAGTCTTAGGACAGGTTTTATGTCCAGCATCAAGCCATTTTTGAATACAGGATCTTTCATAGGTCTGCAAAAGAAAGTAAACAGTATATGAATATCATAACTCATATCAATGGAGTAGAGTCACATGCAAAGACAATCCTCGGGATATACCTGTCCAGTAGAGACAATTACGGGATCTTGCATTAGTTCAAGAGATATTGGACATCGAAAATCATCTGGGATCACAGGAGATCTGTGCTTTGTAAAAACCTTTTTACCCTCATAGGTGTCAGCTTCAGGATTTTCCGTGGCCATGGAGTCCCTCAGCTTCTTAAGAAGGGATGACATCATCTCAAAATGATCTCCTAGTTCTCCACCACTAGAGATAACCAAATCATGGAGTTCACCTGACTCTTTCTTTAAGTCATTTATAGTCCTAAGATGCAACTTTTCAGAAAGTCTTCTCAGCACTGCAGGATCAGGTTCTCTTTCTGTTTGTGCTGTTGCTAAATCCAAATCTAGTTGTATATCGGTTAATTCTGTTCTAGCGTTGGCTCTTTTGAATTGAGCATGCACAAGTTGAATCTGAAAAAGATTAAAACAGGTCACCCTGAGATATAATAATCCATGAATTTGGGTTGCCCCTTATTTTTGTGGAAGTTTTTTAGTTGATAAGAAGTTAAACACATAATAGTTGAATATGATTTGTGGTAAAAAGATATGAATCACCATTCAAATATATAGCCAATATTTGATCTTTTGTTGAAGTAGAAAACATACCTGTTCTTGAACTTCCTCCGATAGATTGAGTTCGTTGTATGGAATATCACTCAATGCTGCTTCAATTCTCTCATGTATATGTTGGAACTTATCTGCAGTCTCATTCCTTCGCAAAGCCTGTGACATGCAAAGCACTGAGTACGCTAAAACTGATGCTCTAGATCGAATAACTTGTTTGATTAACAGAACTGAACCCAAAGGCATAATACTCTAGGACTTGCCAGAGATTGGCTGGATGGAACTGGGAGATGTACAGTTTTGGAATTTTATTTATCTATTACTCATGTATCAAAAGGAAAAATGCTAAATAAACAATTAGTGTACACATATGGCTAGAAGAAAATCACATGGACAGGATATGGTTTCCAGAAAATCACTATTTTTAAGAATATAAGAAATCTATTATTATACAGTTTATAGTCATTTTTATGCAGATAGGGAAATGGTGAAATCAGAAATTGAAAGGGTTCAAAGGGAGGCATATAAAGTGAGCGACATCACACTATTTTCTCCTAACAGCATAGGTTGGCTATTAAATTTGGGCCATAGATCATCACCCAAATGCGGTTAGATTTGCCTAAGTCATTAAGTGTCTAGTGTGCGTGTGTTCATTTTTTAATTATGAGATCTCTAAAGTTCTGCAAGAAGTATGATTTTCAAAGACGACATGATAAAGTTAAACATTTCTGGATGAACTTTCCTGTTTAAGTTTTAACTATAAATTGGATATCATCCAGCAAAAACAATTATGAAGTGGCTAAAAACTCTTTCTTATACAGATAAAGACAAATCAATGAAATAGGAAAAAAAAAGAAAAAAAGATATACTAAAAAAACCCAAACGTCAAATTCCAGAAACCACACCTAATTAAGAAATGTAGTATCCACTTATGACCAACTAAGAATGGAGGAAGATGAAACTTTACTCTTATAATGCTCAATCTGGAAACATACAAGGAATAAGCATTGGCATTCGAATTCCCAAATCAAACAGGGATACAAAAGAATCCAACAGCACCAAAAATATGAAACTTGGGAATAATTTGGCAGAGTTAGATTAAGAAGAAAATTGAGAAAGTTCAGAAAATTTTATCTGTTGCTTCCATAAGCACATATATTCCAATTCCAATATCTCATAAACAAAACAACAAATCAAGTAGCCAAGTAATGTCACCTGATAAAGCTTACTCCCTTTGTTCACATGCTTAAGAAGGTCCTTAGCTGAATCCAAAGCAACCCTCAGCGATTCAAAGGCTCTATCTTCTTCTTCGCTTAGAGATATATCACTATCTTTCACTTCTTCAAAGAGAGGGCTCAGCAGCTTTACCCTCCGAACCAAATTTCCATACATCCTCTTGCAAACGTTTTGGCACTCGGGTAAGCTAGAAATCTCCTTTATGCACTCAATCAGCCCACCCAAAACTGCAGCCTTCGAATTCTCCGTCCCACTCATCTTGAGCCACGAAAAGCAAAATTAAAGCCACAAACTTCGACAAAAATATTGAAGTAACTTCAAATTCGATTCAATATATGAACGAAGATGGAAGATATTCAGATGGAAAAACAGAAAATTTTCTTTTGGGTTATTGTCAAAGATGGGAATGAACACGACGGAGAGCTGGAACCGCCATTGATGCTTGGGAGAAGAAGCTTGCTTTTAGAGGGAAAATGAGAGAGGAAGATGATCGGTGGTAGGTTTTGGAAAACCAAATTCGAAATCTATTGTGAATGAGGAAATGAATTTAGAACTTAAAAGAACGAGCCAATGATACGCGGTCATCATTTTCATGTTGACCTCTGGAAAAAGTCGAAGGAAGACAACGGAACTCTTTTAGAAAAAAAAAAAAAAATTTGTTTTTTTTACTGTTTTTCTCGAAAAAAAAAATATTAAGAATTTTCACTGCGCCAAACCCTATTATGTTTTTTCATGTTTTCTCTTAACATTTATATTTGAGAATTGGCAAATTTCTTTAAAAGAAATTTCGATGTTTCAAATTTTAATTATGTTTATTTATAAGACATAAAAATTAGATGAAAAACTCAATTATCATACACAGAAGAGGCACAAAAAAATCCGTCAAATTAATTGCCAATCTATAAAGTAGTGCTAAGAGATTTCTCTTTAACTTCAACTTGAAGTTACTTGTATGTTAAATTCAACAAAAGAATGTTTGGGTAAGTTTAGTTGAATTTATTAATATCAATCAGTATAAATATACAGTGATTTAGATTATATTAATGTATAAATATTAATATTCTAAAGTTTGTTTAGGTAGACATTGAATTCTTCTCGTCCATTTTTCTATGTCAATCATAAGAGAAAAATGCAGAGAAGTTTTACTAGTTCATCTTGTGATCACAATTTTTTTTTTTGTATAATTGTATATTTTAATTGTTTTAAATAGGTCAGTTGTTTAAGTAACTATAATGAACCGTTCCTAATTAAATATTGTATCGTAAGTTTATTGAATTAGTAAAGATGAAATTTATATTTAAGCAGATGAATTTAAGTCTTATTATTAATATAATTTTTTTTATCAATAGTCTATAAATGTATTCGCAAATCTCATAATTTACTTAAAATTTTGTTCACCAAAATTTTTTTTAAAAAAATCAAATATTGTTTTATATATATATATATATATATATATAGTTAATGGTGAATAATAGAAGAATGAGAGGACGCCAAGGACGAAGAAAGTGGTTAACGATTAGGAAGAGCAAAGTCAAATATTCCGCCGACATATGATAATGGTATGAAGTCAACTGCGTGTTACGTTGAGGCGTGTGCCAAACAAGTAAAAGTGTAGTTGGCAATCCCCATTTCTTTTTCTTCAAAATAAATAAAATAAAGCCACATTGACATAGTAATGATGGATCAACAACCATAGTTTGAATGGAGCTTCCTTTTTTGAGCTGAATCCGTTATTTATAAAATGAGTTTTATTTAAGATTATTTACTAAATTAATTTTTTTTAACAAAATAATATTTTAATTTATCCTTAAATTCTCAAAACACAAAAAATTAGAGTTACAACGTTAAAAAAAAAAAAAAACACTTTTTGGTCAAGACACCAACCATCAAAAGGCCAAAACACCAAAGCCAATGCTTTAGCTTTTTGCTTAAAAATTTTGGCGTTTCAGACAGTAGTATTTTGACTGCAATTTTTTTTTGACTAATTCGAGATTAAAAAAAACCTAATTCCATAAATAATTTTGAAAACTTAATAAGAACCATAACTGTAAAGAACCCTTGAATGGAATATATATATGGGTCCCTCGCATAAAACAACACTGATCTTTTTAATAAAAGGCTTTTAAAGTTAGAAGTTAAAGAAAGACCACACATCCTCTCTCCAGTTTAGAACCAGAATTATATTATATACCCTTGAATCCATACAACTATATATTCGCAAGTCAGGTTTAACCCAACAATCTGGTATTCCATTGTATTATCTGTCAAATAGGGTTCTTCGTGATTTTACAGTTTCAACTAAATTAAAGAAACAACATATCTAACGATAATAGAGCATGGATACATCATCACAGTGTACACAAATCACATAATACATGTAGAAGATTCCCAATCGGCAGAAAAAGCAAATCTTTTAGACAGATGGCCGAGGCAGTCTTTTGGCGATTTCCTGACAAAAAGGAACAAACTTGTTAATTCTCATATCTTGTATCAATGTAAAAATTAGCTCTGGAGAAATCATTCAAAGAATATCTCAAGTTTTTCGAGGTCGGTTAAGAGTGTGTGTGCATATCAAATAATCTTTTAAGACAATAACTGACAGGAAGAATGAATAAAAAGATCAAGAGCCGTATCTCTATTCAAGTGGGAACTACTGATAAGTGATAAGCTTAAAGGCAAGACACCACAGAGAACAATGGTATGCCTTGATTTTTTTAATTTTTTTTAATTTTTGGATTTTTTTTCTAAAATTGTATGACATATTAAACACCAGATGTCAACATATTTTATCTACCATGTAAAATTTCACATCCCACGTGACCCTAAAGCCTAACGGTAGTTTGGTGCTGAGAGTCAGACAGTAATGGTATCTTTTGAGTGAGCATCTAGTAATAAGGGGCAGAGAGGTGATTCACATAAATCTCTGGTCATGACTGAGATAATCTTAATATTCAAACCTCTCACTCTCACTGAGGCTAACACACCAGAAAAGTAAAACTTAAGGCATCACCAATCAGATTCAACCCAACAAGAATTAGATTTTTCCAGGATGCTTAATGTTCCTTGAATGAGCTGCCACACCAACTAAGCATTATCATCATGTTTTACATTTTAAAATTGCACTTACAACACATAGACACAAAATTGGACTAACAGAAGGGAAAAGAAATGAAAAGCCAGTGAATGATCATAATCAGAATCCATACTGAAATCACAGAAGTTCAATGGTTCCTTGATATCAATTCATTTTTTTCCTTCTTGTCGTAGCTGCAAAGTGTAGTTTTAAAATCACCACCTCTTCAGTTGACTAACACCCTATTCTGAGGTCCCTCTTAAGCGTGTTACTAAGGTTTTCAAGGATGATGATTGATCAACAACAAGAAGCACTTAAGGAAAACATATCAATCATAAATCCTGAATGCTTAATAGGTGTTATTCTCATCTAAGAAGATCTGCATATGCTTTGGTTGCAGACTACATATTGTTCTCCCTCGGTATGATCAGCTGTATATCAGCAGGCAACTTAAGGCTCTAATTTTTTGAGTGGCTTGGTTTTCCTCAGATGTTGGAGGTTGGCCAGTAGTTGGTGCCTTCTAGCATGCCCATTCTGCTTCCCACAGGTTGCAAAGCCTTACATTATGATCCCAGCTTTTCTAATTCCGTTTCTTTGACCTCAATTTTTTATTTTCTGTTTTCACTTTATCCTTGCTGGTTAGTTGGATTACCCAATCTCTTGAGAAGGGACTTATATTGAAGCCCTTGTACTCACTGACCAGAATAAAAATGGCCGACAAGCTCCTGCTTCACTAGTTAATTATTATTTTTTTCATATATATATAAGACATCTAGGTTGTCTCCTACTTCAAAGCCATCTTCAGTGCAGATTTAAAGTTTGAATGTTAGAACTCCATTTCCACATATCAAATAATCCAATTTTAATAGTCAGTTCCCTCAGTCTATGCTTACACCAAGGAATATTATTCCTTTTATCCTCCTTACTTCCATGTTTAATGGCTAATTCTCTAGATCCTTGCATAATCCAACACCAAGAGAATATATATTACCTTTGCCAGTAGGGAAGTCAATCTCGAATTTTTGCAGGATGAGATTCCTACCCCGAGATAATTTTTAGCTCCTCCAACAAGTCTATCTGAATGTGTTAATACTATCTTCAGGCTGCAAGAACTTCAATGGGAAGCTTGCAACTAGCATAGTCAACAATATCCTAGGACACCAAAGACCAGAGTTAAAACTTAAGACTTACTGTTAGAAAATCCTATGGAAAATCCTAAAGATCTGCAAGTCAATATCAAACAATATTCCAATATATCCTTGCACTTAAGCTTGTTCAGCCTTAAGATTCTGATGGTCTTCATCAAGAGCTTATTGTCAAAGCTTATCAACTGACCAAACTTTATAGTGCCTCATTAGAATGAAAACACAGTCATCTTATTTAGGCATCCCAAAATAAGGAGTGACAACATCAGCCTAAAAAGGTTAGGACAAACTTTGGATTCAAGACATATAATTCTTGTCCTAAATTTATTAACATTGTTCAAAATGATGTAATAACTGAAGATCAGAAGCAACCACAGTCATTGATATTTTCACAATAATCACAGCCAAAGCCAATGTATTTTCTATGATTGATCAATCCACACTCTTGCAAACAAATGGCATGGTTCATTTTGAAATGAAATTATTGGAAATAAGTCAACGTTAACAGTACCTCAAACAGCTCATTTATATTGTCTGCTGTCTTTGCAGATGTCTCAATAAAGAACATTCCATTCTTCTCAGCACACTCAATACCATCCTTCCAAGAGACATTAAAGTGTAACATATGACATGAGACTGACAAATGATTACTTCTTTTATAAATAAGTCTCAATAGGGGAGGGTATACACCTACCTGAACTGGTACCTCCCGCTTATCCAGAAGATCAGCTTTATTTCCGACCAATGCCATAACTATATCAGGGCTTCCATGTTTTTGTAACTCCTATAAAATAGCTAATCAATCAACTACTTGGTAAAAGAAAAATATTTCACAGACAAGCTAAACTAGAAACTTGAAGTCATCTGATTCACAAATAAAATTTGAGTTACAGCAGGCAAGCAATGACAGCAAATCCACATGATATAAAGTTCCTCAAATTAAATTATCAAGTTTCCATTTTATTCTTTTGACAGTTTCACCAGCATCTCATCCACAATAACACTAATAGCAGATTTTATAGCCTCTAATCTAATGACTAGGAAAACAGGTAGGAAAGCAAGCAGATCATTTATCTCTTAGAGGCGGTGAATTGAACATAGAACACACAAATACAAAGCATAGTGATTAGTGATGTTTCACTTTGAATTATGAGAGGTTTTGTAAACTATGAGAAAGAAAAGATCTATACAGTGACATTTCACATATTTATTGCTGCTCAACAGAGATTCTTCCGACAAGCAGGTAAAAAAGAAACAAGTACACTCTTTTTATGCCTGCATATAACCTGGAAAAGGTCTATATTGACTCTCTTGACCGAAGCAACAGAACAGGAAAAATGGCCTATTTTGATATGATGAACTGTGAATGTCCAGAGTATAGCATATGATTGACAACAGTCAGATTTTTATCTTTATTTTTGTTTTCTTTTTGGTCAGGCACACACACCCATTGTATTCTCTAATATTATTTCCCATCACTGAATAATTCCAAACAATAACTAGCGATTCATAGTAAATAAGTCAAAATACAAACAAGAAATGGTAATATTGAACCACACAGTAACTGCAAAATTTACCTTAACCCAGTACTGTGCTTTTGTGAAAGATTCTGGGCTTGTTATATCATATACAACAACTGCAACTGCTGCCCCTCGATAATACAATGGTGCCAGCGCGGCATACCTGAATAAGATAATCAGCAATCAATTGTTCATCCAGAAAGTTTTTGTTTGTGCAACAAGGAGAAAAGAAAGAACTTGATGAGAAACAAGAAATATATATTGAGCCTTCATGATGGTCCATAAAATAAAATGTGCTGAACTACCTCTCTTGACCAGCAGTATCCCATATTTCAAACTTGACTGTTGTAGAGTCTTGTAAAGCTATTGTTTGTGACAAAAATGAAGCTCCAACAGTTACCTTACATTATACAGACTAATAATTGTAAGTCACCCAACCATGAAATAATTTCATAACATATAAACAAGAGAAAGTGTGTATCAATCAATACACATGAACTGAGAAATCATACAACCAAAATTCACTTTACATAAGACAAAAGTAAAAAAATAATAGTAAAAACAGTAGCATTCCTTACCTTGGATGTTGGATCAAACAGACCACGAACAAATCGGAGAACAATACAGCTTTTACCAACACCAGAATCACCTAACAGAACAAGCTGTGTTCAGTAACATTAAAGTTAGTCATTTGGTCCTTGGAAGGTTAAATAATAATGTATTGCTAATATTACAAAACTTGTTATGATTATCTTCAATGAACGCCCCCTTGATGCAACAAGGAATTGATGTATAATTAAAATCCCTACCATAAGCAAAGATATACTGCATGACACATCCAGTATAATGTTATGAAACACTTGTATGTTTCTAGTTTAATAATTATAAACAAACACTTGCACTGTGTGGTCTCCAAACTGTTGACCTATCTTAGTGCCCCATATGTTAGTAAGCTACATCAATTCTATGGTATGGTAGATGACCCTGATCCTTATGTAATCTTTTGATTCTTTTCAGGAACCCTGCTATCAGCACCCCTTATATTAGGAATCTACATCCATATCTGTGATATGATAGCTCCTGATCCTTATGTAAGCTTTTGATTCTTATCAGGAATCCTACTGGCTTTTGTGCCTGTTATATTATCTGAATCCATATCTGTGGCATGATAGCCCCTGACCCTTATGGAATCTCTTGATTCTTTCAGGAACACTCCTGGTCAACACTCGTAAACACATCATTATACAAGGCATGTTGTGATCAGAAATTTAGATTTACTACAATGAATAAAATTCAATGGTACCCTTTTCTTTCGGTGCTTGTCATAATAATCCTCTCCGTCTCTTTTTTTTTTTTTTTTTTTCTCTATTCCTTTTTCAGAAGGAAATGATTCAATCTAAATAAAAGCTGAACTAATCAAACAAAAATCAAAGCTGTTTTATAAGAGATAGTATGAAACAACATCAGTCAATCCATTCAACAAACATCAGTCTTAATAGATAAATGCAACAATTTACAATGACTGTGATTTATCTAATACAAATTAAAATAAAATCACGAAAATTAAAATTTTCCAATTTAAAAAGGAAAACGCCCGTTTCCTCTCCTCACATTTTAGTTCTTTGGCCAACAAAGAATATCAAATTTATAATACATGACTAAATAAACTATTTCCGAAAGGCCAAACAACAATTTTTGTGAAAAATAAGAATTCAGTGCATTATCATCCTTGAACTTTGCCATTAAAGTACCTTGACACGAAGATTTTTAGCATCTTGCACTCCGTTCTCTGAATTCATCCGACTGAATTGCTTTTGATTCCTCTCTGAAACAGAGAATGAAAATATTATCCCAAATCCCCATTATCATCAGAGTTAAAAATCCAATAGCTCAGGAAAAAAAAAAAAAACTAAATCACAAATAAACAAACCCCTATCAAATTACAAACTCTAATTTAGAAATCAAAGTTACAGTTATCAAAAATTGAATTCATTTTTAGCTACAGAGCCCAATTTCCCAAATGACCCATGGGATATTCGCCAGAATTTTGCATTTTCAAATCCTTCTCGGGGAAAAGAAAATCCATAAAACCCTAAAGAGACAGATGATCGGATTGACCTGGGAAGGAGGATGCGCAACCCATAGTGAGATGAAATTTTCTGACTAAATTTCCTGTATATATTATATGTATATAGAAAATATTAGGCTACAGAAAGGAGAATGATATTTATGGATGGTAAGCTATTGGCGTAAAGGGACGGTTATGGCGTTGTAGGTGGAATTGGGTCGTTAATGGCCGAAGCCTTGACTTCAATTTTGGACTTGTTTCCTCACAGGAAACGTTATGGCGACCAGAGTCTGAGAAAGGCGAGACCTTGAGCTTATTGGCGAAAGTTTTGGAAAATTGATTAGCTCAAGAAGAGAAAATCTAGATCATTCTTTCCGTGAGAAAGAGCAATTCTAGGGACCTTGGCTCATAAGATTAATGGGGAAATTGCACTTTGGTCCTCAAGTTATTACTTAATCTATATTCTCCCAAACTACCAATTTTTAGCATTTACTTTAATTAATTAATTGGAATTCACTTAATAGTTGATTGTACCCTGCCCTACCATCAAATTAGGGTGGGTATTACTTAAACCACTCCCAATGGGAGAGTGTATGTGTTTAAAAACACACTATCAGGGAGAGGGATTAAGAAAGGGAGAGGAGTGTTTTAAACACTTCCCAAATCGGATTAAGGCTCTCCCATTAAAAAAAATAAATATTAAACACTTTTAAATAAATAAAAACCACTATGTGTGTAGGATTTGTGTAATATGTATTATAGGGGTGTTTGCAATTCAGGTTGGATCAATTTTTAACCAAAAAGTCATTTAATCCAATCTTAAAAATAATATGTAGTTCAATTTAAATCGCTTAGAATGTAACCTATTGTCCAATATGATCTAATGTGGTTTGGATTAAATCGGTTAATTCAATTTTTATATTTTAATTTTTTGTAAGATCAGAAACAAAAATATTAGACATAATCATTTCACAATTTCAATATAAAAAACATAAAAAAAAAATCCAAACATTACTTTGAAAGTATTTAACAATGTTAACCACAATGTTAAAAAATCAAATATTGAAATAACAGTCTTTAAAGATCTTAAAAAAAAAATACAACTAATACAGAACTCATAAAAACATTATATGTGACAATAGTATACATATGTGCAGTTTAGTTTAACTCGGTTTGATATTTAAAGGAGACTTGAAAACTAATCCGAACTGAATAAGAAATTGTATTTTTTTTTCCAGTTTTCTTACCAATTTTTTTGGTTTTTAGTTTTCTTAAATTGGTTAAAGGAGATTTTTCATTTAAAAAATTAGATAAATAAAAAGTGTAAAATATGTCAAGTTAATCGTTAAGACTTAAAAAGTATTTAAAAATAATTAAGAATCGTGTTAGATTAAAGTTAAAAAAATAATTTTCAACATATCAAAGAAATAAAAAAAATTTAAAATAATAGTACTAAGATTCAATTATGAATTTCAACTCCTCTCTTACGAATTGCAGCCCTAGTGTAGAGCTACAAGCAACCTTTTGTTGACATCACGTGGAGTTTATTTAGTCATATGTGTCGTCATGCACCTACAAGTTCGTGTGGCTTACCCCGCTAGTTGCCCTAACTCGAAAATTTAGATTCTCTTGTTTCGTATAATATAATTAATCAAGAATACTACAATCCGTTTGGTATAAATTGTATCACATTAGTCTACTAAATTATGTTGTAAGGTTTTGATGAAGGATGAACTTTGAGGACAGCTAAAGGATACAATGATGGAATTGTGGCTAAGAACTGATCGTTTCCAAGGTCAGGTATAGCTCAAACTAGGTTGGGTCATAGGAGTTCTACAAACAAAAAAAGGTTGGGTTAAATGTAGAGCCTCCAATACTCAAATCAGTATTTGATTTAAATTAGGTAAATGTTTAGGAATCGTTGTTAGAATTTCTTATTTCTTTTAACTATGGTATAACTTTTATATTAGTTTAGAGAGAGTTTTCTTGTAAGTTTTTCTGGATTGCTTATTGAGTTGGGTCTAAATGTGAAGGCTGGCTCATTAGATCTAGTCCATATCAAAAACTAAGACTTTTGGATGTTGGTTGGAACATACACATATGAATATGAGGATGATCAGGCACCAAACACTACCAGACAGTAGATACGAGTTAATACCAAGAAGCTAACTGACATTATTATGCGGATTGGTAATGGTAATGCAGCAAGAATTGGTCCGGATTCGTGGGTACCTTCACTTGGGGCAGAAACAGTCGCATCAGTTATCCCTTAGACGTTGGCTATGGCAAAGGTGAACATCAACCCTCCTTAAAGAGAATTTTAGGGAATGGAACCATGATCTCATTTTCCAAACCTTTTTAGAGGAAGAGGCTAGAAGTATTTGTAGAATTCCTCCAAGTATTAGAAGTTTGAAGATAAATGGGCTTGGGGACTCTCTCATGATGTTACGCTTTCTGTCTAGTCCATGTATAACGTTTTGATGCAGGAAAGGCACCATGAAATTGTCAACCCTAATGGCAATAGTGTTAACATGTTATGGAGGAGGATATGAAAGTCTGACATGCCGCCAAGGTACTACGATTTTCTTTGGTGTTGTTGCAAAGGGATCTTGCCCACTTGCCATGCTTTAATGTGTAGAGGAGCCTCAATTGAATAGGACTATTGCTATTGCAATTTGGAGCTCGAAACACTCAAACATGCACTGTTTTGGTGCAACAATTGCTCGAACTTCGCATTTTATATATTGATTGCAAGTCATCATCCAAAGTGGGATGAAAAGACAAAAATGTATTTACTTTCATGGGGTACAAACTATGGAAGAGGTGAAATGATGCGAGGTTAGGGAATCGAGTGCCACCTTTGTTCAGCATCTATCAAAGTGCTTTGGAGATTTGGGAAGAGACCTACCTCACATGCAAGTGCAGCAACAAGCTAGAACTGCAAGACCTAGTTGGAGTAGACCTAGTGCTCCAAGAGTTAAATGAAATGTTAATGCACCGTTAGATGAAAATGGAGTAGCTAGGTGGAAATAGAGGTGTTCTTTGGGATGCTGATGGCCAATTCCCAGCAGCTTGAGTCAGGAGGCATTGCATTGGAAAGTGTGCACGTCAACATTTAATGTGACGGGTATAAAGTTATGTTAAGTGTTAATGGCAAAGATAGACAAAAGGATAAATTTATTAATATTTAAAGTGATGAGAATAATTTTATTAAAAATAAAATATTAAGGATGTATTTATTTAATGACATATAATGTCATGAACAAAAAAAATATGTTTTTCTTGACAAAATAATATTGATGAGTACAATTACTCAATTTGAATTAAGTCCGAAGAGCCTCAAGTTTAAAATATCCCATGAAATAAAGTCTAATCCGTGAAAAGGTCTATTGCAGAATAAGCCTAAAACAAAGGTAGAATAATGAGCAAGTGCATCCACCATATGAATTTATTTAAAAAATTTATTATTCTCAATCATAAAACATGTCCAAGGGAATGTACTCAACAAAGGAACCATGAAAAGGGAAAAGTCCCAGTCAGCACTATTATGAGACGTCAGGGGAAAATTGTCAAAGAAGGCACCCTCTAATGAGGTCTAGTAACGGCGTGCCTAAGAGGGCCCCTAGACATAAGTATAAGTCTTGTGACCAAGGCTAGGATGCACATTGAGTCATTTCCTAAGGTTCTAAGGAACCTCGATAGCCAAAGTCCCAGTAGCATAGGAACAAGTCACGTGAAAAGGATTAGTACAAGAAAACTTTGAATTTGCGGTTTGGAGGCTTTGTCATCTAGGGAATAACTAAATAAGTAGAGGCTTATTAAAGTGGCCTCGAGGCTAAAGGAACCTTTTGAAAGGACATGACATGGCTATAGTAATGGGGTCTCTTTCATTCCCTGAATTTCTTAATTATCCTTAATACTCTTTAATTGCTTCCAAATTAGGTGTCAACTTTTCTTGACTAAGTTTAACCTTTAAAATCTTTTTAGAAGCACCTTTAACCTGTGAATTACCCCAATTACTATTTATTTTACCCACTATGAACAAGGGACCTCTTTCCTTGATCCTACGGAGATGACAAGTTTTACCCGTCTTCCAATAATATTCTACTAGCATATATTCACAGCAGAGAGTAGTGGCGCGTAGCCACCAACGAGGCGGATTCAATAAGAAAGTCTTTGATATAGCAGGATGTTAGCCAACAATCGAATGACACCTTAACCTTGAGAGAGGATATTTTTCCACTTTTAGTACAATCCCATGTAAAGCCCAACTCATCATATTTACTATAAATAGCAAGGACATCTTTTCTTATCAAGACAAAAGTAACCAATACTGTCACTCTACCTAAATTACTCCAGACCCCCAAATTACTATATTTCACGTAAAATATCTCAAAAGGTATCAACTATGGCAAGAGAACGCTTCTAAAAACAAAACCTTTTTCTATAGTGATACTCTGAAGCTCAAGGCGTCATTGTCTTTTTATTAGAGTGTTTAGCTAGATTCACTCACAACAATACTCAAAAATCTCGTTTTATAAACTCTCAACATCTCTTTCAAACTCATTCTTACTGAAAAAAAAAAAAAAAAAGAAGCAAAATAATGACCAGAGTGAGGTGGGTGTACTTATACATGCGCAGCTCTTGTTTCCATTCAATTGTGTGGTGGCTATGGGGAAGCTTAGGGTGTCATAACGGGGAGGTTGAAGGAGTTTACGAACTTTGAAATATAGATTACGGATTTGAAATGGGATGTGTCTGCTTCTGTTGAGGGTATTTTGGGATATAAACATCATTAAGAGTAAGGGATGTGCCACTAGAAAAACCAGGTGTGCCAAAAGAAATGGCCACAGAGTTGCCTGAAGTCTTATCAGGTAGCTAAGATACAAAGGGATGAATGTTTGTCCTCTACTCGCCTATATTTTAACGCCATTTCTTTTCGCGCCCCCCATAATTTCTAATCCATAGTTTGGGTGTGCCAAACTAAATAACCATATTTTAAACGTAAAAGGCCCAGCAGGCCCACCACATATATTCGGCTTATTATAAATTCATAGAAACCAATCCCACATACCAAATTTTCCTTTTGATGAGTGTTTTTTTTAAAAAAAAAAAAAATTATTTGTTGTCTCATTTTTTTTTTTTTTTCATTTTTGTAATTTGTGTTGATGTCTGGGATCTCTTTCTATCTCCATTCTATTACTCTTGCATTTTAATTGAGACTGTTCGGTGTCATTTAACACGAAGACTGAGAATGCATGAAACCTGTAATGAATGATTTTAGATATAAAGCATATGCACAGAAGTTCTATGAACTTTTTTTTTTTTTATTATAAGGGAATATAATGTATTAAAGAAAAAGAAGGAAGAAAGAGTTCTAGAAACATTAAAATGGACAAAGTTTTAAGTATATTTTCACCCAATGGTGAAATTGAGTTTTCTTCAAAAGAAAAAAACAAAAGCAAACAATTAAACTCATATTTAGTTGATAAAAAAATCAACAACTTACCAACACAGTTGATTGATAGTTAAGTCCTTTAATCATGTTAATAAAAATTTAATTTCTAATAGTCTGTATAAAGAAGGCTTTGTCATTATGCATAATACCCACTTTTTGGTTTGCAAATGTATTTTTATACCTTTGAATATGTAATTAATATCTATATGAGATAATCAATAAAGTGTGGTTCAATGGATTTACAATGTTAGGGGTTTGCACTTGAAAAAAAAAAATACATATTGAGATAGATACTCGTAAGACATAAAAAAAAAAAAAATTACTTGAGATAAGAATAATAAATAATAAAATTCCTCTTAAGTCTCAATAAAAATTATTATAATATTTTAAACTCAAGGCTTTTTAACTTTAAATTAATAACTTACTGATAATAAGTTAATTAATTTATTCATTATGGTTTGAACACTTAAAAAATAAATTATTTAGAGATGATCTTTAGTTGTGAAATAAATTTTTAAGCTATTGGAAAAAAGAAAAAAGAAAACAATTTTTGATATAAAGTATTAAAACTTGAACCTGCAATACCATCAAATCATACTTAATAACTCAAACTAAGTATTTTTACAAAGAATTCATTATGATATCATCTAATAATATGTGGTTTATAAAGAGGATAAGGGCAGTGGACCCAACGAGGTGGGAGTTCAAAGTTAAAAAAGGTTAGGAAGTGGACTTGGTTGGGTGATACATGGTTTGATGAATGGACTAAGCAACCTCTTAGGAGACAATCCCACCTGAAGTTTAGATAAGGGCAGGGGGTCCATGCTTGTGATCTTTATTATTCTTTAAGCAACTCAATTGTAAAGAAATTTGATGTCTCATTTAGTATTTTATTTTCTATTTTATTAGTTTTAATTAATTAAAAAATTATAAAATAATATTTTAATTCAATTGATTCATCAAAATTATAAAATAATATAATATTAAATGACACAATAAATATTGTTACAACTCACAAAAAACATAAGACAGATCCCTTGGCACTCCAAGACATGGTTCGCCTTAGTCCTTGTCCTCGTGATCATCATTAATCTCCTCATCTTGTCAAATTCATTTCCACTCCACTAATTTGGAATTATTACACAAGTATGCAAAACGACAGAGAATTACTCGACTGTGTTCTTTTTCCATTACAAGCTATCCCATCTTTTTTAGAAATCATATTACTATATAGTGTCACTTGAGCTGGCATGCTTGTTCATACACTATATATATCAACTTAGTCTTTTAAGAGTGATCATAATGTCATATCTAGATATTACGCTAAAATGGAGTTCGGCCTCGTCCAGAGCATCTCCCAATAAAATTAGAATAACTGATGTGACCTTAACACCCTGATTTACTTCTTTATATATATTTATCTTTTACCTTTTTTTTTTTTTTTTACATATTTCTTATATTTTTGTTTATAATTTTACTCATATAAATAATTACAAAATTCGGGGGTGTAACAGAAAATGTACAATTACAATTATACACATAACATTTCTCTATAAATAATGACATAGTTGAATAGATACTTTTTATTTATTATGCATAAGAGTGAACCTTAAATATTTATTTAATCTAATTTTTTGGTGCAAACTATTAATATTTAATATTACATTAGATGCTAGTTAATTTAGTTTAACCGATTTAATTTATTTTTTCTTTGGTACTTTGAGGGTTAGATCAGTAACAACAGATAAATATATCATTTTTACGTAAACTTTGATAGAACATATTGCAAAATGTGAATGAGGGGGAGAAACATCAATCAAGTAAGATGAACTAAGATTGTTGAGTGCTACTTAAGCCACTCCTCCATTGGGGAGTGTGTATAGAGTGGGTTAAGCACTCTCTTAGATTGTTCCCTTATATTATGACAAAAATAAAATAAATATTTTTCCCCATACTCTTCCAATAGAAAGGATGAATAAAAAACACATGTATTTTTAAGAGGTATCAAATATTTCGCTACGCAATAACTTGAGTTTAATGGCAACTCCTTTTAGTTAATTAATCTCTATGATCCTATTTATAATGTTACTTTTAAAAACTTTGAGGGTTCATAATACAAGACTATTTACAAAATTTTAAAAATATTTATTTATTTTTCCTCAAATTTGTCTTTTATTACAATTGGTCCTTTTTAAATTCAAAGTTTTAATTAATGTAAAATTTAGCTTTAAATGAAATAAAGTTGAAAAGTTGTGATTTTTTTTCAAATACCAATATATTAACTAATTTTAATATTTTTTCTTAAATTATGAGACTCCACTGAGAAGATCTTATAAAATAAACCAAAAGAGTATAATAGTTAAAAGACTAGATGTCTAGAATTTATTTTTTGTTGTGTTGTATGCTCTTCTTTTCCTATGCCAAGCCCTCCTCTATAACTAAAATTAAAATTAAAATCTCATGCAAGATTATCTCTAATAAAAAAAATCTATAAAAAATGAAAAAAAAAATGTAACTTATATTAAAAAATACTTCTATATATAGTCTATATGTCATCAATTTCATCCCAAATTATCTTGTGCGACACCAAATGAAGTAGGAGCAAGCTGTCTTGCATTGTTATCTTTGCACTCCCCCCTCCTCCCCCCCCCCCCCCCCCCCCTCTTTTTGCTGCCACTTTGTAGAGCAATTAATGGCAATATTATTGCATGCACATTCAATGAACAAATCAATTATGCTTTAGAATCGGTTTCTCTACTGAGTAAGCTTCTGCTAAACACATTTAAGACATTTACCTAAAACACTTAAAACTGATAATCCAAAACACGTATGCTGAGCTAATCCGAATTATTCATTTGTTGCAAACAAATGAACAACAAAATGTGCTCAACAGAGAACCTAAGTTGATAATGTTTTTCTTATTTCTTGAACTACTACTATTTTAATCACCTAAAGGTTGGACAGTTCTTTCCAGGGACAAGCATTATATAGCAATTTTGATTAGATTATCTCATAATAGTAGGGAGACTATCACAAATGTTTTGGTATCTGTCTATCATGTCACTTGGTTTGTTCAATTCTACTGTTTTCCTCTTGACTATAGGGTTCACTCATACCTGGCTGATTGTGAAAAAGCTGTGGACTCCACTCTCAAAATTATTTTGGTTTAAGGGCTGGAAATTATTTGTACCACACATACATGCTAGTTTGATGACACAAGAGATAAGGTAAGGAAAGTGGAATTTTCTATCATGTGATTAGATTAGAGTGAATGATGGGAAGAAAAGAAAAGGATAATGACATATAGTACTGTATTAATTAGTGGCAACTTCTTTTAAGTTTTAATCTTTCTTAGTAAAAATAAACATGAAAAATTAACGTGGTTAGTTTAGCAGATAAAGATCTAATTAATTAACTTTAAGATTTAAATTTGAATTTCACTCCTAGCAATCTCCTTTTAATAGACAACATGCAAATATTATCTTAAGCTTCTATTGATATATAGCATGCATTAAACTTGAAATAAGATATAGCTTATCGTGGGCCTAAAGTTTTTACCACAAAAAGAAAAGAAAAAAAATTACTATGTTTGCATTTACCCAAGTCTTTAATCAATCAAAAATGATGTTGAGATGACACTAAAAGAAAGATGGATCAAACAAGGATTTGACTACAAATGTTCACGTTCTTTGAATTTGAATTCCTTGGATTTTCCAAAGATGAGCGTGACGTAAGATGTAACCATTAAACCAAGTAATTTATCAATAAGTATGAATTATGAAGTGGATATTTATGGAGTCTACCAATACGGAATGGGGATTTCAATTACTCCATCTATATCTCAATTTGATTGTTGTTTAAAGTTTTGACATAAACATTAAAAATAATAATTTATATAACTTAATAAGTAATATAATTTTACAAAATTGTCCTTAATAATAAAGGCTCGTACTATTTTCTTTTAACTATTCACGAGTTATATATTAATTGCTTGTTAGGGGTAACAATAAAAGAAAAAATAATAATGGTATATTAGTATTGTAAAATGATAGTCAAAGTGAGACAAAATGATTTTGCTAAAACAATAATCAAAATGAGATGAAAGGAGTATACTACTTTATCTAGTCCTTATTATAAAGTGTATTTAACCAAATTACAATGACCAATAAAACTAGTTGTTTAACGGATTTTTTTTAATTTTTTTTTTTGATAACGATTTTTTAAAATTTTTTATTACATTCCAATACGACTCTTATTTAATATCATTTTTCGTTAATGAACTACTAATAATATGAATAGTTAAATTATTTATTAAGAGTAAACTATGAAAAATACAAATAAATGCTTCATCAAAATTATAAAATATTTTATAAAAAGGACTATTAAAATTTTTTAAAACTAGAGTAAGTATTTATTTAGTTTAAAGGTCAGAAACAACACATAACTTCATTATTATGAATTATAGACGCTATCTGTGATACATACATTGACCGATCGATTTGTAGTACTATACTAGATTTACATTTACATTTGAGTCCGTAAACACCCGGTTGAACCGGGATAAACCGGAAACCGAGGATTAAACCATACATTAAAAGTATTAAATATCAAGTTGGGCATATGAATTTAAATATTCATAATTTACAAGATCACGTCAAAGTATCTTAATTAGCTTATTAATTTACTAACGGTTCTTCTATTCATTTAGTAAGTCCACTTTTTCGATCTATGCTCATCAACACACAATAGGCATAAATTAGACTCTATTTCCTCTATTCTAAAACTTATACAATTTAAGGTTTTTTCACATGAATCAAGAAAATATTAATCAATGTAATACTATAACACCCTTATTTAATCTTCTCTATTTTATTTAATTTATTTATGATGTAGATAAAAAAGATAGAAAGATTGAATTACCTTTAATTCTCTCTCATACCTCTCTTATCTCCCACTAACTTAGGATTTAGGAAGTACATTTTAGGGTTTTAGATTCGTAATAAGGTTTAAGGTTTAAAATTTAATGTATACAATTTAGGGTTGTAAAAAGATGATTCACATATGTTCTGCTCTTTTTTTATCATTAATATTATGCAGATTTTTATTCTTAACTCTTGTATCTATAAAATATTCTTAAAACAATTGCAAATGATACATTCTCAACAAGTTGTTATAAATCATTAAGTACATATAAAATATTTTTAATTACATTATATATACACAAAACAAAACAAACACAACATGTATACTGTCAATATTTCATTACAAGTAAAAAGAAAGAAATAAATAAAGAAAGAAATCTAACAATGATCATAAACAAGGGGAGGAGATGCCATGAAATCCTACAAGAAAATCATAATACAAAAGTGAAACTTCAATTCAAATGAAGAGATGGATCAAATATATTTACATATAAGAAGATTTTTAAGTACATATATATAAGATTTAAGGATGTTTAAGTTAAACTCAATGAGAGACAACCATGAGTATTAGGGGCTAAAATCTATTACCTATAACAAAAAAGACCAATATATAAGTTTAGTTAAAAGGATAAATGCAAGCTCTTTAACGAAAAGAATAAAAGCAAGACATAATTATATTTCAAATTTCTTCTAGACATTTCAACAAACGTTTGACATGCAACAAGAAAGAACCCAAAACAAACATACTCATAATTTAAATTTCTTCACAAACCCGTAGCAAGACATGCTCATATCTCAAAATTGTTGTGGGTGGTGCCAACATCAATGTGGATGAGAGCTATTGATAGGAAGAATGAAGAGATCAAAAGTTTTAAAAAATAGTACTTCAAGGTGTGATCTCTAAGAACAATAATGGATATTATATGGAAAAAAAAAAACTCACAAATCCATAAATCTATCAAAAAAAAAAAAACAATTCAGGATAAATGGCTCAATGGAAGAAAAAATTAGCAAATAAAGAGTGACGATTGTGAGTGAGAAGAGTTACAACTTCGAAAATAATAACTGTGGGTGGTGCTAGCAGTGACGTAGATGGAAGGTAAGAGCGACAAAGTGGAGGAGATCAAAAGTTGTAGAAAATGGTGATCTTATGTGTGATCTCGAAGAAAAAGAATAGGTATTATATAAAAAGAAGATAATTTGTGATATTTAATTTTGAAATTCAAAAAGATTTTTTACAATGCTTAAATTTTGAAGTGTTTTAGAAAAGCAGCTAATAGGAAGCAATGTCTAAGTTGTTCTTTTACAACACCTCGTGTGGAAGTGTTGTAAAAAATCTCCCATCTTGTCCATAGATAACACTTTTAGGTCAACCACTATCTAAAATCATTCACCTTTTTAATAGATAGTGTTTCCTTCTATTACTCTATAAAAAATAGTGCTATTAAAAAAAAAATTCATGACATAATGATAACGTAAGAATTTAACAAAAATTAACGAGGATAATTAATGCAATATAAGGAAAAGGTGCGTATTATTAATACAAGTATAATAAATGATACCCATATATATATATATATATATATATATATATATATATATATATATGGTGAAATTATAACAAATTATTTACTATTAACATAGTTATATTAAATAACTTTGGTTTATCATTAAATGCTTAGATTAATTGACAAATGATTATTTTAACTTAATTAAATATTTTAAGTTTAAATTTAAAAGATAAAACTATATTAAAATTTGGTAGAAAGAATTTTTTTATTATTGTAATCCTAATAGCTCAAATCACTAGATTAATTACTAGCCAGTGTAGTGTCCTATAAGATAATTTTGAAAAAAAAAAAAAATCTGGTTGAGTCACATTAAAATTTTATTTTTCTAAATTATAAATTATGTTTGAACCGTTATAGTTGTAACTAAATAAAAAAAAAATAAATTTGATATTAGGAGACCAAAATCGAAAGTGAAGGGAAATTTGACGTGCATATTACGTTGAAGGGATATTTTGAGGGAAACCCTCTGTCCATAATGAAGCATATGGGTCCTGGTGTTCTCATACTGTTGTCTATCAACTCATTAATGTAGGGTTGTGAGCTCTGGTTATTCAGATGCTTTTGTTGCATGATATTCAGTGGTCATTAGCTCTGATTGCAGCACATATATAATGAGGTTCATAACCAAGTTGAGCTTCGTTGAGTTAGTACGATTTAATATTGCAGTTTTGGCATCTGAATTTGATTTTGTTCCTATCCCTTTTAAGTTGAAATTTTAGATTTTTCATTTATCTTCGACTAAAAAAATATAATGAGGTTCATAAAACGTTTTTAAAAAAATATATGATGATGTGAATAGCATCTATTGTAGTCAAATTGTGAATCTGGTTTGGGATCTATCTTGCAAAAAGCAAATGAAACAATTTACTCTGATACTTAACTATACTTAAGTTAGTAAAAAATTTGATAAGAATCATCTAAGCTATGAAAGTCTAAAGTAAGAAGGGTATATAATAAAAGATATTTATAGGATAGGCTTGCTGATAAATTTATTGGAGCTCACTTTAGGTCATACTTTGTCATTTTACATGAATGTACGTAAATCGGATTAGAGTTTGAACCACAAGCCCGAATGTAACATCAACCATAAAAAAAAGTCCCACAAAAAAAAAAGAAAAAAGAAAAAAATGCATAGTTGATGAAAATTCTTTTTATTTTTTTAATTAAAAACTTATTTCTACGCAAAATTTATGTACCTATATAAATTTAAATATAATTATTTGTAAATTCTAATATGCTGTTCTTAAAGTGTATTGTAAATGCTACCAAATATATAAATCTTGCGTCTCTTGTAGCAATGTAGAATTGGATCCACTCGTCTCTATATATATAATGTGACAGTTATTTCGTTTGAAAATGTTTATTAGACAAGAAAAAATAATAATATAAGTATACAAGATAAAATTTATTATTTAAAAAATAATATATTAAAATTTTACTTGAAATAAAACACAAATAATCAAATAATTATTTTCACCTTATCTATATTATTCTATACCATTGCCACTTTGGGACCTGAGAGTGTATTCTATTTTAAATAAAATTTTAGTATATTATTACTATTATAATGAGCTTTATTTTATACGGTGAAATCACCATTTTTTTTTTGTTTAATGCACATTTTCAGAACCAACATGACCCCATTTGATGGAAGAAAATGAGAGCAATGCTCATGATATTACTTCTCATATTGATATGTATGATGTTAACTAAAATTATTTGAAAAACAAAGAAAGAAAGCCAAATAACAACGAAGGGTAGCTGTTTGTTTTGACTTTTGATCAATGAAAGATGTTTTGAGATGAAAGGAAAAGATAGATGCATCGACCCAAACAAGGATTTGATTCTTAATTTCCACATCCTTCAAATGTGAATTCCTCTGATTTTCCCGATGAGTGTGATATATGATGTAGCCATTAAATCAAGCAACTTATTATTAAATTTAACTAAAAATATTATTAAAATCATTGTTTTAACTTATCAGATAAGATATATTCTATCGTAGGATAGAGTTATTGAATTAAAAAAGAAAAAAGAAAAAAAGATTGAGGTCCTTAGTTCAATTGATCTTCCTATGTATTCTTAGTTTAGGGTAAGCATAAGTCAATTACAGTCAATTTTGATAACTAAACATGTAATTTTATCAAATTGATAACTAATTGATCATATTTTAAAATTGATAGTTCGGTTTCAACCAATTAAATAATCAATTTTAATTGATTAATAGTTAACCAACAATGACAATTTATTTTTTCAAAAAAAATATAGTTTTTAATTTTAGTGTAGTGTCAGTCTGGAATACATATTTTATCGGTTTATTATAAATTAAGAATATAACTACTAGATAAGCTAAAATGAGTTATTTTTCTAAAGTTTCTATGACACCTTACTAAGAATCACTTAAGTAACACATAAATACATAAATAACAAGCCTGAAAATATATAAAGATATTTATGGAAGTCATGATCCTTCGATTTCAAACATATGCACAAAAACTTGGAGAATACAAATTCAACAAAAAAACAAATGCAAATTCATAACCAAAGCAATATTTTTTTTTATTCCTATACTAGAAAAAAAAATACTAAAAATTACTGTATTTAGTAAACATACTCAACAAGATTAAACATATAGCAAATTAATAATATATAGTTGTCTTCATCTATCAAGATGACACAGTAGTTGAGTGATTGAATCAATAAGTAAAATAACTCAATTACTAAATGACATGATATATGAAAAAATTAAAGTGCACGATGCTTTAGCCGGTCAACTCAATTTCTATTGGTTTTTCAAAATGCAAAACCAAAATTGATTGACAAAAACTATTTTTTTTTCAAATTAAAAAATTGTAACTAACAGATTAAACTGATACTAATCAACCAAATATCTCAATTTGTTCAGTTTCAACCGGTTTTTGCTGGTTAATTAAATTTTCCTAAGCCCTATGCTAGTGATACTATCTTCTCTCAAATCTTTAGCTATTTAAGGTTGTTGCACAATTATTTTGATATAAACAATCAATGTAATACATTGACTATACTAACTTTATTTAGGGATGGCGGGATTTGCCCATCTCAAATTTTGACAAAATCCCATCTTGAAAGTTCTTGTCTCGTCTTGTTTTTCCTTAGTCGTAAAAGGTGTTATCATGGTCTCATCTCTATCACTATTGTGTTATCATGGTCTCATCTTGATCACTATTGTGTTATCTCGTCCTTGTTTTGTCTTGATATTAAACATATAAAATAATTACGATTTGACTTATTCAAGATTTTTCATGTAAAAAATATTTACTAGAATAGGACAAAATGAGACAAAAAAGAGAAGCATTTTTGGGAGGACTTGAACCGAGTTGGAATGAGTCCAAGATAACAATCAACATAGGATAACCCTTATCCCAAGTCTCGATTTTGTCTCGTCTTAAAGTTTTCCTAAACTCGAGTATGCCTCATCCCATAGCCACCCCACCCTTATTTAATCTCCTCTATCTTATTCAATATTATATCTTCTTAAGAGAAAAAATGAGTGAATTATGTTTAATTCAGTAGAGTATATATGAAAAAAAAAAAAAATGACAAGCTTTTAAATTTTAAAATTACGAAAGTTTTAAGAAAAAAATCTTTAAAATTATTAAAAATTTTGAAGATGATTTAAGAATGAGCATGGGACAGAATGAAAAGTGACATACAAAATTTTGCCCATCCTAATTTTATCTTGAATTTTGTTTGGAACCAAAAATGTTATCTTGATCTCATTTTGAAACCTTCTTGTTGTGTCTCATCCCGTCTTTATTTTTTAAGAAATTATCTTAGTCTTATCTCAATCTAATTTTGCTTCTTATCTTGAGCGTTATTGTTTTATCCCGTCTCAGTATTAAACATGTTAAACAATACTATTTTGGCATATTTAATTTTTTTGGGACAAAAAAACATTTTCAAAATAAAAAAATTATTTTTGAGAATAAAATCAAGATTAGACATAATTAAGATAATATTCAAGAAGAGATAATTGTAGTTCCTATCTTGTCCTAATATTTATTTAGAACATAAAATTTTATGACAATTTTTATCTTATTTTCATTCTGATATTTATTCAAAACATAAAATTTCTTCATGATCTCATCCTTAAATTGTCTTGAACCCTTGGATTAAAATGAGACACGGGGACATTCTAATCATGTGTCCACCCCTAACTAAAATTCTTTGAAAATTAAAGAAAGAAAACCAAGTAAATAACATTAACAAGGAGAGTTGTTCGTTTTGACTTTTGACCGGCACTTCAAATAGATAAGAAGGGGCAGTTTTGGAAATAAATGAAGAGCACGTAGCGGTGAATCTGACTTTGCGGTGTCAAGTAATAAAAGTTGAGGCCACGTGAGTGAGAGAAAGGGAAAATAATGGGAGGTGGGAAAAGGCCGCACGAGCGGGTGAAATTAAAAGTGCCACTCACTCACACTGCACCTTGTGTCGCCCTTCTCAAACGATTCCCCCTGTCGGCTTACGTCACCACAACTTTTTTTTTTTTTCCTTTTCCTTTTAATTTGTTATAATAAATTGTTTCTCTTGTCACTATTTAGGCTAAATTTGCATAAATAATTTAATTAAACGTTAATATTATAAAAGCTTATGTTATAATATTTTAAAAAAATTTAATTAAAAAAATATTTGCATCTAAATGTATATTTTAAAAGTGTTTATATAATATTATATTATATTTAGACGAAATATGAGATAATTATAATAGCTAAAAATATTGAAATAATATAAATAAATATTTAGAACTCCTTTGAAATATATGATTTAAAATTCAAGTATTTAAAATTTATAATTAAGATTACAAGATTAAGAATTTTAAAATTTGATCATGGGGTTCATTATAAAAATATTTTTTATAAAATTATAAAAGTTTGATTTAGAGATTATTATAAAAATATTTTTGTTATAAGAAAAATCATGGATCGATTATAAGAACTTTGTATAAGTTCATTCAGCTCCTATAAGCTTTTCTAATAAACTTATAAAAATAAGCTCAAATAGATTTATGAGAGGGTCATAAGCTATTTTTATAAGTTTTTAAAAATATTTATTATTTTTAATTAAAGTGCTTATAAAATAAGCTTAAATAAATTTTTTGAAATACTCTGTATCTCAAATCTTGTCTCATATGTTAAATTTATTCGTGAATCATTATTTTATAATATAAGATTTAAGACAAAAGGTTTTTCTGTGTCATTACCTTATAGTTAATGGCTTTATTAAATATTTAATTAAGTAATTAATTAAAATTTTATATTAAAATAAAGATCCTATCTATTATGCCAACACTTGATAATTTTCTTGTCTTTAATAGCAGAATCTCTTGATTGAATCACTTAAAAATGAAATATTTTTAGTTTTTTTTTCTCTATTTAACACTTTTCTTTTACTTAGTTCCAAAAACATATTTATAATTGTATATAAAAAATATTTATAATAGAATATTTAACCAAAGAAAACCCAACAAATTATAAAAACTGTAAAATACTAACCTACTAATAAGAAGTTGGTTTAGTAGAAATCAGGTGAATATTAAAATATTCAAAATCAAATATTATGAAAACTCAAACCTTTATTAGTTACTGGTTTCGTCTTAATCTAATGTTAGATTTATAGTTAAAATATATGAGGATAATTTAGGTGTAAAAATTAAAAAACATTTTTTTTCACTAAAGAAAACAAACAATTACTCACAATTAACTTTTTAAGGTAAATTATTGGCCAATTTTTAATAATAATAATAATAATAACTATTTAGGAACACCGTCTAATCTACTTACTGGACTTGAATTCATAATTTCCTCTTGGTGTTTGTTTTCACACAAAAAGATAAGTTCATTGCTTCAAATAATATTAAATAAAATTCCATAAAAATAATATTAAATAAAATCCTATAAAAGTAATATTATTAAATAATTTTATTAAACGACGATGAACTGATCCAAAACAATTTCCCAAAAAGCTAATCCATGTAACTACATTAAATTAAAATTAAAATAAAAAAGAGAAAAAGACACCTAGAAATTGCAGAGCCGAGGATTGAACTCTTGCTAAAGATTTAGAATGCCTGCAGGAACCAGCAAAAACCACTAAAACTAACAGTAGAAGGAAAAAAAAAATTGAAGAATCAAACAAAAATAAATGCCCACCATTCATCAATCAGATCTAAAATGAATTTTCTTACAAAAATTCACCAAACAGAGTACAGTAGACGAAGAAGAAAATAGAACAAAACCCAGATTTACCAACAAGAATTCCATTCAACTGATCTAAAATTTCTCTACTTTCAAAATCTATCTCTAATCTGTATGCTACTCTCCCTCTCCCGCCCTCTCTCTCTCTCTCTCTCTCTCTACATATATATATATATATATATATACAACACAACCATTTGAATCATGGAAGAAACTGAGATTTGCAGGGAAATTGTTTCCATCGCTCTTCTTCTACTCCCACGTAAAAGTTTCTCTTTTGCTTTCAAGGGTCGCCGCAATCTTGCCAGCAAATGAGCATTGTAACGCATCGCCGGAGAATATAGAACCGCGCTCTTTGCTCCTTCACCAATCTGCTGCATCTGCGGGCGAAGGATTTAAAAGGGCTGCAGCTACTGTCTTCTTCCTCCACCGTCACCATTTTCCTTGGAATTGGAATTGATTTCTCTGAAATCTGAAGTGGTGAATGGAGATGTAATGTGAGAGGGAGAGGAGAATTGAGAGGAATTGGTGAAGAGGGAGAGTTTTTCTGGCGAAGTTTGGTGGTGAAGAGATGTTTATCTAAGGGGATTTTATATTAGTTTGACGTACGAGGGAATTCCAGCTGTGATTTATGGTCCTGCTAAATGGAATGACGTTTTTGACCTTACGCATGAAGCGATATTACTTTTTATGTTATAGTATTACTACGCATTTTCTCTGTTTGCTTATACGATATTATTCTCCTCCACCTCCTCCCTATCTCTCTGTTTTTTTACAAAATATTTATTTTAAATGTTCTTTCCCATATTCCACATTAACAATAACTCTTCACATTAAAATTTTAAACTCATGTGATTTATGAGTTAGTATTTTATTAGTACGTTATTTTATACATCGATGTATATATTTTAATAAATAAATATGTGTTAATTAATGTGTATGTCAAAAGAAAATAGAGTAAACCCTATTTTATCCCTCTTACAGTAACCTCGTAAACAAGTATTCCTTGACATTTTGAGTTTCTTAATTTAAACTTTGAGACTTTAAACGTTTATCAAATCGAACCTTCCGTCCACCTCTGTCACCGGCCACTAACGATTTTTGTCTACGTGGCATACTAAATGCTGACGTGACTATTAATAGGTGATGTGGTAGACACTGAGCGGGTGATGTCGCCAAATCAGCTCCAACTCAATTTTTTTTTTCCCCTTTTTCCCCTTCTCTTCGGTGACCGCTAGGGTCTAGTTACCCAGCTTGATGGAGAACATGATCCAAAACTTGAGCCAGAGCCAAAGCCTGAACCTCATTAACAAATCAACCTTGATGAAGGACACATCATATGCTGGCAATAGCTTCAATTCTCTATCTAAGTCGTCTAATATTTGTGCTTCTACTTGTTTATAAGTTTCTTTCTATATTTCTTTCATTATTTTTCTTTGGTGATTATTTCTTTGTCTTGCTTGGTTTTTCGTTGGCAGTCCGAGGAAGAACTTGAGCATGTTGGGTGTTTATGTAAATGTTTTTCCTATCCTTTATTTGATATTTGCATAAAAAAAGCAAAATGGTTCCAGACAAGAAATGGTGCAATGTACAAACTCCATCAATCACCACCATGACAACGGTGGCAAGCAAGAAAACCTCGTGAAAAATGATGGTACTCGTTTGTTATGGGGGGTTTTCACACCAAACACAGTAAGAGAAGCTATGGAGGAAACCGATTTGCAGTAGAGACAAAGACGAAGGGACTTACTAGGAATGGAAATGGCTGCCCAAGTTTTCATCTTGCGGCGCGGAACGGTAGTGAGGGGCCCATTCATGAAGATCGAGCTAGGAAACCCAACGCAATGAAACGCTGCGGCTTGGATTGGGGGAGCCGTTGAAGATGGTTGAGAGACATTTCAGAATTGAATCTGCACTTTCACTGTGGCACAAAGAGGAGGAAGAAGGAGCTGGGTAACTAGACCCTAGCGGTCACCGAAGAGAAGGGGAAAAAGGGAAAAAGAAGAAGAAGAAGAAGAAGAAGAAGCTGAGTTGGAACTGATTTAGCCACATCACCCATTAACGGCCATGTCAGCACTTAACGTGCCACATAGGCGAAAACTGTTAGTGGATGGTAATGGAGGTGGACGGAGGATTCGATTTGGTAAACGTTTAAAGTTTCAGGGTTTAAATTGAGAAACTTAAAATGTCATGAGAGTACTTGTCTACAAGGTTAGTGTGAGGGGGTAAAAGGGAGTTTATTCAAAGAAAATATATATAGTGATCAAAGGTTATGTGCTAAGAGCTTATTTTTTAAAAAACCTTACTCATTTTTTTTAAGCATATATGGATGGCTTAAGTATTCATATATATAATATATATCATTAAAAAAAGTAGTCATATATAAATTATAGGTTAAGCAACTGAAATAATATTTTTAATACCTTATTTTTAATAATTATAGTGTCATTATAATAATATATTATTGACAATTTAAATATATTTTCCATATAAAAGTTACTTAAAATATATGTGTAAATTTCATATTAAAAAATAAATTTTATATGTAATTTTTTTTTTCTCAAAATGAAAAACAAAGTTACACGCTTATAGAAAATGGGAAATATAGAAATATTAAGGGGCTGTTTGGTTTAAGAAATGTTTTTATACTTTTCATTTCTTAAATTGTGTTTTTATTTTTTGAAAATATGTTTGGTGTGTTTTCATTTTCATTTGTTTTGGTATTCATTTAGCACTAACAATCACATACAATAAATTTATTAATTTATTTATCATTTCTCTTAAAAAAAAAAGGAAAAAGAAAAGCTAATAAAATTGCAAAGCACTTTAATCTGTCATAAATTTTCTCTCAACGAAGCTCCTTCACTCTTTTCATTATGTGAATCAAGAGTCTCGTCTCTCGATCAATTATAATAGTATTCCTTTTACTGACAAAGCTAGCCTGAAAGGAAGAAATAATAAGAATAGGCTTTAACCTAGATATGGTAAGGTAAGAGTGCACTCTTCATCTTTAATCGGGACTTACAATTTTTTTTTTTTTTTTCCCAAATTGCCTCTACCTATTACAGCTCCCCCCCAACCTCTTCTCTTATTTCCTTCTTCAAACCTTAGCCGCACTTCTCTTATCTTCTCTTCTCATATGTTCCAAATTTCTCCATAGCTTCTTGGAGTTTCAACACAAATTGAAGGTCTGGGTCTATTTCTTCTCTTCCATTCATGTTTTATTTAAAAAATATGAAGTTTGTTGGTTGAAAAGTGGAGGAAAAATGTTGAAAAACATCAGAAACAACGAAAGTGCAAATGGCCATGAAAAGCCAAAGAAAGGAAAAAACAGTTGTGTACAACCGTTTTAAGAAGAAAATAACTCTCCACAACTGTTTTCTTTTTGGAATGGCTGTACACAGTAGTTTGAAGAGGCAAATGGCCATAGAGAGCCATTTTCTTCTATTTTTGGCTCGCCAAAGCCATTTTCTTCTCTTTTTGGCTCTCCAAAGCTGTTTATGACACTACATGCTTGTTTTTGACTGCAAATGGTTGTGTAAAGCCATTTTTGTCTCTAGACAATTGTGCAGGGCCATTTTTGCAGTTAAATGTCTATTTTTAAATGAAAATTGGATTCGTTGATTTTAATATTTGATTTCTATAATTGTAGAAGAAGACAAATTAATCATACTTGAAAAATGCATAAGGATTCATACTTCAATTGTGAATACATCCCATACGAGGAAGTAGATTTAACAGCCGATACAAATTTAGTTGAGGAGGTATGCTAAAACTTTGTTATTAGAGTAGCAGTTGAATTTTTTTTGTGTATTTAATGATTGGCATGGAATTTTCTGTTCACAGGTACATGAAGATGAAATATGTGTTGGGGATGGCTCTTTTCTAGGAGAAGACTTGAGTCATCTTTTTAGCAATGATCAAGTATGTATTTTTTATTGAACGACGCAAAAACGATACATAATTTGATTAATGATCGTTAATTGAGAATAATTTTTTTGTTTACAGACATTTACCACAAGATATGAGCTTTTGAAATGGGTAAGAGATATCGGAAAGATGGTTGGATTTATTATTGTAATTAGTAAATCTGAGATAAGAGGCGAAGGAAAACGTATACAAGTGATATTAGTGTGCGAAAGTGGCGGGAAATGTAAGCTTCTAAGGAAAAACTATACAGGGGCAGAGACTGCAACAAGAAAATGTGGATGTCCATTTAAACTGAAGGGAAGATAATGGGCTAATGGTTTATGGAAGGTGCGAGTGCAATGTAGATACCATAACCATCCTCTAGCTGAGTCGTTGCTTGGGCATCCATATGCGGGACAATTGAATTAGCAAGAGTTAACCATGGTGAAAGAAACGACGGCTAACAGGGTTCCTCCTCGAGATATACTGGTATCTTTGAAGAAAAAAATGTAGAAAACATGACAACTATCAGACAGATATATACTATTAGACAACAATTAAAGTTGAAGATTAGGGATTCATGAACACCAATGCATCATTTAATGAAATGTTTGGATGAATCCAAATATTTGTATTGGTATAGGAGTGATGAGGGGTTAGATATCATGAAAGACATATTCTGGACGCACCATGACGCAGTGAAGTTGTTGAATGCCTTTCCTATTGTTCTCATGATGGATAACACATACAAGACCAATAGGTATCGTCTCCCACTGCTTGAGATTGTCGGTGTGACATCGATAGAATTGACTTTTTCGATAGGATTTTTATACACTAAACCCCAAACCCTAAATCCTCAACCCCAAAACTCAAACCCTAAATCCTTAACACTAAACCCCAAACCCTTAACCCCAAAACCCAAACCCCAATCCTTAACACTAAACTCTAAATCCTAAACACTAAACACTAAACCCTAAACCATAAACCTAAACCCCAACCCCAAAACTCAAACCCTAAATCCTTAACACTAAACCCTAAATAATAGCTTTGCAAGGCCGTTCAAAGAGCAAAACGACTCTCTATGGCCATTTTCTCCTTCCTTGTTCATTTCAACAAAAAAGGGCTGTATATAGCCGAATTTACACCTAAACGGCTCTCCATGGCCGAATTTAGTCCTGAACAGCTCTTCATGGCCGAATTTAGTCCCAAATGCCTCTCTATGGCCAAATCAAGCCCCAAATGGCTCTCTATGGCCGTTTCAAGCACCAATCGCACATGTTCATTGCTGTTCTAAGTTTTCCAACATTTCTCACCATTTTTCTCAATTTTTCCATCATCAAACTTCACAATGTTTAAGTAAAACATCAAAGCAATACAAAAGATAAACATGCATACCTTGAAATGTGAAGAAAATCCAACAAAGAGCTTGTAGGCAATGAAGAAATAGAAGAAAAGAGTGCGGTGCCCGGGGGGGGGGGGGTAGGGGAATGAACTCCCTCTTTAATCTCCATCGAGGATTTTATCCCTGTCCCCGTCTCCACCCCATAGTATTAGAGGAAAATGTATTCTCATTCTTGACCCTGCAAAGAAATGGGATCTTATGAGAATTTTTTTATTTTTAATAAAAATTATTATATTTTTACCTTGAACCTATAATAATGTAAATATAAATTAAAATAACACAAATTAAATAAATTTATTTATGAAAAAAATTTCATCAATTCCAAAATAACAATATCTAATTACAAAAATATTCTTAATAGTATACTTAACTTTTCACTTAACATATCAAGACATTTACATAATTTCATAATATCAAAGATAATATTGAGATCCCCACTCTCAACTCCTTTGGGAACATTTTTTCCCGTCCCCACTCCACTCCCCTAAAATCTCCTTCACTCCCTAGCCTGACCAAGAACTCTCTGTTGAGTTACTGTCAAACCAAGATAAATTGTGATTCCTACTTCAGCCTATTCACTATAACTTTAATTATATATTTATAAAGTGACATTACATAAAGCTCTAAGTCTAAATTTTGTGATAAATTCTAGCTCACAGATTTTGGGAAACAACATCAATATGGTAGAATTAGCATCCTCCAATGAAGCATCATTTTGAAAACCAAATCAACAAGGCTAATCAAAGAACTACCTATTACATGCCTTGCACTGAGAACGACGAAACCTTGCTGGAAAACCATCACTCCTTGGCACTTTGTAAGCACCCATACTGAAAATAGCTTCTTCTACATTTGTAGGAGTAACGAAGTGCACCATATAATTTAACATGTTGTCATCAACATTAGGAATGCCCGCCTGTGTACTCCGAAAGACATTAGGGCCAGGGGTGTTTATATCTAAACTAAACCAGAATCATCTAACTTGAATAAATCAAAATCGATTATTTAATTGGATTAATTAAATGAGATTTCTTGAAAATTGATTGATTTAATATGATTATTAGATGATCATCTAAGAAAACCAATAAAAATTGAACTGAATTGACTTCATAAAATTACTACTAATAATACATGTTGGATTTTACTTAGATTTATTGTTATTGTCTTCTTGGATTTATTATTATTGTCTTTTTGAATTTATTGAAAAATAATGTACGTTGTTCTATTAAATTTAGTCAGATTTGTGTTTTTGATTTATGAAATATAAATGAGTTAATACCTATTACTTTTAGAGCCACACAATTTTTTTTTTTTTTTTAAATTTCTTTTGAAAACCAAAACCAATTAAATTGATTCAATCCAAACCAATTCAAATATAGATTGGATTTTTTTATTGTTGTCTATATAATGGGTTGGATTAGATGAGTTTTTTCATCAACTGATTAGATTAGATCCGATGGTCAAATATAACAAACCGGTTTTCACCCCTAATTGGAGCTATCTTTGATGAAGATGGTCTTATAAAATCTCAAAGCAAATCCCTTAATTAATACCTTCACTATCCTTCACCCACCCGCCATTAGAATCTCTCAACATCACTATCTTATTCTTTCGATGTCTTTCCACAGTAATATCTAGTATTTCTTTACTTACTATTAATCCAATTAGATTTGTATTTTTGGGACCACATAATCTCCTCTTGCTTCAAAACCTCTTGCAAATCCCTTTGAAGATTGCACTCAAGCTACACTAAGAAAGGTTACATCTTGCACATATACTCCTTTGGATTCCTCTTCAACTCTATCAAGGATTCTCCTCTTTTATTCTAAATAAGACCAAAGACATTCCAATTCCAAGTCTTAAAAATTGGCATTAACTACTTGAAGATTCATTTCAACAAAATCATTCATGTTCCAATTACTCCTCGCAACCTCTCCAAAATTTTCATGTCTCAACCATGCAACCTGGAGCTTGAAAATTCTATCTCTGCTGTAGCCATACCCCTTCCATCTAATTATATAAGATTTGGATGACAGTCTGAATAGACCCTTGCCAACACTTTAGATTCCACCTCAGCGAAAGATGTCCTCCAAGAAGAATTATACATAACTCTATCTAGATTCTCGTAAATTCTCCCTGACCCTTTATAAATCGGTCAACTCCAAGTGAATTTGGACCCTCTGGCCCCCACCTCAGCCAAGTTACAATCATTTGTCCAAGAGCAAATTTCATGCATCTTGTAATGGAACAGGCTTCTCTGCTGAGTTAAGTTAGTGTTGGGCTCATCTCAGTTATTTATCTTGTATTTATCCATTTATTTAGATCATTCATTTATTATTTAACAAAAAAAATCCAACAATGAAGCTGAGCTGATCTCATAACATTGATTGGAACATCCTCTTTTCTTCTCACTTGCATTAGAAGCAAATTAAATATCAATTCCCAAAGAGAAAAACAACTTTCACACCTCATTTTATATACTCTAATGTATATTTAATTTTTTAATTATATTATAAAAATAAAAATGTAAATAAAAAAATAAATAAAATGCATAAATAAAATAGAGATATAAAAAATAAGTGTACATAAATAAATATACACATATAACAACTCATTCCCAAACCCAGAGCACAAACCATCATGTGATGAAACTGAGAATGAGTCTGATTGTTTCTCCAGGGTTTGCAGATCCTTTCTCTTTCCCCCAATAGGTTGACAATCAGATTCATTGGATCATCCTTCGAATAGCTTAGTGTGTATTTTTACTACGTGATTCTCAAGATCATCAGCAAAGGCATGACCAAAAATTTCATTTAAATATATAAATTGATCATTTTGTTAATGACCTGAGAATCGGGTCGAGTTCAACTTGCAAAAAAAAGAAAAGGAAATGAGCAAATTACATGAGACATTTTGAATATACTTTGGTACTTAAGTTGGCTATTCGATGGTGAATTACTAACATATACTTATCTACGTAATTAACCTACTATTTATAGAAAGCTTTGGGGGTCAAACTAGTCATTCTACATCAATTGATGGTTGGTCTTAAGTGAGCCAGAGTTCCAAATATAACAATCATTCAAGAGAATACACATACGTACCAATATATATATAACTATTCTTATACTTATTGTGGACAATTTTTTATCTGACACGCATTATATTCTCATGTTTTCAAGTATGATATGATAAGCTGCCTATATTGACAAAGAATCTTTAAAGGAAAATTTGAAGAGAACTTCTTGTTATAAAGGGGCAAGGATAAGGAAACTTCGTTCCAAGATAAAGAGGTACGTATATGCAACAGAGTTTGTACAGAATTTGCTTAGGAGCATATCTGCTGTCCATTGAAGATTGAAGGAATAAAGATCGAATAGTACTATACGTATATTTATTTGTTCACATTTATTTTTATATACTTCTTTCGTTTTTGTGCATCTATTTTATTTTTACTTTTACAGCATAATTTAAAAAAATTAAGTGTATACTAATATGCACAAAAACAAGTGTGTAAATAGTTTTTCTCATAAAAAAAAAATTGGGGCAACTATATGCGTGGGGAAGGAATAGATGATAATTGTGAACTGGAATATATATATTGGCTGCTTTTTTCCTTCTGCCCTACGGATTCCCATAATTTAGATTTTTTTTAGATGACAATTTATAATACTTTTGTTGATAATCAAATAAATATTCCCAAATTTTCAATGGACGGCTTTTTAATGCAAATTAGTGTTTTTATAAGAATATTCCCAAAATTTATTTTGTTCTAGGGATTCCAATGACATTTTTTAAAAAAAATAAAATAAAATTCCTTCTATATTATTGTTTAGTTAAATCATTTTTTTTTGAGTTTATGTTCTCTAGTTTATCACAAGTAAACAATTTTTGTTACTTAGAATTTATAGTATATATATTAATCGGTTTACATTTAGGGTATTTTTATACTTTTTAAATATAAAACTAATTTTTAATTGAAACAAAGACAAGTAATCACTAAATTATTTTTAATGTGTATGACTTAAAAGTTTTAAACTTAACACTTTTGTTTTAGAATTTTTTAAGGTTCAACTTGCTTTGTTATGAGTCAATACTTGGTTGGCTATAGTGTATACTTAGACTATATATATCCTAAGTTAAAAAAATAAGCACTGATATTTAATTATTTAATTACTTACGGGTTTACCTAGCTTGGTCTAGACAATTTAAGATATCTATCTCCTTAGATTGTAAGGTAGTCTCTTGTACATGTTTTTTGGTACTTTCGAAGGTCTAAAGTCAATTTTTCTTTAAATTTTCCTATAAAAAATTAAGATATTTTTTTTTCATAATATTGTTGATTCTAAAAAAAATTCTCATATTTTAAATTAGATAAAATAAATCTCTTATATTTAAAGTTAAGAACAAATTAATAAATTTTTTGTATAAATAAAAAAATATTTTAATAACGTTTATTTTAATTATTGATTTGAAATATGAGAATTTATTTTGTTTAATTTAAAATATATTTTTTTTTTGGAATTGATAATAATGTGAAAGGATAAATTTTTTTTTTAAATTTTTTTGTTTGTTTTTATTAAATAAAGCCATAACTTGTAAATTGTTTTAAAACCTGATGATTGGCAAATTACACAACGACCAATAGTATTATATATACGTAGGTATAGTCTTAGACTATATTCAGTGAAATTATTTTTTTTTTTCATAGATGTTTAAGTCTATTAAAGTTAAAATAAAAGAAATAGAATATATTCGCACCTATACTACATTCCCACCCTTTTAAATTGCCAAGGGGCACTCTATTTCTTTTTCTAAAGTGATGCAGATGCTTTATTTATTCTTACAATAGAAAAGGCTCCAACGTATCAAATCCAAGAATCTGTATATTTAGGATTAGATATTTTATCTCTAAGGGGAAGGAAAAGATGTAAACCTAAATAATATAATACTAAAGTTACATATAACAAGTAACTCGTATACATCGAATTGAGAGTTGGTTGATTTGACCCGCTAAAGAGCATGAACTAAAATAAGTCTAGAGAAATAGATATTCTCTAGTTGATAGTTATAATAATAAAAGAGATAGAAATAATAATTAAAAAAAAAAAGACACTTTTCATGTAGGTTCACATTTTTTTTTTTTTGTCTATTTTTTTCTTACTCTTCTGACTTTCAACTGCAAAAAATATACGTTCAATTTATGTCCACTTCAATAATGAGGTAATTAGTAACCAATTTAAAAGTTTATAAGTGGTAAAAAGTAAAAATGAGAATGAAAGATGTATATATTCAACAATCTCTTGTAGTAAAGAAGTGGTTTAGTACAGTGATACAATTTTGTAAAAATAAGATGTTAGCACTCTCATATTTTAGGATCAAATCTAATTCCTTCTCTAAATGTTTGATTTAGTATTGAAAATTTTACATTCTTATCATATTTATGATAAAAAAATAATCTCATAATGTAACTTTAACACTAATTTTGAGATCAAACTCAACTCCTCTTTAAATGTTTGAATTAGTATTAAAAAATTTATATTTTTATCTTATTTATGACAAAAAATAAAAAATAATCTCATTATAGCTTCGTCACCAACTCTAACACTGTAACTTTGGCACTCGAGTTCAACATTACCTATGCCTCCTTTTTAAGTAAAAATTTTTAAATTCCTCTTTTAATCTTCAATTAAAAAAAATATTCTCATTTTTAAAAGTCAAATTATTTTATCCTTATTGTTTTTTATTAATTTTTTTGTCATTGATCATTAACATGTTAAAAATATAAATTTATTATTAAATTCCTTAAATTATAACTAATTCAATATGAATTAACTAAATAAATGTTAAATTTTTTCAAAAACATTTTTTATATATACAAATCTATAATACTTAAACGAATTTTATTACTACTAAACCCAATCCTATGTTGGTATTTTATCTCGATTGTTTGCTATACTAGATTGGAGCTAGATTCGAATTAAGGGTGACAGGTCTACACAAAACTTATTATATTCCCTCATTTTTGTTTTTTTGGGTCAAACTCTGAGAATTATGTGAGAATATTTTAAAGGAGAATCTTATAGAATTGAGTGCAAATTTGAGTTGAGTCGATGGCGGTGGAGATTGATCCTCTCGTGTGTCTGGTATTAAACAAAGGATTTTGGAGCCCAAATATTGCACTTAGTTTTAATTATCACAATTTAGGAGGTCCACAACTAGTTTGCACAAATCCCACTTAAATTAATACTAACAAAAATGTTCTGTGGGACCAATAAGCTGAGTCAAGCTCCATGGAGAAAAAATTTTTTTTCTTATATTATTGTTAATTTTAAAAAATATTTTTAATTAGATAAAAAAATTTATATTTTAAGTTAAAAAAAAAATGAAAGTTATATCTTATTTTTTAATTTGAAATGTGAAATTTTTTTGTAATTGAGATATTTTATTTTAAATTGAATATTTTATTGAATTGTTATTATTAAATATATCTTAATTATTTATTTTCATCCATAATTCGATATAATTTTTTGAGTAAAATTAAATTCTTCATTTACTTCCTAAGAAAAGATAGCAGAACGAGCCCAACAAAAACTTTGATCCCAACTTTCTCACTCTAATTAGTTTTCGCTCATTCTTTATCCAAGCCCTCGAGCCAAAAAAGTTTGCGATTTATTTCCTCCGATTCATTTTATTTATTACTTTAGAAAAAATGTTTTTATTTTAACTCATCTATCATTTTGAAAGTTTAAAATAATATTAATTATTTATTTTATTTTGTAATATTTATTATTTTAAAATAAAAAATTTATTTGTATTTCTTATATTATTGTTAATTTTTTTAAAAATATTTTTATATTTTAAATTAAATTAAAATAAATTTTTGTATTTTAAATTCAGAATAAAACTTGACCTTTCATATATATCAAAAAAAAATTCTAATAAAATTTATTTTTATTTATGACTTAAAATATAAAAATTTATTTTATTTTATTTAAAATATAACAATTATTTTTAAAATTAATAATAGTATGAGATGAAAAAGTGATTTTTTCTTTAAAATATGTGTTATTTAATAATTTTAAAATTTTGTCAAGATTTTTATTGCTTTTATATTCACATTTAATAAAATATAAAGAGTTGATAGAATAATTAATAAAGAGATTAAATAAGAGTAATTTAATTAAATTATGATAAATTTCAAATATTATCAATAATTTATTAATACATATATAATTATCTTAAACAGCATATATTATAGAATAAGGAAAGTATTATTTTTCAATTATACTCTTATCTTTGCTAACTTTTATTATTATACACATTCATCATAAAATTAAATAATATCAGAATAAACAAAAATATATTAATTTTTTTAAATATTAACACATTAATTATATTTTTTAATCTATATTTATTAACTTTAAATCCAGACAATATGAAATGATTGAGTACCTATAACAAAACAAAAAATAAAATAATAAGCTGGGTTGAAAATTTATAATCATCCAAGAAAATGTTTTCAAATCACACGTGGTTTGTATCCCAAGAAATGTGGTAGCTACGATGTGACATGTTACAGCTTTCTAGCATTGACCATGATTTATTTATTGGGTCGGTGGCTTAAAATTATTGAAAAAGAATAAAGTAATCCTATTTTGTTCCATAAAACTAAAATGAGAAATATTACAAATATCTATATTCATACAAAAAATTATTATTCACAAATTTGTCGAAAATTTTTAATTATTTTTTATTTTTAAAAATTAAGAAATTCGCTTACACTAATAATAATTTGTCATATTTACTTATTTTTTATAACTTCTTTTAAAATATAAATTTTATAAATTTAATCGTTAAGTTAATTTTTTTTTATATTATAAGTTATATTTATAAAATTTGAAATATAAATTAATCTGTAATTTGCACTACAACAATGATGATTTGTATATGGAAATGTAAACATATGTCGTTTATATATCTTGAGACATTTGCTTTTGCCACCAAGTGTTGTGACTTATTAATGGTGGCTAATAGTTATCTTTTCACAAATGCATCATTTAATACAAGAAAAATTAATAAATTATAATGAAAATCAGAATATGAATAAAAAAATATATCTATAGTTTGCTAGTTCATAAAGTGGAATCACTTTTTAAATTATTTCATTATTTGGTACAGATAACTAATATGAAATAGGATCATAATTTATTCAAATTAAAGACAATAATATCTCTTATTCAAAATAAAGGAATTATAATTAAAGAGGGTAGATTACGAACAAATAAAATGCTAACTCCATAAACATAAAATGAGCATCTTATCTCTCAATGTTGGAATGCCCCTTCTTATTTTTATAGAATAAGACTTGAAATAAAATGGCTATTCATGCCTTTTTTAATGTTTTACATAAAATAAAGCATGAAATAGAATTACTATTAATATTCTATATACTAAACCAACTAAGTGTTTGTCCTAGTGGTAAGTGAAAGATTTGGTATAATAATCATATATATATATATATATGTAAGTGATTTATAGCATGTATTAGAGAAGTTGGAGTTTAGATTTACTTAAAATAGGAGTAGATTCCATGAGAGCATGAAAGAAGAGAGAAAATAATTTTTGGTTGGAGAGCAATTCTAATCTCTTGGTTACAGTACGCAAAGTCATGAATTTATTACTTAATAAATAGTAGTACTATTATTTATAACGGAGATCAGAGACCTTTCATAATAACTCCAATGGGCTATTAAGGTAACTTATCCATCAACAATTAACCCAATATCATGTCCTAGTAATCGGAGTCCACTAAACATAAGTGTAGCTTAATAGATATACAAATCATTGACAAACTTGGGCTTTTGTAACTATACTCTTATAATTGACATAATATTATATCTAAATTTTAATATAAAATTGATTAATGTTAATTTATAATTTTACAATAAAGAGCTAGATTTACTGAAATATGTTGACTTTAGTTTAAATTCATATATTAATAAAAAAGTCGTTATAAGAGCTTTACTTCTATTTAAGTTTTTTAGTTAATTTGAGTCAAATTAATTGTAAATTATTTATTTATAAATTAAGAGACTTGATGATAAGTTGATGTCTACGAATAATAGCCAGCCCTATAAATTATTTTTTTATAAGAATTGTTTTACTTTTAAGAAGATATTCGTATGGTAAAGAAAGCAAAATGTCTCTTGCCCTCTCAAAACTAGAATAATAATTAAAACAGAATTCTTTTTATATGTATATATTTTCTTAAAAAAGAAAAGCATTTTAAAACTACAATTCTAAATTGAAATGTAAAATGTAAAATTCACAAGTTATAAAGACAACCATGAAAGTTCACATTATTATTATTATTACTATTATATTATGTCTAAAAGCACATTTTGATTGTGGGAGATACTGATTGCATCAAGTGTCGGTTGCGTTTTGTTTTATATTATTTTATTATTTTTTTCAAAAAGCACATTTTAATGCATGCATTCTAGAATTACTTTAGTTTTTTTAATATATATATATATAATATATATATTATATATATTATTTTGTAAGATTGCATATGTTCCTTTTTTTTTTTTTTACATGATACTATTGTTAAATGCATATATATTATGTATATTTATATATTTTATTATATATATATATATATATATATATATATATATCATATATATAATTTTTTTACATCTCTTAAAAGTTATTAAAATAGTATTGATTTGTTAACTTAGCAATACTTTTGATGATAATTTTTTAAAAGTTTCTTAATTGGTAAAAAAAAGTTATTAAAACCAGATGTTATGATACGAAATTAGGCTAATCTACAGTCAATTCTATGGACTTAGATTGGGTTTTAACTGGGGAATTTTTTTAACACCCCTACAATTTATATTCTCACCCTCTAACTTTTTTTTGGTATCTGCAAAAATACAATATTTACCCACCCCTCTCACCGGGAACCCTGAAATATGATTACTCCTAGAACTCCTAAGCTCTCTATCTCTCAACCTCACCCACACCTTTATCGTCAAAAAACTTATGGATTGAACAGCAATAATAACCCTTATAAACTTTATATATATATATATAAGTTACATGCCTCCAGATTGTCCAAATAATTCAGAATATTGTTTGTACTGTTATAATAGAAGTTTGACAAGTTTATATTATAAACTTTCGGATAATATATAATTTATAACTGTCATTGTTATACTTTTGATATATAAAATTTGATAATGTATTCTTCAACAATTATTACAGATTATATATAATTTAAAATGTTAAAACATAACATACAACAGCATAGAAATATAAATTATAAATAATTCATAATTATTAAAAAATATAATTTAATAATGTATTTTCAAAAATTATAAATTATGTATATTTCAAAATATTAATACACAATGGGCAAACATAAATATGGATTATCCATAATTTGGAGGTTATACCATCTTGGGTGATTTGTGAGGTTTGAGGTAATAATAATGTTAAGGTGATAAGAAGGTTGCGAATTGGAGTGGGGAGGAAAGCGTTGGGGGTTTGAATGAGTGGAGAATTAGATTATAAGGAAATGAAGGCTTGGGGTGAGAATAGCAATTCCAAAGGTGTTAAAGAAATCCCTGGTATTCTGGTAGTTTCTTCTTGTGCCAAAGGCCCATAGGGGATGATTGAACGATAGGAGAATTAAATTCCCTCGGAAATTCATTTTACGATCATATATCACTTTTAAAAATAATTTTATCCTCTTATCAAAAAAAAAAAAAAAAAATTCAAAATGTTCCACATTTGTAAAAAATTATCAAGATGTACCATTTTTTCAAAAAAAGTTTTATGATCATAATTATTTTCGTTAAAGATGCAACAAAATCAATGTCAAATGTGGTAGTACTACAATACGACAACAACATTTATATATATATATATATATATATATATCATTTAAATATTTATTACTTCAGATTTTAATTAATAAATTAAAAATTAATTAATAAAATAAATGAATAAATAAATATTATAAATTAATTAAATATTTAATATATAAAAATAAAATGATTGAATTAATTGAAAATCTTCATATTTGAGGTGGAGCAAAATTTTCTATTCCATTTTATGTTTCAAACTTTGTGTCATGACATTGAAAATGGTTCAAATTTAATAAAATAATATTATAAATTAAATTAATTAAATTTTTTAACCAATTCTAATATCATAGCACAAAATTTGACATAAATTTTTTTGTCTTATACTAAATAATTATGTAAAATTGACATTAATGTAATATACATTTTAAATTCTAAATTTACAAACCCTTAATCTAAAATCTAAAACCTCAACTTTAAGACTATTAACAAATGGTTTATAATTTTAGGTTTAGGTTAACAAAATCAAAAATAAAATATGAAAAGATTTCATAGAACCGTCAAACCTTTTGAACTCAATAGGCCATGAACTGCAAAGACAAAGTTTTTGATTAAATAGGCCATGAAAATCAGAAGAAAACTTCAGTCAAAAGTCAAAAAAGAACCGTCAAACCTTTTGAACTAAATTACACTTAAATTGTTTGAATGTTTGGGCCATATCAAAAACACAAGGAAAAATTAGACAAGAATAATCGATGGTCAAACAAGAACAATTAAACCTTATGGATGTATTGGAACTTAAATTGAATGGACTGATTCAGTGTTTGCTTTATACAACACCACTTAATTTTATATGAATTCATATTGAGGTTAATAAGGGTTACTTTTGTTCAAAATTCTCCCAATAAAATGTCTAATATAACAAAACCTGTTTTATTCTTTAAAGAATTTTTTTTTTTATCTTTTATAATTCCTTATAACGATTATGCCAATAAAGTTATCTATTTAGTTGAAGCAAACACATTATTTCTAACAAGATTTAGAGCAAAGTAGGTGGGAAAGATATCATAAGTCAAATGTTTGAGTTTAAAACTTTAAAATGATTGATGAAGACAGATTTCTTGTTTATAATTTTAAATCTTGAACAAAGATTAATTTTATAATCAAAGGGTGTGAGGATTTCTTGTTTGTAAAAAAGAATTTGTAAACTTCAAGAGAATACTTGGTTTGTAAGGGATATGATATGGACAAAATTAGCCAATAAATTAATTCATTGTGCTAAGGCTCATTATGGGTATATTGTCTTATAATTATGAGAATTTCATTTAAGTCACTCTTTATAAATACCCTAGCATTAATGACACAAGTATGCATCATTTATTACCCTTCACTATTTGCTAAGACCCATACCTATTACGAGAATATCATCCAAACTACTTAGTATAAATACCCTAGCATTAATGGTACAAGTATGTATCATTTACTATCCTTTAATATTTGCTAAGGCCTATTAAGGGCTTATTGTGTTATAATTATGAAAATATCATCTAAGCCACTCACGGTAAATATTCCAGCATTAATGGCACAAGTATATATCATTTACTATCTTTCATTATTTAACTGACTTTCTCATTGTCCGACTTAATTCTATCTGAAGCATTAGAGTATTTAGATCCGACACTGTCTTTCCCTCAAACATGCAGGATTAACATCCCAACTTGGCAATTATGGACTTAGTTAGATTGTGATACGTGGAATCTTCTGTCCACAAGAGGAGATATTGCTATTATTTAAAACGAGCTTAAAGATGACACCATTTTATTTTATTTTCTTCAAACACTAAATAACAAGATCAACATTGAGAATTAGTCGACTATATATTACATTATAGGATCTTGTATCCGAATTTGCTTGGGTGCCCCCGCTTAGGTTTTGGCTGAAAGTAATTGTCCATCACACACGCAGATGTGGTAGATGCATTTGTTGTGGCCCTGGCAACTCGGAAATTGCGCATCACAGTCTTGGTCGGTGTTGCAGCGAAGCGTCACCACACGCCTCGCTTCAGTTTTCATCTGCAAGTCTGCAAACACAAGTTTGACTTAGCCAACTTTTAATTACGTTTTTGTTATTTTTAATTAATTTTTACAACTTATCAATTACTCAATTCTCATTCTGGAGACTTAAAAAAAGAATTCTGGTGCATGAAATTGTATTTCTTAATCGATGTGGAATAACCTTAAACGACAAATAAAAAAGAATAAAAAGAGTATTTTGCAAGGATAAAAATGTGAATATAAAAGTAAGAGGAATAAAAAAAAGTGTAGAAATAGGTATGCACAACACAACTCTTTGTACAATACCCATGATTTAAACCTCTCATTTTCATTGTAGGAGAGAAATACCAACATTTAATACTTCACAGTACCTAAAAAAGATTGTCTTAAATGAAATAATATTTGTGGAAACCAAAAAAAAGAAAAGCCTAACAAAACAAATGGATATAGAGAGAGGATTAGAGAGCGTACAAGTTGTGACAATGAGAAGGGCAAACAGCAAAACCAGCTTTGATGAAGATTTCGCCATTTCTTCGAATCCTTTGAGAAGAGCAAGCAGATGATAAGAGATGTTTTTCTGTGGGAGGTACCTGCCATTACAAGCTCAATTTATATAGCCAAGAAATGTGATAGAGGTGGAAAGCAGATTATATTATTATATTGCTTAAAGGACGATTTATGTATGTTTTCCTTTGAAATTTGGTCTACTCAAGATTATGTCACCTTTAATTTATTAAAGAAATCGGATACTATATAAAGTGTTCTGTATTTTAGAGAACTTCTTCTTTGTTTTTCTTTGATTGGATAGAGAACTATTTTTCTAATACTTTATATAATATAAAGACAAGAAAAAAAAAAAGAGAGTAAACAGTCATGGATAAGAAAAACAAGTGAGTGGATTTTCAAAACGCTATGGAGTACAATCTTCTGTAGACACTTTTATTATAATCTCAACGGTGGATTAATTTTTTATCAAAAGTTACACTGTACACTTTTTATTTTTCTTACACACTTTTACCACTTCTCTTAATTATGAGTATTTTAATACAAACTCCTCGTTAAAGAGAGTGTTTTTAATAACAACTAAATTATACTCTCTCTATTCCAAAATTATTGTACTTTCTCAGTTCCATTTTAATTGTGGTGTTAGCAAAATATTTTTGTTCAACTTTGACTATATATATATATATATATATTTGTAGTAAAGTGTAAGAGTTTTGCTCCACTTTGACGTCTTTTACAATGCCAATATATAATTATATGCTTTTTTTCCACTTCTATTCTTAAAAAATTAATTAAATTATGATTTTTAAATACTTAAAAAGAATAATAGAGTATTTATTACGAAATTATATTACTTATTAATTAATTTACTTTTTAAATTATTATACTGAAACTTTAAATGACAATCAAAACAAAATGGGTAAGTACTTTAAGGATTTTGCATATGAATTAAGAAATTAATAATTAGTGTAAGGCATTGACCGTAAATCATACCCTTATTCATTCTCTTTTATTTTATTTGATTTATCTTCTAAACATGTCATATTTAAGAGAGATGTGGTGTGTTACATTTAATTAGATAAAAATATAACTAAAGAAATTTGGCTTAGTCTTAAATATTTAAAACTTTAATAGTTTTGGGAAAAAAAGAAAAGAAAAGAAAAAAAACACTTTATTAATCCCATTTTGATTGTCATTTTAACAAACTATTTTTATCCCACTTTGAGTTTTATGATATCAATGCATAACTAAATATATTTTTTTTTCACTTAATTAATGTCTGATTTTTGAATATTTAAAAGAGAATAGTGGGAGTATTTATTACTAAGAGTAGTTAAGTTAAATTGTACCACCACTATTTAATCTCTCAGGTTTAAAATATAGAGCTGATTTAACTAATTTATGTATTTTTAAAAAAATTTCTTTTATGTTTAGTTTTCACAAAAAATATTATACATTTCTAATTTTGTCCTTATTTATTATTATAATAAAACAATTTATTTCAATCTTTCTCTGCTAATCAGAATTAATGGAGACATTATATTATACATTTCCCATACGATATTGTATATTTTCAATACTTCACGGTGCTTATTCCCCATATGCAAGACATGCAAATTTTTTAATTTTTCTAACACACTGACTTATAAATTGGACCAAAAATTTTATTCTAGAAGTTCCCTTATATTTAGGACCGAAAGGAGTATTTATTTATTTTTTAGTTTTATTTACGAGTATTCCCACCCCACATTAAAAGTGAGACTAATGTCATCATGGAGAGAGTAATTACGGTTCCTTCTCCTCTTGACATGTGCTTTCCCGTGGGTTTAAACTCTTGACATTATAGAAGCTCCTCAACCACTGAACTCAGTTTGCTTATCAACTGAGCCACATCTTATTGGTTGTACCACAACCACTTATTTAAGTTATTTATTTTATTCCTTAATCCTTGTATTAAAATCTTAAACGACAATAAAATATAAGACGAAAAGAGTACTTTAAAACTGCAATACTTTTGGAATGGAAGGAGTGTTGGATTTAGCTTCTCTACTGAGTAGAAGATAAATCACCTAACTTAACTATATGTATTTTGGGTGATGACTAGTATTTAGTTGAATGGTTTAGATGTTCTCAATACAAAATTAACCTAGTAGAGAAGCCAATTCCAAGGAGTGTTTATGTACTCTACTCTCAAACGAAACTTCTACTTTATGATTTGTATACTTTTCAAAATTCAAGATTTAGTTCTCTCCCTTTTGGTTAAAAATTAAAGATTTGGTTCTGTAATTGCACTTTTGTACAGATAAAGTTAATAATATCTTGTTAATATGAATTTAAGATTTTCTAGTTGAAGATATAAGAATTGGAGACTTTCTGATGAAAAAAGAAAAGGAATTGGAGACTTGAACTTATAATCAATGTTAACCTTTTTTATTCTGATAAAAAAACTTCTTTTAATAGTTGTATCATGTGTGTTTGTATAATACACTCACTGGGTTATGGTCTGGGGTGTGGCTTTAAGATCATTGGAGAAAAAATTTAGTGCATAAAAGTTGGCTGGAAGATACCTTTACCATTTGATAAAACAAACAAACACAAGAATTGACTATCCTCGTTTTACTTTTCATCAACCAACCAAGTAAGATTACTTGCTAAAAGCTAAACACTCGAGATAAAATTTGTACATAATTTGGCTTTGATATAGAGAGCTTTGATATCTTTCTTCTTCTTTGCGCAAGGTTCTTTGCCCATAGCAAGCAATCAAATTCGTGAACCCTAGCCTGCAGATTTTACTTTGATTTCGCACCCCTTGCAACCATCTTGGAGGAGGATTTTGCACTTTATTTCATAGTCGATTAAAATTATCAAATTTTTTAATTGCTGGGTTGAATGGTGTGCAATCTTTTTATTTTCTTCTATATGTGAAAAATGTAATTTCAGATTTTTAAATTTCATAATTAAAAACCTACGCAATTTAATTATCTGTAGCTAGAGATGAACTTACATTATGAATTTTGAAGATTTGTAATTATATGACAATAATTTTTCTTGAATTATACAAGGAGATAAAAATAATAATTATGTTTACTTGAATTATACAAGAATTTTTCAACAATTATATAAAAAAATCGTTTTTCTACGATGTGCCCATGGGTGTACTGTAGACATTAATAGATTCACATTTAAAATGTAAAATTCTAATAAATGAAAACATAATTTATTATGACTGTATTAATTATACCCATTATTATTTATATAATTCCAACATTGCCCTTATTATTCTAGATAATATTTAGAGTTTTGGTTTTAGAATTTAGGACTTAGAATTTTTAGATTTATATTTGAGGGTTTAAACTTTGATTTTATGAATTAAGGTTTAAAATTTTGTGTTTAGGGTTTGAATTAATGTTTTATGGTTTAAGATTTTTGGATTTAGGATTCACATGTAAGATTTAATCTCACACTCCATACCCTAAGGCCAAACAATAAACACTAAATCTAAACCCTACAACCCAATTGTTAACACTAAACATTAATCCCAAATCATAAATTTTAAAACCCTAAATACTAAAATATAAACTTTAAAATCTTAAAATCTTAAATTATAACTTTAAAGCATAAATTCTAAATTTAAAAACCTTAAATCATAAAACATAAATCTTATACCAAGCATAAATCCTAAATCCTAAAATTCAAAAACACTAAACTCTAAATATTGGATAAAAGGATAAGGACAATATAGGAAAGATGCAAATATTAGCGGGTGTAATTAACGCGGCTATAATAAATGATGACTTCATTTATTAAAATTTTATACTTTTGATGAGAATATATTGATGCTTATAGTATGCTTACGGGCACATTGTAGAAAAACCGATATAAGAATTAGATGAAGGAAGAAGTGTAACATCTAAAATCAAAATTTCCAACGAAAACCATGCGAATAATAGGTTTACTTGAATTTTAGCTTACGGATTTCTAAATTCTATGGTTCAAAACAAGTATAACTTATGGACTTTGATGATCCTTAGCAAAAAAACAAACATACATTACAAATGTCGAAAAATCCAGACCATAATTTCATGGTTCCCCCTATCTGCATAGTATTTAGGCTATAATTCCCATGCACAAGAATAGCAGTAATGGAAAGTTTAAGCTATTGAGGTCTGTTTATACATTAATACATACAAGCACATGTACATTAACTTAATGTATTATATATAATAACAGATGTCCTCCTCCACGGACTTTCAGTTTTGGACCTTATAATAACAACAAATCCATTCTCCTTTCTAGTATTCTTAGCCCACGTCAAGAGATCATTTATGGTTGTAAAGATCTGCAAATCAAATGAAACCTTATGTCAGCACACCATGTCCTATGCAAATGTGTTTAAGAAATTATTATCTAAGTTACTATCTCTTTCTTAGTAAATACATTGCTATAGTCTACCAATATATTTACTGGGGCAACATTCATCTCATAGGGCCAAAACATCCCGCATATTTATAGAGTCGTACATTAGTACAAATAGATACACAATATTCAAAAATATGTTAAAGCTTTTGAAGTTTAATTTTATATTCTCATAAAAATCTTCATTTATTGGCATGTCTACTTTATATGATATATTGTAATTTCAAATTGAGTAGTCTTTTATATTATATTAAAGATATATTTTTAAAATATGTAAGTTGTTTAGTTATAATTACGAAATTTAAAAATCCGTAATAAATATCATTTTACATTATGAATTTTGTTCAAATTCAAAATTTCGTAATACAAAATGTTAGCAATAAAAAACAATTGAAAACTTGAATTTTTACCTACCATTCGACACCAAGGCTTCTAAAATGGTGGAGAACACTTTACCTAAACTGAAACAACAAAAAATCTCAAATAACCTAGGAGGCTTATTTCTAACAAAATAGTGAATAAGAATTTTAGGATCTAATTCCCAGCAATGACTAACAATATAGAGAAAGACTTATTTTCTGGTGCTGACAATATTTTCGTTGATGGGGGGAGGCGGTGCGCAGCGGTCTGTAGCGAAATTTGATGGTTTTAAACTCCTTTGGTTTTTTCGACTGGTGAAATAGGGTGTGTGAAATCTGATTAATAGAGAGGGGTATTTTAGAAATTAAATTTTTTTAGGATGTTCGAAAGTTAATAGAGGAGTTGAAAAAGAATCCTCCAAATCATGTTTGGTGTCGGAAATGCTTCTATATATTCATATTCATTTTAACATTTTTATTTTCTAAAACATGTATATAGAGTTTTCTCTATTTTTATTTTTGTTTTCATTTTTCCACATTTTTATACCTATTCACTATAACAATCACCTAAAATATGTTTTATTTTATTATCGGTCATTTCTCTCTAAAAATAAAAATAAAGTCTATAACATTATAAAATTGCCATCATTATGACAATACTAGAAACAACTTTTTTTTTTTTACTTTTCTATATATTCTATAAAATGATTTTAGGAAAAATATTTACTAAAGCAAATATGCTTTTGCACCTCACATTCATTTTAACTAGAAATAAAAATAAAAAATAGCTAAAGTAACAGCTCTAAATAAATTTCAAACATAATGATTAAAGATTCAATATATTCTGAATCAGAAAAATATTAACATAAAAAATACTCAAACAAAAATATCAAGATTGTTCTCAAACAATGACAAAAAGCCTATGATAAAATTATATACATGCACGTGGGTTGAGGTTACTCCTTGATTCTTTCCCTTCAGTTCCATTCTCAATTTTCATGCCCCATGCCTATATCCAACTGGTTAAAATTGTGGGGACGCATTGGGTATGCATTGCATCATGCCATCTTTTCATTTTCAGAGAGGCACTAGCCGTCCATCTCGAGTATGAAGTCACTTATTAATTTGGATGATTTTGTTGAAGCAAAATATGAGGTATGTAACATAACATATAAAATTATTATTGGACTACCCAATAATAATTAGTCTAGTTGATAAGAATAAAATTTATATTCTCAAAAGACGTAAATTTGAGTTTTTTTATTGATGTAAAAACCTTGTTGTTGGACGATTTATAAAAACTTTTGTAGACGCTCTGAGCTCGGAGACATGCTCTGACCTTGGTGAGCCCTCAAAATCTAATTCACTTCAACTTTTAGCCCCCTACCCAAAATTATTACTGGATCATCACCACAACAACTTAAACCTTTAAAGTTAAAATTGATTTTATATACATTTTAGGTTTAATTGGTTATTGTCATGTAATATAGGTTGTTTTGTTAATTTTAAGAGAAAATTTCAAAATCACTCCATGAACTTCATGTTGTGTATTTGATTTCTTCAAACTTTTAAAATGTGCACACTAACCAAACTCTAATTTCTATTAATAATTTAGCAGAAAAAGTCATATGCATCTTATTAATTTTTCTATTTTCACATACTATTTCTATTTGTTTATCACAAATAAGTAATTAATATAAAATCGGTGCAATACATATGTCTTTACTGTTAAATTTTTAACATAGGTAAAAGTTTAAGTGTAATGTGTACATTTTAAAAGTTCAAAATAATTAAGTATATATTTTAAAAATTTGAGGGTAAAATGCACGTAACACAAAGTTTAGGGGATATTTTTAAAGTTTTCTTTAATTTTAATTAGTGCTGTTTCTTGAAATAAATGTGTTATTAATTTATTCATGAAAACTAATATATTTTATTTTGGAGGAATGCAATTCATCCACCTTAACCTTTTCTTGTGCATTGCTAAGTAACGTCAAGGATTATTCTTTTGGCTAACGTCGGATCCATTTTGGAAGTTTTCGTAGAATAATTCTGGCATATTCTCTTATATCTAACTTTTCTTGTATATTTTAAGGATAACACTAAATTTAACTGATAAATACAACTCATCCAAAAAAAAAAAAAATCTTAGGCTCTAATAACGTAATATGTTAAAACTTAAAAAAAAAAAAAAAGTTTTGTTACTTTTTTAATTTTGTCTAATTTGAACGAAATTATTTGTTATTTGATGTAGTGTTGGACATCATTCCTTTGACACAGCAGTAACTAAAGGAAAATGTTGTGTGGTATTCATTAATGCACACATTTTTATATATTATTTTGTAGTTATTTGTTAAAGTAAAATTATAATATATATATATATAAAATAAATTTACACAAACTACCCACACAATCCACTCCTAACTAAAATGGGAAACGGTTGACAATTTAACGCAAACGTCTGGTAAAGGTAGGAGAAAATCACCGTTTCCATAAAGAACAAACAGATAATTCATACGTGCAAACTGAGCTGTCCTGGAGACTTTCTAGTCCTTGATAGATCCCTCACATCCAGTGTAACGTATTGTAATGTCCATTCACATGCAAACAATATGAGTAATATTTCCCAATTGTTTTTCTTCAATAAGCAATTTGTAATTAATAATCCAATAGTGTCTATCAGTGCGCTCTTTCCTTGCTCTCGAGAGAAAGAAAACTAGCATGTATAAGACACTCTTAACATTCCTGAAGGAGGAAAATCAGAACTCGCCCGCTCATTATTATAAAGATTTCAAATAGTATAAACATGGTAGCGCCAAAAAAAATAAAAATTATTTAAAAACCAACCGTGTGGTTCAATTGGTAAACAAATTAAGTTCAGTGGTTAAGAGGCTTTTACAATATCATGAGCTCAAACCTATATGAAAGCGCACGTTGAGAGAAAAAAATAACCGTAATTATTTCATTTCTCGAATGAAATTAGTCTTACTTTCAACTTGAAGTGTAAGAGATCAAAATAATTATTTATCAAAAAAATATAAACCAAAAATTAACAAGAGACATCCACGAATCATCACCCATACAGCTCTTTTAAATAGACATTGAATAGTTTGAATTACTGTCATCATACCCATCTTGAATTCTAATTTACAATGGGAAACTACACATTCATTTTGATAGCATTAGCTGCTCTATTTGGAGCCCAATTTTATGCTGCTGCCACCACCGTCACCATCATAGGAGCTTCTAATTCATCATCCATGATTGAAGAAGCAAAGCTTAAATTATTTCAGAGTCAGCGGCGGAGTCTGCAAAATTCTTCAAGCTATTGTGAGAGGTATGGTGATTTACATTTCTGCTCTCCCTATGGACCACCCAGTCCTATTTACCGTCCACCACCCGCTATTGCAAGACCACAGAGCACGGATGATGAGAGTGGACACGGTCGCTACCTTATTTTCCTTGTATTGCTAGTTTTATTAGTTCCATGTACTGTTACATGTTGCAGATTGATAAACAAATGCAAGGACGATTCAAGTGAGGATAATAGCGAAGGAAAGGTCCAGTTGAGTATAGACATTTCTCCTTGCGTGGAACTTTGTTGCAGTGGTTAAAATCTGAATGGAAAAGAAGGGAATATGTTTGATGATTTTTTTGGTAATTTATTTTGTAAGAGAACAATGATGATGTGTGTACTGTGTGTGTGAATTACAAGTTGTATGGTCGTTATTACCAAAGGAAGATTTAAATTGAACAAATAATGGTATTATTTTCATAATCTTATCTTAATTAGATGTATTAATTATAGCCAAAACATCTTCTTCTTCTTTTTTTAATTGTTTGATAGGGAAAATATCCTTTATGTTATAAATATAGAAGAATAAGAAAAAGATGACATATAGAGAAGTGGGGAACTTTGTTTTTCTATTTCTTTCTTGCATACATATGATCCATGGAATCTTTTATTTATAGGCATCCCACCATAATGATAGGTATTCTAAAAACCAAGAACAATAATCCAAATTCAATGATAAGTATCCTAAAGATCAAGAGTTACATAAGGGATTCAATGGATTTGGAGTTGAAAAACGATACTGGCATTCCCAATGATGATTTTGGAGTTGAGAAACTAAATGGACATCCACAAAGATAATGGATTTATAATGCTCTCCCTTGGTTGTCCATTTTAAAAGGAATATGTCTCATTAAAACCTTTAGGAAAAACCTAATAGGACAAAAACCCCAATAATATAAAAAAAAGATTATACCATTTTTTGTACACTCCCCTTGTTCACAACATAAATAAAACTTTTAGAGCCGTTGCATTCCAATTATATGTACCAATCTTTCAACTGTTTACATAGGTAATGCATTGGTGACTAGATATTCTAAGTTGTCACTTGAACAAATAGAATTAAACATCAATATATCACCTTTCTTTTGAAGATTATAGGTGAAGAAAAATTTTGGTAAAATGTGCTTCATTCAATCTCCTTTGATATATTCTTCCTATAAGCAACATCATCCTCGAAGAGTACCATTGGAGTTCCTTTGCAAGAGATTTGTCCACACTTCTTTTGAATATGTTGAGTCATATCCATATAGAACTATCTTAACACATTTTCTAATGTAAGATCCTTGGTACATAGGATTCTATTATTTGGAAGTTCAATTTGTAAACAAAGATAAAACCTTTTCTCTTTTAAGATTTCGAACTATTTCTTCAAACAATTTCTAGCTTTTGGGAGCTCTTTAGGAGTTCCAATAATGCTCAAATAATCTATAAAGAGCAATTACAGAAAACTTATGTCCATACCTATTCATAAAATTGCATAGGAAAAAGAGATCACTTTATATCCTTCCTTTTATCAAATACTCACATAGGCAATTATACCACATCTCCAAATTGCTTCAATCTATGAGGATATTTATTTAATTTGATTGAGTACTCATCTCAAGTACTTGAATTGTTTGCTTCAAGCAAATAAAATTCTTCAGGGATTTTCATATAATGTCATTATCAAGTGGGCAACACAAATAGGCAACATCAATATCTATTAGATACAAATCAATTCCTTCATGTTTTGCTAGACTATTAAGTATTAGAAAGCATTTGTATCTACCACAAGTAAATATTTCAAAATCAATGCCAAGCATGTGTGAAAACTCTAGCAACAAGTTTTGCTTTATGATGCCTATTATTCTTTTATTCTTCATGAGATCATTTTCATTGGGCATTACTAAAATAATGGTACATACCTAATATGTTATATGTGTGCACCACACATTGGAATATTTTTTAACAATTTGGGCATGCATAACCCTATGAATACTCAAAGTTGCCATTATTCACAAGCTTGAACAATCTAGTCCATGATTGCGCAAATACAAGATCAAAAGGGATTTTCGTTACATCCATCATAACTTAATCCACTAATGATGACAATATGAATACAATCAATGACATAGATCAATCATGGGTATGCTGCATGGAAAATTTACATGCCATGTGATCTAGGCATGCCTATTTTCCAACTGGTCTTACTGTAATGAGATCACAACTTTAACTTTATTATACTGAATTGTAAACCAAAACCTATAAAGTGTATAACTTGAAACCATAACCAAAACTTTAAACTTTGTAACTCAAGGTTACGAGATTGAATAACCTTATTTCTGATTAGAAAATACTTATGCTATAATGACTTTGAATTTCCAAATCTAACTTTATGCTTTGTATTGCATATCAATGCATACAAAGTCTCTTCATAAGAAGTAATTATATCCCAAAAAATGTAAAATATCATAAAACATTAGAGAGTCAGTTCTAACAAAATTTGAATTTTTCATAAAATCTCAAATTTGTTTCCAAATAAAGACAAATGTATTTGTCTAAATGAAAATACTATTTAAACCAAACTTTTTCTAAAACTAGTAATGAAGAAGTTTTCAACCATACAAAATAATAACTGGTCTCTATGGTATTAAACTAGAGTGATATGTTGCTTCCATGACCACCAATTTGCTATTTCCTAAGCAAATGCATCTTTCACATTGTTTGGCTTTTGGTGGCTCTGGTAATCTTGCCTAGAAACACTTGTGTGAGTAGTAGCACCAAAATCTTTTCACCAAGTACCTCTACGTATCGAATTATCCTTAGTACAAACCAAACCAAGGATTACACCTTTTTTGGCACGTTATGCATGATAATTCTCTCTGCTTGCAGGATTAGTGGGATTTGACCTGACTTGTGCTATATTTTTAATTTTATCCTTATTTATTACAATAATTAAATAACTTATTTTAATATCTCCTTACCAATTAAAAATAATAAAAGCATCATATTGCATATTTTTGATACTTTACCATGTCTATTCCCCATATACAACAATTAATACAAAATGATAAACATGAAAATTTTTTCATTCTTCCAACACACAGACTTATAAAATGGATGAAAATTTTCTTCTAAAAGCTATCTTATATTTAGGATTAGAGGGAGTATTATAATTATTCATTTGGTAGGTTATATTATGTCATGTTATTTCTACAATGACTATGGCAAAGCCAAAATTTGAATAAGAGGGAGGTAATATTAAAAACATATAATACATAATTAAAAAGATTTGGGGACAAATTATAATATAATTGCTTAATTGTAGGGTTGATTTTATTATATTGTTTCCCCAGAAAAACAAAGCGATTTACATTTTGAATGAGATTGTAGGACTTACCCTCTTCATGGTTGACAAACCCTAAGATGCCCAAAGGGGGCAAAACATGATGAATGTCAATCTAGTACATTTAGTGGTGGAGCTTGAACAAAAATATTAGAAGGGACAAAGTATTAGGTAATGTACCCAAGATTTAAAGTCCATAATTATAGTCATACGTCTGTGTGTACATATGTTAATGTCATTGATATGATTGTTGGGCACAAAACAAAAAAAGAAATTGAGACTACTGGCTAGCAAATTTGTCAATATTAAGGTTACAAGAGCATCCTCCTATCTTAAGGAGAGAAAATCAGCAAATTTAATTTAGCAGTTTTAAGGCTTGTTATCATAGTTACCAAATTCATCATTTTTCTCACAAATTGTGAATCAATTCATGATATCGAAAATTTTTTGATTCATCTTAATTCTTGTACTAGAGCGAATTGAAGATGAAGAAATGAGGTATTCTTCACTTTATATATTTCTTCAACCATTTTTTCAATAATAAGTAAATTTATGCTTAAATTTATGCCAAACTTTATATTTTCTTAAAGAACCATAACCAAGGAAAAGAAAAGAAGAAGAAAATGAGAAAGGAGAGGAGGAGAGCCTACATGAAAATATTACAAGATAACATGACTCATAACATATCTTAATATACAGATATTCTAGCATAAAGAAGTCTACCCCTAGTGAATCCTAATTTTTTAAGGTCACTGATCACGTACCCATTCTCGTACATGGATTTTGTAATTATGGTTGTTATTGTTGAAGCTTCTTATCCATTGTTGTGTTATTTGAATTGTCCATCCCAACATTCTCACCAGAGCAGTGTTCTCTGTAGATGGTATGTTCTTTTCTCTGAATCTGATTCTCCATGTGAAACTTAGGATCCGTTTGATTCGCTTTAAAATGATGGATTGGACTGGACAAAAAATTTTGTACTCTGTTTGATTTTAAAAAAGACAATGGTAATGGACAAAATCATTTTGAGATATTGGACAAATCTTCTATTTTTTGTCCCTAAAAAAACCAGGGGACAAAAATTTTATCCACAATACAAAAACTTAAAAGGATAAATTTAACCCCACCTCCTCTATCCAGGCCTTTCAACAAGTCAGCCTTTCAACAAGTCAAATCAATTAAAGCCTCTTTCACTATTTACTCATTAATACTTTTTTTTCCCTATAAAATGACAAAAAAAGACCTACAGTACCATATTTTAATAATTCTAGTTCCGAAAATGCAAAGCAAACCTTTCTTTCAGAATTTAATGATTTTCAGAGTATCAGATTTTAAAAATTCAAAATTATTGTGAAAAAATAGATACAGAGAATAAAGTAGAGAGAATTGAGAAGAGAGAAAAATAGAGCCTCTAAAAGGGCTCACTTTATTCATCCACTAAGGGGGTATATATATACAATGAAAGTGAAACCCTAGCCCTAAAAAGGATAATGTTTATATAATAAATTACAAATAAATAAATACTAAGTCAGCCCTAAGGTAAATGGGTATCCAATCAAAATATTCATAACACTCCCCCCTTAGATGCCCATTACTAAAGAATGTGCCTCGTTAAAAACCTGACTAGGAAAAACCCTGTGGGACAAAAACCTAGTGAGGAAAAGAGTACACAATTCTTTGTATACGCAATCGAATGCTGCCTCATTAAAAACCTTACCAGGAAAACCCAATGGGAAAAAACCATGGTGAAGGGAAAAAGAGTGCAGTGCGTATCAATCAAGTTATTTGTGTCGACAAATTCTAATATTATACAAGATCCTTCAAATATTGTAGAAGTTAATATCATGGTAACAAATTTGCTAGATTGTCCTATTGACAAACTAGTTAAATTGTACCAAGATTTGGTACTTCAGGACCAAATATTTCTTTATCATTCTCACAAGTTCTAAAGAGAATGTATATTCGCATTTAGCGATCATAATAAATATAATTTATATATATATAAAATCACTTTAGCACTTCTACTATATAAGCATTTCAATGCAAGTTATCTCTATAAGTAATTTCTAGCTTTGGAAGCTCTTCAGGAGTTCTAATAATAAATCATCGACACAAATTCACTGATATGTGGACAAATGGGTTATTTTTATATATATTTCCTTCAACACAATTTAACTCAAGTGATCGTATAAATTGTTTCAAGCAAATCAAATCCTTTAGAGATGTCATTATTGAATAAGTCGACTACAACAATATTCATTAGACGCAAATAATATCATTCATGTACTGCTAGACTAAATAAGTACCATTAGATACTTACATCCACCACAATTAAGTATATCTCTTCAAAATCAATGCTAGTTATTTGTACAAAAAATTCCTTGAGTATCATTTTTCTTTTGTACTTACACAAAAACCCATTTATCCATAACTGGCTTTTCACTTCTGATGTTTGGACTACAGGTCCAAAATCTTTTCACTTTTTAAGTGAACCTCAATTGTGTCTTTTCAATTTTTGGCCAATCATTTCTTTCTCTGCAGATCTTTACTAATGATCCTCAATCACATAGCACGCTACATTATATGTGAACATTGTCAACAATATTGATTTCATTCTGGTTCCATCATATTCTATAGAGATCTCTTTATTTTCATAGTTTTCAGGTACCTGAGTTTCCTTTGATTGAGGTGTTAATTCATTCTAAATGCTTTCCTTTTCCAACTGTTTATTCTCTCCCTCCTAATGTTGGAATAAATGATTTATTAAAAATACAAGTGGCTTACCAAGCCACAAATAAATATCATTTTAGTGACTCAATATATAGAGATTTATATCCAACATATGTTTTTAACCTCTATTGAGGTCCCATCTTAATACATTGTGGTGGAGCAATTAACTATTCATTCATAGATGGGATATATTTGGCTCGTGACTATAAACCAATTATAAGAGGGGGTTCAAACTTGTTGGCATGATGCGAATCAATGTTACAACATGAATATTCACATGTTCCCAAATTAATATGGGAAGTTTAGATTTCATAAGTAATGGTCTTGCAATTAATTTTAGGTGCCTGCAAATCCATTTTATGTATTCCAATAGTCACTTTGAAGAGTGAATTCACTAGCATTAACTAGGTGTGTTACTCAACTAGATATAATTAAGGCATTACGCTCTTAATTCAATCTGTTGAACAAGTAATCTCAGAAACTTCAGGTTATGAGTTAACCCAAATATGTGATCATTTAGTCAATGCATCGATTAAAATTAAAGAGTATCTAAATGATCCACTTGGTGGGTCTATAGGCCCATAAATATTTTCACCTAGTATACATTTTAAAAGAAAAGGGATTCACTCTTACTTTTGTAAGAGCAAATAAATTTTCTTTGGAACAAATAACATATGAGAAACTAAACGTTTCGATTGAAGAATCTTCTGGCTCTTCAATGAAAATTCACATGATCATTTTTAATTACTTTTGCATCATTATTGACTCGGGATGGCTCAATCGGTCATGCCAAATAAAAAACTTATTTTGACTTGTAAACTTCTAGTTTACAACAACATATGTTTCAATTGCATATATGTAGTACAAATTAGAGGAAGACACAAATAATTTCTTAATGAAAACATTAACTAGCTCTTCAAGAGCATTTTATCATAATTTTTATTCCTCCAGTTCTTCAGGAGCTCTCAATCATCTTTGTACTACTGAATATAGTAGTAACATTATTTTGTACAATAGAAATGTAAAATCATATAATATGTGAAATTGATAAAGCTTAAACAAGAGAGCAAATAACTTAGAATTATTAAAAGTAAATTAACTAAATAAACTACAACAATAATTTCTTATGTATACTCTCATTACATTCAAGGAAAAGAAATTTGACACATTTAATTGTCACATTATCATGGCCAAAGTCGAAAACATCATTTGATTGGGGCAAAATTGTCTCAACAATTAATCTCTTTCTTTCATTAATACTTGAAAAGATGTTTAGATATACAATAGGTACAAACTCAATGGCCTCAAAATAATAGTAGTTTTTCAAATATCCTTTTACCACTTTTCTTCACTACTCTCTCACTTCTGGTGGGAGGTATTTATAGTATTATAACTAATACTATATTTTCCGAATCATAGCCATATTTGTGCTTATATATCTTGATAGTTTCTCCATTCACTTCAAGGAATAGAAAAAAAATCATTATGAGATAATTGCTTATGCTTTCTAGTAAAGATTTATTTTTCTTTACTACAATATGATATTTCAAATATTACAAAATAAGAGATATATACAACAAAATAATAATGAATAATATTCATAAATTCCCTTTCCTTGAAGGCTGGGACTTGAAATGCATAACCAAAATGTTACATGGGGTCTAAACATAAACTTTGTAAGACACCCTACACTATTGAATATTTCAAATTGAGTGCATAATCCTTCCATAATTTAAAGTAGTGAAACACATAGATAATCTGAGAATAAATAACCTCAAATGATACTCAAAAGTATCCAAACATTAGTCATAATAGCATGTTGAAAGTATAACAAAGAAGCACTAAGAGTGAAGTTGATAAATTTGTAATTTCAACTAAAGTTCTTGAATCGAAGGCACAACAATAAATCAAAAACCAACAAATGATTCAACATGATTTAACACATGCCCAAGGTATGGGTTATTCCATAAACCCCCAACAAATGTGAAGTATGCTCAAATAGCTAGCCCAAAGTATCTCGGTATTGTACTAGAGGGCTTAGTAAAATAATAAGTTAATTTTAACCACCCAAGTAATATGCATTTACCAATGTAACTCATATAGTAAGCTAAATTGAATCATATTAAATAAGATCACAAAATATAAAGAGCTCATACTTACAACTCGATTTCAAGTAACTTTTACTAGATCTTTGTATAGCACATCATCTCTTTCACTTAATTTGTGAAAAAATTAAATGCTACTAAAATGATAAATATTTTCTCCAAAATTCAAAATCACTAAACAATTTATATAATTTAAAACAAAGCTAAAATATTCACCCAAATACACTTTAACATTCATATGCCATATATAATCGACCGATTAATGGCATAATATCTTAATGTATGTTGGGTTAGAAAATGGACACAATAAGTGATATTATTATGACATAAATAGGACATAAAATTGATGAATGCCACTTGCTTCATTTCACTATAATGTGAAAACTTAGACAAGTGTAACTTCAGTTCTTTTAGAACATACATACAATTATTAAAGAAAATTTAACTATCATGCTTTATCTATATGTGAGAACAATTACTATTACCATAAGAAGATCAATAAACATACTCAGAAAAATTACTATGTATAAGCATAACTTGGCTAATAGGAAAATGAGTTAAACTAGTAATCCATTGATATAGAATAAGTAATAAACCAAAGATTCATATAACATGAATGTCTTTGGGGTGTAGTGGCTATGCGCCTAATGTTGAATTAGGGTTAGGCCTGCGTGGGTTCGATTCCCACCAAGGCCACTTTTGTCTCTTTATGGGTGTTATGTGGTACCAGAATAGGAGACCTTGAAAGGAAGAGAAGGAAAATAAAATAAAAAGGTGAAAGACAAAATAAAATAATAAAAAATGTGCATAATAATAAAAATATGCATAATTATATTTCGTATATTATTTGGATATAGATAACTTCAAGAGCTATTTTAAGTGTAGATAATTTCAAGATCTATTGTGTTAATAATTTTATCAATTGAATGGATAACTTCAAAATCCATTTTATACTATTTGAAAAGTGTAGATAACTTCAGGATCTAATGTTTTATATCAATTAGGTAGATAACTTTATCAATTAAGTGGATAACTTCGAGATCTACTTTGATTACGATTTATATGGATAACTACAAGATCCACTTTATTTTATTTGAATGGATAACTTCAAGATCCATTTTATAGAAAATTAATCATTCATAATAAAATTATCCATATTTGAATGAAATAATGAATAGCTTTAGGATTCACTTTATAAGTGGATAACTTCGGGATCTACAAAAATCACTTGTTTATAATAAAAACTTTTATATTTAAATGGATAACTTCTGGATCCACTTTATCAAATTAATTGTTTAATCGTTGATAATGAAATTCCTCATACTGCTGGATGAAGGTGTATCAAATAAAGAAAATTAGAGACAAAATAAAAAATTATCTCATACTTCTAGATGAGACAAATTAAAAGAATAATCTCATACTTTTGGATAAGACAAATTAAAAAAAATAATCTCATACTTCAAGATGAGACAAATTAAAAGAATAATCTCATATTTTTGGATGAGACAAATTAAAAGAATAATCTCATTCTTCAGGATGAGACAAATTAAAAGAATAATCTCATACTTCTGGATGAGACAAATTAAAAAGAATTCAAAATTTTCTCATGCTTCTGGATGAGAAATAAAAAAAGAAATTAAATTGTTTCATAAGATAAAAATTAATTGCTTTCATACTTCAGGATGAGGCATTTCAAAGAAATTAATTTACCTTCATACTTCGGGATAAAGCATATCAATGAAATTAAATTATCACATACTTCATGATGTGATTTAATAAAAAAACTAATTTTACCAAAGCCACATGAATATTGCTTCACCATTTCTGGTGGTGGAAATTTTCCTTTGAAGAGCATATGAGTAGACATTAAAGAAATAAAGGAAATAATTCTAAATTACATAAAAGAAATCAAATACAAAAACCTTTTTGCACAGACATGGTTGCTTGGTCATTTTCGTGAATATGACTCATTCTTCAATTTTGTTCTTCCACGTTCTTCTGGTGCTTTTGAATTTGAAAATAATTGGGATGAATTTTCCTTGTAGCTTCATTGTGCATATACGCAATCTTCACTGGAGAGAAGAACTATCGTGTTGGTAACGTATTGTGAAAAAATAGATACAGAGAATAAAGTAGAGAGAATTGAGAAGAGAGAAAAATAGAGCCTCCAAAAGGGCTCATTTTATTCATTCACTAAGAGGGTATATATATACAATGAAAGTAAAAACCTAACCCTAAAAAGGATAATGTTTACATAATAAATTACAAATAAATAAATACTGAGTCAGCCCTAAGGAATATTCTATTAAATGGGTATCCAATCAAAATATTCATAACAAAAATCAATTTTTTTTTTATATTGTGCAAAATGAACCTATGCAATATATGGATTAGTCTTTTTTTTTTTTTTTCTTTTACAATTTTAATTTTGTAAAATCCAAAAATAAGAATTTTTATATATCAAAATCTTGTCCAATACCTTTTTTCTTTAAAATAACAAACATTGTATAACACAGAGGGTATTATAGTAAATTTTACATTTTTTATCCAATACTTATGTTAATCAAACAGTAAATAATATATAATTTTTTGTCATATGCATTAACTAACAAACAGTAAACAAAACTAGAAGTTACTATATAACTTAACTACTTATGCTGTGCTGTTTTATTTATATTATTCTGTACTGTGTATCAAACACACCCTTAGTAACCTCCCAATACCTGCTATATATATAGGCAAAATTTTGTAATATAAAATAGTACGAACTTACTCAAAATGGAATTGAGCTGTAATTAAATTGGGAAGGTTGAAGAGAATTCTGTTTGAAATTTGCTTCTCTTGTACAGAGACCTTTTTTGACTGAAACTTTTACAAATTTTACTGCTGAATATCTCTTTCTAGTAGATTTAGACATTTTTATCTTTCTAGTAGTCCTTAATACTAGAGGTGTATATATTTGACATTTAATACCTTACTAGCCTACGCTATATCAATATATCATTAAATAGAGAGATTTGAACATTTTTATTTTTCTCAAAGTCCTTAATACTATAGGTACACATGTTTGGCACTCAACACTTTACGGTAACAGTATCGTGAGGTTTGATCTCATTTTAACAAAAAAACACATATTTTATGTAATTATTTTATTAAAACTATTTATTACTAATAAATATTTAATTTTTTAATTGTCTGATATGTTATTTTTATTTATATTGTTGTGATTAATTTATATTTTATTTAATTAATTGAGTTAATTAATGAGTTAGTTCGAGCTCGTAAATTTATAAATTTTGAAATATGTCGAATTTGAAATATTGACTTCGTAAATTAAAAGAAGTTAATTCGTGGAAGTTCATGTGAGCCAGACTTAGCTAAGCGCTGAGGCCATTTCCATCCTTTGTCTTTCTTGTTTTTTGGGTAGGATCAGTACGTCTTTTTGAAAGAAAACTATATCTATCCCTTTGAATAGTTTGTTTAGGCCCCTGCGATACAGGGACAAAGACTAAATAAACGAAAGGATATTAATGCAGATACTATGATTAAAGACAAAATATAGAAGACGAAGAGGTTGGTCTTTTCTTTATCATCTAAAGTATCGTCTACTAAATGTCAAACATGTGTAGAAGCTTTGAAAACTCAACCCACAAAAGAGAAAAAAATCAAAAAGTTAAGCAGATAATTCATCACGCATGCTTCTAACTTCCATTCTCTTTATAACTCCTCTGTCTCAGTCTTCTCATTCTTACACACAAACAGACACAAAGCACAAAAAATGGAAATATCATTGGCTTCAATTGCAATCTGCACTTGCATAGTGACAACTGTTGTATTGGGATGGAATGTGCTGAACTGGGTTTGGCTCAGGCCAAAGAGACTCGAGAGACAGCTAAGAGAGCAAGGACTTCAGGGCAATTCTTACCGCTTTCTCATTGGGGACACAAATCAAATACTTCAGATGCGAAGAGAAGCAAAATCCAAACCCATGAGACTTTCCGATGATATTGTACCGCGTGTTGCAGCCTTCGACCTTCAAACAATTAACAAATATGGTATGCACAGGCTTCTCTCTTATTTTTTCTGTTGAAATTGTTTAGGCAGAGTTAAAGTAAGCTAATTTTTTATTGCCAAATTTCTATCTGGGTTTGTGGTGGCAGGGAAAAAGTTACAAAATTTACCAACTACATGAATTTTGATCCTCTACCTTAGGGAGTGATGCTAAAATTGTTATAATCACAACCACCAAAGAACTTGTTATAAAATTCAAACCTACCTTGTTGAAGGGGAAGCAGAAGAAAAATTTTCAACCATGGGATACACAATTAGTCTATATGGCAGTATCTGAAGTCACTTTTGTATGTAGTATCGAGATCTGTTGCTGCTACAGGTCATTGGTCAATCGTCAGAATCCTTTTTTCTGACTATGAATTGCCAGTAAAAAAGGAAAATCATGTCCGACAACATGCTTGGCTTGAATTTCTCAATCTCATCTTTCGAGTAATTTTGATCCTGGACTGTGAATATATATGCCTGTGATCAGATTATTAGTTGAAGTCTATTTCAATCAACAGTGGCTGATAACACGTCAAATTTGCAGGGAAAAATGCTTTTCAATGGCTTGGCACAAGACCAAGAGTGCTCATCAAAGACCCTGAGCTAATCAAAGAAATACTTAACAAGATTAATGATTTCCCAAAACCACCATCAAATCCGTATTTCAAGTTACTAGCTACGGGGCTGGCAAACTATGAGGGCGAGAAGTGGGCCAAACACAGAAAGCTTATAAACCCTGCATTCAATTTAGAAAAATTGAAGGTCACTTTGTTTGCCCTTTACTGCTTATGAGATCAATTTGATGTCTTCAAACGCGAGCGCTTTTTATCTGTCTTTGCTTTGTGTGACACAAAGTTTTTAACTCATTATTGTTTTTTCATTCTGCCACAGATTATGTTACCAATATTCTTCCAAAGCTGCAACGATATGATAAGCAAATGGGAAGCAATGTTGTCTTCAGAGGGAACATGTGAGATGGATGTATGGCCTTTCCTCCAGAATTTGACTTGTGATGTCATTTCGCGAACAGCATTTGGAAGTAACTACGAAGAAGGACAAAGGATATTTCAACTTTTAAGAGAACAATCTCTACTTGCAATGAAAGTTTTCATGAGAGCATTCATTCCAGGGTGGAGGTAAGACTACTGTGTATATTAGATGATGAACAGAGCAGGTTCATTAAATTAGTTTCTCTTGAAAGAATTAGACTCACCCCAAAGGGAAATGATATGTGCACTAGATTTTATAGTTACTTATAGAGGTAAAACTGTAAAAACGTAAGAGATATCAAAATAAAAATGTATAAAAAGTGAGTGTGCACAAATAAATATACATATAACACCTCTCCACCATAAATTAACAAGATAAAGCTATTATGAGACAACATTGAATAATTTAGTGTCTATCAAAATTAACCAAAAAACTATGATGTCTCTGAGTATCAATGACAAACCCTTCGATATTGGAAAAACCAGAATTGCTTCATCTCATCTTAATTGCCACGGGTTGTGTTTACTCGTAGGTTTTTACCTTCCAAAACCCATAGGAGGATGAAGAAAATTGCACGAGATATAGAAACTTCACTTAAAGGTATCATTAATAAACGAGAGAAAGCGCTGAAGGCAGGTGAAGCCACAATGAGTGACTTATTGGGCATACTTTGTGAATCAAATCAAAAGGAAATCCAAGATCATGGAAACAAGAATGATGGAATGAGTATTCGAGACGTAATCGAGGAATGCAAGCTGTTCTACTTTGCAGGGCAAGAGACCACTTCTTCTTTACTGGTATGGACTATGGTATTGCTAAGTAGGTACCCAGATTGGCAAGAACGTGCGAGGGAGGAAGTCTTGCAAGTTTTTGGCGATAAAAGTCCAAATTTTGATGGTTTAAGCCACCTAAAGATAGTGAGTATTAAATGCTTCTCTTAATCATAGAAGTCAAAAGTAACTTTTTAGCATCTCATTGCATGTTTTTACTAAAAATATCTTTTTCACTTTTAAAAATTCTTCTGTTTTTTTCTTACCAAAAAGGTTTCTTTTTTTGTAAAAACAACTTTTAACAAAAATAAATCAATCCAAACAAGCTTTATTTTGCCCTTGTTGGCATTAACTTTTACCTTGGCGTCTTTTTGTTACAGGTGACCATGATTTTGTATGAAGTTCTGAGGTTATACCCACCAGGAATTTCCCTTGCCAGAACTATTCACAGCGATATGAAACTTGGAAACCTGATATTACCTGCAGGAGTGGACCTCTCCTTAGCAATACTTCAGGTTCACCATGACCACGGACTTTGGGGTGACGATGCTGACGAGTTCAAACCAGAGAGGTTTTCTGAAGGAGTTTCAAAGGCAACAAAAGGCCAAGTTTCATTCTTCCCATTTGGATGGGGTCCTAGAATATGTCTTGGCCAAAATTTTACCATGTTGGAAGCAAAGATGGCTGTGGCACTAATCCTCCAACATTTCTCTTTTGTACTTTCCCCATCTTATGCTCATGCTCCAGACACTGTTTTTACTCTTCAACCACAGTATGGTGCTCAGGTCACTTTGCACAAACTGTAAACGAAAAAAAATAATTAGTGTTATATTTTAGTATCTCACATTTTATTTTAGTTATTGTAATTTATTCAAAAATTATAAAATAATAATATATAATAAATAATTTCACAATTTAAATTAATTGTAATATTAATTGAGACATCAAATGAAATAATAAATTTATTTATAAAATTGGTGATACACATCGAAGATGAATAAAACATTGAATAATTTTATAAAGGTGTATTAGAAAAAGAAGGTAATCATTTTATGCACTTTAAAATAATTTGTAATACCCTAGGGTAGGCATCCCAGATACGGTTGTGTTAATTATATGCCACTTCAATATGCTACTTGCTGGCCACGTATATTTTTCCCCACTAGTTTTATAATATATTATTGTAGTAAGGTTTGGTGATATGACCCAAATTATAAGTTACAAAATTAATATAGTCATTATAAGCTGGCAATGCTTCTAGAACATTCTATTAAATAGAAAGCATTTTGTCAGAGGACACTGGTTTGCAAACTATAATGAGCCAGTTTGACTAACAAGACCTTTTTTTTTTTTTTCAGACTTCTTTTGTTTCATTTTTTTTTTTTTTTATCAATTGTGTATTTTTTTCAATAAATTTATTGACCCACGCATGCTGCTTCATCCATTCTGCATCATAATTTTAACAGAAAGTTTTTGTTATTTTTTATTTGTCTATCATGAGAAGGGAGTTAATTAAAAGATTAAGAAAATACAAATAATTTTGTAAGATAAGATGAAAATAAGAGTTATTTATAAAGTAATTTTGTCATTCCTTTAAATTTATTTATCACTTTCATAGAAAAAAGAAAAAAAATCTAAAGAAAATATTCTTTAACGAAACTTAACTAGATTTAAGTAGAGGTTTTGAAAATAAAAAGAAGTTAAATGAAATATAAACTAACTAGAGAGGTCAGTGTAATATACTCTATGTAATAACATTCACAAAAAAAAAAAAATGGTTAATAGAAAAATAAATGATGTTGATAAAAATAAATAATGAATTTATATATATATATATATATATATACACATATATACTAATATACCAATACTAATATTCTAAAAATATTTTTCAGATAAAAAAAATATTATATTATGGTACAGAATCAATTAGAAGTTTACAACTGGTCGCGTTTGGCTATTTTCTCTTCCTAAACTTGTATAAGCAAACAATACTTTTCAAAAAATATATAAAAAATCCGTCTTGGCCAATTGCCACGTCTTGCTGGTCCCTGGCGTTGTCTTCCTTATCCAAAACTTCCACAGGAAAATCGAGAGGTGCTGAATTGGTTGTCTTTGTCAAATTTTCCCTTTGAGGTTTCCCCACCATATATGATCATGCTCTTATCCATGTAATTACTCTTCAACTATAATATGGGATGCATGTCATTTTCCGTAGACGATAAATAATTAAAATAAATAAATTTTTATTGATTATATGAATATATAAAATTGGAGAATAATTTACAAAGTGCTTATGTATCAATTTACTTTGTAATTTGATTTTTCTACTTTGTCATTGTCATTTTGTTTTGGGGGTGTTTTTGCCCATCTTTCTACAGAAGCAAATAAGTTGAGTTAGTTCTTGAATTAAATTAACTTAATTAGTTATTTTTTTATACTTAAAATATTAATTAATTTAATTTTTTATATTTTTTGTTTATTAATTTAATTTTTTTATAATTTAAAATTTATATTAATTTTATTTTTAATATTTTTTAATAATTTAAACTATTGTTAAACCCATAAATAACTATTAATACTAGAGGTGGGCAAAATCCGAACCAATCCACTTAAACCGGCCGAACCGATCCGAACTATATAGAAACCGATCTGATCCGATTGACTAACGGTTTGGATTGGATTACAAAATTGTCAATCCGATTACAGCGGTTTGGTTTTCAAATTTAGATGTTTAAAATTCAAACTAATCCGAACCGACTGAAAGTTATATTATATTATATATATTTATGAAATAGTTTATTATGAATATAAATTTATAATAATAAATATAAAAACTAGTAAACAATAAACATTTAACTCACGCATTTCCTTTTCGAAATCGAAATCCTTAACTCGCTTTCCCTTTCTCTTCCTCGCCGTCGTCTATTGGTTGCTGCTCGTCGCTGGTTTTGATGCTTAAATTAGATATATTATTTACTACCACTCAAGAAGCAGAAACTTGAAGCTAACTGATAAAGTTTGGAAGAAAAAAAGGAAGAAAATGAATATAAATGGTATGTTAAGTTTATTTATTACTTAGATAAAAATTGTAATTTGTTTAAATTTTTTATGATGACTTTGACTTTGCATTTGTGTATATATGTGTGTTTTTTCCGTAATATTATTCACAAACTGATTAAACCGACCAAACCGAACCGCATTTGAGTGGTTTGGTTTGGTTTGGACTTTTTTTTTAAAATTTGAGAAATTCGAACTGAAAATTATTTACTATTTGGGTTGAATTTTTTTTAAAATCCAAACCAAACCGCTCGATGCCCACCCCTAATTAATACTGATAATTTTAATAAAAAAATTAATAAAAAAATTGAAATATAAAAAATTAAATAAATAAATTTAAAATATAAAAAATTAAACTAATTATAATTTTAAATATAAAATACCAAAATAAATATTTATTTTTTATTAAATGAGTCGATCCTAAATTTTTATAAATTTAATTTATTAACTCATAAAGTTAGTCTATTGTATATATATGTTTAATTATATATATACATAGATTTTGCGAAACATAATGAGAAGCCAACTTTTAAGAGTATACAAATGTGCCAGCACCACTTTAAACTCACGTAAGCAATGAAAATAAAGCTCGGAGATAGCTTGTCAAGCAAGTCGTCAAACCTAGTGGGTTTTGACCCACCCGACAGAGAGAGGCAGAGCCAAAAATAAAAATGGTACATCTTTTCTTATAAACTCTCTCAATTGTGTGTATTTTTTAAATACATACTCTCTAATATGAGGAGTGTCTTATGTATTCTCCAAAAATTTCTCTTGTTCTCCGCTGTGTCCCACCGACAAAGAAAAGAAAAGTGAATATAGCATGCGCTATATCAATACTTGATATTTTTGGTTTTCTCTGTGTTTGATATTATATCTACACGTGTTTATCATTTAACACCTTACTGAAGTAGCACAAATAAGGTTTTATCTTATTAACAAATCATAATATTTTATAGAGATTTTATACATATTTTTTTTATTTATTAATACTATTTATTGATAAATATTTATTTTTAATTGTCTAAACTATTATTTTATTTATTTTATTGTTATTATATATTTATTTTATTTAATTAAACTATCCTGTAAATTAATTTAAACTTATAATTTTTAAAATATATCAACCTTTAAATATAAAAATTAACTTATCAATTAAAACAACTAAACTTGAACTCACAAATTATATGAGCCAAGTTTGATGTAAGCGCTTATCTCATCCATCTATACTATTTCTCTAGAAGATTGAATACATACCTTTGAATAGTTTGTTTAGGCCTCCAGGGTATTGGGAAAAACACAGTCCTTTTTGCTTAAGGAAAGGACAATCATTGATGCTATGTAAGAACGCTAAGAACATATTTAGTTATATAATTTTATATAAGTTTTATATAATATTATTTATATTATTTTTGTGAATTTGATAATAATATATATATATTTTTTAATTTTATACAATTTAAATAATTTTTTTTTATTTATACTATTCTTAAAATTTTTTAAATGAATCTTATAAATTATTTTTTTTTATAAATTATTTTTTTCTTAAAAAATACAAAAAAAAAATCTTTCTCATTGTGTGTATCAGCAATCAAATTTATAACCCTCTTTCTTTACTTTCTTCTATGTTTTTATACTCTAGTGATAAATTTTTATATGTAATGTTACATAAATTTTATGCAACACCTAACTACTACCACCACTAGGTATTCTTAATAAAAGTAGTACGAAATTGGGACTCACCCACCTTGTTTTGCGGACGATGTCGCTGTTTTACTATGATTTTTTCATTTTTCAACTTCAACGCCTATGGGATCATTATGGCACTAACGGCTAACTGCTCTTGTCTAGTCTACACGTAGTACTATAAATCAGAGTCCAAAGTTTCCACCTTGCTAGCAATATTATTGGATTGGATTGATGCAACTTAATTCAGGAGGGATTGGAAGACTTTATTTGGATTTATAGTATTGTATAAATATTTTAATTAAAAATGATTAATGTTTGAGAGAATTTATGAAAATAATTTGAGAGTTTATGTAGGATTTTTGTGATTGATTTTTTTAATGATAAAAATACTATTAAAATAAACTCTAAGATCAAACTCTTAGAACCTGTTTGGTGCACCTGATAGGATAAGTGCCTAATAAGCTTTTATCATATCCAGTGTTTGATGCATATAAGATAACATATTGGATAGGATTATGTTATCATATCATGTGTTTAATATGAGCTAGATAGTTACATGATATGATATAAAATATATCTAAATAACAAAATTACTCTTATTAAAAATTACATATAATTTCTTAAAAATAATTTTTTAATATAATTCTTTGATTATTTTATACACAATTTTTTAAAATAAAAAAATATATAACTAAAAAGTAATTCACATATAAAAAATATCCAAAATCACAAAAGTGAAAAACAAAAACTAAACGTGAAAAATAAATCAATTAAACAAGTAATCTTCAAAGAAGCAAAATAGGTAATCTCCATAAAAATAAAATCTATCATTCAACCGAGAAAGATAATTTCCATAAACGCAAGTTATATTAACCTAAATAAAGTCAGATTAACTATAACCATACCACCATACTTGCTGTAGCTAGGTAAATATTAGTTAATAGGAATTATGTTTCAAAGATTGACACTGTTCCATTTTACTGCAATCAACACAAGTATATGCTTCGTTTAGTGGTTATCATCCTTGATCTTTTTGTTAAAAAAAAAAAAAGAACTAAATTATACCTACGTTTCCTGCTCATTGTTGCAGTGACTATAGTAATTGAATATCTTACCATAGCAATTGAATATCTATAATATTTGATGTAGCAATTGAATATCTTAGAAAATTAAAAGAGAAGAAAAAATGTGGTATAAGTGTAACAGAAAAATTTAGTCTCCATTGTAAAATATCATAACTTTAGATAAGAGCTTGAGTCATTGAAGTAATAGAAACCAAGTCCAGCAAATTATCGTCTCTCTCTCCCTTACATACTTATCTTACAATATGACCAAGCTTTTCCAATATGCTTTAATAAACTATTGTCTAGTACTTTTATATATAATACTCAATCAGTACAGTAAACAATATACATATCAGCTAAACTACAGCAAGCATGGTAAAGTATTAGTTTTGTAAGTTCGTTCATTGTAAAGACTAATTTATTCCCAAATGGGTTACACTAAATTATAGTTATGGGTTTTGTAATTTTAGATCAGCATATATATTCATTGATCACTGGCTGTATTGAAAATATAATTTGAAGAATAAAGAGACACCAAAACCACACCAAGCTCCAATCTTTTTAGCACTTAGTCTTGAACGAAATAAATGAAAACCATGAACCAAAAACACTAAGCCAAACCAAGCAGATACCCAAATCAGAAAAGAATTTCATCCCACATACACAGAACTAATGAAGCCAAACAACAAAGCAAACCTGTGATGTGAGTGGTGGTTGCTATGTCCATGAGTCTGCAAAAATACCATAAAAGACTTAGATTTGAGTATCCAGAATATAGAGGAAGAAGAAGAGAAGAAGAAAAGAAGCTAATAAATATTGCTAGAAATAGAAAAAGAGAAAGGAAAAGAACAAGAAAGAGAACAACTCACTAGAAAAGAGAAGATTAGTAGTCGCCGCCGCACACACGCCACCGAATGTGAGATTGAGGAACAACATAGGTGAATAGCAGGGAGGAGAAAGGTCGATATTGAGAAACCACAGAGGTCAAGGAAGATAGGGGTATAGGAGGAAAGAGAATTTTTTATCCTATCAGGCTATTTTCTAACCCAGCTCTCCCTTTATGATTAAATTTTAATTAGGATGATAGGATAGGATAAGGGACCTAATTAATCTATCATATCCTATTAACTCACCAAACAAAAAATAAGAACATGATAGGATAACTTATCCTATCCTATTCCCCTTATCAGGTGCACTGAACGAACCCTTATAATTTTATGGCAAAAATATCTTTATAATAAACCTTAAAAATTTAACTTTATAATCTTAATAGTAAATCTTAAAATCTTTGAACCTTAAATCTTAAATATTAAATTTTAATGAGTTATAAGTACTTATTTATGTTATTTTTAATAATTTTAACTATTATAAGTACTTGTATAATGATACATCTAAACACAAATAAACTTATTAAATTAATTTTTTTTTTTAAACTTATAACATAAGATATAAATGTTTAATTAAGCTGTTTACCAACACTGGCCTTATCTCTTCCATTCCATCTCGATTTTGTCAAATCAAATCAGAGATCGGAGAGGGTCTAATTTTAATTTTTAGCAGATACTTACAACTGGATCAACTGGCTGGTGTCGAGGTTCTGATCTTCCTTGGGCTTTCAATAGATCCAAATTGTGTAAGCACCCCGATCCGTATTTGGGCCTTGATCCATTATCAAGTGCTCCCATGAGCCCATCAATGACCATGACCCCCTCTTCGCCCAAAACACAAGACAGCGACAGATAGTAAATACTAGAAGAACCTAGATAACGCCACACGTGGCTTATGGAATTATCAGCTCAGTAGCTTCCCAACCGCGGATGAAAAAAAAAAAAAAAAAACGACATTAATGCTTACAAATAATTTACCAACTACTTGAATTTTAATGCTGAAATTGCTCTGATCCCAATCACAAACGAACTTGTTCTAAAATTCAAACCCACCTTGATGAAGGGGAAGCAAAGGAAAAAGTTTCAACCATGGGATACCTAATTAGTCTGCATAGCAGTATCTGAGGTCACTGTTGTATGTGGTATTGATATCTGTTACTACTATAGTCAATGGTCAGAATCTTTGTTTCTGACTATGAATTGCCTCTTAATAAAAAAGGAAAATCATGTTCAACAACACGCTTGGCTTAAATTTCTCAGTCCCACCATTTGAGTAATCAATATCTTATATATAAAATATAATAATTGTTTGACTATGTGTCAATTTTGATTCTGGACTCAGGATAGTATGTGCTTGTGATATTGTTAGATTAGTTGAAATCTAATTCAATCCACAGTTGCTGATAACACATCAAATTTGCAGGGAAAAATGCTTTTCAATGGCTTGGCACAAGACCAAGAGTGCTCATCAAAGACCCAGAGCTAATCAAAGAAATATTTAACAAGATTAATGATTTCCCAAAACCACCCCAAAATCCAGTTTTCAAGTTACTACCTTCGGGGCTGGTATCCTATGAGGGCGAGAAGTGGGCAAAACACAGAAAGCTTATAAACCCTGCATTCAATTTAGAAAAATTGAAGGTTACGTTGTTTACCCTCTACTGCTTATGAGATCAATTTGATGTCTTCTAGCGCGCGTGCCTTTTATTGTTTCTTCATTCTGCCACAGATTATGTTACCAATATTCTTCCAAAGTTGCAACGATATGATAAGCAAATGGGAAGCAATGTTGTCTTCAGAGGGAACATGTGAGATGGATGTATGGCCTTTCCTCCAGAATTTGACTTGTGATGTCATTTCGCGAACAGCATTTGGAAGTAACTACGAAGAAGGACAAAGGATATTTCAACTTTTAAGAGAACAAGCTCTACTTGCAATGGAAATTTTCTTGAGAGCTAACATTCCAGGGTGGAGGTAAAATTACTGTGTCTATCAGATAGTTGATGAACTGATGCATACTCTCTTATACGGTAAATTTTTATAGTTATTTGCATAGGTAAAACTATCAAAAAAATAAGAGACACACAAAAAAAATATAAAAAGTGAACGTGTACAAACGTGTTTACATAGGACCACTCCATCATAAATTAACAAGAAAAAGCTCTTACAAAACCACATTAATTTAGTTTTTATCAAATTAACCAGAAACTATGATGTCTCGGAGTATCAACGATAAACCCTTTGATATTGGAAAACCAGAATTGCTTCATCTCATCTTAATTGACACTGTTTGTGTTTACTCTAGGTTTTTACCTTCCAAACCCCATAGGAGGATGAAGAAAATTGCACGAGATATAGAAATTTCACTTAAAGGTATCATTAATAAACGAGAGAAAACGCAGAAGGCAGGTGAAGCCACAATGAGTGACTTATTGGGCATACTTTGTGAATCAAATCAAAAGGAAATCCAAGATCATGGAAACAAGAATGATGGAATGAGTATTCGAGATGTAATCGAGGAATGCAAGCTGTTCTACTTTGCAGGGCAAGAGACCACTTCTTCGTTACTAGTATGGACTATGGTGCTGCTGAGTAGGTACCCAGATTGGCAACAACGAGCGAGGGAGGACGTCTTGCGAGTCTTTGGCAATGAAACTCCAGATTTTGATGGTTTAAGCCACCTTAAGATAGTGAGTATTGTTTGTTTCTCTTCATCATAGATATACAAATATGGGAAGTAACAGGTTAGAAAAATATTGAGACATAAAAGTGACAAGATATAGTAACTTGTCAACTTGAGATTTTAGGTTAAAAGTAGTGTTGTGTCATGCTCATGAATACATTCTTTTATATAATTCTATTATGTAGTGCTTTTTCTTGTTTTGATTGACTTTCAAAGAAAATGTTTTTGAAGTGTAGAGGTAAAAGTAAAAGTCAAAAATAATTTTTTTTTTAAATTGTGATATTTTTATGTTTCTATTTTTCTCTTAAAAAATATATCTCACCACATACTTTTATCTAAAGTATTTTTTTAGTTTTTAAAGATGATTTTTTTTAATAGAAACTAATTAAAATGATGCAAAATTGCATAGAATAACTTCTTTTTTTTCTGTCAGAAGAACTTTTAATAGAAAAACAATCAATCTAAACAAACTTATTATACCCTTGTTGGCACTGACTTTTACCTGACATCTTTTGCTATAGGTGACCATGATTTTGTATGAAGTTCTGAACCCACCAGTAATTGGCCTTGTCAGAACTATTCAAAGGAATATGAAGCTTGGAAATTTGATATTACCTGCAGGCGTGGATATCTTCTTACCAACACTTCAGGTTCACCATGACCATGGACTTTCGGGTGATGATGCTGATGAGTTCAACCCAGAGAGGTTTTCTGAAGGAGTTTCGAAGGCAACAAAAGACCAAGTTTCATTCTTCCCATTTGGAGGGGGTCCTAGAATATGTATTGGCCAAAATTTTTCCATGTTGGATGCAAAGATGGCTGTGGCACTAATCCTCCAACGTTTCTCTTTTAAGCTTTCCCCAACTTATGCTCATGCTCCAGACACTCTTGTTATTCTTCAACCACAATACGGTGCTCAGGTCATTTTACACAAATTGTAATTGTAAAGTAGGATAGGCGAAGAAAATAACAATCAAAAAGTTTAAGAAATAATTTTAGAATAAAAACTTCTTTTTACTCTTTTACACTATTATTAATTTTAAATAAAACTCTCACATTTTCAATTTTATAAATTAAATCCTCACATTATAAAAATCATATCAAAATCAATTTTTTTGTACAAACAAAAAAAAAATTAAAAAGTATTTTTTGATATAATTTATAGTATGAGAGTTCAACTTATCAAATTTAAAATGTGAGTTTTTTTTTTTTTTTTTTAATTTAATAATAGTATAATAGGACAAAATGATGTTTACTTTGAGGTGTATTAGGAAAAGAAGATAATCATTTTAGGCTCTATCAAGGATTCTCCTCTTTTATTCTAAATAAGACCAAAGACATTCCAATTCCAAGTCTTAAAAATTGGCATTAACTACTTGAAGATTCATTTCAACAAAATCATTCATCTTCCAATTACTCCTCGCAACCTCTCCAAAATTTTCATGTCTCAACCATGCAACTTGGAGCTTGAAAATTCTATCTCTGCTGTATCCATACCCCTTCCATCTAATTATATAAGATTTGGATGACAGTCTGAATAGACCCTTGCCAACACTTTAGTTTCCACCTCAGCAAAAGATGTCCTCCAAGAAGAATTATACATAACTCTATCTAGGTTCTCCCTGACCCTTTATAAATTGGTCAACTCCAAGTGAATTTGGACCCTCTGGCCCCCACCTCAGTGAAGTTACAATCATTTGTCCAAGAGCAAATCTCATGCATCTTGTAATGGAACAGGCTTCTCTGCTGAGTTAATTTAGTGTTGGGCTCATCTCAGTTATTCATCTTATAGTTATCCATTTATTTAGGTCATTCATTTATTATTTAACAAAAAAAAATCCAACCAAAAAGCTGAACTGATCTCATAACATTGATTGGAACATCCTCTTTTCTTCTCACTTGCATTAGAAGTAAATTAAATATCAATTCCCAAAGGGAAAAACAATTTTCACACCTCATTTTATATACTCTAATGTATATTCAATTTTTTTAATTATATTATAAAAGTAAAACTGTAAATAAAAAAAATAAATAAAATACATAAATAAAATAAAGATATAAAAAATGAGTGTACATAAATAAATATATACATATCACAACTCATTCCCAAACCCCTAGCACAAACCATCATGTGATGAAACTGAGAATGAGTCTGATTATTTCTCCAGGGTTTGCAGATCCTTGCTCTTTCCTCCAATAGGTTGACAATCAGGTTCATTGGATCATCCTTCGAATAACTTAGTGTGCATTTTTACTATGTGATTCTCAAGATCATCAGCAAAGGCATGACCAAAAATTCGTTTAAATATATAAATTGGTCATTTTGTTAATGACCTGAGAATCGGGTTGAGTTCAACTTGCCAAAAAAAAAAAAACAAGGAAATGAGCAAATTACATGAGACATTTTGAATATACTTTGGTACTTAAGTTGGCTATTCGATGGTGAAAAGTACTAACATATACTTATCTACGTAATTAACCTACTATTTATAGAAAGCTTTGGGGGTCAAACTAGTCATTCTACATCAATTGATGGTTGGTCTTAAGTGAGCCAGAGTTCCAAATATAACAATCATTCAAGAGAATACGCATACGTATCTATATATATATATATATATATATATATATATATATATATATATATATATATATATATATATATATATATATATATACTATTCTTATACTTATTGTCCATTGAAGATTGAAGGAATAAAGATCGAATAGTGCTATATGTATATTTATTTATTTATTTTTATATACTTCTTTCTTTTTTGTGCATTTATTTTATTTTTACTTTTATAACATAATTAAAAAAATTAAGTGTATATTAATATGCACGAAAACAAGCGTGTAAGTAGTTTTTCTCATAAAAATAAAAAATAAAAATTGTGGCAACTATATGCTTGGGGAAGGAATAGATGATAATTGTGAACTGGAAAATATATATTGGCTTCTTTTTTCATTCTGCCCTAGGGATTCCCATAATTTAGATTTTTTTTTAGATGACAATTTATAATACTTTTGTTGATAGTCAAATAAATATTCCCAAATTTTCAATGGACGGCTTTTTAATGCAAATTTTATTAGTGTTTTTATAAGAATATTTCCCAAAATTTATTTTGTTCTAGGGATTCCAAAATAAATAATAATTCCTTCTATGTTATCGTTTTGTTAAATTATTTTTTTTGGGTTTATGTTCTCTAGTTTATCACAAGTAAACAATTTTTGTTACTTTAGAATTTATAGTATATATATTAATTGGTTTACATTTAGGATATTTTTACACTTTTTAAATATAAAATTAGTTTTTAATTAAAACAGAGACAAGTAATCACTAAATTATTTTTAACATGTATGACTTAAAAGTTTTAAACTCAACACTTTTGTTTTAGAATTTTTTAGGGTTCAACTTGCTTTGTTGAGTCAATACTTGGTTGGCTATAGTGTATACTTAGAGTATATATATATCCAAGTTAAAAAATAAGCACTGATATTTAATTATTTAATTACTTAGGGGTTTACCTAGCTTGGTCTAGACAATTTAAGATATCAATCTCCTTAACTTGTAAGGTAGTCTTGTACATGTTTTTTGGTACTTTCGAAGGTCTAAAGTCAATTTTTTTTAAAATTTTCCCATAAAAAATTAGGACGAAAGTTTTTTTTTTCTTTTTCATAAAATCGTAGATTTTAAAAAAATTCTCGTGTTTTAAATTAAATAAAATAAACCCTTACATTTAAAGTTAAGAACAAATTAATAAACTTTTCATATAAATAAAAAACACTTCAATAATATTTATTTTGATTTTTAACTTGAAATATGAGAGTTTATTTTTTTTAATTTAAAATATAAAAGTCTTTTTGGAATTAATAATAGTATAAAAGGATAAAAAAAAATCTCTAAATTTTTTTTCAATTTTTTTTGTTTGTTTTTATTAAATAAAGCCATAACTTGTAAATTGTTTTAAAACCTGATGATTGGCAAACTACACAACGACCACTAGTATTATATATACGTAGGTGTAGTCTTAGACTATATTCACTGAAATTATTTTTTTTTCATAGAAATTTAAGTCTTTTAAAGTTAAAATAAAAGAAATAGAATATATTCGCACCTATACTACATTCCCACCCTTTTAAATTGGCAAAGGGCACTCTATTTCTTTTTCTAAAGTGATGCAGATGCTTTATTTATTCTTACAAAAGAAAAGGCTCCAACGTATCAAATACAAGAATCTGTATATTTAGGATTAGATATTTCATCTCTAAGGGGAAGGAAAAGATGTAAACCTAAATAATATAATACCAAAGTCACATAACAAGTTACTTGTATACATCGAATTGAGAGTTGATTGATTTGATCTGCAAAATAGCAAGAACTAAAATAAGTCCCGGGGGGGGGGGGTGTTTTATGCTAGAAATAGATATTCTCTAGTTGAAAGTTATAATAATAAAAGAGATAGAAATAATAATTAAAAAAAGGACACTTTTCATGTGGGCTCACATTTTTTTTGTCTATTTTTTTCTTACTCTTCTAACTTTCAACTACAAAAAATCTACATTCAATTTATGTCCACTTCAATAATGAGGTAATTAGTCACCAATCTAAAAATTTATAAGTGGTAAAAGTAAAAAATGAGAATGAAAGATTTGTATATGTTTAAAATTTTTTTGTAGTAAAGAAGTGATTTGGTGCAATAGTAAAATTCTTAAAAATAAGATATTAGTATTTTTATATTTTAAGATTAAATCTAACTTATTTTTTAAATATTTAATTTAATATCAAAAAATTTATATTTTTATCTTATTTATGATAAAAAAATCTCATAATATAGCTTTGGCACTAATTCCAATATCAAATTCAGCTCCTCTTTAACTGTTTGAACTAGGGGTGGGCACGAGTCGAGAATTTGGCCGTCCTGAAAAATTTTTTTAAGACTTTTGTCTCGTTCTGTCTTGGTTTTATATAGGCTTGTCCCGATTTTGTCCTGGACCTGTCCCGTCCCGGTTAAATTTTTTTTAAAAAAAAGCAAAAAAGTATGCATGTATAAAGTAATAAGAGGAGTATTGAAAGCAAACAAAAAAGAAGAAAGGTGGTGTGTAAACAACAAAAATAGAAGTGTAAAAAGTAATAAATGAGACAAATATATATAATTATTGAGAACGGGACATATTTATATAAAGTTCGGGACGGGACTAAAATAAGATTTTGCTTGTCTCGGTCCCATCCCAAAAATTAACCGGGACATAAAATTGTGTCTCGGTTCTGTCCCGAGTCCCAAATTATCCCATCTCGAATCTTTCAGGTTAGGACAGAACCCCTAATTTGAACTAGTATTAAAAAGCTCGTGTTCTTATCTTATTTATAACAAAAAAGAAAAATCTCATTATAACGTCAACACCAACTCTAATATTGTAACTTTGACACTCAATTCGATATTACTCTTGCCTCTTTCAAGTTAAAATTCTTAGATTTCTTTGTTAATCTTAAAAAAAAAAAAAAAAATCTCAATTTTAAAAGCCAAGTTATTTTATCTCTATTATTTGCTATACTAGATTGAAGCTAGATTCGAATTAAGGGTGATAGGTCTACAAGAAACTTATTATATTCTCTCAGTTTTTTTTTTTTTTTTGAAAATCTGAGAATTATGTGAGAATATTTTAAAGGAGAATCGTATAGAATTGAGTGCAAATTTGAGTTTTGAGTCGATGGTTCTACCTTATGAACCCCCCAACTTTAACATTCCCTCCCCAACGTGTGAAATGACTAAAATGCCCATGTGGGCTGAAACAAAGGCAGCCACATCCCTTCCTCCTCCCCCCCTGGCCAACATCTTCTCTAGCCCTCCCTTGCGAAACCCTAACCATTTCATGCGATTATTGTTGCTATTTTTTGTAATTTTCAAGGACAAAGGCAGTGATTTCTGAGTGTGCGTAATTAGTGCGAAGTTCAGTTGCAGTATTACATAAGGTTTGCACTTTGTATTTGTAAGCGTTCTGGGTCTGGTTTTTGGTTATTAAAACGGATGTATATAGCTGAACGAATACATAAAACGGTTCTGCATGACCGTTTTAAGTAATGTAAAGTTTATACAAAAACGGCCTTCCATAGCCAATAAGTTTATTAAATCGGCCATACAGAGCCGTTTTTATAATGTACTTATATGACCATATTTTTTTCTCTAACGGATTTGCATGTCTCTTTTTTGTGATCGGATGTGCAGAGCCATTTTTTGTCTAAAAAAGGATATGAAAATCCGTTATTTTGTCGGACAACTCATTTCTTGAAGTTGAGCTTGTAGATGAAATTGACCGTTAATAATTTAATCTGATAAATGTAGGAGAAGAACGATTGATTATACTCTGAAGATGCATAAGGATTCGTACTTCAACTGTGAATTTATCCCACAGGAAGAAGTGGATCTAACAACGGAGGCAGTTTCAGTTAAAGAGGTTTGTTATAAATATGTTGTGAGACTATGAACTATATTTTTTGATAGTATTTAATGTGTGAAAGATTAAATATTATGTTCACAGACAAATGAAAATGAAATATGTGATCGTGATGGCTCTTTTACAGGAGAAGACTTGACTAACCTGTTCATCACTAATGAAGTACGTTTTTTATACTAAACGATGATAACATAACACAATTTTATAGTTGTTTGATCGTTAATTGATACTGATTTTTTGTGAACAGACATTTAGCACTAGAGATGACCTTTTGGAGTGGGTAAGAGAGATTGCAAAGACTGCTGGCTTTGTTGTTGTAATCAATAAATTGGAGATAGGAGGCGAAGGAAAGCGTGCACAAGTCATATTAGTGTGTGAACGTGGTGGTAAATATAGGCTCACTTCTAAAAAAAACAAAACAGTGCTGGAAACTGCAACAAAAAAATGTGAATGTCCATTTAGATTGAAGGGAAGACAATGGGCAACTGGTTTATGGAAGCTGCGAGTACAATGTGGATACCATAACCATCTTGTAGCTGAGTCATTGCATGGGCATCCATATGCTGGACATTTGAATGAGGATGAGTTAACTATGGTAGAAGAGATAACACAAAACAGGGTTCCTCCTCGAGATATATTGGTTTCTCTGAAGAAGAAAAACACAGAAAATGTCACAACTATAAGACAAATATATCATGCCAGACAACGATACAAGGTAAAGATAAGGGGTCCACAAACTCCAATACAACATTTAATGAAATGTCTGGATGAATCTAAATATTTGTATTGGTATAGGAGTGATGAGGGGTCAGATGTCGTTAAGGACATATTTTGGACACACCCTGACTCAGTAAAGCTATTGAATGCCTTTCCAATTGTTTTGATGATGGATAGCACATATAAGACTAATAAGTATCATCTCCCACTTCTTGAGATTGTTGGTGTGACATCGACAGAATTGACCTTTTCGGTCGGGTTCGCATACATGGAGTCTGAACAAACTGACAACTTTGAATGGGCTCTTGGGAGGTTGAGAGACTTATTTTGGCAAAATGAGTTATGTCCACAAGTCATCGTGACTGATAGGGATCTTGCATTGATGAAAGTCGTGGGGCTTGTATTTCCTACTACAATGAATTTATTGTGTCAGTATCATATTAATAAAAATGTCGAATCAAAATGCAAACAAACCGTGATACTTGGGATATGGTTGTTAGTGCTTGTGACGAGGAGGAGTACTGTCATGCTTATGGGGTGTTTCGGACCACATGCGCTGCACTCGATAGCTTTGTTGCATATGTTGACGATACGTGGTTAAACCCACACAAGCACAGATTTATTCCAGCTTGGACAGACAGGTTCATGCATTTGGGAAACACAACGACAAATAGGTATGATGATTTTTTTTTATTACATATGAAACTTGCATTTGTGATGTATATATGTGATGGTGTTATTGTTATCCTGATTATAGGGTGGAGGGTGCACATGCTAACTTGAAACGAATTTTGCAATCATCTATCGGGGACCTTCATAGCTGTTGGGAAGGAATTAATGCTCTTTTAACATTGCAGCACACTGAGATAAAAAGATCATTTGAACACAGTCTGATGAAAGTACAGCACAAGATGAATCATTCCTTGTTCAAACATTTGCATCACTGTGTTTCACTTGCTTCAACTAGACATTTGTCGAATGAGCTTAAGAGAGCACAGTCATATGTTGGTGTGGACATATTTACATGTGGTTGCCGCATTAAAAGAACCCATGGGTTACCATGCGCACATGAGCTTGGCCAATGGAACAATTTGAGTATGGCGGTTCGTTTAACCTCAATTCACCGTCATTGGAAGACCTTCACATGGGAGGTTGACCATGAAGGTCGAGGGATTGTGCGTTATCGTGAAGTTGTTGACTTGTTATGGGTTAGGTTCAATAGCTTGACAACTGAGGAGGAGCAATGGTTTATGTACCACACAGTTGAACTAGCACGCCCAAAATCTAGTTTATTAAGGCCACCATAAGATAAGGTGAAGACAAAGGGCGGTAAAAAGAAGAGCACGAAGATATCAGAATCATCTACGAAGCGTGACCCCTCATATTTTGAGGTGGTCGATGCACAGTGGGTCATATTGCACAATAACATGTCATCAGGATCAAGACCATCCACAAGAAACTCATTGACACCTGCCAAACCCCCCCGTGCACGTAGTAGATCAGTGGGTAGAGGTTCATTTGAGCCACCAACCAAAGATCCGTCTAGCCAAGACATTCATGTACGTGTAGGTACATTTGACCAATCAGCAAGGCTCATGCAATCTTAGAAGTATGGCACTGTTGGTAGCAATGGAACCATTCCTTTTCTTGATCAATTACTAATATGTATCCATCCCTTCATAGAGGATGTCATTGATGTTCGACCAGATGAGAATTGTGGCTATCGGGCAATTGCATTAGGCATAGGCCTTACTAAGGATGATTGGTTCCGAATACGGGAAGAATGTATTGCAGAGATGATAACATGGCAAGCACTGTATACTGAAATGTTCCTCCCACGAGGATACAATAGATTGCTCTCATCACTTACTGTTGATTCTGCTACATCTGCTGTGTTGCCTGAAAAGTGGATGTCTATACCCGATATGCCATATGTTCTTGCATCCCAGCTTAATGCCGTGGTTGTTATGTTGCATCCACAGTTATCACAAACCTATCTTCCGCTTCACTCTAAACCACCATTTAGTATGTCAAACTCAGATGAAGTCGTGATAGCCTACGTGAATGGGAACCATTTTGTACATGTAATTAATTTGTTCTTTTTTCTGTCATAATTTTGCCACCTGTTTTTACTTTTGATTTATTTCATTTATTGTTGTCACAGGTTAAGCTGAAGGACAACTCTCCTATACCACCTGTTGCACCACAATGGTTGTATGCTGCATCAGTAGAAGCTGATGACTGGATAATACCGTTTTTGGAGCGCATAAGACAGTTTGAGGCCTTGGCACGACAATGTCAAACATAGTTGTGTTGATGTTTTAGTCTATTCATTCATTTATGTTATGTAACGATAAACATTGTTATTTTTGACTAGACAACTATGTACTTAGCATGCTTGGAATTGTGTTTAATTCTTAACAAATTAATTGTTTGACCCATCTGTAGCCTTAACGTTTATTCATAGTTTGTTATGTTTGTGCATGATCAAACGACTATCTATAACCGAAACTATATTAAAACGGTTGTGGGAAACATTAACAATTGTAAAATAAAGACGTTCAGCGGCATACTCACATTAAATAAAAAAACTGAATAAGTTCCATTTGCAAAATGAAATAAATAAACATGTTTCCAAGTACTAGTGACTATGTAAAAGTAATATACATCAATCGAATACATCAACCCCTGGATGGGCCGGCACCCTGACTAAACTGATGACTGATTTGTTCAGCACGGCCGGATGCACAACGTATCTCACCACGAACTAGCTGCAACAACCGGCCAAGGTCCGTTTGCTCGTTCGCTAATCTACGGTCGAAGATTGTGCGTACGTATCCGTCTGCTGTCCTTAAATCATCCTACATAACCCAAATAATAAAAATAACACATTATTAAACACTTAATCATTCAAATACCCAATAAGTAATATGACAAACATCTATTAGGAATCAAGGTACTTACCAACAAGTCATCAATAAGTGAAGGTCTATTTGTCGAGTCCCCACTCATGTCAGGATCTGTCCATGTAGGAGGACTAATGACACGAACTGATGTGGGCAACATGTAAGGATATGATATCATCTGATATCACTCCATGTACCCTGGCTGCACTTGTCCAGGTACAGTCACAGTTGGCCCACGTGCCCTAGCACTCAGCACGTGATGGTCGAAATAATCCCACATGGCATCGACCTCTGACAAGTATATCGGGCCATCATTTGCACGCATTGGAGGCGGTGGAATAGACTGGACAAGTGAGAACTGCCTCAGAACCCGTTCTGGCTTATGTGGCTCCAACCACATCCTAAATCACATCCTACCAGAGAAGAAAGATATAGGGTACAATGGATGGTAGGAGTGAGCATCATCGTACGGGGTCCACTCTATGTCAATATGTCGGAGACAGTCCAATTGTTTCCGTATAGGAGGCACCTGACCACTCCCCCTCCGAGATGACCAACACGCTGCTCTCAGAAGGTCCTCTCGATATGACTCGTTCAGGCGACTGGACTGGCGCATACCGGGGAAATGCTCGTAAATCCACGCCTGCAGACAATGCAACAGGGAAAAAAATTAGTTCGTTTCACAATAAATAAATAGTCATAACGTAATCAAACTATCAACATACCAGTAATAGGGGTAGGCAACCAGCAATCTGTCTCACCTTATGCCTTGCGGCATAACCGAGTTGCCTATATAAGTGGGTCAGACATATGGCTCCCCATGGAAAATCATGAATGTCATCGACGTCTCAAAGCAGCTTTAGGTAATCTGTGCGCACAGTCGTCGATGACTTGTCTGCGAAGATAGTGTAGCCCAGTACAAAAAACATAATTGCCCTAGCTGCTTGGAGCCACCTCCCATAACTGAGCTGAGCAGCTATGATTGTCAGCAGTGACTTAAATCTAATGGCCGCCTTCCTGCATGCTTCAAATTCTTCAATAATTGTCACAGGTGGAACTCCCAGCACATCCACCACTGGCCTGACGGCTTGCTCAATCGTCAAGCTGGGGACAGAAACAAACCTACCTTCCATTGGAAGGTGCAGCAGTGATGACACATCATCTAATGGGATGGTCATTTCCCCGATCGGTAGGTGAAACGTGTTAGTATCTACATGCCACCTCTCGATGAATGCAGCTACTAGTGCCTTGTCAACCATAGAGTAGTCCATCATCAATAATGGCTCCAGCCCTGACTGCCTGACAATGTGACGCACCTCCTCAGGCATTGCGTCATACTGTAATGATTTAATTTTATTCCCATGAATCATGGTTTTGATAAGAGGTCGCTCCTGTTTTGTGCACGACAATTTGTTAGTTATACACAAATTGTATTAAAACCAAATCAAACTTTAATGTACACATACATTAATGTAAATGTCATAGCTTACCCGTTCACCCGCCCATACGTGCGGTGCAGTATGGCCTCCATATCTCCTCAGAATAATCATGCGGTCCACCGGGTGCTGCAGATGTCAACAGGTCATTTCTGCGTATGACTTCCATGACCGTCTCGCAATCTGCTCCGCCAGAATCGTCACCCGAATCAGACTCATCGGAGGGGGCCACAACTCGAACATCCTCCATCAACTGGGGTACAGGAATAGCTTGCTCCTGCCTCTGGTTCACACGCTCCCTCTGCGCAGAAGCAGTCGGTCGTTGGCAGTCACCCGCTTATGCCTGCTGGGCTAGTTCTACGTCTCTAATCAATGGAATCTTCGTTCGTGCCATTTTACTTGCACAGATTATAGCATTGGTGTTAAATAATCAATTGTAATCCCAATAAATTATAACAACATACTTAAACTTAATTTTAAATTAAATTCAACTAAACAAGCAGGCATTAACTCACACAATTTAAAAAAACAAAAAAAATATGTCACTGCACGAACAAAATGGCCTTGTAGAGTTGAAAACAAAACAAAATCGGCCCTATATATCTGTTTAAGAGAAACGGCCCTACAGAGCTGAAAACATATCGAAAACAGCCTTACAGAGCCGCGGATATGTTGAGCTAAAAAAAAATACAAAACGGCCCTCCAAATCAGATTAAGAAACGGCTCTAGTGGGCCGTTTATTCGCTAATAACAAGCATGCAAGTCCATTTTTTAGTCATTCATTTATATAAATAACAAGGCATTAAAACGGCTCTGTAAGGCTGTTTGATTTTCAACAACAGGCCTATAGAGCCGATTATAACATTACGTATGTGAGACCATAAACGGCTATGCCTAGCCGTTTTTGGAATCAAATCGGCCCTGTAAGGCCGTTTATTGCCATTGCCGCGCAGCTTCTAAGCCCTAACCATTCTTGGTCATTTCAACTCAAAATCATACCACCAAAAAATTAACATTGCGAAGGAAGATATAGTATAAGAGAACCCTTACCTTGAATGTGTGAAAATTGGTGCAATCCTCGCAAAATATTTCTGACAAAGAAATTGAAGGGAATTGGCGAGAGGAAGAGGAAGGGAGGGTTTCGGCTTGGGGGAGGGGGGGCCGAAGGTAAAGTGTCCAGAAGGGTATTTTGGGTATTTCAAAAAAAATTAAAATGAGAGGCGTTTGACAAAGTGAGGGGGTTCAAAAATTAAAATCCTTGAGTCGATGGCGGTGGAGATCGATCATCCCATGTGTCTGGTATTAAACAAAGGTTTTTGGAGCCCAAATATTCCACTTAGTTTTCATTATCACAATTCACGAGGTCCACAACTAGTTTGCACAAATCCCCCTTAAAGTAATACTAATAAAAATGTTATGTGGGACGAATAAGCTGAGTCCAGCAGAGAGTGTAGCTCCATAGTTTAGTTTAGAGAAAATTTGTTTTTATTTTTTATATTATTGTTAATTTTTTTAAAATTATTTTTAAATTAAATAAAAGAATTTAATATTTTAAGTTAAGAATAAAAATAAAAATTATATGTTATTTTTATTTTTGAATTAAATTTAAAAAATATTTTTTTAAAAAAATTTGATATTAATGTGAGAGAAATTATTTTTTTCTTTTTAGTTTCCTTCCACAAAATAACCTTGCCACTTTTTGTGATTGACTTTTTTATTGCGTTGATATTTTATTAAACATATTTTAATCATTTATTTTCATTTATAATTCAGTATACATTTTTTTGAGTAAAATCAGATTCTTCATTTGCTTCCTAACAAAAGATAGCAAAACGAGCCCAACAAAAACTTTGATCCCAACTTTCTCACTCTAATTAGTTTTAGCTCATTATTTATCCAAGCCTTTGAGCCAAAAAAGTTTGCGATTTATTTCCTCCGATTCATTTTATTTATTACTTTAAAAAAATGTTTTTATCTATCATTTTAAAAGTATAATATAATATTAATAATTATTTTATTTTATAATTTTTATTATTTTAAATTTTTATTTTATTTTAAAATTTAAAAAAACTCATTTTTATCTCTTACATTATTGTTATTTTTTTTTTAAAAAATTATATTTTAAATTAAACAAAATAAATCTTTATATTTTAAGTCTAAAACAAGAAATTTATCTTTTATATAAACAAAAAATAAATAAGATTCACTTTTATTCATGAATTAAAATGTGAAAATTTATTTTATTTAATTTAAAATGTAAAATTTAAAATTAATTTGTATGAGATGGAAAAACATTTTTTTTCTTTAAAACATGCATTGTTTAAGAATTTTATAATTTTGTCAACGATTTTATTACTTTTATATTCACATTTAATAAAATATAAAAATTTGATAGAATGATTAATTAAAAATTAAATAAGAGTAATTTAATTAAGTTATGATAAATTTTAAATATCATTAATAATTTATTAATATATATACAATTATCTTAAACAACACATATTGTAGAACAAAAAGAATATCATTTTCTAATCATACTCTTATTTTTGCTAACTTTTATTATTGTACACACTCGTTATAAAATTAAATAATATCAGAATAAACAAAAATATTTTTAAAAAATTTTAAAATTAACACATTATTTATATTTTTGAATCTATATTTATTAACTTTAAATCATAGACAATATGAAATGATTGAGTACGTATAACAAAACAAAAAATAAAATAATAAGCTGAGTTGAAAATTTATAATCATCCAAGAAAATGTTTTGAAATCACACGTGGTATTGTATCCCAATAAATGTGGTTGATACGATGTGACAAGTTACAGCTTTCTAGCATTGACCATCATTTATTCATTGGGTCGGTGGCTTAAAATTATTGAAAAAGAATAAAGTAATCCCATTTTGTTCCATAAAACTAAAATGAGAAATATTACAAAGATCTATATTCATACAAAAAATTATTATTCACACATTTGTCGAAATTTTTTAATTATTTTGTATTTTTTAAAATTAAGAAATTCATTTGCACTAATAATAATTTTTCATATTTACTTATTTTTATAACTTCTTTTAAAATATAAATTTTATAAATTTAATCATTAAATTAAAAATTTTTCATATTATAAATTATATTTATAAAATTTGAAATATAAATTAATCTGTAATTTGTACTACAACAATGATGATTTGTATGTGGAACGTACAAATATGTCCTTTATATATCTCGACACATTTGTTTTTGCCACCGAGTGTTGTGACTTATTAATGGTAAAAGGTGTTCTCCCTTCAAATTTTGGGCTAATAGTTATCTTTTCACGAATGCATCATTTAATAGAAGAAAAATTAATAAATTAAAATGAAAATTAGAATATAAATAAAAAATTATCATATTCTATAGTTTGATAGTTCATAAAGTGGAATCACTTTTTAAATTATTTTATTATTTGGTACACATAACTAATATGAAATAGGATCATAATTTATTCAAATTAAAGACAATAATATCTCTTATTCAAAATAAAGGAATCATAATTAAAGAGGGTAGACTGCGAACAAAAAAAAAAAATGTTAACTCCATGAAAATAAAATGAGCAATCTTATCTCTCAATGTTGGAATGCCCATTCTTATTTTTATTGAATAAGAGTTGAAATACAATGGCTATTCATACATTTTCTAATGTTACCAAAAATATGAATTATCATTACTTAAAATAAAGCATGAAATAGAATTACTATTAATATTCTATATACTAAACCAACCAAGCGTTTGTCTTAGTGGTAAGTGAAAGATTTGGTATAATAATCATATATATATTGTAGGTGATTTATAGTATGTATTAAAGAATAAGACTTTATAATTACTTAACATAGGCTTAAATTTCATATGAGTAAGGAACAAAAAAAAAAATCGTCCTTAGAGAGCAGTTTTAATTTTTTGGTTACAATACGTGAAGTCACAACTATATTACTCAATGGGTAGTAATACTTATATTTATAGTAGAGATCAAAAACCCTTTATAATAACTTTAATGGGCTGTTAGATTAACCTACTTATCAATAACTAACCCAATATTATGGCTCAATCCAATAACATAGCCTAGTAACTAGAATCCACTAAACATAAGTGCAACCTAATAGATATAAAAATTATTGACAAACTTGGGCTTTTGTAACATAAAATTGATTAATATTAGTTCATAATTTTACAGTATAGAGTTAAATTTGATTAAATATGTTGAAGTTTAAGTTTGTTTATATACGAAAAAAAGTCGTTAGAAGAGATTTACTTCCGTTTGAATTTTTTAATTAACTCAAGTTAAATTAATTATAAGTTAATTAATTATGAGTTAAGAGATTTAATAATAAGTTAATACCCACAAATAGTAACTAGATCTATAATTTTTTTTTTTTTTCACTTTTAAGAAGACATTCGTCGGGTAAGGAAAGCAAAATGTCTCTTGCCTCTGTCAAAACTAGATTAATAATTAAAACAGAATTCTTTTACATGTATATATATATATATACACACACACACACACACACCATGAAAGTTCACATTATTATTATTATGTCTAAAAGCACATTTTGATTGTGGGAGATACTGATTGTATCTAGTGTCAGTTGCGTTTTGTTTTATTTTATTTTCTTATTTTCTAAAAGCACATTTTAATATGCATTCTAGAATTTCTTTAGTTTTTTTAAATATTTTTTTTGTAAGATTTCATATTTTCCTTTTTTTGTTTTTTCATTTACATGATACTACTGTTAAATGCATATATGTTATATGTCTATTTAGGTCTTTTCCTAGTATTATATTACTTTCAAAGTAATCTATCCAATTTTTTTGGCTCTTAAAAGTAACAATATTTGTTTGTAACTAAGCAATACTTCTGTGATAATTTTTAAACGTTTCTTAATTGGTAAAAAAAAGTTAACCCAAATTAAATCTTAGGCAAGGTGAATGAGACACTCATTTTGGATTGAATTTTTTCTTTGCCCGTCAATGTGATCTCTTCAGTCTCTCTCTCTCTCTCCTTAAAAAAGTTACATGCATCGGGTTTTGTCCAAATTCAAATTTCAAAAAGTATTTATATATATATATATATACACATTATCTAATAATAAAGTTATTATATTAATATGATTCTATTATTTTAATTCTTATTAATTAGATGATATTAATACGATCTTTTTAGATGTGTTTCATTTCTCTATTTTTCTTTTTTCTTTTTTTACCCTTTTTGATATGTAACATATTATAAAATAATTTTATAAATGTCATTAATGGTTTTACTTAAAAAACGGATGTTATGATACGAAATTAGGCTCATCTATAGTCAATTCTATAGACCTAGATTGGGTTTTAACTAGGGTATTTTTTTAACACCCCTTAAATTTATATTCTCACCCTCTAACTTTTTTTTGGATACGCAAAATACAATATTTACCCACCCCTCTAAAACTAAAACCTGTAAAACTTTACATATATATATATATTGTTACATGCCTCCTGATTGTCCAACTAATTCGAATATTCTTTGTAGTGTTATAATACATAACTTGACAAGTTTATATTATAAACTTTTGGATTATATATGATTTGTAATAGTTATTAATATATATATATTTTGGATTATATATATATATATATATATCTTCAACAATTATTATGAATTATATATAATTTAGAATGTTAAAACATAACATACAACAACATAAAAATATAAATTATAAATAATTCATAATTATTAAAAAATATAATCTAGTAATGTATTTTTCAAAAATTATAGATTATATATAATCCAAAATGTAATAACACAATAGGTAACAACATAAAATTATGGATTATCCATAATTTGGAGGTTATACCGTCGTCGGTGATTTGTGAGGTTTGAGGTAAGAATAATGTCAAGGTGATGAGAAGGTTGCGAATTGGAGTGGGGAGGAAGGGGTTGGGGTTTGAATGTGTGGAGAGTTTAATTGTAAGAAAATGAAGGCTTGGGGTGAGAATAGCAATTCCAAAGGTGTTAAAGAAATCCCTGGTGGTTTCTTCTTGTGCCAAAGGCCCATAGGGGATGATTGAACGATAGGAGAATTAAATTCCCTAAAAAATAAGGGAAATTCATTTTACGATTATATATAAATTTTTTTAAAAATTTTATCCTCTTATCAAAAAAAAAAAAATTGTAAAAAATTATCAAGATGTACCATTTTTTTTTTTTTTTGAAGTGTTATTATCATGATTACTTTCGTTATAGATGCAACAAAATCAATGTCAAATGTGGTAGTACTACGATAGGACAACAACATTTATCTTATATATATATATATATATATATATATATATAATTTAAATATTTATTAATTCATATTTTAATTAATAAACTAAATGAATAAATAAATAATATAAATTAATTAAATATTTAAATATATAAAAATAAAAATGATTGAATGAATTGAAAGTCTTCATACGTGAGGTGGAGCAAAATTTTCTATTCCATTTTATGTTTCAAAATATGTGTCATGACATTGCAAATGGTTCAAATTTAATAAAATAATATTATAAATTAAATTAATTAAAATTTTTAATCAATTCTAATATTATAGCACAAAATTTGACATAAAAAAATTTGTCTTATACTAAATAATTATATAAAATTGACATTAATGTAACATACATTTTAAATTCTAAATTTAAAAACCCTTAATCTTAAAATCTAAAACCTCAACTTTAAGACTATTCACAAATGGTTTATAATTTTAGGTTTAGGTTAACAAAGTCAAAAATAAAATATGAAAACATTTCATAGAACCATCAAACCTTTTGAACTCAATAGGCCATGAAGTGCAAAGACAAAGTTTTTGATTAAATAGACCATGAAAATCAGAAGAAAACTTCAGTCAAAAGTCAAAAAAGAACCGTCAAACCTTTTGAACTAAATTACACTTAAATTGTTTGAATGTTTGGGCCATATTAAAAACACAAGGAAAAATTAGACAAGAATAATCGATGGTCAAACAAGAACAATTAAACCTTATGGATGTATTGGAACTTAAATTGAATGGACTGATTCAGTGTTTGCTTTATACAACACACACTTAATTTTACATGAATTCATATTGAGGTTAATAAGGGTTACTTTTGTTCAAAATTCTCCCAATAAAAGGTCTAATATAACAAAACCTTTTTTATTCTTTAAAGAATTTTGTTTTATCTTTTATAATTCCTATACTCTTAAAATCCTAATATTGCTGATCAAAAAGCCGTTGTAACACTGCAACTACAATATGAGATCGCAGTTGCGATTGTGGTCTACAATTTTATAACGATTATGCCAATAAAGTTATCTATTTAGTTGAAGCAAACACATTATTTCTGACAAGATTTAGAGCAAAGTAGGTCGTAAAAATATCATAAGTCAAATGTTTAAGTTTAAAACTTTAAAATGTTTGTTGATGACAGATTTCTTGTTTATAATTTTAAATCTTGAACAAAGATTAATTTTATACTCAAAGGGTGTAAGGATATTTTGTTTGTAAACAAAAATTTGTAAACTTCAAGAGAATACTTGGTTTGTAAAGGATATTATATGGACAAAATTAGCCAATAAATCAATTCATTGTGCTAAGGCTCATTAAGGGTATATTGTCTTATAATTATGAGAATTTCATTTAAGTCACTCCTTACAAATACCCTAGCATTAATGACACAAGTATACATCATTTACTATCTTTCATTATTTACCTGACTTTCCCATTGTCCGACTTAGTTCTAACTTAAGCATCAGAGTATTTAGATCCAACCTCAACACTGTCTTTCCCTCTAACCTGCAGGATTACCATCCCAACTTGGCAATTATGGACTTAGTTAGATCGTGATACGTGGAAACCTGATCTTCTGTTGACAAGAGGAGATATTGTTATTATTTAAAAAGAGCTTAAAGATGACACCATTTTATTTTCTTCAAACACTAAATAACAACATCAACATTGAGAATTAGTCGACTATATATTACATTATAGGATCTTGTATCTGAATTTCCTTGGCTGAAAGTTTGTCCATCACAGATGCAGATGTGGTAGATGCATGTGTTGTGGCCCTTGCAACTCGGAAATTGCGTATCACAGTCTTGCTCGGTGTTGCAGCGAAGCGTCACTACACGCCTCGCTTCAATTTTCATCTGCAAGTCTGCAAACACAAGTTTGACTTAGCCAACTTTTGTACAACAGAAATGTTACTTTCACGCCCATTTTTAGTTACTCCTTCCGTTTATTTTTTATTTGTTATTTTGATAGAAAAGTTTTGTTTTTATTTATTTATCATTTTATAAATTCAAAATAACATTAATTATTATCTTTTTAATTATGTTTTTGTTATTTTTAATTAATTTTTACAACTTAGCAATTACTCAGTTCTCATTCTGGAGACTTAAAAAGAATTCTGATGCATGAAATTGTATTTCTTAATCGATGTGGAATAACCTTAAAGGATAAATAGGTATGCACAACACAACTCTTTGTACAATACCCTTGATTTAAACCTCTCATTTTCATTCGTAGGAGAGAAATACCAACATTTAATACTTCACAGTACCTAAAAAAGATTGTCTTAAATGAAATAATATTTGTGAAAACCAAAAAAAAGAAAAAGAAAAAGAAAAGCCTAACAAAAGAAATGGATATGGAGAGAGGATTAGAGAGCATACAAGTTGTGACAATGAGAAGGGCAAACAGCAAAACCAGATTTGATGAAGATTTCGCCATTTCTTCGAATCCTTTGAGAAGAGCAAGCAGATGATAAGAGATGTTTTTCTGTGGGAGGTACCTGCTATTACAAGCTCAATTTATATAGTCAACAAATGTGATAGAGGTGGAAAGCAGATTATATTATTATATTGCTTTTATAAATGTAGAGTGGAGAAAACCCATTTGAAAATCTGAATCCTAGCATTGATTAAAGGACGATTTATGCATGTTTTCCTTTGAAATTTGGTCGGCACTAACTACTACTCAAGATTATGTCACCTTTATTTTATTAAAGAAATCAGATACTATATAAAGTGTTCTGTATTTTAGAGAACTTCTTTGTTTTTCTTTGATTGGATAGAGAACTATTTTTTTAATACTTTATATAATATAAAGACAAGAAAAAAAAAAAAAAAAAAAGAGTAAACAGTCATGGATAAGAAAAACAAGTAAGTGGATTTTCAAAACGCTATGGAGTACAATCTTCTGTAGACACTTTTATTATAATCTCAACGGTGGATTAATTTTTTTTATCGAAAGTTACACTGTACACTTTTTTTTATTTTTCTTACACACTTCTCTTAATTATGTGTATTTTAATACAAACTCCTCGTTAAAGAAAGTGTTTTTAATAACAACTAAAGTATACTCTCTCTATTCCAAAATTATTGTACTTTCTCAGTTCCATTTTAATTGTGGTGTTGGCAAAATATTTTTGTTCAACTTTGACTATATATATATATATATATATATATATATATATATATATATATATATATATATATATATATATATATATATATATATATATATTTGTAGTAAAGTGTAAGAGTTTTGCTCCACTTTGACGTCTTTTACAATACCAATATATAATTATATGCTTTTTTTCCACTTCTATTCTTAAAAAAATTAATTAAATTATGATTTTTAAATACTTAAAAAGAATAATAGAGTATTTATTATGAAATTATATTACTTATTAATTAATTTACTTTTTTAATTATTATAATGAAACTTTAAATGACAATCAAAATAAAATGGGGAAGTAGTTTAAGGATTTTGCATATGAATTAAGAGATTAATAATTAGTGTAAGGCATTGACCGTAAATCATACCCTTATTCATTCTCTTTTATTTTATTTGATATATCTTCTCAACATCTCATATTTAAGAGAGATGTGGTGTGTTACATTTAATTAGATAAAGATATAAATACAGAAATTTGGCTTATTCTTAAATTTTTAAGACTTGAATAGTTTGGGAAAAAAAAAAAACACTTTATTAATCCCATTTTGATTGTTATTTTAACAAACTATTTTTATCCCACTTTGAGTTTTATGATATCAATGCACAACTAAATTTTTTTTTTTCACTTAATTAATGTCTGATTTTTGAATATTTAAAAGAGAATAGTGAGAGTATTTATTACTAAGAATAGTTAAGTAAAATTGTGCCACAACTACTTACTCTCTTTGGTTTAAAATATAGAGCGGATTTAACTAATTTATGTATTTTTAAAAAAATTTCTTTTATGTGTAGTTTTCACAAAAAAATATTATATATTTCTAATTTTATCTTTATTTATTACTATAATTAAATAATTTATTTCAATCTTTCTCTACTAATCAAAATTAATAGAGACACTATATTATACATTTCCTATACTATATTATATATTTTCCATACTTCACTGTGCCTATTCTCCATATGCAAGACATGAATTTTTTTTTCATTTTTTTAACACATTGACTTATAAATAGGAACAAAAATTTTCTTCTAGAAGTTGCCCTATATTTAGGACCGAAAGGAGTATTTATTTATTTTAGTTTTATTTACAAGTATTCCTACCCCACATTAAAAGTGAGACTAATCTCATCATGGAGAGAGAGTAATTACGGTTCCTTCTCCTCCCGACATGTGTTTTCCCATGGGCTTATCTTAATATTATAGAGACCCCTCAACTACTGAACTCAGTTTGCTAATCAACTGAGCCACATCTTGTTGGTTGTACCACAACCACTTATTTAAGTTATTTATTTTATTCCTTAATCCTTGTATTAAAATCTTAAACGACAATAAAATATAAGACGAGAAGAGTACTTTAAAACTGCAATACTTTTGGAATGGAAGGAGTGTTGGATTTAGCTTCTCTGCTGGGTAAAAGATGGATGACCTAACTTAAATAACTATATGTATTTTGGGTGATAACTAGTATTTAGTTGAATGGTTTAGATGTTCTCGGTACAAAATTAGCCTAGTAGAGAAGCCAATTCTGATGAAAAAAGAAAAGGAATTGGAGACTTGAACTTATAATGAATGTTAACCTTTTTGATTCTGATAAAAAAAACTTCTTTTAATAGTTGTATCATGTGTGTTTGTATAATACACTCACTGGGTTATGGTCTGGGGTGTGGCTTTAAGATCATTGGAGAAAAAATTTAGTGCATAAAAGTTGGCTGGAAGATACCTTTACCATTTGATAAAACAAACAAACACAAGAATTGACTATCCTCGTTTTACTTTTCATTAACCAACCAAGTAAGATTACTTGCTAAAAGCTAAACACTCGAGATAAAATTTGTACATAATTTGGCTTTGATATAGAGAGCTTTGATATCTTTCTTCTTCTTAGCGCATGGTTCTTTGCCCATAGCAAGCAATCAAATTCGTGAACCCTAGCCTGCAGATTTTACTTTGATTTCGCACCCCTTGCAACCATCTTGGAGGAGGATTTTGCACTTTATTTCATAGTCGATTAAAATGATCAAATTTTGTAATTGCTGAGTTGAATGGTGTGCAATCTTTTTATTTTATTATATATGGTGAAAAATGTAATTACAGATTTTTAAATTTCATAATTAAATACCTACGCAATTTAATTATCTGTAGCTAGAGATGAACTTACATTATGAATTTTGAAGATTTGTAATTATATGACAACAATAATTTTACTTGAATTATAGAAGTAGATAAAAATAATAAGTTTACTTGAATTATACAAGAATTTTTCAACAATTATATAAAAAAAAATTGTTTTTCTACGATGTGCCCATGAGTGCACTATAGACATTAATAGATTCACATTTAAAATCTAAAATTCTAATAAATGAAAACATAATTTATTATGACTGTATTAATTATACCCATTATTATTTATATAATTCCAACATTGCCCTTATTATTCTAGATAATATTTAGAGTTTTGGTTTTAGAATTTAGGGCTTAGAATTTTTAGATTTATATTTGAGGGTTTAAACTTTGATTTTAGGATTCATGTTTTATGAATTAAAGTTTAAAATTTAGTGTTTAGGGTTCGAGTTAATGTTTTATGGTTTCAGATTTTTGGATTTAAGATTCACATTTAAGATTTAATCTCATACCCTATATACCCTAAAACCAAACAATAAACACTAAATCTAAACCCTAGAACCCAATTGTTAACACTAAACATTAATTCGTAAATCATAAATTTTAAAACCCTAAATACTAAAATATAAACTTTAAAATATTAAATTCTAACTTTAAAGTGTAAATTCTAAATTTAAAAACCTTAAATCATAAAACATAAATCTTAAAATTTAAAACACTAAACTCTAAATATTAGATAAAAGGATAAGGACAACATAGGAAAGATGCAAATATTAGCGGGTGTAATTAACGCAGCTATAACAAATGATGACTTCATTTATTAAAATTTTATACTTTCGATGAGAATCTATTAATGCTTATAGTATGCTTACGGGCACATTGTAGAAAAACCGATAAAGAATTAGATGAAGGAAGAAGTGTAACATCTAAAATCAAAATTTCCAACGAAAACCATGCAAATAATAAGTTTACTTGAATTTTAGCTTACGGATTTCTAAATTCTATGGTTCAAAACAAGTATAACTTATGGACTTTGATGATCCGTAGCAAAAAAAACAAACATACATTACAAATGTCCAAAAATCCAGAACATAATTTCATGGTTCCTCCTATCTGCATAGTATTTAGGCTATAATTCCCATGCACAAGAATAGCAGTAATGGAAAGTTTAAGCTATTGAGGTCTATTTATACATTAATACATACAAGCACATGTACATTAACTTAATGTATTATATATAATAACAAATGTCCTCCTCCACGGACTATCAGTTTTGGACCTTATTATAATAACAACAAATCCATTCTCCTTTCTAGTATTCTTAGCCCACGTCAAGAGATCATTTGTGGTTGTAAAGATCTGCAAGTCAAATGAAACCTTATCTCAGCACACCATGTCCTATGCAAATGTGTTTAAGAAATTATTTATCTAAGTTACTACCTCTTTCTTAGTAAATACATTTCTGTAGTCTACCATTATATTTACTGGGGCAACATCCACATCTTATAAGGCCAAAACATCCTGCATATTTATAGAATCGTACATTAGTACAAATAGACACAATATTCAAGAATATGTTAAAGCTTTTGAAGTTTAATTTTATGTTCTCATGAAAATCTTCATTTATTGGCATATCTACTTTATATGATATATAGTAATTTCAAATTGAGTAATCTTTTATATTATATTAAATATATGCTTTTAAAATGTGTAAGTTGTTTAGTTGTAATTACTGAATTTAAAAACCCGTAATAAATATTATTTTACATTATGAATTTTGTTTAAATTCAAAATTTCGTAATACAAAATGTTAGCAATAAAAAACAATCGAAAACTTGAATTTTTTTACCCACCATTCGACACCAAGGCTTCTAAAATGGTGGAGAACACTTCACCTAAACTGAAGCAACTAAAAATCTCAAATAACCTCAGGGTGTGAAAAAGGAGGCTTATTTCTAACAAAATAGTGAATAAGAATTTTAGGATCTAATTCCCAGCAATGACTAACACTATAGAGAAAGACTTGAGTGATTTTCCGGTGCTGACAATATTTTCGTTGATGGGGTGAGGTGGTGCGCAGCGGTCTGTAACGAAATTTGATGATTTTAAACTCCTTTGGTTTTTTCGACTGGTGAAATAGGGTGTGTGAAATCTGATTAATAGAGAGGGGTATTTTAGAAATTAAAATTTTTTAGGATGTTCGAAAGTTAATAGGGGTGTTGAAAAAGAATCCTCCAAATCATGTTTGGTGTAGGAAATGCTTCTATATATTCATATTCATTTTAACATTTTTATTTTCTAAAACATGTATATAGAGTTTTCTCTATTTTTATTTTTGTTTTCATTTTTCCACATTTTTATACCTATTCACTATAACAATCACCTAAAAATGTTTTATTTTATGATCGGTCATTTCTCTCTGAAAAATAAAAATAAAGTCTATAACATTATAAAATTGCCATCATTATGACAATACTAGAAACAACTTTTCTTTTCTGTTTTTTTACCTTTTCTATATATTTTATAAAATGATTTTAGGAAAAATATTTACTAAAGCAAATATGCTTTTGCACCTCATATTCATTTTAACTAGAAATAAAAATAAAAAATAGCTAAAGTAACAGCTCTAAATAAATTTCAAACATAATGATTAAAGATTCAATAGATTCTGAATCAGATAAAAATTAACATTAAAAATATTCAAACAAAAATATCAAGATTGTTCTCAAACAATGACAAAAAGCCAATGATAAAATTATATACATGCACGTGGGTTGAGGTTACTCTCCTTGATTCTTTCCCTTCAGTTCCATTCTCAATTTTCATGCCCCATGCCTATATCCAACTGGTTAAAAATTGTGGGGACGCATTGGGTATGCATTGCATCATGCCATCTTTTCATTTTCAGAGAGGCACTAGCCGTCCATCTCGAGTATGAAGTCACTTATTAATTTGGATGATTTTGTTGAAGCAAAATATGAGGATATGAGGTATGTAACATAACATATAAAATTATTATTAGACTGCCCAATAATAATTGGTCTAGTTGATAAGAATAAAATTTATATTCTCAAAAGACGTAAATTTGAGTTTCTTTATTGATGTAAAGACCTTGTTGTTAGACGATTTATAAAAACTTTTGTAGATGCTCTGAGCTCGGAGACATGCTCTGACCTTGGTGAGCCCTCAAAATCTAATTCACTTCAACTTTTAGCCCCCTCCCCAAAATTATTACTGGATCATCACCACAACAACTTAAACCTTTAAAGTTAAAATTGATTTTATATACATTTTAGGTTTAATTGGTTATTGTCATGTAATATAGGTTGTTTTGTTAATTTTAAGAGAAAATTTCAAAATCACTCCATGAACTTCATGTTGTGTATTTTGTCCCAAAAACTTTTAAAATATGTCTTTGATTTCCTCAAACTTTTAAAATGTGCACACTAACCCAACCTCTAATTTCTATTAATAATTTAGCAGAAAAATTCATATGCATCTTGTTAATTTTTCTATTTTTGCATACTATTTCTGTTTGTTTATCACATGTAAGTAATTAATATAAAATCAGTGCAATACATACATCTTTTACTGTTAAATTTTTAACATAGTGAAAGTTAAATTGTAATGTGTATATTTTAAAAGTTTAAAATAATTAAGTATATATTTTAAAATTTTGAGGGTAAAATACACGTAACACAAAGTTTAGGGGATATTTTTAAGGTTTTCTTTAATTTTAATTAGTGCTGTTTCTTGAAATAAATGTGTTATTAATATATTCATGAAAACTAAAATTATTTTATTTTGGAGGAACGCAATTCATCCACCTTAACCTTTTCTTGTGCATTGCTAAGTAACGTCAAGGATTATTCTTTTGGCTAACGTCGGATCCATTTTGGAAGTTTTCGTAGGATAATTCTGGCATATTCTCTTATATCTAACTTTTCTTGTATATTTTAAGGATAACACTAAATTTAACTAATAAAAAAGAAAGAAAATCTTAGGCTCTAATAACGTAATACGTCAAAACTTAAAAAAAAAAAAAAAAAGTTTTGTTACTTTTTTAATTTTGTCTAATTTGAACGAAATCATTTGTTATTTGATGTAGTGTTGGACATCATTCCTTTGACACAGCAGTAACTAAAGGAAAATGTTGTGTGGTATTCATTAATGCACACATTTTTATATATTATTTTGTTGTTGTTTGTTAAAGTAAAATTATAATATATATATATAAAATAAATTTACACAAACTACTCACACAATCCACTCCTAACTAAAATGGGAAACGGTTGACAATTTAACGCATACGTCTGGTAAAGGTAGGAGAAAATCACCGTTTCGATAAAGAACAAACAGATAATTCATACGTGCAAACTGAGCTGTCCTGGAGACTTTCTAGTCCTTGATAGATCCCTCACATCCAGTGTAACGTATTGTAATGTCCATTCACATGCAAACAATATGAGTAATATTTCCCAATTGTTTTTCTTCAATAATCAATTTGTAATTAATAATCCAATAGTCTCTATCAGTGCGCTCTTTCCTTGCTCTCGAGAGAAAGAAAACTAGCATGTATAAGACACTCTTAACATTCCTGAAGGAGGAAAATCAGAACACGCTCGCTCATTATTATAAAGATTTCAAATAGTATAAACATGGTAGCGACAAAAAAAAAAAAATGATTTAAAAATCAACCGTGTGGTTCAATTGGTAAACAAATTAAGTTCAGTGGTTAGGAGGCTTTTACAATGTCATGGGCTCAAACCTACATGAAAGCGCAAGTTGAGAGAGAAAAAAATAACTGCAATTATTTCATTTCTCAAATGAAATTAGTTTTACTTTCAACTTGAAGTGTAAGAGATCAAAATAATTATTTATTAAAAAGATATAAACCAAAAATTAACAAGAGACATCCACGAATCATCACCCATACAGCTCTTTTAAATAGACATTGAATAGTTTGAATTACTGTCATCATACCCATCTTGAATTCTAATTTACAATGGGAAACTACACATTCATTTTGATAGCATTAGCTGCTCTATTTGGAGCCCAATCTTATGCTGCTGCCACCACCGTCACCATCATAGGAGCTTCTAATTCATCATCCATGATTGAAGAAGCAAAGCTTAAATTACTTCAGAGTCAGCGGCGGAGTCTGCAAAATTCTTCAAGCTATTGTGAGAGGTATGGTGATTTACGTTTCTGCTCTCCCTATGGACCACCCCCTCCTATTTACCGTCCACCACCCGCTATTGCAAGACCACAGAGCACGGATGATGAGAGTGGACACGGTCGCTACCTTATTTTCCTTGTATTGCTAGTTTTATTAGTTCCATGTACTGTTATATGTTGCAGATTGATAAACAAATGCAAGGACGATTCAAGCGAGGATAATAGCGAAGGAAAGGTCCAGTTGAATATAGACATTTCTCCTTGTTTGGAACTTTGTTGCAGTGGTTAAAATCTGAATGGAAAAGAAGGGAATATGTTTGATGATTTTTTTGGTAATTTATTTTGTAAGAGAACAATTATGATGTGTGTACTGTGTGTGTGAATTACAAGTTGTATGGTCGTTATTACTAAAGCAAGATTTAAATTGAACAAATAATGGTAATATTTTCATAATCTTATATTAATTAGATGTATTAATTATAGCCAAAACATCATCTTTTTTTTTTTTATTGTTTGATAGGGAAAATATCCTTTATGTTATAAAATAAAGAAGAATAAGAAAAAGATGACATATAGAGAAGTAGGGAACTTTGTTTTTCTATTTCTTTCTTGCATACATATGATCCATGGAATCTTTTATTTATAGGCATCCCACCATAATGATAGGTATTCTAAAAACCAAGAACAATAATCCAAATTCAATGATAAGTATCCTAAAGATCAAGAGTTACATAAGGGATTCAATGGATTTGGAGTTGAAAAACCATATTGGCATTCACAATGATGATTTTGGAGTTGAGAAACTAAATGGACATCCACAAAGATAATGAATTTATAATGCTCTCCCTTGGTTGTCCATTTTAAAAGGAATATGTCTCATTAAAACCTTATTAGAAAAAACCTAATAGGACAAAAACCCCAATAATAATAATAAAAAAAAGATTATACCATTTTTTGCACACTCCCCTTGTTCACAACATAAATAAAACTTTTAGAGCCGTTGCATTCCAGTTATATGTACCAATCTTTGAACTGTTTACATAGGTAATGCATTGGTGACTAGATATGCTAAGTTGTCACTTGAACAAATAGAATTAAACATCAATATATCACCTTTCTTTTGAAGATTATAGGTGAAGAAAAATTTTGGTAAAATTTGCTTCATTCAATCTCCTTTGATATATTCTTCCTATAAGCAACATCATCCTTGAAGAGTACCATTGGAGTTCCTACGCAAGAGATTTGTCCACACTTCTTTTGAATATGTTGAGCCATATCCATATAGAACTATCTTAACACATTTTCTAATGTAAGCTCCTTGGTACATAAAATTCTATTGTTTGGAAGTTCAATTTGTAAACCAAGATAAAACCTTTTCTCTTTTAAGATTTTGAACTATTTCTTCAAACAATTTCTAGCTTTTGGGAGCTCTTTAGGAGTTCCAATAATGCTCAAATAATCTATAAAGAGCAATTACGGAAAACTTATATCCATACCTATTCATAAAATTGCATAGGAAAAAGAGATCACTTTATATCCTTCCTTTTATCAAATACTCACATAGGCAATTATACCACATCTCCAAATTGCTTCAATGTATGAGGATATTTATTTAATTTGATTGAGTACTCATCTCAAGTACTTGAATTGTTTGCTTCAAGCAAATAAAATTCTTCAGGGTTTTCATATAATGTCATTATCAAGTGGGCAACACAAATAGGCTACATCAATATCTATTAGATGCAAATCAATTCCTTCATGTATTGCTAGACTATTAAGTATTAGAAAGTATTTGTATCTACCACAAGTAAATATTTCAAAATCAATGCCAAGCATATGTGAAAACTCTAGCAACAAGTTTTGCTTTATGAAGCCTATTATTCTTTTATTCTTTATTATATCATTTTAATTGGGCATTACTAAAATAATGGTACATACCTAATATGTTATATGTGCACACCACACATTGGAATATTTTCCCACAATTTACCACATGGTGCACACATGTAACTACTTAGGCATGCATAACCCTATGAGCACTCTAAGTTGCCATTATTCACAAGCCTGAACAATCTAGTCCATGATTGCACAAATACAAGATCAAAAGGGATTTTCGTTACATCCATCATAACTTAATCCACTAATGATGACAATATAAATACAATCAATGACATAGATCAATCATGGGTATGCTGCATGGAAAATTTACATGCCATGTGATCTACGCATGTCTATTTTCCAACTGGTCCTAATGTAATGAGATCACAACTTTGACTTTATTATACTGAATTGTAAACCAAAACCTATAAAGTGTATAACTTGTAACCATAACCAAAATTTTAAACTTTGTAACTCAAGGTTACAAGATTGAATAACTTTATGTCTGATTAGAAAATACTTATGCTATAATGACTTTGAATTTTCCAAATCTAACTTTATGCTTTGTATTGCATATCAATGCATACAAAGTCTCTTCATAAGAAGTAATTATATCCCAAAAAATTTAAAATATCATAAAACATGAGAGAGTCAGTTCTAACAAAATTTAAATTTTTCATAAAATCTCAAATTTGTTTCCAAATAAAGACAAATGTATTTGTCTAAATGAAAATACTATTTAAACCAAACTTTTTCTAAAACTAGTAATGAAGAAGTTTTCAACCATACTAAATAATAACTGGTCTCTATGGTATTAAACTGGAGTGATATGTTGCTTCCATGACCACCAATTTGCTATTTCCTAAGCAAATGCATCTTTCACATTGTTTGGCTTTTGGTGGCTCTGGTAATCTTGCCTAGAAACACTTGTGTGAGTATTAGCACCGGAATCTTTTCACCAAGTACCTCTAAGTATCGAATTATCCTTAGTACAAGCCAAACCAAGGATTATACCTTTTTTGGCACGTTATGCATGATAATTCTCTCTGTTTGCAGGATTAGTGGGATTTGACCTGACTTGTGCTATATTTTTAATTTTATCCTCATTTATTACAATAATTAAATAACTTATTTTAATATCTCTTTACCAATTAAAAATAATAAAAGCATCATATTGCATATTTTTGATACTTTACCATGTCTATTCCCTATATACAACAATTAATACAAAATGATAAACATGAAAATTTTTTCATTCTTCCAACACACCGACTTATAAAATGGATCAAAATTTTCTTCTAAAAGTGATCTTATATTTAGGATTAGAGGGAGTATTATAATTATTCATCTACGAGGTTATATTACGTCGTGTTATTTCTACAATGACTATGGCAAAGCCAAAATTTGAATAAGAGGGAGGTAATATTAAAAACATATACTACATAATAAAAAAGATTTGGGGACGAATTATAATATAATTGCTTAATTGTAGGGTTGATTTTATTATATTGTTTCCCAAGAAAAACAAAGCCATTTACATTTTGAATGAGATTGTAGGACTTACCCTCTTCATGGTTGACAAATCCTAAGATGTCCAAAGGGGGCAAAACATGATGAATGTCAATCTAGTACATGTAGTGGTGGAGCTTGAACAAAAATATTAGAAGGGACAAAGTATTAGGTAATGAACCCAAGATTTAAAGTCCATAATTATAGTCATACGTCTGTGTGTACATATGTTATTGTCATTGATATGATTGTTGGGCACAAAACTAAAAAAAGAAATTGAGACTACTGGCTAGCAAATTTATCAATATTAAGGTTACAAGAGCATCCTCCTATCTTAAGGAGAGAAAATCTGCAAATTTAATTTAGCAGTTTTTAAGGCTTGTTATCATAGTTACCAAATTCATCATTTTTCTCACATATCATGAATCAATTCATGATATCGAAATTTTTTGATTCATCTTAATTCTTGTACTAGAGCGAATTGAAGATGAAGAAATGAGGTATTCTTCACTTTATATATTTCTTCAACCATTTTTTCAATAATAAGTAAATTTATGCTTAAATTTATGCCAAATTTTCTATTTTCTTAAAGAACCATCACCAAGGAAAAGAAAAGAAGAAGAAAATGAGAAAGGAGAGGTGGAGAGCCTACATAAAAATATTACAAGATAATATGACTCATAACATATATTCTAGCATAAAGAAGTCTACCCCTAGTGAATCCTAATTTTTTAAGGTCACTGATCACGTACCCATTCCCGTACATGGATTTTGTAACTATGGTTGTTATTGTTGAAGCTTCTTATCCATTGTTGTGTCATTTGAATTGTCCATCCCAACATTCTCACCAGAGCAATGTTCTCTGTAGATAGTATGTTCTTTTCTCTAAATCCGATTCTCCATGTGAAACTTAGTAACCTCCTAATACCTACTATATGATGAAATAGTCAACACATTATAATCGATTGATTATAATTGATTGATATTTTCATGGTAATTATGTAGGCTTATATTTAGGAATTACAAGGAGCTAATTGGGATTAGTGGTGAGCTAATTATCAGGGATTATTGTATTATTTATACCTTGTATTCCTATCACAAAGAAAACAAGAAGAAATAGATGAGTTTTATCATGGCATCAGATCCTTTACACCTCATAATCACCACCACCTTCCAATCTCATGAACTACTAGCCTTTCTCTGTCCAAAAAAAATAAATAAAATTGAGTGAAACTTTAGGATCCAAACCTATTCCTATTCTTGTCCAGTCTGAGGGAGTCTTCAATATTGGTGTTCAGCTCACTGAAACAAATTATGATGTGTGGTCTCAATTGATGGAGATGCATATTGCTGAACGGGAAAAGCTCTCTTACATTATGGGCAAAACAAATCCACCAGATGAGTTAGACAAAGCATATGACAAATGGTATGCGGAAAACCAAAAGGTGAAATATTGGCTTTTGATGTCCATGTCCCCTGACATCATGAAGTGCTATCTTCGCATATCAACTGCACATGAAATCTGGAATGCTCTTTCCAAAGCCTTTTATGATGGTAGTGATGAAATGCAGGTATACACTTTACATCAAAAAGCATTCTCAGCCAGACAAGGAGCCAAATCACTCTCATTATATTATGGGGAAATCACATAAATTTTTCGAGAATTAGATCATCGTGATAAAGTGAAAATGAAGGATCCTGATGATGTTGCAGCATATCAGCAATCTGTTGAGCGAATTCGAGTTCACATATTCCTTGCTGGATTGGAGAAAGTCTTTGATCCAATTAGAAAAGAAATTTTACGTCGAGATCCTCTCCCAACTCTAGAAGAGTGTTATGTTTTAGTTCTTCATGAGGACATCCATTCCACTGCTTTGACTAAAGACAATGAGAAACCTGAAGCTTCTTCTATGCTTTCCCATCGTTCCAACCAAACACCACATGATCAACCCAAGGCCTCAAATCAAAAAAATCCGAACAGCTCAGAAAAATAAATGTACAAATGCACTCATTGCAATCAAAATGGACATACAAAAAGCTGTTGTTTTGAACTGGTTGGATATCCAGACTGGTGAGACCCCAAAAAACACCGTAATTCCAAGTGATCAAACATTACAGCAATTGCTGAAGCATAGGAGGATGATTTCATTCCCATGTCATTAGCATTGGTAACCACTACGAATGGTGGAGGTAAGGCCTTAAATATCTCTACACCTGTTTTGAATAGTGCATGGATAATTGATTCTAGTGCTACTGGTCATATGACATGTGATGTTAGACAAGTCTTAACCCTTAATCCATCCTCCCAACATTGTGTCTCCACAGCTAATGGTAATACTACCCCGGTTATTGGCGAAGGTTCATGCCATCTTACTAATACTTTACATCTTGATTCTATGTTAGTTGTTCCTTCACTAAACTATAATCTTCTCTCTGTCTCTCAAATCACTACTACTTTATCATGTATTGTTATTTTTTGGCCTAACCATTGTGTGTTTAAGGATATTTAGACTCGGGAAACGATTGGTTATGGTGTTAAAAAGGGGGAGTTATATTACTTGGACTTGGATTCATCAACTTCCGATAGATTACAACAAGCTTTAGCAGTAAAGAGCACTAGGTCACACGGGAAAATAAATGAGATCTGGCTTAGGCATCGACGTTTGGGACGTCTCATTTGGTTATTTAAAAAGGCTATGGCCTAGTTTATTTTTGAAGTTAGATACATCTATTTTCAAGTGTGATGTGTGTGAACTTGCAAAAAGTCATTGTACTTCATTTCCTTTAAGTTTGAATAAAAGTCCAACTCCATTTATGGTTATTCACTCTGATGTTTGGGGACCCTCTAAAGTTTCTACTCTTTTGGGGGGGGGGGGGGATATTGGTTTGTTACATTTATTGATGATTGCACTCGAATAATGTGGTTGTGCTTAATGAAATCCAAATTAGAAGTCAAATTATTGTTCCAAAAATTTTACAATACTATTCAAACACAGTATAATGCTCAAATACAAGTGTTATGGAGTGATAATGACGGGGAATACCATGATTCTGAACTAAAAAAATTCTTAGACAGTAATGGCTTAGTACATCAAACCACTTGTTCAGGTACTCCACAACAAAATGGTGTCGCAGAATGAAAAAATAGACACCTACTAGAGGTTGTCCGTGCTTCCTTGATTGAAGCTCATATGCCTTTATGCTATTGGGGTGAAGCTCTTGTGTACACTGCATACCTCATTAACTGTGTCCCATCTCGATCCCTTAACTTCAAGACACCATTTCAAACACTTACTAAAGCTGTTGTGTCTCAAACTGTCTCAAATTTGCCTCCTCGTGTCTTTGGATGTATTGCATATGTTCATCTTCACAAACACCAACGGAGTAAGTTACAACCTCGAGCTCTAAAATGTGTCTTTGTTGGTTATGCAAGTAATCAAAAAGGATACAGGTGTTATCATCCTCCTATTAAACGCATGTTTATCACCATGGATGTTGTCTTTCATGAAGATAAAATGTATTTCTCTGAGTCTGACTTTCAGGGGGAGAATGTTGAGGAAATTCAGACTCTTGTATACGACCTTGAGGAAGAGCTTGAGGAAGAGATAATAGAAGTACCTTCTGGTCAAAATGGAGGTAATTTGAATTTGAATGAGCATGAGCATGAGCATTTGGAAAGTCAAGAGACTGTTGAAATCGAGTCTGGATCTTCCCCAATTGATACACTAAACTAATCATTGCCCGAGGATGTTCCTTATACAGTTAATGAGTCGGCTAGAAAGCAATTACCTCAACGTCTCACTAGAGGTATTCTAAACCCACATATGAACCTGAATTGACTAGTAAAGTAAGATATCCCATGAACCATCATATGCCTACACATCGCTTGTAAAAAACAAATCAGTCTTTTGTCAATCAATTATCTACTGTATCTATACCTAATAGTGTGCAGGAAGCCTTAGTTGATCCAAAGTGGAAAGCAGCAATGAATGAAGAGATGGCCTCTTTACAGAAGAACCAAACTTGGGAACTTGTTGATTGTCCTACAGGAAAAAAGACAGTTGGGTGTTGATGGATCTTTACTGTGAAATATAAAGCATATGGTACAATTGAACGTTATAAGGCGAGGTTGGTAGCAAAAGGATACACTTAGACTTACGGAATTGACTACACTGAAACGTTTGCGCCTGTGGCCAAAATCAACACGGTTCAAGTCTTGTTATCCTTAGCTGCAAACTTTGATTGGCCTTTACAACAGTTCAACGTGAAGAATGCATTCTTACATGGTGAATTGTTTGAAGAAGTTTACATGGATCTTCCACCTGGATGTATGGTAACAGAAAGACAAAGCCAAAAGGTGTGCAAATTGAAGAAATCACTATATGGGTTAAAACAGTCTCCTAGAGCTTGGTTTGGACGATTTACCAAATCCATGATAAAATTTGGGTACAAACAATGCAATTCAGATCATACATTATTTTTAAAAAGGCAGCATGGGAAAATTACTGCTCTTATCGTCTATGTGGATGACATGATTGTTACAGGTGATGACACAGAAGAAATAAAAGCTTTGAAAGAATACTTATCCAAGGAGTTTGAAATGAAAGACCTAGGCACCTTAAAATACTTTCTTGGAATTGAAGTGTCTTGATCAAATGAAGGAATCTTCCTATCTCAAAGAAAGTATGCCTTGGATCTATTACATGAAACTAGTATGACAGCCTGCCAACCAGTTAATACTCCAAATGAAGAAGGTCTGAAGTTGCGTATTGAGACAAACCAGGTGCCAGTAGATAGGGGGAGATACTAGAGACTTGTTGGAAGATTAATGTATTTAGCTCACACAAGACCAGATCTTGCTTATGCGTTAAGTATTGTTAGTCAATTCATGCATAATCTAGGTGAGCAACATATGAATGCAATCATGCATATATTGAGGTATCTAAAATCTGCTCCAGGAAAGGGAATTCTCTTTACTAAAAACACTGACAAGAAAGGCATCCAAGTATACACAGATGCTGACTGGGCTGGTGCAGTTGATGATATACATTCGACTTCTAGATATTTTTCCTTTGTAGGTGGAAATTTAGTGACATGGAGAAGCAAGAAGCAAAATGTAGTTGCACGGTCAAGTGCTGGAGCTGAATATAGAGGAATGGCTTTAGGAATTTGTGAAGCACTATGGTTGAAATTTTTTTACAAGACCTAGGCTATTCCTCAGAACAACCTGTCCAATTATATTGTGACAACAAGGTAGCATGCGATATAGCTCACAATCCTGTTCAACACGATCGTACAAAGCATGTAGAAGTAGACAGGTTCTTCATTAAAGAGAAATTGGAAAAAAAAATTATGGAACTTCCAAAGATTAAGTTAGAAGACCAACTAGCAGATATCTTTACCAAAGTTGTTTCAAATTGAGTCTTTGCAAAGTTTTTAGGCAAGTTGGGCATGTGTGACATCTATGCACCAACTTGATGGGGAGTGATGAAATAGTCAACACATTATAATCGATTGATTATAATTGATTGATATTTTCATGGTAATTATGTAGGCTTATATTTAGGAATTACAGGGAGCTAATTGGGATTAGTGGTGAGCTAATTATTAGGGATTATTGCATTATTTATACCTTGTATTCCTATCACAAAGAAAACAAGAAATAGATGAGTTTTATGACTATATATATAGGCAAAATTTAGTAATATAAAATAGTACGAACTTACTCAAAATGGAATTGAGCTGTAATTAAATTGGGAAGGTTGAAGAGAATTCTGTTTGAAATTTGCTTCTCTTGTACAGACACCTTTTTTGACTGAAACTTTTACAAATTTTACTGCTGAATATCTCTTTCTAGTAGATTTAGACATTTTTATCTTTCTAGTAGTCCTTAATACTAGAGGTGTATATATTTGACATTTAATACCTTACTAGCCTACGCTATATTAATATATCATTAAATAGAGAGATTTTAACATTTTTATTTTTCTCAAAGTCCTTAATACTATAGGTACACATGTTTGGCACTCAACACTTTACGGTAACAGTATCGTAAGGTTTGATCTCATTTTAACAAAAAAACACATATTTTATGTAATTATTTTATTAAAACTATTTATTACTAATAAATATTTAATTTTTTAATTGTCTGATATGTTATTTTTATTTATATTGTTGTGATTAATTTATATTTTATTTAATTAATTGAGTTAATTAATGAGTTAGTTCGAGCTCGTAAATTTATAAATTTTGAAATATGTCGATTTTGATTTATTGACTTCGTAAATTAAAAGAAGTTAATTCGTGGAAGTTCATGTGAACCAGACTTCGCTAAGCGCTGAGGTCATTTCCATCCTTACGTCTTTGTCTTTCTTGTTTTTTGGGTAGGATCTGTACGTCTTTTTGAAAGAAAACTATATCTATCCCTTTGAATAGTTTGTTTAGGCCTCTGTGATACAGGGACAAAGACTAATAAACGAAAGGATATTAATGCAGACACTATTAATTTGGCATGAAAGACAAAATATAGAAGACGAAGAGGTAGGTCTTTTCTTTATCATCTAAAGTATCGTCCACTAAATGTCAAACATGTGTAGAAGCTTTGCAAACTCAACCCACAAAAGAGAAAAAAATCAAAAAAGTTAAGCAGATAATTCATCACGCATGCTTCTAACTTCGCACTCTTTATAACTCCTCTGTCTCAGTCTCTCCTTTCTCATTCTTACACGCAAACAGACACAAAGCAGAAGAAATGGAAATATCATTGGCTTCAATTGCAATCTGCACTTGCATAGTGACAACTGTTGTATTGGGATGGAATGTGCTGAACTGGGTTTGGCTCAGGCCAAAGAGACTCGAGAGACGGCTAAGAGAACAAGGTCTTCAGGGCAATTCTTACCGCTTTCTCATTGGGGACACAAATCAAATACTTCAGATGCGAAGAGAAGCAAAAGCCAAACCCATGAGACTTTCCGATGATATTGTACCGCGTGTTGCAGCCTTCGACCTTCAAACAATTAACAAATATGGTATGCACAGGCTTCCCTCTTATTTTTTCTGTTGAAATTGTTTAGGCAGAGTTAAAGTAAGCAAATTTTTTATTGCCAAATTTCTATCTGGGTTTGTGGTGGCAGGGAAAAAGTTACAAAATTTACCAACTACATGAATTTTTGATCCTCTACCTTAGGGATTGATGCTAAAATTGTTATAATCGCAATCACCAAAGAACTTGTTATAAAATTCAAACCACCTTGTTGAAGGGGAAGCAGAAGAAAAAGTTTCAACTATGGGATACGCAATTAGTCTATATAGCAGTATCTGAAGTCACTATTGTATGTAGTATTGAGATCTGTTGATACTATAGGTCATTGGTCAAATCGTCAGAATCCCTTTTTCTGACTATGAATTGCCAGTAAAAAGGAAAATCATGTCCGACAACATGCTTGGCTTGAATTTCTCAGTCTCATCTTTCGAGTAATTTTGATTCTGGACTGTGAATACTATATGCCTGTGATCAGATTATTAGTTGAAGTCTATTTCAATCAACAGTGGCTGATAACACGTCAAATTTGCAGGGAAAAATGCTTTTGAATGGCTTGGCACAAGACCAAGAGTACTCATCAAAGACCCTGAGCTAATCAAAGAAATACTTAACAAGATTAATGATTTCCCAAAACTGCCATCAAATCCGTATTTCAAGTTACTAGCTACGGGGCTGGCAACATATGAGGGCGAGAAGTGGGCTAAACACAGAAAGCTTATAAACCCTGCATTCAATTTAGAAAAATTGAAGGTCACTTTGTTTGCCCTTTACTGCTTATGAGATCAATTTGATGTCTTCAAACGCGAGCGCTTTTTATCTGTCTTTGCTTTGTGTGACACAAAGTTTTTAACTCATTATTATTTTTTCATTCTGCCACAGATTATGTTACCAATATTCTTCCAAAGCTGCAACGATATGATAAGCAAATGGGAAGCAATGTTGTCTTCAGAGGGAACATGTGAGATGGATGTATGGCCTTTCCTCCAGAATTTGACTTGTGATGTCATTTCGCGAACAGCATTTGGAAGTAACTACGAAGAAGGACAGAGGATATTTCAACTTTTAAGAGAACAATCTCTACTTGCAATGAAAGTTTTCATGAGAGCATTCGTTCCGGGGTGGAGGTAAGACTACTGTGTATATCAGATAGTTGATGAACAGAGCAGGTTCATTAAATTAGTTTCTCTTGAAAGAATTAGACTCACCGCAAAGGGAAATGATATGAGCATACTCACTGATAAATGCTCTCTTACACACTAGATTTTATTGTTACTTATAAAGATAAAATTGTAAAAACTTAAGAGATACCAAAATAAAAATATATAAAAAGTGAGTGTACACAAATAAATGTGCATATAACAACTCCATCATAAATTAACAAGATAAAGCTATTATGAGACAACATTGAATAATTTAGTGTCTATCAAAATTAACCAAAAAGCTATGATGTCTCTGAGTATCAATGACAAACCCTTTGATACTGGCAAAACAGAATTGCTTCATCTCATCTTAACTGTGACTGGTTGTGTTTACTCGTAGGTTTTTACCTTCCAAAACCCATAGGAGGATGAAGGAAATTGCACGAGAGATAGAAATTTCACTTAAAAGTATCATTGATAAACGAGAGAAAGCGCTGAAGGCAGGAGAAGCCACAATGAGTGACTTATTGGGCATACTTTGTGAATCAAATCAAAAGGAAATCCAAGATCATGGAAACAAGAATGATGGAATGAGTATTCGAGATGTAATCGAGGAATGCAAGCTGTTCTACTTTGCAGGGCAAGAGACCACCTCTTCTTTACTGGTATGGACTATGGTGTTGCTAAGTAGGTACCCAGATTGGCAAGAACGTGCGAGGGAGGAAGTCTTGCAAGTTTTTGGCGATAAAACTCCAGATTTTGATGGTTTAAGCCACCTAAAGATAGTGAGTATTAAATGCTTCTCTTAATCATAGAAGTCAAAAATAACTTTTTAGCATCTCATTGCATGTTTTACTATCACTTTTAAAAATTCTTCTTTTTTTTTTGTAAAAAGAACTTTTAACAAAAATAAATCAATCAAAACATGCTTTATTTTGCCCTTGTGGGCATTAACTTTTACCTTGGCGTCTTTTTGTTACAGGTGACCATGATTTTGTATGAAGTTCTGAGGTTATACCCACCAGGAATTTCCCTTGCCAGAACTATTCACAGCGATATGAAACTTGGAAACCTGATATTACCTGCAGGAGTGGACCTCTCCTTAGCAATACTTCAGGTTCACCATGACCACGGACTTTGGGGTGACGATGCTGACGAGTTCAAACCAGAGAGGTTTTCTGAAGGAGTTTCAAAGGCAACAAAAGGCCACGTTTCATTCTTCCCATTTGGATGGGGTCCTAGAATATGTCTTGGCCAAAATTTTACCATGTTGGAAGCAAAGATGGCTGTGGCACTAATCCTCCAACATTTCTCTTTTGAACTATCCCCATCTTATGCTCATGCTCCAGACACTGTTGTTACCCTTCAACCACAGTATGGTGCTCAGGTCATTTTGCACAAACTGTAAACGAAAAAAAAATTTAGTGTTATATTTTAGTATCTCACATTTTATTTTATTTATTGTAATTTATTCAAAAATTATAAAATAATAATATATAATAAATAATTTCACAATTTAAATTAATTATAATATTAATTGAGACATAAAATGAAATAATAAATTTATTTATAAAATTGGTGAAACACATCGAAGATGAATAGAACATTGACATAATTTTATAAAGGTGTATTAGAAAAAGAAGGTAATCATTTTAGGCCCTTTAAAATAATTCGTAATACCCTCGGGAAGACATCCCATATACGATTGTATTAATTATATGCCACTTCAATATGCTACTTGCCGGCCACGTATATTTTTGTAGTAAGGGTTGGTAATATGACCCTAATTATAAGTTACAAAATTAATATAGTCATTATAAGTTGGCAATGCTTCTAGAACATTCTATTAAATAAAAAAGCATTGTGTCAGAGGACACTCTGGTTTTCTAACTATAATGAGTCAGTTTGACTAACAAGACCTTTTTCTTTTTTTTTTTCAGACATAAAGTTCTTTTGTTTCATTTTTTTTTTTATCAATTGTGTATTTTTTTCAATAAATTTATTGACCCACGCATGCTGCTTCATCAATTCTGTATCATAATTTTAACAGAGAGTTTTTGTTATTTTTTATTTGTCCATCATGAGAAGGGAGTTAATTAAAAGATTAATAAAATACAAATAATTTTGTAAGATAAGATGAAAATAAGAGTTATTTATAAGTAATTTTGTCATTCATTTAAATTTATTTATCACTTTCATAGAAAAAAGAAAACAAATCTAAAGTAAATATTCTTTAACATCATTGAAACTTAACTAGATTAAAGTAGAGGTTTTGAAAATAAAAAGAATTTAAATGAAATATAAACTAACTAGAGAGATCAGTGTAATATACTCTATGTAATAAAATTCACATAAAAAAATAAATGATGTTGATAAAAATAAATAATGAAATTATATATATATATATACACACCAATACTAATATTCTAAAAATATTTTTCAGATCAAAAAAATATTATATTATGGTACAGAATCAATTAGAAGTTCACAACCGGTCGCGTTTGGCTATTTTCTCTTCCTAAATTTGTATAAGCAAACAAAACTTGTCAAAAAATATATAAAAAATCCGCGTTGGCCACTTGCCACTTGCCACGTCTTGCTGGTCCCTGGCGTTGTCTTCCTTATCCAAAACTTCCACAGGAAAATCCAGAGGTGCTGAATTGGTTATGGCTTTGTCAAATTTTTCCTTTGAGGTTTCCTCACCATATGATCATGCTCTTATCTATGTAATTACTCTTCAACTATAATATGGGATGCATGTCATTTTCCATAGACGATAAATAATTAAAAAATTAAATTTTTATTGATTATATAAATATATAAAATTAGAGAATAGTTTACAAAGTGCTTATGTATCAATTTCCTTTGTAATTTGATTTTTCTATGTTGTCATTGTCATTTTGTTTTTGGGGTGTTGTGCCCATCTTTTTACGAAAGCAAATAAGTCGTTCGTGAACTAAATTAACTCAATTTGTAAATTTTTTGTATTTGAAATATTAATTAATTTAATTTTTTATATTTTAAATTTATTAATTTAATTTTTTTCACATTAAAAATTATATTAATTTTATCTTTAAAATTTTTTAGTGATTTAAATTGTTGTTAAATTTATAAATAATTATTAATATTAATAATTTTAATATATGAAATTAATAAAAAATATAAAAATTAAATAAATAAACTTAAAATATAAAAATTAAATTAATTATAATTTTAAGTATAAATATCAAAATAAATATTTACTTTTTATTAAATAAGTCAATTTTAAATTTTTATAAATTTAATTTATTCACTCATAAAGTTAGTCGATTGTATATATGTTTAATTATATATATATACACATAGATTTTGAGAAACATAATGAGAAGCCAACTTTTAAAGAGTGTACAAATGTGCCAGCACCACTTTAAACTCACGTAAGCAATAAAAATAAAGCTTGGAGATAGCTTGTCAAGCAAGTCGTCAAACCTAGTGGGTTTTGACCCACCCGACAGAGAGAGGCAGAGCCAAAACTATTATTTTATTTATTTTATTGTTATTTATATATTTTTTATTTAATTGAACTATTCTGTAAATTAATTTAAACTTAAAATTTTTAAAATATATCAACCTTTAAATATAAAAATTAACTTATCAATTAAAACGGAACTCACAAAATTATATGAGCCAAGTTTGATGTAAGCGCTTATCTCATCCATCTATACTTTTTCTCTAGAAGATTGAATACATAGCTTTGAATAGTTTGTTTAGGCCTCTAGGGTATTGGGAAAACAGAGTCCTTTGTGCTGAAGGAAAGGACAATAATTGATGCGAATCTTATGAACGCTAATAAAAGTAGTACGAAATTGGGACTCACCCACCTTGTTTTGCGGACGATGTCGCTGTTTTACTATGATTTTTTTCATTTTTCAACTTCAACGCCCATGGGATCATTATGCCACTAACGTCTAAGTGGTCTTCTCTAGTCTACACGTAGTACTATAAATCAGAGTACAAAGTTTCCACCTTGTTAGCAGTATTATTGGATTGGATTAATGCAACTTAATTTAGGAGGGATTGGAAGACTTTATTTGGATTTATAGTATTGTATAAATATTTTAATTAAAAATGATTAATGTTTGAGAGAATTTATGAAAATAGTTTATGAGAGTTTATGTAGGATTTTTGTGATTGATTTTTTTTAATGACAAAAATATTTTTATAATAAACCTTAAAATTAAACTTTTTAATCTTAATAGTAAATCTTAAAATCTTTGAACCTTAAATCTTAAATATTAAATTTTAATGAGTTATAAGTACTAATTTATGTTATTCTTAATAATTTTAACTATTATAAATACTTGTATAATAATATATTTAAACACAAACAAACTTATTAAATTAAATTTTTTTTAAAACTTATAACATAAACTCTTATGATATAAATGTTTAATTAAGCTGTTTACTAACACTGGCGTTATCTCTTCCATTCCATCTCAATTTTGTCAAATCAAATCAGAGATCGGAGTGGGTCTAATTTTAATTTGTAGCCTATACTTACAACTGGATCAACTTGCTGGTGTCGAGGTTCTGGTCTTACTTGGGTTTTCAATAGATCCAAATTGTGTAAGCACCCCGATCCATATTTGGGCCTTGATCCATTATCAAGTGGTCCCATGAGCCCACCAATGACCATGACCCTCTCTTCGACAGACAGTAAATACTAGAAGAACCTAGATAATGCCACACGTGGCTTATGGAATTATCAGCTCAGTAGCTTCCCAACCGCGGATGCAAAAAAAAAAAAGACATTAATGCTTACAAATTCAAACCCACCTTGATGAAGGGGAAGCAAAGGAAAAAGTTTCAACCATGGGATACCCAATTAGTCTGTATAGCAGTATCTGAAGTCACTGTTGTATGTGGCATTGATATCTGTTACTACTCTAGTCACCGGTCAGAATCTTTGTTTCTGACTATGAATTGCCTCTTAAAAAAAAAGGAAAATCATGTTCAACAACACGCTTGGCTTAAATTTCTCAGTCCCACCATTTGAGTAATCAATATCTTATATACAAAATATAATAAAAATTTGACTATGTGTCAGTTTTGATTCTGGGCTCTGGATAGTATGTGCTTGTGATATTTAAATGCTTTTCAATGGCTTGGCACAAGACCAAGAGTGCTCATCGAAGACCCTGAGCTAATCAAAGAAATATTAACAAGATTAATGATTTCCCAAAACCACCATCAAATCCAGTTTTCAAGTTACTAGCTGCGGGGCTGGTATCCTATGAGGGTGAGAAGTGGGCAAAACACAGAAAGCTTATAAACCCTGCATTCAATTTAGAAAAATTGAAGGTTACTTTGTTTACCCTATACTGCTTATGAGATCAATTTTATGTCTTCTAGCGTGAGCGCCTTTTATTGTTTCTTCATTCTGCCACAGATTATGTTACCAATATTCTTCCAAAGCTGCAATGATATGATAAGCAAATGGGAGGCAATGTTGTCTTCAGAGGGAACATGTGAGATGGATGTATGGCCTTTCCTCCCGAATTTGACTTGTGATGTCATTTCGCGAACAGCATTTGGAAGTAACTACGAAGAAGGACAAAGGATATTTCAACTTTTAAGAGAACAAGCATTACTTGCAGTGGAAATTTTCTTGAGAGCTAACATTCCAGGGTGGAGGTAAAATTATTGTGTATATTAGATCGTTGATGAACTGATGCATACTCTCTTACGCACTAATTATTTATAGTTATTTTCAGAGATAAAACTATTAAAAAAGTAAGAGACACATAAAAAAAAAAAAATGTAAAAAGTAAATGTGTATAAACATGTGTGCATATAACACCATTCCATCATAAATTAACAAGAAAAAACTTTTACAAAACCACACTAATTTAGTTTTTATTAAATTAACCAGAAACTATAATGTCTCAAAGTATTAACAAACCCTTTGATATTAAAAAAACCAGAATTGCTTCATCTCATCTTAATTGCCACTGTTTGTGTTTACTAGTAGGTTTTCACCTTCCAAAACTCATAGGAGGATGCAGGAAATTGCACGAGATATAGAAACTTCACTTAAAGGTATCATTAATAAACGAGAGAAAGCGCTGAAGGCAGGTGAAGCCACAATGAGTGACTTATTGGGCATACTTTGTGAATCAAATCAAAGGAAATCCAAGATCATGGAAACAAGAATGATGGAATGAGTATTCGAGATGTAATCGAGGAATGCAAGCTGTTCTACTTTGCAGGGCAAGAGATCACTTCTTCGTTACTGGTATGGACTATGGTGTTGCTGAGTAGGTACCCAGATTGGCAACAATGCGCGAGGGAGGAAGTCTTGCGAGTCTTCGGCAATGAAACTCCAGATTTTGATGGTTTAAGCCACCTTAAGATAGTGAGCATTGTTTGTTCCTCTTCTTCATAGATATACAAATATGCGAAGTAACAAGTTAGAAAAATATTGAGACATATAAGCGAACAAGATATATTAACTTAACAACTTAAAATTTTGGGTTGAGAGTAGTGTTGTGTCAAGCTCATGAATACATTCTCTCATATAATTCTATCATGTAATGTTTTTTTTTTTTTTGGATTGATTTTTAAAAAAAATATTTTTGAAATGTAGAAGTAGAAGTAAAAGTTAAAAATAATTTTTTTTTTAATTTTTAAATTTTTTTCATTAAAATTGTGATATTTTTCTGTTTCTATTTTTTTTTTTAAAAAAAAAAAGCTCACTACATATTTTTTTCTAAAATGTTTTTTTAATAAAAACCAATTAAAATATCTAAAATTACATAAAATAAATTTTTTTTGTCAAAAAAACTTTTAATAAAACAAAATCAATCTAAACAAACTTATTATGCCCTTGTTGGCACTGACTTTTACCTTGACATCTTTTGCTATAGGTGACCATGATTTTGTATGAAGTTCTGAGGTTATACCCACCAGTAATTGCCCTTGTTAGAACTATTCAAAGGAATATGAAGCTTGGACATTTGATATTACCTGCAGGCGTGGATATCTCCTTACCAATACTTCAGGTTCACCATGACCATGGACTTTGGGGTGATGATGCTGATGAGTTCAACCCAGAGAGGTTTTCTGAAGGAGTTTCAAGGGCAACAAAAGGCCAAGTTTCATTCTTCCCATTTGGATGGGGTCCTAAAATATGTATTGGCCAAAATTTTTCCATGTTGGAAGCAAAAATGGCTGTTGCACTAATCCTCTTATGTTTCTCTTTTAAGCTTTCCCCAACTTATGCTCATGCTCCTTACACTGTTGTTACTCTTCAACCACAATATGGTGCTCAGGTCATTTTACACAAATTGTAATTGTAAAGTAGGATAGGCGATGAAAAGAACAATCACAAAGTTGTTGAAGAAATAATTTTAGAATAAAAACTTCTTTTTATGCTTTCGCACTAAAACTCTTACATTTTAAGTTTGATAAATTAAACTCTCAAATTACAAAAAAATCATATCAAAATTAACTTTTTGTATAAATTAAAAAAAAAACCTCAAAAAATTTATTTTGATATAATTTTATAGTATGAGGGTTCAATTTATTAAATTTAAAATGTGAGTTTTTTTTTTTTAATTTAACAATAGTATAATGAGACAAAAAAAAGTTTACTTTGAGGAGTAGGGTTTTACCTTCTACCACCCCCGCCTTTACCATCTACCACCCCTCAATACGCAAAATGACCATAATGCCCTTGACGGAAGAAATAATTCCTGTTGCGTCCTTTCTCCACCCCCCGCGATGCTATTAATGGTGGAAGCAAAACCTTACATTTTCATCTCATTATCTTGGCTGATTTATTGATTTGTAAGAGTGGAAGCGTTGATATTTGAGTCTGTATTATTCGTGCGAAGTTTAATGGTATATTAAACGAGGTATGTATCCTTCAATTTTTGTTTCGACTCTGGTATAAGTTTCTAGTGTCGACACCGCTTCTACAGAGGCATTAACATCACCCAGACACTCCTACAAAAGCGTTGCATCACAACGCTTATGCAAGAGCGTGTGTAGCCTCAAACGCCTATGGAAGAGCGTTCTATGGACGCTTCTCCTTGAGCGTTAAGGTGAATCAATGCCTGTGGAGGAGCGTTGAGAAAACGCTTTTGCATGAGCATTTGAAGTGTCCAACGCCTGTGCAGAAGCGTTTTTGCCCAACGCCACTGCAGGAGCGTTTGGACTATAAAACGCCCCTGCAGGAGCGTTGGCAATAACAGTTTTGGTTTTTATACTAAAATGCTTATTCTGCAAGAGCATTTTTAGCAGTTTTGATGTAAATTGTTACTTTAAAATTAGTTTGAGTGTTGACATTTTAACTTTGTAAATCTAGAAAAGAAAAGATTGATTTGTAGTATAAACATGCATAAGGATTCATACTTCAACTGTGAATACATCCCAAATGAAGAAGCAAATTTAACATCTGATCCTAATTTGCTTTAACCGGTACGTTAAAACTTTGTTGTTTGACTAAAAATAGAATTTATTGTTGTATTGAATGGTTGGTTGATATGAAATGATCTTTTCACAAGTTAATGAAGATGAAATATGCGATGGTAATAGCTCTTTTGTAGGAGAAGATTTGACTCATCTTTTTAGTACCAATCAAGTAAGTAAGGTGTTTTGTTGAATAACACAAACACAAATATGATTTCATTAATGATTATTAACTTATAATCATTATCTTTTTTGTATAGACATTTAGCACAAGGGATGAGCTTTTGAAATGGGTAAGAGACATTGGAAAGTCGGCTGGGTTTGTTTTGGTTATTACTAAATCGGAGACAGGAGGCGATGGGAAGCGTACACAAATCATATTAGGATGTGAACGTGGTGGTAAATATAAGCCCACAAGTAGGAGAAGCCAAACAATGCTAGAGACGGCAACAAGAAAATGTGAATGTCCATTTAGAGTGAAAGGAAGACAATGGGCAAATGGTTTATGGAAGGTACGGGTGCAATGTGGTTACCATAACCATCCTGTAGCTGAGTCATTAATTGGGCATCCATATGTTGGACGCTTGAATGAGGAAGAGTTAACCATGGTGGAAGAGATGACACAAAACAGGGTTCCTCCTTGGGACATATTGCTTACTCTAAAAAAAAAAGTGTAGAAAACGTAACAACTATAAAACAAATATATCATGCCAGAGAACAATATAAGCTGAAGATTAGGGGGCCTAGAACTCCAATACAACATTTATTGAAATGTTTGGATGAATCCAGATATTTGTATTGGTGTAGGAGTGATGAAGAGTCAGATATCGTTAAAGATATATTCTGGACACACCCTGACTCAATTAAGTTATTGAATGCCTTTCCTATTGTTCTGTTAATGGATAGCACATACAAAACCAATAGGTATCGTCTCCCACTACTTGAGATTGTTGGTGTGACATCGACAGAGTTGACATTCTCAGTCGGGTTTTCATATATGGAGTCTGAACGCATTGACAACTTTGAATGGGCACTTAGGAGGTTGAGATCCTTATTCTGGCAAGATGACTTGTGTCCTCAGGTGATTGTGACCGATCGAGAACTTGCATTAATGAGAGCCGTAGAAAATATATTTCCTACATCAATGAATCTGTTGTGTCGGTATCACATTAATAAAAATGTGGAGTCGAAATGCAAACAGTCGGTTCGCGATGTTGCCAAGTACGAAAGGGTGATGGATGCGTGGGATAGGGTTATTGATGCTTTCAATGAAGAGGAGTACTATTATGCTTATGCGGCATTTCGAACCACATGCGCCGCACTTGATAGCTTTGTTGTATATGTTGACGATACGTGGTTAAATCCATATAAGAAGAAATTTATTACAGCTTGGACAGACAAGTACATGCATCTAGGCAACACAACAACAAACAGGTTGCTCTAATATGTAACTTGCATTTGTTTATGACATGTTTGATAATTTGATTGTTGTCATTGTACTAGGGTGGAGGGTGCACATGCTAACCTGAAAAGAATTTTGCAATCATCTATGGGGGATCTTCATAGTTGCTGGGAAGGTATTCATTCTCTAATAACCTTACAGCACAATGAGATTAAAAAATCCTATCAACACAGTCTTCAGAGAGTGGAACACAAGATGAATTGTGCATTGTTTAGTGGATTGCATCGCTGTGTTTCACTAACTGCAATTAGACACTTGTGGAGAGAGCTTAAGAGAGCTCAATCGTATGTTGGCACAGACATGGTTGCTTGTGGTTACCGCATTAAAACTACGCATGGATTACCTTGCGCGCACGAGCTTAGGCAGTGTAATATGTCAAACTTATCTGTTTGGTTGAGTTTAATTCACCCTCATTGGAAGACTCTCATGTTTAAGGTCGAGTGCAATGGTCGCAGGACAATACCTTATCGGGATGCCATGGACATTTTATAGAGTAAGTTAAGCAGCTTAACCACTGAGGAAGAGCAGTGGTGTCAGTATCACAAGACAGTTGCAGTAATGTCCCCAGAAGTCAGTTCACTTGACCCACCACCGAAGAAAGTCAAAATAAAGGGCGGCAAAAAGAAGGCGACCAAGAGATCAATATCATCTACACAGCGTGATCCGTCACTATTTGAGATTGTGGATGCACAGTGGAGTGCTATGCAAAAAAAGATGACATCAGGAAGTGGCCCATCGACAAGAAGCTCAATGACACCTACTAAGTCTTCTCGCATACGTAGTAAATCCCCTGTTCCCACAACTTCATCTGAGCCACATAACATATTTCCACATGAAGGTACAGATGAACATTTACAGCCGTTGATACAATGTCGTGTGTATAACACTAGTAGACATATTCATCTGCTAGACCAATTACCGACATGTATCCATCCATATGTGGATGATGTTATTGATGTTCGCCATGATGGGAATTATGGTTATTGAGCAATTGCTTTAGGCCTTAGACTATCGGAGGATGAGTGGTTCAGAATACACCATGAGTGCATTACCGAGATGACAACATGGGAAAGACTTTATACTAAAATGTTTCTTCCACGAGGATACGCCACACTTCTATCATCACTTGTTGTTGACTCAGCTATGTCAGGTGTGTTACCCGACAAGTGGATGTCTATACCAGACATGCCATATGTTGTTGCATCTCGATTTAATGTAGTCGTGGTTGTCTTGCACCCATAATTGTCGCAAACATATCTCCCGCTTCATTGTCCACCCCCATTCAGTGTGTCAAAGTCAGAAGAAGTCGTCATAGCATATGTTCATGGGAATCATTTTGTTCAGGTAAGAATTTATCGTTCAAGTATGTCTTTATATTTATTAGCTGTGTTAAATTATGATATATTTTTCTTATGTTGTTACAGGTCAAGCTAAAGGATAACTCTCCCGTGGCACCACAATGGTCGTATGCAACATCACAAGAGGCTCACGACTGGATAAGACCGTACTTAGGTCACATTAGACAATTTGAAGTGTTGGCACAAGCAAGTCGTCCTTAGGCAGCCCCCTAGTGTTTCAATTCATTTAGACTTGATGTTGTATCCAATGGATGTTTAAGATTGTTGTTTATTAATTGATTTTTTTTGTTTTATTAATGAACTAGCTATGTGTAACCCAAACCATGTATAAGATAGCCCGTTGTTCAATGTAAATATTAATTTTCGTACCCTGATTTGTCGTAATTAAAAATAACATGTCCAGGTAAATTAAGTAAGTGACATACAAATATCAAATGTCCAAAACATATTACGTTGGCATGAAAAGTGAAAACATTCAGTAACTTCGCATAACAAGTGTTGCTTGTAAGACATAATAGTTTACATCGCATAACAAGAATAAAAAGGTACATTATTTAACTAATGATGTCAACGAGTAGAGGGGCCAGCGCCCTGACTAAAATGATGACCCATACGACTCCATTCTGCAAAGTCTGCCCCACGACGCGTCGCACTACGAATAATCTGCAACAACCGACCAATATCCAAATACTCGTGTGCTAACTTGCTACCAAAGATAATCTGTACAATCGCATCTATTGTCTGAAAACACTCCTGCATGTTTCATACAAAAATGTATTATTACAGACATCATCATTCTAATAACAAATAGCTATGTATGAAAACATCATATTCAGATTGATATCACATACCAGCATCTCATCGACCAACGGACGTGTGCCTGTCTCCTCTCCACTCGTATGGGGATCAGACCATATAGGAGGGTCAATCACGCCATCAGATGTCGTTAGTACGTATGGATGTGATATCATGTGATACCACTCCATATACCCTCGCATCACTTGGCCAGCCACTGACACAGCTGGCCCACGTGCATCCGCACTCAGCATGTGCTCATCAAAATTCTCCCACATGGCGTCAACCTCACTTAGGTAGATCGGCTCATCAGCTGCACACAAGGGAGGTGGGGGTATCGACTGGACATGCGAGAACTGTCTCAGTACCCGGTCCGGCTGGTGTGGTTCCACCCATAAGCCAAAACGCATCATCCCCGAGAAGAATGAAACTGGTAACAGCGGATGAAAGTCTCGAGCTTCGTCGTACGGGGTCCATTCGACGTCCAGATGTCACAGACAATCTAACTGGTGTCTCATAGGAGGAAGTTGGCCACTCCCTTTACGAGATGACCATCGTGCAGCTCGTGGGAGATCCTCATGATATGATGCATTCAGGCGGCAGGATTGGCGCATACCAAGAAAATGCTCGTAAATCCACGCCTGCAAATAATGATGTATAATCAAAAAGTTTAACTGTGCGACTATAAATACAAAAACATAACCTAATGTAATAGTTCACATACCAGTAAAAGTGGTAATGGCCCAGCGTCCTGTCTCGCTCTGTGCTGTGCTGCATAACCTAACTGCCGAAACATGTGGGTGAGACATATAGCTCCCCATGGTATATCGTGAATGGCATCAACATCGCGAAGCAACTCCAAGTACTCCGTGCGCACAGCTGATGAAGACTTATCTACAAACACCGTGCATCCCAACACAAATAGCATGATAGCTCTAGCAGCATAGATCCACCTCTTGTAGCTAATATGGGCAGCAATGATGGTCAGCAACGTCTCAAAGCTAAATGCAGGCTTCTTGCAAACTTCAAATTCTTCAAGTACTGTAGCAATTGGGACCCTCAACACATCCATCACCGGCCTAGCTGCCTGTTCCACGGTCCAAGTAGGGACAACAACAAATTGACCTCCCATTGGGAGGTGTAACAGTGATGACACATCATCTAGTGTGATGATCATCTCCCCGATAGGTAGGTGGAAGGTATTGTATTTGCGTGCCACCTCTTAATGAATGCAGACAATAATGCTTTGTCAGCCATGCTGTAGTCCAAACTCAGCAGTGGCTCCAGCCCGGAATTCTTGACTATATGGCGCACGTCCTCTGGCATTGTGTGATACTATAATGCTCTTATCTTATTCCCATAAATAAATGGTCTGATAAAAGGGCGATCCTGTTTTGTGCACAAAATCAACTTAGTTTTACATCATATAAAAAGACAGATAACTTTAATTATGCAAGTGTTCATACTTACCCGTTCACCGACCCATACGTGCAGTACAGTATGCCCTCCGTATCTCCTAAGTGTGGAAGGATCATGTGGGCCACCTGGTGCTGCAGCAGTCAATAGGTCAGTCTTGAATATGACCTCAAACACCTCCTCATGATCTCCTCCTCCGACATCGTTATCAGAGACCGAGTCATTAGATGTGGTGGCTGCTCGAATATCTTCAACAGGGTGAGGTTCAGCGAGACCTTCTGGTTGCCTCCTGTTTACACGCTGTCTGCGATTCGAAGCCATTGGTCGACGACGATCGGCTTGTTGTCTCTGCTCAATATATCTACATCTCTAAAAGCTAGATTTTTAGTTCTCACCATATTTCTTGCAACAATATCAACTCAAGTCACTGAAATGCTGTTAACAATGAAATGCTGTTAATTTTGGTTAATTTCAAGTCACTGACAAAACTAGGAAAAAAAAATAACACTAAAGCACCCAGACGCCTCTCCATAGGCGTTCAGTCCCACCAAACGCTTCTACACAAGCGTTGACGTCCAACGCCTGTGCATGGGTGTTCACAAGCCCCCAACGCCTCTCTAAGAGCGTCCAAGCCCCCCATGCGCCTCTGCAGAGGCGTTCAACTACCCGAAATGCTTCTTCACATGCGGGCACAACCAACGCCTATGCATAGGCGTTGGAACACCCTTGTCGCCTCTAGTGAGGCGTTGGCCTCCATGTTGTTGCTAAACTCTTCAACGCTTCTCAAGAAGCGTTGGAGGTTCAACGCCTCCCAAGCACACGGTGAAGAATATTTTTCACCATTTCAACATAAGTTTGCATCCTTAAACACTAAAATTGCATATAAACAACAAAATGGAGGATTAACATACCTTTTTTGCTGAAATTTGCCCAAGAACTTGTGTTGAGCCGAGGAGAAATGGGAAGGGTTGTGTGAGCCACTCGGGTGGGGGGTGGGGGATGTTAGGGTTCATGGGAAAAGAAAGAAGAGAAGGAGGGGGAGGAAAGGCGAGGGCATTTTTGGAATAAAAATAAATAAATTAAAATGGGGGGTGGTGGATGGTAAAGAGGGGGGTGGTATAAGGTAAATCCCTTAGGTGTATTAGGAAAAGAAGATAATCATTTTAGGATCTTCAAAATAATTTGTAATACATTTGGGAAGACATCCCCATACTTTGTTGTATTAATTATATGCCCACTTCAATATGCTACTTGCCATGTATTTTTTCGTTGGCCAATTCTATAATATGTTATTGTAGTAAGGGTTGGTGATATGACCCTACTTATAAGTTACACAAATTTTATAAGGTTTCCAAAGCTTCTAGAACATATTCTTAAATAGCATTGCACTATATTTATCTTTTCTTTTTATATAAATATCAGTATCGATATTATGTTAAGTATCAACTAATCTAATTCGATTTAGGTAAAACTACAAAAGCAAAAAATCTCTCCCTATCACGTTCATCTTTTATTTGCATGACAGCTTGGGGACACTAATTTTCTAAGTATAATGTGTCAGTTAGCCTAATAGCCCCTTTTTTGTAATGAGATATGAATTTCTTTTGTTTCTTTTTTTTAATCAATTTTTTATAAATATTTTTTATTTGAAATTTAAGGTTTAAGGTTTTGAGTTCAAAGTAATATCGTGTTAAGCTCACAAATACATTCTTTCAAATAATTCTATCATGCAGTGCTTCTTCTTGTTTGAATTGGCTTTTGAAGAAAATGCTTTTGAGGTACAGAAGTAGAAGTTGTTACTCTTCAACCACAATATGGTGCTCAAGTCATTTTACACAAATTTTAATTGTAAAGTAGGATAGGCAATGAAACTAACAATCACAAAGTTGAAGATATAATTTTAGAATAAAATCTTCTTTTTACTCTTTCATATTATTGTTAACTTTAGATAAAACTCTTACGTTTTAAACTTTATAAATTAAACTCTTACATTATAAAAGTTATATTAAAATCAAATTTTTGTATGGACTAAACAAATTTATTTTGATATAATTTTGTAGTATAAAGGTTCAATTTATCAAATTTAAAATGTGAGTTTTTTTTTTTTTTTTAATTTAACAACAGTATAATAGAACAAAAAGATGTTTTACTTTGAGTGTATTAGGAAAAGAATAGAATCAGTTTAGGCTCTTCAAAACAATTTGTAATACATTTGGGAAGACATCCCCATACTTTGTTGTTTTAATTATATGCCACTTCAATATGCTACTTGCCATTGTTGGCCACTTCTATAATATGTTACTCTAATAAGGGTTGGTGATATGACCCTAATCATAAGTTACAAAAATTTAGTCATTATAAGGTTGCCAAAGCTTCTAGAACATATTCTTAAATAACATTGTAACATATTCATTTTTTTTGGTATAAATTATCAGTACCTGATACTACATTAAGTATCGATTAATTTAGTTTTAGACAAAATTACAAAAGTGACAAAACTTTCTCTATCACGTTAATATTTTATTTGTATGATAGCTTTAATTTTTTTAGAAAAAAAAAATTGTTCACCCTAGCATGGTGCTTAGGGACACTCTAATTTTCTCATTATAATGAGTTAGTTAGACTAATAGGCCTTCTTTTGTTTCATTTTTTTTTTTATCAATTTTTTATTTTTTGTTGTTTTGAAATTTATTGACCCACACATGGTAAGTGAGGACACTCTCTAGTTTCTAAATTATAATGAGCCAGTTAGACTAACTAGGTCCTTTTTTAATGAGACATAAATTTATTTTGCTTAATTCTTCTTTTGATCAATTTTGTATCATAATTGCAAGTGTTAATAAAGAAGTTAATGAGATATTGATAATTTTTTATTAAATTTTTATTATAAGTTAAAATTTAAGAGGTGAAGTGTATATTTTAAAATTTTAAGAAAGTTATATGTTTTAAAAGCTTTGATGGTAAAGTGCATATTAAACAAGATTTAAAAAGTTTTTGAGATTTTTTTATTTTAATGTATGAATCAACTTTAATTTGATCATACCGCGTATGATCTTGGAAAATAGCATACATAAGAGCTAAATTTTCTTAGAATTAACTAATTAAGACCAACTACATGAAAAATGACTGAAATAGTGTGATTACTTATTGTTTAATTGTTTGGCTCAAATACTAATTTAATTAGAGAAGAAATTCTTTATCTCATGCTTAATCCTCAACTATGTTTCATGAGTCATTGATTGACCATTAAATTTAGTTGATGTAATTTAAAGCATTGTTTTATCACATATTGACTAATCATAGGCCTATAAAAATAGGGTTAGAGATAGGGTTGAAAAAGACAATTTTTTGTTATGAAAGAAAATGTTTAATGGAAATGTAGAAGTGATACTCTAACATTTCTTTCACATTATTCTTAAAGATTCTTCACTAGCAAAGCATCCAAGAGAATAAGCAATTTTCTAATCTCAGAGGATGGATATTTGTGAAAACCTTTGAGTAACAGAAGAGAAATACTGGAAGATCAAAGAAGAAGCAAGAAGGAATTGAATTTTCTGTATTAAATTCATATCAGATGTGTTTCCACATTTATATGTACAATTGCAGGAAGATAATTTACATTAGCAGGCTAGCTGTTATAATTGATTTCTAGAAGCAACTACGAAACTGACTCTAACTAATCTAACTAACTGAAGCAGAAGCATGTGTTAATTGTGTCAGGTAGGATTTTGTGCATGTATCTTCACACACACACCCCTCAAGCTGAGCATGTATGTCTAGCAGGCTCAGCTTGCATGTTAAATCATTAAAACGACCATGAGGTAATGCTTTTGTGAAGGAATCAGCAAGTTGGTTGTGTGTGGATGTATGATGAAGTTGAATAACTCCTGTGGTGAGCTTTTCACGAATGAAGTGGCAGTCAATGTCAATATGTTTTGTTCTTTTGTGAAAAACTGGATTGCGAGCAATATGTATAGTAGAAGCAGAGTCACAATAAATGGAAGTAAGTATGGTGGTGTTGAGATAGAAATCTTTGAGAAGAGTGAGCCAGTGACTACAACAATGATATGGGCCAAGGCACGATATTCTGCTTCTGCAGAGTTTCTAAAGATGACTTGTTGGCGTTTAGACTTCCATGACACCAGTGAAGACCCTAGGAAGACAAAATAACCAATGATGGAATGCCTTGTTTCAAGACATGCACCCCAATCACTATCACTGAAAGCAATAATATTCAGATTGAATAATCTATGGAAGAGCAAGCCCCGCCCTGGGGCATTTTTGAGATATTTTAGAACTTTATGTGCAACATGTAAGTGAGACATATTTGGTTTATCCATGAATTGGCTGAGGCATTGCACTGCATAGCTGATGTCTGGTCTTGTTAGGGAGAGATAAAGAAGGCGACCAAATAGACGCTATAGACAGACAGGGTTAGGGAGCAAATCATCATAAGAATGGGTTAGTTGGTGATTGTATTCCATGGGGGTGCTGAGAGGTTTAGACCCAAATAAACCATGTTCTTCTAATAGTTCTAAAGCAAACTTCCTTTGTGAAAGAGAGATGCCCTTATGAGAGAAGGCCAATTCAAGCCCAATGAAGTACTTGACTCCCTCGAGGTCTCACAGTTTGAAGTTACTTTGCAGCATGTGTTTGATGTCCTGCAGAATGTGATCTGAGGAGGAGGCAATGAGGATGTCATCAACATATATTAATAATGCATCAAAGGAATTAGATGACTTCATAGTAAAAAGAGAGTAATATGCTTTTGACTGTATGAAACCATTGTTGAGGAGACATTAAATGAGCTTTAAGTTCCATTGCCGTGAAGCCTGTTTAAGATCATATAAGGACTTTTGCAGTTTACAAACTAACTTCTTCCCTTTGTATAAACCAGATTTATATCCTTCAAATGTGCCTTTTATGGTATATCCTTGGGGAAGAGTCATGTAGACTTCTTCATGTACATCTCCATTTAGGAAAGCATTGTGTATGTCAAGTTAAGTAAGAGACTAGTTGAACATGGCAGCCAAAGCAAAAAAACACTCTCACTATTGTATGTTTCATAACTGGGCTAAAAGTTTTTGTAAAGTCAAAACCTTCTTTTTGGTTGTAGCCTTTGGCTATTAATCTGGCCTTGTATCTGTCAATTGAACCATTGGGATTGTATTTGATCTTGTAAACCCACTTGGAACCAATTGGTTTCCTACCTGCTGGCAATGGGACCACTTCCCACGTTTTGTTATTTTTCAGGGCTTGTAATTCTAGTGCCATAGCATCCTGCCAGTGCTGATATTGTGCCGTTTCTTTAAATGATTTGGGTTCGGATGATTGTAGGATTTTAAGAGAAAAGGATTTATGTTGAGAGGATAAATGGGAATAAGAAAGGAAATTTGAGAGAGGATGTAATGTAGAAGTTGCCAAATGGGATGATGGAAGGTCACTATAGTAATCTTTGAGGTATGAAGGTATTTTGGTTGTTCTAGTGGGTTTCGAAATAGGTTGTTGAGGTTGGTCAAGGACAATATGAGAGGGAGGATTGGCAGGTGGCGTATGATGTGAAGAGGAAGGTGTAGAAGTAGAGGGAGCATTGAGTGCTAGTGAAGAAGTAGGAAGAGAGGAGTGGTTAGTTATGGGAGCAGAAGGGGAAATAGGTCTTGAATCTGTAGTATCAAGATGATTGGTATATGAAGCATGTAAATCTTCTGGAATATTGTCATAAGGGAGAGGAAAATTGATTTGGTGTGGAATATGATCAGTATCAGCAGAACTAGTAGTAGGAGTCAAGGGATTTTTGGATGAAAAAGGAAATATATCTTCACACCAATGAATATCTCTGGTGATGATGACTTTGTGAGAGTGAAGGTCATACAATTTATATCCTTTAATGCCAACTGGATATCCAATGAATACACAAGGTGTTGATCTAGGTGCAAACTTATGCTTGTGCGGTGTTTTGTTAAGTGCAAAAGCAAGACAGCCAAAAATTCTGAGATGATTATGGGATGAAGTGTGGAGAAATTTTTCATGGGGTGAAAGATTTTGTAGGACAGGAGTGGGTAATTTGTTAGCTATATGAGTGGCAATGAGTATGGCATCACCTTAGAATTTTAAAGGTAATGATGCTTGGAATAAAAGAGAACGAGCAATAGCTAGTAGGTGTTGATGTTTTCTTTCAACAAGGCCATTATGTTGTGGGGTGTATGTGCGGCTCTTTTGGTGTATGATTCCCTTTAAGGTGAAGAAGGAATTCCAAGGGAAGAACTCACTGCCAAGGTTAGTGCGAATGTTGAGGATTTCAAGTTGAAATTGTTGTTTGATGAAGTTATTGAAGTTAATGAAAGTTTCGGTGATTTGAGTTTTGTGTTTGAGAAGATAGGTCCAGGTGCATCTTGTGAAGTCATCCACAATGCTTAGGTAATAATGATTACCATACAAATTAACAGTGCTGTAAGGTTCCCATGTGTTAAGATGAATTAGTTGAAATGGAGCAGTGGTGTGAGTTTTATGTAGTGGAAAAGGTTGTTGTTTTAGTTTAGCCATGAGACATATTAGGCAATCATTTATAGTAAACTTTGGAATTTTGATGAAAGACAAATGCCTGATTTTATTAAAAGAAGCATGACCTAGGCGTTTATGCCATAGGTTGAATTCCTTACATGAATCTACAGAATTGACAGTATGCTGAATAATATATGTGAAATTGGGATTTAAGACAGCAATGGGGATGGATGGTGGGTTGTGTGAGAGCCAGAAGAGTCCTTTAATCAGCTTAGCACGCCCAATGATCATCCTGGTTTCCAAGTCTTGGATTAGACAATGATGGTGAGCAAATAAGAAGGTACAATTGGATGTTTTGGTGACTTGGCTAATGGATAGCAGGTTGTATGTGAAAGAAGGAACTAAGAGCACATTTACTAAAGTGAGGTTTTGTGAGCTTTTGATTTGTCCTTTATGTGTAATTTGTGCCCTTGTACCATTTGGCATATAGACAAATCAATTGTGAACAGGTTCATATGAGTGGAATAGATTGTTTGTAAAGACAATGTGATCAGTGGCACCAGTGTCCAGCACCTAGTGTTTGGATAAATCCAGTTGACTTTTGAGGACAGTAGATAGAGTTAAAGGTTTGTGATGAAGTAAGTGAATCTTACCAGCCATATTGACTAGAGGAGGTTGAGTATTGGAATCTGGGGATCGCACATTGGTTGGAGTAGCTGAGACATTATTAAGTAGTTGCAGTAGGCATTGGAATTTAGGCTTGGACAATGAAAACTGGGAGCAATCAGTGTTAGAGGTAGATCCACCAGTAGGTTCCTCTGGGGAGTAGTTTGCATCAACCTGGTTTGCAGCAATATGTCTAGGTTTGTCAACAAATTTCTGTTATGGTTTGTTGCCTTTGGACCTTGTGAATTTGAACCCTAGAGGGAAGCCAATGATTCTATAACATTTATCTTTGGTGTGTCCACACTTGCCATAATGAGAGCACGTCAACTTATTTTGTTGTGGCTGTTTGGATGCAAGCATTGCTGCAGATTCCATGAAGTTAGGTGTGAAGTGTAATTTTCTTTAGGATTCTTCTTGAATAACCATGTTGTAGGCTTGATCAAGACTAGGAAATGGTTTCATGCTGATAACATGAGATCTTAGTGTTTGGAAGTTTTCATTCAGTCCATTGAGAAACTTAAAGACATGATCTTTCCGCAAGATTTCAGCATATTTGGTGAAGCACATAGAATTGCACTATCCACATTGACAGTGAGGCAAGGGTCTGTATTGCCGCAACTCTTCCCATACAGCAGTGAGTTCAGAGAAGTATTCATTTACTGAGTTGGATCCTTGGGCAATTGTGCAGAGTCTTTGCTGTAGATAATAGATTCTAACATCATCAACTTGACCAAATCTTTGTGCAAGTTTCCCCCAGATTTCATGGGCATCATTTAGATAAAAGATTATAGCTGATACAGATGGAGAAATGGATTTCAGTAGCCAAGATACAAGAAGGTCATTGCATTGCTGCCACTGAACTAGCAAAGTTGGATTTCCCATGGGTTTCCTGATCTCTCATGTTAGGAAACCTTATTTGTTCCTAATAGAAACAGCTAGGAGAAATGATATTTTCTAGGTTGAGTAGTTGGAGGTTGTCAATTCTGGGGACACATAAACTGAGTTGCAGCTATCTGATGGATGAATGTAGTAAGGTGATGAAGAATCCTCCATTGGAGAGATTGAAGAAGTAGCAGAATGATTGTTTGCCATTGATGCAGATTTGCCACTTGAGTTACAGGTGAGAAAGAATAGTTGCGAACCAAGAATTTACAAGATGCAGGAGATGATAATCTGAACCAGTATGAGATGCGGAAGACGGTGATCAGAACTAGAATGACTCTGATACCATGTGAAAACCTTTGAGTAACAGAAGAGAAATACTGGAAGATCAGAGAAGAAGCAAGAAGGAATTGAATTTTCTGTATTAAATTCATATCAGATGTGTTTCCACATTTATATGTACAATTGTAGAAAGATAATTTACATCAGCAGGCTAGCTGTTATAACTGATTTCTAGAAGCAACTACGAAACTGACTCTAACTAATTCTAACTAACTTAAGGCAGAAGTATGTGTTAGTTGTGTTAGTTAAGATTTTGTGCATGTATCTTCACAATATCCAATGTTAAAATATGCATGTAATGGAAGCCGAGTAGTTTTCAGTTCCATAGGTTAACCCAAAGAAGAAAGCCCACCAAAATAGCAGCAACACCAACTTTGCATGAAACACAACATACCTAATTACAAGTATATATGCGTCTGTTTGATGAAAGAAGAGATGGTTGGCATTTCCAATGACAGGAACGGGAACAATCTTCAGGTTTTGTTGTTACTAGCACACATCCATTTCATCTAACTTAATATTTGAATTTAGATATGTTGATATTAGGAGTGTCAACATAATCGTTATATTTATACTCTAACGTAAGTAGAGAAGACTGATTATATAGAATGAATCTTATCACTTTAAAATTTATAGGTCCCTACTTAAGGCGACCCCCACCTAGGTGTGCCCCCCTTTAAAAAAAAATTTAAAATTTCTTAAAATACCCTTGACTTCACACCTCTTTATTTTTTTTAAAAAAATAGTCAAACGGCTATGAAGAGCTGTTGTAGGAGAAAAACGATTATAAAACGCCGTTGAGGTAAAGGACGGCGTTCAACGGCTCTTTAGAGCCGTTGAATCTCTTGAGATGTATATATATATATATATATATATATATATATTTAAAATTAGAAATGTTACTTGTGCCTCAAGTAACAATTTATAATATTTTTAATAAAATAAAAAAATTATGATAAAAATATATCTATAAAATATTTTTTATATATTTAAAATTAGATAAAATTAAATATATTATTTAATGGATGTAGGCAAATAAATAAATAAATAAATAAATAAATATATATATATATATATATATATATATATATATATATATATATATATATATATATATGAATTTGTAATATTTAAATAAAATTAAAAATTAAAAAAATTTAATTTTATATAACAAAAATTTGTATTAATTTATTAAAAATATTATATATATATATATATATACACACACACACATACATATTTCTTTCCCAAAATAGCTGTTGGTAGCCATTTGGGAAGTTAAACGGCTCTATACAACCGTTTTGATTCTCAGATAGTTTTACACAGTTGTTTTAGAAAAAAATTAATGTAAAAGTTTATTTTCGTCAATACATGCAAATTAAGATTAAAATTTTGTAAAAAGAGAAAGTGTATAAGTTCACAATAAGAATGAGAGTGATAAAGTGGTGTTGAAGTGGAGAAGAAAGAGGAATTGGCAACCTAGGGTTTCAGACGCAAGGGGGGGCGCGGGTGAAGGAGGTCAGGGAAGGGGAATGGGAAGGAAAAAGGAAATGATGTGGGAGCTGAGGGTATTTTGGAAAATTAATTTTTTTTTTTTTTTTAATGAGGGGGGCCATTAAAGAGGGGGCACGTTAAGCAATGGCCAAATTAATATACTAAAATATTGTCTAAAACATAGCCCAATTTTGTTGGCACCTTCAACATAACCCAATCTAAATTCTTAATATTTTTTAGTATATAAAATGGGAAAATTGTTAACTCCCCTAACCAAAGAAGTCACGGAGGATGAACACAAAGGGGGGAGAGGTGTGAAATGGAAAAATGAGATGTTATAAGAAATAAAGGCCGCAACATTACCTCGGCAGTGATCTTAAATTAGATGGTTTCTTTTCTCATTCCCCAATTTTCTATTGACACAAGTGTATTAAAAAAATAGGAGTGCACTAAGCACTCCTCCTAGAAATATTATGGAAGTCAAATGGATTAGACTCCTGACCCCATTATTAATGGGTCATTATCCAACGTTAGACGTGATAAATAGGGCAAACTGGCAAATCAAATCTGCATCGTCTTATTAATATTCATTTCTTTTCTGAATTTTTAAAGAGCTCATGTGGATCTAATTTTCCGTGTGATTAAAATGTTTGTTTTTCCCATAAAATATTTTAGCTATGATACTCTCATGAGTTGCGCAACTTAATTTTTTATTATATTTATATGGATTCTATCATTATATATTCATATATTTTATATAATTTAAATATTTTTTGCTCTGCTCAGACAATTCTTAATAATAGGTTTCATAAATTATTATATTATTTTTAAATTCTTTCTCTTAATTTTTGTTTTTGTATTTTTCTCTCTTTCTTTGTCTCTTGTAGTACAATGATGGGTTTACTATTTGGACAATTTTATTTTATGCAATGTTTCTTCCTTCATGTCATTACTCTCTAGTCATAAAACTCATTTTGTAACTTACTTTTTACTAACCCTACTAGATATGGTCTTACATCTCAAGAGATGGGTTGGATTCCTTGGTGGAAGAGAAGAGGAACAAGAGGGAGAAGGAAGGAGAATCTGTGAAAGAAAGTTCCACGCTGATTTAGATAACTTGTTTATCTAACTCTTTGGAATCTCACTGGGTTTACTTACTTTTCATTGCCTGAAGAGTCTATAACTGTGGCTCATTAGGGAAGAGATCATTTTTCAACTAGAGCCTGACCACTTTGTTTCATTAGTAAAGGCAAAGCACATTAGACTGGACACATAAATCTTCCCGTTGTTAGTTTAAATTTTAAATTTTAATTACATATTTAAATTAAAGGAAGATAATTTTTTTTTTTTTACCTTCCAACAAAAACATTAACCTTAAAGTAAGTTTTTATAACTTGAAATTAAAAGTTAAATTTAATACTTTTGGTTTTAAAAAAACCATAGATGTGTCGTCAATTTCTCTCGTCTCATCCATTGGGTCTACTACTGTTTATGACAACTAATGACTTTCTTTTTTTTTTTTTTTTGTTATAAATAAGATGGAGACAAACTTTTTAATATTAGTTTAAGAGTTTGAAAAAGATGTCAAGTTTAATCTCACGGTACGAGCAAGCTAAGACCTTATCTTTAGGCGTTGCACTACTATACCTAACTACTTCCTTAACAACTAATGACTTGGGTTCTAAGAAAAAAACCTTAAATTTTAAATAGCACTTATACATAACATATCTTAATCTAAGGAAATGAGTGGAGGCTAAACTTCTAATTTATTAAATATGAGACTCTATTTGATGGTACTTGACCAACTCTTGAGCTTCCTATACCCCTAAATTTACTTTAGTAATTTGATTTTTCTATGTTTGTCACATTGTTTTGGTGCGTTGAGCTTGTTTTTTTTTATAATATACTAGATTTTTAGGCAGACTACGTTTTGCGTTCATATATGAAAGAAGGCGCAAGCATATGTTTACATATAGTACATGTTTTATATGTTACTAATGAGACAGTTATGATATATCAACTTGTTGAATTAATTAAACAAAAGAATAAGTTACTGTAATAATATTAAATTTATTGTTTTAAGATCTTAATTTATACTATTAATAATGAATGATAGTGTTGTCTTTTCACATTATAAATAGTAAATAATGATGCTCGTGTAAGTAATAAACTTTAATATATTTTTAGGAGTGTAAAAAAAGAGGTACCATGTTATTAAGTACCATATGCAAACAATAAGTTTCATAGCTTACATATTTTTGATAGGTAAAATTAGTGATAATAGTAGTTTAGGATATATAGTTTAGGGTTTATAGGGTTTAAGGTTTTACGGGTATAAAAATCACGGTTTAAAGAGGGAAAAAAAAAATTTCACAATGCCAACATATTTTTAGGAGTGTTAAAAAATATGATGGTGCCCATCTTTTCATATTAATAACAGTGAATAATGATGCTGTATAAACAATAAATTTTATAGGTTTTAAGTTAGTTTAGCGGGTTATTTTTAATAGACACCTTGTTAGAATTTAGTGATAATAGCAAGGCTACGAAGATCCATAAATTATAAACTATGTTATTAGGTATCTTATGTAAATAATAAATTTCATAATTTTATTTATTTTTAATAGATAAAATTAGTAATAATAGCAATTTTTAATACATAAACTATATGATTAGGTACCCGTTTAAACAATAAATTCTATGGTTTACATATTTTTAATAAGTAAAATTAGTGATAATAGCAGTTTAGGATATATGGTTTAATGTTAAAAAATTTAGGGTTAAGAGTTTAAAATTTTTACGGGTGTAAAATGTTTTAAATAGAAAAAGATTAAAAAAATGCAAAATATAATTTTACTAAATTAGCGGCCGCTATGTAGCACTTCCAAAGAAGAGCAGGCAGCTCATTCCCTTTGTATTCTTCTATATATATATATATATATATATATATATATATATATAGAAGACATTAATGCAGACACCATTAGTTCGGCATAAAGACAGAATATAGAAGACAAAGAGAGTGTTTTAAGTCATCTACCTAAAGTATTGTCTGCTAAATCTCAAGCATTTGACAAAGCTTTGAAAAATCAACCCACAAGAAAACAATCAAAAAGGTTTGGCTGATAATTCAACTATTATGTTTCTAACTTTGTTGTTATATTTTAGTCTTATATTATTTCTGTGATTTATTTAAAAATTATAAAATAATATACAATAAGTAATCTTATAATTTAAATGAATTATAATATTAATCGAGACATCAAATCAAATGAAATAATAAATTTATTTGTAAAGTTGGTGAAACTCTGTCTATTCATCGGAGATGAATAAAACATTCACGAGTTGAAGATATAATTTTATAAAGGTGTATTAGAAAAAGAAGGTAATCATTTTAGGCACTTTAAAATAATTTGTCATACCCTAGGGTAGAAATCCCACTTACGGTTGTATTAATTATATGCCACTTCAATATGCTACTTGCTGGCCACGTATATTTTTCACCACTAGTTTTATAATATATTATTGTAGTAAGGTTTGGTGATATGACCCTAATTATAAGTTACAAAATTAATATAGTCATTATAAGTTGGCAATGCTTCTAGAACATTCTATTAAATAGAAAGCATTGTGTCAGAGGACACTATGGTTTTCTAACTATAATGAGTCAGTTTGACTAACGAGACCTTTTTTTTTCTTTTTTTCTTTTTTTGAGACGTAGTTCTTTTGTTTCATTATTATTATTTTTTTATCGATTGTGCATTTTTTTCAATAACATGGCGCTTGATCAATTCTGTATCATAATTTTAACAGAAAGTTTTTGTTATTTTTTATTTGTCTATCATGAGAAGGGAGTTAATTAAAAAACTAATAAAATACAAATAATTTTGCAAGATAAAATGAAAATAAGAGTTATTTATAGGTAATTTCGTCATTCGTTTAAATTTATTTATCACTTTCATAGAAAAAAAAAATCTAAAGAAAATACTCTTTAACATCATTGAAACTTAACTAGATTTAAGTAGAGGTTTTGAAAATAAAAAGAAGTTAAATGAAATATAAACTATCTAGAGAGTTCAGTGTAATATACTCTATGTAATAGCATTCACATAAAAAATAATGGTCTAATAAAAAAATAAATGATGTTGATAAAAATAAATAATGACATTAACATATACCAATACTAATATTCTAAAAATATATTTTTCATATATATATATATATATATATATACGGTACAGAATCAATTTAGAAGTTCACAACTAGTCGTGTTTGGCTATTTTCTCCTCCTAAACTTGTATAAGCAAACAATACTTCTTAAAAAATATATAAAAAATCCGTGTTGGCCACTTGCCACGTCTTGCTGGTCCCTGGCGTTGTCTTCCTTATCCAAAACTTCCACAGGAAAATCGAGAGGTGCTGAATTGGTTATGTCTTTGTCAAATTTTTTCCTTTAAGGTTTCCCCACCATATGATCATGCTCTTATCCATCTAATTACTCTTCAACTATAATATGGGATGCATATCATTTTCCATAGATGATAAATAATTAAAAAATTGAATTTATTGTTTATATGAATATATAAAATTGGAGAATAGTTTACAAAGTGTTTATGTATCAATTTCCTTTGTAATTTGATTTTTCTACGTTCTCATTGTCATTTTGTTTTGGGGGTGTTGTGCCCATCTTTCTATGAAAGCAAATAAGTCGAGTTAGGTCGTGAACTAAATTAAGTCAATTCATTAATTTTTTTATTTGAAATGTTAATTAATTTAATATTTAATATTTTAAATTTATTAATTTAATTTATCACACTTTAAAATTTATATTAATTTTATTTTTAATATTTTTAAATAATTTAAATTGTTATTAAATTCATAAATAAATATTAATATTAATAATTTTAATTGACGAAATTAATAAAAATTTTAAAATATAAAAAAAAAATAAATTTAAAATATAAAATATTAAATTAATTATAATTTTAAATATAAAATATTAAAATAAATATTTTTTTAATTAAATGAACCGATTTTAAATTTTTATAAATTTAATTTATTAGCTTATAAAGTTACTCAGTTGTATATATGTTTAATTATAAACATAATGAGAAGCCAAACGCTTATCTCATCCATCCCACCGACAAAGAAAAGAAAAGTGAATATGTCAAACTTTAATTACAAAAATTAACTCGTCAATTAAAACAATTAAGTTTGAGTTCACAAAATTACATGAGCTAAGCCTGATCTAAACGCTTATCTCATCCATCTATACCTTTTTTTCTAGAAGATTGTATACATGCCCTTGAATAGTTTGTTTAGGCCTCTGGCGTACAGGGAAAAACAGAGTCCTTTTTGCTCAGGGAAAGGACAATAATGCAGATACCATTAATTCGGCATTAAAGACGATAGGTTTTTTGGTCATTTACAAAAGCTTCGAAAACTCAACCTACCAAAGAGGAAAAAACAAAAAACAAAAAGTTTGACAAATAATTCAACACAGAAAACACGCTTATTTATTCACGCATTTTTTTTAAAAAACAAATATATAAAAATAGGTATGCATTAAGCAACACTCTTCGACACATGTACTTCAAACTTCTTGGTTCTTTTTTTAACTCCCCTGCCTTAGTCTCTCCTTTCTCATTCTCACAAACACACACAAGAAATGGAAATATCATTGGCTACAATTGCAATCTGCACTTGCATCGTCGCAACAGTGGTGCTGGGATGGAATGCGCTAAACCGGGTTTGGCTTAGACCAAAGAGGCTCGAGAGACACCTAAGAGAGCAAGGACTTCAGGGCAATTCTTACCGGTTTCTCATTGGGGACACAAATCAAATACTTCAGATGCAGAAAGAAGCAAAAGCCAAACCCATGAGACTTTCCGATGATATAGTACCGCGTGTCTCAGCCTTTCACCATCATACAATTAACAAATATGGTATGCACATGCATCCCTCTTAATTTTATTCTCCAACTTGAATATAGAGTTCTGTTGAAATTGCTTAGGCATAGAGTTAAAGTGAGCTGGTTTTTTACTGCAAAATTTCTATCTGGGTTTGTGATAGCAGAGCAAAAGTTACAAAATTTACTAACTACTTGAATTTTAATGCTGAAATTGTTCTGATCCCAATCACAAACGAACTTGTTCTAAAATTCACCCACCTTGATGAAGGGGAAGCAAAGGAAAAAGTTTCAACCATGGTATACCCAATTAGTCTGTATAGCAGTATCTGAAGTCACTGTTGCATGTAGTATTGATATCTGTTGCTACTATAGTCACTGGTCAGAATCTTTGTTTCTGACTATGAATTGCCTCTTAATTAAAAAGGAAAATCATGTTCAACAACACGCTTGGCTTAAATTTCTCAGTCCCACCATTTGAGTAATCAATATCTTATATATAAAATATAATAATTGTGTCAATTTTGATTCCAGACTCTGGATAGTATATGCTTGTGATCTTGTTAGATTGGTTGAAGTCTAATTCAATCCACAGTTGCTGATAACACATCAAATTTGCAGGGAAAAATGCTTTTCAATGGCTTGGCACAAGACCAAGAGTGCTCATCAAAGACCCAGAGCTAATCAAAGAAATATTTAACAAGATTAATGATTTCCCAAAACCACCACGAAATCCAGTTTTCAAGTTACTAGCTTCGGGGCTGGTATCCTATGAGGGCGAGAAGTGGGCTAAACACAGAAAGCTTATAAACCCTGCATTCAATTTAGAAAAATTGAAGGTTACTTTGTTTACCCTTTACTGCTTATGAGATCAATTTGATGTCTTCTAACGCGAGCGCTTTTTATTGTTTCTTCATTCTGCCACAGATTATGTTACCAATATTCTTCCAAAGCTGCAATGATATGATAAGCAAATGGGAGGCAATGTTGTCTTCAGAGGGAACATGTGAGATGGATGTATGGCCTTTCCTCCAGAATTTGACTTGTGATGTCATTTCGCGAACAGCATTTGGAAGTAACTACGAAGAAGGACAAAGGATATTTCAACTTTTAAGAGAACAAGCTCTACTTGCAATGGAAATTTTCTTGAGAGCTAACATTCCAGGGTGGAGGTAAAATTACTTTGTATATCAGATAGTTGATGAACTGATGCATACTCTTTTATACAGTAACTTTTTATAGTTATTTACAGAGGTAAAACTATCAAAAAAATAAGAGACAAAAAAAAAAATAAAAATAAAAAGTGAATATGCACAAACATGTATTTATATAGCACCACGTCATCATAAATTAAGAAGAAAAAGCTCTTACAAAACCACATTAATTTAGTTTCTATCAAATTAACCAGAAACTATGATGTCTCGGAGTATCAACGATAAACCCTTTGATATTGGAAAAACCAGAATTGCTTCATCTTATCTTAATTGCCACTGTTTGTGTTTACTCGTAGGTTTTTACCTTCCAAACCCCATAGGAGGATGAAGGAAATTGCACGAGATATAGAAACTTCACTTAAAGGTATCATTAATAAACGAGAGAAAACGCTGAAGGCAGGTGAAGCCACAATGAGTGACTTATTGGGCATACTGTGTGAATCAAATCAAAAGGAAATCCAAGATCATGGAAACAAGAATGATGGAATGAGTATTCGAGATGTAATCGAGGAATGCAAGCTATTCTACTTTGCAGGGCAAGAGACCACTTCTTCGTTACTGGTATGGACTATTGTGTTGCTGAGTAGGTACCCAGATTGGCAACAACGCGCGAGGGAGGAAGTCTTGCGAGTCTTCGGCAATGAAACTCCAGATTTTGATGGTTTAAGCCACCTTAAGATAGTGAGTATTGTTTGTTTCTCTTCATCATAGATATACAAATAAGGGAAGTAACAGGTTAGAAAAATATTGAGACATATAAGTGAACAAGATATATTAACTTGTCGACTTGAGATTTTGGGTTGAGAGTAGTGTCATGTCATGCTCATGAATATATATTTTTTTTATATAATTCTATTATGTAGTGCTTTTTTTTTTTTTGTTTAGATTGGCTTTTAAAAAAAGTGTTTTTGAAGTGTAGAAGTAAAAGTAAAAGTAAAAAATATATATATTTTTTAACTTCTAAAATTTATTTTCATTAAAATTGTGATATTTTTCTGTTTCTATTTTTCTTTTAATAAAAAATATCTCACCACATACTTTTATCTAAAGTATTTTTTTTTAGTTTTTAAAGATGATTTTTTTTTAATAGAAACCAATTAAAATTACCTAAAATTGTGTAGAATAATTTCTTTTTTTGTTTTTTTTTTCCCTGTCAAAAGAACTTTTAATAAAAAAAAAAAAAAAGTCAATTTAAGCAAACTTTTTATGTCCTTGTTGGCACTGACTTTTACCTTGACATCTTTTGCTACAGGTGACCATGATTTTGTATGAAGTTCTGAGGTTATACCCACCAGTAATTGGCCTTGCCAGAACTATTCAAAGGAATATGAAGCTTGGAAATTTGATATTACCTGCAGGCGTGGATATCTTCTTACCAACACTTCAGGTTCACCATGACCATGGACTTTGGGGTGATGATGCTGATGAGTTCAACCCAGAGAGGTTTTCTGAAGGAGTATCAAAGGCAACAAAAGGCCAAGTTTCATTCTTCCCATTTGGAGGGGGTCCTAGAATATGTATTGGCCAAAATTTTTCCATGTTGGAAGCAAAGATGGCTGTGGCACTAATCCTCCAACGTTTCTCTTTCAAGCTTTCCCCAACTTATGCTCATGCTCCATACACTGTTGTTACTCTTCAACCACAATATGGTGCTCAGGTCATTTTACACAAATTGTAATTGTAAAGTAGGATAGGCGATGAAAATAATAATCAAAAAGTTGAAGAAATAATTTTAGAATCAAAACTTCTTTTATTCTTTCACACTATTATTAATTTTAAAGAAAATTCTCATATTTTAAATTTTATAAATTAAACTCTCACATTATAAAAATCATATCAAAATCAAGTCTTTTTTACAAACAAAAAAATTTTTCAAAAAGTTTATTTTGATATAATTTTATGGCATGAGAGTTCAACTTATCAAATTTAAAATGTGATTTTTTTTTTTTTAATTTAAGAATAGTGTAATGGGATAAAATGATGTTTACTTTGAGGTGTATTAGGAAAAGAAGATAATCATTTTAGGCTTTTCAAAATAATTTGTAATACATTTGGGAAGACATCCCCATACTTTGTTGTATTAATTATATGCCCACTTCAATATGCTACTTGCCATGTATTTTTTTGTTGGCCACTTCTATAATATGTTATTGTAGTATGGGTTGGTGATATGACCCCAATTATAAGGTACAAAAATTTTATAAGGTTTCTAAAGCTTCTAGAACATATTTTTAAATAACATTGCACCATATTCATTCTTTTATATATATATATATATTGGTTTGAAATTTATTGACCCACACATGGTACTTGAGGACACCCTCTAGGTTTTTAATTATAAGCAGTCATTTAGACTAACCAGGTCTTTTGATCAATTTGGTATCATAATTACAAGTAAAGTGTTAATAAAGAAGGCAATGAGATATTGATAATTTTTTTTAAAAAAAACTTTATTATAAGTTAGAATTTGAGATGTGATGTGTACTTTAAAAAATTTAAGAAAAATAATTACATATTTTAAAAGCTTTAAGAGTAAAATACACACTAAACAAAGTTTAAAAAGCTTTGTAGACTTTTTTTTTTTTTTTTTTTTTTTTGTATGAATCACTTTAATTTGATCATACCACATGTGATCTTGGAAAATGGTACGCATACGAGCTAAATTTTCTTAGAATTAATTAATTAAGACCAACTACATGGAAAATGATTGAAATAGCATGACTACTTATTGTTTAATTGTTTGGCTCAAATTTAATTAGAGTAGAATTTTTTTTATCTCGCGTCTTGTCCCTAATTATATTTTATAGGTCATTAATTGACAATTAAATTTAATAAATATAATTTTTCTTTTGTTTTTACTAACCAGTATTTTCACCTTATATTAGAGAGGTAAAAATAATTTTATTAAGAGATAGAGCAATTACGCATATCTCTTCTATCAACGTGTGCCGCCTCTATTTTTGTTTGGCCACTTTTGTATGTCATTATAATAGTTGAAGATATCACCCTAATAACAAAATTTTCTTATTGTAAATCAACCTAATTAGAGTAATTGGGCCATTTTCAGAAGACATAAGTTTCTTTTGCATTATAATTTTCATAGAAAGTTTTTATGATTAAATAATTCAAATTAAAACGTTTAATTATGCATAGGAAAAATGGAGATTTCAATGTGAAAGTTTTATCGTCATGTTTTTCACTTGTATTTACATTTGAATAGTTTAAAAAATATGTAAAATTTTATACCGAATAGAAAATTTTCTGTTCTATTAATTTTTTAAAGGGAAAATTACATGCAATTTTGAATAGAAATTAATTATTTAATTTAATCAAATCCAATAGCAGATTAAATAATTTATTCTTTTTTAAAAATAAAAAAGAAATTGTTAGTTTTAAAATTTCAATTATAAATTCTCATCTTATCTGAAAAACAAAATAAATAATATACAAAATTACATGAACTCCTTTATAGTTGGCTTATTTTTCACTTACTTCTCTTTATTTTGAAAATCTATATATACCTCCTTTTATAGTTTAAAAATATACTACACTTAGACCATCTCTAGTAGTGTTATTTGGAGAGTTTCACAAAGTTATGGAACGGTCCCAACATAGTATCATGACTAAAGAGCATTGAGTTGTCAAAGAGAGAGATAATCAACGTTCCACAAGCTCAAAATTGAGTCTTATTTGTACTTTAGCATGTGGAGGTTGAAGAAAGAGAAATTTTAGAGATGATGTGTCAAAGTAAACCATATAAAAAATTATAAAAAAATAAACTATGCAACTCTTGTAAATTCCATGGCTAAAATGTTCTTAGCTTCAATTTTTAGCAATTAACTAGAGGAAGTGTTAGTCAACAATTAACAAGACTAAAATAATATAAATACCCATAATAATAGTTCATGTATTTGACTTCCGTTATATATATATATATATATATATCACTTATCTTCCTATATTTTTAAAAATTATATATATCTCCTATTTAGTTGAAAAGACACAATGTTATGAAAATGATGTAAATGGAGAGTAGAGACAACACCAAAGTATCAAGAACAAGAGAGCTTCTATTTTCTTATATGTATACCAATACAAATGAGGTGCTCTATTTATAGGTACAAGTTTGTAACTCACCTATAATGCTACATAATGTACAATGAATACTAATTACATAGAAGAGTAAAGGTTTTGTAGGGTATAACCTAAGAAATAATGTTACATAAAACCATTGGGAGTTATAACCTCCAAAGGATAATGACACATAAAGGGCATAACGGTTATAAACTTCAAGGATAGTGAAAGCTCTTGAATATGGGCATCCACACCAATAATATTATTCATAACACTCCCCACTTGGATGTCTATCTCTTAAGAATGTGCCTCGTTAAAACCTTTGTAAGGAAAAACCCTGTGCGACAAAAACCTAGTGAAGGAAAAATGGTACATCATTCTTTCATATGCTATTGGATGCTGCCTCATTAAAAACCTTACCAGGAAAAACCCAATGGGAAAAAAAACCATGGTTAAGGGAAAAAGAGTACAGGGCGTATGACAATATCAATTAAGATTTTTCAGCCGACAAACTCCAATGTTGCGGACAAGCTTTTCAAATGATGAAGTATGAAGTGCCTTAGTAAACAAATCTACTAAATTATCACATGAACGAACTTGTTGAATGTCTATTTCACCATTATTCTAAAGATCATGAGTGAAAAAGAACTTTGGTGAAATATGTTTGGTTCTATCCCCTTTAATGTACCCTTCTTTTACTTGAGTGATACATACAGTATTATCTTCATATAAGATTGTTGGAATCAATTTGCTTGAAGATAAACCACAATCTTTTTGTATATGATGGATCACAGATCTCAACCAAACACATTCTCGGCTAGCTTCATGTAGTGCTAAAATTTCTGCATGATTAGGAGATGTGGTTGTTATTGTTTACTTCATAGACCGCCATGAGATGGCTGTACCGTCACATGTAAAAAAATAGCATGTCTGTGATCTACTATTATGTGGATCAAATAAATATCCCGCATCTGTATAACCTATAAGGTCATGTTGGGGTACATTTGAATAAAACAAATCCATATGCATTGTACCTTTAAGATAACAAAGTATACGCTTCACTCCATTCCAATGTCTTCGAGTGGGTGAAGAACTATATCTTGCTAACAAATTGATAGCAAAAGAAATATTAGGTCGCATGTGACCAGCAAGATACATTAGTGACCCAATAGCACTAAGATATGGTACTTTAGGACCAAGTACATCTTCACCATCTTCTCGAGGTCTAAAAGAGTCTTTGTTCACATCTAAAGACCTTACTACCATTGGAGTAGTTAATGGATGTGATTTGTCCATATAGAACCTATTTAGCACCTTCAAAATATAAGTTTCTTGGAGCACAAAAATTTCATTCTTTAAATGTTCGATTTATAAACTAAGACAATACTTTGTCCTTACTAGATCTTTCATTTCAAATTCTTTCTTCAAGCAATTAATAGCCTTTTGGAGCTCTTCAGGAGTTCCAATAATATTCAAATCATCAACATAGACAATAATTATGGAAAACTCATTTCTAGCCATTCTAATGAAGATACATGGGCAAATAGGGTCGTTTTTGTATCTTTCCTTTATCAGATATTCACTAAGGCAGTTATACCACATACGACCAGATTGTTTCAATCCATAGAGAAATTTATTCAATTTAATTGAATAATGTTATCGAGAACCAAGATTATTTGCTTCAAGTAAATGAAATCTTTCAAGGAGTTTCATATAAATATCAATATCAAGTGAGCTATACAAATAGGCTGTAACAACATCCATAAGACGCAAATCAAGTTTTTCATGCACTGCCAGACTAATTAAGTAGTGAAAAGTAATTGCATCCACCACAGGTGAATAAGTTTCATCAAAATCAATGTCAGGTCTTTGTGAAAACCCTTGAGCAACAAGTCATGCTTTGTATCTCACAATATCGCCTTTCTAATTTCGTTTTCACACAAATACCCATTTGTATCCAACTGGCTGTACACCTTCAGGTGTATAGACTACAAGTCCGAAAACTTTTCGCTTTGTAAGGGCATTTAATTCTGCCTCTATTGCGTCTTTCCATTTTGGCTAATCTTTCCTTTCTCTGCATTCTTGAAAAGATTTTGGTTCATGATCCTCATCACCTTTTACTATATCAAGCGCTATATTATATGCAAAAGAATTGTCAACGCTGACATTGTTTCGGTTCCATCACATTCCATTCATGACATAATTTATCGATATCTCTTCATTTTCACATTTCTTAGGTACCTGAGTTCATGGAACAGAAACTCTAATTATGTTTGAAAACTCTTCAAGATTGCTTTTTGGGACTCTTCTAGAGTCACCTTATCCTCGATTTGACCATCTAAGTTTTTAGCTCCTTTCCTTTTTCGAGGATTCTTATCTTTGGAACCGACTGGTCTACCACGCTTATGACGTGCATCAGACTTATTTGCAATAGACGTTTGTCCTTCAGGGACATCAACTCTAATTAGAGCATTAGTAGCCAGAACATATAACTTAGTCACTTTTTTTGGGTCAGTGAACACGTCTGGCAATTGGTTTGCTAAGCCTTGCAAATGAATTATCTTTTGAACTTCCAATTCACATTGTTTAGTACGAGGATCAAAATGAGACAATGATTTTTCATTCCAACTAATTTCCTTTTCCAACTGCTTATTTTCTCCCTCCAAGGTTAGGAAACTTATTTCATCAAAATGGCAATCGACAAATCGAGCCTTAAATAAATTCTCTGTTGTTGGCTCAAGATATCTTATCATAGATGGAGACTCATAACCAACATATATTCCCAACCTTCTTTGAGGACTTATCTTTGTGTGTTGTGGTGGAGTAATTGGAACATAAATTGCACAACCAAGTATTCTTAGATGGGAAATATTAGGTTCTTAACCAAAAATCATTTGTAAAGGGGAGACCTTTTGATAACTTGTTGGCCTAATGCGAATAAGTGCTACAACATGCAAAATTGCATGTCCCCAAGTAGACATAGGAAGTTTCGAACTCATAAGCAATGGCCTTGCAATTAGTTTTATACGCTTGATAAGTGTTTCTGCAAGTCCATTTTGTGTATGAACATAAGTTACCGGATGTTCAACTTCAATCCCAATAGATATACAATAGTCATTAAAAGCTTGGGATGTAAATTCACTAGCAGTGTCAAGACATATTTTCTTAAGTGGATACTCAGGAAAATGTGCTCTTAATCTAATTAATTGAGCAAATAACCTCGCAAACACCTGGTTGTGGGTTGAGAGCAAACAAACATATGACCATTTAGTCGATGCATCGATTAACAGCATAAAATACCTAAATGGTCCACATGGTGGGTGTATCGGCCTACATATATCACATTGTATATGCTCTAAAAATGTGAGAGACTCGCTCTTAACTTTTACTGGTGATGGTCGAATAATCAACTTTCCTTGTGAACAAGCAGCACATGAAAGGTCACTAGATTGAAGAATCTTCTAGTTCTTCATTGTATGTCCATGAGAATTTTCAATAATTTTTCGCATCATTATTGAACCGGGATGGCCCAACCGGTCATGTCAAACAATTAAACTGATTATAATCTGTAAACTTCTAGTTTACAGTAGCATGTGTTTTAATTGTACTTATATATGTATAGTACAATCCGGAGGAGAGTGCATGTAATTTTTCTAATACACACTTTTTATTTGATATAATGCTTGTAATATAAAGATATTCACTATTTCCCTCATTTGTTGTCTCAATATGGTATCCATTTTGGCGGATATCCTTAAAACTTATCAAATTTCTATGAGACTTGCAAGAGTATAAAGTATTATCAATGTGTAACTCTGTTCCTCTCGGTAATAACACATTAGCTCTTCCAGAGCCTTCAATTATTCTTGTACTACCATATATAGTACTAACATTGGCTTCTTGCATTACTAAATGAGAGAAATATTTTCTATCATTGAGAATTGTGTGAGTAGTTGCACTATCAGCAAGACACAAATCTTCATTGCTAATATCTATAGATGATGTAGTTATTCTTCAAAAAGATATAATAAAAAGTGTAAATAATTTGTATAAGAGAATTCTTTATTGCTTGAAACAAAAATAAAATGTAAAATAAAATATACTTAAACATAACATTACAAGTAAATCTTTCATTGCTTAAAGTAAAAAGAAAAACCCATTATAACAAGCTTGAACCATAAATTTATTTTTGAACAATCCCATCACCAATTAGTTGATCAATTTTTCCATCCAGGTCAGCAAAAAAGTCAAGAACATCCAAGTGCGAGACATTAATATTCTCATAATCAGAATCATCTTCAAAGGAAAAATTTGTCTCAACCTTTTTGCCTTTATTTTTAAGTGATTCTTGGTACAAATTAACAAGATGCTTTGGTATACGACAAGTACGGGACCAATGGCCTTTACCACCACAATGATAGCATGTGTTTTCTACATGCTTGCTACTTTGCCCAACCTTCTCCTTTTTATTTTTCCGCTTATGGGGAAAAATTATGCTTTTAGTCCCACCATATCTATGGCCAAGACTACGACCACGAGTTTGCCCATAATTATAATGGTCATGTGCCGCTACATTCACTTCATGGAATGGATTAGCACCAGTTGGACGTGACTCATGATTTTTCATAAGAAGCTCATTATTTTGTTGCGACAAGAAGACATGAAATTAATTCAGAATATCTGTTAAAGCCTTTTTCACGGTATTGCTGCTGCAAGAGCACATTAGATGCATGGAAAATGGAGAATATTTTTTCTAACATATCTTCATCAATGATCTTTTCTCCACATAGTATCAGTTGAAAACTAATTCTAAATAATGCAGAATTATACTCACTTACAGTTTTAAAATCTTGTAAGCGTAAATGCATCCAATCATAACGAGCTTTAAGAAGGATTACAGTTTTCTGTGGTCATACCTTTTTTTCAATTTGTTCCAAAGGACAAGTGGGTCTTTTACCATTAGGTATTCAATTTTTAACCCTTCATGAAGGTGGTGGTGAAGAAATATCATGGCCTTTGCTTTATCTTAATTAGATGCTTCATTCCCTTCTTTAATGGTGTCTCCAAGCCCTTTTGCATCTAAAGTGAATTTCAGCATCTAGTACCCATGACAAATAATTCTTTCCAGTAATGTCAAGAGCCACAAATTCAAGTTTTGCAAGATTTGACATATTTGAAACTATCATAAAATAACAAGATAACATTAGAAAATATATGAGATAAATATCATTCACAAAATATGTAAAAACCAATAATCCGACAAGGTAAAGATGATAAATAAATTCTATGCATGAAGTAAAAATATTCATAAAGAATAATTGGAAAAACAAAAAAACTAATGATGATATTATATTAGACAATAACATTACCGAATGATGGAAAAAATAAACTAAAATTATTAGAATTATAAAAGTGAATTTTCAATCATCTTGCTATGGTTCTTCTAGACACAGCTCATTTGGATTACTTTCTTATATGCCATGGTACTTCTAGACTCATGGTAAAATTTTATAAAATCCATGCTATGGCTCTTCTGGGCACATAGACTTATTTGGCTAAATTTATTCTATGGCACTTCAAGGCTCATAGATTTATTTGGCCAATCATACATTCACTTGGCTCCACCATAAATAATTATAATGGTCTAACATTGACCAAAAGAAGCAAAAGATGATTTATAGGAATTGAACAAAATAACATGTAAAGCAATAGACTAATTTGACCAAAGCAATAGTTAAAATAGTAATACCTTGTCACTAGAACTCAAAAGCAAAATGAAATTGTCAACTGCGTGGCAGAGAGTGGTGAAAGAGTAGAGCTTCATGATGATGACGTGTTATGAAAATGATCTAAATGGAGAGTAGAGACAACACCAAAGTATCAAGAACAAAAGAGCTTCTATTTTCTTATATGTACAGTAATACAAATGAGGTGCTCTATTTATAGGTACAAGTTTGTAACTTACCTATAATGCTACAAAATGTACAATGAATACTCATTACATAGAGGAGTAAAGGTTTTGTAGGGTATAACCTAAGAAATAATGTTACATAAAACCATTGGGAGTTATAACCTCCAAAGGATAATGACACGTAAAGGGCATAATGGTTATAACCTTCAAGGATAGTGAAAGCTCTTGAATATGGGCATCCACACCAATAATATTATTCATAATAGATTATACTTAAATCCAACATATAACAATTGTATTGACCGAAATACTAATCATAATTATTTTAAAAAGTAAGATATGAAACATTTATCATATTTTAGAGTATATATATTTTGTGTGAGTGATATATTATATAATATATTTTCTATTATACGTAGAATGCAATGAAAAACTACTTATTAACACACCAATCATTTAAATTAGGTGCTAAAAGTTTTAGAAACTAAATATCTTTTTATTTGTTTGGATTGTTTTAAGGGCATTCATTACATGTACAAGCAAGATAAAAGTGATAATTGTAAAAAAATAAAAAATAAAGATAAATGAGTAGTGTAACAAGAGACTAAACCTTAGTTGCTGGTCCAAGCCAAATGAAATTTAGATTCGGATATGTATAGAATTTCTTATAAAAAATATATAAGTTATTTTTTTATTTTTTAGAAATTAATCTTGCCTCGTATTGAATATAAATTATGTGACATAAATAATTTTACATATTGTTTTAATTTAGAATAAAAGACAAAGGCACTATACAATCTAATTAAATCTAATTAAATGAATAATAATGTTTTTAAAATTTAATTTTTACCTAAATAATTTTTTTAAATAACTTCGAACTTCCATAAACATTTTTTAAATAAAATTATATAGGCTATACAGTATGAATAATATAAAGTCTCAATGAAATTAGGCTAAGGGAATATAAGTTTTTAGTAGAACCAAAATCAACAGAATAACTAACAATAAGCAAACACAATAAACGGGTAAAACAAAATCAATCGATGATATAAATGCAACTAACTTAAGAACTATCCAACACTTGGTGATTCTATCCTTGATCTAGAGATAAAATTTAATTTTAGTTATGCCAATTAACTAAATTAATCCCGATATCTCAAGATTAACATAACTAATTAATTAATTTAGTTGATCCTTAACTAAGCTAGGATCCTTGCACTTAGCTCGGTAATTTCTACTATACAATTGCATAGGTTATGGCCATTAGAACCAAATTCAACCCGAACCATAATCACAGCACGAGATTAGAGCATCTAAGACTTAAAATTCAAATTTTTATCCAACTAAATTAAGTTCTATTCCATAGAAATTACTCCTAGGGTGATTAGACCTAAAAAGTCCACAAGTCCATCTAATAATCATGCATAAAAATTATCATACATAATTCTAGAAAGAGAAACAAGGAGTAGAGAAACATAATCTTCATTAAATCCAAAATAAATACAATACTAGTCTCAATAATCAAATCGGTAGTCTTTAAGTCATCTTAGGTTGATTTTAAGAGCTCTTAGCTTTCTATTTTCATGGAGACAACCATGGAAGAGAAGAAAAGAAACAAAAACCTAGAGTGATAGAGAGGAGGCATGAATTGGCAAGGAGGAAAAATGGATGGCCGAAAATATCTAGGGAAATGAGAAAAAATTACAAAAATGCCATTGGAGTTGAGAAATTTTCATTTATACCCTAACTTCATAAATTTATGAAGATTTGATGCTTTAACATAGAACCCAACACGCTCTGAGGTCTCCTTGGTCTAGTCTTGAAATTAAAAATTTCTTAACAAGTAAAATTAAACCTTAAAATAAGTTAATTAATATAAAATATAATAATTTATAATTATACCTTAATGATATAAATAGTTATTAATTAAATAATTAAATACAAATTTAAGATGTTGAAGTTATGTATAAGAGTACAAAAATAAATACTAAAAATTATTTATCACTCGCCAATTAAAAGAAATCAGCTTGAGCTCACAAAATTATATAAGCCAAGCTCGACCTAAGTGCTTATCTCATATCCATCTGTACGTCTTTTCTAGAAGATTGTATGCATACCTTCGAATAGTTTGTTTAGGCCTCTAGCGTATAGGAAAAAACACAATCCCTTTTGCTAAAGTAACGGGCATTAATGCAAATACCATTAATTTGGCATGAAAGACAGAGATAGGTTTTTTGGTCATCTATCTAGAGCTTTGAAAAGAGAAAACAAAAATCAAAAAGTTTGGCAGATAATTCAACACAGAAAACACGTTCATATATTCACACATCTTTTAAAAAAATAAATGTATAAAAATAGGTGTACATAAGTAAATGTGCATGAAGCAGCACTCTTCAACACGTGCACCCGACTTCTTGGCTCTCTTTTCAACTCCCCTGCCTTAGTCTCTCCTTTCTCATTCTCACAAACATACACAAGAAATGGAAATATCATTGGCTACAATTGCAATCTGCACTTGCATCGTCACAGTGGTGCTGGGATGGAATGCTCTAAACCGGGTTTGGCTCAGACCAAAGAGGCTCGAGAGACACCTAAGAGAGCAAGGACTTCAGGGCAATTCTTACCGGTTTCTCATTGGGGACACAAATCAAATACTTCAGATGCAGAAAGAAGCAAAAGCCAAACCCATGAGACTTTCCGATGATATAGTACCATGTGTAGACGCCTTCGACCTTCAAACAGTTAAAAAATATGGTATGCACATGCTTCATTCTTATTTTTCTCCCCTAACGTGAATGTAGAATTCTGTTGAAATTGTTTAGGCATAGAGTTAAGGTTGTCTGATTTTTTATTGCCAAATTTCCTTTTGGGTTGTGGTGGCAGGGAAAATGTTACAAAATTTACCAACTACTTGAATTTTGACCCTCTATCGTAGGGAGTGATACTGAAATTGTTATAATCCCAATCACCAAAGAACTTTTTCTAAAATTCAAACCCTCTTGCTGAAGGGGAAGGAGAAGAAAAAGTTTCAACCATGAGATACACAATTAGTCTGTATCTGAAGTTACTGTTGTATGTAATATTGATATATGTTGCTACTATAGCTCATTGGTCACTGGTCAGAATTTGTTTCTGATTAACATGGGTTTCGGGGCCACCTCTATTTTTTTTTCCTCTTTCCAATGATTTGTGAGATTCTATTTTTTAAAAAAATTCATATGAAATTTCAGAAAAAAAATCGTAAGTTATAATTTTTAAGATCTTAAAAAGAATTTATTTTTAAAACACTTTAAAATTATTTTTTAATCTTTTTAAGATACAATTTAAGAATATTATGATTTGTATATCTAAGAATTTTATGATTTTTATGATTTATGAATTTTGAGATTTAAATATAGATCTATTTACCAAATGTAGCCTTAGTAAAAAAAGTAAGTCATGTCCCACAACATGCCTATCTTAAATTTTTCTGTCCACCTTTGAGTAATCAATACCTTTTACATTAAAATATATAATTCTTCAACTATGTCAACTTTGATTATGGACTCCAGATAGTATATGCTTGTGATCTTATTAGATTATTAGTTGAAGTCTAGTTCAATCCACAGTTGCTGATAACACATCAAATTTGCAGGGAAAAATGCTTTTGCATGGTTTGGGACAAGACCAAGAGTGGTCATCAAAGACCCTGAGCTAATCAAACAAATACTTAACAAGAATGATGATTTCCCAAAACCATCACCAAATCCCTTATTTCAAGTTACTTGCCGAAGGGCTGGCAACCCATAAGGGCGAGAAGTGGGCAAAACACAGAAAGCTTATAAACCCTACATTCAATATAGAAAAATTGAAGGTTACTTTGTTTGCCCTTTACTGCTTATGAGATCAATTTGATGTCTTCAAACGAGCTTTTTATCTGTCCATGCTATGGGTGACACAGTTTTTAACTCCTTATTGTTTCTTCTTTTTGCGACAGATTATGTTACCAATATTCTTCCAAAGCTGCAATGATATGATAAGCAAATGGGAAGCAATGTTGTCTTCCCAGGGAACATGTGAAATGGATGTATGGCCTTTCCTCCAAAATTTGACTTGTGATGTCATTTCGCGGACAGCATTTGGAAGTAACTATGAAGAAGGACAAAGGATATTTAAACTTTTAAGAGAACAAGCTCTACTTGTAATGAAACTTATGATGAAAGCATTCATTCCAGGGTGGAGGTAAGACCACTGTGTATATCAGATGGTTGATAGCCAGAGCAGGTTCACTTGAAAGAACTAGGCTCGCCACAAATTAACAAGAAAAACTATTAACAGACCACATTAATTTAGTTTCTATCAAATTAACCAGAAACTATGATGTCTCAGAGTATTAAAGATAAATCCTTTGATGTTGGAAAAACCAGAATTGCTTCATCTCATCTTAATTGCCACTGTCTGTGTTTACTCGTAGGTTTTTACCTTCCAAAACCCATATTAGGATGAAGGAAATTGCATGAGATATAGAGACTTCACTTAAAGGTATCATTAATAAACGAGAGAAAGCACTGAAGGCAGGTAAAGCCACAATGAGTAACTTATGGGGCATACTTTGTGAATCAAATCAAAAGGAAATCCAAGATCATGGAAACAAGAATTATGGAATGAGTATTCGAGATGTAATCGAGGAATGCAAGCTGTTCTACTTTGCAGGGCAAGAGACCACTTCTTCGTTACTGGTACGGACTATGGTGTTGCTGAGTAGGTACCTAGATTGGCAACAACGTGCGGGGGAGGAAGTCTTGCGAGTCTTTCACAATGAAACTCCAGATTTTGATGGTTTAAGCCACCTTAAGATAGTGAGTATTGTTTGTTTCTCTTTATCATAGATATACAAATATGAGAAGTAACATGTTAAAAAAATATGAGACATGTAAGTGAAAAAAATATATTAACCTAGCACCTTAAGGTTTTGGATTGAGAGTAGTATCGTGTCAAGCTCACGAATACATTCTCTCATATAGGTCTATCATGCAGTGTTTTTTTCTATTTGGATTACCTTTTGAAAAAAAATACTTTTGAGGGGTAAAAGTAAAAATCAAAAGTAATTATTTTTAAAAGTATTTTTTTTTATTTTTAAATATTTTCTTTTCATGAAAGCTACAACAAATATCTATTTTTTTTTTAATAAAAAAGTATTCCATTACATATTTCTATCCAAAGTCCTTCTTAAAATTTTAAAGGTGCTCCTTTTTTTTTTTTTTTGAAAGCAATCAAAACAAAATTGCATAGAATAACTTCTTTTCCTGTTAAAATGGACTTTTAGCAAAAGAAAACCAATTCAAACTGACTTGTTATTCCCTTGTTGGCACTGCCTTTTACCTTGACATTTTTTGCTATAGGTGACAATGATTTTGTATTAAGTTCTGAGGTTATACCCAACAGCAATTGCCCTTTCTAGAACTATTCAAAGGGATATGAAGCTTGGAAATTTGATATTACCTGCAGAAGTGGATCTCTCCTTACCAACACTTCAGGTTCACCATCACCATGGACTCTGGGGTGATGATGCTGATGAGTTCAAACCAGAGAGGTTTTCTGAAGGAGTTTCAAAGGCAACAAAAGGCCAAGTTTCATTCTTCCCATTTGGAGGGGGTCCTAGAATATGTATTGGCCAAAATTTTTCCATGTTGGAAGCAAAGATGGCCGTGGCACTAATCCTCAAACGTTTCTCTTTTGAGCTTTCCTCAACTTATGCTCATGCTCCATACGTTGTTCTTACTCTTCAACCACACTATGGTGCTCAGGTCATTTTACACAAACTATAACTGTAAAGTACCATGGGAGATGAAAAGAACAATCCCGAAGATATAATTTTAGAATAAAATCTTTTTTTATCTCTTTATACTATTTTCAATTTTAAATAAAATTCTCATGTTTTAAATTTGATAAATTGATTCCTCACATTATAAAAAAGTATATCAAAGTTAATCTTCTGTACAAATTAAAAAAAAAATCTTCAAAAAGGTTAATTTTGATATAATTTTTGTAGTGTAAGAGTTTAACTTGATAAGTTTAAAATATAATTTTTTTTAATAAAAAAATTAACAAAAGTGTAATGGAGCAAAAAAAAAACAAAAAGAGTTTTACTCTGTATATGGAAAAAAATACTAATCATTTTAGGCTCTTCAAAATAATTTATAATACACTTGGAAAGACAATCCAAATAGGTCACTTTTATAAAATGTTATAGTAGTAAGGGTTGGTGATATGACCCAATTACAAGTTACAAAATTAATATAGTCATTATAAAGTTGTCAAGCTTCTAGAACATACTATTAAATAACATTGCACCATGTTCATCTCTTAATATGTGACAGCTGCACTTTTTTTCTGTTTGAAATTTGTTGACCCAAGCATTGTGCTTGGGACACCCTCTAGTTTTTTAATTATAATGAATCACTTAGACTAACGAAGCCCTTTTTTTTAAGACATAAATTTCTTATGTTTATTTTTTCAATAATGTTTTTTTTTTTTTTTGAAACTTATTGACTCGCGGATGGTGCTTGGAGGGTTAATTTTCCAAAAAAAAAAAAAATATATATATATATATATATATATATATATATATATATATATATATAAATAAAAATTATTAATTAAAATACCACTTTTCTAAAACAATTGCCTTATATATCACAAAATTTGTGAATTTTAAGAGCGTCAAATCGTATAAGAAAACATCAGAAAAACATCATGCAAGATGACGCCTTGCTATTAAAAAAACCAATTTTAAGGCCCTAAATCAAATGACGTCTTTGTGTTGAAGATGCTGTTTTAACTAGTGCTTTTAAACTAGAGTTTTCTTTTTTTAGAAAAAAAATGGTGTATGGGTTTTAAATAGATAGTGTAAAGGTAAAATAGGGTAAAATCAGTTAATGGATGGGCAAGAAAAAATAACCATCCAGATACATTTAATTTCTGTTTGGAATTTAAAAACAGAGACTTTATAGTTTCAAATTGCGAATTTTTAAGAGGTAAATAATACTCTCAAGTAGATACAAATTGTAACCTATAGACCATACTCTTATGGTGCTTCGAATTTTTATGTTGTAAATACTAGTCTGAAACTTCGAATATGTATATTGCAAATATTATTTATAGGTTTTGTTGAATTATGAAACTTAGATTTTATCATATCTTGCAATTAAGAATCGAGATTGAGATAAACACTTTTTGTATGGCGCCATCCACATTGGCACACACGGAGGCTAACTTCTTTGTTCTGCGAAACAAACAAATCAGGTTACATGAGGGTCGAGGGCACTAACACAATTGGCATCCACTTTGAAAATTTTTCTCCCCATAAGTACGTCAATCAATTTGACACCCTAAAGAAAGATTAGTTTTGTAGCATATTGGAAAATATTTTTGAATTAATGATATTTGCTCATTAGTTTTTATTTTTGTATTTTCTGGAGAAATTAATCGTGCTGGAAGAAACCTTTTAGTTTTATAATTATTATAATGAATAAGTTACATTATCAAGGCCCTTTTTTATGAGACACAAATTTATTTTGTTTCATACACACATTATTTGATCAATTTTGTATCATAATTTACCAGGAAGATTTTGTTATTTTTAGTTATTTGTCACAAGAAAAAAGTTAATAGAGAAAACAATAAAATAGGAATACTTCTTTCTACTAAATTTTTAAGAGTAAAATTTAAAAAAATGATGTGCATATTTTAAAAACTTGAAGAGATTAAATGCATTTTAAGAGCTTTGAGGGTAAAATGCTTATCATACAAAGTTTAAAGAGTTTTTTTTTTTTTTTTGAAATTTTTTCTTTTTTAATGTATAAAGTACTATGAATATAATCTTTCAAAAAAGACCAATTTAAAATATTATTAAATATTCTTGCAACTCCAACATCGCTTGGGGTAAAATTATTTAGAAGACATACAAATTTTAATTATTTATCAAAATACCACAAGTTGAAAACTATTTCTCACTCTATCACAATTTTTCAACAATTTAAAAAATGTCAAACTAGATGGCGTTCTAAAGACAAAACTCGCTTGTAAAACGCCAAATTGGATTGTCTTTTGCTATAAATGATCACACTTGGAAACACTAATTGGGATGGTGTTTTGAAGTTAAAATCCTATACATAAAATGCCACTTTATTTAGCGTCTTCTGAGCATGGTGTTTGGAAAAATTAAAATGTAGAATAAGTCTTTAATTTTTAAAATAATTATTAATAATTAGTAAATTATATATAAAAAAAAAAATCTTGACTTATCTCATCAAATAAGGATGATAGGTGTTTAGGAGAACCTGTGACCCAACTAATAACCCAGTTCAACTTTAGTTTAAAATAAGCTTTTGTAGACCTTTAATGATTAGTCTCTAACAAAGTTACATTTATATTCTTATCAACCCATCAAATCATAAATTGTAAATATTAATTTACATAATTGTAAACCCTAAACTTTAAATCATAAAAATTAAAATTGTAAGTATAAAACTTAAAACCCTGCCATAAAATTGTAAATTTTATATCCAAACCCTAAATGGTAATACCTTAAGAGTTGTTTGGTGCACCTGATAAAGGAAATAAGATAGGATAAGTTATCCTATCATATTCTTATTTTTTGTTTGGTGAGTTAATAGGATATGATAAATTAATCAGGTCCTTTATCTTATCTTGTCATCCTAATTAAAATCTAATCTTAAGGGAAGAGCTGAGTTAGAAAATAGCTGATACGATAAAAAAATTTCTTTCCTTCTGTACCCCTCTCTTCCTCAACCTCCTTTCTCCTCCCTGCTATTCACCAAACCGACATAGGGGTAAGTTAACCAAAAAGGGAATAGAACCCTAGTTTCCATTCGTCATCTCTATCTGTCTTCTCTCACACTTGTAGTCACATAGCCATCTGCGATTCCGGCGACTCAGAACAAGATCCGATGGGGGGAGCTAGAGGAGGACGATGGAGAGGGTCTCGACTTTTTGCTGCCGCCGCGGCAGGTGATAGGTCCAGATGAGAACGGGATAAACAAGGTGATTGAGTACAAATTCGATGAAGATGGCAATAAGGTGAAGATTACTACCACCACTCGCACTCGCAAGCTCGCTAATGCTCGCCTCAGTAAGCGTGCCCTTGAGAGGCGATCCTGGGCTATGTTCGATGATGCTGTTCACGAGGATGTTGGTAGCAGGCTCACCATGGTTTCCACTAAGGAAATCCTCCTAGAGCGACCTAGGGCTCCAGGTTTGTTTGTTGTCTTGAAATTATGGGTCTGATGAAAAATCTTGTCTTGGATAAATGCTAGCTGAATATCCCGGGATTAAAAAGTTAATCTCTTGTTTATCTTGTTACTGAAGATATGGAGAAATTGATCATTTTTCCGTGTTACATTCTGGGTCTTTTTTTTTTTTAATATGCCATAATATCTTTTCTGGTTTCTGGATGGGTAATGTAACAAAGGGTCGTAAATGTTTCGAGTAGAAATTATTTGCTCTCCGATTGGTATTTAGAGTCTCTGATGAATTGGAATTATGTACTCATAATACTCTGTTCCAATTGTTAAATTGCTTCCTTTCAATTTTCATACTTCTGCAGTTAGTCAAGTGCCTGAACAAACTTGGGTTTATGTTTTCTTCTTTAAAGAGAATACACAAGTTTTGCTGTATGATTTTACTTCAGTGTCCATGACCACTTAGGTCTGGTGTTTATCTGTGTGTTTCTCATGTTTTTACCCATGTTGTTGCATTAATCTATAGATTATCATCTATCTATGTAACGCATGATTGTTTACAGGTAGCAAGGCATGAGCAGAGTCCATGTTGCTGTTGATCAGAACACTGGCATGAGCAGAGGATTTGGTTTTGTTAACTTGGTAAACAGGGAAGATGCACAGAGGGCCATTAACAAGCTCAATGGATATGGTTACGACAATCTCATCCTTAGAGTTGAATGGCCGACGCCAAGAACAAACTAAATTTTGTATTGCTTTCTCATGTCTTAGAACCGATGTTTTGAATCTCTTATTATTTTGCAACTAGGGTGTTGTATCTCTACATCTTTTTGAGGTTGATTTTACTTATAAAAGAACTTCCATTAAGAATTCTTGCCTGCTAAATCACTTGTATATTACTAATGGATGCTAGCTTCGCTAGTATTACTCTCCCCCAACTGTTTATAGGAAGTATAATCTTCAAAGTAAGATGGAAAATCAATTTGTTTGATGAGAATTAAAAAAAAAAAAAAACAGATTCATTTATACACAAATATTCTGTTTCGTTTTTTTTAAAATAAAAAAAAAAAAAAATTGATGGTTTTCTGTCGTATGTTTCCAATGTGGCTGGATATCATAAGCTTTGGGTAAAGAATGACTTTGTTGTGGCCATTACCAAAACCAAAAGGAGGAATTCTCTTCGATTTCATTACGAGGTTACAATGCTATATATAATACATGCATATTCTTCAAAATACTTTCACAAGCTGATTATACAAGTTAGTGACAGATAAACTATCTCATGAAGCCCTTTTTGATATTTTAATCAAAGAATTATATTAAAAATTTATTTTTAATAAGGATAATTTTATCATTTAGACATATTTTATATCATATCCTGTTACTATTTGGTTCATATCAAACACATGATATGATAACATAATCCTATCCAATATGCTATCTTGTGTACATCAAAAACTGGATATGATAACAACTTATCAAGCTCTTATCACATCCTACTCTTATCATGTTCTCTTATCATATCCTCTCTTATCCTATCAGGTGCACCAAACAAGCCCTAAAGGTTACGGGTGGGCACGAGACGGAACGTCTAGGTGTTCCGTCCCGACCCGAAAGATTTGGGACAATTTCAGGACAGGACAATTGGGGATCCAAGATGAGACCGAGACAAGCAAAATCCCATCCCAGTCTTGTCTCGAATTTTATATAAATATGTCTCATCCCATCCCATATATATATATATATATATATATATTTGTCTCACTTATTACTTTTTACACCTTCATTTTTCTCTGTTTGCACACCACCCTTATTCTTGTCTGCTTGTTTTCAACACCCCTCTTATTACTTTATACAACCACTTGTCATTTTCCATTCCAACAACCATTCTTTTAAAAAAAAAAAAAAAAAAAAATTAACCAGGACGAGACGAGATGAGACAGGGACGGAATTGAGACAAGACTATATAAAACTAGGACTGAATGGAACAAAAAAAAAATTCGGGATAGGACGGGACAAAAATTTTTTAAAAAAAATTCGAGATAAGATCGGGATGGCCAAATTCCCAGCCTATCTTGCCCACCCCTACTAAAGGTGAATAATCTAAATTTTAAATTTCAAAACTCTAAATCCTTAAACCTAACACTCTAAATCCAAAATTGAAAAACCCTCAACTCAAAGTGCAAAGCCCTTAAGCATAAATCTAAAAAAGCTTACCTCACTAACTCCAAACCCCAAAATATTAACTTCCAAGACCTTAACAATCTAAATGGCAAAACCTAGAAACCCTCATTTGGGTGATGTAAAACCTTAAAGCATTTATACAAAATATTAAAAATCCAAAATTTCAAACCTCAAAATGTTAAAACCATAAACACTATATGGTAAACTCTAAACATAAGTGATTGCATAGTGATACATTTGCTTAAACCATTTTGTAAATGCTGAAGTATTCATTAGTCGGTAATGCTCATGTAAAAACTATTTTGGTAGACACGACACCCAAAGAATGATGGGAATGAACTTACAATGTAATGTCAAGGAAAATCATTTAACGTTTGCGCATAGACATATAGACATGCATGTGAACAAAGTGAAAAATCAATAAAAATTTGAACATAGTCTCCCCCATAATTGATAAATACCATCCTGAAAAAGGAACATAGTATGCACAAATTTGCTCTTACAGCAGAACATTCATAGTTTGATATATACTCAACCATAGCGTAGACAATAGCACAAACTAGATAGCAGCAAAATAAGAATATGAAAGATACAATAAAGCATCAATATGCAACTCATTCAGTAATTTCTAATGTCTACCGATGTGCCTATGGTCATGAATCTCACATCCAGGTGTATGAATGTCTTGTCCAAATCTATTCCTTTGTCGGGGATGACATCCACACTTACTTTCCACAACCTCTCCCTACATCTGTAGCCCTCCCTCCACCTTTAACAGCAGACTCTTGTGCATCCAGATATTGTTGCTTAATCTAGAGCCGCGTCTATAACTTTTGAGGCCTTAGGCAAAAGTATCAAAAGAGCCAAATTTAATGAGTTGAAGTTTTATAATTTATCAATTTTTTTCTTTAATTTTTAAAATTAATTTCATACTTTGACATCTCCTATTACAAAGGGTAAAAGTAAAAAAAAAAAAATATATATATATATATATATATATATATATATAAATAAAATATAAGTTGCAAAGTCAATAAAAGAAATTGAATATCAATAATTAATATAAAAGAGTAATAGAAATTGAAAACTTAGAAATGATGAGAATTACTGCAAATTTTTACTAGCAATAATTTAATATTAATAATTAGAGAGTTGAGAAAAGATAAGATAAAATTAGAGAGTTGATAAAGTTTTGAGAAAAAAATGCTTAAACTAAATATTTTAGACAAAAAATGAATATTGTTTGTTTTGGTAAAGAAAATTTATAACAATAATTTAGAGGAAACGTGATAAATTATACTTCAAATGATAACTCTTAATATTTATCATAATATTCACCATAAAAAAATATTTACGCTAATATTAATGATATAATTAAATAATCATCCAAAATTTTCACTATTATATAATACACATACTATTGATATTTAGTATTTTTGGGGGCCTAAGGCTATTGCCTTAATGGCCTGGGAACTCCCATGCCCTGGCTCAATTTCTTGAGTTGAAAGATCTACCCACTGTGGAGATAGCTGGGGTGCACCAATATCATAAATATATGCAGAGAGGGATGGTGCCTTAGAGAATGTGACAAATTGGGAGACATGTGATTTAGATGGATGATCATCGTGATCAATGTGCTAGGGTCGAGAATTGGAGGACATGTGAGCTTGACGGTATGTTAAGATGTGATGCGCCTCGCTTGGTGGGTCAATGACGTTATCCCCAACTTCGATATTTGAATTTTTTTTAAGAAAGATTTACCTCTCGATTAAAATCCCTCGTTATTGTCGTAAGTGATTTATCACCGACCTCAATCGTACTTTAAGTTCGGATTTTATAAATGACAAATCTACAATTAAAAAGGAAAACAACTAGACTTAAGCGAAAGAACTACCAAAAGCCACAATGGGAGCAAATAATCATAAAACATGAAGTGTAAGGGAACAGTCAACACGAAAATTAACTTGGATAGACAAGGAAGACAACAGAGGATGCAAAAGCTTGAAAACCAAGGAAGTGCAAGAAGAGCAGAGGGAGACAGAGCACAGAAATGCCAATCTATCTTCAGAACAGCAACAAATGAAAATTGAAGAGAGCAAACCTTACTTATACTGAGTAGAGAGAACCTTAAAAGGACGAGATCAGACAGGAGATGATCTAACGATGTGATCCAAAACACCACGTCGGGAACCCAAAGGTCACGTTGCCCAGAGAAGGGACGAGGCATTTAATACATCATCCTATCATAGAGCTGCTGTCCCATTTTTGTGCACGCCAAAGGTAAAGAGCATCTGATGACATGTGTCTCACTCAAAAAAAAAAAATGGAGAAACTATTACTCACACATGTAACAACACTCTAACTTGGGCATCCGAGCCTTTACTTCTTACCTTACTTCTCTTAACTTTTCTCGCAAGATTAAGACCCAGGTAACCCATCGACCTGACATGCGTACACCCGACTACCGCCAACAACGTCAACAAAATTTGAGAATAATTTTCCAAGTGATTCACTTATGTATCAGTATTAATTTGTTTAAATATGTAAGTTATGAAGATTACTTCTTCAAGGCGATTTACTAATCTTGGTTAACTATCTCCAGAAGAAATGGGCAGCTGCTTGTTAACTGAAATACAAGAGAGAGACACACGTGCATAAACGAGAGAAGAAGAGAGTGATAATCTCAAACTAGTGCGTCATTCATAAGCATGCATGATACTTGGTGTTTACATGTTTATTTATAGGCAAAATTTAGTAATAAAATAATGCAAACTTGATCAAAATGGAATCTAGACTGCTCTTTTACTGCTGAATATCTCTTAATCTGATCCTTTCACTGCTATAGTTTTACTTGAACTTTTTACTTCATCTTTTACAGCTAAGAATTTCAATTCATCTTGTATTCTTCTACACCAGCACATGCAACTTGTCTTAGCTTCTTCAAAGTTCTACCAACATCAAGTATTTTGACCACTCTACAACACTAGAAGTGTAAAATATTCATAGCCTGCTCACAGCACTGATGAGGAAGCTTTACAGAGTTCTACTGAAGGTTGGCGTGGGATTGATTATTCATACTAGGAGAGATGGAAATCATTATGCTGATGGGCTTGTAAATTTTGATTTGGAATAGGAAGCAGGGATTCAGTTTCCCTCGTCTCATCCAATGGTCTACTGATGCTTATGGCAACTGATGACTTGCAAGCTAAACCTGTGGCTTGTTAAATGCAAGATTCTGTGTGACCCCATTCACATTGAACTTGCTTTAGTAATTTGATTTTTCTGTGTTGTCACTTTATTTTGGGTGTCTTGAGCCCATCTTTTATGTATAAGCCAAAATTATAATAGTTGGAGATATGACCCCAACTACAAAGTTTTCTAATTTTAACTAATCAATTAGAGTCCTACGGAGGAAAAAAAAAAAAAAATCAATTAGAGCAATTTGGTCCTTTTTTCAGAAGACATTTTTTTTTTTTTTTTGTATTCTAGTTATAATATAAAGTTTTTTATAATTAAATAATGCACATTAAAACATTTAATTATGCATATGAAAAAATAGAGATTTTAATGTGAAAGTTTTATCATTTTATTATGTTTTCACTTGTATTTATAATTTAATAAATATTTATAAATTATATACCGAATAGATAAATTTCCCATTCCTAGCGTTGCCTTCCTTATACAAAACTTCCACAGGAAAATCGAGAAGGTGCTGAATTGGTTATGGGTTTGTCAAATTCTACAGCATTTTTCTTTTGATCTCTCCCCAGCCTATATTCATGCTCTTATCTATGTAGTCACTCTTCAACTATAATACGGGATGCATGTCATTTCACGTAGAGAATAATAATTAACAAAGTACAAATATTTTATTGAGTTATTTTATTATATTTATAGAGATTATATATATATATATACATATATATTGTTATTTTATTAAGACTGTTTATTGATAATTTTTATATTTTAATTATTTATCATGTTATTTTGTTTATTTTATTATGATTAGTGCATATTTTATTTAATTGAGCCAATTTATGAATTAATTCGATTTTGTGAGCTTTAAAATAAGCAAAGCTTAAATTAAAAATATTAACTCGCTAATTAAAAAAATTAAACTTAAGTTCATCAAATTTTATGGGAGCGTAGTATGAGCCAAATCACTACACTTATGGTTCCTGAAGCAGTTACTTCTTTGGGTGTAAACATGATAGGGTTTTTCTCTGTGAAGGTCCACATTAGTACTATGCATATGGAATAATATATATATATATATATATATATATATATGTATATGTGTATATATTATACTAAGACACCAAATTTACTAAATTCTGATGCTAATTGTTTTCTCATGACATTGAAATGTTTCGGTTTGCATGGTAATGATACTTGGCAAAAACTAATTGGCAGTAGGTATGAAAAATCAACCAAAAGTTTCCCTTCTCTTATCTCTTAGAAGACTTTCTTGGCCTATCTCTACAAGGTTCCTAATAGAGCCAAACTTGAGCTAAGCGCTTACCTCATTTCCATCTCTATGCTTTTTTTAAAAAAAGCTATATATATTCCTTTGAATAGTTTGTTTTGGGCCTCTACCGTACAGGGAAAAACGCAGTCTTTTTTGCAAGTTATGTAGATGAGTGGTGTTGTATTTTATAACTGTTCATATATATCTATTTTTTATATATTACTTATTTTTATATCACTTATTTATTATTTATAATTTTGAAAACAAAAACAAATAAGTATTTACAAAAATTGTATAAAAATAGATATTCAACTTCTATTTCACTACACAAAATACCGACATGAAAGACAAAGTATAGAAGACAAAGAGATAAAGAGATAAGCCTTTTCGTCATCTACCTGTAGTATTGTCTACTTAATGTCAAACATCATTGAAAGCTTTCAAAACTGAACCCAAAAGTGAACAATCAAAAAGGCTTGGTTGATAATTCAACGCGCATGGTTCTGACTCCGTGTCTTGCTCTTTTTCTTTTTCTTTTTAAAATGTATGACTATATGCATTGACATTAAAAAATTAAACTAATTTCATTTATTATGTATTTTTTTACAAGTCTTAATATTATATAAATTTCATAGTCAGTTAATTCAATTTCTTTATCAATTAAACTACAAGTTACTATTACTTAACTCTTTTTAACTCCTTTGTCTTAGTCTCTGTCTTCTCATTTTCACAAACAAACATGCACAAAACTAGCAACATAATACAAGAAATGGAAACATCAATGGCTACAATTGCAGTCTGCACTTGCATGGTGGCAACTGTGGTATTGGGATGGAAAGTGCTGAACTGGGTTTGGCTCAAACCAAAGAGGCTCGAGAAAAGGCTAAGGGAACAAGGACTTCAAGGCAATTCTTATCGCTTTCTAATTGGGGACACAAATCAAATACTTCAGATGCGAACAGAAGCAAAAACCAAACCCATGAGACTTTCCGATGATATAGTACCGCGTGTCGCAGCCTTCGAACTTCATACAATTAACAAATATGGTATGGACATGCTTCCCTCTTATTGTTCTTCCCCAACATGAATATAGAGTTCTGTTGAAATTGTTTAGGCACAGTTTGAAGTTAGATGATTTTTTATTGCTAAATTTCTATCAGGGATTGTGGTGGCAAAGCAAAAATTACAAAATTTACCATCTACATGAATTTTGATGCTGAAATTGTTACAATCCCAATCACCAAAGAACTTGTTCTAAAATTTTAACTCACCTTGCAGAAGGGCAAGCAAAGGAAAAAGTTTCAACCATGGGATACACAACTAGTCTGTATAGCAGTATTTGAAGTCAATGTTGCATGTAGTATTGATATCTGTTGCTACTATAGTTCATTGGTCACTGGTCAGAATCTTTGTTTCTGACTATGAATTGCGTCTTAGTAAAAAACGAAAATTCATGTCCCACAAAAAGCTTGGCTTAAATATCTCAGTCCCACCTTTTGAGTAATCAATGCCTTTTACATTAAAATTACAATTTTTTGACCATGTCAATTTTGATTCTGGACTCTGGATAGTATATGCTTGTGATCTTGTTAAATTATTAGTTGATGTCTACTTCAATCCACAGTTGCTGATAACACATCAAATTTGCAGGGAAAAATGCTTTTGTATGGCTTGGGACAAGACCATGGGTGCTCATCAAAGACCCTGAGCTAATCAAAGAAATACTCAACAAGATTAATGATTTCCCAAAACCACCACGAAATCCATATTTCAAGTTACTAGCCTCCGGGCTAGTAAGCTATGAGGGCGAAAAATGGGCTAAGCACAGAAAGCTTATAAACCCTGCATTCAACTTAGAAAAATTGAAGGTTACTTTGTTCGCCCTTTACTGCTTATTAGATCAATTTGATGTCTTCAAGCGCGAGCGCTTTTTATCTGTATGTGCTATGTGTGACACAGTTTTTAACTCCTTATTGTTTCTTCATTTCGCCACAGATTATGCTACCAATATTCTTCCAAAGCTGCAATGATATGATTAGCAAATGGGAGGCAATGTTGTCTTCAGAGGGAACATGTGAGATGGATGTATGGCCTTTCCTCCAGAATTTGACTTGTGATGTCATTTCGCGAACAGCATTTGGAAGTAACTATGAAGAAGGACAAAGGATATTTCAACTTTTAAGAGAACAAGCTCTACTTGTAAGGAAAGTTTTCATGAAAGCATACATTCCAGGGTTGAGGTAAGACTACTGTGTATTATTGCAGAGCAGGTTCATTAAATTAGTTTCACTTGAAAGAACTAGGCCCGCCACACTGGGAAAGGGTATCTACACACTTACTGATGCATACCCTTTTTACTTCTTAAAATTTGTAGTTGTTTACAGGTGGAAAAAATAAATAAATAAATAACAAAACATAAGAAGAACAAAAAGTGAGAAAAGATGTACATAAATGGGTATACATATAGTGTCACCCCACCACAAATTAACAAGAAAAAGCTATTATCTGACCACATTAAATTTATTTCTATCAAATTAACAAAAATCTATGATGTCTCAGAGTATCAATGAACCCTTTGATGTTGAAAAACCAGAATTTCTTCATCTCATCTTAATTGTCACTAGTTGTGTTAACTCGTAGGTTTTTACCTTCCAAAACCCATAGGAGGATGAAGGAAATTGCAAGAGATATAGAAACTTCACTTAAAGGTATCATTAATAAACGTGAGAAAGCACTGAAGACAGGTGAAGCCACAATGAGTGACTTATTAGGCATACTTTGCGAATCAAATCAAAAGGAAATCCAAGAACATGGAAACAAAAATGATGGAATGAGTATTCGAGATGTAATTGAGGAATGCAAGCTGGTCTACTTTGCAGGGCAAGAAACCACTTCTTCTTTACTGGTATGGACTATGGTGTTGCTGAGTAGGTACCCAGATTGGCAACAACGCGCGAGGGAGGAAGTCTTGCGAACCTTTGGCAATAAAAGCCGGGATTTTGATGGTTTAAGCCACCTTAAGATAGTGAGTTGTATGCTTCTCTTGATCATAGATATATAAATACGAGAACTCACATGTTAGAAAAAATATGTAAGAGACATATAAGTGAAAAAGACATATTAACCTAAACCTTAAAAGTTTTGGGTTGAGAGTAGTGTCATGTTAAGCTCACTGATACATTCTCTCATATATAGATCTATCCTATAGTGCTTCTTCCCATTTGAATTGGCTTTTAACAAAAATGTTTTTAAGGTGCAAAAGCCAAAAGTAGCTTTTTGACTTTTACAGGTGTTTTTCTTTCATGAAACTGTCAACTTTTGTAGGTTTTTTTTTTTTTAGAAATCAATCCAAACAATCTAAAACTGTATAGAAAGGTTTCTTTTCCTGCTAAGAGAACGTTTTGTATAAAAAAAAAAAATGCTTATTATGCCTTTTGGCACTGACTTTTACCTTGACGTCTTTTGCTACAGGTGACCATGATTTTGTATGAAGTTCTGAGGTTATATCCACCAGCAATTGCCCTTGTCAGAACTATTCACAACAATCTGAAACTTGGAAACCTAATATTGCCTGCAGGAGTGGATCTCTCCTTACCAATACTTCTAGTTCACCATGACCATGGACTTTGGGGTGATGATGCTGTTGAGTTCAAACCAGAGAGGTTTTCTGAAGGAGTTTCAAAGGCAACAAAAGGCCAAGTTTCATTCTTCCCATTTGGATGGGGTCCTAGAATATGCATTGGCCAAAATTTTTCCATGTTGGAAGCGAAGATGGCTGTGGCATTAATCCTCCAACGTTTCTCTTTTGAGCTTTCCCCAACTTATGTTCATGCTCCAGACACTGCTTATTTTCTTCAACCACAATATGGTGCTCAGGTCATTTTACACAAACTATAACTGGGGAGAAATTTGATGTCTTATTTTGATGTCCCACATGTTGTCCTACTCATATGATTGGTCTAAAAGTTATAAAATTAATATTTTCATTCATTTGAACCAATCACAAGGAGTAGAATAGTAGTTGGGACACCAAATAAGATAGTAAATTTACTCCTTATATTGCAAAGTAGGATATAGGATAAAAATGTTTCTATACACATTGGAGATGAAAAGAATAATCACTAAGTCGAAGATATAGTTTTATAAAGGTGTATTAGGAAAGAAGATAATCATCTTGTGCACTTCAAAATAATTTGTAATACATTTGGGAAGACATGCCCGTATATAGTTGTATTAATTATATGACACTTCAATATGCTACTTGGTGTGGGAAAAATGTATATACTAGAATAAAGTGCAAGCATACACTATTAATGTAATTGACAAAATATCTTAGGGTTGTCGTACTCAAAGGACTGTGCAATAAATTACCAAAGTACTCTAATCACAGTATTATTCAAGTGATCGAATTGTAATGAAAGCAAATTAGAATAAAAGCAAAGCAACAAAGAAAATAGAAATGAGAGCAAAAGGTGTAGAAAATTCAATAATTAAAGCCTAGGGGTTATAATTTCAGCTCAACCATATATATTAATTCTCCTAACTTCACTTCATTAATGCAATCTAGCTCTATCAATTGTTAGCTAGCATTTTCTTAATCTATTAAAAAGCCACTCCCGATGTCAGATTAAACTAATTCTAGTTGTCAATTCAACCATATCCCTATGGGAATTGTAATAACTATAATTGATTTAATTTATACGGATTCCTTTTAATTGATACACAGGGTCCTAGGCACATTCATGCCTTAAGCTCCACTATGGAATTAATTTCCATGGTCTAGATTAACTATTTCTTTCCCAGGTCATAGAAATCTACAAATTCCTTAACTAATTGGCTAGACCAATCAGAGAGTGAAGATTAGAGAATTGCATTAATTTCATCAGTCAGATCAATACATAGGTTGAGCTACATCATAGCCCTAGAAAGGAACTTAGATATTCATACTAAAACTAAGACACATCATGAAATTAAAAGAAAACATGAAAGAAAACAAAGTAAAGAAGAAAAACTTAGCAGTCGCTCTAAGATCTCCTCTATCTTCACGCTCTCTATTGCCTTCTCCAATTGCCAAAGTACCAAAAGATTCCCAAACATTAACCCCAGTTGCCTATTTATAGCTAGGATACAAATTCTTAAACCAATGAGGAGTCCTACTAGCTTATCAGGCCCGAAAGCCCACTATTTTGCGTATTCGAACTTCCAGAGTGCCACGGCACAGCTTCTTTGGCGCCACAGTGCCATATGCATATTCTCGGGTTGTGTTATTTATTTTTGGCACCATGGCCCCAACAATCTCGTGCCACGGCGCCAACTTGATATCTTCAACTCCTTTGACCCGTTTTCTCTTGCAACATGTGTCTCTTTTCATTCCTTGGGCCTCTCTAATCTTTGCTTCAACTTGGGGTTGATTTCTTTGACCCGAAATCCTCCGAAATCATTTCTATACCCTAATTTTCTTGCCTTGCTTCTTCATGTGCTTGAATTCTACAAAATAAGCAATTAATAGTCAAAAGCACCTAATTCTTCCTCAAATGAGGACTTAAATGTAAGGGATTAAGGTTAAAATAACTATATAAAATATACTCATCACTACTTGCCACATATGCTTTATGTTGGCCACTTCTATAATATGTTATAGTAGCAAGGGTTGGTGATATAACCCTAATTACAAGTTACAAAATTAATATAGTCATTATGTCATGAAGGATTTTTAGTAGTGAATCTTTTACAACACTTGGAGGACATGTGGTGTAATAGGTGGGGCAGGAAGGTAAGGCAATTTTTCTTAAGACACTACACAACAGTTCCTCAAGCAACCGTTGTCTATAGTTGTGGAAAGACACATAGGCAACTGTTGTGTGCGGAAGCACTATCAAATATTTCATCCGCTTTTGAAAAACAACACAGATTTGTCTTAAAGTCCATTTTTTCTCACATACCAATTTCTCTTCGAGTTCACACATTTGAGACACTTGATCCACTCATCTTCTTTTGTCCTCTCTCTATTGTTGATTTCACCGCCGGCATGTACACTATTCATCGCCGCCATTGTCGTTTTGTCCATTTTAGCTTGCGTTGCCATCGTTTGTCTATTTTGGGTTGCATAGTCGTCATTCACATGTCTCCCATTGTGAGTTTTAACTAATCCTTTCCTATGTATGACCTTTGATGCATGTTGTATTTAAAAAACTTCCGTTGTGAGGATTTGTGAACATTTTAGGTTTCAATTATATGCATTTTTGTGTGATTTGGGCATGTATTTTGGTTTGGAAGCTTTGGGTATGCGATGAAATGGTTATTTATGGGTATGTTGTTGTTTGATTGATTTTTATTTTTTTTTTATTTACACAATAAGTGTTGAAACGCATAAAAGATAAATAAGATGGAGGATATTTATTTATTTTTTTAATATATGCTAAGTTGTGGGTATCTATTAACGTTTGAGATAAATAAGATGGTGGATATTTATATGTTAAAATTTGAGATATTCGTATATATTGCTTATGATCTATCATTTACCAAGTTTACATTACAAAAATATTTTAGTTGTAAGTGTATAACTAACTGCATAAGTAGAAAGAGCTATAGAAGCCTACAATATGCAACCATGTTTTCCTTTATTTAGAATGAAGTTTGTGTTAAGGTTCACAAACCTCTTGCTAAGTAGGACAATTAGCTATGAACTTGCTTAATAGGACAAGCACAACCTGCATATCGGTGGGAAAATGGACTTGTTTTGGTTTCTATGGCTGCTTTATTTGCTTTCGGAAAGTTTGCATCAATTGCAATGAATAGTGTGATCGCATGGAACTATGAGTTTTTTATTTCAAAGTCTAAGGGATTAAGAGATATCAATGAGGAGAATATATGTAGAAAGCGGATGAGACCAGAGTTAGATATGGTAAAATGTTTTAAGGTGAAAAGAAAGGTGTTTTACACATGTATAGAATGTATGAATTCTAGGTCATTCTTATTTCAAATTTTGTTTATAAATTAATTACTAACATGAGATTTAACTGAAATAAGAAAAAGATGTTGAATAGGTTATCACGCACAAGTGAGTATGCCCACATGTGAAAGGTCAAGGTATAATCTCAATGTTCTTCTATCTATAATTGTTTCCTTGGTTGTGAGTCTATCAAAATTTGTTTATAAATTAATTACTAGTATGAGATTTAGCTGGAACAGAGAAAGATGCCCGAATAGATGACCAATCACAGGTGGGTATGCCTACATGTGAGAGGTCAAGGTGTGCTTTCAATTTTAGAAGCTTCATAAAAGAGTGCTTGACCTACAAAGAAAACTTGATGCCGAAGAAAAACTGGAATTGGAAATTCAGCGTATGAGAGACGCTCTTAAAATAATGAAACACATGGATAAGGATGAAACAAAATTGAATATGGAGTTGATCGGTGGTAAATGGACTTGTTTTGGTTTTTGTGGATGCTATATTTGCTTTTGGAAAGTTTGCCTCAATTGCAATGAATAGTGGGATCAAATGGAACTATAGGTTTTGTGTTTCAAAGCCTAAGGAATTAAGAGATATCGATGAAAAGATACATAGAAAGTGGGATGAGAACAAAGTTAGATATGGTAGAATTTTCTAAAGCGAAAAGAAAATTGTTTTACGCATTTATAGAAGGTACAAATTCTAGGTCATTTTTATTTCAAATTTTTCTTATAAACTAATTTTTGATCTGAAATTTAACAGAAATAAGGAAAAAATGCCTGAATAAGTTATCAATCACAAGTGGATATGCCTACATGTGAGAGGTCAAGGTATGCTTTTTCAATTTTCTTTTATCTGTAATTGTTTCCTTGGTTATGTGTCTATCAAGTTTAGACTTTGATTGGCTCATTTGTCATTAAATATTGTAGAAACAAAAGGATAAGCTTCATAAAAGAGTATTTGACCTACAAAGAAAACTTTATGCCAAACAAAAGCAAAAATTGAAAATTCAGTGTATGAGAGGCACTTTTAAAATAATGAAACACATGGATAGGGAAGAAACAATGAAAGAACTTAACCAAACTCTTATAATCAAGGAGCTCAAAAGCAATGATGAGTTGCAAGATATTCTAAAGGAGTTAATAGGTGTATGTATCTTTCTATATAGGCATCATATATAGAATATTGACAAAGATGATTTGTTATGATTACATGTAACTATCTAGGTATTTTAGTGATGTACATGCAATATTTAATTTGAATTTTTCTCTTGTCAAATTACTGCAAAGTTACTTGTGTCTTAAAAGGATATGATTTCGTATAATAGTTTTTATGGTAAAACTTGACTACTGCAACTTATCATGCTTTAATACTACTTGTTTGTTTGTTCTAAGTGGAAGGATTGTAAACTACTTCTGCAGAGGATCATAAAATATATAATACATTATGTATTAATATATATATATATATATATATATATATATACACACACACACATACACAAGCATAAACATTGATTAAAACTAAAACTGATATCTAAAGTGGTTACATGTTCAATTGTTGTCTATTTAACAGAAAAGACATTGGTGTCTTTATAGGCCTCAACACACCAAGAAAAGATAGTTGTTGTAAGTTTAACCGTTGTCTTTAGTCAATTATTGACAACAGATTGTAAACTGTTACTTAAAACAATTTGATAATGCATGAAACCGCTATCAAAAGTGCTTTTTAATTGCTGTAGAAAAGCTTTTATTTGTATGACACCTATTTTTTTTTTTATTATGAAATTTAATCACTTGGCATGTTGCTTGGGGATACCTTATAATTTTCTAATTATAATGAGTCAGTTAGACTAATAGAGCCTTTTTTTAGGAGACAAAAATTTCTTTTGGTTTTCATTTTTTTATCAATTTTTTTTGTTTTATTAAAAAAATTATTAACCCATGTATTGTGCCTAATCAATTTTGTATCATAATTTTAACAAGAAGTTTTTGTTATTTTTATTTGTCTGTCACATGAAAATAACTAGTAAATAAATTGATAAGATATAAATAATTTTTCTATTAAATTTTTAAGAGAAGTTAAAATTTGAGAGGTGATGTGCACAATTTGAAAACTTGAAGAATCTAAGTGCATATCTTAAAAGATTTAAAGGTAATAAATCTTCATTAAATAAAGTTTAGGAAGTTCTTTGTGTTATAAATATTTTGATTGGATGCCCATTTAATGAAATATTTCCTAGGGCTGACTAAGTGTATTTATTTATTTGTAATTTATTAAATAAATATTATCCTTTTAGAGCTAGGGTTTCACTTTCATTGTGTATATATACCCCCTGGGTGGATGAATAAAGTTAGCTCTTTTGGAGGCTCTAATTTTCTCTCCTCTCAATTCTCTCTACTTTATTATCTGTTTCTACTTTTTCACAACACGTTATCAGCACGAGAGACTCTACTATTTCACCATCTCAGTTTCCACCAACCATGACTACCTCAAAGAAACAAGTTCACCAAAAAAGAAAAGGGAATCATTACTCTCATATTGCCACAAAGCAACAAATCCATGCAACCATGTCTATGCAGAATTTTTTAAAAAAATTTAATTTCTTTTATGTAATTTATAACTATTTCCTTTACATTTTTAATGTCTACCCATATGCTCTTGAAAGGAAAATTTTCGCCACCAAAAGTGGTGAAGCAATATTCATGTGGCTTTGGGATAAGTGCTATGCAAAGCCTTTGAATAAATATTTAGTTTTGCATAAATAAAAAGCCAACTATAACTTTGAAAAGAAAATTCTATTTAAGGAATTCTTTATTCCTTTAAATGATAACAGTTGTGCCACATTTTATAGTACGTGGGCAATTTAATTTATTTAATTTGTCTCATCCTGAAGCATGAGAAAATTTAATTTCTTTATTATATCACATCCTGAAGTATGTGATAATTTAATTTCTTTGATATATCACATTCTGAAGTATGAAGGCAATTAATTTTTATTTTATGAAACAATTCAATTTCTTTTATACTTCTCATCTAAAAGCATGAGAAAATTTTATTTTTGATTTCTTTAATTTATCTCACCCATAAGTATGAGAGAGCTTAATTTTTTTTATTTGCCTCATCCAGAAGTATGAGGAATTTTATTATCATTAATTAAACAATTAATTTGATATAAAGTGGATCCAGAAGTTATCCATTTAAATATGAGAAATTTTATTATAAACAATTAATTTTTGTAGATTCTGAAGTTATCTATTATTTCATTCAAATATGGAGAATTTTATTATGAACGATTAATTTCCTATAAAATGGATCCTAAGGTTATCCATTCAAATAGCATAAAGTGAATCCACTTAATTGATACAGTTATCCACCTAATTGATATAAAACAATAGATCTGGAAGTTATCTACACCCTTCAAATAGTATAAAATGGATCCTAAAGTTATCTACACCCTTCAAATAGTATAAAATGGATCCTAAAGTTATCCATTCAATTGATAAAATTATCCACACAGTAGATCTTAAAATTATCTATACTCAAAATAGATCCTGAAGTTATCTATACTCAAAAAAAAAAATAGAATATAATTATGCATATTTTTTATTTCGCCCTCTTATTATTTTTCTTGTTTTCTTATTAATCTGCACGATTTTGGGCTTTTCTTTTCTTATTTCTTTCTTTTTTCTTCTCTTTCTGCGAACCCAAAAATAAAATTAGTAGTAATCAATTACATAACCAAAGGGGAATCAAACCCACCACATAGTGATTCACAAGCAAGCACTCTACCACCGCACCATAGAACTCTAAATAGCATGTGGGCGTTAGTTAATTACTTATTGAATAAAGTCCAATGGATTAAGTAATTCTTTTATTTTATTCCTTTATTAGTTCTAGCGCATTTTTTTGGTAATATATAATACAAAGTAGATCTTAAAGTTATCCACACAGAAGTTTAATTGGATCCTAAAGTTATCCATATAAACTATAAAATGAATTTCGAAGCTATTCGCATAAGCTGTAAAACTAAATAATCCTTTATTGGATCTTGAAGCAATTCACATATAGTGTAAAAGTGGATCTAGAAGATATCCACATGGAAATGGAGTAGATATTGAAGCTATCTACATACACTCAATTAATATATTTTCTTTTGCTTCTTTTTCCTTAATTTTGATTCTTGGAAAGACTGTTGGAAGCGTGAGTTCATATATAGTTATAGTCCAAAAGAACCATAGCATAAATATCTATATATAAATATTGGCTATATAAGTTTAGAACAACTATAGCATGATCACATGTTAGCTATGAGTCTAGAAGAATCATAGCATGACACACATTGATCTCTAGCTCAGTCGACAATTGTTTTGATTAGAGTAGTGCTTTAACTACTTGAACCTTGTATATCTCATGTTGGGCAATTTGATCTTTTCTTCCTCTTAAATCTTCTTGCAAGTTATTTTCTGCACCTATGATATATCATAATTAGTTTTTAAATATGTAGAGTTATATTTAGTCTAGTGGCCGCTGAACTGCTCATTTGATGGCCTCTTAAAGTCCTACTACTTTTGAAGGCATTTTGAATTTTGGAATTTAGTAGCTTCATTGCTCATATGTAGATTTTTCAATATAAAAGCTACAATGTTATGATCATTTTTGACTCATGTTTATGTGTTTTGATATGTTTGATAATTGGAGATACATCAAGTTACTGTTGTGTCATAAAATATTTCCTTCGTTCTTTTTCAAATATGAGGTGCAGAGGACATAAACTAAAGATGTGTATATAACTCTTGTTATTGAACATTTGTAAACATCTACTTTAAATTTGTAGCTTCTTGTTTAAATCCTTGTGAATTTTTTTTGTTAGCATTACTCTTATATTTATTGCCTTGTGATAGTTAAAGTGTCAGACCTTCATAAGCAAACTATTGCCTTCAGGTTCTTCTCAACCTTATTCTTTTTGAGAGGAAATGCTATATGGGTGATCATTTTTGAACCTTTGTGCATATTTCTACTACTATTGGTCATTACCTTTGTTTTTATAGAACTTTCCGCCATATTTTGCTGCTAATATGGATAAAACAACAATTACAGTAATAGCAAGCTAAAATGGAGAATCAAGTATCCGTGATTCATGATAGTTATATCATTATCATTATTGGGGTGAGTGCACATTCCTTAGCTTCCATATTTTCAAAATGCAAGTATATAAAGCTTGTGGATATATTATCACTCTTTACACCCAAATTTGCTAGTTTGGATAGAAAATGAATCTTTTATGAGATTCTATTCTATTGGTTTTTCTCCATTCACTTCACAATATCAAGAAATGTGGGTGTACACATGATTATAGTGTACAAAATATTTTATCCACCAGAAGTGGGAAAACAATAATGAAAAGTGATGAAAGGAAATCCAAAAACCCACAATCATTGTGGCATGTGAATTTAAACTTCTTTTTTTTTTTGTATCTGTCGTATTCGCCTAAGCATCTTTTAAATCTTTTTTTTTTAAAAAAAAAAAAGGGATTATATATTGAGACAATTTTCGCCCAATAAAAGGATGGTTTTTGTATCAACAATTAAATGTGTCAAAGTTATTTGACCACCCCAAAGGTGATGAAAGTATACATAGAAAATTACAATTTCATTTATTTTAATGATAATAATTTTGATAAATCGTATGTTATTTCAAATGATATTTTATTAATTCCATACATTATTCGATGTTATACTATTTCTATTGTATAAATATAATGTTACTACTATATTTAGTAGTGTAAAGATAATTGAAAGCTCCTGGAGAGCTAGAGGAATGAAAATGATAATAAAATGCTCCTGAAGAGCTAGTTAATGTTTGTATTAAAAAATTATTTAAATCTTCCTCTAATTTGTACTACATATATACAATTGAAACATATGTTGTTGTAAACCAGAAGTTTACAAGTCAAAATAAGTTTATTTTATTTGGCATGACTGGTTGAGCCATCCCGAGTCAATAATGATGCAAAAGTAATTGAAAATGATCATGTGAATTTTCATTGAAGAGCTAGAAGATTCTTCAATAGAAACGCTTAGTTTCTCATATGCTATTTGTTCCCAAAGAAAATTTATTTGGATTAGCAAAAGTAAGAGTGAATCCCTCGCCTTTTAGAATGGACACGAGGTGAAAATATTTATGGGCCTACAGAACATTGATTTGCATCATGCCAACAAGTTTGAACCCGCTCTTATAATTGGTTCATAGTTATGAGCTAAGTATATCCTATCTATGAAAGTTTGAATGAGTTGTTAATTGCTCCACAACAATGTACTAAGATGAGATCTTAACAGAGGTTAAAAACATATGTTGGATATAGATCTCCATATATATGTGAAATATATTGAGTCACTAAAAATATATTTATTTGTGGCTTGGTTCACCAGTTGTCTTTTCGAAAAATCATTTATTTCAACATTAAGGGGTAGAGAATAAGCATTTGGAAAAGGAGAATATTTAGAATTAATTATCACCTTGATCCTCATACAAAGCAAATATGAACCAGAAGTTCATATGATAATTCATTTGTATAAACTACCAAACACATTGCCTGACTAATAAAAGTGACTAAAATTATGTGTATCAACTGTTATTGCTCCAATCAAAGTATAATTACAAACACAAGAAGAGTGACAAACATACTAGTTCCAAATATAAAATCCTAGAAAAGAAAAGGAGCTAAGAATCAAAGATAGTCAAATTGAGGATAAGGTAGCTCTAGAAGAGTTACCTTTGGTAACTCTAGAAGAGTCCTCAAATATAACTAATGTTTTAGTTTCAAAGGAAACTCAAGTACCTTGAAGACATGAAAATAAAGAGATTTCTATAGAATATGATGGGACCAGAATGAAATTAATATTGTTGACAATGTTCACATATAATGTAGCGCTATATGATAAAAAAAAAATATTGAAGATAATTAGTAAAGATCTGCAGAGAAAGAAATGATTGGCCAAAAATGAAAGGACACAACTATGGTTCGCTTAAAAAGCGAAAAAAGTTTGACCTGTAGTCTAAACACTAGAAGTGTAAAGCCAATTATGGACAAATGGGTTTTTGTGTGAATACAAAATGAAAACGATACATAAGGGGTTTCATAAATAACTAGCATTGATTTTGAATAGATATACTCAATTGTGGTGAATGCAAGTATCTAATGGTACTTATTTAGTCTGGCAGTACATGAATGATATTATTTGCATCTAATAAATATTGTTGTAGTCAACTCATTCAATAATGACATCCCTAAAGGATTTGATTTGCTTGAAACAATTTTATATGATAGTTTGAGTTAATATTTGTTGAAGGAAATATGTATAGAAATGACCCATTTATCTGCATATTAATAAATTTGTATCAATGATTTAATATTAGAACTTTTGAAGAGCTTGTGAAGCTATATATTAGAACTTGCATTAAAATGCTTATATAGTAGAAAGGTTAAAGTGATTTTATATGTACAAATTATATTTATTGTGATCGCTAAATGCGAACATATATTCTCTTTAGAATTTGTGAGAATGACAAAGAAATATTTGGTCTTGAAGTACCAAATCTTGGTACAATTTAACTAGTTCATCAATATGACAATCTAGCAAATTTGTTATCATGGTATTAACTTCTACAATATTTGAAGAATCTTGTACAATATTAGAGTTCGTTAATACAAATAACTTGATTGATATGTATTGCACTTTTTTTCCCTTCACCATGGTTTTTTCCATTGGGTTTTCCTGGTAAGGTTTTTAACGAGGCAGCATTTGATTGCATATACAAAAAAATTGTGTACTCTTTTCCTCACTAGGCTTTTGTCCCACAGGATTTTTCCTAGTAAGGTTTTAAACGAGACACATTCTTTGGTAATGGGCATCCAAGGGGGGAGTATTATGAATATTTTAATTGGATACCCATTTAATGAAATATTTTCTAGGGCTGACTTAATATTTATTTATTTGTAATTTATTAAATATATATTATCCTTTTAGGGCTAGGATTTCACTTTCATTGTGTATATATACCTCTTTGGTGGATTAATAAAGTTAACTCTTTTAGATACTCTAATTTTCTCTTCTCTCATTTCTCTCTACTTTATTATCTATGTCTACTTTTTCACAACGCTTTGGACTTTTTTTGCTTTTTTAATGTACAACTGATAGATAATCTACCTATATGATTGGTTTGTTATGCAAGAGAGTGGTGAATGAAGAAATTATTCTGGAGAATTTGCCAGAAGATCTCCATAGATATAAGACGACAACTTGAAAATTTTGTTAGAAAAGATTTGTGTTCAAGTTTAGCCAGCCTTGTGCATAGTGATCTACATTGGGTAGTATTTTAGTCAGTTGAGTTAGTTAGTCCGCAATTTAATTTTAAGACGATGTGGTTTTGTTCTTTGTTGGTAGCATTGGGCAATAGTAACCAATATTTGGTAACTGAAGCTCCTTTTGGTATATAGGTTTTTTTTATTATTATTTTGTGATATAAATAAGTAACGTAATTTATATATATATATATATATATATATATATATAGAATAAGAAAATTTTAATTTGTGCAGTAGCACAACCTACAACAATGAAACTTTAGTACGCTATATCTTGAAATCTTCTTGTATACTTGAGTTATTATTTAAAAAAAATTACATTCTAATCTTATAAAAAAAAATTTTACATGCATTCGACTTTTACTATATCATTCTCTTAAATCTTTGCAAACCAAAATAACATAGGGATAATTAATATAGTACGGGTCTTTTGGAACATTTATAACAGTTATAAATCAACTTTAATTTGTCCATACAACATATGATTTTCAAAAATGGCACACATAAGAGCTGAATTTTCATTGACTTAACTAGTTGAGATCAACTATACAGGAAATGATTGAAATAGAGTGACTATTTATTGTTTAATTGTTTGGTTCGAATAGTAATTCAATAACAACCTCTCATCGTCAAAAGGCAATGTTTATTAGAGACATAGTAGTGATACTCTTACACTATTTCTTTCATGTTATTCCTAATGATTCTGCTCTAGCAGAGCATCCAAGAGGATAAGCAATTTTTCTAATCTTAGAGGGTGGATATCCAACGTCAGAATAGAACCATTCAAGTTTGTAGAAAGATCAAAACACCCACCAACCTTTACAATCAAATAAACTTAGTCTCCAAACATCAACACGAGATTTGATTTAGAGGAATTCATCCATGGACACTCACACTGGATATACACATAATTTGCCATTATGTCGTACTGAGCTGCCCACTAACACCAAATAGTTTTCAGTTCCATAGTTAACCAGATCAAGAAAGCCAACCAAAATAGCAGCAACAACCGCATCTTTGCATGCAACCCAAGCCCACATTGCTAAGAATAAATAATATGAAGCGTTTATATATTTGACATTACGCTCATGCGTCGATGAATGGAAAGATGGTGCATCTCCACTGACGAAGATGAGCTTCTTTTAACATCCCCAACATTTCTATTCTCACCCAACCATAACAAAAATACAAAATTACCCCTCATCCAATTTTCTTCCCAAATCTCACCCTCAATCAAGACAATAACCACAGATTCTCTCTCTCTCTCACCAAACACATTTCCTGTGATAGCTCTTTTCCTCTATCTCACCTTGTTGTCAATATCCCCTCCCTCTCTTTGTCTCTCTCTGCTCATTGTTTGTAGGTAATTAATTGTTGGGTTTTGTAACTTGAGATTTTTATGCTATAGGGTTTTTTGGTTGAAATTTTGTGATTTGATGTCATAATCTTTGTCATCTAAGATGAAATTTCACAAGGGTGAATTTTTTTATTTTTGGTTAGACAAGAGTGCAAAGCGTTGAGTAAAAGAAAGAAGAGTGTCTATAATGAAAATAAAATTTAAGATATTAAACTCAACACTTGGATACTTAAAGTCAAAGGAAGTATCACTAGACCAAATAAATCATTGATTGATTACAGATTTCATAAAGTATGAAACATAAACTATTTCTTTTTATTACAGATTATATAAAATCAAGAACACAAAAGAAATTTCTGTTACAAAATCCGGATCACAAAAAATTTTGGGAGATAATTTTTTTTTTTTTGTTCCAGATTATTCAAAATTTATAATTTGAAGAATGATATAAATTTTGTAAAATCCATAACATATATATATATATATATATATATATATATATATATATATATATATATATGTTCCAAACTTTATAAAATCCAGAACATAAAAAATTATTCCAAGTACAAACTATGAATTTTGGTTCCTCATCTTAACCCTAAAATCATCAAAAAGTCTGAGCACGAACTAGGGAGGGCATTGGGGATGTGAAGTTGGGAAAAAAAAAAATCATTATTTATCAAAGGTATTATCGTAATTTAGTATGAAAAATTAATGAGATGGGGTTACAATAGAAATATCAAGTGCAAAAGAAATCCCCATGGGAAATTTTTAACACTCCTATTTTTTCTTTTCACACACCATGGAGGGTGTTAAAAAGGGGTGAGAAAGAAAACTGGGATGTTAGAAGACATAAACAAATTATACTTGGCCCAACTTTACCCCAATAGTAATTCTCAATTAAGGTTATTTCTTTTCTCATCTCCAAATTTTCTCATCACACCCCTACACTTAGCATCTTACTTTAACAAGCTAAAAATAATATTGGAACCAGTCAAATGGATTAGACTTGACCCCATTATTAATGGGTCATTATCCAACATTGCACATGATAAATAGAGCAAACTGGTAAATCACATCTGCAACATCTTATTAATTTCCATTTCTTTTTGTTATTTTTGAAAGAGATCATGTATATCTTATTTCACCTGTGATTAAAATGTTCATTATTCCCAAATATAAATTAATTGTTCAATAAAACAAATGAGGGTTCAATTAACTTCAAAAGATATGTGAGTATAGTGATCATATATAGCAATTTAGTTGTTAGCTTTTCTTAATACTGAAGAGATGTGTTTACAATTAGGTAAATAGTGTTAAAAAAAATTCAACCATAATTTTTTTTTTAAAAAAAAAAGGAAATATTTCAATTGGGATTAGTGAGGATCTAACAAAAATAAAAGTGATTATGTAGTAGTATTGTGCACGTATCTATTGCCAAATACCCAAGTGTAAAGGTTATTTTGGGCAACTCAAACACTAGGCAAGCTGGATACATACATTTCACCTTTCTTTTATAGTTACATATTTTTTCTATAATGCCCATGTTTTCTAATTTTTGATGAATAGAATCTTATTCTAACCCAAACACATTTTCTATCAAACCAAAACAAACTCTCATATTTCAAATCTCATATTAAATTCTCATACTATTAAAATCTAACATAATCAACCTCTGTCTATATATGTCTGTGACAAGACGTTAACAGTTAAATTTAGTTTTGTTGGCGAATTAAAAAAAAAAAAAAAAAAGACACATAAACTTTAAATAAAAGTTATTGTGTTATTTTAGGGTAAGAATTCTCTGTCTCACACATTATTTTAAACTTTGTTTCACAAATTCATAATTAATAAACATTCAATAAAATAATGTCAAAAATTATATTAATTAATTTTGTTGGTTAATTACTATCTCATGAAACAAAATTTAAAACAAGGTGTGGGATGTAAGATTTTGCCGAATTGTCTCTCTTCTCTTTCTTTGACCCATGGTCGGCTGCATGTTGCTGTCCTCTCTTCTCTTCCTCTCAAATAGAAATGGTTGAAATAGAATGATTAGTTATGGTTTAAGTACTGATCGATTTCAAATAGTAATTCAATTACAACCTCATCATTAGGATAGAATCATTAGTTTGTAAGAAGATCATAACACCAACTTTTACAATCAAATACACTCTGTCTGTAAACATCAACACAATTTGAATTTGATACGGAGAAATTCTTGCTTCGACACTCACTGGTCAGAAATACAGTTTCTGGTTCCACACTGGTTAATCCAAATAAAAAGGCCCATCAAAATAACAGCAACCCCATTAACGAGGTAACAAATGTACTTCAGTCCCACACCTATGAAACCAAAGAATATAAACCTCTTATATTGTTGAAGAGATTGCTCATGACATGTGCTCTTTGAATTGAGGGATGGTTGGCATCTCCCCTGACAAGGACGGGAACAAACTTCGGGTTTTCGTGTTTTGGGTATGATAAGAAAAAAATCCGGACACTGAACATTACTGAGGATCAAATTAAATGAGGCCCAACACTCTAAAAGGGATCCTTAAATTTAGGATGTTTCATTTTATCATCCACGAATTTTTCTCTTCACACCCCTATCCTGAACGTTAATACGAGCTATAAATGTCATTGGAACCAGTCAAATGGATTGGACTCCACACCCCATTATTAATCGGTCATTATCCAAATACAAATTGTAATTGGCAGTGTAGCATCTAATGCCAAATAAGAAGCGTAACTCAGGGCAACTTTTGACAAGTTGAGGAAGTACATCTAATGCCAAATGCCAAGTGTTAGTTAGGGCAACTAAAGAAGTAGTTTAACATAATAACACAATTTATTTAGATAAGACTTTAATATTTTTTATATTTTAAGATTAAATTGGCCTTTTATTTATATACTTGAGCACACTTATGTCATTCTATATATTTTTCTACGTATGAACATATTTTCTAATCTTTGATTTATTCATGTGAATATGTATGCAAATTTGATGCTTTTCCTTGTGAATTGACTTTTTATGGTTCGACATTTCAAAAGTTTTCCCTGCCACACAAATGAAAACCCTTTCATGTGACTTCAAGTACAGCTGTGAGGAGCTAAAGAATTAAACAAGTAATTTAGGAGCAAAATTTTGTGGTATCACAATTTATACTATTGTGATTGATCAAATAATTTCATCTTAATAAAACATATAGTATTATTTTAAAATTTGAGACAAAGTTTGCGAAGCAATATGGAACAAAGAAAGGAGGACTCCTACCCATGATTTTTTGGCCAAACCTGGCTCTGTGAGAACCAAGCTTGGCTGCGGAGAACCATCATCACGCAATGAATTGGCCTTTTGTAGAGAGATGTATTTCATGGCTCTCACACCACCTCCCAATCCAAAAACTTAGATTTATCGGTGTGTAGATTTTTTCAACTTATATATTCTCCATAACCCTTTGATCCTACTAATATTAAACTTCATTCATACGTGGGTTTTATATGTTATGCCGATAGTTTCATCGCAAGGTCTTCCCTCAGAAAGTTCTTAACACAAAGCAGGACAGGAAAACGAAGAAATGAGACAGAGATCAGGATTTACATAAAATATTCTTTTTAAGCAATAGCTAAGTGATTATGTGTACATTAACATCATATTCTCTCCTCCAATAAACCAATATATATAAATAAGCTGACTTCTATACACATACGCGTATATATGTTTCAGTGTGACTGCTAAATAATGAAGCATATGCTGAGCAACATTGATGTCTCAAGGAGCATTATTCACCACCTTGCCTGGGAAACATGCCGAGCCGAGTGGTTGATAATTAATATATCTACTAGGAGCAGAAGATCGTCGAAACCCTTTGGGTAAACAAGCTTGAAAATCTCTCCTTCCATCGCCTTTCTTGGGCTTAAAGTTGACATGGCTAGGAAGATTTTGTTCCAATGGCCGAGCCGAAACCAGCCGAGGATGGCCGGATCTTGAAAACCCTCCTGTGATTTTGGCAGGAGGATTCAAAACAAGCAAGAACACGAAAAGGGCCTTCAAGAGAGAAAAGGAGAACATGTTGAAAGGGTTTAGCTGTTTGAATTGGTGGTTTGTTTGCTTGGAAGGTTGAAGAGAAAGAAGGAGGGTGCTAGGTCTTAAATAGGGTCATGAGGGTTTAGTGTGGCAGATGAAGATATGACCAACTCATTGCTAGCAAAGCATCCTTGCTGGCCATTGTACTTTGTTGATCACAGTCCATAAGCTTTGGAATGCACTTTTTAAAGATGGAGGTGAAACTGCTCGTGCATTCCTTAACTATCTTCTAAGGTTTCCTTTGACGGTATCCAAGTCAAATATTCTTCTTGTAACGTCATTTTTCTTTGATTAATATTTTCTCTGTTTAAAGAAAAAAGAAAGTTGTGCTTGTTTATTTAAATCATTATTCTAAGGCTGTTTTATCACAAATTAGAAAGCTATGAAATAGCGAAATTAATTAGTTAAGTAATTTATAAGTATTACAATAAGTTTTTATTAATGTCTAATATATGCATTAAATTGAAAATGAGAAAATCTCTTACTAGAATTACCTTACACTTTTTTCTACCAAAAAAAAAAATTTATTGTTACAGTATCTCATATATTTTAGATATAAAATTAATGTTTGTGCAAAATTAAAATAATAACTAATAAATCATCCGTTTAAGATTTGGATTCTTTTAATATACAAAATTTTAATTCTAAATATTTAATGATAAAAATAAATTATTTAGTGTAAAGGTATGTAATGGAAAGAAATTTTCCTTTTTAAATGGAATTTTCTTGTGCTTCTCAGAGATAAACAATTTGAAACTCAATCCAAGTTCAATCATCTAAGTATAAATCTTAAAACAATTTTTTTTTTCAAAAAAAAAAAGAAAAAGTAATACAACAACAAAAGGTAAAGAAAGAAGGAGAAAGAAAGCACGAAAACTCGGGCGAGTGGGAGAAACTTCAACAACCTCATCATAACACATGGAGCCAAGTGATTGGGCCACGTGCGGAAGTAGTAGCTTACCTGTCTCATTAGGTGAGGACAGTTCTGTGCACATTGTGTCCCCTCACGTGTCTTACTTAGATTCTGCCACGTACTAGTCAATATGATAATGATGCAATCTAGTCTAGAGAGATTGCAGATCTTAGCGATCTCCCACCAGTGTGAATATGCCTTTATCCCCTGTCTCAACCTCCAAAAACAACTTTGAATTTGATAGAATAGAGTGTCCTCTTTATTTATTTATTTTTTTTTTTTAAAAGTCCTTTTAATTTCTTGACAAGAATTACAAGATAAAGGGAATGGAGTTGGCGGCATTCGACTATTATGGGTTTATTTTTTTTAAAAAAATATTTATGAAAATAGTTTAGTTTTAAGCTATTACGAAAGTAAGTTTTTTTTATTATAAAATATTATTTTAAAAAAATTACTATACAAAAAATATACTAAAAATGAATAAAGAGAAAATCATATGTCTCTGATCGTATCTCAAATTATATATTATAAAATAGTGATTAATTAAAATAAAATAAGAGAAAAAAAATGTTGTTTTATTAAAACACCAAATTTTTTACGGGCCAAACTATTTAGTCAAAAAGCGGTTAATTTAGTATCTTAACCATCTATTTTGGAGTTTTGATATTTGCTTTTGACATATTATCTTGTCTTATTAAAAAAAAAAAAAAACTTATTTTCATAAATAGATTTAAACGGAATTCATTTTAGTAAAAATTTTATAATGAAGCCTACTTTAGTCAAAACCCCGAATAGAGTTTATCACAAAATATAAAATAAAGCTAAAAGTAATGATATATATTTACTACATATTTGGATGAGATTATGAACATAATTGAGTTTTAAATAATTAAATTTAGAGTCTGTTTGTAAAAAGTAGATTATAATTTATTTAGGATATTATAATTTATTGACATTAGTCAATAAATTAATAAAATTATTTAATAAACAAAAAATAAAAAATTATAACTTTTAGAAATTAACTATTAAAAAATTACTTAAAGCAGCATTTGTCTTTTAAAACTATTAGTAAAAAATTCAATCTTATTTTTATTTTTACACAATTAACTCTACTCACCTTTTTTGTCTCTCCTCATTTTTTTTCTCTACCATATTTTTTTCTCTCCTCCCCCATTCTATTTAATTATTTAATTAACTGATTGATAATAATAAATAGATAAATAAAATATAACTAATAATTTAATTAATTTCTTCATAATGAATAAACAAAAAATAAATATATAATTGTTTAATTAGTTTATTGATAATAAACTAAAAATACGTAAAATGAGTTATACTTAGTGTCAATGTAATATTATTTTTTAAAATTTTTTTAACACATTTCAACTAATTGTATAGTTAATTTTACTAAACAATTCTAATTTAATTATGTAACTACACAGTTATAAATTTTTAAATATAATCTTATAATTTTTAACTAACTTTACAACTATCAATTAGTTTTATCATATAAACTGGAGTACTTGTATCCTTGCTACTTTTGGGTGAAAAATAAAATAAAATATTTTAATAATATTCAATTATTTTATTTAAATATAATATTTTAGATAGAAGTTGTAACATAATATAAGATAAAAAATTATGTGACGTAAAAAAAAGTACAAAATTTAGTTGAGTGATAATTTTTCTAATAATAAATTAAAAATAAAATAAAAAACCATAATGTGATGTGTGCATATTAGAATAAATATTTTTTTAAAATAAAAAAATTAATGTTGTACAATAATCTCAATAAAAAGATACATTGATCTGTTTGATTTGTTAAAAAAAAAAAAAACACAATATAAAAATATTTGTTCTTTGTTTAATTTATTAAAAAATTTAAGTACTAGATAAAAGTTTATTCATGGTAGTAAATAAATTCTTAAAATTTTGTTATTTATCAAACTATGAGACAAGGGTTTGTCTAAAATACTAGATAAAAATTTTAATTCTATTACTTTTCAAACTATTTTTCAATTCTTTATATCTTAGTTTATTAAATTAATAGTGGCAAATTCTATCGTATATATATATATATATAAAAACAAGTATTATTATAGACAAGCACACAAAAAAGTGAGGGTCAAAAGTAACCTTTTGTTACATTTGGGCTCCATCTACGTGGTGCATTTGGATTCTAATTTAGTTGAATCATTGAACTATAAATTGTTTCTTCTAGGTCCAGATTTTAGAATATTGACAAAAAAATGTAAAGGTTTTGTTAAAAAAAGAAAGGCAAAAAAGTGAGGCAAGTGAAAAATAAAATGAATATAAAAATGTTAAACTTATGAGGTATTATAGGTATTTTAGAGGTTTGGATTGTCTAACTTTGTGGTAGAAAAATTAATATAAATTTGGTTGAATCTGGGTTTTTAATTTTAAATTTAATAACTTAAATTTTGCAATGTTGCATGTGCATAGGATATATATATATATATATATATATATTAGATTTAATTTCTTAAAAAAAAAATATCTTACATAGATGACAAAATTTAGACTATTAAATTTAAAATTAACATCTTAGATTTATCTAAAATCATCCTAACTTTCTAGCCACAAAGTTAGACGATAAACAATCTGTATTTTAACCTTGTTAATAATGAACTTAACGCCTTTGTTTGTCAATTATTATGAAATGTAGCACATTTCCAAATCACATGGAGGAAGGTATAATTTTCTCTATTTTTTTTTTTTTTTATCATTAGCAAAGTTTAACAAGTTTTAAGTCAATTAATGGATGTCTTTCTTTTCTGATGGTACGAATCAGAGTGTTAACATCAATGATTCTTTTTCTTTTCTTTTTTATTTTTTAAATACGTACTTTCTTCTTAGTTTTGTACTCTTAAAATTGAAAACAAACAATATGAAAATTACAAGAAACAAATATTTGTTTCCTTGTGATAACTCTTAAAATAAATAGCTATAAACTTGTTGGTTTAGTAACACATCATTTAGTCATAAGTACTACAGGATTCAATCTAATATTAAAGTTTTTATTCTCATTGTGAACACTCTTTTACTTTTTCTCCGCACTAAGCCTTTGGATTGAATCATATATATCAAAATGCTTAAAAGATATTTATTTGTCAATTATGTCGAGTTAAGATGATTTTTCTTAACATTTTTTTTTTAACATTTTCATTTTTTAGTACTGCCAATGGATCATGGCCCAAACCTTCCAAACCCTACTCTGAAAATGTGAGACTTGAAGCAGATTAACTTATGGGCCCAGTTATTAATTTAGGGCCATTTCTTTTCATACCACTGATTTTTCTATTCTTACCCGAATTCCTTTTAAATTTACTAATCTATCCTTCTTAAATTAAAAAATTCAAAAAAACACCACTGAAGTGCTAAACCGGTGAACCCCACCCCCTGACTGGACGCCATCTCTCTCCTCTGTGCTTTGTTGGAAAACTGCAATTTTCCATGTCAATTGCCAAAGCCTAGCGGCATTTTTGAGTCACCGGGGAGGGGTGAGATTATTTTTATTGAAGAGAGATATTTGAGAAATTTAATTTGAAAAAAATATTAATAATAGATAAAAACAGAGAAATTGATGATAAGAAATGAATCTCCCTTAATTTAGACTTAGAATGTGGGTCTTTCCTTCTTCTTTTTTTTTTTTATGGTAAGTAGGTCCATTTTTTTTTTTTTTTTTTGGCTGCAATATAAAGATTGATCTTATTTTGCTGTAGTCCAAACTAAATTGATTTGTAAATTTTTTAATATTGGAGGAAAATAATTTAAGGGTGAGGGATGGTGCCAAGTTCAAAAGTAAGGAAAGCCAATTGATTTGTAAACTATTCCATTCATGATCATGTTAATTTTATTTAGGAACTAATTTCATTTATAAATCATGCTTTGGATATTAGATCTGGATTTATTTATAAGTCCTATCATATTATTAGGTTTAATTTGCAAATCATTTTTCTAGTTAAATAAAAATAAACGAATTTGTTAAACATTCCAAAAATATTCTCAACGAATTTCTAAGGTCAACAATAGGGTACTCAATTTGATCTAAAATTGATAAAATCTATATAAATTAGTGGTTAATTTCCTAAAAAATAAAAAAAAAACTATTTATTAATATATCACTAATTAAAAATTATTTCTCAATATAATAGAAATTTGTTAAGCCTTTAAAAGCACCAAACGAAATAGTATCTTAATGAAATATGTGTACAGAAGGAATTAACTATGAAGGTGCCAAGTAGAGTGGCGTATTTGTATTGAAGTGTCATCTTAACTAGTGCCTTTAAGATGAATTTTTAAAAATTAAAATAGACAAAAAAAAAAAAAAATCCCTTCAATCTAAGTGATAAAATTTATTTTTTTTTTAAAAAAAATTCAAACTTCAAAAAAATTACCATGTAGCCATTCCACCACATGGGGACATATTAGATATTGCGCTTAAGTGCAGTAGAACATAATGAGTCTATTGTGAGAATTTCTCACTTATTTATTTAAATATTAATATATAGAATAATAAGTTTTTATTTATTTATTTATTTAAACACTAGCTATGTGGATAATAAATTTAAATAAAAAAGTGAAAGAAACTCATTGTTTCACATCACAAATATTTAAATGAACGAGAAACACTCCTATATAAAAGAAGGCAGTTGAATTATTATATTTTATTGCACTTAAGCATATTACTGAAAGCATTTTCTACATAAAATGGTTAATAGGGCAAATGTTTGAAGTTTTATTTTCTTTTTTTAAAAAATAAATTCGTGAAAGTTTTTAAAAAATATTAAAAAAATAAAATTATAGTTTTTTCAATATGGCTATAAGGTTTCTTAGACAATAAGAAACTATTTTAATTTAGGAAATAAAAGTGTCTAACTGTTCCTCTTTCTTGATTTTGTCTGCTTTCTTTCTTCTAATATCAAAAAAATCTATGATAGGGAAAAAAAATAATGGTTTAACCTTAAAAGTTTGAACTCTGATTTATTACTCGTGCAAAGCACAGTCGATCAGATTTCCACCGCCAAACTGATAACTCTAATATTTAATGAGATGAATTTGGTTTAATAGCATTCTCACGTGAGAAAACTAAGAAACCAAGAAAACAAATTAAATTAATATAAAAAAATACATTACTCAAGAAATAAGAAACTAAAAAAATAAAAAAAAAAATAAGAATTAAATTAATATATATTCAGATTTTGTTAAATCCATAATAATAATAAAATTGTACTTTCATATTTAGCTATATCTGAAAGTATTAAAAAATTTGAGTTTTTGAATTTAGTTATAATTTGTAGAGGGCAGTTAAGTAAACAAAAAAAATGGGGCAGGGGTGGAAAAAGAAAAAAAAAAGATGAGAAAAGAAATTCCTTTCTGTATTTAGCAGCCCAATTTGGGTCCAACCCAGTACGACATAGCCCATAAAGTAAGATTATCAACATGGTTTTACTGATCCTTACAAATAGGATTATAGGATGCAGTTTTACTGGTAAAGATTATCTTACACTTATAATTACTTTTCTGAATAACTTCCTTTTATTACGTGTTAGGATAAATTACTGATTTAACATTAGAGTGAGCTCTAACTGCCTCACCCAACTTGAGTGGTTATTGTTGTTGATTTTTTTTTTTTGTGCAGGTTGAATTGGACAGACAAGACTTTGTCTTGAGTTTGGCAGCAAAAATCTTCATTCTCATAAAATAATTAATTCTTTTGGTCCTTGAAATTAAGATGTTTTCTTTTCCAAATAAATCTCAATTAAATATAAATTTTATTTCTTTATTTCCTTTCTGATCTTGCTTGCTTCAAATTAGATTAATAGATAATTTTGTTTTTTTGCTTGTCATGTTCTAAGTTAGCATGACCAAATGCAAATGATAAAGCTCAAGCACATGTGTGTTCTCTTACAAGTCTCAACTTATATGATTTTTTTTAAGATAAGTAGGATCTGGTTGAGTTAACACTATTTTAGTATTGTAGCCGTGACCCCTTCAAATTGAAATTTCTAAGTTCCTTCATTTATTTACGGTGGTGTTACAAATAATCCAACTTCTAAATAAGACAGATTTCATAGAAGGAAGTTCTCAACTGAAAATGTGAACATCTTTTGGGATCGTTATACTAATCTTCATTATTTTAAATATTTTTTTGTTATTGCTTGTGTTTAGCACAATTTTAAAAGCCTAAACAGCCCACGGTTTCTAACCAAAACCAGGTGCAGGAATATTTTATCCAAGAAACATATTCGACTAATTAATTATCATTAACACCTTGATGTTCTCAAAATATAGCTTAAATATGTAAATGGTAATTAGCAAAAATATTTAATCAATTTGAGATCCTCATGAATATTATATAACATGGCTGGCCGACTATTCCCTTAATTTAAGGTTAGATACATATATATAATAGGATCAGATCTAGTGAATGTATAAAATAACCCATAGAAAATGGATAACATAATGATTAATGATAATTGTTGTTATGTACGCCATGTGAAAGTGACGGTTGAACCTAATCAACATTAGATTTAGTTTTACCTTTTCTTTATTACTCAGGTATTATTGCATCATTTATATTATCTTTTAAGTATAAGACTGATCATTATTCAATATTTTTTGAGATTTCAAACTTTGGTTCTTAATTTAAATATTATATTAAACCAATACCTCATCGGTTAATTTGCTTGTAGTTTTTCATATTACCTGAGACATATCAAAATGGACAAGATTAATTGATTGCGGCCTTAATTTTGTATCCTTTTTGTGGTTCTAAACTCTGTCTTGGACTACAAAAGCCATCATCACATGGTAGAAATTATGGTAGCAAAATTTTAAATATGTAAAATTCTAGGGTAATCAAATACGATACTTGGTTCTAAACGTCCTACTTTATTGTAATGTAATATTCAAGATGTTTTAGGTTTATAGCATTAAGCATTATGCTTTGTTTCTTGATATTTATCCATAGGGAGAATGGACTTTTTACCTAGATAGCTACCTGTCCGTTGCGTTCTACAGAAGGAAAAAGAGTCAAGGTTGGTTTCTATCAAGTACCTCCAATGCCATAGCCAGTCAAGAATTCAAAAGCTCCCTACATATTTTAAGATGAATTGATATTGCACTTCTTGGGAGGTTCTTATATATGATACTAGGCATATCTGCCAGTAAAGCATATTCTTTTGAAAAATAATGTTAATTAAACAGATAGTAAATCACCAATTTAATTCTCTCACTTCCCATTAATTTCTCCATCTCCTTCACTAATTGCATTAATTATACACTCCCTCGTCTATTACAATAATTTAAAGTCTTTAGAGTTTTATTAGGGTTTATAGTTTGAAGTTTAGGGTTTATTTGTAATTTTAAGGTTTATGATTTAGATTTTAGGTGATAAGAGAGGCAAAGGGATGAGTGAGTGTAATTAATGTAATAAGAAGAAGAGAAGGATAAATTATTAGGAGAGATCCGTTGACTGAAAGATTTAGTAGAAACACTTACTCTCTATTCTACGTATTACTCTCTCCTGTCCTAAATATATGGTGCTTTCTAAAAGAAAATTTTGATTCAATTTATAAGGCGGTGTGTTGGAAGAACGAAATTTTTTTTTCATATTTGTCATTTTGTATTAATTGTTGCCTATAAGGAATAGGTATAGTGGAATATAAATAATATGCAATATAATGTGAAAAAGATATAGTATGTTGTCTCTATTATTTTTAATTAGTAGAGGGAAATTGAAAGAAGTTATTTAATTATTATAATAAATAAAGATAGACGCAGAAATATATTATATTTTTTTTGTAAAAACTAAGCATAAAAGAAAGATTTTTTTTTAAGATGCCTGAATTAATTAAATTCATTCTATATTTTGGACCATAGGAGTAGTAATACTTCAATTAAATTCTTTTACTTATTTTTTTTATTTCTTTTTTCACCTTGCTTTAATTTCATCCTCTCTCCTATTAATTGAATTAATTTCATATTTTTCATTTAATAATCTAATTTTAAAGTTTATGATTTTAGAGTTTTAAGAAGAATTTAAGATTTAAAATTTTAAACTTTAATATCAAGGTTTATAGTTTTCAGCTTTAGAGTTCATCATGTAAGGTTTTAGAATTAAGATTTAAGATTTAGATTTAGACTTTTAGGTTTTAGGGTTTAATATTTATAGTTTTGGGTTTTATTAGGTGTTAGATTTTAGGGTTTAAGTTTTATAATTTTAGGATTTTAATATTTTAGGGTTCATGATTTTGTATTTAGGGTTAAGAATTTAGGGTGAGGTTTAAGATTTGAGATTTAAGGTTATAGTTAGAGTTTAAAGTTTATATTTTGGATTTAGGGTTCAATATTTAGATGTTAGGTTTAAAGTGTAAACTTGGCACAATTAATGAGAGAGATGAGAAACTACTTCATCAAGAATTGAGAGAAACAGTAAATAGAAAAGATAAAAGTTTATTAATAGTATTACATCTTCCATGCCTAAGTCTTTTTAACCATATTACACAGTTTAAGAAAATAATTAAAATTAGTTTATTTATTTTTAAAAATTATGACATTTCAAATTTATTTATATTTAATGTCAGACTATGGTGTTATATTATTAGTTATTAAAGTGGTGTTTAATTCTTTACATTAATCAAAATATGAGAAAATTGAAAAAGGAATGATATTAATCAGGGATAAGTATGGTAAGATAATAAAATTTTAAAACTTTGTAAAGGGCATTATATAAAAATGCCAATCTGAATAGACCTTTAATTTAGTTGAATATATCTAGCTATTTATATTAAAATGCCAAATATTTTGAAGGTCCTATGTCTCTAAAGTTAGAATCCATGTACTTTGGAAAAGCGAAATGGATTAGTTGCAAACAAATTAAAGTAAAAAATTGGTTAGTAAGGCTTTACAGACAAATACAAAAGTAATGACACACTGATTGACTAAAATGCAGCAGCCCTTACTCACTAAATTAAACAAATAAAACAAAGCCTTCGTTTAAAGAAAAAGGCATTCATATGATATATTCTCAGCTTTTGCAACATAGGAAAAGGTTAGATTTCATTGTTAGAGCCACCTCAGAATGGTATAAAGTAGTACTAGGTTGTTGGCCATAAGTGTGACATTTTCACTAACTCCCTTTAATAAAGATAATATTATTTTCTCCACTTTCAATTCTTCTTTGACATTTTTCAAGATAGATACAAAAGTTGGTCTCATGAGGTTGATCTTTAAGCATGAATCATTTAAGGATAAACAACCCCAGCTAAGACATAGTAATAAATTAATATATTAATATATATACTACATGGGAATCTAGCTATTTGAATGGCATGCCCATTTGGCCATTTCAAAAGTTCAATGTTCAATAATTAGAGTATGATTGGTTTTGAAAATGTATTTTTTTTATTTGTATATTTTTATTTTCAAATTTAAATACAGTTAAAAGTTAACAATGAACTCTAAGTGACTGTTTGGTACGAGTGGAAAGGAATGGGTGGAAAAGGGAATGATCAAGGAAATGGAAAAGAAAGGAAAAATAAAATAAGTCTACTTAGTATGTTATGGAAATAAATATATTGTTTTTTCATTGCGGTGTTTAGTATGACAATAAAAAGGACAAAAATGTACTTTAATTAATAATTTTTTTTATTATTTCATTTTGCTATTTTCTTTGATGCTTTCAATTTTTGTATTGTGATCCTATTTCTAATTTAAATCCTATAAAAAAAAATTAGTTTCACATATTTGCTTCTTTAACTTGAACCTTCCTATTCAACATTAAAAAAATATTAAATTTCAAAAAGAAATTATTTCATATGCTACTTTTTAAAGAACAAAAAGGAAAAATAAAAACATAAAATGGGCAAACATGAAAACTACATTCCCTTCCTTTTCCTTCGCCCCCCTTTCCATAAAAAAAAACCAATGGTTTCCTCTCTCCTAAAATTAAGGGAGAGTGTTGTAAAAAAATAGACATAGAAAATAAAGTAGAGAGAATTGAGAGGAGAGAAAAATAGAGTCTCCATAAAAGCCAACTTTATTCATCCACCAAGGGAGTATATATACACAATGAAAGTGAAACCCTAGCCCTAAAAGGATAATGTTTATTTAATAAATTACAAATAAATAAATACTGAGTCAGCCCTAGGGAATATTTCATTAAATGGGCATCTAATTAAAATATTCATAACACTCTCCCCTTAGATGCCCATTACCAAAGAATGTGCCTCGTTAAAAACCTTACTAAGAAAAACCCTGTGGGACAAAAACCTAGCGAGGAAAAAAGTGCACAATTTTTTTGTATACGCAATTAAATGCTGTCTCATTAAAAACCTTACCAGGAAAACCCAATGGGAAAAACCATGGTGAAGGGAAAAAAGAGTGCAGTGCATATCAATCAAGTTATTTGTGTCAACGAACTCTAATATTGTAAAGATTCTTCAAATATTGTAGAAGTTAATACTATGGTAACAGATTTGCTAGATTGTCATATTGACAAACTAGTTAAATTGTTCCAAGATTTGGTACTTCAGGACCAAATATTTCTTTATCATTATCACAAGTTCTAAAGAGAATATATGTTTCGCATTTAGCGATCATAATAAATATAATTTGTACATATAAAAACACTTTAACATTCTACTATATAAGCATTTCAATGCAAGTTGTCTCTATAAATAATTTATATCTTTTGAAGCTCTTCAGGAGTTATAATAATAAATCATCGACACAAATTCACTAATATGTGGACAAATGAATTATTTCTATATATATATATATATTTCCTTCAACAAATATTAACTCAAACGATCGTATAAATTGTTTCAAGCCAATCAAATCCTTCAGGGATGCCATTATTAAATGAGTTGACTACAACAATATTCATTAGACGCAAATAATGTCATTCATATATTGCCAAACTAAATAAATATTATTAGATACTTGCATCCACCACAACTATGTATATCTATTTAAGATCAATGCCAGTTATTTATGAAAACCCTTAAGCATTATTTTCATTTCATATTCACACAAAAACCTATTTGTCCATAACTAGCTTTACACTTCTGGTGTTTAGATTGTAGGTCTAAAACCTTTTCCTTTTAAGCAAACATTAATTGCATTTTTTTTTTTGTCAATTTTTGGCCAATCATTTCTTTCTCTGCATATCTTTACTAATGATCCTCAATCACATAGTGCGCTATATTATATGTGAACATTGTCAACAATATTGATTTCATTCTGGTTCCATCATATTCTATAGAGATCTTTTTATTTTCATGACTTTCAGGTACCTGAGTTTCCTTTAAAACTAAAACATTAGTTATATTCAAGGACTCTTCTAGAGTTACCTCTAGTAACTCTTCTAGAGCTACTTTATCCTCGATTGTGCCATCTTTAATTCTTAGCTCATTTTCTTTTCGAGGATTTTATCTTTGGAACCAGTATGTTTGTAATTATACTTTGATTGGAGCAGTAGCAGTTGGTACACATAATTTTAGTCACTCTTACTAGTCAGGCAATGCATCTATCAATTTGTACAAGTGAATTATCAAATGAACTTCTGGTCCATATTTGCTTTACATGAGGATCAAGGTGATAATTCATTATACATGCTCTCCTTTTCCAACTGCTTATTCTCTCCCCCGTAATGTTGGAATAAATGATTTATTTAAAATAAAAGTGGCAAACCAAACTACAAATAAATATCATTTTAGTGACTCAATATATAGAGATTTATATTCAACATATGTTTTTAACCTCTATTGAGGTCCCATCTTAATGCATTGTGGTGGAGTAATTAATAACTCATTCAAAATTTCATAGATGGGATATACTTGCTCCTGACTATAAACCAATTATAACAGGGGGTTCAAACTTTTTGGCATGATGCAAATTAATGCTACAACATGAATAATCACATGTTCCCAAATCAAGTTTGAAAGTTTAGATTTCATAAGTAATGGTCTTACAATTAATTTTAGGCGCCTAAGTCCATTTTATGTATTCCAATAGTCAATCTTGAAGAGTGAATTCACTAGCATTAACTAGATGTGTTGCTCAACTAGATATAATTAAGGCATTACATTCTTAATTCAATCCGTTGAACAAGTAATCTCATAAACTTCAGGTTATGAGTTAACCTAAATATGTGATCATTTAGTTGAATCGATTAAAATCAAGAAGTATCTAAATGATCCACTTAGTAGGTTTACAAGCCCATAAATATTTTTACCTTGTGTATATTCTAAAAGATGAGGGATTCACTCTTACTTTTGCTAATGCAAATAAATTTTCTTTGGGAACAACTAGCATATGAGAAACTAAGCATTTCGATTGAAGATACTTCAGGCTCTTCAATGAAAGTTCACATGATCTTTTTCAATTACTTTTGCATCATTATTGACTCGGGATGACTCAACCGGTCATGCCAAATAAAACAAACTTATTTTGACTTGTAAACTTCTAGTTTATAACAATATATATTTCAATTGTATATATGTAGTACAAATTAGAGGATGACACAAATAATTTCTTAATGCAAACATTAACTAGCTCTTCAGGAGCATTTTATCATCATTTTCATTCCTCTAGCTCTTCAGGAGCTCTTAATAATCTTTGCACTATTGAACAAAATAGTAACATTATCTTTGTACAATAGAAATAATGTAACATTGCATAATATATCAAAATCATTAAAGGTAAAAACTAAAATAAAATTACATACAAATACTTCCATCACGTCTAGGGGATAAAATGATTTTAATACCATTGATATGACTATAATCAAAACTAGCACCTTGTTAGTTAAAAGTGAAGTAAATATTTACTCCTTTCCTTTTATTGAAGCTTAAAAGAATTTAGAAAATGTTTAAATGTACAATAAGTATAAGCTTAGAAATCCTTTTCATGCCACAATAATATTGGGTTTCCAAACATCTCTTTGCCACCTTTTATTATTATTCTCCCATTTCTGGTGGATAGAATATTTTGTACACTATAATCATGTGTACATCCACATTTCTTAATATTGTTCCATTCACTTAAGGGAATGGAGAAAAACAAATAGAATAGGATCTCTTTGTGCAAAATTGTTGCAACAATTAATCTCTTTCTTGCATTAATACTTGAAAAGCATTTAAAAGATGTTTAGATGTACAACATGTACAAACTAAATGACCTTTTCACACCAAAATAATAGTGTGTTTTTTTTTTTTTTTTTTCAAAAATCCCTTTACCACTTTTCTTCACTACTCTCTCACTTCTAGTGGGAGGTATTTGTAATATTATAACTAATACTATATTTGCTGAGTTATAGCGATATTTGTGCTCATATTTCTTGATAGCTTCTCTATTCACTTTAGGGAATAGAGAAGAATCATTATGAGATAATGATTTATGCTTTCTAGTAAAGATTTATTTTTCTTTACTGCAATATGATATTTCAAATACTAGAAAATAAGAGATATATCCAACAAAATAACAATGAATAATATCCATAAATTCCCTTTCCTTGAAGGCTGGGACTTGAAAATACATAACCAAAATATTACATGGGGTCTAAACATAAACTTTGTAAGGCACCCTATACTTTTGAATACAAATTGAGTGTATAATTCTTCCATAATTTAAAATAGTGAAACACATAAATAATCTGAGAATAAATATCCTCAAATGACACTCAAAAGTATCCAAACATTTGTCATAATAACATGTTGAAAGTATGATGAAGAAGCATTAAAAGGGAAGTTGATAAATTTGCAATTTTAACTAAAGTCCTTAAATCGAAGGCATAACAATAAACCAAATATCAACAAATGATTCAACATGATTTAACACATGCCCAAGGTATGGGTTATTCCATAAACCACATGCAATGTGAATTAGGCTCAAATAGCTAGCTCAAAATACCATAACATTATACTAAAGGGCTTAGTAAAAGAATAAGTTGGTTTTAACCACTTAAGTAATATGCATTTACCAATGCAACTCATATAGTAAGCTAAACTTAATCATATTAAATAAGATCACAAAATATAAAGAGCTCATACTTGCAACTCAATTTCAAGTAACTTTTATTAAATCTTTATATAACACATCATCCCTTTCATTTAATTTGTGAAAAAATAAATCCTACTAAAATGATATATATTTTCTCCAAAATTCAAAATCACTCAACAAAATATATAATTTAAAACAAAGGTAAAATATTCACCCAAATACACTTTAACATTCATATGCCATATATAATTGACCGATTAATGGCATAATATCTTAATTTATGTTAGGTTAGAAGATGGAGACAATAAGTGAGATTATTATGACATAAATAGGAGATAAAATTGATGAATGCCACTTGCTTCATTTCACTATAATGTGAAAACTTAGACAAGTGTAACTCCAGTTCTTTTAGACCATACATACAATTATCAAAGAGAATTCAACCATCATGTGTTATCCATATATGACAATAATTACTATTACCATAAGAAGATCAATAAACATGTTCACAAAAATTACTACATATAAGCATAATTTAATATATTGGCTTATAATACAAGAGAAAAATTACTAAACTAATGATCCATTTGTTTTAGAATAAGTCATAAACCCATGGCCCATTAAACATTAATGTGTTCATGGTGTAGCGGCTGTGTCGTTCCAAGGCCGTGTGGTTTTTCAATTTCCTCTTAATTTTGCGTTTATGTGGTAAGGCAAAACCAGCTACCATAAAAGAAAAGGAGAAGAAGGGGCTTCAGAGAAAAGAAGAAAAATAAAATATTGCACTGTGCTTCTGAGAAGAGAAGAAAAATAAAATAAAAGGGGCGAAAGAAAATAAAAAAAATAACATAATGTGCATGATAAAGGGAAAGAAAAAATAAAAGATATGCATAATAAAGGAAAAATAAAAATAGAAATATGAATAATTATATTCTAAGAATATAGATAATTTTAGTTTAATTAAATAGATAATTTCAGAATCCATTTTAAACTATTTGAAAGGTGTAGATAACTTCAGGATCTACTGTTTTATATCAATTAGATAGACAACTTTATCAATTAGGTGGATAACTTCAAGATTCATTTTATATTATTTGAATAGATAACTTCAGAATCTATTTTATAGAAAATTAATCATTCATAATAAAATTCTTCATATTTGAATGAAATAATAGATAGCTTCAGGATTCACTTTATAAGTGAATAACTTCGGGATCCACAAAAATCAATTATTTATAATAAATTTTTTCATATTTAAATGGATAACTTCTGGATCCACTTTATCAAATTAATTATTTAATTATTGATAATAAAATTCTTCATACGTGTTTCAAATGAATAAAATTATCTCATACTTCTGGAGGAGATAAACTAAGAAAATTATCTCATACTTTTAGATGAGATAAATTAAAAGAGTTATTTCATACTTCTAGATGAGATAAATTAAGAAAATTATCTCATACTTCTAGATGAGACAAATTAAAAGAGTTATTTCATACATCTGGATGAGATAAATTAAAAGAGTAATCTCATACTTTTAGATAAGACAAATCAAAAGAATTATCTCATACTTTTGGATGAGACAAATTAAAAAAGTTATCTCATACTTCTGGATGAGGCACATTAAGAGAATAATCTCATACTTCTGGATGAGAGAAATTAAGAAAATTATCTTAAACTTCTAGATGAGACGAATTAAAAGGATAATCTCATACTTCTAGATGAGACGAATTAAAAAAAATAATCTCATACTTCTAGATAAGACAAATTAAAAGATTAAATTTTTTTTTCATGCTTCTGGACGAGACAAATTAAAAAAATTAAATTGCTCACATACTATAAAATGTGACACAATTTTTATCATTCAAACGAATAAAAGGATAATGTTTATTTAATAAATTACAAATAAATAAATACTGAGTTAGCCCTAGAGAATATTTCATTAAATGGGCATCCAATTAAAATATTCATAACAGAGAGAACTTTGTTTAAGGATGACTTTGTTTTCCTTTTGGTTATCAAACAGCATAAATTGAAGGAAAATAAAGTCCATTGTCTTCTTTTCTTTTCCATCTTTTGTACCAAACTAACCCTAAAAGCCTTTCAAAGATTCTTACTCTGTTGATGTTTTTGCCTTAACTTTGCCCTTTAAACCCCACAATAAGTAGAAGTGAATTTTGAACTTGGGTTATAAGAAACTCATTAATTTTATTAAAATGTTGGTAATCATGAGAACTAACATACCCATTACCTCTTATTTTGACAATTGCTTATTAATTTTTTAAAAAATAATATTGGAGTAACTTCATTAAATAGAGGTTAATTGCTCGTTGAGAGCCAAATAATAGGAGTAATAAACAGCAAATCATGTCTACAAACATTATATGAAAATTTGTTCATTTCTCTTTTACTTGTCAATTTTGCTCCAAACTAAGAGCATCATGCACCGCAATGGCAGCTCCCACCATAATGGCTTGTTTTTTACACGAAATGAAATTTGTGAACTCAGAATGGGAATGAACTTATAATAGTTTATAAAATCAATATTGAGGAATTAAATTCACAAATTTTGTATAAGACATAAATATATATCTTTATTAGAAATATTTTCAAAAAGATAGCTTATGTCTTTTGTAAAATCAATGCGGATTTAGTAGGAATAAGAGTGCATAAATTGCATAGAATGGAGAATGAAATGAGCAATCTTACATCTCAAGATATGAATTTTATTCTTATGACTTTTATGGAATCAAGCTTAAATAGGAATCACCATTTCATATATATATATATATATATATTTTGTTATCAAACATAAAAGTGCTCATTTGATGAATTAAAGCTTGAAATGAGATTAAGCTATTAGGTATGGTTTACTGATGAGAGGTTTAATTAACTTAGAAGAAGTCGAGGGTTTAATTCTCCTTGCCGTCATGTAACAGAAAATAAAAGATAAAGAAAACTATATCGTATGCTTGATGAACCATAAAATTCGGTCCGGGATAATTTGGCAAGCATATGAGCTCCCTATTAGTTTCTTTTTTCTCCTAACATCTCTTGCAATGAAATAACCATATCATAGTCTAAAACTTCTAGTATATGTGACCAGGTTGTCATTGCAATTTTTTTCTCCCTCAAATAGAGGATAGTAATTCTTTTATTTTATTTTATTTTTATTTAGAGAAGATCTTGACCTAATTAATTCTAAATTAACATACGTGTATTAATTCTACTTCATGTATATTAATTCTACTACACATGTGTAATTTATGTAACATATTCTATTTTATTTTCTATTTATTTCTCTTTTTTATGATTATAAAAAAGTTTAGGTGAATTAAATTCTGAGAACTCGTTGACATGTCTCAAAGTTTGAATAATGTTGTTTTTATAAAGCAGGTGTAATATATACATTAAATTACAGTATTTTTTTTTTTTTTTCTATTTTCGAACATTTAAACCTACCTGGCAGCTTGCTCTTGGATTTTTCTTCCTATTCCAACTGCTAACACTAGCAAATTACTTTTTCGTTCATGTGAGTGGTCCAACATGTTTGAAACTAGAAGGACAGTGCCATACATATCTTATAGCTCGTGGTGGTTGTAAGATAATTCTATTTAATTCATAGCAGAGCAAAATATTTACTTATGTTAGTTGGCAGGATTTGCTTAATTTTTTGACCGATTTTTAGAGTTAGAGTTGAATTTGTTAAAAGGGTTTTAATTTCTATTATGTTTTTAGTGGCAAGAGAATTAATTCATCAGGCTGCATTTCTTCCCGATGATTGCAGTGAAGCATTATAAATCAAGTCAAACATATTCAATTTAACCTACCTAATTTTTTTTTTTTTTTTTACTTTTGTTGTTATGTTTAATTGAGCATCTTATTTGTTCAAGTGAAGTTATTCTGAATAACTGGTTGTGCTTTTTAGCTATAAGAAGAAAGACAAATCAAAGAAGATTAGTTGTATTAAAGGAATCCACTCATGTGAAAGATTGAATCATTCTCCTCGTTTAAGTTTTGAAATGAGGCATTGTTTAAAATTTTTCTACCTTATGCTTAGAATTTTTTGTAAATATGTGACTTGAATTCTAGCTCGGAGTATCAATCTCTAGAAACCTAGATCAATTGTTAGAAGTATGTAACGCATTGCAAGGTAATAGTTAGTTGGGCGGACTGAAAAGGAAATAGGTGAGGAAATGCCTTATTTTGTTGTTTGGTTACTCAAAAAGAATAGAAAAGCTCATTTCATTTCTGATGCCCATTCTTCCAAAAAAACCGATGGAAACATCCATTCCCACGGGAATCAAGCATTTTGGGCAGAGCTTCTCGCCGGAAGATAAAGCCCTAAACATCATCCTCATCTTCGGCCATGATGGGTTCGATAATTCTGACTACATCACTAGATGAAAGATACTTCATTTTTAGTACATTAAATTGGTGCAAAAATATTAGAAATTGATAAAAAAAAAGATTGAAAGGAAAGAAAGATTGACCACAAAAACAGACATGAGGGCTTCATATGTTTCTCAGGGAACTTGATACGAGGGATTCTTTTCATTGCTAGAACTCCACTCATGGATTCTTTCTTTCTTTTATGAGTTTTCATATGTGAAAGATGCGAGGTTACTTTTCAATCAATAATGCTCCTCTCCTTATCGATGGAGGTGCAACCGTGCAACAATAGAATCTCTTCTTCATTTCTTCTATGTTTTTCTTTTCTTCCTGTTAAATTTACTGATGGATTTGTAGGATTAATTAGATTTTTGGATTTTAAAATTTTGATCTCACATTTTCAAGGGGAAAATTTAAATTTGGTTGAACTTCTCAGGTGAGGGATTGTTTGGATAAAGAGAAAATTAAAGGGATAATATAGTCTTTTAATTTGACTTCCATTCCACTTTTCAATTTTTTTTCGACATACCAAACAAAGTAAATGAGCTTTGATACTGTACTAAATTCTATTCCACCCAACTAAACATTACCCAAAAGAGATGCAATTTTCCAATGGAGAAAACAAATCTAGTCGAAGCAAATTTCATTGGAATTTTTAATGAATCCTAAAGGTAATTTCAACCAAACATGCTATTCCTCTTACAGTGCTGGAGTCTCTCTTGGTAAGCATTTTGCAGATAAAAGCAGTGTTGTTTTCGGTATGAGTTAGTTTTCTCTTTTTCTTTTCTTATGTTAACCAAAAAAAAAAAAAAAGAAGTAATTTCAACAATACCACATTTCGGAAAATTCCAACCGAAATTCTAATACAATTTATGTAAATATACTCTTAGAATTTTTGGTAAAATTTTTAAATTTTTATTTTTCATTTCCAAAAAAGTGTGAAATTCAAGTTTGAATTTTTTTATAATTAAAAAATTCGAACGGTATTTCCCTTTCATCATTAGCAACCAGCCGAAGAACAATCAATCTTCCAATAACAACACCCTAATTGAGAGACCATTTTCTTAGACAAGTTAAAATTGTTGACCATCCGATTGCCTAACGAAAGGACCTATTTGATTGATGTGATTATCTCATTAATGGACTTCTCGAGTAGGTTGTAATCAAACTTTATACTCAATAGTCTAACGGTCATAGATAACATAGAGTGAATCTACATCTATCTCACAAAGTAGGGGTGTTCATAAACCGATCTGAAAACCAAAAACTGCAAAAAGCGCAATTTCTTAATTGGTTCGGACTAGTTCTCAATCCTCCTTCTAAAAACCGAACCAAACTGCACATACCATATACTATTGTGTCATAGAATGTTTTTATGAGTTCTATATTAGTTGTATTTGGTTTTTAAGATTTTTGAAGATTGTTATTTTGGTATTAATTCTTTAACATTGTAATTGACACTGTCAAATACTTTCATAGTAAAGTTTGGATTTTTTTTTTATGCTTTTTATATTAAAAATTTAAAATGATTTTGTCTTGCATATCTACTCTTGATGTTATAAAGAATTAAAATATAAAAACCAAATTAATTGATCCAATTCAAATCTCATTTGATTGGACCAAATTGGGTTGAATCACAACTTACATTCTAACTGATTCAAATTGTTTAAGATCAGATTGGATGACCTTTTGGCTAAAAACATATTTAAACTGACTTACGAACACCTCTACCACAAGGGAGATTGTGTAACACATAACATATCATAAAATCTCTCTGCACTGGGATTGGGATCTTCTAATGCATCATCAGTTCTCATGAAGCTTGGGCGCACAAAATTCATAACTGGTATTTTATAGTTATTCAAATCATCCCCATATTGATTACATTCTTAGTGTCCACATTTTCAACGGTGAATCCTCTCCATGATTATGCCAATAATAGTAGTTTAGCGTGGAATCTTTTTTGTACAAATGGTTCATCATTGTGTTTAGGTCATGAAACTTTAAGCTATTAATTACACTTTAGGCACCTGAATTATTGATCCCTTAAATAGTCATTCAATCTACAAGCAACTTATACAAATTGCTCAATAGCCCATAGGAATTCTTCTGATTACTTATTCCCTTGAGTTTTCCTATTATACATCCAACGACAATTTTTGGTATCTCCATTTGCTATAAAAAAACCAAAATATGCACATCTTTATTAATTACAAATAACCATAAAGTATAAGTTAAAGGCCAAAGGGTATGACTTCTATCCCATTCTTATAAATTGCTTAATAAAACAAGCTTATAATACTAACTAGTCCGATAACAATTTAGTAGCACCTCCTTATGGTTTTTCAAGTGCACAAAATATATTGCTTAAACAATATAATTATGCACCTAGATAATTAAAATAAGGAATGATACGAAATCTTATTGAACAAGTTAAGATATAAGCTTGTGTACCTAAATTAGTGAATGCACATATATAAGAATAGTCCCAAAAATTGGGTACTATTTAAGACTTAACTCTATATAATTAACTTTTAATGGGTTTCTAAGTCAACTACCTAATTGAAACCATACATAGATCCATGCATATCACTAACCAAAATCAACACCCAAACTTTTCCCTTCACTCAACCATACACAGAATAAATCACAATTTGTCACAAATTTTACAAAATTTAACTAATAAACAATTACTTTAACTACTAAATATACTTTGAAGACACAATCATATTCCAATTTCTCACAAATTATTTTTCAAATCAAGAAATACCCTACATACAACTGAAATAACGACCATCCAATATTTACCACATAATGAGTCAAACTCAAGCACTTACAAATCAATGACACACTGAAATGTAGAACTAAATCAGTCACATATTGTAAGAAATTAAAGAGTAATGAGAAGAAACCATTAACCACACAAAGAGAGCTTCCAAAGCTTAGTTTGAAGACGAAACACCAACAACCAAGCCACTCACGGATCTCACTAGAGCCACCAAAAACGACCAGGAAGAAGGGGTAGTCAAGGAGGGTAGAGGAGAAAAGTGACAAAGGTGAAGAGGAAAAGTGAGAAGGAAGGAGGTGTTTGGTGGGTATCGTCTGGAAATTCCAACAACAATAATTCACTGGAACTTTTGAAAATTCCCATGGCAATAAACTCTTGGCATGAATTTAATATATTCCAATGGAACAAAAGTCCAACAGTTTAGCATTGCGTTGGAAAATCCATTGGAATATCCACAAATGAGCTTCTGTTGGAACTTGTAAAAAATTTCAACAGAAGGCTCTTCTGTCGGAAATTGTGTTTTCTCTCGTAGTAAAATTGCCTACATGAAATTCAAGTTTCAATATTTTTTTTTTTTTGAAAAAAAATTGAAAACATTACTTGGAATTTACCATTAGAACTATAAGCTTAACTAATAACTTTCAAACTCCTTCTTGCTTTTGGTGGCTGATCTAAGTGACACCAACAACTCTGCTTCTTCCTCTTGGCAGTTTTACCCTCCATGTCCCTCTTCTAATTTCTCCAATGGCTAAATTCATTTTCCTCTTTAGCTATTATTTTTGTTCAACTTTCCTCATTCCTAATGATTTTTCCCTTCCTCTCAATAGGTGCCATTTTCTTTTCTTTTCTTTTTTCTTTTTTCACATCAATGGCTGCTCGTGATCATTTTCCTTCATTTTCTTGCCATCCAAATAACAGTGGGGTTCATTTTCCTATACTTTCTTAGCATCCTAACAATTATGGGACTAGTTAAATGATCAACATAACAAAATCTGAAAAACTAAAAAGATTCAAATGCTGAAACTTTGCAAAGGAAAATTTTTAATAAATAAAAAGGCACCCCTACAAACAAATAAGCAATCCAAAACTTTATAAGTTCCCAAATTAACTTGTCTTCATTTTTTAGTGTATAAAAGATAAAAGCAAATTATCACTTGCTAAATACCATTAATTTTTGTCTTAGCTTGAGTTTGGGAAATGCAAATCATACTTAAGGATCTTTGTTATATCCTGAAAGAAATTTGCCACTAACCAAATTTGCATCCAAAGTTAAGAATAGGTTGGGGGAATGAAGCCTAAAACACAATTTTCCTTATTTCTTTTTGTACACTTGAACCATTCTCACCAAACAACTTAGTGTATGTTTAGGTCATTCAACTAAGGCAAGTTAGAGTGTTTTTTTCAGATAAGGTGAAATTGTATATTCCAAAAGCATTAGACTATAGATTGGCTCACGGGCATACACAGAATATACAAAAATCAATATCTACAAAAAGAAAACTAAGAATATATTAAACCTGTCACCTATAACTCAAGTTCTCATATTCTTTCTTATAAGCAAAAATTTCCATTTAACCTTGAGATCAATCAACAAAGAAAATGTTAGAACTATATTAAGAGTTTCATGTTGAAAAAAAAACCTACATTTCAAGCCATTCACACAGCATAAATTGCTGCACAGAAAAAAACTACTCTCAAGGGATATTTAGAAGAGCTTATTTAAGCTTATCATATAACACAAGCACTTCAACTAAAAATTGAAGGTGTTTCGAAGAGTTTATGAAGATATCTTATCATATTACTATAAACCCACTTTAGCTTATTTCAATAAGCTTACACAGAGATATCATAGTTGGTCCTTCTTATGATAACCCTCATGCTCATGATAAACCCTAAAATTTAAATCGTACGATCATTAATCATAAATCCTAAATTTTAATCTATAAACCTTAAATCGTAAAGAACTAAATCTTAAAACTTAAATGCTAAACAACAGATCCTAAGCTATAATTAAAACCTAAAATCCTAAAAGCTAAAAACCTAAATACTAAATCTTAAACCTTAAAACTCTAAACCTTAAATCAGTCTTAAGTACTTATGATGTTTTTTCTTTAAACCTTAAATCAGTCCCAAGTACTTATGATGTTTTTTCTTTATTTATTAATTTAAGCTATTATAAGTGCTTTGTGCAGTGATGCATATCCAAACACCCTAATTTATAACTGTTCTTCAAAGTGTGCATCTAAACCCAAGAAAGCTCATTGAATTAAGTGCTTTTCAAAGGTTATAACTTAAGTGTTTAATTAAGCTGTTTATCCAAACATGGCTAATTGAAAAGTGGATCTCTTTTTCCCTCTAGCATTAGTCAAAGACATGCAGAAAATCAGAAATTGGTTCGTTGCAATATCAAAGTCCATTGAGTTCATCAAAGCTTTTAGGATTTTAGTTGAGACGTCGTGGCACTTAAAGAAGAGATGGTTGTGGTTTTGAGTATGATTATGGCAAAGAACACGCATAATCTAAGGTATAAAACAAGTTTGAGTTTTTTCATTGCAAAGATATTTTTTTAAGATTAGGTCATATGCAAAGTCCTAGGATTAACTTTAATAATAATAAAAAAAATCCTTTTCAAGTCCAGAAACATATTGAAAAAGTTTTTTTTTTTTCTTTTAATTTGGCATCTTGGGTGTTTTTTCCTATAAAATAGTGTTCGACTTCTACTTTTGTTTTGTTTTAATTTTTAAGAAATATCCTCTAATATATTTCATTTTCAAAAACCATTTCAAATAATCAAAATCTATATAGAAGTGCTTTTTTGTTTTTATCTTGTGAATTCAAATAGGCTCTTACATAGATTGTAGATAACTTGACTTTGAGTGAACTAAGGAAATAGATGATTGAAGTGCACGCAACTTGATTCAAATACCTGCTCATTGCCAAACGACAAATCACTTCAGAGCAAACAATTGAGGCATAAAAGTAAGCTAAGCAAAGTAGCAAAAGAAGATATGTTTAGTACGCAAAATATATCTACTTTTACTTTTTAGATTTTTGTTGTTTGGATGTGTTTTATTTAGAGGGCAAGCACTTCGAACGGTGAATTATATGCTATAACAATATGATGGCAATAGAGAGATATATATGTCAGCACTGCAATATTGTGGGTCCTTTGAAGTCCTCCAGAATCGTTTGTATTTGGCCATGTTAAGACGGCCAAGTAATAATAACACTAATTGCGCTGCTGACGAGAAACAACACTGATTGATTGTGGACTACTTGGATAATGATAACATTTTTGTTCATTATCTAGAAGGAAAACAACATTAAAACTTACAAAAACAGTATACTTTCCCTTTAATTTGAACAGTAATTTATAATTAAATACTGTAATGATAATGACGATGAATGATAAAAACATAAAGATAAAAGACGACAAAGATGATGGTAATGAAAATATCATACTTTTTTTACACTTTCAATAAAAATGTGTTCTTAGAAAACTCTTCTTGATCTGACGAGATTTCAATTGTATTTCATTTATATCAGAAAATCTTTCTTGGGTCTGCCGCTGTTTGTTTTGTAGGGTTTTTAGGGTCTTTGTTTTTTCTTTTGTACAGCCAAAAAGGAAGATGGTTTGAGCAAGGATGACAAGAAAAAAAGAAAGTGACACGATCACCATTTCCTCCATCTTTGTTTTTTCTTTTGAATGTCTATGGTATATATATATATATATATATATATAAAATTTATTATATGAATACTATAATGATAATAATAAAAAAAGCCTATAATCAAATGCTGGGTTTTATATCAGTTACGACAATCATTATAATCTTAGCTGATATTATTTTTAATCAAATTTTTTGTTTCAGAGAATGATAATATTTAAGTTTTGTGGATGTCAACGTTCTATTTAAGTTGATTAATGATTCAATAGGACAGAAATATGTGGATTTGTTGAGAATATTTAGAGACATGCAGTACCAATCCATCCAACATGAAGATGGCATTTTCGGCTTTGTAGACGGCATAATTAGTGGCGGCCATGTTGTATTGTCCATGGAACTCGATAGCTTCTCACTTTTGTTAAATGATAACACTTTCTGGTTTACACCATTTACGTTCGAGAAAAAATAATGTTTGTAGTAAATAATAAATTTTTTTAACAAGTATGACTCGATTTTAGGTTTTGAAGTTTAGAAAAACTTTAAAACTCATCATTTTTTTTTTATTTTTATTTAGCCAAACACCTTGTTTGTAACAAAAGCACAATTACAAGAATCAAAAACCAAATTTTCTTCTGCTTAAGATTAGAGAACCTTAAAGAGCAACAAGATCATTCCTAGCTAGCTTTATAACTATTTAATTAATTTTCTTATCAATCCTGCATCTTTTACTCAATAATTGTATGCATCATAGGTGGATTCAATAAAGTATATATTACGCTATAATCATTCAACGTAATGGAAAAGCTTCTTGACCAAACTAAAGATTTTTATATGGTAACTACCTTTGGTTGAATCTCTGATGGAATTGTGATCCTTTACCTATTTCAAATTAATGAGAGATTTGGTTTTCAATGCCAAGGGGCAACAAAGCCTTTGAGGTATTTGGTAGGGGGATCTACTTTTGAATTATAGAATTCATGAATCATAAAAAAATATAAATTTTAGAATTCTTAAAATGTGTTTAGTTAACTTTAAATATTAATAAAAAAATTTAAAAGATCAAAAAACTAAAATCTTACCCTCATTCTTTTTAATAAAATTTATATTTTAAAAAAATCTTGAGAAATATATTTCTTGTGATTCTATTTTTTAAAAAATTCATACCAAATACATAAAACAAAAAATTTTAAATTAAAGTTTTCAAAATTCAAAAAAAAAAAAATCCTACTACCAAACATTTCCTTCATTTTTTATGTAATGCATCCGGTAAAAAAGGCTATTATTGGATTTGATGCTTTTGTTTTTGGCTAACGACAGTTGGAATTTGATGAGTCAAAAGTTACACTTGATTATATTTATTAACCTATGAACATAAAGCCATATCTAGTATCATGATCATTCAGCAAAAAAGGAAGAATAGTCTAACGATGATGATTGAAGAAGATTGAAGGGGAGAGAGAGAGTCTGCCCTATTACATTCTGACGGCGTAGATTAATGCATATTCTCTTATCATTTAGAATACTATCCGCAGATTTATTTTTTTTAAAATTTTCAATATCAAATTTAAAAAGACATAAAAATTGTTTTTATTTTCCAGTATTCTTTAGTTAATAGCTTTGGATTAAAATTGAATCCATAAAATTTGACAATGACTTCAATATCACTTAACTACAAGTTGTTCGATAATATTTAGCGCTTATATAACTTGTCACTGATAATCATTTTTAAATCTGATTAGCATTAAATTTCTACTACTTTAAGAGAATTGGTGCTTGAATTTGATTGGATTAATCCAGTAGGTTTGACAGGGTAATAAATAAAATGGATTATTTGTGAGGAATGTTAAATTTAAATTTTTGCGTGATTATATACGAACAAAATTTGATTTGTATTTTCAATGAAAAAATTGTAAATTCAAAAAATAAAAACTAAACATGTTAGTAAATTGACAGGTGATTAGCAAGAAATAAAATAGAAGCACAAACTCTAGAATTTACATAATTCACCCCACTTAACTATGTCCAGGCACAGTGATAAAATTCTCATTTTTATGACTAGAATAAATATAAGAGTACAACAACTTTTAGAGATAAAATTTTAATACTTTTATATTTCAAAATTAAATTCAGTTCACTTCTTAAATGCTTAAACTCAGCAAGAACTCAGCAAAAAGTACAAACTATCTTTGACAAAAAAAAAAAAGTACAAGAACTCAGCAAGGTGAAATCTCTCTCCATCGCAGAGAAGGATCTCACAAACTCTCTTAGAACTCTCTCTCAACCTTTCTATATACTTTGATATACAATCTCATATATAGATTTTAATAACCCGAGGGTTAGCCTTGTATAGTTGACCCTAACTGGAAGAAAATTTTAATTAACTTGGTCTGGCCTTGGCACTATTGAATCTTCATGAGAAAAACTTGGACTTTCTTCTTTCCTTGGCGCTTCATATTCTCTCTCCAACAGTCAGCGTTGCGACCCTAACACCCAGCGCTGGCCTTCTTGAGAGCAACACTGATTTCTTGCTTCGTTTCTTGTCGAGTATCTTAGCAACTGGCATTCAACGTCCTGAGTCAATCTAAAGAGATACCTAGCGATTCTAAGTTATATTCTTACAAAATATTTTTTTGATAAATTCATTCGAAATATCCCATATGGATTTCTAATTACCAAGTTAACTTCTATATAAAAGTAATGCCACATTATCCGTTATGACATTTTAAAATTAAAAATATTATGATGCATGGATGATTATAACACGACAATATCAATATTTAATGGAGTTATTATCTATATACCGAACTGCTAATGATAAGACACCTATTTATTGATGATGAATGACAGCGACACTGGCCTACAATACATATCCAATTCGTAGGTGCCAATCTTATCAGTCCATTTGCTTCAATTTTTTCTATACCAATTTTAGCTGAACTACGTAAAACAAAACAAAAGGTGACAAAATAGCTAAACTTCTTATTAAGCTGAATGACAACAAAAATGCTAATGATAAAGCACAAGTAACTCCTAAACGAATGAGACTCTGTCAATGAAGACTAAAATTGTATTCAGTGAAGAGGTGTCATTCATTGCTTACCATATAGGGACAAATTTTCAAACCGTTGATTAAGAATAAAGTTCATGGAGAAGATCATTTCAAATAGTTAAAGCATACAAAAGTTTAAAAGAAAAACGACGAAAATTAACTATATATATTACCAACAAGATGTTAATTAGCTCAATGGAAAGCAGATTAAGCTTCAAGCTGTTCCAAGTCAAAGATTTGTACTTTAAAACATTATAATTGTTCTTATTGTGAGGGATTTATTGTTTACTATTTTTCATCATAAACAATGGTTAGTATCATATCCAATTAGTATAAGAATAAGAATAACTAGGTGTAAACACTATATCACAAAAGATTTTTAATAGCATATCTTTTACAATAAAAAGAAGGTAAGTGCTATGGAATTGATCTATATCTCTCAAAACAAACAAAAAGGAAACGAAAGACAAAACATAAATCATGGATATTTGGAAAAGGCAGATGATTATAGATAGTGGTTAACCTAAAATCGCTGTCTATAGACAGCACAAGAAATTTTAGACCACACTTAAACTCTAACCGTTGTCTATGAGAAAGCATGAAAGATTTTAGACAACAGTTAAACACTTAACTGCTATCTAATATGAATTATAGACGGGTTAAGTAGTACACCATTGTCTATTGATCTCGAAACTTTAGAACTTTTGCCGCCTTGTAACTTTTGAAGCTCTATCTCTATAAGTTAATCAAGAATAGTTTTAGAAACTCTGCTTTTGCCAAAAGTTACTTGAAACAACCTTTTAAATTTCCATCTCTTATTCTTCAACATTGTCTTCTCCTTTAACTCCATCTATACTCCAGCATTGGCTTCTCTCTTTTGGCTAGCTTCTTCATCTTCGACAACAACTTCGCGATTAAAGGTACTTTTATAATCTTTTCCCCTAAGTTTTGAGCTTATTTTGTATGTCTTTGTTGATGCTGACGCATTTGATCATGTAGGTAATATATCTTAGAATGTGGTCATTGCAAGAGAAACAGATTCCTTTAGTTATAAGACATGGGATGAGGTGACAGTTAGTCGTTAAGGAAAATACTTCGTGTGTGCTATTTCTGTAGGAGTGGATAGAAATCTAATGGATCCTACACAAGAACGACTTGATAGGATGATCCTGGTCATATATGGCTATTGATTTTGCAAAGGCTGGAGCACCAGCAAAAATGTAAGGAACTTTGAAACCATTCTTGATTTCATGGAAAGAGCAGACAAAGTTATGTACACTACTAGCGTACTAAGAAAATATGATTATGTATGTAAATAAAATGTTGAGTTTGATGAACTTTTATGGTGTCAAGACTATTAGATGATATTTTATGTTGTGTATTATTGGCCATTAATGTAGAGGATTGTAAAATAGAGTAAATTCTCAAATTTTAAAAAATATATTAGCTTAGGCAATAGTTTTTTCTATAACTGTTGTCTATATATATATATAATCAAGGGCAAAGATTAAATGTACAACCATTGTTTATAATCATAAGCAAAGGCTAAAAAACCAAAACTAAACACCGTATATAGAAGAACCGTTGTCGTTAGTCTACCAAAGACAATGCTTCGAGGACTGCTATAAAAAATAATGCGAGTTACTACTGTGGTTGATAAAATTTTTTTAATATTTATCTTTGTACTCTTATACTTTATTCTAACATCTTAAACTTATATTTAATTGTTTAATTAACAACTATTTATATCATTGAGGTCTCATTAAAATTAATTATATTTTATATTAATTTTTTTACTTTAAGGTCTAATTTTACTTATTATGAACTTTTATTTTTAAGACTGAACCTGGGAGATCTGAGAGTGTTTTGGATTAATTTCTATTCAACAGTAGTAAGTTTGATGTACGCACAAGTCTGCCCTAGACTTGACATTGCTGAGTGTTGGGATGATATCAAAGTACCCTGAAATGGAACATTGGAAAGCTACTAAAAGGGTTATGAGATATCTCCACGGAACCAAGGATTACATATTGACATACAGACATTATGATCAAATTCAAGTGATTGGATATTCAGATTCTAATCATGGAGGATGTGTGGAGCTTTTAAGATCTACTTCAGGATGACTTTTTCTCTTAGCTAGGGGTGCTATATCTTGGGAAACAAGAAATGGAGTCACGTTATGCCATCTATGATGGAAGCTGAGTTTATTGCATGTTTTGAAGCAACAACACAAGCAATATGGTCGAAAATTTTTATATCTGGCCTAAAGGTTGTTGATTCTATTGAGAAGCCACTAGAGATTCATTATGATAATTCTGTCGCAGTACTTTTTGCAAGAAATAACATGATTGGCAGCTAAACTAAACACATTGATGTAAAGTATCTGACAATCAAAATATAAGGTCAAGGATAAAATTGTTTATGTTGTGCATATAAGCACCAAATTAGTGTATTTTGATCTTTTAACTAAAGGCATGCCATCTAGAAATTTTAAGAATCATGTAGAGCATATGGGGCTTATTGTCTCAAATTAAGCTTTGTCACTCATTGCGATTTCTTTGTGTCTAGTCATTATGTAAATATTATATGTGCATTCAAGTGTTATGACTAGAATTTGATTGACCAGTCAATAAAGTTGGATCCAAAATGAGCTTATTATGAGTGGTTCATAAAGTTCAACATATACTTAAAATAATCTTACATTGTAATGTTGAATACAATAGAGAAATCTCAAGGATGGTGAATAAACCAATAGAGAAATCTGGTAGAGTATTAGGTGCAGGAAAGGCAATTTTGAATAGGATGTGTAGTAGAATAATGTTGAATACATCTATTTGTATGAGTAGAGATGAATTACAATGATAGTTGTAAGCCACGTCACTTGAGATAAATTCGTTTACATAATCAAAATAAATAATAATAAACATGTGTTTTACTTAGTGGCCCACTAATAAAGGAGATATGGATAATTATCATATATTATTCCCTTAAAAATCTAGTTGGTTATAGATTGTAATCTAATGGTGGGTACTCTTAAGTTTATATAAAGGGTACAGGGTCCCTGGTCTAGTTAACATGAAAAACTCTCTAAACACCATCGTTCAGGAGTAAATCTAAAGGAGATTGGCATAAACTCTCTTATCAATGTGGGAAATTGATACCTTTTGACTATTTTGTAATTGAATGTAAGAGACATGTACAAGCACATAAATAAAACAAGGATTTTGATCAAACTAAGTAATCTGTTGCTATTGTATCAATGTCTCAGGAGTGGGTAGACTTATCATATGTAATAAGGTTGTGATATGGTCGTGTATCTACAGGACAATGGGCGTATATGTCAAAGAAATGGGTTTACTTGCCAGATTTGCCATAACTTGCCAATGGTAGTTGAGTTTGCTTAGGGAACTTGCTCATGAGCTTAATCATTGAGAAGATGTATGAGCTTCTATGCTTGATGCTTAGACAAATTTAAATTGGCTAGAATTTGTTCCATCTCGTCTAAAGCTGATAAACTATTGGCTCATTTATTATCAGTCTTGAATAGTTGCAAGAAAATTTTCTCCATTTGGCTTGGTAAAACTAGAAAACTGATAAAGTTCTTGAGTTTCTTTTTCCCTGTTGAAATACTAGTTTTTTCTTGTTGTGACCAACTTATTATCAAAGATTAATTCCTACACCACCAAGCGTGCATAGATTAATTAGTATAAAGTTATTCTAAATTAATTAGAGATTCTAAGTTCAAACTTTAAAAATACAATTACATCAAAACTTTGTAAAATGAGTTTTATCACCTTTATAATTTGCTTTATTTCCTTGCCGTTTTGCAAGTTAGCCCCAACCCAAGTCGTAGCTTGGCAGGAACATTAACTATGTTGGCTGAGTGTATATATCACTAGTTGCAGTTTTGTTTATGATTTTTATGATTACTTGCTTTTCTTTCCCTGCAACAACTTTATGCTCAATGAATACAAGATAAGAAAATTACCATTCCTCCCAACTTTCCTATCTTTTTTCCATTCGTGTTATCCATTTTTTATTAGTTTCATTATTTTTTATCATATCGAATTTGTGGATTTGGAAAAATGATTTTTGTGTTAAAGTTTGTATATAATTAAAAAATTGTTTAGAATAAACAAAAGGAGGGCGGTAGATTCATTTATACTCACATTTCTTGAGGCATGAGCACTTTGCATATTGCATAGCCAATTATGCTTTGCCGACCAATCTTTGAGAATTTTTTTAACAGTCTAACATATTTTATTTTTTATCCTATTCGCCTTCAACTCTGTAGTGAAGGACACAGCAGCTCACCTTTCACATGGTCCCTCCTTTTCTTGGCATCGCACCACAAGTACCCTGTTTACTATAGGATAAGTTTCAAATTCTATCTCAAATACTGTATTATAATTTAATGATTAGTTACAAATTTTAATTAATGCAAATTATAACATTATTTTATTATTAAAGATAAATTCTTTATCTTATATACTATTTTAAATTATGTTCCATAGTTTTAAAATTAATTTAAAAAAATCAGTTAATGTCACAAGACAACATTTGAAATAAAAGTATAAAATAAAATCTTTTATATAATTTTATTATATTTTAACTAATCACTGAATAACGACATCATATTTGAAATAAAATGTCATGATTTTAATCTAAGGTATATTTACTGTAGGGGTAAGAAGAATTTATTCACCCATGATTATGACACTAATAAGAAAATAAATAAATTCAAACCCTTTTCACATGGCTCCAATATATTTTTCTTTTTCTTTTTTCTTAGGTATGTTTGTTTCCTTCTGGTTTCCGTTTGCTTCTCTCTCAATTTAAAAATCTTTTCCGTACTTTATTCACGTGGGCAGACATTTGAAAAGAAGATTATGCAGATTTCTTTTTAATAAAAATAAAAAAAATTAAAATTAAAATCAACTTAATAATTTCTTTTTTTCTCTTCTGCTTTTATATTATCATTATACATGAGACTTATTTGAGATAAAACAGCTAATTAATGAAAAACTAGTAGATTATTAGTTAAAAATGAGTTATTTTACCACAAACCAGGCTACATATTATTCATGCAAATAATAAAATAGATATTTTTTAATAAATAGATAACTAATAATTTTTTTTCACAAATAAAGGTCTAATTAATAAGCACATAATAATTTCTAGTGGAAAGAGTTGTAGGAAGAGCGTTTTGACTTTATAATTCAAAATCAAAACATTTTAGTTGAAAGTTAATGGATCTCAGGTACTTGGTCGACTTTTATTTATAGTTAAGAAATATGAACCAGAATATACAATCATAAAAATTGATCCAGAATTTGTATAAGACATAAAAGTTATCACAAACAATTCTCCACTGAATAACCTAATAAAAAAATAATTTAAAATTTTCAATCTAAACAAAATTAATTTTTCTAATAATAACTCTCAAAAAAATATTAAAAAATATATTTTCAACAATAAAGCTGTGTGCATATATATATATATATATATATATATATATATATATAATGTCGTGCCTTCATAGCAACCTCAAATCAACAAACTTCTTAACCTACTCTTCTTGTATGGTTCGCATCTTTATGTCTCTTTCACTCTTTCTCTCTCTTCAATTCCTCTTCCTATTTACTGAGATGTAATTGCTAGCCTAGATATCTTGGCCTGTTATTCTTTCTTCTTCCTTCACTTTCTTCCATCTATTTAAACCATGGTACATGTCTTCGAAGCTTTACTTCTCATACCTCCTGCTCCTGCTCCAGCTGCTTCTTCTTATTCATTATTAGTATTATTCTCTTTGAATCTTTCTGGTTCTTCTCGCTAACATTCAAATACTTACCATCACAGAAATCCCTCAATCATATTTTTTTGAGGATATTCACAAAACCCATGAATCATCAATATAGAGGTTGTTGAAGTTTTGCTACTTTGCAGTTGCATATTTTCAGGATTCATTTTCTTTCCATTATTGACTAAATTTTTCTTTTTCTTTTTCTTTTTTCTAAGAGAAAAACTCTTCTTTCTCTCTCTATTTATGCTAATAATACTATTTATTTATTCAGCAGCCCATGGAAACCGCATATTGTTTAGGGTTAAGTTAATCTTGTTCTTCTGAGTTAGTTTCTCTCTCTTTTAGCACCTTTCACGGGTTGACACTATTTAATCATTTGGTCCCAACACTTGATAGAACTCAGAAAGCTGCAGATTGGGATTTAATAGACCCACAGTCGTTGATTGCAGATGCAGCACCATCAAGATTCACATCACAATTTATTGCTCCAGGGATGTTACTGGTAAGATTCCTGTGAGACTTGTCGGAGTTGAGAATCTTGATGATGCTGCATCAGCGGTAGACGGCTATCATCCAACAGAGATCTTGGATCTGTTGCTGCTTTGCATTAATTTCTGCTCGTTGACACCTTCAGGGTACCTGCATCGAAGATTTCTACTTGGAAATTCTCCCTTTTGGTGAGTTTCTAATAGGTTCCTTGCCTAAACAGGAATTTCCATCTTAGATTCTATTGCGATTCTTGATGCTACTGAAAGAATCTTTCTATCGTTAGGTAACCTTGGATGCAGATTTAATGGAAAAGAAGTTCAACAACGAGGTTAAGGGGAAGTTTTCTTTTTAATATATATATATATATATATATAGTCCCAGCTGGTTCTTATTCTTAATTAGGGTTTATAAAGATAAAAGCAAAATGGTATTTGGATATGCTTGTCTCTTGAGAAAAGTTATGTGGCAAGTTTATAAACTGATCGATGTTATTTAAGTGGAAAAATATAATTTTGAAATCTTTCAGATTTGTTCTTGGTATCGTATAATAATTGAATACCATGGTGGTGGTGTTATGGATTCATTTTTTCAATTGAATTGGTTTGATTAGAACTATCCACATCCTATTTGCATAAGTTTCTTTATCTTTTATCTTTGCTTAACACTCTTTCTCTAACTTTAGTACATACACACATCTGTGTATATGTGTTGTAGTTATTACAATCATTGACATAACATATTACAATGAAAAAAAAGTATGCATTCTTCACACAGTGATTGCACCAACTAATTGTTTTTTTTATTGAAACAAATTCAGTTTCCTCTACAACCTTTCAAATAATGTCTCAATTTTCATATACATCTTTCTAATTTCATGCAGTTTTTTTCTTTTTTTTTAAAAAAAAATGGTGAATTTCATGCCTTATTTGAAAGCTTATTTATTTCTAATATAGTGGAGTGTCTGATTCTACCCAAAAAAAAAAAAAAACAGTGGAGTGTCTGATAAAACAAACATTCCAAATCATTCTAGATATCAATTATACTTGTGGTACTGTTATAAATTGTGCAATTTTAGAAAATAACATTCCTAGAAAGATTAGTTTATTTTCCTTTCATATTTACAACTTTTTTACCCAAATAATTGTTTCCATCTTGCACCATATGTATGTGCATTCCACCTCTACATGCTTTTGTCAATAATAGGACAGTTCTAGTGGCCGATTGGATGATACACTTTTGATGAGTGCTTAGCTTGCAGAGAGAAAAGCTAACTTTTATGTGGGGATGGATGCTCCACCATGTCCAAGAAGGTAACATCCATTTTCTTGGTGTAAAACTGATATGAATCATGATCAATTTCTTCAACATGAACTGCATTGTGGGCTGTTAAGTGTTTTCCAGTAAGAGCAAGAACATGAGTTTCTGAAGAAAAGGTTGTATAAATGAACAAGGGAATGAGACAAGGCACAGACATCTGTTGCACCACATGTCCCACCATGCAAAATCAAAGGATGCAACAAAATAAGTACTAGTTTTTGGCTGTTTCTCAGCAAAGTATATAGAAGAACACAATGATTAATTCTTGGCACCATGGTTTCTCCCTTTTAAATGATTATGCACTATGACATAATTAATTAACTCTTAAGATGCTTTTATTAATTCTGCTGAAGTAGAATAAGAATGAGGACAAGCCTTTTAACTCTCTGAATTTTGTTTGAAACCATCAATTATATTTTACAAGGGCTCATGCAAGGTCCTTGAGTCTAAGGGTGTGTTTGTGAGTTAGTTTTAGGAGGGAAAAAAAAAAAGAAGGGAAGGCATATCTAAACATTCCCCTTATTTGTGAGTTTTAATTTAAGAATATAAAGATTTTGACAATTTCTTTTTTTATTATTATTTATAATTCTTTCAAAATCCTTCTAATCCCTCCTTTCCCATTTCTTTCCCTTTAATTTTCTCCTCTTCCTTTCCCTCCAAACTCACAAACATAGCCTAAGGAACCACAGGAAGGATAGTTCACTTGGATGCTCATCAGTTTTGGATTTGTAATATTAAGTTTATCAGATGGCTGAAGGTGATCTGGGAAAATACACAATTGATGCGCAATTTCCATAACCTCATAATTTTTTTGTCCCTCTCTTGGAGGATACACAATGAAAGTTATTAGTATACATGTTAAAATAATACTTGTTTTCTGAAACATATGAATCAAAATATATCCTTCCTAGTTGCATTTAGAAGCATTATATTTGCTATATATATATATATATATATATATATATATATATATATATATATATATATATATATTAGGAAAGTGTATAATATAAATATAGCAAGCCTTTTCATGTGGGGGCAACTCGTAAAAATGGTGTTTCGTCATATTGACAACTGAGGGACTAACTATTTTGACTGTTGAAGGTCCACAAAGTATCCAGTCTGAAAAAGGGAACCAATCTTGATTAGTACATTAATGTGATAGTGTCATCGAATCAACTTTGGAGTGACATTATTAGAATTATCCAATAATGCAGCAAAGAAAGCTAGTTGCCTAATTACAAGATCATGATCTATATTGGATGTATATCAATTACTTAACAGATCAGATAATCTAAGTTACATTAGTTACCTCACATTAGTTTTGCATCAACATATTTCAGAGATCATTAAGCTATTCATAAGTGTATGTATATATATATGTATATATATATATATATATATATATATATATATATATATATATATATATATATATTCTTGTTACTAGAAAAATGTTATTTGGCTGAAAAATTAGCGAGAAAAAAAAAATTTATTTAGCAACGTATTGTTCATTGCTAAATGACATTTTTCTTGTAGTATTAGGTTTACAACTTTATATAGAAAGGATTATAATTGGTTTAAAGGAGAACAATACCCATAATTAAAAGTAAAACAAGATACAATTGAAGAGTAGGTTAAAAATGTGTTGATTCCATACAGCATGATAGGATTATTTATTCTTTTATGAAATCAAACTTAGAATAAAATGGTTATTTTATGGGTTTTTTCTACAGTCTACTGCTGAGCATAGGAATGGCTGCCCCATGAAATAGAGCATAAAAAGAAATTACCATGGCTAATTTACTCAAAAAATGCTTTCTCAAAAAAAAAAAAAAATACCACAATACTGTTGTTTTCAAACATTTTCCTAAAATACTATTTTTTAAAATTTAGTGTAAAAAATATTAGTTAGACTGACATTCTTTAAATAAGAAGAATGCCATCTCAATTAGCGATCTTCATATTTAAAGAATGTTAATCCAACTAGCATTCTTTATACTGAGAGAGAAGGAAGAGGAATTTTGACAATAACAGAATATGAAAAAGACCTGGTTAAATTGGAATTTTATAATTTTTTAATTAATAAGTTGTTTAATTCCATCCATTCTACCTAATTTGGAGGGGAGAGGATCTTAAAGCTTTGAGAGGAAATCCATGTTTCCATTCCATTATATTAACTTCAACCATTAAAAAAAAAAAAAAAAAACTTCTAAACAATAGAAGATTAATTTCTTCTATTCCATTTCACTCTTTTTCGCTTAATTTCCATCAATCCAAACATATTCTAACACTCATGTGAATTCTACACTACTCCACTTGATGTGGCATAAGTCACATGGTTAGTAGAGTTTGAATTTTTATTAAATTTAAATTTTTATATAGCTTAATTAAAAATTTATAAAGCAAATTTATATTTATATTTATATTTAATCAATCATAGCAATAAAACAATATTTGAATCAAATCATGTAAAAAAAAAAATTCATGATATTTAAGCATGAAAAGATTTGTAAGTATCAAAAGAAGAGAAACTTCAGATTTCAATGATACTTTCGTAAAGAAAATGAGACTAAAAAACAAAAAGAAAAATCCTATTTATTTGAAAAGAACAAATGTTCAATCACTTGACACTTTGTAGTGTCGCGTACGAAAGTGTGAGAATCCTTTCCATTCCACCTCATCGCCTCTTCAAGAGCCTTATATTATACCTCATTTGATATACAAAGTAAAAATCATAGAAGCAAAATAAAAATAGGAATAGGAATTTAATGCCTTTCAAAGCCATTTTATTATTTAGTATACATAATGATTAATAAAGAATAGAATCATAATTAGTTTAAAAGATAATAATACTCTTATTATAAATAAAACAAAGTCATTACCTCTTTCATAAAATAAAGAGAAATAAAGAGGTAGGTTGTGAAAAAAAAAATGTTAATTCCATAGAGCATGAAATCAACAATCTCACCTCCTAAGATGGAATCAAGCTTAGAGTAGAGTAGCTATTTTATATCTTCTTTTTTTTTTGGTAAGTTTACATAATAAATTATTTTATGTTAAGTTTACATAATAAATTAAACCCTCTTAGTGAAATATTTCATATCAACTAGAATATCGATATTAACAATCAATAATAATAATAATATATAAGAATAAAAATGAAGTTCTTCAAGCAATATTCTTTTCCAAACTTCATATATATATTTTTTTTCATATATAAATGTGTGTATGTATGTATAGAATCTTGATTTTTGAAGATATAAATCTATTAAAATTTAATAGAAAAAATTGTGTCACTTTATGATTTTATTCGGCTCAAACTAAATTAGTTAAAATTTTTGATAATAAATTCATTTTTCATAAATACTAGTGATTAAGACAAAAAATAACTGAAGGCTGATAATAACTCTCATAGAGCTCTTTAGGCATCCTTTCACACTTAAATCCTATATTGATATTTTAGCAGATTGCTTCCATCTGCACATTTAATTCTGTGTTCTTTGAATATTTGGTTTAACTGTTCACTACGTTTTCTGTAGTATTTTTCCCACCAACCAGTCCGAGAGCAGATATTTTTTATTATTGTGATGAATTCACACTGGTGCAATTAGCCAAGTAATTTTGTAGTGATCAGCAATCATCATTTGCTTTCAAATTAAATGCAATTGGCATTCAAAATTATGACATATTGTATTGATATTTGAAGAAATTACCAATATTTGTTCGAATTAGTTGTTTTACAGTTTTGAATGATATGCATTACATAAGGTTTTTTTAGAGTTAAAAAGAGTTTAATCAAAAACTAATTCAATCTAAGAGTTCAAGCTCAATCAATTTCTTGATAAATTTGGTTAATGAGGCTTTGTTATTATCTTAAGGATTGATTAACCTAAAGTCGTATGTAATTGAGCGAAAGCTTGAGAATTATTCATATCTAACAAGTTCATAGCTAGTCTCAAACTCGCGTGAACATGTTTGGCAAATAATCAAGTTAGTTGATATTCTCAGTAATTGACAATTAAATAAGTTTTATGAGTTAAGAAATAGAACAAATATATATTTTAATCCCTCACACTTAAAAATTTTAATTAATTTAGTTAATTATATTTTTAATATATTAATTTAGTTCTTTACACTTAAAACCTTAATCAATTTCATCATTATACTTTAAATTTATCAATTTAGTCCTTCATACTTCAAAATTTTTATTAATTTCATCTCTTGTCAAACTTTCAATTTAATCCTTCACCTTTCAAAAATATTTATAGGTTTAAGGGACAAAATTGATAAGAATTTTGAAGTATAAAGAACTAAATTGATAACTTTAAAATGTGAAAGACAAAATTAATTAAAGTTTCAAGTGTAAAGAATTAAATTGAAAAACTTAAAGTATGAGCAACTAAATTAATTAAGACTTTAAGTGTAATAGACTAAAATAAGTCTTTACTCTAAATATATATATATATAGGCTGCAAGGGGGAACATGGGAGAAGGTCAGTTGTGGAAAGGGTGTTGTATCATATATTTGGTTGAATCTGATTCATCTACTTCTAAGAGATTCAATGTATATTCAGAATGAGAAATACAGAAATATCTTATTTGAGTCGTTTTCTATCTAAAAAACATGTGTCCCATGTATAGCAGACTACGACAAACTCGACAGATGTGAAACAGAACATAATGCAACATTTAAGACAGCCAGTTTGTACATTCTTCCAACTACGAGGGACTTTAGCTGCTGCCTATGTTTTCCTCTCTCTGTCCATCCCTTTCTAGTCTTTCAGATTGTCCAGCTAACTGAAAAGGCCATTATTCACTGTGAGCAAAAACAATCTATACAAGAAGTAATCATTGAATTTTCTCCCAAAGACCTTTGTATGTATACCTCTCTTGAAATCTAAAGAACACACAACTTTATGCTTATTGCAATGACAAATTATTTGTCTGCATTCCCTTATTCGCCATTTAAATGTGAGACTAATATCTAATTAAAAAAGAAACAATAATTGATAAATTTCTCTCAATAATGATAATTTTAAGATTTTAATCTTAAAATTTTTGGCTGAAATACCTTAAGTTTCAAACTGATTCCAAAAGGACTACCAACAGGCTATTCTTAATCACAACATTTAGATATTGTTTGTAATAGCCAGCTATCTGTTCTTCCAATGTATCTTACCCTAAATAGATTATTTTAATTAATTTTCAGCCAACTTTTTCTTTTGTGTTCATTTTCACAACCTTTTTATACGAGAACCAAGGGAAAATGAAAGTCCATTATGGTCCCCTCAAATTAATAGACTATTTTTCTGGTCACTGTCATGTTACATATGCCAACTAGCCTCCACTGCAGATTCACCACTGCTTTTAGGTTGGCACTGTGCATATATGTACCAACAGTTTTATGTGCGCTACTGCTACCTCATTTTCACAGCATTATTAACAGCCAAACTATGTACTATAAGGGTCCCGAAGATAAAAAATTGCTGTCCCACCTTGAATCATGATCACAGTCGTAGGGCTTCCGCGTCGGCACAGTGTCTTCACTTTGGTTATTGTTAAAATACATTGCATCTTTATACATTATTGCGGTTTTCTTTTTTAAAAAAAAAAAATAGGTTTTTGTATAATATTATTTATAAAAATATATTTCGTTCATAATTATTTACATATCTTTTTTAATAAAAAAATATTTTAATTTATCTTCAAAAAGCAAAACACTAAAAATTAGAATCAAAATACTAAAAAAACAAGACACCATTGTTGGATGCCAAAACGCCATGCTTAGCCTACAAAACGTTGGCGTTTGTACGTCAAGCATAGCGTTTTGACCAGTAAAAATGACGTCTTGGTTTGTTTTTTGGTGTTTTAACTTTAATTTTTGGCATTTTAATTATTCAAAGATAAAAAAAAAAAACTGACATAGTTTTATAGATAATTTTAAACGAAATTCATTTTCATAAATGATATTGAATGGAACCATTTTAGTCAAAAGCCCCATTATTGCATCTTACTTATGGTAAAGATCTGAATATATTGCATGAGTGATTGAGACCTCAATTTATTGATCATATGCTTTTTTTACTTTTTTTTTTTCATAAAGGGGAGAGGCTGGTTTTGAACCAAGAACATGAAAATATCTAAGTCTTTAATTTCGGTGGGTTGCACCACTATATTAAATCTACCACTGTTATATGCTTTTCAAAGTTTACTGCATATGGGTGGTTTAATTTTCATGAAAATATTCTATCAAGAAAGCAGAAAAATTACTGCATTACATCAATTATCACCAGAAAGGGCATAAATTAGAACAGACATCAAATAACTTGCTCGAGTCTTGTCTTAATGATTCATTACCTATGAAGTTTGAATTGGTCGATTTATATATAGGAAAAATACATGGAATTGGAAATTTTTTCTACCGAGCTGAAAGCTTTCAACCTGCAAAGAGCAAATGAAACTGCGTGAGGCTTTTTGGGCCTAGTGCAATGTCAGCAAAACGACCTAGTAAATATGGTAAAAGTTAAAAGTCAACATGAGACGTATCAATATTTATAGAGAGTAACCATGAACCGCATAAATTAATTAGCATATGATTGTTTTAACTTAACTATAAGTCTTAGAATGCAACTGTGTGAAAACTTGATAAAGAAAGTTTTGCTGCCCTTGTGATCCTACTTGGTTCAAATCAAATTAATTATGGATTAAAAGATCTAGTAAAAAATTTATATCCCACATATACCTTGACCAAGAAAAAAAAATTATTTATATGGTGTCTCTTTTAAGTTAAATAAGTAATTTTACCTCTGAGGTAGGCTATCTTAATTTGGGCAGGACCCATATTGGGCATAAGAGGTCTAGACATAATATAGAAAGTTATAGCTTTATTCTTTTAAAGATGGATATAATATATGCTTGATTAGTTTGATGCATAAATCCTAAGTTTTATACAGGAGTTTAGGTGAGATCACAATCTTTTGGACTCTTATCTGTAATTAACAAGGCAATACAGCTTAGGTTTTTACTAAGTCAAGCTAGGTTAATTTGTTTCTTGGCCTGAGGTACCATATAGATACAAATAAATGCATCTTCCTTTCTATCATGTTTGTCCTTGTCATATAACTTTTCAAAGCAAGATATATAACTGAATAGATGTCCAAAATGTGGTCCTTCCTTTTGGAACGATTCTACCAATATATACATCAAATTGTTTTGGACGAATCGATGCATCAAGTGAATATTAGCAGTAATGTTAAAAGTTTTTCTGTCATTCTCACTTCTATTTTGATTTTTCTATCTTTGGTCACCGGCAACAACTCATGACGTACAAAAGATCACATGATCAAAGATATTTTGAATAATAATTGATAATTAATACTTTCACTTTAATGTCTTATCTAAAATACACCTTTAACTATGATCGATATGTATATACAGCTTTAAATTGTGAATTGTAATTCCAGTCTCTTTATGAAATTATAGATATAGAGACAGAGTATAAATGTATCTTTATTAAAATCTATATATATATATATATATATATATATATATATATATCAAAGCTTCATGTGAGTCTATATGTAGATATCATGTAAATATTTATTTATTTTGTGAAACCTATAAATTTATATTAATACCATTAAATCATAGTTAAGAAGGGGTATATAGGGTATTTCACCGTGGGTGTCACCTTCTAAGAAGGGTTCACCACTTCATCCCTTGTCAAACACCTAAAGTCAAGTTTCTTTTCCATAAAGGAAAAAAAAATGTACATTAGTAAGATACTAATTGCATCAGTCAAGTCACAAAAATTCCACAGTACTGTTGATTTCTGTTAGTCTAGTCATTGTTTACTTGTTACATTTCATTTTCTAGTTGCTTATTTCTTGTTTTTAGTGTGTGTTTTACTGTATCTTGTTTGATTCTATTTCTCTTGATTTTCTGCTGTTACATGACAAGAAATAGATTGCAAGAATTCTTTGCGATTAATTCTGAAATTGAAAGATCTTTGAGAAAGCAAAGAAATAATTCTAGTACTATTGCTTTTAGTCACTGCACTAATTCTGTGGACTCTAGTATAGCTCACCACGTTATTAAAATGATTCAACAAATTCTAAAATTCTTGAAACTTCTGGTGCTTTCAAATTGAATGGGGTATCTAAAGAGACCATTTGACTTCGGTTTTTTTTTTCCTTTTTCTTTAAAGGATAGAGCCAAGTCATGGCTTAAACCTTTGATGTTGGTTCCATTACTAATTGGGAAGGTCTTCAGAGAAATTCTTAGGAAAGTATTTCCCACCTAGAATTCCAAACCTTAGAAATGCTACCTTTTCTTTCTAACAGAATGAGTATGAAACTCTTTATTATGCTTGAGAGAGATGTAAAGACTTAGAAAATGTCCTCATCATAGTTAAGAATTAGGTACTCAAATGCAAACATTCCATAACAATGTGTTGTATGGTTAAAAATAAATGATAGATGCTTATATAGATGGTTCTATACTAGCAATGTAACTCTACAACAATTGGATGCCTTAATTGAGAATATTGCCATGATTAACTATTAGTGAGGCAATGTTAGAGCTAAATCTAGGAGTGAAGGAATTCGTACTTTGGATTATATGAGGTCTTTAGAGGATAAGTTTGAAGCTTTATTTAGAAAATTTTATGCTTTGCATGCACTCACCCAACTCACAACCGTGATGGCTTGTGACTTTTGTGATGAAAGGCAGCCTAATCATGAGTCAAGTTCCTTCTAGTAATGACTTTTTGTATAGCAAATTGATTGTGTGGTATAGAAAGATACAAATCCCTTTTCCAACACTTATAATCTAGGATGGTAGAACTATCCTAATTGATCCATTTACCTCCATTTTAAGTTTTGTAGGCAATAGAATTTGGTGTTATATGGGTATTTTGGTCTTCTAAACATTTTAGGAAAAAATACTACTTTCCTCATTACTCCTTTGGTTTTTTTTTAACAGTTATTGAATCTCTTGTAGTTCACAATCACAACATTACTCCTTTGCCTCATTTGGTTTTACATTTCACATGGTTCTAAGCCCCATTATTAGAACTTACATTAGAGGACAAACAAGGAAAAATGTGACTTTAATCATATCCTTTAATAGTCAAGCCACACCTCTAAAGTTCTTTGTTATCATCTTCTGTCTAGAGTTAGATAAGGAGGAAGAGGAAAATGAGCTAAACAATAACGTTGATGATGATAATGACAATTTGGAGTTTAAGGAAAAGGGAGTGGAAGATGAAGAGACAAAGAATTATTAAATAATTTAATTATTAGATTGTCTTTGTGATGCACTATTTCTTGTCTTTATGTTTTTATCTTGTAAAATGACTCCTAAAATATTTTATTGTCTTATTTGATTTGGTAATTTGAACATTTGTTTGAGAATATTATTTGTGTGATTTTCATTAATTTTAGGAATTATTTTAGTCACTTTTTTTAAAAAAAATCCTAAATATATTTTATATATTTCTTGTTATTTTTAAAGCCTATTATTGTATCAATACTGGCCACTATACTATTCGTTATGAATTCATAAAGGATTTTAACATGGATGCTATGTTATGCTTTCTACCACTGAGAACTCTGGTTTAATTACATTTGGATTTGGATTTAGATTCACATATACTACATATCATATTTTTCTTGGCATCATTAAAATGGGTTAGCTTAAATGAGCTAGGCTTAATCAAGTTAGCTCATTTAAGGCCCAAGTTTAATCCGGTCTAAATTTTCAAGTCCACGCCTAGCCTGGTTATTTTTGAGTGGGCTTGTAGGTAGTCCGCTACTTTATTTTACTTTCTGCACTTTTTACCTTTATGTTTCGGATGATTGGTTGGACTTCTGTTCTTGTGTCCTTTCTTCTTTCTTTTAATATAACTTTGGTGATTATTGTCTGATTAATTTTTCGTTAATTTTTAGTTTAGCCTTTGGTTTTCTGTTGGATACAATGGTGTTTTGTCAGAGAGAGAGAGAGAGAGAGATAGATAGCTTGAGGTTTCTTATGGGGATTGCTCATAACTTATTCAGTTAGTGTGGAATGTCAATTTGCTTTGTTCTTCTGTTTGGCTTTAACTTTTTATAAAGATATTTTTGCTTTGTTTTCATTTGTGCTTTAGTTTCATTCTTTTACAGTGGTATATTTAATTGTTGTGTTTTGCTTTGTTGGTAGATAATTTATCCAGTTTGAAGTTGCTAATAAGTTTTGATAGTTAGAAACCATTCTAACTATAAAACTATAAACTAACATTAATCAATTTTGTATAAAACTTAGATCTAATATTATATCAATTATATGAGTGTAGTAGTAGAGGCCCAAGTCTGTAAATGATCCACATATATTTTTATTGGGCTTCACACGTATATTGAATTTCTTGAGACTGGGCCATGATATTGGGTTAACTGTTGATGGGTAGGTTAGCCTAGTAGCCCATTAGGGTTATCATGGAGAGCTCCTGATCTCTGCTATAAATACAAGTGCTACTACCCATTAAGTAACATATTCGTGACTCCTTGTATTATAGCAAGAGATTAGAACTGCTCTTTATGAACGATTTTCTCTCTTGTTTTTTATCACATGAAATCCACATCGGTAATAGGTAATTCTAAACTCCCTACTTCTTTAATACATGCTATGGATCTCTTGCAGTATGGGTATAATTGTTATACCAAATTCTTTCAATTGATATCAGAGCCTATGCAAGTTGATTTATGGCTATATATGTTAAAATTATTTTTCTCAATTAATTTTATGCAATTTTCTGCCTACTATTATTTTTTGGTTGAGAATTACAAATTTTCTTAAATTTATAATGATATTACATGATTAATTTCATGGTTTGATTCTGTATTGCATGAGTTTGTATATATATGGAATTATTATCATGCAAAATTATTAAATTTTGGGATAATTTTCACACATATTTAAGAACTCTAAAATTAAAGTTGATTTCGATGTGTTTCCACTGCCATGTGTAAATATCAAAACGTTTTTGAAGAAAAGTTTTTTTCTTTTCTAGACGAAGCAATTTGCTTCGGTTTGCTGATGGTTTCCGTCTAGGTTTGAAAGTTCTTTTAAATAAATTTGGATATTATCATTGAGTCGTGTAGCAGAGTTGTGGCACAGTGGTCGTGAGTTTGATATTAGGTCACAAGGGTTGTGTGTTCGATCCCCACTGCGGTCACCCAGATCAATTTATTCTTTTTTTGGCTAATGGGCCGAAAAAAAAGCCCAAGATAGGAAGTGGGTTGGTCAACGCACTAATGGGCTAAAGTGGGTCACGGATCAGGGCAGCATGGCAGCTCCTTGGTGCTGTCCCAGTCGTGCAGTGCGTGGGAGCACGTGCCATTACTTTTTGACCCATTTTTCATCCAGACCTCTATTTTCTGATGCTTCCGACTCAATGGTGATTTTTTGTAATTTTTTTGGATACCAAAAAGTATTTATTTTAATTTTCTAAAACGTAAAATTGGGAGGTGAGAACAATACAGTTAGAATTTCGACGCGAAATTTTTTATGTAGCCTCTAGATTATGTTTTGCATCACATATATTGCTCACTCTCTCTACTAGCACTATTTTGGTATAAACCAAATTTTAGAAGCTTGTTTTCACTATATTTAATTAGCAAAATTGGATTTCTTTTTAAGAAATTGCTTCAAAATTTTGGAAAAGCATTTTGAATATACAGAAATAATTTTCTTAATTTATCTTACCCAATTGTTAGCTTGCCTATCGCAGGACCAATTGAGATAAGAGTTTGTGCATAATTTCTGGAGTTTTTCGCTTTGAAAAATGTTTGGATCTTGTTACTAATGAACATACCTTATCGGAATGACATTAATAACATGATTCTTTGTGTTTATGTTTTGTATCATTGTTGGTGCTAGGTGTGTTTTCCTTGGTTGATGAATTGTTATTGCTTGAATACTATGTTTTTTGATTTTAAATGCCCTATCGGTGTTAAATTTTGAAATGTAGTGTTTAAGATTTGGGAGTGTGCTCATGCATTGTAGTTAAAGACCCTATCGACACAATTGCAATGATGTGAGAACTCTAATTATTGTCAACCAAATTTTGTTATATTAATTAAAAATCTTCCCATTTTCTTTTATTCTTTTATAGTTGCTTCTGTTACTGCACGAGTTGTAGCAGTCATTCTGAATGGGACTAATTTTAAGGACTGGGTAGATTCCATGAAATTGAATCTAGGCCTGATGGAAAAAGACATGGCCCTGAGTGAAGATGCACCTCCTGTACCCATTGCAGAGTCTTCTGATGAAGACAAGGCCCTGTACAAGCAGTGGAAGCACTCCAACAAGGTGTGCATGATGTTCATGTCTTATCACACATGGACAAGACTATTAGGAAGAGCATTCCAGAAGTTGCTACTACAAAAGAGTACTTGAAAAATGTCAATGACAAATTCCTTAGTTGTGACAAAGCCCAAAAAGAGCAATATTTGTCTCTTTTGAATACGACAAAATATGATGGTGTGAGTAGTGTCCGTGAACATTGCATGAAACTTGTGCACTATTACACCCAGTTACAGGATATGCAAACTGATTTGGGTGAAGGTTTCCTCACTTGGAGGATTATAGAGTCGCTTCCTCCACAGTTCAATATGTTGAAGACTTCCTATTACATCAATAGTGTGAATGGACTATGAATAAGCTGATCTCCATTGTTGCTCAGAAGGAAGAAACTATGAGGAAGAGTGCAACCCATACTATTCAGGTTGTCACGTATGAATCTGCACAAAAAAAGAAGTTTGACAAACGTGACAAGGATAAGAAGAAATTCAAACGTCCTTATGATAAGAAATTCAATAAGTCTTTTGAGGGTAATTGTAACTAGTGCAAGAAATATGGGCATAAGAAGGCTAATTGCAAGAAGTTCAAGAGTTGGCTTGAAAAGAAACAAAAGCAAGGTACCCTTTAGCCCTAGTATGTTTTGAGTCAAATTTGGTTAATGTTCCTCCTAATTCTTGGTGGTTAGATACTGGGGCATCTATTCATATTGCAACCTCGTTGCAGGTGTTCAAAAGGAGTAGGAGGCCAAGTGATGGAGAGTTAGAGGTCGTTGTTGGAAACGTGAACTAAGTAAAAGCAGAGAATATAGGACTAGTTTGTTTAGAACTACCTTATAGTCATGTTTTAGAATTGAAAAACACAATTTTAGTCCCCTCTATGAAGAAGAATTTGATTTTAGTTTCTGTTTTAGATCATTGTGGATATTCATTTCATTTTAGTAATGGAAAGGTTATTATTTATTATGACATCTCTATTGTTGGTTATGGTTTTCTGTCTTATGGCTTATACATGCTCCAAATTGACTCTACTCCTAAGTCATTTACTATGAACTCTATAAGCAATTCTAAGCGCAATAGGTTGGATGAGAGATCATGTATGCTTTGGCATAGGCATCTTGGTTATATTTCTAGGGAAAGGATTGAGAGATTGGTCAAGGGAGGAATTTTACCAAAGTTGGATTTTTCAGATCTTGATACCTGCATTGATTGCATTAAGGGCAAAATTTCCCGCAAGATAAGGAAAAAGGGGGTACTCGGTGTGAGGATATTCTCAGTTGATTCATACGGATATTCGTGGCCCAATTACTCCCGTAACCATGGGTGGTTATAGATATTTTATTACCTTTATCAATGATTCCTCCATATATGGTTGGTACCTAGTGTGAGGATATTCTACTTTGAAAAATCAGACTCTTTAGATGCTTTTAAAACCTTCAAAGTAGCTGTTGAACTTAAAACATGAAAGTTGATTAAATCTGTGAGATCCGATAGAGGGGGAGATTTCTATAGCCAATATGATGAGACTGGCAGAAATCCTAGACCGTTTGCTAAATTTCTACAGGATTGTGGAATTGAAACTCAATACACAATGCTTGGTACACCTGAACAAAATGGGATTGTTGAAAGGCGTAATCGTACTCTCATTGAGATGGTGAGAAGCATGCTCGCACATTCTACCTTACCTGAGTTTCTTTGGGGTGATTGCTTGAGGACTGTTGCATACATACTAAATCAAGCCCCTAACAAATTTGTGCCTAAAACCCCATATGAACTGTTTACAGGTAAGAAACCAAGTTTACACCATTTCCATGTCTGGGGATGCAAAGTAGAAGTAAGGCCCTATGATCCATAGTTGAAGAAGCTTAATTCTAGGACAATCACTGGATATTTCATTAGCTACTGCATTGGCTCCAGAGGATGCAGATTTTATTGTCCAACTCACTCAATCAGAGTGATTGAGTCTAATAGAGCTATCTTTCTAACAGACGTTCTAGACAGTGAGAGTGCAGAGTCACGTGATATTTCCATTAATATGGAAGGCATCAACATTTTCATGCCCACTGGAATGACACCTTTAGTTCGCACCATTCCAACTAATGAGAATATTGGTGAAACTTCTCTTTAAGACATTCATATTCCTACAGTAGAGCCTGTAACGATAGAAGTACCAACCGAAGTAGGCGAGCAAATGCCACTGAGAAGATCTGAAAGGGTGCGAAAATCCACCCAAAGAGAAGAACATGTTTACTTGTAGGAGCACGAATTTAACTTTGGTGACTTGTCTGACCCTTACACTTTTCAGGAAGCTATGGCAAGGTCTTGCTCTTCTCAATGGAAAAATGCCATGGAGGAAGAATTACTTTCTATGAGATAGAATGATGTATGAGAGCTAGTAGAGTTACCCTCTGGTTGTAAAATTATTAGTTGCAAATGGGTATTCAAAACTAAGCGCAACCCAAGAGGAGAAATAGAAAGGTACAAGGCTCAATTAGTAGCAAAAGGTTATAATCAAAGAAAGGGGATTGACTACCATGAAACATTTTCACTTGTCTCTACTAAAGACTCCATGCATATAGTGATGGCATTAGTAGCTCACTTAGATCTTGAGCTTCATCAAATGGATGTCAAGATAGCTTTTCTAAATGGAAATTTGTCAAAAGATGTTTATATAGATCAACCTGTTAGTTTTCAAAAACAAGGACAAGAGCATTTAGTATGCAAATTGAAAAGATCCATATATGGCTTAAAACAAGCCTCAAGGCAATGGTATTTGAAATTCCATGAGGTAGTTTCGTCGATTGGTTTCAAAGAAATTCCATCTGATCAATGCATTTATCTAAAGATGAGGGAGCAAGTTTGTGATTTTAGTCCTGTATGTGGATGAAATGTTACTTGCTAGCAATGATCTGAACCTGCTGTGTGAGATAAAACAAATGTTGTCGAGACAATTTGACATGAAAGATCTCGGTGATGCCTCATTTGTTCTGGGCATTCAGATATACTGTGATAGATCCCGGGGTATCCTTGGCTTGCCTCAAAAAACATACATTGAAAAGGTGTTATCCAGGTTCAGTATGAAATCATGCTTCCTATGTGCAGCACCTATGTGTAAAGGTGAGAAGCTCACCAAATTCCTGTGTCCTCAAAATGATGAAGAAAGAGCCCATATGGAAAGAGTCTCATATTCATCTGCAATTGGAAGTCTGATGTATGCTCAAGTTTACACACGCCTAGACATTGCGTATGTTGTTGGCGTGCTTGGGAGATTCTTGAGCAATCCCGAAGTGAAACATTGGAAGGCTGCAAAGAAAGTAATGAGATACCTACAAGGTACCAAAGAATACATGCTTACTTATAGAAGATCTGATCGCCTTGAAGTGATTGGATATATTGATTCTTCTTTCGGTGGTACCATGGGTGATCAGAAATCCACTTCCGGATATTTGTTTATGATGGTTGGAGGTGCTATATCATGGAAGAGTTCTAAGCAGACTACTATGACTGCATCAGTTATGGAAGCAGAGTACGTTGGCTGTTTTGAGGCTACTAAACAAGCTATCTAGTTGAGGAACCTAATTTCTAGGTTTCAAATTGTGGAGAATATCTCTAGGCCTTTGCTGATCTATTGTGATAACTCTGTTGCAGTTGCATTCGCTCGTAACAACAAATTGTTAGTACGCACCAGACATCTAGACATCAAATATGAATTTGTATGAGAGAGGATTCAGGAGTTACATACCCATATTGAGCACATAAACACTGAGCTTATGGTTGCTGACCCACTGACAAAAGGCTTGATAGCTGAGATCTTTAGGGGTCATTTAACTCGTATGGGCATAGTTAATATTGAAAATATTGTGGGTTAGTGAGAGTTTATGATGTATGGCATGTTTAGAATAATTTTGTGAATGTAATTCAGTCACTTATGTCTCGAGACACTTATGTTTTGTTAATGCCATATTTTATTTGCGTGCATATTATGATATACTTATTTATTGAATATAAGGTTTGAGAGACAATTTTGTTTGAGTCTCAATTCTGTAATACTGAGAGATTGTATATGATGTGTTATCTCAGTATACATCCTTATTGGATGTTTAGGCTATTTAAGGAATGCACTTGGATCACTTCTTTTGTGGTGCATGTCCTCATCCCAGTTGTCCACTTTAGTCAGATCTTTTTGAGGTACAATACCCTAGCATGCATGATGTTAGTGACCTTATCGAACACAACTTATGCATTGCTGGGTGTTTACCACTGCATTCTGATTTGAGGGTTGTTGTTTGGTAATGGTGCTTGCTCCTATGATTGATAGATTATTGTTGCCACATTTCTCTGACAAATAGATCTGGAGATTTTTTCCTTAAAACTTTTGATTATGTTAGCCCAAGTAGGAGAATGTAAAACTATGGACTAACATTAATCAATTTTGTATAAAACCTAAATCTAATATTATATCAATTATATGAGTATAATAGTAGAGGCCCAAGTCTATAAATGATCCACATATATTTTTATTGGGCTTCACACGTATATTGGGCTTCTTGAGACTGGGCCATGATATTGGGTTAACTGTTGATGGGTAGGTTAGCCCAGTAGCCCATTAGGGTTATCATGGAGAGCCCCTAATCTCTGCTATAAATACAAGTACTACTACTCATTAAGTAACACATTCGTGACTCCTTGTATTATAGCAAGAGATCAGAACTGCTCTCTAAAAATGGTTTTCTCTCTCATTTCCGATAGGGGTCAGCAAAAATGAGTAAACCGACCGAAATTAACCGAACCGAAAGAAAATTTTAATTTTCGATCGATTAATGTTGGTTGAACGGTTCGGTTCCGGTTTTGAAAATATAAAAATTCGGTTAAACACGGTTGGTTTCGGTTTTAATTATTTTTAACCGACCTTAACAGAACCAACCGACTAAAATTAAAATTTTTAATCCTTTTACAAAACTACGTCGTTTTTTAAGTGATTTTTTATTTTATTTCTTTCTCTCACTCGTGTACTTTAGACTACTCATGTACTGGTACTTTCCCTTCGTGGCTTCCAGAATCCCTAAGACTTCACTTCAAACTTCTTCTCACTCTCACTTCGGACTGCTCTATTACTTTCGCTTCTTACTCTCACTTCAAACTTCACTTCAAAGCTCTCAAGCTCTCTGCCATTCGTGCCGGCAAGTATTCTGTTTGGTGTTTGTTAGTATTTTCCACTTGGTATGCGAAATGCTCTCAAGTATCTCAACCTGCTTCTTAATCATTCTCAACATTTTTATCTCCAAACTTAGAATAATTCATTCAGTTCAACATCAATCTTTTGCTATGAATATCTCACACTTATTGCATCTTTTTTTATTATTATTATTTTGTCCTTTTGTTTCCCTTTTCTTTATCTTTTATTGCTGACATCATGTTCCATTCATTCTTACACAGACATTTCTTTTTTCCCTAGTCTTTTCTGGTCTTAATTTTTTTTGGCTATACGGTCTTGATTGTTTACTAATGTAATCACTAGTTATATACATCATATATGCTTGATATTTGAACTTTATATATAGATCAAAGTTTAGATTAATAGGACATTAGTAAGTAATCAAATATTTACATCTTGCTGTTTGAAACATTTTTTTTAAAATTTTTTATATTAATCAGTGTGATATAAATTAAAATGAATATGACATTAGAGTTATAATTAATATACAAATATATAATTGCATCAAGATGATGTCATTTTTTTTTTTTTACCAATTCCCTCATATTCAAAGGGTTTTAAGTTTGGTTTGACTTTACTCACATGGCACAGAGAGTGAGCAGACTGTGCCTCATTCTGAGGACGAGGAAAAAGAATATGTACCATATGGGATGCTTCTTTTTCTAGGTCTTTGGTCATTTGATGCAGAAATGCCAAGTGCTTTCTCTTGAAATTACTCATTAATTTAAACCTACAATTCTTATATTTCAGTTCTCTATTCAGCTTATTACTTGTTGGTATTCTAAAATAAAAATTTTTTTTATTATTGATATTACATGAGTTTTACATATGTTTAGTGACACTTAAATTCTTTTTTTTAAAAAAAAAAAAAATCTAGTCTATTCATCTATTGATTAATAAAGGATCAACCAAAAAAAAAAAAAAGTTAGCAAAGGAGTCAAACACAAAACCACGAAGGACTTAACCTGCATAGTTTTCAATGCATTTATACAAAGTGTTAAAAGTGGGGAAAGAAAAGAGCAATCAGTACAAATATAGGTATTCTTGTTATTATTTTTGCTTTAACTTACTTTTTGCTTCTTTTTTTTGGTTGTGTAGTAATTCTCCAAAATTTGTGACTGTGGTCGTTGCTTGGTTATAATCACGCCATTAATATATATATATATATATATATATATATATATATATATATATATATATATATATATATATATATATGTTTGCTTTTAAAATACTTCTGGAAAATTTACACTACTTGGTCACTAGTTATGCTTGATGTGTTTCTATAGGGCATTCATTTGGAAGTGAGAGTAAGCATAATGTTTCTGGGGTTACTACGACTTGTCAATAATGTCTTCAGTGCCCATTACCTTCGGAGTCTTCTACTGTGGATATGGTACTTGACCTGGTATTACAAGCCTTATGTGATTTACTAATATATTAATCTTACACATAATTTTTGCATATTTTTATCAAGATCTTATGTGATTTGTTTTGCCAGACTTTTTATGTTACATGTTTGCATTTGTCTCTTGTTTACATGTAAACCTTTGGTTCAGTAATTGAAGTGGCTTGGGAAGAAAGCTTTTCTTTTTTAAAAAAAAATTGTTACTGTCGGTTAACTATTAACCGACCGAAACCGATCGCTTAACCGATTAAAACCGAACGGTCGGTTTTAAGGTATAGTCAGTCGGTTATCGGTTTGATAAAATTACATAATCGGTTAGTGTTGGTAGGTTAAAAATATAGTCAAAACCGACCTTAACTGACCGATGCTCACCCCTAGTTTCCGATCACATGGAATCCACATTGGTAACAGGTAATTCTAAATTCCCTACTTCTTTAATACATGCTATAGATCTCCTGCGGTATGTGTATAATTGTTATACCAAATTCTTTCACTAACTTCTCCATGCATCAAAGAATTTTGATTCCTTAATGGATCTGTCTACACTGGGAAAAAAAAAAAAATAGATACAGGGTCACAAAGAATTCCTTAATCCTGGAATTAGAAGCCAGTGATTAAGGTTTTAGATTGTTATCTAAACAGTTACTCCTTCCGTTACATTTTACATTTATATGTCACTTTGGGACAAATTTTTTGTTACTATTCATTGTTAATTTTAAATATCCATTTAAATAGAAAACATTATGCACAACCATTCAACGGAAAAGAGATGAAAAAGGTTAAAAACTCAGTAAAAGTTTATCCAAAAGATGAACATGACACTTGCTTGGGAGATAAAGAAATAGAGACTTGAAGACTCACCAGAAGACGAAGATTCACTAGAAAGAGTTGAAGACTCTCTAGATAGCAAACAAGATGTTGGTCAAAACTCCATGAAAGCTGAAGTTGAAGATTCAGGTGTGGTACTGCATAAAGAAAAACACAAAGCAATAATGGATTTTGGCCTAAACCTACCTGTACATTATGGATTTGATTTAAATCAATTTTCAGAAGAAGGAGAAGAAGCTTTTCAAGTAGAGTTTCAACAAGTGGTTAGGATTATATTAAATTTTACTATTAAGAGTATTGTAGTAATCCACTCTATGTACGTTTTTTTCATCAAACTTCTAATGTTTATCTTTTATTATAATCTAAATATTTTTTATTTTATTGTAGATTTTATCCAATGACAAGGATTTTATTTTATTTTAAAAAATTCAAAGCTACCCCTTAATAGAACTAGTCATTGCCGAAAATCATTAAATCTCATTTTACAAAGGTGTTGCTTTTGTAGGCCCTTTCGATGAGAAACAACACCTACTTTCACTTTAAAGAAGAATACACTTCAGTTTTCTTTTTTCACGTGAATTTATCTTTATCATCTTGCATAATGCAGGATGTTGACAAGTAGAGCTATATAGAATTGTTAGACGAACTCATGAATTTGTATACATTCACGGTATTTGATTACCTTAATGAGCGCTTTCAATGGCTGCGAGACTTTGTAATCATGTTTATGTGTCTTTCTTTTGGAGTATATGTGGGTCTTAGAATGACAATTTTTGAACTCTTAAACTACTTAATTCTAATATCTTGCATCACATGCACTATACATATTTTATTAAAAGAAATTGTCTCATTTAGAGAATTTCCATTCTTCAACAAGGGATAAGAGCAAAACTAAATGAGAAACCAAAGATTTCTTTTTAAAGAAAAAAGAACTAAAGTCCATAAAACTCGATATATATTCCAGCAACTAAACCAACGATGATTCAAAAAAAAAATTTTAAAAAAATATTGTCAACCATACTTTTTAAATAACATGACTACAACCCAATCGCAGCAGGTGTTCACAAGCAACAATATTTAAATAATTCAAAACTTTTTGTACCAAAGTTGGACCACACTTAATCTGAGTAGGGAGTTGGCCTTGCCTCTCTAATCCTCCTTTGTTAATATGTGGAATTTTATATTTATTGGAATCTCTAGCTTTCATTATTTCTATCATGCATAATGGTAACGTTAAACATGTGATTAGACATCACCGCAAGAAAGTTCTTAAAATGACTTCACCACTGCACTAACAAGTTCATCAATGGTTTTAGGTGACTCCTTGTATTAGCATTAAAAAATTCAAGAAATAAGACATTTAAATTTGGAGAATTTCCAAGTTGAAACATTAAACGTATATAAAACCTATTTTGAGTGGCTGCTTGATGGAATTCTTCATTGTCATGATCAATATGAGCCCTTGCATTATCTTGTTATACAAAATTTGGATATTGTAGTTCCTCTCTTTGCCACTTTTCCTTTATAGCTCTTACGACTTTCTCAATAAAAAATGACCTTACGACATCTATCTTCACTAAAGCTATTGCTTTGGTCTCTAACGTTCTTGCAATTTTATTGACACTAGTTCGTTTAGCTGGTTCTTGAGTAACAAATTGGAAGACATCAATTTTTCTAGAGAAAACTTCATTTCCTTGAGAAGCAAATCTTGGATGAGTTAGAACAACTAAAAACATAACTTTCCCAATGAAACTTTTGCATTTACAAGTGCAACGTGGCTCTTCCTCATCTACTAGCAAATAATAGTTCTGACCCTTCTTTGTCATGTAGAACCATTTTCTCATCAATGTGAATGATTGCATGGATACTTTTAAACATTGGATCATGTGGTATGCTACCATTTTCAAGCAGACAAGCAAAATTGCAATTGAGCTCTTCTATTTTCTTCTTTCAATAATAGTTTTATGACATTTGAATAACGCCAAATAACCCCTAACTTCATAAGCCTTAATAAAGAATATGTATTTATGTTCAAAGCACTAGATAAAGATCTAATGGTTGTTCGTTGAGCCAAAGGGTTTCACGAAATTAAGCATGGTCAATCTGAATTCTTTTTCATCCACAATTTTTTGTCTTCCTATGAGACACATCCCTGTGTCACTTTCTTTTTATTGTTTCCAAATATATTGGATGGTTCTTATAGAAACAAAAAAATGAGGAAGCCACCATATTTGTACTCATTTTTCTGATTTTCCATCAACACTTTATTGTAGTACAATATGATATATGGCTCTATATTCTTCATTGCTCAACATTTTAAGTCTCCTTATAAAGCTTTGGGAATCAGCCTTCGCAATATTTGGTTGACCATCATTTTTGTTCAATCTTGCTTAACAATAATGATAAAATAATAATTAAATATTATATAAATAAAAAATAATGTTAGAGACTCCTCCAAGTGCACATCATTATCCTTTCATGTGCATGGCTCATGATGCTTATCCATGTCTTACCACTTATTTAAATTCAAAACTTAACTTCTCACACATAACTAGCAATTAGGGGTGGGCACGATGTCCCATCCCGTCCGACCTGAGAAGTTCGGTACAAGACCAATCAAGAATCAAGATGGGGACTGAAACAAAATTTTGTGTCTCGGTTAATTTTTTGGGATGGTACTGGGACAAGGTGATTCCCGTCCCAGTTCCATCCCAAGTCCGGTCTTGAATTTCATATAAGCCTATCCCATCTCGATTTGTCTTGAAATTCTTAAGTTTTTTTACTGTCCTAAATTGACCTAGTGAACTATGTGCTTCCAAAGCTATGTCATTTCATTATAGTTTGTGCCCACTCACATAGGCATTGTGCTCCGCCAACATGCGGACTCGCACAATAATATTGCCATCCCAACATTCCAATCCAAACAAGCATCATGCCTACCAGAAAACCCACCCGCTCAAGCAGTGTGCCTAGTCAAAATGCCCACTCACACAGGCAGCATACTAGATATAAAATGCACACATAGAGTAACACACCCACCCACACAAGCAACGTGTTCATCTAGCATGTCCACCCGCACGGCACTGTGTCTAGCCAGCATGCCCACCCACCCAAGCAGCGCACCTGCAAGCTAGCCCTCTAGCATAAGCACTCGCATAGGCACCATGCCCAAAGAGCATACCCACCCACACAAGTAGCATGTCTACCTACTTAAGCAACGCGCTAGCTAGCAAACCCACCTGCGCAAGAAGCGAGCCTAGCCAACATGCCACCTGCATAGGCAAAATGTCAACCAACAACCACACCTCCACAGGCAGAGTGCCCAGGCGCACTTACACATGCAGTCCACCTGTATGGATAGCATATCCAGCTAGTATGCCAAACTAGAAAAGGAGTGTCCACAACTAGCAAGCATGTTGACCCGCATAGGGATAGTGCCAACTAGCATGAAGTCCCACAAAGGCAACTTGCCCAGCCATCATGCCCACTTGCATAGGTGCCCAACAAGTATGCCCACTCGAAAAGGTAGCTTGCCTAGCCAAGTTCTATTGCTAGTATGGTAGATTCTCATAGACAATATCTTGATCATCTTCCCCCATGTCATAGGGTTTTACATGTACAACAACACTCCAATCTTTGTTCACCTCATTGTCAACATAAAAAACCATTTTTGCTTGTGAGGCCAAAATAAATGGTTCATTCTCATTTGAATCTCCTTTATGTATCAAAGGCGAGAAATTAAGAGAAGTAAACCAAAGAGAATCTTTTCAAATCCCTCTACCACTAGTGGCATCAGCCCATATGCATTTGAAGAGAGTAATTCTGATTCAGCCATAATAATTCAACTCAATGATATCCACCAATTTTTCATAGTAACCCAATTCAACAAACGCAAGGTTTTGATCACTTCGACTTGAAAAACAAGTAGTACCCCCTAATAACATAGACTCCACTATTTTGGGTCTTTAAACCTTGTTCTCTTTCAATGTTCCAGAATTTATATCCATTAACGTTAAAAGCTCTAAATTGAAAATGAACATCTAACTAGAAACTCAAAAATATAATTTATGACAATTTAATTAATTGTCCAGAATTAACTCATGAGAACAATCAGTCCGCAAAGCCTTTATTAACTGCTCTCTCTATCTCTGCTCTATACCTTACAAATACAATGCCTAAGATTTCTCTTGGTTATATCTCTATACGCCCTAAGTAACTCAATAATTAAAACCAACTCATTAATACATAAAACAACGTCTAAAATTGTCAATATTTTACAAAGAATTGATTTAGTACTTACTCAATCAAATTGTCAATAATTCCACAATTGAATAGCACATATCGATGTGCTTGAGTTTTCTCCCTATTTGTTAACTCATAATATAAAACACTGCCTATCGATTTTCCTATTTGGAGGTGGGATAAAGTGGATAACATTTGTAAAAATTCAATATCATCAAAAATATCAACTTGATTGAACCTTGTTTCAATACCATCTAAATATCTTGAACAAAAAGTAAGGCACTCTTCTACCAAGCATCTTTCGACAATGCACCCTTCTGGTTGAGCTCAATTATGTACATAGGACTTTAAATGCTTTAAGTACCCGTAAAGACAAAGGTAACTATAAAATGCCATAGGCAATAACTTACCTCTCTATAGGATACATCCACTAGTAATGGTGAGGGTCTCCGTACTTGACTTCCTCTAAAAGATGGACAATCAAATGAACCATTACCGTAAAGAATGCTGGAGGTAATGTCATCTCTATGTGACATAACGTGCGCACAACCCGATGCTAGAGTTTGTCAAGCTTTGAATCATTTAACACTCTACAACAAAGTTCTCTAATGAATGAGCACAAGTTACCCAAAATAGCAGTTACTCGCTCAAGCAGGGTATGTCTTAATGCTATAAGCAGTAATTGTTGCACTAGAATAAGGCAATCATGAGTTATTAACTCAAACAACTTTCGGTGTTTCGTATCAACACAACTGGATATGTTACTTGAATAGCCATCTCGTACTTTGATCTTTAAGGGAGTCAGAAATGCATCTTTTTGGGAGTTTGTCATTGTAAACATTGCAAGAAGATATCTCCCATTATCATGTGGCCAAAGCTCACTTACACCTAAATCCTTTAAATCTTTTCTAGCATTAAGATTGTCCTTACTATTTCCAATTTATTTAACACAGTACATAAAATATTATTAAAATCATTTTTTTTTCAACATGCATAGGGTCAAGATTATGTCTCTACATATTTGAAGCACAATACGGAAGTTGGAAAACTGTGCTTCTCTTCTTCCACTACTGTGGCTCCGTATGTGAAACACCCTTTCCATGAGATCTTTTCATTGTAATATCATCATCTACCTCTCTTTTTTTTTTTTCCAAAGGTAACATTTACATCCTCTAATTGCCACAAGATTTCTTCCCCTATAACACATTAGGTGGTTCCCTAATTTCCACATGCCCATCAAATTAGTTTCTATTGATTTATAATCTATTTTCAGCTTCTAGAAAACATTGATGACACATAAAAGTATATTTTTTACTATGAGTAAAGCGATGTGGCATGAATTTGGGCAAACTAAGCCAATATGAGTGTTCCATCTAAATAAATTACCCAACCCATGGAATTCACTAATTGTACACATCAAAGCTGCTTGCATTGTAAACATCTCATTTGCAAAAACATCATATGTTCTCACATCATTACACAACTTAAACTCTTTCAAATGGACTCTATTTTAGCTTGTACCACCACGACTAAGCCTCGCAAAGTTTATTTTATTCTCTTAGCTCTAATACTAGTCAGTGGACATTCCTTTCCTTGCAAAGGATCTTCACTTTAGATCAAATCCTTCACTTAATCAAGCATGGTAGCGGGTTGATTCATATCAAAAGTGGTGCTAAAGTTATCACACAAGAGGATAGTAGACATCTTAGAGGCACAATTACTTCCCTCAGTAATGACTAGAGCCAACGTAATTTGGATGCTGCATTCGCAAGTCCTCTATATTTTGAGTTTTATGTTTTAAAAATTTTTTATTTTCAAAATTTTAAATCAGTTTTTAATTTTTAAATCAGTTCTAATTTGTGATTTTAAACAAAAAGAGGATTTTGAGAACATTTTAGGATGGTGCAGGGTGGAGGTAGTTTGACCAACTTTTACAACTAAAATCTGAAAAAAAAAAAAAAAAACCATCTTTTGTTTGTTTTGAAAATTGGGCAAAACATTTTCAAAATAAACTGAAAACCAAAACTTGCAATAATATTGTTGAATGTATTTTGTTTTGAAATCTACATTTAAAAACTAAAAAACTCACGGCCACCCAAAACATACCATTAGTTTATGAAACCAAGCATAAGGTATTTGTTGAAGCCTATACAAGGCTTTTTCTCAACTTGCAGACATGATTAGGACGTTGGAAATCTTCAAAACCCATGGGTTGATACATGTATACTTCCTCTATTAATTTTCCATTGATGAAAGCATTATTTATGTCTAATTGTTTGATTGGTTGTTTTTATGTGCTTGGTTTTGTGATAGCAACCGGAACTTAGCACATTCAGACTCCTATAAGTCCATGCTCATGCCACTCACGTGCTATACAAATATAATTCTAGTCTTCACATGACCTTCAATAAAAGTCTCCAAGGTAATTAGTTTGGTTTAAACCAAAAGACACAAGGTAGTTATAGAACCAAATGAAACCTTTGATAAAAAAAAAAAAAAAAAAAGTTGTTATAATTAATCATATTATGTCTTATTAAATATTCCTAGTGAAAAGTTGTTTTTAATAGAAATTATACATAATCTTCGTAAAAGTGTTAGTTAAATATTAATAAATAGCTGTGTTGGTTCATGAATCTTTTTATGCATGAAAAATTATGTCTCTTTTTTAAGAGTTATATTGATAATGTCTTTTTCTAGGAGACATTACAACATGACTATGAAAAAGACAACTTTAACCAATATTCATGAAATGCACAAATTCATTTGTGTTTACCTTCCTAAAAAGTAAACTATCACAATGTAAACATTATAGTTATCTTGGGTTGAGCTCTGAGAAAGCAAGCCACATTCAAGGGTTTTTATTGTGTCCTAAAAAAGTTTTTATTAGGCCAAACTGCACCAAAGATTTAAAATAGACGAGGGCCAATTAAGCCTATAAGAAATTTCAGCCAACCTTGAAGACACTAAACAATTTTTCTTCTTATCGTTGTTTTTTTCTTTTTCTTTTTTTTTTTTCTTCTTTTTTGGTTAGCTTATTAGGTGTCTCTATATCTTTTGGGTTTGAGACTAATCAATATTTGGGACAAGAACTATTTAATAAGTGTGATTTAAAGGTTTTGAACTTAGAAACTTTGAATTGAAATATCTTAGAACTCAATCTGCTTCCACTGAATTAACATCTTGATGGATTTTCTCTTCTTAAACACTTCAAGAACTATTTGCACCAACACATGATCATGTATTACCAATTAACTAAGTAATACAAGACACCAAATTTATAAAGGAACAAAAAAGTGATTCTAGATAAGATCAAATTATATTAATGATTCTAATGTGTGATTAATTATTAAACTAATGTGTCAAGTAGGCCATCGCTTTCTTCCATTAACTCAAACATAGATATATATACATATGCATGTCTATAAGTGTGATTCTAAATTCTATATGAGTAGCATTATTAATAATTGTTTTCATCATGCTTATAGTTGTTCAGGCATAATCATTGACACTTTTGCATATCTTAGAATTTATAGACAAATAATGAGCAAGTGAGAGTGCTTTACATATTGAAAGCAATTTGTTCAACTGAAGCAATACAAATTCCACACGGGATATGATTATTGTGAATACTCTATTTTGTCTCAATACACTTTTTTTTTATCTTTATTTTTACATTTTTATTTTTATTTTATTTTTAAAAAAATAAAAAAAATTATTATAATTAGTATTTTGAAAACTCTTACATAATATATTCCAAAAAATATATATATAAATAAGAAAAAGAAAAAAGGCATAAAAGAATAAAAAAAAAAAAAAGGAATGAGAAAAGAAGAAAATGAAGAGAGACGGCAACGGAACAGAGGAGAGGAAAAATGGGGAAAATAGGAAAAGAAAAGGAAAAAGGGAGAAGGGGGTCCGCAGGGAGCAACAGAATTGGTTGCAAAGTGAGCGGAAAAAGCGGAGAGTGGAAAGAAAAGAAGGATCAAGAGTGAGATCGAAGAAAAGGGAGAGCGAGGATAAGAGAGAAAAGAGGAGAATCGGAAGGAGGGGAGAGAGTGAGAAAAGAGGGAAAAAGTAGAGAGAAGCTAGAGAGAGAGGACGAGAGAACGAGTGGGAGAAGCAAAGGAGAACGAAGAAGGAATTTGAGGTTCACGGATTGATTTTCCTTTCCCTTTTATCTCTGGAAGAAGCAATTCCTGAGTTCTCTGTGGAGGGAGTGAGCTAAGGCTTTATTGCTCCATTGTCAGCATAGATATCAATCGGTGGTATGTTGACTTCACTATTTTCCTTCTGATGCTTTCTGAAGGCATTTCGTGAGGCCTCATGATGTGTTTTGAATTTGAGTTTTTGAGCCCTGGGTTATACTGTCATTCTGTTACCTTTTAATCGGTGATTTGATCTTTTTGTTGCTTGCTTATTGTTGGGATTGAAGTTCATTTTATATCTGAGTTCCTCCGATTGTTGTCTGCATTTCATGAAGAAGGAAATGGTTGTGAAATCCTTGTTCCTTTTTCCCGTGTTCCTGATGCAGTTTTTGGGGGTAGTGATGTTTTAATATTCCTGGTCCACTTGTGAATGATGATTATGCTGGTGGTGGTAGATTTAGTGAAGGTCTTTGTTTGGGAATGATCGGTGATTTCCTTTTGTGGCGCGACGCTGGATAACTGATAAGTGTAGAAAGGGTGTGGGAAGAAGCAATAGGTGTGTAGGCAGAAAAGTTGGATGAGGGAGTTGATGTGGGGTGCGAATAGTAATTTTAGGGTGTGAGAATACAAAATAATTAATTTAGATTAGGGATTGGGTGTGAATAGTAATTTTAGGGGTGATAACAGAAATAAGTTGGCCCAGTTAGAGAATTGGGTGGAGGGTGTGAGAAGGGAAAAGAATTAATTCACATAAGGAAATGGGTGTGAATGGGCTGCGGAAGGAATGAAGTGGAAGGTATAAATAGAAATTTCTGGGGTGTAGGAAGAAAATGATGGTTGTAAACAGGAATTGTCTGTGCGTAAAGAAAAGAGTTTATGTAAGAGGATAGGGGTGCAGGTAGGAATTATGGAGGTATGGAAAAAAGAGTGTGAGAAGGAAAATGCGCAGTAACTATTCTTTCATGCTATATTTCCCTTATAACGTTAGATGTATCTCACTCCTAAATATTAAATTGTAATTAATATGCATATACTTTAAGATACATTTGAATTTTAGGGATCCCAAGGCCCCTCACTTATTATGAAATGGTAGGTAGTCTGGTCTTTTTATAAGACTGAGCTTACCATATCTAATCTAGGTGAGGATAAGCGTCATCTGGAGGGACGATTTATCTGTCTTGAAGGATGGAAGGACTCTAGGTTTACTTAGAAAATTCATGCATACATGTTTATCTTTCTGTCATTATTTTAAAGATTATAATATAATATTTATTTTAAGGATCCCAAGGCCCCTCACTTATTATGGAAGAATAGGTAGTCCGATCTTTTTATAAGACTAAGCTTACCATATCCAACCTAGGTGAGGATAAGTGCCATCTGGAGGGATGGTTTATCTGTCTTGAAGGATGGAAGGACTCTAGATTCATCTAAAAAACTCATGCCTATATGTTTATCTTTTTGTCAATGCTTTAAAGATTGTAATATTTATTTTAGCAAAGAATAAAATACAATTTCGGGTCATATCTTATTTTGCACAATAAATTTGGGTAATTGTCTTTTGACAAATGTTGTGAGGTGCCTAACACCCCTTCCTCACACATAACTGACTCCCAAACTTATTTTTTGTTTGCATTTCAGTGCCTTTCCAAAAAAATAAAATAAAATAAATATATAAATTTTGAAATAAATAGGGTTTCCAATTGTATCCTAATTCTTAAACAATTGGTGGCGACTCCAAAATAATTTTTTCTTAAAATAAAGTCATTTCATTCCTTGTTGTAGCATTTTCAACCCCAAATAATACGTAATGACAATTATCAAGATTCTTCTTTGACTTAAAAGCTTAATGCCAAGAGATTCTGTCCAAAAAAGTATATTCTATCTTTTAATCTGAACCTTCATTGCATGTTGCTATCTACTTTTTGGTTAGCACATATAGCATCAACTACAAAAGAATCTCAAAGTAGAGGTGGGTTTTGCTGTTGAATAAGAAAATTGTTTGGCATATAGTTAAAAAATTTTGTCATAAAATTGTTTTTAGAATGATATAAATAAAAAAAAAAATCAATTATTAGTGAATAAATATGTGATGTTTATAATTTTATTTGATCTAATAATTTAAATTTTAACAACTAAATTTTATGGTGTTGATAAACTATGTTACTTGTTGAAGAAACGATGAAGGTGTGCTGGGTGGTTCAAGGAGGATTCTTTCTTTTAAGCATTATTTCCTATTAGTTTATAAGTTATCAATAATGGTTGACAGACATAAAATATACTAATAAACTATCCGCAAAGTTGGGATAGTGCGGTTGAAGTTTGAGGCCTCCATTTACAACTTACGAACTACTCTTTTTTTTTTTATTATTTTCTTAAACTTTAAAATGTATAATTAATTAAAAGTGATTTAAGTACTTTTTATTATCTCTAAGAGATTAGTGACAAGATGTGTTGAATATATTCATGGTTTTTTTATTAATAATTTAAATTTTTGAATTAAATTAATTCTTAACATATAATATTAGATTCTTTCTTATCAAACGGTCTAGCATTAATGAATCTTTTATAATATTTACATTTCAAGCTAAAAAATGTTTTGAGCGTGAAAGAGTACATTAGATACAAAATAATTTCTAGGTCATTGTCTCGACCTTAAGCAATCCAAGCCGTAACCGGTGCACTAGTTAAACAATACGTATCTGTTAGCTAGGTAAGCCTAACATCTATCATAATTTCTTATCCATTAGATTAATCATATATAAGTATACTTCTCAGAGTTTTATGAAAAAATCGAAAGAGTCTCCCTTGTAACATCAATATTCCCAAAATATCAAACTCCTCAACTTCATAAATCATAACCCGAAGTTCCCAATGAACGAATAAACTACTCAATGTAAAGAAAACGTAAAATCAATTGTCTCAAAAGAAATCCGGCACCAGACTCTTTATAGCTGTAGGATGAACTAGAAAACCAAAATAAAAAATAAGAGCCGCCATTCAGGGCAGACCGACCCAAAAAATGACGCTACTAAGATGATCCAAACTACTAGTAGCCTGCTATTAAACTTCCTAGGAATCTAGGTGGACAAAAGATAAAGAAAATACTAAGTCATGTAGATTTAGAGGGGGCATAATAACTACCAGGACTAAAAATAATACGTAACATTTGCTCAAGAATTTTCCTTTCCAAACTGTGTCAAATCATAATAACGAACAATGTAAGAAAACCCAAAAGTCTCATCGATACATGTTCATAAAATCCATGCCTTTTGCACAATTTAAACCATTGGAGAATAATTATTGGTTACAATCGTAAGTTTCTAAAAGAAAAAACATATATTATGATAAAACATGTCACACTGCAAAAGGTATGAAATTTGAATATAATAAGTGCAGTAGGGGACACACACGAGAGAACCAAATTTTAAGTGATTCCATCTTGTTGTTGATAGCCTTCTCCTCTTAAGGGTGGTCATTCTTCTAGGGGCCCTATTTAATAGATAGCCTTCTCTTCAATCAAATCATATCTATCGTATCATGTCATGTCATTGGGGCAACTCTATTTTGTTGATAGTCTTCTCTTCCGAAGGATAACTTCTCCTAAATGGCAGCTCTATTTAACGGATAGTTCTTTTTTTTTCGAAACCATATCAAGTTATATCATCAATTCAGATTCATTTCGCTGATAGTCCTCTCTCACTAAAGGAAAATCTCTCGCATAAGGGCAGCTCCATCTAATAGATAACTCTCTCCTCTTGGAATTATACCAAAGTGCTCCAAAAGTATTATCCTACTAATAGTTACAAGATTCTAACATATATCCCAAAAAGAAAAATTTATCAATATCCTCATCATTTGGCTCAAAACTATATATTAATATCAAAATTTCTCAAACCTTTTCCATTTTGAATTTAACATCATTAAGCACTAGCTTTTTTTTCCATTTCACTAATCCTAACTTACTTGGATAAAATTTCATAACATTTAAGAATAAACTTTTGAAAAAAAAAAATTGATGAAATGAATATATATAATAAACATGTTGCCAAATCAATTTAATAAGAAATCCTTTAAAGTAAGTAAGTTGTTTAATTGTAACTACAGAATTTAAAAATTCATAATGAAAATCAATTTATATTACAAAATTTGTTCAATCTTAAAATTTTGTAATAAAAACTAGCAATCAATAAAAATCATGCAAACAACTTGAATCTTTACATATTCTTGCATACCTAGAGGTTGAAAATATTGGAAGACACTCGAGACCCAAAACTAAAACAACAACAAATTCTTGCTCAAAACATTAAATGATCATATGGTGTAAAAAACATGCTCATTTTCAACAAAAATATTGAATTTCAAGTTTAGGCTTAATTACCAGCAATCTAAAGAGAGAAAGAGTGATTTTCTGATGCTGGCTACATTTCTGGCGGAGATGTGGTGATTTTGGCCTCCCTTACTATTTTCCACCAGTGGTTTTGTGTGAGAAGGGTGTGTGAAATCTCTTTAATACAGAGGGACAATTTGGATATTATGAAAAAATGGGATGTTGGAAAAGAATTCCCCTACAAATGGTATTGGCTTTGCATCAAAATGTACTTAGTTTGTGACATGAATGGCTGTAGGCTTGCAAGACAAAATCATCTATTCAACTGCATTTGTCAAATCTTGTGCTATTGTTAGTCAAAATTTAATAAAATAATACTACAAATTAGATTATTTAAATTATTTTGGCTAATCCTAATACAATGGCACAAAGTTTGGCACATTTAATGAGATAAAATTTTTTTATCTCAGCTTGAAAATAGTCTCAATTTCAAGATCCTAAATTCTTGAGAGAATTGAGAATTCAGTGCTTGAATCAGTTTCTGCATTGTGTCTGCACTATAACCTGTGAGGATGATGAACTGTATTCAGCACAAATAAAGAGTTGTCAAAGACAATACACTTAAATCCCCAAGCAAGCAATGTATATTTTAGTTTGTGAAACCAAGCAAGAGGTGCTTATTTAAGCCCACACAAAACTTTCTCACATCCACACTCCCATAAGTCTACGCTCATGCCACTCACGTGCTATGGTCTTCACATTACCTTCAATAAGTCACCTAGGTAATTAGTTTAGTTTTAGCCAAAAGACACAAGGTAGTTATAGCACCAAAAGACACCTTTAGAGAAATATGAACCCAAATGCTGTTATAATTATTAACATTATGTCTTATTAAACCTAGTGGTGAAAGGTTGTGTTTTATAGAAATTTTATATGATTAGAAAGTTGTAACTCTTCATAAAATGTTGGTTTTAATAAACATTGATAAATGGCTATTTTAGTTCATGATACCTTTTATACTTGAAAGGTTATGTGACACTATTGAAGAGTTATTTCTTTTCACAAAACACTATAACATGTCTATAAAAGAAAACTTTAACAGACATTCAAAAAATGCACAAATTCACTTGTGTTTACCTACATAAAAGATAAAAGTAACTAATTCTGTATTAGCATAAATTTTGTGAGTGCAAATTATACTCAAAGACTTTCATTGTATTCTAAAAAGAAATTTTCATTAGCCCAAGTCTCCCTACTTAGAACAAAAACAGTAGAGTGCAATTCTAAAATTTAAAATTTATAAGACTCAACTTGACGTTAGTTTATCTCTTCTTTTACACTTCAACAACCATTCCCACCAACAGATGTCGACCTTTTATATATCCAATGATCATGTATTACTAATTAACTAACACCATAAAAAAAAAAAAAAAAAAGTGATTCTGGATAAGATCAAATTATTTTAATTATTCTAACTTGTGATAAATTATTAAACTTATGTATCAAGTATGACATTGTTTTCCATTAACTCAAATATATATATACATACACGTAGGAATGTCTGAGTGTGACTCTAAATTCTATCCGAATCGCAGTATTAATAATTCTTTTCATAATGCTTACAGTTGACAGGGCCGGTTCTGATATTTTGTGGGCGTTAGAGTAAAATAAAAAATAAAGGTACTAACTATATGTAAAATAATTATATCGCCGTGGTTTATTACTTACAAAACAAACTAGCACATAAATGATTAAAAAAAAATTCTTGTAGTATTTTTAAATGAAAAATCATTAATAATAGTAGTAGTATCTTTCTCTAACACATAAAATGCCTAAATCATTCAATATTTTTTATTGTTTATGTGACATTGATAACCTCACGTAGGTTTTTAATAGTTTTGAGATGAGGGAGTGAAAAATTGAAAAGTACATTATTTTTCTTTACCAACATACGTTGATCTTAGTAATAAGGAATTAGAGTTATTAAGTATGTTAACTCAAGTTTAAGTTTATATATATATATATATGTAAAAATATTTTTAGAAGAGCTTTACCTCTATTTTAGGTTATCCGGTTAGCTCGAATTAGATTAATTATGTGTTAAGAAAAATAATAAACTTGTGTCCCATGGATACTGTTGGTTAAAATGAAAAAAAAAAAAAAAAAAAAAAAAAAGAAGTTAATCTTCTCTCAAGATTCAGTAGATTTTTTTTTTTTTGTTATATATTTTGATTACTAAGATTTAAAGATTAAAATGGACCCATTTGTAAATAAATAAAAAAATGCTTCATCTATTAAATTCAATATTCATTATTTATTATTTTTAAATATTTTATTATAATAAAATAAAATTATTTTAAAAATAGGCCCTTCCTTCCTAGCGCCTTGGGCAATCGCCCCTCGAGACAAGGCTCAATGACTGCCCTAATCATTGATACTTTGCATGTTTTGAAATTTATAGACAAATAATGAACAAATAAGTGTGCTTAAGCAATTTGTTCGACTGAAGCAATACAAATTCGACATGGCTCTTTGACTTAAAAGCTTAATGCCAAGAGATTCTATCAAGAAAGTATATTTTATTCCTCGCCACCTATCTTTTCATCTTAATTGCTATCAACTTTTTGGTATAGCACTTAGCATCAAATACAAAGAATCTCCAAGTAGATATGAGATTTGTCGTCTCTACTAAAAAATAAGAAAGATTTTATGTTCAAGAAAATGATTGGCATATCGTTAAAATTTTGTGATGAAGTTTTTTTTTTTTTTTAGGTACCAAAAGTATTTTTAAGTCGACAACCAAAGACTAATCACTTTTAAAGTACAAAGATTATTAAAGTGGATATACTTCTCCCAACAAAGCTTCTCTATAGATATAACCAATAATCAAATCTTTGTCAATATGCTTAAGAGATTCATTTATTTGTAAATTGTATTAAACTTTGTTAGTCAGATTTTTTATTTATTTTTTGGTTGGAAAAAAAGGCTAAGCGCCCAAAAACAATAGGAAACTACCCCTAAGTTCATCAGCAAACAACAACGTTCAGACAGATGCAAGCCAAGATGCCCAGACCCACATTTTGCTATTTGGCTCAATACTATAACTTGCCAGATAATCAACTACCTTTTTCCTTTCTTGTTTAACATAGCTAACTTCCACTTTCCAAGCTTTGTGGAGTAGCTCCAGGATTGTACTTCAAATTCAACTATAAATGCCCTGCATGGGAGTTTGCTTTTGCATATGAATCACCAAGTTGAGACAATCACTTTCAAACTAAATCTTCCAGCAATCAGATCCCACGCCAATTGTAATCCTTCCATCGCTCCCCACATTTCCACAGCCAATGTAGGGGCAACCCCTAAGTTTCGAATTATAACCGCCACCCACTCACCTTCTTAATCCCTGAGAATCGCATTGTATCCAACTGGCCCTGGATTACCCCTTGATGCTCCATCAGTGTTCACCTGCAACCATTGCATACAAGGCCACATCTTCCATCAGCATGTGGTTCAAAATAGAGAAATTAATTCCAATAATAAGAGTCTGCTCATCTCATACTAGCATTTTGCCCAAAACCTCGTTGTCTTACCGGGACACCATCCTGGGTAATGATTGCCAAATTCCCACCATTTTCCCATTGTTCTCCGTAGGTAGGAACAATAGGAGTAAGCTTGAATGGCTCTCGTCTAGTCCATACCTGGACCATATTTGCCCTACAATACTCGCACCCAGAGGTCATTGCCATAAGTCTTCATCCTCCATCCCAACTTCATAATGCAAGCCTTGTTCATCATGTTGACAGGTCTCTTATTCCAAGCCCTCCCAACTACTTCGGCTAGTATATTGTTTGGCAATTAATCAAATGCATCTTCCTTTCATTTAATTCATGACCCCATATAAACCACCGATGTATCTTTTTCATCTCATGGATGATTGACTTAGGAATTAAAGTAGTCATCATAATGTAGGTTGGCATGGCCCTGGTCACTAAGTTGGCTAAATTTATCCGACTTGCCATAGGCAGACATTGCATCTTCCAACCAGCTAATTTATTCTTGATTTTATCAATTAACCGATGATAAGTTCCTCTCCTCAAAAGGGACCCCTAGGTAGGTTCCCAAGTTGCTTGTTTGTGTAAATCCACATCTCCTAGCGATGTTATTATGACAATCATTGGGAAAATTCTTTGAGAAGTATATCTTTGTCTTTACTTCTTTACCTTTTTATCCTGAGGCTATTCAAAATTTGTCGAGGCATTGCATGATTACATTGATTTGGTCCTCGCTTCTGCAAATAGCAAGGGGTCGTTCGCAAGTATCAGATGAGAAATGCAGAGGCCATGTTTACCTGCATGCATGGGTTTCTATAAGCTCTCTTTCACAACATCCAAGATCAAATGTGATAGCTTATCCATACAAGGAGAGAGGGTCCCCTTGTCCAATCCCTCTCTCAGGGTTGAAGAAATTGATTTTGCACTCACTCCATAAAAGACTCATGGATAACGTTCTAACATAACTCATTATAGTAGCCACCAGATGAAGTTTAACTCTTGATTTCCTCAAGCACCTACTGGATAAAGCACTATTTTAAAAGAAAACTTTAACAGACATTCAAAAAATGCACAAATTCACTTGTGTTTACCTACATAAAAGATAAAAGTAACTAATTCTGTATTAGCATAAATTTTGTGAGTGCAAATTATACTCAAAGAGTTTCATTGTATTCTAAAAAGAAATTTTCATTAGCCCAAGTCTCCCTACTTAGAACAAAAACAGTAGAGTGCAATTCTAAAATTTAAAATTTATAATCTTTAAGACATTTTAAGACTCAACTTGACGTTAGTTTATCTCTTCTTTTACACTTCAACAACCATTCCCACCAACAGATGTCGACCTTTTATATATCCAATGATCATGTATTACTAATTAACTAACACCATAAAAAAAAAAAAAAGTGATTCTAGATAAGATCAAATTATTTTAATTATTCTAACGTGTGATAAATTATTAAACTTATGTATCAAGTATGACATTGTTTTCCATTAACTCAAATATATATATACATACACGTAGGAATGTCTGAGTGTGACTCTAAATTCTATCCGAATAGCATTATTAATAATTCTTTTCATAATGCTTACAGTTGACAGGGCCGGTTCTGATATTTTGTGGGCGTTAGAGTAAAATAAAAAATAAAGGTACTAACTATATGTAAAATAATTATATCGCCGTGGTTTATTACTTACAAAACAAACTAGCACATAAATGATTAAAAAAAAATTCTTGTAGTACTTTTAAATGAAAAATCATTAATAATAGTAGTAGTATCTTTCTCTAACACATAAAATGCCTAAATCATTCAATATTTTTTATTGTTTATGTGACATTGATAACCTCACGTAGGTTTTTAATAGTTTTGAGATGAGAGAGTGAAAAATTGAAAAGCACATTATTTTTCTTTACCAACATACGTTGATCTTAATAATAAGGAATTAAATTTATTAAGTATGTTAACTCAAGTTTAAGTTTATATATATATATATATATATATATATATGTAAAAATATTTTTATGAGAGTTTTACTCCTATTTTAGGTTATCCGGTTAGCTCAAATTAGATTAATTATGTGTTGAGAAAAATAATAAACTTGTGCCCCATGAATACTGTTGGTTAAAACGGAAAAAAAAAAAAAAAAGAAGTTAATCTTCTCTCAAGATTCAATAGATTTTTTTTTTTTGTTATATATTTTGATTACTAAGATTTAAAGATTAAAATGGACTCATTTATAAATAAATAAATAAATAAAAAATGCTTCATCTATTAAATTCAATATTCATTATTTATTATTTTTAAATATTTTATTATAATAAAATAAAATTATTTTAAAAATAGGCCCTTCCTTCCTAGGGCCTTGGGCAATCGCCCCTCGAGACAACGCTCAATGACTGCCCTAATCATTGATACTTTGCATGTTTTGAAATTTATAGACAAATAATGAACAAATAAGTGTGCTTAAGCAATTTGTTCAACTGAAGCAATACAAATTCGACATGGCTCTTTGACTTAAAAGCTTAATGCCAAGAGATTCTATCAAGAAAGTATATTTTATTCCTCGCCACCTATCTTTTCATCTTAATTGCTATCAACTTTTTGGTTTAGCATTTAGCATCAAATACAAAGAATCTCCAAGTAGATATGAGATTTGTCGTCTCTACTAAAAAATAAGAAAGATTTTATGTTCAAGAAAAAAAATGATTAGCATATCGTTAAAATTTTGTCATGAAGTTTTTTTTTTTTTTTTTTGGTACCAAAGGTATTTTCAAGTTGACAACCAAAGACTAATCACTTTTAAGGTACAAAGATTATTAAAGTGGATACACTTCTCCCAACAAAGCTTCTTTATAAATATAACCAATAATCAAATCTTTGTCAATATACTTAAGAGATTCATTTATTTGTAAATTGTATTAAACTTTGTTAGTCACATTTTTTTTTTTTGGGTTGGAAAAAAAGGCTAAGCGCCCAAAAACAATAGGAAACTACCCCTAAGTTCATCAGCAAACAACAACGTTCAGACAGATGCAAGCCAAGATGCCCAGACCCACATTTTGCTATTTGGCTCAATATACTTGCCAGATGATTTCCTTTCTTGTTTAACATAGCTAACTTCCACTTTCCAAGCTTTGTGGAGTAGCTCCAGGATTGTACTTCAAATTCAACTATAAATGCCCTGCATGGGAGTTTGCTTTTGCATATGAATCACCAAGTTGAGACAATCACTTTCAAACTAAATCTTCCAGCAATCCAGATCCCACGCCAATTGTAATCCTTCCATGGCTCCCCACATTTCCACAGCCAATGTAGGGGCAACCCCTAAGTTTCGAATTATAACCGCCACCCACTCACCTTCTTAATCCCTGAGAATCGCATTGTATCCAACTGGCCCAGGATTACCCCTTGATGCTCCATCAGTGTTCACCTGCAACCATTGCATACAAGGCCACATCTTCCATCAGCATGTGGTTCAAAATAGAGAAATTAATTCCAAAAATAAGAGTCTGCTCATCTCATACTAGCATTTTGCCCAAAACCTCGTTGTCTTACCGGGACACCATCCTGGGTGAATATTTGCCAAATTCCCACCATTTTCCCATTGTTCTCCGTAGGTAGGAACAATAGGAGTAAGCTTGAATGGCTCTCGTCTAGTCCATAACTGGACCATATGTGCCCTACAATACTCGCACCCAGAGGTGATTGCCATAAGTCTTCATCCTCCATCCCAACTTCATAATGCAAGCCTTGTTCATCATGTTGACAGGTCTCTTATTCCAAGCCCTCCCAACTACTTCGGCTAAACCCCATATAAACCACCGATGTATCTTTTTCATCTCATGGATGATTGACTTAGGAATTAAAGTAGTCATCATAACGTAGGTTGGCATGGCCCTGGTCACTAAGTTGGCTAAAGTTATCCGACTTGCCATAGGCAGACATTGCATCTTCCAACCAGCTAATTTATTCTTGATTTTATCAATTAACCGATGATAAGTTCCTCTCCTCAAAAGGGACCCCTAGGTAGGTTCCCAAGTTGCTTGTTTGTGTAAATCCACATCTCCTAGCGATGCTATTATGACAATCATTGGGAAAATTCTTTGAGAAGTATATCTTTGTCTTTACTTCGTTACCTTTTTATCCTGAGGCTATTCAAAATTTGTCGAGGCATTGCATGATTACATTGATTTGGCCCTCGCTTCTGCAAATAGCAAGGGGTCGTTCGCAAGTATCAGATGAGAAATGCAGAGGCCATGTTTACCTGCATGCATGGGTTTCTATAAGCTCTCTTTCACAACATCCAAGATCAAATGTGATAGCTTATCCATACAAGAAGAGAGGGTCCCCTTGTCCAATCCCTCTCTCAGGGTTGAAGAAATTGATTTTGCACTCACTCCATAAAAGAATCATGGATAACGTTCTAACATAACTCATTATAGTAGCCACCAGATGAAGTTTAACTCTTGATTTCCTCAAGCACCTACTGGATAAAGCACTATTTTAGTCTATTCTCATTAATCACCTCTAGTGTATATCCTTGTTACGTATATCCTTATCTTTATCATCTTTAGAAACCCTAACTAGGTTTTGTATATATCTGCTCATGTTAGGGTTTTGTATATATATGCTCATGTGTATATATATATGGCGCAATCACATCAATAAAACATCAACTTCCAATATTACGTTTACTCTGTTATTTTCTTTTTGCCCTTAGGTGGTAACTAGAGGTGGATGTCACTGAAGTGCAAGTTATTCACTTGTGGCATATTAGGAATATTAGCTTACGTCAAGTGTTGCTGGCACATACTCTTTTGCATATTCGGCTTTCTAGTTACACGAGAAAATTGAATTCTAAACATTTTAGATATTATTCAGACCTCTCACCACTATATCACACTTAGTGGCCTTTTTGTATATTGGGTTTGAGAAATCATAGTTGTTGACATGGGAAAAAAAAAAATCTCCCTGCTTTGTTCAATCCAATTACTCTAAATTAGAAAGAGCACTTAATATCTCATTCTTATCATCTTGTTTGTGCTCATATCAAAATAAAATAAAAAAATAATGAGATATAAAGCAATGTTAAATTTGTTGGTGTATGTATAAAAGTCAATCATGAGATGAATGTAATAACATATATTATATCACATTTCAAAGTAATAATATATTTTGTTTTAATATATACGTAATATAACTTAATATGATAGATGTCCTTAGAATAGTTTTATTATTCTTTAAACATCCCTAGTCAAGTATTATTACAAATAGGGATGGCAATAAACTATGAAAGCTAGTATGTATAGTGACTAATGACTTCAAGTCATGGATAACATTGTTAAAGGACAAGCATACAGGACAAACCCACTATGAAAATGTTACATGGGTTGTCATATATCATTATGAATTCTCATATGATATAGTGCATATAGTCTTTTGGTCTTAACTCACCATGGCTCCTTATATAAGGACTCACACACTTTCATATTGTCTTGTGTCGCATTTAACTAAGATGATTTAAGGCAATAATTGAGCATATAATGAATCAAGTGAAATGATGTAACTGATGTAGATGATATTTTATCCCTTTTATATGTATAGGAAGAGTAATATCCTCAAGCCCTTTGATTGAGTAAAATTAAGAAATGTATAGTTGTGCTTAAATATATCAACATATGATATTAATCATTTGTTTTATTTAGTCTACTCAATGTCAATACATGTAGGTTGAACATTGATGGGAATAACACATTTCACTCCTTCAATTCAATATGAATATCAGTACAAAAGAGATTACATGACATAATATTGGTCACAAATTGGGTGAATGTCGAATCATACACGTTTGTATTACTTGGATGGCAATGATGTGTTATTAGATGCTGCTTACTATCTATGATTCAAAAATAGGTTATTGCCAATACAATAAAAATTACCTACAGAATCACATAGAAGAGTAGTAATAGAAATAAACTAATTTATTATTAAGACTCAATATCATATTATGGTATATTTTATATTATAACGATATTAAATGATAATATCATGTGATATTATATTATTAATGTAATATCAAATATATTATGTGATATTTATTTAATGTAAGTGTAATATTAAATAATGAGGTTATATAATATTAAGATAATATCATATGACAATATGTTGGGCTATCTCTCCTTACTCTATGAAATGGGCATAGGAGAGTGCCAAACCCTAGCTCTAAATAAGAGATTTAAGAGTGCCAAATCTCATGCTTCCAAAATGGTAGAAAACCCCAAAGCTCCTTTGAGATGAGTCTCCTAGCAGAAATGCATAGAGGGAGTTATCATTCCCTCCTTGTGGATACTATAGAGACAAATCTACCTATCTTTCTTGGTGGTTCAGATTTAAACTCCAAAGAAAAAGGCAACATTCTTCATTCGTTATCTTCATCTGTGTCCTTGCACATGTTTTTGTAAACAGTTTTGATGAAGAAAAATTCCACTATACCTATGTGCACTGAGAAATCCAGCAATAGTTACCCTTAGATTCATAGCCCACCCTAGAAACTCTTATAAATCGTATTGAGGCAATTAATCAATTATATAAGCCTCATTATCACGGGTCCACATATTTTTTGACGTTTCCTGTCTATTTTTTCATTGGTAAAAAAATATTATTTTTAATAATTTAATAATTCATTCGGTATTATTTTACTATATGTTGACAAAAATGGAATAAGACGGCATATGGCTTAAAGTGTGAGGACAAAGTATTCTCTCCCCGTTATCACTCTTATTTTTGGGGTTTTTTATTATCCTAGTTCCCATTCAACATTATATATGAAAATGGTTCCGTTCAAAATTATTTATTAAATTAAATCTCTTTTTTATAAAATAATATTTTAATTTATATTCAAATAAACAAAACGTCAAAATATTATTTTTCCAACTCAAAACACTATTTTTGGCAAGCAAAACGCCATGCATTTTTAGCCTTTTTGCTTAAAAAATGACGTTTTGACTATAATTTTTTATTTTTGACGTTTTGTTTATTTAAACATAAATTAAAATATTAATTTATTAAAAAAATCCAATTTCGTAAATAATGTTAAACAAAATTCGTTTCCTTAAATAACATTGTCCAAGAATCCTTTTTTTTTTTTTGAAAAAAAATAACCTACTTTTGTCACTTATATATAGTCGGATCACTTAGACGATTAGAGTAGGCTTGGAACATCTGACCTATTCAATTTTTCTTGTTGTACAAGTCAAATTTGTCTCAACTCTTTGGTTGGAAGCAAATTTAAGAAAAAGATTAATGTCATAAAAATATTATGATTTCCTCAATTTGAAAAGCAGCAAAGAAACATCTTGACAATGAGTTTTCAACTCTTGCCATCTTAGATCTCACATCTCTCACCTGCTTTTCAGCAAATAATAATTTGTACACATGTGAGAAAGGAATCACTCCATGTTGATGTTCAAGCCCTAATTGGTTGAATATGGTGAAGAGAGTTGATCTTGACAATGACTTCCCTAATTAGCTAGCCTGGTTGCTGCATCTTCAACTTTCACATGACCCTTTATTTAAAAAGTTGTAAAAAAAAAGTATAAAATAATATTGTTATTATTATAAATTCATTAATCATTATTTTATATTTTTTTTACTAAAGATATTGTCCCCAACTAGATAAATTTATAGTGAATAATCATGTCAGAAGGTATATGTTTCATAAAAATCCTATGATCAAAAAAAAAGTTTTATCTATAAAAAAATTTATATAAATTCAAATATTTACTCATTACAAATCTTAAGCCAAACACTAAAGAAAATTTTCTCCTCAAATGTTAACGAAGTTGAGAGATGCGTCTTTCAACCCCAAAGAAAATGATAAATAAAAATTTATAACAAGAGGTGTATAAGTTCAAATTATCATAGGCATTTTAGACTCAAGCATTCTAAAGCTACACATTCCACATCAAAGAAGAATCGAGCTTAGGAGTGAGATGGATTTGACTAAGCAAAGTGGTAGGGACTATCCATGTGGTTAATTCAATGGAAAAGTAGAGTTTAGCAGAGAAAGATGAGGGTTGAAAAGAGATTTGGGAGGAGAGAATCGTGTGCATATCATATCATATGATTTTTAATGAATTAATATTAACAATCCTATGTTAATAATATATATATATATATATATATATAGAGAGAGAGAGAGAGAGAGAGAGAGAGACATCCAATCTAAAGAACATTTTCAAGTAGCACTAAATTACTGTTAAAGATTTTTTATTCCATGTTCATATTAGAACCAAGGAACACCAAAAAAGAGAAAGCATCCAAAATATTTATCAAATCTCAAATAGAGAGAAAGAAAGGGATGGACTTGCTTAGAGCAGGGACCTGCCATTAATAATTAGTCACCTGAATATAATGAATTCTAAGAAAAAATACCCAGCATAATTCAACCAAATAAAAAACATTTATTGAATTGACTAGCACAATCATTATTTTAACACCAAAAAAAATTAAATCAATCCAAACAAAATTATTCTGACATAGACAAAGAGCTATTTAGATATGTGATGAATTTCAAATAATAGTAATAAATAATTAGATTACTTTAAAATTAAATTAAATACATATATAAAAATAATATATATATATATATATATATATATATATATGTAATATACAATTATAAAGTTTGATATGTGATACTTAAAAAATGAAAAAAAAAATACATATATGCAATTCGATTAAGATTTTTACAGATTTTGAAAAAGTTAATCTGCAATCCAATTAGCAAGTTATGGATTGAAAATTTTGTAATTCAACTACATCACAAAGCAATCAGTTCAATTCAAAATCCTTATAATTCACTTCAGTTCGGATAAATTTGTGTGGGTTTGTTTGGATTTTGTCCATCCCTACTTAGATCAAATAATCTTGAGTTCAAATTTTTTAAGTCACACCAATTTGAAATAATTTGTATGTTTATTATTTTTTATTTTAGATCGAGAATTAGCTCTCTTTTAAACAAGTCAAATCTAATGAGACCCAATTTTAAATAAGCTCAAAAAATCATGCCTGACTCAATTTTTAATGGGCCAAACCTGAATTTTAAGGCTGGACCTATTTTTGACAATGTTATTTGAAACTCAAAAAAATATCACAGGAAACTGATATAAAAATGACAAAATGAAAAATGATAGATTCATGGCTTATATTATTTCTTTCCCACTTGAAAATCTGTCTTGTATGCTTTTCCAAATAAGCAAGAAAATAGAGTTAAATGTAAATGTGTCTGTATGCAAAATTATTGAGGGGTCCATTTGGTGTTCCCCACATGCGGATGGATAAGCATAATGCCTAACTGTGCAATCTAAAAATGAACAATCAATCTAGTAATGATGCCCTCCATGATTCAAATAAATTCATAAGTTTGTTCTATATTCATTCTATTATGAAACCAATAATTTTTTTCCCTTTTCGTGGCGTAGCACTATAAAAATAATAATTTTTTTTATTAAATATTAATATAATTATATTCATAAAATTCAACTAATATTCTTATGTTTCATAGTATAAAATAATATGAAATAATTATTACATTTTAAACATTATTTCATATAAGCAAAATAAATATTAGAAGAGAGATTACTAAAATTTCAACTTAAAGGTCATGAAAGAGATCAATCATGGGATGTAAATATCAATATAAGTGTTGAAGATGAAACCCCATTTTCACAAATATATTATTAACTATAAGCATAAATTGAGATATTTTCAAACTTGAAGGCTGTGTAGGAATAATTGCTCTGAATGCGTACAAATTCTGACATGAAAGCACGTTGTGGACTGTGTGTATACACAAAGACACCATATCGCATCCAGCAACTAACAAGATTATTATTAAGAGTGATAACTAAAGTAGTTCGACATTTGCATGTGAAAAACACAAGTTGTTGGATTCGAAAAATTCTTGGAATTATTGTCTGTATATTATACGATTTTCAGGGGAAGTGGAGAACCGAAGACGTATTCAAATATATGATTGGTGCTAAAGGAAAGCTGAATATTGTACTAATCAAAATGGCAGATCTAATCCTTAAATAAATAAATTAAATTAAATTATCTAAAACCATTGCCATCATTCATTATTAAGCTTCTTCCAGTTAGTCTCGTGATGTTCATTGTACTTAGACACCCAGTTCTTGGATCCTTCAACTCCTCTTTTATTTCTTTTTTTTTTAAAAAAAAATAATTGATGAGTTAGGCCTTAGAGATTCATTAGGGTCGGGTATGTTTCAAGACTTAAAAAATATTTACAAAGGTTCGTATAGATCACTCATCAACAAAAATTTTACATTGATTGCAGAACTCAAATCCATATCCTTTTGAGATATAAATCATATCTTTGTTAACTGGACTAACGATGTTTATTAGCTCTTTTATTTCTTATTCTACTTTTTCACGTGTAGTTAAAAATTAAGTTATTGAAAATGTCAAATAAAGATTGATTTAGTTAGTAAATATAACTATACCCCATATAAGGGTGTAGGTTCTAATTTCATTAGCGATGTGAAGATTGAAGACCTTATTGAGATAATTTGTAAATATCTCCATAAGTATTTTTTAAGTCTTGAAACTTATCTTAACTTTAATGAGTTTATTAAACTCAACTCTCTTAAACTTTTTTATAAAAAAATATTCAAAATAATTTTTTCGATCAGTTAAAAAAGAATGAAATAGGTGTAGAAATAAGAGTTCAAAATTCTTAAAAGAAAATTACTCTACAATTTGCAACACAATTTGAATTCACATAGAATTCTATATGGAAGTTTTCATACTTGTTAGATATTTTAAATGTTATCACTTGATATTGAACTAAGAGTCAAATTATATCTGATCTATTAAGAGCAAAGAAACGACACAAATTGGATGGCGTGATATAGGGTTGCGTAATTTATACAATTTAAAAGAATTGGTTGCAACCATTAGAATACAATTTACAATAATTTATGTCAACACATGGATTGTTTTAAGAGCAATCTTAAAAAGAGATTTCATAATTTATTAGGTGGGCCAAAATTTTTAATTACAATTAATTTATTGGGTTATAGTTCATTCTTATAATAATGTAAAATAAGACGTATGATTCATTTGAAAAAAATTATAGAGTTGTATTATTAAGGTGAAAATTACGATAGTTACATAAAATAATAAAAAATAATATGACATAATAAGATCTATTAAAAATAATTAAAATAAATATAAGTAACTCAATAAAATCATTAGAAATAGTCTTAAATCATTAATCTGTCAATGGTGACAAAAAGGTAATTATATATTTAAATGTCTCCCTATTTATACGAAGTCTTCCGAATCAAGTCGATATATAATTTCATCTTTTTTTCGGAGCTGTTCTGAATTAGGACAAATCCAATGAACATAGACGTAAAAATTGCAATCGTGATTGATTCAACATATGATTTGTCTTGTACTTCCTATACCTTTTGCTCTAAGCAAGGCTTGCGGTTTAGAGTCTCGTAAAACCACGTGTCCCTTTGTCCTGCCTATGCATGCCTTGTACCTTTCATAGATCCAACACGAAGGCACACCACATGTTGGCAGTTTTAATTCTTATCATGAAATCATAATAAATTAGGACATAGTCAACAATGTTAATCATACAATTTCTATCTTTACAAAATGGGAAAAGGGGTCTAGCTTCTTGCTAGGCTTTCTCTATTGTCATGGATAAATGACAACATTTTATTTTTACAAAGCATTATTACATAGCACGCATCACTTTACGCATCTCTAAAGTGGTGATCATTCATTTATTACCCAATATAAGAACATCCCAACAGAGAAGTCGGATCCAAAAGAAAAGTTGTGTGTATACTCTTTTGCACACATACTGCAAATATATCTTTGTTTTAGTTTAATTGAAGGGTAAAAATATAAATAAAAAATAAGAAAGATAAAAAGTGGAAAAGATAAAAATAAGGTGTAAGTGTAAATATATAAATGTATGTGTCATATATATATATATATATAGAGAGAGAGAGAGAGAGTGAGAGATATTTTTGCCTTCAAATTATTACTTCAAGTTAAGAATAAAAGTAACATTCGTATAGATAAATAAATAACTTAATAAGATTTATTTTTATTATTAATTTAAAATATAAAAGTTTATTTTGTTAAATTTAAAATGTGAGAGTTTTTTTTTTTATTTTAGAAAATAATTTTATTTACTTTTAGAGAAATTTTAGAGAAAAAAAAAAGTTCTCTCTCTACATATATAATGGTCACCCCATTTTATTTACTTTAGTTTAATGGATTTGAGTCTGATTTGATGATAGATCAAACGGGTTTTGACAGAAGAATCAAATTCTTCATTTGAATTAAAGAGATGGAATAAAATTATAATCAAATCTGTAATAGTATTTGGGTAATACATCAAGAGATTTGGAGTTTGATTCCGTAAGGGAAAAACTGAAATGAAATGAATGAAAATAATTAGAAACTTGAACAATGATTTCCTCCTCTTTTTTTCTTAAGATATCAAATAATAAAATAATTAAAAAATAATACATAGTCTGGTTAACTTCTGTTAAGTTCATATTTTAACAGGGTAGCTGTGTAATTTGAGCTTGTATCTTAATTTTACTCTTCGCTTTCTTCTTGAATGGATTCAGAGGAATTGAAAATATTCTTCTATGAAGCTGAAATATATTGTTTTAATTTTCATTCATGTAATTTTTTTCCGTAGTTTTCAAAAATATAAAAAGAAAAATTTAACTATCATTTCAAAATTATTTCCCAATTTATTACATTACATCACATAAATCTTATCATGATAATTTTAATCAAAATTCATACTCTTCCATCAAAATTTCTTTTTGTTTTTAGTTTATTTTAATATTTTTTACTCAATTTCAAATATCTCATATATTTTTTCTCATATTTAATCTATATTTTTTTTTCTTCTATTCGAAATTTTTTATTGGAAACAAATTCAAATTCATTTCTTGGATGTGTTTTTATTTTTGCATTGTCATTTTCTAAAAAAAAATATTTGGTCTGTTTTTATTATAATTTTCATATTTACTTGTTTTATATCCATTTAATATCTAACCATCACCCTTAATGAATTTTATTGTATCACTAGTTATTTCTATTCAAAAAAAAAAAAAAAGCCAATAAGATATAAAAATACTATAATAATTTTCTAAAATACTGAAAATATTTTTTTCTATTTTCAGTTTTTATTTTAAAAATTTGTATGAAAATTTTTTATTTATTAAATCAAGCATATTTTCAGGGTTTATTTCTATTTTCAATAAAAATAAAAACAGAAAACATCTAAAGCAAACTGTTGAATTATCACAAACAATAATCTACAACTAAATCTCCTTTTTCATATATATAAACTAAACTATTTTTTTGGATGCAATTGAAATCACATGTCAAGAAATTATCTAGAATTATGTAAATTAATTTGAGTAGAGATATAAAATCCTACTAATAATTTCTTTGGGCTTTGGTGAGATTTTACTTTTGGTTGTATTTTAATATTTCTAAACTATCTTAAATAGATAGTTTTGAAAATTTAGCAAATTAAGAAGTTCTTTTTTTGTTGTTGACAACTGGTATCACAGACACAAATTTGGGAAATGAATATTTGTTGAAAATTTTCTGATAGCATTCACACTTTTCTACAAATATATAAAAATGTGAATGAATAAAAGCATTATTATTATTATAAGTAAAATATTAATACAATTAATTACTATTAAATTCATTAAAAGGGCATAAACCTGATTAGTTCATATTTTCTATAAAAAATTATTCACATAAAACTAAAATGAATTACTTATTCTGATAATTTAGACAAATAAAGGAATAATATTTGAAATTATTGAAAGGAAAAATAGTAGTGCGTAGTGCCTCTGCTATAATTGTTATGGGGTATCTCACTCTCTTCTCTTTTTTTTTTTTCTTTTTTTTTGACATATGATTTTTTTAGTTCACAAAATTACGCAAAATAATTCTATTAGTCATAACTATCAACGCAATTTTGACTGACTCTCTATTTAATCATCCACGTCATTACCACCCAGAAACGCACTGGGACCCATGCCAGCATGAAATGATTTGGAGGAATTCAGTATTATAAAATGTACAGCTAGGATTTCTTTTACCGGTTTGCATCGTCATCAGATTTATACATAAACAATGGAAGGTTCCTGTCGTCGTTGATGTTCACGTTCATATTCAGAGAGACACAGAAGAAGGAGCTATACGCAGATACACAGGTACAGAGGAAAAAGGAGCCTCTGCTTTCATTTCCTTTCCTTTCCTTTCCTTTGTACTTGCCTTTGTATTCTCTTTCATAAATTCCGAGTAAAATACAGAGACAAGAAAAGGGATTACTGATCATTTATAATTCTGAACACCCTTTTGCTGTCTTCTTGCGTTCTTTTTTCTGTTTTTCTTCCTCACTTCCAAAAAAGAGTGTAAATGCATGTTTCGAGCGGATAAATCGAATTTTTCTCTCCTAAAATATCTGTTCAATTGATGTGTACAGAGACACTGGTCTTTGCTGTGAGCTTCAGAGTTATAAATTGAGTTTTCATTCTCATTTTTCATACCCACGCGTGATTTCCGTCTTTCTTTTGAAAACGGAGAAACTTGAAATCAGGCTTCCCATTTTTGTTTTAATAGCACTCAAGTAGCATTTTTGTTCCCACGCTACCAGACTCGGATTTGAAATGCAAAAGGGTCTGAGATAAAGGTGTGAATTTAAAACTTCTTTGCCTTTTTGAGTTGCTTTGAATTTCATTAGATAAATTCCTTCAAGGTTTTGAGCCATTCTTGTTTACTAGAATTCTGGGTCATTTTGTTTCTGGGTTAATTATGCGAAGGTTGATTTTTGGAGAGCAGTGGAGTGGGTTATCCTTGAATCATACATTAGCTAAATATAAAACTTCTATGTTTTTCTGAGTTGCTTTCAGTTTCATTAGCTAAATTCCTTGAAGGTTTTGAGCCTTTCTTGTTTAATAGAGTTCTGGGTAATTTCGTTTCTGGGTTAATTTAGTGAAGGTTGATTTTTGGAGAGCAGTGGAGTGGAGTATCCTTGAATCATACATAAGGGGTTTGTTGCAGAGAGCAATTCGGGAGAGAAGATGAATAACTCAGTTTCAGATCACAGTTTTTACGTTGACAGTGATGAAGATGAGGAAAAGGAGTTCAATAAAGGTGAAGAAGAGGACGGAAACGATTCAGATTCTTCCAATTACTCGAATGAAAACCAGAATCAGAACAAACCCAGTTCCTACAACACCACGTGGCCTCAGAGTTACAGGTTTGCTCCTCTGACCTGTTTTTCTCTTCCTTAGATTTCTGAATATTTATTGGCTTTAGATTTCTGATTTTTCTTGGCTATGCGACGAGTCTATCTTGTTTTATTTGTCCTTTCTTTCTGAAAATGTCAAGAGATTTTGATGTTTTATTGGAAACTGGTTTATTTCATCTTTTTTTTTTTCTCTTACTACCTTTTGTTTTCTTTGCTAATATACATGGAAGTAAATTTTTTTATGAGCTTTTGTATTTAATTTTAGCTAACGATGTCAATCTGGATACAGCATCTATTTTTCATTTGGTCAAGTTTGTAAGGGGATCTTTTTCCGGGGAAACAGTGGTTTCCGGAGGAATCTTTGGTTGTTGGGTTATTATGTCTTGTGTCACTCCTTTTGCTGAACAAAGTCTGGACTGACTAAGAGTAAAAAGACCTTTTGTGCCAACAAAAAATTGGGTCTCTACTCAATAGAGATGATTTCGGAATGACCCTAGAAATATCTAGGCTCATTTCCCCTCTGCAACATTTGGAGTCATTTCTTCTTCTGGTAATATGCAAAATGGATATTTTTCTTGAATGAGATCAATTGCTGTGAACAGTCAATTGCTCAAACTTATTTTATTTTGCCTGAGGTGATGCTTATATAATGAAGGTTATAATTTACAATTATATCTTGCCTGTAAACCAGTTTTACACAGTGAAATGTGAATCCGTGGTAGATTTGTATTCTTATTCTTGTAATCATATGCATCAATTTGAATACTTATTCTATTTGTTATGATTGTTTCAGGCAGTCAATTGATCTATATAGTAGCGTACCATCTCCAAATATTGGGTTTTTGGGAACCCCTTCATTGTCCAGATTAAGCAGCTCCTTTCTTTCTTCATCTTTAACAAGAAGACACACTCCCGAAACACTACCTTCAGTAACAAAACCTCTGTTACAGCCACCAGTTGAAGAGCATCAGAAACGTAGCTCGCATTCCTTGCTTCCCCCAATTCCTTCAAGGAGGTCATCAATTAGGAAGGATTCCAAGGTTTCTCACGAAGTTCCAATTTCTCGTCACTGCTCTTATGGACAAGCCGTGCTTAATGGTAAGTCATTCAATTTCACTATACACATTGATCTATGCTAGGGGTAGGACATCTGTTGCAAGAGAATTAAGGACTCCCTTTTCTTCAGACAAAAAGAAAAAAGAGAAAAAGATAAAGGAGGAAGCAAAAAAGAATAAGAAATAATGAGGAAACTAATAATAATTAAACTTAAAAAAAGAAAGGAAACTTTGACTGGCGTATCTTCATCAATTTTAAAGGAATGATTATTTTCTGATCAATCATATTTGGCAGTAATCTCCCAGAAAAAAGGTAAAACTTGTTCTTTTTTCGGAGAGAGATTCATTATGCAGATTTGGATTATATGCCAATTGCCAAGAGACAGCGGCCCCATGTGTATGATCATGGAATCGCAACTTGTAATATTAGCCCCACAGCTGCAAACTCTACTCAATCTGTTCCCCCAATAGCGAGGACCACATTAGCCAATGATGTAACCTTTTTAAGCTTATCAGCCCTTAGAAACTAAAATGGCTAAAAGCATTTTGTCAACGTCATTTGTTTGGATTGATCATATAATTGTTTTCTTTCATTTCTAAGTTGAATTTAATCTTATATATTGAGTGAGTCTCTTCTAAAACCAAAAAGGTGCATATGGATACTTTTTTTTCTTTAGCTTTGAGCTTTTTTATTTCCCTATGTTTTTTAATATTTATGAAAATTATAATTTAGGGTCATTGTGTAAATAAATATCCAAAACTACTTGAAACATGAAATGCTTACTTTATAAAAAATTAGTAGACCACATAAAGTCATTCACTGTGCACTTACAAACTAGAATAAGCATATATATCTTATTCTTATTTTGGCTTTTGCAGGCATAAATGTTCTCTGTGGTGTGGGAATCCTTTCTACCCCTTATGCTGCCAAAGAAGGTGGATGGCTTGGGCTATCTATCTTGTTTATTTTTGCAATCCTTTCCTTCTATACTGGGATCCTCTTGCGTTACTGCTTGGATAGTGAACCTGGGCTTGAGACATACCCTGACATTGGCCAAGCTGCTTTTGGTCGTGCAGGACGTATTGCCATTTCGGTAAGTCTGCTTTTGGATATCAAATGTGTATTGTTTATATTTGTATATTTTCATTAAACTATGGAAGAAGCACGTGGAATATGCTTTAATAACTTGCTTCTGCTTTATTTTTGCTGTGGATGCAGATAATACTATACGTGGAATTATATGTAAGTACAGCTGCCTTCACTCAGTGAGTATTCATTTGGAGTCTCATGCATTTTTGTTATTGTCATGGCACAACTATATAACTTAGGATAAAATTTATTGAGTTGAACCAATTTGAATCGTTTTGACTTAACCCTAGGTCCATATTCAGGATCTCATAGGCTGATCTCATCTCATGATTTTGGCTTAGCCTCTGTTATATGACAAGTTGCAGAGTGCTTGTACTCTTTTAATATGGTTGGCAATTTTCTATCAGGTTCACGTGTTTATGAAATGGCTGGTTATTTATGTTTGGGTTTGTTCAAGTAACCCTTCATAATTCATCTTGTTGTTCTCTTCTACCATGATTTAAAGCGGCTAAGAGTTAGCATTTGGAAATTTGAAAGCTAAAAGATTTCTGAGGTTTATCTTATATTGTCATTTTCACACTAGATTGACTCTTTTAAACTTTCAGTAGTTTTCTGCGAAATAAAGTATATGTCTGTAAGAGTCTCTGAAGAGGCATTACTTAAGGAAGAATGTGCCTGATGTCTGTATCCCATCATCTTAGCCTTCAATGCCGACTTATGGCATGACATGTGATGGCATTTATGCATATTGGCATTCATCGACAAAATCACATAGGCCCCAAATAGCTAATTCTTCTAGGTCACTCATTAAGTCTATATTTTCAGAAACTTAAGTAACCATCTACACCCCACACTATGAAATCTCCACTTGGTAACACCAGGTCCCCTCCACTTTTTATTTTCCAAAACTGCATCATTTCATTTATGAGGCACAACATTTTTCAACCAGTATGTAGATGACAACTACAATAACTGTTAGAGTAAAGCATAGAAATGCTTTGGTTAGAGCGAAGTGTGAAATATTATGAAGAATGGTTATTCAGTCATTGCTGGATTTTTTTTTTTTTTTCCATATTAAATACAAACTCAAGAGACTTGATTTTCTTTACTGAAACAAGATGCTTTCTTGTGGTTTTATTTGTATTCTTGGACTTCCGAGGCAGTCTGTCATCATTAAGTCAGAGACTGTGACCCTTGTTACAGTTGCCTCTGCATACTCAAACAATGAACTTAACGAGATATGGAATTGAATATTTACATTCCTTGTAGATATGCATACAAGTTTATTGGTCAAATAATTAATACTATTGTGAAATACTAATACTTGGTATTGGTTGGTCACACAACTTGTCCTTGTAGATTTATAGTTTTGGTAGCAATCACTTCACCTATGAAAATTCCTTCATGCAGGCTTGTTGCATTGAATATATAATTTTGGAGGGTGACAACTTGTCTTCACTATTTCCAAATGCGTGCATAAGTTTATGTGGAATTGAATTGAATTCTCACATCCTGTTTGCACTGATGACCACCTTGGCTGTTCTTCCAACTGTTTGGCTCCGTGACCTAAGTATTCTCAGTTACATTTCAGGTAGGAACTGCATTTTAACTGTTAATTATGCACTATTTGAGATCTAGAGCCATTCTTTGTCTGATTGTCCTTTGATCCTATGGAATGATCACTCCTTATATATCCTATCCTTTTATGCACCCACCTTTAATTCAATCAACTCTTGAGAGGTCATATTTCTTGTCAAAAACCGATTCAACCTAAAAGCTTAAGCTGCTAGGAGAAGGCCTAGGATAGGTTTTATTATATCCAACATGCCTCGCACACAAAAGCCTTTTGGGCTTGAAGTGTGAAAGTAGCACAAGTCCACCCATACCATGTGCTGAAATTGTATTTAAATGTAATTTTGTTAAGAAAGTGTTGGTGGGGAGATTTGATCCCCTAATCATGAGGTCATAGAAGCTCTAATACTATATCTAAAATAGGTTTAATATTATATCCAACATTTCTTTAAGTGATAAGTCTCATTAGGTGACAGTGACATGCAGAAGCATAGCATATAAAGATGCAACATCCTTTAAGTGATAACCCATCTATATCCTATGGTCCACTTTGACTTAACATCAATCTGTTTGAAGGAGTGGAATTGGCTTAGTGGTCACCACCCATCTTGCAAAGGCTTTGTGAGCTTCCCCTCTCTTGTTCTCCCAATTTATTCTTCTTATTCTTTACCCATGCATGTAGCTTGTGTTATGTAGTCAGTGATCACACATATTACTGTATTATCAACTTTATTTCAAAAGAATGTTGTAACCATTCCCCTTATTTGTTCTAGCTGGTGGAGTTATTGCATCAATTTTGGTGACTCTCTGCCTGCTCTGGGTTGGCGTTGTTGATGAAGTTGGATTTCATAGCAAGGGGACAACTACACTGAATCTTGCAACTCTTCCTGTTGCTTTGGGTCTCTATGGTTATTGCTACTCAGGACATGCTGTGTTCCCAAACATCTATACATCAATGGCAAATCCAAACCAGTTTCCTGCAGTACTCTTGGCATGGTAAACCAAAAATACTTCTAGGTTTAGATCTTATGTTTTGTACAACGTGCAAGTATATTAAGAAATATATTTAACCTTTCTAAGAATAGTTGATCATCTGACTATGCACGTAAAATATAGAATGTTATATCAAAATCTTACCTTTTGTCCATGGAGGTCCTCTTTCTGAACTATTTTATCACCATCTGCAATTTTTTTTTTTTTCTCCTTGCAGTTTTGGTATATGTACTATCCTGTATGCTGGAGTGGCTGTCATGGGGTATACAATGTTTGGAGAATCTACTCTTTCTCAGTTCACACTAAACATGCCAAAAGATTTAGTGGCCACCAAGATTGCTGTCTGGACTACGGTATGCTCTTTATGACATCTACTACGATATATTAGACTTGATTAGTTAGATTTGCACTACACGTTTTCGATTTCCTCATAGAAATAAATGTTTGCCAAAGATACAAATTTAGCTGCCTCTACACATGCTTTATGATAGAGAGTAGTCACACAGGTACAATGGGTAATACCAGTTCATATCCTTCAGAATAATGAAGTTGACTAATGGTTCTGATGTGCTACTTGGTGCCACATAAGTTACTGCTTCTAGTTTTAACCCAAGATCTATATCAGTGAGCCAAGTGGCTCTTGGGAGGTATCGCACACAGTAGTGATATGCAGTGAGGCCAACTGTAATATATCCACCAATTAAGCTGCTAACTATGGTATCTGATGTTTTCTCTTCTGCAGGTGGTTAATCCATTTACCAAATATCCTTTAAATTGATATAATATTGTATTATTGTTTGTGTGTATGTATATGGATGTGCACCTGCATATATTTATGCAGAAGATTTTTTTTTTTTGACAATGGAGAGTCATTTTGTTTGGGCACTTCACTTGTCAGTTGTCAAAGAGGCAGGACATACAAATTTCAAACTTTTTTCCACAAAAATGCCAGAAACATGTAAATAAGAAATTTTCTTTTGTGAATAAAAGGAAAATATCTTTCAAAGAAATTCAAGTGTTTTGCACCATTTCAGTAGGCAGGCTTCAAATAAGAATGCTCCTCATTGATGTTATACCTTTCTTCGATGAAGTTATAGTTTCACAAAACCCTGATGAAGGACATTGGTTGTCTGCCATAGATAATTTCATGATACCTAATAAGAGACATAGTATGTCTTTCTCATGGAAGTTCACTGTCATTTAAAACTTTGCTTACTCAACTAAATATGAACAAATAAGGACGACAATGTATCATTCAACTCATATGGGACCTGTGTTGGAACATGCATTTTACCTCTTGTTATTTTTGGCTCATGAATTCAAAGATGGCTTGTGGTGGAACTAACTTCCATTCAAATTCATTTTTACCTTCATTAATCATTATTATGAAGATGAAGATAGATGTTTCTTCTTAATTAGAACCACGTATGCTCTGACCATATCTCCAGTAGCAATGAGTCTTGAGGAATTGATACCGTCAAACCATGGCAAGTCTTATATATATGCCATCTTCATCAGAACAGGGCTAGTAGTTTCTACCCTGGTTGTTGGCCTTATGGTTCCCTTTTTTGGTGAGTCTTTCTTCATTCTCTCCATATGTACTCTCTCTGCTTTATTACCAAGAACAACTATCTTTTTAATATTATTATGTTTGGTTGATTGAGTACAACATGGAATTATTTAATTCATTAACTGAACCAAGCTTTGTCTTGATCCATTTGTTTCATGGTTTGTTAATTGTGGCAGTTACAGTATAGGAATCACATTCTGCCATTTCATCGTTACAATATATAATATAACTTTGTTGCAGGTCTGGTGATGTCTTTAATCGGATCTTTGCTCACAATGCTAGTTGTAAGTCCTCTTCAGTTTATCTATTCTGTCTTTTCGTTTTGGAGCTATTGACCATAGCACTCAGTTAACTATAACTAACCTTGGTGGTGGCAGACCTTGATACTTCCCTGTGCTTGTTTCCTAAGCATCTTGAGGGGCAAAGTCTCTCGCCTACAGGTATGATGATCGAAACTTGATAATATTTCTGAATATCAGCCATGAATTTGCTTCAGCTGTCTCATCATGCTATCTACAGATGCTAGAGAGCTAGAATTGAGTATTTTTTTTAAAAGAAAAAATAAGTTATTTTCAATGCAAGATATCTGTTTGGATTGACTTCTAATTCTAAAAATAGTACTTTTGAGGTGCAAAAGTAGAAGTAGAAGTAAAAAATAGGTGTTTTTTTTTTTTTTTTTTCAAGAAAACTATGACATGCTTCTGCTATTGCTTTTTTTAGAAGCACCCTCCTACATGCTTCTACCATAAACACTTTTTTGGCTTCTAAAAGTGCTTTTGCACAAAAGTCTTTTTTTTTTAATTTCTACCAAAAGGACTTATTGCAAAAAAAAAAAAAAAACAAAAAGGCAATTCAAACATGAGCAAGACAAAAAAAAAAAATACTCTTTATAGAGCAATGCTCGGAATGTTGCCGATTGTCTTTTCATGCATCCAACTCTCCACAGCATTGCTTGTTTTATAATTGTGGTCTTTAATGTCTGCAGGTGGCAATTTGTGCTGTAGTAATCACAGTAGGTGTTGTGTCATCTGCCTTCGGAACATACTCGGCGCTCTCCAAGATTGTTGAGAGTTTGCATGGATAAACAAACTATCATGGTGCAACACCAGATGATGTCTGTGACCATCTATGGTTCTGTCTATTTATGTGGCGAGTCCCCAATTTTGTCTTAATTTTCTTGGTTTTTTGTCTGCAGTTTCCTTTCTCTGTTGGTGTTGTTTGTGGTTATTTCGGTTGTCCCATTGGCATAAACAAAGTTTTGCTGGCATTCAGAATAATGTTACCATGGATAGTCAGAGGTAAGGAATGTGACCAGAGGCTTATACTTAGAGAAGTTTTGGGCAGTATCTTGGTGATGGTCAATGATCCTCAAGATCAAATTAGGAGGCCCAAACAATCAATAGTGGCATGCTTGGTTGATGGTAGCATTTTGGGAATGTATTTTCCAAATTTAGTCAGAATTGTGAGAATGCAGCATTATTCTATTTTCATGGTCTAGGACATTTTTTTTCAAAAAGAAAAAATCGATATTAATATTACTTTTAAAAAGTGGGTGAGATGTTTTTTTGTTTTAGTTTAAAATCATCATTAGGCACTAATTAATTTAAAATTTGAGCGAAGCATAACCAAGAAGTAATAAGAGTTTTGTTAGTTTTATAGTTTAAATTTAGATTAATTAATGTCTAATATAGCATAAAATATCATATATATTTTTAATAAAAAAAAAAAAAGAAAAATAACTATCTCATTGGCAAATTTGGTTGCCCGAATCAGCCCAATTCAGTCCTTGGGCTAGATCAGCATTGAAGGAAGTGGCTCAAGGTTAGGTCGAAACACCCTGCCATCCAATTTTCTCTTTAAAAAATTAATTAAGTCAAAACAATGTGATATCATACATGACAAGATTGGGATAGATATAGAACGAGACCGGGATTGCATCGTACGAAACTGTGTCAGAACTAGGATGAGACAAAAAAGAGTATCGAAATGAGATCCACACGGGATTTTTTTGTCCCAACAATACTCTGGGATGAGATTAGGATGGCTAGATTCCTGTCTCTTCCCACTCCTGTTTGACCCTATGCAAGTTGGACACTAGTTTAAGTCCAACATATTTTTTTTCTATGGGTTTTGTTAATGTTACCCTTAGAGGGTGTTTAGTAAACGATCCATTTTTGAATCTTAGGTGAATTATGGAAAACATTAATTTTAGGGGGTGATCGGTAGATGAATATATTTTTGAATCACAAGATTCATGAATTATAAGAAATATAAATCTTAAATTTATTAATTATGGGATTTTTAAAATATGTTTGTTAGATTTAAATATTCTTAAAAAACTTTTTTATTAATGAAATTTGTATTAAAAAAATCTTAAGAAATATGTTTTTTGAATTTTATTTTTTTCAAAATCTATACCAAACCTAAGAAATAAAAAATTCTAAGTTAGAATTCCTTGGATTTAAAAAATAATCCTTCTACCAAACACACCCTTAGGGTTGGGGATAAAAATTAAAGTACCTTTTATTACATTAAAAAAAGTCACGACTGTTTTGTTTCCCAAATTAATTATTCTCTCTCAACTTCTTATTGATATCTTTTTCATCACCTAAATTCTAAATTACAAACATTAAACCTTAAATTTAAATGTCAAGTCCTAAACTCTTTAACTTCTAAACTCTATACCATAAAATATTAAACTTAAATCATAAATTCTAAAATCAAACATGTTATTAAATAACTAAGAAAATTAATTAATAATTCTATTAATTACATACAAAACTATTAATTTATTATTTATATTATTAATAGGATATTTATTATTCAATGGATAAGATAATAACAATTTTTTGTTATAAATAAGAGGAGAAGCAAAATAAGATAAGAGTTGTAACCCGCAATCTTTTAACTGTAAATGAAAAAGCTTCAAAAGTACTTGAAAGGAATGATAGATTACTAAACTAAATCTAACTTCTCTAAGATAACTAGTATTTAGACTCATGCTACGCACATAAACAATACTAGTTAATTTTTAAGAAAACCTGATTTAAACTATTATGTAGTTGGTTTTCATGTATGTTACTACTATGTAAGTGTATTATTGAGCAATGCCTAGTGAAATGTCAATTCTCCTATATTGTAAGCATGATATAGATGTCAGAATCTGAATCAATTATTAATTAGTAAGCATGAATAATGTAATAATAAAAAAGCATGAAACATTCTAATTAAAGAACAATATGTTGTTTTAAAATGAATTTAAATTAGTTGAAAAATAAGAATTCTATCATATTTTTCTAATATGACATTTCTATCTATTCTATTTTTGCAGAAGCCATTAATGGTAAGTTAGGAAATTGTAGAAAATTAGAGTGTACATGACAAAAGTCCACCCCTCCTTTATTCATCTCCCTACTTAGACATGTGAGCAGAATTTTTTGGTACTACAAATCAACAATATAACCATAATTCTTGGAACAAAAATTAAATTGCTATGGGATTAAGAAAAGTGAAAAAATTATAACACAAAATATAAGAGCTAGTGTTCCATGGCCAGGGTATATATTTAAATTTTATAAGAGTACATAAATTTATATAACATATATATACACATATATTTTAATTTTATAAAATATGAATTATATTGATTATGTTAAAAATAATTCACCATATAAAAAAGTCTATACAAGTATTAAAAAGATAACTTATATCACATGTGAGAGTCTATCATAGCATTTCTCTTAAAATTTAAGTTGCATGATTTCTCTCAAAATCTGAAAACTCAGAAAAGTAGGTAACGTAGCTTTTTTAGGAAATTTCTTAAGAAATATTAAAATAATAAATTAAAGTACTAGAATAAATAATTTTTCTTTTTGATGGTGCTAACATTAATAAGTTTTTTTATCAATAGAATAAATACTTTTTTGATCTAAATAGAATAAAGAATTTTAAACTTTAGAATTTTTTTTTTTTAATGAGATAGAAATAGGATATTAACTTATATTAAAAAAGACATAGGACGTTAACCTATCAAAAAAAGAAATCAAATCTTAAAGTAAATAAATTTTATTTTTGAGAAAATGTAAATAGGATAGGAGTTATGTTGGCACACCAACATAGCAAATCCTATTCATAGACCACTCATGGTCACATAGGGTGGGAGTATTTCTGCCCAGTGAATCCCTCTACTTTCCTACATAGGTCATTGGGAAGTTCTTAATTATATATTAAGATTTTGTAAAATAATTAAGAACACATAAATATTTTTAAATTACTATTAGAATATTTTCTATTAAAATTTTCATCGCCACTAGAATCTCCTAAATATCTTCTAATTAATTTTTAGGATATTTCTAATTGCTTATTAATTAGGAGATTTCAAAAAAATTTACTATGAACCCTAGTCACTATGATTTCCTAAATACTTATTAAGAGGTTTTCGAAAATGAATGAAATTTTCTTTTAGAAGATCTCCTAAATCCGTTTGTTCTTTTCTTTCCTTTCCTTCCTTTTTCATGCTTATTTTTGTTATATATATATATGCTTTTAGCATAATTGAAAAATTAATACAATGTCACGTGTTATTTACTTAAGATACGTTTTGGACATGGTATAAAGTTGAATTGTTTATATTTATCCAATATGATTCATTTTTATATGGTGTTTATTATACACACCATATTAAATAATCATATATGGTCAACTCTAGTTAACTCTACTTAATATGATTTATTGTTTTATTACCAATATGACATATCTTATTTTGATTAGGCTTGATTGTATTGTTAAAAGATAATTTTTTAATTCTTTTTAACTTTTAAAAATATAATATAATAAATAAAATTTAAAATAAATTTATTATTAATTAATGTTATTGGAAAGACTTGATCAAATAAAAATAAATATTAAAAAGCTATAAATATTAAGTGATTGAGAGAAGAAAAAAAAATTGAAATTGATGATAAAAAAAACTATGAAAGATAGAACTACATGACCCTAAGGCTAAGGTTACTTTTTTTTTAAAAAAAAATAATAATTTTTATACAGTGTCATATTAAATATTTTATTGTATTAAATTTGTACTAAATCTCTATGCTATCAAATTTTTATATTATCAAATTTTATCCTATCATACGATATATCAAACAAGGCTACAAAATAAGAAAATAACAATTCTAGTTTATAAGAAGGATCAAATGACATTGACAAGATGGCAAAACTTCCTAAATATCAACACTAAAACTACCATAAAAAAATTACCAAAAATATGGACACATCATAACCTTAACAGGCAAAACATATGCTGAGTTTGCCGGATCTGGATGTGCTGCAGTTGGGCCTCTACAGTCGGCCCCTGCAGTCACGATCGGACGGCTGCCATCAATCCTCAGCTGCCCCCACTCCATCTCGTCCGTCGATTTGCCAAGACTAAGGGAAGGCTCATTAAACGTGCGGCGAATCGACGGACAAGATGGAGAGAGGGCAGCTAAGGATTGATGGCAGCCGTCCGATCGCGATTGCAGAGGCCGACTGCAAAGACCCAACTGCAGCACATCCGGATTTGAGTTTGCCTGCTAAAAACTTTTGGGCCTAACCTAGCCCCAAAATCAGGTTAATAATAAGGCAGGGTCAAAATTTAACACCCCTAAATAAAAAGGGTTGATATATTTTATTTTATTCTCTTATCTTATTCATTGTCTTGTACAACAAGACAAAAGATATGCCTCACTCTATAATAGAACCAACAAAACTAAAGCATTGCCCAGGGAAAAGTGATCAAATTTGTTGTTCCACTTTCTTGTTATTTCATGATATTATGATCTTATTTTTTCATATATTTTGATTAATACTAGAATAAGATAATATCTTAATCCCTAGAAAAAAAGTAAGTTCACGACGTGATTAAGGTCCATAAAGACTAAAAGGAATGATAGAGATCTTGAATTTGTTAGCAAGGAGATAAAAATAGGACCATAGGAGGAAACCTCAATTTCCTTAGGCTATATTTGGATGGATGGAACGGAATGAAATAAAATGAGTTTCCATTGGCTGGGAATTTTAGCTTTAGTTGTTATTTGGTTTCAGTTCAAGGTTATCACACATGTGATTACTTAATTAAGCATGCCATTACTATGCATTTTTGTTTCAATATTTGCACTCAAAATGGGGATGAGCAATATTAAACAAATAATTAATATTAATGACCAGCAATATTAAACAAAGGTGATCCATATCCTGTAAGTGTCTTCGTATTTTCCTTTAGGGTATTTTTAATTGCATATTAATTAGGAAATTTTAAAATATCGCTATTACCTTTTATGACCTCTAAATTATTTATTAGGAGAATCTTCTTAGAAGTACCCTTTTCACCCAATTTCATCTATTATTTTCTTCTTTTTCTTATTACTATATTTTCTAACTATCGGTCTAATATTTTTAATTGGATATTAAAATTTATTTAGGATATTATCGTTATAGTATTTCTAATTATATATTATGATTTCTTAAAATCAACATGAACATACAAATATTTTTGAATTATCGTTGAGAACATTTCATTAAAATTTTCATGACTCTTAGAAATCTATAAATATTTTTATATTTTCAGTTAGGATATTTCTAATTATATATTAATTAAAAAAATTTCAAAAAATTACTATACCATAATACCATTTAGATCTCTTCATTATCTATTAGGAGTAAGATCACAAAAAAAAATCTATTAGGAGAATCTTCTAAGAAGAACTGTGTTCATCTAATTCTGTCTACTATTTTCTTCTTCTTCCTCTATAATATTTTCTAAATAACTTATAATATTTCTAGTTAGATATTAAGATTTTTTAATCTTTCATTTCCTAATCTTTCTTTTTTTACTAAAATTTTATCATACAGTAATTTTCTAGTTTCAATTAATTTTATTGTAAATTTTTTCTCTATATAATTTGATTTATAATTTTTTAAAATACTAATTTAATATTATTATAAAAAATTATTTCTCTTGAGAGAGAAATTATAACATAATAATATGATACGTGGAGCTATAATTATGGGCGTTTCGACAACAAGACTCTTATATTAAGGATGATTTATTCCTAGTTTGGTAAAGTCTGACTCTATCTAAAGGATCAATGGGTCAAAGCAAGACTATTAGATTACCGAAAAAACATAAATATACATAAATAAAAATAAAAAATAAAAAGTAATATAAGGAAATTTTTTATTACGGTCATTAAAATTATTATTATTATTATTATTATTACTATTACTATTACTATGAATTATTATTATTTTTTGCACAGCAATTTCTCTTTTTTGCCCTCGAGTAAGGCACCGAAGCCGAATGAAGGCTAAAAATTTGCGGTAACGGCGTAACGCCCATGCACGTACTCACCTCCCCATCACCGTCCATTTTCGATCAAACAGTCCTCGTTCTTCCTCTTCGTTCCTTCCTTCACCTGCAAAAGCGACCGTTTAGAAGGAGAATCTCTGTCCCACCGATCTCATCCCTTCTCTGTAAATTTGCTTTTTCGTGAAAATCTTGATTTTTTCCTACATATTCGATCATATATAAAAAGGCGTAAGCTCCATTGATAGACGAATCTCCTTCGCAACTTAAAACAGAAAAACTAGCACTTTGATTTTTAGCTTCCTCATCCTCAACTCCACAAGGTGAGTTCAAGGCAAGTTTGTTCCTTTTTTGCTTTTTCAACGTGGCTCTCATAAAAATATGCATAATTTATGAATTATTATGCATGTGAATTTTTTTGGAAGTGTTTATATATATTTTTTCCTTTCAAGAATGGATTTTTTTTTTTTTTGGTGGTTTCAGAAGGGTAAATTTCTGGGTTTTTTCTTGTATTGATGTGAAGATTCAATTTTTAAGGTGTAGAATTTATGATGCGAATTTTCAGCTTTCATTGTGATTGAAATTCTATTGATTGGTTAATGATTGTGCCATGTCCTATCCATGGGTAGAAGCCTAGATTGAAACCGAACGAAGAGAAAAATGTCTCGTGTTTCTTGTGATTTTGTAAATTTTGAGCCCCTTGTGGTTAGTGTTCAGATGTATAGTAACTTTGTGGGGTTTCAATATGCAGGACTACAGAAAAGAGAATAAGTTTGGAATTTCATCTTAACCTGTTTTATTTAGTTTCCTATAATTTTTTAGTAAATGATATAGAAGACTAACGTGTGCACTTTATTCTATTTGTTCTTTTATACTTTATAGTTTGATTAACTCTGTCTTGATTTAAAGTTTTGCTATTGTGTCTATCTAACTTGTAGTTTGGAGATGGCCAGTGGGAGTAACATAAATATGCATACTTTGGATGGGAGTTTGCAAACTCTGCCAAACAGGAGTGTTGAAGACACTTTACAGAGTGAGCTTGAGAGGATACTGCAAGGGTATCGCAATCAACATTTTATTAATCGAGAGAGGGATCTAAATATTTATAGGAGTGGAAGTGCTCCTCCAACAGTGGAAGGATCGCTAAGTGCTGTTGGTAGTCTTCTAAGAAACTCTGATTTTGGTGTAGTCAATTGTGCGAGCAGTAGTAATAATGGACTTTTAACTGAAGATGAGATTCGTTCACATCCTGCTTATTTTTCATATTATTATTCACACGTTAACATCAATCCAAGATTACCCCCTCCATTGATGTCTAAGGAAGATTGGCGTGTTGCACAAAGGTTTCAGGTTGGTGGGTCTTCACTTGAAGGATTTGGGGACTGGAGGAAGATGGCCTCAAATGGTGATAGTTCATCACTATTCTCTATGCAGCCCGGAATTTCTGTGCAGCAGGCAGAGAATGATTTGATGGAACTGAGGAAAGCTAGTGCACAGAATCTCTCTAGGCAGAATTCTGCAGAATGGCTTGAGAGGCATACTGATGGATTGGCCAGAATGTCTGGTGCTGGTCTTGGTGTGAGAAGGAAAAGTTTTGCTGACATTCTTCAGGTAATTAATTCATTCTGATTGCATTGTAGTTTTTCTAGTCTTGATTAGTCACTTTTGTGCAATTAGCTGGGGTATGACTGCACCAGTATGCCTTTTCAACATAATTATGACTTGATGGCACATGTTAAAGAGTTGATCTTGTGATCTTTTTATGGAATATTGAAATGCGATTAAGTAGTTAACATGATTTAATTGTGTGAAGAAGCTCAAAACAAAAAAAGTTTTAATTTTATAGCTGCATTATTCCTTTTTCTTTTTGGCCTTGGTAGATGGCTGGATGTATCGATCTGGATTCTGGAAGCTTAGGCCAGATTCTCCTGTCAACATTCCATAGTGTGTTGGGGTTATCTAGACAGTCATTCAAGTTTGGGATCATTTGTGAAATGGATGTTTGAACTTTATGCATTGGTAAAGGGAATATACTTTCTTAATGTACCTCCAGGGAGTGCTATAAATGTACAAAAGCTAAAAATGTCAAAATTTGTTGGGAATGTATAAAATTAAATGACATTGATGAGATTTCCATGTTCTCCTTAGAGAAGTTTCACTCTCACTGGAAGCTCAATGCTGAAGTTATGGATCATGCAACATACAGGAGCTATTCTTGCATTAGGAACATTAGTCATATTATTTTCATGCTTCCAAGAATTTTGTTATTGACAAAAATGTAAGACTAAAACGGCTCATACTGCATTAAGCTCGTAGAGTTCTTAACAATAAGCCAATGTTCATACCCTATGATCTCTTTTGGCAACCCATGACTTTAAAGTCCTTATTTTAAAACTTTATACTGTTCTTAGGTCAGGTGGTTTTGGCAGTTAAAATGTGTGTGTGTGTATTTTTGTGAATTTTTTAGCTTATTATTCATGCTATCCAAAGATGAGAGTGTGAATATTCTATGAAGAAGGAAAATTTAAGAAGTCCTTTATTCTTTTGATGAATTATGAAGAAACTTACTAAACTAGTGGAATTTCTTTCTTTGAATTATATTTCTGAATTTTTGAACTTACTTTGCTGTGCTTAATAATTTGATAAATATTTAAGTTGTATCTTTTTGTGGTCTAATGGTTTTAGAAGGATTTTGTTTTTACTTTATTTTAATTTTTTTTTTTTCTTGATGTGTCCTTTTGAGCTTGCAGTTAAATGCTCTCTAGCATGCTATTATGTATAACTGACAAGGCTTTTTGCCTGGTGCTAGATAAAATTAGACTGTCAAAAAGTCTTTATTTCATTTCTAATTATAGTTGAAGAAAAATGACTGCACTTCACTTAACATGTTATTGGGCTGCTGTTTGGGCAGTCATTGATAATCTTTACTGGCTCTCAAGCATATATCATGAGAGAAAGTGTTTGGCTGAATTTGAAGGCTTTAGTTCTTCTTCCATCCAAAGTGTATGCAATCTAGCGCTGTTAAGAAGATAATATATTATGGTGAATAATGTGATCATCGTTAGCTATTTAAGATTATTTGGACCCCTCAGATTAACTTAGTCTCAGACACTGATACATAGTGTTTATCCGAACACACAATTATGCACTTGTCATTAGCCATATGTTCTTTTTATAGCTTACTTTCGGTGATTTTAATTAGGTGTAATTCTTCCAATCATGAAGAGTTGGAAATGGTCAATGTGTGCTGACTACTATGCCCACAATACTTTTAGATAACAATTAAGCCTGGTGACCCTCTAGGTTTAAAGTACTCTTTTCATTGTGGATAGAGTCTGGGACACAACTCACAGAATTGTTTTGATAAATATCATGTGATTATTTACTTATTTATTTTAGTCAATAAGTAAGGAAAAAATTTAAAGAACTGGGTGGGACATTACTAGCTTTCAGGTTTTCCATGGCAGAGCTGGCATAATTGTCCATATTAGTCTTTTCTGGGTTTGCTGGGCATGAGTATATGTCTGGTCTAACACGTCCTTGTTAATTCATAAGTATTTGTAATTGACACTGTCTATTCATAATTATTTGTAGGTGGAATTAGAGTGGATTAATATGAACTGTCATAGACTTGGTTTTGATCTTATATTTCAAGTTCAATCTCCTCCATCAACCAAAAAAATTCCATGAAGATTAAATAAATTTGGTGCTTATTTACATTTCGAGCAAACGAAATTATACGTGTTCTACTAATTTCTTATTTATTTATATATTTATATCAGTGACATTCTGTTAAGCTTATAACTTATAGCAATTTTGCAGGATGGACTCGATCAATCTGCTTCCCTGTCTGTCAATATGTCACGTCCAGCAAGTCACACTGCATTTGGTGATATTTTGGATTCAACTGGCATGGGTAATCGTCATACAGCAGGATTATTTAATGGAGTGGAGTCTTTGGAGGGTTTTCATTCTTCAGCTGCTACTTCTGGTCTGGCTGGACTTCAGAACCCTGATGTTCCCGTTTCTCATAGTTTTGCATCTGCTGTGGGTACATCACTGTCAAGAAGTGCAACCCCTGAGCCACAAATCATTGGCAGGCCTCTTGGATCTGCACTTCCTTCTGTCAATAATAAAATTTGCTCTGTGGAGAAAAATCCTGTTGGCTTGATTGCCCAGAATGGTCACTCTTCCAGTATGACTGAACTCACTAACATGATGTCATCTTTATCTGGGTTAAATTTGTCTAATGCTAGACATGCAGAGCATGATGGTCTTTTGAAATCTCAGCTAAAGTTGAAAGTTGATAATCGGCCCAATGTCCTCTTAAGTGCACCTAATATTGATAAAAATTTGATTGATTTATCCAAAAAGAATGAGATTATAGCAAACCTTAACACAATGAGTGCCAATGAGCAAGTCAATTTAATGAAAAGAACTGCTTCTTCTGCTAGTCTTCGACCAAAAATGCATTCTACTGGATTTGGAAATTCAGAGTTATCTAATGGCCTTCAAGATTCTGCAAGTTCGCCAAATATGGAATTTGCTGGTCATATTCCTGGTGCTTTTCTTGCAAATTCAAAGTTGAATGCTATGCAGAATAATCATCTTGACACAGGTCATTTTTCTCTCTCTTTCTCTTTGTTTGATTCCTCCCTCTCTCTACAATATAATTTAAAATATCAGTGAATTTTAGTACAAAGAGTTTGCATTGACAATTTGGCTATTGGTTTCCAGCTTTGAGGGATCGTTGCAATGGAAAAGGTTTAGATGCACTAGGAAATCATGTTGGTCCTGACCTTCATTCTTCAACTTCTGACCCACGCTTCATCCAGTCCTTGCATCAAAGTTCTGATTACTTGGTTCGTGGGATGAATGCTCCAGCTGATTCTTCTCACGTGAGAACTTTCACTAATACTTCACATGGAGACTTGGAGGGTCTTCAGAGAGCATATCTCGAGACACTTCTTGCTCAAGAAAAGCAACAATATGAACTCCTAGGAAAATCTGGGCTTATAAATCATGGATATTTTGGGAATCAACTATATGGTCTTGGCTTACCATATTCAGGAAAGAGAGTTGCAAATTCCTTACTTCCATCTCTTGGATCTGGAAATCCAATGTTTGATAATGAGCTTATATCACACTTAAATTCTGCAATGAGAAGTTCAATGGGAGGTTCTGTTGGGTCTTGGCATTCTGATATTGGCAATAACATAGAGAGACGGTTTCCTTCTTCCTTACTTGATGAGTTCAAGAACAATAAGGCTAGATCTTTTGAACTTTCTGATATTGTTGGTCATGTAGTTCAATTCAGGTATGGATCTTGCAGTTACAGTATTTATTATTTTTATTTCTTATTTGGTAGTGTTGGGTTTTGAAGTTTAAACTAATAATCTGTGCCATAATGCAGCACTGATCAGTATGGGAGTCGCTTTATTCAGCAGAAATTAGAAACAGCCTCAGTAGAAGAAAAAAACAAGATATTTCCTGAGATCATTCCGCATGCTCGTACTTTGATGACTGATGTCTTTGGGAACTACGTGATACAAAAAGTATATTTAGCTTCTAGTGTCAAGTTATGTAACATTGATGCTCTTTTTAAAAGTTATTAATTATAGAATTTGATGCTTGAAATTTCAGTTTTTTGAGCATGGCACAGAAAGACAACGAAAGGAACTAGCCAACCAACTCACTGGTCATGTCTTACCTCTCAGTCTACAAATGTATGGTTGCAGGGTGATTCAGAAGGTATCTTTTGTCTCTTCATGGATTAAAAAAGAATAAAAAAGTCTTATATTTTGATGTTATTCCTATTCATATAAAGTAGCTTATCTCTGACACTTTAGTGCTCAAAGTGCCTAGTAACGATGTTTGTGTTTATCATTCACTAAAGTCACTTGTTTGTGCTAAAATTCAGGGATTTGTTCTCCTGATTTTCTTCTCTTCCTTATTTCTTAGATACACTCAAAATATATTATTTATCGATTATCTTGCCTATCCTTATTTAATCACAGGCCTTGGAGGTGGTTGATGTGGATCAGCAGACTCAAATGGTTTCAGAGCTTGATGGTGCTATAATGAAATGTGTACGTGATCAAAATGGTAACCATGTTATTCAGAAATGTATAGAGTGTGTCCCTCAAGATCGAATTCAGTTTATTGTTTCATCTTTCTATGGGCAAGTTATTGCACTTTCTACCCATCCTTATGGTTGCAGAGTTATTCAGGTTAGACTCTTCTACATTATATATATTCTATTGAGGCTATTATGAAAGCTTTTATATGTAACACTTTTGCGGATGATAACAGAGGGTCCTTGAACACTATGATGATCAAAAAACACAACAAATTGTCATGGATGAAATCATGCAATGTGTCTGCACTTTAGCACAAGATCAATATGGGAATTATGTTATTCAGGTATGTTAGATTTGTTATTTAAATTTATTACGTTAATGATTGCCTGATTGGGGTGTGATCACTGGTTATCCATGATTTAATAGGACTATTTAGAAATGGAGCTTATCCATTGCTGGATGGCTGTTGTCTTGGTTTTGGCTTTACCGAGTGAAGGATTTGATCTTTTTGGTTGTGAATGTTCCTATTTCCCATAATTAAATAGACAGTGGCCAAATGGAAAAATCTAATAATGATACTTTATAACGCTTGTATATACCATCATTCCTAACTGTTAATCCTGATATAATTCTGCTCTCGAGTTAAGATGTGGGAGCTTCATTGCCAATGGTTATAAGAATTAATATCACCACCTGGGTATCTTATGCAACCACCAATAATTTTATGATGAGTTGCAAAGATTGTTTTTAGCTGCGAATAAGGTTTCTGAGGTTTCTTACTAACTATTTTGTAGTTTGATGCCTCTGATACACGAACTTTATCCTTTTTTGGTCTTTCCCAACTGGTTGCTTATTGATTTATGCCAATTTGACTTATGTATCATTCTATCTATAACATATTTTTTAATCATTTTCTCTTTAGTGACCATTATACTATACTATTCTTTGATAGCATGTCCTGGAACATGGTAAACCACATGAACGGTCCACTATTATCTGCAAGCTGGCTGGGCAAATTGTGAAGATGAGCCAGCAGAAATTTGCTTCCAATGTTGTTGAGAAGTGCTTGGCTTTTGGCAGTCCTGAAGAGCGCCAGATTTTGGTTAATGAAATGCTGGGTACCTCTGATGAGAATGAGCCCTTGCAGGTTTGTCTCTTGTTCAAAATCTGTGTTTTACGAAGGCTTCCCTAACCTATTGCTCAACTTCTGCATACCTTTGAATTGAATTTTATGTTAACAGATGAGATTAATGTGTAATTTGTATTTTTGTTAGATCAGATTTTCAAGAATCTGTTGTGTTTTTACTTTCCATTTCTTTAACGTTAAACGGCAAAATACACACACACACACACACACACACAGAGCAAAATAGTGAAAATTCTCACCCTTAATATCACTGGTCTTTCCCCTAGTTATGCTAAATTCTCACAATACATCTGGCCTTGATCCAAGTTTGTTTCTAAGGTCTTTGGTGACTGCCTACCCTTACTCTACTCACTATAATCTGGAGAATGTTATTTGCAAGTAGTTTACAACTAAATCCCTTGTCCTTGTAAGCTCATCTATCACCCATTGATTTTTATCTAAGACTTGTTTTAAGGTACATTGACATATCTTCTTCCTGAAATTAACTTACCCTCCTCACTGCTCCAGTTTTGCAGTATGTATGGGTTACTATGTTAGGATTGTTAATGGATATTGTAGTTTATCATATTCAACAAATTACAAATACCCATTGACTGATAATGTAACATGCAAATTTGTAGGCTATGATGAAGGATCCTTTTGGAAATTATGTTGTACAGAAGGTTCTTGAGACTTGTGATGATCGAAGTCTTCAATTGATACTTTCGCGCATCAAGGTTCATTTAAATGTCCTGAAGAGATACACATATGGCAAACACATAGTTTCTCGCATTGAGAAGCTTATAACAACAGGAGGTAAGGAATACATGCAGAGATTTCTTCCTTATACAAAATTGAATTTGTTTCTGAAGCATCTTGGTTACATACAAACCCTCCCTCATTTGCAGAAAGGCGCATTGGATTATTGGCTTAGTTTACTGTCTCCAGCATTGCTACTGAGGACAAGACTTGTTTCGTCAAAACATTTTGTACAGCTGGTACTGATGTTAATATTAGTAAGTTTCCTTTGCAAGTCTTATCTATGGAGATGAGAATGGTGTAGATAGAGAGAGTCATTCCGGCTGCCGCCGCAATAAGTTAGTTTCCTTCTCCTTTTGATTCTGTGACTATCATTTTACAAGAAAACCACACAAGGAGATTTGACCTAGGAAGTATAGAGTAGAAGATCCCAATTTTATTATCAGAACAAGTGTAAATGACTATTTGCAGAATCAGAGCAACAGCAGATTTCAGATTAGGCTCTGAACTTCTATTTGCATATATGTAAATATACTGCTATTTTCTCTTGCTGATCTCCTTTCTCACTTCCCTTATTCACAAAGGTTGCATTCTCTTCCCTTAGTTACATATGCCTGGGCTGTGGTCTGCATCTTTGATTTTATGTATAGTCTCCACAAGTCTGGTAACCCAAGTGTATATATTTTGGTAAATATGAATAAATTATCCTTAGTAATGTCATTGCATGTTCTGTTTGCACTTATTGAGATTCAACATTGGGATAAACATAATACAATTTACTTATATGAACTTGAGCGTCAATCTAAGATTTTACAGATATATTCTCAACTTTCTAAGCTTAAAATCTTTCAACAAAAGACATATAATTTGTTTACCTCAAAATTGGAATAACTGATATTATTAAAGAGATGGGGTGGAGAAGCCCAAACCACCTTGGTCTTTAGGGTAGCAAATGATGCTCCAAGCAACACGATTTTGGCCATTTCTCAACACAAACCCAGCCCGTAATTTTTGCTCAAATATCCCAAAAAATGTCCCTCCCTTCATTTTGAGAAAACACACCCCATATTTTTGTTGGGTAGAGTTCGAAATCTGTTGGTACTCCTCTCATTCTTCTTCGCCAAACTTAATGGCACACACCCCATTTTTCAAACCTCTCATTCTCCCCTTAGTTGGAACCGGCAAGCTTTGCTTTCTGTGATTCACTTCGACACTTGCACACCATTGTTTCAAGCTTTGCTCTCTAATCCTGTAGGCAAACTCCCAAGGTAAAACTCATTTACATTAGAAATCATAATCAGCATTGTTTTTCGTCATTTAAGGAGTATTTGTTGGTTGATTTTGGTTTAAGGTATGATTGATTATAAGGATTTGGTTGAATAAGGCATGTTTGTGGGTTTAAAATGAGGGTTCCCAATGTCAAGGTGTTTTTTCATAGACCAGGGGTACAATAGATTTGGAAATCCATGTGGTGTGTTTTCTTGCAAGCGGATCAAGAAATTCGTTGTGCCTTCAATGATAATTAAATTGAAGACAAACAGATCTTAAGATGCATTGGGCTTATTTTTTGGTCAACTAAAGCCAATATTTTCACCTAAAGGATCTAGAAATCCATTTGGCCTAATTTTAAGCACAACAAATCTCAAGATTTATATGCTAATTTGTTTATACTTTATAAGTTTTTAAATTTGTTTTAACAAGTGCCATTTGAAATGTTGTTTGCAAGTTTGGCAAGGACAAAGAATATTGGACAACCGTCACAATTGCCCTTGGAGAAGCATCCAAATGGTGGTCGTAGGCATCCTAGTGCTTCACATTGGAGGTAGGTCATGGCTAGGCAGGGGCGGAGATAGGTACAAGCTGAGCAGTTGGCAGAGCCTAGTCCCATTCTTTATGATTAGCATGAGGCTCTCCCTATTCGGCGTTAGTTAGACCTTCTGAGGTCTCAGGATGTGGCAGGGACACCTTACGATGCTACTCGAGCACACCATCCACTGCATGGCATCACTTTCTTTTTTGACTATCTTAGGGTTTCACATTAGTATGAGCCTCATTTGCCTAGGAAGGTGTTGAGACAGTTGGGACATGTGCAGGGTATTCCTCGGCGAATGCCGCATAGGAGTTATTCGATTTGCACGTGTTGGACGATGAGACCTATGGACCCATGGTTGATGTAGTTGGATCAGTCACTACTACTCAAGTAGTGAGAGATGATACTTGTTGGTTTTATATGTAATGTCCATAAGAAGTACAATATAAAAGGCATTCAATAAATTTATGTAATCAAAGTGCGGCCATATTGTCCTGAACGACATTAGTCTCCTCGCCACTCCTATATCAATATAGATAATTATTGTCATCCAAACATTTCAACAAATGTTGCAACTGTGTTTGTGGATCTTTTATTTTAATTTTCAATTGGTGCCGAGTATTGTATATATATTTCATTGTGGTTAAGTTGCCCTCATTGTGACTTTTTAAAGTAGTATGTTCTTTGGCTTGACCCTGCTTGTAGCCATGCCTACAACCAAAGGTTTCTCCTCCATAGTAAGGCGAACTGCATACGGATGGCCACCCAAAGTCTCCATTGTTTGCCTTTCAATCTGAATGTACAGCCACATTTCTTTGATCTTGTCTTCATACATGTGAAGTCTTTCTTGGGAAACCTGTATTTCTTGCCCCTATTACACCCCAATGTCACTATAGTCTTCTTTCCTACACCTCTTGCCTCAGCTAAAAATAACAACGAATCCATGCATCTTACAAGTAACTCTAGCCTAATTGAGTAGGTCATCTCTAGTCATATGCCTACCAAAATAAAAGCACTAGTCATTTCATGTCAAATGGATCGCACAACCTATTATGTTTTCAACCAAACCCTTATAAAAGTATATCCCATCGGTAGTAAACATATAAGTAAAATCCATCAGCTCATGCAAAGGTTTAGCATCTCCTATAGCTGCATTCATCTAACATCCATTTATAGAAACAATATGTCCAAATGAACAATACAAAATATGCACAACTTTGTTAATATAAAAAAATATACATACATCCTCAACCAACTGGGTGTTCATTGTCATGTCCACTTCTTCGGATAGATCGTAATCATATTGTCAGTATTCATTCATATTGCCTTTTATAGTTTATCAACTAATCTATTAAACAGTTGAAAAATAAAATTAAAAAGTCAGCATCTGACTAAACAGATTCCAAAATCCTTATACTAAAAAATAAGGCAAACAAATCTCGAAATCCATATGACTTATTTTTCAACATACAGATTTTGAAATTTGTTGGAATAAATTTTTAGCCATTGGATTTCAAGATCCATTTGTAACAAAAAATTAGTTCTATAGATTTTGTAATCAGTTTACTCTGTGACCATGAACTACTTGCAGGAACAATGATTTACCTTCATCTGGGTTTCTATTATTTGGTCTTTCAAGCTCAAATATAGCAAAGGAAGAAGGAAACAACAAAAATAGATGATTTTCCAACCTCCTTCTCTCCCTTTTCACTGACACATTGAAGGAAGCTCAATGGGGAACTTCTGTAATGAGTGCATGAGAGAGATAAAGAGGAGATGGAAAAAAAAAAAAAAAAATTGAGATGTGTGCTGATGTGGGGAGTGTCTTGTTTTTAAGTTTTAAAAGGGTGTAATATTCTTTTCCTAAGGTCAGGGTGTGTAAAGAAATAGCCCAAGATTTTTCCTATAGCCTTCTTGGACAACAGAATACAAATAGTTTCTACAAATGGCTTGTACTTTCATCAACACAACATGAGGTATTGGAAAAACATTTGCCTAAGACATTTTAATACTAAACAGATATGATTTCACCAATTCACACACTTGCCTGCATAACTTAATTTTCTAGCTTCCCATTAATGAATGCAATCCACCATCCTATCAATCAAAGCATAATAGTCTGACTTTTAAGGGATTTAGAGTCTAGAGGGACTCCTAAGTATCTAATAGGAAAAGTACCCAACTCAATCCCTATCAAAGTTACCAAACTCATTTTCACATCCATATCAACACCACCAAAAAACAGTTGACTTTTTGATAGGTTTATATGCAAACTAGAGGCATTTGCAAAATCTTCCGAGGCTTGTTTCATCTCTTGGAGCAAGCCATTGACTATTTCCAAAAACTCTAAATGCAACTTTTTTCTATTTCTAGTTTACAACTCATTTCATAAATGTTTTTAGTAGAAACATTTCTAGTTTATTGAATCAAATATGTTTTCACACTTCATTTTCATTTTCATTAGAAATGAAAATAGAAAACAACTAAAGAAAACATGCCCTAAATTTCTTTGTTCAATTTTGAGTTTCATCATCATGAATAGTGGATGCTCCTCTAGCTAATTTACTTTCACATCTTTTGAATTTATTTTTCTTTTACTTCTTAGGAAAGACTTGGTAATCACCCATGAGCTTTGTCATGCTTTACAATGTAACAATCAAGACATATTGAATGCAATATCTTTGGTTTCCACCACTAAAAGTTTGCTCCAAATACTAAGGGAATTAAATTTAAAGGCGGGCATGCATAGGATGAAATTTTGCTAGTTGTGGTTCCATTCTAAAAAATTGGTTGGGACAAGAAATCTCATCCTAAAGTCCCACTTCATTGTGTCCTAGTCCCATCTTGGTTTCATCCCAATTCCTATCTTGACCACATTTGTTTGTCTCGTCCCATTAATAAACATATAAAATGATGTTATTTTAGTTAAGTAATTTTATTTTTTTAAAAAAATATATACCAAGATGAAGCTGAGAGGGGACAACCCTTGTCTTGGTCTTATCCCTAAATTCATTTAGAATAGAAAATTGTACTCAAGTCCTATCTAGTGTCTGGGTTTGTCTTATCCCAAAATTGTTCCAAACCCTTTTAGCCAAGATGTTTTGACTCATGCCCACCCTTAATTAGATTGAGAAAGATTTTTCAAGGAAGTCATATCATTTTGTGAAAAGCATGAAGCCAATGTTCTTGAATAGACTACTTTGTTTATTCCTAGAAGTGGAAATATTGATCATATTACAGTTGAGCACTATGCATTAATTTGTTTAGTGCTACACAATTGGTACTCAGTTATAGAAGGTTGATAGTAGATTTTTTGATAATATGGTGGAATTGATTTCTCTGAATTTAGTTTTAGATCCAAAAGATCCTTACAAATCACTCAATGTGGAGAAAATTTTGAATTGACAACAAAATTTTATCTTGATGATTGTATTAAATAATTTGTATCTTAGGAGACAAGTTCAACATTATGAAAGTGATGATCCTTTTCATTTTGAATTTGATAAATCTATCAACATTTTTTAAGCTATGTCAATGATTGGTGAAAATTAGAAAATATTTGAATTATCTTTTGATTAATCATTTGATTCATTTGGTATTGACTCTTCATGTTACAACAACCATAATTGAGAGATATTTTTAGCTACAAAGATTGTGAAAAATAGTTTCAAAAACAAGGTGTAAAGTATTTTACTTTTATTTAATATTTATTATATTTTTCTTTTGGTCCCTTTAGTGGATTCGTCTTTGGAGGCATCAAAATTATGTCTCTTTAATTTTAAAAGAGATCAAGATATTGGATTTCTAGCTCCATTCTAATTGTTAACCAATTTACCTTTACCTCACCATGGCGGAATGTCAACAAAAATTAAATCCATGTGTGCAATAAGTTATTTTATATACTTGATAATCTTTTTGTGGCGGCTACATATTTTAGTATTGTTGATCTCGTGGATTTCAGATTCCTCTCCACAATGCAACAGTTTTTTAAGGTGAAGGATTAATGAAGATTAATTCAAGTTTTGCCTCATTATTATAATTTGTGAAAAATAATTAGGTTAAAAGTATACTTTTTGTTCCTTAAATTTGTAGGCTTTTATATTATATTGATGCACTATTTTATTTGATTTTTTGATTTACATACTTAGTTATTTGCGTAATTTTTTTTTAGTTTTTAATACAAGACTAATATTTTTTTAACACGAGTGAGAGTGAATAAATTCTTCTTTAAGACTTCCGTGATATATATATATATATATATATATATATATATATATATATATATATATATATGCTTGTTATTGTAATATCATATTGGCTTAATTAGAAGTATCATTGATATGATAATTATGACATAATATATTTTTTTCCCTCTGTAAGTTGGTTTTCATTTATACAAAGTAAAAGACAAGAAAAGATACCTGATAGATTGAACGATGCTGTATCGACCTCACAATTAAACACTAAAAAAGTGCAAAACAAAACAAAAAATATGAAAATTCATTTTGAATGTTTTCATCATATACTTTCTTTTAATTTTAGCCAAATATTGATAAAATAACATTAATTGAAACACCTAAATTCATGTTATGAATATTTTTTTCCATCAAGTTACTTATATTGTTCACATTCTCATGCTTTGCTTTGCTTTGCTTTTATTTTATTTTTTTCTTGAAAAAAGTTTAGATAAGTTGAATTCTAAAAACTTACTAAGAACACTTGGACTAGGTGACTTGACTAATTTAAATTTGTTGTAGTCAACTGTAGCGTGCAGTCGATTATCAACTATTTAATTAACATATAAATATATAATTAACGCAAATATATATTAATCAAACGATTGATACGTTGTAGTTAACCATAAAAAATCTAATTTTTGACTTGATTGGCATGAGCAAAAGGCCATGTGAGCATATATGGCTCATCAGTCCAAAATGAGGCCGATTTTTCATGTTCAAATGATGACATGGGTTTCAGATTCCTCGTAACAAGTCTTTTAATAAACATTATTACATTTTATATCACTGCATATATAGTACAATTCTACATATAAATCTGGATAGCATCTATTGTACTCTCATTTTTAAGGATATCTCCTAATCAACAACTAGAGACTAATTCCTTTTAAGGTATAAAGATTATTAAAGTAAGTATACTTTTTCTACTAAAACTTTCTCTACACACATTGTCAAAAATTATATCTCCGTCAAACTCTTAGGGGACCCAACCATTTGCAAATTCTATTTAGTTTTGTTGATATTGTCCCATTATTTTTACCACAACCTATGCCAACAAATTTTGATTAATCAGCAAACTCAACAAATTTTGATTAATCAACATATTACAAGGAATGGGGAAGGATTAAGTTTTGCCTTGTACTTTAAGCTTAATGAAAATTACTTCCACCACATTTGTAAGAAAATGCTAGAGTAAGATGGAAGAGATGTATAAAAAGTAAATATCTATTGGACACAGCATGTGGTAAATTGTCTTCATCCTCTTCGGTTGCATAGAAAAGCTATATGTGAGGGAGAAAGAAATTAACTAGCCATGTTGTCCATGGACCCGGATTACCTGCACCCGGATTACCTGCAGTCGATTGTACAGTACAGTCAACTGTGGACCGTCCGATCCACCTACTATTATATAGTCAACACAGTCAATTATAATAGTAAGTAAATCGGACGGCTCGCAATTAATTACACGGTATAGTCGATTGTGGGTAATCAATTTTCTATGTTGTCCAATCAGCATCTCATTTAGTGTTAATGTAACAGCATTAACAATTACAAAGTGCAACCAATAAAACTCCATGTTTTACTTATGTACCACATCATCAATTTTTAGACGGTGTTACGATGAAAGAACTAACTTAATTTTCCCTCAAATCTAAGAGGTTCCATTTTCTATCTTGTTAAAAGAATAATTTCATTGGCTTCATTAATTTCAAATAGCAAATAATAATCTAATTTATTTTGATATAGTTAAATTTTAAAAGTTTGTTGTGGAGGTAATAGTGAAACTCTAATTTAGTGAAACATAATCTCATTATAAGACTAATTAAAATTAATTTTTTGAGCTTTTCTTTTCATATTCAAATTCGTCGATTATAGATAAAATCATTATTTGCTTTTTTTTTTAAAAAAAAAAGAAGAAAACTTTGACCTAATATCATTACTTGTTATATATATATATATATAGATGGGTGGCATATACAAAACTTTGACCTAAAATAATGAAAGTAGAAAAAAAAAAAAAAAAAAACGAAATAAAGAAAAGAAAAGAAAAAAAAAAATGTTGTAAGCAGCATAGCAGAAGAGCACAAAACTAACGGACCAAAAAAAAAAAAAATCCCTTCCTATTTTCTGAAACTTTAAATGGATGACTATCTACAAAAGAATAAAAATCATTATTTACATGGAAAGAAAGAAAGCTATTATGTACAAAATAATATATTAGGAAGAAGCATTGGCAGCCACACCAACGATGAAACGAACCGTATGACTCTGCACTAGAATCACAAAGGGTAATAGGTCTATGACCACAAAGCCATAAACAGGCCTAGAAAGATTCTAGTGCAATTGAAATGAAGCCTATGTTGATGCATTAAATCTTGCATCCACCGTGCACTGACTCTGACTCTAGCCAACAAGATTCCACCATTTCTTCTTTTTCTTTGTGATGCAGGATGATGCTGGTAGTTCTGGATATGGAACAATAACACGTTGAAGTAAAGATAAACTAGCAATTTAGTTACTCTAACTGCAAAATCTCCAATGAGATCCCACAAGCAGAAATCAAATTTTAAATGCAGAGTCAAATAGAAATAGTTTGCTCCTTAGAGGACTAAGAGTCTGTTTGAAATGTCTTTTAAAAACGTTTTCAAAGTATAAAAGCAAAAACAGAAGTCAAAAGCAGATGTGTTTCTTTCATAAAGGCTATGACCTGCTTCTCTTTTCTTAGAAGCATCTCATCCCATGCTTCTATCAAAAGTACTTTTTTGACTTCTAAAGACACTTTCATTTTATTCCTGCCAAAAGGACGGTCCAAATAAGCTCTAATGACATAATAACTAATATATGGTGGCACAACATGGGAGATGTTCCCAACCTTTCCCAGATACAGGAACCCTAATTGAAATATATTCAGAGAATTAATGGAGCATTATTTAAGATTAAACTGGTTGCAGAAACACCATAATCATAGACACTAACTTAAGAGCATCACATTCTCATTTATGTAGTTTTTCCAGTGTCATTGTATACAACTAGAAGATGTTACCTCCTTCCGGATAGATTGAATTGTAATGCACCTCTGCCCAAAAGCTCAAAAATATAACTGCAAGATCAACAAATCATAACTGTATGCTTAGTAATATGTATCTCAAAAGATTATTAGGATTGACAGCCAATTTTTTATATAAATAACTGGGACATAAACAGTTTGCAAATATGCTCAGTTTGCATCTCATAGAGGATAAAGGAACAAAAAAAAAAAAAAAGATGACTAAAATATTGAATTACTTTGAGTCTTTTTCACTTCCCCAAAATTTTGTTTTCTTGCACTGGATACAATTATAGAATAATAACCAATATGTCATCCAGATCAAATATGAAATAGTAATCAAAATATGATCCACATAAACAAAAGCCAGCTAAGCCAAGTCACCATACCATTATCAAGTTTGAAGATTCGAAGCAAATAAAGTTATTCTTTGGTAAATGAAGATATTAATCACAAAGAAAGGGAAAAATCAGAGTTTTGGAGGATAATATATCTGAACTTTAGGATCATGGCTTGCTTTAACAGAAAGAATTGCAGGCATATATCTGAACTTTTTTTCTATTCTTCCAACAGTAAAAGTCAAGCAAATATTTGAACATATATTTATCTAGGCCATTCACTAGGAATAGAATCTAGAAACAATAACAATTTAACAACTAATTACAAGTATTTTCTTACCTCTTTCAGACTTCAGTGTCTGTGGAAGAATCTCAATGTAACAAGTGTCCTTGAAAGAAGTGATGACAAAAATTTTGACACCATACTGCACAATAAAAGAGACTACATGTCATAAACTAAACAAGAAATTTTGCATTATGAAAATACATTTCTTTGATATTTCAATACATTCATTCATAAAGCAAAAGAATTAAAAAAAAACTGTTGAGGGTAGACAAATGCGAACTTAATTGGAAGAATTGTTCTTGACGATCATGTCCTCACGCTAAACAGTTTACAAAATTTGTTGTGAAATAGTAAAGGTCAACAGAGTATAGAGAAGAAAAATTGAAGAGAAGGATAGGGAAGGGAAGGGGGAGAGGGAATAAGGACAGAGACTAAGAAACAGACATAGTAAAAAATAAATAAAAACAAAAGTACAAGAAGTCAAAGCGAACCAAAGCTCTCAAATCCCTTTGCATATTGGAAACAGAAAGAAAAATTCAGAAACCTTGGGCCGAGCACCAAAGAAAGCACATAAAGACAAGGTTATCCTATAACAGCTCTAAGGAGAAAGGATCCTGAAAAACACAAGCATTATTTTTCCAACCAAAATACACATCATATCAGCAAAGAGGGGACTCTGCCATAAGGATTCACCCTTTTGTGTCGTTCCAAATAACTTCCTTCAAATTACATACCTCATACGCAACTCAACAGAGTAAGTACAAATGGGATTAAATGAAGAAAATATACTTTCCTTTTAATATATACACAAAAGGAGAAAAAAGCTAGGAAGGCCTCATACCGAATCTGCAGCAGCCTGCAATGTGACATGATCACCCCATTCACCACTCCTATTACATACAAAGAAAAAAGTATCAGCAAGGAAAAGGAGTTTTAAATATCACCATATCAAATCCTGGAAATTCGAGATGGATAACAACATACTTGCTCATCTTCTTCAGATACTCGCTATAGGCCATAGGAACATAACCCGAGTATAGCTCTTGTTGAGATTTGAGCTAATAAATCACCCAAAAAGAAATTATTGAAATATATATATATATATATATATAAAGAAAAATGGAATAGCAAGGCTCAGAACTAGTAAACCTTTAGACAAAAACAACCAACCTGTTGAACAATTTCATCGCGTACAAACTTGTGGTGCTCTGGGGAACGGTAAAGCTGATCCGACAATGCACGAAACTGAGAGAATTTGAAAAAATAAGTCAACTTTGATTGAAGAGTAAGAACTATTACTTCATGAAGATAAATAACCAACCTGACAATTACCATCTCCTGCAACCTTATGCTCAATCAGATCATATAACTGCAGTCTAAGATGGACAAAAAACTTTTGAATAAGATAATAAGGAAAATAAGTGAATAAAAAAGTATGAGAAAGAATCATAAAAATTTCATTAAGCAGCATCTAGTTTTACGGTCATAGGGGTGATGACATGAACCTAACCGGATATAACCTATGCTAGTGAAATGAATATAAGTTACAAAACATGAGTTTTGAATTTTTAACAATCACTACAAACCTGTCATTCCATAGGATTAAATACACATCAATTGCAATACCTGATTATTTATATCACTTCTCCAACGTGAGTACAAGGTAACAAAAGACACCAAAAATTAATATCCACTTAAGTCTCAACTAGTCAAAAATTATATTAGTCAGTAGGATAAGGTACAAAACTCTATCTTTAAATACTTTTGATATATTAAGAAAATTTAAATTTTCTTGGGTTCTTCAATGGACAGAGAATTGTTATGCATTAATCAAATCTCATCCCATTCCTTCTCAAAATCACAGGACAATTTGAAGACGTATATAAAGAATTTCTCCATAACATTATCTTATGTGGATTTTTATGCTTTCTCCAGATGCTTTAAAGAAACGTGTGCTCCCAAACACTTGCAATTCATAGTTATTCCAGATATACTTCTATGGAAATGAGATCTTATTATGCTCTTTGGAGAGCATTCAATTTTTCTTTTGCTTTGCAAACCATAAAGCAGTCATTCACATCTCCAATTAATAAATCTGAAATCAAGTTCCATTCAAACTCAAGAATCCTTCAACACTTCCCAATAACTCACCAGGTGGTAACTACCAAAACCATTTAAAGCAAGAAAATTTAACCAGATAAGAAATTCTTTGCTGAGACCAATCAATCTAAGATCAGAGCAAGCAATAAGAAAAAGAACATCGCTCAATACCTGTCTAGCAGCCTCTGATGATCTGATATTTCTTCATCATATGAGGGTAATTTTTCATTTGTTTTAGGAACATGCTGCAAACAGAAATGTGATATATATGAGTGTAAGAGACATGTATAAATGCATCTTTGGCAAATACTTATTCTGGTAATAAGGCATGGAAACAGAGAAATGAGATACAGGACAAGATCTCATAAAAACTTGTGGGGAAAAAAACAAGTTAATAAAATTAAAAGAAAGGATGCATAAAGAGAGAGAATCAAAACAACAAAGCCTACTAAAACAGTATATGCAGAAACCCTCAAAGAGAAACTTGTATATAGAAAAATTATCCCAAAGCAAAGGAGATAGCTTGTCTCTCAAACCTCAACTAAACTCTCAAATTACTCTTAAACAATTTTGCAAAGAAAGTGAATAGATTCGGGTAAAATATACACTTCCTCGAGAATGAAAAAAAATCAATCTACTTTCATTTGGTATTTTGGCTTAAATTCTTTGACTCCTGGATATTCAATTAAATCCTTGTTTTTAACAATTGAATGAACCCCGATAGTCCTATATTTAGTAATTCCCGAACTCTTTTTGTATTGGGGATCATCAAAATATCAACCAGTCTTACCTATGCACCCTTGATTGGAAATCAAGATCAGCTAATGAACACCAAATAGATTAACTATTTCCTACCAAGGTTCTTTAAAGCCCATGTTTTGTTCAACCCAATCCAGAAGCAATTTATTATAGTGAATACATTAATCCAGCAATCAAGACCCCCAAGGTATTTCATTTTAGTAACCATGCCAAAGTCCAAAATGCTATACTTAATGCAATTCTAAGTTTCTAACTACATGCCTCTAATTTTACATACAAGTCATATGTTCATTTTTCACTTTTAAAGGGATAAAAAAATCAATTTTTTCCATTTATATTATACAGACTAAACAACTGCAAGATAAAAGAATGTGAGTGAAAGCAGAACAAATAACAACGGATGATTTCCCTGATAAAAAATTCATGCACCAGATGTCAACTGATAAAATTGGAAACTATAGTAAAAGGATAGATAAGTCAACTTCAAAGCATCAGTAAGTGGATGTATAAAATCTACACTTACAGGAACTGGAACCATCTGATTTAATCTTTTTCCTACTTCACCATCCAGAGCAGACTCATCTGATATTTCAAGTGAGTGCCACATGTCTTCAGTAAAACCAGGTACATCTCCCGAACCAGAAGATGAAGCAGATATTTCAATTTCATTCACTACACCACTTTCCTTTTCACTGGGACCATAGGTATCTGATTCTTTCATATTATTGGGATCGTCTATGGTTCTTTGACAAGTTCCATTGCCTGGACATGGTTGACAACCCACCATGACAGGTGTCACAAAATATACCAAGGCTTAAAAGAAAGAAAATAGAATAAAAATTGCAACATCCAGGTATCTAATACCATAATTGTAGTCTCTACTTGAACCATAAAGCCAATCTTGTGAAAGAATGGATGCCCGCTGCTCATTCTCAACGTGAGATAGTCCGGAAGTTTCAATAGAATCAAGCCGTGATAATTCTTCTTGATAAGCACGTGCAACGGCCTCATCATTCTCCACATTTGTATGCTGACAGAAACCTTCTCTTACATACTCAACATGACTCAAATCGGCATCATATTGAGTTAAAATACCAGGTGAACCACTATTGGAAAGTGTGCAAACATCTAGTAGATGAAGACCCCAGCGAACAACATCAGGATCCATATCATGTGCTGCTGTAGTCATATACCTTCATAAGACCCAGCAACTCTATCAGCTACCAAAAACAAGTTGCTTTGTAAATAAGAGCCTAAGAGTTCGATTGCTCCCGATGAAAAGAAAAGAAAAAATGGTATCCACAGGATACAATGCATATAAATCTTATCTATGTAAGGGAAGAAAATAATGCTTCAATCATCGGACCCTAAGTGCTTCAAATTCACCCAGTGGCCTCTAATTTTCAACAATCCGTACAACCCAGAAATAGAAAGTGATAAATACCAATATTTGTTAAAAAAATCAAAATTTTAAAAACTTCGGTTCAATCCATGAACGTGAAACCTTCATCTCCACCAGAAGCATCGATCGAATTTTTAAAATAAAATAAATCCCAAACCCATTCCGAGAAATTTCAGAAATAAACCAACAAAATAAGAAATGGGACCAGAAACCCATCAAGAAATTGTGAAACTTACCTCGAAAAGAAATAACGTGAACCAGATAGAAAGATAAATTAGAAGTGAAAGCTTTGGCAGAGGGAGAAGCTTACTGAGAAGAGAAGACAAGAGAATCACGAAGACTTGAAGATGTGGAAATGCTGTATGAATGGGAAAGAAAGAATATCCAGACGGAAAGGGAAGGGAGGATTGGGAAGTGGGTAAAAGTTAGCGTCGGCTTAGGCTTAGCTCTTTTTTGTTATCGTGAAATTCCGCCCGTCTATGTTTAATAGTTCTCGCGCTCATCCGTCTGAACATCGGAAACCCGCCGCGGATTTCCGTCCGACGTGGCAACCTTGTATCGAAAACTGAGGAAGTGTGGTTAAACATGCCTGCCAGGTGTATTTTTTATATTTTTTCTTTTTTGATAACCGTGTTTGTTATTTTTTTTAGTTTAAATTCTTTTTCATAAAAAGTTTAAATTCATTTTAATAAATTTATTGGGGAGTGCATAACGTAATTTCAACTTTTCTCAAAACACTCCCCATGTATTAGTTATTTTTCACCGAAAGTAATAATTTTCTTTTTTTTTAGATGATATCATGTCAATCTATTACTAACTTTTTTTTGTTGAACTACCGGACTTTCTTTTTTTGGATTGATATTACTGATTTTTTTTTTGTATGAACTTTTTGGTTCCTTGTAGTTAATGACTTATTGTTGTTTGATTTTTTAATTTTTTTTAATATTTTAAAATATGTAAAAAATATAAATATATTAAAAAGAAAAAGATAAATAAAGAGAAGAAAAGAAGAGGGGAAAATAAGATGCCAATATGGGTGAGCAGGATTCTTCTTAAAGAATTTTAAATATTCTAAGAATATCCCAACATATAATTGTGATACCACAATGGACAATGGGAAAATGTCTGTTAGATTAAGATTTAAAATTCATCTAAATTTTCCTATCAAAGAAAAATTCATTTAAATTAAAAATCTTTAACTATAAATAAAGTATAGCTCCTAATAAGAAAAAAAAAAAAAACACAAAAAAAACTCACATAGAAAAGTGGAAAGATACAGAGAAAAAGATAGAAAGAAGGAATAAAGTGAGAAAAAAAAAATTGAAAATTTTAAGAAAATATGAAAAACACAAAATATATATAATATAAAAATATCATTTGTTTTTACTTTGCCTTTGTTTTTATTGTATAAACTCTCCTCCCCTAATTCAATTTGTAATTTTTAGCTTTAAAGTTGAAGGGGGTAATATTTTTCATAATGAATGTATGATAAGAAACTTTTATAAATGGCACGCCTTGGATCATGCAATAAAAGGGACTTTACATTAAATAAAGTTCAAATCTTTAATTTTGTGTGCCATACATAATCTGTTAGCATGGAGGGAATAATCTATGTTTTAATTATTCCAATTAAGTTTAATTTGTACATTTTTCTTGAGATATTGATTTATGATTGGAAAATATACTATGATTGTTAAATCAAGATTAATATGGTTGAGTGCATAAGTGGAATCTCAATTTGACCTAGGTCAAATTGAGATTTCAAATTGATTTGATTATTTAATAATCGGTTCTTTTAGGCACAGGATATTATGAAGATTTTTGAACGTGCATCTACAATATTCCTTTCTCTAGGATTAATTCATATTTTTTATTTACTTTTATGTAATTAGTTAAAAGACTAATATTCTTTCTAGGATTATCACTTCATTTATTTTTTAGTTTAAATAGTAATTTAGTGGATAAATAAAGTATGTTTATTTGGAATTTCTGCTGATTTTACTCTTTCCTCAAATCTCTCGACTGATCTCTATTTTATTTTATTTTACAACATTTTATGTACTTGTGTAATTATTACTCTCTCTCTAAATAATTGTGTTTTTAAAAAAGAAAACTTTGTTTCATTGTAATTATTCATATATCATTCCAATGCAATATTAATTATCTTCTTTCTATTGTTTATTGTTACCGAAGTAAGTCTTACTTCTTTTGTTGTTTTAAAATTTATTTTTATCCCAAACTTATTACATTTTAAAAATTTCAAAGCTGTTATTAAAGTTATTTTCCATACTCACTCTTATTTAATTAAAGATAATTCATTATCTCTCTTAATTATACTTAAAATAAGAGAATTAAATAAAAAAATTGTAGTTAATATGTATTACACTAAATATTTTTTTAATATATGCACAACAATCTTAAATCTCAAAAGATATGAGAGGAAAGAAGTAATTAATATCGTTGTGTTTCTCTCTCCCATGCCATCATTCTCTCTTTCTTCAAAAATAAATAAAAACAATTTAGTATTAGAGGTTTTTTAACTTATGCACTGCACATATATATGTTAAGAATCATTAAACATATCTTTAAATTAGACAATTTCTATTGAAAATGATGTGCATTAAAAGTTCGATTAAATTCTCTCACTTACTCCCTCCATTCTTTTTTATATGTATTTTAAATTTATTGCATTTAGACTAAGAAATATAATTAATATATCAGAATTTTTTTTAAGTCTTCCAGCATGTCCAACTATTCTTTTGTACATGAGATGCCTGGATGAAATATGTAAGGATATATCAATGAAATACAGACACTTTTCAAAACAAAAAAAAATAACATGCCCTTATTTTATTATGAGTGAGAATGAGTGTAATTAATAAATTGTAGAAATTAATTGAAAATAACAAGGATATAGTTAAAAAGATAGCAATTAATGTTACATTTAACTTGTAAAATGATAAATAAATAAAAACAAGAATTTTCTTCTAAAGAAACATATAAAAAAGAATGGAGAGAGTTTTTTTTTTTCTTCTCACACTTATTATTAATTGTTTTCTCTCTTATGTTAGTTGTATTGATTACACATTTTCTCATTCATCCTACTAATTTAGAGTTTTTTATTACCCCCTCTAATCCTTATTATAAAGCATCTTTTAGAAGGTTTTGGTGGTCTTCTTTATAAGGCATTTTACAATTCCAATGAAGTATTTTTTTTTTTATTTTCCATAATTTTTCCTTAATAAATATTTTGACCATTTTTATTTCTACTTATTCATTAATAAGAAATGATATTAAATAAGGGCAAAGGAGTAATGTTGTAAATTTTTTTAAAAAAAAAACCAATAAAACTAACTAACTTTATTGGTCCATATAATTCAGTTAATTACGTTTTATAATAAAAGCCAGAGAGAGTATAATTTAAGGTTTATAGTTTATGGTTTTAAGATTTAGAGTTAAAGTTAGTATTTAGAGTTTAAGATATAAAGTTTGTTGTTAGGGTTTATAATTTATGGTTAGGGTTTTAAAATTTAGGGTTTAGGGTTTTGTATTAAAGTTCTAAGGTTTATGGTTTTGGGTGTAGGGTTTATGATTTTTAGGGTTTTATTAAGGTTTAAGGTTTTTGATTTAGGTCTAGAACTTATGGTTTTAGAGTTTGGGGTTTTATTTTTTGGTTTAGGGTTTATTTGGAGTTTAAAATTTAAATTTTTTAGGGTTTGGAGTGTGTAACTGATGCAATCAATGAAAAATATATATAAAAGAAACTTTTAAAATGTGAGAGAAACATTGAATAAGAAGAGATAAAAATTTAATGAAGTTTTCTATCATATTCCTTATTTAAACATTTATTTATTGCTTATCATTAACTAGAAAAACCTTTAAGGGTGTTTAGTAGACAGATTGATTTTTAAATTTTAAGATTCATGAATCATGAGAAACATATATCCTAGAATTATGAATCATAAGATTTTTAAAATCTATTTGATTAGTCTTAAACATTCATGAAAAAAAATTTAAAATGTTTTTAGAAGGTAGAGAAATTAGAATCCCACTCCCCCCTGTGAGATTCTTTATAATAAAATTTACATTAAAGAGGAATTCTAGAAAACATATTTCCTTTGATTCTATTTTTAAAAAAATTCATATCAAACATAAAAAACAAGAAATCTTAAGTTAAGAATTTCAAGATGCCAAAAAAAAAAAAAATCCTTTAATCAAACATTCCCTTAACAAAATTGGTAAAAATTCTTTTACCAAATGCAGACGGTGAGTAACGTGTAAGAACTTGCCCTTTGGGGAACAATAGTTGGAAACAGCTGCTAATACCTCGTAGTCTAAGGAGCAAAAGGAAGAATCCGCTCGAGGAGGAGCTTGCGTCTAATTAGCTAGTTGGTAAGGCAATAGCTTACCAAGGTAATGATTAGTAGTTGGTTTGAGAGAATGATCAGCGGGACTAAGACATGGCCTAGACTCCTATAGGAGGCAACAGTGGGGGATTTTCTACAATGGGTGAAAGCATAACAAAGCAATGTCGCGTGGAAGTTGTGAATAACTGATTTTTCTCAATCTTTATGACTTGCTCCTAGGAATTGATGTCGAAAAGATTGAGAAATATAACCATTTGTTTTGATTTGTTCTCAATAGCCATGAGATGATCATCTTAAGGGTGATCAATTTGTCAATGGATGCTCCTATTACACTCATAGTCTTTGAAGCATGAGAACCAAAAGTGTAGCACCTAAATTGAGAATTCAAGTATTGTATACATCATTAGTCCGATCCTTTATAAGAACAACCCGTAATAATGAACTTGCAAAATGAATTTGTTTATCATAAAGGGATTCATTATTCTTGACCTTGCTTCATCTTAATTGTTATTTGAACAAGTAAAGTTATGTCTTGGTCCAAGTGGGAATAACATTTCTCTTCTACATGTCTAAGGAGTTTTGAAAAATTCAAACATCTCAAAAATAGATAGAGAGGTAGGAATTTATCGAACAAACTGCACTCCTTTGTATACGTCAAGAGTCCATTGATGAGAAGGAGCTGGTTGAACCCAATTCCTATAGTGATAAATATAAGTGCAATTGAAAATCTTGGGTAGTTATACATTTGTGTATTAATAAGACTATTCACTATTTTTTGAAGCTCGATCTCTCTCTCAAATGAACCATATAGCCAAGAGAAACCATAAACTAAAATAGAAAAGCTTGTCCCACCCATGAGTAAATATATCCAGATAATAGATAAGAGCATAAATTGAAACGGATTATATAATGTACTTTAAGTGAGCATTTTCTCATAGGTTCCTATTATATCAATAAATTCAATAGGATAAATTACATCTTGATGATATCAATCAAATATAGTCAATATCATGAATAACAATGTTTGAGCTATAAAAGTGATTCATTGTCGAGAATTAAATAATACAACATAAAAAAATCTTTTATCCATACTAAATTCAAAATTAGATTCCTTATCCAATCAATAATTCCTTAACTTTATTTACAATTTTATTTATTGGTATTACGTGTTCACTGTATTTTTTAATTTTTTTTAAAAAAATTTAAAACATTATTTTGAAACAGGTGACAGGTCAGTATCATTTACTTTTTTGAAAAGATTGTTCTTTTGTCTTTATTTCTGATAGTTGGTACTTAGTTAATCCGTTGACCGCATCCTGGTAAGAAAAAGCCTTCATCTTCTCACACAAATACAAACAATTGGAGCTCTAAAATATTATGCGCAGCCATTATTGTCTGAAAAGACTTGGTCTGTGCCACTTGGTGTCTTTCTTCCCCTTCAACTCTTCAAATTGGAGCATTGGGCTCTGAAGACTCAAGTCAAAGTCTCCACGGATACACAATTCAATCAAAAAATTCCATTGCTCGTTCTCTCTTCTTCAATCTGCTCTTGCTCTTCAAGCTGTTGGGGAAAAGAAAAAATTTGGGCATGAAGAAGCTCAAGCTCAAGGCTTTTTCTGGTTTCTGCTGCAGAATTCTATGGTTAACCGTTGTAATTTTGAGCTCCTTGAGATTGGTCCAGTGCCAACAAGCGAGTGATTTGAACCAATTCAACAATCCTTTGCTCTTGAATGACCAGCTCTCCAATCTTACTGCGGTTCTTAGCCAGGAAATCAAGAGAAAATTCAGCTTCTGCATCAAAGACCCGTGAGTGATTTGCTTCTGTTTTCACTTCCTCTTGGCTTCTGACAAAGTTTTTAGTTGGAAATAAATGGACATTTCTTCTTTTACTTGTTCAATAAGTGAGAACCCAAAGTGAAAAACCAGTTGTATTCTGTCACCCAAATTAGAAATTAACACCATTGCCCTTGCTGAGAATTAAGAGATATATGAATTGATCGGATTATGGTTCTCTTACTTACCACAAACGATTACTTTCTCGGGTCATTTGTATTTAACTGTTTTGATTTGGACGTGATATTACTTTCCAAGGGAATTTCATATTCTAAAATTATACAACTCAAGTCTGACACCCAGTTTTGTTATTACAGGGAAGCAGAATGGAACCAAGCATTTAACTTTTCATCTGATCCAGGGTTCTTGTCATCTTGCATGCTGAAGACTAAAGGTATGGAAAGTTATAATTTAGAACAAAATGGAAAATTTTAGTATACGTGTATGGTTTTTCAAGTTCTTGCATTTGTTCTTCTTTGCATTTCTTTTCACCCAAGTTAGACACTAAGCGTTTTTATATGCCAATTGGTGGATACCTAATGAACGAGCATAGTAATGAAAATTTTGTCAATGGAACAGAAAAGGTATAGAAAGAGGCCGAAAAAGACACTTGGGAAAATTATAAAAGGGGTCTCATAGTAAATAACATTCTTGAAAAGTTAGTTCTTGATAGAGTTCAATGACGTGTGATCCATGTAACTCACTTTCACTTAGTGGTATAAGGCTTGTTGTTGTTCGGAACAAAAAAATTTAAGGATAAATTTTAGATCTTGTTGGGATATCAGACTTTCTTTTGTTTTAAGAATATCATACATGATAAAAGCTTTGATATCAACGAAATATAGATTCTCAATGTCATGGTTAACATTTCACTTTGAAAAGGCTATAACTTGTATGAACCCATGATGGATTAAAACCAGCATCATGCTTTGTGATTTCCATCTCTACCTGCAAAGCACAATTGAGTATGAAGAATTCTATCCTGTATTTTTCTGAATCTTGGGACAAAGAATTGAACAACATAATTTTGTTCGAATCCCTCCCTCGTATGTTCTGATAACTCAACAGGTGATATTAGTCGACGTATATGCACAGCAGCAGAAGTGAAGTTTTACTCTAGTACTTTCTCTGAAAGAATTGGCAAATATTTGAAGCCTAACAGGAACTGCAATTCAACCTCATGGGTTGGTGGTTGCGAGCCTGGATGGGCCTGTAGCTCAGATCAGGAGGTTGACATAAATTCAGAGGATATTCCGACAAGAACCAGAAACTGTCAGTCGTGTTGTGATGGCTTCTTCTGTCCTGAGGGTTTAACTTGCATGATACGTAAGTGTCTTAGAATCTTCGAAATGCTTTCTTTCATAAAATTGTCTTTTGCTGATATTTCATTCTTATTCAGCTTTTAGCTGTCCTATTGTGTTTCCTTTCTTGAGTAATAAAAGCCCATGCTTTATGATTCATGTCCTATTGGCTGTACCATGTAAAATATGAAACTTGATCATTCATTATTCCTGCTCCAAAATGTCTGTATAATGCTTGAAGTTGAATCTCTAATCGCAACGAGTAATTACTGCTTTGTATCTAATGATTCAATCTTTTGTGCAATGACATAATGTTCTTGAAGCTTGCCCATTGGGTTCCTATTGCACTCTTGCAACATTAAATGAAACAACTGGTTTATGCGAACCGTGAGTTCTGCTTCTCATTCTGATTTTACTTTTGCACAGTCATCATTTATCTATTCTGTTTAGAAGCCAATGTGTAAATATTGATGCAGATACCTGTACCAACTACCAGGAAACCCGCCAAACCACACTTGTGGAGGAGCAAATATTTGGGCCGATGTCGGTAATAGTCAAGAGATGTTTTGTCCAGCTAGATCATATTGTCCAACAACCACAAAAAAACTTAATTGCAGTAGTGGGTATTACCCTTTTCTAAAAACTTGTCACTCTTTATCAGTGAATTTAATTGAAATTTCTAGTTAGGGTATAGTATTCAATATCATTAGATGTAAAACCTATCATGCGTCTTCTCTTAACAACTTAAGCTTTTAGGTTGAACCAGTTCTTGATTATGGTATCAGAGCCTTTATGATCTCATGGTCAACGGTTCGAATCCCCTATCACTTTCTTTATAAATTATGATTAAATACAATTTCAACACAATGTATGGGTGAGCCTATGTTACTTTCACACTTCAAGCCCAAAGGGCTTTCGTGTGCAGGAGTGTGTTAGATATAAAACCTTCTCCTAACAGGTTAAGGATATCTTATCTTTCTCTTCCTTCCTTATATCTAGTAAGATAATCTGATGTCTTTCAAATTTTCATGTGACTTTCAAGGCACTACTGCAGGATGGGGTCTATATCTGAGAAACGTAAGTTTTCATTAGAAATGTTATCTCCTTCAGTTCAGATGCAAATTATTGCATGCTTTTTCTCTATGAATAATCTGTCTAATTACATAGAGAAATTAGCCACTCAATTATTATACTATATTATTATGCAGATTGCATATGATTTTTCTTTTTTTGATGATCTTGCAGGTTGCTTCGACTTGACATCGTGTAAAGCAAACACTGAAAAACTGGAACTTCATGTCTATGGAATCATATTCATAGTAAGTTGGTAACTTTTTTGAAAGCACAAACACTTCTTGATTTGGTAGTGTCAGAGTGTCTGACACATTTCCAACACAAACACCAACACGGCACCCGTATGACATGTGTCAGACACTTCTCAAATGATGTCCAATTAAAAAAGTATTTTTTGTCGGCTTGGACACCTAAGCCGACACCTCAAAATGGCTTGGATACTTGAGCCGAGCCTGGACACCTGGATTTGATACTTTTGACTGATTTTTTTTTTTTTTCAATTTTTAACAAATAATTCTATAAAAAATTTGAGGTTTGGAAATCCAATGCTTCACAACCATAAAACTTAAAAAACAAAGGAAACTATTTAATATAATATTTTTTATATCATTTTCATTATAATATATATAGCATTACCCCGGTGTCCTATGTTTTTGACATAACCACTATCCGTGTCAAATCTGTGCTTCATAGGTAACTTTCAATCCAGAATTCTAATCCTGGTTTTCATGGTACCTTAGTGTGTATAACATATTCTCAGAAATGATTTTTGCTTGAACTGCTATCTGTGTTTTTGGCTTGTGTGGAGTGACACTCTTCAATTGCTTATGCAGGTCGCTCTAAGTTTTTTGTTGCTCATAATCTACTGCTGCTCCGACCGAATTCTTATAATTAGGGAGAGAAGACAAAAAAAATCAAGAGATGCAGCTGCTGCAAGTGCAAAGAAGACAGCAAAAGCGCGCCAAAGGTGGAAAGATGCAAAAAATGCAGCTATGAATCAAGCTAGTAGGATGCAATCTCACTTTTCTTTCACATTTTCTCGCAAAAGGAATGAAACAAAATCAGAAGAACTTCAGATGTTGAGTATACCTGAGACAGATGATGACGATGATGTGTTCTCATTTCCACATTCTAGTGCTTCAACAGCAACTGTGCACTCTCCAGTAATATCAAAGTGGCAGCAAACTGAGCCAAGTCACCAAATGGAAAGAAGGCAAGAAATTGAAAATGTAGCTGTTGGTGATGATGGATATGATGTTGAAACTGGAAGCAATATTATTAAAGAAAACAAGTCAAAAGGGAAAAAGCTAAACAGTCGTAGCAAGATCTATAGGCATGCATATTCACGGCTTGAGAAGGAAAAGGCTCAGGAACAAGAACAAAAGAACCTTACTTTCACAGGAGTAGTTAACGTGGCAACCCACAGTGAACCACGAAAAAGGCCTCTAATTGAGATTTCTTTCAAAGATCTAAGTCTTACTTTAAAATCCCAGAACAAGTACATATTAAGAAGTGTTACAGGGACAATAAAACCTGGCCGCATTACTGCTGTCATGGGTCCATCTGGGGCTGGTAAAACAACATTTCTTTCAGCTATAGCAGGAAAGGCATTTGGATGCAGAATGACCGGTTCGATTCTTATCAATGGAAGGAATGAATCAATTCATTCTTACAAGAAAATTGTTGGTTTTGTGCCACAAGATGATATTGTTCATGGAAACCTTACAGTGGAAGAGAATGTCTGGTTCAGTGCAAAATGCAGGTAATGAAAATCAGATTCTCAAATCTTCTTGCCTTCTTTATCTAGTAGTTGAGTACCAATGCTTAATTCTTGATTCAGGGAATTAGTTGGAGATGACTCATGAGATAACTTCTGTCTAGTATATACCTTTCAGCACTTAAATAAGTAACTTTGCTATCTTTAAATCTCTTTAGGTTTGTAATAATACATTTTTCTTCTTAGCTTGAAGCCTTTAAAGAAATTTATGAGGGAAAAAGAAAAAACGAAAAATTTCAGTGATTGAAGTTCTTTAAAAGGAGATCTCTTGGTTCTGCTTAGAAGGAAGAGATTTAAAAGGAATGTTTACCAATTAGTGCATGATTTCTCTGTCAGCTTCTTTGTTGAATGTTTATATTTTCTTTTATCTCATGAATGAACTCCTTATTGAAGGCTGTCCACTGGCTTGTCGAAAGCGGATAAAGTTGTGATTGTAGAAAGAGTTATTGAATACTTGGGGCTTCAGGCTGTGAGGAATTCTCTTGTTGGAACTGTAGAACAGCGAGGCATATCGGGAGGCCAAAGGAAGCGTGTAAATGTTGGATTGGAGATGGTCATGGAACCTTCACTCTTGATTTTGGATGAACCCACCTCTGGTTTGGACAGTGCATCATCTCAACTTCTTATTAGAGCACTTAGGCGCGAAGCTCTTGAGGGGGTGAACGTTTGCTTGGTCGTTCACCAACCCAGGTAACTTTTATGGTCACAAGTCTGCATATTTTGTCATGCATTATTGATTATTGAGAAAAATACTACTTTTATCCCTGATATTGTCTACCATTAACAAATTTATCCTTGACACTTTTATATTATCAAAAGTGTCTCTCATACTTCAAGTCATTAATAAATATATCTTTCTGTTAATTTTCATCATAAACCTTAACAAAACTTGCATACGTGTCACCTCAACAAGTGTGACATGTAGGCAAGTTGGCAAGTTCCGTTAAGTGTCATCAATGAAAATTAATAGAAGGGTATATTTGATAACAATTTGAAGTATAAGATAATTTTGTTAACTTAGAAGTGTTAATGATAGATTTGTTAATGGTGAATAGTATTAGAGACAAAAAAAAGTATTTTTCTCTTGATTATTTCCTAGATGACCTAAATGTTTTAGCAGATCTGCACTCTACATTGAAATGTAAACTTAGAAATTTTCTCTATTACCATGTCAACAATCACAAACAAAAAATGAAAACTAGTATTGATTCAACCAAAAACTGTGAATGTAATACTTGGTTCAAATGTTCTCTTCATTTATTAACAACTTGAACTTTCTTCTTCAGCCATACCTTGTTCAACATGTTTGATGATTTAGTACTCCTTGCAAAAGGTGGTCTAACTGTATATCATGGACCCATCAATGAAGTTGAAGGATACTTTGCTGCTCTCGGGATCGTTATTCCGGAGAGAATAAATCCTCCAGACTACTTTATTGACATTTTGGAGGGCATAGTGGTGCCTAATGGAAGCTCAGAAGTAAATTACATGGAGCTTCCAGTTAGATGGATGCTTCACAACGGGTACCCAGTACCTCCAGATATGCAACAGAATGAAGCAGCACTTGCCATGTCCTCAAGGGGTGAAAATCCCCTTGATGAAATAAATCATCTCGATGATGCTACTGTGGAACAATCTTTCACTGGGGAGTTGCTGAAAGATGTGAGGGGTAATATAAAGATGCATCATGAGAAGATAAGGCTAAATTTCTTGAAGTCCAAGGATTTATCGAATCGAAGAACTCCCAGTGTTTTCCAGCAATATAAATACTTCCTTGGAAGGTAAAATCATCCATCAATTATATCATTCTGTAAACTTAAACACATATTCTTCTTGTTGATTATGTGTAGCTCATCTTGTTCATGCCCATGATGATATTTCAGAGTCACTAAGCAGAGACTACGCGAAGCCAAAACACAAGGCATAGACTATCTGATTCTATTACTTGCTGGTGCCTGCCTAGGATCACTGGTTAAAATGAAAGATGAATCATTTGGTGCAGATGGATACACATACACTGTGATTGCTGTTTGTAAGTTGCAGTCATTACCCATTCTACAAGGCTTTTCGGTTTTTGCTTCATGATATTTTGCTTTAGTACATGTTGAGATGAATTACTTTGTAGAATTTGGTTCCTAGAAGTTTTAGAATCCCAGACATAGAATGAGGAGGTTTAACTTTAACCCCAAGTGAGCCTCATGGAGGGTTCCCAGGGAAACTTACCATAGCAGGATGGCCTACTTAGCAGAAAAATAAATCTAGCTCTCCAATTTGTGAGAAGCTGATAAATTAGTGTTTATGTAAAAGAACCACTAAAATAGAAAGTTAATGTTGTAGAAAAAGGCCAAGAATACTGTTTATGACTCTGACATAATACTCCACCCAATCCCATATGAAAGAATGCTTCTATTAAGAATTAATTTATCCTAAAAACTTAAGTTTAAAAAAGTGTTAGTAAGGGGATTTTTACCATAAGGACATAGAGACTCTGATATCATATCAAAAACTGATTTAACTCAAAAGTTTAAGCTTTTAGTGAAGCCTAAGATAGGTTTTATATCTAACAGCTACTTTCTAATATCATCTTTTCTTTTATTTTCAGCTCTTCTTTGTAAAATAGCAGCTTTGAGATCATTTTCCCTTGATAAATTACAACACTGGAGGGAGAGTGCTTCGGGCATGAGCAGCTTGGCTTATTTTCTTGCTAAGGACACAATTGACCATTTTAATACAGTTATCAAGCCTGCAGTTTACCTGTCAATGTTCTATTATTTCACCAATCCAAGGTCTACATTTGTGGATAATTACACTGTGCTACTATGCCTTGTCTACTGTGTAACCGGCATCGGCTATCTCATGGCCATCTTATTTGAACCTGGAGCTGCCCAACTGGTGAGTAGCAGAAGGCAAATCAGAAAAACCATATCAGTTTTACCTGAAATTCAATAGCTAATTTTTGTTTCCATCACATTCTTTTTTCTCTCTTGCCTTGTAACCAGTTGCTATTAATTTCTTGCAGTGGTCAGTACTCCTTCCAGTTGTTGTGACTCTGATTGCGACGCGACGAAGAGATGGTGAATTTATAAAGCTGATATCTAATTTATGCTACTCTAACTGGGCTCTGCAAGCATTTGTAATTGCAAATGCTAAAAGGTATGCACTCTGTTGAATATAATACAAAACTAGTTATAGGCCTTTTCTTAACCGTTTAAGTTTTTGAGTTGAATCAATTCTTGATAAGTGTTGAACAAATGGCACCTTAGTCAACTTGTCCTTTTCTCGAGAAGTTACTCCCCACTCACCATCATTCTTGAAAAATCCAAAACTCTGGATGTACTACAACTATATGAAGCTATTAGTGTTCACATGGTAAATAAATACTGATAAAAGAGTTATATTTTTGGATGGGCTTTTATTCTGTTAGAAGTCTTTTTGGTAGAAGAAAAAGCCCTTCCGTATGATTTTAGACTGTTTGGATTAGTTTTTGAGAAAAAAGAAAAGCACTTTTAGAAGCCAAAAATGTGCTTCTAGTAGAAGTATATAGCTAAAAGGAAAAGCATCCCCCACTTGTTTATACAAAAAAGTAAAATTTTGATTTTTGAAGGTCTTTTTTTATAAAAAGTAAAAAGTCAATTAAAATAATAAATTTTTATATAAAATACTTTTTTTTTTAAATTAAAAGTAAAAGACAAAACTCAATCTAAACGTGTTTTTATTAAACAAGTCACAGTTTTTATGAAAAAACATCTCTAAAATTAAAAAAAAAAAAGTTAGTTTTAACTTTTACTTTTATACTTTAAAAACACTTTTTATAAAAAAATAATAATAATTTTGTCCTACATAAATATTTAGAATAAATCATAAACTGCTATTTCATAGTCATATTGGCATTATAAGATGGCATCTACGAGGATTTTAACAACTTTGCAACTGTTAGTATGTGCTTTCATAACAGCATTGCAAATAGTTGGAGCAACATGGCTGATGATTATGATTGTTGTGCTTTCGCAGGTACAGTGGAGTGTGGCTCTTAAGTCGATGTGCCTTGCTTATGAAAAGTGATTATGATCTTAATGACTGGAATTTGTGCTTATCCATCCTAATCCTCTTTGGTGTAGTTAGCCGTGTAATAGCATTCTTCTGTATGTTAATATTTCAAAAGAAGTGAAGTTAGAGTTTTAACTGTGCTGTTATTAGGCTAGAGATATAAAATTCTATTTTTTTTTTTAAAGTAAATGTTTAAAATGAAAAGTCTACAAATTAGCCCATCTGCTTGTTCGGCGCTAACTTGGAACATTAGTCAAATCATGCAATAAAAGAGTTTAAATATTATACAGTGTTCCTTGAAGAAAATCTTTGTTGGTTCATTTGTTTCTATTTTTAAATTTAATTAATTAATAAATGATAAAAATAATTACTTAATTGAATAAATTAAGAAAAATTTAAATTTCCGTAAATAAGTCAACAATTGAATTATTTCCCTCTTTTCTTTTTATTTGCTCTTTCCTCCAATTCATAATCTTGTGTCTAATTGTGTCACATCTAGTCGGCTTAATAGTAAAACGTAACCCTAATAATCTCCCTATTGTGTAACCCTAACTTTTAATAATAACATTAATATTAGCAATAACAATAATATTATGGTAATCTAAATTCTAATATATCAATAATATGCTCCACATTTACTTTTTCTCCCTTTTTTTTTTTTGTTATATCAACTTTCTCACGAGCTACATTACTAAAATGTTTGTTACAAGTTTACATTGCTTGATATAAGTTTACATGGAATAATACAAAATATTTGTTATAAGTTTATTTGGGATAACATAAAATATTTGTTACAAGTTTACACAGAATAACATAAATTGTTTGATACAAATTTATATAGATAACACAAAAATATTTGTTACAAAATTATACAAACTAATATAAATTGTTTAATACAAGTTTATATGGGATAAATATTTATCCCATGAGCACGGATTTAAAAGCTAGTTTCTACAATCAATAGTCAAACAAATCTCTGCAAAACCAATGCACCTTCTTCATCCTATACTCATATTATGCTTATAATTAGTTAATTTTTTTTTTTTTAAAAAAAGTAGTAAAACTGAAAATGTTGATAGAACTCGTATTATGCTTCTATGACTTCTGTAGAAGTCGTAACAGTACGATAGGACTTCTGCCCATCTTAAAATTCACATGTTGCAATTTTAAGGAAAATCATTTTACAATGATATGACTTCACTAAAATTTAATATATTTAGGAAAAAATTTTACTCCTAAAATTTTTTCAATCTAATACATATAAGTAAAAAGTTTTCCAAGAGGTATATATCAGTATTTTAGCCGGCTTTTGTACAGAAAAATACCAATTTTTTTTTTTTTAAAAAAATTAGCAATACATACCAAATGTGTAAATAATTACCAAGATGTAAATTTTTTTCCAAAAGTCGTAGCATTTTTCTACGATATCAGTATTATTTTTTGTGACACTTGGGAAGTCGTTGCAAAGTGTTACGACTTCTGGTATTTTTTATTTATTATTAAGTTAAATAAAAAATTCAAACACTGCCCCTACACATTACTATTCTATACCCGTGCGGAATCCACCCCTCTCTCTTCCTTTCTTTCTTCTTATATCATAATTTTATTTTTTATAATATGTTAATTAAATTTTAATTATATGTTGTTTATACCAAAAAAATTATATGTTCTAATATTTTTCATTTATTATTATATTTAGCTTTAAATTTTTATTTTGTTAATTTTTAGTATAAAAATTAAGATAAAAAGATGATGCTATTATACAAAACAAAAAAAAAAAAGTTTTTGAATTTAAATAAAAAGAGTTTACATTTACTTACGACTTGTTAAATAATATATGATTATATTATAAATAAAATATTTTCATAATTAAAAATAAAAATATAAGAATATTTAATTAATTATTATATTATATAGCTATAAGTGTCTTTTAAGATTAAAGGTTATTTCTTCCTTAAATTGAGTATCATCATCTTTTCATTTTAAGATACAAAATTCTTTATTTATAATTTTAATTACATTAACTTTTTATTTGTCATATAATTTGTTTGTTTCCACAAAAAAACTTTTGTAGGCAAAAAAAGAAAAAACCTTTAATAAATAAAAAAATTGTGACCCGAATGTTAGAAAAAAAAAATACTAAAACCGTAGATGAAAAAAAATAGCACTTCTTGGTAAATATTTACACATTTAGTATATTTTGGTAATTTTTTTTAAAAAAATTGGTATATTTATGTAAAAAAGCTTACTTTTGCCCAAGTATTGGAATTCAAGCATGGTAAAAAAAATATATATTATATTTATCATTTCTCTTATAAAAACTAAACTCTTTCTTTCTTTCTTTTTTTTTCAATATCACAAGCAATATTCATTCTACATACAAATTGAAAATAAATAATATATGCCATTTATTTTACCAATATATTAGTGAGTCTAATAGATATACATTTTAAATTATTTAAGTAATTAATTATACCTATAATATTAATTCCAACTCCATGGGCTGTTTGATTTTAGGAATTTTTTATTTTCATTTTCACTAAAAAATTAAAATGAAAGATAAAAATATATTTGGTTCAATAAACCAAAAATGCTTTTATTAAAATATTCTTTGAAATGAGGTAAAAACTTAAAACATAATAAATTTGTTTTCAATGTTTTAAAAAAAAAAAACTAATAGTAATTTTGTGATTTTATTGACTTTTTTTTTTTGTTTCATTTTAAAAAAAATGATTAGTGAATCAATAAAATTCATTGAATATAAATATTCTTTGAAATAAGCCAAAATCTTAAAACATAATCAAATTATTTTTAGTGTTTCAAAAAATAACTAATACTAATCTTAGTGACTTCATCAACTCCTTTTTTTTTTTTTTCTTAATTTAACAGAAATGATTAGTGAATCAGTAAAATTCATTGAATATGATTAATGATACTAAATGGATATGAAAATAAGTAAAAATTTAAATAAAAATACAAAATAAATAAAAAAGTAGATAAAAAAATGAGGTAGAAAGAATTAGAGGAAAAAAAATAAAGTCTCCAAAAGAACGACATTTATTTATTTATTAAGGGAGTATATATACACAATAAAAATAAAACCTTAATTTAAAAAAAATAATGTTTATTTAATAATAAATTAGAAATAAATAAATACTTTAGAGAATATTTCAGGCATCCAAATATTAAAATATTCATAACACAAATATATTTTTTAAAATTAAAAAATAAAATATAAAAATAAAATCAAAAATAAAAATATGAAAACATTTTTTGAAACAAGACCTACTCCAAAGTTTTCAACCTCAACCCACGGTGTCTCCAGTTCTTTGCTACAGCCGCGTTTCGGCGGCAACATAAAACCCGTTAAAGCTGTCTACACGTAGACAACGTTTGGAAAATGTGCGTAGGACACGGTTGTCTTGTTGTGTGCTCGTTCGAACGTGCATTGCGCCTTGCTGTGGTCCCACCACTTCTCCTTCACTACCCTTTCTCTCCGTTCCAAACTCTCCTTGCAACCCTCCAAGTGGCTCAAACCTCGCACGCAAAACAACACAAAGCAAGTTGACTTCACATTTTTATTTCCAAATTTCTTCTGAATTCATAACCCAATTTCCTTATACCATTCAGCGATCTATGTTTCCATACTCATAATGCCGCCCCGTTAAACCCATTTCCGAGATTCAATCTCTGTTCCATTACTTCTTCATTTGTTTTCTGCCAATTTATTGATTCATTAGCTCGTTTTTGAGTTATTGCCAGCTTCACCATGCCTAAGTCTAAGATGAGCTCAAAGAGCTCGTGGAGTATTATTTGGTTACTACCCATTGTGGTTTTGAGCTTGTTTCAGTTGGTAAAGTGCCAAGAAGTGAATGACTATGACCAAATTGACAACCCTGCTGTTCTTCCCCTTATTACCCAGCTTGTATATAGCAGACTTTCCAATTTGACCTCAATTCTCAGTAAGGAAATCAGCGGCCAGTCCAGTTTCTGCGTCATTGATCCGTGAGTGATTCGTTTCTGTTTTCTGTAAAGAACTAAACTTTATCATTTTTGGTAGGATGCAAAGACAACCCAGCATTGTTGGGTAACTCAAATCAGTTCAGCTAGAGTATCTTTTCGCATTGGGATGCCCATTGTCATGATTATTGCAATGTTTTCCCCTTCTGGATTTCAATGCTTGGAATGGATGAATGATTTAATTCAGAAGAGCTAAAAATTTATTTAGAATTGTACAAAGTTCATGACTTATGATAATAAATGCGTCGTGGAATTGATGTTATCACAAATTTGAATGTTACTCTTGACTTGTTTCAAATTCATGTTCTAGTTTGTCTTAGGTAGAATGAAGCGGTTTACTTTTATTATATGACATAGTGAATGCATACAAGTCTCTAACAAACCAACTTCGAAGTTTAGGGATCTGCACTTACTACTTGAAGACAAAACTACTGTTTGCTAACACAATTCCTTCTCATTATACTGCATATTAGTGCTGCTATTTAGCCCTATGGATTTTAGAGAAAACATGTAAAGAATGGGTGTAGATGATACATGGCATCGCTTGAGTGGAAAACATGTAGATGTGTTCTTGCGGGACATGCTTATTTGGAATCAATTTTAACTGTGGGTTTTCATTATGCATACCTTTATTCTCCTCTATGGGTATGGATTTGAGTTAATTTTCTGTCTTAATTTTACGTAAGATGACTGGAACCAAGCATTTAATTTTTCATATGACTTGGGATTCTTGACTTCTTGTATTCAGAAGACTAGAGGTATGTGCAATGACAACACGAAGGGAAAATAGGGACTTCGTTTTGTTAGCTTTTTCATTTCTTTCATTTTCCTCCATTTTCTTTCCATAAACCAACTAGACATGTACACTTATTAGTTGGAGATTTTATTTTGCTCGTGTTCATAGGTCTGGTGGTACAGAAATTTAATGCTTGTTGATCAGTGAGGAAGAAAATTTTGGAGATATTGGGATGTACTGTGGGATAATAGGATCTATTGTGGGTAATAAGCGTAAATATTATATTTTATTTATATCTAGAGTGGGGATATTGGTAAGAGAATATACTTCAAGATTATATTGATGTTGTGACCAAATGGTTCACAGTTAAGATTTAAAAGGTCTGTCATTTGTTTTTTACTCCCCATGTTGTATTTTATCTAGCAAGTGGTACTGTATTATTCACACCACTATTGCCCTCTTCATCTTCCACTTTGTTCTGTGAAAGTAAGAGACTAAGAATAGAAAGCAAAGAAAATATTTTCTTTTGCTAAAACTGGTATCACGTAAGAAGCAATATTTTCTTTTTCTTCTGAAATTCTGTTCTCTAAAAGGAATTCCATTTTTTTTATGATATCTTCCTTTTGATGTGCTTTGAATTCTGGTGGTTTAACAGGAGATATTACACGACGCTTGTGTACAGCAGCAGAGAATAAGTTTTACTTCACAAGTTTTTTTGACAGATCTACAACTGCAAATTATTTGAAGCCGAACAAGAACTGCAATTTAACCTCATGGGTCTCTGGTTGTGAACCAGGCTGGGCCTGTAGTGTTGGTCCAATCCAGAAAGTTGACCTTCAAAATTCAAAGGAAATCCCTTCAAGAACTACAAATGTCATGCATGTTGTGACCTGGTCAAGCGTAACTTGGTACCATTGTGAAGCCTATCACATACAGAAATATAGATCAACACACAAACACACTCTCTAAGATCATGTTGGTAGAAGTTGACACTCTTCAACTGCTTATGCAGGCTGCTTTGAGTACTTTGCTACTCATTATTTACAACTGTTCTGACCAAGTTCTCACTACTAGGGAAAGGAGAGTGGCCAAATCCAGAGAAGCTGCAGCTGGAAGTGTCAGGAAGACTGCAAATGCGCGTCAAAGATGGAAGTCTGCAAAAGATGCTGCTAAGAAGCATGCCAGTGGGTTGCAAGCTCAATTGTCGCGCACATTTTCCCGTAAGAAGGATACAACAGATTCAGAAAAACTTAAAATTTTGAATCAAGCAACTTCTTCTGAAACAGATGTTAACTGTTGCCACCTCCCCATTCTATTGCTACAAATATGACCATGATTTCATCAGCATTTCCAAAGCATAAGGGAAAAGAACCCAGCAACCTGATGGAGATGATCCATGAAATTGAAAGTGACCCAAATATCAATGTTAATTTGCGTGAGGATACTACATCTATAGAAACTAGAGATAAAACCATTACAAAGAATATGCCCAAGGGAGAACAAATTTTTTAAATAAATTTATTGGGGAGTGCATAACGTAATTTCAACATTTCTCAAAACACTCCCTATGTATTAGTTATTTTTCAGCGAAAGTAATAATTTTTTTTTTTTTTAGATGATATCATGTCAATCTATTACTAACTTTTTTTTATTGAACTACCAAACTTTCTTTTTTGGGATTGATATTACTATTTTTTTTTTTTTTTTGTATGAACTTTTTGGTTCCTTGTAGTCAATGACTTATCGTTGTTTGATTTTTTAATATTTTAAACTATGTAAAAATATAAATATATTAAAAATAAAAAGAAGAAAAGAAGAGGGGAAAATAAGATGCCAATATGGGTGAACAGGATTCTTCTTAAAGAATTTTAAATATTCTAAGAATATCCCAACATATAATTGTGATACCACAATGGACAATGAAAAAATGTCTGTGAGATTAAGATTTAAAATTCATCTAAATTTTCCTATCAAAGGAAAATTCATTTAAATTAAAAATCTTTAACTATAAATAAAGTATAGCTCTTAATAAGAGGGAAAAAAAAAACACAAAAAAAAAAAAACTCACATAGAAAAGTAGAGAAAAAAAAATTAAGATGCAGAGAAAAAGATAGAAAGAAGGAATAAAGTGAGAAAAAAGAAGAAAAAAAATGAAAAAAATTTAAGAAAATATGAAAAGGACAAAAAAAAAATATAATATAAAAATAGGAATTGTTTTTATTTTGCTTTAGTTTTTATTGTATAAACTCTCCTCCCCTAATTCAATTTGTAATTTTTAGCTTTAAAGTTGAAGCGTGTAATATTTTTTTTCATAATGAAATAAGAGGATTTTATAAATGGCACACCTTGGATCATGCAATAAAAGGGACTTTACATAAAATAAAGTTCAAATCTTTAATTTTGTGTGCCATACATAATCTGTTAGCATGGAGGGAATAATCAAAGTTTTAATTATTCCAATTAAGTTTTATTTGTACATTTTTTTTTTGAGATATTGATTTATGATTGGAAAATATACTATGATTGTTAAATCAAGATTAATATGGTTGAGTGCATAAGTGGAATCTCAATTTGACCTAGGTCAAATTGATTAATTATTTGATTTGATTATTTATAATCGGTTCTTTTAGGCACAGGATATTATGAAGATTTTTGAACGTGCATCTACAATAGTCCTTTCTCTAGGATTAATTCATATTTTTTATTTACTTTCATGTAATTAGTTAAAAGATTAATATTCTTTTTAGGATTATGACTTCATTTTTTTTTAGTATAAATAGTAATTTAGTGGATAAATAAACTATGCTTATTTGGAGTTTCTGCTGATTTTAGTCTTTTCTTAAATCTCTCGACTGATCTCTATTTTATTTTATTTCACAACATTTTATGTACTTGTGTAATTATTACTCTCTCTAAATAATTGTGTTTTTAAAAAATAAATATTTGTTTCATTATAATTATTCATATATCATTCCAATGCAATATTAATTATCTTCTTTCCATTATTTACTCTTATCACCTTACATCTTTTGTTGTTTTAGAGATTTACTTTTATCTCAAAATTATTGCATTTTAAAAATTTCAAAGGTGTTATTAAAGTTGTTTTTCATACTCACCTTTATTTAATTAAAGATAACCCATTCTTTCTCTTAATTACACTTAAAATAAAAGAATTAAATAAAGACATCGTAGTCAATGCAAAAATATGAGAGGAAAGGAGTAATTAATATCCCATGTGTTTCTCTCTCTCATCCACTAATCATTCTAAGCTTCATAAATAAATAAATAAAGACAATTTAGTATTAGAGTTTTTTTAACCTATGCATCACACACACACATATGTTAAGGACACATTAAATATATCTTTAAATCAGACAATTTCTATTGAAAATGATGTGCATTAAAAGTTTAATTAAATTCTCTCTCTTACTCCCTCCATTCTTTTTTATATGTTTCTTAAAGTTGTTGCATTTAGATTAAGAAATACAATTAATTTATCAAATTTTTAAAATTTTTTTTTAATATGTCCTACTATTCTTTTTTACATGAGATACCTCGATGAAATATGTAAGGGTATATAATGAAATGCATACATTTGTCAAAAAAAAAATATAATAACATGCCTTTATTTTATTATGAGTGAAAGTGAGTGTAATTAATAAATTGTAGAGATTACTTGAAAATGACAAGGATATAGTTAAAAAAAAAAAAAAGAAATTAATATTACATTTAACTTGTAAAAAGATAAATAAATAAAAACACTAATTTTCTTCTAAAGAAACATATAAAAGAGAATGGAAAGAGTATTTTTTTTTTCTTTTTCTCACACTTATTATTAATTGTTTTCTCTCTTATGTTAATTGTATTAATTACACATTTTCTCATTCATCCTACTAATTTAGAGTTTTTTATTACCTCCTCTAGTCCTTATTATAAAGCATATTCTAAAAGCTTTTGGTGCTCCTCTTTATAAAACATTTTACAATTCCAATGAAGTATTTATTTTTATTTTCCATAATTTTTTCTTAATAAATATTTTGACCATTTTTATTTTCACTTATTCATAAATAAGAAATGATATTAAAAAAGGGCAAAAGTGTAATGTTGTAGAATTTTTTTAAAAAGAACTGGTAAAACTAACTAACTAACTTTATTGGTATGTATAATTTGGTTAATTACGTCTTATAATAAGAAACAGAGAGAGTATAATTTAAGATTTAGAGTTTATGATTTAAGGTTTAAGATTTATAGTTTTAGGATTTGGGGTTTTATTTTTTTGGTTTAGGGTTTAAAATTTAAATTTTTAGGGTTTAGAGTGTGTAATTGATGCAATCAATGAAAAAAAAAAACTTTTAAGATGTGAGAGAAACATTGATTCTTAAATTTTAAGATTCATAAATCATGGAAAACATATATCCTAGAATTATGAATCATAAAATTTTTAAAATTTATTTGGTTGTGAAAAAACTTTTTTAAAAAGCTTTTAAAAGATAGGGAAATTAGAATCTCACTCCCTTGTGAGATTTTTTTTAATGAAATATACATTAAACAGAATCCTAAAAAATATATTCCCTTTGATTCTATTTTTTAAAAAAATCATATCAAATATAAAAACAAAAAATCCTAAGTTAGGATTTTTAGGATGCAAAAGAAAAAAAAAAATTCCTTTTACCAAACACAGACGGGTGAGTAACATTGAAGAACTTGCCCTTGGGTGGGCAACAACAGCTAGCCTCATTAGACCATACATCTTTCTTGGTATATCCAAATAATAGATAAGAGCATAAACTAAAACATTTTGGAGCCACAAAGATAGTTATTAAATCATTAGCACTGCATAAGAAAAATTCCTCCTAGAGTAGCTATTATAGCTTTTTCTATACATTCAATGTACTATATATAGAGGAATGCATGGAGTTGAATATAGTAAAATAAGAAATTGAAAGATTTCATTGAAATTGCTCATTTGGATATTTCTTGAAAAACTAATCATAGGTTCTTCTCTTCTTCGAAACAATAAGGCCGTTGTGCTCATTATTAAACTTCTTGATGAGATAGAAGAAAACCAAAGTATATCTTTTTGATTAGAGGTTGAATCGATCATCAGAAGAAGAATTTGGCCAAAAATTATGATACATTTTGGGAAAATCAAATTTCCATTGAAGAGGAGCAAATGAAAGGCTTTCATAAAAATTCTCGTAGAATTAGGAATGAAGTTTTCATTTTGTACATGCCAAATCATGAATTAATAATTGCATCTAATCTCTAAATAAAATTCAACTATTTTGAATTTTCTCTTTTTGGAATGGAATATTTACAAAATCCCCGTGAATAGGACCAAACCTTATTCCATGGTACTTACATAAGATTCTTCTCTTATTTTTAAGAAAGTCCTCGAAAAGGGCTTAGTTGGTCCATGATTTATGTTTTGTCTTTCATTTCCTTTTTGTTTGTTTCAAGACATCGATCAATAAAAATATTCTGACACTCCACCTTTTGAATTTACCTTTGTCATATATTCTATACAACACACTAGATAGATATCATAATCATGGAATACAATTCACTTTCAAGATGCCTTGGTGGTAAAATACTAGACACGTGAGACTCAAAATCTCATGCTAAAGACGTTGGGGTTCTTCAAGGCACAATATTGAGATCTCTTATTGAATTGGAATAAATTTGGCAGTAGATCATGAAATCTTGGCAATCTTCTCTATCTAATGAATGGAGAGTCCATAATCATTTGCCCTACACCCACCTCCTGAGTATATGCTTTAACAAGAATTGCAGAGAGGTAGATTGGTACAATAGAAATCTTTGAGAAAATGTCCACCTGTAACTCAAACGGATAAAGTATAGTACCTATTCTAGCAACATCCAGTGCCAAATTCATTCACCAATCCCTAAAATAGACTATGTAATATACTTTATTTGATGGATTACTATAGATACTATATTTTATCTAAACATTTACATTTTTTATTTTTATTTTTAGTTTTTATTTTATTTTATCTTATTTTTACCTTTATTTTTATTTCAGTTTATTTTTTATGTCCTTTTTAAAAAAAATAACAAAAAAAAATAAAAATTAATTATTATTATTATTTTTAAAGCTTTGCATCATATTTTTTTTTTTAAAAAAAACAACAAACAACAAAAAAAAAGTATAAAAGAATAGAAAAGAAAAGAAAAAAACAAAAAAAGAAAGAAAAAAATGGAAGCGGTTAAAAAATATATTAATGACAATTAGAAAAAAAAAAAAAAAGAAACAACAAAACAAATTTGTGAGAAGAAAAGAAAAGAAAAGAAAGGGCAAAAAAAAAAAAAGAGAAAAAGGCAAACAAATCACGCTTCAGCATGAAAAGAAAAGGAAAAGAAGAAAACGAAGAGAAGCAAATGGAATTGGGTTTTTACAGTCAGCTTAGTATCCGACGGTTGTCGTCGTGCTTCAGCGTGTCCTCTCTATCCCATGTCAAGATTAAGAGACAAGGTTCATTAGACACGCAGAATGGATGGACGGCTAAGATAAAGAGAAATAAGCTGACGCACGACGTCAGCCGTCGGATGAGACTGCAGGGCCCGACTGCATACGCCCGACTGCTGAACATCCGAATTCGAAGCGAATAGAGGAGCCAAAGGAAAGGAAAAAGAACGAGAGTAGGACAAAGGAGCAGAGATCGTGGAGGGTGTTGAGCAACGGAAACACGCATCCCAGTTGTGCAGAGAGTGGCGCAGAGGCCAGCGAGAAGCAATAGCAAAGCAAAAGGAGAAGACAAGAAAAGGACAACAGGAAGAGAGGCAGCAAAGCAACAGCGAAAAGAAAATGGCAGAAGGTGGAGCAAAGAGCTCCAGAAAAGCAAGACCACGTCCAGGGATGAGGCGCACAGATAAATGACGTGAATAGAGACAAGAAGAGGGGAAGGAAGATGCAAACAGTACGTCGAAACAACAGAGAAAAGAGAGGTATTGGAGAAGGAAATCGAAAAGGAGAGCTTGAGAGTGAGCAAAAAAAGAAGATAGAGAGCTTAGAGACTTTCGAGGGATTTTTCAAGTTGGCCTTTGATTTCTTAATCTCTGGGTTCCGAGAATTGAAGAAAAATCAGAGAAAGAAGAGACGAAGTGACAGGGAAGAATAGAGAGGAATAACAATAGCTCGGCAAGAAGGAAAAGGAAAGGCAGTTTAAAGAAGCAGGATATAGCTGTTAAATTTCTCGCCAAGGATAAGTCAGTGATCTTAGCAGTGTCGAGGTATGAATGCCCACTTTTGTACTCCTTGAATTACTTCTGTTGCTGAGATTCTGTTGACGCTTGGCTTATCCTGTTAGGGTGGGTATTATGGTGTTCTATGATGTTAGTGAAATTCTTCGGGTATTCTGTGAGGTTTCAATCTGTGCCTTCATTGATCTTCTATGCTTGAATATGCTTTTGGATATGTGTCAAATGAAATCTGGCACTCTGCCTTTATATTTTGCCCATGGACGATGATGCTAAATTCACGTGAGTTGGATAGGTTTTAGAGGAATTTTCTGTTCTTGACTTGTGTTCTTTTAAATGTGATAAACCTGTCTTTTCTGCTCTTGGAAGTTGTTGGATTGAACTTAGCAGATTCATGGATTTGATGGGGTGTGTGTGTGTCTTTTGTCCTTTTATATATTTATTTTTCATTCATAGTATATCTCCTTGTTTAATCTTAGATTTTAGATCTTTAGGTTTGCTATTTTCCATAACGTTTAGGTTCTATTTCTTGTAGTTAATTATTAGCTTGTGTTTAGTCTTTGGTTCTTTTAGCAGTGGCTGTTTTAGTGTCTCTTACTCTGGGAATTTGTGTAAAACTTTCTGTGATATTTAGTGGGTCACATGCTAATTCCTCTCTAGATAAATTGGTATGAAATTTGTGCTAATTCCCTGGCTGCTATTGGAGAACTTTCTAGGTCTGTAAGCGTGAATGAATGATTAAAATGTTGATGTGTGGCCTTTCTAAGATTCTTTGAAGCATGAATGAATTTGAGTTGGGATTAGATGAGAGTTTTGCATCAGTGTGACTATCTTTTCTTTTTCCTTTGTGACCCAAAGTTTAGTCTATAATGGATGTTGATTTCTGTTTATATTTCTGCTATAGATATGTAGTTCTTGGACTTAGTGCATTGGTTGATTAAGGGGTACAAGAGATGAAAAAGAAAAAAAAAAAAGAAAGAAAGAGGAAATGATAAGGGTTTAAAATGTTTAATTTCAGTTTTTGTGTTCTTTATATGTACTTGAATCTCTTGATTATCTTTTTGAATGTTTGGGTTTAAGGTTGAATTCTTGGAAAATATGAGTGACAACTTGTAATCCCCCTTTATTGTTGATATTTCTTATTGACGCTTAAGTTGAATCTGGAATTGTGCTGCAACTATGTTTAAACTGGGAATTCTTGTTGTATTACTTCTATTTGGCTTAGGAATAGCTGCAAATTTGGCTTGTGTCTGCTTGTGATTATTGCTTATTGAGTTTGGTTCTCTGTTGTTACTACTTTATTGGTGATCTCCATTGTGGTTTCTTTGTTTCCTAATTGACAGTTCAATGCCTTCAATTTAATTGGGATTCAATGTATGTTGTTAGTTAAGGATCATGGAAGTTGAGAAGTGTGGAAATGTCCTTGTATTTTAACATGGCTATGAAGGATGACGGACATGGAATTTTTGAGTGATTGCATGAATATCTTGTGTTCTCACCTGTTGTAGTTATTTGAATCTCTCAAATTAACATGAAGATGCAAGTGTTGATTTAATTTTAGGACTGAATGTTCATGTGCTGCCTTGTTTTGATTCCTTAGTGCGGTTTGATTTCTTTACTTTCATCATCTCTGGCAGAAGTTTTTTTGTCCAGGAATACTATTAAATTTTGAACTCTCATCTTAGTGCTATTTATATGGTACTTAATACGATCTTTTCCTTGAAGGAAAGCCATTTGATTTTCTCTGTATATGGGGACTGGACTATGACCTTGACATGCTATAGATTGTGCCATGCTTATCTTGAATTTCTTGTGGAAGAGGAAATGAGGTTCAATCATATCCTGATTTAGGTTTTAGTTTCAAAATCAAGGTTGACATCTTTGGCTACCACTGCATTATTTCATTCTTTTCATCACCATGTGGTATGTGGAAAATGGATGTCTCTGACTCTATTTCGTTGTGAATTTCATGTAGCTATTTTAAGCCGTGGGCATGATTGATCAATTGATGTTGGTGGCTGTTCTTGATGTTTTATTCACTTTGTTTCTAGTTATGATTCTAGGTTGCGGTTAATGAAAGATTCAAGTGAATCCTTGACATGCTTTTGGATTTTCTGCTTGTGGTTTTGTTTATACATTTGAAAACTCATTCAGGAAATTAATTTTCTACTGTGAAGGATTCATAGCCTGATTGTGTCTATGATTTGGGTATGAAAAAGATTTGACTTGCCTAATCATTGATTTCTTTGACTTTGAGCTTGATTGCTTGATCCATTAAAGGGTAGGAATTGTGGTAACCTTGGATTGTCTCAATTTAATCTTCTTTTCTACTAAATCACAATGGGCAAATTCTGATTTGTGATTTCAAGGTTGTTGCTTCATGCTGCATCTTTCCCAGAATGAGTTTCATATGATTATGTGAGAAAGGGGTGCGAAAAGAAATAATGGGGTGAAAATAGGAAAAAAATAAAGTTGGGGATTTATAAATGAGCCGTGGGGTGGTATGGACCAAGAGGTGTAAAAGAAAAGAAGAGAGGGGTGTGAGAAGAAAATATACAAGTGCAGAGGGTGCTAAACAAAAAAGATGGGGTGTGATAAGGAAATAGCAATATGAGTTTTACGGGTGTAAAAAAAAAGAAGAAAGAAATTGTAATTTTTATTTTATGCCATTTTTCCGTGTAATTCTTGTATCTCGCTCTTAAATTTTAAATTATAATTAGTATGCATATACATTAGGGTGCATTTGAATTTTTAAGGTTCCGAGGCTCTTCACTTATCATGAAAGGATAAGTGGTCTGGTCTTGTATAGGATTGAGCTTATCCTATTCGACCTAGGTGAGGATAAGCGTCATATGAAGGGACGGTTTATTCATCTTGAAAGATGGAAGGATTCTAGGTTCATTTAAAGAACTCATGCATACATATTTATTTTCTTGACATTTTATCAGAAATTGTAATATTTATTTCAGCAATAAATAAAATATAATTTTGGGTCATATTGTTATTTTGAATAATTAATTTGGGTAATTATTTTTTACGGATGCTGTGGGGTGCTAACACCTTATTCACGCATATTCGACTTTCAAACTTATCTCTGGTTTGCATTTTAATGCCTTTCTAATAAAAAATAAATTTTAAGATAAATAAAATTTTTAATTGTACCCTAATTCTTAAATAATTTATGGCAACTCCTAAAAAAATAAGTTGTTTTATTCTTCATCTTAGCATAACAAACCTCAAAAGGAAACGTTGTGATAGTTACGAGTGAGTATTTTCTAGAGGTTTCTATTGTGTCAATTTACCCTTGAGTGATTCCTTTTTAAGCATATACTTGGGGAAGGGGGGTGTAGGGGAGACATTTACAAACTCTCTATTCATTAAATTTCGTGTAATCAAATTGCTGTGGGCTATTTACTAATGACAATAATTAATAGTTATACAATTTGAACAACTTTAACTTCGCTTCAACTTAAATAAAATTATCAACTTAAAAAATCTAAAAATAATAAAAATATAAAAAATATTATATATATAATTATATAAATAATATTAATTAATTATAGATATTAGATATTAATTCCATTTTTTTACCAAATTATTTGATTTCATAGAATATTGTTGATTCTAGTCAAATAATTTCATTTAAGACTAAGACACATATAAAATCTTTTTCATTTTGATTTCTTCAATCATTGTGCATTGATAAAAACTAAGAAGTCAAATTAATCGCTTTGACTTATAGTTTTTACGTAAATTAAAAGTAAAAAGATAATAGAGACTAAAATGATCAGTAACAATAATAGATGCGAGAATATTTACTTTCATAATCTCATCTTTCATTTCTTTTTAATTTGTAATAATTCAGGATTTAATCCCATAAAGATGATAAATATTAATAAATTTAATGAGATAAATTATATCTTAATGATATCAATCAAATACGTCAATATCATGAATAATATTATCTAAACTATAAAAATGATTCATCCTTGAGAATTGAATAATATAACCATCCATATCGAATTCAAAATTGGATTCCTTATCCAATCAATAATTCCTTGACTTTTTTATAATTTTATTTATTGATATTACTTATTTATTATATTTTTTAATTTTTTTTAAAATTTTTAAAAAAGTGTTTTGAAACAGTTAACTATGTCATTACCATGTACTTTTTTTAAAAGATTTCTTTTATCTATATACATTTGTACGTTGACAATTATGGTAGTTAGTGCTTAGACCATCTGCAATGGTCGACGTTTAAGAGTGAGATTTTGTTATGGAATGCACAAACGAAGCGCTCCATGATTAGAAGTAGCAAACATGGCATCCAATTGGAAGAGGGAAGAAAGCATTAGCAAGTAACCAAGGAACGAAACATAGAAAAAAAAAAAAAAAAAAAAAAAAAGAAAAAAGGGTCCCATAGCTGTGAAAAGTGAAAAAAATGGACGCACTTATATTTTTTAAGAGATTTATAAGAAGAGAGAGAACAATTATGAAATAAATTAATTAGAAATAAGAATATAAAATAGTTTGTGGGACCTATTAAAATATTTTTTTGAAGTTGTATGAGTAGAGAGAATATTATATAAATTGTATTGAGTGATGTGTCATCGTGGGACTCACAAAAATAATATAAATAATTAAGATATGAAACCCTGATGAGTACCGTGGTTAGAGATGCCCTTAGTTAATCCGTTGACCGCATTCTGGTAAGAAAAAACCTTCATCTTCTCACACAAAAACACACAATTGGAGCTCTAATATATAATGAGAAATTTACACACATATACAAAAAAAAAAAAATTATTATTAATATATATCACTTTTAAAAGTATTTATCAATATATATCACTTTTTTAGATATTAAATTACGATAATACGATATCTAAATAATATTGCATCACCGTGATGCAATATCTGATCAAAAAATTTACAACTTACAAATATCTCATCACCGTAATGTCATATTTACGAATATTATATTACTGTAATACGATATATTGTACTGCGATATTAATTAAATTATTTTTTTTTACAAATAAAATATAAAAAAATTTTAGATATATATATAATATCTCAAAAATTATTACTAATACATATTACTTCTATAAATTATCATCAATTTTTTTTTATTTTTAACATGTATAATTTTTTAATTTTTTAAATTAAAGTAAAATAAAACATATTAAAAGATTAAAATTTTTATCTTTATGTCTTTTAACATTATTGCCATGCATTATTCTCAACATTTTCTCCTCTCATGTGGCATTCTGTCTTATGTGGCTATTATTTAAATGTAATTATTTTATATTAATATGCTTGCTTACCCAAATATTTTGGCAGAAGAAAGGGCGGCGCCAATTATAAGCAAAAGAAGAAAGGATAACATTATCTTTTGGTTGTCTGAGTTGTGGAAACTTAGCCACGTGAGCTTTGGACTATATGATTTTTTTTTTTTAATAATATTAAGATACCCGAATTAAAGTGCTATGTCATGATTCATGCATGGAATGCAAAACAGATAAAGTCATGAGAATTTATTTTCATTGGTTAGCTGACTTGGACGATATTATAGTCTCCGCTCATCCACTGGAAGTCATTGGAGTAGCATTATTTTATTGAAGATGTTACATTTATTTATATATTTATTTTTTTTTATATTTATTTTATTTTTATAAATAAATTAAAAAAATAATGTACTTATGGGTGCGTGGGTGTGCAAAGGAAAGTGCACACTTATTTTATTTTATTTGATTCGTTACAAGAGTGTTGCTATGTATGCATATTATTATTTTTTTTTTTTATTTATAATTTTATTTTATAATAAATTATAAAATATAACATATACAATAAAGTACGTACAAATAAATATGTACATGATGTTTTCTTATGGAGAAAAGCAGTGGGTACATTTTTTTGCACAAATTTTGGTGTGCACTCAGTTTTAATATATTTGAAGAGATAAAACTATAAAAGAAATAAAAAATATAAACAAAAAAATGGAAAAGTGGGTTTGGAAATATAAATGTGTGTCCGTCACATTTCTTATAAATATAAATGCATTATTCTCAAAAATTGATGCTGCTACTGGTGTGTTCTATGAGGAACCTACTTCACAAGATGCAGTTTCTGGTAAGCATTTAGATTATCCTTGTCACATTCAATTCTTAATTTTCTTCTCTTTTTCTTGGGAAAATGATTTTATCTCTTCTTTTAATGTGATTTATTTTACTTTAATTCAAAAAAATTCAAAAATTATACAAGTTGAAAATTAAAAAATTGATAATAATTTATAAAAGTAGTATGAATTATTGATAATTTTTGAGATGTTGTATATATATCTAAAAAATTTTATAAAATTTTTTATATTTTATTTGTAAAAAAAATAATTTAATTAATTTTTTAATTAATATCACATTACGATAATACGATATTTGTGAATATTACATTATAGTTATGCAATATTTATAAATTATTAATTTTTTAGTCATCGGTGATGTAATATTATTTATATATTAGATTATCGTAATGTGATATTTGAAAAGTGATATATATATATATATATATATATATATTTATATATATATATAGTGTATGTGTATAAATTTCCCAAATATAATGCGCAGCCATCGTTGTCTGAAAATACTTGTCAGTGCCACTTGGCGCCTTTCTTATCCTTCAACTCTTCAAATTGGAGCATTGGGCTCTGAAGGCTGAAGTCGAAGTCTCCACGAATACATTATTCAATCAAAAAGTTCCATTTCTCGTTCTCTCTTCTTCAATCTGCTCTTGCTTTTCAAGCTGTTCAGGGAAGAGAAAAAAATTGGGTATGAAGAAGCTCAAGCTCAAGGCTTTTTCTGGTTTCTGCTGCAGAATTCTATGGTTAACAGTTGTAATTTTGAGCTCCTTGAGATTGGTCCAGTGCCAACAAACGAGTGATTTGAACCAATTCAACAATTCTTCGCTCTTGAAAGACCATCTTGCCAATCTTACTGCGGTTCTTAGCCAGGAAATCAAGAGAAAATTCAGCTTCTGCATCAAAGACCCGTGAGTGGTTTGCTTCTGTTTTCACTTCCTTTTGGGTTCTGACAAAGTTTTTACTTTGAAATAAATAGACTTTTCTTCTCTTACTTGTTCAATAAGTGAACCCAAAGTGAAAAACCAGTTGTATTCTGTCACCCAAATTAGAAATTAACACCATTGCCCTTGCTGAGAATTAAGAGATATATGAATTGATTGGATTATGGTTCTCTTACTTACCAAAAACGATTACTTTCTCGGGTCACTTGTATTTAACTGTTTTGATTTGAACGTGATATTACTTTCCGAGGGAATTTCATATTTTAAAATTGTACAACTCAAGTCTGATACCCAGTTTTGTTATTACAGGGAAGCAGAATGGAACCAAGCATTTAACTTTTCATCTGATACAGAGTTCTTGTCGTCTTGCATGCTGAAGAGTAAAGGTATGAACAGTTATAATTTAAAACAAAATGGAGAATTTTAGTTTACGTGGATGGTTTTTCAAGTTCTTGCATTTGTTCTTCTTTGCATTTCTTTTCACCTAAGTTAGACACTAAACATTTTTATATGCCAATTGGTGGGTACCAAATGAACTAGCATTGTAATTAAAAATGTCAATGGAATAGAAAAGGAAGGGTCCTCCTTGTCACGCCCCCTTCCTTTTATTTGTGCGCTTCTCCTTCATTAAAATTTTTCAAAAATTCCTAAATTGCCTCTCAAATCTCATGCATAGGGGTGGGCACGGGTCGGGAATTTGGCCATCCCGGTCTCGTCCAGAAATTTTTTTTTTAGATTTTTGTCTGTCCCGTCTTGAATTTTTTTTGTCCTGTCTCGGTTTTATATAACCTTGTCCCGGTTCTGTCCCAACTCCTTTGTCCTTTCCCATCTCGGTTAAATTTTTTTAAAAAAAAAGTTGAGGGGGAGGAAAATGACAAGTGAGTGTATAAAGTAATAAGAGGGGTGTTGAAAACAACTAGAAAAAAGAAAGGTGGTGTGTAAACAACAAAAATGGAGGTGTAAAAAGTAATAGGACAGAACATATTTATATAAAATTCGAGACGGGATCGGGACGAGATTTTGCTTGTTCTGGTCCCATCCTGAAATTGTCCTAGCCCACCCCTACTCACGCCCCCCATTTCACTCTAAAATGCAAAACGCCTCTAAGAGTTGTTTAGTCTGTAAAATAGCTCTCTACAGTTGTTTGACAATCCAAATGACTCTTTAGAGCCATTTTGCACTCCAAACAGCCCTCTAGAGGCGTTTGACGGATAAACAGATAATTTAATAGATAATTTAACAAATAATTTAATAGATAATTTACAGAAAATTTAATTGATGATTTAACAGATAATTTAATAAATAATTAAAGAGATAATTTAACAAATGATTTAAAAGATAATTTAACTGATGATTTAACAGATAGTTTAACAGATAATTAAAAAAATAATTTAAATTATCTTTTTAAATTATTTTCTTTAATTATTTATTAAATTATCTGTTTATCCATCAAAAATTTTAGAGTGAAATGAGAGGCGTGAGGCTTGAGGGGCAATTTGAGAACTTTCAAAAAAATTTAATAAAGGGGGAGCACATAAGTAAAGTGGAGTGGGGTGGGGTGGTGTGGGGTGGGGGGGGGGGGGGGGCGCGATAAGGAGGACCCGAAAAGGTATAGAAAGAGGCCGAAAAAGACATTTGGGAAAATTACGAAAGAGATCTCATGGTAAATAACATTCTTGAAAAGTTAGTTCATGATAGAGTCCAATAACGTGTGATCTATGTAACTGACTTCACTTAGTGGTATAAGGTTTGTTGTTATTATTATTTGGAACAAAAAACTTTAAGGCTAAATTTTAGACCTTGTTGGAATATCACACTTTCTTTTGTTTTAAGAATATCATACATGATAAAAGCTTTGATATCAATGAAATATAGATTCTCAATGTCATGGTTAACACTTCACTTGGAAAGGCTATAACTTGTATGAACCCATGATGGATTAAAACCAGCATCATGCTTTGTGATTTCCATCTCTACCTGTAAAGCACAATTGAGTATGAAGATTTCTATCCTGTATTTTTCTGAATCTTGGGACAAAGAATTGAACAACATAATTTTGTTCGAATCCCTCCCTTGTATGTTCTGATAACTCAACAGGTGATATTAGTCGACGTATATGCACAGCAGCAGAAGTGAAGTTTTACTCTAGTACTTTCTCTGAAAGAATTGGCAAATATTTGAAGCCTAACAGGAACTGCAATTCAACCTCATGGGTTGGTGGTTGCGAGCCTGGATGGGCCTGTAGCTCAGATCAGGAGGTTGACATAAATTCAGAGGATATTCCGACAAGAACCAGAAACTGTCAGTCGTGTTGTGACGGCTTCTTCTGTCCTGAGGGTTTAACTTGCATGATACGTAAGTGTCTTAGAATCTTCGAAATGCTTTCTTTAATAAAATTGTCTTTTGCTGATATTTCATTCTTATTCAGCTTTTAGCTGTCCTATTGTGTTTCCATTCTTGAGTAATAAAAACCCATGCTTTATGATTCATGTCCTATTGGCTGCGCCATGTAAAATATGAAACTTGGATCATTCATTATTCCTGCTTCAAAATGTCTGTATAATGCTTGAAGTTGAATCTCTAATCGCAACGAGTAATTAATGCTTTGTATCTAATGATTCGATCTTTTGTGCAATGACATAATGTTCTTGAAGCTTGCCCATTGGGTTCCTATTGCACTAATGCAACACTAAATGAAACAACTGGTTTATGCGAACCGTGAGTTCTGCTTCTCATTCTGATTTTACTTTTGTACAGTCATCAGTTATCTATTCTGTTTAGAAACTAATGTGTAAATATTGATGCAGTTACCTGTACCAACTACCAGGAAACCTGCCAAACCATACTTGTGGAGGAGCAAATATTTGGGCTGATGTCCGTAATGGTAAAGAGATGTTTTGTCCAGCTGGATCATATTGTCCAACAACCACAAAAAAACATAATTGCAGTAGTGGGTATTACCCTTTTCTAAAAACTTGTAGCTCTTTGTCAATGAATTTAATTGAAATTTTTAGTTAGGGTATAGTATTCAATATTGTTAGATGTAAAACCTATCACGCGCCTTCTCTTAACAGCTTAAGCTTTTAGGCTAAACCAGTTCTTGATATGGTATCAGAGCCTTTATGACCTCATGGTCAAGGGTTCGAATCCCCTATCACTTTCTTTATAAATTATGATTAAATACAATTTCAGCACAAGGTATGATTGTACCTATGTTACTTTCACACTTCAAGCCCAAAGGGTTTTTGTGTACAGGGCGTGTTAGATATAAAACCTTCTCCTAATAGGTTAAGGATATTTTATCTTCCTCTTCCTTCCTTGTATCTAGTAAGATAATCTGATGTCTTTCAAATTTTCATGTGATTTTCAAGGCACTACTGCAGGATGGGGTCTATATCTGAGAAACGTAAGCTTTCATTAGAAATGTTATCTCCTTCAGTTCATATGCAAATTATTGCATGCTTTTTCTCTATGAATAGTCTGTCTAATTACATAGAGAAATTAGCCACTCAATTATTATACTATATTATATGTAGATTGCATATGATTTTTCTTTTTTTGATGATCTTGCAGGTTGCTTCGACTTGACATCATGTAAAGCAAACACTGAAAAACTGGAACTTCATGTCTATGGAATCATATTCATAGTAAGTTGGTAACATTTTAGGAAGCACGAGCACATCTTGATTTGGTAGTGTTAGAGTGTCTGATACATTTCCGACACAACCACCGACACGACACCCATATGACATGTGTCAGATACTTCTCAAATATTGTCTAATTAAAAAAGTATTTCTGAGCCGACACCTCAAAATGGCTCAGATACTTGAGTCGACACCTAAACACCTGGATTTGATACTTTTGTTTGATTTTTTTTTTTTTCAATTTTTAGCAAATAATTATATAAAAAAATTTGAGGCTTGGAAATGCAATGCTTCACAACCATAAAATGACCATAAAACTTAAAAAACAAAGAAAACTATTTATGTATAATCTTAATATATCATTGTTTATGTTATTTTCATTATAATATATATAGCATTGCCCCGGTGTTCTATATTTTTGACATAGACAGTGTCCGTGTCAAATCTATGCTTCATAGGTAACTTTCAATCCAGAACTCTAATCCTGGTTTTCATGGCACTTTAGTGTATATAACATATTCTCAGAAATGATTTTGCTTGAGCTGCTATCTGTGTTTTAGGCATGTGTGGAGTGACACTCTTCAATTGCTTATGCAGGTTGCTCTAAGTTTTTTGTTGCTCATAATCTACTGCTGCTCCGACCGAATTCTTATAATTAGGGAGAGAAGACAAAAAAAATCAAGAGATGCAGCTGCTGCAAGTGCAAAGAGGACAGTGAAAGTGCGCCAAAGGTGGAAAGATGCAAAAAAGGCAGCTTTGAATCAAGCTAGTCGGATGCAATCCCACTTGTCTTTCACAAATTCTCGCAAACGGAATGAAACAAAATCAGAAGAACTTCAGATGTTGAGTATACCTGAGACACATGATGATGATGATGATGATGATGATGTGTTCTCATTTCCACATTCTAGTGCTTCAACTGCAACTGTGCACTCTCCAGTAGTATCAAGGTGGCAGCAAACTGAGCCAAGTCACCAAATGGAAAGAAGGCAAGAAATTGAAAATGTAGCTGTTGGTGATGATGGATATGATGTTGAAACTGGAAGCAATATTATTAAAGAAAACAAGTCAAAAGGGAAAAAGCTAAACAGTCGTAGCAAGATCTATAGGCATGCATATTCACGGCTTGAGAAGGAAAAGGCTCAGGAACAAGAACAAAAGAACCTTACTTTCACAGGAGTAGTTAACGTGGCTACCCACAGTGAACCACAAAAAAGGCCTCTAATTGAGATTTCTTTCAAAGATCTAAGTCTTACTTTAAAATCCCAGAACAAGTACATATTAAGAAGTGTTACAGGGACAATAAAACCTGGCCGCATTACTGCTGTCATGGGTCCATCTGGGGCTGGTAAAACAACATTTCTTTCAGCTATAGCAGGAAAGGCATTTGGATGCAGAATGACCGGTTCGATTCTTATCAATGGAAGGAATGAATCAATTCATTCTTACAAGAAAATTGTTGGTTTTGTGCCACAAGATGATATTGTTCATGGAAACCTTACAGTGGAAGAGAATGTCTGGTTCAGTGCAAAATGCAGGTAATGAAAATCAGATTCTCAAATCTTCTTGCCTTCTTTATCTAGTAGTGGACTGCCAATGCTTAATTCTTGATTCAGGGAATTAATTGTAGATGACTCATGAGATCAGTTCTGTCTTGTATATATCTTTCAGCACTTAAATAAGTAACTCTGCTATCTTTAAATCTCTTTAGGTTTGTAATAATACATTTTTCCACTTAGCTTGAAGCCTTTAAAGAAATTTATGAGGGAAAAAGAAAAAACGAAAAATTTCAGTGATTGAAGTTCTTTAAAAGGAGATCTCTTGGTTTTGCTTAGAAGGAAGAGATTTAAAAGGAATGGTTACCAATTAGTGCATGATTTCTCTGTCAACTTCTTTGTTGAATGTTTATATTTTCTTTTATCTCATGAATGAACTCCTTATTGAAGGCTGTCCACTGGCTTGTCGAAAGCGGATAAAGTTGTGATTTTAGAAAGAGTTATTGAATACTTGGGGCTTCAGGCTGTGAGGAATTCTCTTGTTGGAACTGTAGAACAGCGAGGCATATCGGGAGGCCAAAGGAAGCGGGTAAATGTTGGATTGGAGATGGTCATGGAACCTTCACTCTTGATTTTGGATGAACCGACCTCTGGTTTGGACAGTGCATCATCTCAACTTCTTATTAGAGCACTTAGGCGCGAAGCTCTTGAGGGGGTGAACGTTTGCTTGGTGGTTCACCAACCCAGGTAACTTCTATGGTCACAAGTCTACATTTTGTCATGCATTATTGATTATTGAGAAAAATACTCTTTTTATGCATGACACTATCTACCATTAACAAATTTATCCTTGACACTTTTATATTATCAAAAGCATCTCTCATACTTCAAGTCATTAATAAATATACTTTTCAGTTAATTTTCATCATAAACCTTAACAAAACTTGCATACGTGTTCCCTCAAGAAGTGTGACATGTAGGCAAGTTGGCAAGTTCTGTTAAGTGTCATTAATAGAAATTAATAGAAGGATATATTTATTAACAATTTGAAATGAGATGATTTTGTTAACTTAGAAGTGTTAAGGAAAAATTTGTTAATGGTGAATAGTATTAGAAACAAAAATAATATTTTTCTCTTGATTATTTCTCACATGACCTAAATATTTTAGCAGATTTGCACTCTACATTGAAATGTAAACTTAGAAATTTTCTCTATTGCCATATCAAAAATCACAAACAAAAAATGAAAACCAGTATTTGATTCAATTGCAAAAACTGTGAATGTAATACTTGGTTCAAATGTTCTTTTCATTTATTAACAACTTGAACTTTCTTCTTCAGCCATACCTTGTTCAACATGTTTGATGATTTAGTACTCCTTGCAAAAGGTGGTCTAACTGTATATCATGGACCCATCAATGAAGTTGAAGGATACTTTGCTGCTCTCGGGATCGTTATTCCGGAGAGAATAAATCCTCCAGACTACTTTATTGACATTTTGGAGGGTATAGTGGTGCCTAATGGAAGCTCAGAAGTAAATTACATGGAGCTTCCAGTTAGATGGATGCTTCACAACGGGTACCCAGTACCTCCAGATATGCAACAGAATGAAGCAGCACTTGCCATGTCCTCAAGGGGTGAAAATCCCCTTGATGAAATAAATCATGTTGATGATACTACTGTGGAACAATCTTTCACTGGAGAGTTACTGAAAGATGTGAGGGGTAATATAAAGATGCATCATGAGAAGATAAGGCTAAATTTCTTGAAGTCCAAGGATTTATCGAATCGAAGAACTCCCAGTGTTTTCCTGCAATATAAATACTTCCTTGGAAGGTAAAATCATCCATCAATTATATCATTCTGTAATGTAAACTTCATCACATATTCTTCTTGTTGATTATGTATAGCTCATCTTGTTGATGCCCATGATGATATTTCAGAGTCACTAAGCAGAGACTACGCGAAGCCAAAACACAAGGCATAGACTATCTGATTCTATTACTTGCCGGTGCCTGCCTAGGATCACTGGTTAAAATGAAAGATGAATCATTTGGTGCAGATGGATACACATACACTGTGATTGCTGTTTGTAAGTGGCAGTCATTACCCATTCTACAAGGCTTTTCGGTTTTTGCTTCATGATATTTTGATTTAGTACAGGTTGAGATGAATTTCTTGTAGAATTTGGTTCCTAGAAGTTTTAGAATCCCAGACATAGAGTGAGGAGGTTTTAACTTTAACCCGAAGTGAGCCTCATGGAGGGTCCCCAGGGAAACTTACCATAGCTCTATGGCCTACTTAGCAGAAAAATAAATTAGGTAGGATAGATCTAGCACTTCAATTTGTGAGAAGCTGATAAATTAGTGTTTATGTAAAAGAATCACTTAACTAGAAAGTGAATGTTGTAATAAAAAGGCCAAATACTGTTTATGACTCTGATATGAAAGAATGCTTCTATTGAGAATCGATTTATCCTAAAAGCTTAAGCTTAAGAAAGTGTTGGCAAGGGAATTTGAACCCTTGACCTTACCATAAGGTCATAGAGACTCTGATACCATATCAAAAACTGATTCAACCCAAAAGTTTAAGTTTTTAAGAGAAGACCTAAGATAAGTTTTATGTCTAACAGCTTCTTTCTAATATCATCTTCTCTTTTATTTTCAGCTCTTCTTTGTAAAATAGCAGCTTTGAGATCATTTTCCCTTGATAAATTACAACACTGGAGGGAGAGTGCTTCTGGCATGAGCAGCTTGGCTTATTTTCTTGCTAAGGACACAATTGACCATTTTAATACAGTTATCAAGCCTGCAGTTTACCTGTCAATGTTCTATTATTTCACCAATCCAAGGTCTACATTTGTGGATAATTACACTGTGCTACTATGCCTTGTCTACTGTGTAACCGGCATCGGCTATCTCTTGGCCATCTTATTTGAACCCGGAGCAGCCCAACTGGTGAGTAGCTGAAGACAAATCAGAAAAACCACATCAGTTTTCCCTGAAATTCAATAGCTAATTTTTGTTTCCATCACATTCTTTTTTATCGCCTTGTAACCAGTTGCTATTAATTTTGCAGTGGTCAGTACTCCTTCCAGTTGTTGTGACTCTGATTGCGACGCGACGAAGAGATGGTGAATTTATACAGCGGATATCTAATTTATGCTACTCTAACTGGGCTCTGCAAGCATTTGTAATTGCAAATGCTAAAAGGTATGCATATAATACAAAATCAGTCATAAGTCTTTTCTTAACTCTTTAAGCTTTTGAGTTAAATTAATTCTTAATAAGTGTTGAACTAGTAACACCTTAGTCCACTTGTCCTTTTTCTCAAGAAGTTACTCTCCACTAACCAGCATTCTTGTAAAATCCAAAACTCTGGATACACTACAACTATATGATAGGCTTTTATTCTGTTAGAAGTTCTTTTGGTAGAAGAAAAAGCCCTTCTGTGTAATTTTAGACTATTTAGATTAGTTTTTGAAAAAAAAAAAAAAAGAGAAGCACTTTAGAAGCTAAAAATGTGCTTTTAGTAGAAATATGTAGCTAAAAAGGAAAAACATCTCCCACTTGTTTTTTTAAAAAAGTAAAATTTTAGTTTTTATTGGTATTTCTTCTTTTACAAAAAGTAAAAAGTCAATCAAAATAGTAAATTTTTATATAAATTACTTCTTTTTTCAAGTTAAAAGCAAAAATGAGTTGACAAAAATCAATTTAAACATATTTTTATTAAACAGGTCATAGTTTTTATGATAAAACATCTCTAAAATTTTTTTTTTAAAAAAATTGACTTTTACTTCTATTTTTATACTTTAAAAATACTTTTTATAAAAGAAAACACAATTTTTCCTTTAGAATAAATCATAAACTGCTATTTCATAGTCATATTGGCATTATAAGATGGCATCTATGAGGATTTTACAACAACTTTGCAACTGTTAGTATGTGCTTTCACAACAGCATTGTAAATAGTTGGAGCAACATGGCTGATGATTATGATTGTTGTGCATTCGCAGGTACAGTGGAGTGTGGCTCTTGAGTCGATGTGGCTTGCTTATGAAAAGTGATTATGATCTTAATGACTGGAATTGGTGCTTATCCATCCTAATCCTCTTTGGTGTAGTTAGTCGTGTAATAGCATTCTTCTGTATGCTAATATTTCAAAAGAAGTGAAGTTAGAGGTTTAGCTGTGTTGTTATTAGGCTACAGATATAAAATTCTATTCTCCCTTTTTTTTAAGTAAAAGTTTAAGATGAAAAGAGATTGTTATATTTTAAAGTTAAAATATGTATATATCACTCTTAACTAGAAATTATAGTGATAATTATAAATTGTCTATTAAAAATAAATTATTTGTAATGAAATTTAAACTTAAATCTACGTGCATATAATTTTTTTTTTTTTTTGGTATATTGCATTCTAAGAAGATGCTCAAGCATCAATGTCAACCATTCACACCATTGTTTTGTACACATTTAATATTTAATATAAGATGTCCACCTTATAATATTCTATTGAATTTTGATATACTATTTTAAATTTTCTGAAAAGTCAACAAATTAGCCCATCTGCTTGTTCGGCGCTAACTTGGGAAATTAGTCAAATCATCCAATAGAAGAGTTTAAATTTTATACAGTGTTCGTAGTAGAAAATCTTTGTTGGTTCATTTGTTTCTATTTTTAAATTTAATTAATAAATGATAAAAATAATTACTTAATTGAATAAATTAAGAAAAATATAAATTCCCGTAAATAAATCAACAATTGAATTAGTTCCCTTTGTTTCTATTTTTATTGCTCTTTCCTCCAATTCATAATCTTGTGTCCAATTGAGATATTTAGAGGGTGAAGGGGGGAAAGTATTCCAGCCAACTCATCTAATCTAATATTTCACAAAAGATTACAAAATAAGTGGGATAAGTTTTACTAAAATACACATTTTTCTTTTAATATAGGTTTGACATATAAAAATTACGAATTTCTCTTCTTGACAAATGTCAAGTTTATATTAACAAATTTTTTATATTTTTTCTTAAACACACTCAGTCTCTCTCTCTTTTTTTCTTTTTTTATCTTTTCTCAAATTAACTAATTAATCAATATCAATATCAATAATAAATAAATATTAATATAAATATGTAATGGATAATTTCATGCTTCTTATTCTCATGGGTTAACATTTGGCTATTTTATTATTAGTCTATAACTATCGCTGTTCTTTTCAAATATTTTTCACATTTTTTTAAACATTTAAAAAATATTTAAGTTGGATAAAAATATAACAAATATTTTAACAATTCATATTTGCTAATTTACACCATATCTTCCACATTTACTCTTTCCCCTTTTTTTTTTTTTTTGTTATATCACCTTTCTCATGAGCTACATTGCTAAAATATTTGATACAAATTTACAGGAATAACATAAAATGTTTGTTACAAGTTTACATTAAACAACATAAATTGCTTGATATAAATTTACACAAAATAATATAAAATATTTGTTATAAGGGGATAACTTAAAATATCTATTACAAGTTTATACAGGATAAACATAAATTGTTTAATAAAAATTTATATGGGATAATATAAAAATATTATTACAAATTTATACACAATAACATAAATTGTTTAATACAAATTTACATGAAATAAATATTTATCCCATGAGCACGGGTTTAAAAGCTAGTTTCTACAATAAATAGTCAAACAAATCTCTGCAAAACCAATGCACCTTCTTCATCCTATTCTCTGCTTAAAATAGAGATTCAGATTCTTTTCTTCAACCCACCTTTGCTTTCCCTGCTATGCTTATAATAAAGACTTTTGACTTTTTTTATTTTTCATTTCTCATGCCACATGTCATAATACCATTGAATGCATATTTATATAAAAAAGAAAAATTTCCACATGTCACCCTTTAATTAGTTAATTTTTTTAAAAAATAGAAAAACTGAAAAATCTAAACACTGCCCCTACACCTTACTATTCTATAACCGTGCGGAATCCACCCCCTCTCTCTTCCTCTCTTTCCTTATTATTATAATCTATCTATTTTCCCTTCTTTCTTCTTATATCATAATTTTTATTTTTTATAATATGTTATTAAATTTTAATTATATGTTGTTTACACCAAAAAAATTATATAAGTTCTAATATTTTTAATCATATTTAGCTTTAAGTTTTTATTTTCTTAATTTTTAGTATAAAAAATTAAGATAAAAAGATGATGCTATTGCACAAAAAAAAAAAAAAGTTTTTGAACTTAAATAAAAATAGTTTACATTTACTTACGACTTGTTAAATAATATATGATTATATTATAATAAAATATTTTCATAATTAAAAATAAAATATATAAGAATATTTAATTTAATTATTATATTATATATAGCTATAAGTGTCTTTTAAGTTTAAAGGACAACCTCCCTTAAATTGAGTATCATCATCTTTTCATTTTAAGATATAATTTTTTTTTTATTTATAATTTTAATTACATTAATTTTTATTTGTCATGTAATTTGTTTGTTTCTACCAAAAACTTTTGTATCTTAAGATGAAAATATAATACTGCAGTCTAAGGCAAAAAAAATAAAAAATAAAAACCTTTTTGCTTGAAAAACACCTATATATAATATATATTTACATCGCTTTATAAGTCAAGTGAGAGTTTAAACTTAAGATGTCATACCTTGTTTCATTTAACTAACTTCTTATAGTATATATTATTAAAAATTAATTATTCTTACATTTTAATTTTTATTATAACAATATTTTATTTATAATCTAACTATATATTATTTAAGAAGTTATGAGTAAAATGTAAACTCTTTTTAAGTAATATTTAAGTTCAGAAACTTTTCTTTTGTGTTGTAGCATCATTTTTCTATCTTAATTTTTTAAAGTTAACAAAACAAAAATTTATAACTAAATATAATAACAAATTAAAAATATTATTATAAAAAATAAAAATTATGATATAATTGTAGATAACAGTTTTTGTTGAAGAAAGAAAGAAAAGAAAGTAGATATATTATAATAAAGAAAGAAAGAAAGAAAAGAAAAGTAGATATATTATAATAACGAAAGAAAGAGAGAGAGAGAAGAGGGCCCTCTGGCTTGGTCTTAAATAGTAGGGTACATGGGTATTGTTTAAATATTTTTATTTAACTTAATAAATAAAAAAATTGTGACCCGAATGTCAGAAAAAAAAAATACTAAAACCGTAGATGAAAAGAAAAATAGCACTTCTTGGTAAAATATTTACACACTTAGTATATTTTGGTAATTTTTAAAAAAATTGGTATATTTATATAAAAAGCTTACTTTAGCCCAATTATTGGAATTCAAGCATGGTAAAAAAAAATAAAAATATATTTATCATTTCTCTTATAAAAACTAAACTCTTTCTTTCTTGTTTTTCAATATCACAAGCAATATTCATTCTACATACAAATTGAAAATAAATAATATATGCCATTTATTTTACCAATATATTAGTGAGTCTAATAGATATACATTGTAAATTATTTAAGTAATTAATTATATCTATAATATTAATTCCAACTCCATGGGCTGTTTGATTTTAGCAATTTTTCTTTTTCGTTTTCACTAAAATATTAAAATGAAAGATAAAAATATATTTGGTTCAATAAACCAAAAATGCTTTTATTAAAATATTCTTTGAAATGAGGTAAAAACTTAAAACATAATAAATTTGTTTTCAATGTTTTAAAAAATAACTAATAGTAATTTTGTGATTTTATTGACTTCTTTTTTGTTTCATTTTAAGAAAAATTATTAGTGAATCAATAAATATAAATATTCTTTGAAATAAGCCAAAAACTTAAAAACATAATCAAATTATTTCTAGTGTTTCAAAAAATAACTAATAGTAATTTTGTGACTTTATTGACTCCTTTTTTTCTTAATTTAACAGAGATGATTAGTGAATCAGTAAAATTCATTGAATATGATTAATGATACTAAATGGATATGAAAATAAGTAAAAATTTAAATAAAAATAAAAAATAGATCAAACATATTTTTTAAAAATAAAATCAAAAATAAAAATATGAAGACATTTTTTAAACAAGACCTACTCCAAAGTTTTCAACCTCAACCCACGGTATCTCCAGTTCTTTGCTGTTGCCGCCGTGCAGCCGCCTTTCGGCGGCAACATAAAACCCGTTAAAGCTGTCTAAACGTAGACAACGTTTGGAAAATGTGCGTAGAACACGGTTGTCTTGTTGTGTGCTCGTTCGAACGTGCATTGCGCCTTGCTGTGGTCCCACCACTTCTCCTTCACTACCCTTTCTCTCTGTTCCAAACTCTCCTTGCAACCCTCCAAGTGGCTCAAACCTCGCACGCAAAACAACACAAAGCAAGTTGACTTCACATTTTTATTTCCAAATTTCTTCTGAATTCATAACCCAATTTCCTTACACCATTCAGCGATCTATGTTTCCATACTCATAATGCCGCCCCGTTAAACCCATTTCCGAGATTCCATCTCTGTTCCATTGCTTCTTTGTTTTCTGCCAATTTTTTGATTCATTAGCTCGTTTTTGAGTTATTGCTAGCTTCACCATGCCTAAGTCTAAAATGAGCTCAAAGAGCTCGTGGAGTATTATTTGTTTACTACCCATTGTGGTTTTGAGCTTGTTTCTGTTGGTAAAGTGCCAAGAAGTGAATGACTATGACCAAATTGACAACCCTGCTGTTCTTCCCCTTATTACCCAGCTTGTATATAGCAGACTTTCCAATTTGACCTCAATTCTCAGTAAGGAAATCAGCGGCCAGTCCAGTTTCTGCGTCATTGATCCGTGAGTGTTTGTTTCTGTTTTCTGTAAAGAACTAAACTTTATGGTTTTTGGTAGGATGCAAAGACAACCCAGCATTGATGGGTAGCTCAAATCAGTTCAGCTAGAGTATCTTTTCGCATTGGGATGCCCATTGACATGATTATTGCAATGTTTTTGCCCCGTTTTCTGGATTTCAATTCTTGGAATGGATGAATGATTTAATTCATAAGAGCTAAAAATTTATTTCAGAATTGTACAAAGTACATGACTTATGATAATAAATGCGCAGTGGAATTGATGTTATCACAAATTTGAATGTTACTCTTGACTTGTATCAAATTCATGTTCTAGTTTGTTTTAGGTAGAATGAAGCGGTGTACTTTTATTATATGACATAGTGAATGCATACAAGTCTCTAACAAACCAACTTTGAAGTTTAGGGATCTTCACTTACTGCTTGAAGACAAAACTACTGTTTGGCTAACACGATTCCTTCTCATTATACTGCATATTAGTGCTGCTATTTAGCCCTATGGATCTTGGAGAAAACATGTAAAGAATGGGTATAGATGATACATGGCATCACTTGAGTGGAAAACATGTAGATGTGTTCTTGCGGGACATGCTTATTTGGAATCAATTTTAACTGTGGGTTTTCATTATGCATACCTTAATTCTCCTCTATGGGTATGGATTTGAGTTAATTTTCTGTTTTAATTTTAGGGAAGATGACTGGAACCAAGCATTTAATTTTTCATCTGATTTGGGATTCTTGACTTCTTGTATTCAGAAGACTAAAGGTATGTGCATTGACAACACGAAGGGAAAACAGGGACTTAGTTTTGTTAGCTTTTTCATTTCTTTCATTTTCCTCCATTTTCTTTCCATAAACCAACTGGACATGTACACTTATTGGTTGGAGATTTTATTTTGCTCGTGTTCATAGGTCTGGTGGTACAGAAATTTAATGCTTGTTGATTAGTGAGGAAGACAATTTTGGAGATATTAAGATGTACTTTGGGATAATAAGATCTATTGTGGGTAATAAGCGTAAATATTATATTTTAGTTTGATCTAGAGTAGGGATATTGGTAAGAGAATATACTACACGATTATATTGATGTTGTGACCAAATTGTTCACAGTTAAGATTAAAAAGGTCTGTCATTTGTGTTTTACTCCCCATGTTGTATTTTATCTAGCAAGTGGTACTGTATTATTCACACCACTATTGCCCTCTTCATCTTCCACTTTGTTCTGTGAAAGTAAGAGACAAAGAATAGAAAGCAAAGAAAATATTTTCTTTTGCTAAAACTGGTATCACGTAAGAAGCAATATTTTCTTTTTCTTCTGAAATTCTGTTCTCTAAAAGGAATTCCATTTTATTTATGATATCTTCCTTTTGATGTGCTTTGAATTCTGGTGGTTTAACAGGAGATATTACAAGACGCTTGTGTACAGCAGCAGAGATTAAGTTTTACTTCACAAGTTTTTTTGACAGATCTACAACAGCAAATTATTTGAAGCCAAACAAGAACTGCAATTTAACCTCATGGGTCTCTGGTTGTGAGCCAGGCTGGGCCTGTAGTGTTGGTCCAAGCCAGAAAGTTGACCTTCAAAATTCAAAGGAAATCCCTTCAAGAACTACAAATTGTCATGCATGTTGTGAGGGCTTCTTCTGCCCACATGGATTAACTTGCATGATACGTAAGTATATGAGAATATCTTTAAAATGCTTGCTTCCTTTCTGATGATTGAAAATTGGTTCTCTACTGCAATATGCCTACTTCTAATTCGCCTTTTTGGCATCATCCATTGTGTTTATGTTTCATAGTTAGCTTAAATATAAAATTCCCAGCTAGGAATTTGTGCTTCGACTTTTCTGTGATGTAAAAACATGCTTGATGATTTATATGTTTTGAACTGTTCTATATGTCATACTAGACAATAAAATGTAAAATTTCAAACATAACAGTTTCTGGGTGAGATGTTTGTGGTAAGTTTGAAGCATAATGACAATATATGCAATAGTAACAAAGATCACTATAACCATGCTAAAAGCTGTCTCTAATGCTCCTGTCTTTTGTGACATTTGAAATATTGTTCTGGCAGCCTGCCCGTTAGGTTCCTATTGCCCTCTTGCAACACTCAACAGAACAACTGGTGTTTGTGAACCGTGAGTTCTAATTCTGATCTTTTTTTTTTTTTTTTTCCATTGCCTACTGTGTAGAAACTAACCATAGATGCATTTATGCAGATATCTTTACCAACTACCTCCAATGCAGCCAAATCACACGTGTGGAGGAGCAAATATTTGGGCTGATGTTAGTAGCAGTAGTGAGTTGTTTTGTTCAGCAGGATATTATTGTCCAACCACCACAAAAAAAATCCATTGTAGCAAGGGGTATTACTTTTATCCCAACGCTTAGTTTCTTTTTATAAATGACAGAAGTAGGATCATGGAAGAAGTTATCCCTCTAAGAAATTGTCTGAAGTTTCATTGAACCATTTATTCCACCTTTGTATTCATTATTCTGATTTGTTTTTATTTTCTGTTCAAATTTCAGACATTACTGCAGGATGGGTTCTACATCTGAGAAAAGTAAGATTTCATAAGAATTGTGAATTACTTAAGATTCTGTGGTTGAGTCCCGGAATTCACTAGTCAAATTTCACAGCATGTATATGCTGAGTACACATGACCATCTACCGATCATCTTGCAGGATGCTTCAAGTTGAGTTCATGTAATTCAAACACGGAAACTCAGAACATGCATGCATATGGAATTATGCTCATTGTAAGTTGCTAGTTCTGAACCTGAATAATTGAATTTCATTTACTCCATTCCTTGCACTATAAATGGTTGTCTGAGGGACCAGGTTTTAATTCTTAGTTACTGATGCAACTTTAATGAATATGGACTAAAAATCCAATGTTTTCCAATTCCTGCATGTATACTTCTTAACACTCTATGTTTGTGATCTGATCAAGTGTAACTTGGTACCACGGTGAAGCCTATCTCATACAGAAATATAGATCAACACACAAACACACTCTCTAAGATCATGTTGGTAGAAGTTGACACTCTTCAACTGCTTATGCAGGCTGCTTTGAGTACTTTGCTACTCATTATTTACAACTGTTCTGACCAAGTTCTCACTACTAGGGAAAGGAGAGTGGCCAAATCCAGAGAAGCTGCAGCTAGAAGTGTCAGGAAGACTGCAAATGCACGTCAAAGATGGAAGTCTGCAAAAGATGCTGCTAAGAAGCATGCAAGTGGGTTGCAAGCTCAATTGTCGCACACATTTTCCCGTAAGAAGGATGCAACAGATTCAGAAAAACTTAAAATTTTGAATCAAGCAACTTCTTCTGAAACAGATGTTGAACTGTTGCCACCTTCACCTTCTATTACTACAAATATGACCATGATTTCATCAGCATTTCCAAAGCATAAGGGAAAAGAGCCCAGCAACCTGATGGAGATGATCCATGAAATTGAAAATGACCCAGATATCAATGATGATTTGCATGAGGATACTACAGCTATAGAAACTAGAGATAAAACCGTTGCAAAGAATATGCCCAAGGGAAAACAACTCAATACTCATAGCCAAATTTTTAAGTATGCATATGCTCAGCTCGAAAAGGAGAAGGCTCAGCAACAAGAAAACAAGAACCTCACCTTCTCTGGTGTAATTAGAATGGCTACCAACAATGAACAAAGGAAGAGGCCTTTAATTGAGATTTCTTTCAAAGATCTCACTCTTACTTTGAAAGCAAAAAACAAACATATATTGAGATGTGTCACAGGGAAAATCAAACCTGGTCGCATCACTGCAGTGATGGGTCCATCTGGAGCTGGCAAGACAACATTTCTTTCAGCTCTTGCTGGAAAAGTATTTGGATGCAGAATGTCTGGCTTAATTCTTATAAATGGAAAGAATGAATCAATTCACTCGTATAAGAAAATTATTGGCTTTGTGCCACAAGATGATATAGTTCATGGAACTCTGACAGTGGAAGAGAATCTTTGGTTCAGTGCACAGTGCAGGTATGCCACATGGTTGGACATTCTAACTGTAATGCAAGTCTATGAACTCTAAATCAAATTTAACCATTTAATTGATTAAAACCAGTGTTTAATTTGAAGCAAAAACTATGGAAGTATAGCTATCTCTTTGAATGCATTTGTGTATATATTTCTCTGGTGGCTTTTTTTTTTTTTTAATAATGAAAATTTCTTAATCATACAGGCTGTCTGCTGATTTGTCAAAACCGGATAAAGTTCTCGTTGTTGAAAGAGTTATTGAATTCTTGGGGCTTCAGACAGTACGGAATTCTTTAGTTGGAACTGTAGAAAAGAGAGGGATCTCTGGAGGCCAAAGGAAGCGTGTAAATGTTGGACTGGAGATGGTCATGGAACCCTCACTTTTGATCTTGGATGAACCTACATCGGGTTTGGACAGTGCATCATCTCAGCTCCTTCTTAGAGCACTTAGACGTGAAGCTCTTGAGGGGGTGAACATCTGCATGGTTGTTCACCAACCCAGGTAACTTATTTAATTTCATGCCTGCAGCATTTGAAGATATTTTGCTTCATTGATCTTTATATTGTAATAGTTTGTTTGAATTTTTTATTAAAAAAATAAGGGGATAACTGGTGAGCAGATTAATGACGGCTTCCATCTAGTATAGATATTTCAAGCTTAAGACGTTTTTTTTAAGAGGACTTTATTTCTTTCAAGTTTTCTGATTCTAATATAGGTTGACAGTTTATATAGCTATGATATCCTCGGGCCTCAACTAAGATATCAGACGCTAGAGCAGGTTTTGGGGTATATTAATACCAAGAAACTGACTCAGCAGTTTCCTAATAGTAGCAACTTATAACTTTTCAAAGACCACTAAAGCTTATAAAAGAATTACTAATGAGACCTTGGCTTTATATGACGGTCAGATCATCCTACATTTTTATCACAAGTTTATTATGTTAATTCTCCTTGTTAAATCCCAGCATGATTAGTGTTAATGAAAATCCCTTTTGGAAGTCAATATTATATTCTATGCTATATTTTGGATTTATTGACATATGGACTACCTTATCTTCTATTAATAAATGGTTGAACTTTCTTCTTCAGCTATGCCTTGTATAAGATGTTTGATGACTTGATACTTCTGGGAAAAGGTGGTCTTACTGTCTATCATGGATCAGCCAAGAAAGTTGAAGAATACTTTGCAGGCCTAGGGATTAACATCCCAGAGAGGATAAATCCTCCAGACTACTTCATTGACATTTTGGAGGGTCTAACTGCACTGAATGGAAGCTCGGTAATAAATTATAAAGAGCTGCCTTTAAGATGGATGGTTCATAATGGATACCCAATACCTCTTGATATGCAGCAAAGTGCCGCAAACTTTAATATGTCCACCTCAAGTACAAATCCAACTCACGAAATGGATCCTGATGGTTCTGGTCATGAGGAAAACTCTTTTGCTAGAGAATTATGGCAGGACATGAAACATAATGTGGAACTTCAGAGGGAAAAGATCCGACTCAACTTTTTGAAGTCTAAAGATTTATCTAACAGGAAAACTCCTGGTTTGTTCAAGCAATATAAGTACTTCCTTATAAGGTAAATCATCTAGGAACTCCTTTCTTTTTCTTTTTTTTTTGTTAATTTGGAAGTTTCCTTTTTTAGAAGACCTGTTGAAATTTTCTTTAACTTGGTTCAATTTTTACCCGAAGCATTTTATTCTGTGGCATGAAAAGTCAGTGTGTTTTCATGATGCTGAAGGTTCATCGGTTAAATTTCTTGTTATGAATTTCTCATGGTCCAAGGTTCCATCTGGTTTATGGGAAGTACAAATAGAACTGAAGGGAAAATTCAAGTAAAATCTTTTCTTCTAAGCATGTTATGGTCATTTCCTTTCTTCTGTTCCTCATTCGGTCTTACCCCTTTTGTACTTTTGAAATCAAAACATGTTATAGGCAGTCATATGACTGTAAGCGGGGGGATAAAATTTTCTCTTCCATATTCTTTCTCCTGCTTGGGATTGATCCTACTTGCAATATTATTTTATTGCTTTTGAACCAATCCCAAACCTATGGGATAAGATTTGAGATATGAAGTGGGACAGAGGATTTTGTCCCGTAAGAGGAGACAGCAGAAGAACTTCTCTTACTCTGCTGGACAATATCTTCCTAAAATGTTACATGTCATGATTTAACTTTTCTGTTATATAAATTAATTCTTCAAGTGCTGTGAATTGTTATAGGGGAAAAGAGTAGATTATGACCTTTCAATTGCGAGCATAGATTTAATTTGGCACATGCATTTTCTTTGCTAGTTGCTAATACACTACTTCTCCATGCCAATGATATTGCAGGGTTGGTAAGCAGCGATTACGGGAAGCAAGGATTCAAGCCATAGATTATCTAATATTATTACTTGCCGGAGCTTGCTTAGGAACACTTACCAAGAGAAGCGATCAAACGTTTGGTGCTGCTGGCTACACTTATACAGTGATTGCTGTCTGTAAGTTAAAAAGTTCTTAGTAACTAGTCTAGAAGGCTTGTTATCATGTATTAGTTTCCCTTTGCCATAGCACAAATTGTTGAAAACAAGTTTTTGATCCATGCAAGGCATGGCAATAAGAAACAGAAAATCTGATAATAATTTGTAAAGAAATAATATTGTTAAAAATATGCTTTGAAAATATTTTTTTTGATCATTCATCAAGCTTTTGAAGAGAACATCTTTAAAAAATGCGGTCTTTGAATTAATAAATCAGTAAGTACTTTTGGAAATAATTTATCCAGCATTCATGGGATGGGAGCAAAGCTTCATTCTCATTGATTCTTCTTGTTAATTTCAGCTCTTCTATGCAAAATAGCAGCCTTGAGATCATTTTCTCTGGACAAGTTACAGCACTGGAGGGAGAGTGATTGTGGCATGAGCAGCTTGGCTTATTTTCTTTCAAAAGACACAATTGATCATTTTAATACAGTGATCAAGCCTGTGGTGTACCTCTCCATGTTCTATTTCTTCACCAATCCAAGATCTACGTTTGCAGATAATTATGTTGTACTGCTTTGTCTTGTATACTGTGTTACGGGCATAGCATATGCATTGGCCATATTCTTTGAACCTGGTGCGGCGCAATTAGTGAGTATTACTTGCAGATTTGCAGACTATAGAAATACTACTACGGTCCCAAGTTAGATTTCTCTCGCTATAATGCCGTTGTTTACCCTCTGATATGATCTTGTTTCTTGCAGTGGTCAGTACTTCTTCCAGTTGTTATGACACTCATCGCCACACAACCGAAAGACAGTAAATTTGTGAAGGAGGCAGCAAATTTATGCTATACCAAGTGGGCTTTGCAAGCATTTGTAATTGCAAATGCTGAAAGGTAACTTCCTGTCAGTGATTGATTGAATTGTATCTCTACTTCCAAAGATGCTTGATAAAAAGGTTGATGGAAGTAGAGATGTTGCGCTTGTTTGGATTGACTTTTTTTCTGCTAGAAGTCCTTTTGCCAGGAAAAAAAAAAAAAAGTATTTCTGTGCAATTGTAGACTTAGCTGACACGGGAGACTGCTGGAAAAATAAAATGGTATCTAGATTACAAAAGAGAAAAGGATTTTGGAACTGAGTAAGAAGTAAGCTTTAAGGTCCCCAAGTATCTACAGTGGAGATTTTCTTGTATGAACTGGATACAACATGTGACTTTGCACACTGCCAATAAATATGAGCGAAGTAGTTAGTTGAAATATGACTTGAAAGTGGATTCCACCACACACTAAACTAAACTAAACTAGTACAGTGCAGTAGTGCAAGGCCATGTGCTTATCTGGTCCATGCAAGAAGGGAATGTCAGCTCTAGAAATAAATTAATGGGAGGTCAAATTATAAAAGTGAGGGGCTAAATTGCAAAATTGTAAAAATATTATATATTTTTCTCTAAAAAATTAGAGTGAGGGGGAGGGGGATAGAATCCTCTGGCCCACTGTGTGTCAAATCTTGTGTCATTGTATTGGGATTGGTCAAAATGTCATTAAATAATGCTGCAAGTTAAATTAATTAACTTTTTTTCTTACCAATCTCAAGACTATGATACAAGGTTTAGCACATGGAGTGAGACAAAAAATTTTGTCCTAAGGAGAGAGAGAGACAACGCAGGCATGGCTTCCCTTTGAATTTGTTGCTCAAGGGATACAAATATGTTATAGATTGAATCACTTAACCATTTAATGATTGAATTTCTTGTATGAACTAGACATAACATGTGGCCTTACACTCTATAGTGTGAGCCAAATCAGTTGAAATGATGACTTGGAAGTGGGCTCCAGCACGCACTTCACTACTTACATGTAACAACCACCCATGTTTGGTAGTTAATGTGGCGCAACAATAATGCGAGGACATATTATACCTAGTTCATACAAGAAGGAATGGAAATATGTTGCTGATTGAATCACTTGACCACTTAATGATTGAATCTGCAATTGAGAATTTCTTGTATGAACCAGATGCATCATATGGCCATGCACTGTACAAGTGGGAGCCAAGTTGTGAAAACCCAGTGTTGGTTCTCCATGAAAGAAGGGATGTGAATATGTTATTTGATTAAATCACCTAATTGTTAGCATATGGATATAGATTTGTTGGATATGATGCATGCTACTTATTGCTTGTACCTATGGCAGGTACCACGGAGTATGGCTGATAACGCGGTGTGGTTCACTTTTGAAAAGTGGGTATAACCTTCATGATTGGAGCTTGTGCATATTTATCCTCATTCTTATTGGTGTAATTAGTCGAGTAATAGCGTTTTTCTGCTTGGTCACCTTCCGGAAGAAGTGAGGCCAAACTTGAAGGCTCAAGCTGCCATGCCATGTTTTTACCTCTTCACAAATTAGAGAGAATTCCGAAGGAACTAAATGAGGATTCAAGAGCATTAGGTTAATTTCTTTGGGTAATAGGGGTGATCCACGTGAATCATCATGGCTATGTAACTAGTGTTGATGGGTTTCAGCTGTATTTGAGGGCAGTTTCATGAGATCTAATGGTTGTGTAAAACTATGCTTTAAATAGCATTTTTTTTTCCCGTAATTAAGGCATCCAGTTTATCTGAACTCATCTATTAATTTCTTATAATTATTTTTATCTCTTTTTTATATATATTTTAAGTTTATCAATTTTATAAATAAAATTAATAAAAAATTTAAATGAGATAAAATTGAAAAAAAAAACTTATAAAGGACAAAATTAATAGATTAATTATTAATTAAAGTTATAAATATAAAAATAAAAATAATATTTAACTCTTTAAAATGCCATTGATTCCACAATATACCAATAATAACTATCATTTGGAATTCCTTTGATTCCATAATCAAATGTAACAAAATAAGAACAGTTGGGAATACACTTGGACAACCAGCATTCGAAAGTCAAAGTCAGCTGTCTGAGCAAGCAAACAAAGAACGAGGATAAACAAGGCATCATGCAGCCAGTTGTAACTTGTCATTTGCAGCAGGGGATGAAGGTGTTTAAAGAATCAGTACAGGATAGTACAATTGCCCTATTATACAAGAAACTTAATCGTACAATCATTTTTTATCCGTACAGTCCCATGAATATGAAGCTCAAAGTCAAGCATCATGCTACGTTGAAATTCAGCTTCAAAAGAAACAAAAAAAAAATTGACATTCTTCCTTTCACTATGTATAGCACCTATGCAGAGAGATAAACCTGTCACCAAAGCAATATGGAGGGAAGATAAGAGACGAGGAAAAATGGAGAAAACCAAGAAAAGGGGACAGTTCAGTCATCAAGGGCTTTTTGATAGATTTTTTTTAAAAAAAAAAAAGAAAAAAGAAAAAAAGACATTATGTACCTGGATGGGTTCAAGCCAAAACTATTTAGGTAAATGGGTCTATTTTTAATAAAAAGTTGTTTTTTTATTCACATCATGCGAAATTGCCAGTATAAAAAATTTAGTTGCCACTCTCACTGGCGACTAGGTGCCTCATATTGATGATTAAATCCTTTCCACCGGCGATTTCATAGAATAAAAAAATAATTTGACATATTAGAAGAGACCCATTTACATGAATAATTTTGTCTAGAACCATTTAAGTATATAATGTTGCAGTTAAACCCCTGAATCTCAAAAAGCTGCCACCAAGTCTAACATTATGGGAACACTAACTTTAAAATTTTGTTGTGAAAGAAGCCACAAATCTTACTAGTTTCCAAGACTCGGTAAACTGTCAGTTTTGGAAGGTAATGCCTCTTACAGACAGCCAACACAAGGACTCGAACTCAGTCATTTTTTAACCATGTGAACTTCATGTTATAACAAAACTGCCAATGCCTCCAATGCACAGTACATGTAACTTATTAACCGCAAAGAAAGATGAAAAACTAACTTCAGCTAACTGAAAACACACATTTTTCAGTGTTCAGCATTATAGAATGGCTTAAAGCATAATATGCTTAAATAATATTATAGTAAGTTTAAACAAACAAGTTACCTTATCATTACATCTGTAATTGTGCTTTAGTCATTTCCAAATAATGTCTCCTAGATATTGAAGAGCTGGAACACCTCTTATCTCTACATCAACAAGTGGTGCCTGGATCATCACAAGGCTAGAGAGTTCGGGGTCGTCCTTGATCATATCAAGCGCACGCATCTGATCCTGAAAAGTTTGAGCATATACAAAGAACATTGAACATAAGGCATTATATCTCCTTCTGTGAAGTTAGTGTCAGTATTCTCAGTTACCAATTGCCTCATGTTCAACAAAATTCTTATTGATGAATCAAGGTTTAATTCATGGTTCTGATTAAACCTATGTGAAAATAAAAGAGCAAACAGTTTATTACCTTCCTTCTCATGGCACAGAACTTGCAATCAGATGCAGATGGTGGTAGAATCTGATTGACAACAAGTCTTTTCACAGGAACATTTTCCTTCTTCAAGGAGGCACTCAACCTAGATGACTCACTCAATGCCATCACCTTAGGGAAAGGGAAAAAATACAAAGTGCTCATTTAGAAGCAAGGAAATATGAAGTCAATAATGCGTCATAGAATTAACTTATCCAAAATTCAATCAGCAAGTTAAGGCTCAAAACTGACTTGGTAGAGTGTCATTATGAAATGTGGGTCTTGGCGATAAAATCTTTCATTTCATATAGGCAAGTACTGTGATAATGAGCAATTATATGTGCGTTTTCCCTCCTTTTTTCTGGAGCATTGGAACCCCTTGGGCTTTAAATTAGCATTTAGCAAAATCCCTTAATCCCAACCAACTACCTTTGTATCTCACAGATTAGAATGTCGAAATTATTATCAGTAAAAGTTGCTGATACTAAACACTAAGGCTATTGACCATTATCATTTATTTGAGAAATACTCAAATTGCAAAACAAATTTCTAGTATTCCATACCGTGGGGATTGTTACAATGACAAACTCTGTAGAGTCAGTGTCACGAAAGAGTTCACGCACTTTTATCATCCTATCCCTAAGTTTCTCTAGTTTGTCCGCCTGCATCACAAGGATACAAAAATGGTAAGCACATTAGAATGAAAGAAATGCAAGACCAACCATAAGCTGTCAGGCTCACAGCATCCTGGCGCTGCTCTTCTTGTCCAAACACAGATTTTATAGCTGATGTTGCAGAAGCTATCTTTTGTCTAAGCTGCAGAAAAATAACAATGAATGGTATCAACAACTAGAAGAATCAATTGCAGCTTGCATGGAGAGAGAGATAGATTATGTGAATACTTCTGTTGTCTGGAATGGTCCACTTAGAAGGAATGATTACATCTAATTCAGTATGGTGTGATGTGGTGCAAGAGAAAATTTGAAGACATTGGTTAACATTTGATGAAAATTCGTTCATCACTCACAGGAACTTACATACTGCACAGGAGAGGGCAAGGGAAGAGAGACATAATTTCCTCTTAGATAGATCTTGGCAATTTATTCCTTCAGCCTTTGATAATTGTCAAGTTAGATAAAAAGATACAAGGCTGTAATGCATTTGTATAAAGGACGTATAATGATTGATGCTGTAAATTATAAATATTTGAACATAAGGGAACTAGGCTCTCAGACAGAAAACAACTGAAAATGGACCATAAAAAAAAAAAACTCCTTGCTCCCAGGAACACAATTATTTTCATTCACAAAAAAAAAGACCTCTGCAGAATGCATAGATTATAGGAAGAGAATCCACTGAATTTCAGATCATTCATATAACAGTAGATTTTTTTATTACGATCAGCAGTCTTACCTTCAATATCTTCCCTATTGATGCGTCCAAGAAATCAGGCAATGACAGCAGTCGTAATGTATGACCCTGTTAAGGAAAATGCATAAATTTTATCGGATGATTTTTTTGCAGTTTTTTTTTTTTTTGGGTGGGGGGAGGTTGGATAAGGAGAGAACAATATAACATAGAGCTTCTTGCTCACCGTAGGTGCAGTATCAAATACTATTCGAGTGAACATGCTATACTCCTGTGATTCAAGAAATTGGATCACCTGGAAAAGGTTCTAAATCATTAAGCTTGCACCATAAAGGACAAATTACACCAAATACCATTATTACCAACAACAAAATAAAACCAAAGCACATAGAAATACACGCCTTGGAAATTGCAATAGCTTCATCCAGTCCAGGAGGAGGTGTATCCAGTAGCTCTCCCAGCTTTAGCTCTCCCAGCTTTTGCAATTGAAAGAAACAACAACCAATCTTAGAGAGGCAGGTTATTAAGGACACAGAAGCAATTAAATTCTACTATTTCTTTAGTTTATTTGTTTCATTCGTACTTTTATTTGCTTAATCTGTTTACACAGGAACTTCTACCATAAGATTAAATATTTCTAAAAATGAATTTGCCTTAAAAATATGCCAAAGTTGATACTTGAAATAGATCTTGTTCTGTGACCATTAAGCAATAAGGCTGCAAACTCCAAATTGTGACAATCTAGGAAAGACAATTGAAGTTATGAAACATTATATAACTTCTACACAGACTAACGAAGCTGTCACAACTTTTTGAACCAGCTCTAGTTGAAAATGTAATCAATTAACCAACAAAGAATGAATCCATCCCTGCAGGGGCAGAGAACCCATTGCTGTCTCAGCTGTGTTACCAGAGGCTCTGGGGAAGTTGGAACAGAAGAACACTCATCTTGAGGTGGGCTTACTACTCGGATCAAGATCATGTGATTCTCTAAATTTTTATATATTATCTTAAATAAGGATTATCTTTCAGATAGACCTTTGAGATGAGAATGGAGTTACTTCAACGAAAAATTATTAAAATATTCCACATGATACACTATGAACCATTTGATGATGTACATTTAAATGTTGCACAGTGCAAGAAACAAAAATTCTGCAACATGAACCAAAGGTCTTCTTGAGTGCGTGATTGTCTGTCTATATACATCCTACGAGTCCCTTTTTTTATTGGTGAGGTCCTGCAAGTCCCTATTTACAAGAGGGAATACTTTCATTCTTTTATGGTTATATTCTAACTATAATTCTACAACATTAATCTATCCACCCACTTAATGGCACTTTACATTCCAAATAATTCTGTACTACTGGCTACGTGTATGAGGAATACAGAATATTAATGGCATGTGGAGTGCAGAGTTATAAACCCAGTCAATAAGTTTTTGTCAAGCGCATAACATGATACCAGTAGATTAATCAACTAGCATACAGTAAAACCATTTCCTCAAAGAAATGCATAACATGAAACTAATAACTGCGCAAATTTTTTTAACCTGTTCTGCAAGCATTCCAAGGCCCATGCCATCCATGAAGTCCCTGACACCACTTACACCGTTCTTTTTAGAAGCAGCTCGAAATTCTTCCCTTGCCTTCTCAGGATTTATCTGTTGTGAAACTACAATCTAAGTAAGCACATAAAAGAGGAGGGATCTCACACGAAACGGTTTACACAACTTCATATGAAAATACCAATCATGTCATCAAGTAAATGAGACAACCAAGCTTATTAAAGTATATAAATTTATCCAACAGTATTGTCAGCTTACTTCAAGAGCAAACAGTGGATGATCAGGTCCCTCAACTGGCACCAGTGTTCCGCCTGACAAATCCTAGTGTAAAAAAGTCAAAAACATATATTACTCAGGGAAACACTAGAGGACTTAATCTACCTTTAAGCAGCAAGCTCAAAATTAAAATTTTAAGCACAACTAGAAGATATTCAATAAACCTGGGCGAAAGAATCACTCAAGGAATGTGCTGGATCAGTTGAAACCACAAGAGTGGGGTGCCCATTATTGGCAAATTTTACCGCAAGTGAAGCAGCAGAACTTGTTTTCCCTACCCCTCCTTTCCCACCTAGCATGTAATATTTCCTCTGAGTCCCAGAGACCATATCATCAAACCCTGCTACAGTTTCTGCAGGAGAAGCCACCGATCTCACTGACAAAAAATTAACACCCAAAATCATTTGATTTTAGAATTTTCAATAGGGTCATTCCAAAAATTGGAGACAAACTGATAGGTACCGGAAAGAGAGAGAGGGAAATAGAAGATTTAGAAAGAACTCGAAGTGAAGATTAGAAGGATAATACTGAGAACCTTGAAATGATTTTCTGCGAGGTTTTCTTGGGACAGAAAATGAAATAAAGCTCAAGCCTCTGGTGGTGAGAAGAAGAGCGGGTGGCTTGAGGATTCTCGGTGCGTAGGAGAATACACCCGCTACCGCCATAGAATTTCTCGCAGTTAAACTGCGAAGAGAAGATGAAAAGGGGGAGACACAAGACTGAGTAGCCATGAATAGCCAGATTGTATTTGCAGCTATCTCTGCTAGCACGAACAACTAGCTTATACAACTTTTTTTTTTTAAAAAAATTATCAAAACTAAATTTAAAAATAAAAGAAATTAGGAAGTCACTAAGACTACTCCCCGGAGTCTTTTCTTTATACATAAACGGGGGATTGTGTTAGAAATGGTCAGGAGTATATTAAAGCACTCCAAAAAATTATTAACGTTGATGGGTTAAAGACTAAAAACATTATAAATTTGTTTTCATGAAAGCATATAAATTAATTTTTTTTCTTTAACATTATTTATGTAAATTCATTTTGTGCAAATTGTTGATTGATTCAGATTTATATAATGATATATAATACTTATAGTAATATATGTAAAATTCTCAAAATTAATCAATTAGATGGATATAAGTAAGTTCTTTTTAAATTGTTTTTATTAAATAATTAATTATTTATTTATGCTGTTAAATTATATTTTCAGTAAATGATATCCATTTGTAATTAATAATTTATTTTACACATTACAAACCTTTAACAACAGTACTAATTGAGATTAAAAAAAGAAAAAAACTGTACTCATTGATAATCCTTTAACGTCTTGATCACAACTTTTTTATATTCTTTCATGTTTATTTGTATTTTTTAATTATTCTTTATTATATTTTGCAGCAAATATATTCAATAGCGTTAGTTTTAATAATAAAAAATTAAAACCGTTTAATTATGTGATCTAATTTTAAATTTATATAAATACTTTATTTTTATTTAGATTCTTTAATTAACTCAAATTATAGGATGAGAATTTTTTTCTTTTGCTATTATCCTCCATAAGTAAATTAGTAAATTATTAAGTTTTATGGATACTTAGAAGTTTTTTTTGGCTTTTAGGATTTATTTTACTATTTTTAGAGATCAAAATATATTATAGAAAATATAACTTGCGAGTAGCGAGTTCAAATCTAGTATTAAAACAAATCCACCCCTAATAATACGTCTTCTCTTCTTTTCTTTTTTTTTCTCTTTTAATATTTTTGAAATAATAAAATTACATTGAAAATTTCTTTTGACTCCCATGTACTTCTAATGCACACCCACAATAAAAACTTAACTAATCTCATTAATTATTATGCATTTACACTTGGTTTCCTTCCCTATGCATTAATCTATGTATCCACTCTATATATCACTTTGGAATACATTTTTTTTTTAATCTCCAGTTGGCAATTTATTAAAGAGAATCAGCTAAGAGTACATCTACAAGCCAAGTTGGTGGATTGTTTATCCAACACACATTGCAATTCAAAGTTCTACCATAATTGGCTAAGTGATGGGCTACTTGATAACACCACGTACAAAATGACAATGAAAATAAGACAAAAAAAAGTACATTAATTCCTCACTTCTTCTCTAATTACTCAACTATTCATGCTAGTATTTGGTTTTCCGAAATTTGTGTCTTTCATGAACCCCAATTCAAAATTTGAAACTTCTCTCTTCTTTAAATTTCTATTTTTATATTTTCTCATTAAATTCTCATATGTGGTTGATTCAAAATGTATTATCTCTCTTTTGTTCTTTTGTAACACACACACTCTTTCTTTTGGAATTTTAGAGATTTAGATTTGTTTGTTTTCTACTATTAAACATAATAGTCATATTCATCTAGAAATGTATATTGAATAAGAGAGAATAATGATTTGATAGTATAAAATGAAGCTTACCACACCAGAAATAACAATTAAAATTTCACCTAAAACAATAGCACAAATGATTGCTAAATTATTAACCCACAAAGAGAATAGCACATAATAACCAAATGAGGTAAAAATGATTGTATGATAATTGGACAATCATTTGTGTTCTATTTTAGGTAAAATTTTAGTATATTATCTTTAATGTGATAAGTTTTATTTTATATGGTCAGATTATTGAATGAAATGTCATGTTCAATGTGCAAAAATAAACAAGTCCATTTTTGAGTCTCAAAGACACATAGAACTAGAGTAGTGGTTGCATATGATAGTGACGAAACCTTACAGTAATCAGCAATTCCATTTTCTTGCAATGTCTCTCATTCCCATTCAAATTTTGAATTCTAACTTGATGCATGGTCAAAATATGTAACAAATTCAATTCTTTTGTTATTTTGGCAACAACTTAATTTGGACTCTAAAATGAAGGGCAGTGGGGGGGTTCTTTTCAACACACCAATTATCTTTCTTTAAACCCCAAAAAACTGAAATCGCTAAATTGACCTTCTTCCAAAAAAAAAAAGCACTATTCTTAAAATCAACCCAAGTGAGAGAAACCGCACACCCTATCATCGGATTTCTCACACCACAGGCCGGAAATCACCATACAAATGGGGAAGGGAAACAATGTAGAAGGTGTTAGGTGAGGAGCCTAAGCTTATTTACGGACAAAAAGAAGTTCACAGCTAAAAGAAAAACAATTTAAACATAAAAATGAAAAGCTCAGCTGCCCAATCAAATCCAGAAACAAATAATGTCTATGTTTTTTATCCCGTGATGCTATGCTTGTAATTCACACCAAGTGTGCGTCAATCAACAACTAAGCAAGGAACAATAGCAACTTCATGCTAGCTTGCTGCCTTCTAATTCATTTTATGTGTGGTTTTGTGATGTGGTTCAGAGATATTTGCTTTTGATTTTTTCCTTTAATTTGGTTTGTGTTTTTGCTTTGATTTGCAATGGCTTGCTATTGTCGGAAGTAGAAGGGTGTGCACTGTTTTTTTTTTTTTTTTCTTGTGGAATATCAAAATCCGTAATTCTTGGTAGTTATAACTATGGATATTCATAATATGTAATGTAATTATGTTTTAGCTAAAACATGTAATTATAGATTTAACAAAATCCATAGTTAAAAGTATTTGTATCTAAAGTATATAACTACGAAATTTCAAAATTCGTAATAAAACTTAGTTTGTGATATAGATCTTATTATTTGGACACACCAAATGGTCCCAAGCGGCCCATTTCACAAGGATCAACCTGAGTTTCCAAAACCACACTCAAACGTCCCTTCATGAGCCTAGCATAGCCCATCCCCAAAGCTCAGCACTTACCAAGCTCACGCTCAAGCCTATAAGAAGAGACCTCATACCTATCAGGAGAACTAGAGAAAATATACTAACAGTTTGTATTATAAATTTTTATCTATCTCTAAAAATTCATAATATAAAATGACATTTAAAATATAAATAATTCAAAAATCTCACTTACTAATTACTAATATACTCAAAACATGAAACAACAAAGAAAGTGTGGAGGAGAGTGGTTGTTTCACTATGGGTGTGTTGGAGAGAGAGAGAGAGTTCCAAACTTAGAAAGATAAATGGGGTGTGTAAAATGTCCAAAGTGAATAAGATTATTTTAAAAATTTCATAATATGTGAAGTGCTAAAAAGATATTTAAAGTGTTTTAAAAGAATCTTCGAAAGGACAATTTTAGCTTCATTTATCTCTTTCTTTGTTAGTATTTGTATGGATTCTAGTTCTTTGCATCTCAATTTTACTCCAAGAAAAGGGAATGAAATTAAAGATATGTTGGTTTTGTATGCTAGAATAGATAAAATAGCTTACTCCAAGGAAAACACCTAGAACACAATCCTTGAAAAATCATTTCCTCTGAAAATGTGTGGAAAACTCCACTCCATCAAGAATGGAAGAATAAAAGCTTAGGGGAATAACAGCAGTGGGACTTCTTATTTTACTTGAAGCGAGTGTTTGGCCAAAACTACCCCTAATTGCTCCTGCTATCGAACCAAGCGAAGGTTCCAAAGGAGGACGGCAGAGGTTCTAACTTCGACGCTGGCATCAATGAATGTTTTGCTATGCTTGTAATACGCGTTAATAGTAGACGAGGCATTCCTCCATGGTATTTTATTTATTTATTTTTAATGTTTGTTTAAGGGGTATTATAGTCTTTCTATTACATTCCTTCAGAATTTTCTTTTAACATACTAAACCAAGTGCATAGACTTGTTTATTCTTTTTCTATTCTCACTTCTTTTTCTTTTTTCCATTCCCACTAACATACTAAACAAAATTTTCTTTTTCTTTTTCTTTAACAGATTTATTCTTTATTTATTTTAGGGATGGACAAAACCAAACTTGACTGCGAGGAATCCAAACTGATGGGATTGCTTATGGTTTAGTTTGGATTAAAAAACTTATGATCTGCAACCTGCAATTCCAAGAGAAATTTACCTCCATATACCACAAAAAAAAAAAAATTACCAATATATACCACTTTTAAAAATATTTACCAATATGTTACTGCACTACCTTTTTTTTCTCTTTTAATATTTTTGAAATAACAAAATTACATTGAAAATTTCTTTTGACTCCCATGTACTTCTAATGCACACCCACAATAAAAACTTAACCAATCTCATTAATTATTACGCATTTACACTTGGTTTCCCTCCCTATGCATTAATCTATGTATCCACTCTATATATCACTTTGGAATACACTTTTTTTTAAAATCTCCAGTTGGCAATTTATTAAAGAGAATCAGCTAACAGTACATCTACAAGCCAAGTTGGTGGATTGTTTATCCAACACACATTGCAATTCAAAGTTCTACCATAATTGGCTAAGTGATGGGCTACTTGATAACACCACGTATAAAATGACAATGAAAATAAGACAAAAGAAATACATTAATTCCTCTCTTCTTCTCTAATTACTCAACTATTCATGCTAGTATTTGGTTTTCCAAAATACATTAATTGTTTAAATTTCTATTTTTATATTTTCTCATTAAATTCTCATTCAGGATTGATTCAAAATGTATTGTCTCTGTGTTACACACGCACTCTCTTTTTTGGAATCTTATAGATTTAAATTTGTTTGTTTTCTACCATTAAACATAATAGTCATATTCATCTAGAAATGTGTATTGAATAAGAGAGAATAATGATGTGATTGTATAAAATGAAGCTTATCACATCAGAAATAACAACTAAAATTTCACCTAAAACAATAGCACAAATGATTGCTAAATTATTAACCCAAAAAGAGAATAGCTCATAATGACCAAATGAGATAAAAATAATTGTATGATAATTGGACAATCATTTGTGTTATATTTTATGTAAAATTTCAGTATATTATCTTTAATGTGATAAGTTTAATTTTATAAGGTCAGATTATTGAATATAAATGTCATGTTCAATGTGAAAAAAAATGAACGAGTCCATTTTTGAGTCTTGAAGACACATAGAACTAGAGTAGTGATTGCATGTGATAATGACGAAACTCACAGTAATCAGCAAGTCCATTTTCTTGCGACGTCTCTCATTCCCATTCCAATTTTGAATTCTAACTGGATGCATAATAAGTCATGGTCAAAGTATGTAACAAATTCATTTTTTTTTTTTTTTAATTTTATCAACAACTTAATTTGGACTCTAAAGTGAAGGGCAGTGGGGATTCTTTTCAACACCCCAAATATCTTTCTTTACACCCTAAAAAACTGAAATCACTAAATTGACCTTCTTCCCCAAAAAGGAAAGAAACACTATTCTTAAATCAACCCAAGTGAGAGAAACCGCACACCCTATCATCGGATTTCTCACATCACAGACCGGAAATCGCCATACAAATGGGGAAGGGAAACAATGTAGGAGGCGTTAGGTGAGGAGCCTAAACTTATTTACAAATTGTTTGTGTGTTTTTCTAACTACCCTTCAATGAAAGGGGCACGTTCTATTTATAGCTCGTTAGGTGTAGTGTTGCTGTGTGTTGGGATGGGTTGCATGAGATCCAATTAAAAAGTTCATGCTTAGATTCACATGATAAAAGTTAATCTTGAGAGATAGACTGTGCATGGTCTATTTAAAGAGTAAAAAAGTTAGGTCTATATCATAGATAAAAAGAAGTTCACAGCTAAAAGAAAAACAATTTGAACATAAAAATGAAAGTCAAGAAAGCTCAGCCACCCAATCAAATCCAGAAACAAATAATGTCTATGTTTTTTATCCCATGATGCTATGCTTGTAATTCACACTAAGTGTGCGTCAATCAACAACTAAGCACGGAGCAATACCAACTTCATGCTAGCTTGATTTTATGAGATGTTTATGTGTGGTTGAGTTATTTGCTTTTGATTTTTTTTTTCCTTTAATTTGGTTTGTGTTTTTTGCTTTGATTTGCAGTGGCTTGCTATTGTCGTAAGTAGAAGGGTGGGCACTTTTTTTTTTTATTGGCTGAATATCAAAATTTGTAATTCTTGGATAGTTATTAATATGGATATTCATAACATGTAATGTAATTATGTTTTAGCTTAAACATTTAATTATACATTTAACAAAATTCATAGTTAATAGTATTTGCATTCAAAGTATATAACCATAAAACTTCAAAATTCGTAATGAAGCTTAGTTTCCATTATAAATTTTTATATATATCTAACAATTCATAATATAAAATAAAATGAAAAATGTGAATAGTTCAAAAATCCCACTTACTAAATACTAATGTATTCAAGAGCTAAAAAATCACAAAAAAACAATTTACCCAAGCTAAAACATGAACAAAACTTGGCTCAAAACATGAAACAACAAAGAAAGTGTGGAGGAGAGTGATTGTTTCACTACGGGTGCGTCGGAGAGAGAGAGAGTTCCAAACTTAGAAAGATAATGGGGTCTGTAAAATGCCTAAAGTAAATAAGATTATTATAAAAATTTCATAATATGTGAAGTGTTAAAAAAGATATTTAAAGTGTTTTAAAAGAATCTCCAAAATGACAGTTTTAATTTCATTTATCTCTTTTTTCCTTAGTATTTGTATGGATTCTAATTCTTTGCATCTCAATGAGGGGGTGCTTGGTTTGATGGAATGGAAATAGAAAAGGAAATGAAATTAAAGAGGGTGGTGGTTTGGTATGCTAGAATAGATAAAATAACTTATTCTAAGGAAAACACTTAGAACACAGTCCTTGAAAAATCATTTCCTCTGAAAATGTGTGGAAAACTCCACTCCATCAAGAATGGAAGTGTTTGGCCAAAACTACCCCTAATTGCTCCTGCTATCGAACCAAGCGAAAGGTTCCAATGGAGGACGGCAGCGGTTCTAACTTCGACGCTGCCATCAACCAATCTTTGCTAAGCTTGTAATACGTGTTTATAGTAGACGAGGCATTCCTCCATGGTATTTTTTTTTTTTAATGTTTGTTTAAGGGGTATTATAGTCTTTCTATTACATTCCTTCAAAATTTTCTTTTTCTTTTTCTTTAACAGATTTATTCTTTATTTATTTTAGGGATGGACAAAACCAAACTTGACTGCGAGGAATCCAAACTGATGGGATTGCTTATGGTTTAGTTTGGATTAAAAAACTTATGATCTGCAACCTGCAATTCCAAGAGAAATTTACCTCCATATACCACAAAAAAAAAAAATTATCAATATATACCACTTTTAAAAATATTTACCAATATGTACTATTTTTTTTCAGATATCGCATTACCGTACTGCGATATTCGAATAAAAAATTAATTAAATTTTTTATTTTTTATTTTTTACAAATAAAATATTAAAAAAATTTATAAATTTTTTTAAACACATATACATCATTCCAAGAATTATTACCAATACATACTATTTTTATAAATATTTACTAATATATATTACCTTTAATAAAATTACATTACCCTTTTACAAATTTATTTTATTTTATAATTTAATTAAAAAATGACACAAGGTTCATGAATTAGTGCTGAAATGTTTCTGCAAGATGATGATGTGTTTCTTTTTCTTGGATGCCTTATTTGAAGGAAAGAAAAATATTTATTTTTTTAGACAGATAATTGGTTGTTTAGAGTAATTTTTTTTTTTCTCTCCCTTATCTACTGTATCTCTTTTTTTATATGTTTATTTTTATAAAAAATTATAATACATTAAGTAAATTTTTCAAAATTAATTAACTCAAATATATAAAAAAAATATATATTTGATTTTGAAATATGATAATATTAAATTTATTTAGGCAAAATCACTTCATAAGAGATTTTATTATACATGATGTCGTATGTATTGATAATAATTTTTGAGATTGTGTATATATATTTAAAAAATTTTAATTTTTTTAATATTTTATTTGTAAAAAATAAAAAATAAAAAATTTAATTAATTTTTTATTCGAATATCGTAGTACGGTAATGCGATATCTGAAAAAAGTAGTATATATTGGTAAATATTTTTTTTTGTGGTATATGGAGGTAAATTTCTCCAATTCCAATTGCAAATTGACTATTTCAAAATCTACAAAAATTTGAATTTTATTGCATGACAAATGATTATCAATTGTCAATATTTCAGCTTATGCCTCTCAAGGAGGCTTTGTATTTTCTTATTTTCTCTATCATCAGCTTAATATTTTGTGGTTAGAATATTTATTTATTTATTTTTATCTCTAAATTATTCATTGTATTAGTTAATTGGTGAAATTTGCATTGATCTTATTGAGAAAATGTGATCTTTAATTGTTGACTATTTTTTTTTTTAGTTAAAATTTATCATTAATCTAAATAGTCATTTATCTATCACAAACTGAACTAAATATAAGTTTAATTTTTCTTTTTATAAAATTTCAAAAATTTGGACCAAACACATAGTAAATAATTGAGTAGTTTAGTTTGAATTTTTCCTAGATTTCACCAAACAGCATCACTCCCTTGTGACATTCAGTTTTCTGGCAATGACCTTTAAACCCATTTAGAATTGAGAATAATATAAATTACAATAACAAGATCCAAATTTCTCCTCTATTTGCACAAACCACAAAACAATAATACTGTCTCATCAAGTAGTTATGATTTGCAAAGGCCATCATCCAATATAATAGCACAAGTCTGTCGATTAGGAACTTTGGTCTTACTCGTTCATCTTCAAGGATAGCACTTTAAATTTGCAGCTTTGGGTTTTACCCACTTGGCACACTCCACCTACAAGACTGGTCAAGGTCACACAACATCTGGAACCGATCCTTTATTAACCATTTCATTTAGCAGATTTTTCACTGCTTGATCAATATGATCAAAGAATTATAGGTAACCACAATGGGCTAATTTCTTTTTCCTTTTTTTTTTTCCCCATAATTGTAGGTATTTTCTAGTTAAAGACAATCATATTCAAAAAAATATTAAGTACTGAATGGAAACACCTTTTCTAATAAGAATTTGAATCCTAGTTCACCATGTTATAGAAGATTTGTTTGGATGGAAAGAAAAGTAAGGAGGAAAGAAAAAGAGAAAAACCGGAAAAAAAAAAGAGAGTAAATTTCTCCTAGAGAAAAACAAGAAATAAAGAAAATAAAGAGAAAAAAATATGCAAGTTTTAAATATAAAGATATTTGTTGAGAGAACTTACTTTACTATTCTAAAGCCATACTATAATGGATCTCACATAATAATAATGGATACTATCATCATCATCATCATCATCATCAAATTAACTACTTTTCTTGCCTATTTATTTTCTCCTTCCATTCAAACATCAAGAGAGAAAATATCTTTTTTTTTTTTTCATTTTTCTCCTCTTTATTTTCTTTCCTCGTCCACACAAAGCATTAGTTTCTTCTGCTTCTTTTTTTTTTTTCCCTCCCACTTCCAAGGACTATAGCTGCATTTATATCACCAATCCTGCATAAGCCATTAATAATCACTGCAACATAAGTGCAAATATGAGACTGATATCTTCTGCACATGATCAAGTAATCTCGTGGCTTGGGCATCAAAACACTAAGAGCATAAAACATCTGCTCTAGTCCCAACCATTTTATGAAAGGAATTGAAGCCATCATCAACATTTTTCAGTAGCATCATCATAAGCATTCCATTACTATGCAGTTATCTTCTATCATATCAAATCCAAGTTAAATTCCATTGTGGCACCTTATGCAATTCATATTTAATATAAAATGGTGATTTAGTTGCACATTGTCAACGATTTTGAACAGTCCAATATGACCAAATCTTAATCCTAGCAACCTAATTCGCCTAAGCCATGCAGAGCAATGTCTCCAATTTGGAATTTTCAGTAGAGAATCTCAATTCTTTGAAGTGAGATAAGTACCTCGGAATATTTTTATAGTAAAACATACTTTTTACCCTTAACATTTACTGCTCAAATCAATTCAGTCATCAATTAAACGCCTACATTACTATAATATAATCAGATGAATGGAGGGTTTAATTGATAACTTCGTAAGATCGGAAGCATAACGTCAGAGACAAAAAGTATATTCTTTGGCACATCAGGGAGTGCCTCACTTAAGAATGAGTATGGTATGCAAAGTTTAGTAGTGAGATTTTTAAGTAGTTGCAACCCATCTGGGGTTTAAACATCTATGTCAGTATGCAACAAGAAAAGAAAAACAAATAGATGATATGATGAATGCAAAAATCTTTAACAGTAGCTCAACAGAAACTCTGATAGTTTCCAGTAAAACATGGAACCAGAAAACGTATCACATTTTAAGAGGAGGAAATCACTTGTGTAACAGAAGAGTGCATTTTACAAAATATATACCATTGCTACATTCCCTTTAGTCCTACAATTTTCAGTCTGCTTTGGTCAAATTGTGTTGTTTCAAGTTTTCTTCCAGCTATGTCTTCCAGGGTAAGATTCAGAGTATCAATTGAACCTTTCTTCACTTCTTCTCCACGAGTAGCCAGGTAGTCCTCAATGTTTCCTGGTTCACCAAACCATCCAAGACAATCCGCGATCAAATGCAGGTTATTACAGCCATCACACCTAGCCACCACTATGCCTTTCTCATATGATTCGCGACAAACGGTCTTAATGGATCTTGTTTCACAGACCTTGCAGGTGAAAATCATAGCAAGATCGTGCCTCGACGATGTTTTTAAGCTCGACTTAGTAGAAAACTTGATGGTGGGGTTCTCATTACTGTTAGTATTTATGGAGGAAGAAGCATTATCTGGGTCAGAACAGTGCTTTAAGCTGTTGGCTTCATTGTTCTCTAAATCTTCACATGCATGGTTTGCTGCATTTGTAGATATCTGGATCCCCCTTTCAAAAAATGCATATCTGTTTAATATTGCACCAATAGAATAATGACGCCAAGATGATGCTGCCATTAAGCAATAATAACATGTTAGTGGCAACAATTTATAAAAACAAAGACAGGGAGAACTAGAATCTTCATTTTCAGAAACAATTGTAAACTTCTTTCATTCATCAATATATATTCACACAGACATGTCCAGCAGAAATTCTCTGGTTAAATATAGGAAGGAGACGGAGCAATTAAAAGTCTACATGTAACCTTTGCGGTTTTTTAGCATAAGCTTTTGTTGCTTTTGGTCAATAGCAGTATTGAATTCAGAGTACATGTTTTACATTTCAGCTCAGAAAATAAAGGAAATGATATGGATTTATTACAGAGAACCATTACTGTATCCATCCACACTCGGTTAATGTGGTTTTAGTTCTTCTAATCAGTTCGAATGCATGAGCAAGAAGGCAGTTTGATCAATTCTTCTTCTGTTCATTTGCACATGCCACTTAGTATATACTCCCTCCCCAATTTATCTGTTTTTTAAGGTCGTTGCACACATGTTAAGAAATACAATTAATACATCAGAATTATTTTTAAGTCTCCTAATCAAAAAGAAATTGTAGAGATTAACTGAAAATAACAAGAATATAATTGAAAAGATAGCACGGGGGTGGGGGACAAAATCACAATAAAACTAGTCAAATCTGCATGAACCGAGTCTTGATTAAACTAAATAGAATCTATGGCAGCAAGATCTGCTACTTACAGATGCCTGGTAGGTGATTAGAGTGACTAGAAAACCAATAGGAAATGAAAACGATATTCTTGAAAGAAAAAATAAGTGTTTTTTTTTTTTTTTTTTTCTAGTTGGTGATTTTTCCATCCATGCAATCAACGCAGAAACTCCAGAACCCACTGATAAAATCAACAAAGAAAACAGAAAATGAAACGGGCAGAAAATCCTTTTCACTGACACAATTAACGCAACAAACAGGGAAAAACAAAACCTAAAACGAGATAACAATTATACTATTTTATTATTATTTAGAGAGTAATGTTGCAGAGTTATGAGTAAACGACAGAACCGGAGACTTGCCTTCTGTACGAGGATTATGATGATGGTGTCGGCAAAAGAGTGAAATTAACCGCCTCCGCAACATGGTAGCCGCCGTTCCTCCCAGGATTTCTCAATTTGCAGTGGCAAGTTGATCAGTTTATTGAAATTATGGGGTCACCTTCCTCCATTTTTTTTTTTTTTAATTTTATTGCATGGGCCAAACGGCCGAGTCCATCCCTGTTAACTGTAAATGGGCCCATGTCATTGACTTAAGGGAGTTCTTTTTTGGGATTTCATTTAACACCCCGACTATTTCTATTCTCATCCCTTACCGGCACCCCTTTTGATCCTCTCTCTCTCTCCCCATCTAGATTTCACCTATCTCCCTCACCCCCTTTTCATCTCTATTCCCGTTGCATAATTGGCTATTTCATTCCTAGAAAATTCGTCCAACTGACCATGGCTTAGTAGAACTTCCCCATGCCCTGGTTTATTATTCCCTCTCTGGTGTGTCCAGTTTCAAACTCAGCATAGATTTGTAGTTGTTGTCTAGCCCTTTATTGTGGCATTTAGTAAGTTTTATGGCTTGTAATTTGTGATTTGAGATGTGTATAATTTGTGGTTTGTGATTTTTCAAAGGATTTAAAATGGGCGTTTGTGGTTTAATAGAGGAATTTGTGATTTTTATTGATGTTGTACCGAATTGAGGGTGTGGTCTATGTGTATTATTCCAAATTAAACATAGTTGTTTTTAATTAATTATGGATTATAAATAATCTAGTGTTATGATAATATATACTTCCATATTATTTAAATCTAAAATATTATTTGACGTTTATTTATTTATTTTTAGTATTATAAATTTTATATAATCTAGTGTCATAATATTATAGATGTCTAGATTATAGATTATTTGAAACAATAAATACTTATAGTTTATGTATGATCTGTGTTAAAATTTGTCCATAATTTTGGATTATGTATTATTCAAAACATAAAAAATAACATACTTCCAAATTTTACATAATCTAAAAGCCCGTAAAATTTAGAAAAAAAAAAATGGTAAACCTAGTTGCAAAATCAAATCATCTACTTTTTTATGAGCCATATGCTAAAGCTCTTAGGCCTTCTTATATATTTCATGCTATCAGGCCTTTCTTTTTTTATTGTGATATTGGGCATTTCTCCACCATTAATTAAGGTTTTGGGCCTTTACTTATTTTACTATCTTATGGGTCTAATATATATTTAGTTGTTTTGCCTAACAATATGATTATTAGCCATGTTTTCAACACGGAGAATCTAACGCAGAGGCCCATTTCAGTCTCCCTTACTATTTTTAGCAATTTATACAGGTGCCAGGTATTCTCAAGCTACCAGAATATTCCATGTTCCATGACCATCAAATAAAAGAACTGTTATTTTTGAGGATGTTTGGGTCAATTGTTCTACTACTCCTCCGAGATACCTTATAAGATGGAGCAGTGTTCAGTTTTGTTATGGTTGGTTGTTGAAGTTTGCTACCAATTGAAGATTTCCATTTTGGATCATTTTCTTCCAATTTCAGGTGAGTTGTTTCAACTTGGGAAGAATAATATGAAATAAGCATATTAGGATTTTATAGGGAATTAGGGTTAAGGTTAGACTCTTATTCTGTTTTTATTATTTTTTTTATTATTTAGATTATTTAATTTTAAAATTCATTTTTTTTAGGTTAGGGTTTATTTTTTATTTAGTTGAACTCTATTTGCCTATAAATAAGCTTTTTTATATTCAGTTTATTCAGACTTTTATACATTTAAATATTACTTATATTTTTCATTCAAAAAGTATTTGAATAAAGTCAAAGTAATACTTTGTATTATAAGAGTACTCTAAATATATTTTTAGAAAAGTATCCTACTTAAGGGAGTACTCAGGCTTTTTTATCACTTCGTTTTACATCAAATTCCATATTACATTAGATCTATTATCAAACCAACTATTAATTCTGAAAGATCAAATACCTTATATAATAGCATGTACCATTTCGTAAGGACACAACAATCAAAAGAAAGCAAGAGGCCAATCGAAATCATGTTGCAATGTGATTGTACCAACATATACATGCACTTTCAATGTATCATAATGCATAAACATATATACATATATATGCCCTTTGATATAGGTAATTTATCAAAGGCCTGGAAAGCTTAATACTAAGTAACAGAAACTAGAACAGGAAATATGGTGACAGTAGCTAGAACCTGCAAAATTATGACAGAAAGAGTAAAGAGTACAAATGATCAATGAAATAAATGAAGGTATAAGTTAGTGTAATATGGAATTGGTTTCATTGTTTTCAAATCCCTATCTATACTACTGATAGTGAATGATGGTGCCCATGCAAAACATGCAATACAAGTGAATATATGTTTAGTACCAAGAATCAGGAAGCAGCACAAACATACATTACAAAAGCATATGTTCAGTAGAAAGCAGCATAATGTATGTGTACACATACTGATAATTGCATTAACTGTCAAAAAGTTAATAAGATTCTGAGACAATTGCATTAACTGCTTGATTACCCACAAATCTAGTAGCCTACAAAATTATACTCAAAATAAAATATAAAGGAAAACTGCAAATATACCAGCATACCTTGCATCATATTTCTTTAGAATGGTATTTTTGGTGCTCAAAAAGAAAAGCTACTTTTTTTGTAAAGCAATATTCATTGAAGCCTATGCCAAAGCTCGAATAATCTATTTCAAGATCAAATATGTCATATTATAGTCAATGAAGCCAAATGGAAAAAGAAACATCTCCCAAAGACAAACCTCATCTGCGTAATACATTGACACGAATATGCCAACAGCACCAGTACAACTGTAGTCTTGACATGCACCCTATAGCATCGTTACTATAGGTGACAATCAAATTAAAAATCAAGTTCAAGTTTCAACCAGGGTCGTGTTTCAGAGAACCACTAGTACAAATCTCAGTCAATTAGGTGAGGGAAATGGAAGGTTTTAAGCAATTCAACAATAAATGAACTTATAAATAGTAAAATAGAAGTGAACATATGATGAAAATGCAATCAACTTAGGGAATTATCAAACAACGATGATTCTATCTTTGACCTAAAGATAAAATTTAATTCTAATTATGTCAATTAACTAAATTAACCCTGAAATCCTAAGATTGACCTACATGATTAATTAATCTAATTGAACCCTAAATAAATCGGTATTCCTGCACCTAACTTGACAATTCCTACTATGTAATCACATAGATTATGGTCATAGGAACCAAACCCAACCCTAATTAACATCACAACAAGGGATTAGAGCATCCAAGACCTAAATTCTAAATTTCTATCCAACTAAACTAAGTTTTACTCTGTGGAAATTACTCTTAGGGTGATCAGGCCTAGAAATCCCATAAATTCATCCAGCAATCATACATAAAAATCATCATACACAATCATAAAAGAAAAATGAGGAGTAGAGAAACATAACTTTCATTAAATACAAATTAAACACAATACTAGTCTCAAGAATCAAACTAACAGTCTTCAAGCCATCCTAGGTTGACTACAAAGGTGTTTAACCTTCCATTTTCATGGAGGAAGCCATGGGAGAAGAAGGAAACAAGAAAATCCAAGAAGATGAAGGAGGTGGCTAGAATGGCTTGCCCCTTAGCCTAGCCAAAAATCATTAGGTTAAGTTGGCAAGGATTACAAAATTGTCATTGATGAGGCCCTAATTACAAAATGCCATTAATAAAGCATAAATTACATAATTGCCCTTAATGAAGTTGCTAACAACTATTTTGCCCTTTTTTGAGTTGAGAAAATATCTTCTAAACCCTTGTTTTATAAAAATCCCAACAGGTTTTGAGGCTTCCTAAGTTCAATCTTAGAATTAAAAATTCCTAATAAATAAAATTAGACCTAAAAGTAAGAAAATTAATATGAAATATAATAAATTTTAATTAGACCTCAATGATAAAAATAGATATTAATTAAACAATTGAATACAAATTTAAAATACTAGAAGTAAACATAAAAGTACATAGATAAACACTAAAAAGTGTTTATCAAGACCTCCAGCTCTTTTCTCTCATCATGTCCACTGGGGTATGCAAAACATTTCTATCAAAATTTCATATTTTATTCAGAAATTTTACCTACTTCACTTCCCCTCTCTTAATTATAGCATATGACTATTGCAAAGTTCACTGTTCTTGCTTCTATTGTCCGTTACAAGCATGCTGAAAATTCAAAATTTTGAATGATGGGCAAACGGAAAATCAAGTGAAACAAAAATAAGGTAAGGAAGAGTGAGATTAAACATAATACCTTGTAAAGCAAAGCACAATAAACAACAGAGTACATGATATTAGATTGGGTTAGAGGCATAGTCCAATACTCTAGGTAGTCATATCCCATAAGATTTTTATGCTAAATATTACTCCTACATTTTCCAGTTAGTTGCCCTATAGGTTTCTTTCTCTCTCTCCTTTTGTTTTCTGTTCATATATTTCTCCCTTTTTTCTCCCATTTTTTGTTAGCCATTTGATATAAATATTATTGTAATAAAACTATAGAAAGCAAATACAACAGAAAGCATATAGTGGCAAACGTATAACATGTCAACCAATCCTGTTTCTAATAACAAGATTTGACAAACATTGAACAATAACTATACCAGGTGGTGGCGATGGCTGGCTACTGGAATTGGAAGATGACCTAATGATTATAGAGCCATTATAGGAGGAGGAGGAGGAAGAGCCTCTAGTCTGTAATAAACATAATATTTTCAACTTCTTTTGACTCGCCTGGGATATTCTGTTTGCTGCTTTAATTCAAAGACACCGATTTTTCACACTCAAATGCCAGTAAATCACCAACCTCTATGTATTAGAGTTCATAGTTAGCTTGTAAACTCTCTCCATTCTATATAAATAGACTGCATCCACATGTTTTTCATTCCAGAATATTCAGTATCAATAATATGTTTTGTATTGACGTTTCCTAAATCTCCAAGATAAAGGTTGAAGCTCAATGACAGATCTTCCATTTATGATTATGTTGGGTACACAACCACCTATGATAGTCATCACAAATTCTGTTTTTCCAAATATGGTGTAGTATTTGTTTGGCAGCTACAAGAGTGGCATATTAAAAATTATAGCATTCTCATCTTCTGAAGAAAGCAAACTATGAGGTATTAACATCTAAATCTGTGATTTCTTATCTATTAATTGTTTAGATATCTAAAAGCCTTTTATTATCCCATTGACCTGCAGGTGTTTAAGAGAAAAGCATTCATTTGTTTCACATTTGATGCCCTTCTCAGTTAAAAGTCTTTTCTATGATTGTTGTTCTATCTTATGTGACACTCTCTTGGAGACGGCAATAACTATAAGATTGGAAACAACTCCGTTTTCTATTGACAGTGTAATAGAATTGTTATTTAACCTAAATATGATAACAAGTCTTCAGGACAAAATTGTATTTTATTCTATAACTTATTTTTAAATTTTCTAGGACAAAAATACAATGTTTTAAATGGAGAAGCTTGAATTAAACAAATTTTGCTAAGTTCAACAACTTATGACAATGAGATTGTGCACATTAATATATAGGTGAATTACAATATTTTCTTTTTATCAAATTAGAATTTTATATGCGTGGAGCATATGATACATCTGAAAGTCTCTCATGAGTAGACCCCAAAAAAAAAATCCAGATGGGTATGCCAATAAATTGTAATTTAGACTTCATGTCAATCAATTTATTGTTAGGGTAAACTTTTAACTTTTGATTAAAGTAAATAAATATTAATTTAGATTTAATATAAACAAATTAATTCTTTGAACATAAAAAAATAAAGAAAATAAAAATATTAATAAGGCATTGAGTAGAAATAAATTTTGCCTTGATTTATATAAGAAATAGTTTTCCTTACCATATACAAAACTTAAACCTATAGGATTAACACATATGAGTTTGTCTAATAAAAAAGAAAGTTATATGATTTTGGTTTAATAGTTAAAGGTTGGTAAAGATCGTAACAATATCTTACAAGAATGAGTTCAAGTCTTGTAACTTATTTAAACATTTTTTATTTATAAAGTAAAATACAAATATTTACCATAAATTAGAAAGCATTGTCATAATCATCGTGTATGTAATAGTTAATTTTTACAATTCATAATGCTCTTTCTAAGAACACCACTACTTCTCAAATTAATCAACTATATCATTTAACAAATAGCGGAGTCCTTTTAAGTTTACTATTACAGTCATTTCTACAACCAAGAGAGCTTGAAAAATTGACCCATATCTATCGTTACTAATATTTTTACTTTGAGAAAATATGTCAGCACGTGTGAAACAAGTATTTATATGTTTTATCTTTTGCTAAGACAATAAAAGAGCAGCACTTAAACAAACAATTTGATTTTTTTTTTTCTTAAAGACTTGTAAGCGCAATGGAATATCAAGGTTAGGAATTGTAGAGAAAACTTTAAATTAAAACTTATAATAAAAGAATCTTAATACCTCATGTACTTTGCTTTTAGGATTACATGAGATTGTTAACAACTTTCGAAAACAACAATAATTTTTGTTTCTAAACATATAATCTAGCAAGTTTGTAAAACTAATATTTATAATGATTATTATCTTTGGTGCTAAACTCTTAATAGGCTCAGATAGAAATCCTGCCATTGAACTCTAGTCCTTGAGCATAATAGCATCAAAATGTGAGTCAAACTACTGAAGAGAGAAACTGAATGATTAAAAAGAGGAAATATATCATATCATGAAACTATATATATGTACCTTGCTAGGAAGATAACCAATTTTTGGGGAAAAAAATTATAAAAGGGAATAAGTGTTTAAGACTTACTATGAATCTTTTTGCTTTCATTTAAATTATTTAGAATGTGAATAAAGAAAAACTTTATTAGTATGTTAACATTTTCCTTTTATTACATCAGATTAAAATAAATTCATAGATAATTTTCACCTTATGATATTCATGAATAAAGACCAATTTTGAAATAATTTTATTATATCAAAATAAATATGTTCTTACATGAAAATGTGAATATTGATTATAATAAATTACATGAAGTCAATGTTGATTACATAGTTAACACGCATTGTATTTTCATGCAGATTAAATGTAAAATTGTCTTGATTTTACTCACAATAAATCATTATAAGTTCTTTAATATAATTTATCAAATAATATTTTAATTTTTGTAATATTTGAAATTAATTTATACATCGAATTTGTCACATCATAATTTATTTGTTTTAATTATAAGAATTTGTTAGTTTATCAAACTTATTCTTTTATTATAAATTATACTTATTTTTGTTTTGGAAAACGAATTAGCATTCAAGTTAATATTTGAAAATTGTCAATGCATTTACTTTATGTGCAAATAAAATTAAGTCAATATATTACCACTTATTATTCAATTGGAACTTCAAGTGTCAATAGTGTAAAATATTTTCTACTTTCATAATATTTTAGCATTAAGTCGTGCAGAGGTGTGTGTCAGTGTAGGACAAGTTGGTGTGGGACATGAGAAGATATTGGACTAAGTTACAGTGCCTATAACTAGGCTACATTTAGATGTCAAGTCCTCTAAATAATGCAAGCTCATACTAAATGCTTTCTTGAAGAACACAAGTAAATCAATTATCATGAAATTTTATGACATAATGAAAACACAAGTACATCAATTATAATGAAATTTTCTACTTAAATGCATTGCAGGTGATATGCAAGTGTGCAAGTGCCACGAACGCACTATCAATTATATGCAAGTGGGATATGTACTAATAAAAATTGGATAAAACATAAACAAATGCCATAGATGCACAATCAATTATATGCAAGTAGGCATATGCATATCCCCAATTGGAAGGCCTAGCAAAGTTGTCATGTACTTCTAAATTACGGTATAGTTAATCATCATTATTACTATACTATGCTCAATGTTAATTGGGGGTTCACATGACTAAAGGGGCCAAGAATAAAATCAAACCTACATAAATTCTAATACCACTTTCTCAATGCACTAAAAAAAAAAAAAATGGAGAACATATATGTGATGATGACAAAGGAGAGGAAAATGATTTTTTTGAAAGATAAAAAAGGAAAAGAAAAAGAAATTCAAAGTACTTTTTTATAGCAAAAGAGCAATCGAGTTGGAAGATACCAATTGATTTTAAAATACTTTATTTTCTAATCTTCCCTCTTATTTCCTGAGCCTCATAAGAATATATTAATTAATTTTATTAATTTTTATAATACTCTCTTATTTCCAAACCTTCTAAAAATAAATTAATTGATTTTACTATTATTTTGTCATTCTACCAAATTTTTACTACCTATAAAATCTGTTATTTCTCAATTCTCTTTATTTCTTAATATCATAAGAATGTATTTATTTATTTTATAATACCTTATTAATGATTTTTCTAATTCCCATAATGATATAGTAATTGATTTTTTTTTTTTACTAGAATTTTATTACTTATCATCTATTATTTCAGTAGAATACCAAAGTGTCCTCACCATATCATGGATTTTGCTATTGCCTAATTAATATTAGGCATCGGGTTGATGTACAAGCACGAGATCATGTGATGTGGTAGTTGGATGAATGGCTGAGAAAAAGCCATGTATTGAGTATTTGAAGTCAAGAGTGAAAACAAAAATATAAGTTTATGGAATGCAATTCCCCATCTTAATAAACGTCAATGCAATGCACAATGCAAGAGATCAAATAACAGAAGTATGCTGGTGCATTTATCTTATGGAAAGATGAAATTATAATGATGTGTAAATAATGCAAATAAAAAGTATTTCAATTTTTCTTTTTATTTTGCCATAGATTAAAAAAAGGAGTTGGGTGAGCCAGGATGATGTAAATTAAACATTCTGGGTTTTTTGAGAATTAGGATTTGGTATTTAAACTAGGATTTATCTTAAACTAAGATTTACCTATTTAGATAATAAGTTAGAGTTTATCTTAAATTCTATTTTAGATAAATATTATGTATTTTTTAATTATTATTAGCTTTATCTTTTTTAAGTTATATTGCTTGTAAAGCTTCTTTTGTATTCAATTTAGTGAGATTTTTGATGAATGAATATTACTTGAGTTATTCTTTCAGAAAGCATATGAGTAAAGTAAAGTGAGTACCTTACCTTTAAAAATAGTATTCTAAGTTTATTTTTAAGGGAGTACTTTAGAGTCTTTTGATGAATTAATATTATATGAGTTTTCTTTCAGAGAGCATCTAAGTAAAGTCAAAGAAGTACCTTCTCCTAAAAGAGTTTTCTAGGTTTACTTTTGAGGGAGTACCCTCCTTAAGGAATACTTTAGGATTTTCTTTCGCTTTGTTTCACATTAATTTGGTATTCAAAGCCAAGTTTGATAACTTACTCCGCTGTCATTTATCATGATTCAATTTTTCCTCCTCTTCACCACCTTCTCTACTCATAGACAAACTCTCAAGAAGACCTGTCTATGGGAGCCGATGAAAATTCAAGCTCGAAAATTGACAAGAAGGTAGAGGCAAAGGCTAAGCCAGAGGTGGCCAAAGGTGACTCTAATGCGAAACCACCGGTTCTTGTTGATGCATCACCACTTTTCAACTCTTCCCTGGAGGGAATAATGTAAATTAGGCATTCATTGCCACTTTTTAACTCTTCAGAGAAGAGTTTTTCTAATCCAAACGAAATGATGTAAATTAGGCATTATGGGCTTTCTTGAGGATTAGAATTAGGCTATTAACTAGGACTCTTAAACTAACACTTATCTGTTTAAATAATTATAAGTTAGGGTTTATCTTAAATTTCATTTTAGATAATTATGTATTTTCTTACTATTATCAAATTTATTTTTTATTCAATTGAACTATATGAGATTTTTGATAAATTAATATTGCATTAATTTTTATCAAAGAACATCAGAGAAAATCAAAAAAGTATCTTGTCCTAAAAGAGTATTCTAAGTTTATTTTTTAGGAGAGCACCCTATTTAAGGGAGTACCTTGGGGTTTTCTATTACTTTGTTTTATATCAAAGGAGTTGCAACTCACGGTTCTAAGGAAAATTGAACTTTGGTAAGAAAACTCAAAGAGTCATTAGAGAAGATGGTAAACCACTAGGCCAAACTCTTTTTCTCGTATTTCGAATTTTAATAATAGCCCATGTCACAAAGAATATAACACTAAAAATTAAATTATAAGTCACATTACAAAAATATCACAAATTATAAGTATACTCTTATTTTGATTTCTTTTTATTATGTATTTTCATTATTGAGTATGAAGTAAATTTCTTTAAGGATGATAAAGGTAAAAGCTCAATGTTACAACGAAAGAAACTAACTCTGATTCTAATTCCAGTAGGTCGTCTACTCAAAGTTATTAAAGGTCTAATGAAATTTTGGTAGGGAAGAAATTACCTTAAACAGAGTACAAGTAATATGAATTTTTCTAAGTAAACTACCATTAGATCACAATAAACTGCTAGTATTGAACACTATTATGAGCCAGAGTACAAGTAATATGAATTTTTCTATGTAAACTACCATTAGATCACAATAAACTGCTAGTAATGAACACTATTGTGGAGCCTTATGACACAGGATAGCTAGAATTCTAACAACCATAAACAAACTTAAGTTTCTAACAGCTTGGTTGTTGTATATAAAGATCCAACTTAAGTTATTTCTCCCCAACTTGGTTGTAATGGACAATGGTTTCATGATAGTATTATGGACACCCATACATTACTCCTTCCAATTTTATTACCATGTTAGTAATCCTTTGCACCTAATTACATTTTTAGAAAATTTCAGTATAATGCAACATTAGAAGACTAACAAATGCAGAATAAGTACCCAGAATAAATACTCATCAAATTTTATCTTCTAAAAAATGCCATATATGGGATCTCACATACTTATTTTGCATAGTACAAATTATTGCATAGTCACCCCTTAATTTAGAATTTGAGAAATTGATGCACTTCGGCACTTTATAAGAATATTTTTACATGAACTTTGCCACACTATAACAATATTTTTACAGGTAGAAAAGTGATATTAGGAAATTTTAACCTCATATTTCCATCCGTGGTGAACTCACTCAACAAAGCACCTCGGTGTTCATAAGTTTTACTTTGCCCCCATATATTAATAAATAAATGAATGACTACTTGGTGTAAGATATTGAAGCATATAAAACGACACAGTTCATTGAGGAATTTTACAAAGATAATAAAAGTATAAAATAAATGAATGAGTTCAATAAAAAAGCCAATGCAATATCATCTCTGGAACTCTAGCCCAATATAACAGTCAAGCAGAACGACATTAGTAAAGAAAAATACCAAATGGGTAACTAATTAAATGGAAAAGAAACACGATTGAATATCAATGGCAACATCAATTCAAAGATGAAACCCTTCCAAATTACCTTTTAGGATGCTTGCGCTTGCAGTGAGAGAGGCACTTAGAGAAGCTGCTTAAGTAACATCTATTTGCTTTTCTTGATCTCTTTTTGTTTTAACAAAAATTCAGAATGCATATTTGATTTGAATACAATATAAAAATTATTTGAAAAAATTAAATATAGATTTAAACTTTCTTTCCTTTTAAAAGAAATATATATTGTTGGTTAGTCAATAAAGGGTTGATTGGGGTTAGGTTTGAAAGTATTGATGGGAACGGAAAGTGCTCTAGGATAGAATGGGTCTCGAGCTCGGGTGTTGGCCTTGAGGTACTTGCAACAAGGAAGAGAATGAGTCAGGTGCAAACCTTTTAATGCCTAAGTCAGCGTAACCGATTTCAACAAAAGTTTCCAAGATTCCTACAGTAATTTTTTAGTTTTTTGGTTACATACCTTATTAATGGAAGTGCCTATTTATAATGCTTTGGCTACGGGAGTTCTTTCATAATTTATACTGATCTTATAGATGTTAGATTAGCCCTTTGTCCTAATTTCTTATTTATGTTGTATAGGCTGAGCTTTCTAATTCTGGCCTGTATCATAAATATTCACCTTTGAATTTTAAGATCATCTATTTAGAGTAGTCTAATGATAGAAGAATCTAGGAGAGTATAAGAAAACGAGACATTAAAGCATACAGATTTGGATTATCTTTTGGACAATTACATGTATGAAAAGAAAAGGAGGATATATCAAAATGTATAAGAGATAGGTAATGCCTCCATAATTTTCGTTGGCACTTTCAAGTACATTTATAAAAGTTACTGATTATGCTGTTAGCGATAAGATAGGATACAACTGTTACAAGTGATGAGTATAATTCGCACTTCAATAGAAGATAAGATAGAGTTAGAGTTTGAACCGTCTACCTCTCTATCCCACGATATCTGATGTTGTTTTCCTGATTATCCTTATATTATATATAATTCCAAATTGATCTCTCAATATACACACACACACATATATGTGTGTGTGTGTGTACGTATACGTATATGTATGATAAAAAAAAGTATAAATAAAATACATATAACCATCTAATGAATTTTTCATGTACAATTAATTAGTTTGGTTGCATATTTTTATAAATTATGTGTCAGTACATTTCGTACATATCAGTCCAACAGTAATTATCTGTTGTTTGTACATTATTAGTCTAATAACTTACTGATTGCACATTCTTAGAATATCAAACATTTTATTTTTTTTATTTGAATCCCAAAAATATAAAACTTTTGGATGAGGATGAATTACAAAAATATTATATTAATTTTAAAAAATTTTTAAGTTTAGCGCACATTCTAATATTGATGATCTTGATTTATTTTGAGAGTTAAAGATATTGAGAGAAATGTTAATAGAAGAAATACTCCAATAAAAGTATTAAACTATATTAATTTTTTTCTTCAAATGTATGCATTGCTTATACAATATTAATGAAGCCACCGTCCAAAAAATTTAAAATACTTAAATTCTATTTAAAATCGATTATGTTACAAAATAAGTTGAATACATCAGTCATATTATCTATTAAGAGTGGAATAGTAGAATTGCTTAATAATAAAACTTTGCTAAATGATTTTACATATCAATAAGCTAGAAGAACAATTTGAGAATTAATTGGTGGTTTATATTACCCTAGCCTCCTTTAATAATTTTTTTGATAGAAGAAAATTTTGCTAAGCAATCCAAAATGCTTTCCATTTAGATATAAACTAGAATGAGTGGATTAGTTCTTACATTTAGGCCCACTCTAATAAGTAATTTCAAAGAAATTACAAATATTCCTTTTTAGTTGAATTTATATAAAAAGTCAACATCATAAATAAAAAATAATAATTTGACATTAATTCTTAGACGTTTATTCAATTTATATCAGAAACTAGCTTAAATATTAAAAACTCAATGTCAGATTTAATCTTTTTTTATTTACAAAACTCTTGAGATCCAATTCAGCTCAGACATTAAGAAGTGACTTGCGAACACGTTTGATGGGAAACAAAATTTTAATTGACAAGATTCTTTCATTCCCACTCCCATCCTTAACATTCTATACACCAAACACGCCGTTAGTTGTCAATCTTTGGCTTATATTGTGATCTAGAAAGATACCTCAAATTCTGAGTCATCAGAGCTACAAGAGAACAGCAACAACACCATATAAGTGGAAGCATAATTAAGATTTGACAATTCACTTCGACTGGGTGGCGCTTGGTCAGGATTAGGCTTACCCAAACGCATAAAAGATCAAGTAGAATAGAGAGAGTTTTTGACTAAAATACTTCTCGTTGAACTTTATTTATAAGGATGTGTTCTGTTCAAGATTATTTATGAAATTGGCCTATTTTTAATAAAATAATATTTTTATTTTTACTCAAATGAATAAAATGTAAAAAATAAAATCAAAATATCATAAATTAGAGTCAAAAAATAAAAAGATGGTGTTTTGTATGCCAAGCTTGGCATTTTGGCACCAACAATAGCGTTTTCTTCTTTTGATATCTTGACTCTGATTTTTGGTATCTTTGTTTATTCAAAGATAAATTAAAATATCATTTTATTAAAAAAAGACCAAATAAATAATCTTGAACAAAACTTACTTTTGGTAAATAATATAGTACAGAAATCCATTTAAAAAAAAAATCATACCAATCATTCAATGAATGAAACTAGAGACTAACTTTGGATTCAAAAGTGGAATCATTGTTTAGAAAATAAACACAAGTGTCTTTTCTCTAGACCAAAGAAACATTATTATATCCCCTTATATATGTTCTCTATTATCATCAACTTTATAAATATTATTATTTTGAGTAAAATATAAATTTCTTCCCCTCAGGTCGGCAGCTAGTTTAATTTAAAAGCAGAAACATTATTCAGAAAATAGACACAGAAGTTTTTATTTTATTTTTTTCTTTGGACCAAAGGAACAATTTTTCTACTCAACAATATTCAAAAGACAAATTTACAAAGTCAAATTCGACTGAAACTTTTTCAACTGAGTTATCAGTTATTTTTCTTATGTTCTTGTGGATAAAATAAATTTGACCGTGATTTAAAATTGAAATTGTAAAATGTTTTCGTTGATTTTTTTCCCAACAAATTGTACTTTTTTGTTTATATGATAACAACAACAGAAAGAAAAAAAAAAAAACAAAAGAATATAAAATACAACCATTTACGTGGTCAGTTCCTAGGGTCAGGTTAAATTATAAAAATCAAATTCTATATTATAGTAATTTTAAAAATTATGGAAACTGAAAAGTCTCCAAAACCAATTAAAATTTCCCTTGGTTAGTTGAAAACGTCACCGCGGCGCCATTGAGAACGAGAAGTCAATAGGAGTACCCATCTTCTCAGCCCACTTCTGAGACTCCAAAAACAACTTGGACACCGAAACAGCCACCCGACCCATATCTGGCCTCTGATTCGGGTCCTCCTCCACGCACTCCAACCCGATTTGGATCATCTTCTTGGCCACCTCCACCGGAAACGAATCCTTCAGCCTCTTATCCACCCATTTCCTCACACCACCGTCGTCTTCCAGAGCCCGTCTCGCCGTCGCCACCACACTCACTTTTCTGTATCCACTACCGGTGCCGTCGTCAAATTCGTGTTTCAACACCTCTTCTCCGCTCAGAAGCTCCAAAGTGACTACACCGAAAGCATACACATCGGACTTTTGAGTCGCAACGCCTGTGGTCTGAATTTCTGGCGCCATATACCCTCTCGTCCCGGCGAGTTTCGTAACTTGGCTACCGAATCTTTTCAGCTCCTTGAGTCTCGCAGAATAAGAGCCAGACCAACCTTCCCCAACCACCTCACCGCACAATTCCGAGGTCCCAAAATGGCAAAGTCTCGCACTCAAATTCTCCGTGATGATGATACTGGAGCTCTTGATATGGTTGTGGATGAAATTCGAGTTCAGACCCGAGAAATGGTGGATGTAATCAAGCCCATGAGCGATATCGGTAGCGATTTGCATCCTGGAAAGCCAAGATGATAGCACGGTGAAATTGGGATTCCTTCGATTACGAAGACAATCCCCAAGGCTCACACCGTGAACATACTCATACACAAGGTAAATGTAGTTCCCGGAGATCGATGCCCCAAGCAATTTGACCAAGCTACTATGGTGGCTCCGGCAAATCACAGCTAGTCTTTCCCGGAGCTCCGACAACTCCAATGAGCGGCGAAGCTTCCGCTGAAAGACGACAACGTCCTTGTTCCGAATAATACATCGCCAAGAGGTGGACGAGGAAGAGAAGGAAAACTTATCGGAGAGAAAATTAGAGGTGGCGGAGCGTATATCGGAGAAGTTGTAAATGTGGGGATTTTCCGGCAAGGAATCCTTGAGGCTAGCGAGAGAGCTGCGACTTGAAGCAGAGGATTTGGACCAATACTTGTTGCTTCTTGAATCAGTGAGGAAAATGTTGCTGGAAGAAGAAAGATCGGGAAGAGGTTGTTGTTGTGGTGAAGGAGATTTTGGGGTTCGAGGGGTGCTGGTACGGTGGCTGTGGGATTCGATCACGTCCGTGCTCTTTTTGGAACCGCACATTGAGAGATGGTGGTGACTAACGTGCACCGGTGTGAGCGGGCTGTCATTAAATATGCAGAGAAAAGGAAGAGTGCAGGTACCAAGTTTGAAGGTGGCAGCAGTGACGCCTGTAGTTCTTGACGTCTATGCTTGGGGATAGAAACGTAAGTGCACCTGACGTTACAGATATGATTTGAATCATTTGGTTGACCATCTTTGACACGATGTGGCGGGAACATATAGTGATTTAATTATACCTATCCTCAATCTTAATGAAACTACCTCATTCTTATGAAATTACCAAAATAACCCCAATTTAAAAAACCATCTAACCCCATCCCCATTTCCGTCTCTTCTCTTACCCACCGCACACCCTCCACATATCCTTTCGAGCACCTCTTTTTATTTCACACTTAAACCTTAAACCATTTCTTTCTACTTTAAATTTTAATTTATTATTTGAAATGACTGATAGAAGTATAAAAAAATAATGAGAATTCTTATATAGGAGATAATTTAAATTATCTTTTTAACATCAATTAAGTATGAATTTTTTATTAAATAACAAAAATATAATACATAATTTGATTTCTGATCGTTAAGCGACTATGATTTTTGTTTATAAACATTTACCATAAGACATGACCTTTTTAAATAAGCAAGAGAAATTAGAAAATTGACCGGATTCATTGTTATAATTACCAAATTTGAGATAAGAGGTAAAAAGAAGCATACACAAATGATATTAAGGTATGAACAAAGTGGGAAGTATAAGCCCTGATGAAAACCCATATAGAGGCAGACATCGAAACAAGAAAATACGATTGTCCATTTAGAGTGAAGGGAAAAAAATGAGTTAGTAGTTTATAGAAGGTGCAAGTGCAATGTAGATCTCATAATCATCCTCTAGTAGAGTCGTTAGTTGGGCATCTATATGCGGGATGATTGAATCAGCAAAAGTTAAACATGATGGATTGAAGGCTCTATAGATTTATTTGGATTGAAGAATAATTCTATAGAGCTGTTTAGCACTCTAAATAGATCTACATAACTGTTTGTTAATTTAAGCAACTCTATAAAGTCTTTTTTCAATCTCACATGTCATTTTAAATTATTTCTTTTGTCTCAAAATATCTCAATTTTTTTTTTGTTTTGGATTTTTTTTAATCTTAAAACAATTACAATTTAAAAATTTTAAGATTTTATTAAAAGTTATTTTTTATATTAACCCTTATTTAATTAAATATAATGTATTTGTTTTTTTTCTTAATAACACATCAGCTAGAAGCAATTAAATAACGGTATTATAGATAATATGTTATAATAATTAATGATTTTTAATTTGGATATAATAAATTTAAAAAGTAAAAAGATTTGAGACAGAAGAAATACACTTTTCATTGCTTGTTTCAGTTTAGTTATCATTTATATTGACAATACATTCTTCGGCTTTTTCAACTATTTTATATTTTCTTTGTTCAAAATTTTAATTCACTATTTATAAAACCTTATGTTAAAAAATATAAGATTATTTTTTTGATTTTAGTGAGTAATTAATAATATTTTTTAAAAATATTTTTATTTAAAATTTTATTTTAATAATTTAAAGAGACAAAATATTAAATAAAAATATCATAAAAAGAATGAACTTTTTTAAATACTCAACTATATTCCTTGAAAATATAAAATAAATAATATTATCTTTCAAAGAAAAATATTTTTTCTTTCAAGTTTCTTGTACTTTTTTCTTTTGAGTATTTATTTCTCTTTCTGAAATTATTCTATTTGGTGACTTCCGAGGCTGCTTTATTAGAGATTCAGGTTTTTCTTTTTGTATTTACTTTGATAATAACCTGTTGTAAATACGAGTTACACTTACATATTATTTTGGCAGCATTTTGCACTGTGTGGCAATTTTTAGAGAGAATAAAATCAAATCTAGCTAATTTTATCAGAATATCTTATACTAATTTATTTGAATAAATGAAAATAAATTACAAAGTGCATAAATGAATTAGTGTGTGGTTGTTCAAACTTATCCAAAAAATATCGAACTTTAAAAAGATCAACCATATTAAAATTTGGATTATAAGTGTTTAATTATGGCAGTGGAAATAAAATCACAATGCCTTGATAATTTTAATGGAATAAAATCACAATGCTATGAATAAGTGATGACGTCCAAATCAAGGTGGGCAGTTTATCAGGATAAGTGGAAGATGGAATAAAACTTTAATCACTCATGCTTCATGTTTGTAGTCTAAGCAGCTCTCATTAGATTTACCAGCTATTCTACAAAATTTGGAATAGGTAGAGAAGTTGAAATGTGTTACAAAATGACATTTTTGGACTGCGAAAAACTTGGGGAGAGAGAAAAAAAAAATAAAGAGAAAATTGATTTTCTCATATTTGGATGATAAAAAAATAGAAAAAAAGAAAATTAAAAGAGAAAATAAGCAGGAGTCTTATAAGTCAAAATTTTATCTTTAAAGAGATTTTGGAGAAGAAAAGTTTCTCACATTATTTGGAATTTCTGATTCTAAAATTATTCCTATTATTAAGGAGATAAAATGTGTTATTGCAAATTATATCTCATAACTTGTTCATGGTTTTTTATTGACTGAAAAAAATAATATAATAACGTACATTCAATGTTTGTAATATTTTAATAATTTTTAACTAACAGAGAGCTATGAGAAAGGCTTATTATAAATTTTGTCTAATCATGAAAAGGGCTCTAAAAAGTCTACTATCTTAGTCAGCGACTTATTTATTTGAGAGAAATCTATTATTCCACTTTCATATTTCTTCTTTCTCTTATTCATTATTATTGATTCAAAAATTATAAAATAATATTAATAAGAGATTGATTTACTCATTTAAATTAATGATGACGTGTGAAATAAAAAATACATATAGGAGATAGCATATTTGTTTTTGGTACTCTTTGGCAGTCATTGTTAAATGGACTTAAAAAAGGAATTTGATTTGGACTTAAGTCATTTTTATCTTTGGCCCAATGATTAGGAATTTTGAACGATTATTTCTTGTCTACTTGTAGGGGTGACAGGAGGATACCTACAAGTTCTAAAAATAATAAAAAACAAATAATTATTGCACAATGTTTGAGCTATAAGTATTTTAAATGTGGTTATGATAATGAAAAAAAAATATAAAACAACAAATAATGCTTAGAAACATGATAAGATATAATAAGGGTATCATTTCTCTTATAATAAATATAATTACTTTTATTCTAACTATTTTCTCTCATTTATCCAAATAAAAAAATATTTTCTCTTCACTTTTTATTTTTATTTTTTATTTTGCTGAAATCTATCGTATATGAAATCTTCCACCCACCTATTCAGTTGTGCTTTAGAATTGGCAGCTGGATATGCATTGGAACATTTCCCATGCACATATATACAGAGAAGATGGTAAAATGTTCCCTCCATTGGTGCAAACCTACTGAGGTTTAGAAATTTTATATTCAGAGCTAAATGAGATATATACTCATCCTAAGCAAGTTAAAATATAGTTTTAATGATTTACTTAAACCTTTAAATATAAAGAAGCAAGCATCTAAAATGTTAAACACGTCAGAAAGTTGATTAAATTTTAATAAATTCAATGAAAAATCAAAGAGAAAATACACAACATAAAGTACTTATAAATGTTTGAGAATATTTGATTTATAGACTATTTACATAGAAAATGTTTAAAAACTTCACCAATCATTATAGAAAATTACTAAGAAATAATTATCAAGCATTTATCAAATGTTAATAAAATCATAGTACATTAATAGCTCAAGAACTTGAGAAATTCTCACAAGTAATTGTAGAGACTTGAGAAACTTCTGTATTCATAAGTATGACTTTAAAAATACAAAAGGTCATCTAAAAATTTACTCCTAAAAATATCTACAAAAATAAGAAATAAAATAAGAAAACTGAACTCATTTATTATCCAATAAAACCCAATTAATCAGTCTAAAAGATCGGATGAAATGCAGCCTATGAATACATCTCGAGCCATGCAAGTTGGGTACAATTCAAATTGGGTGACTTGTCTCTGCGGCTAAATTATACAAACTAAATTAAATCCTTAAAAAAGTCTTAAGTAACTCATGATTGAGTATTTTTGGTCATTAACTCAGTGACGTTCATCTCAATTCAAAACAGAAAAGTAAAGATTAAAATCTACACAGTGAGAGCGGCCATGCGTAAGGGGAAGCTGATGCTTTTAGCAAAGTAGTTACTTGTCCACTTTTCTACTTTCCCAGCAAGAGCACTTAGACCACTATATTTTCATTAGTCTCCAGTTTCATAGTTGCTGTCCCATGGTGTTATGAAGACTTCCTCTCATGCCTTCCCCTGTGTAACTTAGAAATAGATTCCACTATATAAAGTGAGATTAATCGCCAACTCCCACAATATTACAAAATAAAATAAATAACAAATAATACTAATAATTTAAAGACCAAATAATAACGATAATTTTTTTAAAATATATATATATAAAAGAAAAGTTAACAGCTTATAATTAAGCATTGCCCCACTTATTTACTTGAGGCATGCTTCAATTTCACCGACTCCCAAGCAACCACATATTAAGATGAATCGAGCTCATTCTCAAAATTTTAATATTACACAACCCATAATTTAATAAGTTCTTGAATAGTGAACACAGGAAGCTGCAGCTGTGGCTATTGCTGCTTATGTTCAATTAGTTAATAACCAAAAGGCTGCTATTACTCATGCTGATATTGTTAGAATGTTCCTTTTTTCTCATATAATTTGCTCTCTGTTAGCAAATTAGTTTCTTCTAATTAATAGCTCTTATTGCTATAAAAAATACTTGTTGCATTCAGGACCTATGTAGATGGACAATGATTGGCAGAGCGAATCTTTTTGTTGGACTTTTGTGAATCCATTAAGACACTTCAAGTCTTGCTAATGCATCTCTTAACAATACTCCATTGTTGTCTTCATTCCCAAAAGTCTCCTCTCAGATAAAGTTGCTTATGTTTGTAAATCAGACAATAATTCTTGTACTTCATATTCTCTTTGCCATCAATGACTTAGTTATACTTCTCATAATAAAATAAAATATTTGCCTTTTATTATTGTTTATCAAATTGTTTGATTTGTCCCTGAGAGCTAAACAAAAAAGATCCCCTTCCCTTCACATAACTCTGATTCTTTTGCACCATCCCAACTTGTTCATGTTGATACTTGAGACCTTATTCTGAAGTGGATTTGTATGGTAATAGGTATTTTCTAACACTTGTGTTGCTGGAAACCCACTTCATTTTCGTGTGTTTTAAATATTTTAAGTTAATTTTATAGGAAAATCATGGTTGTTTTCTTTGTATATCTAATCTAATATATTATAAAAATAGAATCCTCCAAGTGTTAGATTTGAAATTGTATTTAAATGACATGTGCATTAAATTAAATTATCAAATAATGTAAAAAAATCAAATTATATATCTACAAAATCTCTTTAATTGCAACAGATTTCCTTATCAATTAGTATGTCCACCTTTTTTTTTTCTCCATTTTCTAACTTTTTTAAAAAAAATTATTCATTTATCTAGTAATTACCTCAGAATTGTTCATAATCTATCTTCTCTCAAATTGTAATCAATCTTTTCTCATAAAATCAAATTTATTCATAATCAACCTTCTCTCTTTAAGTTGTAATCAATGTTTTCTCATAAAATCCAAAAGTAGTAACTGCTTCTCAGGATATCTCTCATCACTTCTCTCTCTAATTTCAAATATCTTGCACCTCCTCCTTAACTTCCTCCCCTGCATCTCTTTATGTGGCATTATCCTCTCCTGTGATAGGGAAAATTCATCATTCTTTTTTTCATGTGCTTTAACTTTCTTTGTTTATATGGTTTCATTTCTCTGAATTTCTGTTTCTTGATTATTATTATTTTTTTATTTTAGCAAAAGACCAGGTGACTAGTTGAATGTGTAGGGTTTCATTCCCTAGAGTTTAATGCCTTGTCATAACTGAATTATGTCAAGAGATTGAATAGTTATTTAAGAAAAAAAAGTTAATCAATAAGATATTGGATTTTAACTAAATTAGGAAATGGACAATTATATAATTAATAGAATTAGTATAATGGATCATTCATATTCATAACATAGATTCTGAGTGAAATATCAAATCTAAACTTAATTTCAATGATTTATATCCTTGTTGAATTATTTTTTTGTTTTTCCCTTACTTACTATTCTAGTTAATTTAATCTACTAGATATTGACAAACAAATGTAGCACTTGATTCTAATTCGTTGAGAATGACAATCAATACTCTCTCCATACTACATGTGCAATCTAATGCATTTGCTAGTAGTAAGAAAATCACAAACAAGTAAGCATGACATCTTATTCCAAAATCAAACAAGGATAGGATATGAAACCTAAGAATAATTTGGCAGTTTCATATCATGAAGAAACATTAGATGTTTAGGGACTTTCAACTTTTGCTTCATAGGTTGAGAAACAATCATAAACTTTTCCTTATGAACGATCATCATATAGAATTGAATCTTAATACCTCATAAACAAAATAACAAATCAAGTAGCTACGCAAAGCTTCTGCTTTATACACTCATGTCTCAACCAATTCACCCTTAGCCTTTGGATTCTCATTCCCACTCATCTTGCGCTAGCCAAATGTAAATCAAAGAACTATCTATTAATCAATAATAGGGGGTCCGCTGATGGTATATTTGTCAGAAGAACTTATTCCGGAGCAGATGAAAAGCAGGGGTGGAAATGCAGAAAGCGAAAGGGGAAATATGCTAATTGTGATAAATTGAGTCATCTCACTATCACATGACTTTAATGAAATTATTTGAGCTATTAGATATTACTAAAATGGAGGGATGAGATTGAGAGTAACCCTTTCCACTCACTTTTGGAGTAAGTGAATCTCCTAATTTTTTTCACACATTGTGATATATAATACTATTTTTGTGTGTGTGTGTGTTTTTTTTTTTTTAAATATATGATACTATTCTTCCTATCTATTGTAGTACATTATTAACACATTGCACTGAAATATTTGAACATATTATTATAAATTGATATATGTTATTACCACTTGCGGTTGTTTATCGTTTAATATTGTCATATTATTTTTATAACAAATATTCATCACATAAAAAAAATTCATATTATTAGCTCAAGATATAAAGTTTGAGTTATACTATCACCTAGTTATTAGGTGTGGTGTAGTGACGAGAAATTTAGGTAATATTTTAAATGTTTGATCTTTGATTCTCTTATTTAAACCAAAAAAAAAAAGCTACACCATTGCATTTGGTTGTAATGCACCTTAATACCATATACATTAAAATATCATATATTTTATAGCATTAATCTGCTTTACTTGTCTCTTAAGTTTTATGGTTTTAGCTTTTCATCTTTTATTTTTCCTTTATCTTTTTATTATGGTAAATAATTTCTTTTTTAACAAAAGTTTTATGGTTATAGAATATTATGTATCTAAACATTAAATTTTTTATGTAGTTTTTGGATTAATTTTTTGAAAATAAAATTTATCAATTTATTTTAAAGTGTTAGTTTAGGTCATAAAATTAACTAATTTTTTTAATTAGACATAATTTGAGAAATATTTAACATATGTTATACAAATATTATCTAAAATGTTAAAATACTTTGTAACTGTTAATTTAAAAAGTGTTTGTGCTTTCTAAGATTTGATGCAACATGGCTCCTACAATTGTCAAAACTTTTATAGAAAAATCACAATACCATCATACCATTTTTAAGAGATGTAATTTGCATTAATAAATATTTTTAAATTTGATATATATCCTAACAATGATGATCTATTGCTTATTATTATTAAAAAGATTTTACATATAAAAAAATTAAAATCAAAAGAAATTTAAACATTCATATAAAAAAAAAAGAAATTTAAACATTAAATTAAATATATAACTTATAACTACTCTTTTTTTTTTTTTAAGAGAAATTGATAAAAATGGTCCTATAATCTTATTGGGCCATGAGTTGAGTGACCAACCGCCTATGTTTGATGGTACTAGAAACCATAAACCCCTACACAAATCCATTCCGTTAAACTCATCAACCCACCGTAGCTTGACTATTCCAGACGAGCCTCGAAGGCTTCACTTTTTTTCTATTAAAATCTCGCATTGTTCTCACCCTGCTCCGCTGCAATCTCTTGTGGGTCGCCTTCATCACTATTTCCAGGTTATTCTTTACTCTCTCTCTTTGCATCACCGCCCCAAAACGAATAGCAGAGAACAATTTCGATGTGATCCATTTTATAATTGTGAGTTTCTTGTTTCTTTCCTTCCGTTGAAGAACAATTAAGTTTGGTTTTTCATGTAATATCATCACATTTCTGAGTGAAATTCAATTGGTTTGCAAGTTCTTTTTTTTAAAAAAAAAAAAAAAAAAAGTTCATTCGGAGTGGTGGTGCTGAAATTCTCGAGGAAGAAATGGAAAGTTAGGGATGACAGTCAAGGAGTGTCATAATCTCCGGTGGTTGGAAATTGGAATCCTTTGCTTAGCAACCCAAATTCTTCTTCGTATTTATTTATTCATTGAGAAATTAAGCCTTCTTGAAGGCAGGGATATAATTAAGAGACAACCAACTCAATTATTCTCTTGCCTTCATCTCTTTCTTAGTTTCAGCTCCTTTTCTTTTTATTTGATAACATATATATAAAAATAAACAATAAGAATTATGGACCTCCAGAGGTAGGTGACGAAAAGAGTATTACACCAACAAGCTCAAAATTGCTACATCTTCATATTTTGCTGTCTAGAATAAAGCATCACATGTTTGCTATATCTCATTTGTTGTGTTATAAAAAAGAGCTGGATCATAAAAAGAAAGATGGAGCCAAAAAGGGAAAAGAGGAAGAGGGTGCATCCAATCATCGATCATATCATCAAAACTATTTCAACACACCCTAGGCCTTGGGCCTTAAGTAGAGCTGCAAGGTTCCTTCAAGGCGAGGAAGAAGAAAGGACCTCACACATGATTAGAAGTAGTAATTCTTTTCTTAATTTGGGCTTTACCCATAACCACTGCCCCACTTTCAGTTGGGCTATAAAAAATCTTGATATTTTTTTTTGGCATACAGATTTATAGCTGGCAAAATATACTTCCGTCATCTACCTAAGATTCTCATCATCTTGCCCCGCGCCTTCCATCATGCCCGACATTTTCGCATATGCTAAGAGGGCTTGCAACATTAGTTGGCTTATCTGGACACAACAACTGTAACAGAAATTAGCAATTACGATAAAAATCTCATTGTTTGTGTTTAACAATGGAAAGAGAGTGAAGTCAAAGATTGATGTAAATTATCAAAAGAGTATCCCCCATTGGCGTTTAAAGGCAGAGGATTTGAAATTATTGTGTTCTAAAAGCATATAAAGACTTGAACTTTGTTCTGTGAGGTTCAAGAAAAACTTCAAAAGATCAAATGGTTAAACATGTGTAGCATCCACTAATTATTTACCTTACTAATAAAATTGGCTACTACGATTAGACCCCTATTTTTTCTCTTAACATTTGCTTTCATATGAGTAGGATTGTTGCTCCTTGAGGGCAATGGAAGAGCCCTATTGAGAAAAAAAAAAAAAAAGACTTTTAAAATTAGTTAAAAAATTTAAAATAAATTCCCATATCAATTTAAAATCAAGCAATATAAAAACTTCAAATTATAAAATTGATTACTCAACCAAACCGATTTCACAGGTTTTATAAAAATTTAAAATAATTCAAAATTAGTTGATGAGATAAACCAATTTCTTATTTTGTTTATTATTAATTTTTTTATTTTTATTTTAATTACTTACAAAATCAATTAGAGTTTTAACCCGATTTTAATATATAAAAGATTTTATAAAATCAGTTGACAAAAGAAACTGATTTATAAGTTTTTTCTTATTAATTTTTTATTTTTTAATTTAATTATTTAAACCACTTACAAAATCGGTTGTGTATTAATCAATTTTAAAAGTTTTATTCTAATTTAAATTTAAAAAATATCAACATTTAAGATCAGTTAATTAATAACAAATTTTAAAAATACATTTAAAATTGATTTATTTGCAAATAATTTTAAAATATTTACACACAATTTTAAAAATGACACCACATTTTTCTGAAATTGATTATTTTTCAACCGATTTTAAATTCAGTTTTTAATTATTATTTCTGTACTAATGAGCACAGGGGTTAAGGATATTTTTTCATAAAAATATAGATTTTTTTTTAGAAATAAGTTATATCAATCGTTAATAGATTTTATGTTAGGTTTATGTTTACTTATAGGGTCTTATTTATAGGCAACATTTTGTTTTAATAAAAATGTAGCTTTTGTTAGGAATAAGTTATATCTTTTAGTATTGTTTAAGTAGAATAACATACAATATACCGTATAAGTATAAAAAATTATGGAAACAAATAAAAAAATTAAAAAAACCAAGGGAGAGCAGTATTGCCTTTTGAGAATATTCAAAAAATAAATAAAAAATGCTCATATTGTGGCATTCTAACCAAGCAAAAGAAACAAATCTGTAGACAGCCTCCAATACTCTTGTGCATATGGAGACTCTTTTTCAATAATTTTGAATGACTAAGACAATTACAAATGTTTCAGGCCGGACTCGTTTTGTGCAGCCCACACCCACATAATTAGATTTAAGGATGTTTCCTTTGGCACCCACAGTTTTTCTCCCTTCATCCCAGTTACACTATAATTTTGTAGAAAATAACTACTGGGTTATTGGTAATCTGAAATGGGGGGTTATATGAGAAAATTTGAGGGTGTTAGAAGAAACTCCCAAGTTTAAACCTATATTATACGAATAGATCGATTTTTTTTTTCAAAAAAATAAAAAAAATTAACATATTAAAAATGGAATATGAAAAAAGATGTACCATGGACATTTTTTTTTTGAAAAAAAGACAAGATAAGAATGATCTCTCTAGGTGGGAGATAATGGCAAAGGGAGAGCTAAGATTTGGATAAATGATAGCTTAAATTTGGGTTATTATTTTTCGTTAAATTATAACAGATATTTTAAAGATATTGATAAATCTTCTAAAAATTTGTAATTTAGTCAAACTATAATTATTCGGTTTTAATAGAGTCACTTTTAATGTCTGTGTTTAATTGGAGTCAGATTTCTCTCTCTAGTATTTAAAAGGTTGCTTTAGCATATTTCTTCTTTCTTAAGTTTGATTTGTAGTGTCATGGTCTCTTTTGTTTTCTTTTTTTTTTTCTCTGGTTTCAGGGTTATTTGACTTCTCATAGGGACTAAAATGGCAGTTGTTATTCTATCAAAGCTTTTTCAAGATACCATAACTAGACAGCAAGGAGTGACAAGATCCTTGTACTCTCTTTCTCAAGTGGCACTTCTAAAATAAAATCAACGGCTATCCCAATTTCTAAAGCTCCACCACAATACACAAAGATGGGTCCTCAAAGAAGGTTAGGAATATATGTTGGTTATGAGTCTCCATCTATAATAAGATATATTGAGCTAACAACAGTCAATTTGGTTACTACTCGATTTGTCGATTGCCATTTTGATGAAACAAGTTTCCCAATCTTGGGGGGGAGAAAATAAGCAGTTGGAAAAGAAAATTAGTTGGAATGAAAATTATTGTTTCATTTTGATCCTCGTACTAAACAATGTGAATTGGAAGTTCAAAAGATAATTCATTTACAAGGCTTAGCAAACCAATTGCCAAATGTGTTCACTGACCCAAAGAAAGTGACTAAGTCATATGTTCCAGCTGCTAATACTCCAATTAGAGTTGATGTCCCCGAAGGACAAACATCTATTATAAATAAGTCTAATGTATGTCATAAGCGTGGCAGACCAGTCGGTTCCAAAGATAAGAATCCTCGAAAAAGGAAAGGAGCTAAAAACTTAGATGGTCAAATCGAGGATAAGGTGACTCTAGAAGAGTTTCCAAAAGAAACTCTTGAAGAGTGTTCAGACATAATTAGAGTTTATGTTCCAAATGGAACTCAGGTACTTGAGAAATGTGAAAATGAAGAGATCTCAATAAATTATGTTATGAATGGAATGCGATGGAACCAAAACAATGTCAACATTGACAATTCTTTTGCATATAACATAGCGCTTGATATAGTAAAAGGTGATGAGGATCATAAACCAAAATCTGTTCAAGAATGCAAACAAAGGAAAGATTGGCCAAAATGGAAAGACGCAATAAAGGCAGAATTAAATGCCCTTACAAAGCGAAAAGTTTTCGGACCTATAGTTTGTATACCTGAAGATGTAAAGCTAGTTGGATACAAATGGGTATTTGTATGAAAATGAAATGAGAAAGGTGATATTGTGAGATATAAAGCACGACTTGTTGCTCAAGGTTTTCACAAAGACCTGACATTGATTTTGATGAAACTTATTCACCTGTGGTGGATGCAATTACTTTTCACTACTTAATTAGTCTGGCAGTGCATAAAAAACTTGATTTGCGTCTTATGGACGTTGTTACAGCCTATTTGTATGGCTCACTTGATATTGATATTTATATGAAACTCCCTGAAGGATTTCATTTACTTGAAACAAATAATCTTGGTTCTCGAGAACATTATTCAATTAAATTGAATAAATCTCTTTATGGATTGAAACAATCTGGTTGTATGTGGTATAATCGCCTTAGTGAATATCTAATAAAGGAAGGATACAAAAACGACCCTATTTGCCCATGTATCTTCATTAGAAGGTCTAGAAATGAGTTTACTATAATTGCTGTCTATGTCGACGATTTGAATATTATTGGAACTCCTGAAGGGCTCCAAAAGGCTGTTAGTTGCTTGAAGAAAGAATTTGAAATGAAAAATCTAGGAAGGACAAAGTTTTGTCTTGGTTTACAGATCGAACATTTAAAGAATGAAATTTTTGTGCACCAAGGGGCTTATATTTCAAAGGTGCTAAATTGATTCTATATGGACAAATCACATCCATTAACTACTCCAATGATGGTAAGGTCTTTAGATGTGAACAAAGACCCTTTTAGGCCTCGAGAAGAAGGTGAAGATGTACTTAGTCCTGAAGTACCATATCTTAGTGCTATTAGGGCACTAATGTATCTTGCTGGTCACACACGACTTGATATTTCTTTTGCTGTCAATTTGTTAGCAAGATATAGTTCTTCGCCCACTCGAAAACACTGAAATGGAGGGAAGCATATACTCCGTTACCTTAAAGGTACAATGGATATGTGTTTGTTTTATTCAAATATACCCCAACATGACCTTATAGGTTATGTAGATGCGGGATATTTATCTGATCTACATAATGGTAGATCACAGACAAACTATTTGTTTACATGTGGCGATACAACCATCTCATGGCGGTCTATGAAACAAACAATAACAACCACATCTCCTAATCATGCAGAAATTATAGCTCTGCATGAAGCTAGCCAAGAATTTGTTTGGTTGAGATCTGTGATCCATCATATATAAAAGGATTGTGGTTTATCTTCAAGCAAATTAATTCCAACAATCTTATATGAAGATAATACTACATGTATCACTCAAGTAAAAAAAGGGTACATTAAAGAGGAAAGAACCAAACATATTTCACCAAAGTTCTTTTTCATTCATAATCTTTAGAAGAATGGTGAAATAGACATTCAACAAGTCGTTCATGTGATAATTTAGCAGATTTGTTTACCAAGGCACTTCCTACTTCAACATTTGAAAAGCTTGTCTGCAACATTGGAGTTCGTCGACTGAAAGATCTTAATTGATATTGTCATACGCGCTGTACTCTTTTTCCCTTAACCATTGTTTTTTTTTTTCTCATTGGGTTTTTCCTGGTAAGGTTTTTAATGAGGCAACATCTAGTAGCGTATAAAAGAATGATGTACTCTTTTTCCTTCACTAGGTTTTTGTCCCACAGAGTTTTTGCTTATGAAGGTTTTAACGAGGCACATTCTTAAGAGATAGACATCCAAGGGGGGAGTGTTATGAACAATATTATTGGTATGGATGCCCATATTCAAGAGCTTTCACTACCTTGAAGGTTATAACCATTATGTGCTTTATTTGTCATTATCTTTGGAGGTTATAACTTCCAATGGCTTTATGTATTATTATTCCTTACGTTATACCCTACAAAGTAATGGGTATTCATTATATATTATGTAGCATTATAGGTGAGTTACAAACTTGTACCTATAAATAGAGCACTTCATTTGTATTAGTGTACACACAAGGAAATAGAAGAAAACTCTCTTGTTCTTGATATTCTAGTGTTGTCTCTACTCTCCATTTTCTTTATTTTCATAACAGCTTAGAATTGAGATGAAGGATTTTGATATCTTCTCTTTTGCCTTGAAGTCTTTTTATTGGTAGCCACAATTGAGTATTACTCAATGGAATTCTAAAGCCGTTCATTGGTTTCACTTGAAATTGCTACATTTTTTTTAGCACAATAAGGAGTATCTCTCAAATTTGAAATATTTGCAACTTAAACAGACATCATATAATTTTGTTATAATTACACAGTAAAACTACATTACAATTTCATATTATTATATTCACAAAAATACATGCATAATATAAAGATGCTGTTTCCATTAAGAAAAAAAGAAAGAAGCAATACTGCTATGTATATATCCCACATAAAATTTGTATATTTTAATAATTTTCATTACTAATAAGCAGAAATTTGAAATCATTCGTATACATACAAGCAAATATTCTTTATCTGCGGCATAAAGGCATAGAAAACATTTCCCCGGCAAATCACTGTTATAATAATATTAGCAACATTTCTGTTTTGTGGAAATTATTTATAAATAAGTCATTAATAAAACTAAAATGATTTTAAATATTACTTAAATAGAATAACACACAATAAGTATAAAACTAGCAATGTATCATTTTTTTTTTTTATTATGAAATGTATCATTCCTTGTAAAGTTTATTTTTAATTTTTACTTTTACCTCCATTTATTTTAATAAGCATTAAATATGAGACAATGTATCCCTTTTTCATTTTATGTTTACTAGTTATAATTAGAATATATATTTTTGTGAGAAATTATAATATATGTTTTAAGTTTTATGAATATAATATTATTAAAATATATATTTAAAAAATTTTGAATTAAAAGTTGATAAACAATAACTTACAATAAAAACCACCTAAGTTTATTTTAGTTGTTAAAATCAATAAATAAGTATTTAAGAGATTTGATTTTAGGTCTCTATTTGTTTATAAAGCATCGTTTATAGGTAATTTTTTTCATAAAAATATAGATTTTTTTTTTAAGAAATAAGTTATATCAATTCTTAATAGATTTTATTTTAGGTTTATGTTTACTTATAGAGTCTTATTTATAGGCAACATTTTTTTTAATAAAAATATAGTTTTTGTTAGGAATAAGTTATATCTTTTAGTATTACTTAAGTAAAATAACATAAAATATACTATAAAAAACTATAGAAACAAATAAAAAATAAAAAGAACCAAGGGAGAGCAGTACTGCCTTTTGAGAATAATGAAAAAAAAAAAATGCTCATATTGTGGCATTCTAACCAAAGCAAAAGAAACAAATCTGTGGATAGCCTGCAATACTCTTGTGCATATGGAGACTATTTTTCAATCATTTTGAATGACTAAGACAATTACAAGTGTTTCAGGCCGGATTCGTTTTGTGCAGCCCACAGCCACGTCATTAGATTTAAGGTTGTTTCCTTTGGCACCCGCAGTTTTTTCTCCCCTCATCCCATTTACACTTGTAGAAAATAACTACTGGGTTATTGGTAATCTGAAATTGGGGGGCTTATATGAGAAAATTTGAGGGTGTTAGAAGAAACTCCCAAGTTTAAACCTATATTATACGAATAGATCGATTTTTTTTTTTAGAAAAATAAAAAAATTAACTCATAAAAAATGTAATATGAAAAAATATGTACCATCGACTTTTTTTTTTTTTTAGGTGGGAGATAATGGGAAAGGGAGAGCTAAGATTTGGATAAACGATAGCTTAGATTTGAATTATTATTTTTTGTTAAATTATAACAGATATTTTAAAGATAAAAATAAATTTTTTAAAAATTTATAATTTAGTTAAACTATAATTATTCAGTTTTAATAAAGTCACTTTTAATGTCTGCGTGCGTTTAACTGGAGTCAAATTTCTCTCTAGTATTTAAAAGGTTGCTTTAGCATATTTCTTCTTTTTTAAGTTTGATTTGTAGTGTCACGGCCTCTTTTGTTTTCTTTTTTCTCTCTGGTTTCAGAGCTATCTGACTTCTCATAGGGACTAAAATGGAAGCTGTTATTCTATCAAAGCTTTTTCGAGATACCATAACTAGACGGCAAGGAGTGGCAAGATCCTTGTACTCTCTTTCTCAAGTGGCACTTCTAAAACAAAATCAACGGCTGTCCCAATTTCTAAAGCTGTAGCTGATGATGTTTATGCATCTGATACTTTCACAAGTTGCATAACAAAGCCAAAAGGCAGTACTGCAAGAAGACCAAAGAGGTCGGAAAATATTAATTTAAATTTCGGAAGAATAAAGAATGGGAGGAAAAATAAAAAATATATAAACGATGGGAGAGGGAAAATGCAATTAATATATATATATATATATATATATATATATATATATATATATATATATATATATATATATATATATATATATATATATATATATATATATATATAAATAAGGTTGGAAAGGATGGCAGAAGAAAAAATGAAGTGAAAAAAAAAAGTGAAGAAGGATTGGAAATAAAAATTTAAAGAAAATAGGGTAAATTTGTAATAAAATAAAATTTATTATTAAAATTTATATTTTTTATTTTCTCATTAGTTTATGAAATACGGAGAGTTTAATCCATGAAGTAATTAAAACAAACCCAATTTAGAGATGAAAATTTTAAGAGCGCGAACAGTAATTAAAAATTATTGGAACTTGAAAAGTAAATTAATATTTCCAAATGAAATGTATACTTTTTGGATAAAAATAAAAACTCGGGAAAAGGTGAACGAAGACATCTGGCATCTCAGACCACCGTTTGCTTTTGGAACTAGTACTTTAGTATTGAAAATACAAACTAGCATTGATGACAATTATAAACAATTGGTATGATAATATTACGACCGTTAATAAATTTTACTATGGAATTCTAATAAATAAAGTAATTATTTATTACGATTGTATTAATGATATCTATTAGAATTTAAATAATTTTTACATTATCTTATTCTTTCATCTAATATTTAGAGTTTATGGTTTATAATTTAAGATTTAAGATTTTAGGGTTATTATTTAGGATTTAAGGTTATTCTTTAAGGTTTAAAGGTTATAGAGTTTATATTTAAATTTAATGTCTAGGGTTAATACTTAAATTTAAGATTTAAGGTTTAAGATTTTAGAATTAGTATTTTGAGTTTAGGGTTTAAGAGTTAGTGTTTAGGGATTTAGGTTTATATTTTAGAGTTAAATTTAAGATTTATATTTTAAGGTTTGGGTGGGTTTAAGGGTTTAGGATTTAAATCTAAACATAAACCCTATAACTTTAAATCTTAAAATATTACACAATTTAAAATTTTAAACTCTAAAACTTCTATAAAATAATAAAGATAACGTGAGAATTATTTAAATTCTATTACGAGTAATTAATACAATTAGTCTCACCTGCAAAACATATTCTGTTTCGGCTGGTGATCTATTAGTTTTGACAAGATTAATTAATCCTGGTTTGAACAAAGGCTTACGCGACAATTTGTCTATATAAACAAATGTTTATGTTAGTATCAATTCCTTTCTGTTTGGCAGCATAAAATTACTAGAGTAGTTTAATTTAAACTTAATATATATAAAAATTTTAACGAAATTTAAACTTAAATAAAAAAATTAACTAAAATCTTATTAAGAGGTGGTAATTACTAAGTCAAAAATCACTCATTTCTCTTACATAATTAACATTCATGTAAAAGTAAAAATAAGTATTAAATTAATGGTTACTTGTAATAGCCCCTGCCTAGATGACACCGTAACTTCTGCTTTTAGAAAAAATTAAAGAAAAGGAAAAGGAGGTATGTTTCGAAAGTGAATTGTATATACATGTACACGCAATTATTGCAACTTCATTAATTGCCTTTTGTATTTTTCAGTTTTTTTACAAATCGATTCTCTCTTGTTATTCTAATTTTTAATTTCATAGAATCCATACTCCTTAATTTCTCTTTTATAAGAAATAACTCAGTTGCTGAAGCCTAAAACCTTGCTTAATCAAATTTACTTAACCATAAATTATTCAATTTCATTTGATTTGGACCAATAGTAATACATACATCATGTCATTTTTTTTTTTTTTTTATGATTTTAAGTATTTTAATTGTGTCATGTGTATCTCACATGACAATTTCTGTTAAATTTATAATAGCTCTGTTAGGTTTGGAGGTTTAGTACACCTTTATAAATTTTAAGTGAATAAAATGTACATTTTCAAAATTTTAAGGGTGATGTGCACATATGATATAATTTAAGAGTGATAATTGAACTTTTCCTTATACATTAATATTTTGAAAATAGAATTTATTTTAGATAAAAATTAAAACTTCAAAAAAAGAAGAACATGACAACTATTTGGCATCAAGTCTTGTATCGTTCATGTCAAAGTAGATATTAATTTAAGGTAGTGTTTCGTAAAATAAGTAGTCATTTACTTTATATTGCAGTTTAGTAGTTTAGCAAAGACACATATGTAACTCATGATAATTTTACTATTTCAATTTTAGCAGGTTTTGCATCATATGAGATTAGAGAATAATGTGGAAACAACAATAATTGCTAGCACGTTGTTACATGCATGGTTGAATTTTTCTAATTTGTTATGCATTGTGAGTTTTTAATTGGGTTTAAATTATATACATGTATAATCTTATTTTATCTTATTAATTATATAAAAACTCATCCTCCATAACCCTTCTCATAATATTTTTCTTAAAGCTTATCCCAGCAATTCACACGTCAGCTTTTGATTAATTGTGCAGACAATTTTGCCCTCACTGCACTTTTCAATGAGCAAAAGGAAACTTTGAATGGTGAAAGGAGAAAATAGACATACTTCTGAGTGTGTGCAATTAATTTTTTACAAAAATAAGGACCAACGTGAATTGCTTTTTCCCGTAATTAATTATATAACAGCCCCGTTATCCAAAATATATATATAAACCAATCCTCCATAACCCTCCTCCCAATATTGTCCCTGTAACTTATCCCACTAATTAACACATCAGCTTTTGCTTAATTATGCCCATTATTTCGCCCTAAACTTTTGAATGGCTAAAGCAGAAAATAAACAATATTTCTGAGTGTCTGCAATTAAGTTTTTACAATAAAATAAGGGGCAACATGAATTGAGTTTTCCTATAAAGCCTGAGAGTTAAGATAGAAAACTTCTAAGAAGAAGTTAGAATTGGTATGGGTAAAGCCAGAAAATTAAATTTGTATTAAATCGACTACATCTTGCATTAAATTATCAATTATTCAATTGAGATACATTTGTATTGATTATATATTTATTTGTTGATGTAATGACTGACACAACAGCAAATTTGGCTTCATAAAGCCAGGTCTTTTCGTCCTCCATTCCTCCTTTTCTCACTTCTACTAAAACTGGTGAGCTTGGAAGAATTAGGGCATGAGCAGAAGCCTGAGAGGAAGATTGCACGGAGATTTTCAAAACCTTTCCTTCTGTCCTGATGACCTGCGACGGGGAGATGGAAGGTCTTGCTCTGATCGGTAAGTGCAGTAAATCTGTTCTTCCGCTTATTCCTTTTGGACTTTCTAACAAAGTCCTTTTTTTGTTTAAAAGAAAATTCTTCTCTCTATTCGGAAGAAGAACATAGCAATCGTTTTTCCCCTTTGCCCTGGGTGAGGAAACAAAACCCTAACCGTGTTTTCCCTTTTCCCTTTTCCACTTTCTAAGGTTTAATCTTATGATGTTAAAATCATTAAGTATCTTGCATTGGAATGATAGGAAAACATATCTATCTGCTGGCTGGAGTTGCTTTGGTTGCTCTGCACTAGTGAGGTTGCTGATTTTGATTTTCATTCTGCCACAAGCTCAGGTTTGATTTTTGTTCTTGATTAAGTCAACTGTATGTTAATTTTTTGGGATGGATATGGATTGATGTTAATAATTGGGTAATGTTATCTTTGCTTGGTATTGTTGTTTTTTACCATAAGAATATAGATGGATTAATGGTAATGAATAAGGAATACTATCCTTAGCTTGTATGTGTAATTAAACCTTTTCTAAATAGCTAAACCTCAACTAAATTTTCCTTGCTTTCTATGTTGAATGTAACTATTATCCGACTTGTTTACTTGATGTCGTTGGAGATCTCTAAACACTTATCTGATATATATATATAATTTTAGGAACTCCTTAATAAGAAATTGGAAAAGATTGTCCTATCACGTTATCTGCTTACTTGATTTTTTTTTTTTGCTTTAATTAAAGCTTGCCATAAAAATTTGAAAAAAAAAATCTTGTGCTTTATGTTAAGCCATACATACATTTAAGGTAATTAGATTGTACTGGGTAGTCATGCTTCTAGAGGACAATCTGGTTGGTCTTATTGGTTGCGACTACTTTTGATAACAAATTCTTGTTTGCCAAAATTAAGGGTCTAACCTAAATAGCAAGTGTCTAGCCTAAATAACATAGTCAGAATAAAATTACAAGAAAGCCCCCATCATCATAGCATTATAAATAAGTGTTGCCACTAATAAAGTATGCAACTGAGTACTACTAGAATCCTTAAGATTTTCACGTCGATACGACAATCCATCAACCCTTGACCGACCTACTAACAAATATAATTGCAAACAATAGGAACATATGTAATGGACATGCCTCATTCCTTGAAGATGACTGAGATTTCATCACTTGCACTTCAAAACAGAATATCTAATCTATACTTTATATAGTTGTAGATGTGTAATGGAGGCCATGTTGTCTTAGAAATAAGCAAATTCTGATGTAGTCTACCTAGTAATATTTTATTTACTTAGCTATCTCGGATTTGGTTGAGATTTCCCAAACTATCTGCTAATGAACTTTTATCTTACTTTGATAAAGAATTGTTTGTTTGCTTATACACCACATTAATCAACTGCTTATTTATGAGTCTAGCAGGCGAGATGATTGAAGAGACATTTGAAGAGGCCCAATGCTCTAAAGCATAGTTAGCTTGACAAGCTGGGTGGTGCATTTGTAAGTCAATTGTACAGTATTACGCTTTCCTCAAATATGCACAATATTTATACATGTCTTTTTAAATTGTCTTAAAATGACTTATTTCAGTTTTTAGCAATTCAAACAAAAGAAAATTCTTGAGAACAATTGTCAAAGATAACAAGTGATACCGGTAAAGAGTGATTCTCTGTTTGGGGTTATGAAGTTTCTAAGAAAATTTTTGAGAAAAATTTCATGAAGATACTGATAGGAGGGGTGAAGCTCGAAAATTATAAAATCTGTGACCACTTGATTTAGTCTGTCTCTGATTTTTTTTTTCCTTAATATATATTTACTGTAATAAAAGACTGCAATCCTTATTTTTTTAAAACTTGGCCTGTCTAATTTAATTAGAAAATCTGTATGTTTTGAGAAATTTTACAAATGATTCTACATACTGATATAGGTATATACTTTTTAAATTTGTCTTTTAATTTTTGACATTCTTAACAATTGTAATTTTTCACTTTTGTAAAGCTATATAGTTTATAGATGTATAAAAAAATAAAATTGGAAACGGCCCCATGTGTCGCACCACGATACAATCTAGTGTTGTATTTAAAAGGATCGCATGTTTGCACATAGTCAAGGTAGTTGAATACACGCTATTTAGTAGCAGATTATTATAAAAAAATTCTTTGATCAAGTTAGGCAAAAAGTAATACAAACAGTGGCTTTCAATTAAAATTTTAAATGAATTTAACAGTGTGTTTTTTAAAATAATTTTCGACCTAATATCACCCCACCAAATTAAGTTAAGCTAAAAATATTTTATACATTAAGGATAACTTAAAATTAATAACTTAGAGAGGCTCCAACCAACTCCATATGAAAGTAGAGAAATATAATTGTCAAAATTTTAGTGTTTACATATTTTAGATAAATTATTAGGATGCAAAATTTTTCGATCTTCTAACACAAATTTTAATTATATACTCTATTTTTTTTTTTGTTACTGTCATCTTATAATAATAAAAATATTATTTTTTAGATTTATCGAAACATTTACTTTAAAATGTTTCTTATAGACTGTCTAAAAAAAATGTTTCTTATCAATTATAATGAGTCATCTTAAAATATATATAATAAAATCATTTAAATATAAGTGTCACTTAAAAAATACTATTATTCTCATTTGATATGCAATAATGAAAAAGAATTTATGTATGAAAAGTGATGTTGTAAAGGATGAGGTTGGAGGCTCAAATCCTTCTTCAGAAAAGTTTTCGATAATAATAATAAGAATAATCACAACAACAATCAAAACAAATTATGATAAAAAAAATATTTGTGGGAGGTCTACGAAAAAAAGAGGCAGTTCATAGTCTATAGGGTATGAATTACAAAAGATATGAATTAATGGGTGTAATTTGAAAATTTAAATAAATAAGTGGGGGGGGGGGGGGGGGGGGTTATAAAAAATAAAAAACTGGAGATAAAAGTAACAAGTTAACACTTTTACACCCTTGATTATAGTAAGTAGAGAAATGAATGGTTCGTATTCTATCACATGTGATTGGGTTGAATAACCCTAGATTTTCACTCGGAGTAAGATAGATAAACCTTTAATTAGATTAAATTTTTAGAAAATCAATTAGTTTAGCTCGGATGCCCGAAGACAATCTAAAAAATCTAATAACAACTAAACTGATTAACCACAAACGTATATATTATATAGCTATTTTAATATCATAATTTATTTATTATATTTACTAACACAAATTATCTTTTTGTTTTATCACTTATCGTAATTTAAAAATTAAGAAAATGATAGATTATAACTTTAAAGGAATAATGATCTAATATATATGCAAATTGATAAGTTTCAATTCAATAGTTTTTTTTTTTTTTGGGGAAAAATTATATAGTTATTTGTAACATGCTTTTATTTTAACAGGTTCAATAAATTAGTGATATGATTAGGTGGTGTTCAAATTTAAAGTGGAATACTGTTGAATTTGAGTATTATATTGTATTGATTTTAATTGAACTATATTTATTTCATATTGTGGTTGTTATCTTGTTAGATTTGGTGTGAAATGGGTGATCTAATGTTGTTACAGTTAATGCCATATTTATTTTAGTGAAGAAAGGTTTAGGGTGAGAAAGAGGTCTATTCCAAGGTGAGTGTAATTTAGAGTTTAACTACTAAAATACATGATTTAGAGTTAGATTTAATTTGCGCAGAACCATAACTGTAATACAATTTTGAGATTTAATTAAGCTAAGACATTTCTAAGTAAATATTATTTTTAGTACTTATCTGGTACAAATTGCATCAATTGAAGACATATAAAATATTTGTCATTAAATAAAGCCCTTTTGATATCAAATAAAGACTTAACAAAATTTTTGTCATTAAATTTTTTTTTGTTAAATCCTTTCTCTTGTTGAAGGATTTTTGTTAGGGTATAGAAGAATGAGAAGGAGATGAATCCAGGAAAAGCCCACGTGTGATGTCAACTCAATGTTTTCTGTTAATATTAATTGTGAAATGGATGGAAGTTTTTTTTTTTTTTTTATGATAAATATTTTGTAAAATTCTTATTGAATATTAAAATAATTTATTTTATAATAAATATTTAATGAATTTTTAATTAATGTAATTTTTATTTGATGATATTAGAAAAAAATATTTAGTAGATATTATATAAAATATTTATTAATTCGATTCAAGTTAAATAAAATTAACACGTGATAACTTATTATTTAGACTTAAAATTTTTAATTAAATTAAAATAACTTTTTACTATAATAATTAATTAATCTGTTTGGTAATTGTTATTTTTTTTTTCTGATTCGATAGATAATACTAATGTCCGCTAACCTATTTAATATGTAATTTTTTTATATTAAATGAATATAATATAATTTAAATTTGTTTAAATATAAATGGTAAATCCTTTCGTGTCTCAGGAGCCAAATTACGGAAGGAATCGCGAGGGTTAAGAAATAGAGAACCAAAATCCGTAGCTGCAGCAACTAGAAACGGAGTCGCCCAATTCCACCAGCCACCGATTTTCATTCTTATCAGAGCTCCTCAAGCTAAACAAGTGAAGCAGAGGAGGAACCCAGAACTAGCGTCCCCACATCTCATCAGGTAATTGATGCTTGAAATCCGGCGAAAGTTGAAACTTTCGGTACTATTCCACTTTCTGTTTGGGAGTTCATGTGAATTAATGGATCAAATTTTAGTCATGGAATTGGAATCTCGGTGAGCCCTCGACTTAAGTTACATTATTGGAATTTTCTATACCCTGTAATGTAGCCGTTCTTTTCTCTGTGTATCGTTCCATACTCTGTTTGGCTTGACTAGTTGTTGGTTGTAATTAGAATAGTTTTGTTGGAATTCTATTTTAATTTTAAGAATGAGTGCTGTGGATACGTAATATTTCCATTACTAAGTTTCTTCTCCTTCTCTTTGAATTCACAAAATTGAGAACAAGGATCTTATATGTTAATATGTTCTTTATATAGTAGAGACTCGGAAAAGCTGCTTTTGGGTTTGGATGCTCAATGCTTGATCCTATTGATATTTTAATCTTGGCAGCTGCTTTTGGGTTATGGCATGAAGTTTCTTTTTTATGTAAGATATGCCCTCAGATGTTTATTTGAGTAACTGGTTAGAATATTTGTTTTGTGCCAATCTATACACACGTGGTTGTGAAAAGCTAATAGTTTATTATGTGGCTGTGTATGATAAGTTAGTAGATTAGTTGGCTACTGGCTTGGAACCCAGCTACGGGAGCTCTTGTATTTTTCTCTTATGCTTTCCCCGTCTGAATCTATTACCGTGACTGAACTTGTTTGGGATTTCTCTGGTATTTCCCGTTTAAGTGTTTTAACAAGATGCATGAAATATATATAAACAGTAGAATAGAAATTAAAGAGATGAGATGAGTCAAGGAATTTATAGAGGTTCGGCTCCAATCCAAGCCTACATCCTCTTGCTCAAGCCACCCCTGAGCAATATCCACTATCTCTGCAACATCTTTACAAAAAAGTGATCACACACTCCTTTGGTAAAGAGAATTCTAGATTCTTGACGAATCCTTTTCCTTTCATGTATCAGATTTTACACTCCAGGGAAATACTCTCATATTACTAATCTAAACAAGATAGAACAGCTAGATCTCTTTTAATAAGAATACATTACGATAATGAGGCCATAATTACTAAATTCATCGTAGTATAACAGTGTGTATATAATTCATAATCTGAAAAAATAGAATTCACCTAGAATAGTCTTTTTTGGTACAACAATTTTCACATATCCTTTTTATGTGTTGAATGCCTTGAAGTCTCTTGTTGTAGCCACAATTGAGTACTAACTTGAGGATTTTAATTGCCCAAACCCGAGTGACTTCAATTTACTCTTTCAAAGTCTGATCACTGAAGTTGATTCACAATATGAAGTTGTCCACTTCTTGTTCTCTGATTGACACCTCATTTCATTTGAAGTTCAATTAGATTCCTTGGGCTGTCACTTAATAAAACATTTGACATTACACATTAGTAGTTACACAGTTTAATATAGTTATACTCACACTATACATGTTATTAAACTGCTAATGCTTACTAAGAATTAATGCTATATGTTCCAAACAGAATTATTACACTTTAATTAGTGTCTCTACTAATTAGCAGAAGTTTGAAATTATTCACATCTGTATGAACAAACATTCTCTATTTGTGGACAGTGGCATATAGGTGTGGAAATCGTTTCCCCTGCAAAGAATATTAGCAACATTTCAGTATTCTAGTAATTGTTTATAACATATTAAAATTATATCTATTTTTGACTTCACGAAATAATCTATAAGTAACCAAATTTCAAAAAATACTATAATTTTACAGTAACTAAATTGAAGAAAAACAGATAACATCATGAAAAATTCATATTTTATTTTTTATATTATATGTAAAATTTGTTTTCTAAAACATATTTGTTCTAAAATTTCAACTTCATACTATACATATCTAAATGCCATAAAAGAAAAAAAAGAAAGAAAAAAAAGAAGAAGCTGTTACCTGCTAGCCATTGAGCCACACACGGCATTTAGCCACATTCAATGCTATCATCACATAAACAACATCTGTTAAATTGTTCAAAAACCTAAAGTACAAATATCTCCAAGAACGATTTACGAGTATAGAGATGAAGATCCCCCAAAACCCTACAGGGAATCCCAATGCCATGCTTATATAAAATGGTTGAGAGAAGATCGAATGCTCAATCTTTTCAACTTTTTGTGGCTTTTGAAAACATATTTGTTCTAAAATTTCAACTTCATACTATACATATCTAAATGCCATAAAAGAAAAAAAAGAAAGAAAAAAAAGAAGAAGCTGTTACCTGCTAGCCATTGAGCCACACACGGCATTTAGCCACATTCAATGCTATCATCACATAAACAACATCTGTTAAATTGTTCAAAAACCTAAAGTACAAATATCTCCAAGAACGATTTACGAGTATAGAGATGAAGATCCCCCAAAACCCTACAGGGAATCCCAATGCCATGCTTATATAAAATGGTTGAGAGAAGATCGAATGCTCAATCTTTTCAACTTTTTGTGGCTTTTGAAAACATATTTGTTCTAAAATTTCAACTTCATACTATACATATCTAAATGCCATAAAAGAAAAAAAAGAAAGAAAAAAAAAAAGAAGCTGTTACCTGCTAGCCATTGAGCCACACACGGCATTTAGCCACATTCAATGCTATCATCACATAAACAACATCTGTTAAATTGTTCAAAAACCTAAAGTACAAATATCTCCAAGAACGATTTACGAGTATAGAGATGAAGATCCCCAAAACCCTACAGGGAATCCCAATGCCATGCTTATATAAAATGGTTGAGAGAAGATCGAATGCTCAATCTTTTCAACTTTTTGTGGCTTTTGAGTTGCTTCTTCTTCGGGACACTTTTTCGCCAGTGGCTTTCCACAAAGATTAAGGTTTTCATCATAAAATGAAACATTAAAGCTTTGCAATTGTGTGCTAGTTGGAATTCTTCCAAATAGTTGGTTATGAGACAAATCCAACATTGTAAGACGATCAATCCGAGTAAGACTAGAAGGAATTTTACCATATAAATAGTTTCTTGATAAATCAAGAAATTCTAGCGATGTTAGCCTACCAATCTCTGATGGGATGTTTTTTGTCAAATTATTTTTTGATAAATTCAGAAAAACCAGTTCAACTAAATTTGTATTTCTGTTGGAATTCCTCCTATGAATTGATTGCTTGAGAGATCAATGCTCCTTAAAAAGAATGCTGCATTATAGAACACTTGTTCAACACCTTTCCACATCAATAATGCATTCAACTCAAAATCAAATTCATTCCCTCGTGGACCACTACCATCTCTAATGAACCATATATCAGTTGTAGAAATCTCCTTTTGATTCATTGTTGTAATATTCTTCAAACATTTGGGAATTTCTCTGGATAAACTATTCAAGGAGAGGTCCAAGAACCGAAGGCTTGTTAAATGACAAATAGCCAATGGTATGCTTCCATTAAAGCGATTAATTCTCAAGCTTAACATCCTTAACTGTTTGAATGCATTTCCTATCCAAAAAGGTACTTGCCCCCGAGAATCTATTTTCTCCCACATCTAGCATCGCCAACTTTGTGCAATTCTTCAAGGACAATGGCAAGTCCCCACTCAATTTATTATTTCGCAAAACCAAAACTTTAAGTTCTACAAGTGATCCCATCGAGTGAGAAACCTTTCCTGACAAATGATTATTACTCATATCAAGATATACTAATGATTTGAAAATTTTCCAATCACAATCAGGAAGTTCAGATGATAAGTGATTGCTTTTAAGATCTAATATGCCCAAACTTTCTGAAGAACTCTTAGCACACGCGAACATAGCAAATGATGAAAACATATTTTTAGATAGATCAACAGATGCGGCTGTTTTGAAAAAGGGTGGAATCGAACCTTCAAATTGATTTGAAGCCAAAGTTATACGAGAGTATGCAGTAAACCTTGTTGAAGAATTTGGAATTGTGCCAGTTAAATTGTTGTATGAAATATTCAAGAAACTCAATTTGGGAGATAAGAACCAGAACCACTCAGGAACTGTATCTGAAAGTCTGGAATTAGAAATATCAAGTTTCGTGAAGGTCTTTTGAGTTCGAAGCCATTTGGGAAACTCTGGACCAAGCTCAGTACAAGACATCCAATATATTCCATCCAATTGAAATGATGGGACCCAATTGGGGCTAAATGTCATAGTCAATGCACTGAAAGATAAGTCTAAATACTTCAACTTTTACATATTAGCAACATGTGAGTCAGTGATCACACCTTTCAACTTAGAGTTTGAAGCAAGCAACAAAGTTACAAGTTGAGATGGGAATCTCATATCACTTGGTATGTCACCATTCAATTGATTGTCAGAAATGTCTAAATGTCTTAAAGATGAGAATTTTGAAAGGTCAGGTATTGTACCAATGATTTGGTTTTTGGAAAGATATAGTCCTTCCAATGTTTTAGCACAACCAAGTAAGTTATGGATTATCACTAGAAGTTCATTAGTCAAACTATTGTTGAATAGGTCTAAGGAGCGTAAGCCACATATCTTCCCAAATGTTTCTGGAATTCCACCTTTAATGGAGTTGGAAGAAACATCCAAAATCTCTAGCTGAGGTGGCAGTCCAGAATTTTCAAGCGTCCCATTTAATTGATTATGACGGAGGTATAAAATTTTCAAAGAAGAAAATTTTGAGAGATCAGGCAATCCACCGGTGATTTGGTTTCCATCCAAATACAAGTCTTGCAATGTCGATCTACACCCTAACAGGTTTTGAATCATCAATGGAAGTTCTTCACTCAACTTGTTGTTAGACAGGTCTAATGATTTCAAATATGGAAATTTTGAAATATCAGACAATGAGCCTGTAATTTGACTGTCACTTATCCAATTCTTGCAAAGCGTAATTGGCACACCCCGAGAGGTTATGAAGAATTGTTGGAAAGTCTACACTTAGATTGACATCCATAAGGATTAACATGCTCAAGGTACAAATATTTCCCATGGATTTGAGAAAAGTAGCCGGAATGTTATTAAAATAGAGATCTAGCATGGTAAGAGAAGAGTAGTTGAACTTTGTATGGTCTAGAAAAAATAAATCTTGATCTGAAAGTTGACAGCCACTTAAGAACAGTTCTTTTAAGTTTGGAAGTTTATTGATAGTTTGCAGCCAGTTATGACAATGGTTGAGATTAAGTACCCAAGACAAATCAAGAACGGCTAAAGAAGTGAGATTTGACAGCCATTGAGTATCAGCAAAATTCTCATTATGAATTTTAAGAGCTTGATTGTACCCAAGATAAAGCTTCTGCAAGCTTGAAAGATTTCCAAGCTGGAAAGGGATTGCACCTTCTATAAAGTTTTTAGAAAGATCAAGATGATGCAAATTTGAAAGACTTCCAAGTTGATTTGGAATTTTATCAGTAAAAGAAGAATACGAGACATCAAGGTATCTTAGGTTGTGTAAGGTACTAAAAAATTCAGAGATATGGCTGTATTCATAATCATTAAAGTTAAGATTCAAATACCTTAAGTGCTGCAATTCCATCAATGATGCTGAGATATTACCTCGTAGAATAGCAAATTCATCATACCAGTCACCTTAGGTAGAGCATTTGGACATGACCAGTTTGGTTACTACAGTGAACACGTTCCCATTGGCAACAATCTCTCTTTTCCTCTTCATTCCCCCATGAAGACAGAAGGCCAGATTCATCCGCGAACCCAGCCTTTAAGTCGAGCAGTGCTTGCCTCTCCCTCTCTATGCACCCAACAGCGCTCCATGAGTGGTATACAAGGAGCTGAAGCTGCAACTGAAATAGCAACAGAAGCATTGCTTGAAGCAATCTGAGAAAAACTGTATTCATCATCATTCTCTTTAATTATTGGTAAGATAGATTGCTATTAAAGACTACTCTAACCCATATATATATATATATATATATATATATAGATTGATGCAATTTATCATCATACTTTAGAGAAGTTACTACTAATTATTTTTTATTTTTTTGTTGTTGTGAGGACCAACAAAATTAAAGTAAGCACTGTATAATTAACTAAGATCATTCTCTTAGTACAGTACCACTAGAGACCCACACATTTAGAATAGGTACTAAGTAACTCACATATGTAAACGTTCCTTGAATTTTTTCCATTTACTACATAAGTGCTCTCAAAAATATTTATTAATAAAACAAGAAAATAACACTTTAAAAATTCTATATATTCCATCTTGTGACAATGCACGATTTAGAAGATTTTAATTATTCTTATTATAATTAAGGTATTTCATAATTTTAATAAAGTATTTATTTTATAGTTTACCCTTAATAAATGCTTTGTCTATTTATATTATTAACTGTTCATTGGTGAGAAAAGATATTAAATAAGGGTAAAATTAGAATGGTGGAGAATATTTTAAAATTCAATAAAATCAACTAACTTGATTAATATATATATAATTCAGTTAAATATGTTTTATAACTTTATGCAAAGAAGAAAGTTAAACCCTTTAATCACTATTGGTGATTAATCTTAGGTAGTTGGGCAAAATTTCCCCCTAATATATATTAGTGATGCAAGATATTTTTATAGCAATGTTACATCTTTAATTAGAGACCCAATGTGGTCATACAGCAAATTATGCCTTTTACAAAAGAATGTGGACTCCAATGTGGCCTCTCTCTTTTGCTATCTCTTTATGCTTTCTTCCAAAGTTGGTTCAAAGCTTTATCGTATGAAATGGGATTGCCATAGAAAAATATTTTAGAAAGACCAAAGAGAGGAGACCACTGACTCTGAGTCTTTGATAATTCTATGCAGACACTTTAAGTAAATGTATTATGTATGGCTCTTTATCTCTCATTTACAAAGCAACTAAGGAACTATACTTGAACTTCCATTTGCAGTTACATTTGAGTTTGAATGCGAGAGTAAAAATTTTGTAATATATTAAGAGTATTTATTACATGGTACTTAGTCCTTGTGAAAAAACTGTAGAAAAAGGCTAAAAAGGACACTAGAAGGACGTTATGAAAAGAATGTGTTGGACAAAGCTTCAAGCGTTGACATGAATTTTGGGTCTTCTTCCACCATTGCTATCCAAGCATTGGCCTGAGTCTTCAAAAATTTCTAGGTAAAAGACAAGAAAGGAATACCTTGAAATTTCAAATAGACTATTGTGATCATATGGTTGAGCCTTTCTTATAGTCATTCTATACTAGTTTTGAAGATTTTGTCTCAATAGACTCTCTCCCAACAATAAATAAAAGGGATGATGTTTTTTTTTGGTAAGAAAGGGATGGATTTTAAGACAAATTTTATCATTCAACTCATAAATTAAAGTATGCTCTTGATTCCTTTCAGATAATCTCATTTTTCTCCTCTCAAGTTGAAAAAGAAAATAGTTTTTCAAAATTTACATATGTATATGGCATCACAATAATGACTTGACCTCATAGTTTCTTCAAAATTTTCGTGTCTTACCTTTTGAAAGTTTTTATTTGGACCATTTATAAGTGAAATTTTTGCCTTCTTTTTTTGGCCAATAAATCAGAAAGACAAGTTGTATGAAAAAAATATTTGTATATTGGATTTTTTTTGTTTTCCTCTCCGAGGAAAAGTATTTGTGTATTGGATTTTCTTATTATATTATTATATTCTAGAAAGAAAAATATCAATCCTAAAACATTTACCAAAAGACTAGGATTCCAGGTCTTCCACCATTGCTATTCAAGAATTGGTGTCTTCAAAAATTTCAAGTAACAAAAACAAGCAAAGAAGACTTTGAAATTTCTAAATAGACTTTTAAGCAAATAAATGAATGTCTATTTGCTACATAGAAGCCACTTAATTTCTATTGTTCTGTCCACTTTGAACAAACATGGACTCCAATTTTTCCAAGGCTGCCAACCAAGAGATCGTGGCTTGGAAAATTGAGAGAAAAAAAAAACAAAGAAAAAGACTTTCAAATTTCTATATATTGACATGAAGCAATTAAGTGCAGTGTTGGAAGGAAATTTTCTTTCACCAATCTTATTTCAAACCCTATTCTATAAAACAGTTATTGGTTAGACTTTTGTCTCCAATGGAAATTATTAGTGGCTTTGAAGAAATGAGAAGTGAGAGAGGCAATGAATATAATGACATATGTTGTTAACTAATGACTTCCATTCCAAAAAGCAAAATAATGTGGTCTTGTCTCCTCATGTTTCTGTTTCTGCTTTCACTTTATGATTTTTCCAAAGTGGATTGAAAGCTTTATCGTATGCAATGGGATTGCTATGGAAAAATATTCTACAAAGACCAAAGAGAGGAGAACGATGACTGAGTCTTCCTAAGACCCAAGACTAAGTATGTCTGTTGGTGTGTGCATTTTTAGCACTAACCTTCAGTGGGGTCGAGAAATATGGAGTTCTGTTCTTCCAACTTTGCTTGTTTTTTTGGTGAAGTGTAAGAATATATTCACTAAATAACCGCATACAAATACGCCATGAGAAAAATTATCTTGCTCGGCCACCTTCTATCCAACTTTGCTTGTTGACTACGAAAACTTTGATGATTCTATGTAGACACTTAAGCAAATATATGGCAACTCAAAAAATACATCTGAATTTCTTCGATCAGAAATATAATGGTGCATGAAGTTAGATACATTTGAGTTTGAATGTGCAAGTAAAACTTTTGGAATGAAAAAACTGTATGAAGGCTAAAAAGCACACCGAAGGACCCTATGAAAAAAATGTTGGATCAAACTTCAAGCGTTGGTCTGGTGCAATTACTATCTCCATCATTGTATTTAATTAAAAAATAAAACTTTAGACTACAATTAGACCTAGATTTAGTGCAATTATTGTCTAATAGTAATAAATTCTAAATGGTTGGATGAGATTGCAATTGCAGTAATAGTTTCATCCAATGATTGGAAAATTGTTATTATTAAGCAATAACTACATCCAACTAGAATTACTATAGCGGTTTCATGACCACAAAATAAATTTGTTATTTCTACCATTACTTCCTCAACCTATTCTACAAACAAATCAACAATTTTAGTTGTTATGTGGATGAAAATTCTAGTTTGTCTTTTTCTTTACTCTGTAGCAAACATTACTATCATCAAGTTTTTGACTTTATTTTTATTTATGTTTTAGATCTTAGATATGTAATTTTTTTTTTCAATTGCAATATTTAAGAGAGTCAAAGTTTAAATGTAAAATGTCAACATTATAGAAGATTTTTATTTTAATGTTATCTATGCTTGTATTTTATTTATTATTACTTCAATATAACTTTACTAACTATAAAATTTTTGTTCCATTTTATGTCATATATCTTGTATTGTTTTATTTGAATAATTAAAAAATATAAAATAATATATTTTTAATAAATTAATAATAGTTGCAATATCATTTTTGATTATTTTAACAAATTAAGGAGAGTAAAAGAAGTTATAAAGAGAATAATGGGACACAATTTTAATCCCATGCATGCATGATTTGAGATAAGATAATTTCGCAACTGTTTTTTTCTTATTTATAGACGTCAGAAGTTTCCTTCTACTTTGTGCAATTTCATACAGTATTGTTTACACCATGTTAGTTTTCAAAGAGAAATACTAGTTTTTTCTCAAATGGAGTTGTAAGTTATATGAATTTTCGAAATTAACGAAACTACGTGAAATTATAATTTATAAGTATATATCTTTAGTTTGATAATTAATTTTACCAAACCTTATAATTTAATAAATTAATTTTTTAACTTTCAATTTTTAACTTAACAGTTTTTAGCACAAAATTAATATTTCGACTTTCAGCTAATTTATCAACTAATTTTGTTAAATAGGACCTTTATATTTTTACAAAATAAATTTCCTTTAAATCCCTAACCCATCACACCTGGCACCCCATCCTTACTTACTTTTCCTCTTAAGCAGGAGTTGACACAAAACAGAATGTCTCGGTGTTCTATCCCAACTTAAAGGATTTGAGACAATTCGAGATTCAGAACGAGACTGAGACATAAAATTGTATCCTATTAATTTTCAAAATGGGACAAGCAAAATTATGTTCCAAATTTTATATAAATATGTCATGTCCATATATAATTGTCTTATCTTTTACTTTTTACACCATTATTTTTGTTTTTTACACACCACCTTTCTTCTTTCTGCATGCTATCAACACTTCTCTTATTACTTTATACACCTCACTCACTTCCTGCACCTTTTTTTTTTTTTAAATAATTTAACCGGGATGAGACCGGAATAAACAAAGGAGTCAGGATGAGAATCTACACAATACTATGTAAAACTAGGACAGAACATGATGACACAAAAAAAAATTAGGATGAGATCGAAACTAAATTTTTGTCCCAATGAATTTTTTGAGACGGGACTAGAATAGCCAAATTCTCACTCCATCCCAATTAAATTTAAAATATTTTTAAGCTATATAATTTACATACTAAGATGGATTGGCCCACTCTCAAATTTTAACATTGTACGAGAATCTTGAGATATTGGAGAAAATTTTAAATATAAAATTTAATGAGAAAATTTAGAGTATCATTTCAAATTATATTCACCAAATTTAATATGGTTTGAATACATAAAGATTCATAGCCCATATCTAATCACGTCTTAGCCTGTATCCAATTATAATTTGGCAGTAGTTTCATATCACGAAGAAAAATTAGATGTTTACGGACTTTCAGCTTTTAATTATTTTAATAATATATTTTTAATAAATTAATAATAGTATCCCTGTTAATTTTGGAGATTGGGATAAGCAAAATCATGTTCCAAATTTTATATAACCCATCTTGTCTTATCTTTTACATTTTACACCACCATTTTTACTTTTTACACACCATCTTTCTTATTTTCTGTATGTTTTTAACATCGCTCTTATTACTTTATACACTTCACTTTTCTCTTTTTTTTTTAAAAATTTAACCGGAATGAGACCGGACGAGACAAAGGAGTCAGGATAAGAATCTACACAATATTATGTAAAACCAAGACAGAGCAGAATGAGACCAACAAAAAAAAAAATTAGGACAAGATCAAAACTAAATTTTTGTCCCAATTAATTTTTTAACACAGGACTAAAATGATCAAATTTTCATCCGTGCCCACCCTTACTTTAAAGCAGAAAGGCCATTGTAGCAACATCCTTCTCTTTCCACCCACCACCACCCGTCTAGTAGTAGCACGTGGCTGGGCAGCAGAGTATCTCCATCATCGGCCATGGCATCGGATGTATGGTGGAGGGCACAACACAATTGTTTTCTCACCCAGTGGCTGAATTTTCCAAATTGAGTACACTGCCAAAGCTGTTGACAACAGTGGGTACCCTTCTACTTTTATTTCAATTTCTTTTACTGCATTTTAAGGTTTCAGCTGTTGCCAACAATGGGTTTTAGAAATTCTTGCAGCTGTTTCTAATAATCACTGAGGGTCAGTTAGGAGGACGGAAGTATTATCATTTTATAGGAAAATTGGGGTTTCTTCAAATTTGATTGCTCAAACAATTTAATTTCATCAAATTAGCATTGGGTTGGATTCTATAAATTAATGGAAGTATTTAATTGGAAAAACTTGGTGATAATTTCGAGAGTTTTGTATTTTCGTAGATTTCATTATTTTGAGTTTGAAATTGAATTTTTTTTCTTTTGTTTTTTGCTTTCGGTTGTACAAAGGCTGTGAATTAAGATGCTTTCACTAATTGTGTAAGCATTTGGATTTCTTGAAGCTCTGGTATTCTTTCATCCTTTGAAGGAATAACTAATTCTGAGTACTCTTTCATTTTTCAAGATTTCTTATAAATTATTTGTAAGAATGTGAGCATGCAACAAAACAATGAATAAATCACTAGGACACAGGGACGAAGATACAAAGAAATTTGCTACATGTGCAAGATGCATTCATTTGAAACCATACTCAATGAAACTATCTATTTGTAAAAGTCATTGTTGTTTCTCTTGACAGTGCAAATCATACTCAAAAATCTTCATTGTACTCTAAAAGAGATTTATTATTAAACTCAATTTGCCCTCAATGTGTGGAATTTGTGGAGTGAATCAAGCTTGCCTTGAAAACTTGTGTACAAATTTTTTCTCCTCTCTAATTCTACACTTCAAAAATTCACTTCCCACCAACATGCTTTAGACTTATTGTCTAATATTAACTCTATGAAGGTAGAGTTAATTTCCCAGTTTTTCACTTGGATTTTGTAAGTTTTCATAGTAAATTTAGTGGTTCTTTTTAAGATTTTTAAGTATGTTGCATAATTTGTAGATGTTCGAGTATTTCATTGTCTGGAGAAATTTAACAGTCAATAGATACTTTTCTATGATTTTTGTAGGTTGAATGCACTCCAGGCTCAACGCTCAGCCGTGGAAGCAGAAAATTAGAGTTTGGAACAAGCTGGCGCCCAGCGTTAGAGTGGTAAGTTGGAGTTGACGTGTTGAAGAGCCTTGCGCCAATAGACATTCTATTGTGAATTGTTTAGTTGGGTTTGAATTATATACATGTATAATGTTGTTGTATTTGAAAGGATTTCATGTTTGCTTGCACATAGTCAAGGTAGTTGAATACACACTATTTAGTAGCAAATTATTTTAATACAAATACTATATAATTTTCATAATTGAATGCTTTACTATTTGTGAAGAGTGAACACGTAATGTATGTTAGTTGACTATAATTAAAATCATATTTTGATTTTATAATTTGACATGACTTGTTAATTTATTTTACTATTATCAATATACACCAAGCAAAATCACCAATAAAAATTCATCTAATAATAAACTTAATCACACACCAACTTGTCTTGTCTCCACACTAACGCATGGCCTAATACATTAATATTGATATCGATTAATATCGATAAATAATTAATCTAGCATTAATTTAATGAAGATATTTCAGCGAGATATTAATATATTTATAATTTATTAATATTAATATATTTATAATTTATTAATATTAATATATTTATAATTTATTAATATTAATATAATAATAAATGGTTTGGTACAACAATATATTAATATATTTGATTTAGAATTTAATATACTTCCAATATATTATAATTAGGCGTTATAAAAAATATATATTATAATTAGGTATTTCAAAGATATATAATAAAAAACCTAAAATTGACATGCAACAGATTTTTCATCATTTGAGTTTTGTTTTAGAATATATATATATATAGATTATATTCCTCAATGCATGGGACTCCTTGGATTTAAAATGGGAAGCAGCTTGTTTCCTTGCCTAACACCCAAAAAGAAAACTACCATTAAATGCATAGAAATAAACCGATTCCATTGTTCCATCACTTCTAAACACACTAAAAGCATGTCCAAAAAGCATTTTTTAAAAAATATTAAGTTACGTTGCATTGTACTATCTCATATGTTTTATCAAGTTATTGGATAGACATAAATTTTATGAAGCAGCGTTATAAGTACAAGTTATCGAAACACAGTAGAAACTTAAAAACTAGTTTTAGGAGAATTTTGAGATGTTGGAGAAAATTTAAAGTATAAAATTTAATTAGAAAATTTAGAGTATTATTTTAAATTATATTCACCAAATTTAATATGTTTTAAATATATAAAAATTCATAGCCCGTACCTAATCAAGTCTTAGGTCTTGTTAACAACACATAGTAATTCTTAGTTTTTTGCAGCGTCACATTGGCCTCATCTTCCGCAGCAGCTTATATATATTAGAAAGCATAAATGTCCCACGTTGCAAAATAAAGTTATCTCTAAAGTGAATATATAGCAAGAGGCAATTTAAATTTAAATATTTTTAAGCTATATATTTTACATACTAAGATGCATTGGGCCCACTTGCAAAATTTTAACATTATACAACTCATAATTTAGTAAGTTCTTGGATAATGGATACCAACGGCTGCAAATGTTGCTGATGTTCAATTATACAACCCATAATTTAGTAAGATTTTGGATAGTGGACACAGGAGTTGCTAATAATGCTATTGCTGCTTATGTTCAATTACTTAATGGTCAAAATGCTGTTATAACTCATGTTGGTATTATTAGAATGTTCCTTCTTTCTCATATAATTTGCTCTCTGTCAGCAAATTAGTTTCTTTTAATCAATATGCTCTTATTGCTGTAAAAAGTACTTGCTTCATTCAGGACCTATCTAGCTGGACAATGATTGGCAAGGCTAATCTTTCTATTGGACTTTTGTGGATCCATCAAGACACTTCAAGTCTTGCTAATGCATCTCTCAACAATACTTCATTATTGTCTTCATCCCCAAAAGTCTCCTCTTAGATAAAGTTGCTTATGTTTGTAAATTATATAATAATTCTTGTACTTCATATTATCTTTGGCATCAACGACTTAGTAATATTTCTCATAATAAAATGAAATGTTTGCCTTTTATTAATGTTTCTGATTATTGTTTATTGAATTGTTTGATTCGTCGGGAGAGCTAAACAAAAAGGATCCCCTTCCCTTCACATAACTCTAATTCTTTTGCACCATCCCAACTTGTTCATGTTGATTCTTGGGGACCTTATTCCAAAGTGGATTTGTATGGTAATAGGTATTTTCTAACACTTGTGTTGCTGGAAACCCACTTCATTTTTGTGTGTTTAAATATTTTAAGTTAATTTTATAGGAAAATCATGGGTGTTTTCTTTGTATATCTAATCTTATATATTATAAAAGTAGAATCCTCCAATAGTGTTATATTTGGAATTGTATTTAAATGACATGTGCATTAAATTAAATTATCAAATAATGTAAAAAAAAAATCAAATTATATATCTACAGAATCTCTTTAATTGCAACAGATTTCCTTATCAATTAGTATGTCCACCTTTTTTTCTCCGTTTTTCTATTTTTTTTTAAATATTCATTTCTAGTAATTACCTCTCAGATTTATTCATAATCTATCTTCTCTCTTTAAGTTGTAATCAATGTTTTCTCATCAAATCCAAAAGTAGTAACCGCCTCTCTTATCACTTCTCTCTCTAATTCCAAATATCTTGCACCTCCTCCTTAACTTTCCTCCCATGCATCTCTTTATGTGGCGTTATCCTCCCCTGTGATAGGGAAAATTCATCATTCTCCTTTTCATGTGCTTTAAATTTCTTTGTTTATATGGTTTCATTTCTCCGAATTTCTGTTTCTTAGTGAGCTTTCTTGATTTTTTTTTTTAGCAAAAAGTAGGTGATTAGTTGAATTTGTGTAGGGTTTCATTCCCTAGAGTTTAATGCCTTGTCATAACTGAATTATGTTAAGAGATTGAATAGTTATTAAGGAGAAAAAGTTAATCCATCCAGAAATTGGATTTTAATTAAATTAGTAAATAAACAATCATATATTAATAGGATTAATATAATGAATCATTCATATTCATAACATAGACCTAAGTGAAATCTCAAACTTAAACTTAATCCCAATAATTTATATCCTTGTTGAATTATTTTTCTGTTTTTCCCCTACTTGCTATTCTTGTTAATTTAATTGTATGGATAGTAATTGACACATAATTTTGGTACTTGATTCTAATTCATGGAGAATGACAACCAATAATCTCTCTATACTACATATGCGCTCTAATGCACTTGCTAGTAGTAACAAAATCACAAACAAGTTAGCATGACATCCTATTCCAAAATCAAACAAGGATAAGACATAATCCATATATATATATATATATGTATGAAACCTAAGAATAATTTGGCAGTTTCATATCATGAAGAAAAATTAGATGTTTAGGGACTTTTGCTTCATAGGTCGAGAAACAATCATAAACTTTTCCTTATAAACGATTATCATATAGAATTGAATCCCAATACCTCATAAACAAAACAACAAATCAAGTAGCTACGCAAAGCATCTGTTTTATACACTCAAGTCTCAACCAATTGACCCTCAGCCTTTGGATTCTCTTTCCCACTCATCTTGCGTTAGCCAAATGTAAATCAAAGCACTATGAAGCAAAAGGGAAATGCAGATGAAACGCATGGGTGGAAATGCAGAAAGGGGAAGGGGAAATATGAGAATTGTGATAAATGGAGTCATCTCACTGTCATATGACTTCCAATGAAATGATTTTAGCCATTAGATATTACTAAAATGGAGGGATGCGATTTAGAGTAACCGTTCCCACTCACTTTTGGAGTAAGCGAATTTGTTCTCTTAATTTTTTTCACGGATTGTGATATATGATAATATTTTTGTGTTATATATATATATATGTGTGTGTGTGTGTGTGTATATCTTTAAAGGTTCTTATTTGTGTACTATTCTTCCGGTCTATTGTAGTACATTATTAACACATTACACTGAAATATTTGTAACATATTATTATAAATTGATATATGTTATTACCAATTGCGGTTGTTAATTGTTTAATATTGTCATATTATTTTTATAATAAATATTCATCACATTAAAAAAAATTCATATTATTAGCTCAAGATATAAAGTTTGAGTTATACTATCACCTAGTTACTAGGTGTGGTATAGTGATGACAAATTTAGGTAATATTCAAAATGTTTCATCTTTGATTCTCTTATTTAAACCATATATTTTATAGCATTAATAAATTTGTTAAGTAAAATAAATAATATGAATTATATTATTGGATAAATAGTCAAAGGGCAATCAAAATTGTACGAATATATACCAGTTTTAAAAAGTTATTACTAATATATATTAAATCTAAAAATATTTACCCGTTTATCCAAATACTTGGTTACTTGATTATTGTACTATCATATTTTACACTTTAAACTTGATATAATTTAATGCATTGATTAAATTATCGAATTGAGTGCATTGTCCCCCGGTTATAAATCCTGATAAAAAGATTTGGGATCTTTATTTAATTACACTAATATAACAATCAATACAAATCAGGGATATAGGGGCATTTGTCATGTAAAAAATATAGGGATATATACCATTTGCTTATATTAAAATTCAAAGTTTATACATCTTCCTTTTGAGCAGAACTTGTCAAGATTTATATTTCTGCTATGATAATGGGCCTAAAAAAAATAAGAGGCATTATTTTACATTGCAAGCACTTTGTCCTTTTACCAAAAATGAAAATTTAAACAAGAATTCACCTAAAGTTGTATGTGGTTGGCTACGGAGGATTGCCTCTGTAAAAGGAGTCATTTCTTCGAACAAATTTAAGAATTCCCACATTGCATTTAATTGTAGTGGTCCAAGCGTTCAAGCAATGCCCAAAAGTACAAGAAATGTCTTTCTTGGTTTCCATCTTCTTGAATTGGGAAAGCAAGCAACAATCAGTCTCTTTTTCTTTAATCTGCTTTATTTGTCTCTTAAGTTTTATGGTTTTAGCTTTTAATCTTTTATCTTTCCTTTATCTTTTTATTATGATTAATAACTTCTTTTTTAACCAAAGTTTTATGGTTACATAGTACTATGTTTTTAAAGATTAAAATTTTTATGTAATTTTTGGATTAACTATTTTAAAAAAAATTAAATAAATCTGTCCTACACAAGCATAAATCTATTTTAATTTTAAGGTGTTTGTTCAGGTCATAAAGCTAAGTGATTTTTTTTAAAATTAATACTGTTTGAGAAGTGTCCAATGCATGCTATACAAATATTATTTACGATGTTAAAATGCATTTAACATTTTGTACTGTTAAATTGAGAAGTGTTTATGGTTTTTAATATTTGATGCAATGCACTCCTACAATTGTCAAAACTTTTGGGAAAATCACAATACTGTTAGGTGATTTTTAAAAAAATATAATGTATATATTTGTAAATATTTTTAAATTTGATATATATCCTTAGATGATCTACCCCTTATTATTATTAATAAGATGTTACACATAAAAAAAAATCACTAAAATCAAAAGAAATTTAAACATTAAATTAAATATATAATTTATAATTTATAACCACTCTTTTTTCTCTAAAAAAATTATAAAAATAGTCCTATAATCTTATTGGGCCTTGAGTTGAGTGACCAACCGCCTATGTTTGATGGTTTATGAATATGACTAGAAACCATAAACCCCTGTATAAATCCAATCCATACCGTTAAACTCGTGAAGCCACCTTAGCTTGAGTATTCCAGACGAGCCTCGAAGGCTTCACTTTTTTCTATTAAAATCTGGCTTTGTTCTAGCCCTGCTCCTCTGCAATCTCTTGTGGGTCGCCTTCATCACCATTTCCAGGTTATTCTTTACTCTCTCTCTTTGCATCACCTCCCCAAAACGAATAGCAGAGAACAGCTTCGATGCGATCCATTTTATAATTGTGAGTTTCTTCTTTCTTTCCTTCCGTTGAAGACAATTCAGTTTGGTTTTCACGTAATATCATTAGATTTCTGAGTGAAATTCAATTTGGTTTGCAAGTTTTTTTGAAAAAAACAAGAAGGTTTATTCGGAGTGATGGTGCTGAAATTCTAGACGAAGAAATAGAAAGTTAGGGATGAGAGTCAAGGAATATCGTAATCTCCGGTGGCTGGAAATTGGAATCCTTGGCTTAGCAAGCCAAATTCTTATTCTTATTTATTTATTCATTGAGAAAATAAAACCTTCTTGAGGGCAGGGATATAATTAAGACATAAAAATGCACTTGTCCCTTCTAAATTCTTAGAATTGAGGGTAGTTTTTTTTAAAAATGTCTTACCCTTCCTCCATTTCTTTTCATTTTTAATTAATGATTTAATCTTTTCTATAATGTTGCAATACAGTAAGTTTCTTGCGAAATTGTGATAATGGATGATCTAGGAAGTAAGAGCATATACCCATATGATGCAACAAATTAATTTACAGGAACATTTTCTGCTGGAATAGTATATGAGTAAGGAGGAAGGGAAAGGGATTTTTTAAGAGTATATGTGGCTGAAAATTCTGGGTTGTCTTTTTCTTTTACTCGGTTAGCAAGCATTACTATCATCAAGTTTTTGACTTTATTTTTATTTATTTTTTGGATCTTAGATATCTAATTTTTTTTTTTCAATTGAAATATTTAAGAGAGTCAAAGTTTGAATGTAAAATGTCGACATTATAGAAGATTTTTATTCTAATGTTATTTATGCTTGTATTTATTATTACTTCAATATGACTTTACTAACTATAAAATCTGAAATGCCAATACATTGGGATAATATTTTTTGTCCTACTTTATGTCATATATTTTGTATTTTTTTATTAGTTAAAAAATATAAAATAATATATTTTTAATAAATTAATGATAGTTGCAATATCATTTTTGATTATTTTAACAAATTAAGGAGAGTAAAAGAAGGTATAAATAGAAAAATTGGACACAATTTAGATAATATCGCAACTGTTTTTTCCTATTTATAGATGCTAGAAGTTTCCTTCTATTTCGTGCAACTTAATATAGTACTGTTTACACCCTCTTAGTTTTTAAAGAAAAATACTAGTTTTTTTCCTCAAATGGAAGTAAGTTATATGAATTTTTGAAATTCACGAAGCGATGTGAAATTATAATTTATAAATATATATCTTTTTTGCTTTAGAAATTGAAATTGAGCTCTACATGTAATTTAGTGGCGAGGGACTTAGATAATATTATCAATGATAAGGATTGAGATCTTGATACTATGAAAATAACTAGAGAAAAGAAAAGAAAAATTAAATTTGCACCTTCCATTTTCTTTTTTATTTCATGTAACAATAATTATACTCGATTAAATTGCCATTAAGATTGCGAATGATGGAATTGAGCAGAAATATCAATATTGTAAAGTCAACTATAGCCCTAGTTGTTTTAAGCCATAACTAAAGCCATTTTTTTTGACTAATGCTATAAAAACCTTTATATTTACACTCATTTTTATATTTTTTTAATTTTTTTTTTTTTTTTTTTTTACTTTTTTACTTGTAGTATTGTCTCTGTAAACAAATTAAATTAATAAGTGTAGAAAAAGATATAAGTAAGTGGGTGTCCAATTAGCTTTTCCCATTTCTTTTTTCTCGACTTGGCTGCATGAACTGAGGTATTAAAAAATAGAAGAAAGCAAGAAGAGAAAGAAAGAATAAAGGTAAAGAAAGTGTATTATATTGATCTAAAAATGATAATTAGATGAAAATCTATTTATAAAGGCCTAAACTATTTAAGTATGCCAGCTGGCTAAAGACAACTAGATAAAATAAAGTTACATTTAAAACCCTAATGCCCCGTCAAGCTGGATGTGGACACAATCTAAGCTTGGGAATTAAAGTATGCAGTTTAGGAGCATGAAGAGGTTTTGTGAAAATATCAGCAAGTTGTTCAGCTTCAGCAGTAGGGACATGAGTAACAGAAATAAGGCCTTTCATCAATTGTTCTCTAACACAGTGACAGTCTATTTCAACATGCTTTGTTCTTTTATGAAAAAGAGGGTTCCTTGCAATGTAGATTGCAGCCATGTTGTCACATTTCAAGGGCACTGGAGTAATGTCACCAAGCTCATGTAGTAGACAAGTGAGCCGTGCAAGTTCTGTGGTAACTCTTCTCATGGATCTATAGTCAGCCTCAGCAGATGAAATAGAAATAATGGACTGCCTTTTTGACAAGTAAAGTGAAATATAGTACATGCTGCTCAGTCAGAAGGCAAGCAACATTGTTGAGACATGAATGGAGATTCAAAGAGGAGAATAGGCGAGGGTGAAAGCTAGGGTTTGAGATGGCATAATAGAGAGGCGGCATAGCGATGCCTTATATATAAACGGAGATGAGAGGCGTAAACTGGTAATTATCTTTGCCTAGAAGGATTTTTCCAGATATCACTGCGGTTTATTTTGAGAATGCTAAAGCGAATGCCGACGCAGGGAGAGGCTTTTGATCTTGGTCGTACGTTTTGCCGACTGATTCAGATGCTATACTTGAAATTTGTTCTTTTATTTCACGGCGAGTTAATTGTGGCCCTCTTTTTTTTTTTTTCTTTTTTATTTTAAGAAAAATTATATCAAATTTTTGGTATTATCTTCTTCTTTTTTTTCGGTTGAATATTATGTTATGCTAATGAGTTCAAAAATATAAGTGGTAAAAACAAATATGAGAGACACTAGTTATGGTTAGATTATGTAAATAATATTATTATAATTATTTTTCAACAATTTATGCTAATCAAATTATACAAATAACAGTAATGCAAATTGTTCGTGTAAATTTCTTATAAAAAAATTGTTTGTGAATAATTTATATCAGCAAGAAATGCTTTGCTTATAACACTAAAAGCTCAAATCTTAAAATTATTAATTTTTTTCTACTATGTCAAACTTAAATTTTATCAACTATTTTAATTTTACAAAAAAAGAAAAAGTGGTTGTAAAAGCTTTCTTATTTGGTTCTCTAATTGCTCAAATGAAATTAGTCTTAAATTGAGACCTAATAATAAGTTTATACTTTATAAATATTAGTAGTCAAACACAAAAAAAAAAAAAAAATGTGAAGTAAAATGAGCATAACATCTAGGAATACTATCTACACATTTAAAGTTTTACACTCAATTTTTTTTAGTATAGCATAAAGATAAAACTGTAACAAGAATAAAAAATAAAAGAAATACAAAATATAAAAAGTAAATATATACTTGTGAAACTATAGCATCTCGAACCTTTTCAGAAGCTCTCGTTGCCTTTTTATTTGTAGATGTATTCTAGAGAAACTTCACAAGTCACGCATTATATAACACTCTGAAAAAAAGAATAATTTTTTTAAAATAAAAAAGTAAAGGATTTACCTCAATAACTTGAGTTTTGAACTCGTATAAATATGTCTCACATATTTTAAATATTTATCTCGTACAAAAGAATATAAAAACAAATAAAATAAAAATAGTTTATGTTTATATATACAAGTGTGAAACTCTTAGAAAAATAAAAATAAATACATGGCAAGAAAAGAAATCTTGTGTTAATAAATACATTTTAGTAAAGTTTTACCTATTTTCATTCAATTAGATATGGATATAAATTTAAAAACTATCATTTCAAGAATAAAAACTCAAAACTAACAACGTGGAGTAACATTTTAATAGAAAATATTTTATTTACTCCTAATAGCCTTCAACAGTCCAAACTCAAGGAGATTAAAATAAACAATTAGTGCAAACTCTGAATGGATGATTATCTATAAGACATGCTCTTTATAAGATATTGAAGAATTTGTTTTACTCAATCTTTTTATACGTCCACGATAAAAAAGCAATGGGAACCAGTAATATTTTTACAGTTAATGCCATATTTATTTTTGTGTAGAAAGGTTTAGGGTTGATCCCAACGTGAGTGCAATTTATACTTTAACTACTAAAATATAGAACTTATAGTTCGATTTAATTTGTATAGAATTATAAGAGTAATAAAATTTTGATATCTCTAATTAAGTTAAGACATTCTTTAGTAAATACCTTTTTTTAATATTTAGTAGATAAAACTTACATCAATTAAGAATATATTAAATATTTGTCATAAAATAATTTTTTTTTTTCACATCAAATGAAGACTTAACAAAATTTTTATCATAAAAAAAAAATCTTCCATCTATTCTTCTTTTAATATTAACAAGAGTGATAATGAAAAGTTACTGGTACTTTTTTTTCCCCCCCCACAATATCCTTCACTTCAAATTTATCTCTTTTACCATTCTTTTATCTCTTTCCCTCACTTACCTTACTTCCAATCTACAAACAAAAAGCTTATTTTTGCTTCACCCAACTAGTCATGCACCTACGATCAAGCTATCTCTCACTCTCCCTCGCTTGATGGCTTTCTCCCTTTTATCTTCCCATCGACACCAGCGTTGCTTCGTTAATATATTTCCTCCACAAGATAATCCAGATGAATATAACTTTTTGCTTTAGTAACAGTTATTGTTTTTTTCTTGTTTGATATATAATACCAGATATTGTATAACTTATTTAATATGCAATTTTTATATTAAATGAATATAGTATAATTTATATTTGTTTAAATATAAATGGTAAACCCTTTCGTGTCTCCGGAGCAAAATTAAGCAAGATAATATGACTAGATTTTTTTTTATTTTTGATTGATAAATAAATAAATATATAAAACGTAAAAATAAGTAACGTTTCTAAAAAAATTGAGCAAGACAAGGGAGCTTGAGAGGACGCTCCACTGGAACACCATATCAATGGGGTCGCTCCGGTGATCTGGTCGGTGCATGGCGGAAGGAATCGCGACGGTTAAGAAGCAAAGAACCAAAATCCGTACCTGCAGCTACCAGAAACGGGGTCGCCCACTTCCCCCAGACACCGATTTTCATTCTTGTCAGAGCTCCTCAAACTAAACCAGTCAAGGAGAGGAGGAACCCAGAACCAGCGTCCCCACATCTCATCAGGTAATTGATGCTTGAAATCCGGCGAAAGTTACTATTCTACTTTCTGTTTGGGAGTTCATGTGAATTAATGGATCAAATTTTAGTCATGGAATTGGAATCTCGGTGAGCCCTCGACTATTGGAATTTTCTATACCCTGTAATGTAGCCGTTCTTTTCTCTGTGTATCGTTCCATACTCTGTTTGGCTTGACTAGTTGTTGGTTGTAGATTAGAATAGTTTGTTGGAATTCTATTTCAATTTTAAGAATGAGTACTGTGGATACGTAATATTTGCATTATTAAGTTTTTTCTCCTTCACTACTCATGGAGAATTCTTCATAAACTTGAGCTTTTAGTATTTTTCTCTTTTGCTTTCCCTGTCTGAATCTGTTACCGTGACTGAAATTGTTTGCGATTTCTCTGGTATTTCCGGTTTAAGGGTTCTAACAAGATGCACGAAATATGTATAAACAATAGAATAGAAATTAAAGAGATAAGATGAGTCAAGGAATTTATAGAGGTTCGGCTTCAATCCAAGCCTACATCCTCTTGCTCCAGCCACCCCGGAGCAATATCCACTATCTCTGCAACACCTTTACAAGAGAGTGATCACACACTCCTTTGGTAAAGAGAAGTCTAGATTCTTGACGAATCCTCTCCCTTTCATGTATTAGATTTCACTTCTGAGGGAAGCACTCTCTTATTATTAATCTAAACAAGATAGAAAGGCTAAATTTGTTTTAATAAGAGAACATTACAATAATTACAATAATGAAGCTATAATTACCAAATTCACTGTAGGACGATAATGTGTATGCAATTCATTACCTAAAAAATAAAATTCACCTAAAATAGATGCCGATTTTGATATTTTTTTTTATATGTGGAATGCCTTAAAGTCTCTTAATTGCCTAAATCCAAGCCACTTCAACTTTCTTTTTCAAAATCTGATCACTGAAGTTAATTCCCAATACGAAGTTGTCCACTCCTTCTCTGGTTGTCACCTCTTTTCATCTGAAGTTCAAGTAGAGTCCTTGGGCTGTACCTTAATAAAACATTTGGCATTATATGTTAATAGTTACACAGTTTAATAGAGTTATACTCACACAATACATGTTATAAAACTGCTAATGCTTACTAAGAATTAATGCTATATGTTCCAAACAGAATTATTACACTTTAATTATTTTCACTACTAATTGGCACAAGTTTGACATTATTCACATCTGTATGAGCAAACATTCTCTATCCGTGGACGTTGACATATAATTGTGGAAATCATTTCCCCTGCAAATCACCATTATAAAATAATATCAGCAGCATTTCAGTATCTAAATTATTTATAACATATTAAGATTATATCTATTTCAGGCTTTACGGAATACTTTATAAGCAATCAAATTTCTAAATATGTTATGATTTATTGCTCACAATAATTAAATTGAAGAAAAACAGATAATATTTTGAAAAATTCATATTCTATTTTTTTATATTATATGTAAATTTGTTTTCTAAAGCATATTTGTTCTGAAATTTCATAATTTCAACTTCATACTATACATATCTCAATGCCATAAAAGAAAAAAAATAAAACAAAAAAAGTTGTTACCTGCTAGCCATTGAGCGACACACGACATTTAGTCACATTTAATGCTATCGTCACATAAACAACATTTGTTAAATTATTCAAGAACCTGAAGTACAGATATCTCCAAGAACAATTTACAAGTATGGAGATGAAGATCCCCCAAAATCCTACAATGAATCCCAAGGCCATGCTTATATAAAATGGTTGAGAAGATGGAATGCTCAATCTCTTCAACTTTTTGTGGCTTTTGAGTTGCTTCTTCTTCGGGACACTTTTTCTCCAGTGGCTTTCCACAAAGGTTAAAGTTTTCATCATAACATGAGGCATTAAAGCTTTGCAATTGTGTGCTGGTTGGAATTCTTCCAAATAGTTGGTTATGAGACAAATCCAACATTGTAAGACGATCAATTTAAGCAAGATTAGAAGGAATTTTACCATACAAATAGTTTCTTGATAAATCAATAAATTCTAGCGATGTTAGCCTGCCAATATTTGATGGGATGTTTCTCGTCAAATTATTTTTTGATAAATTTAAAGAAACCAATTCAACTAAATTTGTTATTTCCGTTGGAATTCTTCCTATTAACTGATTGGTTGAGAGATCAATGCCCCTTAAAAAGAATGTTGCATTATAGAACTCTTATTCAACCTTTCCACATCAATATTGCATTAAACTCAAAATGAAATTGGTTCTCTCCACCACGAATGGTAAAAAAATAACTTTTAATGAATATGTCATTTGTATAACTCTCCTTTTGACTCATTGCTGTGAGATTCTTCAAACATTTGGGAATTTCTCCTAATAGACTGTTCAAGGAGAGGTCCAAGAACTGAAGCCTTGTTAAATGACAAAAAGCCGGTGGTATGCTTCCAATGAAGCAATTAATTCTCAAGCTTAACATCGTCAACTGTTTGAATGCATTTCCCATCCAAAAAGGTATTCTCCCTGAGAATCTATTCTCTCCCACATCTAGCATCTCCAACTTTGTGAAATTCTTCAAGGACAATGGCAAGTCTCCACTCAATTTATTATTTCGCAAAACCAAATATTTAAGTTCCACGAGTAATCCCATAGAGTGAGAAACTTTTCCTGACAAATTATTGTTACTCATATCAAGATATTCTAATGATTTGAAATTATTCCAATCACAATTAGGAAACTGCCCTGATAAGTGATTGCCTGAAAGATCCAAGCCCAAACTTTCTGAAGAACTATTAGCACATGCAAACATAGCAAATGATGAAAACTTATTTCTAGATAGATCAACAGTTGCGGCTGTTTTGAAAAATGGTGGAATCGAACCTTCAAATTGATTTGAAGCCAAAGATATACGAGGGTATGTAGAAAACCCTTTTGAAGAATTTGGCATTGTGCCGGTTAAATTATTATGCGAAATATTCAAGAAACTCAACTTGGGAGAAAAGAACCAAAACCACTCAGGAACTGTATCTGAAAGTCTGGAATCAGAAATATCAAGTTCAGTGAAGGTCTTTTGAGTTCGAAGCCATTTGGGAAACTCTGGACCAAGCTCAGTACAATACATCAAATATATTCTATCCAATTGAAAAGATGGGACCCAACTGGGGCTAAATGTCAAAGTCAATGCACTGAAAGATAACTCTAAATACTTTAACTTTGACATATTAGCAACATGTGAGTCAGTGATGACACCTTTCAACTTAGAGTTTCAAGCAAGCAACAAATTTACCAGTTGACGTGGGAATCTCATATCCCTCGGTATCTCAACAATCAATTGATTGTCAGAAATGTCTAAATATGTTAAAGATGAGAATGTTGAAAGGTCAGGTATTGTACCAATGATTTGGTTTTTGGAAAGATATAGTACTTCCAGTGTTTTAGCACAACCCAATAAGTTATGGATTATCACTGGAAGTTCATTGGTCAAACTATTGTTGAATAGGTATAAGGAGCGTAAGCCGCATATCTTCCCAAATGTTTCTGGAATTCCACCTTTTATAGAGTTAGAATAAACTTCCAAAATCTCTAGCCGAGGTGGAAGTCTAGAATTTTCAAGTATCCCATTTAATTGATTATCGCTGAGGAGTAAAGTTTTTAAAGAAGAGAATTTTGAGAGATCAGGCAATCCACCAGTGATTTGGTTTCCTTCCAAATATAAGTCTTGCAATGTGGATCTACACCCTAACAGGTTTTGAATCATCAATGGAAGCTCTGCACTCAACTTGTTGTTGGACAGGTCTAATGAATTTAAGGAACATGTGTCTGGGATTCCACCTTCAGCTATTCCATTCAATTGATTTCTTGAAAGGTGTAATGATTTCAAAGATGGAAATTTTGAAACATCAGACAATGAGCCTGTAATTTGATTGTGCGTTAGATCCAACTTTTGCAAAGTGTTACTGGCACAGCCCGAGAGGTTATGAAGAATTGTTGGAAAGTCTACACTTGGACTGACATGAGAAAGGATTAACGTGCTCAAGGTACACATATTCCCCATGGATTTGAGAAAAGTAGCCAGAATGTTATTAAAAGAGAGATCTAGGATGGTAAGAGAAGAGTAGTTGAACTTTGTATGGTCTAGAAAAAACAAATCTTGATTTGAAAGTTGACAGTGACTTAAGAACAGTTCTCTTAAGTTTGGAAGCTTACCAATAATTTGCAGCAAGTATTGAGAATGATTGAAATTAGATACCGCGGAAAGATCTAGGATTGTAAGAGAAGAAGAGAAATTGAATTTTGAAGGGTCTGGAAAAAGGAGATCATCGTCTGGAAGATCACATGCAACTAGATATAGTTCTCTTAAGTTTGGAAGTTTATTAATAGTTTGCAGCCAATTATGAGAATGATTGAGATTAAGCAATGTAGACAAATCAAGAATGGCTAAAGTAGTGAGATTTGACAGCCATTGAGTATAAGCAAAATTCTCGTTATGAATTTTAAGAGCTTGATTGTACCCAAGATAAAGCTTCTGCAAGCTTGAAAGATTTTCAAGTTGGGAAGGGATTGCACCTTCCAGAGAGTTTCTAGAAAGATCAAGATGATGCAAATTTTCAAGACTTCCAAGTTGAGAAGGGATTGCACCTTCTAGAAGGTTTTAAGAAATATCAAGATGATGCAAATTTGAAAGACTTCCAAGTTGATTTGGAATTTTACCATAAAAAAATGAACACAAGACATCAAGGTATCTCAGGTTGTGTAAAGTACCAAAGGATTCGGGAATGTGGCTATATTCAAAATTATTAAAACTGAGATTCAAATACCTTAAGTGCTGCAATTCCATCAATGATGCTGAGATATTACCTCTCAAAAGACGTTTGGTTAGTCCATCATAATCATTCCAGTAAAACTCACCTTGAAGGCAGAGCATTTGGACATGACCAGTTTGGTTACTACAGCGAACACGTTCCCAACAATCTCTCTTTTCCTCTTTATTCCCCTATGAAGACAGAAGGCCACAGTCATCCACGAACCCAGCCTTTAAGTCGAGCAGTGCTTGCCTCCCCCTCTCTATGCACCCAACAGCGCTCCATGAATGGGATACAAGGAGCTGAAGCCGCAACCGAAATAGCAACAGAAGCATTGCTTGAAACAATCTGAGAAAAACTGTATTCATAATCATTCTCTTTAATTATTATAGATTGATGATATTAAATGCTACGGTAACCCACATATATATAGAGTCCGAAAGTTGGAACATTCAGGAGTATAATTATAGAAGTTATTATTTATTTCTTTTAGAGAGTAGGGGCAGACAGATTTAGAGTAAGGTGGCATTGTATAATTAGCCAAAATCATTATCCCAGTAAAATACCACTATTTCATTAGGTGGCCCACACATTTGGAATAAGTACTTAGTAACCCACATATGTAAATGTTCGTTGAATTTTTTCCATTTACTACATATGGAATTGAAATAATGGCTTGATCTCGATTTTTTTCATTAAAATAAAATGGTGATTCTAGAACTATATATAAATTGTTTTTCAAGTTAAATTTTCCTAATTTAAAGTAAATTACCCATGTATATATAAGGAATAAAATCCAACTTGGTACTTTATGAACCAAGTATTTTCTGAGCATGCCGATAAACCAAGAATCCTTATTAATGAATATCGCCTGATATAGTTTTGTTTACATGTGTTTCCCTTTTAAAGTTTTCATGTGTTTAATGTAAATTGTTTTCCTTTCTTTTATTATTTCGGCCTGTTTGGGGAATTAAAAAAAGAACCCAAATTGATATGAACAGATTCTATTTCATATAAATGATGTATGATTTAGCCTGTTTGGATTGGCTTCTTAAAAGAGAAGTTAGAAGGAGAAGAAAAAATAAAAATTAAAAAAAGAAGGAAAAGTTATTATGCTTGAATTTATTTTTAAAAAATTCTTTTATATTAGAAAATAAGAAGTCAAAAGAAGAAACTTCTCTCTAAATGTTTCTAAAAAAAATGAGGTTTGTGACTTTTATAAGTGTTTTGTCTTTTGTAAAGAAGCCAATCCAAATAATGAATTTTACATAAAAGTGTTTCTAATTTAAATTAAAAGGAGAATTACATTGGTAAAAGACAATCCAAATGGGCAAATAATTAGTTTTTTATTGAAGGAGACAACTATATATAAAATGACGGTAATTAGCTTTTTATTAGAGTGAAAAAGTTGTTGAACATACTTTTTCATCATAATTCACGATAATTAGCTTTTGGTTGAAATATATAAATCTTTTCAGAAATATATGGACCTAGATAAAGTCTTTGTAGTGGAAATTTATATAGCAAACTAAGATTAAGGTCTTTGATCAGACAAAAGCATTTATCTAAAAAGATATGGACATCATTTCTTCTAACGTTGCAATTGAAGAGTTGGTGTCTTTGAAAATTTCTATAAAAAAAGAAAAGAAAAGAAAAGAAGTCTTGGAAAATTTTATAGATCACTTTAAATTAAATGTATGATGTGACAATTTTTCTTGATATAGAATTTAAGCAAAGAAAAAAAAATTCTCTAATCATTATTATTAATCTCTCTCAAGTAATAGGGCAAAATTTTCTTTGAACGACATATTTTTATAGCAATTTTGAATCTTTAATTGGAGATCTAAATATAAAAAAGAAAAACAAATGGCACCTAATTAAACAAAACATAATTGACTGGTTTTAGATGTTAGGATAAGTGAAAAAAAAAATGTTGTGTAGGCTTTAAAAGATTAATAAATTAAAGGATTTTTCAGTCACATTTCACCATAATTAGTTAGATATTAGTTGCATAAATAAATTTGTTGACAAATACATGGATCCAAATAAAGTCTTTACATGTTAGAGCCACATATAGCAAAATAAAGATTTTTGAGAAGAAAAAACACTTTGAAATTTCTATAAAATTTAAGAAATTAAATGTAAGGTTATCCCTTTCTTAAAAATATTATGTTATGAATACTTTAAACAAAGAGATCTTCTCCCTAAAATAAATTAAAGAGTTGAGTCTTGTGACAAATACTCATCGCTCAGTCTTACTTCACTCAAGTAAAAAAACATAAAATTGCATATTGCCAATTATTAGTTTATAAAACATAGGGACCTTAATTAATAACTCTTAAAATAGTTTTGTTCTATTAAAGTTAAGAATCTCATTGCTATTATATGCCAACTAGTATTATTATTGAATTACCCTTAAATCACTACCTTTCTTATTGAAAGCAATCTCTGAAAAGTATATAGGGGACCAAGTATCAAAGCATTGATCAAAAGAAAGAGACTACAATTTTGCCGCAGTTGCCTTCAAAGAATTGCGTGTTTTGAAGAATTAGATTATCTATTTTGCAATGCAGAATAGTCAAATACCAACCTCTCCGCACCAATTTCTTTCATAACGTATCCTGTACTATAAGTAACTGGATCTTTCATGAAATTAATAGGAAACCACACATCTCATGGTTGTGGTTGGGAATGATGTGAATTTTTATCAACTGAACCAATATCATAAAATTAACAAATAAGGTCCAAAATGAAAACAGATTGAATAGGAAATGACTGAGTAAATCTTCTAGATGGCAACAGATATTACAGACTAGGCTATGGATACGAAGACCAAGAATTGTTAATGAGTTGCATGGGATTGATGGTATAGGTTTAGTTAATGGGTCACTTAGATGGATAAATGAACCCAAAACCAACTTGAAAAGTAATCTATAAGTTGCTTCACTATCATTTGATAAGACAAAAGCAAATTCATGGACTATAATTCTTCCACCGTTGCTATTCAGGAATTAGCATCTTTGAAATTTCTTCAAAACAAGAAAAGAAGGCTTTTGAAATTTCTATCGACTTTAATTAATTAAATGCATAGTTGTATGTTTTCTGAAGTTAAAAACCAGAACACTGGTTTGGAAATTTTCATTCCCCCCCCCCCCCCCCTCAAGATGGAAATAGCTAGGGATCATATCTATTACGTAAATATGTATATGGTATTGGAATTATGTCATGACATCATAATTTCTTCAAAATATGTCATGCCAAAGATTTCAAGTATTTATATGTAATTATTTTTTCTTTTTTTTTAGCCAATAGAGAGTGAAATTTAGATTTTTATTTTATTTTATAAGAATATGTATAAAATAAAAGAACCCATTTTAGTACTTGAACCAACTCTATTGTGAGCATGTGCTATGTTGATCATAATATAATTTCATATTGCCAGTGATCAGTTTATAATACATAGAGATCATGTAATGCTTAATCCATAATTCTAATAAAGTTAAACAATGTGAACTATTAGTTTTACTGATGAAAGTAATCTAAAAACGTACAATATGGGATCAATAGTAAAGCATTGATTCAAAAACATGGATTCCAATTTTTCCAAAGTTGTCATCTAAGAGTTTGTGGTTTAGAAAATTGAGAGAAAAAATTCAAAAAGAGACATTAAAAATTGCACAAACTTTAAATTAAGTGCATGATAAGAACTTGGGAAGAAAACAACAAACAAAAACTTCGAAAATTCTACAAACTTCAAATAACTGCATAAACCAAAGTAGCCTCTTTCTTCGGTTTTTCTCATGCTGTTCCTTCCAGATGGCTACAACACAAGTTAAGAAGCATAATAACAACATATATTGTTAAGTGACCAAAATGAATTTGTGAATTATTTTTGGTACCGCTGTATTTTCTAACTGCACAACTCATACAATACAAATAGGTTTAGATCGTGGGAGAGGCAGGTTACTGCTCATTTCTTTTGGGAGCGGGGACCCCAGATTTTGACTAATGTAGTTGAATAATAGTTTGATGTTAGTTTCTTTAAAATTTTACATGCCACCCTTAAAGTTTTCTAGTTAAGTATATCTAGGAAGTAAAAAATCTAGCTTGATGTCTCAACCAATTTATATTTTGTGGAAGTGATGTATAATTACTGAACATCATTTTCTTGGCTATTTTTTCAGGGAAACAACACAATCAAAGTTACCCACAAATGCAAATATTCCTTGAATTATTCCATTTACTATATGGTATTGAAATAACTCGCTTTTTATTTAAAAAAAAAAAAAAACTCAGTTCCTTGAATTATATGTAAATTATTTTCTTTTCTTCTTTTTGGAAATATAAAATGAGAGTTAAATTTTCTTAATTTACAGTAAACTGCCCACATATATGTAAGGAATAATATCCAACTACTTGGTACTATATAAACCAAGTATGCTGTGAGCATGCCGATAAAAACAAAAATATATAACGTGTGTGTGCGCTATCATAATATATAGTTTTTTCTTCATTAATTCGTCCATACAACGTATAGATATTCCAATGCTTAATCAACAGCACTTCACATAACTTTGTTTTATTTTTCATGTGTTTCCCTTTAAGGTTTTCATCTTTTTAATGTAAACTGTTTTCCTTTCTTTTATTAGTATGGCCAATTGCAAGTAATTAGTTTTTTTTTTTTTTCAGTTAGAAATATATGGGGAATAAAGAATGAATCCAAATTGATATCTCAACAAATTCTATTTCTTGTAATTGTTGTATAATTTTAACTTATCATTAAGCCACTGGATGTAAAACTAGAGTTTAGAGATTAATTTAGGTAATAATAAAGAGATTTGAGATTATTTTTTTTGTAGTAAAAAAAAATTATTCTATCAATTAACATATTGAAGGACATAATTATAATTTTACTTATTTAGTTTTATGTTGTTAGGTTGAATATATAACTTGACAAATACATGAACTCAAATGAAGTCTTTGCGTTGGAGCATATAGAGCAAAACTAAGGACTTTTGAGGAGTAAATTCTAAAATTAAATTAAAAAATTATCTATAAGATGATTTTAGTACAATTTGATAAGTCAAAAGTATTCATTTCCAAAAACATTATAGTTAGAGAATTTTTTAAAATTTTAATAAAATCAACTAACTTTATTAGTATGTATAACTTGGTTAACGTCTTATAACTTTAAGCAAAATAAATAAATAAATAAAAGAAGAATAAATTTATAAAATTGTCACATCTTTTATTTTTAGTTTTTAGTGTATTTTAGAAAACTATTTTCAATGGAAACATTTTCATTTTTGTTAAAGTAAATATGTTCTTCATCATTTTTATTTTGAATTTTTCATATTGATTGGAAATAAACAAAAAATATAAAAAAGACTATAGCTAAACTAAAGCAAACAGGCCCTAAAATATATAGATAATTCAGAGCCTATATTCTTATGATTGAGCCTCAGAATATTCAAGTACTAATTGACCCTTTCATCTCTAATTGCATTAACCAATTTGTAATACAAGTTAACTGGATCCTTCTTGAAATAGAAACCTCACATTACATTTATGATAGATTTCATTATATGCAGAGGTGATTAATCTCTAATATATGAAATTTTTCCCGAGGTTTGGTGAAATGTCAAGAAATTGATCAGTAGCCTATTGATAGCAACACAACAGAGGATAATGTATCTTGGGCTATACGGTGAGTATCGTTTTCACTCAAACGCATATTATATTTTATAGCATCTGCTCTTTGGTGCAGTAAAGACTCGTTCATGCAAAAAAAGATTAGTAGCAACGCCGTAAAGAGAACGCTCATAAATGCTTTAACGAATTTTTTGGTGTAGAATTCAGGCACTAGTGATGACCAACATTCTTGAAGTTTATGGTTATTGATTAATGTATCTTCTCATTGAGAGCTCTTTTTCAATGTAACGTATTGATTAGGATATTATCAATATGGATGGATATTAATATTTGGCCAACATTATAGCCATGGATTCTGGACATGGCCTGTAAATAAGAAATTGACTTAACATGTATTCCTGTTAGATATTTAGTAAAATATAGATTTTATTTGGTTGATTTGGGTTTTGAGAGTTTTCTCTTGGTCTACCCCGAAAGGATTGGTGATGAGCTATAGGTTAAGTCTTTCTAAACCCAGTAAGATTCCGACTGTTGAAAAGCTTCTCCTTGGTTTTTACATATGACTAATCAATATATTGGGAAGTAATTTTGAATAAAAGTATTTTAATAATTAGTTTATTTTTTGTATTTCTTTTAAAAGATTTCTACCTCCTCCCCAATTGACACAATTGGTCTCTTCTTTTTTAAGTCTAAGCTTCTATAATAAATTGGAAATAAAATTGTTTGTCTCATTTTCTCTCTAAGGCCTTGTCTCATAGTTAGTTTAATTAATTATACTTTTATTTTATTTTATTCATTTTTAGTATTGTTGTGCCTTGAACAATGAATAATATAATCCGAAATTTTATTCTTCTACTTCCTTTTTGGCTTCAGAATTTTTAGTAAAATCAATTTGAAATGGAAAAATTGAATTAATGAATATAAAAGTCAAGAATTTACTAGCAAAACCCAGTTTATTTATGAATGAGCAAAGTCTTTTATCTAATTTTTTGTTATGTTATTATCTTGTGTGTCACTCTCCAATTTTGTCTACTTATTTTCATTATAAAAGTACAAAACTTTGAAATTTAATTTGGAGCTCTAGAACATAAAAGTAAAAAGTCGTTCCTAACTCTTAAGCATATTGATAAATAGTTAAGTCTCTTAAATATATTGATAAAAATTCAACATCTAGCAGTATGTATGAAGAAGATTTTATTATGAGAAACTATATTTATTTTGGTAACGACACATTTTTATAATAATTTTAAATCTTTAATTGGAGGTCTAAATATAAAAAGGAAAAAAAATAAATGGCACCTAATTAAACAAAACATAATTGACTGGTTTTAGAATATGTTGTGTAGGCTTTGAAAGATTAACAAATTAAAGGATTTTCAGTTACATTTCACCATAATTAATTAGATATTAGTTGCATAAATAAATCTCCTGATGATATATGGACTCAAATAAAGTTTTTGCATATTAGAGTCACATGTAGCAAAAATAAAGATCTTTGAGAAGAAAACAAACTTCTGAAATTTTTATAAAATTTTAGTAATTAAATGTATAATTATCTCCTTTTTTTTAAAAAAAAATACCATTATAAATACATTAAACAAAGAGATTTTCTCCCTAAAATTAATTGAAGGGTTGAGTCTTGGGACAAATACTCGTTACACAGTCTTACTTCACTCAAGTAATATATATATATATATATATATATATATATATATATATATATATATATATATATTCCCAATTATCAGTTTAGAAAACATTGAGACCTTATAAAGCTTAATCAATAACTCCTAAAAGTTTTGTTCTATCAAAGTAAAGAATTTCATTGCTATTATATGCCAACTAGTGTTATTATTAGATTACCTGTAAAACACTGTCTTTCTTATTGAAAGCAATTTCTGAAAAGTAAATAGGGGACCAAGTATCAAAGCATTGATCAAAAGCCATGGATTACAATTCTATCGCAGTTGTTTTCAAAAAATTAGTGGCTTAGAAAATTAGAAGCAAAACAATAAATGAAAGAAACTTTTAAAATTCTTTAGATTTTAAGCAATTCAATTGCATGTTTTGAAGAATTAGATTATCTATTTATAACCAGAATATTCAAATACCAACCTTTGCACACCAACTTTCTTTCATAACATATCCTAACAAATAACATAAAATTACATGTATACCCTAACAAATATTATAGACTAGGCTGTGGATACCAGGACCTAGAATTGTTAACGAGTTGCATGGGATTGATGGTATAGGTTAAGTTAATGGGTCACTTGGATGGATAAATGAACCCAAAACCAACTTGAAAAGTAATCTATAAGTTGCTATCCAAAAATTAGCATCTTTGAAATATCTTCAAAACAAGAAAAGAAGGCTTTTGAAATTTCTATCAACTTTAATTAATTAAATGCATAGTTGTATGTTTCCTAAAGTTAAAAACCAGAACTCTCTGGTTTGGAATTTTTCATTCCCCCCTTTCAAGATGAAAATAACTAGGGAACATATCTATTACATAAATATGTATATGGTATTGGAATTATGGCATGATATCATAATTTCTTCAAAATTTATCATGCCAAAGATTTCAAGTATTTATATGAAATTATTTTTTTCTTTTCTTGTAGCCAATGGATTAAAATTTGGATTTTTGATTTTATTTTATAAGGATATGTATAAAAAAAAAAAAAAAAAAACCATTTTAGTATTTGAACCAACTCTACTGTAAGCATGTGTTGCGTTAATTATAATATAATTTCATATTGCCAGTGATTAATTTATAATACACAGAGACCATGTAATGCTTAATTAATAATTCTAATAAAGTTTAAATAATGTGAACTATTAGTTTTACTAATGAAAGCAATCTAAAAAAGTACAATATGGGATCAATAGTAAAGCACTGATCCAAAAATATGGATCCCAATTTTTTCAAAGTTGCCATCTAAGAATTTATGGTTTAGAAATTTGGAGGAAAAAAGACTAAAAATTCTACAAACTTTAAATAAGTGCATTATAAGAGCTTGGGAGCAAAACAACAAATAAAGAAGACTGAAAAAATTCTACGTACTTCAAATAAGTGCATAAATCAAAGTAGCCTCTTTCTTTGTTTTTTCTCGTGCAGTCCCTTCCACAAGTTAAGAAGCATAATAACAGACCAAAATGAATTTGTTTATTTTTGGCACCTCTATATTTTCCAATCGCACACCCCATACTGTTCAAATAGGTTTAGATCATTGGAGAGGGAAGGTGTGATTAGTAATTATGAGATGTGTCAAAAGAATTTACTTGGACCATTTCTTTTCGTACCTTTAATTTTTCTATTTTTACCCACTCGTGTTAGAGTTTAAAGGCAGGGAGTTTGAAATTGTTGTTGTGCTCTAAAGGCATGTTAATACTCGAACTCTGTTTTGTGTGGTTTAAGAAAACCCTCTCAAAATCAAATAGCAAAACATGTGTGGCATCCATTAATTATTTACCTTACTATCAAAATTGGCTACTGCGCTTACTTTTTGTCTCAACATTTACTTTTGCATGAGTAGGAATGTTGCTCCTTGGTTACAATAAAGGCGCCCCTACTTAAAAGAAAACACTTTTAAAATCAGTTAGAAAAAGTTTTTAAAATCATTTTCTATGTCAATTTAAAATCAAACCAGGTAAAAAGTCCAACTTTTAAAATTGGTTGCCCAAGCTAACCAATTTAATAGGTTTTATAAATATTTGAAATAATTCAAAATCGGTTGACCAGATACAACCGATTTCTTATTTTGTTTCTTATTAAATTTTTTATTTTAATTACTTACAAAATAGTATATAGTTTTAATCAATTTTAATATATAAAAGATTTTATAAAATCAGTTGACAAAAGAAACCGATTTTATAAGTTTTTTTCTTATTAAATTTCTTATTTTTAATTTAATTATTTAAATCACTTACAAAATCAGTTTGCATTAAGGAATTTTAAAATTTTTATTCTAATTTAAATTTAAAAAATATGAACATTTAAGATTGGTTAATTATAAAACAGATTTTAAAAATACATTTAAAATTGATTTATTTGCAACTGATTTTAAAATATTTGCACAAAATTTTAAAAATGACATCGCATTTTTCTCAAATTGATTATTTTTCAACCAATTTTAAATTCAGTTTTTAATTAATATTTTTGTACTAATGAGAATAGGGGTTAAGAAAGAACCAACTATGTTTGGGTGGGTTTCAATTGTATGTTTTCATTTTAGTAATAATGGATTAGAACAGAAAAATTTATATGGTACCATAAGAAATGCCCCAAATTTATTAGTAACCTATTGGCAGCAAAGTCCATTACTGAGAGACCTCTTTGCCAACCAATTGGGCCTCCCTTATTGGTGATAGCAACAAGCATCTCTCATTATATCTGTTAAAGGGAAAGCACATTCATACTCCTCAATGAGTTTTTGTAATTAGTGTTAATAACTCACTCTCCCACGCCATCTATCAAAAAAGAAAAAAGAATATAGAAAATGTTTTATCATTCCTTCACCAGTTCAAACCTTGGGAGAAAGAATAACTTGGAAAGGCAGCTATTCTGGTACAGTGAACTGTTTCCTTAAACCAGTTTAAACTATTACGTTTGTTGGTAGGCTAGTTTATCTATAGAGTATAGGTGTTAGTTATCTGCCAGAACTTTCCAGTTTCTAGGCAAGAAGTCTACAATCATCCGAATGAATTAGGAGATCAAGTGCTTTTTTCGAATAAAAAAGAGATGCAGGAAATATAATTACAGTTGAGTAGAAATTGAAGAGTTAAGGAAAGAGAAGACCAGTCAAAGAATTTATAGAGGTTCGGCTCCAATCCGAGCCTACATTCTCTTGCTCAAGCCACCCTTGAGCTATCTACTACATTTTTGGGCACTTTGCAAGCCTTTACATGAGAGTGATCACACACTTATTTCCTAAGAGGATTTTACAGGAAGAACCTTGTTTTATAAGAAGATAGAAAGCCTAAATCTCTTTTGAGAGTACTGAATCATAAAGGCAAAGGAAGCTTAGAATTGCGATGAACTATTTTGATATCTTCTCTTTTGCCTTGAAGTCTTCTTGTTGGCAGCCACAATTGAGTATTACTCTTTAAGGTTTAATGGAATTCTGAAGCCGTTTACTGGTTTCAATTAAAATTACTGACTTATTTTTATATCACAATAAGAAGTATCTCTCCAATTTGAAATATTTGCAACTCAAACACACATCATATAATTTTGTTATAATTACACAGTAAAACTACATTACAATTTCATATTATTATATTCACAAAATACATGCATGATATAAAGCTGTTGTTTCCATTCAAAAAAAAAAAAACAAAAAGCATTACTGCTATATATATTCCACATAAAATTTGTATACTTTAATAATTTTCATTATTAATAAGCTAAAATTTGAAATCATTCCTATGCGCACAAGCAAATATTCTGTCTGCGCACAATGGCATAGAAAACATTTCCCCGGCAAATCTCTGTCATAATAATATTAGCAACATTTCTGTTTTGTGGAAATTGTTTATAAATAAGCCATTAATAAAACTAAAATGATTTTAGAATTTAAGGATCACAATCACTCAAATGAATGAAGAAAATTAATACTATATAATAACATTCATGTTCTTATTAAGGAACACTTATCAGTTATGATCAATTAACTCATATTAACTGCATCTTTTTCTTCTATAAATAATAATTATTGTTTTTACTAGAGTTTCAAGTTGGATTTTAAGTTGTCTACAGAAATAGTCAATGAATTAATATGTTCTCCTGCAGAAAAAGGAAATGAAAGAGGGAGATGAGTGTGGAAATCTACACTGACACTCAAGGATAAGACGGGAATGAGGCCTTTTTATAGCTCAGCCGTTTAAGGATGAGACGGTCTTGAACCCAGGATGAAGAAACTGCCCAGATTGTATGGGGAGTTGAACCACTAAGTTACACCTTCAATTTTTAAGAAGTTAATTTCTCTCTATTATCAATTTATATCAGATAGTTGATTAGATTTACCCCACATTCTATTTAGTTAGTGTGGTTTTGCTCCATTTACAGTCCAAATTGGTGAAATTGCTTCGATATCAGATCGAGTAATAGTGTCCAGGCTCTTCAACAGCACAATTAAGAAGCTTTCAAAAGTCGCTCATGAGGCCAGCAAAGGAGACAATTCCAAAGCTTTAGCTCTGTGCAGATTGATGATTCATCAATTGGCCACTGGTGAGAAGGTTTGGAAGATTTGAAGTGAGCTCTTCCTCTCTTTTGCTTTTGTGTATAGCAATGGTTATAATTAGTGCAAATTGGAAACTTATATTATTTCTAACATCACGAATACATAGAATCTATGAATAAGGCACATGTAGCTAAAATACTCAAGATGAAAGCTTTATTCCTCAAATTAAAGAAATTGAAACACATTTTTTTTTTGGGATTTTCATGGGAAGGTATCTCTTTCTAGATGATCTTAAAGGTACAACCCTTATTGACCTAATGCTGGAAAAATATCCAGGAATAAGAACTTTAGCTAGCTTGAAAAGCTAAACCCTTAAATTATTGAAATATAGATTTTAATTTGCTCAACACAATCTATTGTTGGATGAGTTGAGATTTTTCTATCCTAAGGAGAACCATTAAGTCTAATTGGAATGTGGAGGTAGGCAACCCCCCTTGCAGGGCGATGGTTTAGGCTTGGTACATTGACGATTTTTCGGATCACATCCAGAGTTTACAGGCCCTGTTTTATGGTTTGGTGGTTCTGGTGTTGGTATGGGAAGGCATTCACTTTGGCTGACGCCACATTCAGCACCTCCAGGTGGGTGAACAAAATCAACAAACCCATCCAAACGCCTCTCAGTATCGGCATACTTATCTCCTGCATTATCAATTCAGAGTTCAGAATGATGAGAAAAGAAAAAAAACCAAGCGAAACGAATCAAGGATATAAATGTACATGAACTAACACAATTACCATTATGGGTCACCACTCGAGCAAAAGTTGTAGAGGAGAAGAAGATGATGGACGCAAAAACTAAGAATGTAACAAGAATGGTTTTCATGATTTGAGAATATTATAACTTGAGATAGAATTGATTGATTAATTTGCCTTGTGCATGCATACTCTAGGCCATCATGTATTTATAGTCTCAGGGTAAATAGAGAGAATAAAAGATGCCAAATGAGGGATGGATTTCGTTTTCTTACTCAAGTTGTCAACATTGGCGGGCCGTTATCAAGCACTTTCCATGAAGGTTCCATGTCCAATGATTAAATTATGGGTAAAGAGTAAGGAAAATGATATCAATTATATCACAATATGACAACTTATTTTTCACCGATGACGATGTAACATAGTATATGTTATGCAAGCTATGAGATGAATTGCATTTATTTTGGAGTAAATATATATTTTTAGTCATTGATACTTAAAACTTTAATCAGTTTGGTCTTTCATACTTTAAGTTTATTAATTTAGTTTCTCACACTTGAAATTCTAATCAATTTCGTCTTTCACATTTCAAAATTTCTATTATTTTCGTTCTTTAATTAAACTTGTTAAATTTATTAATTTAATCCCTCATACTTCAAAAATATTGATAGATTCAAGGAACTAAATCAATATAAATTTTGAAGTGTGAGGAACAAAATTAATTAGGATTTTAAGTATGAGGGGTTAAATTAATAAATTTAAAGTATAAAAAAATAAATTAATTAAAGTTTTAAGTGTGAGAGACCAAAATGAGTATTTACTCTTTATGTTATTCCTTCATCTGAAAGAAACTCCAAAGTTTCCTTCCTAGTTGAACTTATTACGTGGAAGTGTGTTTATGGATTGTACAGAAAATTGTGTTGTGACTTACATTGGGTGGCTTGTTCTTTGAAATATTTACGACAACACCAATTTCAACACATTTTAAAAAGAACATAGTTTAGTAGGGATTGGTATAATGTATTATGTAAGTCACTTGGTGAACCACATTTATTTTATCCCTTTTTAAAAGAATCTTCGAAAGTGGAGAGATCTTGCAGTGTTTGCTTCAAAAGGAGGGGAGGAGTCTCTCCTTGTTTGGTTTGTAAGTGAAGAGGAGGGAAGGGAAGGGAATGAGTAAATTTCCTATCATAATCTTATAAGTGAGAAAGAAAGATAAAACACATGCATATATTTGTAAAAATGTGCAAACAATTCTCTCCCCTCTAAGACTCTCCAATTTTGGGGGTGAAGAAATCCATCCCCTCCCCTTCTAAAGTTTGAACCAAACAAGCTATTTCGTAAAACACCCCTTTCCTCCCCTCCAAACCCCCCCAACCAAACACTGCAGGGAAGATGCCAAATGAGTGATGGAGTTTTGTTTTCTTACTCAAAATTTCAACATTGCTGTGCAATAATTAAGAAAGCCTGTCTTTGAAGGTTCAGTATCACGAGTATTGATTATAAAATGGGTGATGGAATGACAATTAACATACTAAAGACACAACAATGGAGACAAGTAGGCAACTTGTTCTTCTTATTTTGTTTTCCTAGTCAAGATTCAAGATTGGCATGCCGTGTGCAATAAGATGTCTTTTCAGGTTCAGTATGAAGGACTGTCCTTGAAGGTTCCATGCTCAAGGGTTAAATTATGGGGGAAAGAGTAAGGAAAATTATACCACGATATGACCAAGAAACAATTTATTTTTCTTTGATGAGGATGTACTTTCATTTATTTTATTCCTTGATAAGAAAGAAACATCAAATTTTCCTTCCTAATTGTACTTGAAACTAACTGTCATGACTCAATAGAAAAAAGGTAGTGCAGTAGCATCTGTATAATGTGTTCTGTAAGTCACGCGGTGGACCATATTGATTTGATTCCTTTCTAAAAGAATTTTTAAAGTGGAGAGAAGGAAAGATGCCAAATGAATAGTGGAATGATATTAATATATAAGCACACGTCAATAGTAATATGTGGACCACTTCTTGTTTTGTTTTCTTACACAAATCTTCAACATTAATTGGTGTGCAATAAAAAAGCCTGTCGTCACGGGCACTGTCCTTGAAAATAAAAAGTCTGTTCATGTAATGTACAGGAAACTTTTTGGTATTTGAATAATTATTATAACTCAGATCTCTGACTCATGGTTGACTTGTGCTTGGCCAATATACCAAGTGACCTCGCAAGGGCCCCTACATGCTGGATTCCATGAGGCGGCGTCTTTGACTCACTTGTGCTTGGCCAATATACCAAGTGACTCACAAGGGCCGCCCCTACACGCTGGCTTCAATGAGGCCGCATCTTTGACTCCAATTCCTCATTGGGGAAAGTTGTATGCATACGTTTTTAGGCATGTCTCAATGTACACTCTTTGATTTTAGTTTATTTATATGGATAAAATTATAAAAAAAAAAGATATAAAAAATATATATAAAAATGAGTATATATATATAGATGTGTAGCACATCTCGTCCTCATCATCCACAAATATAGAGTTCAAATTGATTATCTCCTACTCAATTTTTGAAGAATATAAAAAAGTCATAAAAGCAGTAGCTAGGTTTTAGATACAAAGCAGTGATACAAATAGGGATATTTATAGCTATAGGTTACAGTGGTATTCTTGTAAATATCAACCGACTTTTGATGGGTTGGTTACTCATATTGGTCCCTTTGATTATGGGCCGAACCAGATCCATATTAATTAAAAACAAGAAAATTCATAGTCTTTAGTTATATCTCTTCTTGTAACACTAATGTTAATATAAATTTTTTCTCTTTTGTGATAACCAATTAAGGAGAGTTAAAAAGTTCTTAACAACAATTAAAAATTACTTGCTTTAAAATTTCATAGTTTCAATTTTGTACTAGTCTAAATACTAGAGAAGAGTAAAAAGCACTTACCTCCTAACCATTAAGCCACTCATGATATTTAGCCACAGTGATTACTAACATCACATACATAACATTGATTAAATCATACAAGAACTGAAATATGTATATCTTCGAGAATGATTGGCTGCTATGGAGCTAAAGATTCCACCATAGTGTTAAGCAAGTTTGCTTTGCAATGTATTGAAATTCATTTGTCATTTCCGTGTATATTTAAGTTATTTGTTTCCTTCTGATATGAGATTTATTTGTGATATACTTAAAAGAGAGAGATGACAAATTACAATATTGTGTGGTCGGGTCCCAAATTAGATGGGAAACTTGATTATAGTTATTGGGAGATTTTGATGTCTACTCACCTCAAGGCTCATAATCTTTGGAGTTTAGTTGAACCAGGCTTGCAAGAAGGAGCTGATGCAGCTGCTCAAAGGAAGGACCAGTTAGCATTGTCCCAGATTCACCAAGGTGTAGATTACTCAGTTTTTGCTAAAATTGCTAATGTCAAAACTGCTAAAGAAGCATGGAATATCTTGAAGCTAGCTTACAAAGGTGCAGATAAGGTCCAAAAATCCAAATTGCAGTCCTTGCGTAGAGAATATGAAAGGTATGAAATGTCTAGCTTAGAATCTATTGAGCAATATTTTTCTCGTGTTACTGATTTTGTTAACAAGATGAGAGTATACAGAGAAGACATACTTGATAGCCAAGTGGTGGATAAAATTCTTTGCACCATGCTTATTAAATTTGATCATATTTTGACTAGAATACTAGAGTCACATGATACGGAGACAATGACTGTGGCAAAGTTGCAGGGAAGCATTGAAAGTCATGTGAGCAGAATATTAGAAAAGATAGGTGAATTTTAATAATGTTGCAGATTATAATCAAAATGCATATGGTAGAGGTCGTGGTTTTAATAGCAGAGAGACGAAATTTTAGAGGTAGAGGTAAAGGAAGCTTTAGAGGAAGATCTCGTGGCAATAATTCTAATCAGTGGAGAGACGACAATTCTAGAGCATGTAGTTAAGGGAGAGGAGCAAATAATTTTGGGTTTACTAGTCGAGGAAGAGGACGAGGTAATCAATATCAAGATAGATGTAATTTGAATTGTTTTAATTATGAAGGTATGGACACAAAGCTGCTGATTTTAGATTTAGATCTCAGAACAATTACTAGCCTAATGTTGCAGAAAATTAGTACCAAAATACTAGTGAGACTTCTAATATAGAAAGTTTATTTCTAGCAAACAACTCTTTTGTGGAAGATGAAAATATCTGGTATTTAGATTCTTGTTGTAGTAATCATATATGTGGGAATAAGAAGTTATTTTCCTCTTTGGATGAAAGTGTCTAGTCAACAGTTAAATTTGGGAATAATACATATCTATTAAGCTAAAGGATAGTTCTCAAAACTTTATCTCTGATGCTTTCTATGTTCCTGGTCTTCATCTTAATTTACTGAGCATGGGACAACTATTAGAGAAAGTTTATCACATGCATGTTCATCATGGTTCTTGCATCTTGATGGATAAGAGTGGAAGATTTTTTGCAAAGGTAAAGATGACACCTAATTGTCTATTCCCACTAAAACTTCATCATGAAAAATTTTCTTGTTTGAGTTCCATAATACTTGATGCAAATTGGCTATGGCATATGTGATTTGGATATTTTCATTTCTCTAGGCTAAATTATTTGTCAAAGAAGGAACTAGTTTCTGGCTTACCTATTGTGAATATTCCTAACCATGTATGTGAAACATGTGAGTTGGGAAAAAAACACATGGATGTATTTCTAATTAGAAGATCTTGGAGAGCAAAGAAGCTGTTGGAGATTATTCATTCAGATCTATACATTGTGGAAGTTCCATCCAACAGAGGTTGTAGGTATTTTATTACTTTTATTGATGATTTTAGTAGAAAGGCATGGATGTACTTTCTCAAGTAGAAATCAAAAGCTTGTTAAGCTTTCAAATCCATCAAGGCATTTGTAGAAAAGCAAAGTGGCTGCAAAATTAAAGCATCAAGAATAGACAGAGGACAAGAGTATCTTGCTTGCATAGAGTTCTTTGGGGAACATGGAATTCAACATCAATTAACCTCCAAGTACATGCCTCAACAGAATGGAGTAGCAAAAAGGAAGAATAGAACTATTATGGATATGGTAAGATGCATGCTGAGATCTAAACAATTGCCTAAAGAATTTTGGGCAAAACCTGTTGCTTGTGTAGTTTATATTTTAAACAGGTGTCCGACAAAAAGCCTTAATGACACAACACCTAAGGAAGCATGGAGTGAGAGGAAACCATCAATTCGGCATCTCAGAGTCTTTGGGTGTATTGCTTATGCCCATGTACCATATCAACTAAGGAAGAAGTTGGATGACAAAGGTGAGAAATGTATTTTTATAGGCTGTAGTACAAATTCAAAAGCCTATAAATTATATAACCCAAAAACAAAAAAAGGTGATTATCAGTCGTGATGTAACATTCAATGAAGAAGGAATATGGGATTGGTCTTCAAATGCCCAAGGAGAGCCAATAGTGATTTCAGAAAGTTATGAAGAAGAAAGCACTCAGGTAGATCAAGTACCTCAAACAAAGACATCCAGTAGACCCCAAAGACATCGCCGGTTACCAGCCAGATTGGGGGACTATGTGACAGGTACTAATAATGATCCTTCTGATGAAGAGGTTATCAATTTCGCTTTATTTGCAAATTGTGAACTAATTAGTTATGAGGAAGCATCAAATGACTTGAAATGGAGAAAAGCCATGGATGAAGAAATATATGCAATTGAAAAGAATGACACATGGGAGTTAACAAATTTATCTGCTGATAAAGAGCCTATAGGAGTAAAGTGGGTGAACAAGACAAAATACAAGCCCAATGGTGAGATTGAACGTTTTAAAGCTAGATTGGTTGCAAAGGGATATAAGCAAAAACCAGGTATTGATTATTTTGAGGTATTTGCACCTGTAGCAAGATTGGATTCTATTTGCATGATTATCTCTCTCTCTGCTCAAAATAATTGGAAGATTTATCAAATGAATGTTAAATCTGCATTTCTAAATGGTACTTTAGAAGAAGTATATGTTGAGCAACTTATAGGGTATGAAGTTAAAGGAAAAGAAGATAAAATTTACAAGTTAACGAAAGCACTGTGTGGATTGAAGTAGGCGCCAAGAGCATGGTACAAAAGAATAGATTCACACTTCATAAAGCATAGTTTTGAAAGGTGTCCTTTTGAGCATACTTTATATGTTAAGTTTGTTGAACCTGGTAATATTTTAATTGTCTGTCTTTATGTTGATGATTGATTTTACTAGGAGTAACTCAAAGATGATTAATGAGTTCAGGGAGGCTATGGTAAAATCCTTTGACAAGATAAATTTGGGTTTAATGTATTATTTTCTTAGAATTGAGGTAATTCAGCAGGATGATGGTATTTTCATTTCCCAAAGGAAAGCTAATGATATTTTGAAGAATTTCAAGATGTAGAATTCCAAGGCAATTTACACTCCAGTTGAAGAGAAATTGAAGCAAGTGAGATAATGTAAAGGAAGACCTGTGAATCCAAGTTACCACAAGAGCTTAATTGGAAGTTTGAGATATTTAACTACAACCATACCATATATTGTCTTTGGAGTTTGATTGCTTAGTAGATACATGGAGGAGCCTCGCACATGCCATTTGCAAGGAGCAAAGAGAATCTTTCGATATATCAAAGGTACTTTGAATGAAGAAATTTTTTATGCAAGTATTAATCTTGTGAATCTTGTTAGCTATACAGATAGTGATTGGGGTAGAGATAAAGAAACAAGAAAAAACACATTAGGATATGTTTTGAATCTTGGGACTAGCGCAATATCATGGTTTTCAAAGAAGCAACCAGTCGTTGCATTATCTGCAGTTGAAGCAGAATACATTGCAACAGATAGTTGTGCTACACAAGCAGGAAGAATACTTGAAGTGTTACATAAAAGGCAAGACACTCCCACAAAGATATTTGGTGATAATAAATCTACTATTGCATTGTACAAAAATCCAGTTTTTCATGGGCGATCCAAGCACAGACATTCAGTTTCACAAAATTTGTGAGCTAGTAACTGAAGAGGAAGTAGTGATTAATTATTGTCATATTGAAGAACAAGTTGCAGATATTTTTACAAAGCCATTGAAGTTTGAGTTATTTCACAAATTAAAGAAGTTGTTAGGGATGATGAATTTTTACCAACTTGATTTAAGGGAGGCAATGTTAGAAAAATATTAAATCAAGTTTTCCACCACCTGGAGTGCACAACCGACCTGCTGCGCTGAAGAACTTGAGCTGCTAGCCAAAAAAACCCCACGTTAAGCAAGCATATTCAGCTGTAAAGAAGGATGACATCCACCGCTTGACCACAACCAACATTACAACCAATTAAAGCTTGACCACAGCCAACATTACAACCAATTAAATGTATTTACTTCATGGTTAAGCTAAAGTGTTGTAGTGTTTTTGAGGTCTATCTATATGTATGAACACCGAAACCAGAATATATGAATATGATTTGAAAATTCAGTTGCTAAAATCAAGTTTTCTCTCTTCCTCTACTCTCTCTTTCGGTGTGCGTGAGTTATAGTTTGTTATTCTGCCATACTTGACATCAAGAACTTGTCTTCCCTACCCCTCCTTTCCCACCTAGCATGTAATATTTCCTCTGAGTCCTAGAGACCATGTCATCAAACCCTGCTACAGTTTCTGCAGGAGAAGCCACTGATCTCACTGACAAAAAATTAACACCCAAAATCATTTGATTTTACCATTTTCAATAGGGTCATAATAGAATCACCAGCAGCACAAATCCAACATCAGAATATATTTAACAAGCCGAATAAAAACAATGAATAATCCAAAAATTGGAGACAAACTGATAGGCACCGGAAAGAGAGAGAGGGAAATAGAAGATTTAGAAAGAAGAACTCGAAGTGAAGATTAGAAGGATAATACTGAGAACCTTGAAATGATTTTCTGCTAGGTTTTCTTGGGACAGAAAATGAAATAAAGCTCAAGCCTTTGGTGGTGAGAAGAAGAGCGGGTGGCTTGAGGATTCTCGGTGCGTAGGAGAATACACCCGCTACCGCTAGAGAATTTCTGGCAGTTAAACTGCGAAGAGAAGATGAAAAGGGGGAGACACAAGACTGAGTAGCCATGAATAGCAAGATTGTATTTGCAGCGGGCTCTACTAGCACGAACAACTAGCTTATACGCCTTTTTTTTAAAAAAAAATTATCAAAACTAAATTAAAAAAAAAAAAAAGAAATTGGCAAGTCATTGAGACTATTCCCCGTCTCTTCTTTATACATAAATGGGGCATTGTGTTAGAAAAGGTCAGGAGTATGTTAAGCACTCTAAAAAATTATTAACGTTGATGGGTTAAAGACTAAAAACATTATAAATTTGTTTTCATGAAAGCATATAAATTAATTTTTTTTTCTTTAACATTATGTATGTAAATTCATTTTGTGCAAATTGTTGATTGATTAAGATTTATATAATAATATATAATACTTATAGTAATATCTTTAAAGTTCTCAAAATTAATCAATTAGATGGATATAATTAAGTTATTTTTAAATTGTTTTTATTAAATAATTAATTAATTAATTATGATATTAAATTATATTTTCAGTAAATGATATCCATTTGTAATTAATAATTTATTTTACACATTACAAACCTTTAACAACAGTACTAATTGAGATTAAAAAAAGAAAAACACTCTACCCATTGATAATCCTTTAAAGTATTGATCACAATTTTTTCATATTCTGTCATTTTTATTTGTATTTTTTAATTATTCTTTATTATATTTTATAGCAAGTATACATATATTTATAGGCGTCGGTCTTAATAATAAATAATTAAATAAATAATACTTTATTTTTATTTAGATTCTTTAATTAACTAGAATCAAATAGTTATAAATTAAAAATTTGTTCTTTTGCTATTATCTTCCATCAGTGAATTAGTAAATTATTAAGTTTTATGGACACTTAGAAGTTTTTTTTTTTGGATTTTAGGATTTATTTTACTATTTGTAGAGATCAAAATATATTATAGAAAATATAACTTGCGAGTAGCGAGCTCAAAATCTAGTGTTAAAACAAATCCACCTCTAATAATGCGTTTCCCGTGTTTTTTTTTTTTTCTCTTTTAATATTTTTGAAATAACAAAATTGCATTGAAAATTTCTTTTGACTCCCATGTACTTCTAATGCACAACCACAATAAAAACTTAACCAATCTCATTAATTATTATGCATTTACACTTGGTTTCCTTCCCTATGCATTAATCTATGTATCCACTCTATATATCACTTTGGAATACACTTTTTTTTTAATCTCCAGTTGGCAATTTATTAAAGAGAATCAGCTAACAGTACATCTACAAGCCAAGTTGGTGGATTGTTTATCCAACACACATTGCAATTCAAAGTTCTACCATAATTGGCTAAGTGATGGGCTACTTGATAACACCACGTATAAAATGACAATGAAAATAAGACAAAAGAAATACATTAATTCCTTTCTTCTTGTCTAATTACTCTACTATTCATGCTAGTATTTGGTTTTCCAAAATACATTAATTCTTTAAATTTCTATTTTTATATTTTCTCATTAAATTCTCATTCATGATTGATTCAAAATGTATTATCTCTCTTTTGTTCTTTTGTGATACACACGCACTCTCTTTTTTGGAATCTTAGAGATTTAAATTTGCTTGTTTTCTACCATTAAACATAATAGTCATATTCATCTAGAAATGTGTATTGAATAAGAGAGAATAACAATCTAATTATAAAATGAAGCTTACCATATCAGAAATAACAACTAAAATTTCACCTAAAACAATAGCACAAATGATTGCTAAATTATCAACCCAAAAAAGAGAATAACACATAATGACCAAATGAGGTAAAAATGATTGTATGATAATTGGACAATCATTTGTATTCTATTTTATGTAAAATTTCAGTATATTATCTTTAATGTGATAAGTTTTATTGTGCATGGTCAGATTATTAAATATAAATGTCATCTTGAATGTGCAAAAATGAACAAGTCTAGTTTTGAGTATCGAAGACACATAGAACTAGAGTAGTGGTTGCATATGATAGTGACTAAACCTCACAGTAATCAGCAATTCCATTTTCTTGCAATGTCTCTCATTCCCAGACGCATAATAAGTCATGGTCAAAGTATGTAACAAATTCGATTCTTTTGTTATTTTGGCAACAACTTGATTTGGACTCTAAAATGAAGGGCAGTGGGGGATTCTTTTCAACACCCTAAATATCTTCTTTACACCCTAAAAACTGAAATCACTAAATTGACCTTCTTCCCAAAAAAAAAAAAAAAGAAAAAAAAAACTATCAACCCAAGTGAGAGAAACCGCACACCCTATCATCGGATTTCTCACACCACACGCCGTAAATCACTAAACAAATGGGGAAGGGAAACAATGTAGAAGGTGTTAGGTGAGGAGCCTAAACTTATTTACAGATAAAAAGAAGTTCACATCTAAAAGAAAAACAATTTGAACATAAAAATGAAAGTGAAGAAAGCTCAGCTGCCCAATCAAATCCAGAAACAAATAATGTCTATGTTTTTTATCCCATGATGCTATACTTGTAATTCACACCAAGTGTGCGTCAAGCAAAGCAAGGGACAATAGCAACTTCATGCTAGCTTGCTGCCTTCTAATTGATTTTATGAGATGTTTATGTGATGTGGTTGAGATATTTGCTTTTGATTTTTTCCTTTAATTTGGTTTGTGTTTTTGCTTTGATTTGAAATGGCTTGCTATTGTCGGAAGTAGAATGGTGTGGAATGCTTTTTTTTTTTCCTTGTGGAATATCAAAATCCGTAATTCTTGGTAGTTATAACTATGGATATTCATAATATGTAATGTAATTATGTTTTAGCATGTAATTATAGATTTAACAAAATCCATAGTTAAAAGTATTTGCATTTAAAGTATATAACTACAAAACTTCAAAATTTATAATAAAAGCTTAGTTAGTAATATGGATCTTATTATCTGGACTCACCAAATGGCCCCAAGCGGCCCATTTCACACGGATCAGCCCGAGTTACGCAAACCACACTCGAGGGTCCTTACGCGAGCCTAGCATAGCCCATCCCTAACGCTTAGCACTTACTAAGCCCACGCTCAAGCCTATAAGAAGAGACCCCATACCTGTAAGGAGAACTAGAGAAAAAGTACTAACTGTTTGCATTATAAATTTTTATCTATCTCTAAAAATTCATAATATAAAATGACATTAAAAATGTAAATAGTTCAAAAATCTCACTTAATAATTACTAATATACTCAAAACATGAAACAACAAAGAAAGTGTGGAGGAGAGAAAGTGGGTGTGTTGGAGAGAGAGAGAGAGAGAGTTCCAAACTTAGAAAGATGAATGGGGTGTGTAAAAATGTTTAAAGTGAATAAGATTATTTTAAAAATTTTATAATATGTGAAGTGTTAAAAAAAATATTTAAAGTATTTTAAAAGAATCTTCGAAATGACAGTTCTAGCTTCATTTATCTCTTTCTTTCTTAGTATTTGTACGGATTCTAATTCTTTGCATCTCAATTTGAGGGGTGTTTGGTTTGATGGAATGGAAAAAGAAAAGGGAATGAAATTAAAGATAAGGTGGTTTGGTATGCTAGAATAGATAAAATAACTTACTCTAAGGAAAACACTTAGAACACAGTCCTTGAAAAATCATTTCCTCTTAAAATGTGTGGAAAACTCCACTCCATCAAGAATGGAAGTGTTTGGCCAAAACTACCCCTAATTGCTCCTGCTATCGAACCAAGCTAAGGTTCCAACGGAGGACGGCAGAGGTTCTAATTTCGACGCTGGCATCAACGAATCTTTGCTAAGCTTTTAATACGTGTTTATAGTAGACGAGGCATTCCTCCATGGTATTTTTTTTTAATGTTTGTTTAAGGGGTATTACAGTCTTTCTATTACATTCCTTCAGAATTTTCTTTTAACATACTAAACCAAGTGCATGGACTTGTTTATTCTTTTTTTATTCTCACTTCTTTTTCTTTTTTTTTTCCATTCCCACTAACATACTATTTTGTGGTTAGAATATTTTTTTATTTATATTTGATCTCTAAATTATTCATTGTATTAGTTAATTGTGAAATTTGCATTTACCTTGTTGAGAAAATGTGATCTTTAATTGTTGACTATTTCTTTTTTAGTTAAAATTTATCATTAATCTAAATAGTCATTTATCTATCACAAAAGGACTAAACTAAATATAAGTTTAATTTTTCTTTTTATAAAATTTCAAAAATTTGAGCCAAACACACAGTAAATAATTGAGTAGTTTAGTTTGAATTTTTCCTAGATTTCACCAAACAGCATCACTCTCTTGTGACATTCAGTTTTCTGGCAATGACCGTTAAACCCATTGAGAATTGAGAATAATATAAATTACAATAACAAGATCCAAATTACTCTTGTCTATTGCACAAGCCACAAAAACAATAATACTGTCTCATCAAGTAGTTATGATTTGCAAAGGCCAACATCTAATATAATTAGTGTTAGCTCAAGGGTTAAGTCAAATTGAGTTTTATTAATTTTGATGCTTACAATAATTTTTGATTACTCCAAATAATTTTTATTAAGGTATTTTTCTTTTTGTAATTATTTTTCTTATTGTAATTATTAAAATTTTTGGCACCTTAAATATTTATATTTTGTCTCTCTTTGCTCTGACATGTTTTTGGACTATATGCTTTATTCTTTTTGTCTCATTGATCCATCTGGCATAATTCCTAATTGGTGCAACTAATTCAAAATATATTTGCAAGCCTTGCCGTGGACCATATATTTGTTGTGTTTGGAAGTTTTTAAAATTGCAGGTTAACTGTGCAAGAGTGGCAGTAATAGGAAAAGCAAAATTTGTCATCTTGTATGTGTTACTTTTGAAGTACACCTCTCGACCTTGGAAGCCTCACTATGTCAGCACTATACGTTGGCCACTCCTGCCACCTTGGGCCAACCGAAGATAAGAGGAAGGAAAGTTTTTTGAGCCCTTATCATGGCACAAATTCATAACTTCCTTATTCTTGCAAACCTGCGAACCAAGCATACCCTTAAAGCTATATTTGGCACTCTTACTGTTTCAGACTGTGGTAAAGGAATGCTGAACCATTGTAGAAGAAGACAATCGTGAGTCACAATAGTCACATGTCATTGCTCCTTATCTAAAGGCTTTTATCATGTCAAGAAGCTTTATGGGATAAAGGAATTTCAAACTGAGAAGCATATGCCTCAATAGTCACATTTTGAAGGCTCTATAAAAGGGAGAAGAAGAGCCTCATATCAATAAGAAGAAAAGCCGTGAGAAAAATATTCATTTGCTCATCTATCAAGTGCTCTTTCGTTTGAAACCTTATCTACACTTCATCTTTACTTGGAATATCCTTGAGTGCACAAAAAAAAAACTGAAAAATCTGTTGAATCAAGCAACAACTCATCTACTCAAAATTCTTCTTCATCAATTATTGTGTAAAAATGCTATATTGCCTTATTTCTGATTTGTAACCTTGTGAGAGGGATTGACATAGCCATTATCGTGAGAGGTTATTGGTAATCCTGTAAAACCAAGCTTAAGTCTTCAGCCACATTCTGAGAGACTGTAATAGGTGCTGGAATCTTGTAAACCAGATTCACATAGTGGAGTTAATTCTCTCGACTGAGTTTGAGGGGAGTGGACGTAGGTCTAAGATTGAGACCGAACCACTATAAATTGTTGTGCATTCTCTCTACTCTATTTTCTTTATTTCCAATATTACTTTCAAGTTTATTATGTTATATTGCTATTACTGTTTGAACTGAGTTTTCTAAAAATCAAGCTTTTGTTAAGAAAAACTAAGCTTTGATATTAAAGCTTGTTCTGAAAATATATCATTTTGCGAAAATTTTACAAAAGTCCTATTCACCCCCTCTAGGACATTACACTTGCACTTTCATTTGTAACAGAGCCTTGTGCTCTATTATTGGACTAACATCCTTGAGTTTGAAATCCTAGGTTGTGCAAGATTATGGAATACTTCAAGGTTGGAAACTCATGCAACAAACCACCATGTTTTGATGGATTTTTCTACAGCCACTGGAGAAACCATATGGAAATGTTTATGGGCTCAAATCATTTTGAACTCTTAAGCATCGTAAAGATTGGCTATGAAGAACCAACTAAAGAGGTAGATGGAGCAAGAGTTCCAAAGGGACTAGACGAATATACAAACGAAAGAAAAGAGAAAAGCCTCATTACACTTAAAAGCTAAGTATATGCTTTCCAATGCGTTTGCTCAAAAGAGTATGAAGTGATTTCTGCATGTAATACCGCCAAAGAAATGTGGGATAGACTTCAAAGTATACATGAAGGAACAACGGTTGTCAAGGAATCAAGGATAGACATATATGCTGGTGAATATGAGCTATTCCACATGGAAGATGGAGAGTCCATAGAGAAGTATTTCACTAGATTTCTTCACCTAGTAAATTAACTCAAATTACTTGGTAGAAGCTTTACACAAAAGGAACAAGTAAAGAAGCTTATCAAATGTTTATTAGAAAAATGGGAAACAAAAGGCTACATTCTTAAACAAACAACTAAATCATCAAACATCACTGTTGATGAGCTTAGAGGAGAACTAGAAGCTGAGGAAATGACATTGAAGAAGAAGGAAGTAAGAGCCACTGAAAGAAAGAAAAAGGAGAAATATGTTGCTCTTGTTGCCATGTCTTCATCATCAGAAGATGACAACGATGGTGATGTTGCTTTGTTATCCAAAAGGGTCACTAAGATGCTGCAAAAGAGGAGATTTCGAAAACAAGCTTTTCCGAATAAGCTTGGTCTCAAGACCAAGTACAATAAAGAAGACAGCAAGCAGAAGCCGAAGAAGGAAGGAACAAAGAAGAAATAACCTGCTATACTGTGGAAAGCCTGAACACAAAGTACCTGATTATTAGAGAAGAAAAACTAAGAGCTTTAATAAAAACAATAAAAAGGCTTATGCTGCTTGGAGCAATGAAGATTCATCATCAAATGATGATGAAGAAATCTGCCTCATGGCCAAGACGAATGATAGTGACTCTAAAAATGAGGTCATTGATCAACCCTTTTCTTATGATGATTTATCAAATGCATATGAAGAACTTGTTGAAACTGTTGGAAGGCTTCTTTTCAAACTTTCTACTAGAAAAGAAAAAATCAAATTTCTTGAAATGAAACTTGATGAAATTCACACCATTTTTGAAAATGATAAAATACTTATTAAAGATCTGCAACAAAAAGAAAAAATCCTTGAAAACTTGCTTTGTGAAAACCAAGCTTTAAAAGATAAGTTTGCTGAACTTTTAAATGACTTGGCTAGCTTTGTTAAAGGCAAACAAAACCTTGATAAGTTAGTCGATATGCAAAAACATGATCTGCGTAGAACTATCTAAAAAAATGGTTTAGGGTACGAAAATCCCCTTTCTAAAATCAAGCTTTCACAAATAGCTTGTAATTACTGCAATGAGGCTGGTCGTCATGCCTATCAATGTAATTACAAGAAGAATGTGAAGAGGTATAAGCAGATTTGGGTGCCCAAAAATATTTCTGTCACTAACCCACAAGGACCCAAACAAGCATGGGTACCTAAGCTAAACTTTTCACTTGATAGAAATAACAAAAGCCAAGAAATGGAAGCTGGTACCTCGACAGCGGGTATTCGAACCAATAATCTGGAACAAGGACATATTTATATATCTTCAAAAGCAAGACATGGGAAATGCACGATACGGAGATGATAGCAAACGACGAATCCTTGGTGTTGAAAAAATCAACCTTAACCCAAATCTTGTCATAAACGATGTATATATGTGAAAGGCCTGAAGCACAATTTAATGAGCATTAGTTAGCTTTGTGACCTTAGATATAAGGCATGTTTTGAATCCTCTAAATGCACTATCTATGATCTAAATGAGAAAGATATTTTTTTTGTTAGACATAGAAGCTCAAATGTTTATAAAGTGTCCAACAATGACTTTTCTTTCAAAAATGAAACTTGTCTAGTTTCCTAGGTTAAAAATGTCTCTTTATGGCATAGACGACTTGGTCATGCAAATTTGCAGCTTATTTCAAAATTATCAAAACATAAGCTTGTTTCTGGTCTGCCTAAGCTGCATTTCAAAAAGGATAATATTTGTGCTGCATGCCAATTGAGAAAACAGACAAAATCCTCTTTTAAAAATAAGAAGGAGCTTTTCTTGAAAAGAAATTTTGAACTCCTTCATATGGATTTGTTTGGACCTATGTCAACTTTGAGCTTAAAGGGTAAAAGATATGGCTTTGTTATTGTTGATGATTACTCTAAGTTTACTTGGGTATACTTCTTAGCTCATAAGGAAGAAGCCTTTGAGATTTTCAAAAAGTTTTCAAAAAGAGTTGAAAATGAAACAAATTTGAAAATTTTTTCTATTAGGAGTGATCATGGTGGAGAATTTGAAAATCAAACTTTCAAGGATTTTTGTGAAAACCAAGGAACTCCTAAAACGCCTCAACAAAATAGGGTTGTTGAAAGGAACAAGGACCTTGCTGTGTGAAACCAATATTGCTAAACACTTTTGGGCTGAAGCTGTGAATACAGCTTGTTATATTTTAAACAAATGCTTGATTCAACTTATTTTGAAGAAAACTCCATATGAGCTTTGGAAAGGAAGAAAGCCCAATGTAAGCTATTTTCGTGCCTTTGGATGTTTATGTTTCATTCATAATAATGGAAAGAATACTTTGGGTAAATTTGATGCAAAATCCGATGAAGGTATTTTCTTAGGCTACTTTTTCACTAGTAAAGCTAGTAGGGTATTTAATAAGCGAACTAAGTCAGTAGAGAAAACTATGCATGTTGTATTTGATGAATTTAACTGTGCTCCCTTAAGCAAGATTGTTTTTGAGGAAGGTCAAGTATTACAGGAACCAAGCTTTGCAGAAGAAAATTAAGCTTTAACCAATAAACCTGATCAAAACCAAGCTCAAAATTATATGCTTGATTCACATCAAAACACCGAAGCTGATCAAGTCTTAGTGCAACAAGAAGATCTTTCAAACAGAGACAATATGCCATATAAATAGCAAGTACAACGTGATCACAAACTTAATGACGTGATTGGGGATGTAAATGAAGGAATAAAAACTAGAGCCTCAATTAGAGATCAAGGAAAGAACTTGTGCTTTATTTCACTGATTGAGCCCAAGAAGGTTGAAGACGCATTGGAAGATGTGTCATGGATCATGGCTATGCAAGAAGAGCTCAACCAATTCAAAAGAAATGAAGTGTGGAAGCTTGTGGCTCCTCTAAAACATTAAGATGTTATTGGTACAAAGTGGGTTTTTTGAAATAAGCTTGATGAGCAAGGCAAAGTGGTAAGGAACAAAGCAAGGTTGGTAGCTCAAGGGTACTATCAACAAGAAGGTACTGATTTTGATGAAACCTTTGCTCTAGTAGTTAGACTTGAAGCTATTCGCATTATGCTTGCTTTTAAATGCTTCAAAAATTTTAAAGTTTATAAAGTGGATGTGAAAAATGCCTTCTTAAATGGTTTTATAAATGAGGAAGTTTATGTTAGACAACCCCAGGCTTTGAAAATGAAAAGTTTCCAAATTATGTTTATAAATTGTCAAAAGCTCTTTATGGTCTTAAACAAGTTCCAAGAGCTTGATATGATAGGCTAAGCTCATTTCTCTTGAAAAATGATTTCTCCAAAAGAAAGGTGGACACCACTCTTTTCATAAAATCCTTTAATAAAGATATTTTAGTGGTGTAAATTTATGTTGATGATATTATTTTTGGTGCTACTAATGAGCTTTTATGCAAGGACTTTAAAAAGCTAATGAAAAGTGAGTTTGAAATGAGCATGATGGGAGAATTAACTTTCTTCCTTAGGCTTCAAATTAAACAACTTTCAAATGGAATATTCATTCATCAAGCCAAGTACACCAAAGAACTCATCAAAAAGTATTGGATGAAGAAAGCAAAATGAATGCCAACACCCATGGCTACAACAACCAAGCTTTCATCAAAAGATGGTTCAAAGGATGTCGATCAAAAGCTCCATAGAGGCATGATTGGATCGTTACTTTATCTTACAGCAAGTAGACTTGACATTTATATAGTGTATGTTGTTGTGCTAGATTTCAGGTCAACACTAAGGAACCACATTTGTAAGCTGTAAAGCGAATCATCAGATACCTGGCTGAAACTGAAAGTATTGGCTTATGGTATCCAAAAAATAATTACTTTGACTTGGTAGCGTATACTGATTTTGGTAATGCTGGATGCTTAGTTTACCAAAAGAGTACAAGTGGTGGATGCCAATTTCTGAGAAATTCCTTGGTAAGCTGGCAATATAAGAAACAAGCTAGTGTGTCAATATCCACTGCCGAGTCTGAATACATAGCCATTGGGCAATGTTGCGCACAAGTTTTGTGGATGAAACAACAATTGAAAGATTACAAAATCATCTATAAATGCACCCCAATTCTTTGTGATAACACAAGTGCCATCAACATTGCAAAGAATCCAGTACAACATTCTAGAACCAAGCATATTGATATCAAGCATCACTTTTTAAGAGATCATGTGATGAAAAGAGATGTAAAGCTTCACTTCATCAACACCAATGAACAAATTGCTAATATTTTTACCAAGCCATTAGCTGAAGATAGATTCTGCAACTTAAGAAGTGAGTTGGGTATAATTTCTTTACCCTCTACTACCTAAAACTTTAATGCTTGATTACTACTATATTCATGATGCATACATGTATGTGTTTTTAAATGAATATACATGCATATTCTTTGTGTGTTTATTCTGTTGATCAAGCCTAAAATCCTCTAGAAAAATCAAGCTTAAGTTTATCAAAGCAAGCTTATTCCTTGGAAAAACCAAGATCAAGTTCATATTCCTCATCAGAGTATGCTAAAGTTGAACAAATATTTCTAAGTTTAGATTCGGGACTTGAATAGCTGACTAGGCCACAAGTGCATCTGTTGGGTTATTGTCTATTTAACAACACCATCGAAATGGGCCACTATTAATAAGCGCATGGTTATATCTCTATTGTGCCAACAATATTATTTTGGGCTTAAAGCTCTTCATGGGTCTTGTCCATAAGATATGGATATTCAAAATCCATCAAGTAACCCATTGCGTTGAACCAACACCCATCAAACTCCACTCTGTAAGAATTTAAAAAGACAGTTCTGAAGGAAACTGCTCCCATGACGTCTTGAGCCGTGCACACCTGCAAACGCCAGTTTCCCATTAAAACTTTCTTTAAGCCTTCATTACCGTACCAACATTCACTCCCATCTCACCTTCTTCACATCAAGCCACTTCAATGAAGATTCAACAAATCTCCACTAGTGGATCCGAAGGATCCTCGAAGCAAAACACTATGACCTCTCCATTAGAGCAGTTTGAGTTACCACTAGAAATAGTAGAGATGACGGCAGCCGAGTTGTTGGAATATCTCAAACAAAATGTGATCAAGAAGAAGGGCTCCTCCTCAGGAACAAATCTAAAGTGGGGAAAGATATAACCCCAACCAAAGTTGCCGAGGAACCTGTTGAAGCATCCCCTGCTTCGCCAAAACTAGTTTCGGAAGAAAATAACAAGTCACTGACGCTTGAGCCAAAGTCTAATAAAGGAAAAGAAAAGGTGACAAACTCATCAGAAGTTGAATTGCTAGGAGAAACAGTTGGGTCTCTTACACCAATAATGTCTCGCCGAAGGACCCGAAGCTCTAGCCGCATGAAAAACCCTGCTCAAACTGAGAATGTTGACAAAATGGAGTTGGTTGCGAAGCAGAAAATTGCCTATGGGATGGTCATTGACTTCAGCAAAGATGAAACCATGAAGAAGATCTAGAAGAAGTTCTCGAAGATAGGATGGGAAAACTTCTTTAAGGTAACCAAAGAAGTTATTTTTGATTCTTTAGTTCGACAATTTTATGGAAATCTTTCGCACTCTGTTCATGTCACATCTATTTATGTTTCCTTTGTGGTTGATGGTCATACATTTACATTATCTGAGAAAATTCTGGGTAGCATTTTGGGTGTTCCTCCTACTGGAAAAAAGGTTATTTGTTCAAATTGATGGGATAAAAAATCTACTAGTGTGTAATTTGGGCAAGCTATGGAAATCATAGCAGATACTCCAGTTGATCCTTTCTGGTGCCTAAAGCCCAACTTGCAGTTTGCAAACCAACTAATCAGAACTATGGCTAGAATCATCAAGATGGCTATCATGCCCAAACTGAGAAATTTGTCAGGCCAAAACTACAATGAAATGCACATTTTGTTTTATCTCAAGATGAAGGCACTATTGAATTTACCGTTTCTCATCTTGAACCACATGATGGAACCAGCAAAAGACTCATGTGGTCAATCTGTTCTACCATATGGGATGATTCTAACTCACATATTCAAACATTTTACTGAGATCAACACTGTTGCTTATCCATTCTCTCAGATGCTAAGAAACAATATGATCCGCAAGCCAATTGTATTTAAGAAGGTTTCTCTAAAACGGAAAGCAATCCTTAGCCTTTCAAGCCAAGACAAGAAGCAAAAAGTGTCTCACTCTGTTGATGAGACCATCATTCAAAGGTCTTAGCCATCACTCTCTGATCAAGTTCACGTGCTCGAGTATCTACTGAGGTGTGCTCTATCTAGAATTAATACTCTTCAAGAGGAAATGAGAACTGTGAAGCAAAAAGTAAGTGATCTCGAAGCCAAGAACAACGTGGAAAAATCAGATTCCGAGGGTAGTGAGGATGCTAATTTGTCTGAAGCTGATGATGAAGAAGAGGGAACCACTGATAAATCGAAGGAGGATTAAAGGCTTGATCACAGCATATGTGTTTTACTAGTTTATGTTCTAACTTTTTGGGATATTACTGTTTGATTTTCTTAAATGTTTTTAGCACTCTTATGGATATGATGTAGTTTGTTTAATCATTGACTGTTTGATGTTTATGCATTATCTATTCTGACTTTTTGGTGATCTTGCTTCAGCACCATTTTCTGTTTTCTCTTTGCACTTATGATTTGCATTTGGTCATTTGTTGATCTTGTTTAATCATTCACCCTTTGTCTATATTTGGTCATCTGGTTTAATTTCTTGTTTCCACCCATTATGGATTTCTTTTGATGAATCCAAAGGGGGAGAATAGGCAGAGCCTATTATTCTTTAAATTTTTCTAGCATGTGTTTAGGGGGAGAACAATATTCTAGTTGTTTGCAACAATCAAAAATTATTTTGACTTCATCAAAAAGGGGGAGATTGTTAGCTCAAGGGTTAATTCAAATTGAGTTTTATTAATTTTGATGCTTACAATAATTTTTGATTACTCCAAATAATTTTTATTAAGGTATTTTTCTTTTTGTAATTATTAAAATTTTTGGCACCTTAAATATTTATGTTTTGTCTCTCTTTGCTCTGACATGTTTTTGGACTATATGCTTTATTCTTTTTGTCTCATTGATCCATCTAGCATAATTCCTAATTGGTGCAACTAATTCAAAATATATTTGCAAGCCTTGCCGTGGACCATATATTTGTTGTGTTTGGAAGTTTTTAAAATTGCAGGTCAACTCTGCAAGAGTGGCAGTAATAAGAAAAGCAAAGTTTGTCATCTTGTATGTGTTATTTTTTAAGTACACCTCTCGACCTTGGAAGTCTCACTGTGTCAGCACTACATGTTGGCCACTCCTGCCACCTTGGGCCAACCGAAGATAAGAGGAAGGAAAGTTTTTTGAGCCCTTATCATGGCACAAATCCATAACTTTCTTATTCTTCCAAACCTGCGAACCAAGCATACCCTTAAAGTTGTCTTCTGGCACTCTTACTGTTTCAGACTGTGGTAAAGGAATGCTGAACCATTGTAAAAGAAGACAATCGTGAGTCGCAATAGTCACCTGCCATTGCTCCTTATCTAAAGGCTTTTATCATGTCAATAAGCTTTATGAGATAAAAGAATTTCAAGCTAAGAAGCATATGCCTCAACAGTCACATTTTGAAGGCTTTATAAAAGGGAGAAGAAGAGCCTCATATCAGTAAGAAGAAAAGCTGTCAGAAAAATTTTCATTTGCTGATCTTTCAAATGCTCTTTCATTTGAAACCTTCTTTGCACTTCATCTTTACTTGGAATATCCTTGAGTGCACAAAAGAAAAACTGAAAAATTTATTGAGTCAAGCAACAACTCATCTACTCAAAATTCTTCTTCATCAATTATTGTGTAAAAAAGCTATATTGCCTTATTTCTGATTTGTAACCCTGTGAGAGGGATTGACATAGTCATTGAGTGACATAGTCATTATCGTGAGAGGTTATTGGTAGTCCTGTAAAATCAAGCTTAAGTCTTCAGTTGCATTCTGAGAGACTGTAATATGTGCTGAAATCCTGTAAACCAAATTCACATAGTGGAGTTAATTCTCTCAATTGAGTTTGAGGGGAGTGGACGTAAGTCTAAGATTGAGAGTGAACCACTATAAATCGCTGTGCATTTTCTCTACTCTATTTTGTTTATTTCCAGTATTACTTTCAAGCTTACTGTGTTTTACTGCTATTACTGTTTGAACTAAATTTTCTAAAAACCAAGCTTTTGTTAAGAAAAATGAAGCTTTGATATTAAAGCTTGTTTTGAAAACATATCATTTTGCGAAAATTTTACAAAAGTCCTATTCACCCCTGTCTAGGACATTACACTTGCACTTTCAAATAGCACAAGTCTGTCAATTAGGAACTTGGTCTTACTCGTTCATCTTCAAGGATAGCACTTTAATTTGCAGCTTTGGGTTTTACCCACTTGGCACACTCCACTTGCAAGACTGGTTAAGATCACACAACATCTAAAACCGATCCTTTATTAACCATTTCATTGAGCAGATTTTTCACAGCTTGTTCAATATGATCAAAGAATTATAGGTAACCACCTTCGGCTAATTTCTTTTTTTTTTTTTTCCCTGTAACTATAGGTATTCTCTAATTAAAGATAATCATATTCGAAAAAATATCGAGTACTGAATGAAAACACTTCTTTTGATAAGAATTTAAATTTTAGTTCACCATGTTATAGAAAATTTGTTAGGATGGAAAGAAAAGTAAGGAGGAAAGAAAAAGAGGAAAACTGAAAAAAAAAAAAAAGAAGAAGAGTAAATTCCTCCTCTTTGGATAAGAGAGAAAAACAAGAAATAAAGAAAATAAAGAGAAAAAAATATGTGAATTTCACGTAAAGTTTTTCAAATATAAAGATATTTTGAAAAGATAAACACTTTACCATTCTAAAACGATGCCATAATTATGGTGGATCTCACATAATAATAATGGATACTATTATTATTATCATCATCAAATTAACTACTTTCCTTTCCTATTTATTTTCTCCTTCCATCCAAACATCAAGAGAGAAAATATTTTTTTTTTCATTTTTCTCCTCTTTATTTTCTTTCCTCTCATTTTCTCTCCTCATCCAAACAAAGCATTAGTTTCTTCTTTTTTTTTACCCCTCCAACTTCCAAAGACACCTTATGGCTGCATTTATATCACCAATCCTGCATAAGCCATTAATAATCACTGCACCATAAGTGCAAATATGAGACTGATATCCTATCTTCTGCACATGATCAAGTAATCTCGTGGCTTGGGCATCAAAACACTAAGAGCATAAAACATCTGCTCTAGTCCCAACCATTTTATGAAAGGAATTGAAGCCATCATCAACATTTTTCAGTAGCATCATCATGAGCATTCCATTACAATGCAGTTATCTTCTATCATATCAAATCCATGTTAAATTCCATTGTGGCACCTTAAGCGATTCATATTTAATATAAAAAAGGTGATTTAGTTGCACATTGTCAACGATTTTGAATAGTCCAATATGACCAAATCTTAATCCTAGCAACCTAATTGGCCTAAGCCATGCGGTGCAATGTCTCCAATTTGGACTTTTCAGTAGATAATCTCGATTCTTTAAAGTGAGATATGTATCTCATGTTTTTATAGTAAAAAAATACTTTTTACCCTTAACTATAATATAATGAGATGGATGGAGGGTTTAATTGATAACTTTGTAAGATCGGGAGCATAACGTTAGAGACAAAAAGTATATTCTTTGGCACATCAGGGAGTGCCTCACTTAAGAATGAGTATGGGATGCAAAGTTTAGTCGTGAGTTTTTTAAGTAGTTGCAAGCCATCTGGGGTTTAAACATCCATGTCAGTATGCAACAAGAAAAGAAAAATAAATAGATGATATGATGAATGCAAAAATCTTTAACAGTAGCTCAAAAGAAACTCTGATAGTTTCCAATAAAATATGGAACCAGAAAACGCATCACATTGTAAGAGGAGGAAATCACTTGTGTAACAGAAGAGTACATTTTACAAAATATATACCATTGCTACATTCCCTTTAGTCCTACAATTCTCAGTCTGCTTTGGTCAAATTGTGTTGTTTCAAGGTTTTCTTCCAGCTATGTCTTCCAGGGTAAGATTCAGAGCATCAATTGAACCTTTCTTCACTTCTTCTCCACGAGTAGCCAGGTAGTCCTCAATGCTTCCTGGTTCACCAAACCATCCAAGACGATCTGCAATCAAATGCAGGTTATTACAGCCATCACACCTCGCCACCACTACTCCTTTCTCATATGATTCGCGACAAACGGTCTTAATGGATCTTGTTTCACAGACCTTGCAGGTGAAAATCATGGCAAGATCATGCCTTGACGATGTTTTTAAGCTTGACTTAGCAGAAAACTTGATGGTAGGGTTCTCATTCTGTTAGTATTTATGGGGGAAGAAGCATTATCCGGATCAGAACAGGGCTTTAAGCTGTTGGCTTCATTGTTCTCTAAATTTTCACATGCATGGTTTGTTGCATTTGTAGATATCTGGATCTCCCTTTCATTCCTAGAAATAATTGGCTATTTCATTCCTAGAAAATTCATCTAACTTTCCATGGCTTAGTAGAACTTCCCCATGCCTTGGTTTCTCTTATGTGTCCATTGCAAACTCAGCATAGATTTGTAGTTGTTGTCTATCCCTTTATTGTGGCATTTAGTAAGTTTTATGGCTTGTGTTTTGTGATTTGAGATGTTTATAGTTTGTGGTTTGTGATTTTTTCAAAAGATTTAAAATGGGCATTTGTGGTTTAATAGAGGAATTTGTGATTTTTATTGATATTGTGTGGAATTGAGGGTGTGGTCTTCGTGTATTATTCCAAATTAAACGTAGTTGTTTTTAGGGTTTAGGGTTTAGAATTTAGGGATTATAATTAATTATGGATTATAAATAATCTAGTGTTATGATGGTATATATTTACATATTATTTAAGTCTAAAATACTATTTGAAGTTTTTTTTTGGTATGATGAATTTTATATAATCTAGTGTTATGACATTTTAGACATCCAGATTATAGATTATTTGGAATAAATACTTGTAGTTTATGTATGATTCGTGTTTAAACACAATTTCATTATTTGAAGTATTTGTCCATAATTCCGGATTATACATTATTCAAATCATAAAAAACAAGATACTTCCAAATTTTACATAATTTAAAAGCCTGTAACATTTAGAAAAAAAAAAAAGTAAACCTAGTTGCAAAATCAAATCATCTTCTACTTTTTATGAGCTATATGCTAAAGCTCTTAGGCCTTCCTATATTTTTCATGCTATTAGGCCTCTTTTTTTTTTATTGTGATATTGGGCATTTCTCAACCATTAATTATGTTTTTGGGCCTTTACTTATTTTACTATCTTATGGGTCTAATGTATAATTGTTTTGCCTAGTAATATGATTATTAGCCATGTTTTCAATGCCGAGAATCTAACACCTCATAGGCACCCATTTTAGTCTCTCTTAATATTTATTATTAGCCATGTTTTCAATACAGTGAATTTAACACCTCAAGAGGCCTATTTCAGTCTCCCTTGCTATTTTTAGCAATTTATTCAGGTACCATGTATTCTCAAGCTCTCGGAATATTCCATGTTCCATGATCATCAGATGAGAGACCTGTTATTTTTGAGGATGTAATACGAACCTCGCCATCATTGTGACAAAACCCATTATGATAATTAGTTTAAGGATCGTTTCTACTTCAGGTTTGGGTGGAAAATCGCAACCTAGCACCTATATTGAGGTGTGAACCTTAGTGTAGTGAAGACGTCACAATTAAGGGATGGAAACTTAATTGATAAGTTAGGGTATGAACGCCACAACAAAGCTGATAAGTTTAAATAGCCCGCAAAGAACTAAAGAGAGTATGCAATCTCACAATTTGATCAAAACACATAATCAAATAGGTCTATGTAAAGGCATTACAAAAATAATAAACTTGTTTAAAGCAAAAAAGAAATGAAATAAAAGTAATCTAATTAAATTAGTTTGCTTCTAAAATTAGGAAACTAAATCAATTAGCTAATCCTACTGCAATAAGTCCTATAATCTCTAAATCAATTGACTGGCCAATCTTAGGCGTGAAGCATGTTGACTATCCTCGATTGATCATGCTCCATGGGCCTACATGAACTAGCTTGCTCTAAAGCCTCTTACACTAGCCCATTTAATGCTTCCTTGAACCTCTTTGCCCTAGCTCTTGTCGTGGGACCAAGTGGCACTACAAGTGAGTCCCTATTCTACATGGCGGTAACATTTCTATTAGCAGCAACATCCCATTGGCAATGCTGGCAGCAACGCCTCCATTGGCATCATTGGTGGCTACGTTTCCATCATTCTCCTCCTCTTGAAAAGGATTTCACCTCAAATCATCACTTGCATCAAAGTGACTTAAGTCAGAAACATTAAATGTAGTACTGACATTATACTCACAAGGCAAATCTATTTTGTAAGCATTGTCATTGATCATTTCAATGACTTGAAATGGGCCATCCCCTCTAGGTAGCAGCTTTGATTTTCTTTGTTGTGAAAAATGTTGCTTTCTCATGTGAACCCACACCCAATCTCTGGGCTCAAAGATTACTAAATGATGCCCTTTGTTTGCTTGTTTGGCATATTGTTCAGTTCTCCTTTCAATATTGAGTCGTGCCTTCTCATGAATATGCTTGACAAAATCTACCTTCCTTTGACCATCTAAATTAACAAATTCAGTCATAGGTAAAAGAGATAAATCCAAAGGAGTCAGTGGATTAAAATCATACATAATTTCAAATGGTTAAAATTTAGTGGCAAAATGGATAGTTCGGTTGTAAGCAAATTCAACATGTGGAAAGCATTCTTCTCATGTTTAGATGTTTCTTTTAATAACAGCCCTCAATAATATAGATAAACTTCTATTAACTACTTATGTTTGATCATCAGTTTGTGGGTGGCAAGTAATAGAAAATAGTAACTTAGTCCCTAGCTTACACCACAAGGTCTTCAAAAAATAACTCAAGAACTTAGCATCCCTATCTAAAACTATTGTCCTACGAATTCCATGTAAGTGCACAACTTCCTAAAGAATAAGGCAGCAATGTTTAAAGCATCGTCTGTTTTGTGACATGTAATAAAATGTGTCATCTTAGAGAACCTATCAACAACCACAAACACACTATCCTTCCCATGTTTATTCCTAGGTAATCCTAACATAAAATCCATGGATATATCAGTCCAAGGTATACTAGGAATGGGTAACGGTGTATAGAGTCCATGGGGTTGTGTCCTAGATTTAGCTTGCCTACAGGTGACACATCTACCACAAAGTCTCTCAACATCTTTCTTCATGTGTGGTCAATATAAATGCTCTTGTGAAACAGGCAATGTTTAGCTATCCCAAAATGACCCATCAATCCCCCACCATGTGATTCCCTTATTAATAAATCCCGAATTGAACAATTGGGAATGCATAATTTATTTCCTGTAAACAAGAACTCATCGAGTCTATAAAACTTTTTAGTGGCTACCCTTTCACATGCTGCATACTCCTTACAAAAATATGGATTAATAGGATGTAATTCTTTAATATGCTCAAAACCTAACAGCTTTGTATCAAGAGTAGAAATGAGTGCATACTTGCGAGAAAGGGCATCAACAACTACATTTTCCTTATCTTGCTTGTAACGAATGACATAGGGAAATCACTATATGAATTCTACCCAGCGTGCATTGTGTTGGCCTTTAAGGTGCTTTAAGGACTCATGATTAGTGTGAATTACAAACTCCTTAGGCCAAAGATAGTGCTGCCAAGTCACCAAAGTTTGAACCAATGCATATAACTCCTTGTCATAAGTAGGGCACTTTAAAGTTGCCCCACCTATTTTCTCACTAAAATATGCAATTAGTCTACCTCGCACAAGAATAATGCCAATACCTATACCTGAAGCATCACATTCAATTTCAAAAGCATTAGTAAAATCGGGTAAAATAAGTAAAGGAGCATGAGTTAATTTTTCCTTAAGCAACTAGAATGCCTTCTCTTGTTCCTCTCCCCAATTGAACCTAGCATTTTTCTTTATCACTTCGATGATAGGTGCAGTTATGGTACTAAAATCTTTCACAAATCACTAATAGAAGCTGGCAAATCCATGGAAATTCTGAACATGACTTACACTAATTGGACTTGGCCACTCTTGGATGGCTCTGATCTTTTCTTCATTAACCTGTATGCCTTGTGCACTAACAACAAAACCAAGAAACACAAGCTTAAAGATGCAAAATGTGCACTTTTTCATATTAGCATATAATTTTTCCTTTCTAAGTACTTCAATAATAGCTTTTAAATGCAACAAGTGATCTTCTAAATGGTGGCTATAAATAAGAATATCATCAAGACATAGTTCATTAATCTCATGAATGTACTACGAGCATTAGTTTAACCAAATGGCATGACTAACCATTCATATAAACCGTACTTTGTTTTAAATGATGTTTTCCATTCATCTCCTTCGTTCATCCTAATTTGGTGATAGCCACTTTTCAAATCAATCTTAGAAAATACACTAGAACCGTGATGTTGTTTATGGTTTAGCAATCAACACACATCCTCCATGTTCCATCTTTTTTAGGCACCAAAATTACTGGAACAGTACATAGACTCATCCTTTCCCTCACGTACCCTTTCTTCATCAATTTACCAACTTGCCTCTATAATTCTTTTGATTCTTCAGGATTAGCTCTATAGGCTGCTCGGTTTGGAATGGCAGCTTCTAGAATAAAGTCAATGTGGTCTTTAATCCCACAGATTGGAGATAGTCCATTAGAAACTTCTTCGGGAAAGACATCCTGAAAGTCTTGCAAAATATAGACAACTGAACGAGGCAAAGTATCATCTAATTGATTAGTGTTCAAGAGTGCTTCTTTGTACAAAAGTACAAGCATTCATTGATTAAGATTCAAAGCTCTCCTAATCTCACTTGCCTTAGCATACACACTTGTTTTTATTGCCTCTTCACTCTCATTTTTTTTTATCTCTCTTTCTTTTTCCTTTTGATTTCCTCTCAATTTTTTTTCTTCTATTTTCTTTTTATTTTGTTCACTATCCTTTTGCAGCCTCACTTGGTCTTCATAGACCTGTTGTTGCATTAATTGTACAAGAGTAATTGCTCTTTGGTTATGAACAAACAAATACTTGTTGGTGTAGCCATCATGCTTGACTCACCTATCAAATTGCCATGGCTTTCTTAACATTAAATTCCAAGTTGCATAGGAACCACATCACACAATACCTCATCCTCATATTTCCCAATGTGAAAAGGAATCAGCACTTGTTTAAGCATATTAACCTCCCCACTATTATTCAATCATTGCAGCTTGTAAGGTCGAGGGTGTTTCTTTGTTAGTAGGGCTAATTTTTCCACCATGGTAGTCCTAGCAACATTAGTACAGCTTCTCACATCAATGATTACACTACATACTTTGTTTTGGACATGACACCTAGTATGAAAAATGTTATCCCGCTGCACTTCATCCTCTACACTGACTTGCAAGCTTAAAGCCCTTCTTGCTACCAACAACTTTCCTTGAACAACATATTCTTCATCATCATCGGCATCCTCCAATGATGGCATAGAGTCATTGTTTGATTCTTAGTCAGTCTCAATTTCTCCATCGTCTCTAAGCACCATGACTCTTTTATTTGGACATTGATTGGCTAGGTGACTCCTGCCTTGACATTTAAAACACTTAATGTCACGGTTTCGAGTATTGGAAAGGTTTAGTTTACCTTGAGCCCCTTGATTAGCCACGGTTTACTTAGGTTCTGGATTAGGCTTTAGCGTGGACAACTTGTCATTTTGCTTTTATTGGCTGGACTTCCAAGTCGATGTACTGTGGTTCTGGCTGGCATGTGTGTTACCTCCCCTCTTGAGTTGCCTTTCAATTTTTATAACCATGTGTACCATGTCTTCCAGCTTCACATAATGCTGTAATTCAACTGCATTCTAGATTTCCCTATTTAAACTAGCCAAGAATCTTGCCATTGTAATCTCTCGATCTTCTTCGATGTTTGCCTAGATTATTATGACTTCCATCTCCTAAGAGTACTCTTATACACTTTGGTTTCCTTGCCTAAGGTTTTGCAGCCTATTATACAGCTCCCTGTAGTAGTAATTAGGACAAACCGCTTCTTCATCATGGCCTTCATCTCCTCCCAAGTCCTTATTTGGCGTTCACCACTTCTTCGCCTGTTTAACATTGATTAATCCCACCAAATAATAGCATAGTCAAAAAAATTTGTGGCAGACAGTTTTACCTTCTTTACCTCGAAATAATGGTGGCATTCAAACACTAACTCCACCTTCTTCTCCTACTCTAGGTAAGCTTTTGGATCATTCTTCCCTTGGAACGATGGGATTGTCATCCTAATGCTACTCAAATTGTTATCCTCCCAGTTCTTAGCTTCTTTAAACCGCCCACCATACCTTATAGGGTCAATTGTTGATCCCTGATCATCTTCATCATCAAAGCCTTCCCCTTCATATTCCTCGGGTTCAGCTCTTACTCCCCTTGGTGAAGCTCGTCCTCCTCTAAGCACGCGAGGTGGCTCCTTGCGTGCATTTTCTATTCTATCTATTTGGTCATGGATGGCTTCCAGCTTCACTCTCATCATTCTCCCCACCTCTCTTGTAATCGCCTCCATCATCAGTTATAGATCCACACCACCCCTTGCACCTACCGAAGCACTTTCATGAGACATGCTTACTGCAAGAAGAAATGTTAGTAAAAAAAAAAAATCCTCACTTCACACAACTCACATGTTCTTCGCTCAAATATTGACACTGTAAATTTTACTCGTGTTTACAAGGAGAATAATTTGGCTTTTGCTCTCCGGAATGTATATCACTCTTGCCTTTTTCCACTCTTAATTCTTTCAAGAGTTCTTATTAAGCTAATTAACCAAGAAACAAAATTTTCTGGGCACAATTCACACCCGAACAAGACTAATCAAATCTGGAAGATTTGTGCAATAAATCAAATCTAAATTTTGGAATATAAGGGTGCACAAAGTCAAGTAACCAAATCTGGAAAATTACTTTGCAAAACATCGAATCTGAATTCTGGAAACAAGGATGTAGAATTCAAGTAACCAAATCAAACCTAAAAGATTAATTTGTAAAATACCAAATTTGAATTCTAGAAACAAGGATGCAAATTCAAGTAACCAAATCAAATATGGAAGAATAATTTGCAACACTAAATATGAATTTTGGAATATATATATATATATTATATTTTGAATATGGGAAACAAGAACATTAATCACGTTCTCCCCTTGGCTGTCTATATTTTCCTTTTTTGTTCTTTTTTTTTTTATCAAATTTCCGAATGGAGAAGAAGTTCAAAATTGAAATAAACTCAAATAAAAGCAAATTAAAGATAAGCAGACCTGAGACTAGAATTAGTCTCTAATACTAAATGATACGAACCCCACGATCATTGTGACAAAACCCATAATGATAATTAGTTTGAGGATCGTTTTTACTTCAGGTTTGGGTGGAAAACCACAACCCAGCACCTGTATTGAGGTGTGAACCTTGGTATAATGAAGACGTCACAATCAAGGGATGGAAACTTGATTGATGAATCAGGGTATGAATGCCATAGCAAGCTGATAAGTTCGAATAGCTCACAAAGAACTAAAGAGAGTATGCAATCTCATAATTTTATCAAAACGCATAATCTGTATTTTATTGAATCAAAGAGGCCTTTTGAAAGGCATTACAAAAATAGGAAACTTGTTTAAAACAAAAAGAAAATGAAATAAAATAATCTAATCAAATCGGTTTGCTATTTAAATTAGGAAACTAAATCAATTAGCTAATTCTATTACAATAAGTCCTATAATCTCCAAATCAGTTGGCTGGCCAGTCTTGGGCATGAAGCATGTTGACTATCCTCGGTTGATCATGCTCCATGGGCTTACACGAACTAGCTTGCTCTAAGGCCTCTTGCGCTAGCTCATTTAATGCTTTCTTAAACCTCTTTGTCCTAGCTCTTTTCATGAGTAACACCTTATTTTAACTTTTATATTCATGAAAACACCTTTCATTTAACTCTATTTCATAAAGCAATTACCAATTTGATGTTCAAGTCTCAATTAGACAGCTTACTGTTTTAGACAGCTTGCTGCCCTGTTTTTGTAAAATATGAAACCATGATATGTGCATGTCAGAAAATCATGAAAAGCTCTAGATTACAAGTTTAATTGTCTAGAATATGTGATAAAAATTTCATGCAAAATCTCGTTGGTTTGATAGGTCAATTAAGCAAAGTTTGTACGCTGCCTTGTTGACTGCAAAAAGATAGTTTTGCTACTTTGAAAATTATTTGGCCATGGGATTGTGCTCCAATTGCCACGAAAATTGTATGGATGAAGCTAAATATGTCAAACACTTGTTGTAAAATTTTCAAGCACCTTCATCGATTTATCCTCTTAACTGCCAGAAAACCAGTTTTAGGGTTATTGTATACACTTGAGCATAATTTTATCAATTTTTCCTCTTTCATCTATTCAATTCATTTCTCATTTATGAACATTACAATACATCCTTATATATCAAGTATTCAACTAAAATAAATAATTACACATTAATCATGTATTTTACAAATTAAATCACAATCACACTCTATTTGAAGCTTGGCAGCCACCCTTGGTGTTTCTCCACTTGGAAATCATTGATATTCCCACAAAAAGGGATATGAGACTTCAAGTCTCAGTAGCTAATGAGTCCATTAGTAAATATACATGACTATTACAAGTCATTAATCTCATTAAATGGCATAGGAGTGCAAAAAAGACACCATGATGCACATAATAGCGCATAATCACTTAGAACCACTTCCTTGGCAGCTCTAAGCACCACAACATGATATTCCTCTTGAATATAGCAGTCACACCTATAGGAAAATATATAGCATGTAAGAAGAGGTTAAAGGAGTCATTAGCTACCTTAACTTCTAGCCTTTTTTCTCTTCTCCCTTCTTCTTTTCCACTGCAGCTCCTCTATTTCTTTCCAGCAAGCTACAACTTTACCTTGAGGTTGCCAACCTTCTCCCCCTCTTCCCCTTTTTATTTATTTGCTTTTTGTCTCATTTAATTTCTATAATTATTTCCTTTAATTAATTAATATCATGGGTAATTAGGGACAAGTGTGGCTTGGTGATTATTTGTCTTCATTAACTCACCACTCCCTAACCAACCTACCCATCTTCAGCTGAACAAGTCTTCAGTTGAACTCCTTCATGTGCAAGCCTCACCAAAATATCATAAAAAAATTAAATTGCAATTATTATACTATGGCATTTTGTCAAGCTATGACTGGTGGGAGTGTCCTGCGCAATTTCTAGAGGCTAAAAGCATGCAAGTGGCATGGGTCCTTGGGGGAGGCAGCTGTTGCCTTCATTTGGTCCAATTATGACAAATTTAGTCACATTCTAATCATCTCCCTAACTAGTAGTTCACTTAGATGGCCATGTCATTTAATTGCACTAGTTTATACTACATTTCTAACTCTTTAATTCCTTAATTAATTATTCAAAATTCATTCCACTTAATTCACTTCATTTTTATGATAGTGAGAATCACAATTACATAAGCACATACAATAGAAAGCAAGAGTTCACCATTCGCTTTCAATCATACTTCATCAATTAAGATGGAAATTTACATCAATTTCCTAGCTATATGTGCATGTACACATAAATATCACCCTTATACATATCCTTAATATTCTCACACTTCGCATTTGTATTTAGCAAACATACCACTAATTTAATTATTCTAGTGTAGATTTATGTTCTTCTCTTAGAAAATTCAAGATGTTACATCACGGGACCAAGTGGCACTACAAGTGGGTCTCTACTCCACTTGGTGGTAACATTTCCATTGGTAGCAACGTCCCCATTGGCAATGCTAGTAGCAACGCCTCCATTGGCAACATTGGTGGCTATGTTTCCATCATGATGTTTGTGTCAATTGTTCTACTACTCCTCCAAGATACCTTATGAGATGGAGCAGCATTCAGTTTTGTTATGGTTGGTTGTTGAAGTTTGCTACCAATTGAAAATTTCCATTTTGGATAATTTTCTTCCAATTTCTGCTCCACTACTTTTTCCAAGGAGAGTTGTTTCAACTTAGGGGAGAATAATATAAAATAAACATTAGGATTTTATGAAGAATTATGGTTAGGGTTAGACTCTTATTCCGTTTTTATTATTTTTTTTATTATTATTTAAATTATTTAATATTAAAATTCATTTTTATTTAAGTTGGGGTTTATCTTTTATTTAGTTAAACTCTCTGCCTATAAATAGACCTTTTTTATATTCAATTTATTTAGAATTTTATACATTTAAATATTATGTATATTTTTCATTTAGAGAGTATCTGAGTAAAGTTAAGGTAATACCTTATCCTAAAAAAGTATTCTAGATTTATTTTCAAGAAAGTATCTTACCTAAGGGAGTACTCAGGGTTTTTATCACTTCGTTTTACATCAAATTCCATATTACATTTGTTCTATTATCAAACAAACTATTAATTCTCAATGATCGAATACCTTATTTAATAGCATCTACAACTTCATAAGGACACGACAATCAAAAGAAAGCAAGAAGCCAATCGAAATCATGTTGCAATGTGATTATACCAACATATACATGCACTTTCAACGTATCATAATGCATAAAAATATATACATATATATATGCCCTTTGATATAGGTAATTTATCAAAGGCCTGGAAAGCTTAATCCTAAGTAAGAGAAACTAGAACAGGAAATATTGTGACGGTAGCTAGAACCTGCAAAATTATGACAGAAAGAGTAAAGAGTCCAGATGATAAATGAAATTAATGAAGGTATAAGTTAGTCTAATATGGAATTGATTTCATTGTCTTCAAAACTCCTATCTATATTAATGATCGTGAATTATGTTGCCCATGCAAAACATGCAATAGAAGTGAATCATATGTTTCGTACCAAGAATCAGGAAGCAGCATAAACATACATCACAAAAGCATATGTTCAGTAGAAAGCAGCATAACGTATGTGTACACATACTGATAGTTGCATTAACTGTCAGAAGGTTAACAAGATTCAGAGACAATTGCATTAACTGCTTGATTACTCACAAATCTAGTAGCATACAAAATTATACTCAAAATAAAATATATAGGAAAACTGCAAATATACCAGCATACCTTCCATCATATTTCTTTAGAATGGTATTTTTAGTGCTCAAAAAGAAAAGCTGCTTTTTTTTGGAAAGCAATATTCATTGAAGCCTATGCAAAAGCTCGAATAGTCTATTTCAAGATCAAATATGTCATATTATAGTCAATGCAGCGAAATGGAAGAAGAAGCATCTCCCAAAGATAAACCTCATCTGCGTAATAAATTGACAAACCTATGCCAACAGCCCTGGTACAGCTGTAGACCTCTAGCTCTTTTCTCTCATCATGTCCACTGGGTTCTGCAAAACATTTCTATCAAAATTTCATATTTTATTCAGAAATTTTTCCTAGTTCACTTTCCCTCTCTTCATTATAGCAATGACTATTGCAAAGTCTACTATTCTTGCTTCCATTGTCTGTTACAATTATGCTGAAAATTCAAAATTTTGAATGAGGGGCAAACGGAAAATCAAGTGAAACAAAAATAAGGTAAGGAAGAGTGAGATTAAACATAATACCTTGTAAAGCAAAACATGATAAACAACAGAGTACATGAAACTAGATTGGGTTAGAGGCTTAGTCCAATACTCTAGGTAGTCATATCCCATAAGATTTTTATGCTAAATATTACTCCTACATTTTCCAGTTAGTTGCCCTATAGGTTTCTTTCTCTCTCTTTTTGTTTTCTTTTCACATATTCCCCCCTTTTTTTTCCCATTTTTTGTTAGCCATTTGATATAAATGTTATTGTACTAAAACTATAGAAAGCAAATACAACAGAAAGCATATAGTGGCAAACATATAACATGTCAACCAATCCTGTTACCAATAATAAGATTTGACAAACATTGAACAGTAACTATACCAGGTGGTCGCGATGGCTGGCTACTGGAATTGGAAGATGACCTAATGATTATAGAGCCATTATAGGAGGAGGAAGAGCCTCTAGTCTGTAATAACATAATATTTTCAACTTCATTTGACTTGCCTGAAGATATTCTGTTTACTGCTTTAATTCAAAGACGCCGATTTTTCACTCTCAAATGCCAGTAAATCACCAACCTCATGTATTAAAGTTCATAGTTAGCTTGTAAACTCTCTCAATTCTATATAAATAGACTGCATCCACATGTAATTCATTCCAGAATATTCAGCATCAATAATATGTTTTGTATTGACGTTTCCTAAATCTCCAAGATGAAGGTTGGAGCTCAATGACAGATCTTCCATTTATGATTATGTTGAGTACACAACCACCTAGGATAGTCATCACAAATTCTATTTTTCCAAATATGGTGTAGTATTTGTTTGGCAGCTATAAGAGTGGCATATTAAAAAATTATAGCATTCTCATCTTCTGAAGAAAGCAAACTATGAGGTATTAACATCTAAGTCTGTGATTTGGTATCTATTAATTGTTTAGATAGCTAAAAGCTTTTTATTATCCCATTGACCTATAGGTGTTTAAGAGAAAACCAAATTATATTTTTTAAGTACAACTCTTCCATGTTCTTGGATAAGAGAGAAATAGAAAAGCATTCATTTGTTTCACATTTGATGCCCTTCTAAGTTAAAAGTCTTTTGCATGATTGTTGTTCTGTCTTATGTGATACTCTCTTGGAGACGGGAATAACTATAACATTGGAAACAACTCTGTTTTCTATTGACAGTGTGATAGAATTGTATTTAACCTAAATATGATAATTTGTCTTCAGGACAAAATTGTATTTTATTCTATAACTTATTTTTAAATTTTCTAGGACAAAAATACAATGTTTTAAATGGAGAAGCTTGAATTAAACAAATTTTGCTAAGTTCAACAACTTATGAAAATGAGATTTTGGACATGAATATATAGGTGAAATACAATATTTTCTATTTATCGAATTAGAATTTTATATGCGTGGAGCATATGATGCATCTGAAAGTCTCTCATGAGTAGACCCCAAAAACAATCTGGATGGGTATGCCATTAAATTGTGATTTAGACTTCATGTCACTCAATTTATTATTAGGGTAACCTTTTAACTTTTGATTAAAGTAAATAAATATTAATTTAGATTTAATATAAACAAATTAATTCTTTGAACATAGAAAAAAATAAAGAAAATAAAAATATTAATAAGACATTGAATAGAAATAAATTTTGCTTTGATTTATATAAGAAATAGTTTTTCTTATATATACAAAACTTAAACCTATAGGATTAACACATATGAGTTTGTCTAATAAAAAAGAAACTCATATGATTTTGGTTTAATAGTTAAAGGTATGGTAAAGATCATAACAATATATTACAAGAATGAGTTCAAGTCTTGTAACTTATTTGAAGATTTTTTATTTACAAAATAAAATGCAAATCTTGACCATAAATTGGAAAGCATTGTCATAATCATCCTGTATATAATAGTTAATTTTTACAATTCATAATGCTCTTTTTAAGAACACCACTACTTTTCAAATTAATCAACTATATCATTTAACAAATAGCGGAGTCCCTTTCAGTTTACTATTACAGTCATTTCTACAACCAAGAGAGCTTGATAAAATTAGCCACATCTATCATTACTAATATTTTTACTATGAGAAAATATGTCAGCACGTGTCAAATAAGCATTTTTACGTTTTATCTTTTGCTAAGACAATAAAAGAGCAGCACTCAAACGAACAATTTGATTTTTTTCTTAAAGACTTGTAAGCAATTAATGGAATATCAAGGTTAGGATTGTACATAAAACTTCAAATTAAAACTTATAATAAAAGAATGTTAATACCTCATGTACTTTGCTTTTAGGATTAGATGAGATTGTTAACAACTTTCGAAAACAACAATAATTTTGGTTGCTAAACATATAATCTAGCAAGTTTGTAAAACTAATATTTGTAATGATTATTATCTTTGGTGATAAACTCTTAATAGCCTCAGATAGAAATCCCACCATTGAACTCTAGTCCTTGAGCATAATAACATCAAAATGTGAGTCAAATTACAAAAGAGAGAAACTAAATGATTAAAAAGAGGAAATATTATCAAATTAAGCAATACATATCTAATAAAATCATCATATCATGAAACTAAATATATGTACCTTGCTAGGAAGATAACCAATTTTAGGGAAAAAATTAGAATAAGTGTTTAAGACTTACTATGAATCTTTTTGCTTTCGTTTAAATTATTTAGACAAACTTTATTAGTATGTTAACATTTTCCTTTTATTACATCAGATTAAAACAAATTCATAGATAATTTTCACCTTATGATATTTATGAATAAAGACCAATTTTGAAATAATTTTATTATATCAAAATAAATATGTTCATTACATGAAAATGTAAATATTGATTGTAATAAATTACATTAAGTCAATGTTGATTACATAGTTAACACGCATTGTATTTTCATGCAGATGAAATGTAAAATTGTCTTGATTTTCTTACAATAAATCATTATAAATTCTTTAACATAATTTATCAAATAATATTTTATTTTTTGTAATATTTGAAATTAATTTATATATGGAATTTGTCACATCATAATTTATTTTTTTAATTATAAGAATTTGTTCGTTTATCATACTTATTCTTTTATTATAAATTATAGTTGTTTTTGTTTTGGCAAACCAATTAGCATCCAAGTTAATATTTGAAAATTTTTTCAATGTGTTTACTTTATGTGCAAATAAAATTAAGTCAATATATTACCACTTATTATTCAATTGGAACTTCAAGTGTCAATAGTGCAAAATATTTTTTACTTTTATAATACTTTAGCATTAAGTCGTGCATAGGTGCGTGTAAGTGTAGGACACGTTGGTGTGGGACATGAGAAGATATTGGACTAAGTTACAATGCCTGTAACTAGTTTAAATTAAGATGTTAAGTCGTCTAAATTAATGCAAACTCATAATAAATGCTTTCTTGAAGAACAAGTAAACCAATTATCATCATATTTTATAACATAATGAAAACACTAGTACATCAATTATAATGAAATTTTCTACTTAAATGCATTGCTGGTGATATGCAAGTGCCACGAATGCACTATCAATTATATACAAGTGGGATACGTACTAAAAAAAATTGGATAAAACATAACAAATGCCATGGATGCACAATCAATTACAAGCAAGTAGGCATATGCATATCCCCAGTTGGAAGGCCTAGCAAAGTTGTCATGTACTTCAAAATTACGGCATAGTTAATTATCATTATTACTATACTATGCTCAATGTTAATTGGGGGTTCACATGACTAAAGGGGGCAAGAATAAAATCAAACCTACATAAATTCTAATACCACTTTCTCAATGCACTAAAAAAAAGAAATGAAGAACATATATATGATGATGACAAAGGAGAGGAAAATGATTTTTTCGAAAGATAAAAAAGGAAAAGAAAAATAAATTCAAAATACTTTCTTTTTAGCAAAAGAGCAATCGAGTTGAAAGATACGAATTGATTTGAAAATACTTTATTTTCTAATCTTCCCTCTTATTTACTGAGCCTCATAAGTATATTAATTAATTTTATTAATTTTTATTTTTCTCTCTTATTCTAAACCTGTTAAAAATAAATTAATTGATTTTATTATTATTTTGTCATTCTACCAAATTTTTACTACCTATAAAATCTATTATTTCTCAATTCTCCTTATTTCCTAATATCATAAGAATGTATTAATTTATTTTATAATACCTTATTAATGATTTTTCTAATTCCCATAATGATATATTAATTGATTTTTTTTTTTACGAGAATTTTATTACTTATCATGTATTATTTCAGTAGAATACCAAAGTGTCCACACCATATGATGGATTTTGCTATTGCCTGATTAATATTAGGCATCGGGTTGATGTACAAGCACGAGATCATGTGATGCGGTACTTTGGATGAATGGCTGAGAAAAAGCAACGTATTAGTATTTGCAGTCAAGAGTGAAAGCAAAAATATAAGTTTATGGAATGCAATTTCCCATCCTAATAAACGTCAATCCAATGCACAATGTAAGAGATCAAATAACAAAAGTATGCTGGTGCATTTATCTTATGGAAAGATGAAACTATAATGATGTAAATCAAAAGTATTTTAATTTTTTTTTTTTTTGCCATAGATAAAAAAAGGAGTTGGGTGAGGCAGGATGATGTAATTAAACATTCTAGGTTTTTTGAGAATTAGGATTTGGTATTTAAACTAGGATTTATCCTAAACTAAGATTTATCTATTTAAATAATTTTAAGTTAGAGTTTATCTTAAATTCTATTTTAGATAAATATTATGTATTTTCTTATTATTATTAGATTTATCTTTATTTAATTGAGCTATATTGATTTAAAATAAGCTTCTTTTGTATTCAATTTAGTGAGACCTTTGATGAATGAATATTACCTGAGTTATTCTTTCAAAAAGCATATATGCAAAGTCAAGCTGTATTGCTTGTAAATAAGACTCTTTTGTATTCAATTTAGTGAGACTTTTGATGAATAAATATTATGTGAGTTATTCTTTCAGAAAGCATATGAGTAAAATCAAGTGAGTACCTTACTTTTAAAAGAAGTATTCTAGGTTTATTTTTAAGGGAGTACTTTAAAGTCTTTGATGAATTAATATTATGTGAGTTTTAAACAAAGACAAGGGAGTACCTTCCCCTAAAAGAGTTTTCTAGGTTTACTTTCGAGGGAACACCCTTCTTAAGGATTACCTTTGGGTTTTCTTTCGCTTTGTTTCACATTAATTTGGTTTTCAAAGCCAAGTTTGATCACTTATTCCGCTGTCATTTATCATGATTCAATTTTTCCTCATCTTCACGACCTTCTCTACTCATAGACAAATTCTCAAGAAGACCTGTATATGAGAATCGATGAAAGGCCTAAAAAATTCAAGCTCGAAAATTGACAAGAAGGCAGAGGCAAAGGCAATGCCAGAGGTGGCCAAAGGGGATTCTAATGCGAAACCACCGATTCTTGTTGATGCATCACCATTTTTCAACTCTTCTTTGGAGGGAATAATGTAAATTAGGCATTCATCGCCACTTTTTAACTCTTCAGAGAAGAGTTTTTCTAATCCAAACAAAATAATTATAAATTATAGTTTAAATTTTATTTTAGATAATTATGAATTTTCTTATTATTATCAGGTTTATCTTTTATTCAATTGAACTACATGAGATTTTTGATAAATTAATATTAGATCAATTTTTATCAAAGAGCATATGAGCAAAGTCAAAAAACTGCGTTATCCTAAAAGAGTATTTTAGGTTTATTTTTAGGAGAGCACCCTATTTAAGGGAGTACCGTAGGGTTTTCAATTGCTTTGTTTTATATCAAAGGAGATGCAACTCATGGTTCTAAGGGAAATTGAACTTTGGTAAGAAAGCTCGAAGAGTCATTAGAGAAGATGGTAAACCACTAAGTCAAACCCTATTTCTCATATTTTGAATTTTAATAGTAGCTCATGTGACAAAGAATATAACATTAAAAATTAAATTATAAGTCACATTAAAAAAAAATACAAATTATAAATATACTCTTATTTTGATGATTCATTTTTATTATGTATTTTCATTATTGAGTATGAAACAAACTTCTTTAAGGATGATAAATGTAAAAACTCAATGTTACAACAAAAGAAACTAACTCTGATTCTAATTCCAGTAGGTCGTCTACTCAAAGTTATTAAAGCTCTAATGAAATTTTGGTAGGGATGAAATTACCTTAAACAGAGTACAAGTAATATGAACTTTTCTAAGTAAACTACCATTAGATCACGATAAACTGCTAGTATTGAACACTATTTTTGAGCCTTATGACACTGGATAACTAGAATTCTAACAACCATAAACAAACTTAAGTTTCTAGCAGCTTGGTTGTTATATATAAAGATCCAACTTAAGTTATTTCTCCCCATCTTGGTTGTAATGGACAATAGTTTCATGATAGTATTATGGACTCCCATACATTACTCCTTCCAATTTTATTACCACGTTAGTAATCCTTTGCACCTATTTACATTTTTAGAAAATTTCAGTATAATGCAACATTAGAAGACTAACAAATGCAGAATAAGTAGTACCCAGAATAAATACTCATCCAATTTTATCTTCTAACAAATGGCATATATGGGATCTCACATATTTAATGTAAATTGTATAGTACAAATTATAGCACAGTCACCCCTAAATTTAGAATTTGAGAAATTGATACACTTCGGTACCTCATAAGAATATTTTTACATTAACTTTGCCACACTATAATAATATTTTTACAGGTAGAAAAGTGATATTTGAGAATTTCAACCTCATATTTCCATCCGTGGTGAACTCACTCAACAAAGCCCCTCAGTGTTTATATGATTTACTTAGCCCTCATATATTAATAAATAAATGAATGACTACTTGGTGTAAGAGATTGAAGCATATAAGACAACACAGCTCATTAAGGAATTTTACAAAGATAATAAAACTATAAAATAAATGAATGAGTTCAATAAAAAAAGCCAATGCAATATCATCTCTGGAACTCTAGCCCAATATAACAGTCAAGCAGAACGACTTTAGTAAAGAAAAATACCAAATGGGTAACTAATTAAATGGAAAAGAAACATGATTGAATACCAATGGCAACATCAATTCAAAGATGAAACCCTTCCAAATTACCTTTGAGGATGCTTGCGCTTGCAGTGAGAGAGGCACTTAGAGACGCTGCTTAATTGTCAACATTGGCGGGCCGTTATCAAGCACTTTCCATGAAGGTTCCATGTCCAAGTTTAAATTATGGGTAAAGAGTAAGGAAAATTATATCAATTATATCACAATATGAACAAGAAACAACTTACTTTTCCCCTATGAGGATGTAATATAGTGTATGTTATGAAAGCTATGAGATGAATTGTATTTATTTTGGAGTAAATATATATTTTTAGTTACTCATACTTAAAATTCTATTCAATTTCGTCTTTTACACTTCAAAATTTCTATCACTTTTGTTCTTTAATTAAACTTGTCAAATTTATTAATTTAATCCCTACACTTCAAAAATATTGATAGATTCAAGGAACCAAATCGATATGAATTTTGAAGTGTGAGGAACAAAATTAATTAAGGTTTCAAGCATGAGGGGCCAAATTAATAAATTCAAAGTATAAAGAACCAAGTTAATTAAAGTTTCAAGTGTGAGAGACCAAAATATGTATTTATTCTTTATGTTATTTCTTCATGTAAAAGAAACTCCAAGTTTCCTTCCTAGTTGAACTTATTACGTGGAAGTGTGTTTATGGATTGTACAGAAAATTGTGTTGTGACTTACATTGGGTGGCTTGTTCTTTGAAATATTTACCACAACACCAATTTCAACACATTTTAAAAAGAACATAGTTTAGTAGGGATTGGTATAATGTATTATGTAAGTCACTTGGTGAACCACATTTATTTTATCCCTTTTTAAAAGAATCTTCGAAGTGGAGAGATCTTGCAGTGTTTGCTTCAAAAGGAGGGGAGGGGTCTCTCCTTGTTTGGTTTGTAAGTGAAGAGGAGGGAAGGGAAGGGAATGAGTAAATTTCCTATCATAATCTTATAAGTGAGAAAGAAAGATAAAACACTTGCATATTTTTGTCAAAAATGTGCAAACATTTCTCTCCCCTCTAAGACTCCAATTTTGGGGGTGAAGAAATCCATCCCCTCCCCTTCTAAAATTTGAACCAAACAAGCTATTTCGTAAAAAACCCCTTTCCTCCCCTCGAAAACCCCAACCAAACACTGCAGGGAAGATGCCAAATGAGTGATGGAGTTTTGTTTTCTTACTCAAAATTTCAACATTGCTGTGCAATAATTAAGAAAGCCTGTCTTTGAAGGTTCAGTATCACGATTATTGATTATAAAATGGGTGATGGAATGACAATTGACATACTAAAGACACAACAATGGAGACAAGTAGGCAACTTGTTCTTCTTATTTTGTTTTCCTACTCAAGATTCAAGATTGGCATGCCGTGTGCAATAAGATGTCTTTTCAGGTTCAGTATGAAGGACTGTCCTTGAAGGTTCCATGCGCAAGGGTTAAATTATGGGGGAAAGAGTAAGGAAAATCATACCACGATATGACCAAGAGACAATTTATTTTTCTCTGATGAGGATGTACTTTCATTTCTTTTATTCCTTGATAAGAAAGAAACATCAAAGTTTCCTTCCTAATTTATCTTTATCATTTAGAAGTCTGTTTTTGTATTGTACAGGAAACTAACTGTCATGACTCATTAGAAAAAAGGTAGTGCAGTAGCATATGTATAATGTGTTATGTAAGTCACGCGGTGGACCATATTGATTTGATTCCTTTCTGAAAGAAATTTTAAAGTGCAGAGAAGGAAAGATGCCAAATGAATGGTGGAATGACATTAATAAATTAAGCACACATCAATAGTGATATGTGGACCACTTCTTGTTTTGTTTTCTTACACAAATCTTCAACATTAATTGGTGTGCAATAAGAAAGCCTGTCGTCACGGGCACTGTCCTTGAAAATAAGAAGTCTGTTCATGTATTGTACAGGAAACTTTTTGGTATTTGAATAATTATTATAACTCAGATCTCTGACTCATAGTTGACTTGTGCTTGGCCAATATACCCAGTGACCTCGCAAGGGCCCCTACATGCTGGATTCCATGACGCGGCGTCTTTGACTCACTTGTGCTTGGCCAATACACCAAGTGACCTCACAAGGGCCGCCCCTTACCAAGTGACATCACAAGGGCCAAGGGCCGTCCCTACACCCTGGCTTCAAAGAGGCGGCATCTTTGACTCCAATTCCTCATTGGGGAAAGTTGTATGCATACCTTTTTAGGCATGTCTCAATGTACACTCTTTGATTTTAGTTTATTTATATAGATAAAATTATAAATAAATAAAAAAAGAGAAATATAAAAAAATATAAAAATAGGTGTAGATATATAGATATGTAACACATCTCATCCTCATCACCCACAAATACAGAGTTCAAATTGATTATCTCCTACTCAATTTTTGAAGAATATAAAAAAGTCATAAAAGCAGTAGCTAGGTTTTAGATACATAGCAGTGATACAAATAGGGATATTTATAGCTATTGGTTACAGTGGCATTCTTGTAAATATCAACCGACTTTTGATGGGTTGGTTACTCATTTTGGTCCCTTTGATTATGGGCCAAATTAAATCCATATTAATTATATCTCTTCTTGTAACACTAATGTTAATATGAATTTTTTCTCTTTTGTGATAACCAATTGAGGAGAGTTAAAAAGTTCTTAACAACAATTAAAAATTACTTGCTTTAAAATTTCATAGTTACAATTTTGTACTAACCTAAATACTAGAAAAGAGTAAAAGCACTTACCTCCTAACCATTAAGCTACTCATGATATTTAGCCACAGTGATTACTAACATCACATACATAACATCGATTAAATCGTACAAGAACCAAAATATGTATATCTGCAAGAATGGTTGGCTGCTATGGAGCTAAAGATTCCACCATAGTGTCATGCAAGTTTGCTTTGCAGTGTATTGAAATTCACTTGTCATTTCCATGCACATTTAAGTTATTTGTTTCCTTCTGATATGACATTTATTTGTGAGACAAAGATCAACATCCATAGATATAGTGTTGCAAACCTTATAAGAAGATTTAATTGTTAATACACATTTAAGCACCTACTTTTACGTCTGACCATTTTTCTGCTGCCATTATTTTCCTTGTATAGATTTCTTCCCTTGCCGGAAGGTGATTGAAAGTGCAAGTAAATAAATTCAAGAAGAGGGTGAATAGGATTATAAAATTTTCGCAATCAAATTTATATTTTCAGAATCAAGCATAAAAAGATAAGCTTGATTATATGCAACGAAAGTTTGATTTCAGAAAACTCAGAGTTTAAAAAACATGAAGCAATTTATCACAGCATGCGGAATTTATATATACTAAAGGATAAATATGCTGAAATCAAAGAGAGTAAGGAAGAGAATTTGCACAGTGATTTATAGTGGTTCGGTCTATCAAAGACCTACATACACTTCTCTCAAATATCCTTGAGAGAGTTAGCTTCACTATCTAAGTTGGTTTACTGGCTTCCAGCTGCCTTCTACAAATGTGCAGAAATCAAGCATAACCAAACAGGAATCAAGCACAACGGCTAAAAGCTTGGTTTTACCAAGAGCACCAAAAACCCTTACAAAAGACTATGTCTCCAAAGACTATGTCTATGCTAGTTTATAGGATAATAAAAACCTATTGCTTGGTTTTCATGGATAACCAAAAACCTTTATAATAAAGTTTGAAGCTGTGGAAATCTAGCTTAACATATGCTGCTTGATTCAGCTAATATACCAGTAAGCTTGATGCACTTAAACAATATTCCAAGTGAGAATGAAGTTCAAGAAAATGAGGAGCGGAATATGAAATCGTGAGAGCTCTTGAAGAATAAGCAAATAAACCTTTTTAATCTCTCTTCATCTCCTCTTCCTTTGAGGCTCTTCTCCATTTTTATAGCAGCTTCAAAATATGACTGTTGAGACTTATTTATTACAGCTCCATGTCTTGTCATTCTTTATGCCTGGAAAGCTTGTAAGACAGTTTGAGTAGAATACATCATAACAGATTAAGCTTGATATCTGTTATTGCATGAGAATGGTAACTTTGGATTGTCAAAGTTAGAAAGGCCCAACGTCTCTTTCCCTTTGCTGATTTCACGTCACCCAAAGCTGTAGAGAAGTATTGTATTTTGTTGGCTAGTGTGAAACTTTCAAGATACATTCATTTTGTTGACACAAGAAGCCAAGAAACATATTTTTCTCTTCTGCGTATATGCTGCCTATGTCATGCTGACTTTGTCCTATGACCTTTGCACAGGAGGTAGAGATTGATAAAAGCCTGTGTTCCTTTTTATTGAGAAGCCCAATATTTTGGAGGCTTGCATTTTGTCATATGTGATACACCCAATGAAGCGAGAGAAGCATGCAAGCTGTGTGTCTTATTCATGGACCCCAAGAAAAAAGATAGTTCACATTTTGTCCTCACGTGAAGCCACAACCCTCTTCCACAAGTGGCTACACTTTAGGTATTGCCCACCGGGTATTTCACAGTGCCCTTAAGACACTCTTCCAAATGTATTCACGCTCCAAGGTTGTATGCTTAGGTTTTCATGCTGCAACTACAAAAGTTGTCATGCTAGGATGTCCTCCTTTGACCTTGATAAAATAATATAGTTGCTGCACAAGGTCATACCTTTTGGAATACTACACACATGCACCAACGTTAAAACATAAACATGAAAGAGGCAATTTTGGAGACCAACACAAAAGTGGTTTTCGAAAAGATTTCCAAAGTAAAATTATTTAATGTAATCAAAAATTATTTTTAACATCAAAATCAATACAAAATTAGCCCTTGAACTAACAGTGCTCTTTGTTTGATTGCTGCCATAGCATTCTATGCAGAGTATCTTCTATTCTACTTCCACACTTTCCTTGTCGTCGTTATTGGACTTTGTATTTTATCTTCAATTGCAGGAGCCCTTTTGCCAACAAGCTTCCCCGTTGATTTATGGCCCCATGCTACCAGATGGTTGCTACTTTAGAGATAGCAATATCACTTCCCATTCCACTCAAAGTGAGGTTCGTGGTGAATTGCTTGCATACTTTCAGCTCTTTGTGGCGGTCCTCGTCGTCCTCGTGGGTACTGTAGCTTCCTACGGCTTTGCATCTTCAAGATATGAGCATTCTGATATCAAGAGCTCGCATTCAATTCAATCTCCATCTGTTCAAGGCTGAAGTAAACACACTATCTTGTTGCTCAACTCCATTTCTTTCCTCTCATGACATTGATTGATATATCTTGGTAGACTAAGTTCTTTTATAGCATATTGTTACTAGAGAAACAGATAATAGAAGAGAAAGGGAAGGAAAATAAAAGAGAGAAACATATGTAGACTTCCCGAAAAATGCATTTTAGCAAAGTTTTACCCATTTTCTTTTAGTTAGATTTGAAAACTATCATTTCAAAAATAAAAATTCAAAACTAACCGCCTTGAGTAACATTATAATAGAAAATAATTTATTTACACCTAATAGCCTTCAACGGTCCAAACTCCAGGAGATTAAAATAAAATATTAGTGCAAACTCCAAATTAATCATTATCCATAAAGACATGCTCTTTAAAATATATATTAGACTTTGTTATAGGCAATCTTTTTATATGTCCACAATAAAAATCAATGGAAATTAGTAATATTTTTACAGTTAATGCCATATTTATTTTAGAGAAAAAAAAGTTTAAGGTCAGAAAGAAGTCTATCCAAAGTGAGTGTAATTTGTAGTTTAACTACTAAAGGACACGACTTAGATTCAATTTATATAGAACTGAAAGCGGACAATAAAAAAAAAAAAAACTCCTAGCTCTTAGGAACACAATTATTTTCATTCACAAAAAAAGACCTCGCAGAATGCATAGATTATAGGAAGAGAATCTACTGAATTTCAGATCATTCATATAACAGTAGATTTTTTTATTACAATTAGCAGTCTTACCTTCAATATTTTCCCTATTGATGCGTCCAAGAAATCAGGCAATGACAGCAGTCGTAATGTATGACCCTGTTAAGGAAAATGCATAAATTTTATTGGATGATTTTTTTTGCAGTTTTTGCCGGGGGGGGGGGGGGGTGTTAGAGAAAGAGAGAACAATATAACATAGAGCTTCTTGCTCACCGTAGGTGCAGTATCAAATACTATTCGAATGAACATGCTATACTCCTGTGATTCAAGAAATTGGATCACCTGGAAAAGGTTCTAAATCATTAAGCTGGCACCATAAAGGACAAATTACACCAAATACCATTATTACCAACAACAAAATAAAAACAAAGCACATAGAAATACATGCCTTGGAAATTGCAATGGCTTCATCCAGTCCAGGAGGAGGTGTATCCAGTAGCTCTCCCCACTTTTGCAATTGAAAGAAACAACAACCAATCTTAGAGAGGCAGGTTATTAAGGACACAGAAGCAATTAAATTCTACTATTTCTTTAGTTTATTTGTTTCATTTGTACTTTTATTAACTTAATCTGTTTACACAGGAACTTCTACCATAAGATTAAATATTTCTGAAAATGAATTTTCCTTAAAAACATGCCAAAGTTGATACTTGAAATAGATCTGGTTCAGCGACCATTAAGCAATAAGGCTGCAAACTCCAAATTGTGACAATCTAGGAAAGACAATTGAAGTTATGAAACATTATACAACTTCTACACAGACTAACAAAGCTGTCACGACTTTTTGAACTAGCTCTCGTTAAAGATGCAATCAATTAACCAACAAAGAATGAATCCATCCCTCTAGGGGCAGAGAACCCATTGCTGTCTCAGCTGTGTTACCAGAGGCTCTGGGGAAGTTGGAACAGAAGAACATTCATCTTGAAGTGGGCTTACTACTCGGATCAAGATCATGTGATTCTCTAAATTTTTATATATTATCTTAAATAAGGATTATCTTTCAGATAGACCTTTGAGATGAGAATGGAGTTACTTTAACAAAAAAGTATTAAAATATTCCACATGATACATTATGAACCATTTGATGATGTACATTTAAATGTTGTAGAGTGCAAGAGACAAAAATTCTGCAACAAGAACCAAAAGTCTTCTTGAGTTCGTGATTGTCTGTCTATATACATCCTGCAAGTCCCTTTTTTTTATTGGTGAGGTCCTGCAAGTCCCTATTTACAGGAGGGAATACTTTCATTCATTTACAAAAAAACAACATTCTTTTATGGTTATATTCTAACTATAATTCTACAACATTAATCAATCCACCCACTTAATGGCACTTTACATTCCAAAGAATCCTATACTACTGGCTACGTGTATGAGGAATACAGAAGATTAATGGCATGTAGAGTGCGGAGTTATAATCCTAGTCAATAAGCTTTTTGAAAGTGCAAGTAAATATGTCCTAGAGGGGGGTGAATAGGACAATTAAAAATTTTCGCGGAATAAACTGTTAGTTTATAGAATCAAGCACAATATAAAAACTTGGTTTCAAACAGTATGAGCTTGATTACAAAAACTTCACAATTTTTAAGTGTGACGAATCAAAGTTTAATATTAAGTAAAAATAATATACTGGCAGTAAATATAAGCTGAATATAAAAAGTGTAGGGAAGAGAAATTGCTTAGCTATTTATAGTGGTTCGCTTATAACAAGACCTACATCCACTCCTCTCAAAATCCTTTGAGAGAGTTATCTCCACTATTTTCTCTGGTTTATAGGATGCCAGCACCTTTTACAACTTCTTGAAATAAAGCAGAAGACTTACGTTTGGTTTTTTAGGCTCACCAAAAACCCTTACAATAGACTGTCTCTAAAAGACTATGTCTATGCTGGTTTAGAGGATGTCAGCAACCTCTGCTTGGTTTTCTAGGCTAACCACAAACCTTCTATAGCTTAGACTATGTCTCAACAAACTATGTCTATCCCTTTCTCAGGGTTACAAAACAAAGAATAAGGCACTACAACCTTTACACAGAGTTTAGAAAAGATGAAGTTATGTAGTAGAGATTTTGTTGCTAGATCAACAAATTTCCCAGTATGCCTCAATGCACCAGAAATATATCCTAAGTGAAAGAGTAGTGCATGAAAATGAAGAGAAGAAGATAAAACCTTGAGAGCTCTTGAAAGAATATGTAAATGAACTTTTGTAATCTCTCTTCTACTTGTTTTCTTTGAGGCTTCTCTCTCCTCTTATATAGACTTCAGAAATATAACTGTTGGAGGTATCATCATTTTAAATATAGTTGTTGGAAATATCATCATATCAATATGGGTGGATTTGCAGCTTTACGTGGCTCTAGATAGCATGCTTCATTCTTGGACAGTGTGCAACGGTTGTTAGCAGCTTTTTGCAGCCCGCTGCAACAGGTTGTACCTTTTCTAACAAAGTGTACTGTTAGCAGCAATGTTTAATAGCAGCTTTTCTGGAACCCATGCCATGCTGGCTTGATTCTACAATACGTTTTACTTTTTGTGCTAGATTTCTGACAAAGTGTGGTGTTGACAGTAATAATTATTAACAGCTTTTCTAGAGCCCCATGTCATGCTGTTGCAGTTTCGTGTCCCAATAAAGTGAGCTATTATTGCATTGTCTAAGGGGTTTAGTTGTTAACCCATAATTAACACTAAAGAGACTAACAAAGCATTTAATAGCCTTGGACTTTGCTACACACCTGAAGCTAGCGTACTCAAGTCTGCAGCAGCTGCAAATTTACTTTTCCCATGCCAAGTTGACTTTGTAAAATGAAAAAGAGAAGGTTCTGTTACTGTTGCATAATGAATCGCGTGAAGATATACCATATTTTCAAATCTGTACTACTGCAGTTTTCTTTCCCAATGCAAGGGATAAAAAATTATTTATTTCAAATACTAGTTGACTTTGTAACACTTTTTCTCATTAAAAAGTTTAGAGTAATAAAAATACTTATTATTTTGGTTAAAGTAACTAAAACATTTAGAATCCCAAAAATATCATAAACTATATATTTTGTAATATAAATTTTTGACATACTTAACAAATCTAAAAAATATTTTTCTCATCAAAATCTATTAAAGGTTTGTTAAAAAATCCCTTGAGCTAACATTCTCCCCCTTTTTGATGATGACAAATATTTTGAGATTTGCAAAAAAAAAAAATTATCCCCCTAAAATCATGCTTCTCCAAAATAATTTTCAAGAAAAGCTTAGTATATATATAGATTTAAAAACATGATAAAAACTTTTCAAAAACTCCTCCTCAAACTAATATAGTTTGATTTTCAAAAATAAGCAGCAATAGTAGTCAATTAAGCATAATCCAGATAATCCAGCAGATGTAGCCGATCAAACATATATTAATATGTCACATATCCAGAATCACCAATATGTCAAATCTCAAGACTTCTCCCCCTTTGTCACAACAAAAAGAGGGGAACATCCAAATGATCTAGAATTATCTCAGTAGTAATCAAGCACAAAAATATTTAAGTACTTGAAGGTGAAGAAATCATACCTAACTCACTTCTTAAGATGCAAAATCTTTCTTCAGCTAATGGTTTGGTGAAGATATCTGCAATTTGCTCTTCAGTGTTTATGAAGTGAAGCTTTATATTCTTCTTTAGTACATGATCTCTTAAAAAGTGATGTTTGATATCAATATGCTTAGTTCTGGCATGTTGTACTGGATTCTTGGCAATGTTGATAGCACTTGTTTTATCGCACAAAATTGGTGTACATTCTTGGATGATTCTGTAATTTCTCAATTATTGTTTCATCCATAGAATTTGTGCACAACATTGTCCAGCTGCAATATACTCAGATTCAACAATAGATATTGATACACTTGATTGTTTTTTACATTGCCAGTTCACTAAGGAGTTACCCAAAAACTAGCATCCGCCGCTTGTGCTCTTTCTGTCAATCAAGCATCCAGCATGGTCCGAATCTGTGTATCCTACCACGTTAAAATAGTTGTTCTTTGGATACCATAGTCCAACATCTTCAGTTTTAGCCAGGTATCTGATTATTCTTTTGAGAGCTTGTAAATGAGGTTCTTTAGGCTTAACTTGAAATCTTGCACAACAATATACGCTGTATAAAATATCTAGTCTGCTTGCAGTAAGATAAAGTAGTGACCCTATCATGCCTCTGTATAGCTTCTGATTAACATCTTTAGCTGCATCTTCTGATGTAAGCTTGGTTGTCGTGGCCATAGGTGTTGTCATTCCCTTTGCATTTTCCATTCTATACTTCTTGATTAACTCTGATATATTTTGATTGGTGAATAAAGATGCCATTTGAGAGTTGTTTGATTTGAAGTCTAAGAAACAATGTTAATTCTCCCATCATGCTCATTTCAAATTCACCTTTCATTAACTTCTCAAAATCCTTGCACAAAAACTCATTAGTAGCACCAAATATAATATGATCAACATAAATTTGTACAATAAGGATACCATCCTCAAATGTTCTAGTAAAAAGAGTAGTATCAACTTTTCCTTTTGAAAAGTCATTTTTCAGCAAGAAAGTACTTAGCCTTTCATACCAAGCTCTTGGAGCTTGTTTGAAACCATAAAGAGCTTTAGATAACTTGCAAACATGATTTGGAAAATCCTCATTTTCAAAGCCTGGAGGTTGTCTAACATAGACTTCCTCATTAATAAAATCATTCAAGAAAGCACTTTTCACATCCATTTGAAGAACTTTAAAATTTTTGTAACATGCAAAAGCAAGCATAATGCGAATAGCTTCAAGTCTAGCTACTGAAGCAAAGGTTTCATCAAAATCAATACCTTCTTGTTGACTATACCCTTGAGCTACCAATCTTGCTTTGTTTCTTACCACTTTTTCTTGCTCATTCAGCTTGTTTCAAAACACCCATTTTGTTCCAATAACATCTTGATGCTTGGGTGGTGGAACAAGCTTCCAAACTTTATTTCTTTCAAATTGATTAAGCTCTTCTTGCATAGCCATGATCCATAATTCATCTTCAAGAACTTCATCAACCTTCTTGGGTTCAACTAGTGAAATGAAGCATGAATCTGTAACTTGATTTCTGGTTGAAGCTCTAGTCTTCATTCCTTCATTTATATCTCCAATCACATCATCAAGCTTATGATCTTGTTGTACTTGTTGTTTGTATGGAACATTGTCTTTATTTGATGGTTCTTCAGGTTGTATAGAGACTTGATCAGCTTCAATGTTCTGATTTGAATAGATATATCGTTTGAATTTTGATTTTGATTAGAAAAGCCTGATTCCTACAAATTAAGATTTTCCTCAAAAGCAACTTTGCTTATGGGAACATGGTTAGATTCATCAAATACAATATGCATGCTTTCCTCCACTGATCCAGTTCGCTTATTATAAACTCTATAAGATTTACTTGTTAAAGAGTAGCCTAAAAATATACCTTCATCCGATTTGGCATGAAACTTGCCCAAAACATTTTTACCATTGTTATGAATGTAGCAGATGCAACCAAAAGCACGAAAATAACTTACATTAGGCTTCCTTCCTTTCCATAGCTCATATGGAGTTTTCTTTAAAATAGGCCTAATCAAGCATCTATTAAGGATATAACAGCTTCAACCCAAAAATGTTTTGCAACATTATTTTCACAAAGCATGGTTCTTGCCATTTCAACTAATGTTCTATTTTTTCTTTCAACAACCCCATTTTGTTGAGGTGTTCTAGGAGAGGAGAAATTGTGGTGGATTCCGTGATTTTCACAGAAATCTTTAAAAGCTTGATTTTTAAATTCTCCACCATGATCACTCCTAATAGAACAAATTTTCAAATTTGTCTCATTTTTAACTCTTCTTGAAAACTTTTTGAAAACATTAAAAGTTTCTTCCTTGTAAGCCAAGAAGTATACCCAAGTAAATCTAGAATAATCATCAATAATAACAAAATCATATCTTTTTCCTCCTATGCTCAAAGTTGACATAGGTCCAAACAAGTCCATATGAAGGAGTTCAAGTATTCTTTTGGTAGATAGCTCTTTCTTATTTTTAAAAAAAGATTTTGTCTGCTTTCCCATTTAACATGCAGCACAAATATTATCTTTTTCAAAATGAAGTTCAGGCAATCCAGAAACAAGTTTATTTTTAGACAGTTTTGAAATAAGCTGCATATGGGCATGACCAAGTCGTCTATGCCATAAAGAAACATTTTCAACTTAGGAAACTAGACAAGTTTCATTTTTGAAAGAAAAATCATAGTTTGACACTTTATAAATATTTGAGCTTCTATAACCTTCAAAGAGAGTATCCTTTCCATTTAAGTCATAAATAATGCATTTGGATGATTCAAAACATACCTTATAACCGAGGTCACAAAGTTGACTTATGCTCATTAAGTTGTACTTCAAGCCCTTCACGTAGTAGACATCATTCACAATAAGATTTGGGGTGAGCTTGATTTTTTCTATGCCAAGTATTCTTCTTTTGCTATTATCTCCAAATCGCACACTTCCCATGTCTTGTTCCTGGAGTTCTACGAACATTTCTTTGTTCCATGTCATGCGGTGTGAACAACCACTGTCGAGGTATCAGCTCCCTTTCTTTGACATATGCAGTTTCTTTCATGTGGATAATCAAGCTTAGGTACCCATGCTTTCATGGGTCCTTGGGGGTTAGTGACACAAATATTTTTAGGAACTCAAATCTGTTTATATCTCTTCACATTCTTCTTGTAGTTACACTGATAGGCATGATGACCAGCCTTATTACAGTAATTACAAGTAGTTTGTGAAAGGTTAGTTTTCAAAAATAAATTTTCATATCCCAAACCATTTTTTCAGCAAGCTATGTAAATCATGCTTCTGCATACCTACTAATTTATTGAGATTCTGTTTTCCTTTAACAAAATTTGCTAAATCATTTGAAAGCTCGTCAAGCTTAATTTTTAAAGATTCATTTTCCAAAAGCAACTTTTCAGACATATTTTCTTTTTGTTTTAAATCCTCAATAAGTACTTTGTCTTTCTCAAAAATAAGACGAATTTCATCAAGTTCCTTTTCAAGAGCCTTGATTTTTTCTTTTCTTGAAGAAAGTTTAGAAAGAAGCTTTCCAACAGTTTCAGCAAGCTCATCATATGCATTAGATAAATCATCATAAGATAAGGGTTGATCACTTACTTCATCTTCAGAATCACTCTCATCTGACATGGCCATGAGACAAATTTCTTCTTCACTGTCACTTGATGAAGTGTCCTCATCACTCCATGCAGCATATGCCCTTTTGGTGTTCTTTTTGAAGTTCTTCTTTTTCTTCTTTAGATAGTCAAGCACTTTGTGTCCAGGTTTTCCATAACTATAGCAAGTTATGTCATCTTTGTGTTCATCCTTTTTAGACTTATGTTTGCTGTCGTCTCTATTGTGCTTGTTTTTGAAACCAAGCTTATTATATGAAGCTTGTTTTCGTAATTTCTTTTTCTGCAACAACTTGGCGACTTTTCTGGATAGCAGTGCAACATCACCTTCACTGTCATCCTCTGAGGATGAGGATGTGGCAGCAAGAGTAATATCTTTCTCCTTTTTCTTTCTTTCAGATGCTCTTACCTCCTTCTTCTTCATGGTGATTTCTTCAGCTTCTAATTCTCCTCATAGCTCATCAACGGTCAAGCTTGAATTTTTAGTTGTTTGCTTGAGTATGTATCCCTTCGTTTCCCATTTGTTGGAGAGACATTTGATAAGTTTCTTTACTTGCTCCTTTTGAGTAAGATTTCTTCTAAGGAGTTTAAGTTAATTTACAATATGGAGGAATCTTGTGAAATATTGTTCTATAGACTCTCCATCTTCCATATGAAACAACTCATACTCACTAGCATATACATCTTTTCTTGATTCTTTCACTACCGATGTACCTTCAAGAATACTTTGTAATCTATCCCACATCTCCTTGGCGATGTTGCAAGCTGAAACTACTTCATACTCCTTCGAGCAAATAGCATTTGAGGGCATATATTTGGCTTTCAAGTGTAGTGAAGCCCTTTTCTTTTCCTCTTTCGTGTAGTTATCAAGCTCCTTTGGAACTCTCACTCCATCTACTTCTTTTGTTGGCTCTTCATAACCGATTTTTATGATGCTTAAGAGATCAAAATGATTTAACCCCATAAACATTTTTATACAGTTTCTCTAGTGGCTATAGAAAGATCCATTGAAGTATGGTGGTTTGTTGCATGAGTTTCCCACTTTGAAATCTTCCATTATCTTGCACAACCTAGGATCTCAAACTCAAAGATGTTAGTCCAATAACAGAGCATAAGGCTCTGATACCAAATGAAAGTGCAAGTAAATATGTCCTAGAGGGGGGTGAATAGGACAATTAAAAATTTTCCCAGAATAAACTATTAGCTTATAGAATCAACCACAATATAAAAACTTGGTTTCAAACAGTATGAGCTTGATTACAAAAACTTCACAATTTTTAAGCGTGACAAATCAAAGTTTAATATTAAGTAAAAATAATATACTGGCAGTAAATATAAGCTGAATATAAAAAGTGTAGGGAAGAGAAATTGCTTAGCTATTTATAGTGGTTCGCTCATAACAAGACCTACATCCACTCCTCTCAAAATCCTTTGAGAGAGTTATCTCCACTATTTTCTCTGGTTTATAGGATGCCAGCACCTTTTACAGCTTCTCAAAATACAATAGAAGACTTACGCTTGGTTTTTTAGACTCACCAAAAACCCTCATAATAAACTATGTCTCTAAAAGACTATATCTATGCTGGTTTAGAGGATGCCAGCAACCTCTGCTTGGTTTTCTAGGCTAACCACAAACCTTCTATAGCTTAGACTATGTCTCAACAAACTATGTCTATCCCTTTCTCAGGGTTACAAAACAAAGAATAAGGCACTACAACCTTTACACAGAGTTTAGAAAAGATGAAGTTATGTAGTAGAGATTTTGTTGCTAGATCAACAGATTTCCCAGTATGCTTCAGTGCACCAGAAATATATCCCAAGTGAAAGAGTAGTGTACGAAAATGAAGAGAAGAAGATAAAACCTTGAGAGCTCTTGAAAGAATATGTAAATGAACTTTTGTAATCTCTCTTCTACTTGTTTTCTTTGAGGCTTCTCTCTCCTCTTATATAGACTTTAGAAATATGACTGTTGGAGGTATCACCATTTTAAATATAGCTGTTGGAAATATCATCATATCAATATGGGTGGATTTGCAGCTTTACGTGGCTCTAGATAGCATGCTTCATTCTTGGACAGTGTGCAACGGTTGTTAGCAGCTTTTTGCAGCCCGTTGCAACAGGTTGTACCTTTTTCTGACCAAGTGTACTGTTTGCAACAATGTTTAATAGCAGCTTTTCTAGAGCCCATGCCATGCTGGCTTAATTTTACAACATGTTTTACTTTTTGTGCTTGATTTCTGACAAAGTGTGATGCTGACAGTAATAATTATTAATAGCTTTTCTAGAGCCCCATGCCATGCTGTTGTAGTTTCGTGTCTCAATAAAGTGAGTTATTGCATTGTCTAATGGGTTTAGTTGTTAACTCATAATTAACACTAAAGAGACCAACAAAGCATTTAATAGCCTTGGACTTTGCTACACACCTGAAGCTAGCGTACTCAAGTCTACAGCAGTTGCAAATTTACTTTTCCCATGCCAAGTTGACTTTGTAAAATGAAAAAGAGAAGGTTCTGCTACTATTGCATAATGAAGCGCGTGAAGATATACCATATTTTCAAATCTGTACTACTGCAGTTTTCTTTCCCGATGCAAGGGATAAAAAATTATTTATTTCAAATACTAGTTAACTTTGTAACACTTTTTCCCATTAAAAAGTTTAGAGTAACAAAAATACTTATTAGTTTGGTTAAAGTAACTAAAACATTTAGAATCCAAAAAATATCATAAACTATATATTTTGTAATAGAAATTTTTGACATATTTAACAAATCTAAGAAATATTTTTCTCATCAAAATCTATTAAGGGTTTGTTAAAAATCCCTTGAGCTAACACTTTTGTCAAGCACATAACATGATACCAATAGATTTAATCAACTAGCATACAGTAAAACCATTTCCTCAAAGAAATGCATAACATGATACTAATAACTGCACAAAATTTTGTTACCTGTTCTGCAAGCATTCCAAGGCCCACGCCATCCATGAAGTCCTTGACACCACTTCCACCATTCTTTTTAGAAGCAGCTCGAAATTCTTCCCTTGCCTTCTCAGGATTTATCTGTTGTGAAACTACAATCTAAGTAAGCACATAAAAGGGGAGGAATCTCACAGGAAACGGTTTAGACAACTTAATATTATAGACTAGGCTGTGGATACCAGGACCTAGAATTGTTAACGAGTTGCATGGGATTGATTGTATAGGTTAAGTTAACGGGTCACTTCGGTGGATAAATGAAACCAAAACCAACTTGAAAAGTAATCTATAAGTTGCTATCCAAAATCTTTGAAATATCTTCAAAACAAGAAAAGAAGGCTTTTGAAATTTCTATCGACTTTAATTAATTAAACGCATGATTGTGTTTCCTAAAGTACAAAACTATAACTCTCTGGTTTGGAATTTTTCATTCCCCCCTTTCAAGATGAAAATAAGTAGGATCATATCCATTACATAAATATGTATATGCTATTGGAATTATGGCATGATATCATAATTTCTTCAAAATTTATCATGCCAAAGATTTCAAGTATTTATATGAAATTATTATTTTTCTTTTCCTTTAGCTAATGGATTGACATTTAGATTTTTTATTTTATTTATAAGGATATGTATAAAATAAAAAATTAAAAAACTCATTTTAGTATTTGAACCAGTAGAAAGCATGTGTTACGTTGAACCAACTCTACTGTAATATATATATATATATATATATATATATATATATAATCTTGTTAAATAATGTGAACTATTAGTTTTATTAATGAAAGCAATCTAAAAACGTACAATATGGGATCAATAGTAAAGCACTGATCCAAAAATATGGATCCCAATTTTTCCAAAGTTGCCATCTAAGAATTTGTGGTTTAGAAAATTGGAGGAAAAAAAACTGAAAATTCTACAAATTTTAAATAAGTGCATGAGCTTGGGAGCAAAACAACGAAAAAAGAAGACTTTGAAAATTCTACATACATCAAATAAGTGCATAAATCAAATTAGCCTCTTGCTTTGTTTTTTCTCATGCAGTCCCTTCCACAAGTTGAGAAGCCTAATAACAGGCCAAAATGAATTTCTTTATTTTTGGCACCTCTATATTTTCTAATCGCACACCCCATACAGCAGAAATAGCATTAGAGAGGGAAGGTGTGATTAGTAATTATGATATATGTCAAAAAATTTACTTGGACCATTTCTTTTCATACCTTTAATTTTTCTATTTTTACCCACTCTTAAAATTAAATTTACTAAAATATCATTCTTAAGAACATAGCAACTATAATAGAAATCAGCCATTCGGACAAAGATCTCAGCATTTTTGTTTGACAATGGAGAGAGAGTGAAGTCAAAGATTAATGTAAATTATCAAAGGAGCGTCCTTTCGTGTTAAAGGCAGGGAGTTTGAAATTGTTATTGTGCTCTAAAAGCCTGTTAGGACTCGAACTCTGTTCTGTGTGGTTTTAAAAAAACCTTCTCAAAATCAAATAGCAAAACATGTGTAGCATACATTAATTATTTACCTTACTATCAAAATTGGCTACTGCACTCACTTTTTGTCTCAACATTTACTTTTGCATGAGCAGGAATGTTGCTCCTTGCTTACAATAAAGGAGCCCCTACTAAAAAAAAAAAAAAAACACTTTTAAAATCAGTTAAAAAAAGTTTTTAAAATCATTTTCTATATCAATTTAAAATCAAACCAGGCAAAAAGTCCAACTTTTAAAATCGGTTTCCCAAGCTAACTAACTTAATAGGTTTTATAAATATTTGAAATAATTCAAAATCGGTTGACCAGATAAAACCGATTTCTTATTTTGTTTCTTATTAATTTTTTATTTTAATTACTTATAAAATAGTATAGAATTTAAATCAATTTTAATATATAAAAGATTTTATAAAATCAGTTGACAAAAGAAACCGATTTTATAATTTTTTTCTTATTAAATTTCTTATTTTTTAATTTAATTATTTAAATCACTTACAAATCAGTTTGTATTAAGGAATTTTAAAACTTTTATTCTAATTTAAGTTTAAAAAAATCAACATTTAAGATTGGTTAATTATTAACAAATTTTAAAAATACATTTAAAATTATTTATTTGCAACTGAATATAAAATATTTGCACAAAATTTTAAAAATGACATTGCATTTTTCTCAAATTGATTATTTTTCAACCAACTTTAAATTCAGTTTTTAATTCCTATTTTTGTACCAATGAGCATAGGGGTTAAGAAAGAACCAACTACCTTTGGGTGGGTTTCAATTGTATGTTTTCATTTTAGTAATAATGGATTAGAACAGAAACTTTTATATGATACCACAAGAAATGCCCCAAATTTATTAGTAATCTATTAATAGTAAAGTCCATTACTGAGAGACGTCTTTGCCAACCCATTGGGCCTCCCTTATTAGTGATAGCAACAGGCATCTCTCATTATATCTGGGTTACACGGGGAAGCATATTGATACTCCTCAATAATGAGTTTTTGTAATTAGTGTTAACAACTCACTCCACCACGCCATCTATCGAAAAAGAAAAAAGAATATAGAAAATTTTTTATTGTTCCTTCAACAGTTTAAAACTTGGGAGAAGGAATAACTTGGAAAGGCAACTATTCTAGTACAGTGAACTGTTTCCTTAAACCATTAAGAGTGGGCCATTAAAATGGTAACGATTGGTGCTTAAACTGTTACGTTTGTTGGTAGGTCAGTTATCTATGGAGTATAAGTGTTAGTTATCTGCTAAAACTTTCTAGTTTCTATGGAAGAAATCTACATTCACCCGTATAAATTAAAAGATCAAGTGCCTTTTTTGAATAAAAAAGAGACGAAGGAAATATAATTACAATAGAATAAAAATTGAAGAATTAAAGAGAGGGAAGACTAGTCAAGGAATTTATAGAGGTTCGGCTCCAATCCGAACCTATGTTTTCTTGCTCAAGCCACCCTTGAGCTATCTACTATTAGATATTTTGTAAGCCTTTATATGAGAGTGATCACACACTTTTTTCCTAAAAAGATTTTAGAGGAAGAACCTTGTTTTATAAAAAGATAGAAAATCACATCTCTTTTGAGAGTATTGAATCATAAGTGCAATATATTTTTAAATAAAAGGCAAAGGAAGCTTAGAATTGCGATGAACTATTTTGGTATCTGCTCTTTTGCCTTGAAGTCTTCTTGTTGGCTGCCACAATTGAGTATTACTCTTTAAGGTTTAATGGAATTCTGAAGCCGTTTACTGGTTTCAATTAAAATTGCTGACTTATTTTTATATCACAATAAGAAGTGTCTCTCCAATTTGAAATATTTGCAACTCAAACACACATCATATAATTTTGTTATAATTACACAGTAAAACTACATTACAATTTCATATTATTATATTCACAAAATACATGCATGATATAAAGCTGTTGTTTCCATTCAAAAAAAAAAAAAGCATTACTGCTATATATATTCCACATAAAATTTGTATACTTTAATAATTTTCATTATTAATAAGCTAAAATTTGAAATCATTCCTATGCGCACAAGCAAATATTCTGTCTGCGCACAATGGCATAAAGGCATAGAAAACATTTCCCCGGCAAATCTCTGTCATAATAATATTAGCAACATTTCTGTTTTGTGGAAATTGTTTATAAATAAGCCATTAATAAAACTAAAATGATTTTAGAATTTAAGGATCACAATCACTCAAATGAATGAAGAAAATTAATGCTATATAATAACATTCATGTTCTTATTAAGGAACACTTATCAGTTACGATCAATTAACTCATATTAACTGCATCTTTTTCTTCTATAAATAATAATTATTGTTTTTACTAGAGTTTCAAGTTGGATTTTAAGTTGTCTACAGAAATAGTCAATGAATTAATATGTTCTCCTGCAGAAAAAGGAAATGAAAGAGGGAGATGAGTGTGGAAATCTACACTGACACTCAAGGATAAGACGGGAATGAGGCCTTTTTATAGCTCAGCCGTTTAAGGATGAGACGGTCTTGAACCCAGGATGAAGAAACTGCCCAGATTGTATTGGGGAGTTGAACCACCAAGTTACACCTTCAATTTTTAAGAAGTTAATTTCTCTCTATTATCAATTTATATCAGATAGTTGATTAGATTTACCCCACATTCTATTTAGTTAGTGTGGTTTTGCTCCATTTACAGTCCAAATTGGTGAAATTGCTTCGATATCAGATCGAGTAATAGTGTCCAGGCTCTTCAACAGCACAATTAAGAAGCTTTCAAAAGTCGCTCATGAGGCCAGCAAAGGAGACAATTCCAAAGCTTTAGCTCTGTGCAGATTGATGATTCATCAATTGGCCACTGGTGAGAAGGTTTGGAAGATTTGAAGTGAGCTCTTCCTCTCTTTTGCTTTTGTGTATAGCAATGGTTATAATTAGTGCAAATTGGAAACTTATATTATTTCTAACATCACGAATACATAGAATCTATGAATAAGGCACATGTAGCTAAAATACTCAAGATGAAAGCTTTATTCCTCAAATTAAAGAAATTGAAACACATTTTTTTTTTTGGGATTTTCATGGGAAGGTATCTCTTTCTAGATGATCTTAAAGGTACAACCCTTATTGACCTAATGCTGGAAAAATATCCAGGAATAAGAACTTTAGCTAGCTTGAAAAGCTAAACCCTTAAATTATTGAAATATAGATTTTAATTTGCTCAACACAATCTATTGTTGGATGAGTTGAGATTTTTCTATCCAAAGGAGAACCATTAAGTCTAATTGGAATGTGGAGGTAGGCAACCCCCCTTGCAGGGCGATGGTTTAGGCTTGGTACATTGACGATTTTTCGGATCACATCCAGAGTTTACAGGCCCTGTTTTATGGTTTGGTGGTTCTGGTGTTGGTATGGGAAGGCATTCACTTTGGCTGACGCCACATTCAGCACCTCCAGGTGGGTGAACAAAATCAACAAACCCATCCAAACGCCTCTCAGTATCGGCATACTTATCTCCTGCATTATCAATTCAGAGTTCAGAATGATGAGAAAAGAAAAAAAACCAAGCGAAACGAATCAAGGATATAAATGTACATGAAGTAACACAATTACCATTATGGGTCACCACTCGAGCAAAAGTTGTAGAGGAGAAGAAGATGATGGACGCAAAAACTAAGAATGTAACAAGAATGGTTTTCATGATTTGAGAATATTATAACTTGAGATAGAATTGATTGATTAATTTGCCTTGTGCATGCATACTCTAGGCCATCATGTATTTATAGTCTCAGGGTAAATAGAGAGAAGAAAAGATGCCAAATGAGGGATGGATTTCGTTTTCTTACTCAAGTTGTCAACATTGGCGGGCCGTTATCAAGCACTTTCCATGAAGGTTCCATGTCCAATGATTAAATTATGGGTAAAGAGTAAGGAAAATGATATCAATTATATCACAATATGACAACTTATTTTTCACCGATGACGATGTAACATAGTATATGTTATGCAAGCTATGAGATGAATTGCATTTTTTTTGGAGTAAATATATATTTTTAGTCATTGATACTTAAAACTTTAATCAGTTTGGTCTTTCATACTTTAAGTTTATTAATTTAGTTTCTCACACTTGAAATTCTAATCAATTTCGTCTTTCACATTTCAAAATTTCTATTATTTTCGTTCTTTAATTAAACTTGTTAAATTTATTAATTTAATCCCTCATACTTCAAAAATATTGATAGATTCAAGGAACCAAATCAATATAAATTTTGAAGTGTGAGGAACAAAATTAATTAGGATTTTAAGTATGAGGGGTTAAATTAATAAATTTAAAGTATAAAAGACCAAATTAATTAAAGTTTTAAGTGTGAGAGACCAAAATGAGTATTTACTCTTTATGTTATTCCTTCATCTGAAAGAAACTCCAAAGTTTCCTTCCTAGTTGAACTTATTACGTGGAAGTGTGTTTATGGATTGTACAGAAAATTGTGTTGTGACTTACATTGGGTGGCTTGTTCTTTGAAATATTTACGACAACACCAATTTCAACACATTTTAAAAAGAACATAGTTTAGTAGGGATTGGTATAATGTATTATGTAAGTCACTTGGTGAACCACATTTATTTTATCCCTTTTTAAAAGAATCTTCGAAAGTGGAGAGATCTTGCAGTGTTTGCTTCAAAAGGAGGGGAGGAGTCTCTCCTTGTTTGGTTTGTAAGTGAAGAGGAGGGAAGGGAAGGGAATGAGTAAATTTCCTATCATAATCTTATAAGTGAGAAAGAAAGATAAAACACATGCATATATTTGTAAAAATGTGCAAACAATTCTCTCCCCTCTAAGACTCTCCAATTTTGGGGGTGAAGAAATCCATCCCCTCCCCTTCTAAAGTTTGAACCAAACAAGCTATTTCGTAAAACACCCCTTTCCTCCCCTCCAAACCCCCCCAACCAAACACTGCAGGGAAGATGCCAAATGAGTGATGGAGTTTTGTTTTCTTACTCAAAATTTCAACATTGCTGTGCAATAATTAAGAAAGCCTGTCTTTGAAGGTTCAGTATCACGAGTATTGATTATAAAATGGGTGATGGAATGACAATTAACATACTAAAGACACAACAATGGAGACAAGTAGGCAACTTGTTCTTCTTATTTTGTTTTCCTAGTCAAGATTCAAGATTGGCATGCCGTGTGCAATAAGATGTCTTTTCAGGTTCAGTATGAAGGACTGTCCTTGAAGGTTCCATGCGCAAGGGTTAAATTATGGGGGAAAGAGTAAGGAAAATTATACCACGATATGACCAAGAAACAATTTATTTTTCTTTGATGAGGATGTACTTTCATTTATTTTATTCCTTGATAAGAAAGAAACATCAAATTTTCCTTCCTAATTGTACAGGAAACTAACTGTCATGACTCATTAGAAAAAAGGTAGTGCAGTAGCATCTGTATAATGTGTTCTGTAAGTCACGCGGTGGACCATATTGATTTGATTCCTTTCTAAAAGAATTTTTAAAGTGGAGAGAAGGAAAGATGCCAAATGAATAGTGGAATGATATTAATATATAAGCACACGTCAATAGTAATATGTGGACCACTTCTTGTTTTGTTTTCTTACACAAATCTTCAACATTAATTGGTGTGCAATAAAAAAGCCTGTCGTCACGGGCACTGTCCTTGAAAATAAAAAGTTTGTTCATGTAATGTACAGGAAACTTTTTGGTATTTGAATAATTATTATAACCCAGATCTCTGACTCATGGTTGACTTGTGCTTGGCCAATATACCAAGTGACCTCGCAAGGGCCCCTACATGCTGGATTCCATAAGGCGGCGTCTTTGACTCACTTGTGCTTGGCCAATATACCAAGTGACTCACAAGGGCCGCCCCTACACGCTGGCTTCAATGAGGCCGCATCTTTGACTCCAATTCCTCACTGGGGAAAGTTGTATGCATACGTTTTTAGGCATGTCTCAATGTACACTCTTTGATTTTAGTTTATTTATATGGATAAAATTATAAATAAAAAAAAAGATATAAAAAATATATATAAAAATGAGTATATATATATAGATGTGTAGCACATCTCGTCCTCATCGTCCACAAATATAGAGTTCAAATTGATTATCTCCTACTCAATTTTTGAAGAATATAAAAAAGTCATAAAAGCAGTAGCTAGGTTTTAGATACAAAGCAGTGATACAAATAGGGATATTTATGGCTATAGGTTACAGTGGTATTCTTGTAAATATCAACCGACTTTTGATGGGTTGGTTACTCATATTGGTCCCATTGATTATGGGCCGAACCAGATCCATATTAATTATAAACAAGAAAATTCATAGTCTTTAGTTATATCTCTTCTTGTAACACTAATGTTAATATAATTTTTTTCTCTTTTGTGATAACCAATTAAGGAGAGTTAAAAAGTTCTTAACAACAATTAAAAATTACTTGCTTTAAAATTTCATAGTTTCAATTTTGTACTAGTCTAAATACTAGAGAAGAGTAAAAAGCACTTACCTCCTAACCATTAAGCCACTCATGATATTTAGCCACAGTGATTACTAACATCACATACATAACATCGATTAAATCATACAAGAACTGAAATATGTATATCTTCGAGAATGATTGGCTGCTATGGAGCTAAAGATTCCACCATAGTGTTAAGCAAGTTTGCTTTGCAATGTATTGAAATTCATTTGTCATTTCCGTGTACATTTAAGTTATTTGTTTCCTTCTGATATGAGATTTATTTGTGATATACTTAAAAGAGAGAGATGACAAATTACAATATTGTGTGGTCGGGTCCCAAATTAGATGGGAAACTTGATTATAGTTATTGTGAGATTTTGATGTCTACTCACCTCAAGGCTCATAATCTTTGGAGTTTAGTTGAACCAGGCTTGCAAGAAGGAGCTGATGCAGCTGCTCAAAGGAAGGCCCAGTTAGCATTGTCCCAGATTCACCAAGGTGTAGATTACTCAGTTTTTGCTAAAATTGCTAATGTCAAAACTGCTAAAGAAGCATGGAATATCTTGAAGCTAGCTTACAAAGGTGCAAATAAGGTCCAAAAATCCAAATTGCAGTCCTTGCGTAGAGAATATGAAAGGTATGAAATGTCTAGCTTAGAATCTATTGAGCAATATTTTTCTCGTGTTACTGATTTTGTTAACAAGATGAGAGTATATAGAGAAGACATACTGGATAGCCAAGTGGTGGATAAAATTCTTTGCACCATGCTTATTAAATTTGATCATATTTTGACTAGAATACTAGAGTCACATGATACGGAGACAATGACTGTGGCAAAGTTGCAGGGAAGCATTGAAAGTCATGTGAGCAGAATATTAGAAAAGATAGGTGAATTTTAATAATGTTGCAGATTATAATCAAAATGCATATGGTAGAGGTCGTGGTTTTAATAGCAGAGAGACGAAATTTTAGAGGTAGAGGTAAAGGAAGCTTTAGAGGAAGATCTCGTGGCAATAATTCTAATCAGTGGAGAGACGACAATTCTAGAGCATGTAGTTAAGGGAGAGGAGCAAATAATTTTGGGTTTACTAGTCGAGGAAGAGGACGAGGTAATCAATATCAAGATAGATGTAATTTGAATTGTTTTAATTATGAAGGTATGGACACAAAGCTGCTGATTTTAGATTTAGATCTCAGAACAATTACTAGCCTAATGTTGCAGAAAATTAGTACCAAAATACTAGTGAGACTTCTAATATAGAAAGTTTATTTCTAGCAAACAACTCTTTTGTGGAAGATGAAAATATCTGGTATTTAGATTCTTGTTGTAGTAATCATATATGTGGGAATAAGAAGTTATTTTCCTCTTTGGATGAAAGTTTCTAGTCAACAGTTAAATTTGGGAATAATACATATCTATTAAGCTAAAGGATAGTTCTCAAAACTTTATCTCTGATGCTTTCTATGTTCCTGGTCTTCATCTTAATTTACTGAGCATGGGACAACTATTAGAGAAAGTTTATCACATGCATGTTCATCATGGTTCTTGCATCTTGATGGATAAGAGTGGAAGATTTTTTGCAAAGGTAAAGATGACACCTAATTGTCTATTCCCACTAAAACTTCATCATGAAAAATTTTCTTGTTTGAGTTCCATAATACTTGATGCAAATTGGCTATGGCATATGTGATTTGGATATTTTCATTTCTCTGGGCTAAATTATTTGTCAAAGAAGGAACTAGTTTCTAGCTTACCTATTGTGAATATTCCTAACCATGTATGTGAAACATGTGAGTTGGGAAAAAAACACATGGATGTATTTCTAATTAGAAGATCTTGGAGAGCAAAGAAGCTGTTGGAGATTATTCATTCAGATCTATACACTGTGGAAGTTCCATCCAACAGAGGTTGTAGGTATTTTATTACTTTTATTGATGATTTTAGTAGAAAGGTATGGATGTACTTTCTCAAGTAGAAATCAAAAGCTTGTTAAGCTTTCAAATCCATCAAGGCATTTGTAGAAAAGCAAAGTGGCTGCAAAATTAAAGCATCAAGAATAGACAGAGGACAAGAGTATCTTGCTTGCATAGAGTTCTTTGGGGAACATGGAATTCAACATCAATTAACCTCCAAGTACATGCCTCAACAGAATGGAGTAGCAAAAAGGAAGAATAGAACTATTATGGATATGGTAAGATGCATGCTGAGATCTAAACAATTGCCTAAAGAATTTTGGGCAAAACCTGTTGCTTGTGTAGTTTATATTTTAAACAGGTGTCCGACAAAAAGCCTTAATGACACAACACCTAAGGAAGCATGGAGTAAGAGGAAACCATCAATTCGGCATCTCAGAGTCTTTGGGTGTATTGCTTATGCCCATGTACCATATCAACTAAGGAAGAAGTTGGATGACAAAGGTGAGAAATGTATTTTTATAGGCTGTAGTACAAATTCAAAAGCCTATAAATTATATAACCCAAAAACAAAAAAAGGTGGTTATCAGTCGTGATGTAACATTCAATGAAGAAGGAATATGGGATTGGTCTTCAAATGCCCAAGGAGAGCCAGTAGTGATTTCAGAAAGTTATGAAGAAGAAAGCACTCAGGTAGATCAAGTACCTCAAACAAAGACATCCAGTAGACCCCAAAGACATCGCCGGTTACCAGCCAGATTGGGGGACTATGTGACAGGTACTAATAATGATCCTTCTGATGAAGAGGTTATCAATTTCGCTTTATTTGCAAATTGTGAACTAATTAGTTATGAGGAAGCATCAAATGACTTGAAATGGAGAAAAGCCATGGATGAAGAAATATATGCAATTGAAAAGAATGACACATGGGAGTTAACAAATTTATCTGCTGATAAAGAGCCTATAGGAGTAAAGTGGGTGAACAAGACAAAATACAAGCCCAATGGTGAGATTGAACGTTTTAAAGCTAGATTGGTTGCAAAGGGATATAAGCAAAAACCAGGTATTGATTATTTTGAGGTATTTGCACCTGTAGCAAGATTGGATTCTATTTGCATGATTATCTCTCTCTCTGCTCAAAATAATTGGAAGATTTATCAAATGAATGTTAAATCTGCATTTCTAAATGGTACTTTAGAAGAAGAAGTATATGTTGAGCAACTTATAGGGTATGAAGTTAAAGGAAAAGAAGATAAAATTTACAAGTTAACGAAAGCACTGTGTGGATTGAAGTAGGCGCCAAGAGCATGGTACAAAAGAATAGATTCACACTTCATAAAGCATGGTTTTGAAAGGTGTCCTTTTGAGCATACTTTATATGTTAAGTTTGTTGAACCTGGTAATATTTTAATTGTCTGTCTTTATGTTGATGATTGATTTTACTGGGAGTAACTCAAAGATGATTAATGAGTTCAGGGAGGCTATGGTAAAATCCTTTGACAAGATAAATTTGGGTTTAATGTATTATTTTCTTAGAATTGAGGTAATTCAGCAGGATGATGGTATTTTCATTTCCCAAAGGAAAGCTAATGATATTTTGAAGAATTTCAAGATGTAGAATTCCAAGGCAATTTACACTCCAGTTGAAGAGAAATTGAAGCAAGTGAGATAATGTAAAGGAAGACCTGTGAATCCAAGTTACCACAAGAGCTTAATTGGAAGTTTGAGATATTTAACTACAACCATACCATATATTGTCTTTGGAGTTTGATTGCTTAGTAGATACATGGAGGAGCCTCACACGTGCCATTTGCAAGGAGCAAAGAGAATCTTTTGATATATCAAAGGTACTTTGAATGAAGGAATTTTTTATGCAAGTATTAATCTTGTGAATCTTGTTAGCTATACAGATAGTGATTGGGGTAGAGATAAAGAAACAAGAAAAAACACATTAGGATATGTTTTGAATCTTGGGACTAGCGCAATATCATGGTTTTCAAAGAAGCAACCAGTCGTTGCATTATCTGCAGTTGAAGCAGAATACATTGCAACAGATAGTTGTGCTACACAAGCAGGAAGAATACTTGAAGTGTTACATAAAAGGCAAGACACTCCCACAGAGATATTTGGTGATAATAAATCTACTATTGCATTGTACAAAAATCCAGTTTTTCATGGGCGATCCAAGCACAGACATTCAGTTTCACAAAATTTGTGAGCTAGTAACTGAAGAGGAAGTAGTGATTAATTATTGTCATATTGAAGAACAAGTTGCAGATATTTTTACAAAGCCATTGAAGTTTGAGTTATTTCACAAATTAAAGAAGTTGTTAGGGATGATGAATTTTTACCAACTTGATTTAAGGGAGGCAATGTTAGAAAAATATTAAATCAAGTTTTCCACCACCTGGAGTGCACAACCGACCTGCTGCGCTGAAGAACTTGAGCTGCTAGCCAAAAAAACCCCACGTTAAGCAAGCATATTCAGCTGTAAAGAAGGATGACATCCACCGCTTGACCACAGCCAACATTACAACCAATTAAATGTATTTACTTCATGGTTAAGCTAAAGTGTTGTAGTGTTTTTGAGGTCTATCTATATGTATGAACACCGAAACCAGAATATATGAATATGATTTGAAAATTCAGTTGCTAAAATCAAGTTTTCTCTCTTCCTCTGCTCTCTCTTTCGGTGTGCGTGAGTTATAGTTTGTTATTCTGCCATACTTGACATCAAGAACTTGTCTTCCCTACCCCTCCTTTCCCACCTAGCATGTAATATTTCCTCTGAGTCCTAGAGACCATGTCATCAAACCCTGCTACAGTTTCTGCAGGAGAAGCCACTGATCTCACTGACAAAAAATTAACACCCAAAATCATTTGATTTTACCATTTTCAATAGGGTCATAATAGAATCACCAGCAGCACAAATCCAACATCAGAATATATTTAACAAGCCGAATAAAAACAATGAATAATCCAAAAATTGGAGACAAACTGATAGGCACCGGAAAGAAAGAGAGGGAAATAGAAGATTTAGAAAGAAGAACTCGAAGTGAAGATTAGAAGGATAATACTGAGAACCTTGAAATGATTTTCTGCTAGGTTTTCTTGGGACAGAAAATGAAATAAAGCTCAAGCCTTTGGTGGTGAGAAGAAGAGCGGGTGGCTTGAGGATTCTCGGTGCGTAGGAGAATACACCCGCTACCGCTAGAGAATTTCTGGCAGTTAAACTGCGAAGAGAAGATGAAAAGGGGGAGACACAAGACTGAGTAGCCATGAATAGCAAGATTGTATTTGCAGCGGGCTCTACTAGCACGAACAACTAGCTTATACGCCTTTTTTTAAAAAAAAATTATCAAAACTAAATTAAAAAAAAAAAAAGAAATTGGCAAGTCATTGAGACTATTCCCCGTCTCTTCTTTATACATAAATGGGGCATTGTGTTAGAAAAGGTCAGGAGTATGTTAAGCACTCTAAAAAATTATTAACTTTGATGGGTTAAAGACTAAAAACATTATAAATTTGTTTTCATGAAAGCATATAAATTAATTTTTTTTTCTTTAACATTATGTATGTAAATTCATTTTGTGCAAATTGTTGATTGATTAAGATTTATATAATAATATATAATACTTATAGTAATATCTTTAAAGTTCTCAAAATTAATCAATTAGATGGATATAATTAAGTTATTTTTAAATTTTTTTTATTAAATAATTAATTAATTAATTATGATATTAAATTATATTTTCAGTAAATGATATCCATTTGTAATTAATAATTTATTTTACACATTACAAACCTTTAACAACAGTACTAATTGAGATTAAAAAAAGAAAAACACTCTACCCATTGATAATCCTTTAAAGTATTGATCACAATTTTTTCATATTCTGTCATTTTTATTTGTATTTTTTAATTATTCTTTATTATATTTTATAGCAAGTATACATATATTTATAGGCGTCGGTCTTAATAATAAATAATTAAAACTACTTAAATATGTCATCTAATTTCGAATCTATATATATATATACTTTATTTTTATTTAGATTCTTTAATTAACTAGAATCAAATAGTTATAAATTAAAAATTTGTTCTTTTGCTATTATCTTCCATCAATGAATTAGTAAATTATTAAGTTTTATGGACACTTAGAAGTTTTTTTTTTTGGATTTTAGGATTTATTTTACTATTTGTAGAGATCAAAATATATTATAAAAAATATAACTTGCGCGTAGCGAGCTCAAAATCTAGTGTTAAAACAAATCCACCTCTAATAATGTGTTTCCCGTGTTTTTTTTTTTCTCTTTTAATATTTTTGAAATAACAAAATTGCATTGAAAATTTCTTTTGACTCCCATGTACTTCTAATGCACAACCACAATAAAAACTTAACCAATCTCATTAATTATTATGCATTTACACTTGGTTTCCTTCCCTATGCATTAATCTATGTATCCACTCTATATATCACTTTGGAATACACTTTTGTTTTTTAATCTCCAGTTGGCAATTTATTAAAGAGAATCAGCTAACAGTACATCTACAAGCCAAGTTGGTGGATTGTTTATCCAACACACATTGCAATTCAAAGTTCTAGCATAATTGGCTAAGTGATGGGCTACTTGATAACACCACGTATAAAATGACAATGAAAATAAGACAAAAGAAATACATTAATTCCTTTCTTCTTGTCTAATTACTCTACTATTCATGCTAGTATTTGGTTTTCCAAAATACATTAATTCTTTAAATTTCTATTTTTATATTTTCTCATTAAATTCTCATTCATGATTGATTCAAAATGTATTATCTCTCTTTTGTTCTTTTGTGATACACACGCACTCTCTTTTTTGGAATCTTAGAGATTTAAATTTGCTTATTTTCTACCATTAAACATAATAGTCATATTCATCTAGAAATGTGTATTGAATAAGAGAGAATAACAATCTAATTATAAAATGAAGCTTACCATATCAGAAATAACAACTAAAATTTCACCTAAAACAATAGCACAAATGATTGCTAAATTATCAACCCAAAAAAGAGAATAACACATAATGACCAAATGAGGTAAAAATGATTGTATGATAATTGGACAATCATTTGTATTCTATTTTATGTAAAATTTCAGTATATTATCTTTAATGTGATAAGTTTTATTGTGCATGGTCAGATTATTAAATATAAATGTCATCTTGAATGTGCAAAAATGAACAAGTCTAGTTTTGAGTATCGAAGACACATAGAACTAGAGTAGTGGTTGCATATGATAGTGACTAAACCTCACAGTAATCAGCAATTCCATTTTCTTGCAATGTCTCTCATTCCCAGACGCATAATAAGTCATGGTCAAAGTATGTAACAAATTCGATTCTTTTGTTATTTTGGCAACAACTTGATTTGGACTCTAAAATGAAGGGCAGTGGGGGATTCTTTTCAACACCCTAAATATCTTCTTTACACCCTAAAAACTGAAATCACTAAATTGACCTTCTTCCCAAAAAAAAAAAAAAAAAAAAAAAACTATCAACCCAAGTGAGAGAAACCGCACACCCTATCATCGGATTTCTCACACCACACGCCGTAAAACAGCTTAATTATACATTACAACTTAGAAGATATAGAGTGGCTTCAAAATTTATGGCCTTTAAAATTAGATAAGGGCATTTAACTTTTATTTTATTTTTTAATTTTTAACAATATAAAGAAAAAATTGATATATTCATAAGGAAACGTAAGTTGGTAGCGTGGGTGCTGTCAAGTCTGAACTCTATATAAAATATCTAAAGTTATTTGTAACAAAATTCAAAATTATATTACTTCTGAAATTGGTCAATGGCAGTTAAAGGTGTGGCCACATGACATGGTTTGAGGAGTAAGTTACCTTTTGTTTTGTTTTGTTTTTTTTTTTTTCAGTAACTATATATGTGGAGTAAGTTACTTAAGAGAAAGCTCTTATAAATTATTGAAAATTTGATATATAAAGAATTTTCTGTGTTACAAAATGCTCTTATTATAAACTATAATAATATTATGTAAACAATGTAGCGAAGATACCTCCTGTATTTTACCTAAGGAATCAGGAAGAGAAAGAAAGAAAAAATTCCAGGAATTCAGCATCAATTTCTGGCATCTTTTGGGGTGCTTAAGTTAGTTCGTGGAAGACCAGGTAATTTTGATTTAATCCATCTAATATTATTTGTTTGCTGTTTTGATTTTTTATAGGACATAATCAAGTAGCTAATTGATAGACGAAAAAAAGAAAAAAACTTAGCGAACCAGAAAATAATATTGGGCCTCATCTGCAAATTGGGCTTTCATTCAAGGGGAAATCCAATTTGTATCAGAAATTCAGTATGTTCATAATTTAAAATTACTTTACAGACTAGGCTTGTGGATAATGATGGTTGTTGCATTCATTGATGGAGCTATGCAGGGTGACCACAAATATTCTTCTCCTTCAGCTGCACATTCTGCCTCCCTCACTGCAATTATATAAGCATAAGCATAAGCACAAGGAGAAATAAAATCCAAGAAAAAATAGTTTAATAATGAAAGTGAAGAAAGCTCAGCTGCCCAATCAAATCCAGAAACAAATAATGTCTATGTTTTTTATCCCATGATGCTATACTTGTAATTCACACCAAGTGTGCGTCAAGCAAAGCAAGGGACAATAGCAACTTCATGCTAGCTTGCTGCCTTCTAATTGATTTTATGAGATGTTTATGTGATGTGGTTGAGATATTTGCTTTTGATTTTTTCCTTTAATTTGGTTTGTGTTTTTGCTTTGATTTGAAATGGCTTGCTATTGTCGGAAGTAGAATGATGTGGAATGCTTTTTTTTTTTTTCCTTGTGGAATATCAAAATCCGTAATTCTTGGTAGTTATAACTATGGATATTCATAATATGTAATGTAATTATGTTTTAGCATGTAATATTAGATTTAACAAAATCCATAGTTAAAAGTATTTGCATTTAAAGTATATAACTACAAAACTTCAAAATTTATAATAAAAGCTTAGTTAGTAATATGGATCTTATTATCTGGACTCACCAAATGGCCCCAAGCGGCCCATTTTACACGGATCAGCCCGAGTTACGCAAACCACACTCGAGGGTCCTTACGCGAGCCTAGCATAGCCCATCCCTAACGCTTAGCACTTACTAAGCCCACGCTCAAGCCTATAAGAAGAGACCCCATCCCTGTAAGAACTAGAGAAAAAGTACTAACTGTTTGCATTATAAATTTTTATCTATCTCTAAAAATTCATAATATAAAATGACATTAAAAATGTAAATAGTTCAAAAATCTCACTTAATAATTACTAATATACTCAATACATGAAACAACAAAGAAAGTGTGGAGGAGAGAAAGTGGGTGTGTTGGAGAGAGAGAGAGAGAGAGTTCCAAACTTAGAAAGATGAATGGGGTGTGTAAAAATGTTTAAAGTGAATAAGATTATTTTAAAAATTTTATAATATGTGAAGTGTTAAAAAAAATATTTAAAGTATTTTAAAAGAATCTTCGAAATGACAGTTCTAGCTTCATTTATCTCTTTCTTTCTTAGTATTTGTACGGATTCTAATTCTTTGCATCTCAATTTGAGGGGTGTTTGGTTTGATGGAATGGAAAAAGAAAAGGGCATGAAATTAAAGATAAGGTGGTTTGGTATGCTAGAATAGATAAAATAACTTACTCTAAGGAAAACACTTAGAACACAGTCCTTGAAAAATCATTTCCTCTTAAAATGAGTGGAAAACTCCACTCCATCAAGAATGGAAGTGTTTGGCCAAAACTACCCCTAATTGCTCCTGCTATCGAACCAAGCTAAGGTTCCAACGGAGGACGGCAGAGGTTCTAATTTCGACGCTGGCATCAACGAATCTTTGCTAAGCTTTTAATACGTGTTTATAGTAGACGAGGCATTCCTCCATGGTATTTTTTTTTAATGTTTGTTTAAGGGGTATTACAGTCTTTCTATTACATTCCTTCAGAATTTTCTTTTAACATACTAAACCAAGTGCATGGACTTGTTTATTCTTTTTTTATTCTCACTTCTTTTTCTTTTTTTTTTTCCATTCTCACTAACATACTATTTTGTGGTTAGAATATTTTTTTATTTATATTTGATCTCTAAATTATTCATTGTATTAGTTAATTGTGAAATTTGCATTTACCTTGTTGAGAAAAATGTGATCTTTAATTGTTGACTATTTCTTTTTTAGTTAAAATTTATCATTAATCTAAATAGTCATTTATCTATCACAAAAGGACTAAACTAAATATAAGTTTAATTTTTCTTTTTATAAAATTTCAAAAATTTGAGCCAAACACACAGTAAATAATTGAGTAGTTTAGTTTGAATTTTTCCTAGATTTCACCAAACAGCATCACTCTCTTGTGACATTCAGTTTTCTGGCAATGACCGTTAAACCCATTGAGAATTGAGAATAATATAAATTACAATAACAAGATCCAAATTACTCTTGTCTATTGCACAAGCCACAAAAACAATAATACTGTCTCATCAAGTAGTTATGATTTGCAAAGGCCAACATCTAATATAATTAGTGTTAGCTCAAGGGTTAAGTCAAATTGAGTTTTATTAATTTTGATGCTTACAATAATTTTTGATTACTCCAAATAATTTTTATTAAGGTATTTTTCTTTTTGTAATTATTTTTCTTATTGTAATTATTAAAATTTTTGGCACCTTAAATATTTATATTTTGTCTCTCTTTGCTCTGACATGTTTTTGGACTATATGCTTTATTCTTTTTGTCTCATTGATCCATCTGGCATAATTCCTAATTGGTGCAACTAATTCAAAATATATTTGCAAGCCTTGCCGTGGACCATATATTTGTTGTGTTTTGAAGTTTTTAAAATTGCAGGTTAACTGTGCAAGAGTGGTAGTAATAGGAAAAGCAAAATTTGTCATCTTGTATGTGTTACTTTGGAAGTACACCTCTCGACCTTGGAAGCCTCACTATGTCAGCACTATACGTTGGCCACTCCTGCCACCTTGGGCCAACCGAAGATAAGAGGAAGGAAAGTTTTTTGAGCCCTTATCATGGCACAAATTCATAACTTCCTTATTCTTGCAAACCTGCGAACCAAGCATACCCTTAAAGCTATATTCTGGCACTCTTACTGTTTCAGACTGTGGTAAAGGAATGCTGAACCATTGTAGAAGAAGACAATCGTGAGTCACAATAGTCACATGTCATTGCTCCTTATCTAAAGGCTTTTATCATGTCAAGAAGCTTTATGGGATAAAGGAATTTCAAACTGAGAAGCATATGCCTCAATAGTCACATTTTGAAGGCTCTATAAAAGGGAGAAGAAGAGCCTCATATCAATAAGAAGAAAAGCCGTGAGAAAAATATTCATTTGCTCATCTATCAAGTGCTCTTTCGTTTGAAACCTTATCTACACTTCATCTTTACTTGGAATATCCTTGAGTGCACAAAAAAATATTTGAAAAATCTGTTGAATCAAGCAACAACTCATCTACTCAAAATTCTTCTTCATCAATTATTGTGTAAAAATGCTATATTGCCTTATTTATGATTTGTAACCTTGTGAGAGGGATTGACATAGCCATTATCGTTAGAGGTTATTGGTAGTCCTGTAAAACCAAGCTTAAGTCTTCAGCCACATTCTGAGAGACTGTAATAGGTGCTGAAATCCTGTAAACCAGATTCACATAGTGGAGTTAATTCTCTCGACTGAGTTTGAGGGGAGTGGACGTAGGTCTAAGATTGAGACCGAACCACTATAAATTGTTGTGCATTCTCTCTACTCTATTCTCTTTATTTCCAATATTACTTTCAAGTTTATTATGTTATATTGCTATTACTGTTTGAACTGAGTTTTCTAAAAATCAAGCTTTTGTTAAGAAAAACTAAGCTTTGATATTAAAGCTTGTTCTGAAAACATATCATTTTGCGAAAATTTTAAAAAAGTCCTATTCACCCCCTCTAGGACATTACACTTGCACTTTCATTTGATAACAGAGCCTTGTGCTCTATTATTGGACTAACATCCTTGAGTTTGAAATCCTAGGTTGTGCAAGATTATGGAATACTTCAAGGTTGGAAACTCATGCAACAAACCACCATGTTTTGATGGATTTTTCTACAGCCACTGGAGAAACCATATGGAAATGTTTATGGGCTCAAATCATTTTGAACTCTTAAGCATCGTAAAGATTGGCTATGAAGAACCAACTAAAGAGGTAGATGGAGCAAGAGTTCCAAAGGGACTAGACGAATATACAAACGAACGAAAAGAGAAAAGCCTCATTACACTTAAAAGCTAAGTATATGCTTTCCAATGCATTTGCTCAAAAGAGTATGAAGTGATTTTTGCATGTAATACCGCCAAAGAAATGTGGGATAGACTTCAAAGTATACATGAAGGAACAACGGTTGTCAAGGAATCAAGGATAGACATATATGCTGGTGAATATGAGCTATTCCACATGGAAGATGGAGAGTCCATAGAGAAGTATTTCACTAGATTTCTTCACCTAGTAAATTAACTCAAATTACTTGGTAGAAGCTTTACACAAAAGGAACAAGTAAAGAAGCTTATCAAATGTTTATTAGAAAAATGGGAAACAAAAGGCTACATTCTTAAACAAACAACTAAATCATCAAACATCATTGTTGATGAGCTTAGAGGAGAACTAGAAGCTGAGGAAATGACATTGAAGAAGAAGGAAGTAAGAGCCACTGAAAGAAAGAAAAAGGAGAAATATGTTGCTCTTGTTGCCATGTCTTCATCATCAGAAGATGACAACGATGGTGATGTTGCTTTGTTATCCAAAAGGGTCACTAAGATGCTGCAAAAGAGGAGATTTCGAAAACAAGCTTTTCCGAATAAGCTTGGTCTCAAGACCAAGTACAATAAAGAAGACAGCAAGTAGAAGCCGAAGAAGGAAGGAACAAAGAAGAAATAACCTGCTATAATGTGGAAAGCCTGAACACAAAGTACCTGATTATTAGAGAAGAAAAACTAAGAGCTTTAATAAAAACAATAAAAAGGCTTATGCTGCTTGGAGCAATGAAGATTCATCATCAAATGATGATGAAGAAATTTGCCTCATGGCCAAGACGAATGATAGTGACTCTAAAAATGAGGTCATTGATCAACCATTTTCTTATGATGATTTATCAAATGCATATGAAGAACTTGTTGAAACTGTTGGAAGGCTTCTTTTCAAACTTTCTACTAGAAAAGAAAAAATCAAATTTCTTGAAATGAAACTTGATGAAATTCACACCATTTTTGAAAATGATAAAATACTTATTAAAGATTTGCAACAAAAAGAAAAAATCCTTGAAAACTTGCTTTGTGAAAACCAAGCTTTAAAAGATAAGTTTGCTGAACTTTGAAATGACTTGGCTAGCTTTGTTAAAGGCAAACAAAACCTTGATAAGTTAGTCGATATGCAAAAACATGATCTGTGTAGAACTATCTAAAAAAATGGTTTAGGGTACGAAAATCCCCTTTCTAAAATCAAGCTTTCACAAATAGCTTGTAATTACTGCAATGAGGCTAGTCGTCATGCCTATCAATGTAATTACAAGAAGAATGTGAAGAGGTATAAACAGATTTGGGTGCCCAAAAATATTTCTGTCACTAACCCACAAGGACCCAAACAAGCATGGGTACCTAAGCTAAACTTTTCACTTGATAGAAATAACAAAAGCCAAGAAATGGAAGCTGGTACCTCGACAGCGGGTATTCGAACCATATAATCTGGAACAAGGACATATTTATATATCTTCAAAAGCAAGACATGGGAAATGCACGATACGGAGATGATAGCAAACGACGAATCCTTGGTGTTGGAAAAATCAACCTTAACCCAAATCTTGTCATAAACGATGTATATATGTGAAAGGCCTGAAGCACAATTTAATGAGCATTAGTTAGCTTTGTGACCTTAGATATAAGGCATGTTTTGAATCCTCTAAATGCACTATCTATGATCTAAATGAGAAAGATATTTTTTTTGTCAGACATAGAAGCTCAAATGTTTATAAAGTGTCCAACAATGACTTTTCTTTCAAAAATGAAACTTGTCTAGTTTCCTAGGTTAAAAATGTCTCTTTATGGCATAGACGACTTGGTCATGCAAATTTGCAGCTTATTTAAAAATTATCAAAACATAAGCTTGTTTCTGGTCTGCCTAAGCTGCATTTCAAAAAGGATAATATTTGTGCTGCATGCCAATTGAGAAAACAGACAAAATCCTCTTTTAAAAATAAGAAGGAGCTTTTCTTGAAAAGAAATCTTGAACTCCTTCCTATGGATTTGTTTGGACCTATGTCAACTTTGAGCTTAAAGGGTAAAAGATATGGCTTTGTTATTGTTGATGATTACTCTAAGTTTACTTGGGTATACTTCTTAGCTCATAAGGAAGAAGCCTTTGAGATTTTCAAAAAGTTTTCAAAAAGAGTTGAAAATGAAACAAATTTGAAAATTTTTTCTATTAGGAGTGATCATGGTGGAGAATTTGAAAATCAAACTTTCAAGGATTTTTGTGAAAACCAAGGAACTCCTAAAACGCCTCAACAAAATAGGGTTGTTGAAAGGAACAAGGACCTTGCTGTGTGAAACCAATATTGCTAAACACTTTTGGGCTGAAGCTGTGAATACAGCTTGTTATATTTTAAACAAATGCTTGATTCAACTTATTTTGAAGAAAACTCCATATGAGCTTTGGAAAGGAAGAAAGCCCAATGTAAGCTATTTTCGTGCCTTTGGATGTTTATGTTTCATTCATAATAATGGAAAGAATACTTTGGGTAAATTTGATGCAAAATCCGATGAAGGTATTTTCTTAGGCTACTTTTTCACTAGTAAAGCTAGTAGGGTATTTAATAAGCGAACTAAGTCAGTAGAGAAAACTATGCATGTTGTATTTGATGAATTTAACTGTGCTCCCTTAAGCAAGATTGTTTTTGAGGAAGGTCAAGTATTACAGGAACCAAGCTTTGCAGAAGAAAATTAAGCTTTAACCAATAAACCTGATCAAAACCAAGCTCAAAATTATATGCTTGATTCACATCAAAACACCGAAGCTGATCAAGTCTTAGTGCAACAAGAAGATCTTTCAAACAAAGACAATATGCCATATAAATAGCAAGTACAACGTGATCACAAACTTAATGACGTGATTGGGGATGTAAATGAAGGAATAAAAACTAGAGCCTCAATTAGAGATCAAGGAAATAACTTGTGCTTTATTTCACTGATTGAGCCCAAGAAGGTTGAAGACGCATTGGAAGATGTGTCATGGATCATGGCTATGCAAGAAGAGCTCAACCAATTCAAAAGAAATGAAGTGTGGAAGCTTGTGGCTCCTCTAAAACATTAAGATGTTATTGGTACAAAGTGGGTTTTTTGAAATAAGCTTGATGAGCAAGGCAAAGTGGTAAGGAACAAAGCAAGGTTGGTAGCTCAAGGGTACTATCAACAAGAAGGTACTGATTTTGATGAAACCTTTGCTCTAGTAGTTAGACTTGAAGCTATTCGCATTATGCTTGCTTTTAAATGCTTCAAAAATTTTAAAGTTTATAAAGTGGATGTGAAAAATGCCTTCTTAAATGGTTTTATAAATGAGGAAGTCTATGTTAGACAACCTCCAGGCTTTGAAAATGAAAAGTTTCCAAATTATGTTTATAAATTGTCAAAAGCTCTTTATGGTCTTAAACAAGTTCCAAGAGCTTGATATGATAGGCTAAGCTCATTTCTCTTGAAAAATGATTTCTCCAAAAGAAAGGTGGACACCACTCTTTTCATAAAATCCTTTAATAAAGATATTTTAGTGGTGTAAATTTATGTTGATGATATTATTTTTGGTGCTACTAATGAGCTTTTATGCAAGGACTTTAAAAAGCTAATGAAAAGTGAGTTTGAAATGAGCATGATGGGAGAATTAACTTTCTTCCTTAGGCTTCAAATTAAACAACTTTCAAATGGAATATTCATTCATCAAGCCAAGTACACCAAAGAACTCATCAAAAAGTATTGGATGAAGAAAGCAAAATGAATGCCAACACCCATGGCTACAACAACCAAGCTTTCATCAAAAGATGGTTCAAAGGATGTCGATCAAAAGCTCCATAGAGGCATGATTGGATCGTTACTTTATCTTACAGCAAGTAGACTTGACATTCTATATAGTGTATGTTGTTGTGCTAGATTTCAGGTCAACACTAAGGAACCACATTTGTAAGCTGTAAAGCGAATCATCATATACCTGGCTGAAACTAAAAGTATTGGCTTATGGTATCCAAAAAATAATTACTTTGACTTGGTAGCGTATACTGATTTTGGTAATGCTGGATGCTTAGTTTACCAAAAGAGTACAAGTGGTGGATGCCAATTTCTGAGAAATTCCTTGGTAAGCTGGCAATATAAGAAACAAGCTAGTGTGTCAATATCCACTGCCGAGTCTGAATACATAGCCATTGGGCAATGTTGCGCACAAGTTTTGTGGATGAAACAACAATTGAAAGATTACAAAATCATCTATAAATGCACCCCAATTCTTTGTGATAACACAAGTGCCATCAACATTGCAAAGAATCCAGTACAACATTCTAGAACCAAGCATATTGATATCAAGCATCACTTTTTAAGAGATCATGTGATGAAAAGAGATGTAAAGCTTCACTTCATCAACACCAATGAACAAATTGCTAATATTTTTACCAAGCCATTAGCCAAAGATAGATTCTGCAACTTAAGAAGTGAGTTGGGTATAATTTCTTTACCCTCTACTACCTAAAACTTTAATGCTTGATTACTACTATATTCATGATGCATACATGTATGTGTTTTTAAATGAATATACATGCATATTCTTTGTGTGTTTATTCTGTTGATCAAGCCTAAAATCCTCTAGAAAAATCAAGCTTAAGTTTATCAAAGCAAGCTTATTCCTTGGAAAAACCAAGATCAAGTTCATATTCCTCATCAGAGTATGCTAAAGTTGAACAAATATTTCTAAGTTTAGATTCGGGACTTGAATAGCTGACTAGGCCACAAGTGCATCTGTTGGGTTATTGTCTATTTAACAACACCATCGAAATGGGCCACTATTAATAAGCGCATGGTTATATCTCTATTGTGCCAACAATATTATTTTGGGCTTAAAGCTCTTCATGGGTCTTGTCCATAAGATATGGATATTCAAAATCCATTAGGTAACCCATCGCGTTGAACCAGCACCCATCAAACTCCACTCTGTAAGAATTTAAAAAGACAGTTCTGAAGGAAACTGCTCCCATGACGTCTTGAGCCGTGCACACCTGCAAACGCCAGTTTCCCATTAAAACTTTCTTTAAGCCTTCATTACCGTACCAACATTCACTCCCATCTCACCTTCTTCACATCAAGCCACTTCAATGAAGATTCAACAAATCTCCACTAGTGGATCCGAAGGATCCTCGAAGCAAAACACTATGACCTCTCCATTAGAGCAGTTTGAGTTACCACTAGAAATAGTAGAGATGACGGCAGCCGAGTTGTTGGAATATCTCAAACAAAATGTGATCAAGAAGAAGGGCTCCTCCTCAGGAACAAATCTAAAGTGGGGAAAGATATAACCCCAACCAAAGTTGCCGAGGAACCTGTTGAAGCATCCCCTGCTTCGCCAAAACTAGTTTCGGAAGAAAATAACAAGTCACTGACGCTTGAGCCAAAGTCTAATAAAGGAAAAGAAAAGGTGACAAACTCATCAGAAGTTGAATTGCTAGGAGAAACAGTTGGGTCTCTTACACCAATAATGTCTCGCCGAAGGACCCGAAGCTCTAGCCGCATGAAAAACCTTGCTCAAACTGAGAATGTTGACAAAATGGAGTTGGTTGCGAAGCAGAAAATTGCCTATGGGATGGTCATTGACTTCAGCAAAGATGAAACCATGAAGAAGATCTAGAAGAAGTTCTCGAAGATAGGATGGGAAAACTTCTTTAAGGTAACCAAAGAAGTTATTTTTGATTCTTTAGTTCGACAATTTTATGGAAATCTTTCGCACTCTGTTCATGTCACATTTATTTATGTTTCCTTTGTGGTTGATGGTCATACATTTACATTATTTGAGAAAATTCTGGGTAGCATTTTGGGTGTTCCTCCTACTGGAAAAAAGGTTATTTGTTCAAATTGATGGGATAAAAAATCTACTAGTGTGTAATTTGGGCAAGCTATGGAAATCATAGCAGATACTCCGGTTGATCCTTTCTGGTGCCTAAAGCCCAACTTGCAGTTTGCAAACCAACTAATCAGAACTATGGCTAGAATCATCAAGATGGCTATCATGCCCAAACTGAGAAATTTGTCCGGCCAAAACTACAATGAAATGCACATTTTGTTTTATCTCAAGATGAAGGCACTATTGAATTTACCGTTTCTCATCTTGAACCACATGATGGAACCAGCAAAAGACTCATGTGGTCAATCTGTTCTACCATATGGGATGATTCTAACTCACATATTCAAACATTTTACTGAGATCAACACTGTTGCTTATCCATTCTCTCAGATGCTAAGAAACAATATGATCCGCAAGCCAATTGTATTTAAGAAGGTTTCTCTAAACGGAAAGCAATCCTTAGCCTTTCAAGCAAAGACAAGAAGCAAAAAGTGTCTCACTCTGTTGATGAGACCATCATTCAAAGGTCTTAGCCATCACTCTCTGATCAAGTTCACGTGCTCGAGTATCTACTGAGGTGTGCTCTATCTAGAATTAATACTCTTCAAGAGGAAATGAGAACTGTGAAGCAAAAAGTAAGTGATCTCGAAGCCAAGAACAACGTGGAAAAATCAGATTCCGAGGGTAGTGAGGATGCTAATTTGTCTGAAGCTGATGATGAAGAAGAGGGAACCACTGATAAATCGAAGGAGGATTAAAGGCTTGATCACAGCATATGTGTTTTAATGTTCTAACTTTTTGGGATATTACTGTTTGATTTTCTTAAATGTTTTTAGCACTCTTATGGATATGATGTAGTTTGTTTAATCATTGACTGTTTGATGTTTATGCATTATCTATTCTGACTTTTTGGTGATCTTGCTTCAGCACCATTTTCTGTTTTCTCTTTGCACTTATGATTTGCATTTGGTCATTTGTTGATCTTGTTTAATCATTCACCCTTTGTCTATATTTGGTCATCTGGTTTAATTTCTTGTTTCCACCCATTATGGATTTCTTTTGATGAATCCAAAGGGGGAGAATAGGCAGAGCCTATTATTCTTTAAATTTTTCTAGCATGTGTTTAGGGGGAGAACAATATTCTAGTTGTTTGCAACAATCAAAAATTATTTTGACTTCATAAAAAAGGGGGAGATTGTTAGCTCAAGGGTTAATTCAAATTGAGTTTTATTAATTTTGATGCTTACAATAATTTTTTATTACTCCAAATAATTTTTATTAAGGTATTTCTCTTTTTGTAATTATTTTTCTTATTGTAATTATTAAAATTTTTGGCACCTTAAATATTTATGTTTTGTCTCTCTTTGCTCTGACATGTTTTTGGACTATATGCTTTATTCTTTTTGTCTCATTGATCCATCTAGCATAATTCCTAATTGGTGCAAAATATATATTGCAAGCCTTGCCGTGGACCATACTTTTGTTGTGTTTGGAAGTTTTTAAAATTGCAGGTCAACTCTGCAAGAGTGGCAGTAATAGGAAAAGCAAAGTTTGTCATCTTGTATGTGTTATTTTTTAAGTACACCCTCGACCTTGGAAGTCTCACTGTGTCAGCACTACATGTTGGCCACTCCTGCCACTTTGGGCCAACCGAAGATAAGAGGAAGGAAAGTTTTTTGAGCCCTTATCATGGGACAAATCCATAACTTCCTTATTCTTGCAAACCTGCGAACCAAGCATACCCTTAAAGTTGTCTTCTGGCACTCTTACTGTTTCAGACTGTGGTAAAGGAATGCTGAACCATTGTAAAAGAAGACAATCGTGAGTCGCAATAGTCACCTGCCATTGCTCCTTATCTAAAGGCTTTTATCATGTCAATAAGCTTTATGAGATAAAAGAATTTCAAGCTGAGAAGCATATGCCTCAACAGTCACATTTTGAAGGCTCTATAAAAGGGAGAAGAAGAGCCTCATATCAGTAAGAAGAAAAGCTGTGAGAAAAATTTTCATTTGCTGATCTTTCAAATGCTCTTTCATTTGAAACCTTCTTTGCACTTCATCTTTACTTGGAATATCCTTGAGTGCACAAAAGAAAAACTGAAAAATCTATTGAGTCAAGCAACAACTCATCTACTCAAAATTCTTCTTCATCAATTATTGTGTAAAAAAGCTATATTGCCTTATTTCTGATTTGTAACCCTGTGAGAGGGATTGACATAGTCATTGAGTGACATAGTCATTATCGTGAGAGGTTATTGGTAGTCCTGTAAAATCAAGCTTAAGTCTTCAGCTGCATTCTGAGAGACTGTAATATGTGCTGAAATCCTGTAAACCAAATTCACATAGTGGAGTTAATTCTCTCAATTGAGTTTGAGGGGAGTGGACGTAAGTCTAAGATTGAGACTGAACCACTATAAATCGTTGTGCATTTTCTCTACTCTATTTTGTTTATTTCCAGTATTACTTTCAAGCTTACTGTGTTTTACTGCTATTACTGTTTGAACTAAATTTTCTAAAAACCAAGCTTTTGTTAAGAAAAATGAAGCTTTGATATTAAAGCTTGTTTTGAAAACATATCATTTTGCGAAAATTTTACAAAAGTCCTATTCACCCCTGTCTAGGACATTACACTTGCACTTTCAAATAGCACAAGTCTGTCAATTAGGAACTTGGTCTTACTCGTTCATCTTCAAGGATAGCACTTTAATTTGCAGCTTTGGGTTTTACCCACTTGGCACACTCCACTTGCAAGACTGGTTAAGATCACACAACATCTAAAACCGATCCTTTATTAACCATTTCATTGAGCAGATTTTTCACAGCTTGTTCAATATGATCAAAGAATTATAGGTAACCACCTTCGGCTAATTTCTTTTTTTTTTTTTCCCTGTAACTATAGGTATTCTCTAATTAAAGATAATCATATTCGAAAAAATATCGAGTACTGAATGAAAACACTTCTTTTGATAAGAATTTAAATTTTAGTTCACCATGTTATAGAAAATTTGTTAGGATGGAAAGAAAATTAAGGAGGAAAACTGAAAAAAAAAAAAAAAAGAAGAGTAAATTCCTCCTATTTGGATAAGAGAGAAAAACAAGAAATAAAGAAAATAAAGAGAAAAAAAATGTGAATTTCACGTAAAGTTTTTCAAATATAAAGATATTCTGAAAAGATAAACACTTTACCATTCTAAAACGATGCCATAATTATGGTGGATCTCACATAATAATAATGGATACTATTATTTTTATCATCATCAAATTAACTACTTTCCTTTCCTATTTATTTTCTCCTTCCATCCAAACATCAAGAGAGAAAATATTTTTTTTTCATTTTTCTCCTCTTTATTTTCTTTCCTCTCATTTTCTCTCCTCATCCAAACAAAGCATTAGTTTCTTCTTTTTTTTTTACCCCTCCAACTTCCAAAGACACCTTATGGCTGCATTTATATCACCAATCCTGCATAAGCCATTAATAATCACTGCACCATAAGTGCAAATATGAGACTGATATCCTATCTTCTGCACATGATCAAGTAATCTCGTGGCTTGGGCATCAAAACACTAAGAGCATAAAACATCTGCTCTAGTCCCAACCATTTTATGAAAGGAATTGAAGCCATCATCAACATTTTTCAGTAGCATCATCATGAGCATTCCATTACAATGCAGTTATCTTCTATCATATCAAATCCATGTTAAATTCCATTGTGGCACCTTAAGCGATTCATATTTAATATAAAAAAGGTGATTTAGTTGCACATTGTCAACGATTTTGAATAGTCCAATATGACCAAATCTTAATCCTAGCAACCTAATTGGCCTAAGCCATGCGGTGCAATGTCTCCAATTTGGACTTTTCAGTAGATAATCTCGATTCTTTAAAGTGAGATATGTATCTCATGTTTTTATAGTAAAAAAATACTTTTTACCCTTAACTATAATATAATGAGATGGATGGAGGGTTTAATTGATAACTTTGTAAGATCGGGAGCATAACGTTAGAGACAAAAAGTATATTCTTTGGCACATCAGGGAGTGCCTCACTTAAGAATGAGTATGGGATGCAAAGTTTAGTCGTGAGTTTTTTAAGTAGTTGCAAGCCATCTGGGGTTTAAACATCCATGTCAGTATGCAACAAGAAAAGAAAAATAAATAGATGATATGATGAATGCAAAAATCTTTAACAGTAGCTCAAAAGAAACTCTGATAGTTTCCAATAAAATATGGAACCAGAAAACGCATCACATTGTAAGAGGAGGAAATCACTTGTGTAACAGAAGAGTACATTTTACAAAATATATACCATTGCTACATTCCCTTTAGTCCTACAATTCTCAGTCTGCTTTGGTCAAATTGTGTTGTTTCAAGGTTTTCTTCCAGCTATGTCTTCCAGGGTAAGATTCAGAGCATCAATTGAACCTTTCTTCACTTCTTCTCCACGAGTAGCCAGGTAGTCCTCAATGCTTCCTGGTTCACCAAACCATCCAAGACGATCTGCAATCAAATGCAGGTTATTAAAGCCATCACACCTCGCCACCACTACTCCTTTCTCATATGATTCGCGACAAACGGTCTTAATGGATCTTGTTTCACAGACCTTGCAGGTGAAAATCATGGCAAGATCATGCCTTGACGATGTTTTTAAGCTTGACTTAGCAGAAAACTTGATGGTAGGGTTCTCATTCTGTTAGTATTTATGGGGGAAGAAGCATTATCCGGATCAGAACAGGGCTTTAAGCTGTTGGCTTCATTGTTCTCTAAATTTTCACATGCATGGTTTGTTGCATTTGTAGATATCTGGATCTCCCTTTCATTCCTAGAAATAATTGGCTATTTCATTCCTAGAAAATTCATCTAACTTTCCATGGCTTAGTAGAACTTCCCCATGCCTTGGTTTCTCTTATGTGTCCATTGCAAACTCAGCATAGATTTGTAGTTGTTGTCTATCCCTTTATTGTGGCATTTAGTAAGTTTTATGGCTTGTGTTTTGTGATTTGAGATGTTTATAGTTTGTGGTTTGTGATTTTTTCAAAAGATTTAAAATGGGCATTTGTGGTTTAATAGAGGAATTTGTGATTTTTATTGATATTGTGTGGAATTGAGGGTGTGGTCTTCGTGTATTATTCCAAATTAAACATAGGTGTTTTTAGGGTTTAGGGTTTAGAATTTAGGGATTATAATTAATTATGGATTATAAATAATCTAGTGTTATGATGGTATATATTTACATATTATTTAAGTCTAAAATACTATTTGAAGTTTTTTTTTTTGGTATTATGAATTTTATATAATCTAGTGTTACGACATTTTAGACATCCAGATTATAGATTATTTGGAATAAATACTTGTAGTTTATGTATGATTCGTGTTTAAACACAATTTCATTATTTGAAGTATTTGTCCATAATTCCGGATTATGTATTATTCAAATCATAAAAAACAAGATACTTCCGAATTTTACATAATTTAAAAGCCTGTAACATTTAGAAAAAAAAAAAAAGTAAACCTAGTTGCAAAATCAAATCATCTTCTACTTTTTATGAGCTATATGCTAAAGCTCTTAGGCCTTCCTATATTTTTCATGCTATTAGGCCTCTTTTTTTTTTTTTATTGTGATATTGGGCATTTCTCAACCATTAATTATGTTTTTGGGCCTTTACTTATTTTACTATCTTATGGGTCTAATGTATAATTGTTTTGCCTAGTAATATGATTATTAGCCATGTTTTCAATGCCGAGAATCTAACACCTCACAGGGACCCATTTTAGTCTCCCTTAATATTTATTATTAGCCATGTTTTCAATACAGTGAATTTAACACCTCAAGAGGCCTATTTCAGTCTCCCTTGCTATTTTTAGCAATTTATGTAGGGACCCATTTTAGTCTCCCTTAATATTTATTATTAGCCATGTTTTCAATACAGTGAATTTAACACCTCAAGAGGCCTATTTCAGTCTCCCTTGCTATTTTTAGCAATTTATGTAGGTACCAAGTATTCTCAAGCTCCCGGAATATTCCATGTTCCATGATCATCAGATGAGAGACTTGTTATTTTTGAGGATGTAATACGAACCTCGCCATCATTGTGACAAAACCCATTATGATAATTAGTTTAAGGATCGTTTCTACTTCAGGTTTGGGTGGAAAACCGCAACCTAGCACCTATATTGAGGTGTGAACCTTAGTGTAGTGAAGATGTCACAATTAAGGGATGAAAACTTGATTGATAAGTTAGGGTATGAACGCCACAACAAAGCTGATAAGTTTAAATAGCTCGCAAAGAACTAAAGAGAGTATGCAATCTCACAATTTGATCAAAACACATAATCAAATAGGTCTATGTAAAGGCATTACAAAAATAATAAACTTGTTTAAAGCAAAAAAGAAATGAAATAAAAGTAATCTAATTAAATCAGTTTGCTTCTAAAATTAGGAAACTAAATCAATTAGCTAATCCTACTGCAATAAGTCCTATAATCTCTAAATCAATTGACTGGCCAATCTTAGGCGTGAAGCATGTTGACTATCCTCGATTGATCATGCTCCATGGGCCTACATGAACTAGCTTGCTCTAAAGCCTCTTGCACTAGCCCATTTAATGCTTCCTTGAACCTCTTTGCCCTAGCTCTTGTCATGGGACCAAGTGGCACTACAAGTGAGTCCCTACTCTACATGGCGGTAACATTTCTATTAGCAGCAACATCCCATTGGCAATGCTGGCAGCAACGCTTCCATTGGCATCATTGGTGGCTACGTTTCCATCATTCTCCTCCTCTTGAAAAGGATTTCACCTCAAATCATCACTTGCATCAAAGTGACTTAAGTCAGAAACATTAAATGTAGTACTGACATTATACTCACAAGGCAAATCTATTTTGTAAGCATTGTCATTGATCATTTCAATGACTTGAAATGGGCCATCCCCTCTAGGTAGCAGCTTTGATTTTCTTTGTTGTGAAAAATGTTGCTTTCTCATGTGAACCCACACCCAATCTCTGGGCTCAAAGATCACTAAATGATGCCCTTTGTTTGCTTGCTTGGCATATTGTTCAGTTCTCCTTTCAATATTGAGTCGTGCCTTCTCATGAATATGCTTGACAAAATCTACCTTCCTTTGACCATCTAAATTAACAAATTCAGTCATAGGTAAAGGAGATAAATCCAAAGGAGTCAGTGGATTAAAATCATACATAATTTCAAATGGTTAAAATTTAGTGGCAAAATGGATAGTTCGGTTGTAAGCAAATTCAACATGTGGCAAGCATTCTTCCCATGTTTAGATGTTTCTTTTAATAACAGCCCTCAATAATATAGATAAACTTCTATTCACTACTTCTGTTTGATCATCAGTTTGTGGGTGGCAAGTAATAGAAAATAGTAACTTAGTCCCTAGCTTACACCACAAGGTCTTTAAAAAATAACTCAAGAACTTAGCATCCCTATCTAAAACTATTGTCCTACGAATTCCATGTAAGTGCACAACTTCCTAAAGAATAAGGCAGCAATGTTTAAAGCATCGTCTGTTTTGTGACATGTAATAAAATGTGTCATCTTAGAGAACCTATCAATAACCACAAACACACTATCCTTCCCATGTTTAGTCCTAGGTAATCCTAACATAAAATCCATGGATATATCAGTCCAAGGTATACTAGGAATGGGTAACGGTGTATAAAGTCCATGGGGTTGTGTCCTAGATTTAGCTTGCCTACAGGTGACACATCTACCACAAAGTCTCTCAACATCTTTCTTCATGTGTGGTCAATATAAATGCTCTTGTGAAACAAGCAATGTTTAGCTATCCCAAAATGACCCATCAATCCCCCACCATGTGATTCCCTTATTAATAAATCCCGAATTGAACAATTGGGAATGCATAATTTATTTCCTGTAAACAAGAACTCATCGAGTCTATAAAACTTTTTAGTGGCTACTCTTTCACATGCTGCATACTCCTTACAAAAATATGAATTAATAGGATGTAATTCTTTAATATGCTCAAAACCTAACAGCTTTGTATCAAGAGTAGAAATGAGTGCATACTTGCGAGAAAGGGCATCAACAACTACATTTTCCTTATCTTGCTTGTAACGAATGACATAGGGAAATCACTATATGAATTCTACCCAGCGTGCATTGTGTTGGCCTTTAAGGTGCTTTAAGGACTCATGACTAGTGTGAATTACAAACTCCTTAGGCCAAAGATAGTGCTGCCAAGTCACCAAAGTTTGAACCAATGCTTTAAGGACTCATGATTAGTGTGAATTACAAACTCCTTAGGCCAAAGATAGTGCTGCCAAGTCACCAAAGTTTGAACCAATGCATATAACTCCTTGTCATAAGTAGGATACTTTAAAGTTGCCCCACCTATTTTCTCACTAAAATATGCAATTAGTCTACCTCCTTGCACAAGAATAATGCCAATACCTATACCTGAAGCATCACATTCAATTTCAAAAGCATTAGTAAAATCGGGTAAAATAAGTCAAGGAGCATGAGTTAATTTTTCCTTAAGCAACTAGAATGCCTTCTCTTGTTCCTCTCCCCAATTGAACCTAGCATTTTTCTTTATCACTTCGATGATAGGTGCAGTTATGGTACTAAAATCATTCACAAATCACTAATAGAAGCTGGCAAGTCCATGGAAATTCTGAACATGACTAACACTTATTGGACTTGGCCACTCTTGGATGGCTCTGATCTTTTCTTCATTAACCTGTATGCCTTGTGCACTAACAACAAAACCAAGAAACACAAGCTTATAGATGCAAAATGTGCACTTTTTCATATTAGCATATAATTTTTCCTTTCTAAGTACTTCAATAATAGCTTTTAAATGCAACAAGTGATCTTCTAAATGGTGGCTATAAATAAGAATATCATCAAGACATAGTTCATTAATCTCATGAATGTACTACGAGCATTAGTTTAACCAAATGGCATGACTAACCATTCATATAAACCGTACTTTGTTTTAAATGTTGTTTTCCATTCATCTCCTTCGTTCATCCTAATTTGGTGATAGCCACTTTTCAAATCAATCTTAGAAAATACACTAGAACCGTGATGTTGTTTATGGTTTAGCAATCAACACACATCCTCCATGTTCCATCTTTTTTAGGCACCAAAATTACTGGAACAGTACATAGACTCATCCTTTCCCTCACGTACCCTTTCTTCATCAATTTACCAACTTGCCTCTATAATTCTTTTGATTCTTCAGGATTAGCTCTATAGGCTGCTCGGTTTGGAATGGCAGCTTCTGGAATAAAGTCAATGTGGTCTTTAATCCCACAGATTGGAGATAGTCCATTAGAAACTTCTTCGGGAAAGACATCCTGAAAGTCTTGCAAAATATAGACAACTGAATGAGGTAAAGTATCATCTAATTGATTAGTGTTCAAGAGTGCTTCTTTGTACAAAAGTACAAGCATTCGTTGATTAAGATTCAAAGCTCTCCTAATCTCACTTGCCTTAGCATACACACTTGTTTTTATTGCCTCTTCACTCTCATTTTTTTTTATCTCTCTTTCTTTTTCCTTTTGATTTCCTCTCAATTTTTTTTCTTCTATTTTCTTTTTTATTTTGTTCACTATCCTTTTGCAGCCTCACTTGGTCTTCATAGACCTGTTGTTGCATTAATTGTACAAGAGTAATTGCTCTTTGGTTATGAACAAACAAATACTTGTTGGTGTAGCCATCATGCTTGAGTCACCTATCAAATTGCCATGGCTTTCTTAACATTAAATTCCAGGTTGCATAGGAACCACATCACACAATACCTCATCCTCATATTTCCCAATGTGAAAAGGAATCAGCACTTGTTTAAGCATATTAACCTCCCCACTATTATTCAATCATTGCAGCTTGTAAGGTCGAGGGTGTTTCTTTGTTAGTAGGGCTAATTTTCCACCATGGTAGTCCTAGCAACATTAGTACAGCTTCTCCCATTAATGATTACACTACATACTTTGTTTTGGACATGACACCTAGTATGAAAAATGTTATCCCGCTGCACTTCATCCTCTACACTGACTTGCAAGCTTAAAGCCCTTCTTGCTACCAACAACTTTCCTTGGACAACATATTCTTCATCATCATCGGCATCCTCCAATGATGGCATAGAGTCATTGTTTGATTCTTAGTCAGTCTCAATTTCTCCATCGTCTCTAAGCACCATGACTCTTTTATTTGGACATTGATTGGCTAGGTGACTCCTGCCTTGACATTTAAAACACTTAATGTCACGGTTTCGAGTATTGGAAAGGTTTAGTTTACCTTGAGCCCCTTGATTAGCCACGGTTTACTTAGGTTCTGGATTAGGCTTTAGCGTGGACAGCTTGTCATTTTGCTTTTATTGGCTGGACTTCCAAGTCGATGTACTGTGGTTCTGGCTGGCATGTGTGTTACCTCCCCTCTTGAGTTGCCTTTCAATTTTTATAACCATGTGTACCATGTCTTCCAGCTTCACATAATGCTGTAATTCAACTGCATTCTAGATTTCCCTATTTAAACCAGCCAAGAATCTTGCCATTGTAATCTCTCGATCTTCTTCGATGTTTGCCCAGATTATTATGACTTCCATCTCTTGAGAGTACTCTTATACACTTTGGTTTCCTTGCCTAAGGTTTTGCAGCCTATTATACAGCTCCCTGTAGTAGTAATTAGGACAAACCGCTTCTTCATCATGGCCTTCATCTCCTCCCAAGTCCTTATTTGGCGTTCACCACTTCTTCGCCTGTTTAACATTGATTAATCCCACCAAATAATAGCATAGTCAGAAAAATTTGTGGCAAACAATTTTACCTTCTTTACCTCGGAATAATGGTGGCATTCAAACACTAACTCCACCTTCTTCTCCTACTCTAGGTAAGCTTTTGGATCATTCTTCCCTTGGAACGATGGGATTGTCATCTTAATGCTACTCAAATTGTTATCCTCCCAGTTCCTAGCTTCTTTAAACCGCCCACCATACCTTATAGGGTCAATTGTTGATCCCTGATCATCTTCATCATCAAAGCCTTCCCCTTCATATTCCTCGGGTTCAGCTCTTACTCCCCTTGCTGAAGCTCGTCCTCCTCTAAGCACGCGAGGTGGCTCCTTGCGTGCATTTTCTATTCTATCTATTTGGTCATGGATGGCTTCCAGCTCCACTCTCATCATTCTCCCCACCTCTCTTGTAATCGCCTCCATCATCAGTTATAGATCCACACCACCCCTTGCACCTATCGAAGCACTTTCATGAGACATGCTTACTGCAAGAAGAAATGTTAGTAAAAAAAAAAAATCCTCACTTCACACAACTCACATGTTCTTCGCTCAAATATTGACACTGTAAATTTTACTCGTGTTTACAAGGAGAATAATTTGGCTTTTGCTCTCCGGAATGTATATCACTCTTGCCTTTTTCCACTTTTAATTCTTTCAAGAGTTCTTATTAAGCTAATTAACCAAGAAACAAAATTTTCTGGGCACAATTCACACCCGAACAAGACTAATCAAAACTGGAAGATTTGTGCAATAAATCAAATCTAAATTTTGGAATATAAGGGTGCACGAAGTCAAGTAACCAAATCTGGAAAATTACTTTGCAAAACATCGAATCTGAATTCTGGAAACAAGGATGTAGAATTCAAGTAACCAAATCAAACCTGAAAGATTAATTTGTAAAATACCAAATTTGAATTCTAGAAACAAGGATGCAAATTCAAGTAACCAAATCAAATATGGAAGAATAATTTGCAACACTAAATATGAATTCTGGAATATATATATATATATATATATATATATATATATATATATTTTTTGAATATGGGAAACAAGAACATCAATCACGTTCTCCCCTTGGCTGTCTATATTTTCCTTTTTTGTTCTTTTTTTTTTTTTTATCAAATTTCCGAATGGAGAAGAAGTTCAGAATTGAAATAAACTCAAATAAAAGCAAATTAAAGATAAGCAGACCTGAGACTAGAATTAGTCTCTGATACTAAATGATACGAACCCCACGATCATTGTGACAAAACCCATAATGATAATTAGTTTGAGGATCGTTTTTACTTCAGGTTTGGGTGGAAAACCACAACCCAGCACCTGTATTGAGGTGTGAACCTTGGTATAATGAAGACGTCACAATCAAGGGATGGAAACTTGATTGATGAATCAGGGTATGAACGCCATAGCAAGCTGATAAGTTCGAATAGCTCACAAAGAACTAAAGAGAGTATGCAATCTCATAATTTTATCAAAACGCATAATCTGTATTTTATTGAATCAAAGAGGCCTTTTGAAAGGCATTACAAAAATAGGAAACTTGTTTAAAACAAAAAGAAAATGAAATAAAATAATCTAATCAAATCGGTTTGCTTTTTAAATTAGGAAACTAAATCAATTAGCTAATTCTATTACAATAAGTCCTATAATCTCCAAATCAATTGGCTGGCCAGTCTTGGGCATGAAGCATGTTGACTATCCTCGGTTGATCATGCTCCATGGGCCTACACGAACTAGCTTGCTCTAAGGCCTCTTGCGCTAGCTCATTTAATGCTTTCTTAAACCTCTTTGTCCTAGCTCTTGTCATGTGTAACACCTTATTTTAACTTTTATATTCATGAAAACACCTTTCATTTAACTCTATTTCATAAAGCAATTACCAATTTGATGTTCAAGTCTCAATTAGACAGCTTACTGTTTTAGACAACTTGCTGCCCTGTTTTTGTAAAATATGAAACCATGATATGTGCATGTCAGAAAATCATGAAAAGCTCTAGATTACAAGTTTAATTGTCTAGAATATGTGATAAAAATTTCATACAAAATCTCGTTGGTTTGATAGGTCAATTAAGCAAAGTTTGTACGCTGCCTTGTTGACTGCAAAAAGATAGTTTTGCTACTTTGAAAATTATTTGGCCATGGGATTGTGCTCCAATTGCCACGAAAATTGTATGGATGAAGCTAAATATGTCAAACACTTGTTGTAAAATTTTCAAGCACCTTCATCGATTTATCCTTTTAACTGCCAGAAAACCAGTTTTAGGGTTATTGTATACACTTGAGCATAATTTTATCAATTTTTCCTCTTTCATCTATTCAATTCATTTCTCATTTATGAACATTACAATACATCCTTATATATCAAGTATTCAACTAAAATAAATAATTACACATTAATCATGTATTTTACAAATTAAATCACAATCACACTCTATTTGAAGCTTGGCAGCCACCCTTGGTGTTTCTCCACTTGGAAATCATTGATATTCCCACAAAAAGGGATATGAGACTTCAAGTCTCAGTAGCTAATGAGTCCATTAGTAAATATACATGACTATTACAAGTCATTAATCTCATTAAATGACATAGGAGTGCAAAGAAGACACCATGATGCACATAATAACGCATAATCACTTAGAACCACTTCCTTGGCAGCTCTAAGCACCACAACATGATATTCCTCTTGAATATAGCAGTCACACCTATAGGCAAATATATAGCATGTAAGAAGAGGTTAAAGGAGTCATTAGCTACCTTAACTTCTAGCCTTTTTTCTCTTCTCCCTTCTTCTTTTCCACTGCAGCTCCTCTATTTCTTTCCAGCAAGCTACAACTTTACCTTGAGGTTGCCAACCTTCTCCCCCTCTTCCCCTTTTTATTTATTTGCTTTTTGTCTCATTTAATTTCTATAATTATTTCCTTTAATTAACTAATATCATGGGTAATTAGGGACAAGTGTGGCTTGGTGATTATTTGTCTTCATTAACTCACCACTCCCTAACCAACCTACCCATCTTCAGCTGAACAAGTCTTCAGTTGAACTCCTTCATGCGCAAGCCTCACCAAAATATCATAAAAAAATTAAATTGCAATTATTATACTATGGCATTTTGTCAAGCTATGACTGGTGGGAGTGTCCTGCGCAATTTCTAGAGGCTAAAAGCATGCAAGTGGCATGGGTCCTTGGGGGAGGCAGCTGTTGCCTTCATTTGGTCCAATTGTGACAAATTTAGTCACATTCTAATCATCTCCCTAACTAGTAGTTCACTTAGATGGCCATGTCATTTAATTGCACTAGTTTATACTACATTTCTAACTCTTTAATTCCTTAATTAATTATTCAAAATTCATTCCACTTAATTCACTTCATTTTTATGATAGTGAGAATCACAATTACATAAGCACATACAATAGAAAGCAACCAAGAGTTCACCATTCGCTTTCAATCATACTTCATCAATTAAGATGGAAATTTACATCAATTTCCTAGCTATATGTGCATGTACACATAAATATCACCCTTATACATATCCTTAATATTCTCACACTTCGCATTTGCATTTAGCAAACATACCACTAATTTAATTATTCTAGTGTAGATTTATGTTCTTCTCTTAGAAAATTCGAGATGTTACATCATGGGACCAAGTGGCACTACAAGTGGGTCTCTACTCCACTTGGTGGTAACATTTCCATTGGCAGCAACGTCCCCATTGGTAATGCTAGTAGCAACGCCTCCATTGGCAACATTGGTGGCTATGTTTCCATCATGATGTTTGTGTCAATTGTTCTACTACTCCTCCAAGATACCTTATGAGATGGAGCAGCATTCAGTTTTGTTATGGTTGGTTGTTGAAGTTTGCTACCAATTGAAAATTTCCATTTTGGATAATTTTCTTCCAATTTCTGCTCCACTACTTTTTCCAAGGAGAGTTGTTTCAACTTAGGGGAGAATAATATAAAATAAACATTAGGATTTTATGAAGAATTATGGTTAGGGTTAGACTCTTATTCCGTTTTTATTATTTTTATTATTATTATTTAAATTATTTAATATTAAAATTCATTTTTATTTAAGTTAGGGTTTATCTTTTATTTAGTTAAACTCTCTGCCTATAAATAGACCTTTTTTATATTCAATTTATTTAGAATTTTATACATTTAAATATTATGTATATTTTTCATTTAGAGAGTATCTGAGTAAAGTTAAGGTAATACCTTATCCTAAAAAAGTATTCTAGATTTATTTTCAAGAAAGTATCTTACCTAAGGGAGTACTCAGGGTTTTTATCACTTCGTTTTACATCAAATTCCATATTACATTTGTTCTATTATCAAACAAACTATTAATTCTCAATGATCAAATACCTTATTTAATAGCATCTACAATTTCATAAGGACACGACAATCAAAAGAAAGCAAGAAGCCAATCGAAATCATGTTGCAATGTGATTATACCAACATATACATGCACTTTCAACGTATCATAATGCATAAAAATATATACATATATATATGCCCTTTGATATAGGTAATTTATCAAAGGCCTGGAAAGCTTAATCCTAAGTAAGAGAAACTAGAACAGGAAATATTGTGACGGTAGCTAGAACCTGCAAAAGTATGACAGAAAGAGTAAAGAGTCCAGATGATAAATGAAATTAATGAAGGTATAAGTTAGTCTAATATGGAATTGATTTCATTGTCTTCAAAACTCCTATCTATATTAATGATCGTGAATTATGTTGCCCATGCAAAACATGCAATAGAAGTGAATCATATGTTTCGTACCAAGAATCAGGAAGCAGCATAAACATACATCACAAAAGCATATGTTCAGTAGAAAGCAGCATAACGTATGTGTACACATACTGATAGTTGCATTAACTGTCAGAAGGTTAACAAGATTCAGAGACAATTGCATTAACTGCTTGATTACTCACAAATCTAGTAGCATACAAAATTATACTCAAAATAAAATATATAGGAAAACTGCAAATATACCAGCATACCTTCCATCATATTTCTTTAGAATGGTATTTTTAGTGCTCAAAAAGAAAAGCTGCTTTTTTTTGGAAAGCAATATTCATTGAAGCCTATGCAAAAGCTCGAATAGTCTATTTCAAGATCAAATATGTCATATTATAGTCAATGCAGCGAAATGGAAGAAGGAGCATCTCCCAAAGATAAACCTCATCTGCGTAATAAATTGACAAAACTATGCCAACAGCCCTGGTACAGCTGTAGACCTCTAGCTCTTTTCTCTCATCATGTCCACTGGGTTCTGCAAAACATTTCTATCAAAATTTCATATTTTATTCAGAAATTTTTCCTAGTTCACTTTCCCTCTCTTCATTATAGCATATGACTATTGCAAAGTCTACTATTCTTGCTTCCATTGTCTGTTACAATTATGCTGAAAATTCAAAATTTTGAATGAGGGGCAAACGGAAAATCAAGTGAAACAAAAATAAGGTAAGGAAGAGTGAGATTAAACATAATACCTTGTAAAGCAAAACATGATAAACAACAGAGTACATGAAACTAGATTGGGTTAGAGGCTTAGTCCAATACTCTAGGTAGTCATATCCCATAAGATTTTTATGCTAAATATTACTCCTACATTTTCCAGTTAGTTGCCCTATAGGTTTCTTTCTCTCTCTTTTTGTTTTCTTTTCATATATTCCCCCCTTTTTTTCCCATTTTTTGTTAGCCATTTGATATAAATGTTATTGTACTAAAACTATAGAAAGCAAATACAACAGAAAGCATATAGTGGCAAACATATAACATGTCAACCAATCCTGTTACCAATAATAAGATTTGACAAACATTGAACAGTAACTATACCAGGTGGTCGCGATGGCTGGCTACTGGAATTGGAAGATGACCTAATGATTATAGAGCCATTATAGGAGGAGGAAGAGCCTCTAGTCTGTAATAACATAATATTTTCAACTTCATTTGACTTGCCTGAAGATATTCTGTTTACTGCTTTAATTCAAAGACGCCGATTTTTCACTCTCAAATGCCAGTAAATCACCAACCTCATGTATTAAAGTTCATAGTTAGCTTGTAAACTCTCTCAATTCTATATAAATAGACTGCATCCACATGTAATTCATTCCAGAATATTCAGCATCAATAATATGTTTTGTATTGACGTTTCCTAAATCTCCAAGATGAAGGTTGGAGCTCAATGACAGATCTTCCATTTATGATTATGTTGAGTACACAACCACCTAGGATAGTCATCACAAATTCTATTTTTCCAAATATGGTGTAGTATTTGTTTGGCAGCTATAAGAGTGGCATATTAAAAAATTATAGCATTCTCATCTTCTGAAGAAAGCAAACTATGAGGTATTAACATCTAAGTCTGTGATTTGGTATCTATTAATTGTTTAGATAGCTAAAAGCTTTTTATTATCCCATTGACCTATAGGTGTTTTAAGAGAAAACCAAATTATATTTTTTAAGTACAACTCTTCCATGTTCTTGGATAAGAGAGAAATAGAAAAGCATTCATTTGTTTCACATTTGATGCCCTTCTAAGTTAAAAGTCTTTTGCATGATTGTTGTTCTGTCTTATGTGATACTCTCTTGGAGACGGGAATAACTATAACATTGGAAACAACTCTGTTTTCTATTGACAGTGTGATAGAATTGTATTTAACCTAAATGATAATTTGTCTTCAGGACAAAATTGTATTTTATTCTATAACTTATTTTTAAATTTTCTAGGACAAAAATACAATGTTTTAAATGGAGAAGCTTGAATTAAACAAATTTTGCTAAGTTCAACAACTTATGAAAATGAGATTTTGGACATGAATATATAGGTGAAATACAATATTTTCTATTTATCGAATTAGAATTTTATATGCGTGGAGCATATGATGCATCTGAAAGTCTCTCATGAGTAGACCCCAAAAACAATCTGGATGGGTATGCCAATAAATTGTGATTTAGACTTCATGTCACTCAATTTATTATTAGGGTAACCTTTTAACTTTTGATTAAAGTAAATAAATATTAATTTAGATTTAATATAAACAAATTAATTCTTTGAACATAGAAAAAAATAAAGAAAATAAAAATATTAATAAGACATTGAATAGAAATAAATTTTGCTTTGATTTATATAAGAAATAGTTTTTCTTATATATACAAAACTTAAACCTATAGGATTAACACATATGAGTTTGTCTAATAAAAAAGAAACTCATATGATTTTGGTTTAATAGTTAAAGGTTGGTAAAGATCATAACAATATATTACAAGAATGAGTTCAAGTCTTGTAACTTATTTAAAGATTTTTTATTTACAAAATAAAATGCAAATCTTGACCATAAATTGGAAAGCATTGTCATAATCATCCTGTATATAATAGTTAATTTTTACAATTCATAATGCTCTTTTTAAGAACACCACTACTTTTCAAATTAATCAACTATATCATTTAACAAATAGCGGAGTCCCTTTCAGTTTACTATTACAGTCATTTCTACAACCAAGAGAGCTTGATAAAATTAGCCACATCTATCATTACTAATATTTTTACTATGAGAAAATATGTCAGCACGTGTCAAATAAGCATTTATACGTTTTATCTTTTGCTAAGACAATAAAAGAGCAGCACTCAAACGAACAATTTGATTTTTTTCTTAAAGACTTGTAAGCAATTAATGGAATATCAAGGTTAGGATTGTAGATAAAACTTTAAATTAAAACTTATAATAAAAGAATGTTAATACCTCATGTACTTTGCTTTTAGGATTAGATGAGATTGTTAACAACTTTCGAAAACAACAATAATTTTGGTTGCTAAACATATAATCTAGCAAGTTTGTAAAACTAATATTTGTAATGATTATTATCTTTGGTGATAAACTCTTAATAGCCTCAGATAGAAATCCCACCATTGAACTCTAGTCCTTGAGCATAATAACATCAAAATGTGAGTCAAATTACAAAAGAGAGAAACTAAATGATTAAAAAGAGGAAATATTATCAAATTAAGCAATACATATCTAATAAAATCATCATATCATGAAACTAAATATATGTACCTTGCTAGGAAGATAACCAATTTTAGGGAAAAAATTAGAATAAGTGTTTAAGACTTACTATGAATCTTTTTGCTTTCGTTTAAATTATTTAGACAAACTTTATTAGTATGTTAACATTTTCCTTTTATTACATCAGATTAAAATAAATTCATAGATAATTTTCACCTTATGATATTTATGAATAAAGACCAATTTTGAAATAATTTTATTATATCAAAATAAATATGTTCATTACATGAAAATGTAAATATTGATTTTAATAAATTACATTAAGTCAATGTTGATTACATAGTTAACACGCATTGTATTTTCATGCAGATGAAATGTAAAATTGTCTTGATTTTCTTACAATAAATCATTATAAATTCTTTAACATAATTTATCAAATAATATTTTATTTTTTGTAATATTTGAAATTAATTTATATATGGAATTTGTCACATCATAATTTATTTTTTTTAATTATAAGAATTTGTTCGTTTATCATACTTATTCTTTTATTATAAATTATAGTTGTTTTTGTTTTGGCAAACCAATTAGCATCCAAGTTAATATTTGAAATTTTTTTCAATGCGTTTACTTTATGTGCAAATAAAATTAAGTCAATATATTACCACTTATTATTCAATTGGAACTTCAAGTGTCAATAGTGCAAAATATTTTTTACTTTTATAATATTTTAGCATTAAGTCGTGCATAGGTGCGTGTAAGTGTAGGACAAGTTGGTGTGGGACATGAGAAGATATTGGACTAAGTTACAATGCCTGTAACTAGGCTACATTAAGATGTTAAGTCGTCTAAATTAATGCAAACTCATAATAAATGCTTTCTTGAAGAACAAGTAAAGCAATTATCATGATATTTTATAACATAATGAAAACACTAGTACATCAATTATAATGAAATTTTCTACTTAAATGCATTGCAGGTGATATGCAAGTGCCACGAATGCACTATCAATTATATACAAGTGGGATACGTACTAAAAAAAATTGGATAAAACATAACAAATGCCATGGATGCACAATCAATCACAAGCAAGTAGGCATATGCATATCCCCAGTTGGAAGGCCTAGCAAAGTTGTCATGTACTTCAAAATTACGGCATAGTTAATTATCATTATTACTATACTATACTCAATGTTAATTGCGGGTTTACATGACTAAAGGGGGCAAGAATAAAATCAAACCTACATAAATTCTAATACCACTTTCTCAATGCACTAAAAAAAAGAAATGAAGAACATATATATGATGATGACAAAGGAGCGGAAAATGATTTTTTCGAAAGATAAAAAAGGAAAAGAAAAATAAATTCAAAATACTTTCTTTTTGGCAAAAGAGCAATCGAGTTGGAAGATACGAATTGATTTGAAAATACTTTATTTTCTAATCTTCCCTCTTATTTACTGAGCCTCATAAGTATATTAATTAATTTTATTAATTTTTATTTTTTTTCTTATTCTAAACCTGTTAAAAATAAATTAATTGATTTTATTATTATTTTGTCATTCTACCAAATTTTTACTACCTATAAAATCTATTATTTCTCAATTCTCCTTATTTCCTAATATCATAAGAATGTATTAATTTATTTTATAATACCTTATTAATGATTTTTCTAATTCCCATAATGATATATTAATTGATTTTTTTTACGAGAATTTTATTACTTATCATGTATTATTTCAGTAGAATACCAAAGTGTCCACACCATATGATGGATTTTGCTATTGCCTGATTAATATTAGGCATCGGGTTGATGTACAAGCACGAGATCATGTGATGCGGTACTTTGGATGAATGGCTGAGAAAAAGCAACGTATTAGTATTTGCAGTCAAGAGTGAAAGCAAAAATATAAGTTTATGGAATGCAATTTCCCATCCTAATAAACGTCAATCCAATGCACAATGTAAGAGATCAAATAACAAAAGTATGCTGGTGCATTTATCTTATGGAAAGATGAAACTATAATGATGTAAATCAAAAGTATTTAAAATTTTTTTTTTTTGCCATAGATAAAAAAAGGAGTTGGGTGAGGCAGGATGATGTAATTAAACATTCTAGGTTTTTTGAGAATTAGGATTTGGTATTTAAACTAGGATTTATCCTAAACTAAGATTTATCTATTTAAATAATTTTAAGTTAGAGTTTATCTTAAATTCTATTTTAGATAAATATTATGTATTTTCTTATTATTATTAGATTTATCTTTATTTAATTGAGCTATATTGATTTAAAATAAGCTTCTTTTGTATTCAATTTAGTGAGACTTTTGATGAATGAATATTACCTGAGTTATTCTTTCAAAAAGCATATAAGCAAAGTCAAGCTGTATTGCTTGTAAATAAGACTCTTTTGTATTCAATTTAGTGAGACTTTTGATGAATAAATATTATGTGAGTTATTCTTTCAGAAAGCATATGAGTAAAATCAAGTGAGTACCTTACTTTTAAAAGAAGTATTCTAGGTTTATTTTTAAGGGAGTGCTTTAAAGTCTTTGATGAATTAATATTATGTGAGTTTTAAACAAAGACAAGGGAGTACCTTCCCCTAAAAGAGTTTTCTAGGTTTACTTTCGAGGGAATACCCTTCTTAAGGATTACCTTTGGCTTTTCTTTCGCTTTGTTTCACATTAATTTGGTATTCAAAGCCAAGTTTGATCACTTATTCCGCTGTCATTTATCATGATTCAATTTTTCCTCATCTTCACCACCTTCTCTACTCATAGACAAATTCTCAAGAAGACCTGTATATGGGAATCGATGAAAGGCCTAAAAAATTCAAGCTCGAAAATTGACAAGAAGGCAGAGGCAAAGGCAATGCCAGAGGTGGCCAAAGGGGATTCTAATGCGAAGCCACCGATTCTTGTTGATGCATCACCATTTTTCAACTCTTCCTTGGAGGGAATAATGTAAATTAGGCATTCATAGCCACTTTTTAACTCTTCAGAGAAGAGTTTTTCTAATCCAAACAAAATAATTATAAATTATAGTTTAAATTTTATTTTAGATAATTATGAATTTTCTTATTATTATCAGGTTTATCTTTCATTCAATTGAACTATATGAGATTTTTGATAAATTAATATTAGATCAATTTTTATCAAAGAGCATATGAGCAAAGTCAAAAAACTGCGTTATCCTAAAAGAGTATTTTAGGTTTATTTTTAGGAGAGCACCCTATTTAAGGGAGTACCGTAGGGTTTTCAATTGCTTTGTTTTATATCAAAGGAGGTGCAACTCATGGTTCTAAGGGAAATTGAACTTTGGTAAGAAAGCTCGAAGAGTCATTAGAGAAGATGGTAAACCACTAAGTCAAACCCTATTTCTCATATTTTGAATTTTAATAGTAGCTCATGTGACAAAGAATATAACATTATTAAATTATAAGTCACATTAAAAAAAATACAAATTATAAATATACTCTTATTTTGATGATTCATTTTTATTATGTATTTTCATTATTGAGTATGAAATAAACTTCTTTAAGGATGATAAATGTAAAAACTCAATGTTACAACAAAAGAAACTAACTCTGATTCTAATTCCAGTAGGTCGTCTACTCAAAGTTATCAAAGCTCTAATGAAATTTTGGTAGGGATGAAATTACCTTAAACAGAGTACAAGTAATATGAACTTTTCTAAGTAAACTACCATTAGATCACGATAAACTGCTAGTATTGAACACTATTTTTGAGCCTTATGACACTGGATAACTAGAATTCTAACAACCATAAACAAACTTAAGTTTCTAACAGCTTGGTTGTTATATATAAAGATCCAACTTAAGTTATTTCTCCCCATCTTGGTTGTAATGGACAATAGTTTCATGATAGTATTATGGACTCCCATACATTACTCCTTCCAATTTTATTACCATGTTAGTAATCCTTTGCACCTATTTACATTTTTAGAAAATTTCAGTATAATGCAACATTAGAAGACTAACAAATGCAGAATAAGTAGTACCCAGAATAAATACTCATCCAATTTTATCTTCTAACAAATGGCATATATGGGATCTCACATATTTAATGTAAATTGTATAGTACAAATTATAGCACAGTCACCCCTAAATTTAGAATTTGAGAAATTGATACACTTCGGCACCTTATAAGAATATTTTTACATTAACTTTGCCACACTATAATAATATTTTTACAGGTAGAAAAGTGATATTTGAGAATTTCAACCTCATATTTCCATCCGTGGTGAACTCACTCAACAAAGCCCCTCAGTGTTTATATGATTTACTTAGCCCTCATATATTAATAAATAAATGAATGACTACTTGGTGTAAGAGATTGAAGCATATAAGACAACACAGCTCATTAAGGAATTTTACAAAGATAATAAAACTATAAAATAAATGAATGAGTTCAATAAAAAAAGCCAATGCAATATCATCTCTGGAACTCTAGCCCAATATAACAGTCAAGCAGAACGACTTTAGTAAAGAAAAATACCAAATGGGTAACTAATTAAATGGAAAAGAAACATGATTGAATACCAATGGCAACATCAATTCAAAGATGAAACCCTTCCAAATTACCTTTGAGGATGCTTGCGCTTGCAGTGAGAAGGCACTTAGAGACGCTGCTTAAGTACCATCTATTTGCTTTTCTTGATCTCTTTTTGTTTCAACAAAATTTCAGAATGCATGTTTGATTGGAATACAATATAAAAATTATTTGAAAAATTTAAATATAGATTTGAACTTTCTTTCCTTTTGAAAGAAATATATATTGTTGGTTGACCAATAAAGGGTTGACTTGAGTTAGGTTTGAAAGTATCGGTTGGGAACAGAAAGTATTGGATGGGCCTCAAGCTCGGATGTTGGCCTTGAGGTTCTTGCAACAAGGAAGAGAATGAGTCAGGTGCAAAGCTTCTAATACCCAAGTCAGTGTAACGGATTTCAATAAAGGTTACTAAGATTTCTACACTAATTTTAGTTTTTTGGTTATGTACCTTATTAATGGAAGTGCCTATTTATAATGCTTTAGCTATGGGAGTTCTTTCGTAATTTACACTTATCTTATGGGTATTAGATTAGCCCTTTGCCAATTCCTTATTTATGTTGTATGAGCTGAGCTTTCTAATTCTAGCCTGTATCATATATATTCACCTTTGAATTTTAAGACCATCTACTTAGAGTGGTTTAATGATAGAAGAATCTAGGAGAGTATAAGAAAACGAGACATTAAAGCATATAGAGTTGGATTATCTTTTCGAAAATTACATGTATGAAAAGAAAAGGAGGATATAGCAAAATGTATAAGATATAGGTAATGCCTCCATAATTTGCATTGGCACTTTCAAGTACATTTATAGAAGTTATTGACTATGCTGTTGGCGATGAGATAGGATACAATTGTTACAAGTGATAAGTATAGCTCGCACTTGAATATAAGATAAGATAGAATTAGAGTTTGAACCTGAAAGTGCAAGTAAATATGTCCTAGAGGGGGGAGGGGGAGGGGTAAATAGAACAATTAAAAATTTTGTGAAATAAATTGTTTGTTTCTAGAATCAAGCACAATGTAATAAGCTTGGTTTTAAACAGTATAAGCTTGATTCCAAAAACTTCACAGTTTTGAGCTTGACAAAGCAGAGTAAAACTATATGCTTGAATATGATGCTAGCAGAAAATATGCTGAAAATAAAGAGTAAAGGGAAAAGAAAATACTCAGCTATTTATAGTGGTTCAGTCTTAACTAGACCTATGTCTACTCCTCTCAAAATCCTTTGAGAGAGTTATCTCCACTATCTGCACTAGTTTACAAGGTTCCAGCTACCTCTTATAGATTCGTAGTAATACAACAGTACTGCTTGAGCTTAGTTTTCCAGGAGCACCAAAAACCTTTCACAGCTTAGACTATGTCTATCCCTTTCTTAGGATTACAATATAGAGAACAAGGCACTACAGCCTTTACACAGAGTTTAAAAGAGATGAACAAATGTAGTATAGAATTTGTTGCTTGTATAACAGATTTCACAGTAGGTTTCAGTGCACCAGAAAAATGTATACCAAATGAAAGTATAGTGCATGAAATTGAAGAGAGGAGGATGAAAACTTGAGAGCTTTGAGAGTGTATGCAAATGAACCCTTTTTTTTATCTCTTTTCTTGTCTTGCTTTGAGGCTCTTCTCTTCTCTTATATAGACTTCAAAATTTGACTGTTGGAGCACATTTAATTCTATTGCAAGTCGAGGTTGACTGGATGAGCAGGTTGACATAATGCAGCTTCTGAGCTTGTGCTACATGCAGTATGTTATTGTTATTTGCACCAAAAAAGCATGCGTTGGCCTGATTAGGAGAAAAGCCCTTTTTACTTCTTCCAAAAATATCTAAACTTGGACAATACCCACAAGTTCTTTTATGACACCCATAAGCTTTTGCATAAGAGGCCCAAGGAGTGTAGATAAAAGCTGCAAGCCTTTGCTGCCTTTTTACATAAAGCCCAAAGCTTTAAAAGCATGCTTTTTGCAGACATATGCGAGATGCCCAAGGTATTGTGCCTTCTGCTATGATTCACGTGAGAACAAAAGCCTCTTCCTGAAAACTGAACTTTGGGTATTACTCACAAGTTCTTCCATGTATCCCAAGGCTTTCTTTCATACGTGAAAGGCATGCATGTGAGGTCCAAGGGGAGCAACATTTGGCCGCAGCTTTGGCTGCGCATTTGACATCCTAAGTTATCCTAGGTTGACTTTAAAAAGGTGATATAGTTGCTGCACAAAGTCAGAATTTTTGGGGAACCAAAAATATGTACCAATGTTTAAAAATAAGAAGCATGAAAAAGGAAATTTTTAGAAACCCATAAAAATTGTTTTCATCAAAAATAAATTCCAGAGAAGAGTTGTATTTTATAGTTAAAAATAGTTTCTAGCATGAAAAAGATTTTGCCAGAGGAAATAAAATTCCACATCAGTTTTATAAAAATTAATTAAAGAGAAATAAATTTCTAAGAGTAAAACCAAAATCAAAAATTATTTTTATTATCAAAATCAATACAAAGTTAATTTAGAAAAAAAAAGAAAGAGCTCTTGAGCTAACAGAACCGTCTACTTCCCTATCCCACGATATCTGATGTTATTTTCCTGATTATCCTTATATTATATATAATTCCAAATTGTTCTCTTAATATATATATATATATATATATATATATATATATACACGTACATGTATGATAAAAAAAAAAGTATGAATAAAATACATATAACCATCTAATGAATTTTTCATGTACAACTAATTAGTTTGGTTACATATTTTTATAAATTATGCGTCAGTACATTTCGTACATATCAGTCCAACAGTAATTATCTGTTGTTTGTACATTATTAGTCTATAACTTACTAATTGCACATTCTTAGAATATCAAACATTTTATTTATTTTTCATTTGAATCCCAAAAATATAAAACTTTTGGATGAGAATGAATTACAAAAATATTATATTAATTTTTAAAATTTTTAAGTTTTAGTGCACATTCTAATATTGATATCTTGATTTATTTTGAGAGTTAAAGATATTAAGAGAAATGTTAATAGAAGAAATACCCAAATAAAAGTATTAAACTATATTAATTTTTTTCTTCAAATGTATGCATTGCTTATACAATATTATTGAAGCCACCGTAAAAAAAAAATTAAAAATACTTAAATTCTATTTAAAATCAACTATGTTACAAAATAAGTTGAATACATCAATCATATTATCTATAAAGAGTGGAATAGTAGAATTGCTTAATAATAAAATTTTGATAAATGATTTTACATATCAATAAGCTAGAAGAACAATTTGAGAATTAATTGGTAGTTTATATTACCCTAGCCTCCTTTAATAATTTTGCTTGATAGAAGAAAAGTTTGCTAAGCAATCCAAAATGCTTTCCGTTTTGATATAAACTAGAATTAGTGGATTAGTTCTTATATTTAGGCCCAACCTATTAAGTAATTTAAAAAAATTACAAGAATACCTTTCTCATTAAATTTATATAAAAAGTCCATACTGCAAATAAAAAAACATGTAATTTAACATTAATTCTTAGATGTTTATTCAGTTAGATGTTTACTCAATTTAGATCAGACACTAATTTAAGTATTGCAAACTTAGCACCCGACCTGATCTTTCTTTATTTACAAAACTCCTGAGATCCAATTCAGCTCCGACCTTGAGTGACTTGCGAACACCTTTGATGCCAAAGAAAATTTTAATTGACAAAAATTATTTCATTCCCACTCCCATTAGTTGTCAATCTTTGTCTTATATTGTGATCTAGAAAGATACCTCAAATTCCGAGTCGTCAGAGCTACAAGAGAACAGCAACAACACCATAAGTGGAAGCATAACTAAGATTTGACAATTCACTTAGACTGGGTGGAGCTTGGTCAGGATTAGGCTTACCCACACGCATAAAAATCATGTAGAATAGAGAGAGTTTTTGAATAAAATACTTCTCGTTGAACTTTATTTATAAGGATGTGTTCTGTTAAGATTATTTATGAAATTGGGCCTATTTTTAATAAAATAATATTTTAATTTATACTCAAATGAATAAAATGTTAAAAGTAAAATCAAAATATCAAAATTAAAGTCAAAAAATAAAAAGATGGTGTTTTGTATGCCAAGCTTGGCATTTTGGCACCAACAATAGCGTTTTGTTCTTGATATCTTGACTCTGATTTTTGGTATCTTTGTTTATTCAAAGATAAATTTAAATATCATTTTATTAAAAAAAGACCTAATAAATAATCCTGAACAAAACTTACTTTTGGTAAATAATATTGTACAGAAATCCATTTAAACAAAAAAAAAAAATCATACCAATCATTCAATGAATGAAACTAGAGACTAACTTTTGGTAAATAATTTTTTTTTTCTTTAGACCAAAGGAACAATTTTAATCATTGTTTAGAAAATAAACACAAGTATTTTTTCTTCAGGCTAAAAAAAAAAAATTATTATATTCCCTTATATATGTTCTCTATTATCATCAACTTTATAAATATTATTATTTTGTGTAAAATATAAATTTCTTTCCCTCAGGTCTGCAGCTAGTTTAATTTTAAAGCAGAAACATTATTCAGAAAATAGACACAGAAGTTTTTTTTTTTTTTTTTCTTTAGACCAAAGGAACAATTTTTCTACTCAACAATATTCAAAAGACAAATTTGACTAAAACCTTTTCAACTGAATTTTATCGTTATCAGTTTTTTTTTTTTTATGTTCTCGTGGATAAAATAACTTTGACTGCGATTTAAAATTGAAATGGTAAAATGTTTTCGTTGATTTTTTTTCCCAACAAATTGCACTTTTTAATTTATATTATAACAACAACAGAAAAAAAAAAAAAAACAAAAGAATATAAAGTACGACCATTTACGTGGTCAGTTCCTAGGGTCAGGTTTAATTATAAAAATCAAATTCTTTATTATAGTAATTTTAAAAATTTCCGAAACTGAAAGTCTCCAAAACCAATAAAAATTTCCCTTGGTTAGTTGAAAACGTCACCGTGGCGCCATTGAGAACGAGAAGTCAATAGGAGTCCCCATCTTCTCAGCCCACTTCTGAGACTCCAAATACAACTTGGACACCGGAACAGCCCACTTCTCAGCCCACTTCCTGCTCATATTGCTTCATTTTTTTATTTTTATTTTATTTATGAAGATTGTATTTGTTGATTTTGATATTTAATTTCTTTGAATGCATTAGAAGGCGATTGATTATATTTACAGAATGTGTAAGGATTCATACTTCAATTGTGAATATATCCCATTTCGAGGATGTGGATTTAACAAAAAATGCAAATTTAGTTAACGAAATATGTTAAAATTTTGATGTTAGACTACTAGTTAAATATTTTTGTGTCTGTTCAATTGTAATGATTGATATCAAAATTTTTGCTCACAAGTGAACGAACATGAAATATGTGATGGTCGGAATTCTTACATAAGAGATGACTTAAGTTATCTTTTTAGCACTGATCAAGTATGAATTTTTTATTAAATGATGAAAACATAATATATAATTTGATTCATGATAGTTAAGTGACTGTTTTTTTGCTTACAAACATTTACCACAAGAAATGACTTTCTCAAATAGGCAAAAGAAATTGAAAAGATTACTATATTTGTCGTTGTAATTACTAAATCTGAGATAAGAGGTGAAGGGAAGCATAGACAAGTGATATTAGAGTATGAACGAGGTGAGAAGTATAAGCTTTGAAGAAAACCCCTATAGGGGACCGCAATAAGAAAATGTGGATGTTCATTCAGAGTGAAGGAAAGACAATGGGTTAATGGTTTTATGGAAGGTGCGAGTGCAATGTGAATCTCATAACCATCCTCTAGTAGAGTTGTTGGTTGGCCATCTATATACAGGATGATTGAATCAGGAAGAGTTAACCACGGCGGATTGAAGGCTCTATAAATTTGTTTAGACTAAAAAATGGCTCTGTAGAGCCATTTGGCACTCCAAACAGATCTATAGAGCCATTTGTCAATACAAGTGGCTCTATAGAGCCACTTTTCAATCCTGCATCTCTATCACTATTTTTTTTTCCATGGACCAATTTACCAACATTTTACACAGAAAACAAAAAAAAAATTGAACAACTTACATCAAGATTTGTGTTTTGGCAAATGAAAATGGAAGAAGAAAATGAGGAGTGGGGTGGCTGTTTCGGGGATGGAGATGAAAGAAAGAAGAAGATGATGAAGGAGGATGGGGCAACGGTGGCAGTGAAGGGATGGGGCTGATGGGTTTTAAAGTAAAAGGATATATTAGGTATTTTGAGTTTTTTTAGGTAAGGGGTGGGGAATGCTTATTAAAAGGACCATAATTAATTTCCCAACATACACCATCATTCAAAATTATTCCTTTTGTCTCAGAATATCTCAATTTTTTTTAATCTTAAAAAAATTACAATTTAAAAATTTTAAGATTTTATTAAAAGTTATTTTTATATTAACCCTTATTTAATTAAATATAATATATTCATTCTTTTTTTTAAGTAACACATAAACTAAAAGTTATTAAATATAGATAATATGTTATAATAATTAATGATTTTTAATTTGTATAAAATAACTTTAAAAATCAAAAGATTTAAAAGTAAATTTTTCAATGTTTGCTTAAGTTTCAGTTTAGTTATTATCTGTATCCACAATACATTCTTTGGCTTTTTCAGCTATATTATATTATATTTGTCCAAAATTTTAATGTGATATTTATAAAGTCTTATATTAAAAATATAAGATTATTTTTTTTTATTTTAACGAGTAATTAATGAGTTTTTAAAAAAATATTTGTATTTAAAATTTTATTTTAATAATTTTATATATATTTGACTAAAGAGATAAAATATTAAATAAAAACATCATAAAAATAAATTATTTAATTATTTAATTATATTTTTTAGAGATATAAAATAAATAATATTATCTTATAATTTTAAAGAGAAAATATCTTCTTCTTTTTTCAAATTTCTTGTACTTTTTTCTTTTGAGTATTTATTTCTTTTCTAGAATTATTCCATTTGGTGACTTTCGAGGCTGCTTTATTAGAGACTTAGGTTTTTCCTTTTTGTATTTACTTTGATGGTAACCTGTTGTAAATATGAGCTACACTTACAAAATATTTTGGCAGCATTTTGCACTGTGTGGCAATTTTTAGAGAGAGTAAAAATCAAATCTAGCTAATTTTATCAGAATATCTTATACTAATTTATTTGAATAAATGAAAATAAATTACAAGTGCATAAAATGAATTAGTGTGTGGTTGTTTAAACTTATTCAAAAAAAATTAAATTTTAAACTTTAAAAATATAACCATATTAAAATTTAGATTATAAGCGTATAATTATGGCAGTGGAAATAAAATCACAGTGCCTAGATAATTTTAATGGAATAAGATCACAATGCTATCAATAAGTGATGACGTCCAAATCAAGGTGGGCAGTTTATCAGGATAAGTGGAGGATTGAATAAAACTTTAATCATTCATGCGTCATGTTTGTTGTCTACGCAGCTCTCGTTAGATCTACCAGCTATTCTACAAAATTTGGAATAGGTAGAGAAGTTGAAATGTGTTACAAAATGACAAACTAAAGAGAAAATTGATTTTCTCGTGTTTGGATGATAAAAAGAAAATAGAGGAAAAAAGAAAATTAAAAGAGAAAATAAGCAGGAGTCTTGCAAGTCAAAAATTTCTCTTTAAAGAGATTTTGGAGAAGAAAAGTTCCTCACATTATTTGGATTTTGTGATTCTAAAATTACCCTATTGTGAAGGGGATAAAATTTGTTATCCCAAATTATATCTCATAATTTGTTTTATTACTTTTTATTAGCTAAAAAAATAATATAATAAGATACATTTAATAACTTTTTAACTAATAAAAAGCTATGGGACAAGCTGTTTAAGACAATAAATTTTGTCCACTCATGAAAGGGCTCTAGAAAAGCTACTATATTAGTCAATAACTTATTTATTTGGGAGAAATTTGTTATTCCATTTTCACGTTTATTCCTTATCTTATGATTCAAAAATTATAAAATAATATTAAACAAGAAATTGATTTACTCATTTAAAACTAATGATAACGTGTGAAATAAAAAATAAGAAATATAACATATTTGTTTTCCGTACATCTTTGGTAGTGGTTTTAAAAGCTAACATGAATTTAAAAAGGAATTTGATTTGGACTTAGTCATTTTTATCTTTGGTTCAATGATTTAAAATTTGGAACGATTATTTCTTGTCTACTTGTAGGGGTGACAAGAGCATACGTACAAATTTTAAAAATAATTGCACAACGTTTGAGCTATAAGTATTTTATATGTGGTTATGATAATGAAAAAAAAATAATAAAACAAAAAATAATGCTTAGAAACATGATAAAATATAATAAGGGTATTATTTTTTTATAATAAATATAATTACTTTTATTCTATCTATTTTCTCTCATTTATCCAATTAAAAAATATTTTCTCTTCCCCCTTTTTTTTTTATTTTCCTGAAATTTATCTTATATGAAAAAGTTAAAAGTCATAAAGTATCTTCCACCTAAGGCACCTATTCAGTTGTGCTTTGGAATTGGCAGCTGGATATGCATTGGAACATTTCCATGCACTATATACAGAGAAGATGGTAAAATATAGTTTTAATGATCCGCTTAAACCCTTAAATATAAAGAAGTAAGGACCTAAAATATTAAACATGCCACAAGGTTGATTAAACGTTGATAAGTCGAAAAGTTTAACCAAAAAATTAAAGAAAAAACACTCTTAAATTTCATTCAACATAAAGTGCTTACAAATATTTGAGAATGATTGATTTATAGACTACTTACATAAAAAATATCAAACCAAAAAACTTGACTAATCATTATAAGAAATTACTAAGAAATAATTATCAAGCATTCATCAAATGTTAATAAAATCATAATACATTATTACCTAGAAAAATAGCTCAAGAACTTGAGAAATTCTCATTAGTAATTGTAGAGACTTGAGAAACTTCTATAATGCATAAATATGACTTTGAAAATACAAAAGGATATTTAAAAATTCACTCCTAAAAATATCAACAAAAATAAGAAATAAAATAAGAAAACTGAACTTATTTATTATCCAATAAAACCCAATTAATCAGTCTAAAAGATAGGATGAAATACAGCCCATGAATACATCTTTAGCCATGCAAGTTGGACACAATTCAAATTGGGTAACTTATCTGAGTTGAAATTATACGAACTAAATTAAATCCTTAAAAAAGTCTAAGTAACTCATGATTGAGTGAGTATTCATGGTCATTAACTCTGTGACGTTCATCTCAATTCAAAACAGAAAAGTAAAGATTAAAATCTACACAGTGAGAGCGGCCATGCATAAAAGGAACACGATGCTTTTGGCAAAGTAGTTACTTGTCCACTTTTCTACGTTCCCAGTAAGAGCACTTAGACCACCACATTTTCATTAGTCTCCCATTTCATAGTTGCTGTACCATGGTGTTATGAAGACTTGCACTCCCTCTATAACTTAGAAATAGAGTCCACCACATAAAGTGAGATTAATCACCAACTCCCACAATATTACAAAATAAAATAAATAATAAATAATATTAATAATTTAAAGAACAAATAATGACGATAACTTAAAAAAAAAAAAAGAGAAAGAAAAGAAAAGTTAACAGCTTATAATTAAGCATTCCCCTTCAATTCCACCAATCCCAAGCAACCAATTCCCCCATTCTTTCTTTATTTCACGTTTCTAAGAAAATCTTGTGCGTTTGTTTTAATTTTTAGGCAGCACAGAGCAAGAGAGAAATGTAGGGGACAAAGAAGAAAATAAACAAGTGACGTGTTGGGAATTTGTTGAAATCTCATAAACCAAATTCACAAGACATTTCCATATTAGTTTATAAAATTAGTTCATATGTATCTTATTACTTCATATTAGAGTATTGAGTTCATCGATCAAATAAATTGGGACATGTGTACTTATCTACTTAATAAATAGTCTGTCATAAGGAAAGATGAGGAAAATGATAGCCTGGTTGATTAAAATTTTAAAAAGCGTTTTCAACGAAAATTTTTTCATGGAAAATAATTCCCTTGGGATTTGGAAAAATCTAAATGAATATATATATATATATATATATATATATATATATATATATATATTCGTTCACTTTTTTTTTTTGTTTTTTCTATTTTCTATTTTTACCGTTGAACACAAACTTATAAATACTCCAAGATACTCCGCACAGAAACCGTTTGATGAAAAAGACATCCATTTGTTTCAGAAAACTAGTGGAATCTTGGCAGTTGGTAATTTAACGGACACGTGTCTAGATAGGATTCCGTAGATGAGTGTAATATTCGCGTGGAAGGTCAATAACATTAGTCCGTGTTGGCAGTTGTTGTAATTAAGGGAGAAATAGAATAACGAAATAAAATATTAAGACAAGAGAGACAGGAAAGAAAGAAGATGGATGAGGAGAGATTAAGGATGATATCAAAATTCAAGAGTGTTCTGTGGAAGCAGTACAAGCAACAGAAATTGCTACAGGGAAGTTGCCATTCAACTTGGCCGACACCTCGTTTATATCTAAATATATAGATATATCCTCCTACCTAATTAATTAAATTCACTCATATATTATTAATACCATTAATAGGGGAGGGGGTGTTTAATTCCAAACAAACCAAATTCATCTGAATCAATTCAATTTAAATCTACGAAAATTAATTATTTAATTAGAGAATGAATTTAACTACTCCAAGTGAAGTTTGAATTAAACAATTTCATTCTATTTAGACCAATAAAATTAAACTAAGTGTTTTGAAATTTGAACCCATTCATTACTTGCTATTGTCATAATTTTATTAATTATAAATCAGCCCAATTTCTTAAAGCAGTCTTATTTTTGAATCCTCTTTTTTATTGTCTGTTGACATTTTTTTTTTTCCTTCTCTCACTCCCACTCACTTCTTTCCAACCACCTTCATTACTATTGCCATACGCGGATGAGAACGACGCAATGTAAAAACCATAGCCAATGGAACAAATATGTTATTATTTTCTTTTTATATGAAATACTAAATTAGTAATATTTGCATTAGTGATTTACGAATTTCAATTATAGTATAATATTAAATCATTTATAATTTCTATAATAAGGATATAAATTGAATAATATCTTTTTTCAGTTTTGAACTTTTTTTAATGTTTATACGCAATTTCATTTTAGATATTGATAATTTGCAAATATAGTTCTACCTAATCACTAATATGAAAGGCAAATGAAAGTGATAAAAATTTTTTTTTAAAATAGTTGTCAAATTAAGTTGAAAGTGCAATTTCTTTATTTTTTTTTAAGAGAACAAAAGATACATTTTTAAATTTTCACAAAGTATAATGGAAGGGTAAGAAAATCGTAAATCATAATTTAGAATATTTCAATTAATTCTTATAAAAAATATTATTAATTTAATAGCATAAATAAATTTTTTAATCTAAACAGTATTAAAGATACAATTTTTTTTTTAAATGAATGAATATTATAAAAGTTTTTAATTCATTGTAATGTGTTTTTATAAATTGTGGGTTAAAGGGTTTGGTAATAAATTTGTATTCTATGGTCAAAGATTAAAAAAATTATTTTCACAAAATTATAGACATGTTTAAGTATAATTTATGACATGAATAGTTCAATCGAACATAATTTTACACAATATCATATTTATTGGCAACGAATATTATCAAAGTTTTCCTTAAATATTATCTACATACTTAATAAAAGTTGGTCTAATTAATATTAATCAAAATTGTATCTCATAAAAATGTAGGCTTGAATTATTTAATGCAAAATGAAGACTTTGTTTGGTCTCCCTTGAGCTCTTAAACCTAACTCACTAAACTTTCTTCTACCAAAAAAAACAAAAGGTATGCATTTGTTTATCTTATTTAACAATGAAATACATGAATCAATACTATTTCTAATTAAAAACTTTTACTCAATTAGTATTAAAATAATAAGTTATCTTAAAAATTAATTAGCAGGTTATATATGATTTTATTTCTATCATTATTTACTATAAAAAAACAACAAATTATCCGTATAGCATGATCGACAAGAATATAATGTTATTGATATGTTTTGTTTGTTTTTTTTTTTTTTTTTAGCTAGACAGAAGAAAGATGATTCAACAAAATCAAGTTTGTAAAGAAGGTGTTAATAAGAAAGATACTACTTTTTTTAATTGAACTTATATATAAGATAATCTTGACAAAGCGAAAATAAGTTAAGAGAATTATATTTCTAAATGAAGCATTTAACAAGACTAAAAAATATACTTAAAACAAAAAAAGCAACATGCAATAGGGAGGAAAATAAATAATTTCTTTGATCAAGTTAGGCAAAAGGTAATACATAGAGTGGCTTTCAATTAAAATTTTAAATGAAATTAATAATGTGTTTTTTTTAAATAATTTTCAACCCTAATATCACATCACCGAATTAAGTTAAGCTAAAAATATTTTATACATTAAGAATAACTTAAAATTAATAACTTAGAGAGGCTACAACCAACTCCATATGAAAATAAAGGAAACTAATTGTCAAAATTTTAGTGGTCACATATTTGAGATGAATTATTAGGGTGCGAAATATCTTAATTTTCTAACAAAAATTTTAATTATATACTCCCTTTTTTTTTATTTACCGTCATCTTATAATAATAAAAATAATATTTTTTAGATTTATACAAACATTTACTTTAAAATGTTTCTTATGGATTGCCTAAAAAAATGTTTTGTATTAGATTATAATGAGTCATCTTAAAATATATATGATAAAATCATTTAAATATAAGTGTCACTCAAAAAATACTATTATCCTCATTTGATATGCAATAATGAAAAAGCATTTGTGTATGAAAAGTGATGTTGCAAAGCCCGAGGTTGGAGGCTCATATCCTTCTCCAGAAAAGTTTTCGATAATAAGAATAAGAATAAGAATAATAACAACGGAAGCAAATTATGAGAAAAAAATATTTGTGGGAGGTCTAGGAAAAAAAGAGGCAGTTCATAGTCTATAGGGTATGAATTACAAAAGATATGAATTAATGGGCTAATTTGTAAATTTAAATAAATAAGTGGGTGGGTTTATAAAAAATAAAAAACTAGAGATAAAAGTAACAGGTTAACACTCTCACACCCTTGATTATAGTAAATGGAGAAATGAATGGTTCATATTCTATCACATATGATTTAAATAACCCTGTATTTTTACTGGGAGTAACTTAGACAAACCCTTAATTAGATTGAATTTTTAAAAAATCAATTAGTTTGGCTCGGATGTTGGAAGACAATCTAAAAAAACTACTAACAAGTAAATTGACCAACTACAAACGTATATATTATATAGCTATTTTAATATCATAATTTATTTAATATATTTACTAACACAAATTATCTTCTTTTTTTTTTTTTATCACTTGTCATAATTTAGAAATTAAGAAAATGATAGATTATAACTTTAAAGGAATAATGATATAATATGGATGCAAATTGATAAGTTTCAATTCAATATTTTTTTTTTTTGGAAAAATTATATAATTATTTGTAACATGCTTTTATTTTAACAAGTTCAATAAATTAGTGATATGCTTAGGTGGTGTTCAAAATTTAAAGTGGAATACTATTGAATTTGAGTATTATATTGCATTGATTTTAATTGTACTATATTTATTTGATATTGTGGTTGTTATCTTGTTAGATTTGGTGTGAAATGGGTGATCTAATGTTGTTACAATTAATGCCATATTTATTTTAGTGAAGAAAGGTTTAGGGTGAGAAAGAGGTCTATTCCAAGGTGAGTGCAATTTAGAGTTTAACTACTAAAATACATGAGTTAGAATTAGATTTAATTTGCACAGAACCATAACTTTAATATAATTTTGAGATCTAATTAAGCTGAGACATTTCTAAGTAAATATTATTTTTAGTATTTATCAGATACAAATTGCATCAATTGAAGACATATAAAATATCTGTCATTAAATAAATCCATTTTGATATCAAATAAAGAATTAACAAAATTTTTGTCATTAAAATTTTTTTTTGTCTATTTCTCTTAATATAGCAAGAAAGACCCTGGAAAGTTATTAAGATTCTTTTTTTTTTTTTCTTAAAAAAATACCCTTTAACTCTACTTCAAATTTATTTTTCTTACCCTCACTTACCACATTTCCAATCGCTTCCCAATTTGTAAATAAAAAACTTGATTTTTGCATCACTCAACCAATTGCCCACTTTTGATCAAGCTATCTCTCACTCTCACTCTCCACACATTTGCATTGCTTCGTCAATATATCTCTAGAAAATAATCAGATAATCACAGGTGGCTCTTCCCCTGTTCAAAATTTCCAACCCTTCTTCCTTTTCTTCAATTTTGGGTTCTTGGTCTTGGTGAACAAATCCCATTAAGCTTTGCGCTTGTGCTCCAAATAAGGTGCCTTCAAGACCACAAGCCATGCTTTAGCTAGCAGTTAAGAACATGGGCACGTTGGAGTTTCCTTCTTTCTCATGTCCAAGTGAAAGAACAAATTAGTTGAGCCAAAAATTAATACAATTGCATGTGTCAATTAAATAATTTAAATTTTTATTATTATTTTAAAGAACAGGAATTAGACTATACTTTTTGAGTTTAAAAATTTTGTCCAAAATAAGATATTTGAGAACATGGGGCTACTGAAGTTTCCTTTCTTCATGAGTTTTTGTCAAGTAAAATTTTATGACAACCAAACAAATCGAAGCCAACCAAACAATATATGGCTTATACTCCATGGGTTTTTGAATTTCTCTAAAATAATGATTAAATCCTTTCTCTTGTTGAAGGATTTTTGTTAGGGTATAGAAGAATGAGAAGGAGATGAATAGAGGAAAAGCCCACGTGTGATGTCAACTCAATGCTTTCTGTTAATATTAATTGTGAAAATGGATGGAATTTTTTTTTTATGATAAATATTTTGTAAAATTCTTATTTAATATTAAAACGATTTATTTTATAAAAAATATTTAGTGAGTTTTTAATTAATGTAACTTTATTTGATGATATTAGGAAAAAGTATTTAGTCAACATTATATAAAATATTTATTAATCCGATTAAAGTTAAATAAAACAAAAATGTGATAAAACTTACTATTTAAACTTAAAATTTTTAATTAAACTAAAATAACTTTTTACTATAATAATTACTTACTCTATTTGGTAATTGTTCTTTCTTTCTTCTGATTCGATAGATAATACTAATGTCGGCTAACCTATTTAATATGTAATTTTTTATATTAAATGAATATAGTATAATTTAAATTTGCTTAAATATAAATGGTAAATCGTTTCGTGTCTCCGGAGCCAAATTACGGAAGGAATCGGAGGGTTAAGAAATAGAGAACCAAAATCTGTAGCTAGAGCTACCAGAAACGGAGTCGCCCACTTCCACCAGCCACCGATTTTCATTCTTATCAAAGCTCCTCAAGCTAAACCAGTCAAGCAGAGGAGGAACCCAGAACCAGCTGTCCCCACATCTCATTAGGTAATTGGTGCTTGAAACTTTTGGTACTATTCCACTTTCTGTTTGGGAGTTCATGTGAATTAATGGATCAAATTTTAGTCATGGAATTGGAATCTCGGTTAGCCTTCGACTTAACTTACATTATTGGAATTTTCTATAGTCTGTAATGTAGCCGTTCTTTTCTCTGTGTATTGTTCCATACTCTGTTTGGCTTAACTAGTTGTTGGTTGTAGATTAGAATTGTTTGTTGGAATTCTATTTCAATTTTAAGAATGAGTACTGTGGATACGTAATATTTCCATTACTAAGTTTCTTCTCCTTCTCTTTGAATTCACAAAATTGAGAACAAGGATCTTATATGTTAATATGTTCTTTATATAGTAAAGACTCAGAAAAGCTGCTTTTGGGTTTGGATGCTTGTTGTGAAAGTGATTTTAGGGTTGTGAGGTATGTGTGTGTGAGAGATCCTTGAGCTCTCCCTCCTGCCAAGCCTTATGTAGGTGATTGAGGTCTGGGCCCTTGGGCCCCGTGGGCCTGGTCCATAACATAAGCTCCCCAAGTCGGAAGGTCGACGAGTCGAGCTTTCGAACTAGAAAAGTTTGTCTTATCATGCCTATTTAAGTATAATTATTGATAGTGATTTGAGTTGAGAACAATAAGGAGGGAGGAGAAGGGTTAACATTTGCGGCACTTGGTTTAGTTATCCTTTCTTTATTTTTTTATGTTTGTTCATGAACATTCATTACTATTATTTATGAATTTATTTGTCATTATTTATTATTTTTATTTAATTTATATTCAACACCGGGAGAACAAATTACTTAGTGAAAAATAATTGTCAATTACAACAAATTACTTAGTGAAGAATGAGAATTTAGAAAATGGGTTAAGCCCACTTCGGCCGATCTTACCGTCAATGGATCATGGGAAAAAGCTTTGAGTTAATAGTATTGACACGCAAATTGAATAGGCGCTCAAATGTTCAGAGAGAATAGTAACAACAATTTAAACTAAAAGATGAGCTCACCCGTACACTTTAATCTAGCTTGCACTTGCATTATTTTGTTTGAATTTTTGGTCTCATGGAAATCCGAGCTAATGTTGTTTTGATCTCTTGCATCCTAAGGATCGACACGTGTAAGTAATAAAGTTTCAAAGTGTCCTCAAGTTGAGGTGTTGTAAGACTTGGTAGTACGTGTCCCCGAGGCAGGGTGCAATAAAGCTCGATAGAGCGTATCCCTGAGGCGGGGTGTAAAGCTCGATGGAGTGTATCCCCGAGGCGGGGTGTAGTAAAGCTCGATAGAGTGTATCCCCAAGGCGGGGTGTAGTAAAGCTCAATGGAGCGTATCCCCGAGTGGGGGTTGTTGCAGAGCTTGATAGAACGTATCCCCGAGGCAGGATGTAGCAGAGCTCAACAGAGCATATCCCCGAGTGGGGGTTGTAACTAGGTTTGATGGTATTGCCAAGTGTTTTTCTCTGACAGTAGCTTAGTGCTCAAGTTCGAGTAGTATGCTTCTTTGAGTTGCAAAGTATGTTCCTGGTGTAAAGTAAATTCTTGGTAGGAAACATAATATGTAATAAGTAATATTTGAGATAATACCTTGTACAAAAGATAATATGTGAGAAATAGTATTTTAATTAATACCTAGTGTGTCAACCACAATCCCCACAAAGATCTCTATGTTTATGCTGCAAAAAAGAGCTTAGTTGCTTTAAATGATAAAAAATTTCAAACCTGCCTAAGCATAGATTCGAACTAGGGACCTCAGCCTTAGACGCTCCCCTCTGCCAACTAAGCTACAGGTTTGGTCGGTGACAGTTGGGTCGAGAATAAATATTAAAACAAGATCAAACAAGTTAAAAGTTAGCATTTGGTTGTGGGAGGACTCGAACCAGGGACCTACGCCTTGGATGCTCCCGAGCGAGGTTCGAACCCCCAACCAAAGGGATTCTGGAAGGCCGCACGACCAACTAAGCTCGGGTCGGTCTTGATGAAATTTGAGTCGGCGACAAATACTAATATTTGAGAAAATCATTTAATAAAAATTTCAACCCAAGCGAGGTTTGAACCCCCGACCAAAGGGATTCTGGAAGGCCGGACGACCAATTAAGCTAAGGTCGGTTTAGTTGACACTTAGGTGAAGAATATATATTATAATATAAATAAAAATACTGATAAAAAATACCGACCCGAGTCAGATTTGAACCTCCGACCTAAGGATATTAGAACTCTGCTCAACCAACTGAGCTCCGAGTCGGCTTGTTGATGCTTAGTGGGAGAAATTATACTTGAACAAAAACACACTTCAAACAATAAAACTAACCGACCTCATGGGGGCACTCTGTTGTGCCAACGGAGCTATGATCTACGCGACGATGCTCAGTGGGAGGAACAGAGGTGAAAACACTTGAAAAAAAACTTCAACTTAATGGCAAAGTCGAATTTGGTGCTGGGTCAGATTTCTTGGGATTTTTCCTTCCCTTTGTCGATCACCATATTATTGGAAACTAGGGCACCAACTATAAAAATTGAATCTTTTCTTTTTGGGTCGCGACGTTGTTCGCATGGTCTGATTCAGATTCACCAGCACTCACACTTGCATTTTCTTTGCATCAAGTAAGCTTTCAGCCAAAAATTCAAAAGATGCAGTCTTCGGAATAACCCAGAACACAGAATGAGAGGTAGTATTGAAAGCATCCATATGATAGATTGACAGAGAAACACAAAGAGTAGAAAATGGTAGCAAAGAAAATGGTGAGGAGCTAGCCAGAGGAGGTGGCGACTGCTGTCCACGCTCACCACACCAATGTTGTGAAAGTGATTTTAGGGTTGTGAGGTATGTGTGTGTGAGAGATCCTTGAGCTCTCCCTCCTGCCAAGCCTTATGTAGTTAATTGAGGTCTGGGCCCTTGGGCCCCGTGGGCCTGGTCCATAACAATGCTCAATGCTTGATCCTATTGATGTTTTAATCTTGGCAGCTGCTTTTGAGTTGGTTAAAGTTATGGCATGAAGTTTCTTTATATAGTAAAGACTCGGAAAAACTGGTTAGAATATTTGTTTTGTGCTTGTCTTATTGGTATAAGTTAATTCATTGTGCCAATCTATACACACGTGGTTGTGAAAAGCTAATAGTTTATTATGTGGGTGTGTATGATGAGTTAGCAGAGTAGTTGTCATTCTGGCTTGGAACCCAGCTACGGGAACTCTTGTATTTTTCTCTTATGCTTTCCCCGTCTGAATCTGTTACCGTGACTGAACTTGTTTGGGATTTCTCTGGTATTTCCGGTTTAAGGGTTCTAACAAGATGCATGAAATATATATAAACAGTAGAATAGAAATTAAAGAGATGAGATGAGTCAAGTAATTTATAGAGGTTCGGCTCCAATCCACGCCTACATCCTCTTGCTCAAGCCACCCCTGAGCAATATCCACTATCTCTGTAACACCTTTACAAGAAAGTGATCACACACTCCTTTGGAAAAAAGAATTCTGGATTCTTGACGAATCCTTTTCCTTTCATGTATCAGATTTCACACTCTAGGGAAATACTCTCATATTACTAATCTAAACAAGATAGAACAGCTAGATCTCTTTCAATAAGAATACATTACGATAATGAAGCCATAATTACCAAATTCATCATAGTATAACAGTGTGTATATAATTCATAACCTGAAAAAATAGAATTCACCTGGAATAGTCTTCTTTGGTACAACAATTTTGACATATTCTTTTTATGTGTTGAATGCCTTGAAGTCTCTTGTTGTAGCCACATTTGAGTACTAACTTCGAGGATTTTAATTGCCGAAACCCAAGTGACTTCAATTTACTCTTTCAAAGTCTGATCACTGAAGTTGATTCCCAATATGAAGTTGTCCACTCCTTGTTCTCTGGTTGACACCTCATTTCATTTGAAGTTCAATTAGAGTCCTTGGGCTGTCACTTAATAAAACATTTGACATTACACATTAGTAGTTACACAGTTTAATATGTTTATACTCACACTATACATGTTATTAAACTGCTAATGCTTACTAAGAATTAATGCTATGTGTTCCAAACAGAATTATTACACTTTAATTATTTTCACTATTAATTAGCAGAAGTTTGAAATTATTCACATCTGTATGAGCAAACATTCTCTATTTGTGGACAGTGGCATATAGGTGTGGAAATCGTTTCCCCTGCAAAGAATATTAGCAAAATTTCAGTATTCTAGTAATTGTTTATAACATATTAAAATTATATCTATTTTTGACTTCACGAAAGACTCTATAAGTAACCAAATTTCAAAAAATACTATAATTTTACAGTAACTAAATTGAAGAAAAACAGATAACATCATGAAAAATTCATATTTTATTTTTTATATTATAATTTTAAATTTTTTTTCTAAAACATATTTATTCTAAAATTTCAACTTCATACCATACATATCTAAATGCCATAAAAGAAAAAGAAAAGAAAGCTGTTTCCTGCTAGCCATTGAGCCACACACGGCATTTAGCCACATTCAATGCTATCATCACATAAACAACATCTGTTAAATTGTTCAAAAACCTAAGGTACAAATATCTCCAAGAACGATTTATGAGTATAGAGATGAAGATCCCCCAAAAACCTACAGGGAATCCCAATGCCATGCTTATATAAAATGGTTGAGAGAAGATCGAATGCTCAATCTTTTCAACTTTTTGTGGCTTTTGAGTTGCTTCTTCTTTGGGACACTTTTTCTCCAGCGGCTTTCCACAAAGATCAAGGTTTTCATCATAAAATGAAGCATTAAAGCTTTGCAATTGTGTGCTAGTTGGAATTCTTCCAAATAGTTGGTTATGAGACAAATCCAACATTGTAAGACGATCAATCCGAGCAAGACTAGAAGGAATTTTACCATATAAATAGTTTCTTGATAAATCAAGAAATTCTAGCGATTTTAGCCTACCAATCTCTGATGGGATGCTTTTCGTCAAATTATTCCTTGATAAATTCAGAGAAACCAGTTCAACTAAATCTGTTATTTCTGTTGGAATTCCTCTTTCTAATTGATTGCTTGAGAGATCAATGCTCCTTAAAAAGAAAGCTGCATTATAGAACACTTGTTCAACACCTTTCCACATCAATAGTGCATTCAACTCAAAATCAAATTCATTCCCTCGTGGACCACTACCATCTCTAATGAACCATATATCAGTTGTAGAAATCTCCTCTTGATTCATTGCTGTAATATTCTTCAAACATTTGGGAATTTCTCCGGATAGACTGTTCAAGGAGAGGTCCAAGAACCGAAGGCTTGTTAAATGACAAATAGCCAATGGTATGCTTCCATTAAAGCGATTAATTCTCAAGCTTAACATCCTTAACTGTTTGAATGCATTTCCTATCCAAAAAGGTATTTTCCCCCACATCTAGCATCGCCAACTTTGTGCAATTCTTCAAGGGCAATGGCAAGTCCCCACTCAATTTATTATTTCGCAAAACCAAAACTTTAAGTTCTACAAGTGATCCCATAGAGTGAGAAACCTTTCCTGACAAATGATTATTACTCATATCAAGATATACTAATGATTTGAAATTTTTCCAATCACAATCAGGAAGTTGCGATGATAAGTGATTGCTTGAAAGATCTAATATGCCCAAACTTTCTGAAGAACTATTAGCACACGCGAACATAGCAAATGATGAAAACATATTTTTAGATAGATCAACAGATGCGGCTGTTTTGAAAAAGGGTGGAATCGAACCTTCAAATTGATTTGAAGCCAAACTTATAAGAGAGTATGCAATAAACCTTGTTGAAGAATTTGGAATTGTGCCAGTTAAATTGTTGTACGAAATATTCAAGAAACTCAATTTGGGAGATAAGAACCAAAACCACTGAGGAACTGTATCTGAAAGTCTGGAATTAGACATATCAAGTCTAGTGAAGGTCTTTTGAGTTCGAAGCCATTTGGGAAACTCTGGACCAAGCTCAGTACAAGACATCAAATATATTCCATCCAATTGAAATGATGGGACCCAATTGGGGCTAAATGTCAAAGTCAATGCACGGAAAGATAAGTCTAAATACTTTAACTTTGACATATTAGCAACATGTGAGTCAGTGATCACACCTTTCAACTTAGAGTTTGAAGCAAGCAACAAAGTTACAAGTTGAGATGGGAATCTCATATCACTTGGTATGTCACCATTCAATTGATTGTCAGAAATGTCTAAATGTCTTAAAGATGAGAATTTTGAAAGGTCGGGTATTGTACCAATGATTTGGTTTTTGGAAAGATATAGTCCTTCCAATGTTTTAGCACAACCAAGTAAGTTATGGATTATCACTGGAAGTTCATTGGTCAAACTATTGTTGAATAGGTCTAAGGAGCGTAACCCACATATCTTCCCAAATGTTTCTGGAATTCCACCTTTAATGGAGTTAGAAGAAACATCCAAAATCTCTAGCTGAGGTGGCAGTCTAGAATTTTCAAGCATCCCATTTAATTGATTATGACGGAGGTATAAAATTTTCAAAGAAGAAAATTTTGAGAGATCAGGCAATCCACCGGTGATTTGGTTTCCATCCAAATACAAGTCTTGCAATGTCGATCTACACCCTAACAGGTTTTGAATCATCAATGGAAGCTCTTCACTCAACTTCTTGTTGGACAGGTCTAATGATTTCAAACACGGAAATTTTGAAACATCAGACAATGAGCCTGTAATTTGATTGTCACTTGGATCCAATTCTTGCAAAGCGTAATTGGCACACCCCGAGAGGTTATGAAGAATTGTTGGAAAGTCTACACTTAGATTGACATCCATAAGGATTAACGTGCTCAAGGTACAAATATTCCCCATGGATTTGAGAAAAGTAGCCGGAATGTTATTAAAAGAGAGATCTTGCATGGTAAGAGAAGAGTAGTTGAACTTTGTATGGTCTAGAAAAAATAAATCTTGATCTGAAAGTTGACAGCCACATAAGAACAGTTCTCTTAAGTTTGGAAGTTCATTGATAGTTTGAGAGAATGGTTGAGATTAAGTACCCGAGACAAATCAAGAACAGCTAAAGAAGTGAGATTTGACAACCATTGAGTATCAGCAAAATTCTTGTTATGAATTTTAAGTGCTTGATTGTACCCAAGATAAAGCTTCTGCAAGCTTGAAAGATTTCCAAGCTAGAAAGGGATTGCACCTTCTAGAAAGTTTTTAGAAAGATCAAGATGATGCAAATTTGAAAGACTTCCAAGTTGATTTGGAATTTTACCAGCAAAAGAAGAATACGAGATATCAAGGTATCTCAGGTTGTGTAAGGTACCAAAGAAATCAGGGATGTGGCTGTATTCAAAATCATTAAAGCTGAGATTCAAATACCATAAGTGCTGCAATTCCATCAATGATGCTGAGATATTACCTCGTAGAATAGCAAATTCATCGTACCAGTCACCTTGAAGGTAGCATTTGGACATGACCAGTTTGGTTACTACAGCGAACACGTTCCCATTGGCAACAATCTCTCTTTTCCTCTTCATTCCCCCATGAAGACAGAAGGCCAGAGTCATCCGCGAACCCAGCCTTTAAGTCGAGCAGCGCTTGCCTCTCCCTCACTGTGCACCCAACAGCGCTGCATGAATGGGATACAAGGAGCTGAAGCTGCAACTGAAATAGCAACAGAAGCATTGCTTGAAGCAATCTCAGAAAAACTGTATTCATCATCATTCTCTTTAATTGTTGGTAAGATAGATTGATGCTATTAAAGACTACTCTAACCCATATATATATAGAGATTGATGCAATTTATCATCATACTTTAGAGAAGTTACTACTAATTTTTTTTTTTATTTTTTTTTTTGTTGTGAGGACCAACAAAATTAAAGTAAGCACTGTATAATTAACTAAGATCATTCTCTTGGTACAGTACCACTAGAGACCCACGCATTTAGAATAGGTACTAAGTAACTCACATATGTAAACGTTCCTTGAATTTTTTTCCATTTACTACATAAGTGCTCTCAAAAATATTTATTAATAAAACAAGAAAATAACACTTTAAAAATTCTATATATTCCATCTTGTGACAATGCACGATTTAGAAGATTTTAATTATTCTTATTATAATTAAGGTATTTTGTAATTTTAATAAAGTCTTTATTTTTATTTTTTTTATAGTTTACCCTTAATAAATGATTTGTCTATTTATATTATTAACTGTTCATTGATGAGAAAAGATATTAAATAAGGGTAAAATTAGAATGTTGGAGAATTTTTTAAAAATTCAATATTACCAACTAACTTGATTAATATATATAATTCAGTTAAATATGTTTTATAACTTTATGCAAAGAAGAAAGATAAACCCTTTAATCACTATTGGTGATTAATCTTAGGTAGTTGGGCAAAATTTCCCCCTAATATATATTAGTGATGCAAGATAGTTTTATAGCAATGTTACATCTTTAATTAGAGACCCAATGTGGTCATACAGCAAATTATGCCTTTTACAAAAGAATGTGGACTCCAATGTGGCCTCTCTCTTTTGCTATCTCTTTATTCTTTCTTCCAAAGTGGGTTCAAAGATTTATCGTATGAAATGGTATTGCCATAGAAAAATATTTTAGAAAGACCAAAGAGAGGAGACCACTGACTGTGAGTCTTTGATAATTTTATGCAGACACTTTAAGTAAATGTATGGCTCTTTATCTCTCATGTAAAAAGCAACTAAGGAACTATATTTGAATTGAATGCGAGAGTAAAAATTTTGTGATATATTAAGAGTATTTATTACATGGATTTAGTCCTTTTGAAAAAAACTGTAGAAAAAGGCTAAAAAGGACACCAAAAAGACGTTATGAAAAAAATATGTTGGACAAAGCCTCAAGCGTTGACATGAATTTTGGGTCTTCTTCCACCATTGCTATCCAAGCATTGGCCTGAGTCTTCAAAAATTTCTAGGGAAAAGACAAGAAAGGAATACATTGAAATTTCAAATAGACTATTGTGATCATATGGTTGAGCCTTTCTTATAGTCATTCTATACTAGTTTTTAAGATTTTGTCTCAATAGACTCTCTCCCAACAATAAATAAAAGGGATGATTGTTTCTTTTTTGGTAAGAAAGAGATGGGTTTTAAGACAAATTTTATCATTCGACTCATAAATTAAAGTATGCTCTTGATTCCTTTCAGATAATCTCATTTTTCTCCTCTTCAAGTTTAAAAGGAAAATAGTTTTTCAAAATTTACATATGTATATGGCATCACAATAATGACTTGACCTCATAGTTTCTTCAAAATTTTTGCGTATTACCTTTTAAAAGTTTTTATTTAGACTATTTATACGTCAAATTTTTGCCTTCTTTTTTTGGCCAATAAATCAAAAAGACAAGTTGTATGAAAAAAATATTTGTATATTGGATTTTTTCGTTTTCCTCTCCGAGGAAAAGTATTTGTGTATTGGATTTTCTTATTATATTATTATATTCTAGAAAGAAAAACGTGGTATCAATCCTAAAGCATTTATCAAAAGACTAGGATTCCAGATCTTCCACCATTGCTATTCAAGAATTGGTGTCTTCAAAAATTTCAAGTAACAAAAACAAGCAAAGAAGACTTTGAAATTTCTATATAGACTTTAAGCAAATAAATGAATGTCTATTTGCTACATAGAAGCCACTTAATTTCTATTGTTCTGTCGACTTTGAACAAACATGGAGTCCAATTTTTCCAAAGCTGACAACCAAGAGATCGTGGCTTGGAAAATTGAGAGAAAAAAAAAAAAAAAAAACAAAGAAAAAGCTTTCAAATTTCTATATATTGACATGAAGCAATTAAATGTAGTCTTGGAAGGAAATTTTCTGTCACCAATCTTGTTTCAAACCCTATTCTATAAAACAATTATTGGTTAGGATTTTGTCTCCAGTGGAAATTATAAGTGGCTTTGAAGAAATGAGAAGTGAGAGAGGCAATGAATATAATGACATATGTTGTTAACTATTGACTTCCATTCCATTCCAATTTAATTGACAAAACTGTTGCCATGGACTGCTATCCAAAAAAAGCAAAATAATGTGGTCTTGTTTCCTCATGTTTCTGTTTCTGCTTTCACTTTATGATTTTTCCAAAGTGGATTGAAAACTTTATCGTATGCAATGGGATTACCATGGAAAAATATTCTACAAAGACCAAAGAGAGGAGACCGATGACTGAGTCTTCCTAAGACCCAAGACTAAGTATGTCTGTTGGTGTGTGCATTTTTAGCACTAACCTTCAGTGGGGTCGAGTTTCTGTTCTTCCAACTTTGCTTGTTTTTTTGGTAAAGTGTTAAGAATATATTTACTAAATAACCGCATACAAATATGCCATGAGAAAAATTATCTCGGTCGGCCAACTTCTATCCAACTTTGCCTGTTGACTACGAAAACTTTGATGATTCTATGTAGACACTTAAGCAAATATATGGCAACTCAAAAACTACATCTGAATTTCTTCGATCAGAAATATAATGGTGCATGAAGTTAGTTACATTTGAGTTTGAATGTGCAAGTAAAAATTTTGGAATGAAAAAACTGTGTGAAGGCTAAAAAGCACACGGAAGGACCTTATGAAAAAAATATGTTGGATCAAACTTCAAGCGCTGGTCTGGTGTAATTACTGTGTCCATCATTGTATTTAATTTAAAAGTAAAACTTTAGACTACAATTAGACCTGGATTTGGTGCAATTATTGTTTAACAATAATAAATTCTAAATTTATGAGATTACAATTGCAGTAATAACTTCATCCAATAATTAAGAAATTGTTATTATTAAGCAGTAACTACATCCAACAAGAATTACTATATCAATTTCATGACCACAAAATAAATTTACTATTTCTACAATTATTTCCTCAACCTATTCTACAAACAAATCAACAATTTTAGTTGTTACGTGGATGAAAATTCTGGGTTGTCTTTTTCTTTTACTCAGTAGCAAGCATTACTATCATCAAGTTTTTTACTTTATTTTTATTTATTTTTTGGATCTTAGATATCTAATTTGTTTTTTCAATTGAAATATTTAAGAGAGTCAAAGTTTAAATGTAAAATGTCAACATTATAGAAGATTTTTATTCTAATGTTATCTATGCTTGTATTTATTATTACTTCAATATAACTTTACTAACTATAAAATCTGAAATGCCAATACATTGGGATAATAACTTTTGTCCCATTTTATGTCATATATTTTGTATTGTTTTCTTTGATTAATTAAAAAATAAAAATAATATATTTTTAATAAATTAATAATAGTTACAATATCGTTTTTGATTATTTTAACAAATTAAGGAGAGTAAAAGAAGGTAAAAGAGAAAAATGAGACATAATTGCATGATTTGAGATAAGATAATATGGCAACTGTTTTTTCTTATTTATAGATGTCATAAGTTTCCTTCTACTTAATGCAACTTGATATAGTATTGTTTACACCATGATAGTTTTCAAAGAGAAATACTACTTTTTTCTTAAATTGAGTTGTAAGTTATATGAATTTTCAAAATTGACAATGCTATGTGAAATTATAATTTATAAATGTATATCTTTAATTCGATAATTAATTTTACCAAACCTTATAACTTAATAAATTAATTTTTTTAACTTTCCATTTTTAACTTAATGGTTTTCGGCACAAAATTAATATTTTGTCTTTCAGCTAGTTTATCAACCAATTTTGTCAAATAGGATCTTTATGTTTTTACAAAATAAATTTCCTTTAAATCCCTAACCCATCACACCTCACACCCCATCTCTACTTACTTTCCCATTGAAGTAGGGGTTGGATACAGAACGGAACGTCTCAGTGTTCCGTCTTAATTCAAAGAATTCGTGACAATTCAAGATTTAGGATGGGACTAAGACATAAAATTGTATCCTATTTAATTTTTAAGACGGAACCAAGACAACCAAAATCATGTTCCAAATTTTATATAAATATGTCTCTTATTTTTTACTTTTTACACCACTATTTTTACTTTTTACACACCACCTTTTTTTTTCTACCTGTTTTCAACACTCCTCTTATTTCTTTATACACTCCACTCACTTCCTGCGCCTTAAAAAAAATTAACAGGAATGAGACCGGATGAGATGAAGGAGTCAGGATGAAAATCTACACAATACTATATAAAACTAGGACAGAGCAGGATCAGACAAAAAAAAAAATAGGATGAGACCAAAACTAAATTTTGTTTCAATTAATTTTTGAGACGAGACTAGAATGGTCAAATTCTTGACTGTGCCCACCCCTGCTTTGAAGCAGAAAGGCCATTGTAGTAACACCTTTCTCCTTCCATCCACCACCACCCGTATAGTACGTGGCCTGGCAGCAGTGTATCTCCATAATCAGCCTTGGCATCAGATATATGGTGCAGGGCACAACGCAATTGTTTTCTCACCTAGTGGCTGAATTTTCCAAATTGAGTACACTGCCAAAGCTGTTGGCAACAGTGGGTACCCTTCTATTTTTATTTGACTTTCTTTTACTGCATTTTGAGGGTCAGTTAGGAGGACAGAAGTATTATCATTTTATAGGAAAATTGGGGTTTCTTCAAATTTGATTGCTCAAACAATTTAGTTTCATCAAATTAGTATTGGGTTGGATTCTATAAATTAATGGAAGTATTTAATTGGAAAGACTTGGTGATAATTTCGAGAGGTTTTGTATTTTCGTAGATTTCATTATTTTGAGTTTGAAATTGAATTTTTTTTCCTTTTGTTTTTTGCTTTCGGTTGTACAGAGGCTGTGAATTAAGATGCTTTCACTAATTGTGCAAGCATTTGGATTTCGTGAACCTCTAGTATTCTTTCATCCTTTGAAGGAATAACTAATTCTGAGTACTCTTTCATCGTTCAAGATTTCTTATAAATTATTTGTAAGAATGTGAACATTCAACAAAACAATGACTAAATCACTAGGACACAGGGAGTCATACAAAGAAATTTGCTACATGTGCAAGATGCATTCATTTGAAACCATACTCAATGAAACTATTTATTTGTAAAAGCCATTGTTGTTTTGGCTTAACTTTAGGAAGTGCAAATCATACTCAAAAATCTTCATTGTATCCTCACACTTGTGTTCTGTTTTTCAAATCTTAAAGTCTCAGATTTTCAGTTTTTCTTGCAACGGTGAAGGGGTCAACCTGCTTGGTTGTATTTCAAGTTTTCTTGAAACAACTTGTTGACCAAGTTCTGCTTCGAGCTTTAAAAGTGTCAGCACCAGATGAGAGCATATTATTCCAAAAGTGGGAAATGAACGGTTCTGAAGGAGTGTTCATCTTTGTTTTCCAGCTCCGGCTTTGACTAGAATATATATTTCCCTTTTGAGAAATATTGACTTGTTCAGCAACCTGTTTTAGTCACAAGCTTAATAAAAAATGAGATACATCAAATATACATACAGCAGAAGCTTAAGCTAAAATAGCATGGCTATTGAACATTTTATTATTATTATTATTAAGCCACAAGAAGGATAAAGCTATGACAAAGTTGAGCAATATAAAAATATATAGCAAGCTTTTGGGTTTGACCCCTTATGGTAATATATAATAAAAAACCTTGTGTTTGAATTGCTATGAGTGATTTTGATATATTCTCTTCTGTTTTAGAATGCTTTGATGTCTCTTATTTATATCTGTCCATTATGAAGTAGTCCTCTCCTTGCTTTCTGGTTGTTGGCTTCTTTCAAATAAGTGCATAAATCAAAGTAGCCTCTTTCTTTTGGTTTTTCTCATGCTGTCCCTTCCAGATGGTTACTACACAAGTTAAGCATAATAGCAACATATATTAAGCGACTAAAATAAATTTGTGAATTATTTTTGGCACCATATTTTCTAACCGCACACCTCTATACAATTCAAATAGGTTTAGAGCGCGGAGATGGAGGGTGTGTGGTTAGTAATTATGAAATTTGCTAAAAGAGAATTCACTTAAACTATATTTTTATATTATTAATTGTTTTATTTTTATCCACTCTTAAAATTAAATTTACTAAAATATCATTCTTAAACAAAATCTACAATTGAACCCCACCCCCATGACCCATGATAGCTGGCAAAATATACTTCTGTCATCTGCCTAAGATTCTCCTCATCTTGCCATTAGTTGGCCTTATCTGGACACAACAACTGTAACGGAAATTAGCTATTACAATGAAGATTTCATAATTTATGTTTAACAATGGAAAGAGAGTAAAGTCAAAGATTGATGTAACTTATCAAAAGAGTGTCCCACGTTGGCGTTTAAAGGCAGAGGATTTGAAATTGTTGTGTTCTAAAAGCATATAAAGATTACTTTGTTCTGTGAGGTTCAAGAAAAACCTCTAAAGATCAAATAGTTAAACATGTGTAGCATCCACTAATTATTTACCTTACTAATAAAATTGGTTACTACGATTAGGCCCCTCTTTTTTTTTTCTTAACATTTGCTTTTATATGAGTAGGATTGTTGCTCCTCCATGGCAGTGGAGGAGACATATTGAAAAAAAAAAAAAAAAAAACCAAAAAACTTTTAAAATTAGTTAAAAAAGTTTTAAAATAAATTTCCATTTCAATTTAAAATCAAGCAATATAAAAATTTCAACTTTAAAAAATGATTACTCAACCAAACCGATTTCACAGGTTTTATAAAAATTTAAAATAATTCAAAATCAGTTGATGAGATAAATCAATTTTTTATTTTGTTTCTTATTAATATTTTATTTCTATTTTTATTACTTACAAAATCAATTAGATTTTTAACCCGATTTTAATATATAAAAGTTTTTATAAAATCAGTTGACTCAAGAAACTGATTTTATAAGTTTTTTCTTATTAATTTTTTTAAATTTAATTATTTAAACCACTTACAAAATCGGTTGTCTATTAATCAATTTTAAAAGTTTTATTCTAATTCAAATTTGAAAAATGTCAACATTTAAGATCAGTTAATTATTAACAAATTTTAAAAGTACATTTAACATTGATTTATTTGCAGCTAATTTTAAAATATTTACACTAAATTTTAAAAATGACACCACATTTTTCTCAAATTGATTATTTTTTGACAGATTTTAAATTCAGCTTTTAATTCTTATTTCTGTACTAATGAGCACAGAGGTTAAGGAAGCACCAACTACCTCTGGGTTGGTTTCAATTGTATGTTTTCACTTTAGTAATAATGGATAAGAACAGAAAAATTTATATGGTACCAAAAGAAATGTCCCAAATTTATCAGTAACCTATTAATAGTAAAGTCCATTACTGAGAGACCTCTTTGCCAACCCATTGGGCCTCCCTTATTGGTGATAGTAACAAGCATCTCATTATATCAGGGTTACAAGAGTATGCTCCTCATTAATGAGTTTTTGTAATTAGTGTTAATAACTCACCTCACCATGCCATCTATCCAAAAAATAAAAAAGAATACAAAAAAAATTTTAGCCGTGGGAGAAAGAATAACTTGGAAAGGCAGCTATTCTAGTACAATGAACTGTTTCCTTAAACCATTAAGAGTGGGCCATTAACATAGTAATGATTGGTGCTTAAACTATTGGTAGGCTAGTTATCTACAGAGTATAGGTATTAGTTATCTACCAGAACTTTCCAATTTCTAGGCAAGAAGTCTACAATCACCCAAGATGGAGAATGAATTAGGAGATCAAATTCTTTTTTCAAATAAAAAAGAGATGCAGAAAATATAATTACAGTAGAGTAGAAATTAAAGAGTTAAGGAGAGAGAAGACAAGTCAAAGAGTTTATAGAGGTTTGGCTTCAGAGCCTACATCCTCTTGCTCAAGCCACCCTTGAGCTATCTACTAGATTTCTGGCACTTCGCAAGCCTTTACATGAGAGTGATCATACATTCATATCTTAAGAGGATTTTCTACTAAGAACCTTGTTTTATAAGAAGATAGAAAGCCTAAATCTCTTTCGAGAGTACTAAATCATAAAAACAATATATTATTGAATAAAAGGAAAAGGAAGCTTATGTTATGAACAATATTATTGGCATGGATGCCCATATTCAAGAGCTTTCACTACCTTGAAGGTTATAACCATTATGTGCTTTATGATTCTTTATCTTTGGAGGTTATAACTCCCAATGGTTTTATGTAATATTATTCCTTAGGTTATACCCTACAAACTTGTATATTATGTAGCATTATAGGTGAGTTACAAACATGTACCTATAAATAGAGCACTTCATTTGTATTGGTATACACACAAGAAAATAGAAGAAAGCTCTCTTGTTCTTGATATTCTAGTGTTGTCTCTACTCTTCATTTTCATCATTTTCATAACACCTTATCAACACGAAGCTCTACTCTTTCACTACTCTGCCACGCAGTTAACAATTTCATTTTGCTTTTGAGTTCTTGTGACAAGGTATTACTTTTTCAACTATTACTTTAGTCAAATTAGTATATTACTTTACATGTCATTTTGTCCAATTCCTACAAATCATCTTTTGTCTCTTTCGGTCAATGTTAGACCATTATAATCATATATTGTGGAGCCAAGTGAATGTATCATTGGCCAAATAAATCTATGAGCCTTGAAGTGCCATAAAATGAATTTATACAAATAAGTCTATGTGCCCTGAAGAGCCATAGCATGGATTTTATAAAAAAATTTCCATGAGTCTAGAAGTACCATGACATATAAGAGAGTAATCCAAATGAGCTATGTGTCTAGAAGAACCATAGCAAGATGATTGAAAATTCACTTTTATAATTCTAACCATTTTAGTTTTTCTTTCCAATGTTATTGTCTAGTATAATATTGTCATTACTTTTTCATTATATTTTTACTTCATGCATAGAATTTATTTATCATCTTTACCTTGTTGGATTATTGGTTTTTAAATATTTTGTGAATAATATTTATCTCATATATTTTCTATTGTTATCTTGTTATTTTATGATAGTTTCAAATATGTCAAATCTTACAAAACTTGAATTTGTGGCTCTTGACATTATTGGAAAGAATTATTTGTCATGGGTACTAGATGCTGAAATTCACTTAAATGCAAAAGGGCTTAGAGACACCATTAAAGAAGGGAATGAAGCATCTAATCAAGATAAAGCAAAGGCCATGATATTTCTTTGCCACCACCTTCATGAAGGGTTAAAAATTGAATACCTAACGGTAAAAGACCCACTTGTCCTTTGGAACAAATTAAAAGAGAGGTCTAACCACCAAAAAACTATTATCCTTCCTAAAGCTCGTTATGATTGGATGCATTTACGCTTACAAGATTTTAAAACTATAAGGGAGTATAATTCTGCATTATTTAGAATCAGTTCTATAATGATACTATGTGGAGAAAAGATCACTGATGAAGATATGTTAGAAAAAAACATTCTCCACTTTCCATGCATCTAATATGCTCCTGCAGTAGCAATACCGTGAAAAAGGCTTTAAAAGATGTTCTGAATTAATTTCATGCCTTCTTGTCGCAGAACAAAATAATGAGCTTCTTATGAAAAATTATGAGTCACATCTAATTGGTGCTAATCCATTCCCTGAAGTGAATGTAGTGGCACATGACCACTATAATTATGGGTAAACTCGTGGTCGTGGTCATGGTCGTGGTCGTGGTTGTGGCCATAGACAGAGTGGTACTAAAAGCATAATTTTTCCCCATAAGAGGAAAAATGAAATGGAGAAGGTTGGGCAAAGTAGCAAGCATGTAGAAAACACATGCTACCGTTGTAGTGGTAAAGGTCATTGGTCCCGTACTTGTCGTACACCAAAGCATCTTGTTGATTTGTACCAAGAATCACTTAAAAATAAAGGCAAAAAGGTTGAGACAAATTTTGTCTTTGAAGATGATTCTGATTATGAGAATATTAATGTCTCGCACTTGGATGTTGCCGACTTCTTTGTTGACCCAAATGAAAAAATTGATCACCTAATTGGTGATGGGACTATTCAAAAATAAATTGTTCAAGCTTGTTTTAATGAGTTTTTATCTTTACCTTAAGCAATGAAAAGTTTACTTGTAATTTTATGTTTAAGCATATTCTATTTTACACTTTTGTTTCAAGCAATAAAGAATTCTCTCATACAAATTATTTACACTTTTATTATGTTTTTTTAAAGAATGGCTACACCATCTGTGGGTATTGGCAATGAGGATTTGTGTCTTGTTGATAGTGCAACTGCTCACACAATTCTCAAGGATAGAAAGTATTTTTCTCATTTAGTAATACAAGAAGCCAATGTTAATACTATATCAGGTAGTACAAGAATACTTGAAGGCTCCGGAAGAGCCAATGTGTTATTATCGGAAGGAACAAAGTTACATATTAATAATGCTTTATACTCCCACAAGTCTTATAGAAATTTAATAAGTTTTAAGCATATCTGCCGAAATGGATACCATATTGAGACAACAAATAAGGGAAATAGTGAATATCTTTATATTACAAGTATTATCTCAAATAAAAAGTGTGTATTGAAAAAATTACATGCACTCTTGTTTGGATTGTACTATACATACATAAGTATAATTGAAACACATGCCACTGTAAACCAGAAGTTTACAAATTATAATCAATTTATTGTTTGGCATGATCGGTTAGGCCATCCCAGCTCAACAATGATGTGAAAAATTATTGAAAATTCTCATGAATATACAATGAAGAACCAAAAGGTTCTTCAATCTAGTGACCTTTCATGTGCTGCTTGTTTACAAGGAAAGTTGATTATTTCACCATCACCAATAAAAGTTAAGAGGGAGTCTCTCACAGTTTTAGAGAACATATAAGGTGATATATGTGGGCCGATACACCCACCATGTGGACCATTTAGGTATTTTATGGTATTAATCGATGCATTGACTAAATGGTCACATGTTTGTTTGCAAGGTTACTTGCTCAATTAATTATATTAAGAGTACATTTTCTTGATTATCTAATCAAGAAAATACGCCTTGATAATGCTGGTGAATTTACATCCCAAGCTTTTAATGATTATTGTATGCCTATTAGGATTGAAGTTAAACATCCTATAGCTTATGTTCATGCACAAAATGGACTTGCAGAATCACTTATTAAGTGTATAAAACTAATTGCAAGGTCATTGCTTATGAGGTCGAAACTTCCTATGTCTACTTGGGGACATGCAATTTTGCATGTTGCAACACTTATTCGCATAAGGCCAACAAGTTATCAAAAGTTCTCCCCTTTACAAATGGTTTTTGGTCAAGAACCTAATATTTGTCATCTAAGAATATTTGGTTGTGCAGTTTATATTCCAATTACTCCCCCACAATACACAAAGATGAGTCCTCAAAGAAGGTTGGGAATATATGTTAGTTATGAGTCTCCATCTATAATAAGATATATTGAGTCAATAGACAATTTGTTTACTACTCGATTTGCCGATTACCATTTTGATGAAACAAGTTTCCCAACCTTGGGGAGAGAAAATAAGCAGTTGAAAAAGGAAATTAGTTGGAATGAAAAATCATTGTCTCATTTTGATCCTCGTACTAAACAATGTGAACTGGAAGTTCAAAAGATAATTCATTTGCAAGGATTAGCAAACCAATTGCCAGACGTATTCACTTACCCAAAGAAAGTGACTAAGTCATATGTTCCAGGTGCTAATACTTCAATTAGAGTTGATGTCCTCGAAGGACAAACATCTATTATAAATAAGTCTGATGTATGCCATAAGCGTGGTAGACCAATCGATTCCAAAGATAAGAATCCTCGAAAAAGGAAAGGAGCTAAAAACTTAGATGGTCAAATCGAGGATAAGGTGACTCTAGAAGAGTCCCCAAAAGAAACTCTTGAAGAGTGTTTAGAGATAATTAGAGTTTCTATTCCAAATGGAACTCAGGTACTTGAGAAATTTGAAAATGAAGAGATCTTGATAAATTATATCATGAATGGAATGCGATGGAACCGAAACAATGTCAACATTGACAATTCTTTTGCATATAACATAGTGCTTGATATAGTAAAAGGTGATGAGGATCATAAACCAAAATCTGTTTAAGAATGCAAACAAAGGAAAGATTGGCCAAAATGGAAAGATGCAATAGAGGCAGAATTAAATGCCCTTACAAAGCAAAAAGTTTTCGGACCTGTAGTTCGTACACCTGAAGATGTAACGCCAGTTGGATACAAATGGGTATTTGTACGAAAACAAAATGAGAAAGGTGATATTGTGAGATATAAAGCACGACTTGTTACTCAAGGGTTTTCACAAAGACCTGTCATTGATTTTGATGAAACTTATTCACTTGTGGTGGATGCAATTACATTTTGCTACTTAATTAGTCTGGCAGTGCATGAAAAACTTAATTTGCGTCTTATGGACGTTGTTACAACCTATTTGTATGGCTCACTTGATATTGATATTTATATGAAACTCCCTGAAGGATTTCATTTGCCTCAAGCAAATAATCTTCGTTCTCGAGAACATTATTCAATTAAATTGAATAAATCTCTTTATGGATTGAAACAATCTAGTCGTATGTGGTATAATCACCTTAGTGAATATTTGATAAAGGAAGGATACAAAAACGTCCCTATTTGCCCATGTATCTTCAATAGAAGGTCTAGAAATGAGTTTGCTATAATTGTTGTCTATGTCAATGATTTGAATATTATTGGAACTCCTGAAGAGCTCCAAAAGGCTATTAGTTGCTTGAAGAAAGAATTTGAAATGAAAGATCTAGGAAGGACAAAGTTTTGTCTTGGTTTACAGATCGAACATTTAAAAAATAGAATTTTTGTGCACTAAGGGGCTTATATTTCAAACGTGCTAAATCGATTCTATATGGACAAATCACATCCATTAACTACTTTAATGGGGGTAAGGTCTTTAGATGTAAACAAAGACCCTTTTAGGCCTCGAGAAGAAGGTGAAGATGTACTTGGTCCTGAAGTACCATATCTTAGTGGTATTGGGGCACTAATGTATCTTACTAGTCATAAACAACTTGATATTTCTTTTGCTGTCAATTTGTTAGCAAGATATAGTTCTTCACCCACTCGAAGACACTAGAATGGAGTGAAGCATATAGTCCGTTACCTTAAAGGTACAATGGATATGGGTTTGTTTTATTCAAATGTACCCCAACATGACCTTATAGGTTATGCAGATGCAGGATATTTATCTGATCCACATAATGGTAGATCACAGATAGTTTATTTGTTTACATGTGGCGGTACAGCCATCTCATGGCGGTCTATGAAACAAACAATAACAGCCACATCTTCTAATCATGCAGAAATTATAGCTCTGCATGAAGCTAGCCGAGAATGTGTTTGGTTGAGACATGTGATCCATCATATACAAAAAGGATTGTGGTTTATCTTCAAGCAAATTGATTTCAACAATCTTATATGAAGATAATACTGCATGTATCACTCAAGTAAAAGAAGGGTAAATTAAAGGGGATAGAACCAAACATATTTCACCAAAGTTCTTTTTCACTCATGATCTTCAGAAGAATGGTGAAATAGACATTCAACAAGTTTGTTTATGTGATAATTTAGCAGATTTGTTTACCAAGGCACTCCCTACTTCAACATTTGAAAAGCTTGTCTGAAACATTGGAGTTCGTCAACTAAAAGATCTTAATTGATATTGTCATACGTTGTACTCTTTTTCCCTCAACCATGGTTTTTTTTTTCCCATTGGGTTTTTCCTGGTAAGGTTTTTAATGAGGCAGCATCTAGTAGCGTATGAAAGAATGATGTACTCTTTTTCCTTCACTAGGTTTTTGTCCCACAGGGTTTTTTCTTATGAAGGTTTTAATGAGGCACATTCTTAACAGATGGATATCCAAGGGGAGAGTGTTATGAACAATATTATTGGTATGGATGCCCATATTCAAGAACTTTTACTACCTTGAAGGTTATAACCATTATGTGCTTTATGTGTCATTATCTTTGGAGGTTATAACTCCCAATGGCTTTATGTAATATTATTCCTTAGGTTATACCCTACAAAGTAATGGGTATTCATTGTATATTATGTAGCATTATAGGTGAGTAACAAACTTGTATCTATAAATAGAGCACTTCATTTGTATTGGTGTACACACAAGGAAATAGAAGAAAGCTCTCTTGTTCTTGATATTCTAGTGTTGTCTCTACCCTTCATTATCATCATTTTCATAACAGCTTGGAATTGCGATGAAGGATTTTGATATCTTCTCTTTTGCCTTGAAGTCTTTTTGTTAGTAGCCACAATAGAGTGTTACTCTTTCAGGTCTAATGGAATTCTAAAGCCGTCCATTGGTTTTCACTTGAAATTGCTACATTTTTTTTAGCACAATAAGGAGTATCTCTCAAATTTGAAATATTTTCAACTTAAACACACATCATATAATTTTGTTATAATTACACAGTAAAACTACATTACAATTTCATATTATTATATTCACAAAATACATCTATGATATAAAGATGCTGTTTCCATTAAAAAAAGAAGAAGAAGAAGAAGAAGAAGCAATACTGCTATGTATATATCCCAGATAAAATTTGTATATTTTAATAATTTTAATTACTAATACGCAGAAATTTGGAATCATTCATATACGCACAAGCAAATATTCTTTATCTGCAGCATAAAGGCATAGAAAACATTTCCCCGGCAAATCACTGTTATAATAATATTAGCAACATTCTGTTTTGTGGAAATTATTTATAAATAAGTCATTAATAAAACTAAAATGATTTTAAATATTACTTAAATAGAATAACACACAATTAGTATAAAACTAGCAATGTATCCTTTTTTTTATTATGAAATGTATCATTCCTTGTAAAGTTTATTTTTAATTTTTACTTTTACCTCCATTTATTTTAAGAAGCATTAAATATGAGACAATGTATCCCTTTTTCATTTTATGTTTACTAGTTATATATATTTTTGTGAGAAATTATAATATATGTTTCAAGTTTTATGAATATAATATTATTAAAACATATATTTAAAAAAATTTGAATTAAAAGTTGATAAACAATAACTTACAATAAAAAGCACCTAAGTTTATTTAAGTTGTTAAAATAAATAAATAAATATTTAAGAAATTTGATTTTAGGTCTCTATTTGTTTATAAAGTATAGGTAATATTTTTTTCATAAAAATATAGATTTTTTTTAAGAAATAAGTTATATCAATTCTTAATGGATTTTATTTTAGGTTTATGTTTACTTATAGAGTCTTATTTATAGGCAACATTTTTTTTAATAAAAATGTAGTTTTTGTTAGGAATAAGTTATATCTTTTAGTATTACTTAAGTAAAATAACATACAATATACCGTATAAGTACAAAAACTATAGAAACAAATAAAAAATAAAAAGAACCAAGGGAGAGCAGTACTGCCTTTTGAGAATAATGAAAAAAAAAAAAAATGCTCATATTGTGGCATTCTAACCAAAGCAAAAGAAACAAATCTGTGGATAGCCTGCAATACTCTTGTGCATATGCAGACTATTTTTCAATCATTTTGAATGACTAAGACAATTAGAAGTGTTTCAGGCCGGACTCGTTTTGTGCAGCCCACACCCACATCATTAGATTTAAGGTTGTTTCCTTTAGCACCCAAAGTTTTACTCCCCTCATCCCATTTACTCAATAATTTGGTAGAAAAAAACTACAGGGTTATTGGTAATCTGGAATGGGGGGTTATATGAGAAAATTTCAGGGTGTTAGAAGAATCTCCCAAGTTTAAAACTATATTATATGTATAGATCGAATTTTTTTTCAGAAAAATAAAAAATTAACGTATTAAAAATGGAATATGAAAAGAGATGTACCATGGACTTTTTTTTTTTGAAAAAATAAAAAAAAAGACAAGATAAGAATTATCTCTTTAGGTGGGAGATAATGGCAATGGGAGAGGTAAGATGCAACCTAGGATTTTTTTTTTTTTTTATGAGAAAAATAAAACAAAGAGATAGGGGTTTGGTACCAAAATTCGAAATCAAACTCAGTATTTTTAAATTACTCAATCTCTAGGTATTTTTACGGTATTAGGATTAAGATCTTTTTCTATATATTTTTGTTTTTTTTGGATAAACGATAGTTTAAATTTGGATTATTATTTTTTATTAAATTATAACAGATATTTTAAAGATATTAATAAATCTTCCAAGAATTTGTAATTTAGTTAAACTATAATTATTTGGTTTTAATAGTCACTTCTAATGCCCACATTTAACTGTAATCAGGTTTCTCTCTCTAGTATTTAAAAGGTTGCTTTAGCATATTTCTCCTTTCTTAAGTTTGATTTGTAGTGTCACGGCCTCTTTTGTTTTCTTTTTTCTCTCTGGTTTCAGGGTTATGTGACTTCTCATATTCAGAATTCGGCAAAAGTTTGGTATTTTGTTCTTGGGACTAAAATGGTTATTACCGGTGAGTGCACATATAATAGAAAAGCTGATATTAGAATGTTTGGAGATGAAAACTTTAAAAGAGCAAAGTAATCATAGATCATTAGAATTTGAAATATAATTAAAAAAAACTTCGACTAACTCTCTTAAACTTTATTTAACGTGCACTTTATTTTTAATACTTCTAAAATATATATTTTACACCCTCAAACATTTTGAAGGTGTCCTAAATCCCAAACTTAACTGAATTGTTAAAAACTTAACATAAGTCATCATGTGAGAAGCACATGACACAATTGAAATACTTAAACTGATAAAAAAAAGATTACAAATTAGTGTATTAAATCTTCATTATCCCGTAATCCTCAATCCACAAGCAGGAGACTATCGAAACTGATAGAGATGGCTTGCTTTGGACTGCCATACCTACTAACAGAGACTTGCTAACACAGGCTTTATAGATTTACTTGGTCTTTTCAGGCCTTGTCTTTGTTGTAGAACACAGCATCTCCAAACTCCATGCTGGGTTGATATGCCCGTACCGGTGATGGAGATGGTAGTCAAGTGTACCATAAACAGAGCAAAGCCAATGGGTAGTGGTGTTGAAACCATTTCACACGAAAATTAAAGGACAAGTTAATAATAATATACACATATAATAATTAAGAAATAAAACATTTTTAAGAGGAAGTAGTGTAACGTAGTAATACAACTTTAGATATAAAACTCTGATATTCTTATATTTTAAGATTAAATTTAATTTATTGTTTAAATGTTTGAGCATTAAAAGCTGTCGTTTCTATCTTATCTATAACAAAAAAATAATAAAAAAACATTTTCCAAAAGAAGGGTTCTTATAAGAACATAGCCAGTCTCTTGCCCTCTTAGGATCAGGGTAGGGATGATTGTGTAGATGAGAACAAATGTATCAATGATCTCAACACACAAATGCCATCAGCGTGTCCCTTTTGCTCTCAATTATATATTATTCAAGTAAATAAACGAATGAATTGGTTCATGAAAAGTGAAAAGAAATTATACCAAAGATGTCAAAGTAGAGTAAACGGAGATTTCAAGAGACAAATTTGTCAATTATTACAAAATTTATCAATTTTTTGTGATTTATTTTTTTTAATTTTAAGTATTTTAATTGTGTCATATGTTTCTCATATAATAATTTCTGTTAAATTTATAATAGCTCTGTTAGGTTTGGAGGTTTAGTATATCTTTATAAATTTTAAGTGAGTAAAATGTATATTTCCAAAGTTTTGAGGGTGATGTGCACATATGGTATAATTTAAGAGTGACAATTGAACTTTTCCTCATACATTAATATTTTGAAAATAGAATTTATTTTAGATAAGAATTAAAACTTCATAAAAAGGAGAACATGACAACTATTGTGCATCAAGTCTTGTATCGTTCATGTCAAAGTAGATATTAATTTAAGGTAGTGTTTCGTAAAATAAGTAATCATGTACTTTATATTGTAGTTTAGCAAAGACACATATGTAACTCATGATAATTTTACTATTTCAATTTTAGCAGGTTTTGCATCATATCAGATAAGAGAATGATGTGGAAACAACAATAATTGCTAGCATGTTGTTATATACATGGTTGATTTTTTCTAATTTGTTATGCATTGTGAGTTTTTCATTGGGTTTAAATTATATACATGTATAATCTTATTTTATCTTATTAATTATGTCAAAACTCATCCTCCATAACCCTTCTCATAATATTTTCCTTAAAGCCTATCCCAGCAATTCACACGTCAGCTTTTGCTTAATTGTGCAGACAATTTGCCCTTATTACGCTTTTCAATGAGCAAAAGGGAACTTTTAAATGGTGAAAGGAGAAAATAGACATAATTTTATTTTTACAATTAATTTTATTTTTACAAAAATAAGGACCAACGTGAGTTGCATTTTCCCTTAGTTAATTATATAACAGCCCCGTTATCCAAAAAAAAACAAAATTATATAAAAACCAATCCTCCATAACCCTCCTCCCAATATTGTCCCTGTGTGTAACTTATCCCACTAATTAACACATCAGCTTTTGCTTAATTGTGCCCATAATTTTGCTGTAAACTTTTGAATGGCTAAAGCAGAAAATAAACAATATTTTCTGAATGTGTGCAATTAATTTTTTACAATAAAATAAGGGGCAACATGAATTGATTTTTGCTATAAAGCCTGAGAGTTAAGATAGCAAACCTCTTAGAAAAGTTAGAAATGGTACGGGTAAAGCCAGAAAATTAACTTTGTTGTAGTCGAGTATATCGTGCATTAAATTATCAATTATTCAATTGAGATGATTTGTATTGATTATATATTTATATGTTGATCATGGAACTGACACAACAGCAAATTTGGATTCATAAAGCCATGTCTTTTCGTCCTCCATTCCTCCTTTTCTCACTTCTACTAAAACTGGTGAGCTTGGAAGAATTAGGGCACGAGCAGAAGCCTGAGAGGAAGATTGCACGGAGATTTTCAAAACCTTTCGTTCTGTCCTGATGACCTGCGACGGGGAGATGGAAGGTCTTGCTCTGATCGGTAAGTGCAGTAAATCTGTTCTTCCGCTTATTCCTTTTCGACTTTCTAACAGTCCTTTTTCTTGTTTAAAAGAAAATTCTTCTCTCCATTCGGAAGAAAAACATAGCAATCGTTTTTCCCCTTTGCCCTGGGTAAGGAAACAAAACCCTAACTGTGATTTCCCTTTTGCCTTTTTCTACTTTCTAAGGTTTAATCTTATGATGTTAAAACATTAAGTATCTTGCATTGGAATGATAGCAAAACATATCTCTCTGCTGGCTGGAGTTGCTTTGGTTTGCTCTGCACGAGTGAGGTTGCTGATTTTCATTTTCGTTCTGCCACAAGCTCAGGTTTGATTTTTGTTCTTGATTAAGTCAACTGTATGTTAATTTTTTGGAATGGATATGGATTGATGTTAATAATTGGGTAATGTTATCTTTGCTTGGTATTTTTTTTTTACCCTAAGAATGTAGATGGATTAATGGTAATGAATAAGGAATACTATCCTTAGCTTGTATGTGTAATTAAACCTTTTCTAAATGGCTAAACCTCAACTAAATTTTCCTTGCTTTCTATGTTGAATGTAACTATTATCCAACCTGTTTACTTGATGTAGTTGGAGATCTCTAAACACTTATCTGATTTTTTTTCCTTTTTCATTAAAAAGAAATTGGAAAAGATTGTCCAATTACGTTATCTGCTTACTTGATTTTTTTTTTCTTTAATTAAAGCTTGCCATAAAAATTTGAAAAATAAAATCTTGTGCTTTATGTTAAGCCATACATACATTTAAGGTAATTAGATTGTATTGGGTAGTCATGCTTCTAGAGGACAATCTGGTTGGTCTTATTGGTTGTGACTACTTTTGATGACAAGTTTTTGTTTGTCAAATTTAAGGGTCCAACCTAAATAGTAAGTGCCCAGCCCAAATAACAGAGTCAGAATAAAATTACAAAAAAGCCTATTTTTAAAATTTTTACCGAATTCATAATCATGACTTTGCGTCGGAGGGGTTTTATCCAATCAACATTTTCTTGTTCGCAAGTACTCTTGCCCCAAGCCGAGTAAAAGCCCATCTAGGCCTAGGAACCACATCCATATGACAATCAGTCAACTCTTAACCGACCTACTAACAAATATAATTGATAACAATATGAAAATAAGTAATGGACATGCCTCATTCCTTGAAGATGACTGAGATTTCATCACTTGCACTGCAGAACAGAATATCTAATCTATACTTTATATAGTTGTAGATGTGTAATGGAGGCCGTGTTGTCTTAGAAATAAGTAAATTCTGATGTAGTCTACTTAGTAAAATTTTATTTACTTAGCTGTCTCGGATTTGGTTGAGATTTCCCAAACTATCTGCTAATGAACTTTATCTTACTTTGATAAAGAATTGTTTGTTTGCTTATACACCACATTAATTAACTGCTTATTTATGAGTCTAACAGGCGAGATGATTGAAGAGACATTTGAAGAGGCTCAATGCTCTAAAGCATAGTTAGCTTGACAAGCTGGGTGGTGCATTTTTAAGTCAATTGTACAGTATTACACTTTCCTCAAATATGCACAATATTTATACGTCTTTTTAAATTGTCTTAAACGACTTATTTCAGTTTTTAGCAAATCAAATAAAAGAAAATTCTTGAGAACAATTGTCAAAGATAACAAGTCATACCGATGAAGAGTGATTCTCTGTTTGGGGTTATGAAGTTTCTAAGAAAATTTTTGAGAAATTTTCATGAAGATAATGATAGGAGGGGTGAAGTTCGAAAATTATAAAATCTGTGACCACTTGATTTAGTGTGTCTCTGAATTTTTTTCTTAATATATAGTAAAAGACTGCAATCCTTATTTTTTAAAACCTGGCCTGTTTAATTTAATGAAAAGGTCTGTATGTTTTGCGAAATTTTACAAATGATTCTACGTACTGATATACGTATATACTTTTTAAATTTGTCTTTTAATGAATTGATCTCTTTTAATTTTTGACATTCTTAACAAGTGTAATTTTTCACTTTTGTAAAGTTATATAGTTTATAGATGTATAAAAAAATAAAATTGGAAACGGCCCCATGTGTCGCACCACGATACAATCTAGTGTTGTATTTAAAAGGATTGCATGTTTGCACGCTATTTAGTAGCAGATTATTTTAATACAAGTACTATATAATTTTCATAATTGAATGTAAAGTTTTCCTTAAACATTATCTACATATTAACAAAAGTTGGTCTAATTAATACTGATCAAAATCGTATCTCATACATTTGTAGGTTTGAATCATTATGCAAAATGAAGACTTTATTTGGTCTCCGTTAAGCTCTTAAACCCAACTAACTAAACTTTCTTCTACCAAATATATATATATATATATATATAGAACTCTTGTTCAACACCTTTCCACATCAATTGTACATTCAAATCAAAATAAAAAACTTCCTGTTCTACACTGCTAAAGTTAGAAACATATCTTTCAATGAATTCATCATTTGCATAATTCTCCTTTTGACTCATTGCTGTAAAATTCTTCAAACATTTGGGAATTTCTCCGGATAGACTGTTCGAGGAGAGGTCCAAGAACCGAAGGCTTGTTAAATGACAAATAGCCAGTGGTATGCTTCCAGTGAAGCGATTAATTCTCAAGCTTAACATCCTTAACTCTTTGAATGCATTTCCTATCCAAAAAGGTATTTTCCCTGAGAATCTATTCTCTCCCACATCTAGCATCACTAACTTTGTGCGATTCTTTAAGGACAATGGCAAGTCCCCACTCAATTTATTATTTCGCAAAACCAAAGCTTTAAGTGCCACAAGTGATCCCATAGTGTGAGAAATTTTTCCAGACAAATTATTATTACTCAAATCAAGATATTCTAATGATTTGAAATTTTTCCAATCACAATCAGGAAGACCTGATAAGTGATTGCTTGAAAGATCTAATATGCCCAAACTTTCTGAAGAACTATTAGCACAGGAAAACATAGCAAATGATGAAAACATATTTCTAGATAGATCAACAGATGCGGCTGTTTTGAAAAATGGTGGAATCGAACCTTCAAATTGATTTGAAGCCAAAATTATAAGAGAGTATGCAGTAAACCTTGTTGAGGAATTTGGAATTGTGCCAGTTAAGTTGTTGTACGAAATATTCAAGAAACTCAATTTGGGAGATAGGAACCAAAACCACTCAGGAACTGTATCTGAAAGTCTGGAATTAGAAATATCAAGTCCAGTGAAGGTCTTTTGAGTTCGAAGCCATTTGGGAAACTCTGGACCAAGCTCAGTACAAGACATCAAATATATTGTATCCAATTGAAATGATGGGACCCACAGGGGGCTAAAAGTCAAAGTCAATTCACTGAAAGATAAGTCTAAACACTTTAACTTTGACATATTAGCAACATGTGAGTCAGTGATCACACCTTTCAACTTAGAGTTTGAAGCAAGCAACAAATTTACTAGTTGAGGTGGGAATCTCATATCCCTTGGTATGTCACCATTCAATTGATTGTCAGAAATGGATAAATATCTTAAAGATGAGAATTTTGAAAGGTCAGGTATTGTACCAATGATTTGGTTTAAGGAAAGATCCAATTCTTCCAATGATATAGCACAACCAAACAAGTTATCAATTATCACTGGAAGCTCATTGGTCAAACTATTGTTGTATAGGCTTAAAAAGCATAAGCTGCATGTCTTCCCAAATGTTTCTGGAATTCCACCTTTAATAGAGTTGGAAGAAACATCCAAACTCTCTAGCTGAGGTGGCAGTCTAGAATTTTCAAGCATCCCATTTAATTGATTATCGCCGAGGAGTAAAGTCTTTAAAGAAGAGAATTTTGAGAGATCAGGCAATCCACCAGTGATTTGGTTTCCATCCAAATATAAGTGTTGCAATATCGATCTACACCCTAACAAGTTTTGAATCATCAATGGAAGCTCTTCACTCAACTTGTTGTTGGACAGGTCTAATGAATTTAAGGAACATGTGTCTGGGATTCCACCTTTCAGCTATTCCATTCAATTGATTTCCTGAAAGGTCTAATGATTTCAAAGATGGAAATTTTGAAACATCAGACAATGAGCCTGTAATTTGATTGTCACTTAGATCCAATTCTTGCAAAGTGTAATTGGCACACCCCGAGAGGTTATGAAGAATTGTTGGAAAGTCTACACTTAGACTGACATAAGAAAGGATTAACGTGCTCAAGGTACAAATATTCCCCATGGATTTGAGAAAAGTAGCCAGAATGTTATTTAAAGAGAGATCTAGGATGATAAGAGAAGAGTTGTTGAACTTTGTATGGTCTAGAAAAAATAAATCTTGATCTGAAAGTTGACAGTCCCTTAAGAACAGTTCTCTTAAGTTTGGAAGTTTATTGATAGTTTGCAGCCAGTTATGAGAATGGTTGAGATTAAGTACCCAAGAAAAATCAAGAACGGCTAAAGAAGTGAGATTTGACAGCCATTGAGTATCAGCAAAATTTTCGTAATGAATTTTAAGAGCTTGATTGTACTCAAGATAAAGCTTCTGCAAGCTTGAAAGATTTCCAAGCTGGGAAGGGATTGCACCTTCTAAAAAGTCTTTAGAAAGATCAAGATGATGCAAATTTGAAAGACTTCCTAGCTGAGAATGGATTGCACCTTTTAGATAGTTTTTAGAAAGATCAAGATGATGCAAATTTGAAAGACTTCCAAGTTGAGAAGGGATTGCACCTTCTAGAAAGTTTTCAGAAAGATCAAGATGGTGCAAATTTAAAAGACTTCCAAGTTGATTTGGAATTTTACCAGCAAAAGAATAATAGAGAGATCAAAGCATCTCAGGTTGTGTAAGGTACCAAAGAATTCAGGGATATGACCGTATTTAAAATCATTAAAGCTGATGTTCAAATATCTTAAGTGCTGCAATTCCATCAATGATGATGAGATATTACCTCGTAGAATTGCACGTTCATCATCAGACAAGTAACGCGAGTATTCTTCACCTTGAAGGTAGAGCATTTGGACATGACCAGTTTGGTTACTACAGCGAACACGTTCCCATTGGTAACAATCTCTCTTTTCCTCTTCATTCCCCCATGAAGACAGAAGGCCATAGTCATCCACGAACCCAGCCTTTAAGTCGAGTAGTGCTTGCCTCTCCCTTTTTATGCACCCAACAGCGCTCCATGAATGGGATACAAGGAGCTGAAGCTGAAACTGAAATAGCAACAGAAGCATTGCTTAAAGCAATCTGAGAAAAACTGTATTCATCATCATTCTCTTTAATTATTGGTGAGATAGATTGATGCTATTAAAGGCTACTGTAACCCACATATATATAGAGTCCGAAAGTTGGAACATTCAAGAGTATAATTACAGAAGTTATTATTCATTTCTTTTAGAGAGCAGGGCGCCACAGATTTAGAGCAAGTTGGCGCTGTATAATCAGTCTAAATCATTCGCTTAATAAACTACCACCATTTCATTAGGTGGCCCACAGATTTAGAATAAGACTTAGAAAATTTTATAGATGACTTTAAATTAAATGTATGACGTGACAATTTTTCTTGATACAGAATTTAAGCAAAGAAAAAAAAAAAAGGACTCTCTAATCATTATTATTAATCTCTCAAGTAATAGGGCAAAATTTTCTTTGAACGACATATTTTTATAGCAATTTTAATCAAATGGTACCTAATTAAACAAAATATAATTGACTGGTTTTAGATATTAGGATAAGTGAAAAAAAAATGTTGTGTAGGCTCTAAAAGATAAATAAATTAAAGGATTATTCCGTCACATTTCACCATAATTAGTTAGATATTAGTTACATAAATAAATCTGTTGACAGATATATGAATCCAAAAAGATTTTTGAGAAGAAAAAAGATTTTGAAATTTTTATAAAATTTAAGAAATTAAATGTATAGTTATCTCTTTCTTAAAAATATTGTGTTATGAATACCTCAAACAAAAAGATTTTCTCCCTAAAATAAATTGAAGTGTTGAGTCTTGTGACAAATAGTTTTGTTCTATCAAAGTTAAGAATTTCATTGTTATTATATACCAACTAGTGTTATTATTGGATTACCCGTAAATCACTACCTTTCTTATTGAAAGCGATCTCTGAAAAGTATATAGCGGACCAAGTATCAAAGCATTGATCAAAAGACATAGACTACAATTTCGCCGCAGTTGCCTTCAAAAATTGGTGGCTTAGAAAATTGGGAGCAAAACAACAAATCAAGGAAACTTTGAAAAGTCTTTAAATTTTAAGCAATTCAATTGCATGTTTTGAAGAGTTAGATTGTCTATTTTGCAATGCAGTATATTCAAATACCAATCTTTCCACACCAATTTCTTTCATAACGTATCCTGTACTACAAGTAACTGGATCGTTCATGAAATTAATAGGAAGCCACACATCTCATGGTTGTGGTTGGGAACGACGTGAATTTTTATCAACTGAATCAATATTATAAAATTAACAAATAAGGTCCAAAATGAAAACAGATTGAATAGGACTGAGTAAATCTTCTAGATGGCAACAAATATTACAGACTAGGCTATGGATATCAGGACCTAAAATTTGTCATGCCAAAGATTTCAAGTATTTATACGTAATTATTTTTTTTCTTTTAGCCAATAGAGAGTGAAATTTAAATTTTTTTATTTTTTTATAAGGATATGTATAAAATAAAAGAACCCATTTTAGTGCTTGAACTAACTTTATTGTGAGCATGTGTTGCGTTGATCATAATATAATTTCATATTGCCAGTGATTAGTTTATAATATATAAAGATTACGTAATGCTTAATCAATAATTCTAATAAAGTTAAACAATATGAACTATTAGTTTTACTAATGAAAGCAATCTGAAAACGTACAATATGGGATCAGTAGTAAAGCATTGATCCAAAAACATGGACCACAATTTTTTCAAAGTTGTCATCTAAGAGTTTGTGGTTTAGAAAATTGAGAGAAAAAGTTCAAAAAGAGACCTTGAAAATTTCACAAACTTTAATTAAGTGCATGATAAGGATTTAGGAGCAAAACAACAAACAAAGAGGACTTTGAAAATTCTACAAACTTCAAATAAGTGTATAAACCAAAGTAACCTCTTTCTTCAGGTTTTCTCATGCTGTTCCTTTCAGATGGCTACTACACAAGGTAAGAAGCATAATAACAACATTCATTGTCAAGCATATTTTCCAAATACATAGACCCTAGTCCTTGCACCGTCCCTATCCAAGAGTTAGCACTCTCAAAAATATCTATTAATAAAACAAGAAAGAAGATTTTGAAAATTCTGGTTTTTATTATAAAGCATATTTTCAAAAGATTTTAATTATTTTTATATAATTAAGATATTTTACAATTTTAATGAGGTATTTATTTTTATTTTTCATAGGTTAATTTTAATAAATACTTTATCTATTTATATTATTGGCTATTCATCATAAAAAATTATAAATAAAGTCAATTAACTTTATTAGTAAGTGTAATTCGGTTAAATACTTATTTTAATTTTAAACAAAAAAAGGAATAAAAGAAGAATAAAATTATAAACTTGTCGCATTTTTTTATTTTTAGTTTTTAGTGTATTTTAGAAAATTATTTTCAATGGAAACATTTTCCATTTTGTTAAAATAAATATGTTTTCATCATTTTTATTTTTAATTTTTCATATTGATCATAGATTAAAAAAAAGAAAAAGCTAAACTAAAGCAAAAAAACCCTAAAATATACAGATAATTCAGAGCCTATATTCTTATGATTAAGCCAAAGAATATTCAAGCACTAATTGACCTTTTATCTCTAATTGCATTAACCAATTTGTAGTACAAGTTAAATGAATCCTTCTTGAAATAGAAACCTCACATTACATTTACGATAGATTTCATTATATGCAGAGATGACTAATCTCAACTGATGTAATATATGAAATTTTTCCCGAGGTTTGGTAAAATATCAAGAAATTGATCAGTAGCCTATTGATAGCAACACAACAGAGGATTGATGTATCTTGGGCTATATTGTGAGTATCGTTTTCACTCAAACGCATATTATATTTTATAACATCCGCTCTTTGGTGCAGTAAAGACTCGTTCATGAGGAAAAAGATTAGTAGCAATGCCGTAAAGAGGCCGCTCATACATACTTTAACGTATTTTTTGGTGTAGAATTCAGGCACTAGTGATGACCAACATTCTTGAAGTCTATGGTTATTGATTAATGTAATTTCTTACTTAGAGCTCTTTTTCCATGAATGTAGATGGATATTAATATTTGAGCAACATTACAGCCATAAATATTAATTATTTAACAAAACTTCAAGTGCTTCCATCTTTAACAAAAATTAATACGGAATAACTTATATTCTATTGTATTTATTTTGTTTGCTCCTTTGTAATTATCTTGCCACAATTATAAGGATTACTTTGTAATTAGCTCTATAGTTGATCTCGTAAATCAGCTAGTCAACTTTAAACAAAGAGATGAGTTTGTATGACAAAGAAGTACTTGATTTTTTCATTTGGACCCAAATAAAGTCGTTGCATTAGAGCCATAGAAGACTAATGACTTTTAATAAAATTCCAAAATCAACTTTGAAGTTGTATATAGCTGCTGCAGCACGTTGTCATCAAAGAGTCGGCGACTTAGAAAATTGGGAGCAAAAAAACAGAGAAGGAAGACTTGGAAAATTCTACAGACCTTAATGTTAAGCTCTGGAAGAAAGAGATTGTGTCCCTAGAGTGAATAAAAGGATGAGTTGTATGACATGCAATTGCTCGTCAATTGCCGCAGTAGTCTTATTGCTTTAACGTATCTTTTAGTGTAGAATTTAGGCGCTAGTGACCAAAAGTTCTTTGAAATTATCAACAATGGTGACTCAAAGTCTATGATTATTGATTAATGTCTCTTCTCATTGAGAGCTGTTTTTCAATCTAACGTATTGATTAGGATATTATCAATATGGATGGATATTAATATTTGCCCAACATTATAGACATGGATTCTGGACATGTTGTGTAAATAAGAAATTGACTTAATATGTATTCCTGCTAGATATTTAGTAAAATTTAGATTTTATTTTGTTGATCTGGGTTTTGAGAGTTTTCTCTTGGTCTACCCCGCAAGGATTGGTGATGAGCTATAGGTTAAGTCTTTCTAAACCCAGTAAGATTCCGACTGTTGAAAAGCTGCTCCATATGACTGATCAATAGATTGGGAAGTAATTTTGAAATAAAAGTATTTTAATAATTAGTTTATTTTTTGTATTTCTTTTAAAAGATTTCTACCCCCTCCCCAATTGACGCAATCGGTCTCTTCTATTTTAAGTCTAAGCTTCTATAATAAATTGGAAATAAAATTGTTTGTCTCATTTTCTCTCTAAGGCCTTGTCTCATAGTTAGTTTGATTAATTATACTTTTATTTTATTTTATTCTTTTTTTAGTATTGCTGTGCCTTGAACAATGAATAATATAATCCAAAATTTTATTCTTCTACTTCATTTTTTGGCATCAGTATTTTTAGTATAAATCAATTTGAAATGGAAAAATTGAATTAACGAATATAAAAGTCAAGAATTTACTAGTAGAACCCAGTTTATTTATTTATGAGCAAAGTCTTTCATCTAGTTTTTTGTTATCTTATTATCTTGTGTGTCTTTTTTCAATTTTGTCTACTTATTTTCATTATAAAAGTACAAAACTTTGAAATTTAATTTGGAGCTCTAGAACATAAAAGTAAGAAATCGTTCCTAACACTTAAATATGTTAATAAATATTTAAGTCTCTTAAATATATTGATAAAAATTTAATATCTAAAAGAAAACTTTATTATGAGAAACTATATTTGTTTTGCTAACAATATTTTTATAATAATTTTAAATTTTTAATTAGAGATCTAAATATAAAAAGGAAAAGAAAAGAAAATGGCACCTAATTACACAAAACATAAGTAAATCTTTAACGATATTTCTTATTGAAAGCAATTTCTGAAAAGTAAATAGGGGACCAAGTACCAAAGCATTGATCAAAAGCCATGGATTACAATTCTATCGCAGTTGTTTTGAAAAAAATTAGTGGCTTAGAATATTAGAAGCAAAACAATAAATAAAAGAAACCTTGAAAATTCTTTAGATTTTAAGCAATTCAATTATGTTTTAAAGAATTAGATTATCTATTTATAACCAGAATATTCAAATACCAACCTTTGCACACCAACTTTCTTTTATAACATATCCTGTACAACAAGTAACCGGATCGTTCATGAAATTAATAGGAAATCACAAATCTCATGGCTGTGGTTGAGAGGAATGTGAATTTTTATTAACTGAACCAATAACATAAAATTACATGTATACCCTAACACATATTACAGAGTAGGCTGTGGATACCAGGACCCAGAATTGTTAACGAGTTGCATGGGATTGATGGTATAGGTTAAGTTAATGGGTCACTTGGATGGATAAATGAACCCAAAACCAACTTGAAAAGTAATCTATAAGTTGCTGTCCAAAAATTAGCATCTTTGAAATATCTTCAAAACAAGAAAAGAAGGCTTTTGAAATTTCTATCGACTTTAATTAATTAAAATATATTCCTAAATTTAAAAACCAGAACTCTGTGGTTTGGAATTTTTCATTCCCCCCTTTCAAGATGAAAATAACTGGGGATCATATCTATTACATAAATATGTATATGGTATTGGAATTATAGCATGATATCATAATTTCTTCAAAATTTATCATGCCAAAGATTTCAAATATTTATATAAAATTATTTTTTTTCTTTTCTTTTAGCCAATGGATTGAAATTTAGATTTTTTATTTTATTTTATAAGGATATGTATAAAATAAAAGAACCATTATAGTATTTGAAAAAACTCTACTGTAAGCATGTGTTGAGTTGATTATAATATAATTTCATATTGCCAGTGATTAATTTATAATACACAAAGACCATGTAATGCTTAATTAATAATTCTAATAAAGTTTACATATATATATATATATATATATATAATCTTGTTAAATAATGTGAACTATTAGTTTTACTAATGAAAGCAATCTAAAAACGTACAATATGGGATCATTAGTAAAGCACTGATCCAAAAATATGGATCCCAATTTTTCCAAAGTTGCCATCTAAGAATTTGTGGTTTAGAAAATTGGAGGAAAAAAGACTAAAAATTCTACAAACTTTTAAATAAGTGCATGATAAGAGCTTGTGAGCAAAACAACAAACAAAAAAGACTTTGAAAATTCTACATACTTCAAATAAGTGCGTAAAAAGTAGCCTCTTTCTTTGTTTTTTTCTCATGCAGTCCCTTCCACAAGTTAAGAAGCATAATAACAGACCAAAATAAATTTCTTTATTTTTGGCACCTCTATATTTTCTAATCGCACACCGATACAGTAGAAATATCATTGGAGAGGGAAGGTGTGATTAGTAATTATGAGATGTGTCAAAAGAATTTACTAAAATATCATTCTTAAGAACATAGCAACTATAATAGAAATCAGCCATTAGGACAAAGATCTCAGCATTTATGTTTGACAATGAAGAGAGAGTGAAGTCAAAGATTGATGTAAATTATCAAAGGAGTGTCCGTTCCTGTTAGAGTTTAAAGGCAAGGAGTTTGAAATTGTTGTTGTGCTCTTAAAGCATTATAAGACTCGAACTTTGTTTTGTGTGGTTTGAGAAAAACCTCTCAAAATCAAATAGTAAAACATGTGTAACATCCATTAATTATTTACCTTACTATCAAAATTGGCTACTGCACTCACTTTTTGTCTCAACATTTACTTTTGCATGGGTAGGAATGTTGCTCCTTGGATACAATAAGGGCGCCCCTACTAAAAAAAAAAAAACTTTTAAAATCAGTTAAAAAAAGTTTTTAAAATCATTTTCTATACCAATTTAAAATCAAACCAGGTAAAAAGTCCAACTTTTAAAATCGGTTGCCCAAGCTAACCAATTTAATAGGTTTTATAAATATTTGAAATAATTCAAAATCAGTCGACCAGATAAAACCGACTTCTTATTTTGTTTCTTATTAATTTTTTTTATTTTAATTACTTACAAAATCGTATAGAGTTTTAATAAATTTTAATATATAAAAGATTTTATAAAATCAGTTAACAAAAGAAACCGATTTTATAAGTTTTTTCTTATTAATTTTTTTATTTTTTAATTATTTAAATCACTTACAAAATCAGTTTGTATTAAGGAATTTTAAAAGTTTTATTCTAATTTAAATTTAGAAAATATCAACATTTAAGATTGGTTAATTATTAACAAATTTTAAAAATACATTTAAAATTGATTTATTTGCAACTGATTTTAAAATATTTGTACAAAATTTTAAAAATGACATCGCATTTTTCTCAAATGATTATTTTTCAACCAATTTTAAATTCAGTTTTTACTTCCTATTTTTGTACTAATGAGCATAGGGGTTAAGAAAAGAACCAACTACGTTTGGGTGGGTTTCAATTGTATGTTTTCATTTTAGTAATAATGGATTAGAACAGAAAAATTTAAATGGTACCACAAGAAATGCCCCAAATTTATTAGTAACCTATTGGTAGCAAAGTCCATTACTGAGAGACCTCTTTGCCAGCACATTGGGCCTCCCTTATTGGTGATAGCAACAAGCGTCTCTCATTACTTCTGGGTTACACCGGAAAGCATATTCATACATCTCAATAATGAGTTTTTGTCATTAGTGTTAATAACTCACTCCACTAACGCCATCTATCAAAAAAGAAAAAAGAATATAGAAATTTTTTTATCATTCCTTCACCAGTTCAAACCGTGGGAGAAGGAATAACTTGGAAAGGCAGCTATTCTAGTACAGTGAACTGTTTCCTTTAACCATTAAGAGTGGGCCATTAAAATGGTAATGATTGGTGCTTAAACTGTTACGTTTGTAAGTATGCTTGTTATCTATAGAGTATGGGTGTTAGTTATTTGCCAGAACTTTCCAGTTTTTAGGGAAGAAGTCTACAATCACCCGAATGAATTAAAAGATAAAGTGCTTTTTTCGAACAAGAAAGAGATGAAGGAAATGTAATTACAGTAGAATAGAAATTGAAGAATTAAGGAGAGAGAAGACTAGTGAAGGAATTTGTAGAGGTTCGGCTCCAATCCAAACCTACATTCTTTTGCTCAAGCCACTCTCGAGTTATCTATTATTGGGCACTTTGTAAGCCTTTACATGAGAGTGATCACACACTTATTTTCTAAAAGGATTTTAGAGAAAGAACCTTGTTTTATAAGAAGATAGAAAATCTACATCTCTTTTGAGAGTATTGAATCATAAGGGCAATATATTCTTGAATAAAAGGCAAAGGAAGCTTAGAATTGCGATGAACTATTTTGGTATCTGCTCTTTTGCCTTGAAGTCTTCTTGTTGGCAGCCACAATTGAGTATCACTCTTTAAGGTCTAATGGAATTCTGAAGCCGTTTACTGGTTTCAATTGAAGTTGCTGACTTATTTTTTATATCCCAATAAGAAGTATCTCTCCAATTTGAAATATTTGCAACTCAAAACACACATCATATAATTTTGTTATAATTACACAGTAAAACTACATTACAATGTCATATTATTATATTCACAAAATAGATGCATGATATAAAGTTGTTGTTTCCATTCGAAAAAAAAGCCATTACTGCTATATATATTCCACATAAAATTTGTATACTTTAATAATTTTCATTACTAATAAGCTGAAATTTGAAATCATTCCTATGCGTACAAGCAAATATTCTTTGTCTGCGCACAATGGCATAAAGGCATAGAAAACATTTCCCCGCCAAATTACTTTTGTAATAATATTAGCAACATTTCTGTTTTGTGGAAATTGTTTATAAATAAGCCATTAATAAAACTAAAATGATTTTAGAATTTAAGGATCACAATCACTCAAATGAATGAAGAAAATTAATACTATATAATAACATTCATGTTCTTATTAAGGAACACTTATCAGTTATGATCAATTAACTCATATTAATTGCATCTTTTTCTTCTATAAATAATAATTGTTGTTTTTACTAGAGTTTCAAGTTGGATTTTAAGTTGTCTACAGAAGTAGTCAATGAATTAATATGTTCTCCTGCAGGAAAAGGAAATGAAAGAGGGAGGTGAGTGTGGAAATCTACACTGACACTCAAGGATAAGACGGGATTGAGGCTTTTTATAGCTCAGCCGTTTAAGGATGAGACGGTCTTGAACCCAGTATGAAGAAGCTGCCCAGATTGTATGGGGAGTTGAACCACCAAGCTACACCTTCAATTTTTAGGAAGTTAATTTCTCTCTATTATCAATTTATATCAGATAGTTGATTAGATTTACCCCACATTCTATTTAGTTAGTGTGGTTTTGCTCCATTTACAGTCCAAATTGGTGAAATTGCTTCGATATCAGATCGAGTAATAGTGTCCAGGCTCTTCAACAGCACAATTAAGAAGCTTTCAAAAGTAACTCATGAGGCCAGCAAAGGAGACAATTCCAAAACTTTAGCTCTGTGCAGATTGATGATTCATCAATTGGCCGCTGGTGAGAAGGTTTGGAAGATTTGAAGTGATCTCTTCCTCTCATTTGCTTTTGTGTATAGCAATGGTTATAATTAGTGCAAATTGGAAACTGATATTATTTCTAACATCACAAATACATAGAATCTATGAATAAGGTACATCTAGCTAAAATACTCAAGATGAAAGCTTTATTCCTCAAATTAAAGAAATTGAAACACATTTTTTTCTTCTTTTTTTTTTGGGATTTTCATGGGAAGGTACCTCTTTCTAGATGATCTTAAAGGTACAACCCTTATTGACCTAATGCTGGAAAAATATCCAGGAATAAGAACCTTAGCTAGCTTGAATAAACCTATTGCATCCTTACCATCAAGCTAAACCTTTAAATTATTGAAATATAGATTTTAATTTGCTCAACACAATATATTGTTGGATGAGTTGAGATTTTTCTATCCGACGGAGAACCATTATGTCTAATCGGAATGTGGAGGTAGGCAACCCCCCTTGCAGGGCGCTGGTTTAGGCTTGGGACATTGACGATTTTTCGGATCACATCCAGAGTTTACAGGCCCTGATTTACTTTGTGGTGGTTCTGGTGTTGGTTTGGGAAGGCATTCACTTTGGCTGACGCCACATTCAGCACCTCCAGGTGGGTGAACAAAATCAACAAACCCATCCAAACGCTTCTCAGTATTGGCATACTTATCTCCTGCATTATCAATTCAGAGTTCAGAATGATGAGAAAAGAAAAAACCAAGCGAAACCAATCAAGGATATAAATGTACATGAAGTAACACAATTACCATTATGGGTCACCACTCGAGCAAAAGTTGTAGAGGAGAAGAAGATGATGGAGGCAAAAACTAAGAATGTAACAAGAATGGTTTTCATGATTTGAGAATATTATAACTTGAGATAGAATTGATTGATCAATTTGCCTTGTGCATGCATACTCTAGGCCATAATGTATTTATAGTGTCAGGGTAAATAGAGAGAATAAAAGATGCCAAATGAGGGATGGATTTCGTTTTCTTACTCAAGTTGTCAACATTGGCGGGCCGTTATCAAGCACTTTCCATGAAGGTTCCATGTCCAAGTATTAAATTATGGGTAAAGAGTAAGGAAAATTATATCAATTATATCACAATATGAACAAGAAACAACTTACTTTTCCCCTATGAGGATGTAATATAGTGTATTTTATGAAAGCTATGAGATGAATTGTATTTATTTTGGAGTAAATATATATTTTTAGTTACTCATACTTAAAATTCTATTCAATTTCGTTTTTTACACTTCAAAATTTCTATCACTTTCGTTCTTTAATTAAACTTGTCAAATTTATTAATTTAATCCTTACACTTCAAAAATATTGATAGATTCAAGGAACCAAATCGATATGAATTTTGAAGTGTGAGGAACAAAATTAATTAAGGTTTCAAGCATGAGGAGCCAAATTAATAAATTCAAAGTATAAAGAACCAAGTTAATTAAAGTTTCAAGTGTAAGAGACCAAAATATGTATTTATTCTTTATGTTATTTCTTCATGTGAAAGAAACTCCAAAGTTTCCTTCCTAGTTGAACTTATACGTGGAAGTGTGTTTATGGATTGTACAGAAAATTGTGTTGTGACTTACATTGGGTGGCTTGTTCTTTGAAATATTTACCACAACACCAATTTCAACACATTTTAAAAAGAACATAGTTTAGTAGGGATTGGTATAATGTATTATGTAAGTCACTTGGTGAACCACATTTATTTTATCCCTTTTTAAAAGAATCTTCGAAGTGGAGAGATCTTGCAGTGTTTGCTTCAAAAGGAGGGGAGGGGTCTCTCCTTGTTTGGTTTGTAAGTGAAGAGGAGGGAAGGGAAGGGAATGAGTAAATTTCCTATCATAATCTTATAAGTGAGAAAGAAAGATAAAACACTTGCATATTTTTGTCAAAAATGTGCAAACATTTCTCACCCCTCTAAGACTCCAATTTTGGGGGTGAAGAAATCCATCCCCTCCCCTTCTAAAATTTGAACCAAACAAGCTATTTCGTAAAAAACCCCTTTCCTCCCCTCGAAAACCCCTACCAAACACTGCAGGGAAGATGCCAAATGAGTGATGGAGTTTTGTTTTCTTACTCAAAATTTCAACATTGCTGTGCAATAATTAAGAAAGCCTGTCTTTGAAGGTTCAGTATCACGAGTATTGATTATAAAATGGGTGATGGAATGACAATTAACATACTAAAGACACAACAATGGAGACAAGTAGGCAGCTTGTTCTTCTTATTTTGTTTTCCTACTCAAGATTCAAGATTGGCATGCCGTGTGCAATAAGATGTCTTTTCAGGTTCAGTATGAAGGACTGTCCTTGAAGGTTCCATGCGCAGGGGTTAAATTATGGGGGAAAGAGTAAGGAAAATCATACCACGATATGACCAAGAAACAATTTATTTTTCTCTGATGAGGATGTACTTTCATTTCTTTTATATTCCTTGATAAGAAAGAAACATCAAAGTTTCCTTCCTAATTTATCTTTATCATTTAGAAGTCTGTTTTTGTATTGTACAGGAAACTAACTGTCATGACTCATTAGAAAAAAGGTAGTGCAGTAGCATCTGTATAATGTGTTCTGTAAGTCACGCGGTGGACCATATTGATTTGATTCCTTTCTGAAAGAATTTTTAAAGTGCAGAGAAGGAAAGATGGCAAATGAATGGTGGAATGACATTAATAAATTAAGCACACATCAATAGTGATATGTGGACCACTTCTTGTTTTGTTTTCTTACAGAAATCTTCAACATTAATTGGTGTGCAATAAGAAAGCCTGTCGTCACGGGCACTGTCCTTGAAAATAAGAAGTCTGTTCATGTATTGTACAGGAAACTTTTTGGTATTTGAATAATTATTATAACTCAGATCTCTGACTCATAGTTGACTTGTGCTTGGCCAATATACCCAGTGACCTCGCAAGGGCCCCTACATGCTGGATTCCATGAGGCGGCGTCTTTGACTCACTTGTGCTTGGCCAATACACCAAGTGACCTCACAAGGGCCGCCCCTTACCAAGTGACATCACAAGGGCCAAGGGCCGTCTCTACACCCCTCTTTGACTCCAATAACTCATTGGGGAAAGTTATACGCATACCTTGTTAGGCATGTCTCAATGTACACTCTTTGATTTTAGTTTATTTATATAGATAAAATTATAAATAAAAAAAAGAAAAATATAAAAAAATATAAAAATAGGTGTAGATATATAGATATGTAACACATCTCATCCTCATCACCCACAAATACAGAGTTCAAATTGATTATCTCCTACTCAATTTTTGAAGAATATAAAAAAGTCATTAAAGCAGTAGCTAGGTTTTAGATACATAGCAGTGATACAAATAGGGATATTTATAGCTATTGTTTACAGTGGCATTCTTGTAAATATCAACCAACTTTTGATGGGTTGGTTACTCATTTTGGTCCCTTTGATTATGGGCCAAATTAAATCCATATTAATTATATCTCTTCTTGTAACACTAATGTTAATATGAATTTTTTCTCTTTTGTGATAACCAATTGAGGAGAGTTAAAAAGTTCTTAACAATAATTAAAAATTACTTGCTTTAAAATTTCATAGTTTCAATTTTGTACTAACCTAAATACTAGAAAAGAGTAAAAGCACTTACCTCCTAACCATTAAGCTACTCATTGATATTTAGCCACAGTGATTACTAATATCACGTACATAACATCGATTAAATCGTACAAGAACCAAAATATGTATATCTGCAAGAATGGTTGGCTGCTATGGAGCTAAAGATTCCACCATAGTGTCATGCAAGTTTGCTTTGTAGTGTATTGAAATTCACCTGTCATTTCCGTGCACATTTAAGTTATTAGTTTCCTTCTGATATGACATTTATTTGTGAGACAAAGATCGAGATCCATAGATATAGTGTTGCAAACCTTATAAGAAGATTTAATTGTTAATACACATTTAAGTACCTACTTTTACGTCTGACCATTTTTCTGCTGCCATTCTTTTCCTTGTATAGATTTCTTCCCTTGCCGGAAAGTGATTGAAAGTGCAAGTAAATAAATTCGAGAAGAGGGTGAATAGGACTATAAAAAATTTTGCAATCAAATTTATATTTTCAGAATCAAGCAAAAAAAGATAAGCTTGATTATATGCAACAAAAGCTTGATTTCAGAAAACTCAGAGTTTAAAAAACATGAAGCAATTTCTCACAGCATGCGGAATTTATATATACTAAAGGATAAATATGCTGAAATCAAAGAGAATAAGGAAGAGAATTTGCACAGCGATTTATAGTGGTTCGATCTATCAAAGACCTACATTCACTCCTCTCAAATATCCTTGAGAGAGTTAGCTTCACTATCCAAGCTGGTTTACTGGCTTCCAGCTGCTTTCTACAAATGTGCAGAAATCAAGCACAACCAAACAGGAATCAAGCACAACGGCTAAAAGCTTGGTTTTACCAGGAGTACCAAAAACCCTTACAAATGACTATGTCTCCAAAGTTTATAGGATAATAAAAACCTATTGCTTGGTTTTCATGGATAACCAAAAACCTTTATAATAAAGTTTGAAGTTGTGGAAATCTAGCTTAATATATGCTGCTTGATTCAGCTAATATACCAGTAAGCTTGATGCACTTAAACAATATTCCAAGTGAGAATGAAGTGCACGAAAATGAGGAGCGGAAGATGAAATCGTGAGAGCTCTTGAAGAATAAGCAAATAAACCTTTTTAATCTCTCTTTATCTCCTCTTCCTTTGAGGCTCTTCTCCATTTTTATAGCAGCTTCAAAATATGATTGTTGAGACTTATTTATTACAGCTCCATGCCTTGTCATTCTTCATGCCTGAAAAGCTTGTAAGATAATTTGAGTAGAATACATCATAATAGATTAAGCTTGATATCTGTTATTGCATGAGAATGGTAACTTTGGATTGTCAAAGTTAGAAAGGCCCAACGGCTCTTTCCCTTTGCTGATTTCACGTCACCCAAAGCTGCAGAGAAGGATTGTATTTTGTTGGCTAGTGTGAAACTTTAAAGATACATTCATTTTGTTGACACAAGAAGCCAAGAAACATATTTTTCTCTACTGCATATATGCTGCCCATGTCATGCTGACTTTGTCCTATGACCTTTGCATAGGAGGTAGAGATTGATAAAAGCCTGTGTTCCTTTTTATTGAGAAGCCTAATATTTTAGAGGCTTGCATTTTGTCATATGTGATACACCCAATGAAGCGAGAGAAGCATGCAAGCTATGTGTCTTATTCATGGACCCCAAGAAAAAAGATAGTTCACATTTTGTCCTCACGTGAAGCCATAACCCTCTTCCACAAGTGGCTACACTTTAGGTATTACCCACCGGGTATTTCACAGTGCCCTTAAGACACTCTTCCAAATGTATTCACGCTCCAAGGTTGTATGCTTAGGTTTTCATGCTGCAACTACAAAAGTTGTCATGCTAGGATGTCCTCCTTTGACCTTGATAAAATAATATAGTTGCTGCACAAGGTCATACCTTTTGGAATACTACACACATGCACCAATGTTAAAACATAAACATGATAGAGGCAATTTTGGAGACCAACACAAAAGTGGTTTTCAAAAAGATTTCCAAAATAAAATTATTTAATGTAATCAAAAATTATTTTTAACATCAAAATCAATACAAAATTAGCCCTTGAACTAACAGTGCTCTTTGTTTGATTGCTGCCACAGCATTCTATGCAGAGTATCTTCTATTCTACTTCCACACTTTCCTCGTCGTCGTTATTGGACTTTGCATTTTATCTTCAATTGCAGGAGCCCTTTTGCCAACAAGCTTCCCCGTTGATTTATGGCCCCATGCTACCAGATGGTTGCTGCTTTAGAGATAGCAATATCACTTCCCATTCCACTCAAAGTGAGGTTCGTGGTGAATTGCTTGCATACTTTCAGCTCTTTGTGGCGGTCCTCGTCGTCCTCGTGGGTACTGTAGCTTCCTACGGCTTTGCATCTTCAAGATATGAGCATTCTGATATCAAGAGCTCGCATTCAATTCAATGTTGCTCAACTCCATTTCTTTCCTCTCATGACATTGATTGATATATCTTGGTAGACTATGTTCTTATATAGCATATTGTTACTAGAGAAACAGATAATAGAAGAGAAAGGGAAGGAAAATAAGAGAGAGAAACATATGTAGACTTCCCGAAAAATGCATTTTAGCAAAGTTTTACCCATTTTCTTTCAGTTAGATTTGAATATAGATTTGAAAACTATCATTTCAAAAATAAAAATTCAAAACTAACCGCGTTGAGTAACATTATAATAGAAAATAATTTATTTACACCTAATAGCCTTCAACGGTCCAAACTCCAGGAGATTAAAATAAAAAATTAGTGCAAACTCCAAATTAATCATTATCCATAAAGATATGCTCTTTAAAATATATATTAGACTTTGTTATAGGCAATCCTTTTATATGTCCACAATAAAAATCAATGGAAATTAGTAATATTTTTACAGTTAATGCCATATTTATTTTAGAAAAAAAAAAAGTTTAAGGTCAGAAAGAAGTCTATCCTGAGTGAGTGTAATTTGTAGTTTAACTACTAAAGGACACGACTTAGATTCAATTTATATAGAACTGAAAGCGGACAATAAAAAAAAAAAAAAAAAATCCTAGCTCCTAGGAACACAATTATTTTCATTCACAAAAAAAGACCTCGCAGAATGCATAGATTATAGGAAGAGAATCCACTGAATTTCAGATCATTCATATAACAGTAGATTTTTTTATTACAATTAGCAGTCTTACCTTCAATATTTTCCCTATTGATGCGTCCAAGAAATCAGGCAATGACAGCAGTCGTAATGTATGACCCTGTTAAGGAAAATGCATAAATTTTATTGGATGATTTTTTTTGCAGTTTTTGCCGGGGGGTGGGTGTTAGAGAAAGAGAGAACAATATAACATAGAGCTTCTTGCTCACCGTAGGTGCAGTATCAAATACTGTTTGAATGAACATGCTATACTCCTGTGATTCAAGAAATTGGATCACCTGGAAAAGGTTCTAAATCATTAAGCTGGCACCATAAAGGACAAATTACACCAAATACCATTATTACCAACAACAAAATAAAACCAAAGCACATAGAAATACATGCCTTGGAAATTGCAATGGCTTCATCCAGTCCAGGAGGAGGTGTATCCAGTAGCTCTCCCAACTTTTGCAATTGAAAGAAACAACAACCAATCTTAGAGAGGCAGGTTATTAAGGACACAGAAGCAATTAAATTCTACTATTTCTTTATTTTATTTGTTTCATTTGTACTTTTATTAACTTAATCTGTTTACACAGGAACTTCTACCATAAGATTAAATATTTCTGAAAATGAATTTTCCTTAAAAACATGCCAAAGTTGATACTTGAAATAGATCTGGTTCAGCGACTATTAAGCAATAAGGCTGCAAACTCCAAATTGTGACAATCTAGGAAAGACAATTGAAGTTATGAAACATTATACAACTTCTACACAGACTAACGAAGCTATCACGACTTTTTGAACTAGCTCTCGTTAAAGATGCAAGCAATTAACCAACGAAGAATGAATCCGTCCCTCCAGGGGCAGAGAACCCATTGCTATCTCAGCTGTGTTACCAAAGGCTCTGGGGAAGTTGGAACAGAAGAACATTCATCTTGAAGTGGGCTTACTACTCGGATCAAGATCATGTGATTCTCTAAATTTTTATATATTATCTTAAATAAGGATTATCTTTCAGATAGACCTTTGAGATGAGAATGGAGTTACTTCAACAAAAAAGTATTAAAATATTCCACATGATATATTATGAACCATTTGATGATGTACATTTAAATGTTGTAGAGTGCAAGAGACAAAAATTCTGCAACAAGAACCAAAAGTCTTCTTGAGTTCGTGATCGTCTGTCTATATACATCCTGCAAGTCCCCTTTTTTTTATTGGTGAGGTCCTGCAAGTCCCTATTTATAGGAGGGAATACTTTCATTCATTTACAAAAAAACAACATTCTTTTATGGTTATATTCTAACTATAATTCTACAACATTAATCTATCCACCCACTTAATGGCACTTTACATTCCAAAGAATCCTATACTATTGGCTACGTGTATGAGGAATACAGAAGATTAATGGCATGTGGAGTGCAGAGTTATAATCCTAGTCAATAAGCTTTTTGAAAGTGCAAGTAAATATGTCTTAGAGGGGGTGAATAGGACAATTAAAAATTTTCGCGGAATAAACTGTTAGTTTATAGAATCAAGCACAATATAAAAACTTGGTTTCAAACAGTATAAGGTTGATTACAAAAACTTCACAGTTTTTAAGCGTGACAAATCAGAGTTTAATATTAAGCAAAAATAATATACTAGCAGAAAAATATAACCTAAATATAAAAAGTGTAGGGAAGAGAAATTGCTCAGTTATTTATAGTGGTTCGGTCATAACAAGATTTACACCCACTCCTCTCAAAATCCTTTGAGAGAGTTATCTCCACTATGTTCTCTGGTTTACAGGATGCCAACACCTTTTACAGCTTCTTGAAATATAGTAGAAGACTTACGTTTGGTTTTTTAGGCTCACCAAAAACCCTTACAATAGACTGTCTCTAAAAGACTATTTCTATGCTGGTTTAGAGGATGCCAGCAACCTCTGCTTGGTTTTCTAGGCTAACCACAAACCTTCTACAGCTCAGACTATGTCTCAACAAACTGTGTCTATCTCTTTCTCAGGGTTACAAAACAGATAATAAGGCACTACAACCTTTATACAGAGTTTAGAAAATATGAAGTTATGTAGTACAGATTTTGTTGCTAGATCAATAGATTTCCCAGTATGACTCAATGCACCAGAAATATATCCTAAGTGAAAGAGTAGTGCATGAAAATGAAGAGAGGAAGATAAAACCTTGAGAGCTCTTGACAGAATATGTAAATGAACTTTTGTACTCTCTCTTCTACTTGTTTTCTTTGAGGCTTCTCTCTCCTCTTATATAGACTTTAGAAATATGACTGTTGGAGGTATCATCATTTTAAATATAGCTGTTGGAAATATTATCATATCAATATGGGTGGATCTGCAGCTTTACGTGGCTCTAGATAACATGCTTCATTCTTGGACAGTGTGCAACAGTTGTTAGTAGCTTTTTGCAGCCCCCTATAATAGGTTGTACCTTTTCTGACAAAGTGTACTCTTAGCAGCAATGTTTAATAGCAGCTTTTCTGGAACCCATGCCATGCTGGCTTGATTCTACAATACGTTTTACTTTTTGTGCTTGATTTCTGACAAAGTGTGTTGTTGACAGTAATAATTATTAACAGCTTTTCTAGAGCCCCATGCCATGCTGTTGTAGTTTCGTGTCCCAATAAAGTGAGCTATTATTGCATTGTCCAATGGGTTTAGTTGTTAACCCATAATTAACACTAAAGAGACCAACAAAGCATTTAATAGCCTTGGACTTTGCTACACACGTGAAGCTAGCGTACTCAAGTCTGCAGTAGCTGCAAATTTACTTTTCCCATGCCAAGTTGACTTTGTAAAATGAAAAAGAGAAGGTTCTGCTACTGTTGTATAATGAATCGAGTGAAGATATACAATATTTTCAAATCTGTACTACTGCAGTTTTCTTTCCCAATGCAAGGGATAAAAAATTATTTATTTTAAATGCTAGTTGACTTTGTAATACTTTTTCCCATTAAAAAGTTTAGAGTGACAAAAATACTTATTATTTTGGTTAAAGTAACTAAAACATTTAGAATCCAAAAAATATCATAAACTATATATTTTGTAATATAAATTTTTGACATACTTAACAAACCTAAAAAATATTTTTCTCATCAAAATCTATTAAGGGTTTGTTAAAAAATCCCTTGAGCTAACATTCTCCCCCTTTTTGATGATGACAAATATTTTGAGATTTGCAAAAAAAAAAAATTTCTCCCCCTAAAATCATGCTTCTCCAAAATAATTTTCAAGAAAATTTTAGTATATATATAGATGTAAAAACATGATAAAAACTTTTCAAAAACTCCTCCTCAAACTAATATAGTTTGATTTTCAAAAATAAGCAACAGTAATAGTCAATTAAGCATAATCCAAATAATCCAGCAGATGTAGTTGATCAAACACATATTAATATGTCACATATCCAGAATCACCAACATGTCAAATCTCAAGACTTCTCCCCCTTTGTCACAACAAAAAGAGGAGAATATCCATATGATCTAGAATTGTCTCAGCAGTTATCAAGCACAAAAATATTTAAGTACTTGAAGGTGAAGAAATCATACCTAGCTCACTTCTTAAGATGCAAAATCTTTCTTCAGCTAATGGTTTGGTGAAAATGTCTGCAATTTACTCTTCAGTGTTTATGAAGTGAAGCTTTATATTCTTTTTTAGTACGTGATCTCTTAAAAAGTGATGTTTGATATCGATATGCTTAGTTTTGGCATGTTGTACTGGATTCTTGGCAATGTTGATAGCACTTGTATTATCGGACAAAATTGGTGTACATTCTTGGATGATTCTGTAGTTTCTCAATTGTTGTTTCATCCATAGAATTTTTGCACAACATTGTCCAACTGCAATATACTCAGATTCAACAGTAGATATTGATACACTTGATTGTTTTTTACATTGCCAGTTCACTAAGGAGTTGTCAGAAATTGGCATCCACCACTTGTGCTCTTTCGATCAATCAAGCATCCAGCATGGTCCGAATCTGTGTATCCTACCAAGTTAAAATAGTTATTCTTTCGATACCATAGTCTAACATCTTCAGTTTTAGCCAAGTATCTGATTATTCTTTTGAGACCTTATAAATGAGGTTCTTTAGGCTTAACTTGAAATCTTACACAACAATGTACGCTGTATAAAATATCTAGTCTGCTTGCAGTAAGATAAAGTAGTGATCCTATCATGCCTCTGTGTAGCTTCTGATTAACATCTTTAGCTACATCTTCTAATGTAAGCTTGGTTGTCGTGGCCATAGGTGTTGGCATTCCCTTTGCATTTTCCATTCCATACTTCTTGATTAACTCTTTGATATATTTTGATTGGTGAATAAAGATGCCATTTGAGAGTTGCTTGATTTGAAGTCTAAGAAACAATGTTAATTCTCCCATCATGCTCATTTCAAATTCACCTTTCATTAGCTTCTCAAAATCCTTGCACAAAAACTCATTAGTAGCACCAAATATAATATGATCAACATAAATTTGTACAATAAGGATATCATCCTCAAATGTTCTAGTAAAAAGAGTAGTATCAACTTTTCCTTTTGAAAAGTCATTTTTCAGCAAGAATGTACTTAGCCTTTCATACCAAGCTCTTAGAGCTTGTTTGAAACCATAAAGAGCTTTAGATAACTTGCAAACATGATTTGGAAAATCCTCATTTTCAAAGCCTGGAGGTTGTCTAACATAGACTTTCTCATTAATAAAACCATTCAAGAAAGCACTTTTCACATCCATTTGAAGAACTTTGAAATTTTTGTAACATCATAAGCAAGCATAATGCGAATAGCTTCAAGTCTAGCTACTGGAGCAAAGGTTTCATCAAAATCAATACTTCTTGTTGACTATACCCTTAAGCTACCAATCTTGCATTGTTTCTTACCATTTTTCCTTGCTCATCCAGCTTGTTTCAAAACACCCATTTTGTTCCAATAACATCTTGATGCTTGGGTGGTGGAACAAGCTTCCAAACTTTATTTCTTTCAAATTGATTAAGCTCTTCTTGCATAGCCATGATCCATGATTCATCTTCAAGAACTTCATCAACCTTCTTGGGTTCAACTAGTGAAATGAAGCACGCATCTGTAACTTGATTTCTGGTTGAAGCTCTAGTCTTCATTCCTTCATTTATATCTCCAATCACATCATCAAGCTTATGATCTCGTTGTACTTGTTGTTTGTATGGAACATTATCTTTGTTTGATGGTTCTTCAGGTTGTATAAAGACTTGATCAGCTTCAATGTTTTGATTTGAATAGGTATATCGTTTAAATTTTGATTTTGATTAGAAAAACCTGATTCCTACAAATCAAGATTTTTCCTCAAAAGCAACTTTGCTTATGGGAACACAGTTAGATTCATCAAATACAATATGCTTTCCTCCACTAATCCAGTTCGCTTATTATAAACTCTATAAGCTTTACTTGTTAAAGAGTAGCCTAAAAATATACCTTCATCCAATTTGGCATCAAACTTGCCCAAAACAATTTTACCATTGTTATAAATGTAACAGATGCAACCAAAAGCACGAAAATAACTCACATTAGGCTTCTTTCCTTTCCATAGCTCATACGGAGTTTTCTTTAAAATAGGCCTAATCAAGCATCTATTAAGGATATAACAAGCTGTATTTACAGCTTCAACCCAAAAATGTTTTGCAACATTATTTTCACAAAGCATGGTTCTTGCCATTTCAACTAATGTTCTATTTTTTCTTTCAACAACCCCATTTTGTTAAGGTGTTCTAGGAGAGGAGAAATTGTGGTGGATTCTATGATTTTCACAGAAATCTTTAAAAGCTTGATTTTTAAATTCTCCACCATGATCACTCCTAATAAAACAAATTTTCAAATTTGTCTCATTTTTAACTCTTAAAAACTTTTTGAAAACATTAACAGTTTCTTCCTTGTAAGCCAAGAAGTATACCCAAGTAAATCTAGAATAATCATCAATAATAACAAAACCATATCTTTTTCCTCCTATGCTCAAAGTTGACATAGGTCCAAACAAGTCCATATGAAGGAGTTCAAGTATTCTTTTAGTAGATAGCTCTTTCTTATTTTTAAAAAAAGATTTTGTCTGCTTTTCCATTTAACATGCAGCACAAATATTATCTTTTTCGAAATGAAGTTCAGGCAATCTAGAAACAAGTTTATTTTTAGACAGTTTTGAAGTAAGCTGCATATGGGCATGACCAAGTCGTCTAAGCCGTAAAGAAACATTTTCAACTTAGGAAACTAGACAAGTTTCATTTTTGAAAGAAAAATCACAGTTGAACACTTTATAAATATTTGAGCTTCTATAACCTTCAAATATTTGAGCATTTGGATGATTCAAAACATACCTTATAACTGAGGTCACAAAGTTGACTTATGCTCATTAATTTGTACTTCAAGCCCTTCACATAGTAGACATCATTCACAATAAGATTTGAGGTGGGCTTGATTTTTCCTATGTCAAGTATTCTTCTTTTGCTATTATCTCCAAATCACACGCTTCCCATATCTTGTTCTTGGAGTTCTACGAACATTTCTTTGTTCCATGTCATGCAGTGTGAAGGTATCAGCTCCCTTTCTTTGACATATGCAGTTTCTTTCATGTGGATAATCAAGCTTAGGTACCCATGCTTTCATGGGTCCTTGGGGTTTAATGACACAAATATTTTTAGGAACTCAAATCTGTTTATATCTCTTCACATTCTTCTTGTAGTTACACTGATAGGCATGATGACCAGCCTTATTACAGTAATTACAAGTAGTTTGTGAAAGGTTAGTTTTCAAAAATAAATTTTCATATCCCAAACCATTTTTTCAGCAAGCTATATAAATCATGCTTCTGCATGCCTACTAATTTATCAAGATTCTATTTTCCTTTAACAAAATTTGCTAAATCATTTGAAAGCTCGTCAAGCTTAATTTTTAAAGATTCATTTTCTAAAAGGTGTTTTTCAGACATATTTTCTTTTTGTTTTAAATCCTCAATAAGTACTTTGTCTTTCTCAAAAATAAGACGAATTTCATCAAGTTCCATTTCAAGAGCCTTGATTTTTTCTTTTCTTGAAGAAAGTTTAGAAAGAAGCTTTCCAACAGTTTCAGTAAGCTCATCGTATGCATTAGATAAATCATCATAAGATAAGGGTTGATCACTTACCTCATCTTTAGAATCACTCTCATCTGACATGGCCATGAGACAAATTTCTTCTTCACTATCACTTGATGAAGTGTCCTCATCACTCCATGCAGCATATGCCCTTTTGGTGTTCTTTTTGAAGTTCTTTTTTTTCTTCTTTAGACAATCAAGCACTTTGTGTCCAGGTTTTCCATAACTATAGCAAGTTATGTCATCTTTGTCTTCATCCTTTTTAGACTTATGCTTGTTGTCGTCTCTGTTGTGCTTGTTTTTGAAACCAAGCTTATTATATGAAGCTCGTTTTCGTAATTTCTTTTTCTGCAACAACTTGGCGACTTTTCTGGATAGCAGTGCAACATCACCTTCACTGTCATCCTCTGAGGATGAGGATGTGGCAGATCTTTCTCCTTTTTCTTTCTTTCGGATGCTCTTACCTCCTTCTTCATGGTGATTTCTTGAGCTTCTAATTCTCCTCAGAGCTCCTCAATGGTCAAGTTTGAATTTTTAGTTGTTTGCTTGAGTATGTATCCCTTTGTTTCCCATTTGTCGGAAAGACATTTGATAAGTTTCTTTACTTGCTCCTTTTGAGTAAGATTTCTTCCAAGGAGTTTAAGTTAATTTACAATATGGAGGAATCTTGTGACATATTTTTCTATAGACTCTCCATCTTCCATATGAAATAACTCATACTCACTAGCATATACATCTTTTCTTGATTCTTTCACTACTGATGTACCTTCATGAATACTTTGCAATCTATCCCACATCTCCTTGGCGGTGTTGCAAGCTGAAACTACTTCATACTCCTTCGAACAAACAGCATTTGAGAGCATATATTTGGCTTTCAAGTGTAGTGAAGCCCTTTTTCTTTTCCTCTTCCGTGTAGCTATCAAGCTCCTTTGGAACTCTCACTCCATCTACTTCTTTTGTTGGCTCTTCATAACCGATTTTTATGATGCTTAAGAGATCAAAATGATTTGACCCCATAAACATTTTTATACAGTTTCTCCAGTGGCTGTAGAAAGATCCATTGAAGTATGGTGGGTTGTTACATGAGTTTCCCACTTTGAAATCTTCCATTATCTTGCACAAGCTAGGATCTCAAACTCAAGGATGTTAGTCCAATAACAGAGCACAAGGTTCTGATACCAAATGAAAGTGCAAGTAAATATGTCCTAGAGGGGGTGAATAGGATAATTAAAAAATTTCCCGGAATAAACTATTAGTTTATAGAATCAAGCACAATATAAAAACTTAGTTTCAAACAGTATGAGCTTAATTACAAAAACTTCACAGTTTTTAAGCCTGACAAATCAAAGTTTAATATTAAGTAAAAATAATATACTGGCAGTAAATATAAGCTGAATATAAAAAGTGTAGGGAAGAGAAATTGCTTAACTATTTATAGTGGTTTACTCATAACAAGACCTACATCCACTCCTCTCAAAATCCTTTGAGAGAGTTATCTCCACTATGTTCTCTGGTTCATAGGATGCCAGCACCTTTTACAGCTTCTCGAAATACAGCAGAAGACTTACGCTTGGTTTTTTAGACTCACCAAAAACCCTTATAATAAACTATATCTCTAAAAGACTATGTCTATGCTGGTTTAGAGGATGCCAGCAACTTCTGCTTAGTTTTCTAGGCTAACCACAAACCTTCTACAGCTTAGACTATGTCTCAACAAACTATGTCTATCCCTTTCTCAGGGTTACAAAACAAAGAATAAGGCACTACAACATTTACACAGAGTTTAGAAAAGATGAAGTTATGTAGTACAGATTTGTTGCTAGATCAACAGATTTCCCAGTATGCTTCAGTGCACCAGAAATATATCCCAAGTGAAAGAGTAGTGTACAAAAATGAAGAGAAGAAGATAAAACCTTGAGAGCTCTTGAAAGAATATGTAAGTGAACTTTTGTAATCTCTCTTCTACTTGTTTTCTTTAAGGCTTCTCTCTCCTCTTATATAGACTTCAGAAATATGACTGTTGGAGGTATCACCATTTTAAATATAGCTGTTGGAAATATCATCATATCAATATGGGTGGATTTGCAACTTTACGTGGCTCTAGATAGCATGCTTCATTCTTGGACAGTGTGCAATGGCTATTAGTAGCTTTTTGCATCCCCTTGCAACAGGTTGTACCTTTTTCTGACAAAGTGTACTGTTGGCAGCAATGTTTAATAGCAGCTTTTCTAGAGCCCATGCCATGCTGGCTTAATTTTACAACACGTTTTACTTTTTGTGCTTGATTTCTGAAAAAATGTGATGTTGACAATAATAATTATTAACAGTTTTTCTAGAGCCCCATGCCATGCTGTTGCAGTTTCGTGTCCCAATAACGTGAGTTATTGCATTGTCTAATGGGTTTAGTTGTTAACCCATAATTAACAATAAAGAGACCAACAAAGCATTTAATAGCCTTGGATTTTACTACACACGTGAAGCTAGCATACTCAAGTCTGCAGCAGTTGTAAATTTACTTTTCCCATGCCAAGTTGACTTTGTAAAATGAAAAAGAGAAGGTTATGCTACTATTGCATAATGAAGCACGTGAAGATATACCATATTTTCAAATTTGTACTACTGTAGTTTTCTTTCCCGATGCAAGGGATAAAAAATTATTTATTTCAAATACTAGTTGACTTTGTAACACTTTTTCCCATTCAAAAGTTGAGTAACAAAAATACTTATTAGTTTGGTTAAAGTAACCAAAACATTTAGAATCCAAAAAATATCATAAACTATATATTTTGTAATATAAATTTTTGACATATTTAACAAATCTAAGAAATATTTTTCTCATCAAAATCTATTAAGGGTTTGTTAAAAAATCCCTTGAGCTAACACTTTTGTCAAGCACATAACATGATACCAATAAATTTAATCAACTAGCATACAGTAAAACCATTTCCTCAAAGAAATGCATAATATGATACTAATAACTGCACAAAATTTTGTTACCTGTTCTGCAAGCATTCCAAGGCCCACGCCATCCATGAAGTCCTAGACACCACTTCCACCATTCTTTTTAGAAGCAGCTCGAAATTCTTCCCTTGCCTTCTCAGGATTTATCTATTGTGAAACTACAATCTAAGTAAGCACATAAAAGGGGAGGAATCTCACAGGAAACGGTTTAGACAACTTCATATTACAGACTAGGCTGTGGATACCAGGACCTAGAATTGTTAACGAGTTGCATGGGATTGATTGTATAGGTTAAGTTAATGGGTCACTTCGGTGGATAAATGAAACCAAAACCAACTTGAAAAGTAATCTATAAGTTGCTATCCAAAATCTTTGAAATATCTTCAAAACAAGAAAATAAGGCTTTTGAAATTTCTATCGACTTTAATTAATTAAACGCATAATTGTGTTTCCTAAGGTTCAAAACTATAACTCTCTGGTTTGGAATTTTTCATTCCCCCCTTTCAAGATGAAAATAAGTAGGATCATATCCATTACATAAATATGTATATGCTATTGGAATTATGGCATGATATCATAATTTCTTCAAAATTTATCATGCCAAAGATTTCAAGTATTTATATGAAATTGTTTTTTTCTTTTCTTTTAACTAATGGATTGGCATTTAGATTTTTTTATTTTATTTATAAGGATATGTATAAAATAAAAAATAAAAAATAAAACTCATTTTAGTATTTGAACCAGTAGAAAGCATATATATATATATATATATATATATATATATAATCTTGTTAAATAATGTGAACTATTAGTTTTATTAATGAAAGCAATCTAAAAACGTACAATATGGGATCAATAGTAAAGCACTGATCCAAAAATATGGATCCCCATTTTTCCAAAGTTGCCATCTAAGAATTTGTGGTTCAGAAAATTGGAGGAAAAAAAAAACTGAAAATTCTACAAATTTTAAATAAGTGCATGAGCTTGGGAGCAAAACAACGAAAAAAGAAGACTTTGAAAATTCTACATACATCAAATAAGTGCATAAATCAAATTAGCCTCTTGCTTTGTTTTTTCTCATGCAGTCCCTTCCACAAGTTGAGAAGCATAATAACAGACCAAAATGAATTTCTTTATTTTTGGCACCTGTATATTTTCTAATCGCACAACCCATACAGTAGAAATAGCATTGGAGAGGGACGGTGTGATTAGTAATTATGAGATGTGTCAAAAAATTTACTTGGACCATTTCTTTTCATACCTTTAATTTTTCTATTTTTACCCACTCTTAAAATTAAATTTACTAAAATATCATTCTTAAGAACATAGCAACTATAATAGAAATCAGCCATTCAGACAAAGATCTCAGCATTTATGTTTGACAATGGAGAGAGAGTGAAGTCAAAGATTAATGTAAATTATCAAAGGAGTGTCCTTTCGTGTTAAAAGGCAGGGAGTTTGAAATTGTTATTGTGCTCTAATGTTAGGACTCGAACTCTGTTCTGTGTGGTTTTAAAAAAACCTTCTCAAAATCAAATAGCAAAACATGTGTAGCATACATTAATTATTTACCTTACGATCAAAATTGGCTACTGCACTCACTTTTTGTCTCAACATTTACTTTTGCATGAGTAGGAATGTTGCTCCTTGGTTACAATAAAGGCGCCCCTTCTAAAAAAACAAAACACTTTTAAAATCAGTTAAAAAAAGTTTTAAAAATCATTTTCTATATCAATTTAAAATCAAACCAGGTAAAAAGTCCAACTTTTAAAATTGGTTTCCCAAGGTAACCAACTTAATAGGTTTTATAAATATTTGAAATAATTCAAAATCGGTTGACCAGATAAAACCGACTTCTTATTTTGTTTCTTATTAATTTTTTATTTTAATTACTTATAAAATAGTATAGAATTTAAATCAATTTTGTTGTGAAAAAGTAGATACAGAGAATAAAGTAGAGAGAATTGAGAAGAGAAAAAAATAGAGCCTCCAAAATGGGCTAACTTTATTCATCCACCAATGGGGTATATATATACAATGAAAGTAAAACCCTAGCTCTAAAAGGATAATGTTTATTTAATAAATTACAAATAAATAAATACTGAGTCAGCCTTAAGGAATATCCCATTAAATGGGTATCTAATCAAAATATTCATAACACTCCCCCCTTGGATGCCCATTACTAAAGAACGTGCCTCGTTAAAAACCTTACTAGAAAAAATCCTGTGGGATAAAAACCTAGTGAGGAAAAGAGTACATAATTCTTTTGTATACACAATCAAATGCTGCCTCATTAAAAACCTTACCAAGAAAACCCAATGGGAAAAACTATGGTGAAGGGAAAAAGAGTGCAGTGCGTATCAATCAAGTTATTTGTGTCAATGAACTCTAATATTTGACAAGATCCTTCAAATATTGTAGAAGTTAATATCATGGTGACAAATTTACTAGATTATCATATTGACAACTAGTTAAATTGTACCAAGATTTGGTACTTCAGGACCAAATATTTTCTTATCATTCTCACAAGTTTTAAAGAGAATGTATGTTCGCATTTAGCAATCATAATAGATATAAGCACTTCTACTATATAAGCATTTCAATGCAAGCTATCTCTATAAGTAATTTATAGCTTTGGAAGCTCTTCAGGAGTTCTAATAATAAATCATTGACACAAATTCACTAATATGCGGACAAAAGGGTTATTTCTATATATATTTCCTTCAACAAAATTTAACTCAAATGATCGTATAAATTGTTTCAGGCAAATCAAATCCTTCAGGGATGTCATTATTAAATAAGTCGACTACAACAATATTTAGTAGATGCAAATAATATCATTTATGTACTGCCTGACTAAATAAGTACCATTAGATACTTACATCCACCACAATTAAGTATATCTCTTCAAAATCAATGCCCGTTATTTGAAAAAAAAATCCTTGAGTATCATTTTTCTTTTGTACTTACACAAAAACCCATTTATCCAAAACTGGCTTTTCACTTCTGATATTTGGACCACAGGTCCAAAATCTTTTCACTTTTTAAGTGAACCTCAATTGCGTATTTTCAATTCTTGGTCAATCATTTCTTTCTCTGCAGATCTTTACTGATGATCCTCAATCACATAGCGCACTACATTATATGTGAACATTGTCAACAATATTAATTTCATTCTGGTTCCATCATATTCAATAGAGATCTCTTTATTTTGATGACTTTCAGGTACCTGAGTTTCCTTTGAAACTAAAATATTAGTTATGTCTGAGGACTCTTCTAGAGTTACCTCAAGTAACTCTTCTGGAGCTACTCTATTCTCGATTTGACCATCTTTGATTCTTAGCTCCTTTTCTTTTTCAAGGACTTTATCTTTAGAACCAGTGTGTTTACATTGTACTTTGATTGGAGCAGTAGCAGTTGGTACACATAATTTTACTCACTTTTACGAGTCAGGCAATGCATCTGGCAGTTTATATAAATGAATTATCATATGAACTTCTAGTCCATATTTGCTTTACATGAGGATCAAGGTAATAATTCATTATAAATGCTTTCCTTTTCCAACTACTTATTCTCTCTCCCTTAATGTTGGAATAAATGATTTATTAAAAATACAAGTGGCTTATCAAGCCACAAATAAATATCATTTAAGTGACTCAATATATAGAGATTTATATCCAACATATGTTTTAACCTCTATTGAGGTCTCATCTTAATACATTGTGGTGGAGCAATTAACTATTCATTCATTGATGGGATATATTTGGTTCCTGACTATAAACCAATTATAAGAGGGGGTTCAAACTTGTTGGCATGATGCAAATCAATGTTACAACATGAATATTCACATGTTCCCAAATTAATATTGGAAGTTTAGATTTCATAAGTAATGGTCTTGCAATTAATTTTAGGCGCCTGCAAGTCTATTTTATGTATTCCAATAGTCAATCTTTGAATAGTGAATTCACTAGCATTAACTAGGTGTGTTGCTCAACTAGATATAACTAAGGCATTACGCTCTTAATTCAATCCATTGAACAAGTAATCTCATAAACTTCAGGTTATGAGTTAACCCAAATATGTGATCATTTAGTCGATGGATCGATTAAAATTAAAGAGTATCTAAATAATCCACTTGGTGGGTCTATAGGCCCATAAATATTTTCACCTCGTCTACATTTTAAAAGAAGAGGGATTCACTCTTACTTTTGATAAGAGCAAATAAATTTTCTTTGGGAACAAATAGCATATGAGAAACTAAACGTTTTGATTGAAGAATCTTTTGGCTCTTCAATGAAAATTCACATGATCATTTTCAATTACTTTTGCATCATTATTGACTCGGGATGGCTCAACCGGTCATGCCAAATAAAATAAACTTATTTTGACTTGTAAACTTCTGGTTTACAACAACATATATTTCAATTGCATATATGTAGTACAAATTAGAGGAAGACACAAATAATTTCTTAATGAAAACATTAACTAACTCTTTAGGAGCATTTTATCATCATTTTTATTTCTCCAGCTCTTCAGGAGCTCTCAATCATCTTTGTACTACTGATTATAGTAGTAACATTATTTTGTACAATAGAAATGTAAAATCATATAATATATGAAATTGATAAAGCTTAAACAAGAGAGAAATAACTTAGAATTATTAAAAGTAAATTAACTAAATAAACTACAACAATAATTTCTTATGTATACTCTCATTACATTCAAGGAAAAAAAATTTGACACATTTAATTGTCACATTATCATGGCCAAAGTCGAAAACATCTTTAATTGGAGCAAAATTGTCTCAACAATTAATCTCTTTCTTTCATTGATACTTGAAAAGTATTGAAAAGATGTTTAGATGTATAACAAGTACAAACTCAATGGCCTCAAAATAATAGTAGTTTTTCAAATATCCTTTTACCACTTTTCTTCACTACTCTCTCACTTCTGGTGGGAGGTATTTATAGTATTATAACTAATACTATATTTCCCGAATCATAGCCATATTTGTGCTTATATATCTTGATAGTTTCTCCATTCACTTCAGGGAATAGAAAAAATCATTACGAGATAATTGCTTATGCTTTCTTGTAAAAATTTATTTTTCTTTACTACAATATGATATTTCAAATATTACAAAATAAGAGATATATATAACAAAATAATAATGAATAATATTCATAAATTCCCTTTCCTTGAAGGCTGGGACTTGAAATGCATAACCAAAATGTTACATGAGGTCTAAACATAAACTTTGTAAGACACCCTACACTTTTGAATATTTCAAATTGAGTGCATAATCCTTCCATAATTTAAAGTAGTGAAACACAAATAATCTAAGAATAAATAACCTCAAATGATACTCAAAAGTATCCAAACATTAGTCATAATAGCATGTTGAAAGTATGACGAAGAAGCACTAAGAGTGAAGTTGATAAATTTATAATTTCAACTAAAGTTCTTAAATCAAAAGCACAACAATAAATCAAAAACCAGCAAATGATTCAACGTGATTTAACACATGCCCAAGGTATAGGTTATTCCATAAACGACATGCAATGTGAAGTATGCTCAAATAGCTAGCTCAAAGTATCTTGACATTGTACTATAAGGCTTAGTAAAGGAATAAGTTAATTTTTAACCACCAAGTAATATACATTTACCAATGCAATTTATATAATAAGCTAAATAGAATCATATTAAATAAGATCACAAAATATAAAGAGCTCACACTTACAACTCAATTTCAAGTAACTTTTATTATATCTTTGTATAGCACATCATCCCTTTTACTTATTTTGTGGAAAAATTAAATGCTACTAAAATGATAAATATTTTCTCCAAAATTCAAAATCACTAAAAAAAATATATAATTTAAAACAAAGGTAAAATATTTGCCCAAATACACCCTAACATTCATATGCCATATATAATTGACTAATTAATGGCATAATATCTTAATTTAGAAGATGGACACAATAAGTGAGATTATTATGACATAAATAGAAGATAAAATTGATAGATGTCACTTGCTTCATTTCACTATAATGAGAAAACTTAGACAAGTGTAACTCCGATTCTTTTAGACAACACATACAATTACCAAAGAAACTTCAACTATTATGCTTTAACCATATATAACAACAATTACTATTACCATAAGAAGATCAATAAGAATACTCACAAAAATTACTATGTATAAGCTTAATTCAATATATTGGTTTATAGTACAAGCGAAAAAATGCACTAAGATCATAAAAAATTAAAGTGTTCATGGTATAGAAAAATGCACTAAACTAATTGGTTTAGAATAAGTAATAAAGCAATGACTTATAAAGCATCAATGTGTTTGTGGCGTAGTGGCTATGTGTCGCACTTTGGATGGTAAGTGCACGGGTTTGAATCCCATTTAGGCCACGTAGTTTTCAATTTTTATGGTATTATGGTTTTATCCTTCTCTTTTCCTCTGTTTTCTTTTCTTTTTCCTTCTCTGTCAGTTTCGAACCCAGGCTATATTAGTGGATTTACATCTCCAGACTATCAAGCCAATGGGGAAAACCATAAAAAGAAAATGAGAAGAAGAGGGAAGAAAAAAAAAAAAAAAAAAACAGAACCTCGTAAACCAAAACAAATTGCAGCATTAGGGAGAAAAGAAGAAAAACAAAATAAAAGGGCAAAAGAAAGTAAAAATAATATGCATAATAAAAGAAAAAATAAAATAAAATAAAATATGCATAATTATTTGGATATAGATAACTTCAGGATCTATGTTTAAGAGTAGATAACTTCAAGATCTACTATTTTAAATTAATTTGGTAGGGTAGATAAATTCAAGATCTACTATTTAAAATTAATTTGATATATAACTCTTTTATTGATTAGGTGGATAACTTCGAGATCCACTTTGATTACAATTTAAATGGATAATTTTAAGATCCACCTTTTATTTGAATAGATAACTTCAGGATCTATTTTATAGAAAATTAATCGTTCATAATAAATTCTCCATATTCGAATGAAATAATGGATAACTTTAGGATTCACTTTATAAGTGGATAACTTCTGGATCCACTTTATCAAATTAATTGTTTAATCGTTGATAATAAAATTTCTCATACTTCTAGATGAGGGTGTATCAAATAAAATTATCTCATACTTCTGGAAGAGATAAATTAAGAAAATTATTTAATACTTCTAGATAAGACAAATTTAAAAAATTATCTCATACTTATAGATGAGACAAATTAAAGGAACAATCTCATACTTCTGGATGAGAAAAATTAAAAAAAAAAAAAAAGTAATCCCATACTTTTAGATGAGAAAAATTAAAATAATTATCTCATACTTCTAGATGAGAAAAATTACAGGAATAATCTCATGCTTTTGGATGAAAAAAAAAAATTAAAAGGATTATCTCATACTTCTGTATGAGAAAAATTAAAAGAGACAAATTAAAGGAGTTCAAAATTTTCTCATGCTTCTGGATGAGAAATATAAGAGAAATTAAATTGTTCTTGTGCGACAAAAATTAATTGTCATCATACCGGCGATAGAAACCAATTAAACAATTAAAGCAACAAAAGTTCAATAGACATTTAAAACTAATTGAAATAGTGTAGGTAGTACACACCTGGCAATGGAAATCCTTTTCTTGTTAAGAGAAAAATAACTTCACAGTGGCTCTTTCTCTTGAAAATTAGAAGCGACTCTTCTTTCTCTTGAAAATCAAAAGCTACAGTATTCAGTTGTTTGATAGAACATCGTGCTGATAACGTGTTATGAAAAAGAAGACACAGAGAATAAAGTAGAGAGAATTGAGAAGAGAGAAAAATAGAGCCTCCAAAAGGGGCTAACTTTGTTCATCCACCAATGGGGTATATATATACAATGAAAGTAAAACCCTAGTTCTAAAAGGATAATGTTTATTTAATAAATTACAAATAAATAAATACTGAGTCAGCCTTAAAGAATATTTCATTAAATGGGTATCTAATCAAAATATTCATAACAAATTTTAATATATAAAAGATTTTATAAAATCAGTTGACAAAAGAAACCGATTTTATAATTTTTTACTTATTAAATTTCTTATTTTTTAATTTAATTATTTAAATCACTTACAAATCAGTTTGTATTAAGGAATTTTAAAAGTTTTATTCTAATTTAAGTTTTAAAAAAATCAACATTTAAGATTGGTTAATTATTAACAAATTTTAAAAATACATTTAAAATTATTTATTTGCAACTGAATATAAAATATTTGCACAAAATTTTAAAAATGACATTGCATTTTTCTCAAATAGATTATTTTTCAACCAACTTTAAATTCAGTTTTTAATTCCTTTTTTTGTACCAATGAGCATAGGCGTTAAGAAAAAACCAACTAGGTTTGGGTGGGTTTCAATTGTATGTTTTCATTTTAGTAATAATGGATCAGAACAGAAAATTTTATATGATACCACAAGAAATGCCCCAAATTTATTAGTAATCTATTAATAGTAAAGTCTATTACTGAGAGACGACTTTGCCAACCCATTGGGCCTCCCTTATTAGTGATAGCAACAGGCATCTCTCATTATATCTGGGTTACACGGGGAAGCATATTGATACTCCTCAATAATGAGTTTTTGTAATTAGTGTTAACAACTCACTCCACCACGCCATCTATCGAAAAAGAAAAAAGAATATAGAAAATTTTTTATCATTCCTTCAACAGTTCAAACCTTGGGAGAAAGAATAACTTGGAAAGGCAACTATTCTAGTACAGTGAACTGTTTCCTTAAACCATTAAGAGTGGGCCGTTAGAATGGTAATGATTGGTGCTTAAACTGTTACGTTTGTTGGTAGGCCAATTATCTATAGAGTATAGGTGTTAGTTATCTGCTAGAACTTTCCAGTTCTAGGGAAGAAATCTATGTTCACCCGTATAAATTAAAAGATCAAGTGCCTAGGAAATATAATTAATGAGAGAGAAGACTAGTCCAGGAATTTATAGAGGTTCGGCTCCAATCTGAACCTCCGTTCTCTTGCTCAAGCCACCCTTGAGCTATCTATTATTAGATATTTTGTAAGTCTTTTACATGAGAGTGATCACACACTTATTTTCTAAAAAGATTTTAGAGGAATAACTTTATTTTATAAAAAGATAGAAACTCTACATCTCTTTTGAGAGTATTGAATCCTAAGGGCAATATATTCTTGAATAAAAGGCAAAGGAAGCTTAGAATTGCGATGAACTATTTTGGTATCTGCTCTTTTGCCTTGAAGTCTTCTTGTTGGCAGCCACAATTGAGTATTACTCTTTAAGGTTTGAATTCTGAAGCCGTTTACTGGTTTCAATTAAAGTTACTGACTTATTTTTTATATCACAATAAGAAGTATCTCTCCAATTTGAAATATTTGCAACTCAAACACATCATATAATTTTGTTATAATTACACAGTAAAAACTACATTACAATTTCATATTATTATATTCACAAAATACATGCATGATATAAAGCTGTTGTTTCCATTAAAAAAAAAAAAAAAAGCATTACTGCTATATATATTCCACATAAAATTTGTATACTTTAATAATTTTCATTACTAATAAGCTAAAATTTGAAATCATTCCTATGCGCACAAGCAAATATTCTGTCTGCGCACAATGGCATAAAGGCATAGAAAACATTTACCCAAAATCTCTGTCATAATAATATTAGCAACATTTCTGTTTTGTGGAAATTGTTTATAAATAAGCCATTAATAAAACTAAAATGATTTTAGAATTTAAGGATCACAATCACTCAAATGAATGAAGAAAATTAATACTATATAATAACATTCATGTTCTTATTAAGGAACACTTATGATCACTTAACTCATATTAACTGCATCTTTTTCTTCTATAAATAATAATTATTGTTTTTACTAGTGTTTCAAGTTGGATTTTAAGTTGTCTACAGAAATAGTCAATGAATTAATATGTTCTCCTGCAGAAAAAGGAAATGAAAGAGGGAGGTGAGTGTGGAAACCTACACTGACACTCAAGGATGAGACGGGAAAGAGGCCTTTTTATAGCTCAGCCGTTTAAGGATGAGACGGTCTTGAACCCAGGATGAAGAAACTGCCCAGATTGTATGGGGAGTTGAACCACCAAGCTACACCTTCAATTTTTAAGAAGTTAATTTCTCTCTATTATCAATTTATATCAGATAGTTGATTTGATTTACCGCACAATCTATTTAGCTAGTGTGGTTTTGCTCCATTTACAGTCCAAATTGGTGAAATTGCTTCGATATCAGATCGAGTAATAGTGTCCAGGCTCTTCAACAGCACAATTAAGAAGCTTTCAAAAGTCGCTCATGAGGCCAGCAAAGGAGACAATTCCAAAACTTTAGCTCTGTGCAGATTGATGATTTATCAATTGGGCACAGGTGAGAAGGTTTGGAAGATTTGAAGTGATCTCTTCCTCTCTTTTGCTTTTGTGTATAGCAATGGTTATAATTAGTGCAAATTGGAAACTGATATTATTTCAAACATCACAAATACATGGAATCTAAGAATAAGGCACATGTAGCTAAAATACTCAAGATGAAAGCTTTGTTCCTCAAATTAAAGAAATTAAAACACATTGTTTTTTTTTTTTTTTGGGATTTTCATGGGAAGGTATCTCTTTCTAGATGATCTTAAAGGTACAACCCTTATTGACCTAATGCTGGAAAAATATCCAGGAATAAGAACTTTAGCTAGCTTGAACAGCTAAACCCTTAAATTATTGAAATATAGCTTTTAATTTGCTCAACACAATATATTGTTGGATGAGTTGAGATTTTTCTATCCGAAGGAAAACCATTAAGTCTAATTGGAATGTGGAGGTAGGCAACCCCCCTTGCAGGGCGCTGGTTTAGGCTTGGGACATTGACGATTTTTCGGATCACATCCAGAGTTTACAGGCCCTGATTTACTGCTTGGTGGTTCTGGTGTTGGTTTGGGAAGGCATTCACTTTGGCTGACGCCACATTCAGCACCTCCAGGTGGGTGAACAAAATCAACAAACCCATCCAAACGCCTCTCAGTATCGGCATACTTATCTCCTGCATTATCAATTCAGAGTTCAGAATGATGAGAAAAGAAAAAAAAAAACAAGCGAAACCAATCAAGGATATAAATGTACATGAAGTAACACAATTACCATTATGGGTCACCACTCGAGCAAAAGTTGTAAAGGAGAAGAAGATGATGGAGGCAAAAACTAAGAATGTAACAAAAATGGTTTTCATGATTTGAGAATATTATAACTTGAGACAGAATTGAATGATTAATTTGCCTTGTGCATGTATACTCTAGGCCATCATGTATTTATAGTCTCAGGGTAAATGGAGAGAATAAAAGATGTCAAATGAGGGATGGATTTCGTTTTCTTACTCAAGTTGTCAACATTGGCGGGCCGTTATCAAGCACTTTCCATGAAGATTCCATGTCCAATGATTAAATTATGGGTAAAGAGTAAGGAAAATTATATCAATTATATCACAATATGAACAAGAAACAACTTATTTTTCACCGATGAGGATGTAACATAGTATATGTTATCCAAGCTATGAGATGAATTGCATTTATTTTGGAGTTAATATATATTTTTAGTCATTCACACTTAAAATTTTAATTAATTTAGTCTTTCATATTTGAATTTATAAATTTAGTTTCTCACACTTTAAATTCTAATTAATTTCGTCTTTAACACTTCAAAATTTCTACATTGTCCTTCTTTAATTAAACTTATCAAATTTCTTACTCAAAATTTCAACATTGCTGTGCAATATTTAAGAAAGCCTGTCTTTGAAGGTTCAGTATCACGAGTACTGATTATAAGATGGGTGATGGAATGACAATTGACATACTAAAGACACAACAATGGAGACAAGTAGGCAACTTGTTCTTCTTATTTTGTTTTCCTACTCAAGATTCAAGATTGGCATGCCGTGTGCAATAAGATGTCTTTTCAGGTTCAGTATCAAGGACTGTCCTTGAAGGTTCCATGCGCAAGGGTTAAATTATGGGGGAAAGAGTAAGGAAAATTATACCAGGATATGACCAAGAAACAATTTATTTTTCTTTGATGAGGATGTACTTTCATTTATTTTATTCCTTGATAAGAAAGAAACATCAATTTTTCCTTCCTAATTTATCTTTATCATATAGAAGTCTGTTTTTGTATTGTACAGGAAACTAACTGTCATGACTCATTAGAAAAAAGGTAGTGCAGTAGCATATGTATAATGTGTTCTGTAAGTCACGCGGTGGACCATATTGATTTGATTCCTTTCTGAAAGAATTTTTAAAGCGGAGAGAAGGAAAGATGCCAAATGAATAGTGGAATGACATTAATAAATAAGCACACATCAATAGTAACATGTGGACCACTTCTTGTTTTGTTTTCTTACACAAATCTTCAACATTAATTGGTGTGCAATAAAGAAAGCCTGTCGTCACGGGCACTGTCCTTGAAAATAAGAAGTCTGTTCATGTATTTGAATAATTATTATAACTCAGATCTCTGACTCATTGTTGACTTCTGCTTGGCCTATATACCAAGTGACCTCGCAAGGGCCCCTACATACTGGATTCCATGAGGCGGCGTCTTTGACTCACTTGTGCTTGGCCAATATACCAAGTGACCTCACAAGGGCCGCCCCTACACGCTGGCTTCAATGAGGCGGCAACTTTGACTCCAATTCCTCATTGGGGAAAGTTGTATGCATACCTTTTTAGGCATGTTTCAATGTACACACTTTGATTTTAGTTTATATATGGATAAAATTATAAATAAAAAAAAGAGAGATATAAAAAATATATATAAAAATGAGTATAGATATATAGATGTGTGGCACATCTCGTCCTCATCATCCACAAATACAGAGTTCAAATTGATTATCTCCTACTCAATTTTTGAAGAACATAAAAAAGTCATAAAAGCAGTAGCTAGGTTTTAGATACAAAGCAGTGATACAAATAGGGATATTTATAGCTATAGGTTACAGTGGTATTCTTGTAAATATCAACCGACTTTTGTTGGGTTGGTTACTCATATTGGTCCCTTAGATTATGGGCCTAACCAGATCCATATTAATTATAAACAAGAAAATTCATATTATTTAGTTGTATCTCTTCTTGTAACACTAATGTTAATATGAATTTTTTCTCTTTTGTGATAACCAATTGAGGAGAGTTAAAAAGTTTTTAATAACAATTAAAAATTACTCGTTTTAAAATTTCATAGTTTCAATTTTGTACTTATCTAAATACTAGAAAAGAGTAAAAACACTTACCTCCTAGCCATTAAGCCACTCATGATATTTAGCCACAGTGATTACTAACATCACATACATAACATCGATTAAATCGTACAAGAACTGAAATATGTATATCTGCCAGAATGATTAGCTGCTATGGAGCTAAGGATTCCACCATAGTGTTAAGCAAGTTTGCTTTGCAGTGTATTGAAATTCATCTGTCATTTCCGTGTACATTTAAGTTTTTTTTTTTTTTCCTTCTGATATGACATTTATTTGTGATACACTTAAAAGAGAGAGATGACAAATTACAATATTGTGTGGTCAGGTCCCAAATTAGATGGGAAACTTAATTATAGTTATTGAGAGATTTTGATATCGAGTCACCTCAAGGCTCACAATCTTTGGAGTCTAGTTGAACCAGGCTTGCAAGAAGGAGCTAATGCAGCTGTTCAAATGAAAGACCAGTTACATTGTCCCGGGTTCACCAAGGTATAGATTACTTAGTTTTTGGTAAAATTGCTAATGCTAAAACTGCTAAAGAAGCATGGAATGTCTTGAAGCTAGCTTAGAAAGGTGCAGATAAGGTCCAAAAATCCAAATTGCAGTCCTTGCGTAGAGAATATGAAAGGTATAAAATGTTTAGCTTAGAATCTATTGAGCAATATTTTTCTTGTGTTATTGATTTTGTTAACAAGATGGGAGTATACAGAGAAGACATACTTGATAGCCAAGTGGTGGATAAAATTTTTCGCACCATGCTTATTATCATATTTTGACTACAATACTAGAGTCACATGATACGGAGACAATGACTATGGCAAAGTTGCAGGGAAACATTGAAAGTCATGTGAGCAGAATATTTGAAAAGACAACTAAAGATACCTTACAAAACCAGGTGAATTTTAATAATGTTGGGGATTATTGCATATGGTAGAGGTCGTGGTTTTAATAGTAGAGAAAGAGGAAATTTCAGAGGTAGAGGTCAAGAAAGCTTCAGAGGAAGATCTCGTGGTCATAGTTTTAATCAGTGGAGAGACGACAATTCTAGAGCATGCAGTTAAGGGAGAAGAGCAAATAATTTTGGGTTTACTAGTCGAGGAAGAGGACGAGGTAATCAATATCAAGATAGATGTAATTTGAATTGTTTTAATTGTGAAGGTATGGACACAAAGCTGCTGATTGTAGATTCAGATCTCAGAACAATTACTGGCCTAATGTTGCAGAAAATTAGTACCAACATAGTGGTGAAACTTCTAATATAGAAAGTTTATTTCTAGCAAACAACTCTTTTGTGGAAGATGAAAATATCTGGTATTTAGATTCTGGTTGCAGTAATCATATGTGTGGGAATGAGAAGTTATTTTCCTCTTTGGATGAAAGTGTCTAGTCAACAGTTAAATTTGAGAATAATACATATCCATTAAGCTAAAGGATAGTTCTCAAAACTTTATCTCTGATGTTTTCTATGTTCCTGGTCTTCATCTTAATTTACTAAGCATGGGACAACTATTAGAGAAAGTTTATCACATACATGTTCATCATGGTTCTTGCACCTTGATGGATAAGAGTGGAAGATTTTTTGCAAAGGTAAAGATGACACCTAATTGTCTATTCCCACTAAAACTTCATCATGAAAAAATTTCTTGTTTGAGTTCCATAATACTTGATGCAAATTGGCTATGGCATATGCAATTTAGATATTTTCATTTCTCTGGGCTAAACTATTTGTTAAAGAAGGAACTAGTTTCTAGCTTACCTATTGTGAATATTCCTAACCATATATGTGAAACATGTGAGTTGGGAAAAAAACACAGGGATGCATTTCTAGTTAGAAGATCTTGGAAAGCAAAGAAACTGTTGGAGATTATTCATTCAGATCTATACACTGTGGAAGTTCCATCCAACGGAGGTTGTAGGTATTTTATTACTTTTATTGATGATTTTAGTAGAAAGGCATGGGTGTACTTTCTCAAGTAGAAATCAGAAGCTTGTGAAGCTTTCAAATCCTTCAAGGCATTTGTAGAAAAGCAAAGTGGCTGCCAAATTAAAGCATCAAGAATAAACAGAGGACAAGAGTATCTTGCTTGCACAAAGTTCTTTGGGGAACATGGAATTCAACATCAATTAACCACCAAGTACACACCTCAACAAAATGGAGTAGTAGAAAGGAAGAATATAACTATTATGGATATGGTAAGATGCATGTTGAGATCTAAACAATTGCCTAAAGAATTTTGGGCAAAACCTGTTGCTTGTGTAGTTTATATTTTAAACAGGTGTTCGACAAAAAGCCTTAATAACAAAACACCTAACAAAGCATGGAGTAGGAGGAAACCATTAATTCAACATCTCAGAGTCTTTGGGTGTATTGCTTATGCCCATGTACTAGATCAACTAAGGAAGAAGCTGGATGACAAAGGTGAGAAATGTATTTTTATAGGCTAGAGTACAAATTCAAAAGCCTATAAATTATATAACCCAGAAACAAAAAAAAAAAAGTGATTATCAGTCGTGAAGTAACATTCAATGAAGAAGGAATATGGGATTGGTCTTCAAATGCCCAAGAAGAGCCAGTAGTGATTTCAAAAAGCTATGAAGAAGAAAGCACTCAGGTAGATCAAGTACCTCAACCAAAGACATCCCGTAGACCCCAAAGACATTACCAGCCAGATTGGGGGACTATATGATAGGTACTAATAATGACCCTTCTGATGAAGAGATTATCAATTTTGCTTTATTTGTAGATTGTGAACCAGTTAGTTATGAGGAAGCATCAAATGACCTGAAATGGAGAAAAGCCATGGATGAAGAAATATATGCAATTGAAAAGAATGACACATGGGAGTTAACAAATTTATCTGTTGATAAAGAGCCTATAGGAGTAAAGTGGGTATACAAGACGAAATACAAGCCCAATTGTGAAATTGAACGTTTTAAAGCTAGATCGGTTGCAAAGGGATATAAGCAAAAACCAGGTATTGATTATTTTGAGGTATTTGCACCTGTAGCAAGATTGGATTCTATTTGCATGATTATCTCTCTCTCTGCTCAAAATAATTGGAAGATTTATCAAATGAATGTTAAATCTGCATTTCTAAATGGTACTTTAGAAGAAGAAGTATATGTTGAGCAACTTAAAGGGTTTGAAGTTAAAGGAAATGAAGATAAAGTTTACAAGTTAACAAAAGCACTGTGTGGATTGAAGTAGGCGCCAAGAGCATGGTACAAAAGAATAGATTCACACTTCATAAAGTATAGTTTTGACAGGTGTCCTTTTGAGCAGACTTTATATGTTAAGTTTGTTGAACCTGGTAATATTTTAATTGTCTGTCTTTATGTTGATGATTGATTTTTACTGGGAGTAACTCAAAGATGATTGATGAGTTCAGGGAGGCTATGGTAAAATCCTTTGACAAGATAAATTTGGGTTAATGTATTATTTTCTTAGAATTGAGGTAATTCAGCAGGATGATGGAATTTTCATTTCCCAAAGGAAAGGTAATGCTATTTTGAAGAATTTCAAGATACAGAATTCCAAGGCAATTTACACTCCAGTTGAAGAGAAATTGAAGCAAGTGAGATAAGGTAAAGGAAGACCCATGAATCCAACTTACCACAAGAGCTTAATTGGAAGTTTGAGATATTTAGCTACAACCAGACCATATATTATCTTTGGAGTTTAATTGCTTAGTAGATACATGGAGGAGCCTCGCACGTGCCATTTACAAGGAGCAAAGAGAATCTTTCGATACATCAAAGGTACTTTGAATTATGGAATTTTTTATGCTAGTATTAATCTTGTGAATCTTGTTAGCTATACAGATAGTGATTGGGGTAGAGATATAGAAATAAGAAAAAGCACATTAGGATATGTTTTGCATCTTGGGACTAGCGCAATATCATGGTCTTCAAAGAAGCAACCAGTCGATGCATTATCTGCAGTTGAAGCAGAATACATCACAGCAGATAGTTGTGCTACACAAGCAAGAAGAATACTTGAAGTGTTACATAAAAGGCAAGACACTCCCACAGAGATATTTGGTGATAATAAATCTGCTATTGCATTGTACAAAAATCCAGTTTTCCATGGGCGATCCAAGCATAGACATTCAGTTTCACAAAATTTGTGAGCTAGTAACTAAAGAGGAAGTAGTGATTAACTATTGTCACATTGAAGAACAAATTGCAGATATTTTTACAAAGCCATTGAAGTTTGAGTTATTTCACAAATTAAAGAAGTTGTTAGGGATGATGAATTTTTACCAACTTGATTTAAGGGAGGCAATGTTAGAAAAATATTAAATCAAGTTTTCCACCGCCTAGAGTACACAACCGACCTGCTGTGATGAAGAACTTAAGCTGCTAGCCAAAAAAACCCCACAATAAGCAAGCATATTCAGCTGTAAAGAAGGCTGACATCCACCGCTTGACCACAGCCAAAATTACAACCAATTAAATGTATTTACTTCATGGTTAAGCTAAAGTGTTGTAGTGTTTTTGAGGTCTATGTATGTGTATGAACACCGAAACCAGAATATATGAATATGATTTGAAAATTCAGTTGCTAAAATCAAGTTTTCTCTCTTCCTCTACTCTTTCTTTCGGTGTGTGTGAGTTATAGTTTGTTATTCTGCCATATTTGACATCAAGAACTTGTCTTCCCTACCCCTCCTTTCCCACCTAGCATGTAATATTTCCGAGTCCCAGAGACCTTGTCATCAAACCCTGCTACAGTTTTTGCAGGAGAAGCCACCGATCTCACTGACAAAAAATTAACACCCAAAATCATTTGATTTTTCCATTTTCAATAGGGTCATAATAAAATCACCAGCAGCACAAATCCAACATCAGAATATATTTAACAAGACAAATAAAAACAATGAATAATCCAAAAATTGGAGACAAACTGATAGGCGCCGGAAAGAGAGAGAGGGAAATAGAAGATTTAGAAAGAAGAACTCGAAGTGAAGATTAGAAGGATAATACTAAGAACCTTGAAATGATTTTTTGCGAGGTTTTCTTGGGACAGAAAATTAAATAAAGCTCAAGCCTTTGGTGGTGAGAAGAAGAGCGGGTGGCTTGAGGATTCTCGGTGCGTAGGAGAATACCCCGCTACCGCCAGAGAATTTCTGGCAGTTAAACTACGAAGAGAAGATGAAAAGGGGGAGACACAAGACTGAGTAGCCATGAATAGCAAGATTGTATTTGCAGCTGGCTCCACTAGCACGAACAACTAGCTTGTACACCTTTTTTAAAAAAAAAAAATTATCAAAACTAAATTAAAAAAAAAAAAAAAAAATTAGCAAGTCATTGAGACTACTCCCCCTCTCTTCTTTATACATAAACGAGGGATTGTGTCAAAAAAGGTCAGGAGTATATTAAGCACTCTAAAAAATTATTAACGTTGATGTGTTAAAGACTAAAAACATTATAAATTTGTTTTCATGAAAGCATATAAATTAATTTTTGTTTTTTTTTTTTAACATTATTGTGAAGGTGATTTGAGGATTGTTAGGTTACATGCGTGAGTCTTGATGGGGCCCTCCTTGCCAAGCCTTTTGTAAGATTTGAGGTCTAGGCCTCGCGGACCTAATCCATAACAAACATTATTTATGTAAATTCATTTTGTGCAAATTGTTGATTAAGATTTATATAATAATATATAATACTTATAGTAATATTTTTAAAGTTCTCAAAATTAATCAATTAGATGGAAATAAGTAAGTTATTTTTAAATTGTTTTTATTAAATAATTAATTGATTAATTATGCTATTAAATTATATTTTCAGTCAATGATATTAATAATTTATTTTACACATTACAAACCTTTAACAACAGTACTAATTGAGATTAAAAAAAGAAAAACACTCTACTCATTGATAATCCTTTAACGTATTGATCACAATTTTTTTTATATTCTGTCATTTTTATTTGTATTTTTTAATTATTCTTTATTATATTTTATAGCAAGTATATATATATATATATATATATTATTTATTTATTTATTTATAGGCATCGGTCTTAATAATAAATAATTAAAGCTACTTAAATATGTCATCTAATTTCGAATCTATATATGTATATTCTATTTTTATTTAGATTTTTTAATTAACTCAAATCAAATAGTTATAAATTAAAAAAAATTTCTTTTGCTATTATCTTCCATCAGTGAATTAGTAAATTATTAAGTTTTATGGACACTTAGAAGTTTTTTTTTTGGATTTTAGGATTTATTTTACTATTTGTAGAGATCAAAATATATTATAGAAAATATAACTTGCCAGTAGCGAGCTCAAAATCTAGTGTTAAAACAAATCCACCTCTAATAATGTGTTTCCCGTGTTTTTTTTTCTCTTTTAATATTTTTAAATAACAAAATTACATTGAAAATTTCTTTTGACTCCCATGTACTTCTAATGCACACCCACAATAAAAACTTAACCAATCTCATTAATTATTACGCATTTACACTTGGTTTCCCTCCCTATGCATTAATCTATGTATCCACTCTATATATCACTTTGGAATACACTTTTTTTTAAAATCTCCAGTTGGCAATTTATTAAAGAGAATCAGCTAACAGTACATCTACAAGCCAAGTTGGTGGATTGTTTATCCAACACACATTGCAATTCAAAGTTCTACCATAATTGGCTAAGTGATGGGCTACTTGATAACACCACGTACAAAATGACAATGAAAATAAGACAAAAGAAATACATTAATTCCTCTCTTCTTCTCTAATTACTCAACTATTCATGCTAGTATTTGGTTTTCAAAAATACATTAATTGTTTAAATTTCTATTTTTATATTTTCTCATTAAATTCTCATTCAGGATTGATTCAAAATGTATTGTCTCTGTGTTACACACGCACTCTCTTTTTTGGAATCTTACAGATTTAAATTTGTTTGTTTTCTACCATTAAACATAATAGTCATATTCATCTAGAAATGTGTATTGAATAAGAGAGAATAATGATGTGATTGTATAAAATGAAGCTTATCACATCAGAAATAACAACTAAAATTTCACCTAAAACAATAGCACAAATGATTGCTAAATTATTAACCCAAAAAGAGAATAGCTCATAATGACCAAATGAGATAAAAATAATTGTATGATAATTGGACAATCATTTGTGTTATATTTTATGTAAAATTTCAGTATATTATCTTTAATGTGATAAGTTTAATTTTATAAGGTCAGATTATTGAATATAAATGTCATGTTCAATGTGAAAAAAAATGAACGAGTCCATTTTTGAGTCTTGAAGACACATAGAACTAGAGTAGTGATTGCATGTGATAATGACGAAACTCACAGTAATCAGCAAGTCCATTTTCTTGCGACGTCTCTCATCCCATTCCAATTTTGAATTCTAACTGGATGCATAATAAGTCATGGTCAAAGTATGTAACAAATTCATTTTTTTTTAATTTTATCAACAACTTAATTTGGACTCTAAAGTGAAGGGCAGTGGGGATTCTTTTCAACACCCCAAATATCTTTCTTTACACCCTAAAAAACTGAAATCACTAAATTGACCTTCTTCCCCAAAAAGGAAAGAAACACTATTCTTAAATCAACCCAAGTGAGAGAAACCGCACACCCTATCATCGGATTTCTCACATCACAGACCGGAAATCACCATACAAATGGGGAAGGGAAACAATGTAGGAGGCGTTAGGTGAGGAGCCTAAACTTATTTACAAATTGTTTGTGTGTTTTTCTAACTACCCTTCAATGAAAGGGGCACGTTCTATTTATAGCTCGTTAGGTGTAGTGTTGCTGTGTGTTGGGATGGGTTGCATGAGATCCAATTAAAAAGTTCATGCTTAGATTCACATGATAAAAGTTAATCTTGAGAGATATACTGCGCATGGTCTATTTAAAGAGTAAAAAAGTTAGGTCTATATCATAGATAAAAAGAAGTTCACAGCTAAAAGAAAAACAATTTGAACATAAAAATGAAAGTCAAGAAAGCTCAGCCACCCAATCAAATCCAGAAACAAATAATGTCTATGTTTTTTATCCCATGATGCTATGCTTGTAATTCACACTAAGTGTGCGTCAATCAACAACTAAGCACGGAACAATACCAACTTCATGCTAGCTTGCTGCCTTCTAATTGATTTTATGAGATGTTTATGTGTGGTTGAGATATTTGCTTTTGATTTTTTTTTCCTTTAATTTGGTTTGTGTTTTTGCTTTGATTTGCAGTGGCTTGCTATTGTCGTAAGTAGAAGGGTGGGCACTTTTTTTTTTTATTGGCGAATATCAAAATTTGTAATTCTTGGATAGTTATTAATATGGATATTCATAATATGTAATGTAATTATGTTTTAGCTTAAACATTTAATTATACATTTAACAAAATTCATAGTTAATAGTATTTGCATTCAAAGTATATAACCATAAAACTTCAAAATTCGTAATGAAGCTTAGTTTCCATTATAAATTTTTATATATATCTAACAATTCATAATATAAAATAAAATGAAAAATGTGAATAGTTCAAAAATCCCACTTACTAAATACTAATGTATTCAAGAGCTAAAAAATGACAAAAAAACAATTTACCCAAGCTAAAACATGAACAAAACTTGGCTCAAAACATGAAACAACAAAGAAAGTGTGGAGGAGAGTGATTGTTTCACTACGGGAGCGTCGGAGAGAGAGAGAGTTCCAAACTTAGAAAGATAATGGGGTCTGTAAAATGCCTAAAGTGAATAAGATTATTCTAAAAATTTCATAATATGTGAAGTGTTAAAAAAGATATTTAAAGTGTTTTAAAAAATCTCCAAAATGACAGTTTTAATTTCATTTATCTCTTTTTTCCTTAATATTTGTATGGATTCTAATTCTTTGCATCTCAATTTGAGGGGGTGCTTGGTTTGATAGAATGGAAATAGAAAAGGAAATGAAATTAAAGATAGGGTGGTGGTTTGGTATGCTAGAATAGATAAAATAACTTATTCTGAGGAAAACACTTAGAACACAGTCCTTGAAAAATCATTTCCTCTGAAAATGTGTGGAAAACTCCACTCCATCAAGAATGGAAGTGTTTGGCCAAAACTACCCTTAATTGCTCCTGCTATCGAACCAAGCGAAAGGTTCCAATGGAGGACGGCAGCGGTTCTAACTTCGACGCTGCCATCAACCAATCTTTGCTAAGCTTGTAATACGTGTTTATAGTAGACAAGGCATTCCTCCATGGTATTTTTTTTTTTTTTAATGTTTGTTTAAGGGGTATTATAGTCTTTCTATTACATTCCTTCAAAATTTTCTTTTTCTTTTTCTTTAACAGATTTATTCTTTATTTATTTTAGGGATGGACAAAACCAAACTTGACTGCGAGGAATCCAAACTGATGGGATTGCTTATGGTTTAGTTTGGATTAAAAAACTTATGATCTGCAACCTGCAATTCCAATTGCAAATTGATTATTTCAAAATCTATAAAAATTTGAATTTTATTGCATATATATATATTATGATAAATGATTATCAATTGTCAATATTTCAGCTTATGCCTCTCAAGGAGGCTGTATTTTCTTATTTTCCCTATCATCAGCTTAATATTTTGCGGTTAGAATTTTTTTTTAATTTATTTTTGATCTCTAAATTATTCATTGTATTAGTTAATTGGTGAAATTTGCATTGACCTTATTGAAAAAATGTGATCTTTAATTGTTGACTATTTCTTTTTTAGTTAAAATTTATCATTAATTTAAATAGTCATTTATGTATCACAAACGGACTGAACAAAATATAAGTTTAATTTTTCTTTTTATAAAATTTCAAACATTTGAACCAAACACATAGTAAATAATTGAGTAGTTTAGTTTGAATTTTTCCTAGATTTCGCCACACAGCATCGCTCTCTTGTGACATTCAGTTTTCTGGCAATGACCGTTAAACCCATTGAGAATTGAAAATAATATAAATTACAATAACAAAATCCAAATTACTCCTCTATTGCACAAACCACAAAAAACAATAATACTGTCTCATCAAGTAGTTATGATTTGCAAAGGCCATCATCCAATATAATAGCACAAGTCTGTCATTAGGAACTTGGTCTTGCTCGTTCATCTTCAAGGATAGCACTTTAAATTTGCAGCTTTGGGTTTTACCCAATTGGCACACTCCACCTACAAGACTGGTCAAGGTCACACAACATCTGGAACAGATCCTTTATTAACCATTTCATTTAGCATATTTTCACAGCTTGATCAATATGATCAAAGAATTATACATAACCACGTTGGGCTAATTTTTTTTTTTTTTTTCCCATAGCAGTAAGTATTCTGTAATTAAAAACAACCATATCCTAAGGACTGTCGAGCATTAAATGAAAGCATCTCTCTTAACAAGAATTTAAACCCCAGTTCACTATATCGTAAGAGACTAATCTTTTTTCTTAGACCCAACACTTGTTATGGCTAATTACCTCTTTGAATCATCATCCAACCATTTTATGAAAGGAATGGAAGCCACCATCAACATTTTTCAGTTAATCAGACCTGCAAGGATCTGTTGAACAAGAAACAAATAAATGGGAGCTGAAACTGTGGAACCACTTCCCTGTAGCAAAATCATAAGCATTCCATTACAATGCAGTTATCTTCTATCATATCAAATCCAAGTTAAATTCCATTGTGGCACCTTAGGCGATTCATATTTAACCTAAAATGGTGATTTAGTTGCACATTGTCAACGATTTTGAACAGTCCAATATGACCAAATCTTAATCCTAGCAACCTAATTGGCCTAAGCCATCAGAGCAATGTCTCCAATTTGGAATTTTCAGTAGAGAATCTCAATTCTTTGAAGTGAGATATGTACCTCAGAATATTTTTATAGTAAAATATACTTTTTACCCTTAACATTTACTGCTCAAATCAATTCAGTCATCAATTAAACGCCTGCATTACTATAATATAATGAGATGGATGGAGGGTTTAATTGATAACTTTGTAAGACCGGAGCATAACGTTAGAGACAAAAAGTATATTCTTTGGCACATCGGGGAGTGCCTCACTTAAGAATGAGTATGGTATGCAAAGTGTAGTAGTGAGAATTTTAAGTAGTTGTAAGCCATCTGGGGTTTAAACATCCATGTCAGTATGCAACAAGAAAAGAAAAATAAATAGATGATATGATGAATGCAAAAATCTTTAACAGTAGCTCAAAAGAAACTCTGATAGTTTCCAGTATAATATGGAACCAGAAAACGCATCACATTTTAAGAGGAGGAAATCACTTGTGTAACAGAAGAGTGCATTTTACAAAATATATACCATTGCTACATTCCCTTTAGTCCTACAATTCTCAGTCTGCTTTGGTCAAATCGTGTTGTTTCAAGGTTTTCTTCCAGCTATGTCTTCCAGGGTAAGATTCAGAGTATCAATTGAACCTTTCTTCACTTCTTCTCCACGAGTAGCCAGGTAGTCCTCGATGCTTCCTGGTTCACCAAACCATCCAAGACGATCCGCAATCAAATGCAGGTTATTACAGCCATCACATCTCGCCACCACTACGCCTTTCTCATATGATTCGCGACAAACGGTCTTAATGGATCTTGTTTCACAGACCTTGCAGGTGAAAATCATAGCAAGATCGTGTCTTGACGATGTTTTTAAGCTCAACTTAGCAGAAAACTTGATGGTAGGGTTCTCATTACTGTTAGTATTTATGAAGGAAGAAGCATTATCTGGGTCAGAACAGGGCTTTAAGCTGTTGGCTTCATTGTTCTCTAAATCTTCACATGCATGGTTTGTTGCATTTGTAGATATCTGGATCCCCCTTTCAAAAAATGCATATCTGTTTAATATTGCACCAATAGAAGAATGACGCCAAGATGATGCTGCCATTAGGCAATAATAACATGTTAGTGGCAACAATTTATAAAAACAAAGACAGGGAGAACTAGAATCTTCATTTTCAGAAACAATTGTAAGCTTCTTTCATTCATCAATACATATTCACACAGACATGTCCAGCAGCAATTCTCTGGTTAAATATAGGAAGGAGACGGAGGAATTAAAAGTCTACATGTAACCTTTGCGGTCTTATAGCATAAGCTTTTGTTGCTTTTGACACCAAAAAAAACTTTTGATCAATAGCAGTATTGAATTCAGAGTACATGTATTACATTTCAGCTCAGAAAATAAAGGAAATGATATGGATTTAATGCAGAGAACAATTACTGTATCCATCCATTCTCGGACAATGTGGTTTTAGTTCTTCTAATCAGTTCGGATGCAAGAGCAAGAAGGCAGTTTGATCAATTCTTCTTCTGTTCATTTGCACATGCCACTTAGTATATACTCCCTCCCCAATTTATCTGTTTTTTAAGGTTGTTGCACACATGTTAAGAAATACAATTAATACATCAGAATTATTTTTAAGTCTCCTAACATACCCTTAATTTATTATGAGTGAGAATGAGAGTAATCAAAAAGAAATTGTAGAGATTAATTGAAAATAACAAGAATATATTTGAAAAGATAGCACGGGGTTGGGGGACAAAATCACAATAAAACTAGTCAAATCTGCATGAACCAAGTCTTGATTAAGCTAAATAGAATCTATGGCCGCAAGATCTGCTACTTACAGATGCCTGGTTGGTGATTAGAGTGACTAGAAAACCAATAGGAAATGAAAACGATATTCTTGAAAGAAAAAGTAGGTGTTTTTTTTTTTTTTTTTTCCCCCAGTTCGTGATTTTTCCATCCATACAATCAACCCAGGAACTCCAGAACCCACTGATAAAATCAACAAAGAAAACAGAAAATGAAACGGGCAGAGAATCCTTTTCACTGACATAATTGACACAACAAACAGGGAAAAACAAAGCCTAAAACGAGATAACAATTCTACTAGCTTATTATTATTTAGAAAGTAATGTTGCAGAGTTATAAGTAATTAACAGAACCGGAGACTTGCCTTCTGTGCGAGGATTATGATGATGGTGTCGGCAAAAGAGTGAAATTAAGCGCCTCCGCAACATGCTAGCCGCCGTCCCTCCCTGGATTTCTCAATTCCGCAGTGGCAAGCTGATAATTTTATTGAATTATGGGGTCACCTTCCTCCATTGTTCTTTCGGCCTTTTTGGGAAGTTTTTTGCATGGGCCAAACGGCCCAGTTCATCGCTGTTAACTGTAAATGGGCCGATATCATTGACTGCGGCGAGTTCTCATTTTTGAGGATTTCTTTTAACACCCCCACTATTTCTATTCTCATCCCTTACCGGCAGCCCTTTTTATCCCCTCTCTCTCCCCCCTCTAGATTTCACCTATCTCCCTCACCCCCGTTTCATCTCTATTCCCGTTGCATAATTGGCTATTTCATTCCTAGAAAATTCATCTAGCTCACCCTGGCTTAGTAGACCTTCTCCATGCCTTGGTTTATTATCCTCTCCCTAATGTGTCCATTGAAAGTGAGCATAGATTTGTAGTTGTTGTCTATCCCTTTATTGTGGCATTTAGTAAGTTTTATGGCCTGTATTTTGTGATTTGAGATGTTTATAGTTTATGGTTTGTGATTTTTATTGATGTTGCGCGGAATTGAGGGTGTGGTCTTTGTGTATTATTCCAAATTAAACATAGTTGTTTTTTTTTAAATTAATTATGGATTATGAATAATCCAGTGTTATGATAGTATATATTTCCATATTATTGATAGTCTAGAATACTGTTTACTGTTTATTTATTTATTGTATTACTTTATATAATCTAGTGTTATAACATTGTAGACATCTAAATTATAGATTATCTGAAATAATAAATACTTATTGTTTATATATGATCCGTGTTAAAACATAATTTCATAATTTAAAGTATTTGTTCATAATTCTAGATTATGTATTATTCAAAACATAATAACAACATACTTCTGCATTTTATATAATCTAAAAAGCCTTCAAAATTTAGACAAAAAAATGATAAACCTAGTTGCAAAATCAAATCATCTACTTTTTATGAGCTACATGCTAAAGCTTTCGGCCTTCTTATATTTTTCATGTTTTTTTACTGTGATATTGGGCATTTCTCCACCATTGATGTTTTTGGGCCTCTACTTATTTTACTATCTTATGGGTCCAACACATATTAGCCATGTTTTCAATACAGAGAATCTAACACCTCACAAAGGCCCATTTTAGTCTCCCATGCTATTTCTTGTTAGCCATGTTTTCAATACACAGAATCTAACATCTCACATGAGCCCATTTCAGTCTCTCTTGCTATTTCTAGCAATTTATGCAAGTGGCAGATATTCTCAAGCTCTCGGAATATTCCATGTTCCATGACCATCAGATGAGAGACTTATTATTTCTAAGGATGTTTGTGTCAATTGTTTTACTACTCCTCCGAGATACCTTATGAGATGGAGCAGCGTTCATTTTTGTTTTGGTTGGTTGTTGAAGTTTGCTACCAATTGAAGATTTCCATTTTGGATCATCTTCTTTCAGTTTCTGCACCACTACTTTTTTCCAAGGTGAGTTGTTTCAACTTGGGCAGAATAACACAAAATAAGCATATTGAGGTTTTATGAGGAAATAGGTTTAGGGTTACGATCGTATTTCACATCTATTATTTTTGTTATTATCTAAATTATTTAATTTTGAAATTCATTGTTATTTAGATTAAGATTTATCTTTTATTTAGTTGAACTCAATTTGTTTATAAATAAGCCTTCTTATATTTAGTTTATTCAAACTTTTATACATTTAAATATTACATATGTTTTTCATTCAAAAAATATCTGAATAAAGTTAAGGTATTATTTTGTCCTAGCAGAAGGTTTATTTTCAAAAGAATATCCTACTTAAGGTAGTATCTTGGGTTTTCTATCACTTCGTTTTACATCAAATTTCATATTACATTTGTTCTATTATCTAACCAATTGTTAATTCTCAAAGATCAAATACCTTATATAATAGCATCTACAATTTCATAAGGACACGACAATCAAAAGAAAGCAAGAGGCCAATCGAAATCATGTTGCAATGTGATATACCAACATATACATGCACTTTCAATGTATCATAATGCATAAAAATATATACATATATATATGCCCTTTGATATAGGTAATTTATCAAAGGCCTGGGAAGCTTAATCCTAAGTAAGAGAAACTAGAACAGGAAATATTGTGACGGTAGCCAGAACCTGCAAAATTATGACAGAGAGAGTAAAGAATCCAAATGATAAATGAAATAAATGAAGGTATAAGTTAGTCTAATATGGAATTGATTTCATTGTTCTCAAAGCTCCAATCTATATTCTGATAGTGAATGATGGTGCCCATGCAAAACATGCAATAGAAGTGAATCTATGTTTAGTACCAAGAATCAGGAAGCAGCATAAACATATATTGCAAAAGCATATGTTCAGTAGAAAGCAGCATAACGTATGTGTACACATACTGATAGTTGCATTAACTGTCAGAAGGTTAATAAGATTCAGAGACAATTGCATTAACTGCTTGATTACCCACAAATCTAGTAGCATACAAAATTATACTCAAAATAAAATATATCGGAAAACTGCAAATATACCAGCATACTTTCCATCATATTTCTTTAGAATGGTATTTTTGGTGCTCAAAAAGAAAAGCTACTTTTTTTGGAAAGCAATATTCATTGAAGCCTTTGCAAAAGCTCGAATAGTCTATTTCAAGATCAAATATGTCATATTATAGTCAGTGCTGCCAAATGGAAAAAGAAGCATCTCCCAAAGACAAACCTCATCTGCGTAATACGTTGACACAACTATGCCAACAGCACCGGTACAGCTGTAGACCTCTAGCTCTTTTCTCTCATCATGTCCACTGGGTTCTGCAAAACATTTCTATCAAAATTTCATATTTCATTCAAAAATTTTACCCAGTTCACTTCCCCTCTCTTAATTATAGCATATGACTATTGCAAAGTCCACTGTTCTTGCTTACTTTGTCTGTTACAATTATGCTGAAAATTCAAAATTTCGAATGACGGGCAAACGGAAAATCAAGTGGAACAAATATAAGGTAAGGAAGAGTGAGATTAAACACAATACCTTGTAAAGCAAAGCACAATAAACAACAGAGTACATGAAATTAGATTGGGTAGGAGGCTTAGTCCACTACTCTAGGTTTCTTTCTCTCTCTTTATGTTTTCTTTTCATATATTCCTCCATTTTTTCTCCCATTTTTTGTTAGCCATTTGATATAAATGTTATTGTAATAAAACTACAGAAAGCATATAGTGGCAAACATATAACATGTCAACCAATCCTGTTACTAATAATAAGATTTGACAAACATTGAACAATAACTATACCAGCTGGTGGCGATGGCTGGCTACTGGAATTGGAAGATGACCTAATGATTATAGAGCCATTATAGGAGGAGGAGTAAGAGCCTCTAGTCTGTAATAAAATAATATTTTCAACTTCATTTGACTTACCTGGGATATTCTGTTTACTGCTTTAATTAAAGACGCCGATTTTTCACTCTCAAATGCCAGTAAATGACCAACCTCATGTATTAGACTTCATAGTTAGCTTGTAAACTCTCTCCATTCTATATAAATAGACTGCATCCACATGTTTTTCATTCCAGAATATTCAGTATCAATAATATGTTTTGTATTGACGTTTCCTAAATCTCCAAGATAAAGGTTGGAGCTCAATGACAGATCTTCCATTTATGATTATGTTGAGTACACAACCACATAGGAGAGTCATCACAAATTCTATTTTTCCAAATATGGTGTAGTATTTGTTTGGCAGCTATAAGAGTGGCATATTAAAAATTATAGCATTCTCATCTTCTGAAGAAAGCAAACTACGAGGTATTAACATCTAAGTCTGTGATTTGGTATCTATTAATTGTTTAGATAGCTAAAAGCTTTTTATTATCCCATTGACCTGCAGGTGTTTAAGAGAAAACCAAAATATATTTTTTAAGTACAACTCTTCCATGTTCTTGGATAAGAGAGAAATAGAAAAGCATTCATTTGTTTCACATTTGATGCCCTTCTCAGTTAAAATTCTTTTGTATGATTGTTGTTCTATCTTATGTGATACTCTCTCGGAGACAGGAATAACTATAAGATTGGAAACAACTCTGTTTTCTATTGACATTGTGATAGAATTGTTATTTAACCTAAATATGATAATGAGTCTTCAGGACAAAATTGTATTTTATTCTATAAATTATTTTTAAATTTTCTAGGACAAAAATACAATGTTTTAAATGGAGAAGCTTGAATTAAACAAATTTTGCTAAGTTCAACAACTTATGACAATGAGATTGTGCACATTAATATATAGGTGACTTACAATATTTTCTATTTATCAAATTAGAATTTTATATGCATGGAGCATATGATACATCTGAAAGTCTCTCATGAGTAGACCCCAAAAAATAAATCTAGATGGGTATGCCAATAAATTCTAATTTAGACTTCATGTCACTCAATTTATTATTAGGGTAAACTTTTAACTTTTGATTAAAGTAAATAAATATTAATTTAGATTTAATATAAACAAATTAATTCTTTGAACATAAAAAAATAAAAAAATAAAAATATTAATAAGACATTGAATAGAAATAATTTTGCTTTGATTTATATAAGAAATAGTTTTCCTTACCATATACAAAACTTAAACCGATAGGATTAACACATATGAGTTTGTCTAATAAAAAAGAAAGTTATATGATTTTGGTTTAATAGTTAAAGGTTGGTAAAGATCGTAACAATATCTTACAAGAATGAGTTCAAATCTTGTAACTTCTTTAAACATTTTTTATTTATAAAGTAAAATGCAAATATTTACCATAAATTAGAAAGCATTGTCATAATCATCGTGTATGTAATAGTTAATTTTTACAATTCATAATGCTCTTTCTAAGAACACCACTACTTTTCAAATTAATCAACTATATCATTTAACAAATAGTGGAGTCCTTTTAAGTTTACTATTACAGTCATTTCTACAACCAAGAGAGCTTGAAAAATTGAGCCATAACTATCGTTACTAATATTTTAACTTTGAGAAAATATGTCAGCACGTGTGAAATAAGTATTTATATGTTTTATCTTTTGCTAAGACAATAAAAGAATAGCACTTAAACAAACAATTTGATTTTTTTTTCTTTCTTAAAGACTTGTAAGCGCAATGGAATATCAAGGTTAGGAATTGTAGAGAAAACTTTAAATTAAAACTTATAATAAAAGAATGTTAATACCTCATGTACTTTGCTTTTAGGATTACATGAGATTGTTAATAACTTTCGAAAACAACAATAATTTGTGTTGCTAAACATATAATCTAGTAAGTTTGTAAAACTAATATTTGTAATGATTATTATCTTTGGTGCTAAACTCTTAATAGCCTCAGATAGAAATCCTGCCATTGAACTCTAGTCCTTGAGCATAATAGCATCAAAATGTGAGTCAAACTACTAAAGAGAGATTCTAAATGATTAAAAAGAGGAAATATATCATATCATGAAACCATATATATGTACCTTGCTAGGAAGATAACCAATTTTAGGGGAAAAAAATTATAAAAGGGAATAAGTGTTTAAGACTTGCTATGAATCTTTTTGCTTTCATTTAAATTATTTAGAATGTGAATAAAGACAAACTTTATTAGTATGTTAACATTTTCCTTTTATTACATCAGATTAAAATAAATTCATAGATAATTTTCACCTTATGATATTTATGAATAAAGACCAATTTTGAAATACTTTTATTATATCAAAATAAATATGTTCTTACATGAAAATGTAAATATTGATTATAATAAATTTCATTAAGTCAATGTTGATTACATAGTTAACACGCATTGCATTTTCATGCAGATTAAATGTAAAATTGTCTTGATTTACTCACAATAAATCATTATAAATTCTTTAATATAATTTATCAAATAATATTTTAATTTTTGTAATATTTGAAATTAATTCATATATGGAATTTGTCACATCATAATTTATTTGTTTTAATTATAAGAATTTGTTAGTTTATCATATTATTCTTTTATTATAAATTATACTTATTTTTGTTTTGGCAAACCAGTTAGCATTCAAGTTAATATTTGAAAATTTTCAATGCATTCACTTTATGTGCAAATAAAGTCAATATATTACCACTTATTATTCAATTGGAACTTCAAGTGTCAATAGTGTAAATTTTTTTCTACTTTTATAATATTTTAGCATTAAGTCGTGCATCGGTGTGTGTAAGTGTAGGACAAGTTGGTGTGGGACATGAGAAGATATTGAACTAAGTTACAATGCCTATAACTAGGCTACATTTAGGTGGCAAGTCCTCTAAAATAATGCAAACTCATGCTAAATGCTTTCTTGAAGAACACAAGTAAACTAATTATCATGAAATTTTATAGCATAATGAAAACACTAGTACATCAATAATAATGAAATTTTCTAATTAAATGCATCGCAGGTGATATGCAAGTGTGCAAGTGCCACGAACGCACTATCAATTATATGCAAGCCGGATACGTACTAAAAAAATTTGGATAAAACATAAACAAATGCCACGGATGCACAATCAATTACATGCAAGTAGGCATATGCATATTCCCAATTGGAAGGCCCAGCAAAGTTGTCATGTACTTCTAAATTACGGTATAGTTAATCACCATTATTACTATACTATGCTCAATGTTAAATGGGGCTTCACATGACTAAAGGGGCAAGAATAAAATCAAACCTACATAAATTTTAATACCAATTTCTCAATGCACTAAAAAAAAATAAATTGAAGAACACATATATAAAGATGACAAAGGAGAGGAAAATGATTTTTTCGAAAGATAAAAAAGGAAAAGAAAAAGAAATTCAAAATACTTTTTTTTTTTTAGCAAAGGAGCAATCGAGTTGGAAGATACCAATTGATTTTAAAATACTTTATTTTCTAATCTTCCCTCTTATTTCCTGAGCCTCATAAGAATATATTAATTAATTTTATTAATTTTTATATTTCTCTCTTATTTCCAAACCTGTTAAAAATAAATTAATTGATTTTATTATTATTTTGTCATTCTACTAAATGTTTACTAAAATCTATTATTTCTCAATTCTCCTTATTTCTTAATATCATAAGAATGTATTAATTTATTTTATAATACCTTATTAATGATTATTCGAATTCCCATAATGATATATTAATTGATTTTATTTTTTACTAGAATTTTATTACTTATCATCTATTATTTCAGTAGAATACCAAAGTGTCCACAACATATGATGGATTTTGCTATTGCCTAATTAATATTAGGCATCGGGTTGATGTACAAGCACGAGATCATGTGATGTGGTACTTTGGATGAATGGCTGAGAAAAAGCAATGTATTAGTATTTGCAGTCAAGAGTGAAAACAAAAATATAAGTTTATGGAATGCAATTCCACATCCTAATAAACGTCAATGCAATGCACAATGTAAGAGTCATATAACAAAAGTATGCTGGTGCATTTATCTTATGGAAAGATGAAACTATAATGATGTGTAAATAATGCAAATCAAAAGTATTTCAATTTATTTTATTTTATTTTATTTTATTTTTTGCCATAGATAAAAGAAGGAGTTAGGTGAGGCAGGATGATGTAAATTAAACATTCTAGGTTTTTTGAGGATTAGGATTTGGTATTTAAACTAGGATTTATCTTAAACTAAGATTTATCTATTTAGATAATTATAAGCTAGAATCTATCTTAAATTCTTTTTTAGATAAATATTATGTATTTTCTTATTATTATTAGATTTATGTTTATTTAGTTGAGCTATATTGCTTGTAAATAAGCTTCTTTTGTATTTAATTTGGTGTGACTTTTGATGAATGAATATTACTTAAGTTATTCTTTCAAAAAACATATGAGCAAAGTCAAGCTATATCGCTTGTAAATAAGCCTCTTTTGTATTCAATTTAGTGAGACTTTTGATGAATAAATATTATGTGAGTTATTCTTTTGGAAGCATACGAGTAAAGTCAATTGAGTATCTTACTTTTAAAAGAAGTATTTTAGGTTTATTTTTAAGGGAGCACTTTAAAGTCTTTTGATGAATTAATATTAAGTGAGTTTTCTTTCACAGAGCATAAAAGTCAAGAGAGTACCTTCCCCTAAAAGAGTTTTCTAGGTTTACTTTTGAGGGAGTGCCCTCCTTAAGGAATACCTTAGGGGTTTCTTTCACTTTGTTTCACATTAATTTGGTATTCAAAGCCAAGTTTGATCACTCATTCCGCTGTCATTTATCATGATTCAGTTTTTCCTCCTCTTCACCACCTTCTCTACTCATAGACAAACTCTCAAGAAGACCTGTCTATGGGAACAGACGAAAGGCCCAAAAATTCAAGCTCGAAAATTGAGAACAAGGCAGAGGCAAAGGCAAAGCCAGAGGTGGCCAAAGGTGATTCTAATGCGAAACCACCGGTTCTTGTTCATGCATCACCACTTTTCAACTCTTCCCTGGAGGGAATAATGTAAATTAGGCATTCATCGCCACTTTTTAACTCTTCAGAGAAGAGTTTTTCAAATCCAAACGAAATGATGTAAATTAGGCATTTTGGGGTTTCTTGAGGATTAGAGTTAGGCTTTTAACTAGGAATCTTAAACCAAGACTTATCTGTTTAAATAATTATAAGTTAGAGTTTATCTTAAATTTGATATTAGATAATTATGTATTTTATTATTATTATTATCAGATCTATCTTTTATTCAATTGAATTATATGATATTTTTGATAAATTAATATTATATCAATTTTTATCACAGAACATCTGAGCAAAATCAAAAAAAATACTTTGTCCTAAACAGTATTCTGAGTTTATTTTTAAGAGAGCACCCTATTTAAGGGAGTACCTTAGGGTTTTGTATTGCTTTGTTTTATATCAAAGGAAATGCAACTCACGGTTCTAAAGGAAATTGAACTTTGGTAAGAAAGCCCGAAGAGTCATTAGAGAAGATGGTAAACCACTAAGTCAAACCCTATTTACTGTATTTCGAATTTTAATAATAGCGCATGTCACAAAGAATATAACATTAAAAATTAAATTATAAGTCACATTAAAAAAAAAATCACAAATTATAAGTATACTCTTATTTTGATGATTTCTTTTTATTATGTATTTTCATTATTCAGTATGAAGTAAACTTCTTTAAGGATGATAAATGTAAAGGCTCAATGTTACAACGAAAGAAACTAACTCTGATTCTAATTCCAGTAGGTCGTCTGCTTAAAGTTATTAAAGCTCTAATGAAATTTTGGTAGGGATGAAATTACCTTAAACAGAGTACAAGTAATATGAATTTTTCTAAGTAAACTATCATTAGCTCATGATAAACCGCTAGTATTGAACACTATTTTGGAGCCTTATGACACTGGATAGCCAGAATCCTAACAACCATAAACAAACTTAAGTTTCTAACAGCGTGGTTGCTGTACATAAAGATCCTACTTAAGTTATTTCTCCCCAACTTGGTTGTAATGGACAATAGTTTCATGATACTATTATGGACACCCATACATTACTCCTTCCAATTTTATTACCATGTCAGTAATCCTTTGCACCTAATTACATTTTTAGAAAATTTCAGTATAATGCAACATTAGAAGACTAACAAATGCAGAGAAAGTTCCCAGAATAAATACTCATCAAATTTTATCTTCTAACAAATGGCATATATGGGATCTCACATACTTAATGTAAATTGTATAGTACAAATTATTGTATAGTTACCCCTTAATTTAGAATTTGAGAAATTGATGCACTTCGGCACCTTATAAGAATATTTTTACATGAACTTTGCCACACAATAACAATATTTTTACAGGTAGAAAAGTTATATTTGAGAATTTTAACCTCATATTTCCATCCGTGGTGAACTCGCTCAACAAAGTAATTCAGTTTTTATAAGTTTTACTTTTCCCCCATATATTAATAAATAAATGAATGACTACTTGGTGTAAGAGATTGGAGCATATAAAACAATACAGTTCATTGAGGAATTTTACAAAGATAATAAAACTATAAAATAAATGAATGAGTTCAATAAAAAAGCCTATGCAATATCATATAACAGTCAAGCAGAATGACATAAATAAAGAAAAATACCAAATGGGTAACTAATTAAATGGAAAAGAAACATGATTGAATACGAATGGCAGCATCGATTCAAAAATGAAACCCTTCCAAATTACCTTTGAGGATGCTTGCGCTTGCAGTGAGAGAGGCACTTAGAGACGCTGCTTAAGTAACATCTATTTGCTTTTCTTGATCTCTTTTTGTTTCAACAAAATTTCAGAATGCATGTTTGATTGGAATACAATACAAAAATTATTTGAAAAAAATTAAATATAGATTTAAACTTTCTTTGCTTTTAAAAGAAATATATATTGTTGGTTGGTCAATAAATGGTTGATTGGGGTTAGGTTTAAAAGTATTGGTTGAGAACAGAAAGTGCTCTAGGATAGAATGGTTCTCGAGCTCGGGTGTTGGCCTTGAGGTACTTGGGACAAGAAAGAGAATGAGTCAGGTGGAAAGCTTTTAATGCCTAGTGTAACGGATTTTAATAAAAGTTATCAAGATTCTTACAATAATTTTTTAGTTTTTTGGTTACATATCTTATTAATGGAAGTGCCTATTTATAATGCTTTGACTATGAGAGTTATTTCATAATTTACACTAATCTTATGGATGTTAGATTAGCCTTTTGCCCTAATTCCTTATTTATGTTATATGGGCTGAGTTTTGTAATTCTTGGCTGTATCGTATATATTTACCTTTAAGACCATTTATTTAGAGTAGTCTAATGATAGAAGAATCTAGGAGAGTATAAGAAAACGAGACATTAAAGCATACAGAGTTGGATTATCTTTTCGACAATTACATGTATGAAAAGAAAAGGAGGATATATCAAAATGTACAAGAGATAGGTAATGCCTCCATAATTTTCATTGGCACTTTCAAGTACATTTATAAAAGTTACTGACTATGCTGTTAGCGATGAGATAGGATACAACTGTCACAAATGATAAGTATAGTTCGCACTTGAATAGAAGATAAGATAGAATTAGAGTTTGAACCGTCTACCTCTCTATCCCACGATATCTCATGTTTTCCTGATTATCCTTATATATAATTCCAAATTGATCTCTTAACACACACACACACACACATATATGTATGATAAAAAAAAAGTATAACCATCTAATGAATTTTTCATGTACAATTAATTAGTTTGGTTGCATATTTTTATAAATTATGTGTCAGTACATTTCGTACATATCAGTCCAACAGAAATTATCTGTTGTTTGTACATTATTAGTCTAATAACTTACTGATTGCACATTCTTAGAATATCAAACATTTTATTTTTTTTATTTGAATCCCAAAAATATAAAACTTTTGGATGAGGATGAATTACAAAAATATTATATTAATTTTTAAAATTTTTAAGTTTTAGTGCACATTTTAATATTGATGATCTTGATTTATTTTGAGAGTTAAAGATATTGAGAGAAATGTTAATAGAAGAAATATTCCAATAAAAAAATTAAACTATATTAATTTTTTTCTTCAAATGTATGCATTGCTTATACAATATTATTGAAGCCACCGTCAAAAAAAATTAAAAATACTTAAATTCTATTTAAAATCCATTATGTTACAAAATAAGTTGAATACATCAATCATATTTTACATAGCAATAAGGTAGAGGAACAATTTGAGAATTAATTGGTGGTTTATATTACCCTAGCCTCCTTTAATAATTTTGCTTGATAGAAGAGAATTTTGCTAAGCAATCCAAAATGCTTTCCATTTTGATATAAACTAGAATTAGTAGACTAGTTCTTACATTTAAGCCCAATCTAATAAGTAATTTAAGAGAAATTACAAATATTCCTTTCTCGTTAAATTTATATAAAAAATCAACATCACAAATTAAAAAAAAAAAAATTGATATTAATTCTTAGACGTTTATTTAATTTAAATTAAACACTAATTTAAATATTAGAAACTCAATACCCGACCTAATTTTTTTTTTTTATTTACAAAACTCTTGAGATCCAATTCAGCTCGGACATTAAGAGAGGTGCCTTGCGAACACGTTTGATGCGAAACAAAACTTTAATTGACAAGATTCTTTCATTCCCACTCCCATCCTCAACATTCTGTACACCAAACACGCCATTAGTTGTCAATCTTTGTCTTATATTGTGATCTAGAAAGATACCTCAAATTCTGAGTCATCAGAGCTACAGGAGAACGGCAACAGCACCATAAGTGGAAGCATAATTAAGATTTGACGATTCACTTAGACTGGGTGGAGCTTGGTCAGGATTAGGCTTACCCAGACGCATAAAAGATCATGTAGAATAATGAGAGTTTTTGACTAAAATGCTTCTCGTTGAACTTTATTTATAAGGATGTGTTCTGTTCAAGATTATTTATGAAATTGACCTATTTTTAATAAAATAATATTTTAATTTATACTCAAATGAATAAGATGTTAAAAATAAAATCAAAATATCAAAAATTAAAGTCAAAAAAATAAAAAGATGCTGTTTTGTATGCTAAGCTTGGCATTTTGGCACCAACAGGAGGGTTTTGTTCTTTTGATATCTTGACTCTGATTTTTGGTATCTTTGTTTATTCAAAGATAAATTAAAATATCATTTTATTAAAAAAAGACCTAATAAATAATTTTGAACAAAACTTACTTTTGGTGAATAATATTGTACAGAAATCCATTTTAAAATAAAAAAAAAAACATCATATCAATCATTCAATGAATGAAACTAGAGACTAACTTTGGATTCAAAAGTGGAATCATTGTTTAGAAAATAAACACAATGAGTGGTTTTTCTTTAGACCAAAGAAACATTATTATATTCCCTTATATATGTTCTCTATTATCATCAACTTTATAAATATTATTATTTTGAGTAAAATATAAATTTCTTCCCCTCAGGTCTGCAGCTAGTTTCATTTTAAAGCAGAAACATTATTCAGAAAATAGACACAGAAGTTTTTTTTTTTTTTTTCTTTAGACCAAAGGAACAATTTTTCTATTCAACGATATTCAAAAGACAAATTTACAAAGTCAAATTCGACTGAAACTTTTTCAACTGAATTTTATCGTTATCAGTTATTTTTTATTATCTTCATGTGGATAAAATAAATTTGACTGCGATTTAAAATTGAAATTTTAAAATGTTTTCGTTCATTTTTTTCCCAACAAATTGCACTTTTTTTATTTATATGATAACAACAACAGAAAAAAAAAAAAAAAAAAAAAAACAAAAGAATATAAAATACAACCATTTACGTGGTCAGTTCCCAGGGTCAGGTTAAATTATAAAAATCAAATTCTATATTATAGTCATTTTAAAAATTATGGAAACTGAAAAGTCTCCAAAACCAATTAAAATTTTCCTTGGTTAGTTAGTTGAAAACGTCACCGTGGCGCCATTGAGAACGAGAAGTCAATAGGAGTACCCATCTTCTCAGCCCACTTCTGAGACTCCAAAAACAACCTGGATACCGAAACAGCCACCCGACCCATATCTGGCCTCTCATTCGGGTCCTCCTCCACGCACTCCAACCCGATTTGGATAATCTTCTCGGCCACCTCCACCGGAAACGAATCCTTCAGCCTCTTATCCACCCATTTCCTCACACCACCATCTTCTTCCAGAGCCCGTCTCGCCATCGCCACCACACTCACTTTTCTGTATCCAATACCGGTGTCGTCGTCAAATTCGTGTTTCAACGCCTCTTCTCCGCTCAGAAGCTCCAAAGTGACTATACCGAAAGCATACACATCGGACTTTTGCGTCGCAACACCTGTGATCTGAATTTCCGGCGCCATATACCCTCTCGTTCCGGCGAGTTTCGTAACTTGGCTACCGAATCTTTTCAGCAATTTGAGTCTCGCAGAAAAAGAGCCAGACGAACCTTCCCCAACCACTTCCCCGCACAATTCCGAGGTCCCAAAATGACAAACTCTCGCACTCAAATTCTCCGTGATGATGATACTGGAGCTCTTGATATGGTTGTGGATGAAATTCGAGTTCAGGCCCGAGAAATGGTGGATGTAATCAAGCCCATGAGCGATATCGGTAGCGATTTTCATCCTGGAAAGCCAAGATGATAGCACCGTGAAATTGGGATTCCTTCTATTACGAAGACAATCCCCAAGACTCACACCGTGAACATACTCATGCACAAGGTAAATGTAGTTCTCGGAGATCGATGCCCCAAGCAATTTGACCAAGCTACTATGGTGGCTCCGGCAAATCACCGCTAGTCTTTCCCGGAGCTCCGACAACTCCAAGGGGCGGCAAAGCTTGCGCTGAAAGATGACAACGTCCTTGTTCCGAATAATACATCGCCAAGAGGTGGACGAGGGAGAGAAGGAAAACTTATCGGAGAGAAAATTAGAGGTGGCGGAGCGGATATCGGAGAAGTTGTAAATGTGGGGATTTTCCGGCAAGGAATCCTTGAGGCTAGCGAGAGAGCTGCGACTTGAAGCAGAGGATTTGGACCAATATTTGTTGTTGCTTCTTGAATCAGTGAGGAAAATGTTGCTGGAAGAAGAAAGATCGGGAAGAGGTTGTTGTTGTGGTGAAGGAGATTTTGGGGTTCGAGGGGTGCTGGCACGGTGGCTGTGGGATTCGATCACGTCCGTGCTCTTTTTGGAACCGCACATTGAGAGATGGTGGTGACTAACGTGCGCCGGCGTGAGCGGGCTGTCATTAAATATGCAGAGAAAAGGAAGAGTGCAAGTACCAAGTTTGAAAGCGGCAGCAGTGACGCCTGTAGTTCTTGACGTCTATGCTTGGGGATAGAAACGTAAGTGCACCTGACGTTACAGATATGATTTGAATCATTTCGTTGACCATCTTTGACACGTTGTGGCGGGAACATATAGGGAATTAATTATACCCATTCTCATAAAATTACTAAAATAACCTTAATTAAAAAAACCACCTCACCTAACCTTAATTAAAAAAACCACCTCACCCCATCTGCTCTCCCACCCACGACAAACCCTCCACCCTCCCCAAATCCTTTCAAGCACTTCTTTCAATTTCACACTTAAACCATTTTCTTCTATTTCAAATTCTAATTTATTATTTAAAAAGACTGATAAAAGTATTTAATTTATGGTGTCTATTCTTCATTCAAAGTTAATTCGTAGTAAAAATCAATTACAAAGTTAATATTTTGTTAATAATAATCATATAGCAATTTGGTATGAAAAATGAATTTATAAAATCGTTCATCAACAAAAATGGCTCTATAAAGCCATTCAAGCACTCCGTTCAAGCACTTGAACAACTCTATAGTCATTTTTGGTGATGAACGGCTCTGTAGGGTCACTTTCATGAAAAGTGGCTCTATATAGTCGTGATTGCGGTTGAACAACTTTGTAGAGCCATTTTAGTGGCTAAATGACTTTGTAGAGCTATTTTGATAGTTGAATGGCTCTATAGATAAGTTTTGGTGAATGAAAGGCTCTAAAAAGTCATTTGAACTTTGATTTTCCCATTCCTATTGATATTGCTTCATTTTTTATTATTTTATTTTATTTATAAAAATTGTATTTATTGATTTTGATATTTAATTTCTCTAAATGCAATAAAAGACGATTTATTATACTTATAGAATGTGTAAAAATTCATACTTCAATTTTGAATATACCCCATTCGATAATACAGATCTAACAACACATGTAAATTTAGTTGATGAAGTATGTTAAAATTTTTATGTTAGACTAATAGTTGAATATTTTTGTGTATGTGTCAATTGTAATGATTGGTATCGAATTTTCTACTCACATGTGAACAAACATGAAATATGTGATGGTAGGAATTCTTATGTGAGAGATGACTTAAGTTATCTTTTTAGTACCGATCAAGTATGAATTTTTTATTGAACGATGAAAACATAATACATAATTTGATTCATGATCCTTAAGCGACTATGCTTTTTTGTTTACAAACATTTACCACAAGAAAATGACTTTCTCAAATAGGCAAGAGAAATTGAAAAGATTATCAGTTTTGTTATTGTAATTACTAAATCTAAGATAAGAGGTGAAGGGAAGAATACACAAGTGATATTAGAGTGTGAACGAGGTGAGAAGTATAAGCTTAGAAGAAAATCAATACAGGGGGGACCGTAACAAGAAAATGCATATGTTAATTTAGAGTGAAGGAAAGACAATGGGTTAATGGTTTATGAAAAGTGCGAGTACAATGTGGATTTCATAACCATACTCTAGTAGAGTCGTTGGTTGGGTATCCATATGCGGGACGATTGAATTAGGAAGAGTTAACCATGATAGATTGAAGGCTCTATAAATCTGTTTGGATTGAAAAATGGCTTTGTAGAGCCATTTGACACTCCAAACAAATCTACAAAGCTATTTGTCAGTATAGGTGGCTTTATAGAGCCGTTTTCTAGTCCTACATTTCTGTCACCATTTTTTCCTCCATAGACTGATTTACCAACATTTTACATAGAAAAAAAAAAATCAAACAACTTATATCAAGATTTGTGTTTTGGCAAATGAAAATGGAAGAAGAAAATGAGGAGTAGGGTGGCTGTTTCGGGGATGGAGATAAATGGAAGAAGAAGATGATGAAAGAGGATGGGGCAGTGGCGGTAGTGAAGGGATTTGGCTGAGGGGTTTTAAAGTAAAGGATATATTAGGTATTTTGGGTCTTTTTTTTCGGTAAGGGGTGGGGGATTAAAGGGGCCATAATTAATTCCCCAACATTAAAGGGGCCATAATTAATTCCCCAACATACACCATCATTCTAAATTATTCCTTTTGTCTCAATATCTCAATTTTTTTATCTTAAAATAATTACAATTTAAAAATTTTAAGATGTTATTAAAAGTTATTTTTATATTAACCCTTATTTAAATAAATATAATTTATTCATTTTTTTTAAGTAACACATAAACTAAAAACAATTAAATATAGATAATATGTTATAATAATTAATGAATTTTAATTTGTATAAAACAACTTTAAAAATCAAAAACTTTGAAAAGTACATTTTTCATTGCTTGCTTAAGTTTCAGTTTAGTTATTATCTATATCGACAATACATTCTTTGGCTTTTTCAGCTATATTATATTCTATTTGTTCAAAATTTTAATGCGATATTTATAAAATCTTATATTAAAAAAATATAAGATTATTTCTTAATTTTAGTGAATAATTAATAATATTTTTTTAAAAAAAATTATTTAAGATTTTATTTTGATGATTTTATATATATTTAATTGAAGAAATAAAATATTAAATAAAAACATCATAAAAAGAATGAACTTTTTTAATTAGTTAACTATATTTTTTAAGAGATGTAAAATAAATAATATTATCTTATAATTTTAAAGAAAAAATATCTTTTTTTTTTCAAATTTCATGTACTTTTTTCTTTTAAATATTTATTTCTCTTTCTAGAATTATTCTATTCGGTGACTTTCGAGGCTGCTTTATTAGAGATTTAGGTTTTTCTTTTTTGTATTTACTTTGATGATAACCTGTTGTAAATATGAGTTACACTTACACATTATTTTGGCAGCATTTTGCACTGTGTGTAAATTTTTAGAGAGAATAAAAATCAAATGAATTAGTGTGTGGTTGTTCAAACTTATTCAAAAACTATTGAATTTCAAATTTTAAAAATATAACTGTATTAAAATTTAGATTATAATTGTTTAATATTACGTGGAAATAAAATCAAATGCCTTGGTACTTTCAATGGAATAAGATCACAATGCTATGAAAAAGTGATGACGTCCAAATCAAGGTCGGCAGTTTATCAGGATAGGCGGAAGATGGAATAAAACTTTAATCACTCATGCTTCATGTTTGTAGTCTAAGCAGCTCTCATTAGATTTACCAACTATTCTACAAAATTTGGCATAGGTAGAAAAGTTGAAATGTGTTACAAAATGACATTTTTGGACTGCGAGAAACTTAGGGAGAACAAAAAAAACTAAAGAGAAAATTGATTTTCTCATGTTTGGATGATAGAAAAATAGTAAAAAGAAAAAAAGAAAATTAAAAGAGAAAATAAGCAGGAGTCTTGCAAGTCAAAAATTTCTCTTTAAAGAGATTTTGGAGAAGAAAAGTTTCTCACATTATTTGGAACTTCTGATTCTAAAATTACCCCTATTGTGAAGTGGATAAAATTTGTTTTATGGTTTTTTATTGACTAAAAAAATAATATAATAAGATACATTTAATATTTATAGTAATATTTTAATAATTTTTAACTAATAGAAAGCTATAGGACAAGCTTATTATACAAATTGATACAATAAACTTTGTCCACTCATGAAAGGGCTCTAGAAAAGCTACTATCTTAATCAATGACTTATTTATTTTAGAGAAATTTGTTATTCCACTTTCATGTTTATTCCTTATTTTATGATTCAAAAATTATAAAATAATATCACACAAGAAATTGATTTACTCATTTAAACAATGATAATGTGTGAAATAAAAAAAAAAAAAAAAGAAATATAGGATATAACATATTTGTTTTCCGTACATCTTTGGTAGTCGTTTTAAAAACTAACATGAATTTGAAAAATCTTATTTGAACCGTTAAATGGATTTAAAAAAAGGAATTTGATTTGGACTTAAGTCGTTTTTATCTTTGGTTCGATGATTTGAAATTTTGAAGGATTATTTCTTGTCCACTTGTAGGGGTGACAAGAGTATATGTACAAATTTTAATAATAATAAAAAACAAATAAAAATAATTGCACAACGTTTGAGCTATAAGTATTTTATATGTGGTTATGATAATGAAAAAAATATAACAAAAAAACAAAAAGAATGCTTAGAAACATAATAAGGGTATTTTTTATAATAAATATAATTACTTTTATTCTATCTATTTTCTCTCATTTATCCAAATAAAAAAATATTTTCTCTTCATTTTTTTTTTCTCTATTTTCTCTTCACTTATTTTTTTTATTTTGCTGAAATTTACCTTATATGAAAAAGTTAAAAGTCATAAAGTATGTTCCACCTAAGGCACCTATTCAGTTGTGCTTTGGAATTGGCAGCTGCATATGCATTGGAACATTTCCCATGCACAAGTACAGAGAAGATTGTAAAATACTCCATTGGTGCAAACTTAGTGAGGTTTAGAAACTTTATATTCGCAGCTAAAATGAGATACATACTCATCCTAAGCAAGTTAAAATGTAGTTTTAATGATCCACTTAAACTCTTAAATATAAAAAAGCAAGGATCTCTAATGTTAATCATGTCACAAAGTTGATTAAATTTTGATAAGTCAAAAAGTTTAATGAAGAATTAAAAAAAAAAAAAAAACACTTTTAAATTTCATTCAACTTAAAGTGCTTACAAATATTTTAGAGTGTTTTATTTATAAACTATTTACATAGGAAATGTCAAACACTAATCATTATAGGAAATTACAAAAAAATAATTATCAAACATTTATTAAATGTTAATAAAATCATAGTACATTGTTACCTAGAAACATAGCTCAAGAACTTGAGAAATTCTCACAAGTAATTGTATAGACTTGAGAAACTTCTATAATGCATAAATATAACTTTGAAAATACAAAAGGTCATGTAAAAATTTATTCAAAAAAATATCTAGGAAAATAAGAAATAAAATAAGAAAACTGTACGTATTTATTATCCAATAAAACCCAATTAATCGATCTAAAAGATCGGATGAAATGCAACCCATGAATACATCTTGAGCTATGCAAGTTGGGCACAATTCAAATTGGATAACTTCTCTCTGAGTCGAAATTATACTAACTAAATTAAATCCTTAAAAAGGTGTAAGTAACTCATAATTGAGTATTCATGGTCATTAACTTGGTGACATTCATCTCAATTCAAAACAGAAAAGTAAAGATTAAATTCTAAACACTGAGAGTGGCCATGCATTTAGCAAAGTAGTTACTTGTCCACTTTTCTACTTTCCACCATATTTTCATTAGTCTCCCATTTCATAGTTGCTGTACCATGGTGTTATGAAGACTTCCACTCATGCCTTCCCCTGTATAAGATGGAAATAGAGTCCACTATATAAAGTGAGATTAATCACCAACTCCCACAATATTACAAAATAAAATAAATAATAAATAATACTTGTTAGCTCAAGGGTTGTTTTTACTTTTATATTAAGTTAATTTTGATGATAAAAAATATTTTTAATGATTCTTATTTTTAAATATGTATGTACTCATTTTAAATATTTATTTGAGTACAAAATTATTTTTTCTTTTCTCTCCAGATTTTTCCTAATGCTGAAAATTATTTTTCTTAAATTTTCTTTGATTCCAAAAATTATTTTCTTGCATCCTTCAATAAAAACAATCTTTAGTTGTCTTCTTATTTGTGCCATTGGCACAACTTTGTGCATGGTTCTCAAGTTATTAACTTTTGGCAGTATTAGGATGTTAAGAAAAGTCATCCTAAGATGTAAAATGTGCAACTAAAGCTGCAGCCCAGTGCTGCACCCCTCGGACTTCGCATGCACGCCTTTCACATTTGGAAGAAAGCCTTGAGATTAATGGAATTTTTTGTGGGTAATACCCAAAAAGTAGCATTCAGAAAGAAGCATTTTGGTATCACGTGAATGTCCAAGGCATGCGTCTTGGGCCGCTCAAAAAGTCAGTAAAGCATGCTTCGCACTTTTGCAACATTGGGCCTCAAGTGTACACTTAAAGGGAAAGACTCTCTTGGGCTTTTTTAATTTCTCAACCCAAAGCTTGCCATTTTGATGCAAGTAACAATCCTGGAGTATAAAGTCCATTCTCCTAAGCTGTATTCTGCCAAGTTAACTTGCCAGTTGTCCTAAGCCTGCAAAATTGTGGAGGTCAGCCAAAGAGTCCAACGTGCAATAAGAAAAATATAACAGCACTTTCTTTTAGCTCTTGAATAAAAGTCATTCACACGGGACAAAATGCATCTTGAGAAGTGAAGCATCTAGTAGTATTTAATGAGCTCTAACAGTCAAATTTTTAAAGTCTATATAAGAGAAGAGAGGAGCCTCCAAGGAAGACAAGAAAAGAGATTACAAAGGTTCATTTGCATACACTTTCAAAAGCTCTCAAGGTTTTATCTTACTCTCTTCATTTTCGTGCAATGTACTTTCACTTGAGATACATTTCTAGTGCATTGAAGCATACTGAGAAATCTATTGTACAAGCAACAAAATCTATACTACATCTCTTCATCTCTTTTATACTGTGTCAAGGCTACAGTGCTTTGTTCATTGTTTGTAACCCTAAGAAAGGGATAGACATAGTCTAAGATGTAGAAGGTTTTTGGTTCTCTTAGAAAATCAAGCACGAGTAGTAATGTGTCAAGGCTACAGTGCTTTGTTCATTGTTTGTAACCCTAAGAAAGGGATAGACATAGTCTAAGCTGTAGAAGGCTTTTGGTTCTCTTAGAAAATCAAGCACGAGTAGTATTGCTTATTACTACGAAGCTGTAAAAGGGTAGCTGGAAGCCTATAAACAGTTCAGATAGTGGAGATAACTCTCTCAAAGGAGTTAAGAGGAGTGGATGCAAATCTAAGTTGAGACCAAACCACCATAAATAGCTGAGCACTTTCTCTTCCCTACTCTCTTTATTTTCAGCGCATTTATACTTCCAGCATCATATTCAAGTATATAGTTTTATCCTGCTTTATCACGCTTAAAACTGTGAAATTTCTGAAATCAAGCTTATATTGTTTAAAACCAAGCTGATTGTTTTGTGCTTGATTTTGAAAACAAACAGTTTATTTAGCAAAAATTTTATTATCTTATTCACTCCTTTTAGGATACATTTACTTACACTTTCAATACTAATAATTTAAAGAACAAATAATAACGATAATTTAAATAAATAAATAAATAAATATATATATATATATATATATATATATAAGAAAAGTTAACAGCTTATAATTAAGCATTCCCCCACTTATTTACTTGAGGCATGCTTCAATTCCACCAACTCCCAAGCAACCATTTCCCCCATTTTTTCTTGATTTCACGTTTCTAAGAAAAATCTTGTGTGTTTGTTTTAATTTTTAGGCAGCACAGCCAAAGAAGAAAATATAGAAGTGACATACGTTGGGAATTTGTTGAAATCTCATAACCCAAATTCACAAGACATTTCCATATTCGTTCGAAGGAATTGAGAATAGAAGCCAACGCATACCTAAATCTATAAGAATAATAAATAGGATGCATTTATTGTGAATCATTAATAGAGGGCGTTTAATTCCAAATCGAATTCATCCCAACCAATCTAATTCAAACCTACCAATATTAATTATTTCACTGAAAGGAGAGTCTCTCTGACTCCAAGTGAAGTTTGGATTAAATAATTTCATTCTATTTAGACCAATAAAATTAAAGTAAGTGTTTTGAAATTTGAACCCACTCTTGCTATAGTCATACTTTTATTAATTATAAATCAGCCCAATTTCTTAAAACAGTCTTACCTTTTAATACCTTTTTTGATTGTCTGTTCGCATTGTTTTTTCCTTCTCTCACTCCTACTCACTTCTTTCCAACCACCTTTATTACTATTGCCATACGCGGATGAGAACGACGCAATGTAAAAACCTTAGCCAATGGAACAAATATGTTATTATTTTATTTTTATATGAAATACTAAATTAGAAATATTTTTTTTTGGTAACGTACTAAATTAGTAATATTTGCATTAGTGATTTACGAATTTCAATTATAGTATAATATTAAATCATTTATAATTTCTATAATAAGGATATAAATTGAATAATATCTTTTTTCATTTTTAAACTTTTTTTAATGTTTATACTCAATTGTTTTAGATATTGATAATTTGCAAATATAGTTCTAACTAAATCACTAATATGAACGGCAAATGAAAGTGATTAAAAAAAAAACAGTTGTCAAATTAAGTTGAAAGTGACATTTCTTTATTTTTTTAAGAGAACGAAAGATACATTTTTAAATTTTGACAAAGTATAATGGAAGGGTAAGAAAATCGTAAATCATAATTTAGAATATTACAATTAATTCTTATAAAAAATATTATTAATTTAATAGCACAAATAATTTTTAATCTAAACAGTATTAAAGTTTTTTTTTTTTTTTAGCAAGAATAGAAGAATAGCACACAATTTTTTTTTTTTAAATGAATGAACATTATAAAAGTTTTAATTCATTGTAATGTGTTTTTATAAATTGTGGGTTAAAGGGTTTCATAATAAATTTGTATTCTATGGTCAAAGATTAAAAAAGTTATTTTCATGAAATTATAGACATGTTTAAGTATAATTTATGATATGAATAGTTCAATTGAACATAATTTTACACAACATCATATATATTGGCGACAAATATTATTAAAGTTTTCCTTAAACATTATCTACACACTTAAATAAAAGTTGGTCTAATTAATAATAATCAAAATTGTATCTTATATAAATGTAGGCTTGAATCATGTAATGCAAAATGAAGACAATGTTTGGTCTCCCTTGAGCTCTTAAACCTAACTCACTAAACTTTCTTCTACCCAAAAAAAAAAAGGTATATATTTGTTTATCTTAATTAACAATGAAATACATGAAGCAATACTATTTCTAATTAAAAACTTTTACTCAATATCAGTATTAAAATAATAAGTTATCTTAAATATTAATTAGGAAGTTATTTATGATTTTATTTCTATCATTATTTACTATAGAAAAAAAAAAAAAAACAAATTATCCTTATAGTATGATCGACAAGAATATAATGTTCTTGATATGTTTTTTTTTTCTTTGTTTTAGCTAGATAGAAGAAAGATGATTCAACAAAATCAAGTTTGTAAAGAAGGTCTTAATAAGAAAGATACTACTTTTTTAAATTGAACTTGTATACAAGATAATCTTGACAAAGCAAAAATAAGTTAATAGAATTATATTTCTAAATGAAGAATTTAACAAGACTAAAAAATATGCTAAAAAAATAGCAACATCCAATAGGGAGGAAAATAAAGAATTTCTTTGATCAAGTTAGGCAAAAGGTAATACATACAGTGGCTTTCAATTAAAATTTTAAATGAAATTAATAGTGTCTTTTTTTTTTTTTTAAATAATTTTCAACCCTAATATCACACCACCGAATTAAGTTAAGCTAAAAATATTTTATACATTAAGGTTAACTTAAAATTAATAACTTAGAGAGGCTCCAACCAACTCCATATGAAGATAAAGGAGAATAATTGTCAAAATTTAAGTGGCCACATATTTTAGATAAATTATTGGGGTGCAAAATATCTCGATTTTCTAACAAAAAATTTAATTATATACTCTATTTTTTTGGTTTACTGTCATCTTATAATAATAAAAATAGTATTTTTTAGATTTATACAAACATTTACTTTAAAATGTTTCTTATGAATTGCCTAAAAAATGTTACGTATCGATTATAATGAGTCATCTTAAAATATATGATAAAATCATTTAAATATAAGTGTCACTCAGATAATACTATTATTCTCATTTGATAGGCAATAATGAAAAAGAATTTATGTATAAAAAGTGATGTTGTAAAGCATAAGGTTGGGGGCTCAAATCCTTCTTCAGGAAATTTTCGATAATAATCGTAATGATGATAATAATAATAAGAAGAATAAGAATAAGAATAAGAAAAAGAAGGATAAAAAGAATAAGAATAATAACAACAACAATGATGGAAACAAATTATGAGGAAAAAAATATTTGTGGGAGGTCTACTAAAAAGAGAGGCATTTCATAGGGTGGGCACGGGCCAAGACAGGCTGGGAATTTGGCCATCCTAGTCCCGTCTTGAAATTTTTTTTAGACTTTTGTTCCGTCCTGATTTTTTTTTCTCGTCCTAGTTTTATATAGCTTTGTCTTGGTCTTATCCCAACTCATTTGTCCCGTCCCCATCCCGTCTCAGTTAAATTTAAAATAAAAAACCAAAAAAAAAAGGGTTGTTGGAATGGAAAATGATAAGTGGGTGTATAAAGTAATAAGAGGTGTGTTGAAAGCAAGAAGAGAATAAGAAAGGTGGTGTGTAAACAACAAACATGGAGCTGTAAAGAGTAATAAATGGGACAAATATATATAGTTATCGAGGTAATATCAGGAAGGGAGGGGATATATTTATATAAAGTTTGGTACAGGACTGAGACGAGATTTTACTTGGCCCGGTCCCATCTCAAAAATTAACCGGGACACAAAATTATGTTTCAGTTCCATTTTGAATCTTGAATTGTCTCGTCGTGAAATTATCACGAATCTTTCAGGTCAAGATAGAACACTAAGGCATCCTGTTCCGTGCTCACCCCTAGTCTATGGGGTATGAATTACAAAAGATTTGAATTAATGGGTGTAATTTGTAAATTTAAATAAATAAGTAGGTGGGTTTATAAAAAATAAAAACTGTAGATAAAAGTAACAGGTTAACACTCTTACACCCTTGATTAGAGTAAGTGGAGAAATGAATGGTTCATATTCTATCACATATGATTGGTTTAAATAACCCCATATTTTTACTCAGAGTAAGTTAGACTAACCCTTAATTGAATTGAATTTTTAGAAAATCAATTAGTTTGGCTGGGATGTTAGAAGACAATTTAAAAAAACTAATAACAACTAAACTGACTAACTATGTCGTATAGCTATTTTAATATAATTTATTTACTATATTTACTAACACAAATTATCTTCTTCTTTTTTTTTTTTTTTTATCACTTGTCATAATTTAAAAAGTAAGAAAATGACAGATTATAACTTTAAAGGAATAATTATCTAATATGGATGCAAATTGATAATTTTCAATTCAATAGTTTTTTTTTTTTTTTGAAAAATTATATAATTATTTGTAACATGTTTTTATTTTAACAGGTTCAATAAATTAGTGATATGCTTAGGTGGTGTTCAAAATACAAAGTGGAATACTATTGAATTTGAGTATTATATTGTATTGATTTTAATTGAACTATATTTATTTGATATTGTGGTTGTTATCTTGTTAGATTTGGACTGAAATGGGTGATCTAATGTTGTTACAGTTAATGCCATATTTATTTTAGTGAAGAAAGGTTTAGGGTGAGAAAGAGGTCTATTCCAAGGTGAGTGCAATTTATAGTTTAACTACTAAAATACACGATTTAGAGTTAGATTTAATTTGCACAAAACCATAATGGTAATAAAGTTTTGAAATTTAATTAAGCTAAGACATTTTAAGTAAATATTATTTTAGTATTTATCAGATGCAAATTACATCAATTGAAGACACATAAAATATTTATCATTAAATAAATTCCTTTTAATATCAAATAAAGACTTAACAAAATTTTTGTCATAAAAAAAAACTTTTGTCTATTTCTCTTAATATCAGTGAGAGAGACCGTTGAAAGTTATTAAGATTTCCTTAAAAGAATACCCTTCACTCTACTTTAAATTTATTTTTCTTACCCTCACTTACCTCATTTCCAATCGCTTCCCAATTTGTAAATAAAATACTTGATTTTTGCATCACTCAACCAATTGCCCACTCCTAATCAAGCTATCTCTCACTCTCACTCTCCATCGACATTGGCATTGCTTTGTCAATTTATCTCTAGAAAATAATCAGATAATCACAAGCGGCTTTTTCCCTGTTCAAAATTTCCTACCCTTCTTCCTTTTCTTCAGTTTTGGGATCTTGGTCTTGATGAACAAATCCCATTAAGCTTTTTGCTTGTGCTCCAAATAAGGTGCATCCAAGACCACAAGCCATGCTCTAGCTAGCATTTAAGAACATGGGCATGTTGGAGTTTCCTTCTTTCTCATGTCCAAGTGAAAGAACACATTTAGTTGAGCCAAAAATTGATACAAGTGTCAATTAAATAATCTTAATTTCTCTTTATTATTTCAAAGAGCAGGAATAAGATTATACTTTATGAGTTTAGAAATTTTGTCCATAATAAGGCATTTGAGAACATGGGGTTGCTGAAGTTTCCTTCCTTCATGAGTTCTTTTCAAATAAAATTTTATGCCAACCAAACAATATATGGCTTATACTCCATGGGTTTTTGAAATTCTTCTAGGAAAGGTTTGAATTTCTCTAAAATAACGATTAAATCCTTTCTCTTGTTGAACGATTTTTGTTAGGGTATAGAAGAATGACAAGGAGATGAATTGCAAGAAAAGCCCACATGTGATGTCAGCTCAATGCTTTTTGTTAATATTAATTGTGGAATGGATGAAATTTTTTGATAAATATTTTGTAAAGTTCTTATTTAATATTAAAAATTTATTTTATAATAAATATTTAATGAGTTTTTAATTAATGTAATATTTATCTGATGATACTAAAAAAATATTTATTTGACATTATATAAAATATTTATTAATTCGATTCAAATTAAATAAAATTAAAATATAATAAAACTTATAATTTAAACTCAAATTTTTTAATTACATTAAAATAATTTTTTATTATAATAATTAATTAACCTGTTTGGCAATTGTTATTTCTTTTTTCTAGTTCGATAGATAATACTAATATTTGCTAACCTATTTAATACGTAATTTTTCATATTAAATGAATATAGTATAACTTATCTTTGTTTAAATATAAATGGTAAATCCTTTTGTGTCTCCGGAGCCAAATTACGGAAGGAATCACGAGGGTTAAGAAATAGAGAACCAAAATCTGTAGCTGCAGCTAGTGGAAACGGAGTCGCCCACTTCCACCAGCCACCGATTTTCATTCTTATCAGAGCTCCTCAAGCTAAACCAGTCAAGCAGAGGAGGAACCCAGAACCGGCGTCCCCACATCTCATCAGGCAATTGATGCTTGAAATCCGGCGAAATTTGAAACTTTTGGTACTATTCCACTTTCTGTTTGGGAGTTCATCTGAATTAATGGATCAAATTTTAGTCATGGAATTGGAATCTCGGTGAGCCCTCGACTTGACTTACATTATTGGAATTTTCTATGCGCCGTAATGTAGCCGTTCTTTTCTGTGTATCTTTCCGTACTTTGTTTGGCTTGACTAATTGTTGGTTGTAGATTAGAATAGTTTGTTGGAATTCTATTTCAATTTTAAGAATGAGTATTATGTGTCACATCATACCTTTTAGATTAAAAATACTTAGAAGAATAAAATAATTTTATTTTAAAAAAAATTATTTTTTTAAGTAATCACAAATTGTTTAAAAATTAAAATATAATTAAAAAAAAATTTATTTTAAAATTTATGTATTTATTTTATTTTAAGAAAATATTAAATTACAAACCAGAGACAAATTCAGGAGTTGGTTACGTGTGAGGAAGATATTGAGCACCCCACAACAACTGCCAAAAATAATTACCCAAATCAATTATACAAATTAGCGATATGACAAAAAAACATATTTTATTTAGTGCTGAAATAACATTATAATTTTTAATAAAATAACAATAAAATAAACATACATACATAAATTTTTTAGATAAACCTAGGATTCTTCTATCCTTCAAAACGAATAAACCGTCCCTCCAGATAACGTTTATCCTCATCTAGAATAATGCAAGCTCAATCTTATAGAAGACTAGACTACCTATCCTTCTATGATAAGTGAGGGGCCTTAGAACTCTAAAGATTCAAATGTACCCTAATATGTATGCATGTTAATTATAATTTAAAATATAAGAGCAAAATATATAAAAAATTACATAAAAAATATAGCACGAAATAAAAACTACTTTTACTCTTTTTTTTTTTACTTCTCTTTCTATTCAACACCCCTCACAATTCCTATTTACACTTTTTTTTTCTTTTCTTTGCTGCATCCACGACTCCTTCTTTTTAACATTCCCACACTTCTTTTCTTCTCACCCCATTATTTCTATTTTGCACCCCTCTTTTCTTTTTTCTCCGCATTACCCCAACGCTCACTTACTGAATTCCAAATTTCCAATTTTTTCCTTTTCACACCCAGGCAATCTCTATCTACACCCGTCTCTCTAATATGAACCCACTCTTCTCTTCTCACGTCCCCCAAACCTCTATTTACACCCATGAATGAAACTATATCAGGTATCGTACCAAAAAGTCTCATTTCTGAAAAATCAAGAGATATGGATCAATTACTTGTTCCAGGATAGCCTATAATCAGTGCATTGTAAGAAACTTCATCCTTGGGGAAATGTCAAAAACACTTTCATCAAGATTTAAGCACCCACATTTAGCATACATGTCTATCAGGGAATTAGAGACAAATAAATCAAGGCAAATCCCATGTGAATTATCCTAGCATGGATTTATTTTACCAATCCTTAGCTGGCCGTACAAGCCAACCTTCACAACATAACAGTGTACTAGACTTGCTATCACCTTGTCTTGAGTCTCCAAAGAAGACTTGCTTAGCTCCATTTAATGACACATGAAGACCCAATAAACCTTTAAAAAGAATTGCAAACCCAAAATCATTTTATCGGGTTTTTTAGAAGCCAAACAAGTGACACAAAAGAATAGATTCCATGACCAAAATTGAGAAACACAATTTAAACCCAAAACCAAAAACACTTTCCACTAACAAATCAACCAAATACTCAACCTAGTAGCAGAATTTAATCCCTAGAAAATGGCAACACTCAACCCAACATTTAAAATATTCATGACTCAATCCAAACCCCAAAGAAAAGGATTACACAAGCAATGACCTCCCACAAACAAATAAATTGACAGATTCGAACACAAGTTGTGCAAGTGAAATCAATGTTCCAACTAATCCATTTTCTCTCAAAAAAACCAGAAAATTCCAGCATCAATCCCTTACTCTTAACACCCAGAAAATTCTAGTATCAAATCAATTTAGGCAAATTCAATAATCTTGAAACTCCACAACACCTAAGGCTACAGAAACAAGAAGATACCAACAGCAGAATTTCACAATAACCTAACAAAGTCCTGGACCATTCACAGCTAAATCTCAAAGGATTTAACCCATTAAATCAATTTTCACAAAAATTCTAAGATTCAGACCAAGCAATATCAACATTCCATATTTTCCAAATTAAACATCCAAGGACCTAAATTAGCTTCATTAAGATACATACCACCCAAGAAATCCTTTTAAGCACATAGGACGTGAGAACCAAAAACAGATTTCCAAGCATTGGGAGTGAATTCCCCAGCCAATAATCAAGCATTCAGACAACAAACATATTCAAAGTCAAAGCTGGAATAGAACAGAATCCATCAACATCATTCCTAAACCCAATCATACCTCATAAACTAAGAAGCTTAAAATGATTCAAAATGTAGCGCCAAAACGGAATCAAAACTCTAAATGACTAGAAAGCACACAAAAAACCGATGAGAACCACAAGAAGCAAACACACTGCAAGGTCATCCAAGAACTCAAAAACAGAAAACAAGAAACCTGCAAATAAAAAATGTAATGCCTGACCAAAAAGGTTACTCAAAGAAGCTAGGGGATCAGCACCATACAAACCAACATATTTAGAGAGAAGTTAACATGAAATTCCCTAAATAATACAAAACCCTTTACAAAAATTTTCTGGCATAAAGGAAGCTAAAAGCAGCCCAAAGGATACCAGAACTTGCGTGCTTGAACTACTTGCCCATTAAAATACCCAACATGCTCTTATTCAGTAAAATGCAGAACCAATCAAGCAATAGATGAGGATTTCAAGCAGAAATGGCAGTTGGAATGAAAACGGGCGATGATGAAGTTACAAAAGAAAACAGGCTGTTTGGAAATCAAAGTGACAAATGATTAAAACAATAATAAAGCAAAGAAACAAGCTACAGCCACCTATGCAGATTTCCAACAACAAAGACACTATTCCCAGCAGATTTTCAATACAAATGACACAAGATACGGTTCATAAAAAACATGGCAGCAAGAGGCAAGAAAAGAGCTCTAACGCTTGCAGCACGTACCCGTAAAAGACAGCTTAGTCATTGAGTCAGAATTCATTAAAAGTTCAGCAAAATGAATCACACATCTTAGAGACGGCTTCCACATCAATCCAAGGTTAACCATGATTCACGTAGGGAAGACAAACAATTACCAAAAACCTCACCCACATATGAATTACTTCCCTAGCAGCATGTGTATGAAATTTTTACAAAAATTCAAACACAACCTTTTCACAGATCACACCAATCAGAAAGTGCACCATATGCGAGCAAGCATTGACCAAATAATTCTCCAAGAGTTAGATATAGAATATTAGCTAAACAAATGCTATTGTGCACTTTAAAGATTCCAAGTTAACTCTAAAACGATCACCAAAACTCACATAACCCCTGGGAGCTTGAATCCAAAAACGTCTCCCCTAATAACCCCATCAAGTATGCAGACAAAAGACAACACAGAGAGTGCTCAACCTTGCATTGTACAAGCATAATCACCGATTTAAGCTCAAGACAGGAAATAATACCATGAAAATTTCTAATTACCCAAACAAACGAGAACAAAAGAAATGAATCCGACTCACCCACCATCATCATGTACCTTCAACCCCATTACATAAATACAATTCAATTAACTAAAAAAACAGGGGAAAAAGAACGAAATCCAACCTGAGTATTTCCTTCCTTGCTCCTTCGCAATTTACTCTAACCCAATGCTTTCTTAGTCTTCCTCCTTTGCCTTTAGCCTCTAGAAAACCCTTAGAGAGAAAATGGGAATCAGAAAAAAAAAAAAAAATCCTCTTTGGTGCTCTCCAGTCTTTTCTCTTGTTCTCAAGACTCTGTTTTTTTCTCCAATCTCCCCCCACGCTCTTCTGTTTTTTTTTTTTTATCTCCCTTTCTCCTCTGCTTTTCAGCTCTCTACCTCAATCAATTCCCCTCAATTCCGCTTCACCTCTCCCCCAATTTTGCTTTGCTTCTCCACCTACCTTCCACCGTCGCTGTCCTGCCCTCTGTCTCTGCAATGCCTTGCTCCACCTCTGCTGCCATTTCGCCTCTTTCCCGCTGCCATTTTCACCTGCCTTCTACTGGGTTGTACTCATCTGCCATTGCTTGTTGTGCGATGTCCTTTGCCGCTGTTCCTGTCCCTTTCACGACCTCTCCTCTTTTCTCTTTTCCCTTTCTTTCTTTTTCCGTTGCCTCCTTTCTTATTTCTTTCCCTTTTTTTTTTTCATCTTCTTATTTATGCTTTTCTTTTCCTTTATATATATATATATATATATATAATATATATATATATATATATATATATATATATATATATATATATATATATACACATTAGGAATATATATTATGCAGGAAAAATAATAATTATAACAATTTAATTTTTTGTTCCATTTTTTCAAAAATAAAATAAGATAAAAGTAAAATAAAACAAAATAAGATACAATGAAATAAGGATAAAAATAAAATAAAATAAAATAAAAATAAAAATCTATTAAGACAAAATAATAATAACAATAATTTTTTTCTTCTTTTTTTTTTCAAAAATAGTATAATCTAAAATACAATAAAATAAAATAAAAATAAAAACAAAACAAAAATAAAAATGTATTAAGACAAAATAATAATAATAATTTTTCTTCTTCTCACTTCTTTTTTTTTTTTTTTTTTTTTTCTTTTCGTAAATAACATAAGCTAAAATAAGATTAAAATAAAATAAGATAAAATAGAATAAAGATAAAAAAAAATAATAAAAAAAATATTGGGACAAAATATAATGTTCACCCTATGGATACGTAATATTTCCGTTACAAAGTTTGTTCTCCTTCTCTCTGAATTCACAAAATTGAGAACAAGGACCTTATATGTTGATATGTTCTTTATATAGTAGAGATTCGGAAAAGCTGCTTTTGGGTTTGGATGCTCCATGCTTGATCCTATAGATGTTTTAATATTGGCAGCTGCTTTTGAGTTGGTTCAAGTTATGGCATGAAGTTTATTTTTTGATGTAGGATATGCCCTCAGATGTTTATTTGAGTAACTGGTTAGAATATTTGTTTTATGCTTGTCTTGTTGGTATAAGTTAATTCATTGTGCCAATCTATACACACGTGGTTGTGAAAAGCTAATAGTTTATTGTGTGGGTGTGTATGATAAGTTAGTAGATTAGTTGGCTACTGGCTTGAAACCCAGCTACGGGAGCTCTTGTATTTTTCTCTTATGCTTTCCCTATCTGAATCTGTTACCGTGACTGAAATTCTGTGGGATTTCTCCGGTATTTCCGGTTTAAGGGTTCTAACAAGATGCATGAAATATGTATAAACAATAGAATAGAAATTAAAGGGATGAGATGAGTCAAGAAATTTAGAGGTTCGCCTCCAATCCAAGCCTACACCCTCTTGCTCAAGCCACCTCTGAGCAATATCCACTATCTCTGCAACACCTTTACAAGAGAGTGATCACACACTCCTTTGGTAAAGAGAATTCTGGATTCTTGACGAATCCTTTACCTTTCATGCATCAGATTTTACACTCTAGGAAAATACTCTTATTACTAATCTAAACAAGATAGAACGGCTAAATCACTTTCAATAAGAGTACATTATGACGACGAAGCCATAATTACCAAATTCGTCGTAGTACAACAATGTGTATGTAATTCATAACTTGAAAAAATAGAATTCACCTGGAATAGTCTTTTTTAGTACAATAATTTTGACATATTCTTTTAATGTCTTGAATGCCTTGAAGTCTCTCCTTGTAGCCACAATTGAGTACTCAATTGGAGGATTTTAATTGCCCAAACCCAAGTGACTTCAATTTACTCTTTCAAAGTCTGATCACTGAAGTTGGTTCCTAATATGAAGTTGTCCACTCCATGTTCTATGGTTGACACCTCATTTCATTTGAAGTTCAATTAGAGTCCTTGGGCTATAATTTAATAATACATTTGACATTACACATTAGTAGTTACACAGTTTAATATAGTTATACTCACGCAATACATGTTATTAAACTGCTAATGCTTACTAAGAATTAATGCTATATGTTCCAAAGAGAATTATTACACTTTAATTATTTTCACTACTAATTAGCAGAAGTTTGAAATTATTCACATCTGTATGAGCAAACATTCTCTATTTGTGGACAGTGGCATATAGGTGTGGAAATCGTTTCCCCTGCAAAGAATATTAGCAACATTTCAGTATTCTAGTAATTGTTTATAACATGTTAAAATTATATATATTTTTGACTTCACGAAATACTCTATGAGTAACTAAATTTCAAAAACTACTATAATTTTACAGTAATAAAATTGAAGAAAAACAGATAACATCATGAAAAATTCATATTTTATTTTTTATATTATATGTAAAATTTGTTTTCTAAAACATATTTATTCCAAAATTTTATAATTTCAACTTCATACTATACATATCTAAATGCCATAAAAGAAAGAAAGAAAGAGAAAAAAGAAGAAGAAGCTGTTACTTGCTAGCCATTGAGCCACACACGACGTTTAGCCTCATTCAATGCTCTCATCACATAAACAGCATCTGTTAAATTGTTCAAAAACCTGAAGTACAGACATCTCCAAGAACGATTTATGAGTATGGAAATGAAGATCCCCCAAAACCCTACAACGAATCCCAATGCCATGCTTATATAAAATGGTTGAGAGAAGATGGAATGCTCAATCTTTTCAAGTTTTTGTGGCTTTTGAGTTGCTTCTTCTTTGGAACACTTTTTCTCCAGTGGCTTTCCACAAAGATCAAGGTTTTCATCATAAAATGAGGCATTAAAGCTTTGCAACTGTGTGCTAGTTGGAATTCTTCCAAATAGTTGGTTATGAGACAAATCCAACATTGTAAGACGATCAATTTGAGCAAGACTAGAAGGAATTTTACCATATAAACAGTTTCTTGATAAATCAAGAAATTCTAGCAATGTTAGTATGCCAATTTTTGATGGGATGTTTTCTGTCAAATTATTTCTTGATAAATTCAAAAAAACTAATTCAACTAAATCTGTTATTTCTTCTGGAATTCCTCCTATTAATTGATTGCTTGAGAGATTAATGCTCCTTAAAAAGAATGCTGCATTATAGAACACTTGTTCAACACCTTTCCACATCAATAGTGCATTCAACTCAAAATCAAAATCTTTCCCTCGTCAACCACTAATGCTAAAAAAATATCCACCTCTATCAATCCATATATCATTTGTAGAACTCTCTCTTTGATTCATTGCTGTAAAATTCTTCAAACATTTGGGAATTTCTCCGGATAGACTGTTCAAGGAGAGGTCCAAGAACCGAAGGCTTGATAAATGACAAATAGCCAGTGGTATGCTTCCATTGAAGCGATGAATTCTCAAGCTTAACATCGTCAACTGTTTGAATGCATTTCCTATCCAAAAAGGTTTCCCTGAGAATCTATTCTCTCCCACATCTAGCATCACCAACTTTGTGCAATTCTTCAAGGACAATAGCAAGTCCCCACTCAATTTATTATTTCGTAAAATCAAAGCTTCAAGTTCTACAAGTGATCCCAAAGAGTGAGAAACTTTTCCTGACAAATTATTATTACTCATATCAAGATATACTAATGACTTGAAATTTTTCCAATCACAATCAGGAAGTTGCCCTGATAAGTGATTGCTTGAAAGATCTAATATGCCCAAACTTTCTGAAGAACTACTAGCACAGGCAAACAAAGCAAATGATGAAAACATATTTCTAGATAGATCAACAGATGCGGCTGTTTTGAAAAATGGTGGAATCGAACCTTCAAATTGATTTGAAGCCAAAGTTATACGAGGGTATGCCGTAAACCTTGTTGAAGAACTTGGAATTGTGCCAGTTAAATTGTTGTACGAAATATTCAAGAAACTCAATTTGGGAGATAAGAACCAAAACCACTCAGGAACTGTATCTGAAAGTCTGGAATTAGAAATATCAAGTGCAGTGAAGGTCTTTTGTGTTCGAAGCCATTTGGGAAACTCTGGACCAAGCTCGGTACAAGACATCAAATATATGCTATCCTATTGAAATGATGGGACCCAATTGGGGCTAAATGTCAAAGTGAATGCACTGAAAGATAAGTCTAAATGCTTTAACTTTGACATATTAGCAACATGTGAGTCAGTGATCACACCTTTCAACTTAGAGTTTGAAGCAAGCAAGAAAGTTACAAGTTGAGATGGGAATCTCATATCACTTGGTATCTCACCATTCAATTGATTGTCAGAAATGGATAAATGTCTTAAAGATGAGAATTTTGAAAGGTCAGGTATTGTACCAGTGATTTGGTTTTTGGAAAGATATAGTCCTTCCAATGTTTTAGCACAACCAAGTAAGTTACGGATCATCACTGGAAGTTCATTGGTCAAACTATTGTTGAATAGGTGTAAGTAGCGTAAGCCACATATCTTCCCAAATGTTTCTGGAATTCCACCTTTTATAGAGTTGGAAGAAATTTCCAAAATCTCTAGCCGAGGTGGCAGTCTAGAATTTTCAAGCATCCCATTTAATTGATTATCACTGAGGAATAAAGTTTTTAAAGAAGAGAATTTTGAGAGATCAGGCAATCCACCAGTGATTTGGTTTCCATCCAAATATAAGTCTTGCAATGTCGATCTACACCCCAACAAGTTTTGAATCATCAATGGAAGCTCTTCACTCAACTTGTTGTTGGACAGGTCTAATGAATTTAAGGAACATGTGTCTGGGATTCCACCTTCAGCTATTCCATTCAATTGATTTCTTGAAAGGTGCAATGATTTCAAAGATGGAAATTTTGAAACATCAGACAATGAGCCTGTAATTTGATTGTTACTTAGATCAAATTCTTGCAAAGCGTAATTGGCACACCCCGAGAGGTTATGAAGAATTGTTGGAAAGTCTACACTTAGACTGACATGAGAAAGGATTAAGGTGCTCAAGGTACAAATATTCCCCATGGATTTGAGAAAAGTAGCCAGAATGTTATTAAAAGAGAGATCTAGGATGGTAAGAGAAGAGTAGTTGAACTTTGTATGGTCTAGAAAAAATAAATCTTGATCTGAAAGTTGACAGTCACTTAAGAACAGTTCTCTTAAGTTTGGAAGCTTACCAATAATTTGCAGCAAGTATTGAGAATAGTTGAGATTAGATACCAAAGAAAGATCTAGGGTTGTAAGAGAAGAGAAATTGAATTTTGAAGGGTCTAGAAAAAGGAGATCATGGTCTGGAAGATCACATCCAATTAGATATAGTTCTCTTAAGTTTGGAAGTTTATTGATAGTTTGCAGCCAATTATGAGTATGGTTGAGATTAAGCACTGTAGACAAATCAAAAACGGCTAAAGAAGTGAGATTTGACAGCCAATGAGTATTAGCAAAATTCTCATTATGAATTTTAAGAGCTTGATTGTGCCCAAGATAAAGCTTTTGCAAGCTTGAAAGATATCCAAGCTGGGAAGGGATTGCACCTTCCAGAGAGTTTAGAAAAAGATTAAGATGATGCAAATTTGAAAGATTTCCAAGCTGAGAAGGGATTGCACCTTTCAGAGAGTTTATAGAAAGATCAAGAGAATGCAAATTTGAAAGATTTCCAAGCTGAGAAGGGATTGCACCTTCTAGAGAGTTTAGATAAAGATCAAGATGATGCAAATTTGAAAGACTTCCAAGTTGAGAAGGGATTGTACCTTCTAGATAGTTTCCAAAAAGATCAAGATGATGCAAATTTAGAAGACTTCCAAGCTGAGAAGGGATTGCACCTTCTAGAGAATTTCCAGAAAGATCAAGATGATGCAAATTTGAAAGACTTCCAAGCTGAGAAGGGACTGCACCTTCTAGACAGTTTCTAGAAAGATCAAGATGATGTAAATTTGAAAGACTTCCAAGTTGATTTGGAATTTTACCAGCAAAAAAAGAATATGAGACATCAAGGTATCTCAAGTTATGTAAAGTACTAAAGAATTTAGGGATATAGCTATATTCAAAATCATTAAAGCTAAGATTCAAACACCTTAAGTGCTGCAATTCCATCAATGACACTGAGATCTTACCTCTCAAAAGAGGACGGACATCATAATCATTGTAGTAAAGCTCACCTTGAAGGTACAGCATTTGGACATGACCAGTTTGGTTACTACAGCGAACACGTTCCCATTGGCAACAATCTCTCTTTTCCTCTTCATTTCCCCATGAAGACAGAAGGCCAGAGTCATCCACGAACCCAGCCTTTAAGTCGAGCAGTGCTTGCCTCTCCCTCTCTATGCACCCAACAACGCTCCATGAACGGGATACAAGGAGCTGAAGCTGCAACTGAAATAGCAACAGAAGCCCTGCTTGAAGCAATATGAGAAAAAGTGTATTCATCATCATTCTCTTTAATTATTGGTAAGATAGATTGATGTTATTAAAGACTACTCTAACCCATATATATATATAGATTGATGCAATTTATCATCATCCTTTAGAGAAGTCACTACTAATTTTTTTTTTTGTGTTGTGGGGACCAACAAAATTAAAGTGAGTTCGCACTGTATAATTAACTTAGATCATTCTCTTGGTAAAGTACCACTATTTCATCAAGGGACCCACACAGTAAGATTAGGTACTAAGTAAAATGTTCCCTGATTTTTTTTTTTTCCATTTACTACATAAGTGCTCTCAAAAATATCTATTAATAAAACAAGAAAATAACACTTTAAAAATTCTATATATTCCATCTTGTTCTTATTGCAATGCATGTTTTAAAAGATTTTAATTATTCTTATTATAATTAAGGTATTTTATAATTTTAATAAAGTATTTATTTTTATTTTTTATAGTTTACCCTTAATAAATATTTTGTCTATTTATATTATTGGCTGTTCATTGATGAAAAAAGATATTAATCAACTAACTTTATTAGTACGTATAATTTAGTTAAATACGTTTTATAATATTATGCAAAGAAGAAATATAAACCCTTTAGTCACTATGGTGATTAATCTTAGGTAACTATGGCAAAATTTCCCCCTTATATATATTAGTGATGCCAGATATTTTTATAGCAATGTTACATCTTTAATTAGAGACCCAATGTGGTCATACAGCAAATTATGCCTTCTACAAAAGAATGTGGACTCCAATGTGGTCTCTCTCTTTTGCTATCTCTTTATGCTTTCTTCCAAAGTGGATTCAAAGCTTTATCATATGAAATGGGATTGCCATAAAAAAATATTCTAGAAAGACCAAAGATAGGAGACCGTTGACTCTGAGTCTTTGATAATTCTATGCAGACACTTTAAGTAAATGTATGGCTCTTTATCTCTCACGTACAAAGCAACTAAGGAACTATATTTGAACTTCCATTTGCAGTTACATTTGAGTCTGAATGCGAGAGTAAAAATTTTGTAATATATTAAGAGTATTTATTACATGGTATTTAGTCCTTTATAAAAAAACTGTAGAAAAAGGCTAAAAAGGACACTAAAAGGACGTTATGAAAAAAATATGTTGGACGAAGCCTCAAGCGTTGAAATGAATTTTGGGTCTTCTTCCACCATTGCTATCCAAGCATTGGCCTGAGTCTTCAAAAATTTCTAGGGAAAAGACAAGAAAGGAATACCTTGAAATGTCAAATAGACTATTGTGACCATATGGTTGAGCCTTTCTTATAGTCATTCTATTCTAGTTTTGAAGATTTTGTCTCAATAGACTCTCTCCCAACAATAAATAAAAGCGATGATTTTTTTTTTTTTTTGGTAAGAAAGAGATGGGTTTTAAGACAAATTTTATCATTCACCTCATAAATTAAAGTATGCTCTTGATTCCTTTCAGATAATCTCATTTTTCTCCTCTTCAAGTTGAAAAATTTATTTTTTTCAAAATTAACATTCGTATATGGTATCGGAATAATGACTTGACTTCCTAGTTTCTTTAAAATTTTCGTTTATTACCTTTAAAAGTTTCATCTATTTAGACTATTTATACGTGAAATTTTTGTCTCTTTTTTGGCCAATAAATCAAAAAGACGAGTTGTATGAAAAAGAAAAAATCTGTATATTGGATTTTTTCACTTTCCTCTCCAAGGAAAAGTATTTGTGTATTGGATTTTCTTATTATATTATTATATTCTAGAAAAAAAAAAAAAAAAAAACGTGGTATCAATCCTAAAGCATTTATCAAAAGACTTGGATTCCAGGTCTTCCATCATTGCTATTCAAGAATTGGTGTCTTCAAAAATTTGTAGTAACAAAAACAAGCAAAGAAGACTTTGAAATTTCTATATAGACTTTAAGCAAATAGTTGAATGTCTATTTCCTACATAGAAGCCACTTAATTTCTATTGTCGACTTTGAACAAACATGGACTCCAATTTTTCCAAAGCTGCCAAGAGATCTTGGCTTGGAAAATTGAGAGAAAAAAACAAAGAAAAAGACTTTCAAATTTCTATATATTGACATGAAGCAATTAAGTGCAGCGTTGGAAGGAAATCTTCTGTCACCAATCTTATTTCAAACCCTATTCTATAAAAGTTATTGGTTAGAATTTTGTCTCCAATGGAAATTATTAGTGGCTTTGAAGAAATAAGAAGTGAGAGAGGCAATGAATATAATGACATATGTTGTTAACTAATGACTTCCATTCCGTTCCAATTTAATTGACAACACTGTTGCCATGGTCTGCTACCCAAAAAAGCAAAATAATGTGGTCTGGTCTCCTCATGTTTCTGTTTCTGCTTTCACTTTATGGTTTTTCCAAAGTGGATTGAAAGCTTTATCGTATGCAATGGGATTGCCATGGAAAAATATTCTACGAAGACCAAAGAGAGGAGACCGATGACTGAGTCTTCCTGTTGAAAGCTTTATCGTATGGAATGGGATTGCTCTGGAAAAATATTCTGCAAAGACCAAAGAGAGGAGACCAATGACTGAGTCTTCCTAAGACCCAAGACCAAGTCTGTCTGTTGGTGTGTGCATTTTTAGCACTAACCTTCAGTGGGGTCGAGAAATATGGACTTCTGTTCTTCCAACTTTGCTTGTTTTTTTGGGTCGAGAAAAATTATCTTGGTCGGCCACCTTCTATCCATTTTTGCTTGTTGACACTTAAGCAAATATATGGCAACTCAAAAACTACATCTGAATTTCTTCGATCAGAAATATAATGGTGCATGAAGTTAGTTACATTTGAGTTTGAATGTGCAAGTAAAAATTTTGGAATGAAAAAACTGTATGAAGTCTAAAAAGCACACTGAAGGACCTTATGAAAACATATGTCGGATCAAACTTCAAGCGTTGGTCTGGTGCAATTACTGTCTCCATCATTGTATTTAATTAAAAAGTAACACTTTAGACTACAATTATACCTAGATTTGGTGCAATTATTGTCTAACATTAATATATTCTAAATGGTTGGAATTACAATAATAGCTTCCTCCAGTAATTAAAAAGTTGTTATTATTAAGTAGTAACTACATCCAACTAGAATTACTATAGCAATTTCATGACCATAAAATAAATTTGCTATTTCTCGCATTACTTCCTCAACCTATTCTACAAACAAGTCTAACAATTTTAGTTGTTATGTGGATGAAAATTCTGGGTTATCTTTTTCTTTCACTCAGTAACAAGCATTACTATCATCAAGTTTTTGACTTTATTTTTATTTATTTTTTAGATCTTAGATATCTAATTTTTTGTTCAATTGAAATATTTAAGAGAGTCAAAGTTTTAATGTAAAATGTCAACATTATAGAAGATTTTTATTCTAATGTTATCTATGCTTTATTATTAATTCAATATAACTTTACTAACTATAAAATCTGAAATACCAATACATTGGGATAATATCTTTTGTCCCATTTTATGTCATATATCTTGTATTGTTTTCTTTGATTAATTAAAAAATATAAAATAATATATTTTTAATAAATTAATAATAGTTGCAATATCATTTTTGATTATTTTAACAAATTAAGGAGAGTAAAAGAAGGTATAAAGAGAAAAATGGCCAATTTTAATCCCATGCATGCACGATTTGAGATAAGATAATATCACAACTGTTTTTTCTTATTTATAGATGTCAGAAGTTTCCTTCTACTTCGTGCAATTTGATATAATATTGTTTAGACCATGTTAGTTTTCAAAGAGAAATACTACTTTTTTCTCAAATCGAGTTGTAAGTTGTAATATTGATTATTTTAACAAATTTTATGTAAATATTTCCCTCCTTTCCCATTAATAAGCATATATACTAATTTTATTTTTTACTTCTTACACCACTATTTTTGCTTTTTAAGTGCCACCTTTCTTCTTTTCTACATACTTTCAACACCTATCTTATTATTTTATACACTCCACTCATTTCGTGCACCTTTTTTTCATATAAAAAAATTTAACTGAGATAAGACCGGATGAGATAAAGGAGTCGGGATGAGAATCTACACAATACTATGTAAAATCGAGACAAAGTGGGATAAGACAAAACAAAAAAATTAGGATGAGACCGGAACTAAATTTTGTCCCAATTAATTTTTTGAGACCGGAGTAGAATGACCAAATTCTCGCCTATGCCCACCTCTACTTTGAAGCAGAAAGGCCATTGTAGCAACACCCTTCTCCTTCCATCCCCCACCACCCGTATAGTAGGACGTGGCTGGGCAGCAGTATATCTCCATCATCGGCCATGGCATCAGATGTATGGTGCAGGACACGCCACAATTGTTTTCTCACCCAGTGGCTGAGTTTTCCAAATTGAGTACACTGCCAAAGCTGTTGACAACAGTGGGTACCCTTCTATTTTTATTTCACTTTCTTTTACTGCAATTCAAGGTTTCAGCTGTTGCCAACTATGGGTTTTAGAAATTCTTGCAGCTGTGTCTAATAATCACTGAGGGTCAGTTAGGAGGACGGAAGTATTACCATTTTATAGGAAAATTGGGGTTTCTTCAGATTTGATTGCTCAAACAATTTAATTTCATCAAATTAGTATCGGGTTGGATTCTATAAATTAATGGAAGTATTTAATTGGAAAAAATTGGTGATAATTTCGAGAGGCTTTGTATTTTCTCAGATTTCATTATTTTGAGTTTGAAATTGATGTTTTTTTTCCTTCTGTTTTTTTGCTTTAGGTTGTACAAAGGCTGTGAATTAAGATGCTTTCACTAATTGTGTAAGCATTTGGATTTCTTGAACCTCTGGTATTCTTTCATCCTTTGAAGGAATAACTAATTCTGAGTACTCTTTCATTGTTCAAGATTTCTTATAAATTATTTGTAAGAATGTGAACATGCAACAAAACAATGAAAGATGCATTCATTTGAAACCAAACTCAATGAAACTATCTATTTGTTAAAGTCATTGTTGTTTTGGCTTGATTTTAAGATGTGTAAATCATATTCAAAAATCTTCATTGTATTCTAAAAGAGATTTGTTATTAAACTCAATTTGCTCTCAATGTGTGGAATTTGTGGAGTGAATCAAGCTTAAAGGAAAGTGTTGCTTACACCTTGACGACTTGGTGTACAAATTTCTTTCTCCTCTCTAATTCTACACTTCAAAAATCCACTTCCCACCAACATGCTTTAGACTTATTGTCTAATATTAAGTCTATGAAAGTAGAGTTAATTTCGCAGTTTTTCACTTGGATTTTGGATTTTGTAAGTTTTCATGGTAAACTTAGTGGTTCTTTTTAAGATTTTTAAGTATTTTGCATAATTTGTAGATGTTCGAGTATTTCATTGTCTGGAGAAATTTAACAGTAAGTAGATACTTTTCTATGATTTTTGTTGGTTGAATGTACTCCAGGCTGAACGCTCAGCCGTGGAAGCAGAAAATTAGAGTTTGGCTCGAACAAGCTGGCGCCCAGCGTTAGAGTGGTAAGTTGAAGTTGACGTGTTGAAGAGCCTAGCGCCAATAGACATTCTATTGTGAATTTTTTAGTTGGATTTGAATTATATACATGTCTAATGTTGTTGTATTTGAAAGGATTGCATGTTTGCTTGCACATAGTCAAGGTAGTTGAATACACACTATTTCGTAGCAAATTATTTTAATACAAATACTATATAATTTTCATAATTGAATGCGTTACTATTTGTGAAGAGTGAACATGTAATGTGTGTTAGTTGACTATAATTAGAATCATATTTTGTTTTTATAATTTGACATGACTTGTTAATTTATTTTACTATTATCAATATACACCAAGCAAAATCACCAATAAAAATTCACCTAATAATAAACTTAATCACAAACCAACTTGTCTTGTCTCCACACTAACGCATGGCCTAATACATTAATATTAAGTTACGTCCCATTGTACTGTCTCATATGTTTTATCAAGTTATTGGATACACATAGATTTTATGAAGCAATGTTATAAGTACAAGTTATCGGAACACATTAGAAACTTAAAATCTACTTTTACGAGAATCTTGAAATATTGGAGAAAATTTAAAATATAAAATTTAAGGAGAAAATTTAGAGTATTATTTCAAATTATATTCACCAAATTTAATATGTTTTGAATATATAAAGATTCAGAGCCCATATCTAATCAAGTCGTAACCCGTATCCAATTATATTTTGGCAGTTTCATATCATGAAGAAAAATTAGATGTTTAGGGACTTTCAACTTTTGCTCCATAGGTCGAGAAACAATCATAAACTTTTCCTTATAAACGATTATCATATAGAATTGAATCCTAATACCTCATAAACAAAACAAATCAAATAGCTACGCAAAGCTTCTGTTTTATACACTCAAGTCTCAACCAATTGACCCTCAGCCTTTGGATTCTCTTTCCCACTCATCTTGCGCTACCCAAATGTAAATCAAATAACTATGAAGCAAAAGGGGAAATGCAGATGAAACGCAGGGATGGAAATGCAGAAAGGGGAAGTGGAAATATGAGAATTGTGATAAATGGAGCTATCTCACTATCATATGACTTTTAATGAAATGATTTTAGCCATTAAATATTACTAAAACGGAGGAATGGGATTTAGAGTAATCCTTCCCACTCACTTTTGGAGTAAGTGAATCTATTCTCTTAATTTTTTTCATGGATTGTGATATATGATAATATTTTTGCCTTTTTTTTTTTTATATCTTTAAAGATTCTTACTTGTGTACTATTATTCCTATCTATTGTAGTACATTATTAACACATTACACTGAAATATTTGAACATATTATTATAAATTGATATATGTTATTACAAATTGCAGTTGTTAATTGTTTAATATTCTCATATTATTTTTATAATAAATATTCATCACATTTAAAAAAATTCATATTATTAGCTCAAGATATAAAGTTTGAGTTATACTATCTCCTAATTATTAGGTGTGGTGTAGTGATGACAAATTTAGGTAATATTTAAAAGGTTTGATCTTTGATTCTCTTATTTAAACCCAAAAAAAAAAAAAAAAAAAGCTAAACCATTTCCTTTGGTTGTAATGCACCTGAACACCATATACATTAAAATATCATATATTTTATAGCATGAATAAATTTATTAAGTAAAATAAATAATATGAATTATTTATTGGATATATAGTCAAAGGGCAATTAAAATTTTACAAATATATTTCAATTTTAAAAATTTATTACCAGTATATATTAAATCTAAAAGTATATATTAATCTATACCACTTTGTTCAAAAATTACATGATAGTATTTTGATTTCTCTAGAAGTTTTTGAGAACTGGTAGATATTGTAATAGAGTGATGCGATTTTAATTAAAATCACATAACTCCTCTTTAACTTTTTATATTTTTTAATTATTTTAAAAAAATTTCCTTGCCACAAAATGCGCGCACACAGAAGAAAGCCCAATAGACTATTGATACAATTTAATGCGTTTATCCAAATACTTGGTTACTTAATTATTGTAGTATCATATTTTATTCATTAAACTTGATACAATTTAATGCATTGATTAAATTATCGAATTGAGTGCACTGTCCCTAAAAAGATTTGGGATCTTTATTTAATTACACTAATATTATACTCAATACAAATCAGGGATATAGGGACATTTGTTATGTAAAAAATATAGAGATATATACTATTTGTTTATATTAAAATTCATTACAACTTGTCAAGATTTATATTTCCGCTGTGATAATGAGTCTAAAAAGAATTAAAGCCTTATTTTACATTGCAAGCATTTTGTCCTCTTACCAAAAAAGAAAATTAAAACAAGAATTCACCTAAAGTTGTATGTGGTTGGCTAAGGAGGATTGCCTCTGTAAAAGGAGTCATTTCTTCGAACAAATTCAAGAATTCCCACATTGCATTTAATTGCAGTCGGTCTTTACTAAACTTGGTCCAAGCGTTCAAGCAATGCCCAAAAGTACAAGAAATGTCTTTCTTGGTTTCCATCTTCTTGAATTGGGAAAGCAAGCAAGAATCAGTCTCTTTCTTTTTAATCTGCTTTATTTGTTTCTTAAGTTTTATGGTTTTAGCTTATAATCTTTTATTTTTCCTTTATCTTTTTTATTATGGTGAATAACTTCTTTTTTAACCAAAGTTTTATGGTTACATAGTATTGTGTTTTTAAACATTAAAATTTTTATGTAATTTTTGGATTAAATTTTTAAAAAAAATTAAAATAAATGTACCCTACACAAGTATAATCTATTTTAAGGTGTTTGTTTAGGTTATAAAGCTAAGTGAATTTTTTTTTAATTAATACTGTTTGTCTAATGCATGCTATACAAATATTATTTACGATGTTAAAATATATTTAACATTTTGTAACTGTTAAATTGACCAGTGTTTGTGATTTTTAAAATTTGATGCAATGCACTCCCACAATTGTTAAAACTTTTGGAAAAATTACAATGCTGTTATGTGATTTTTTAAAAAATATAATATATATTTTTAAATATTTTTAAATTTAATATATATCACTAAAATCAAAATAAATTTAAACATTAAATTAAATATATAATTTATAATTTATAACCACTCTTTTTTCTCTAAAAAATTGGTAAAAATAGTCCTGTAATCTTATTGGGCCTTCAGTTGAGTGACCAACCGCCTATGTTTGATGATTTATGAATATGACTAGAAACCATAAACCCCTACATAAATCCATTCCAACTCATCAACCCACTGAGCTCGAGTATTCTAGACGAGCCTCGATGGCTTAGCTTTTCCTCTATTAAACTCTGGCTTTGTTCTCACCCTGCTCCGCTGCAGTCTCTTGTGGGTCGCCTTCATCATCATTTCCAGGTTATTCTTTACTCTCTCTCTCTCTCTTCGCATCCCCGCCCAAAACGAATAGCAGAGAATAACTTCGATGCGATCCATTTTATAATTGTGAGTTTCTTCTTTCTTTCCATCTGTTGAAGAACAATTTAGTTTGGTTTTCACGTAATATCATCAGATTTCTGACTGAAATTCAATTTGGTTTACAAGCTCTTTTTAAAAAAAGGTTTATTCGGAGCGATGGTGCTGAAATTCTAGACGAAGAAATGGAAAGTTAGGGATGAGAGTCAAGGAATATCATAATCTCCGGTGGTTGGAAATTGGAATCCTTTGCTTAGCAAGCCAAATTCTTATTCTTATTTCTTTATTCATTGAGAAAATAAACCTTCTTGAAGGCAGGGATATAATTAAGACATAAAAATGCACTTGTCCCTGCTAAATTCTTCGAATTGAGGGTAGTTTTTTAAAAATGTCTTACCCTTCCTCCATTTCTTTTCATTTTTAATTATTTATTTAATCTTTTCTATAATGTTGCAATAAAGTAAGTTTCTTGCGAAATTGTGATAATAGATGATCTAGGAGGTAAGAGCATATACCCATGTGATGCAACAAATTAATTTACAGGAACATTTTCTGGTGAAAGAGTATATGAGCAAGGAGGAAGGGAAAGGGATTTTTTTATTTTTAATTTTTTTAATTTTTTACATATATAATGTATAGTCAAAACAGGTTTGGCAGGGAAGGGGTGAGGACTGGGGAAGAAAAAGAGAGAGATGTGGATGAAGAATGATTTGTTTATTGTCAACTAGGTGATAAAATAAGCCATGGAGTTCTAGACTATGTTTTCCCTTAAATTTTTTTTCACCACACCCTCACAAAAATCTCTGGGAAGAAAACGTGCCTCAAGTTTGATATTGTAACCTTCCACCTTTGCTTAAATATATGACCTTATAAAGTGAACTTGATATTGAAAACTCAACTAAAGCTCAAGTATGGAACAATAATGTCTCGTATTACCAATTCTTTGTTGTTTGAAATTTATATTTTATTCTTTGCTCATCATTTGAACAGCTGCTATTTGCTCTTCTTCGAGATGCCGCTGCGTACAGCAAGTTCTGTTGCCACTACACCTCTATTACCACCAGGTACTTGGATTAAATTTCTGGTAGTGTAGTTTAGTTTATAACATAATACCATAAGTCTAATAATAAATGTATTAAAACATGACCACCCTCCCCCTTTCTCCATTTCCTTACCTTATTGCAGAATGGGACCAGTCTCAGAAATTACTTGCTATGTACTTGTTATATTTTTCTGTGCAGTTAGAGGTAAGATCCAGTCCCGGACACAAGTTAAGGATGCAGGACATAATGTGGTTTTTATGCCACTCCAACCGTGTAACATAAGAAGAGGACAACTTCAAATCACTAAATCTAGAGTTCAGTCTTCTTATGTCAAATGTGCTGCTGCTTTGGTAAGCTAGTTTCTGCATTTGCTGTTTGTGTGATTTTGTAATAAACTTTTTTTGTGGCTTTCCTTAAAAAATCCATTTCTGTGAAAAGCCCTGATAGTTATTTTTCTATTTAACAATAGTGCATGTTGATAAGTCAGTGATTATTATGGGAAGGTTTAAATATTTTGCAATGAGAGTGATCTGGGCATTTGGTGTTTTACATTGAGTGATATCTGGTACACTATTAACAATTCTGTATGACATTGCTGAGTTTGATGGATGCAAGTGTCTGTCAAGTTAAAGCTTTTTGTGCTTGATTTTGTAGAAGAATGATGGATTGTTATAATAGCATTAGTGCCACTGATGTATTTCTGACAGTGTTTTTATTCTCTGAAATATGCTGATGTCTTGTTTATGTGTTTCTCTCTCCAGACTGCTAGAAGTGCTGCAGTTGCTGCAGGGAAAACCCAAACACTAGAGCGGAGGAGTCCAACAATTACTGTAACTCCTGGTAAATAGCTTCTTTCTATTATACCTTATACTGTTAAAATCATTGACTGTTTTGATAATATCTTCTGTTCAAGCATGATTTTCATTCGGTAAAAAATAAATTAACCTTCAAACTCTTGCTTGTCCAAGACAGCAGTCCCTAGTCATCTGATAGGGAGAGAAATAAACATACCAAGCTTTGCTTTAAATAGGCTAAGCCAATCCTCTGACCTGAGCCTATTTAGGAATTCACAGTCAGTTGGTTCTGTTATCCTTTTTGTGATTTTATGAATATTTTGTGGTTCATCGTATCATATTACAAACATAAACGGTTGTAAGATTACAATAAGTAATTTGAAAGAGTGGATAATGTTTATCTGAAATCACAGGCAAAGAGAAGTCACCTCGACTTGACGACAATGGGCCTGGATTACCACCGTTCGATGGTGGTGGCCGTGGCGATGGTGGAGGAGGTGGTGACATGGGGTCAGGTGGACTCATCCTCTTGGCTATTCTTGGTATCCTAGATGTACTCAAGGAGATAGAGAGTGAATGGCGTGGCAAGAATAACGACAGAAGACTATGATCATGGAAAAACTAGTTCTTCAGAATTGGACTGATGTCGTTGCCTTAGTTGCTCTACATGAATTTTCTTTACATAGAATAAATTTTTAGTAGCAAGTAATAAATTTATCTTGAGATTTTTGTCTTGTTTTCAAGGATTAATTAATTTTTGTTTAAGGGGAGTAAGCTTCTAAAAAGCTTTAGTCACGCTGAGTAAATTTTGATCCTAAATGTAGATTATTGCAAAAGCATGGATGTTTAGAATTTTGGTCCACAGGCTGTTGAAGGCTTTTACACTAGTATATACCAGTTTTAAAAAAATTTTATTCATGTGTACTAAACCTAAAAATATTTATCAACATGCATCACTTTTTATTAAAAGTTTATTATCATAATACGATTAAAAATAATTAAATTATTTAATTAACTAATTTAAAAAATAAAAAAATAAATGTATACTATTAAGAAACATTCAGCGTAGAATTTATGATTTTATTTTATTAAATCTTTGAATTTTAAAGTCTAAATTATACACCTTAGGCTTTAATAACATAAATCTTAAATAATAAATTTTAAATTAAAAAATATTTTAAGATTTGTAGTTAAAGATTTCATTTTCTTAGTCTTTTATAGTTTATTTACAACACAAATGTCTTTGTAGACTACTTTAGTTTAGTTTTTTTTTTTTTATTTAGTACAATAATTTTTAAGGTAAAGAAATAATATCTCAATTTAAGTGAGGGAAAGCCTTCAGACTCAATGGACTCTTTCAAAGGATTTACATTTATCTCATCTTAAAAGGACAAGTGGAGAATCAAACCTGTATTTGTCAAATACAAGACTCTATCTTATTTTACTTGATCAATCCCTTAAAATTTATATTAAATCTAATTAAACTATAAAAGGACTAAGAAAATGTACTCTTTAACTACAAAAGTTAAATTGTATTTAAAATTTTAAATCTAAGTTTTTAAAGCTTAGCCTGAATAATTTAAATTTTAAAATTTAAAGATTTAAATAGTGTCATAAGTTTTATTATGTTGTTAGCTTTATTTAACAGTGTATATTTATTTATTTTTTAAATTAATTAAATAATTTAATTATTTTAATTTAATATTTATTAGGTTAATTTTTATTTATTTATCAATTTTAATTAAGTAATTAATATTTGAAATAATATATATATATATTACCAATAAAAAAAAATGTAAAGAAAAGTCATCTTTAAGAAACCACTTTCCCTTTTAGTATTAAAAAAATAAAAAGTGGTTAGAAGTTGTATCGCGAATACAACTTCTGATAGAAGTCGTACTATCATCATTTGATTTTTGAAAAAAAATAATATATATATATATATATATATTTTTTTTTTTTTGATATATATTAATAAATATTTTTTAAAAAATAATATATACATATAAATTAGTGGCTACTGCAAATTTTCCCCAAAATTATAACTAAACGCCAAAGTGGTTTTGTAAAAGGGAGGTTAATCTCAAATAATATTTTCATAGGTTATGAATTTATGCATCACTGATAAACAGAGGGGTTTGGTATTCAGCAAATAAACTCAATGAGTAAAGCTTACGAAAAAATAGAAATTGATTTTTAGATTTATGATGAATATAGGTTTCGATGTTCAAAAATAAAAATAAATAATGAATTTCTTCCAATAAAAATACCTTCAAAATTTTAAATTTGTTTATGAAGCTCACCTGAAAATTTATTTATTTTATTAAGCCAACATTTTTTATTTAAAGATAGACAAATATCTAAAATGTCTTGTATTTTATTTTTTTATTAATTACTTTTTTGAAACTGATACGTTTGCAAGTCTAGTTTCGTGCCGCTTGGTGCTTTTCAAATATTCTACAAGAGAAAAAATAACAAACGACTCTTGGGAACGTGGCGAGCCGAAAGGGGCGCGCAAGCGACACGTGTAATTATGATCACGTCGGTTTCAATAAACTAGACTTTCTTCTCTCACAAAGCAAAAATACAACTAAACCCTCGAGATGCTTCCAATTCCAGGGCCTTCCAAAATGAATGCATAATCATCACTTTGCTTTCATGCTTCATAAAGAAGCAAAGCCAAAGAGATCAATCCAGAACAAAACATAAACCTAACAATCAAAACGACCTGAAACATTTTCCAATTACATAGGAAACAGCCAGAGTTCATAGCTGATGTTCCCAGATACATATTCCTAGATTCAATCAATTCAACATTGTACTAGCTTCTTCCTCTATCTCTAACAAAAAGCATTGCTGAAACTATGTAATTCGTCATAGCAATGCAACCAGTTCATAGTAATAGATGAATGGTTACAGTTTATTTTGAAAATATCTGCTGTGTGAAACACTAAATCATGACCATTCCTGTCCAACAGAGACTGACTTACCTCATCTGTGACAATGCATCAAAAGCGTAAATGACATTGCTGCCAAGTAAAATTTCACTTGAAGAATTGATTATGCCACAAGAACAAATTCAAGGATTCACTCTTCTGAAATTTAAACAATGTCGAAACAGCTGAATTATAGATTGGATTACATCTTTTCACAAGGCAACCCAATGGAAAATTCATTTTATATGAATCTTCAGCATGATAAACAGTTAAAACAATTAAAAGCAAGAAGGTTTGAGCAAGTGATCAACATAACAGCCCTGCCATAATTTCCCATTCTGACCCAGAAATGTAAATTGCACTTAAACACCGTCTTCATCAGAACACTAACAAAAAAGAGTAAAAAGTTCCCAAATTTCTGACAGACAATTGCTCCGTCCATCATCAGAGGACATAGTTAACTGAGAAATAAGGGAGACTTAGTCAGTAGGAGCATAAGCTTGGAGCTCATCACCAGTCCACCTACAATCCCTCCATTCTTGCAAGACCTTAGCACCCATTTCCTCATAGAATTTGATAGCATTGATATTCCAATCGAGCACAACCCAATCCACTCTCCCATATCCCATCTTCACCGCTTGCATCGCCACCGAAGAAAGCAGCATCTTTCCAAGCCCTTTTCCCCGATAACACTCTCTCACAAAAATGTCCTCTATGTAGAACCCAGGCTTAGCCAGAAAAGATGGGTAATTATGGAAAAACAGCACCCACCCAGCAACCACGACATCATTGCCCTCCGACAGAAACGTTTCTCGTTCTGGGTCATCAATCGGAAGGTCCAGGTGCAAAACCCGGACAGTGGGTTTGTAGAAAGGGTTCGAATCCAAATGGGATTCCACGAAAGGTTTGGGGGAAACTTCCAGGATGACAACCGTGACGGATTGAAATGGCTGCGAATTGAATAGGGTGGAGGAGAGAGAGGATTCAGTGGCGGCGAATTGATCGGTGACGCGCTCGAAGACGGCCATCTGATGGATGAGCTTGTGGATGTGGGGGACATCGGAAGGGGAGGCGAGTCGCATGCGGGAGAAGAGGGGGTTGCCGACGGGGGTGGACTTCGGCAATGTCATGTTGCGTGTGGGTGCTGGTGATGGCGGCGGCGGCCATTGGTAGTGAATGAAGGAAAGGATTAGTGGAAGACTAGAGAGTTCTTGTTTACAGTAGCGGTGGGGAATAGTGGATGTGTCTTGTGAGTAACCAGTGTTTTGGGTGAGGGGAGTGGCACAAGAGGTTTCGGATTTTGGCTTCAATTTATGGGCTCAGGCACTCGCCACTGGGTGGGAGCGGCCGGTACAATGACGTGGAGGTGTCGCTTTGAGATTTAGATCAAGGGACCTTACGAGGAAAAAGTAAATTTAACTCATTAATTTTATATTTAATGGTTTAAATTTTATTATATGTTTAAAAAATTATTTTTTAAAAATAAATGTCAAAAAAATTTAAACTATTAAATATAAAATTAATAGTTTAAATTTATTAAAAATGAGTACATTGAATTTAAATGCATTATTTAATATAAATTTGAGGTGTTTGTTAAGTTCAGAAAAACTGTATAAACTAATTTTGATTTTTGTTTTATTTTTTGCCTTAACTATCAATTTTTGTTCTATTTATTTTCTTCAAATTTTTTGAATTTAGATAGTTTAAATTTGAGAAAATTGGTCATTAGTTGAGGGCCATTTATGATTTTTTATATAATCAATTGCTATTTCATAATATTCATTGGTTAATGGATAGTTACTTGAGATGGGATCATTATCACTATTATTTATATAAAATAAAATTACAAATATTCATATCATCAAACATAATTGTAAATAATTGAATCCTTTGAGCATATAATAACTATCAATCGGATAAAATTTTAATGCATACTTAAAAAAATTACAATTATTCATTAATTTTTTGTTTTATTTCTTTTTTTTTTTTAAAAAAAATGCTCTCTTTTTATTTTAATATAGAGAAATAACAAGTGTAGTAAAAGAATTTTTATGTGGTCACTATATAACCTTATACATTAAAAGGGTGGCATATAAAGAATCAATGAATGATTGAGTATACTTATATCAAAAATAAATAAATTTTAATTTTTTTTAATATTAATCATATGTATTTAACATTATATTAAGTATTAATTAATCAAGCTTGTGCAAATTTTATTTAAAGCTAGATAAACATACATATGAAAGTGAATTTGGGATATTTGATATTTTTGTCCCAATAAAAAGGAGGAAATTGACTAAGGAAACGAGGAATGCTTGAAAGTAGAAACTCTTTCCATGGGAGAAGCTTAGTGGAACAAACAAAAACGTATCTCCCAAGTAACATTCCTGCATGTTGGAAGTTTCCTTCTCTAAGCTGTACAAATATGTTTGGTGTTCTTATCCAATCTCAGATAGTCACCCCCTTATTTCATGCAAATCAACACATTTTCACCACAACTTTTAAATCATCAAGGATAAACTAGACAGACTCGATTTCCTTTTTTTTCCCTAAATAATTTAAATTCAACTAAGAATATGAAAATTAGTTATAATAAATATTTTTCTTTTAGAGAAAAAAAAAAAAAAGAGTTTATAATGAGGGAAAATATCATTTTAAAGTCTGTGGTGGGGGCGCCGGGGGTAACGATACAATCATTTGATGTCAAAACTTCGTTACAACACCCCCAATTTTCCTTTTCACACCCCAACCCTTTAGTGGAAAAGTGGGGGTGTTAAAAGAAATTCCTTTATCTGCTCAAATTAACCCGCATTAGACTCAACGGGCATTCAGGATATGGCACTGCTGAATTAGATAGCAAGCAAGAGGCCGAAGAAAGGAAATACAACATCAATTACATGTCAAGCTTTTGACTCAAGTTAATTTGTGGCCCTTAATGAACAAGAAGTAATCTAAAGTCACAGTGAAGTGAACTATCTAGGACGGCAAAGACCTATCAACTGCTTCAAAAAGAATCATACAAGGAGACAACAAAGTGATCCAGCAGGGATATCATCAACCAACCAACCACCCTCTAGCAGCTTCTGTTAGAGAGCTGTCCCTCCAAGCGGATAATGCTGCTGGACCAGCTGTCTAAGAATCTGGAAAGATCAAAACTATGAATTTCTCAACCATCATGGCCTTCCAATGAATTGGACAATGAACACCTACAAAACACCGATACTATCTCTAACTTTACATTTAATTGATCAGAATTCTTCTCGTCAGACATGAGGATTCTAAGCCTCGCTTTCTGAAGACGCAAAACCTGTATGTGCATATGTTACGAAATGGCTCAACATACTAATGCTCATCTCAGGCAGGTTACTTAACATAGTGCCTCATTTTCCTTCTGTGTCGACTATAATCTGATACAAACCTGAAAGAAAGGCCACATCCCTCAAACTTGCACTGATATGGCTTCTCCCTGGTATGAACCCGTATATGCTCTGTCCTAGTCCATGCCCCCTTGAATGACATGGAGCAACCTTCCCAAGGGTACTTGAAAGGCCTCTCATCATCATGAACACGCTGGTGAATCATAGCATATTTGTGCGAGCTGAACTTCTTTCTGAAAGTGCAAGTAAAGAATGTCCTAGAGGGGGTGAATAGGACTTTTGTAAACTTTTCGCAAAATGATATATTTTCAAAATAAGCTTTAATATCAAAGCTTGGTTTTACTTAACAAAAGCTTAGTTTTTAGAAAACTCAGTTCAAACAGTAATAACAGTATAACGCAGTAAGCTCAAAAGTAATACTGGAAATGAATAAGAAAGAGTAAAGAAAATGCACAGCGATTTATAGTGGTTCGGTCTCAATCTTAGACCTACGTCCACTCCCCTCAAACTCAGTTGAGAGAATTTACTCCACTATGCGAATCTGGTTTACAGGATTCTAGCACTTATTACAGTCTTTCAGGACGCAGCTGAAGACTTAAGCTTGGTTTTCTAGGCTAACCAAAAACCCTTACAATAAAGACTATGTCACTTAATGACTATGTCACTCCCTCTCACAGGGATACAAATCAGCAATAAGGCAATATAGCCTTTTACACAATATCAGATGAAAAAGAATTTTGGGTAGATGAGTTGTTGCTTGAATCAACAGATTTTCAAGTTTTTTTCTTTGTGCACTCAAGGATATTCCAAGTAAGGATGAAGTGCAGAGAAGGTTTCACACGAGACAGCACTTGAGCAAATGAATATTTTCTCTCAGTTTTTGTTCTTATTCTTCTTACCCGTACGAAGCTCTCCTTCTCCCTTTTATAGAGCTTTCAAAATATGACTGTTGAGGCATTTTGAAAATTCTATTATCCAATAAAGCTCCTTGACATGATAAAAGTCTTTAAATCAGGAGCTGTGACAGGTGACTGTTGTGACTCACGTTTGTCTTCTTCTCTAGTGGTTCAGCACTCTTTTACCACAGTCTGAAAAAGTAGAATTGCCAGAAGACAGCTTTAAGGATATGCTTGGTTTGTAGGTTTGTATGAATAAGGAAGTTCTCGATTTGTCCCATGATAAGTGCTCAAAAATCTTTCCTTCCTCTTATCTTTGGTTGGCTGAAGGTGGCAGAAGTGACTAGCATGTACTGCTGACACAGTGAGTCTTTCAAGGTCAAATGACACACTTCAAACATGACACATGCTAAAAGACAAATACTGCTTTTCCTGTCACTGTCACCTTTAGAGGGTTGACCTGCAAGTTTAAAAACTCCCAAACACAACAAAGTGTGGTCCACGGATAGGCTTGCCGATATATTTCAAATTAGTTGCACCAATTAGGATAAAAGCACATAGTCCAAAATATGTCTGAGCTAAAAGAGACAAAGTGAAAAGCTATAATTTTTCTGGATACAAGGAAAAACTTATTTTAATAAGTCATTGGGAGAAATCAAAAATTATTGTAAGCATCAAAATTAATTAACTTAATTAACCCTTGAGTTAACACTTTCCACACCCGTCATGTGGGCAACGGTTGCGTTTGTGCAACTTCAACTCTGCTTTGGTCTTGAAACTCATACGACAACCATCAATGTCACACTTGTGAGACCCCTTGACAACCTTTTTATTCTTGTGAGAAACCAGAACGTCAGGATGTTTTCTTGCCATTTTTGGCTCCAGAGTCTTGACAGCATTGGTGCTTTTATCTCTGGCTACCTTCCCTGCCCTTGGCCTCAATCCTTCACATGGACTTCGAGCAAAGCCATAGCTGCTGAAACTGTCCTTTGTGATCCACTCCGCTTCCCGCTTTCTCTTTTTCCCAGAATTTGAGCTGGGGGCTGGTGTGGCCAACTCAGAGCCTCCAACCTCCCTTTTACCTCGCGACAAATGAACTTCAGTTCCATTTTTTTTCTGTATGACATGCTTCTTTCTCAATTGCAGAACATTCTTGGAATGAGACAGAAGACTCCATTAGTGAAGTCTCAGTCCCAGAGCACAGTTCTTCATCATTTATCCTTTTTGGCTGAATTTCTGGTTCTCTTCTTCTATATGAAATAAATTGAGTACTTGATTCTCCTTTGGGACAGGCTTCCCGTGAAACCTTGGACCATATTACTTTTGAGATGGACAAACTTTTGGGTTCTCCTTTTGGAACATAACTAGGAGCAGGTTCCTCACCAATTTTATTCTCGTTCTGGTCCTGATGCTGCTTTTCAGAGTCCGAAATCACTTCATCTAACACTTCGGCATGTTCCCTTCTAGGATATTCACACCTTTGTTCCACTGGAAGATGAGAACATGGATTTATTTCCCTATTGTTACCTTCTACAATTTGCGCATCCTCATGCAATTCAGCATCCAGCGGTACAGGATCATACAAGTCTGCAGCAGAAAGCTCTATTGGAACTTCAAAGCCCTCTCCATTCGGAGTATGCTCATTTATTGGTTTATCATGGCTGGCTGGGATTTGGTTCCTCTTCACTTCTATTCGAAGTAATAATTTCTAGCTCAGTTGTCTCTTTAAAGGACATAGCTTTGCTATTGCTTTCATCAACATAATTCTTTTTGAGACATTCTTCCACAGAGCTTTTTCCAGGGACACAAGCTTGCTTTGACTTGAACTTTCTCCGTGAATAGTGAAATAGAATTTCATTTTTAGCAACGGAGCCACTTGTTAATTCTATTCTTCCCTGCAATTGGTCGTCCTTCTTTGTCTGAGCGCTGTTGTATGCTTTAGCCTGGCCTAAATGTTTTAACCTTTTGGAGCGAGATCTCCGTGACTGCCATTTTATAGATAAGAATTCTGAAACAGGGAGATTTCCTGCAGAATAAATCATCCAGTACTTCAAAAGGGTCATCCATTTGACAAAGTAAAAACAAATGAATTTATTTTGAGGTTGAAATCTTGTCAAAAGTTCAACATACATTCTCATAATCTCATCAAATATGGTTATTCTTTTGGAAAATTTTGATCATCTTGACGGCTGCCACTACATTACAAATATACTAAGGGAAACTGAGATATAAATTTGAATATATATGACATGATTAGCAGCCATTTCTATACCAGATACTTTCGCCAAAACATGAACAGGTGCAGTGACGAACTATGAGATAAAGCGGCATACTTAATTCCAACAGCAGAAAAAAGAATATAGTTATATGACATGTCCATAGTGAATGAACAATTTTTCCATAGAATGGAAAAAAGCAAAAGGAAAAACAGAAAAATGGAAAATTAAATAAGAATGATAACTAAATTTCAGGACAAAGTAAACACCTTTGCTGGAAACAGAGCCATGCATGGAGGAATTAAGGTCTGGTGAGGAATCTGGAGGTAGATGATGATTAGCAGGTAGAAGTTCCATTAATGATCTCTCAGATGGTTGTACCACAGTCATTAATGGAAAACCAAGGATTCCACAACCCACACAAGCCAATGCCCCTGAATCAGTCTGGAAGTGACATGGAAGATCATCATCATCCATACATAAATTACTCAGATTCTCCATAGACAATATCTCTTCAAACAGATAACCATCACTACTGTTATCTGCAGAATTAATAGTTGACATGTCCACCATAGAAGTTTCAAAAGTAGAAGCCAAATCAGGCATCTGAGAATGTTTGCTATAATCTGGCAGTAAGTCAGCATTCCACAAAACAGCATGATGAGCTGATCCCTTTTCAAGGAAAGTTATTCTCGTGATTCCATTAAATCTTCTCAGACAAAAGCAGAATATATATTGCAAGAATGTCTTTTAAATGTCTTTCTTGGTTGGTTAACCCAACCGATGATTTCCGTCTTCCTGAATTGGGAAAGCAAGTAAGAATTAGTATCTTTCTCTTTAACAAAAGTTATATGGTAACGGAGGATTATGTTTTTAAACATTAAAATTTTTATGTAATTTTTGGATTAAATTTTTGAAAAGAAAATTAAATAAATGTGTCATACACAAGCATCAATCTGTATTAGTTTAGATCATAGAACTAACTGAAAATATTTTTTTCTGTAACTGATACTATTTAAAAGGTATCCAACACACGCTATACAAATATTATTTATGGTGTTAAAATGCATTTAACATTCTGTGACTGTTAAATTGAGATGTATTTGTGCTTTATAAGATTTGATACAATGCACTCCTACAAAAGTCAAAACTTGTAGGGAAATCACAGTGTCATGTGATTTTTAGGAAATGTAGTATACATTGTTAAATATTTTAAAATTTGATATATATCCTTACAATTCTAAATGATGATCTACCCCTTATTATTATTAATAAGATATTACATATATAAAAAAATCACTAAAATCAAAAGAAATTTAAACATTAAATTAAATATATAATTTATAACTACTCTTTTTTTATTTTCTAAGAAATTGGTAAAAATTGTCCGATAATCGTATTGGGCCTTGAGTTGAGTGACCAACCGCCTATGTTTGATGATTTATGAATATGACTAGAAACCATAAAGCCCTATATAAATCCATTCCGTTAAACTCGTCAACCCACTGAGCTTGAGTATTCCAGACGAGCCTCGAAGGCTTCACTTTTTTTCTATTAAAATCTGGCTTTGTTCTCACCCTGCTCCGCTGCAATCTCTTGTGGGTCGCCTTCATCACCATTTCCAGGTTATTCTTTACTCTCTCTCTCTTTGCATCACCGCCCCAAAACGAATGGCAGAGAACAAAGTCGATGCGATCCATTTTATAATTGTGAGTTTCTTCTTTCTTTCCTTCCGTTGAAGAACAATTTAGTTTGGTCTTCATGTAATATCATCAGATTTCTGAGTGAAATTCAATTGGTTTGCAAGTTCTTTTTTCTTCTTTTTTTTTTTTTTTTTAATTTGAAAAAAGGTTTATTTGGAGTAGTGGTGCTGAAATTCTAGACGAAGAAATGGAAAGTTAGGGATGAGAGTCAAGGAATATCATAATCTCCGGTGGTTGGAAATTGGAATCTTTTGCTTAGCAAGAAGCCTTCTTGAAGGCAGGGATATAATTAAGATATAACAATGCACTTCTCCCTGCTAAATTCTTAGAATTGAGGGTACTTTTTCTTAAAAAAAATGTCTTACCCTTCCTTCATTTCTTTTCTCTTTTAAATTAATTATTTAATTTTTTTCTATAATGTTGCAATAAAGTAAGTTTCTTGTGAAATTGTGATAATAGATGATCTAGGAGGTAAGAGCATATATCCATGTGATGCAACAAATTAATTTACAGGAATGGAAGAGTATATGAGTAAGGAAGAAGGGAAAGGGATTTTTTTTTTTAAAATAATTTTTACATATATAATGTTTCGTCAAAACAGGTTTGGCAGGGAAGGGGTAAGGAATAGGGAAGAAAAAGAGAGATATGTGGATGAAGAATGATTTGTTTATTGTCAACTAGGTGATAAAATTAGCCATGGAGTTCTAGACTATCTTTTATTCTTTGCCTCATCATTTGAACAGCTGCTGTTTGCTCTTCTTCGAGATGCTGCTGCCTACAGCAAGTTCTGTTGCCGCTACACCTCTATTACCACCAGGAACTTGGATTAAATTTCTGGTAATGTAGTTTAGTTTATAACATAATACATTAAGTCTAATAATAAATTTTAGCACTTATCAAGTATAAATTTTTTACTAAATGACGAAAATATAATACATAATTTAATTCATGATTATTAAGCGATTATAATCGTTTTGTTTACAGACATTTATCACAAGAGATGACTTTTTCGAATGGGCAAGAGAAATTGGATATTGACCAAATTTGTTGTTGTGCACAAGTGATATTAGGGTGTGAATGAGGTGGGAAGTATAAATCCCAAAGAAAACCCATTTGAGGGAGGAGACTACAACAAGAAAATGCAGTTGTTTATTTAGAGTGAAGGGAAGACAATGGGTTAATAGTTTATGGAAAGTGCAATTGTAATGTAGATCTCATAACTATCTTCTAGTATAATTGTTGGTTGGGCATTCATATGCGAGACAATTGGATTGAAGGCTCTATAGATCTGTTTAGATTGAAAAATGATTCTGTAGAACCGTTTGACATTCTAAACATATCTACAGAGCCGTTTGTCAGTCCAGGTGGCTTTATAAAACAGTTTTCAGTCTCGCACCTCCGTTGCTATTTTGTTCTCCATGGACAAGTTTACCAACATTTTACAAATAAAAAATTTTTTTAAAAAAAAATCGCTCAACTTATACCAAGATTTGTGTTTCGGCAAATGAAAATGGAAGAAGAAGAAGATGAAGGGGGTTGGGGCAGCGTCGAGTAGTGAAGGGAGGGTGCTGATGGTTTTTAAAGGATATATTAGGTATTTTGGGTTGTCTTTTTTAGGTAGGAGGTGGAGGGCGCTTAGTAAAGGGAGGCTATAATTAATTTCCCAACATACACCATCATTTTAAATTATTCCTTCTGTTTCAAAATATCTCAATTTTTTTTTTGTTTTGGATTTTTTTTATCTTAAAATAATTACAATTTAAAAATTTTATGATTTTATTAAAAGTTATTTTTTATATTAACCCTTATTTAATTAAATATAATTTATTTATTCTTTTTCTTAGTAACACATAAACTAAACAATTAAATAAGAGTATTATGGATAAAATGTTATAATAATTAATGATTTTTAATTTATATAATAAATTTAAAAAGCAAAAAATTTGAGACAGAGTAAATACATTTTTCATTGCTTGCTTAAGTTTCAGTTTAGTTATTATTTATATTGACAATACCTTCTTTGGCTTTTTCAGCTGTTTTATATTCTATTTGTTCAAAATTTTAATTCGATATTTGTAAAGTCTTATGTTAAAAAATATAAAATTATTTCTTAATTTTAGTAAGTAATTAGTGATATTTTTAAAAAAAATTTAAAGAATTTTTTTTTTTCAAGTTTCTTGTGCTTTCTTCTTTTGAGTATTTATTTCTCTTTCTAAAATTATTTTATTTGGTGACTTTCGAGGCTGCTTTATTGGAGATTTAGGTTTTTATTTTTTGTATTTATTTTGATGATAACCTGTTGTAAATATGAGTTACACTTACACATTATTTTGGCAGCATTTGGCACTGTGTGGCAATTTTTAGAGAGAATAAAAATTAAATCTAGCTAATTTTATCAGAATATCTTATACTAATTTATTTCAATAAATAAAAATAAGTTACAAAGTACATAAATGAATTAGTGTGTGGTTGTTCAAACTTATCCAAAAAGTATCGAACTTTAAAAATATCAACCATATTAAAATTTGGATTATAAGTGTTTAATATGGCAGTGGAAATAAAATCACAATGCCTTGATAATTTTAATGGAATGAGAAGTTGAAATGCGTTACAAAATGACATTTTGGGACTGCGAGAAACTTAGGGAGAAAAAAAAAAAAAAAACTAAAGAGAAAATTGATTTTCTCTTGTTTGGATGATAAAAAAAAAATGGAAAAGAAAAAAAGAAAATTAAAACAGAAAATAAGCAGGAGTCTTGCAAGTCAAAATTTTCTCTTTAAAGAGATTTTGGAGAAGAAAAGTTTCTCACGTTATTTGGAATTTCTGATTCTAAAATTATTCCTATTGTGAAGAGGATAAAATTTGTTATTGCAAATTGTATTTCATAACTTGTGTTATGGCTTTTTATTAGTTAAAAAATAATATAATAAGATATATTTAATGTTTGTAGTAATATTTTAATAATTTTTTAACTAATAAAGAGCCATGAGATAATTCTATTATACAGTTTGAAACAATAAATTTTGTCCTATCATAAGAGGGCTTTAAAAAGGCCACCATCTTAGTCAATGACTTATTTAGAAGAAATTTGTTATTTCATTTTTATGTTTATTTCTTATCTCATTTATTATTATTGATTCAGAAATTATAAAATGATATCACACAATAAATTTAGTACTCATTTAAACTAATGACAACATGTGAAATAAAAAATAAGAAATATAGGAGATAACATATTTGTTTTCCGCACATCTTCGTAGTCGTTTTAAAAACTAACATGAATTTAAAAAATCTTTTTTGAACCGTTAAATGGACTTAAAAAAGGAATCTGATTTGGACTTAAGCCATTTTTATCTTTGGTTCAATGATTTGGAATTTTGAATGATTACTTCTTGTCTACTTGGAGGGGTGACGAGGATACGTACAAGTTTTAAAAATAATAAAAAACAAATAAAAATAATTGCACAACGTTTGAGCTATAAGTATTTTATATGTGGTTATGATAATGAAAAAAAATATAATAAAACAACAAATAATGCTTAGAAACATGATAAGATACAATAATGGTATTATTTTTTATAATAAATATAATTACTTTTATTCTATCCATTTTCTCTCATTTATCCAAATAAAAAAATATTTTCTCTTCCCTTAATTTTTTTTTTTTTGCTGAAATTTATCTTATATGAAAAAGTTAAAAGTCATAAAGTATGTTCCACCTAAGGCACCTATTCAGTTGTGCTTTGGAATTGGCAGCTGCATATGCATTGGAACATTTCCATGCACTATATACAGAGAAGATGCTAAAATATAGTTTTAATGATCCGCTTAAACCCTTAAATATAAAGGAGTAAGGTCCTAAAATGTTAAACATGCCACAAGGTTGATTAAATGTTGATAAGTCGAAAAGTTTAACCAAAAAAATTAAAGAAAAAACACTCTTAAATTTCATTCAACATAAAGTGCTTACAAATATTTGAGAATGTTTGATTTATAGACTATTTACATAAAAAATATCAAACCTAAAAACTTGACTAATCATTATAAGAAATTACAAAAATAATAATTATCAAGCATTTATCAAATGTTAATAAAATCATAATACATTATTACTTAGAAAAATAGCTCAAGAACTTGAGAAATTCTCACAAGTAATTAGAGACATGAGAAACTTCTATAATGCATAAATATGACTTTGAAAATACAAAAGGTTATTTGAAAATTTACTCCAAAAAATATCTACAAAAATAAGAAATAAAATAAGAAAACTGAACTTATTTATTATCCAATAAAACCCAATTAATCAGTCTAAAAGATTGGATGAAATGCAGCCCATGAATACATCTTTAGCCATGCAAGTTGGACACAACTCAAATTGGGTAACTTCTCTGACTTGAAATTATACGAACTAAATTAATTCCTTAAAAAAGTCTAAGTAACTCATGATTGAGTATTCATGGTCATTAACTCTATGACGTTCATCTCAATTCAAAACAGAAAAGTAAAGATTAAAATCTACACAGTGAGAGCCGCCATGCATAAGAGGAAGCTAATACTTGTCCACTTTTCTACTTTCCCAGTAAGAGCTCTTAGACCACCATATTTCCATATTTCCCCGTATAACTTAGAAATAGAGTCCACTATATAAAGTGAGATTAATTATCAACTCCCACAATATTACAAAATAAAATAAATAATAAATGATACTAATAATTTAAAGAACAAATAATAACGATAATTTTAAAAAAATATATAAGAAAAGTTAATAACTTATAATTAAGCATTCCCCCACTTATTTACCTGAGGCATGCTTCAATTCCACCAACTCCTAAGCAACCATTTCCCCATTCTTTCTTGATTTCACGTTTCTAAGAAAATCTTGAGTGTTTGTTTTAATTTTTAGGCAGCACAGAGCAAGAGAGAAATGTAGGGGACCAAAGAAGAAAATAAAGAAGTGACGTGTTGGGAATTTGTTGAAATCTCATAAACCAAATTCACAAGACATTTCCATATTAGTTAAGAGGAATTGAGAATAGAAGCCAACGCATACCTAAATCTATAAGAACAATAAATAGGAGACATTTATGATAAAAAATAAAATAAAATTGTGAGTCATTAATAGGGGTGTTTATTTCCAAACAAACCGAATTCCTCTATACAATTCAATTCAAACCTATCAAAATTAATTATTTAATTGGAGGGTAAATCTAACTGACTCCGAGTGAAATTTGAGTTAAACAATTCCATTCTATTTAGACTAATAAAATTAAAATAAGTGTTTTGAAATTTGAAACCACTCATTAACTTAACTTGCTATAGTCATAATTTTATTAATTATAAATCAGCCCAATTTCTTAAAACAGTCTTACCTTTTAATCCTCTTTTTGATTGTCTTTTGACATTCCTTTTTGTTTCTTTTTCTTCTCTCACTACTACTCACTTTTTTCCAACGACCTTCATTACTATCGCCATACGTGGATGAGAACGAGGCAATGTAAAAACCTTAGCCGATGAAACAAATATGTTATTATTTTATTTTTATATGAAAAACTAAATTAGTAATATTTTTTTTTATAACGTACTAAATTAGTAATATTTGCATTTGTGATTTAGGAATTTCAATTATAGTGTAATATTAAATCTTTTATAATTTCTATAATAAGGATATAAATTGAATAATTTTTTTTCAATTTAAAACTTTTTTAATGTTTATACGTAATTTCACTTTAGATATTGATAATTTGCAAATATGGTTCTACCTAAATCACTAATATGAACGGCAAATGAAAGTGATGAAAAATATTAGAAAAAAAATAGTTGTCAACTTAAGTTGAAAGTGACGTTTCTTTTTTTTAAGAGAACAAAAGATACATTTTAAAATTTTGAGAAAGTAAAATAGAAGGGTAAGAAAATTGTAAATCATAATTTAGAATATTATAATTAATTCTTATAAAAAAATATTATTAATTTAATAGCATAAATAGTTTTTTAATCTAAACAGTATTAAAGTTTTTTTTTTTTAGCAAGAATAGAAGAATAGCAGACAATTTTTTTTTTTTTAAATGCATGAACATTATAAAAGTTTTAATTCATTGCAATGTGTTTTTATAAAGTTGTGGGTTAAAGGGTTTGGTAATAAATTTGTATCTTATGGTCAAAGATCAAAAAAGTTTATTTTCATGAAATTATAAACATGTTTAAGCATAATTTATGACATGAATAGTTCAATGGAATATATTTTTACACAATATCATATTTATTGGCGACGAATATTATTAAAGTTTTCCTTAAACATTATCTACATACTTAACAAAGGTTGGTCTAATTAATAATGATCAAAATCATATCTCATGCAAATGTAGGTTTGAATCATTTAATGCAAAATGAAGACTTTGTTTGGTCTCCCTTGAGCTCTTAAACCTAACTCACTAAATTTTCTTCTACCAAAAAAAAAAAGATATATATATATATATATATATATATATATATATATATATATATATATATATATATATATATATATATATATATATATATATTTGTTTATCTTATTTAACAATGAAATACGTGAATCAATACTATTTCCAATTTAAAACTTTTACTCAATACTAGTATTAAAATAATAAGTTATCTTAAAGTTAATTAGGAGGTTATTTATGATTTTATTTCTATCATTATTTACTATAAAAAAAAAAAAATATCCTCATAGTATGATCAACAAGAATATAATGTTCTTTGATATGTTTTGTTTTTTTTCTTTGTTTTAGCTAGATAGAAGAAAGATGATTCAACAAAGTCAAGTTTGTAAAGAAGGTGTTAATAAGAAAGATACTAATTTTTTTAATTGAACCTATACATAAGACAATCTTGACAAAACGAGAATAAGTTAAGAAAATTATATTTTTAAATAAAGCATTTAACAAGACTTAAAAATATACTAAAAAAAAGCAACATGCAATAGGGAGGAAAATAAAGAATTTCTTTGATCAAGTTAGGCAAAAGGTAATACATACAGTGGCTTTCAATTAAAATTTTAAATGAAATTAATAGTGTGGTTTTTTAAAATTATTTTCAACCCTAATATCACACCGCCAAATTAAGTTAAGCTAAAAATATTTTATACATTAAGGATAACTTAAAATTAATAACTTAGAGAGGCTCCAACGAACTCCATATGAAAATAAAGGAATACATTTGTCAAAATTTTAGTGGTTACATATTTTAGAAAAATTACTAAGGTGCAAAATATCTCGATTTTCTAACACAAATTTTAATTATATATTTTTTTTGTTTATGGTCATCTTATAATAATAAAAATAGTATTTTTTAGATGTATACAAACATTTACTTTAAAATGTTTCTTATGGACTGCCTAAAAAAAATGTTTCTTATTAATTATAATGAGTCATCTAAAAATATATATGATAAAATCATTTAAATATAAGTGTCACTCAAAAAATACTATTATTCTCATTTGATAAGCAATAATGAAAAAGAATTTATGGATGAAAGCATGTGGTTGGAGGCTTAAATCCTTCTTCAGAAAATTTTTCGATGATGACGATGATGATGATGTATAATAAAAATAGTATTTTTTAGATTTATAGAAACATTTACTTTAAAGTGTTTCTTATGGACTACCTAAAAAAAATGTTTCTTATTAATTATAATGAGTCATCTAAAAATATATATGATAAAATCATTTAAATATAAGTGTCACTCAAAAAATACTATTATTCTCATTTGATATGCAATAATGAAAAAGAATTTATGGATGAAAGCATGTGGTTGGAGGCTTAAATCCTTCTTCAGAAACGTTTTTGATGATGACGATGATGATGATGACGGCGATGATGATGATGACAACAACAAAGGAAACAAATTATGAGAAAAAAAAATTGTGGGAGGCCTACAAAAAACAGAGGCAGCTCATAGTCTATTGGGTATGAATTAGTGGGCGTAATTTTTAAATTTAAATAAATAAGTAGGTAGGTTTATAAAAAAATAAAAAAACTAGAGATAAAAGTACAGGTTAACGCTTTTACACCCTTGATTATAGTAAGTGGAGAAATGAATGGTTTATATTCTGCCACATATGATTGGGTTAAATAATTCTAGATTTTCACTGGGGATAAGTTAGACAAACCCTTAATTAAATTAAATTTTAAAAAAATTAATTAGTTTGACTCAGATGTCAGAAGATAATTTTAAAAAAAATAACAACTAATCTGACTAACAACAAACATATATTATATAACTATTCTAATATCATAATTTATTTACTATATTTACTAATACAAATTATCTTTTTTGTTTTATCACTTGTCATAATTTAAAAATTAGGAAAATGATAGATTATAACTTTAAAGGAATAATGATCTAATATGGATGCAAATTGATAAGTTTCAATTCAATAGTTTTTTTATTTTTTGAAAAATTATATAATAATTTGTAATATGCTTTTGTTTTAACAGGTTCAATAAATTAGTGATATGCTTAGGTGGTATTCAAAATTTAAAGTGGAATACTATTGAATTTGAGTATTATATTGTATTGATTTTAATTTAACCGTATTTATTTGATATTGTGGTTGTTATCTTGTTAGATTTAGTGTGAAACGGGTGATCTTATGTTGAATGCCATATTTATTTTAGTGAAGAAAGGTTTAGGATGAGAAAGAGGTCCATCCCAAGGTTTAACTATTAAAATACACGATTTATAGTTAGATTTAATTTATACAGAATCATAACGGTAATAAAGTTTTGAGATTCGATTAAGCTAAGACATTTTTAAAGAAATATTATTTTTAGTACTTGTTATATACAGATTACATTAATTGAAGACATATAAAATATTTGTCATTAAATAAAATCTCTTTTGATATCAAATAAAAACTTAAGAAAATTTTGCCATAAAAAAAGGACTTCTGTCTATTTCTCCATTAATATTAGCAAGAGAGACCGTAGAAAGTTATCAAGATTCTTTTCTTTTTTTTTTTCCTTAAAACAAAATACTTTAACTCTACTTCAAATTTATTTTTCTTACCTTCACTTACCTCATTTCCAATCGTTTCCCAATTTGTAAACTAAAAACTTGATTTTGCATCACTCAACCAATTGCCCACCACTGATCAAGCTATCTCTCACTCTCACTCTCCATCGACATTGGCATTACTTCGTCAATATATTTCCAAAAAATAATCAGATAATCACATGCGGCGTTTGCCCTGTTCAAAATTTCCAATCCCTCTTTCTTCAATTTTATGTTCTTGGTCTTGGTGAACAAATCCCATTAAGCTTTGAACTTGTGCTCCAAATAAGGTGCCTCCAAGACCACAAGCCATGCTCTAGCTAGAATTTAAGAACATGGGCATGTTGGAGTTTCCTTCTTTCTCATGTCAAGTAAAAGAACAAATTAATTAAACCAAAAATTGATACAATCGTACGTGCCAACTAAATAATCTTATTTTCTCTTTATTATTTCAAAGAATAGAAATTAGACTATACTTTATAGATTTAGAAATTTTGTCTGAAATAAGGCATTTGAGAACATGGGGCTGCTGAAGTTTCCTTCCTTCATGAATTCTTGTCAAGTAAAATTTTATGCCAACCAAACAGATTGAAGCCAACGAAACAATATATGGCTTATACTCCATGGGTTTTTGAAATTCTTCTGAGAAAGTTTTGAATTTCTCTAAAATAACGATTAAATCCTTTCTCATGCTGAAGGATTTTTGTTAGGGCATAGAAGAATGAGAAGGAGATGAATAGCAGGAAAAGCCCACATGTTATGTCAACTCAATGCTTTTTGTTGATATTAATTGTGGAATGGATGGAAGTTTTTTTTTTATGATAAATATTTTGTTAAGATTTTATTTAATATTAAAAATATTTATTTTATAAAAAATATTTAATAAGTTCTCAATTAATGTAATCTTTATTTGACAATATTAAAAAAAAAGTATTTACTCGATATTATATAAAATACTTATTTAAGTTGTATAAAACTAAAATGTGATAAAATTTAAAATTTGAGTTTGAAATTTTTAATTAAACTAAAATAATTTCTTACTATAATAATTAACTAACCTGTTTGGTAATTGTTATTTTTTTTTTCTGATTTGATAAATAATACTAATATCGGCTAACCTATTTAATTTGTAATTTTTTATATTAAATGAATATAGTATAATTTATATTTGTTTAAATATAAATGGTAATCCTTTCGTGTCTCCGGAGCCAAATTACGGAAGGAATCGCAAGGATTAAGAAATACATAACCAAAATCCGTAGCTGCAGCTACCAGAAATAGAGTCGCCCACTTCCACTAGCCACTGATTTTCATTCTTATCAGAGCTGAAAGTGCAAGTGGAATGTCTTAGAGGGGGTGAATAGGACTTTTTTAAAATTTTCGTAATAAGATATATTTTCAGAAACAAGCTTTAAGAGAAAAGCTTGGTTTTAGAAAACTTAGAGTTCAAAATGTAATAGCAGTACAACACAATGAGCTTGATAATAATGCTAGAAATAAAGAGAATAGAGTAGAGAAAATGCATAGCGATTTATAGTGGTTCGGTCTCAATCTTAGGCATGCGTCCACTCTCCTCAAACTCAGTTGAGAGATTTAACTCCACTATGTGAAACTGGTTTACAGGATTCCAGCACCTATTACAGCCTCACAGAATGTAGCTGAAGACTTAAGCTTAGTTTTACAGGACTACCAAAAACCTCTCACAGCAATGACTATGTCACTCAATGACTATGTTAATCTCTCTCACAGGGTTACAAATCAGAAATAAGGCAATATAGCCTTTTCACAGAATAATAGATGAAGAAGAATTTTGAGTATATAATTTGTTGCTTGCTTCAACAGATTTTCCAGTTTTTCTTTTATGCACTCAAGGATATTCCAAGTGAAGATGAAGTGCACAAGAATGAGCAGAGGAAGTTGCAAACGAGAGAGCACTTGAGATATGAGCAGATGAATATTTTTCTCACTTCTTTCTTCTTGATGGTTATGAGGCTCTCCTTCCTCTTTTATAGAGACTTCAAAAAATCTGAAAATAAGCTTGATGTCACTTTGACCAAGAAGCTCTTTGAACCAAGAGAAAGCCTTTAGACTAGGAACCAGTGCAGGTTACTGTTATGATCCACGTAGACCTCTTCCTCAGTAGTTCAATAATCCTACATAGTAGACTGCGACACTGAAGTTTGTAGAATACAGCTCAACAGATAAGCTTTGTTTGCAGGTTACTGTTGTTGCATAGATATGGAAACTTTGTGTTGGTGCATTAAAAAGAGCAAAAAGAATTTCCATTCCCTTGTATACGAAAGGCCTAAGATGGTAGTGTGAGACCAGCATGCATTGTTGACAAAATGAAAAGCCCAAGGCATATGTGTACTTCACAAGAAGACATCCACTTAAGGACAAAACTCACTTTTCCTTGTGCCCACTCTTACACGGTTAACTTGCACAATTTTAGAATACCAAACACCCAAAAGGTATAGACCCACGGCAAGGAGAAAAACTCCTTTTAAATTGTTGCATGAAAAAGGAAGTAAGACTAGATTTTTTCAAATGGTTATTTCGGACAAAAGGCATATAGCCATGCAGACCCAGATGTGTCTAGAGGCAAAGAGAATGGACACTTATTTTTACAAACTAAATGAATTTTTCTAGGTAATTAAAATAGATGAGTACCTTAATAAAATCGTTAGGATAATCAAAAATATCATCAAAATAAAAAAATTAGCCCTTGAGCTAACAATCTCCCCTTTTTTGATGAAGACAAAATAATTTTTGAATTTTGCCAATTAAAACCATTCTCTCCCCCTTAGGCTATGCTAGAAAAATTTGAGAGAATAACATATGCAGATCAGAGTAAACAAAGTTTGGTAGCATACCGCGTATTTCTCCCCCTTTGGATTCATAAAAAAAAAATTCATAATAAAAATGAAGAGTATATAGGTAGCAGAACAATAAACTAGGTAGCAAAAATGCTCCCCTATAGTAAAACAGTTTCCACTATCTCGGCTTTACAAAAAATTAAAAGCCAGAAAACATAAGTTAAAATAGAGCAAATGCAGAACATAAGTGCAAAGACAAAACACAATATAATGCGGAAGCAAGATTAACAAAAAGTCATAATAATAAACGCATAAACATCAAAATGTCAGTAGTTAAACAAACTACACCATGTCTGCAACAGTAATATCCATAACATAAAATAAAACACATATTACGTGATCAAGCCTTTAATTATCCTCGGAGTCATCAGCTGTTCCTTCTTCCTCATCATTAGCTTTAAACACATTCACATCCTCACTTCCCTCAGAATCTGATTTCTCTGTACTGTATTTGGCTTCGAGATCACTAACTTTATGCTTCACAGTTCTCATTCCCTCCTGAAGATTTTCAATTATGGATAAAGCACACCTTAGTAGATACTCAAGCCCATGAACATGATCAGAAAGTGATGGCTGAGATCCTTGACCAATGGTCTCGCCAACAAAAGGAGATGCCTTTTGCTTTTTATCTTGGCTTGAAGGGCTAAGGACTGCTTTCCGTTTTAGATGACCCTTCTTGAACACAATTGGCTTGTGGATCACATTATTTCTAGGCATCGGAGAGAATGGATAAGCAGCAGTGTTGATTGAGGTAAAATACTTGAAGATGCGAGTTAGGATCATGCCATATGGAAGAACAGATTGGCCACGTGAGTCTTTTACTGACTCAATCATGTGGTTTAAGATGAGATACGATAAGTTTAGCGGCGCCTTCATCTTGAGATAAAATAGGATGTGCATTTCATTGCAGTTTTGGCCGGACAAGTTTCCCAGTTTGGGTATGATAGCCATCTTGATGATTCTTGCCATAGTTCTTGTTAGCTAGTTTGCGAACTACAAGCTGGCCTTTGGGGACCATAGAGGATTGACTGGAGTATCTGCTATGATTTCTATAGCTTGACCAAATTCCACACCAGTGGACTTCTTATCCTAGCGATTCGAGTAAAAGACCCTTTTTCCTGCAGGAGGAACACCCAAAATGCTACCCATAATTTTCTCAAATAAAGTGAATGCATGACCATCAACCATAGAGGAACACATGAATAGAGGTGCCATGAACAGAATGCGAAAGATTTCCATAAAACTGTCGTACTAAAAAATAAAAAATAACTTCTTCAGTTACCTTAAAGAAATTTTCCCAGCCTATTTTCGAGAATTTATTCTCTATCCTCTTCATGGTGTTGATGATCATCCCATAGGCAATTTTTTGCTTTGCCAGCAATTCCATTTTGTCAGCATTCTCGGCTTGAGTAGGGATTTTCATGTTGCTAGAGCTTCGGGTCCTTCGGCGAGGCACGACCTGAGTAGAAAACCCAAGGTTTCACCTAGAAGTTCAACATCCGATGAGTTTGAAACCTTTTCTTTTCCTTTGCATGAAATTGGTTAGGCGAAGAAAACTTGCTATTTTCCTCTGAAACTGCTTTCGGTGAAGTAGGGGAAACTTCCATTGGTTCTTTGGCCACATTGGTAGGGGTAGATTCTTTTACGGCTTCAGATTTCGTTCCCAAAAAGGAAGCTTTCTTCTTGATCATATTCTGACGTAGGAACTCCAACAACTCCGCTGCCGTCATCTTCGACATGCCTGGTGGTAACTTAAATTGTTCCAATGGAGAGGTCATGGTGTTTTGCTTTGAAGAACCTTCGGACTCACTAGTGGAGATTTGTTGAATCTTCATTGAAGTGTCTTGTTGTGAGGAAGGTGAGATGAGAGTGAATGCAGTAAGGAAGAGAAAGCTTGAAGAGGAAACTGAAATCGCGAAGGTTCACGGCTTAAGGTGTAGTGGGTTCATTTTTCATTCAACTGTCTTTTCAAATTCCTGATGAGTGATGCAGATGGGTACTGGTTCAACCCGATCTAATAACCTGATGGCTTTTGGATATCCAAGTTTTATGAATAAAACCCATGAAGCAGCTTTAGGCCCAATATAATGTTGCTAGCCCAACAGGGGTATTAGACTTGGAGTAAAATAGAAAGAATTAGTGAAGACCTAGTTGGATAGTCTTGACACATAAACCATTTTTGAGTTGACCCAAACAGATGCACTTGTGGCCTAATCAGCTATACGAGGCCCAATTTATAACTTAGAGAAATTTCTTCATCTCAACGACCCATACGTAGCAAATGGACATAAGCTTGGTTTCACCTAGGAATAAACATAAGCTTGATTCTTCCAGAGGGTTTTGGCTTAATCAACATAATAAACACACATAGAGAATATGCATGTTCATTCATTTAATAAAACAAGCACAGATATGCATCATGAACATAACAGTAATCAAGCATAATAAATTAAGTGCTAGAGGGTGAAGAAATCATACCCAACTTACTTCTTAAGATACAAAACCTATCTTCAGCCAATGGTTTGGTGAAGATATCACCCACTTGTTCATTAGTACAAATGAAGTGAAGTTCAACATCTTTTTTGAGCACATGATCTCTCAAGAAATAATGCTTGATGTCAATATGCTTGGTTCTGGAATGTTGTACTAGATTCTTTGCAATGTTGATGGCACTTGTGTTGTCACATAAAATCGGAGTGCATTTATGGATGATTCCGTAATCTTTCAATTGTTGCTTCATCCACAAAACTTGTGCACAACATTGTCCAGCAGCTATGTATTCAGACTCGACAGTGGAAATTGACACGCTTGCTTGTTTCTTGCATTGCCAGCTTACCAAGGAATTTCCCAAAAACTGACATCCGCCACTTGTGCTCTTTCAGTCAACCAAACATCCAGCATGATCCGAATCAATATAAGCCACCAAGTCAAAGTAATTATTTTTCGAATACCATAAGCTAGTATTTTCAGTTTCAGCTAGGTATCTAATGATTCACTTGATAGCTTACAAGTGAGTTTCTTTAGACTTAACTTGAAACCTAGCACAACAACATACACTATATAATATGTCAGGTCTACTTGCGGTAAGATAAAGTAATGACCCAATCATGCCTCTATATAGCTTTTGATCAATGTCTTTTGCTGCATCTTCTGATATAAGCTTGGTTGTTGTTGCCATTGGTGTTGGCATCCCTTTTGCTTTCTCCATCCCATACTTCTTTATAAGTTCTTTGGTGTACTTGGATTGATAAATGAATATGCGATTTGGAAGTTGCTTGATTTGAAGCCCAAGGAAGAATGTTAATTCTCCCATCATGCTCATTTCAAAATCCTTGCATAAGAGCTCATTAGTAGCACCAAAAATAATATCATCCACATAAATTTGCACAACTAAAATATCATCATTCAAATATGTAGTGAAAAGAGTGGTGTCAACTTTACCTTTTGAAAAGTCATTTTTCAAGAGAAATGTGCTTAGCCTATCATACCAAGCTCTTAGAGCTTGTTTAAGGCCATAAAGTGCTTTTGACAATTTGTAAACATGGTTTGGATACTTCTCATTTTCAAAGCCCGGAGGTTGTCTAACATAGATTTCTTTATTTATAAAACCATTTAAGAAGGCACTTTTCACATCCATTTGAAAAACTTTGAAGTTTTTGTAACAAACAAAAGCAAGTATAATACGAATAGCTTTAAGTCTAACTACTGGAGCAAAGGTTTCATCAAAATCAATACCTTTTTGCTGACAATACCCATGAGCTACTAGCCTTGCTTTGTTTTGTACCACTTTGCCTTGCTCATCAAGTTTATTTCGAAATATCCATTTAGTTCCGATAATGTCTTGATGTTTGGGAGGTGAGACAAGCTTCCAAACTTCATTTCTTTCAAATTGGTTGAGCTCTTCTTGCATAGCCAAAATCCATGATTCATCTTCAAGAGCGTCTTCAACCCTCTTGGGTTCAGTCAGAGAAATGAAGCATAAGTCATTTACTTGATATTTGATTGAAGCTCTAGTTTTCATCCCTTCATTCACATCATCAAGTTTGTGATCACGTTGAACTTGTTGCTTATATGGCATATTGTCTCTGTTTGAGGGTTCTTCAGGTTACACAGAGACTTAATTAGCTTCGGTGTTTTGATGTGAATCAAGCATATCATTTAAAGCTTGGTCTTGACCAAGTTTATTAGTTAAAGCTTGATTTTACCTACAAAGCATGGTTCCTGCAAAGCTTAATTTTCCTCAAAAGCAATCTTGCTTAAGGGAGCACGATTAGATTTATCAAATACAACATGCATGCTTTCCTCTACTGACTTAGTTCACTTATTATATACTCTATAAGCTTTACTAGTCAAAGAGTAGCCTAAAAATATACCTTCATCGGATTTTGCATCAAACTTACCCAAGGCATTTTTACCATTGTTATGAATGAAGCATATGCATCCAAAGGCACAAAAATAGCTTACATTAGACTTTCTTCCCTTCCAAAGCTCATATGGAGTTTTCTTTAAAATATGCCAAATCAAGCATTTGTTTAAAATATAACAAGTTGTATTTATAGCTTCAGCCTAAAAATGTTTAGCAACGTTGGTTTCACAAAGCATGGTCCTTGCCATTTCAATCAATGTTCTATTTTTCTTTTCAATAACCCCATTTTGTTGAGGCGTTCTAGGAGAGTAGAAATTATGGTGGATTTCTTGGTTTTCACATAAATCTTTAAAAGCTTAGATTTTCAAATTCTCCACCATGATCACTTTTAATAGAACAGATTTTCAAATTTGTTTCATTTTCAACTCTTTTTGAAAACTTTTTGAAAATCTCAGAAGTTTCTTCCTTATGAGCCATGAAGTATACCCAAGTAAATCTAGAGAAATCATCAATGATAACAAAACCATATCTTTTGCCCTTTAAGCTCAAAGTTGACATAGGTCCAAACAAACTCATATGAAGGAGTTCAAGATTTCTTTTTAAAAAAAGTTCCTTCTGATTTTTAAAAGAGGACTTTGTCTGTTTTCCCAATTGGCATGTAGCACAAATATTATCCTTTTCGAAATGCAGCTCAGGCAGACCAAAAATAAGCTTATGTTTTGACAATTTTGAAATAAGCTACAAATGTCCATGACCAAGTTGCCTATGCCATAAAGAGACATTTTCAACTTGGGAAACTAGACAAGTTTCTTTTTTGAAAGAAAAATCATAGTTGGACACTTTATAAACATGTGAGCTTCTATGTCCTACAAAAAAGGGTGTCTTTCCCATTTAGATCATAGATAGAGTATTTAGAAGATTCAAAACATACCTTATATCGAAGGTCACACAGCTGACTAATGCTCATTAAGTTGTTCTTTAGGCCTTTCACATAGTATACATCATTCACAACAAGATTTGGAGTAAGCTTGATCTTTCCAACACCAAGGATTCGTCTTTTGATATCATCTCCAAAACGTACACTTCTCATGTCTTGTTCTTGAAGCTCTATGAACATTTCTTTATTCCAGGTCATGTGGTGTGAGCATCCACCGTCAAGGTACCAACTCTTTTTTCTCGGCTTGTGTTGTTTCTGTCATGTGAGAAATCAAGCTTAGGTACCCATGCTTGCTTGGGTCCTTGGGGGTTAGTGAAAGAGGTATTCTTTGGAACCCAAATTTGTTTGAATTTCTTCACATTCTTCTTGTAGTAACACTGATAGGCATGATGACCAGCCCTATTAAAATAATTACAAGGATTTTGTGAAAGCTTGGTTTTCAAAACTGGATTTTCGAATCCCAAACCATTTTTTCAGATAGTTCTATGTAAGCCATGCTTTTGCATGCTTACTAACTTTATCAAGATTCTGCTTGCCTTTAACAAACCTAGTTAAATCATTTGAAAACTCAGAAAGCTTATCTTTTAGAGCTTGATTTTCAAAAAGTAAATTTTCAGAGACCTTTTCCTTTTACAGCATATGCCTTTTTCTTGTATTTTTGAAAGCTCTTATTTTTTCTCTTTGGACAATCAGGTGCTTTGTGTCTGGGCTTTCCACAAGTATAGCAGGTTATTTCTTCTTTGTCTCCCTCCTTCTTTGGCTTGTGTTTGTTGTCATCTCTATTGTACTTGGTTTTAATACCAAGCTTATTAGGAAAGGCTTGTTTTTGAAATCTCCTTTTCTGTAGTGACTTGGCGAATTTTTTGGATAGCAAAACAACATCACCATCACTGTCATCTTCTGATGATGAAGATGTGGCAGCAAGAGTAACATCTTTTTCCTTTTTCTTTCTTTTGGCGGCTCTTACTTCTTTCTTCTTCACGGTAATTTCTTCAGCTTCTAGTTCTCCTCTAAGTTCATCAACAATGATATTTGAAGCTTTAGTTGTTTGCTTGAGAATACATCCTTTCATTTCCCACTTATCCAAGAGACACTTGATAAGTTTCTTCACTTGCTCCTTTTCAGTGAGGTTTCTACCAAATAGTTTGAGTTGATTTACAATGTGAAGAAATCTTGTGAAATACTTTTCAATAGGCTCTCCATTTTTCGTGTGAAATAACTCATATTCACTGGCATAAACATCTACTCTTGATTCTTTAACCATGGATGTTCCCTCATGTATGCTTTGCAATCTATCCCACATCTCTTTGGCCGTATTGCAAGCTGAAGCAACTTTATACTCCTTTGAGCAAACAACATTGGAAAGCATATATTTGGCTTTCAAATGTAATGAAGCTCTTTTCTTCTCCTCTTATGTGTAGTCATCAAGCCCCTTTGGAACTATTTCGCCATCTACTTCTTTGGTTGGTTCTTCATAGCCAATTTTTATTATGCTTAAAAGTTCAAAATGAATTGAACCCATAAACATTTCCATTTAGTTTTTCTAGTGGCTATAGAATGATCCATCGAATTAGGGAGGCTTGTTGCATGAGTTTCCGACTTTGAAATCTTCCATAGTCTTGCACCACCTAGGATCTCAAACTCAAGGATGTTAGTCCAATAACAGAGCACTAGGCTCTGATACCAAATGAAAGTGCAAGTGTAATGTCCTAGAGGGGGGTGAATCGGACTTTTTTAAAATTTTCACAATAAGATATATTTTCAAAAACAATCTTTAAGAGAAAAGCTTGGTTTTAGAAAACTTAGAGTTCAAAACGTAATAGCAGTATAATACAGTGAGCTTGATAATAATGCTAGAAATAAAGAGAATAGAGTAGAGAAAATGCACAACGATTTATAATAGTTCGGTCTCAATCTTAGACCTATGTCCACTTCCCTCAAACTCAGTTGAGAGATTTAACTCCACTATGTGAATCTGGTTTACAAGATTCCAACACCTATTATAGCCTCGCAGAATGTAGCTGAAGACTTAAGCTTGGTTTTACAGGACTACCAAAAACCTCTCACAGCAATGACTATGTCACTCAATGACTATGTCAATCCCTCTCACAGGATTACAAATCAGAAATAAGGTAAAATAGCTTTTTCACAAAATAATGGATGAAGAAGAATTTTGAGTATATAATTTGTTGCTTGATTCAACAGATTTTCCAGTTTTTCTTTTATGCACTCAAGGATATTCCAAGTGAAGATGAAGTGCACAAGAATGAGTAGAGGAAGTTGCAAACGAGAGAGCACTTGAGATATGAGCAGATGAATATTTTTCTCACTTCTTTCTTCTTGACGGTTATGAGGCTCTCCTTCCTCTTTTATGGAGACTTCAAAAAAATCTAACTTTTGGAGCTTGTCTGAATAAGCTTGATGTCACTTTGACCAAAAAGCTCTTTAAACCAAGAGAAAGCCTTTAGACCAGGAACCGGTGTAGTTTACTATTATGATCCATGTAGACCTCTTCCTCAGTAGTTCAGTAATACTACATAACAGACTTCGACACTGAAGTTTGCAAAATATAGCTCAACAGATAAGCTTGGTTTGTAGGTTACTGTTGTTGCATGGATATGGAAACTTTGTGCTGGTGCAGTAAAAAGAGCAAAAAGAACTTTCCATTCCCATGTATACGAAAGGCCCAAGATGGCAGTGTGAGACCAGCATGCATTGTTGACAAAATGAAAAGCCCAAGGCAAAAGTGTACTTCACAAGAAGACATCCACTTAAGGACAAAACTCTCTTTTACTTTTGCCTACTCTTACACGGTTGACCTACAAAATTTTAGAATACCAAACACCCAAAAGGTATGGACCCATGGCAAGGAGAAAAACTCCTTTTAAATTATTGCATGAAAAAGGAAGCAAGTCTAGATTTTTTCAAATGGTTATTTTGGACAAAAGGCATATAGCCATGCAGACCCAGATGTGTCAAGAAGCAAAGAGAACGAACACTTATTTTTACAAACTAAATGAATTTTTCTAGGTAATTAAAATAGAGGAGTACCTTAATAAAATCATTAGGATAATCAAAATTATTTTTAACATCAAAATAAAAAAATTAGCCTTTGAGCTAACAAGAGCTCCTCAAGCTAAACCAGTCAAGTAGAGGAGGAACCCAGAACCATCGTCCCCACATCTTATCAGGTAATTGATGTTTGAAATCCGGCGAAAGTTGAAACTTTTGGTACTATTCCACTTTATGTTTAGGAGTTCATGTGAATTAATGGATCGAATTTTAGTCATGGAATTGGAATCTCGGTGAGCCCTCGACTTGACTTAAATTATTGGAATTTTCTATGCTCTGTAATGTAGCCATTCTTTTCTCTGTGTATCGTTCCATACTCTGTTTGGCTTGACTAGTTGTTAGTTGTAGATTAGAATAGTTTATTGGAATTCTATTTCAATTTTAAGAATGAGTACTGTGGATACGTAATATTTCCATTACTAAGTTTGTTCTCCTTCTCTTTGAATTCACAAAATTGAGAACAAGGATCTTATATGTTGATATGTTCTTTATATGGTAGAGATACGGAAAAGCTGCTTTGGGGTTTGAATGCTCAATGCTTGATCTTATAGATGTTTTAATTTTGCAGCTGCTTTTGAGTTGGTTCAAGTTATGGCATGCAGTTTCTTTTTTTATGTAAGATATGACCTCAGATGTTTATTTGAGTAACTGGTTAGAATATTTGTTTTGTGCTTGTCTTGTTGGTATAAGTTAATTCATTGTGACAATCTATACACACATGGTTGTGAAAAGCCAATAGTTTATTATGTGGGTGTGTATTTTTCTCTTATGCTTTCCCTGTCTGAATCTGCTGCCGTGACTGAAATTGTGTGGGATTTCTCTGGTATTTCTGGTTTAAGGGTTCTAACAAGATGCATGAATATATATAAACAGAAGAATAGAAATTAAATAGATGAGATGAGTCAAGGAATTTATAGAGGTTCGGCTCCAAACCAAGCCTACATCCTCTTGCTCAAGCAACCCCTGAGCAATATCCACTATCTCTGTAACACTTTTACAAGAGAGTGATCACACACTGCTTTGGTAAAGAGAATTCTGGATTCTTTACAAATCCTTTACCTTTCATGCATCAGATTTCACACTGTAGGAAAATACTCTCTTATTACTAATCTAAACAAGATAGAACAGTTAGATCTCTTTCAATAAGAATACATTACGATGATGAAGCCATAATTACCAAATTCGTCATAGTACGACAGTGTGTATGTAATTTATAACCTGAAAAAATAGAATTCACCTGGAATAGTCTTCTTTGGTACAACAATTTTGACATTTTTTTTTGTGTTGAATGCCTTAAAGTCTCTTGTTGTAGCCACAAATGAGTACTAACTTGGAAGATGTTAATTGCCCAAACCCAAGTAACTTCAATTTACTCTTTCAAAGTCTGATCACTGAAGTTGGTTCCCAATATGAAGTTGTCCACTCCTTGTTCTTTGGTTGACACCTCATTTCATTTGAAGTTCAATTAGAGTCCTTGGGTTGTCACTTAATAAAACATTTGACATTACACATTAGTAGTTACACAGTTTAATATAGTTATACCCACACAATACATGTTATTAAACTGCTAATGCTTTTTAAGAATTAATGCTATATGTTCCAAAGAGAATTATTACACTTTAATTGTTTTCACTACTAATTAACGTTAGTTTGAAATTATTCACATCTGTATGAGCAAACATTCTCTTTTTGTGGACAGTGGCATATAGGTGTGGATATCGTTTCCCCTGCAAAGAATATTAGCAACACTTCAGTATTCTAGTAATTGTTTATAACATGTTAAAATCTAATCTATTTTTTACTTCAGGAAATACTCTATAAGTAACCAAATTTTAAAAAATACTATAATTTCAAAGTAATTAAATTGAAGAAAAACAGATAACATGATGAAAAATTCATATTTTATTTTTTATTTTATATGTAAAATTTGTTTTCTAAAACATATTTGTCCTAAAATTTCATAATTTCAAGTTCTTACTATACATATCTAAAAAAGCTATTACCTGCTAGCCATTGAGCTACACACGGCATTTAGCCACATTCAATGCTATCATCAGATAAACAACATCTGTTAAATTGTTCAAAAACCTGAAATACAGATATCTCCAAGAACGATTTACGAGTATGGAGCTGAAGATCCCCCAAAAACCTACAATGAATCTCACTGCCATACTTATATAAAATGGTTGAGAGAAGATCAAATGCTCAATCTTTTTAACTTTGTGGTTTTTGAGTTACTTCTTCTTCAGGACACTTTTTCTCTAGTGGCTTTCCACAAAGATCAAGGTTTTCATCATAAAATGAGGCATTAAAACTTTGTAACTGGGTGTTGGTTGGAATTCTTCCAAATAGTTGGTTATGAGACAAATCCAACATTGTTAGACGATCAATTTGAGCAAGACTAGAAGGAATTTTACCATACAAATTGTTTTTTGATAAATCAAGAAATTCTAGCAATGTTAACCTACCAATCTCTGATGGGATGTTTTCCGTCAAATTATTTCTTGATAAATTTAAAGAAACTAGTTTAACTAAATCTGTTATTTCTGCTGGAATTCTACCTATTAATTGATTGCTCAAGAAATCAATGCTTCTTAAAAAGAATGCTGCAGTATATAACTCTTGTTCAACACCTTTCCACATCAATAGTGCATTCAAATCAAAATCAAAAACTTCATATACTCCACTACTAAAGTTAAAAACATATCTTTCAATGAATTTAGCATTTGCATAATTCTCCTTTTGACTCATTGCTGTAAAATTCTTCAAACATTTGGGAATTTCTCCAGATAGACTGTTCAAGGAGAGGTCCAAGAACCGAAGGCTTGTTAAATGACAAATAGCCAGTGGTATGCTTCCATACAGCGATTAATTCTCAAGCTTAACATCCTTAACTCTTTGAATGCATTTCCTATCCAAAAAGGTATTTTCCCTAAGAATCTATTCTCTCCCACATCTAACATCACCAACTTTGTGCAATTCTTCAAGGACAATGGCAAGTCCCTAGTCAATTTATTATTTCGCAAAACCAAAACTTTAAGTTCCACAAGTGATCCCATTGTGTGAGAATTTTTTCTTGACAAATTATTATTACTCATATCAAGATATTCTAATGATTTAAAATTTTTCCATTCACAATCAGGAAGTTAACCTGATAAGTGATTGCATGAAAGATCTAATATAACCAAACTTTCTGAAGAACTATTAGCATAGGCGAACATAGCAAATGATGAAAACATATATCTAGATAGATCAACAAATGCGGCCGTTTTGAAAAATGGTGGAATCGAACCTTCTAATTGATTTGAAGCCAAAGTTATAAGAGTGTATGCAGTAAACCTTATCGAAGAATTTGGAATTGTGCTAGTCAGATTGTTGTACGAAATATTCAAGAACCTCAACTTGGGAGATAAGGACCAAAACCACTTAGGAACTATATGTGAAATTTTGCAATTAGAAATGTCAAGTGTAGTGAAGAATTTTTGGGTTTGAAGCCATTTGGGAAACTCTGGACCAAGCTCAATACAAGAAATCAAATATATTCCATCCAATTGAAAAGATGGGACCCAATTGGGGCTAAATGTCAAAGTCAATGCATTGAAAGATAAGTCTAAATACTGTAACTTTGACATATCAGCAACATGTGAGTGAGTGATCCCACCTTTCAACTTAGAGTTTGAAGCAAGCAACAAAGTTACAAGTTGAGATGGGAATCTCGTATTGTCACAACGTACCCTTTGGAGGTAAAAATGTCTCGACGAAGAATGAAACGACTATTAATTTTTTAAAAAAATTTATCTTTGGAGTTGCCACCAATTGTTTAAAAATTAAGGTATAATTGGAAACCCTAAATTTTTTTTTTTTAATTATTGGAAAGGCACCAGAATACGAACCAGAGATAAGTTCGAGAGTCGATTATGCATGAGGAAGGTGTTAGGCACCCCACAGCATCCGTTGAAAATGGTTACCCAAATCAGTTATGTAAAATAACGATATGACCCGAAATTATATTTTATTTAGTGCTGAAATAACATTACAATTTTTGATAAAAATAATGAGAAAATAAATATGTATGCATGAATTCTTTAAATGAACCTAGAGTCCTTCCATCTTTCAAGATAGATAAACTATCCCTCAAGATAGTGCTTATCCTCACTTAAGTCGGATAGTGCAAGCTCAGTCTTATAGAAGACCGAACTACCTACCCTTCCATGATCAATGGGGGCCTCGGGACCCTAAAGATCCAAATACACCCTAATGTATATGTATGTTAATTACAATTTAAAATTTAAGGGCGGGATACAAGAAAATTACAATGGGATGAATGGCATTGAACAAAAATTCCAATTTTTTAATTTTTACACACCCGTAAACTCATAATGCTAGTTCCTTTTCACACCCCATCTTTTCTACTTAGCACCCTCGGCACTTGCATGCATATTTCCTTCTCACACTCCTTTTGCAATCAGATTTCTAATCACACGCCCAAAATTCCTACTCGCACTACTATCTTCTACAACCCAAGATATTTTCTTTACGCACCCCACAATTTCTGTCTACACACACTAATTTCTACGACTCTGAACCAACTCTTTTCTTTTCACACCTCCATAATTTCTATTTACAACCTCTTCAGATACCCAGGCTGATTTGGGCGAAAAGGGACCCCTAATCACGAACCTATGTAATCCTGATTAACCAAAAACCACATTTCCAAGGTAGTTGCTTGGTACACATGACAAAAACCCACTAAATATACATAAATTGAAACAACCCAAGGAGAAACTAAATGAAGTGGCTCACCAGAAAACATGACTTCAAAATTTGACCGACACTTCATAAAGCATAAACCAACATCAATCAAAGGTTGACTAAGCTTGATCAAGCCTTAGCTATAGTCTCTTGGAAAACAGATTGTACAATGACTTTTGAAAAGTAATGCAAACCCAAAGACAAACACGATCCAAGTGACTTAGTCCAGGCAAATCAAAAGAGATGAGAATGCAAGCCATATAATATGAACATACTATAAAACCTCATGGACACTTTACTAGCATCAGTTTATTAAACAATCATCCACAATTTCATGCAATCTTCTAGCTAACCAAGCAAAAGTCAAGAGAAAAACAAAAAGCATTAGTTCAAAAGCAACCCAGAATTTTCATAAGTCCTTTTATTTCAACATCAGTTTTGTTTTTTTGTTTTTTTTTTTTTTTTATCTGAAACCAAAAACAAGTGCTTTCCCATCAAATGACATTAAATCACTTCAACATATGGTAATTCAGGTTAAACCAATTCTGGAACAAGACTTGGAATGAAAGATCAATGCAAGCAACGGGTAAGACCAAAAGCATTTTCAACATCAGATTTATTTTATTTTATTTTTTTTAAAAGGAAAAGAAGTCATAAAAATGAAAATTAATCCTTGGAATAGCAATAACATCCAGGAATTCAGAAGAATTTAAAACCACGAATAGGAATTGAATTGCAGAATTCAATGCTTACTCAAATGCTTAGTAGGTATGCATAAGACATTAAACAGTGGCAGGACCAAGACATGCAGATGACAACCAAAGTTAGGCAATTGACAATAGAACAAAGCATGCAATAAAATTTTGGGAATTCAAGCGAACACAAGTTCTAAGTATATTAATCCCCAAAAACAATTTTTCTTCAAATGACCATGTATCCTAATCATGGTGCACCGAAGGTAAAATTATTTTAATCTTTGAGAAACCTTGATGCACACCATTCAAAGATGAACAACACTTGATTGAGAAATGGAGAAGCACCTATGCATTTATTCAAACAAAGGCCTCAAAACAGTATGCATGAAAGCTATACAGCATATGGAATCAAGACTAATGGCCATGTTATCAATGAAGGAATACAATAAAAATTCGATACCCAAAAGAAAAGGATTACACAAGCATGACCTCCCACAAACAAATAAATTGGTAGATTCAAACACAAGTTGTGCAAGTGAAATCAATGTTTCAGCTAATCCATTTTCTCTCAAAAACCAGAAAATTCCAGCATCAAATTCCTTACTCTTTAAAAAACAGAAAATTCCATCACCAAATCAATTTAGGCAAATTCTATAACCTTGAAACTCCACAACACCTAAGGCTGCAGAAACAAGAATATACCAACAGCAGAATTTCACAATAACCTAACAAAGTCCTGGAACATTCACCACTAAATCTCAAAGGATTTAACCCATTAAATCAATGTTCACAAAAATTCTAAGATTCAGACCAAGCAATATCAACATTCCAAATTTTCCAAATTAAATATCCAAAGACCTAAAATAGCTTCATTAAGATAAATACCGCCCAAGAAATCCTTTAAGCAAATAAGACATGAGAACCCAAAACAGATTTCTAAGCATTGGGAGTGAATTCCCTAGCCAATAATCAAGCAATTATGAGAATGGTTGAGATTAAGCACTGTAGACAAATCAATAATGGCTAAAGAAGTGAGATTTGACAACTATTGAGTATCAGCAAAATTTTCGTTATGAATTTTAAGAGCTTGATTGTACCCAAGATAAAGCTTCTGCAAGCTTGAAAGATTTCCTAGTTGGGAAGGGATTGCAACTTTCAGAGAGTTTCTAGAAAGACCAAGATGATGCAAATTTGAAAGACTTCCAAGCTGAGAAGGGATTGCACCTTCTAGAAAGTTTCTAAAAAGACCATGATGATGCAAATTTGAAAGACTTCTAAGCTGAGAAGGGATGGCACCTTCTAGAATGTTTCCAGAAAGATCAAGATGATGTAAATTTGAAAGACTTCCAAGCTAAGAGGGAATGACACCTTCTAGAATGTTTCCAGAAAGATCAAGATGATGCAAATTTGAAAGACTTCCAAGCTGGGAAGGGATTGCACCTTGTAGAGAATTTCCAGAAAGATCAAGATGATGCAAATTTGAAAGACTTCCAAGTTGATTTGGAATTTTACCAGTAAAAGAAGAATACGCGATATCAAGGTATCTCAAGTTATGTAAGGTACCAAAAAATTTAGGGATATGACTGTATTCTAAATCATTAAAGTTGAGATTCAAATACTTGAAGTGCTGCAATTCCATCAATAATGCTGAGATATTACCTCGTAGAATCCCATGTTCATCATCATACAAGTAACGCGAGTATTCTTCGCCTTGAAGGTAGAGCATTTGGACATGACCAGTTTGGTTACTACAGCGAACATGTTCCCATTCGCAACAATCTCTCTTTTCCTCTTCATTCCCCCATGAAGACAGAAGGCCAGTCTCATCCACGAACCCAGCCTTTAAGTCGAGCAGTGCTTGCCTCTCCCTCTCTATGCACCCAACAGCGTCCATGAATGGGATACAAGGAGCTGAAGCTGCAACTAAATTAGCAACAGAAGCACTGCTTGAAGCAATCTGAGAAAAACTGTATCCATCAGCATTCACTTTAATTAAAGACTACTGCAACCCTATATATATATATATATATATATAGAGTCCAAAAGTTGGAACATTCAGGAGTATAATTATAGAAGTTATTATTCATTTCTTTTAGAGAGCAGGGCCCACAGACTTAGAGTAAGTTGGCGCTGTATAATTAGCCAAAATCATTCCCTTGGCAAAATTCTACTATTTCATTAGGTGGTCCACACATTTAGAATAAGTATTTAGTAACCTACATATGTAAATGTTCCTTGAATTTTTTCCATTTACTACATATGGTATTGAAATAATGGCTTGATCTTAGTTTTTTCATTAAAATAAAATGATGATCCTAGAATTATATGTAAATTGTTTTTCAAGTTAAATTTTCCTAATATAAAGTAAATTACCCATGTATATATAAGGAATAAAATCCAACTTGGTACTTTATGAACCAAGTATTTTGTGAACATGCCGATAAACCAAGAATCCTTATTAATGAATATGGCTTGATATAGTTTTGTTTTCATGTGTTTCCCTTTACAAGTTTTCATGTGATTAATGTAAATTGTTTTCCTTTCTTTTATTATTTTATTTTGGCCTGTACGAGGAATTAAAAAAAGAAACCAAATTGATATGAACAAATTTTATTTCATGTAAATGATGTATGATTTAGCCTATTTGGATTGGCTTCTTAAAAGAGAAGTTAGAAGAAGAAGAAGAAGAAGAAAAGAAAAAGTTATTGTATTTGAATTTATTTTTAAAAAGTTCTTTTTTATTAAACAATAAGAAGTCAAAAGAAGAAACATCTCTTTCTATGAAAAAAGTGAGATTTTTTATATTTATAAGTGCTTCATCTTTTATATAAAAGCCAATCCAAACAATGAATTTTATATGAAAGCATTTCTAATTTAAATTAAAAAGAGAATTACATTAGCAAAAGACAATCCAAATAAGCAAATAATTAATTTTTATTGAAGGAGACAACTATATATAAAATGAGGTTAATTAACTTTTTATTAGAGTCAAAAAGTTGTTGAATATACTTTTTCATCATAATTCACGATAATTAGTTTTTCGTTGAATATATATAAATCTCTTCATAAATATATGGACTCAGATAAAGTCTTTTGTAGTGGAAACATATATAGCAAACTAAGATTAAGGTCTTTTGAGAAGAAAATTCCGAAACTTGGAAAGTTTTTCTTTAAGCTGCTTAAGCACGCTTTGATCAGACAAAAGCATTCATCTAAAAAGATGTGGACATCAGTTCTTCTAACGTTGCAATTGAAGAGTTGGTGTCTTTGAAAATTTCTATAAAAAGAAAAAAGAAAAGAAAAGAAAAGAAAAGAAGACTTCAAAAATTTTGTAGATCACTTTAAATTAAATGTATGACGTGACAATTTTTCTTGATATAAAATTTAAGCAAAGAAAAAAAAAATGAATTCTCTAATCATTATTATTAATCTCTCTCAAGTAATAGGGCAAAATTTTCTTTAAACGACATATTTTTATGGCAATTTTAAATCTTTAATTGGAGATCTAAATATAAAAGCAAAAATAAATGGCACATAATTAAGCAAAACATAATTGACTGGTTTTAGATGTCAGGATAAGTGAAAAAAAAATGTTGTGTAGGCTCTAAAAGATTAATAAATTAAAGGACTTTTCAGGCATATTTCACCATAATTAGTTAGATATTAGTCGCATAAATAAATCTGTTGACAGATATATGGATCCAAATAAAGTCTTTATATATTAGAGCCACATATAGCAAAATAAAGATTTTTGAGAAGAAAAAAGACTTTGAAATTTCTATAAAATTTAAGAAATTAAATGTATGGTTATCTCTTTCTTAAAAATATTATGTTATGAATACCTTAAACAAAGAGATTTTCTCCGTAAAATAAATTGAAGCGTTAAATCTTGTGACAAATACTCACCACTCAGTCTTACTTCACTCAAGTAAAAAAAATTGTATATTGCCAATTATCAGTTTATAAAACATAGAGACCTAGTAAAGCTTAATCAATAACTCCTAAATAGTTTTGTTCTATCAAAGTTAAGAATCTCATCGCTATTATATGCCAACTAGTGTTATTGTTGGATTACCCCTAAAACTCTACCTTTCTTATTAAAAGCAATTTCTGAAAAGTAAGTAGGGGACCAAGTATCAAAGCATTGATCAAAAGACATAGACTACAATTTTGCTGCAGTTGCCTTCAAAGAATTGGTGGCTTAGAAAATTGAGAGCAAGACAACAAATCAAGGAAACTTTGAAAATTCTTTAAATTTTAAGCAATTCAATTGCATATTTTGAAGAGTTAGATTATCTATTTTGCAATACAGAATATTCAAATAACAACCTTTCCACACCAATTTTTTTCATAAAGTATCCTGTACTACAAGTAACTGGATCGTTCATGAAATTAATAGGAAACCACACATCTCATGGTTGTGGTTGGGAACGATGTGAATTTTTATCAACTGAACCAATATCATAAAATTAACAAATAAGGTCCAAAATGAAAACAGAGGAAATGACTGAGTAAATATTCTAGATGGCAACAGATATTACAGACTAGGCTATGGATACCAGGACCTAGAATTGTTAATGAGTTGCATGGGATTGATAGTATAGGTTGAGTTAATGGGTCACTTAGATGGATGAATGAACCCAAAACCAACTTGAAAGAAAAGTAATCTATAAGTTGCTTCACTAACATTTGATAAGACAAAAGCAAATTCATGGTATTGGAATTATGGCATGACATCAAAATTTTTTCAAAATTTGTCATGCCAAAGATTTCAAGTATTTATATGTAATTATTTTTTCTTTTCCTTTAGCCAATAGAGAGTGAAATTTAGATTATTTTATTTTATTTTATTTTATTTTATAAGGATATGTATAAAATAAAAGAACCCATTTTAGTACTTGAACCAATCTATTGTGAGCATGTGCTGTGTTGATCATAATATAATTTCATATTGTCAGTGGTCAGTTTATAATACATAGAGATCATGTAATGCTTAATCAACAATTCTAATACAGTTAAACAATGTGAACTATTAGTTTTACTAAACGTACAATATGGGATCAATAGTAAAGCATTGATCCAAAAACACGGACCCTGATTTTTCCAAAGTTGTCATCTAAGAATTTATGGTTTAGAAAATTGAGAGAAAAAGTTCAAAAAGAGACTGAAAATTTCACAAATTTTAAATTAAGCGCATGATAAGAACTTGGGAGCAAAACAACAAACAAAGAAGACTTTGAAAATTTCTCAAACTTCAAATAAGTGCATAAACCAAAGTAGCCTCTTTCTTCGGGTTGTCTCATACTGTTCCTTCCAGATGGCTACTACACAAGTTAAGAAGCATAATCACAAAATATATTGTTAAGTGACTAAAATGAATTTGTGAATTATTTTTGGCATCACTATATTTTCTAATTGCACAACTCATACAATACACATAGGTTTAGATGGTGGGAATTTGATGTAAGTTTCTTTAAAATTTTACGTGTCACCCTTAAAGTTTTCTAGTTAAGTATATCTAAGAAGTAAAAAATCTAGCTTGATGTCTCAACCAATTATATTCTGTGGAAGTGATGTATAATTACTGAACATCATTTTCTTGGCTTTTTTTTTCAGGGAAACCACACATTCAAAATTACCCACATATGCAAATATTCCTTGAATTATTCCATTTACTATATGGTGTTGAAATAACTCGCTTTTTTTATTAAAAAAAAACTCAGTTCCTTGAATTATAGGTAAATTATTTTCTTTTCTTCTTTTTTGGAAATATAAAATGAGGGTTAAATTTTTCTAATTTATAATAAACTGCCCACATATATGTAAGGAATAAAATCCAACTTGGTACTATATGAACCAAGTATGCTGTGAGCATGCCGATAAAAATAAAAATACATAACGTGAATATGTGCTATCATAATATATAGTTTTTCTTCATTAATCTGTCCATTCAATGTATAGATATTTCGATGCTTAATCAACAGCACTTAACATAACTTTGTTTATATTTCATGTGTTTCTCTTTAAGGTTTTCATCTGTTTATTGTAAACTATTTTCCTTTCTTTTATTAGTTTGGCCAATTGCAAGTAATTAGTTTTTTATTAGTTAGGAATATATGTGGAACAAAAAATAAATCCAAATTCTATTTCTTGTAATTGTTGTATAATTTTAACTTATCACTAAGCCATTGGATGTAAGCTAGCAGTGAGAGATTAATTTAGGTAATAATAAAGAGAGTTGAGATTCCATTTTTTTTTTTTTTTGTAATCAAAAAAATTTTATTCTATCAATTAACATATTGAAGGACACAACTGTAATTTTACTTATTTAATTTTATGTTATTAGCTCGAATATATAACTTGACAAATACATGAACCTAATGAAATCTTTGCGTTAGAGCCATATATAGCAGAATGAGGACTTTTTAGAAGTAAATTCGAAAATGAAATTGAAAAATTACCTATAAGATGCTTTTAGTACAATTTGATACATCAAAAGCATTTATTTCCAAATACATCATAGACTCCGGTCGTTGCACCGTCCCTATCCAAGAGTTAGCGCTCTAAAAAATATCAATTAATAAAACAAGAAAGAAGATTTTGAAAATTCTGGTTTTTATTATAAAGCATATTTTCAAAAGATTTTAATGATTCTTATATAATTAAGATATTTTACAAGTTTAATGAGGTATTTATTTTTATTCTTCATAGGTTACTTTTAATACATACTTTATCTATTTATATTATTGGCTCTTCATCGATAAAAAATTATATTAAATAAGAGTAAAATTGAAATGTTAGAATTTTTTAAAAAACTTTAATAAAATCAATTAATTTTTTTAGTATGTGTAATTCGGTTAAATACGTTTTAAAATTTTAAGAAAAAAAAAAAAGAATAAAAGAAGAATAAACTTGTCACATTTTTTATTTTTAGTTTTTAGTATATTTTAGAAAATTATTTTCAATGGAAACATTTTCCCTATTTGTTAAAATAAATATGTTTTCATCATTTTTATTTTTTAATTTTTCATATTGATTGGAGATAGAAAAAAAAAAAAAGGCCCTAAAATATACAGATAATTCAGAGCCTATATTCTTATGATTGAGCCAAAGAATATTAAAGTACTAATTGACCCTTTCATCTCTAATTGCATTAACCAGATTCTAATACAAGTTAACTGGATCCTTCACATTACATTTAGGATAGATTTCATTATATGTGATTAATCTCTAATATATGAAATTTTTCCCGAGGTTTGGTAAAATCTCAAGAGATTGATCAGTAATCTATTGATAGCCACACAACAGAGGATTAGTGTATCTTGGGCTATACGGTGAGTATCGTTTTCACTCAAACGCATATTATATTTTATAGCATCTGCTCTTTGTTGCAGTAAAGACTCTTTCATGCAGAAAAAGATTAGTAGCAATGCCGTAAAGAGGACGCTCATAAATGCTTTAACGTATTTTTTGGTGTAGAATTCAGGCATTAGTGATGACCAACATTCTTGAAGTCTATGATTATTGATTAATGTAATTTCTTACATAGAGCTTTATTTCCATGCATTGTAGATGGATATTAATATTTGAGCAATATTACAGCCAGAAATTCTCATCATGAAAATATTAATTATTTCTTAAAACCTTAAATGCTTCCATATTTAACAATGCATAAATTAACAAAAAATAATATGAGATAACTTGTTTAATTTTCTGTTATGTTATTATCCTATGTGTCGTCTCTAATTTTGTCTACTTATTTTCATGATGAAAGTACAAAACTGAAAATTTTAATTTGGAGCTCTAGAACAAGAAAGTAAGAAATCGTTCCTAACTATTAAACATGTTGATGGATAGTTAAGTCTCTTAAACATATTAATAAAAATTCAATATCTAGCAGTATGTATAAAGAAGATTTTGTTATGAGAAACTATATTTGTTTTAGTGATTTCTTTGGATTTATTTTTGAATTCCAAGATTCATGAATCACGAAAATCATAAATTGAATTAAAGAGTTAAGGGAAGAAAGGATAGGATGATTCCAGGAATTTAGAGGTTTGGCTTCAATCCAACCTTATGTCCTCTTCTCTAGCCCTGCAAGATTTCCAGACACTTGCAAGCCTTTACATGAGAGTGAACACACAATCCCTTCCCAAGAGGATATGCCACCTCTAATTCTGGATTCACAAAGAATCCTTTCCCTTTCATGAATTAGTTTTCATGCTCAAGGGAACCACTCCTCTATTGTTGTAAGCCTTGTGTTTTAAACAAGATAAAAAGCCTAGATCTCTTTCAAAAAGAGTGGGTGACAAAGATGGATGTGAAAATTTGAGCGTGCTGAAATGTTCTAAAAAGGGGTGGATAGGACATTTTATAAAATTATTTGATGCTGTAAACCAACAATTCTAAAACTAATCAATTGGATATTTTCTGAACAGTTAAATAAGCTCAAAAATGTTGTGTGCACAATACGCAAACAATGAAATTAAAGAGTTAAAGGTAGAGGAAAGCTAAGCCACAGATTTTTATAGTGGTTCGGTCAATGTGACCTACATCCACTCTCCCATCCACAGATGAGATATTTCACTATATTCTTCTGATTTTACAATCTCAACAACAACATCTCAATTTAATGGAGACCCAAGAACCATTACAATTTGGTTTTCACACAATGGCTAACCAACCGGCATCCTATCAAAGATGTGAGCAGATAAAGTGTTTTAAGCTAACAGCTGTGAGTAATGAGTAATGTTGCTTGAACAACTGATTCTCCAATAAGCTCAGATTTCGTAACCCAAAGAATGCACCTAAGAATGAGTGGGTGATGAGGAGTAAGGAAGAAATAAACAGAGCAAAAGGCTGCAGTGAATGACATTCTTCTTCTCAAAAGTGAGTGTGACTCTTCTTCTGATTTTGTAAACAATATTCAGAGAGCAGGGTGCAGTCTCTCTCTCTTGAAGTCTTCTTCTTCCCTCTTCTCTTTTATAAAGCTTTAGCAATATAACCGTTGAGATTGCCATTGGTCCATTGAATGTTGAGATCTTCATATCACGCTTGTGTTCTTCTGCTTTTCAAATCTTGAAGTCTCAGATTTTCAGTTTTTCTTGCAACGGTGAAGAGGTCAACCTGCTTGGGTGTATTTCAAGTCTTCTTGAAACAACTTGTTGAGCAAGTTCTACTTGAGGTTTACAAGTGTCAGCACCAGATGCGAGCATATTATTCCAAAAGTGGGAAATGAACTTATAATACACTCATACTCTCATTAATGAGTTTTTGTAATTAGTGTTAATAACTCACCCCACCATGCCATTTATCCAAAAAAGACAAAAGAATACAGAAATTTTTTTATCGTTCCTTCGCTAGTTCAAGCCGT